>OY756374.1:0-2721397 GCA_963576895.1 Ceraclea dissimilis
TAACCTAACCTAACCTAACCTAACCTAACCTAACCTAACCTAACCTAACCTAACCTAACCTAACCTAACCTAACCTAACCTAACCTAACCTAACCTAACCTAACCTAACCTAACCTAACCTAACCTAACCTAACCTAACCTAACCTAACCTAACCTAACCTAACCTAACCTAACCTAACCTAACCTAACCTAACCTAACCTAACCTAACCTAACCTAACCTAACCTAACCTAACCTAACCTAACCTAACCTAACCTAACCTAACCTAACCTAACCTAACCTAACCTAACCTAACCTAACCTAACCTAACCTAACCTAACCTAACCTAACCTAACCTAACCTAACCTAACCTAACCTAACCTAACCTAACCTAACCTAACCTAACCTAACCTAACCTAACCTAACCTAACCTAACCTAACCTAACCTAACCTAACCTAACCTAACCTAACCTAACCTAACCTAACCTAACCTAACCTAACCTAACCTAACCTAACCTAACCTAACCTAACCTAACCTAACCTAACCTAACCTAACCTAACCTAACCTAACCTAACCTAACCTAACCTAACCTAACCTAACCTAACCTAACCTAACCTAACCTAACCTAACCTAACCTAACCTAACCTAACCTAACCTAACCTAACCTAACCTAACCTAACCTAACCTAACCTAACCTAACCTAACCTAACCTAACCTAACCTAACCTAACCTAACCTAACCTAACCTAACCTAACCTAACCTAACCTAACCTAACCTAACCTAACCTAACCTAACCTAACCTAACCTAACCTAACCTAACCTAACCTAACCTAACCTAACCTAACCTAACCTAACCTAACCTAACCTAACCTAACCTAACCTAACCTAACCTAACCTAACCTAACCTAACCTAACCTAACCTAACCTAACCTAACCTAACCTAACCTAACCTAACCTAACCTAACCTAACCTAACCTAACCTAACCTAACCTAACCTAACCTAACCTAACCTAACCTAACCTAACCTAACCTAACCTAACCTAACCTAACCTAACCTAACCTAACCTAACCTAACCTAACCTAACCTAACCTAACCTAACCTAACCTAACCTAACCTAACCTAACCTAACCTAACCTAACCTAACCTAACCTAACCTAACCTAACCTAACCTAACCTAACCTAACCTAACCTAACCTAACCTAACCTAACCTAACCTAACCTAACCTAACCTAACCTAACCTAACCTAACCTAACCTAACCTAACCTAACCTAACCTAACCTAACCTAACCTAACCTAACCTAACCTAACCTAACCTAACCTAACCTAACCTAACCTAACCTAACCTAACCTAACCTAACCTAACCTAACCTAACCTAACCTAACCTAACCTAACCTAACCTAACCTAACCTAACCTAACCTAACCTAACCTAACCTAACCTAACCTAACCTAACCTAACCTAACCTAACCTAACCTAACCTAACCTAACCTAACCTAACCTAACCTAACCTAACCTAACCTAACCTAACCTAACCTAACCTAACCTAACCTAACCTAACCTAACCTAACCTAACCTAACCTAACCTAACCTAACCTAACCTAACCTAACCTAACCTAACCTAACCTAACCTAACCTAACCTAACCTAACCTAACCTAACCTAACCTAACCTAACCTAACCTAACCTAACCTAACCTAACCTAACCTAACCTAACCTAACCTAACCTAACCTAACCTAACCTAACCTAACCTAACCTAACCTAACCTAACCTAACCTAACCTAACCTAACCTAACCTAACCTAACCTAACCTAACCTAACCTAACCTAACCTAACCTAACCTAACCTAACCTAACCTAACCTAACCTAACCTAACCTAACCTAACCTAACCTAACCTAACCTAACCTAACCTAACCTAACCTAACCTAACCTAACCTAACCTAACCTAACCTAACCTAACCTAACCTAACCTAACCTAACCTAACCTAACCTAACCTAACCTAACCTAACCTAACCTAACCTAACCTAACCTAACCTAACCTAACCTAACCTAACCTAACCTAACCTAACCTAACCTAACCTAACCTAACCTAACCTAACCTAACCTAACCTAACCTAACCTAACCTAACCTAACCTAACCTAACCTAACCTAACCTAACCTAACCTAACCTAACCTAACCTAACCTAACCTAACCTAACCTAACCTAACCTAACCTAACCTAACCTAACCTAACCTAACCTAACCTAACCTAACCTAACCTAACCTAACCTAACCTAACCTAACCTAACCTAACCTAACCTAACCTAACCTAACCTAACCTAACCTAACCTAACCTAACCTAACCTAACCTAACCTAACCTAACCTAACCTAACCTAACCTAACCTAACCTAACCTAACCTAACCTAACCTAACCTAACCTAACCTAACCTAACCTAACCTAACCTAACCTAACCTAACCTAACCTAACCTAACCTAACCTAACCTAACCTAACCTAACCTAACCTAACCTAACCTAACCTAACCTAACCTAACCTAACCTAACCTAACCTAACCTAACCTAACCTAACCTAACCTAACCTAACCTAACCTAACCTAACCTAACCTAACCTAACCTAACCTAACCTAACCTAACCTAACCTAACCTAACCTAACCTAACCTAACCTAACCTAACCTAACCTAACCTAACCTAACCTAACCTAACCTAACCTAACCTAACCTAACCTAACCTAACCTAACCTAACCTAACCTAACCTAACCTAACCTAACCTAACCTAACCTAACCTAACCTAACCTAACCTAACCTAACCTAACCTAACCTAACCTAACCTAACCTAACCTAACCTAACCTAACCTAACCTAACCTAACCTAACCTAACCTAACCTAACCTAACCTAACCTAACCTAACCTAACCTAACCTAACCTAACCTAACCTAACCTAACCTAACCTAACCTAACCTAACCTAACCTAACCTAACCTAACCTAACCTAACCTAACCTAACCTAACCTAACCTAACCTAACCTAACCTAACCTAACCTAACCTAACCTAACCTAACCTAACCTAACCTAACCTAACCTAACCTAACCTAACCTAACCTAACCTAACCTAACCTAACCTAACCTAACCTAACCTAACCTAACCTAACCTAACCTAACCTAACCTAACCTAACCTAACCTAACCTAACCTAACCTAACCTAACCTAACCTAACCTAACCTAACCTAACCTAACCTAACCTAACCTAACCTAACCTAACCTAACCTAACCTAACCTAACCTAACCTAACCTAACCTAACCTAACCTAACCTAACCTAACCTAACCTAACCTAACCTAACCTAACCTAACCTAACCTAACCTAACCTAACCTAACCTAACCTAACCTAACCTAACCTAACCTAACCTAACCTAACCTAACCTAACCTAACCTAACCTAACCTAACCTAACCTAACCTAACCTAACCTAACCTAACCTAACCTAACCTAACCTAACCTAACCTAACCTAACCTAACCTAACCTAACCTAACCTAACCTAACCTAACCTAACCTAACCTAACCTAACCTAACCTAACCTAACCTAACCTAACCTAACCTAACCTAACCTAACCTAACCTAACCTAACCTAACCTAACCTAACCTAACCTAACCTAACCTAACCTAACCTAACCTAACCTAACCTAACCTAACCTAACCTAACCTAACCTAACCTAACCTAAAACCCCCCCTCTTCTCCTGCTTGCAGCCAAGTCCCCGCCTATTGGCCTACCTTGGTGCAGCATCTGTCTTGTTTAATTAGGTAGTTTCGTCTTTTTCTTTTGCACTTATTACTTCTTCACAGAATTCTGCTACAGCGTCCCAGTTTGATTTTTTTTGTAACATCGCTTGAACTATGTTCTCTGGTGTCAGAGACGTCGTTCCTATTTTTCTTTCTAGGTTTTTTCTTTCCGTGTTCCATCTATGGCACTGAAAGACTGTGTGTTTGGCGTCATCTATCTCCGCGTCACAGTACGTGCAAGCCCTACTAGGGGCCTTCTGTATTTTATAGAGAAATTCTCCAAACACGCCGTGTCCTGTCATGCACTGCGTCATGCGGTATGTAGTCTCACCATGCTTCCTCTCCGTCCATGTTGTTAAGTCATTTACTAGTGTGTGCGTCCATCTGCCTTTTGGGGCGGTGTTCCATATCTCTTGCCACTTGGCGATAGTGAGTCTCCTCTCTTCCTTTACCTCATCTGGTGTTATTTCATTTTTCTTACGGTATATACGGGCTCTTTCCTCCGCCACTAGTGTAGCCGGCACCAGTCCAGATAACACCAAAGCTGCTTGGGTAGATACTGTCCTGTACGCCCTACATATTCTTAGTGCCATTGTCCTCTGTGTGTTTAGGAGAGCTTCTGCATGTTTTTCTTTTCTCGTTACTTCTGCCCACACCGGTGAGGCATACAGAATCACCGATTGGACTGCCAATGCCAATACTGCGCGTTTTTTGTGTGCCGGTCCCTTTGTATTTGGCAGTATTGAACAAAGCGCTTTTGCCGTCTTTTGTGCTTTTTCACCGACGTTCTTTATATGTTTGCCGAAATTCATTCCGGAATCCAGCGTTACTCCGAGATACTTGGCCTCCTTTGAGGGGGTCACCTTCTCTTCTTCCATCTCAAACAGTATGTTTCGTACGCGCCTCTCTCCGCTGAGAATTATGGCTACGGTCTTTTGGGCTGCTATTTCTAGGTGGTTGGTTTTCATCCACGAAGCAACGGAATGTAGAGCCGTTTCTGTCCTGATTACCAGATCCGTCTGTGTCGCGGCAGTTACTGATATCGCGAGGTCGTCTGCGTAGCACACCAGCTCGACTCCCTCAAGTACGTCTAGCGACATGATGTCATCATACATGACGTTCCAAAGTGTGGGTCCGAGGACCGAGCCCTGTGGGACTCCACCGCCTATCTCCTTGCTATTATTTTTCTCCAGTATTACCTGCCTTTCTGTGAAATATTCTGTAATAATATTCACCATGTAGGGGCTTACTTGTTTAGCTCTTAATTTATTGATTGTAGTGGGCCAAGACGCTGTATTAAAGGCATTTTTAACATCGATCAGAATTAAGGCGTTTAATTTATTTTGCTTTTTTGCCTCTTTTGCTAGGTGTATTATCTTATTTATAGCATCAATTGTGGATCTTCCTTTCCTGAAACCGTACTGATTTTCATTCAAGCCGGATTCACCGAGTTCCGCTATCAGTCTATTATTGATCACACTTTCAAAAAGTTTTCCAAGAACATTCAGCAGGCATATCGGCCTGTATTTTGTTTCCTCTGCGTTTGACTTTTTAGGTTTTTCGATGAGAACCAGTCTGGCGGTTTTCCATGACTTGGGAAATTTTTGATTTCTTATAAGGTCTTCAAACAGTACCTTGAAATATTCCATGTTCTTTAACACTAATAATTTCACGACGTCCGGTGTGATTGTGTCCGGACCTGGGGCTTTGCCTGACTTGATTTTTCTTATGGCTTCTCTCATTTCTCTTTCGGAGACCGTCCTCCAGACGTCTGACGTTTCTGGGCCATAGACTTTGGGTAGGAGCTTAGCCGGTTTTGTCATGAATAATTGCTTAAAAACCTCTTCTTTTTCTTCTTTTTGGAGTTGAGTCCTAGGACTTGGTCTGCGTAGCTGATTTTTTATTATTTGATACGCGTCCCCGAAGATATCCTCATTCAGTTTTGTGCATAGCTGGTCCCAGTTTCTCCTCTTTGATGTTACTATAGCCTTTTTAAGGGCGTCCTTTGAGTCTTTGTATTCCTTTTTTAGGATCATTCTTTCGGAGTTATTTTGGCACTTCTGGAATTTCTTCCTCTTCTTTCGCGTTTCTTTTATTTGGTCCTGTATTTCTGCTGTCCACCAGTAGGGCATCTTCCCTTCATCGTTAGCTCTTATTTTTGCTGTACTTCGTTTGAAAGCTTCTACCATTGCCCTTTCGCACTCTTCTGCGTTTATTTCTTTATTTATCGTAATTCTTTTGAATTCATCGCACAGAGTTGTCGGATTTGTGGCTCCGTATATGTATTTGCGTTTTAGTTTGGTTTTTCCATGTCCCAATTTTGTCAATACAAACCGATGTTCACTCAAAGGCTCGTCCTCCAGGACCTCCCATGTGGTATCTTTCAACCTAACCTAACCTAACCTAACCTAACCTAACCTAACCTAACCTAACCTAACCTAACCTAACCTAACCTAACCTAACCTAACCTAACCTAACCTAACCTAACCTAACCTTTTTTTTTTTTTTTTTTTTTTGTGGAGGGGAAATCCCTTATGGACACCCGGCCATTATGGTCGGGTAGTGCCGGACTCGCACCGGCTAAAACCCCCCCCTCTTCTCCTGCTTGCAGCCAAGTCCCCGCCTATTGGCCTACCTTGGTGCAGCATCTGTCTTGTTTAATTAGGTAGTTTCGTCTTTTTCTTTTGCACTTATTACTTCTTCACAGAATTCTGCTACAGCGTCCCAGTTTGATTTTTTTTGTAACATCGCTGGAACTATGTTCTCTGGTGTCAGAGACGTCGTTCCTATTTTTCTTTCTAGGTTTTTTCTCTCCGTGTTCCATCTATGGCACTGAAAGACTGTGTGTTTGGCGTCATCTATCTCCGCGTCACAGTACGTGCAAGCCCTACTAGGGGCCTTCTGTATTTTATAGAGAAATTCTCCAAACACGCCGTGTCCTGTCATGCACTGCGTCATGCGGTATGTAGTCTCACCATGCTTCCTCTCCGTCCATGTTGTTAAGTCATTTACTAGTGTGTGCGTCCATCTGCCTTTTGGGGCGGTGTTCCATATCTCTTGCCACTTGGCGATAGTGAGTCTCCTCTCTTCCTTTACCTCATCTGGTGTTATTTCATTTTTCTTACGGTATATACGGGCTCTTTCCTCCGCCACTAGTGTAGCCGGCACCAGTCCAGATAACACCAAAGCTGCTTGGGTAGATACTGTCCTGTACGCCCTACATATTCTTAGTGCCATTGTCCTCTGTGTGTTTAGGAGAGCTTCTGCATGTTTTTCTTTTCTCGTTACTTCTGCCCACACCGGTGAGGCATACAGAATCACCGATTGGACTGCCAATGCCAATACTGCGCGTTTTTTGTGTGCCGGTCCCTTTGTATTTGGCAGCATTGAACAAAGCGCTTTTGCCGTCTTTTGTGCTTTTTCACCGACGTTCTTTATATGTTTGCCGAAATTCATTCCGGAATCCAGCGTTACTCCGAGATACTTGGCCTCCTTTGAGGGGGTCACCTTCTCTTCTTCCATCTCAAACAGTATGTTTCGTACGCGTCTCTCTCCGCTGAGAATTATGGCTACGGTCTTTTGGGCTGCTATTTCTAGGTGGTTGGTTTTCATCCACGAAGCAACGGAATGTAGAGCCGTTTCTGTCCTGATTACCAGATCCGTCTGTGTCGCGGCAGTTACTGATATCGCGAGGTCGTCTGCGTAGCACACCAGCTCGACTCCCTCAAGTACGTCTAGCGACATGATGTCATCATACATGACGTTCCAAAGTGTGGGTCCGAGGACCGAGCCCTGTGGGACTCCGCCGCCTATCTCCTTGCTATTATTTTTCTCCAGTATTACCTGCCTTTCTGTGAAATATTCTGTAATAATATTCACCATGTAGGGGCTTACTTGTTTAGCTCTTAATTTATTGATTGTAGTGGGCCAAGACGCTGTATTAAAGGCATTTTTAACATCGATCAGAATTAAGGCGTTTAATTTATTTTGCTTTTTTGCCTCTTTTGCTAGGTGTATTATCTTATTTATAGCATCGATTGTGGATCTTCCTTTCCTGAAACCGTACTGATTTTCATTCAAGCCGGATTCACCGAGTTCCGCTATCAGTCTATTATTGATCACACTTTCAAAAAGTTTTCCAAGAACATTTAGCAGGCATATCGGCCTGTATTTTGTTTCCTCTGCGTTTGACTTTTTAGGTTTTTCGATGAGAACCAGTCTGGCGGTTTTCCATGACTTGGGAAATTTTTGATTTCTTATAAGGTCTTCAAACAGTACCTTGAAATATTCCATGTTCTTTAACACTAATAATTTCACGACGTCCGGTGTGATTGTGTCCGGACCTGGGGCTTTGCCTGGCTTGATTTTTCTTATGGCTTCTCTCATTTCTCTTTCGGAGACCGTCCTCCAGACGTCTGACGTTTCTGGGCCATAGACTTTGGGTAGGAGCTTAGCCGGTTTTGTCATGAATAATTGCTTAAAAACCTCTTCTTTTTCTTCTTTTTGGAGTTGAGTCCTAGGACTTGGTCTGCGTAGCTGATTTTTTATTATTTGATACGCGTCCCCGAAGATATCCTCATTCAGTTTTGTGCATAGCTGGTCCCAGTTTCTCCTCTTTGATGTTACTATAGCCTTTTTAAGGGCGTCCTTTGAGTCTTTGTATTCCTTTTTTAGGATCATTCTTTCGGAGTTATTTTGGCACTTCTGGAATTTCTTCCTCTTCTTTCGCGTTTCTTTTATTTGGTCCTGTATTTCTGCTGTCCACCAGTAGGGCATCTTCCCTTCATCGTTAGCTCTTATTTTTGCTGTACTTCGTTTGAAAGCTTCTACCATTGCCCTTTCGCACTCTTCTGCGTTTATTTCTTTATTTATCGTAATTCTTTTGAATTCATCGCACAGAGTTGTCGGGTTTGTGGCTCCGTATATGTATTTGCGTTTTAGTTTGTTTTTTCCATGTCCCAATTTTGTCAATACAAACCGATGTTCACTCAAAGGCTCGTCCTCCAGGACCTCCCATGTGGTATCTTTCATGGCTTGCGTGTTTACTAGTGTGATATCTATGTATGATATGCCGTTATGTCCAACAAAGGTGGGTTTTTTGCCATCATTTAGTATATTAAGGTTAAGACTGTTTGCCCATTCTAACAGGCACACACCCTTTTTATTCGTCTTGTCTCCCCCCCATGCTGGATGCTTTGCGTTAAAATCTCCAAGTATTATCAGCCTTTTGTGTGTTTTGTCGGCCATATCCGTTTGTATTTCGTGGAGCTGTTTTTCAAAGTCCTGTATCGTGCAGGTATTTGGGCTCAAGTATACCTTGTATATGACAATATCTTCGATTTCTACTCTAACTGCCCCGTCAATAGATTTATATTTTGTTATGTTATATTTTTTGCTAATGTTTTGTACAAGAACGTCCTTTTTTTCGTTTGCGTAGCAGTGCGTCCCTCTGCATTTACTCAGGTTTGGTTCGCTTATAACCAGTATGTCCGCCTGTGTGTTTCTGGCCACTATCTGAGCCATGTCATGCGATGCCAGACTTCTGCCCGTGTTTATTTGCAAGATGTT
Organism: Ceraclea dissimilis; assembly: GCA_963576895.1. Lineage (NCBI taxonomy): Eukaryota > Metazoa > Arthropoda > Insecta > Trichoptera > Leptoceridae > Ceraclea > Ceraclea dissimilis. Next base: position 9,326 of record OY756374.1, read on the forward strand.
AAATGTGTCCTTCATGTATATTGTTATCTCGAGCTGTCTGTTTTGTTTCTCTTTTATTTCTATTTGAACTATGGTCCGTCTTTTTCCCTGCTCTTTGATTCTCCTCAATCGCCTTTTTTAGAACGGCGCATCGGTTTGACCCCGCCGCGTGTCCTGCTACCTCGCACAGCGAGCAGAATGGTTGGTTTGTGCATTCTTTTGCGCTGTGGCCTTCTTGTGCGCACTTTCTGCATAGATTGGACCGGTCCTTTTCCGCACACGATGACGCCTTATGTCCAAAATTCCAGCATCGATAGCACTGTTGGATGTGTGTTCTCTCTCGCACTGTGCAAGTTGAGAAACCGATTCTAAGTCTTCTGTGTTGCAAAATTTTATCTCCATCACCCTTTTCCATAATTATTGTGCAAGCTTGATTTTCCTCTCCAATTGGTCTTAAAGATCTGACTTCGCATAGATCTGGATGTGCGATACCAATCTTCTGCAGGGACCTCTTGATATCTTCGGTATCGGCCGAAGGGTCTATATTTTTTATGTGCAGGACCTTCTTTTTGACCTTTGGAAGAATTCTAACTTTGCTTTCATTAAGAATACTTTTGATGTTTTCTGACAGGTTCTTTGCTTCCTTAGATGTTTTGAGGATTATCCCTCCTTTTCTAGTTTTTCTTATATTGTTGATATTTTCTGCATCTTCTTTGTTACATAGACCATCCTTCAACTTCCGGGCCACATCCGCGTATGATGCCTCGTTTGTCTCTATTAATATTGTGTCACCTTCCAGCGATTCGAGTCGCTTTTCACGTGTCTCTGCTTTTGGATTGCGATGAGTTATCCTTAAGTCAATTGCGCACTCCATTTTTAGAAAGATAGCCGCTACCAATTTCCTAAGAATATTTATTTTGACTGATTTTGGGGCCACTATTGTGATATTTGTCTCCTTTTCTTTAAAGGTTAATTCTCTTATTTGACATAAAAAGTCATAGAAGTCAGAGAGTCCTTTTTCATCTTCCAGGGGAGTAGCCGCGAAAAACACTGAGACACTCCTTTTAATAGTCACTGGTGAGCTGTCAGAGTCGTAAGTGATTGCCTGCGTGATATGCGCGCAGTTGCCATTTTGGCACGCTGTTTTTCGACTTTCCAAGATTTCTGGATATCTGTCGAATATTTTCGTGCTGTCACTGTTATTGTCTTCCTCGCCATGCACGTATACGAGTCTTCCATTGTATGCTTTGAGCAAATCTTCTCTCTTTATTTGTACACTCTTCAGGCTTTCCTCGGTCCATTTTTCTCTCACTTTAATCATCAGTGCCGGGAAGTCCAGCTCGTCGCACGAGCTCGGATCGAATGGCTCCAATTTTTCTTTGTCCCTGCATTTGAGGCAGCTCGTCTGATCTGTCTTTTTGTAATCGAGAAGTGCCTCTTCGAGGAATGTGTTGTTGCCTTTATTTCTATGAGCTAAGAGCTCCACCTCTAGAGTCCCTATTTTTTGCTCTTGTTCGTCCAATCTTCGGTTTAGGTTAGACATCCTCTCCTCGAGCAATTCATCGTCCGCTTTTTGTCTAGTGACATATTGGGACATCAATCCCGTTAGCTGTGCAGTCATCTGTTTGATATCCTTATGGACATTTTTGTTCGCTTTCACATACTGGGAGAGTTCTTCTATTTTGCTTTTAAGTCTGGTTAGCTCTTTAGGTGGGAGCTTTTTTCTTTCCGTGCGCCCTTCAATTCCCGGTGGCTGGTCAGGGCTGGGGGCAACCTTTCTCTTTTTTGGCACCCTGTCGCCTGGTGTCGTCTCTAGGCTGATGTCGAGAGGTACGACTGGTGAGCCTGGGGGTGGGGTTCTACGTAGGGAATCCCTGCGTGCAAATATCCTCCTCTCTTCTGCTGCGTTTCTATCCGCCGTTTTGTAATCCTTAGTCAAGTCCATAGTCGTTCCGATGTCGTCACCATTTCCATTTCCGCTTCCATTTTCGGTATTAATTTCCATTTTTATTCCCACGAGTCATGAGGAAAAATAAAGTCGCCACACACAGAGCCTCTTATGCATGGAGGGCTATGTTACAAGGGGGTGTCGCCTGGTGCCCCCAGGGATCCGTTCGCGACACTGGGATTGATGGTCTGTCCCCAGTGCCATTCAGCCTTCGGCACGGAATCTCACACCTTAGCTTGGGACAGTTTCGGTTTTGGTTCGCGCCAGGTATTTTATTTCCCTGGTAGCACCACAGGAATGTTCCCGTGAAGCCGTTCCTCTATCCACCACCTGAGGACGCGCCCGATGGGGGACCGAAAACCCCACACGGGAACCTAACCTAACCTAACCTAACCTAACCTAACCTAACCTAACCTAACCTAACCTAACCTAACCTAACCTAACCTAACCTAACCTAACCTAACCTAACCTAACCTAACCTAACCTAACCTAACCTAACCTAACCTAACCTAACCTAACCTAACCTAACCTAACCTAACCTAACCTAACCTAACCTAACCTAACCTAACCTAACCTAACCTTACCTAACCTAACCTAACCTAACCTAACCTAACCTAACCTAACCTTACCTAACCTAACCTAACCTAACCTAACCTAACCTTACCTAACCTAACCTAACCTAACCTAACCTAACCTTTTTTTTTTTTTTTTTTTTTTGTGGAGGGGAAATCCCTTATGGACACCCGGCCATTATGGTCGGGTAGTGCCGGACTCGCACCGGCTAAAACCCCCCCTCTTCTCCTGCTTGCAGCCAAGTCCCCGCCTATTGGCCTACCTTGGTGCAGCATCTGTCTTGTTTAATTAGGTAGTTTCGTCTTTTTCTTTTGCACTTATTACTTCTTCACAGAATTCTGCTACAGCGTCCCAGTTTGATTTTTTCTGTAACATCGCTGGAACTATGTTCTCTGGTGTCAGAGACGTCGTTCCTATTTTTCTTTCTAGGTTTTTTCTCTCCGTGTTCCATCTATGGCACTGAAAGACTGTGTGTTTGGCGTCATCTATCTCCGCGTCACAGTACGTGCAAGCCCTACTAGGGGCCTTCTGTATTTTATAGAGAAATTCTCCAAACACGCCGTGTCCTGTCATGCACTGCGTCATGCGGTATGTAGTCTCACCATGCTTCCTCTCCGTCCATGTTGTTAAGTCATTTACTAGTGTGTGCGTCCATCTGCCTTTTGGGGCGGTGTTCCATATCTCTTGCCACTTGGCGATAGTGAGTCTCCTCTCTTCCTTTACCTCATCTGGTGTTATTTCATTTTTCTTACGGTATATACGGGCTCTTTCCTCCGCCACTAGTGTAGCCGGCACCAGTCCAGATAACACCAAAGCTGCTTGGGTAGATACTGACTGTACGCCCTACATATTCTTAGTGCCATTGTCCTCTGTGTGTTTAGGAGAGCTTCTGCATGTTTTTCTTTTCTCGTTACTTCTGCCCACACCGGTGAGGCATACAGAATCACCGATTGGACTGCCAATGCCAATACTGCGCGTTTTTTGTGTGCCGGTCCCTTTGTATTTGGCAGTATTGAACAAAGCGCTTTTGCCGTCTTTTGTGCTTTTTCACCGACGTTCTTTATATGTTTGCCGAAATTCATTCCGGAATCCAGCGTTACTCCGAGATACTTGGCCTCCTTTGAGGGGGTCACCTTCTCTTCTTCCATCTCAAACAGTATGTTTTGTACGCGCCTCTCTCCGCTGAGAATTATGGCTACGGTCTTTTGGGCTGCTATTTCTAGGTGGTTGGTTTTCATCCACGAAGCAACGGAATGTAGAGCCGTTTCTGTCCTGATTACCAGATCCGTCTGTGTCGCGGCAGTTACTGATATCGCGAGGTCGTCTGCGTAGCACACCAGCTCGACTCCCTCAAGTACGTCTAGCGACATGATGTCATCATACATGACGTTCCAAAGTGTGGGTCCGAGGACCGAGCCCTGTGGGACTCCACCGCCTATCTCCTTGCTATTATTTTTCTCCAGTATTACCTGCCTTTCTGTGAAATATTCTGTAATAATATTCACCATGTAGGGGCTTACTTGTTTAGCTCTTAATTTATTGATTGTAGTGGGCCAAGACGCTGTATTAAAGGCATTTTTAACATCGATCAGAATTAAGGCATTTAATTTATTTTGCTTTTTTGCCTCTTTTGCTAGGTGTATTATCTTATTTATAGCATCAATTGTGGATCTTCCTTTCCTGAAACCGTACTGATTTTCATTCAAGCCGGATTCACCGAGTTCCGCTATCAGTCTGTTGTTGATCACACTTTCAAAAAGTTTTCCAAGAACATTCAGCAGGCATATCGGCCTGTATTTTGTTTCCTCTGCGTTTGACTTTTTAGGTTTTTCGATGAGAACCAGTCTGGCGGTTTTCCATGACTTGGGAAATTTTTGATTTCTTATAAGGTCTTCAAACAGTACCTTGAAATATTCCATGTTCTTTAACACTAATAATTTCACGACGTCCGGTGTGATTGTGTCCGGACCTGGGGCTTTGCCTGGCTTGATTTTTCTTATGGCTTCTCTCATTTTTCTTTCGGAAACCGTCCTCCAGACGTCTGACGTTTCTGGGCCATAGACTTTGGGTAGGAGCTTAGCCGGTTTTGTCATGAATAATTGCTTAAAAACCTCTTCTTTTTCTTCTTTTTGGAGTTGAGTCCTAGGACTTGGTCTGCGTAGCTGATTTTTTATTATTTGATACGCGTCCCCGAAGATATCCTCATTCAGTTTTGTGCATAGCTGGTCCCAGTTTCTCCTCTTTGATGTTACTATAGCCTTTTTAAGGGCGTCCTTTGAGTCTTTGTATTCCTTTTTTAGGATCATTCTTTCGGAGTTATTTTGGCACTTCTGGAATTTCTTCCTCTTCTTTCGCGTTTCTTTTATTTGGTCCTGTATTTCTGCTGTCCACCAGTAGGGCATCTTCCCTTCATCGTTAGCTCTTATTTTTGCTGTACTTCGTTTGAAAGCTTCTACCATTGCCCTTTCGCACTCTTCTGCGTTTATTTCTTTATTTATCGTAATTCTTTTGAATTCATCGCACAGAGTTGTCGGATTTGTGGCTCCGTATATGTATTTGCGTTTTAGTTTGGTTTTTCCATGTCCCAATTTTGTCAATACAAACCGATGTTCACTCAAAGGCTCGTCCTCCAGGACCTCCCATGTGGTATCTTTCATGGCTTGCGTGTTTACTAATGTGATATCTATGTATGATATGCCGTTATGTCCAACAAAGGTGGGTTTTTTGCCATCATTTAGTATATTAAGGTTAAGACTGTTTGCCCATTCTAACAGGCACACACCCTTTTTATTCGTCTTGTCTCCCCCCCATGCTGGATGCTTTGCGTTAAAATCTCCAAGTATTATCAGCCTTTTGTGTGTTTTGTCGGCCATATCCGTTTGTATTTCGTGGAGCTGTTTTTCAAAGTCCTGTATCGTGCAGGTATTTGGGCTCAAGTATACCTTGTATATGACAATATCTTCGATTTCTACTCTAACTGCCCCGTCAATAGATTTATATTTTGTTATGTTGTATTTTTTGCTAATGTTTTGTACAAGAACGTCCTTTTTTTCGTTTGCGTAGCAGTGCGTCCCTCTGCATTTACTCAGGTTTGGTTCGCTTATAACCAGTATGTCCGCCTGTGTGTTTCTGGCCACTATCTGAGCCATGTCATGCGATGCCAGACTTCTGCCCGTGTTTATTTGCAAGATGTTAAATGTGTCCTTCATGTATATTGTTATCTCGAGCTGTCTGTTTTGTTTCTCTTTTATTTCTATTTGAACTATGGCCCGTCTTTTTCCCTGCTCTTTGATTCTCCTCAATCGCCTTTTTTAGAACGGCGCATCGGTTTGACCCCGCCGCGTGTCCTGCTACCTCGCACAGCGAGCAGAATGGTTGGTTTGTGCATTCTTTTGCGCTGTGGCCTTCTTGTGCGCACTTTCTGCATAGATTGGACCGGTCCTTTTCCGCACACGATGACGCCTTATGTCCAAAATTCCAGCATCGATAGCACTGTTGGATGTGTGTTCTCTCTCGCACTGTGCAAGTTGAGAAACCGATTCTAAGTCTTCTGTGTTGCAAAATTTTATCTCCATCACCCTTTTCCATAATTATTGTGCAAGCTTGATTTTCCTCTCCAATTGGTCTTAAAGATCTGACTTCGCATAGATCTGGATGTGCGATACCAATCTTCTGCAGGGACCTCTTGATATCTTCGGTATCGGCCGAAGGGTCTATATTTTTTATGTGCAGGACCTTCTTTTTGACCTTTGGAAGAATTCTAACTTTGCTTTCATTAAGAATACTTTTGATGTTTTCTGACAGGTTCTTTGCTTCCTTAGATGTTTTGAGGATTATCCCTCCTTTTCTAGTTTTTCTTATATTGTTGATATTTTCTGCATCTTCTTTGTTACGTAGACCATCCTTCAACTTCCGGGCCACATCCGCGTATGATGCCTCGTTTGTCTCTATTAATATTGTGTCACCTTCCAGCGATTCGAGTCGCTTTTCACGTGTCTCTGCTTTTGGATTGCGATGAGTTATCCTTAAGTCAATTGCGCACTCCATTTTTAGAAAGATAGCCGCTACCAATTTCCTAAGAATATTTATTTTGACTGATTTTGGGGCCACTATTGTGATATTTGTCTCCTTTTCTTTAAAGGTTAATTCTCTTATTTGACATAAAAAGTCATAGAAGTCAGAGAGTCCTTTTTCATCTTCCAGGGGAGTAGCCGCGAAAAACACTGAGACACTCCTTTTAATAGTCACTGGTGAGCTGTCAGAGTCGTAAGTGATTGCCTGCGTGATATGCGCGCAGTTGCCATTTTGGCACGCTGTTTTTCGACTTTCCAAGATTTCTGGATATCTGTCGAATATTTTCGTGCTGTCACTGTTATTGTCTTCCTCGCCATGCACGTATACGAGTCTTCCATTGTATGCTTTGAGCAAATCCTCTCTCTTTATTTGTACACTCTTCAGGCTTTCCTCGGTCCATTTTTCTCTCACTTTAATCATCAGTGCCGGGAAGTCCAGCTCGTCGCACGAGCTCGGATCGAATGGCTCCAATTTTTCTTTGTCCCTGCATTTGAGGCAGCTCGTCTGATCTGTCTTATTGTAATCGAGAAGTGCCTCTTCGAGGATAGATATCCTTTGCTCTTGCTCAGCTAACTTTGAGGTCAGATCTATGCGCTCCTCCAGTATCTGTCTCTCTTCCGATTCCTTGTATGTGGTAAACTGCACCAGCAACCCATTTAGCTGTGATGATATTCGTTTGATGTCTCTGTGGACGTTCTTGTTCGCGTCTATAAACTGGGCCAGTTCTTGAATTTTGCCTTTCAGCTTTAGTAATTCTTTTCCCCTCTCCGTATCACACCTAGTGATCTGGACAGATTTGTGTGGACTGGGTGCCATCTTTCTTTTCTTTGTCTCTCTGTCTGTTACAGGATCTTCAGAGAGCTCTTCCGCGCACAGGGCTACTGCGTCTTCGTCCGACTCAGGGACGGTAACTGGTGAGCCTGGGGGTGGGGTTCTACGTATGGAATCCCTGCGTGCAAATATCCTCCTCTCTTCTGCTACGTTCCTATCCGCCGTTTTGTAATCCTTAGTCAAGTCCATAGTCGTTCCGATGTCGTCACCATTTCCATTTCCGCTTCCATTTTCGGTATTTATTTCCATTTTTGTTCCCACGAGTCATGAGGAAAAATAAAGTCGCCACACACAGAGCCTCTTATGCATGGAGGGCTATGTTACAAGGGGGTGTCGCCTGGTGCCCCCAGGGATCCGTTCGCGACACTGGGATTGATGGTCTGTCCCCAGTGCCATTCAGCCTTCGGCACGGAATCTCACACCTTAGCTTGGGACAGTTTCGGTTTTGGTTCGCGCCAGGTATTTTATTTCCCTGGTAGCACCACAGGAATGTTCCCGTGAAGCCGTTCCTCTATCCACCACCTGAGGACGCGCCCGATGGGGGACCGAAAACCCCACACGGGAACCTAACCTAACCTAACCTAACCTAACCTAACCTAACCTAACCTAACCTAACCTAACCTAACCTTACCTAACCTTTTTTTTTTTTTTTGTGGGGGATATCCTCATGGATACCCAGCCATTCTTACTGGGGGTAGTGCCGGACTCTTACCGGCTAAAACCCCCATTCTTCTCCTCGCAGGTTTTCACCATGTTCCTACCTTACGGTCTACCACGGTGCTGCATTTGTCTGGTGCTACAAATTGTCTGCTTTTTGTCTGATATTTTCGTCAGCTTCTTTCGTCATCATCACTTCTTCCATGTATGTGGCCACAGCCTCCCAATTAGTTTTGTTAGCTATCATTTTACCTATTATGTTATCGGGAGTCATTTCGTCCGACTCGCCGGCTTCCGACCTCAATATTTCAGCCATCATACGATCTCTTTTTTCTTTCCATTTTTGGCAAACGAAAATCGTATGCTCCGCGTCATCCACCTCGGTATCGCAGTATGTGCATCTCTCTGACTGTGCTTTTTTGATTTTATTCAAAAATTGTCCGAACACCCCATGTCCAGTCAGACACTGTGTTATCCTATATGTGACATCTCCGTGTTTTCGGTTCATCCAGGGCTCGATATTTTTGATTAGGCGGTATGTCCATCTCCCGCCTTTTGCTCCGCTCCACATATTCTGCCATCTTTCCATGGTGGTTTTTCTCTCTGTTTCCTTGTTCTCCTCTGACACTGCATTCCCATGTTGAAAAATGTTGGATCTCTCCGTTGCGAGAAGCTCTATGGGGATCAGACCCGCCAACACAAGGGCAGCGTCAGTCGACACAGTTTTGTATCCGCTGCACACCCTTAGCGCCATAAGCCTTTGTGTCTCTCTGATTAGTCGGCAGCCCTCCACCGTTTTAACCGCGTGTGCCCAGATGCGTGCAGCGTATAGCACTATGGACTGGGTTGATATGGCTAGTACTCTTCTTTTTTTTGAGCTCGCGCCTTTTGTATTGGGCAGTATACTGCCTAGAGCCCGTATTGTTTTTTGTGCTTTTTCGCACGCTTTCTTTATGTGATCTTTCATATTCAATCTTTTGTCTATCACCACACCAAGATACGTTACTCGGTTTACCGGTCTGATAGTGACCCCTCCTATTTGGAAACATGCTTCGGGGCCTTTTTTCTTCTTTCCAATAATTATTGCCTCCGTTTTTTCGGGAGCAATTTCTAGTCCGTTTGTTTCCATCCAGAGTTTAATCGCATGTAGCGCTCTGTTTGTTTTTGCCATTAGTTCTCTTCTGTTCTTTGCTGTGACCGATATGGCTAGGTCATCCGCATAGCAAACCATCTCTACCTCTTCCGCTACGTCCACTTCCATTACGTCGTCGTATAGTATATTCCACAGAGTCGGCCCCAGTACCGACCCTTGTGGCACCCCACCATGGACCTCCTCATCGCACTTTCCGCTCAGGATTACGCGCCTTCCGGTCAGGTAATCGATTAGTATATTAAGCAGGCGCTTGTCGATCCCTCGTTTGCTCAGTTTTCTTAGTATTATCTTCCAGTCAGCTGTATTAAACGCATTTTTCACGTCTATTAGTACTAGGCAATTAATTTTTCCTGCTTCTATTGCCGCTTTCGCCATTGCTACGACTCTGTCTATGGCGTGGATCGTGGTTTTGCCCTGCCGAAATCCATATTGGCCATCATTGAGTCCTCCTCTTTCGTTTATCTCCTTTGTGAGTCGGATGTTTAAGAAGCTTTCGAAGGCTTTGGCTATTACATTCAACAGACATATTGGTCTGTATTTTACAGGGTCCTGCGGTGCCTTTTTTGGCTTTTCAATAAGTACCAGCTTTGCTGTCTTCCATGGTGTTGGGAATTCCCCCTCGCTGAGCAGTTTCGTAAAAAGTTTTCTGAAATACTTCATTTCTGACCGCATTAACTTTTTCACAACCTCGGGCGGTATTGCGTCGGGTCCCGGCGATTTTCCCGTTTTTATTCTTTTTACCACGTATTCGATTTCTTCATCTGTGACCTCCAAGCTATTTGGAATTGGATCAGTGATTTCTAATTTTTGGAGCGAGCTTCTTTTGTCAGTGATAAAGAGGCTCCTAAAGACTAACATTTTGTCGTCCGGTTCTAGGGTCGTTCTAGGACATGGCGTCTTCAGTTGGTTTTTAGCAATATTATATGCATCGCCATATATGTCATTGTCTAGTTGTTTACAAAGGTGCTCCCACCCTTTTTTCTTTGCAGACGAGATTTCCTTTTTCAGTTCGCCTCGAGATATTTTATATTCTTCTCTGAGTGTGTCTCTAAGTTCTGTTTCTTTGCACCTTTGGAACATTCTTCTTTTTTTATTGACTTCTTTAATATGTTTTTGTATGCTTTCGTCCCACCAGTATGGGATTTTATTTTCTTCATCACCTCTAATTCGTGGGGTACTTTCTCTGTATGCTTTTTTCAGAGCCCTGTCGCATTCGCCAGCACTTATTTCTCTCCCCTCAGTTAACTCCCTGAAATGTCTGACCAGCCCTTCAGTGTCAGTCACTCCGTTGATGTATCCACGTACTATGCCTTTGTTTCCTGTGTTTATCTTTATTGTGATAAATGCGTGATCACTCATCGTCTCCTCTTCCAATACCATCCATGTTGGTTTTCTTTTTAGTATTCTTTCACACACCAGAGTTAGATCTACATAGGACACCCCGTTTGGTCTAATGCAGGTTGGCTTTCGGCCATCATTCAAGATATTTAGGTTCATTGAGCTTGCCCACTCTTGCAGAATTTCGCCCTTTTTATTTTTTATTTGACCTCCCCAGCAGGGATGTTTGGCATTCATGTCGCCTGTTATTATAACTCCCTTTTTGCTGATGACCTTCCTTATGTCATTTTCCAGCTCCTGTAGGTGTTTGTCCAAATCTTCCGCAGTGCATTTATTTGGACTGGCGTATATACAATATATGGCGTATTCTTCCGTCTCCACACAGACCGCGCTATTAAGACACCGATATCGCGTGACCTTGTACTTGTCACTTACGTTATAAATCATGGCCCCGCCGTCTCGGCTTGAATAGCAGTTTCTACCAGCAATTTTGGAAAGATTGGGCTCCCCGAAAGCTATCATGTCGTAGCCCTCCCTCGCTGCCAGTAGGGTCGCCATATCGTGGGACTTCACGCTTCTGTCGGCATTTACTTGTAATATAGCGTATTTATTTTCTATGCGGTCTCTTTTCGGCTTATGCCACTCTTCACTGTAGTCTGGCGCATTCTTTGAAGGGCTTCCTTGAAGAACCGGCACTTACCGTTTCCAGCCCTATGGTCCTCCTCTTTGCAGAGTGGACAGAATTCTGTATCCGTGCAGTTTTTTGCTTCGTGGCCATCACCAGCACATTTGTGGCACTTCCTGCTTCTATCTTCATCCCTGCAATCTTTGGCTTTGTGATCGTAAGACCAGCATCTATAGCATCTTGTCACTGTTACTCTTTCCTTTATTTGGCACAGGCTGAGACCTACCCTGATTTTTTTAAGGGCTATCAGACGTTTTGCATCTGCGTCATTCAGGATTAAAGTAGCGTTTTGCTCTCCTCCTATTGTTGGTCTAGGAGGTCTTATTATTATTTGTTCTGGGTAGCTCAAGTTACATTTTTTAAGGGCTTCTAATATGTCAGCTTCTTCTGCCACTGGGTCCATGCCGTTAACCTTACCTAACCTAACCTAACCTAGCCTAATTTACCGTCTATTTAGACTAACTTTAACCTAATTTACCGTCTTTCGCATTTACCGTCTAGTAATATTCTTCGATCTGTCAGGTTGTCTTCTATGACGTTCGTGATGCTCTTATCTATGTTCCATTTCCTTATCTTTCGAATTATAATGTTCCAGGATGCCGTATTGAAGGCATTCTTTACGTCCACCAGAATTAGTGCGTTAAACTTTTTGCATTCTCTTGCCGAATTTGCCATTCTTGGGACTTCATTTTCTGCGTAGACGGTAGTTTTCCCCTTTCTAAAGCCGTACTGGTGTTCACTAAAATTTCCTTTTCTTTCCACCTCTTTTTGCAGTTTTCATTTATGATCGATTCAAACAATTTCGCAATGACGTTTATCAGGCATATTGGCCTATATTTTATAACCTCCGATGGGTCTCTTCTGGGTTTTTCTATCAGCACCAGCTTGGCCCTCTTCCATTCGCTCGGAAAGGTCCCGTCCCGCAGAAGGTTTTCAAACAACTCCTTGAAATATACCAGGTTATTGCTAACTAACTCCTTGACCACATTTGGGGGTATGTTATCCGGTCCTGGAGCTTTTCCGGTTTTTATTTTACCCACTGCCGTCTTTATGTTTTCTTCGGTGATTTCAATTACTTCGTTTCTCGTTTCATCTGTTTGGTCTCTTTTCTTAGTTCTAGGTTTTGGGCCTATGAATAATTCATTGAAGATACTTTTTTTCTTTTCCAGGGGTATATTTGTGGCGGGACTTGCCACCTTAAGTTGGTTCTTAACTATCTTGAAAGCATCTCCAAATATGTCACCCTCCAGTTTTTCGCAGAGGGAGTTCCATTACTCCTTTTTCTTATTTGCAATGGTCCTTTTCAGATTGTTCCTGGCGGTTTTGTAGGCCTCCTCTTTCAGCAGCCTCTCTCTCCCGTCTCTTCATCTCTGAAAGGCTTTTCTTTTTCTTCTTACAGTTTGGATGGATTCTTGTATTTCCAGGTTTCACCAGTAGGGTAGTTTTCCTCCTTCTTCACATCTAACTCTTGGTGTGCTCTCTTTAAATGCAGCTTCCATTGCTCTAGCGCAATTTTCGTGTGTAGTTTCTTCTTCCGTTATAAGCTCCTGAAAAATGTTTTTTAGGGTATCTCTATTTGTAATTCCGTACACTTTTCTAGAGTTAGCTTTTGTGTTAGCTTCTTTAATGTCCGTCAAGGTGAGGCGATGATCGCCCAGGATCTGTCTAAAGCAGAATGTAGGTACAATCAGACATAATATGTAAAAAATTGTAAGTAGGCACACAAATGACATGTAATAAGCCTTGTACTTTGCAAGCAAGGCAAATTATAAAAGACAATAAACAAATTAAAAAAAAAAAAAAAAAAACCCAACCCGAGTAAAACCGGGCGGCCCCCTGTACACAACTACATACCTCATGTGATTTATATGCAATCAAAGCTATGATTTGCGCCGCAGGCAAATTTTTCTAACGAAACAATCGCCAGTTAATGAATTTTCACAATCATTTGTGATTAATGTGAGATTCCTTCGCGCCGATGCCATCGCGATGGCCATGACTGCGTATATGATCTTTATATATGTCTAATACGTGGAATAGTTGGTAATTTCTGAAGTGTCCCATCTGAGGCGTGGTGTCCCACTGCTGAGGCATGGTGCCCCACCTCTGAGTCGCGATGCCCCACCGGTGGGGTGAACGCCCCACTGTGGGAATCACTGGCCTATGCTAAATATTAAACTCTAACCTCACATATAACTTATAACTCGAGGTGACCTCATCATTATCATAAATAAATTCAATTATTTCTCACATCAGTAGGCATCGGCGCTCTTTTCTACTGATTTTCCGTAAGTTTGCACTCGTCAATGATAATCCGGTAACTTTAAACACAAAACAGTTCCTCGACGGAAAGTTGTGGGGTGGTAGGGATTTCTTTCATTCTATACGTTTTTTGGGATGCTGAATCCGAGGTTTGCCAACAAAATTTCGATACAGAACATGGCGAAAAATACAAAAAATGAAGAAAATATTCGTTTTATGGCGATTTCCTTATAAGAACTCGAAAACTGACAACTTTCGTAAATTAATTTTCTACGCAAAATGAAAGTACGTAAAATTTACTACAAAATTGCCATATAAAATTTTTCTCTAAAATAAATAGGAACGGAGCTGTCAAGGTCCAAAAAATGGCCAAATTTTCTTATTGTTTTGCATTACGAGAATCGAAATCGAATCCGATGAATCCTTTCTCCATGTTTACTGATTCCAACGAGGTAAAATATGTATCATAAATCTGAAGATAATTTTCAAAATTTGGTGATAATTCGAACAAGGTGACCTATTCTCCATACATTTTCCATTCTCACAATTTAAAATAACAAGAAAATTTAGCCAATTTTTAAAGCTTGACAGCTCCGCTGCTAGTTATTTTAGAAAAAAAAATATATACACCAAATTTTTAGGAAATATTATGTGCTTTCATTCTGCTAAAAAGATGACCCATAAAAAGTTGATGGTTTTTAAGTTCAAATCCAGATTTCGCCAGGAAATGTAAATATTCGCCATTTTACCAATTTTTCGCCATGTTCCGTCACGAAATTTTGTTGGCAAACCTCGGATTCGGATTCATCACCCCAAAATACGTATAGAATGAAAGAAAAACAGACTACCCCACAACTTTCCATCGAGAAATCTAAAAGCACCGTATTATGAAAGCTGCGTTCGTATGTAACAAACTTGCAAAGCCAAACGTCGAACCTGGATTCAATCCAGTGATTCGTCCATAATTAAACTTGCGTTTCGCCAAAGATTCCATTTAATCATCGTTTTTCCAGTCGACGGAGGTCCCAAAAAAACAGATTGTTTTTCTTTCCCATTTTTCCAACGAAATGCAGAAATGTGATCCTAGCAAAGGCAACCAGGTTTAACTTGTTATTTTTAATGATAATTTAAATTTAGGGATTTTACTTTCCTGGATTTCTAGTTTTGGCTTTTGGCTTTTTCAAATCTCAATCTTCTTGAAATACTTTATTCCGCTTGAAATACGAGTACGTCATTCCTCCATACATGTTCGAATATTCTTCATACATTTTCAAAGAACGTTAAAAAATACTAAGATATGGAATTAGTTGATGAAATTAGAAAATGTATGAAATAAATGTAAATAATATTGTTCATACGAAACTACACCCAGTAGGGATGCACTAATAAGATGTACGAGTATAATATAAACAATATGGTACGTAGGTATATTCATACATATGTATATGTAGTACTACCCTTGCTTCGCAACGGCACAGTGTCTTCATGGTTTGAGCTGGACAAAATGTGACTTAAGGTCTGGACTCATTTTTCAACGCCCTTTCACACGATACCACACATGATCCCAGGCAACCCTTAGATCCTCGCATCATCATGGCCCCTCCCAGCAAAAGCTTTGTTTTTTCAAAAATGGCGACGGGTACGAAAGTTTTTGTGAATTTTCACAGCAATCAGTCGTGAAATGCGGGAGTTATGCGAACACTTACAAAAAGCCGACTTATTTTTATATAATACTAGCCGAGTTACCCGTGCTTCGCAACGGCACGGTGTCACCCGATGGTTTGAGCTATTCAAAATATGACTTACGATCTGATTTTCTTTTTCAACGCCCTTTAATATGATACCACACATGACCCCACACAACCCTTGGATCCCCTCATCACCATGGCATCTCATAGGAAAAGCTTTTTCTCTAAAAACCAGGGACATTAGGACACACCTTTTATTAATTAGGTACCAATTACAATCTATGGTCTGTGTCATCGCGAGGCCGCCGCCATATTGTTCATAGAGGCCATGCCCAACTGACATTTGACGATGATTACACCATGAAAATGTATGGGAATAAATTCTGTAGTTCAAGTGTTTGTCACCGAGACAAGGTGTTTGTCACCGATACAAGGTGACGTCACCAATCATGGTGGTGATGGAATTCGAGGATGTAGGCTTGTATACTATCGTTGGCTTCGGTCATCAGACATCGCCTGTCTACTAATAATAATCTATGGTTAAAAAATGAAGTTCAATATGGATTCTATTCCGCGTTGTTTTAGTGTTCTTCATATTTGAATTTTCAACATAATATATCTTACTTTTATCTCTTACTCTTACTTTACGCTTTTTTTTCAAAAACGGAGACGTTTAAACCTAGAGCAGATCAGTAGGATTTTTTTTTGTGAACTTTCATGGCAATCCATCGTAAAATGTGCGAGTTTTACGAACACTTACAAAAAAACGGATTTTGTTTTATTATATAGATATAGATAGTATGCTCGCAGTACGTGTTGCATAAGATTAGGATATTCCCCATAATGAAGTAATTAGGTGTAATCATTATATCACTAATTAATTAATTACCTAATTAATAATCTCATTACAGGATTTAGTATATCGCCAGGGCCTTACACTTATATTTCACTTTAACTAAAGCGCCACACAGGATATAAGTAGAGTACCTAATATAGACGTTATATGTTACAGATGTTGCGTTGGAATCATCTCCATGAGCTGTGTGGAATGGTCCGGGTCTCGTTTAAATCGTATTACATTTTTGGTTATTAAAAAAAGCCTTTCTTTTAAAACTTGAAAAAAATGGGTAAAACGACGAAAATGCCAACTTATAATCCCGCACTTAGGATACATACACATTCCCTAAATATTTGGCTTATAAGAAAAAGTAATTGAGTCAAATTATATTACACGTATCTATAGATATAGATATAGTATATACGTGTAATATAATTTGATAATCTAAACATATCGGAGGTTGGCTCCGTGGGTTAATTTGATTTTTCACGACTTTGAGGAAAGTGATTGGTTACTTGTATTGAATTAATAAACTTTCATACTAAACATTTCGAGGTAAACACCTAACCGCCATATTACTCACACTACATATGTACCTATGTATTTATAACACTATACCCATATTAAAAGTTGTCAGAAAATCCATAAATAAACTCCCATACTTTGCATTAAAATCACTTCATAAATAAAGAAATGATTATGGTTTTTCTATATTTTTGACTTTAAATCGATCTTCTGTATGTTAGTGCAATAATATGGTGTTTTCGCGGAGAAAAAACCATAGACATTTTTTTCTCCATCACATTTTACGTATTTGGGGGCGCTGAATCCGAATTTCAACTTTGCCACCTCGTAAATGTGATGCGTTCTGAGATATCTCAGAAAGAAAGAGAAAAAAATGCATTTTTTACAGACTTTGACTGATAATTCAAAAAGTATTCATTTTAGAGAAAAGAAGCCCAGAACAAGAATAAACTTCACCAAATTTCCTACAAAATGACATATAAATCTTTTTTGTAACATAAACCGTTCAGGCGTCAGAGCGAGCTAAAATAGGGGCGTGATTTTCACCCTACAGCACAAACTACATTTGTTTGTAATTTTATTCCCAAAACTCAGAACTTTCACACTTTTAAGCAAAAATATCTAGTACAAAAATAAAGTTCATTATTTTTTCTTTAATTTATACAACAATTGTTTCGTTGTCAACTACAACTAAGAAGGTAGGCACTTCTAACACACAAAATATAAAAGATAATTAAATTTTCTACAAATTATGTATCTTACAATTTTTCACTCAGACTAACGGGTTCGAAGTTATAGCGCATCCAAATTTACAATTCAAAATCAAATAGAGATATTAATACGACGTACATGAATATAGTTCTCTTTGATATACTACAACAAATTTTAATGCGCTGTAACTTCGAATCCGTTCGTCTGAGTGAAAAATTGTAAGAGACATAATTTGTAGAAAATTTAATTATCTTTTGTATTTTGTGTGTTAGAAGTGCCTATCTTCTTAGTTGTAGGCGGGAAATAATAGAAAGTACAGGATTTGGACGTTTTTAAATTTTGGTTAAATTTGAATGCTCTCTGGCTTTTGAATGGTTCATCCGATTAAAAAGTGTTGTAGGCATAACTTATAGATAATTTAATGTAATTCTCTTTTTTGTTACAATAATTTCTATAAAGCTTTTTTATTTTCAATATATGAACAAAAAACAAAGAAATAACTATTGTTTCTGAGTTATTCTGATATTTCTATCAACGCAGCACTATTAAGTGGTAGCAAACCTTAAAATATAAATATTACAACCTTTGTCCTTGTATTTTTGAGTGCATTCAGTACAATTAAGTATTTTTTGATCGTTATATATCAGTTTAAATAATGGTCAAAACTGCTTCTAATGTACTATACTGAACTTCAATGCGCTCTAGTGCCTTGACCGTTTACCTGTCGACGGAAAAATTTTTGTATAAATTAAATAAAAAATAATGAACTTTATTTTTGTACTAGATATTTTTGCTTAAAAGTGTACAAGTTCTGAGTTATGGGAATAAAATTACAAACAAATGTTGTTTGTGCTGTAAGGTAAAAATTACGCCCCTATTTTAGCTCGCTCTGACGCCTGAACGGTTTATGTCATAAAAAAGATTTATATGTCATTTTGTAGGAAATTTGGTTAAGTTTATTCTTGTCCTGAGCTTCTTTTCTCTAAAATGAATACTTTTTGAATTATCAGTCAAAGTCTGTAAAAAATGCATTTTTTTCTCTTTCTTTCTGAGATATCTCAGAACGCATCACATTTACGAGGTGGCAAAGTTGAAATTCGGATTCAGCGCCCCCAAATACGTAAAGTGTGATGGAGAAAAAAATGTCTATAGTTTTTTCCTAGAAATGCCATCCAATTTCCTCATATTACTGTACTATGTTGGCCAAGTGGCGCTTTAGTCAAATTGAAAGAAAACAGAAGCGATATGATTGATGAGTCTTGTAGTAGTGTGGAGATATATGTATCTACCAATACCTAATCAGTCATCAGCATGGGCGTAGGAAGGGGGGGGGTTGGGTGTTCGGACCCCCCCCCCGAAATTCCTCAGCCAACCAACCCACTATTATAGGTGAAATAAATCACATTATTACAACATCGTTTATTCATCATGTCATGAATTTTTATTATAACTTGTTGTTTCATTAATTTTTTTACCTGCGGCGCTAATCTGCTCGAAGTGAGGGTTTTTTCATAAAAAAATTGTGAACTTTTAAATGATTCTATCTTCTATGACAAAATTTTCAGGGGTTCATCAATTCACCCATTTTTGAAAAAAAAATTCGCCCGCGGCACTTACCTAATTGGTAATTAGACCGAGGGTTTGTTCACGAAAAATAAACCGGACTTTTAAAAAGGATTGTTTTTTATCTACCTTCTTATGTTTTATAACAAAATTTTGCCTGCGGCGCTATTTACTAATCCTCATTCCATATCAAAATTTTAGTTATCTCTCCTCGCTTCGAAGCTGGCGACGCCCATGGTTGCTACTTACTGTCTCCAGTCTTGACCTCGAACCCCCCCCCCCCCTAAACGAATTCCTGGCTACGCCCCTGCTAATCAGTACAGACAATATCTAGTACAGTAGGTGGTACTGCACTGCACATATATGTAGTTACTATCAGTGGCGAAGGGAAGATTTCTGCAGAAGGGAAGCCGGGGCTAACATTTCTTATTGGGTTACGTCAGATTAGATATTATTATACCAATCATTTTATCCAAAAGGTAACTCGATGGGAATCGTGTTCTTAGGTAGCTTCACGCCTGGTTACTATACAACTGTATGAGTGTGTGAGTGTATAAAGTACCTAATGCTACATCAGATAATTAATCAGTGTATCAGTGTATTAGGTATTACACTAATTACTCATTATAATCAATTAATAGATTATATTATACTATGTGATACAGTACATGATACGCTATATGGGAATACCCTCCTACTAACTGATAGTGTGCCGGACCTATAGGAGATCTATATAAATCACTGATCCAGCGATCCATACATCACTTGCAGGATGACATCCAGGTAAGCACTCCATACAACTTTACCTCATTTTATTATGTATTATACCTTTCTATATTATGTAAGTAGGTACCACACCACCTATACATAGAGTACATTCTATTATTATTACTGAACCTTTCGGTCATCAATATTCTCTGACCATCTCCCATATAATGCCTCTCCCCCACTATTATATTCTGTTTTTCCAGATTAGTGTTTCTATGTGTGTGTGTGAGTGTGTGTGTGGTGGTGTGTGCAGGAGACTACAGGCTCCCCGGCACCACCCTCCCCCAGCACTACTCCATCCAGCTGCAGCTGGACCCCTCCCCCACCGTCTCCAGCTTCCTGGGCCAGGTAGCCATACAGAGCCGCGTGCAGGCCGCCACCTCCTCCATCGTGCTGCACCAGCATGCCCTGAAGATAGATACAGTGAGTGTGGTGCTGGGAGACCTGGAGCTCTACTCCTCCCACCACGTGCCGGAGGAGGGAGACGACACGCACTTCCTGACCATCCACCTCACCAGAGAGGTGCTGCCGGGGGACATGGTCACCATACACATCTCATACAGCGGGAGAGTGGTGACCGGGGGACCGCGGGGACTCTTCAGGGACTCCTATAGGGGGCCCCAAGGTACACGGTGAGTATACCTCTATACTACAGTATTACTTGATGCATAAAGCAATGAAGATATGAGTACATACATATATTATGAGAGGAGATGATACGTAGGTTCGTTGAATTAGTATAGAATGCAGTACATTTCATACTAAATAGTAACCCCCACTCTCCATGGTGTCACAACATTCCCATAGCTTTGAATATTATGTGTTTTCTATGAATATATTGCACTTCACGACACAAGTGTTTAACTTACTGTGCAGGTACCTAAATATTTATATTAACATACAGAATGTCCCGTAAATCCGCTTCTACCTAGATCCCTTTAAAGAAAACATAATAATGTACAGTGATGTAGGTTTGTACCTGAAATGTTTTGAATCCGATTATCAATAGTACCTTAAAAACTTTACTACTTCAAAAAACCTTTTCTAAGTACAGAATTCTATCACTAAAAATCATAGCGTTTTTATCGAATTTGTATCCCGCAAGTGCCTAGCGTTTCCACGTGGACACGTAGTTTTTCTCCAATTTCCCATATTTTCTTTTGGAAATTTTTATTATTTCCTCATTTATGTGATTAAAATGATGCACCGTATTGATAGAAATCCTAAATATTGAGAAAGAAAATAATTCGGGCATTTCAGGGTTAATAATTGCATGAAACCTAAATTTTATAAGGCGCTATTATTATTTTTGTAATACGTCTATGTTTAAATTTTAGTTCCCCCTCCAAGTCAAATAGGTACTAGATCGCCCCCTCCCCTTTCCGCCCCTCCCGAAATGAAAACCTATATATGCCAGTGGTGACTGGGTAGTGGGTACACACGCTCAACTCCCACACAGTGCATGTATCAGTGCATGACGAAGTTACGTAAGAACACTATTCCCATCGAGTTAGCTTTTGTATAAAATAGTAGATAAAATAAATGATGTATAGTATTAGATAATCGAATTAAAATTGTTAGCCCCAGCTTCCCTGCACAGAAACCCACTCTTCCCCCCTCAGGTCACCCCTGACTCTCTTAATATTCCTGTAAATATAATATACTTTATATTATGTTGTTCAAAAATATAAGAAGATAGCGATATAGAAGTGAGGATAGTAACAATGGCTTTGTTTATTTCAGCTACCTGTTGGCCACCCAACTGCAGCCAGTGTTCGCCCGCGAAGTGTTCCCTTGTTACGATGAGCCGGGCCTTAAGGCCACATTCCACATGCAAATCACTTGTCCACAGGAATACCATGCACTCTTCAATACTCCCGTCAGTTCAGTGACAAAGCTGTAAGTTCCTACTGCCTAGTGCCTGCTGGCTACCCTCCAACCTGTGAGATGGGATGAGAGTCACAGTCTATAACTCACGTATGTTGTATTGTATTGTAGAGCCAGTGGCAGTACAAGATATTCATACCAAGTGACGCCTCTCATGTCCACATACTTGGTGGCTGTTGTTGTCTCAGGCTTCGCTTACTTGTCTAATGCGGAGAGTCCACTGTACCGCAAGGAGTTCAGATCTTACACTCGACCACAGGACAGACACCTGCTAGCATATTCCATAGACATTGGCCAGAGAATCCTCAATAAACTAGAAAATTACACGGATTATCCATTCGCTTTGGAGAAAGTAGACAATGTGGCAACTTCGAAATTCGGAGGCGCCATGGAGAACTGGGGACTCGTCATATACGGGTGAGGAGATTATATATTCTATCTGATGGTGTATTATATGCGTGTGATGTGGCCACTGCATGGTGAGGTGAGGACACAGCACACGGATGTATTCACTCATCTTTGCAGGGACTATTTCTTGGTGGAGGACCGTGATGATGATGATGGTGAAATATACAACAAGGAAGAAATAGCATTCATCATGACTCACGAGTTTGCTCACTTTTGGTTTGGTAATGAGGCCACGCCCTCCTGGTGGGAATATCTGTGGCTCAGTGAAGGATTCGCTACTTACTTCCACTCCTACATGCTAGACCTGGTTAGTTCACTATACTGTATAGGTATACCATATTATACTTTATGCACTACAGCTATACAGACTATATTCCCTTGTATGCAGGTGGACCCATCCTTCATGATGATGGATAAGTTTGTTCCCAATATGCTAAGTATGATGGAGCCAGACTCCTCATCCTGGACACGTCCCATGAACCATCCTAACATTGGATCTCCACAGAGTGTACAGGGTACATTCAATTTCATCTCCTATGATAAATGTAAGTCCCTCTATGCGCAGGTACTAATATATTATACAATATACATATAGAGGTAGAGGTATAATAGTTGCTCCACTTCCAGCTGCTTGTGTTATAAGGATGATGTCTCATATTCTCCGTGAAGAAGTCATGCAACAAAGTCTCCAAACATATATTGCCCGCAAGTGAGTAGCGAATAGTGAATATACAATACATTATGTATATAGTATGCCACGCCACCATATCACATTACTATACTCGACCCTCGCATCTTACAGAGCTAAAGGGAATGCAATACCAGAGGATTTGTATGAAGCAATGCAAGACACTATCAATCAGAGGGGAGGCTTACGTGACGGAGCTTATGTGGCGGAGGTGATGGACTCCTGGGCCTCACAAGCTGGATACCCTCTCCTCACTGTCACCAGGGAGGCTGATTCTGATTACTTCAATATAAAGCAGGTATATACCTACGAGTATAAGAGTACTAACTATGATAAGTATATGTATGTACAATACTACTGTATGTGTTGCAGCGCCGCTTCTATAGTGATCAGTTAGAGTCTAGTGAAGAGTTATGGTGGGTGCCACTGAACTGGGCCACTGCTACTGCTCTGGATTATAATGACACCTACCCGAGTCTACTGATGCCTCCAGTTACTGAAGTTACTATACAAATACCAAACTCCCGACCATACTTCATCCTCAACAAACAAGCGACAGGTTAGTATCCTCTATTCTGGTCTACTAGTATGTACATAATGTGCATGACGCATGTATAATATCAGCTACCTAATACAAGCAATGTTATTCTCCACTCAGGTTATTATCGCATTATGTACGACACAGAGAACTGGGAAACCATCACTCATGTTCTAAATAATAATCCTGCAGAAGTTCACCCCAATAACAGAGCACAGATAGTTGATGACATGGCAGAGTTTTGTAAAGCTGGAATATTGGTAAGGATGTGTACCGTGTGTGGTGTATCCCGTATAGAATAGTACATTACAGAAAGTAGGTACACATAATAACTTATGAATCTTGTGATTATATGTGGACTCTGGAAAAGATAAAATCTTAATTGTTTACAGCCATGTTCCTTCACTATGGATTTATTGCAATATTTGTCTGGAGAGACTTCACTCCAGCCATGGATTGTAGCGGAGAAGAGATTCAAACAACTATTTGTTCTGATGGAAGGCAGTGCTGAGTACAGTAGACTCCAGGTTGGTATGTCCTGTATGGTGTAGGATACTTCCTGTATTCGTGTACTATGTAGGGGGAGGGGGAGGTACATAAACACTACCTTATATTTCTTCCTTGTTTTATAGAAAATGGTTCTCAGTTTGAACGAGAGGAGGTTCCAAAACTTGGGTTCGGTTGATTTGAAAAACGAGGAACCGATGCTTAGAAAGATGAGAAGGAATGCCGCATCTGTTGCGTGTCTCGCGGGAGCCAAAGAATGTCTGTTGAGAGGTCTCTCCCAAGTGCCTAGTGGAAGGCTGGCGAGGAACCAACGTACCAAGGTCCGTGGAGTGGAGCTGTGTGCGGCACTACGAGGTCTCCCTGCGACTGAAGCTTACAGGAACTGGAATATACTATGGAGAGAATGTATGACTTCCCGACGCACTGCCATAAGAAATGAAATTCTACAAGCCCTGCCCTGTATTGCGGATACCGCCACATTGGAATTGTAAGTTAGGCACCACTACTCGTACTACCATATACAATATATCAATTAGCTCTAATACCTGCAGCCTCTAGTGTCTACTATCTAGTCCTAGTTCCTGCCACACCTCTGATACTACTTGTGATATCTGGATAGGTGAATGTTCCCTAGTATTGTGATGAGGAGGTATATATATGAATCATGACAAGTCCTGTGTGCAGTGTATGGCACTAGGTGCAGGTGCACTCTGTATCTGGTGCGCCAGGAATATATAGAGTATGTAAAGGGTTGTAATGTTCTTCGTGTATTGTTGTACTAGGCTCCTCCAGCGTGTGCTGCAAGTGGAAGGGGAAGTGACTTCCCTCCTGCAAGGTCTGATCTCCTCCTCACCCCGCGGCACCACTCTCCTGCTGGAGGCCCTCGTGGACCAACGCCTAGACATACACTCTCTCAGACAAAGGTGAGTATACCTACCTACATGGGACCCGGGGCCGGGGCCTGTTAGCCTCAAATGATTGACCCAAACCAGCGTTTGTGTTGTTTGATTACTTCCATTCGCTGAATTATATTCTCAGGCAAACTCTTCCGCTACGCCACTGCTCCATAACATATTAAATTATTTCTTGCACTCAACCATTGTAATGACTTTGTATGTCAGCCAGGCGTCTATCAGGAACAGGTAACTCGGAGTACTCCAAGTCATCAAAGTCTAGTAAGTCTCTTCCAGAATGAATGATTAATATGAGGTATTGTCTGTTGTAGAATAACTTCCCGCGGTGGCTTATCAGACATCCTCCGCAGCCTGGGAGATCACATCACTACACAGGAGTCATATGAGATGGTGAGTATACTATACACCTGCTTACACACACAGTATGTCTCTATATATGCCACACTATTACACTATGGTGAACTACTTTCAGTTGGGTGAGCTGTCATCTCAGTGGAGACGAGAAAGAGTGCTGTCTGTAGTGGAGAGCGAGGCGATGCTTGGAGCTCAGGAGGTGGCGCGTAACAACATGAGGTGGATTAGAGAACAAAGGGAACAAGTAGAGGAGTGGCTGAGGAATAATATCCACTAAGAGTACAACTATATTATATACTAACTGGTAGTAGTACCACATCTCATTGCCTCTATACACTATACACTATGCAGTGTGCAGTGTGAAGTACTAACCTAGAGCAATATATTCTTTAGTAACAAGATACTCTTACAGAGGTGTGCAGTGATGTACCAATATACAATAGTGATGTAAACTTGAACATATTATTATCCCAACTGTTCTGTACAAATATATTCACTTCCTTGATTGAATTGTTTAAGTTAATATATCTGGTATACTCCCCTCCATACACCACACTACCACTACTTACATCCTATGTTTGGGATTATTTCAACACTCACCAACTACATGTTGGTATGCCTGATCAAAAACCTGGGCCTCAATAGAGACATCTCAGAATTTAAAGTAAAACAAAAATGTTTTTTTCGTAATTATCTAAATAAACACTTAATAAGTAAGAAGATAAGGTCATACGATAAGATAAGAACACACACATAAGAAAAATATTACACAAAGAAAAAATACATCATAACCACACTTTAGTTTTAGATTACCTGAAACTTTGATGTATATTATTTATCTCACAACACAAATGTAAGTACTACTGAGGTTGCATATGCATCAGGAGAATATTATAACTAAAGGTAGGAGGGACTAAGGACTAAATAAACCCGAATATACCTATAAGGGAATGTTTGAGAATACTCATGTTCTGTAGATTGCCTGGTCTAGAGTCACACTTAGTTATTGTTCTCATTTGTCTCCGCTCTGTATTAGGAGTGTTCTGTATAGACTACAGGTGATATATTATACCAACTACAGGGAACCAATAAGAAGGAGATACAACTAATACAGTACTATATGGATGCATGTGTCTTTATTATTATATAATATTATCATGACAATATTATATTACTCATTTAACATCCCAGAGATGTCTTAGTAAAGTTCTGCAATGCCCCCACACAACCTCTTAACTCTTCTTCTCTTTCTTTGCAGAACTTCTTTGGTATCTTCTTCTTACACGCCTTCAGTTGCACAGCCTGAAACAAACACTCACATTCACACTACACTGCACCATATTATATTATACTTGTATATATGTGTAGTACTTGGCCTATAATCACATATATTATATTCATTACATGATTATGATGGTACTACTCAGTTCAGACATGTTCATATCACTTGTAAGAGTAGAGTACTATACTTACTTACTACTTATACCATACGGGTATATCCTATAATAATATTACCTACCTTTTTAAATGATTCGTCGCCTATAGCCCCTTGGAAGAATTCTATACTGGCTTTGGTACTCGCTCCAAAAGCTGCTGCGGCTACAGCTTGCTCATCTATCTGACTTGAAGTGGCTAACTTTAACATTATTGGCTTCAAGCTTTCTGGAATCTCCGACGTGGGATCGGCTAAGAACATCTGCGGCGCTGATCCAATCTTACAGGGCGCACCACATTTCTATAAAGTAGTTGAGGTGTGTGTGAGTTGAGTGGTAGTATAGTATATAGTATACGAAGTGGAGATATAAGGAGATACTCACCAACTGGGGGACTTTAATTTTACATCCAGCCATCTTCATTCCAACATATATTGTGTTATTGACTCCACTCAGACAGAGGCCGCCATACTTACTACGAGCTTTTGCTAACCCGTTCTTGGTACATGAATCATTTAGCAAATTACTCGCTAGTGTGTGATTCAGTAACTGAAATTAAAATTAGATTACTTGGCATTATTCATGAAACTGTTCTTTCATCTTCTATCAGCCCACGAGAGATTTAATATAGGGAAGGAAACACCATGTGTTATTCTGTCATAATGAGTGTACCTACATCGTGCAATAGTAAGACTCAATGTTCTCATACAATTCCATATTATTAGGTAGGAGGATGTGGGAGAGATACTTACAGTTCCATAGATACATGAAGGATGCGTGTGTGTCGGCATTCCACTGAAGTGATCCACAACCCATAGAGACAGTGAGACTAAATATCCTAACAGCCTGTCATCTGCATTCGTCACTAGGAGCTTTATAGCCTTCTCAAACTCTCGCACTGTCGCCGTTACATTCTGTGGAATCTTCCAAAGATGGTCGACACATTCTCTGTAATTAGTCATTAGTTACATACATTATACAATCATATTCTATTAGTTGTTATAACATGTATTATAATATATATATGGAGAGACATACTTCATAGTGTACTGGAGACATGGACTCTCCTGGTAATGGCACTCACAGGAATCGTCTGCATAACAAACCTGAAATCATTTCAATACATGAGGTGGTCTGTAGCCTAGTTGATAACGCGCTCGACTGTTAATCCAGTGGGCGCAGGTTCGATCCCCGATGCCGACCTATTCCAATTCACGACACAAGCTTTTTAAGCTTACTGTGAAGTTACAAAGGTATATTTGGGTTTATTTCGATAAACCCAGATTCATTTTATAAAAAAAACAATATAATATATTAATGGGGTCCTGCATGAGCCATACTCTCGAGAAGGTTACAACTTATAAGTATTTAGGAATACACGTCTTCGATGGCAAACTCACGTAGGACAGTTAAAGAAGAAAACTAGAAAATGGATTTATATTTTCAGAGATATAATAGTTCTCAGAAATAGCATAATATGCTGTTGCTCAGAACACATGTATGTATGTATGGAATTATCGGTTAGACATTACTGGCTTCACTTGTCCCGCTTCACTTGGCTCAACAACTGTCCTAAAAGTTATGTTCAGGAAACCATTCAGATTCCCAACTGAGGAACTGCTTGATCTGGCAAAGGTAATGGATATCAGACAATTGTATAAGAAAGATATTTTGGTATACCTACAAAAAAATACTCCCAAATTCCAACCAAACTATGTATTAATCCATAACACTAGAAATAGACAGCAGATTAGACCTCCACAAGTCGAGGCCGCATTTGCCCAGAGGCATTATTTCTTCCTAGCCCCTAGACTCTATAATAGAGTGATGCCTAATATTAAGGAGTCTATGTATCTCAAGAGATGAAGGGAACTTCGGCAGACTTTTCGTTAAATGATAAATGACTTACCTCAATATTGTGATATGTACTCACCTAGATGGCTGGCCCAAAACATCCTATAAATACATCCTTGCACAAATATCACCAAAGCTTTTATATCTATTTATTGTTAACAATATTCACGCTGGGTTACTTCTTCAGAACAGACCTCGTCTAGTGAGGCAGTCGATGATAAGTATGACCCCTGCTTTACTGTGCACATTAACCATGTTTATTGTTTATTTTATTGTTTATTGTTCTTCTTCATCCCTAGGCCCTGAATCGGGTACTTGGATACGTCAGTTGGTTACAATACATATTAATTATTATACAGTATGAAATAATAAAACAATGAAACACAATCCATTTCATTAGAATGTAAATTCGTAATAAATTTATAAAATAAATACTACCTAGGTCCACAAAATATCCACTGAGCAAATAATCTAACTTATCTAGTTCTCAACATTTCTTCAACATCTTAGAATGATTGTTTGTTTTATTCTATTCTCATTTTTTATATTTAATTATTTTCATATTTTTTTACTTCCATTTTTTAATTTTATTTCCTGTTTACTTGTATATATTTTATGTTATCTTTATATAGTATTTATTATATTTTATTTTGTACTTATCAAGAAAATAAATAATCATTCATTCATTCATTGGATAGGTGAACGTTTCCCAGTATTAGGCTGATTAGTTTATTATTAGATTTAGATCAATCATGAATGATAATATGTACACTGCACTGTAGATGTATCATAATACTGAGAAGTGTATTGGCAATGTCCCGCTACCCATAAGGAAAGATAATTTCTCTTCAATATAAGACACTAATATAACATTAAGTGTCCTAATATGGAATATTGGAAATACACTTACCAATGCAAAAGTAAACACAAATATAAGATGAATCACTCTGCTAGCCATCTTGGTACACTAATGTAATATTGTATTGTATCTTAAGCAAGTGGTCCGCCACACTACTCTGTTAGATACTCAGCTCTCTCATGCTCCATTTATACTCCCCCATACTCCCATACTACCACAATATTGTACTCGTAGCACACAGACACCACACACTGCACATACACCTGTATGCAGTGAGTTCACTAATTTATTCTATATAGTATCACTATACTACACTACACTACACTACACTACACACGTCCCACTACTATATGCAGTATTATGTATACTCAGCTCAGCACAGGGTAGGATCCTGGAGAGACTGCACTCCAACCAACCAGCACTAGACTTGCTTGATATCTTTACCCAATTGTTTATTAAGGTTGATGTTTATTGTATTCAATCATACGTAGACCCGAGTCGGGCACTTGTACTCGTCAATCATCATTACATCATTATACAGCCAAACTATCAATACAAATCATTATACAGTCAAAGTTAAACATCAAACAAGGCAGAGCAAACACTTGAACAGACTATAGAGTTCATCAAATCTATCGACGCCGCGCCGATTGAAGTGTAAAGAGTTCCAATTGACATTTCGTCAGAAGCATACATAGGGATAACAGGATCAAATGCTGAACTCAGTTTATAAGGATCAGGTCAGCATTCACGTCAAACAGTAATCGGCGCTATCATTGACCACACATTCTGGCAGCAAGAGGAGGCCTGTACATAGTTTACAGTGTTATTATATAAATTAGCAAATTAATATAAATTGGGAGAACTGATTTCTAAATATTTTCCTTTTGACTATTCGATAAATTAATAAATACTAACAACTTTGTAAAAACATCAAATTTGACATTTGATGAATGATTCTATAGTATACCTGTATGTACTCAGTACTGCTGTGTTATTAAGACAGGTGTCTACCTACATATGCTGTACTGTGTAATTATTAGTGTGTGTGGAGTAAAGAGTTATTTAAATATAAATAAACATAGAATTCCATGTACCTGGGGAGAGTGGGGCATGAAGGAGCTAATTGCTATAGGCGGTCCCAGGTAGAGTATAATATACGAGGACCCACGTACGTGAATACGCTCAGAATTTCAGGATCCGTAGCTCAATTTACAAACGAGCTATTCACTCACTGCGTTTCTCCATCTATGTTTGATTATGTGGCGTAATATTGTGTAATTCATATTGATATTCCTTATTAGGCCTTATCCCACCACTACTATGTGCAATCTCTTATATTATATTATAGACAATACAATGCGAGTACTATGTAAGTACCATTCTCAAACTAAACTCTAGTCATTGCATCTCCCTCTTCCCTGCAGTATGTATGCACTGTACCTAGTACAATTCACATAGCCACCTGAATAAATATTGTATTGCAATATAATTCCTAGTACCTACTTAATACTAACTTTTTCCATATATCTTCATTGTTCATTCTTCGCTGTACATTTGTTATGAGGAAGAGCTAATAGTGTTTATAATACACAACACAACATTGCAATAGATGGGAGTCATTTATTTTATGTATAATATATCAGTGAGGACTTACATAATATGTATGCAAATATCTACCTGCACAGTATCGACTAATAAGTAAAGACACGGTGACTTTGTTAGATTAGCATGAGGTATAGAGCCTTGCAGGATGCAGGATGCAGGACAACAGCTAATGTAATCCCAGAGATGTCTTAGTGAAGTTCTGCAGTGCCTCCACACAACTTCTTAACTCTTCTTCTCTTTCTTTGCAGAACTTCTTTGGTATCTTCTTCTTACACGCCTTCAGTTGCACAGCCTGAAACAAACAATGGTACGTGTGTAGTATCTCCATACATAGGACATAGGTAGCGCAGCCTGCACTATAGTACTAGTATTATTATGTGCACGGCATTCCACCCGATGTCGAGTGATACAGCCTCAGCCACAGCACTTTCTGTATGGAATGATCGTGACACTCATACTACATAGTACACACACCCGGTCATATTATACGCTGAGCTAATTATTGCGGCTGGGACCCTCAGGCTGACTGAGACACCGAGACTCTTCCTTATTGTCAACTTGTAGTCAATACTTCCATCTATCACTGTCATCACTCTCAGTATTGGCTGAACTGAACACCGCCATGATTTTATAATTGAACAGAATTTCATGAAATTCATCCACAGGAAGTTATGTGAATCCAGCCATCACGGGTAGGTGATCTATACAACGTACAAATTCTTAGTCTTCCGTTGCCTTCAAAGATATCCATACATATTATATGAATATTTAGCAACTTCCTATATATAATACTAGTATATAATTTGGAATATTAACCATTATTAAACTCCCTCAATATCTTCACCAGTATTATCTCCGTCGTTCCAATTTGAGTTGATTTGATACTTATACCTGATACTTGATACCAGTGCATGTTACCTACTTTCTGTTTATTTACCCGCTCTTACACGCCAATACGTATGAAGTTTTACTTTCTGTGAATTCAGTTGCAAACTCATCATTTTGCTCCTTGATTGCACATACTCGTATGTTTTAGAGTCTTAATTATTCCATTTTGTGATTGTGCTTCGTTCAAATCTTCCCATTTTCGTTTATATTAAGCAGCCCATTACAACAAATCCTTTGTCTTGTTGTTTGATATCTGCTTTTACGCTTCCCCCAGTGTTGATCACTAAGATAATTTCTTCTTCCAGCTTCTCTGGTGGTTTAGTGTCATCCATTACTCCGCCACACGCAGGAGACACTCGCGTGAAGAAGGATTGGGTCTTATAGCATACGCAGTATGTTATAGAACAACAGCTATAGTCTTGTAAATCTGTTACGTAATGCAGTAGTTTAATATGTATTACGGGAACATCAACGCACGGTGCTGTCACTCATAATCTGGTGGGTAGAGAGTACTTCTTAAGTACATTAGTAATTAGTATAGATATAATAATATTACCTACCTTTTTAAATGATTCTTCGCCTATAGCCCCTTGGAAGAAGTCTATACTGGCTTTGGTACTCGCTCCAAAAGCTGCTGCGGCTACAGCTTGCTCATCTATTTGAGTTGAAGTGGCTAACTTTAACATTATTGGCTTTAAGCTTTCTGGAATCTCCGAAGTGGAATCGGCTAAGAGCATCTGCGGCGCTGATCCAATCTTACAGGGCGCACCACATTTCTATAAAGTAGTTGAGGTGTGTGTGAGTTGAGTGGTAGTATAGTATATAGTATAGTATATGGTATATAGTATATGAAGTGGAGATATAAGGAGATACTCACCAACTGGGGGACTTTAATTTTACATCCAGCCATCTTCATTCCAACATATATTGTGTTATTGACTCCACTCAGACAGAGGCCGCCATACTTACTACGAGCTTTTGTTAACCCTTTCTTGGTACATGAATCATTTAGCAAATTACTCGCTAGTGTGTGATTCAGTAACTGAAATTAAAATTAGATTACTTGGCATTATTCATGAAACTGTTCTTTCATCTTCTATCAGCCCACGAGAGATTTAATATAGGGAAGGAAACACCATGTGTTATTCTGTCATAATGAGTGTACCTACATCGTGCAATAGTAAGACTCAATGTTCTCATACAATTCCATATTATTAGGTAGGAGGATGTGGGAGTGGAGAGATACTTACAGTTCCATAGATACATGAAGGATGCGTGTGTGTCGGCATTCCACTGAAGTGATCCACAACCCATAGAGACAGTGAGACTAAATATCCTAACAGCCTGTCATCTGCATTCGTCACTAGGAGCTTTATAGCCTTCTCAAACTCTCGCACAGTCGCCGTTACATTCTGTGGAATCTTCCAAAGATGGTCGACACATTCTCTGTAATTAGTCATTAGTTACATACATTATACAATCATATTCTATTAGTTGTTATAACATGTATTATAATATATATATGGAGAGACATACTTCATAGTGTGTTGGAGACATGGACTCTCCTGGTAATGGCACTCACAGGAATCGTCTGCATAACAAACCTGGAACTATTTCAATACATTAAATTGTTGACTGACTATTTCTATTAAAATATAAAGCGGTTAAGGGACTAATTCATATGAATTAAAATCTAGTGAATGAAATAATGCGAAATCAACCCCAAACAGTTTAAATTAATATTTTATCTTGAGATTTTGAACCTTATTGGCGCGAGAAATAAATCATCAGACTCGTGCCCTTAATACTCGAAGGTCTCGATCCTTTCGGGAAAAAATATTTAAAACATTTATGTCGGATCAAAATATTCGTCTGCGGCGCTGATTTATTGTGTCTTCTTCTTCTTCTTAATATAGGCCTTGTGGCCTCAAAATGTAAAAATCCATATCCGTATCCATAAAAAAACAGCAATTATATAAAAATCTCAAGAACTAAATACGAGTATATACTGGAAGCAGAGGGAGGCGCGACTTTATTACACGGGAACCTGAATTATTATATCCAGTTCGCCACTGCGAGTACACATGGGCTCTAAGGGTACATGGGTGGTCTAAGGGTACAAGCACATGAAATGAAATATTGGAAATACACTTACCAATGCAAAAGCAAAAACGAATAAAAGATGAATCACTCTGCTAGCCATCTTGTAGTACTAATATAATATTGTCTTGTATCTGCAGGAAGTGTTTGTGTTGCAGGCAGAATCGCCCAGCCAATACAGTGCCATCCATCTCTCTCCAGCCACATATATACTCCATACACTCCATACAATACATACACTCCATACAATACATACAAACACTGCATGCGTTAATACACACTTTGATTGTGCAATGTGCGTATGTATAAGTATATACGTATGTAACATATTTATTTTATAGAATCTGTTCTTGTACACGAGTGTTGAGTACATTATGCAAAGAAATACAAGGCTGTACCATAATACATTGTACAGTACATACGTCCTCATCCGCACGGATACGGAATTCCATCCCGACTCCGTCCGCTAAGACTATTTTAGACTAGAGTCAAAAAGCCAAACCATCTACCGAAGATCAATCATAAGCCTGCAGATGGAAAGTCCATCCCTCGCTGTATGTCTGTTGAGATAACTTCTCGTTACTCAACTGCGTCATGTACATAGAAATGCCGGATATTCTCACAGACATTTCAATGTGGCATTTAGAAATAATTTTTATTATTTTCTGATTTATGATTATTTTCAAAATCATGATTTATTTTTTGTGGGAACATCGGATTATTTACATGTCGACGTCGTAGTTGAATGTAACAAGTATGTAATTATCTCAACCCAGACCTCCAACCTGACGTCACTGAATAACTAAGTAGTACATATTAGGTGCCTGTATATAGATGCACTGGGCACATAGGAGTACATAAGTGTATCTGCATTACTACTATTATATTACTACTATTATATTCATTTATTATTATTTATTTATTCTTATAATAGTAAATTTATAAAATAGTGAAAATACACCTCATGCTAATCCTGCTAAACAATTCTCCATGTAATTTCATCCAACCAATACAATACAAAGGGTTGACTTCTCTCTAAACTAAACAAATACATTTGTAAAGAGTTTTTAAAGGCATTAAACCATTTAGCGGAAGGGAAGTTATTCCAACGACTAGCAGTACACGATGAAGTGTAGGTCTGTGTATTATACTTATTGTAGAGTCGCAGTGACTCGCTGAGATATTAGTACGTGAGGTGAGATGCATCAGCATGAGAGAGAGTCTTCCCTAAACTCTATTCCTGATTGATATTTGCACTCCATTCTTTGACTTGAGTAAGACTTCCAGAGTGATCTGAAGTTCTGTTCCCGGCCCTCCTGGCAGCAGCTCAAAGTGTCTCAGGATTTTCGACAAGATGCTTTTCATTTCTATCATAGCGAACCTTTGACCTAAATCAATAATCAAACTATATGAGTATCCATGATGTACCTAGTAGTCCCTTGTGGGGTAGGCAGCTATATGTAAGTGGAAGCACATCTCACCGACACAGTTCCTGGGTCCAGCGCTGAAGGAAAGCATAGAATACGGGTGTTTATTTTGTGAGTTCTCTGGTAGGAATCTATCTGGATCGAATTTCATTGGATTTGGATAATATTTAGGATTTCTGCCTAAGAAATACGGGAGAACTGCAACCTGGCAACCCGCAGGTATCACTGAACCATCTGGAACCATCAAACAGCTTTACAATCATAAAGTTTACATACCTAACATAATATATGTGTCGAGCGGCGAGTTCCTAATAGTATCAGGCAGGTGGGCCGGTGGGCGGATACATACCAGGCAACTCCAAATCATTCTGCAGAAGTCTGGAGTACAGGGGGGCGGGAGGGTACTTCCTGAGAGCCTCTCGGATCACCCTCTCCAGGTATTTCATCTTCTCCAGCTCCTCGTACGTGGGGAGGGGCAGGACACTCAGGTTTGCTCCGAGGATTTCCTTCTGTTCCTCCACGGCTCTCTGTTGTACCTGAGGATTGTTAGCCAACTCATATACTGTGCAGCTCAAAGCAATGGCGACCGTCTCATGCCCCTGAAATGTCAATTATCTTACTATCAGATTATAGAGACATGAATATTCCACAATAATTAGTAGTCAGGTACCCCGAACAGTAGACTGTTGACCTCAGACCTCATGGAGTGGTCCGGCAGAGGAGCCCCACCGTCGCGTGTGATGGAGAGTAGCATGTCCAGGAATGTATAACTCTTGGAGTCTCTCCTAATGCCTCTGTCTCTATATGCCTCCTTGCCCTGTTTGATGATGTCGTCAGTCAGGCTATGCAGGACTCTGATATTCCTCATGTGCTGCCTGTAGTCACTTGTCAAGTAATACAGGAGATCTATTCTCTTCCAGGATGAAAATATGCGCGCCTTGAAGAGTTCACATTCACTGGAAATAAAAATACATCAACGTTGTTATACAGGGTGTTATACGAAATTTTAGAGTATGCAGGGTGATAGCATCCATTTAACCCCATTTATGTTCAGCCATATTTTTTTTAATTATGATTTTTTTTCGTATTTTTTCGTGAAACCCTGACTTACAAGACATTCTTAGTCACAAAGACACCAATTGGTACATACATAATGTATATCAACTATTTTCGTATTCGCATTACATTAGAACTCTCGCACGAAATAAAAAAATCGAATATGAAACAGGTAGGCGAATTTGTAAAATTGTTTGTGAAATATTCTCCTTATACATTTTGTATGGAGATTCATCGAAATTTCTCCACGTTACATTTTTCATGTATAACGGCTTAGAGATAGCTCAATGAAATTTACAGAATAAATCATTTATAAAATGGGTAAGTTTTTAAAAATAGTTTAGGACAAATTTTCATGTGATTATATTTTTTAAATCGTCCTCATAATCTGTTTTCAAACTTTGAATTGTAACAAATATCAGATAGGCCCGTACCTAATTGTTTTTGTACCTGTGAGGTATACTATTCAACTATTCTAGAAAAAAAAAACAAATATGGTTTTCCCTAGATATGTATATTTCATATATATGATCAATGTATCTACTCTATTTTTTCCAAAGCCTGTTTAGTAAGGGTTGTCGAGATCTCAAGTTTTTAGAAATTTTTGAAATGTCGATATGCCTACTCTTAATAATACTAATGAGATTATTCCTGGTGTAATGACAATATATTTAATTTCACATACTAATTCTGTATATTTTAGAGTTTTTTCTGCGACGCGACGGTTATTTGAATGTTTAATATTTAGACAGTTGTTATAATAGAACATAATTAATGTTAAGAATTATCTTAGAATACAATGTGTCTAACCCGTCTATCAATTTACATATTAATCTAATTACCTATGAGTACCTAACCTACTATAGTACCTGCTATGTCTGGTGAGCTCAGTATATTATATAGGAGGGACCTACCTGTATATTGCTCTCACATAATCTGAATCAGGATCCTCTTGTGCCTTTATAACGACTCCCATCACAGCCTCTGTAATGAGAATACAGAGAATATAGTACTATGTGTGTGACCTGCTAGGAGTGGGAGAGGGGAGCAGACAGTACCAACCGCATATCACGTCTAGGGAACATAAGGTCAGCAGGTGATGGACGTCAAACACTTTCCCCTCATTGGCTGACAGCTTCTTCATTAGGATGTCTCCCTTGTCCTCAAACACACTGAGGAAATTCTCCAAGGTCTTGAAGTGCAGCATTGGAGTGATGGCCTTCCTTATATACTTGCCCTTGTTCCCTGCAACATTATACATAGGTTGGGTTAGGTGAGTCCATACATACAATATAATACACCCAGGTACAGTTGTGTAATATAATTACCGTTTGAGAGGAATAGTCCTTCCCCCAGCCAGTCGAATAGGAAGGCATAGTCCCCCGACTTGTGTATCTCCTTAGTACTCCGCAGTAATACCTGCAAGTAGTGTGTATGTATGTGTGTACCATGTAATCAGTAATGTATGGGAGGGGAGGGGCTATATAGAACTACATAATATGAGGGTTACCTCACAAGTCTCTGGATCACTGAGTAGCACAAAGCAAGATCTTCCTATTTGTATTCTGAAGGTGGAGTTACCATGCTCACGATACATGCGTTCTACATTAGAGACGATGCCTGCAATACAATACAGTACAATACAATACAACATATTACAATACAATACAACATATTACAACACAATACAATACAGTACAATACAATACAATACAATACAACACAATACAATACATATTACAATATAATACAATACAATACAATACAATACAGTACAATAATAACAAAGTAGAATAGCCTTTGCGGATAAGAATATTGTCATTTAAAAAAAAAAGAGATTTTTCGGATCTTAATGGATCTCGACAACCTTCATAAATATATTTATATAAAAAAGGGTAAATATACATTGAACATTCCTCTAGTTAATATGACCATAAAAGAACTTTGATATCTTCTAAAACAAAGTGAAAATTCCCTTTGAATTTTTTTTCAAAGACAGCAACTCGTTTCCCTTGCGAATGACCGTAAAAGTTTTATGTAATAAAACGAAAGTATGCCCAAAATAAAAAAAAAAACTATTTTTAACATTTGATCATGTGAATCATAAAATCTCAGAAGCTACGTGTATTTGAATTGTTGATTGTTTTGTGAATTGAAGTGAATTTGAAACTGATTATGTATTTGAGAATATTAAGATTGACACTGTGTACCAACGAGAAATTGTTAAAGGCTTTAGCCGTATAAAAATAAAAATAAAATAAAAAAAACTAGCAAAGTCTGAAAGCTGAATTAAATATTTCTATCTTTAATTTGCGTCTTTTACCAAAAAAATAGTTAAAGGGTTGAATGGAGGTTTAGAATTACGTTTGGTTTGTATCAAACAGTCGCGTGCATACTTCCGGTTGCTATAGAGAACCGGAAGTACATGTCACTATATAACATGATGATTGCTCAGTGTGCTGTGCGGCTCCCTACTTGGGAGGTATATTATACACTATATACTACACACTACACAGGAATGTAGGTACCTAATACTAATTACTAACATTAGATATTAGAATACTCACTCAAGTCGTCAGTAACAAACTGATTAGCGTGTCCTATCAGGGGCCACGTCTTATCTCCTTTCAGCTTATTGAACTTCTCCCAGAACTCTCTGTTTCTGTAATAAGTCTTCAGCAAGAGAGTCATGAGGTAGAATAATATGACAGACAATAGTAACACTTGTAACATCTTGTCTTCCCTTATTATATTAGTTAGTAACACTCACACACTCATTCACTCACTCACTGTGTGGAACTAGACGCCAGTAGTGTACAGAGAGGTGGACACTGGACACTATAGACAGTAGATTGTATACTAAATCTCATATTATGTGTAGTGTGATGCTGTGTGGTCCGGTCCCCTGAGTAAATAACTAGGCT
Organism: Ceraclea dissimilis; assembly: GCA_963576895.1. Lineage (NCBI taxonomy): Eukaryota > Metazoa > Arthropoda > Insecta > Trichoptera > Leptoceridae > Ceraclea > Ceraclea dissimilis. The sequence continues at coordinate 48,364 of OY756374.1, forward strand.
AAGTGGGTGCCTACATACATATACCTGCCTGCTATATACATGAGAGTGCCAAACATCCGCAGTCTTTACATTATACGGTAATGTATGGTAGGTACTCAGCACATCACTCAGGAGCACTTGACACGAGGTGAATTCACAGTATATGAGGTGTATGGTGTATTAGAAGCCTCTGCCTCTAGCTCTAGTAGCACCAGGTGTATGTATGTATGTATGTATTAACTATATAAATGTTGATAGAATAATCGCGACAGTTAGGGAAGCACTGTGTGGTGTCTATACTAAGTATAAATACTTGTGCAACCCCGGGTATTACAGTATAGTGTAGGTAGGCACCTACTGATTGAAGGATCCATATTATAATTTGGAGTAATGTATTATTGTGTGGTAGGTACCGACTACCTATATACAATACATACATAATGTGAATATTGACTTTACAGAGATGAGACTTGAGGAACTGACTAGTATGTAAGTAGGATGTCTTGTGCCAATATCTAATATGACATGACACACTCCTTACCTTACCTTACCTTACCTTACCTTGTACCTAATCCAATATCATTATTCTCCTATTATAATCTGTCTGTGTACCTGTATACTGTACACTGTAGAGCACGAGTCAACAAATGGCAGACCGTGGTCCGTTTCCGGACCGCGGTCATATTTTGCGCGGACCTTAAGATAACAGTAGATAGATAAAACTCATAATTCATTTGAATATGATAGATGGAATTTATGAACACCTATCAAATTAAAACAAAATAACGTCGCTTCTTCATCATGTTACAATTATTGTAAATAATTATTATGAAAATCCATTAAATCACAATTGTTTCATTATACATTTTTATCTTATGGGAAATAGCCCAGAAATATATCCTGACATACCATTTATAGACAACCAGATTCATAAATTCAACCAATTTTCAAAAAAATAAGATTTCAATTTTTTTGCATTTGGCATAATCTCAGTTGCAGTCCCCCACCCAGATTCGAAGCCCGGCGACGCCAATTGTTACCCATTGTCTCTGGTCCAGAAGTTGACCCCTCCCCCCCTCGAAGTGAATTTCTGGCTACGACCTTTGTCGCTTGTCAACAACTAGCAAACGGACCGCGACAGTCTTATAATTTTCAAGAACGGTCCCAAAATGAAATTAGTGATCCCTGTTGTAGAGGAATGTATGTATAGCGCTGCTAGTATAAGATAAGATTATAGAGATTACAGATAGGCAGCTACCTCCTCTTGATATCTTATCACATCAACTAATATTCTTATAATATAATGAATCAATCTATTCCTGCTAAGTATATTGTATACAACACCTACAGTACATTATATGTACTAATATATATAATCCTATAATACTCTAATGTATAATACCTACAGTCCTACATATCTTACACCTGATAAATTCATATTGTTATTATATGGAACTATACATACATTGTGCGTGTAATCCTCCCTTAATACATAAATGTGATGTGCTCTAATGTGCTGTGCTGTGTTTTATAATAAAACTAAATGTAATGTAAAGCCAATTAACATATTATATTGTTCTGTTTATCTATGTACTGTACGTTGTACGTAGTTAGTAAAAGTTACAAGTGATATCCTTAGGTATTGTTATATTATATTCTATAGAAAACTGTGTTATATTAACCCTTGACAATACAAGGGGGTATATTAATCTAAACACTGACCAGGTAGGTGCCTTCTGTACTCACTCTATAGATATACCTAATATAATACAGTACCATAGTACTATCTGTCTGTATAGTCTCAGAATACAGCAGTGTTTGTTATTATAGAGAATATGTTGAAGCACGTCAGTGAAGATCAACTGAAGGAGGAAGAGGAAGATGAAGGGGAAGGTGGGAGACCTGTGTCACCAACTTACTTCGATGAATTATCCAAAGGTAGGAAAACTAAACTATAATGAACATTGGAATCTTCTACATGTCGTAGTTTAATATATCAAGTAGTTATCTCAACAGATATACAGCAAAGGAAAGTCAATCTTTTGCTACAGCAAAGATCTGTTGAGATTACTACTCGTTCTAATGAACTTGTTTAGTATTGGGCAACCACTGTGTGGAGTGAATATTAAACACACACGACCTTAGTAAACATAATAAATTAGGTAGGTACCTACTTATATTACCTTATAATCTCACACACCACACTACTCCACTACACTCAATAATTAGCTTATTATATTGTAAACACAACTGAATGTTATACAGAATGCTTCTAATCTGTTACAGATGTCAAATGGTATCACTGGGTGTTGTTAAATAAAGTCTGGAAGATTGTGTTTGTTATGGTGATAGTCACACTAATTATTCCACCAATTGTCTTCGTGTTCCTCTACCAAAACCTATACGTGAGGAATTATATAGAAGATGGCTACTCCCTGGGCATCTGCTCCCATTCCAGAATGCATCGCGTGCAGTGCAGTATGGAGGTCATCTCGGAGATAGAAGACTGCCCGCGGTACTGTTGTTACGATGCGGAGAACAAATTCTGTTACCACACTGTACCTTCCAGATATTCTTACATCTCCAACACGACCTGGACCGAGGCTAAGTCCCTCAGACCCCGCGTGGCCCACACCCCATACGACAACACTGTCCCCAGTAGACCCGCCATAAAGTTACACATCAATGAACTATCGGAGACACACCTGAACTTTATTATATACGATCCAGACAAAGTGACTTATCCAGATTTTGGAGCTAAGGTGGAAAATACTTCCTTCACTTACAAAATATATTATCCGGAAATCCATATTGAGATCTTCTCTAGAGACGAATCTATTAAGAAGCCTCTCCTCTCCACCGCCAGGGGAGCTCTCGTCTCGGCGGATGATTTCTGGGAATGGAATTTCATCATTTCGGATGATCGATTATATGGACTTGGCGGCCTCGAGTTAAAGCCAAAAATTCTTTACAATTCGTACGAAGACTCAAATGCGTATCACTTTGTGCTGGGACAACGCAATGGGTCATTCCATGGATTATATATCGAGCAGAATGGTCCGCTGGAGGTGAACCACACAGAGTCTATGGTGATGACAGTCAAGAGTATTGGTGGAGATGAGTTAGGAGTACATTTCTTCTATGGACCGACCCCGGAGGATGTTGTGAAGCAGTTCAGACAATACGTTGGAATGCCCCCCGCCCCCCCTTACTGGGCACTAGGGATACACTTTTGCAGGTATCTAAATGTTACATAGGATATATTTATTCTATTGAATGCCTTCTAAACTTGTATTGTATTACAGGGAGGATGCTAACAACTTAAGAGACATACCGAATGCACTGAATGACTTCTACTCGTTTGCTAATGAAGCACTCTCTATGCGTCTTCCATATGATTCCGATTGTATAGGAGATGGAATATTTGACTTTGTTAATACTCAGATGAGTTCTGAAGACATTGAAAGTATTCAAACTGCTAGAGACTTTATGAAGCAAAATTCTATAGAATTCATATTATCCTTGAGGCCTCATGTAAGTTGGTGTTGGTGTCTACTTATATTAAACCAATACACACATAATTAAGTAAGGTACTGCAGGTCTGGTACTCAACTACATTAATTTCTCTATTGATTCAGATTCTAATAAACGCTAGTGAACCGATATATGTATCAGCTCAGGAAGCTAATATACTTCTCCTCAAAGACAATACCTCAAGGATCACATATGAAGGCAAGTTCCACAACCTGGATGTTGTGATTCCTGATTATTCTACCAGCGGGGCGAAGCAATGGCTCAGTAAAGTCTGGCCATTCTCCAATCTGACAAACTCCTTCGTCCTGTCTGATAATTGGCCACTAATGGATTCTAATCTCGAGAATATAACCTGTTCTCTAAATCACATATACGCCTCTACAGTAAGTTACTCGCATTATACTATATGTACCTACTAACACACATACTCAATACTCATCTCATCTCGTATTGTGCTATTCTTTCTTTACTTATAACACTTCCTATTTCCATACCAAATAATAATTTACTTTAAATAATTATTGATTTCAGATTATCAACACTACAGTGTGTGAAGCTTCCGTCCCATGGGACGCCATCCATCCAGAATCTGGAGATTTCCATAAAGACAGGCACAGGGATTATGGGAGAGATCATTTAGAAGCCGTGAAGCAAACAGAGCCCAACATTTCAGCAGGTTTCCTTATGTCAGCCAGTAGTGTTGCGGGAACCTCTGCCGCGACCTTTCACCAGAACGTCGACTCATCGTGGGAAAGTATGAAAGTCCAGTTTGGTGCAGCGGCCTGGGCGAGTATGCAAGGCAACTACCTCCACAGTGTCCCAGTGTGTGGGACTAATAATATTACAGCAGAGAGTATAGAGGCACTTTGTGTGAAATGGTATCTGGCTTCATCCTTCTTACCAATATTTAGAGTTCATTCTAATATAATACAAAGACATCCCCTAGCTTTCTCTGGATTTGCTCGCAACATAATGTCAAATGCTCTCAAGACAAGATACAAACTCCTCCCATACATGTACGGCTGCTTAATGGAGGACAAGGCGATTCTGACTCCAATGTTTTATGAGTACTGGAGGGATCCTAATACTTATTCATTGGATGAGCAATTCATGTTCGGCAGAGCTGTGATGGTCGCACCAAACTTTAGACCCCAGTCTACGAGTGTGTTTGTGTATGTGCCTGAGAAGGAAGTAATGTACGACTTGTGGGGAGGACGTCAGATCCCCGCAGGAGAGCGGGGCTGGGTGGAGATCCCCACCCTGGAAACTCAAATCACTTCTCTCATACGAGCTGGCCACATCGTGCCTGTACAGGAGGTGAGTACTCTCCATATACCCATTAATTTATTTGGATATAATTGTTTTGTGGATATTTCTTAAGTCTTAAGATTGTATATTATTTACAGACGATATATCCAACTGCTGTTGAGACCAGAAGGACATCCAACATTACACTAATTGTAGCATTGAGCTGTAACACGACAGATGAGTCTTGTAACGCCACTGGCTCCATGTTTATCACGAGTGAACTCAAGTGGATGTTTACGGCTAATGAAATAGCGACTTATATAAATCCATGGCAGAACACCCCGCCTCCTGGGTGGTGTAATGGGACGGGAACATCTCCACCTCCGCCTTATGAAGTAACACCCAGTAGTATAGTGGATAGGATTAGAGTGTATGGACTGAACAACACTTACAATAATGTAGAGACTTCTTATTATGAAGCTAAGGATTTAGCCATCGACCTTTGTAATTATCCACAAGATTATGTCATCGAGCATGTTTATACAAAGTAGAATAAGTAGTGAGTCTCTCTGAGTACCTCAGCCTGATACGTAATATAATAGTGTCGTATCCAAGTCCCAATAAATCATTCTGAATCTACAGCCTGTCTCGTGTGACGGGCTTTTCTCCATTATGCTTGATCAGCTGTGTTAATCCTAATTATCAAACAATAAATATACAAGAGAAATAAAACAAATAGTATAACTTGTTTGCATGCCGCATGTATAAATAATTGATGATTATATGAATGCCGCTTATCTCAACTCAAGTATTTATTATTCACAGAGTATGTGTTGTATTGTACTTGTAGCAACGATTCTTCGGATGCTTCATAAATATGCTCGGCAACGGGCTCTAGGCATTATTATTATTATTTCAAATCAATTTTATTATCACAAAAGTATACAAAAAATTCTCAGCTCTATATAATACATTCATATAAAAAAAATACAAAAACATTAAAACTAGCTTTAAAATAAAAATAATAATATAAAATTTTAAACATACATAAACATATTACATAGAACTAAAAACTACCTATATACTATTGGGTGTCCCTCTCCCCCATGATGTGCACAAAAATGCACTTATCATGAGAGAGTTTTTAAGAGCTATAGAGAGAGAAACCTTCTAACAATCTTGCAAGATGATAGCAGGATAGCCTTCTGCATGGCGTATCGAAGCCCACCATGCAATCCAAGCTTCTCAAGATTTACTTTGAGACTCTTAGGAATGACACCGTTTGTGGACATCACTATAGGAATGATGACAGTGGAAGGTGATCTCCACATCTCCATAATTTCATGAGCAAGATCAAGATATTTAGTAATCTTGTCCTGCTCAGCCTTATGGAGATTTTCATCATGTGGTATAGTGATATCCACAATATACGTCTTTTTTTCCCTACGATCAACCAATACAATATCCGGTCGATTAGCTGGAATTGTACGATCGGTTTGTATTGGTCGATCCCAATACAACTTAACAATGCTATTTTCAAGCACCGACAATGGTTGATATTTGTAATATTCAGTTTCTTCATCGAGTAAACCGTATTTCAAAGCCAATCTGTGGTGAACTATTTTGGCAACCTGGTCATGTCTCTGCAAATATTCAGTGCCACACAAAAGACAACACCCCGACATAATATGTCGTAATGTCTCTCCCATCTGACCACAAGCCCTACATTTATCAATTATATTTGGTTGTTTCATAATGAATTTTGCATAGTTATTTGTTACAATGACTTGATCCTGTATTGCACAAACAAAACCTTCGGTTTCACCAAATAGATCACCAAACCTTAACCAATTGATTGAGTCTTCAAAACATACATTTGTAGATGTCAGAACTTGGTGAAAACGGCCATGAAGAGATTTACTTTTCCATACGTCTACTCGATTTTCAACTGACATTGTCGGTAGTGAAGCACCAGGATTCGAGAGACATAAAGGTGTGTACCTCAAATCACAATCTATCAAGTCCTCATAGCCTACTTTACTCCTATGAGTTACAAAAAATCTCTTTAAAGACTCTACCTCATTATTATGTAAATTCTTTGAATTAAGTAATCCTCTGCCACCATTTTTGCGAGGAAGGTAAAGTCTCATCATGGAGGATCTAGGGTGATGCATTCGATATCTTGTCATTGTAGTACGCACCTTTCTGTCTAGTGTGTCTAATTCCGTTTGGTTCCATTTTAAAATACCAAATGAATACAAAATTACTGGAATTGCCCATGAATTAATTGCCCTAATTTTATTATGTCCAGAAAGAAGTGATTTAACAATTAATTTGCATCTAGAGATGAAACTCACTTTTACATTATTTTTTAAAAATACATGATCAAAACCCAGTGATTCATTTATTCCCAAATATTTATAGGTTTCATTTATTGTAAGGATTGGTAAATTTACTGTGTTATTAATCACTTCATTTGTATTTGTTTGTTCGATAACCCCTTTTTTAACATTAACTATTGCACATTTATCCAAACCAAATTCCATTTTTATTGTATCACTAAAATCTTTTGTTACTGAAATTAATTTATTGAGATTATTTAAATTTGATGAAAATAATTTTAAATCGTCCATATAAAAAAGATGAGAAAATTTACAACCACCTCTTTTGAGCTGATAACCACGCAATACAGAACCAAAGCGGACTTAGACTATCACCTTGGAATATTCCTCTATTTATGTCAATCGAATCACTAACATAACCTTCCGATGGCGTTGAAATAGATATTTTTGTTTTCCAATTAGACATGCAATATTTTAAGAAATTAATAATTTTAACATCAATTTTGTAAATTTCCAAAATTTTTATTAACCAAGAATGAGGTACCGAATCAAACGCTTTTTTATAATCTATCCACGCCATCGAAAGGTTACGTTTTTTGTGCTTCATTTGCTCGCAAATAACACTATCAATCAGAAGCAATTCTTTGGTTCCACGAGATCCCTGTCTACAGCCATTTTGCCTGACCGATAAAATGTTGTTGGTCACAGAATGATTTTTGATTTTATTTGCCAAAACAGAAGTAAGTAATTTATAGATTGTTGGTAAACAAGTTATTGGCCTAAATTGGTTGGGTTGAGATGCATTATTAATTTTTGGAATCATATAAGTTATACCTTTTGTAAAAAAATTTGGGAGATTACAATTTTCTATTGCCAATTGAAATTGTGTAGCCAGTGTACCATGAGAATTTGTAAAATATTTTAACCAAAAATTTTGAATACCATCTATGCCTGGAGATTTCCAATTTGGTGTATGTTTAATTGCAATAGTTATGTCATCAGAATTTATATCTAAATCTGTCATATCTGGTAATTCAGACGATTCTATTTCAATTTGTTGTATCCAATTAGCTTCTGCATTATGTTCAACAGCTGTAGACCAAAGATCTGACCAAAATGCAGTCATTTCATTTTGGTTTGGAACTGAATTTATGGAACAATTTTTGCCTTCAATATTTTCATAAAACTTCTTTTGTTTATTAATGAAGAGATAATTTTCTTTGCGTCTTAGTACTCGTTTTTTGAATCGTCGGATCCTTTTGCTTAATGCCAAAATTCTTTGTTTGAATTCATCAATTTTCTCTACTATTTTTGTGTCTAAATTTCTAATTACATTAATATTCGGAACATCAAAAATTTTTTCTATTGATTTTGCTATTCACGGTCTATGATTTCCAGATTTATAAGAATATAGATGTCCCAAATATGATCTTATTTTATTAATTCGTGATTCTATTCTCTTTTGCCAATAATTATTAGTTGAATTATTATTCTGTATAGGAGAATTTTGTTGATATTTTAATCCAGCTAAATGACAGCATGTTGCTGCAGCACAATATATAATCTTATGTGTATCAGTTAAATTTTGACTATTTATTAATTCATCTATAATAAATCTATTAACATCACGTATAATTTTATGAAATTTTGGTATATTTGGAAATTTAGGTAAACGAGGTCGCAAAATAGGATCAATATTACCATACATCAAAATTATCTCTTCATATTTGCTTCTGATTATGTTGTACTGTATTGTAGGGAAATCTTCATTCTCTAGGACAGCCTCCGATAAAAGTGAATGTGTTTCATCCTGAAAATCTGTACGATTTTCTGAATGTTCCACAACAATATCATCAGAAGCAGTCCCAATAGAATGAAGATATTCTGACTTAAGAGTCTCAAGATCAGGATCGGATAATAATTTATTCCTAATTATTACACGAACCTGATCAGCCAATCGTTGTTCACTTACAACGATGGTGGGCTCCAGCAGGGACCATTCACGGGATAACCGTTGGCGGTATCCCGTTCTGAAGGCTTCTCTCTCTGTAGCTCTATAGTACGCGCGCATTACGTTGATATTTATTTCTCTTGTCCAACGCATGCGGCGCACAGGACCACTTACGGCGGGGCCTGGTGTAACACCATGTGCTACTTGGCCCAAGCCAACACGTGTCGATGGTGTTGAAATAGTATTATCCATCATAAACCTTCTGAATATCTTCTTTCTTCATCATATAACTATCTTCTTTCATAAGATTTTTTTGGTAATCCACACATCTTCTAAATCAAAAAGCAATAATCATTTTTACTTGTTTCTTGTATACTTGTATAAATATTTATACTAAATACCAAAATTAGTAGCTTCAATGAGAAATTTTTATTCTTGTTCCAATTGACAGTTGATAAATTTTCATTCAAATTTTCACCAACAAAAATATTTAAAATTTTCACTGTCAATAAACTTTTATTATTATTTCCAAATCAACTTTATTAACACAATAGTATACAAAATTTTTTAGCTCTATATAATACATTCGCTTAAACCAAATAATATATAAAAACATGTTAAAATAAAAAATTACAAAAATATAAAATAAATAATAGGTAATAATATTAATACAAAATTTTAAATAAACAAACACATCACATAGAACTAAAAACATTTTACCATACTAATGGATGTCCCCCTCTCCCACGATGTGCACTAGAATGCACTTATCATGAGAGAGTTTTTAAGAGCTATAGAGAGAGGAACCTTCTAACAATCCTGCAAGATGATAGTAGGACAGCCTTCTGCATGGCGTATTGAAGCCCACCATGCAATCCAAGCTTCTCAAGATTTACTTTGAGACTCTTAGGAATGACACCATTTGTGGACATCACTATAGGAATGATGACAGTGGAAGGTGTTCTCCACATCTCCATAATTTCATGAGCAAGATCAAGATATTTGGTAATCTTGTCTTGCTCAGCCTTATGGAGATTTTCATCATGTGGTATAGTGATATCCACAATATAGGTCTTTTTTTCCCTACGATCAACCAATACAATATCCGGTCGATTAGCTGGAATTGTACGATCGGTTTGTATTGGTCGATCCCAGTACAACTTAACAATGCTATTTTCAAGCACCGACAATGGTTGATATTTGTAATATTCAGTTTCTTCATCGAGTAAACCGTATTTCAAAGCCAATCTTTGGTGAACTATTTTGGCAACCTGGTCATGTCTCTGCAAATATTCAGTGCCACACAAAAGAGAACACCCCGACATAATATGTCGTAATGTCTCTCCCATCTGACCACAAGCCCTACATTTATCAATTATATTTGGTTGTTTCATAATGAATTTTGCATAGTTATTTGTTACAATGACTTGATCCTGTATTGCACAAACAAAACCTTCGGTTTCACCAAATAGATCACCAAACCTTAACCAATTGATTGAGTCTTCAAAACATACATTTGTAGATGTCAGAACTTGGTGAAAACGGCCATGAAGAGATTTACTTTTCCATACGTCTACTCGATTTTCAACTGACATTGTCGGTAGTGAAGCACCAGGATTCGAGAGACATAAAGGTGTGTACCTCAAATCACAATCTATCAAGTCCTCATAGCCTACTTTACTCCTATGAGTTACAAAAAATCTCTTTAAAGACTCTACCTCATTATTATGTAAATTCTTTAAATTAAGTAATCCTCTGCCACCATTTTTGCGAGGAAGGTAAAGTCTCATCATGGAGGATCTAGGGTGATGAATTCGATATCTTGTCATTGTAGTACGCACCTTTCTGTCTAGTGTGTCTAATTCCGTTTGGTTCCATTTTAAAATACCAAATGAATACAAAATTACTGGAATTGCCCATGAATTAATTGCCCTAATTTTATTATGTCCAGAAAGAAGTGATTTAAAAATTAATTTGCATCTAGAGATGAAACGCGCTTTTACATTATTTTTTAAAAATACATGATCAAAACCCAGTGATTCATTTATTCCCAAATATTTATAGGTTTCATTTAATGTAAGATTTGGTAAATTTACTGTGTTATTAATCACTTCATTTGTTTGTTCGATAACCCCTTTTTTAACATTAATTATTGCACATTTATCCATACCAAATTCCATTTTGATTGTATCACTAAAATCCTTTGTTACTGAAATTAATTTATTGAGATTATTTAAATTTGATGAAAATAATTTTAAGTCGTCCATATAAAAAAGATGAGAAAATTTACAACCACCCCTTTTGAGCTGATAACCACATTGAGAATTTTCAATGACGGTGGGGGGGGGACAGGAGGGGGGCAGGTGACAGGGCACATATGTACGAGTATAATATTATATAACACCCCCAGGTATCTAACTATGAAGTATATTTACGCATTATGATTGTATTGCAGAATATTAATTGAACAATAAGAGTAAATATTCTGCGACTTACTTTATTTAGACAAGAACAAAAGCAGTTAATTATCCACTAAGTGTATCTCTGGGGGGGGAGGGGGGGGCTTGTACAAGCGGAATGTAAACAAAGTGAGTGACAGTGTTATTGTTTCAGGTAATTAATTACCTACTCCCAATATAGAGTTAGCTCGCTACTTAGTACATAAATTACTTTATACAACATGATGTAATGTGTGCTCTCATTCAAGTCAATGTCCTCTATTCCTAAAGTACTTACTTACTTATGTACCTATGTACACAGTGTAAGGCATAAGACATATTAAGTAATGAGACTCTAACTGAGGAGTAGCAGAGATAGGAGCCACCTAGCACAAATTTTGTATGAAAAATAGTGATAGGTGGCTCCTATCTCCCCTATTCCTCACCTAAGAAGTTGATGAATTCCAGCGCAAGAGTTCTAACTCATCGGGAGAATCCAGTAAAGTATATTCATGTATTAATACTTTCCCTCCAAGGTGTGGTGGCCTGTGTGATCTCTGAGCAATAGCAGGCAGGCCTATAATAATATGAAACATTCCTGTAACGGTACCCACTCGGAAAACTAGTGTCGTGATCATGGAAACAAAAAGTTTTGCCGAAACGTTGGTAGGTATTGTTAGTGTCCGGGAACTCTATCAAGACAAAAACAATTAGAAGAAGTTGATGATGGCGAGTTGCACGAAATTCATAGAAGTGCTGAAAGTAAAGACCTTTTTAGAGTTGATTGTATTATTTGTCAACCCTCCAAGGGATGAAGTTGAATTGTGGTACACCCTGTATGATAATTTTACTTACTCGTGCACAAGGCCGTGTCCAGAGGGGGTCGGGGGTTCTGGACCCCCTCCCCACGATATAAAATAACTATTCACTGGATAAAATAGAAAAAATATGAATCTGAACACGAGCTTAAACTGGGCCATGGTCGCAGCCAGGGGGAGGCTAATTTTCCATAATTATTGTAAAAATCTATTAAATCACAAGCAAAAAAATAACTGCGGCGCTAATTAGGGTAGGGTTTTTCCACGAAAAATAAACTGGGCTTTTAAACGATTTTTATTTTATCTACCCTTTTTGTTTTATGATGAAATTATTGCCTGCGGCGCTAATCGTTTGTCTAGTTAGTCAGATGCGTTACCGTGCCCTAACCCCCCCCCCCCCCTCCTGATAAAAATCCTTGGCACAGCCCTGCTCGTATAGAATAGATATTTACAGGCTGTATTTATTTGGTATTATTCACTGAACACTCTGAACAGTTTCATATTGACTTGCTAAGTAGGTGTAGTGTAGGTACCTACCTATACCTATACTAACAGTAAGGTGACTCAGATGGTATAATTATAACAATTACATATATTGTATGCACCACTTTGTATTAAATGTGGTAAACAAACTCTGGCTGAGCTGGAGGAGCTCGCCCTAGTGAGCATTATGTATGACTATACCTTGTATTATATTGTTTATATTATTGAAGAATAAATATATGTAAAGAAATGTTAATGCCATATTGTTCTATACATCTTGGTTTGTTTTCGTTAGGTACATTATTGTTAGGCATTGGTGGATCCTGCCCCCCCCCCATACTTGGAGGCAGACATAATGATAGTATTGGCGATTCCTCTGTGGGTGCAATCAAGTAAAATAAAAATAAAATAAATTAAAAACACAAAATATTCTAATAAAATTTTTACTCGTAAAAAAAAATAATACGTATATATAAGATATATATATAATATAAATCTAACAGGTACATAATAAATACTTATATCTAACTGCTATATGTATTATATAACCTAGAACATACACCATGCAGTATATACTACATAGTAACTCGATCTACTTTTCATATGATTGAGGTCAGACATTAATTCACTACGAAGGTGTCGGGAGGAAACATGAAAGTCACAATGTTTGGTGTGAAGTATGCAGAATATATTCACTAGGTATATGAGAGTCAAAAGAAGGGAGAGATACAAAAATCACTCAATGGGAGAAAATGTTCTCCATGTATGTACTGTACACCAAACCTTAAAAACCAACTATCTCAATAATTACATCTGTATGGACAATCATCCCTTCCTCCCGACACATCCGTAACTTAATTGTATAAAGTTCTATTTGGTCTCTTACATAGTAGAGTTAGTAGTCCTCTCACAAGATAACCAGAACCAGGGGCATCATTTCTTCAGAGTAATAGGGATGTAGAATATTCTGATGAGCATCAGCCCACATAACTCTGCATACCTTTGACAGTTGGTACCCACTTTATATAGGTAGGCACATAATCTCAATACATTAGAGGCGCATGTCTCTTCAACTGAGAAACTCTCGATTGTCAAACATAGACTCTTTATATCAGAAGTAGGATGAGAGAATCCATACAATACTATGTGTGACCAGAGAATAGACAGGCACTGGACAGGCTACCTACATGACATACTCGTAGAGTGTGGATGTTGGGAACCCTAATATAAAGCTGGGCCATGAGAAGTTGAGTGTTATATTTACATATACGGGATGAAGTAAGTTAAGTACCATTGCATAGAGTAGCTCCTACACAATACACAATATGTATGAACTATTATAGACTAGTGGATGTCTGCTCGCTGGTGAACTGTAAGAAGATTTGTTCCAAGCTAGTTTGTCCTATAGAGTAATCCTCCAAGTCCAGAGTGTTCCTGGCCTCCTCCAGCAGGCCGAATATCCGAGACCAGGGAGTCTCTGGGTTGAGGGGCAAGTAGTAAGTGAGCAGACCTTGGTATGCTTCTCTGCAATCATTATACAGTCACATAACGATGTGGTTATTTACTACAGGTGCCTACCTACCTTACATATAATACACACACACACATACACACACACACACACACACACACACACACACACACACACACACACACATACATATACACACACATACATACACATAGATACACCATGACTATGCAATATTTAGACTTGACTCTACGCGTTATTTTTAGCAATTATTTCGGCAATATTTAAAGCGAGACAACGATATTGCTTGGAAACGAGAAACAGAAATGACTAAAATGTCCAAACCGATTGGATATTCAGCAATTCGTGTCGCCGACATCTTGACATTTATCTTTCGCGTTTGCATCCAATATAGTTGTCTCGCTTGAAATAATTGCTATACTCGTATATTGCGAAATAATTTATTTATTTATTTATTTATTTACACATCAACGGCTAAAGCCTTTAACAATTTCTTGTTGGTACACAGTGTCAAATACATAATCAAATACAAAAAAACATTACTATTTCAACACAACCAATCAACAAAATATTTAGTTAATAATAATAAACAATTCATATTTCATAGAAATCTCAAAAAAATAATAATAATAAATCAATCGGCATGCATAAACAAAACATCAACTCCAATCCATCTGTGCCCAGCAAACCTTACAACAATAAATACATTAATAGTCCAGCAATATATAATATTATGTACATAGGTATATACAATACATTGTGTATAGTAAGTAGCAGGTAGTGTCGCAGTAGCTACGTACAGTAGATGCGCACATTAACTGGACACAGATTTGCATAATGATTTGCAATAATGTTAATCAATCCGATTTTTTCGAGCTCAAAAAATTGCTGGTATAAGCGCACCTTTATGATCTACCTAAGTGAGCATAGTCCGTAGTCCGCAACAAAGGGAATAAGAAATAAATAAAAAATGAATATAACTTACTTGAGTTGTGCTCCTGGGAAGTTGGTGTGGAGGAAGTGCTGGAGGGGCTGCCGGGAGGAGGGGGGGAGGGTGTCTCCCCCCTCAGAGGGGTGCCGGCGGAGTTTCACTATCAGTGTGTAACCTGGGGACAGTAACACATCAGTCAGTCATGTGGAGGTAGTGTTATACTGGATGTATGGGAGGGGAACATACTCATACCTTGCGAGAATTTATTCTTCAAGTGTTGCGTGGAGCCCAGGCAGCGGAATGTCCCATTGACCATGATGGCTAGCCGAGTGCACAGAGCCTCGCACTCCTCCATACTGTGGGAGGTGAGCACCACACACCCGCCCTGTCTGTTGGCGATGGCTCGCCACACTCTCCTCTTAGCCACAGGATCCATACCTGACACACACAACACAACATGATACTCTCCATACGACTTACAATACAATCAACAAATTTTAGAAAATTTATGCTATGATGAGAAAACGTGTGGCAATAGTGTGATTTTTTGTGAGGTTTCATAATTTAGTATGAAAAATTATTCCAAAAACCTATTCCAAACTCAAGGGGGAGCAGCTGCCCCCCCTGAAGACGCCCATGGCTAGATACACACTAGTGTGCATGTGCATTGTGTATGTGCACAAACACACACACACACAATCAATAACACACATCCAGGATAATGGATTGAATTCTGGACGAGTATATATAAAAAAAGTACATTTAAATTACCAAAAATTTGGACTACTTTCTATATTAGAATCGCCTGATGGATGAATAAAACATAAAGTGAATGGACGATGTGTTACATAATTCTCGTCCAAACGGAGTATGATTGTAACGCAAGGTGAAGGTCATGTAAGGTCAGGAAGAGTAATGTAGTATAACAGATTACTGACCTGTTGTTGGCTCATCCAAGTAGACCACCTCAGGATCTCCCAGTAGTGCCACGGCTGTACTGAGTTTCCTCTTGTTACCTCCGCTGTATTCTCTCACCTGGACACATAGGGTGTTAGTTAATATATTATATTATGTCTTACACTCAATCATCTTACAAAGCAACACACGTCAAGTAATATACTCACCTTCTTATTCAAGTGTTTGGTGAATCCTAATTTACTACTGAGGCTCCACACATATCTCTCCTTCTCCGCAGGTGGAATGCCCTTGAGGCGCGCGAACATCTCCAGTGTCTCCCGTCCAGTCATCTCGTCCAACAAGGCGTCAAATTGTGGACAATATCCTGTGACACCAAACCATATAGCATATACTCGTATTTCATGCTTATGATATTATACGTAGGACTCCCACACACAGAAAGGTCCCACCAAAACATCTCTCTAAATTGAGTGTTACCCTGATTTTGAATTCAGAAAGAGGTTTTGGTGGGAGCTTTTTTGAGTTTATCGAAAAGAAAAATAAATGCATACACAAACAAACAGTAACAGGATCAAAAACGACATTGAAAAAAATAAAAAATGGTAAAAAAATGATCTCGCCAAAAAAAGTTTTTAGCGCATTTAAAAAAATATAGCGGACTTAAGCTAATACTTAAGCATTCACGGAGATCTTTTAGACATTTTCAGTATAGTGCCTAGTACCTACTTGTATAGTCTATATTAATATTAATTTATCTACATACAATCATGCACACATACAGACACACACTATTGGTCGCTCCATAGACAGCGTGATCCTCTCGTTATATTATATACCCCCGTTTTCACCAACTTTTACCTAAGAAGGAGACCCCTAAGAAATTTCCATACAAAAACAGAGATAATATTCTACTTATTGACACGCAGGCCCACCAACCACACCTTAATTCCATACAAAATGCAACACGCAACTCACCTAGCCTGGGCAGAGATATTTGGGCACCTAACGTAGGTGAGTTGCGTGTTGCATTTTGTATGGAATTAAGGTGTGGTTGGTGGGCCTGCGTGTCAATAAGTAGAATATTATCTCTGTTTTTGTATGGAAATTTCTTAGGGGTCTCCTTCTTAGGTAAAAGTTGGTGAAAACGGGGGTTAGTGTTCCTGTTCAGTGGCCTTGCTCCTAGGTTTTATGCAACCACTATTGCTTACATATTTCTTCGTATTTATATGTCATATTTTAAATCCTTTAGGTACCTAGGCATAGCCTCACTATGCAGCCATGCTACAATATGAACATGATGATATAATGTATAGAGACCTATGTGGTTGTAGACAGTCTTCATGTCGTTGTTGACTGAGTGGCCATTAGTCCAGGCCTCCCCGGAGCTCATATACAGGTCCCCCATGAGCATCTTGAAGGTAGTCGTCTTCCCAGCGCCATTCATTCCCAGTAATCCAAAGCATTCTCCCTGCTCCACGGCTTAAACATCAGAACCAATATATAGATTAGTAGAAGTATATAGATTACATAACAGTAGATATACAGAGCGTCATGGAATAAGAATGTCCTCATTTTAAAAGGGTATAACTTTGCAACCGTTTACGTCAAACGAGTGATTCACTGTGCGGTAACTAATGAATGCGGGTTTTGTTTGATGTATGACAGAATGCGTTAGAGCATGTGCAGACTAGCTGCGCAGTCGACAAAACCAATTGGCAGCAGATGAATACCGCCAATTGGCTTTGACGATTGTCGACTGTGCAGCTAGTCTGCGTATGCGCAATCGCATTGTATCGTACATCAAACAAAACTTACATTTATTAGTTACTACTCAGTGAAAGAATCACTCATTTATCGTAAATGGTTGCAAAGTTATACCTTTTCAAAATGATGGCATTATATTTCAATGATCCTGTATTACATCTCGTAGTACTAACTGGTACCAGTAGAGTAGATACTCACCGAATGATAAATTATTGACAGCAGTAAGGCTCTTGTTGTATCGCTTGGACATATTCTTACATAACAAACTATGGTCTGAATATTCACTGTGGGGCATGCGACCCACTCTGTGTCTCTCTGCTGCTACGTCACTGTCCTCGTCCTCCAGTTGCTCAGGGACTTTAGAGCGCAACAGCCTTTGCATCACCTGTGGGTGGGTGAATATAGTTACATATTAACGGGAGGAGTATCATGTTTCATTTCCCATGGCTTTAATAAATTAATAAAAATAAAGTTATTCAATTTTTTGGAGGTACTTACTTAATTTAAAAAGAATACGGTCATTCACTAGATTTTAATGCATATACGAAAAATATTTTTTTCTTTGCAACTTTCGAGTTGATTTCTTCGAAAAAAAAAATCAGGGGTAATTTTCACATTTTTTTTAGAAACTTATACAAGATATGAAAGATCTGTTTCGGTCGTTCACTAGAGGAAGGTTCAATGTACGAGTATTTACACTATATTTTACCAAAGAATATTTAGTAAGGTTGTAAGATCCGAGGCCTGAAAAATCTCCTTTTTTCTAATGACGATATCCCTACTCATAAGTTATATCGTACTAGATGCCTATATATTATATAAATATATCCATAAGTAAATAATAATTGGACTTACAAGATCAATGAACTTATATTCCTTGAGTAACAAGATGGAGAAGAATATAACAGCGCAGCCCAGCATGTACATCACGTGAGGCAGAATACCTGGAGCCTCCCAGATGAAGTACGGGTCCTCAGGCACTGAGCAATACAAACATTACATCATTACATTAGGTGGGTACTGTAGCAGATGTACAGCGAAGGATGCCAAGACAAACGCCCCATCCACACGCTTGACCTTGTGATGACTTGTGCAGGCTCGACAAGCGTGAATTCGGTTATACGTTATGTTTCACCACACTACCTATTCATCCCGTGAGAGCGAAAGGAACAGAACATGACAAAACAGGAGGCAATCTTTTCGTAGAACTCGGTTCAAATCAGATTAGTCATTTAATATAAACAAGGCATTTAAATTCAAATTATAGACATTTATCAATATGTGAACAGCACATCTACATTTAAAGCATAACCGTGGTTGAACCAGAGCTGATAATAAACTTAAAATCCTTTTCTAAAAAGCTGTTTCTAAAGAGGTATAAAATTGTTAAAGCGGAGGTCTACTTTATGGATATGTAGACAGGTACTTACTACAGCAAATCTTCAAGAAGGAGAACTCAGGCCTCTGGCTGGACAAGTCACAGACATTCTGTAAACTGTTGCAAGTCGTGATGCCGGGAGTGTTGGGAGGGAGCATGTCACACACCATGTAGCAATACTTTATTCTGATGTAGCCGTCGTAGTGGTTCCTGGAATCAAACATACGAGTATTCATATTCATTTAGTAACGTGAGGAGATAATTTAATAATACATACATTATGCAGGGATAATGCCCTCATTTTAAGAAGGTGTAACTTTGGAGCCATTAATGTTAAATAAGTGATTTTTTCGCTATGCGGTAACTCATGAATGTACTTTTGTTTGGAGAGAATGCGCTTTCATATACGCAGACCAACTGTGCCGTCGACAGAGCTAATCGGGGTCAATTTACCGCCTTCTAATATAATGGTGATCGGTAGATCAGCCCTGATTGACACTGTCGACTAGGCGGGTGGTCTGTGCATGCGCTATGGCATCGCATCGTAAATCAAACAAAACTTATATTCATCAGTTACCACACAGTGAAAGAATTACTCATTTAACATAAATAGTTCCAAAGGTATTCCTTTTCAAAATTAGGGTATTGTTTTTAGACGATCCTGTACAAAAAAAGACTAGGTGTACATACTTAATAGCATTACTGATGGCGTAGTGAGGGAAGATGAGGAAGATCCAATGCAGGATGTCACTCACGTGAACCAAATCCAAGTCGGGGAAGGCCAACACTTGTACTATCAGGAATGTAGCAACACCTGGAAGTAATATTACATCATGTGGCAACCCTTACTCAATAATACAAACACTTATATCCCTAACTTTACTATGGATTGAGGCTTACCTGTGAATATGTTGAAGAATACCATCCTTGAGAACCCGGTGGAGGGAGTTTGGAACATGCCGGAGATCAAGTAGTGGAAGGGCAACATGGAGAAACCAAATATTAGCAGCAGAAATAATAGACGAACTGTAAAACAAACGATACAAACACAATTAAAATACACACATTATTTCAATAAAGGCTGCCCTCTATAAGTAGTATAAAGCCTTATCACTCACATATCTGAACTGCAGTAGTGAATGTGTCTTGCTGGAAGGCGATTAGAGTAATTGCCAAAGCTATAGATATTATAATAAAACAGAAAATATCCCAAAGTAACGCGGAGGTCCATAAGATGAAAGGGGAAACTCCTGAAGCCAACTGCAATAGTTTAGATCTCGTCACATTCTCCTGCAAACAGATAATTAACATTAATAACACAGAGTATTATGGCAGTTTCTAAAATAACGTAACGTGACGTCACATAATCTAACATAGGAAGTTACTTACTTTTATATAGAAGAGAACGTAGAAGCCTGAAACAAATGCTAAACTGAATCCAATATTAAATGCCAACTGAAATCCTTGGCTGTCACCAAGTGCTAGCTGACTGATCTGTAACACGAAATATATAAAGTAAATAACAGGCTGATAGAGTCTCTATAATATAACACAGCAGTCTCTGTCTCTATACTACCTTAGTGTCCAGAGTGTAGGGCAGTGGATGGTTAGTGAGGGAGAATGAAGAGTTGGGGGAGACAGCCTTCACTAAAGCATTGTGCACCAGCATGAGGGAAGCTGGCAGGTCGTGGAAGGCAAAATTGGAAAACCACACCACAATCTTATCACTGCTGAATGTCGCCCCCGCTATGTTCCTCCGCCGCATCTCAGCCATGTTGGTAGAAGACCTGTTCAAGTAATATTGCTCCATGTCTCCGTCTTGTATGTTGACCACTCTCATAGTGGAGTGGCCCTCGAAGTATTCCGAATACTTGGCCATTCTATTGCGGGTGATCTCATCCAGAGATCCGCTGTAACTGATGATGGTCTCACTGTTCTGATATCCGTTGGAGAGAGACAACTCGCGGGCTGGGAGGACATCAGACAATCCATACACGCGGTCCACTAGGATGGCGATGACGAGGAAGAGAACTGGGAGGAGGAGTTGGAGAATGGCTAGGATCCAAGATCTTATTGTAGACACCACGTGTTTATAGAACATGGCGTACCACTGGTCCATCCACAGGCGCATTCCGGTGAAACGAATGCTGGTCATGTTCTCTAAAAACCAATGAAATAACAATTAATATGAATTCAATATGTCAAATAGTTGAATTTTATTTACAAGACGAGTATGACTATATACCTCTGTCTCTACCATCCACCACTGCATCTTCAATAAAAGTATTCCCCGCATCACCATTCATCTTATTGACAGATTCTCTCCCATTCAGTTTGGCATCGCCATTTTGTGTCTCTATGGCATCAGCCCCAACTCTGCAAGTCATGTGTTTTTATAATAAGCAAAGATACAAAAGAATAAAGAGTTTAGATAAATCGTAGAATATATTCCCCTTACTTCATAAACACATCCTCCAATGATCCGGCAGATATTCCGAAACTGTTGAGTCCATAGTCTGAATGCTTTGTCTCCAATTCTCTTAGAAGTGGTTCAAATTTACTAGAGAATTCAGAAGGCAGGTGGTATGACAATTCCGAACCTGAATATTAAAAAAGTGAGTGAGTGGAGGTACTGCTGGAATATTATATGATAGTCTGTATACAGGAAGTACTGCAGACCATGGCTTGCTTTTGATATAAAATGTACATTACCAATACTAGAGTAGAGAGTCGCCTCTGGAATATGTGACTTAATGAGCTGAGTGACTGGAGGCTCCGAGGCAGTGCCGGACGTTACAGTGGCGGCCGTGAGGGTGTAACCAACACTGAACTTCCTCTTCAGGAAGAATGGAGAACCCACAGCGCGCACCTTACCTCCCGCCATGACGGCCACACGATCTCCCAATACTTCGGCTTCATCCATGAAGTGAGTGGACAGGATGATGGTGCGATCTGCAATAAAATCACCAAACATATTGTGTCATTCTCTTCACACACTGAGTGAGTTCACTACAGAGCAACTGCTTCATGATCCAGACCTTTCTTATCTGCATTCAGTAGTTCCCATAGTTCCCTTCTAGACGCTGGATCTATACCAGAGGATGGCTCATCTAACAGGACTACCTTAGATCCTCCACACAAGGCGACTCCAACACTCAATCTCCGCTTCATTCCTCCAGACAAAGATTTCGACAGGACGTTTTTCTAAAATATGGCAATCGATAATACCTTAGGCCGGCGCCATACATTATGAAATTCACAGCCTGAAATCGGATTGTTAGTAAAAAAGTTCGACTAAAATTACGTAAACAAAGTATGAAAAGGTCGCATCGTTACCCTGATTTTGAATTCAGAGTGAGATTTTGGTCAGAACTTTTTTACAAATAATCCAATTTCAGACTATGAATTTCATAATTTATGAGGTCGGCCTTATACGAGAATATTAAAAGTACATATGTGTACAGTCTATAAGTAGGTATACACAATACATATGACTTATATAACATTAGTAGATAGAGAGATATGCAAGTTTATATGTGTATAGTCTATAAGTAGGTATACACAATACATATGACTTATATAACATTAGTAGATAGAGAGATATGTAAGTTTATATGTGTATAGTCTATAAGTAGGTATACACAATACATATGACTTATATAACATTAGTAGATAGAGAGATATGTAAGTTTATATGTGTATAGTCTATAAGTAGGTATACACAATACATATGACTTATATAACATTAGTAGATAGAGAGATATGTAAGTTTATATGTGTATAGTCTATAAGTAGGTATACACAATACATATGACTTATATAACATTAGTAGATAGAGAGATATGTAAGTTTATATGTGTATAGTCTATAAGTAGGTATACACAATACATATGACTTATATAACATTAGTAGATAGAGAGATATGTAAGTTTATATGTGTATAGTCTATAAGTAGGTATACACAATACATATGACTTATATAACATTAGTAGATAGAGAGATATGTAAGTTTATATGTGTATAGTCTATAAGTAGGTATACACAATACATATGACTTATATAACATTAGTAGATAGAGAGATATGTAAGTTTATATGTGTATAGTCTATAAGTAGGTATACACAATACATATGACTTATATAACATTAGTAGATAGAGAGATATGTAAGTTTATATGTGTATAGTCTATAAGTAGGTATACACAATACATATGACTTATATAACATTAGTAGATAGAGAGATATGTAAGTTTATATGTGTATAGTCTATAAGTAGGTATACACAATACATATGACTTATATAACATTAGTAGATAGAGAGATATGTAAGTTTATATGTGTATAGTCTATAAGTAGGTATACACAATACATATGACTTATATAACATTAGTAGATAGAGAGATATGTAAGTTTATATGTGTATAGTCTATAAGTAGGTATACACAATACATATGACTTATATAACATTAGTAGATAGAGAGATATGTAAGTTTATATGTGTATAGTCTATAAGTAGGTATACACAATACATATGACTTATATAACATTAGTAGATAGAGAGATATGTAAGTTTATATGTGTATAGTCTATAAGTAGGTATACACAATACATATGACTTATATAACATTAGTAGATAGAGAGATATGTAAGTTTATATGTGTATAGTCTATAAGTAGGTATACACAATACATATGACTTATATAACATTAGTAGATAGAGAGATATGTAAGTTTATATGTGTATAGTCTATAAGTAGGTATACACAATACATATGACTTATATAACATTAGTAGATAGAGAGATATGTAAGTTTATATGTGTATAGTCTATAAGTAGGTATACACAATACATATGACTTATATAACATTAGTAGATAGAGAGATATGTAAGTTTATATGTGTATAGTCTATAAGTAGGTATACACAATACATATGACTTATATAACATTAGTAGATAGAGAGATATGTAAGTTTATATGTGTATAGTCTATAAGTAGGTATACACAATACATATGACTTATATAACATTAGTAGATAGAGAGATATGTGTATAGTCTATAAGTAGGTATACACAATACATATGACTTATATAACATTAGTAGATAGAGAGATATGTGTATAGTCTATAAGTAGGTATACACAATACATATGACTTATATAACATTAGTAGATAGAGAGATATGTGTATAGTCTATAAGTAGGTATACACAATACATATGACTTATATAACATTAGTAGATAGAGAGATATGTGTATAGTCTATAAGTAGGTATACACAATACATATGACTTATATAACATTAGTAGATAGAGAGATATGTAAGTTTATATGTGTATAGTCTATAAGTAGGTATACACAATACATATGACTTATATAACATTAGTAGATAGAGAGATATGTAAGTTTATATGTGTATAGTCTATAAGTAGGTATACACAATACATATGACTTATATAACATTAGTAGATAGAGAGATATGTGTATAGTCTATAAGTAGGTATACACAATACATATGACTTATATAACATTAGTAGATAGAGAGATATGTGTATAGTCTATAAGTAGGTATACACAATACATATGACTTATATAACATTAGTAGATAGAGAGATATGTGTATAGTCTATAAGTAGGTATACACAATACATATGACTTATATAACATTAGTAGATAGAGAGATATGTGTATAGTCTATAAGTAGGTATACACAATACATATGACTTATATAACATTAGTAGATAGAGAGATATGTGTATAGTCTATAAGTAGGTATACACAATACATATGACTTATATAACATTAGTAGATAGAGAGATATGTGTATAGTCTATAAGTAGGTATACACAATACATATGACTTATATAACATTAGTAGATAGAGAGATATGTAAGTTTATATGTGTATAGTCTATAAGTAGGTATACACAATACATATGACTTATATAACATTAGTAGATAGAGAGATATGTGTATAGTCTATAAGTAGGTATACACAATACATATGACTTATATAACATTAGTAGATAGAGAGATATGTAAGTTTATATGTGTATAGTCTATAAGTAGGTATACACAATACATATGACTTATATAACATTAGTAGATAGAGAGATATGTAAGTTTATATGTGTATAGTCTATAAGTAGGTATACACAATACATATGACTTATATAACATTAGTAGATAGAGAGATATGTGTATAGTCTATAAGTAGGTATACACAATACATATGACTTATATAACATTAGTAGATAGAGAGATATGTAAGTTTATATGTGTATAGTCTATAAGTAGGTATACACAATACATATGACTTATATAACATTAGTAGATAGAGAGATATGTGTATAGTCTATAAGTAGGTATACACAATACATATGACTTATATAACATTAGTAGATAGAGAGATATGTAAGTTTATATGTGTATAGTCTATAAGTAGGTATACACAATACATATGACTTATATAACATTAGTAGATAGAGAGATATGTGTATAGTCTATAAGTAGGTATACACAATACATATGACTTATATAACATTAGTAGATAGAGAGATATGTGTATAGTCTATAAGTAGGTATACACAATACATATGACTTATATAACATTAGTAGATAGAGAGATATGTGTATAGTCTATAAGTAGGTATACACAATACATATGACTTATATAACATTAGTAGATAGAGAGATATGTGTATAGTCTATAAGTAGGTATACACAATACATATGACTTATATAACATTAGTAGATAGAGAGATATGTGTATAGTCTATAAGTAGGTATACACAATACATATGACTTATATAACATTAGTAGATAGAGAGATATGTGTATAGTCTATAAGTAGGTATACACAATACATATGACTTATATAACATTAGTAGATAGAGAGATATGTGTATAGTCTATAAGTAGGTATACACAATACATATGACTTATATAACATTAGTAGATAGAGAGATATGTGTATAGTCTATAAGTAGGTATACACAATACATATGACTTATATAACATTAGTAGATAGAGAGATATGTGTATAGTCTATAAGTAGGTATACACAATACATATGACTTATATAACATTAGTAGATAGAGAGATATGTGTATAGTCTATAAGTAGGTATACACAATACATATGACTTATATAACATTAGTAGATAGAGAGATATGTGTATAGTCTATAAGTAGGTATACACAATACATATGACTTATATAACATTAGTAGATAGAGAGATATGCAAGTTTATATGTGTATAGTCTATAAGTAGGTATACACAATACATATGACTTATATAACATTAGTAGATAGAGAGATATGTGTATAGTCTATAAGTAGGTATACACAATACATATGACTTATATAACATTAGTAGATAGAGAGATATGTGTATAGTCTATAAGTAGGTATACACAATACATATGACTTATATAACATTAGTAGATAGAGAGATATGTGTATAGTCTATAAGTAGGTATACACAATACATATGACTTATATAACATTAGTAGATAGAGAGATATGTAAGTTTATATGTGTATAGTCTATAAGTAGGTATACACAATACATATGACTTATATAACATTAGTAGATAGAGAGATATGTAAGTTTATATGTGTATAGTCTATAAGTAGGTATACACAATACATATGACTTATATAACATTAGTAGATAGAGAGATATGTGTATAGTCTATAAGTAGGTATACACAATACATATGACTTATATAACATTAGTAGATAGAGAGATATGTGTATAGTCTATAAGTAGGTATACACAATACATATGACTTATATAACATTAGTAGATAGAGAGATATGTAAGTTTATATGTGTATAGTCTATAAGTAGGTATACACAATACATATGACTTATATAACATTAGTAGATAGAGAGATATGTAAGTTTATATGTGTATAGTCTATAAGTAGGTATACACAATACATATGACTTATATAACATTAGTAGATAGAGAGATATGTAAGTTTATATGTGTATAGTCTATAAGTAGGTATACACAATACATATGACTTATATAACATTAGTAGATAGAGAGATATGTGTATAGTCTATAAGTAGGTATACACAATACATATGACTTATATAACATTAGTAGATAGAGAGATATGTAAGTTTATAGATTCATACCTTATCTTCTAAGCCCAACAATCGAACGTATTTATGAACTTGTTGTTTCAATGCTTCTCCTTGAATTCCTTTAAGGCGTGCAAAGAAATATACATGCTCCGCCACTGTGAGGTCTGTAAACAATACGTTGTGTTGGGGGCAGAGCCCTAAGGAGGTGCGGACCCCTCGTATGTCAGCCTTAATATCATGTCCAGCCACCAAGGCTGTTCCACCACTGGGAGTGATCATTCCTGAAACAAACAGACGATACATAGTACCTCTCCCTCTTGTAGTGTGAGTGTGACAGAGACAGTGACACACAACACAACCTACCAGTTAACATTGACATTGTGGTAGTCTTCCCAGCTCCATTGTGTCCCAATATAACAGTTATTTGTCCTTCGAATATCTTCAGATTCAGATTGTCTACTGCAACATTGCCGTTGTATACTTTAGTGAGGTTCTAGAAAATTATGTAATTATTAAATTAACTTCCACTTGCTTTATCTGATTGATTACATAAGAGTATAAATGATATCAACTCACAAGTATATGAACTCCTACGTTGACATTCTTAGGATCAGATTCAATGTGAGAATTAATGTCATGCGATGTCTCTACTCCATTTACACTCTCACCAACTGAAACCCGAATTATCATTAGTTCATTACAGTTAGTATTTAGTAGAACGTAATGAGAGCCGTGGAGAGGAGAATGCTGGGGATTTAGTTGAGAGATAGAAGGACAAATTAATGGATATGAGAGAAATCCAAGATCAGC
Source organism: Ceraclea dissimilis (assembly GCA_963576895.1). Classification (NCBI taxonomy): domain Eukaryota; kingdom Metazoa; phylum Arthropoda; class Insecta; order Trichoptera; family Leptoceridae; genus Ceraclea; species Ceraclea dissimilis. Next base: position 76,543 of record OY756374.1, read on the forward strand.
GGCGTGGTTAAGAGATCAGCTGCCCTTAAATGGAGTTGGGCAGGACAAGTTACCAGACACTCCGATTTTAGATGGACCAACAAAATTCTCCAATGGAAACCTCGAATTAGCGTAGAAGGCCTCATGCAAGGTGGTCTGACTATGTGAGGCGATTCGCTGGAAGCAAGTGGATACAGCGTGCCCAAGACAGTCTGTGGAAAGTCAAAAGGGAGGCCTATATGTCCACCATTGGAATCAAAACGGCTGAGAAAAAGAAGATGAGGTAATGATTACATGGCACGGCACACTCACCTGAAGGGGTGTTGGTCCAGAAGCTCTTTGTGAAAGGGAAGTACCACGGCTGCGGTACTCCGTAACTTCCCGGCATCACTTGCTCCACGTAGAGAGCAATGAGCAGATAGATGACAGCATCCGCCACCAGCATCACTAGGATGTGTCCCATCACCAGAGGGTCGTCCTCAGTGATCACTGTCCAGAATGTGGACCAGTGCAGTCCTGTCAAACATAGAGAAATCATCAACCTCTTACATATATATTAGATCCAACCTCTTACATATTATATGAAATCAAGGAATTGTATACATTTCCTAGAAATAAAATACAATCACGGTAAACACAATCAGCGCAAGTATAGGGATACATTATACATACCACTGGCTGTGGCCTCGTGGTTCATTATAATTTGGAAACCAAAGCTCATCGCTGTGTTGGAAGCGAAACAAGCGAGGAGTCGAGATGCAAAGGGAGCCAAGGTGCGGCCATTAGAGAGAAAAGTGTATGGAGCGAATGATAAGAACCACAGGAGTCCTGCTACAGTGGCGGCTGTGTTGGCTGGAATATAAATATGATTATTCATTCACATTATACTTTATTAATATAATAATGGCAGACGTGTAGCATACAATAAAAAGGTTACCTTTAGAAAAGAAGACGCTTATCATAAAACAGAAGCAGATTGTTGAAATCGTAAAGATGAGAAGAAAAAATAAAATGACGTGCCAAGGAGTGTTTGTAAAGACGGAGTAACCTGAGATGCCATCAGCTGTGTGGTACCACTCCACCTGCACCAACACACAATATTATACTTATGTAGTACTACTATACGAGTATTGAACTGTAAGGGACATTGACCTTAGTAGACTTACCTTCAGTAGAATTACAATAAGAATTATCGTAATGATGATATAACTGAATGATTTAGTGAACCAGGCCAACCAATGCAGCCAGTTGTCTAAACCCATCACTTTCATTACTTCCTGAAATTAAACACAACTAATTAAAAAAAATCCTTTTGATTGTTATAACGATGTAAATTTGACGAGTCCAAGTGCCCGAAATTAGGGCCTAGGGACGATAATGAACAATAAACAATAAACAGTCGTAAGTGCAACAATATGTACTATGTAAATAAGAAGACATTATCAAACTGATGCACTAAGTAATCATTCAATTTGATACAAGCAACATCTAACTCAATCAATTCAACATAATAAATTATAGTACTTCAATACCTTCAGCTGTTGTTCCTTCTCCGCAGCTATAGCTTTGACAGTATTGATGCAAGTATAGACGAAACTCAGCATTATGATGAGAGGAAGGAACAACTTGAGGACCTCCACGAGAGGGTCCTTCAGGTAGCGCGGGTGAGGGAAGCGCTGCATGACAATCTCAGGGAAGTCAGGGTAATCCGCTTTCTTTGCAGTGAAGCGCCGCAACAGTCCATGGGCAATCACTGAGAAGCCCTCATCAGCATAACCTGCATGTCGTACAACACAATATGCAATAATAATCTATGAGATGAGATTAGCCGAATGTTCGCTTTTCAGTCCGCAAATTAAAATGTAATTATGGGATTGACACGATGTTTGAAACACCTAAATTCCAAAAGCATTTCCCCACATACCTGGAATTCCTCCCCTGAAAGCCTTGGGAGTCCTGGGCCCCGGGACTGGGAACACTGTGAAGGCAAAGTCCGTGAACCAGTTGAGGTAGCGGGACTTCTGCGTGACTCTCCTGAGCTCCGCGGGGAAGTACAGGGCTACAGTAATCTTATCAGGCAGGGGGGATCCCAACTCCACATCTGAAATTAATTCAATTAGCGTTACAGCTTTACATTAGTAGGAATATCATCAGTACATAAATGCTGCTGTGTCTATGTACGACCTACTTTAATTATTGTACCAAAGGCGACATTGTTCGTTAGTTTGCTCCTGTCTCTATGCAACTTCTATAGCAACTAAATGGCTATACAGGGGTGTGATGATTATCGATAACAGATTTAATATAATTACCTGCCAGAGAATCATCCAGAGCAATCCCACATATACTGGAGTCAGGGTCGTGCAGTGGACTTGACATGTGAGTGAACAAGGCGGACGAGTTAGGGAAACCTAACAGACAGCTTCCTATGATTGCTGAGATGACGGAGGGTGGGACGGGTATGGATATGTTGTTAAACTCAAGATTCTCTACCAACAAATCAACCATGGCATTCAGTACGATGTCCCTCGCGGTCTCATTGCCCTCGGGAGAATATGGGATGGAGTAATTACCGCAGCTCAATGGATTGAGGGATTCTTCTCTCAGCAACTCACTTAATTTAGAGGATAATTCATTTCTAATCGCCTCGGGTAAATCTAAAGATGTTTCATTTTGGAATGAACCTGGCGGCAGGAATTGCGATATGTTGACAGCAACATCGGAGGCGCTGAACTGAGGATAGTGTATTGGGTCCATCCACTCTGGTTCCACTAGACTCCTCACAAGGACAAGTAATGTAGAGAACAACACAGGAATTAATATCTCCACGACTGTTTGTATCTTGTGTCTCCTCTGTAAGGTCCAATTCTTCCACATGAGTAATCTGAACTTGTTCCATGAATTGACCGCCATTGTGACGTGATGTTATATGAACTGGTATGTTTTAGTTTTATTATAATCTACTATTGAAGTATCTTTTGTAAAATCAATCGTTTATATCGCGCATTGTTTTATTATCTGGAAACATAAGAGATAAAATATTAATCCAAACAGTTGGTCGCTACAGTCGTGAAGTATTTTTAGTTCACTGAGAATAATTAAGAGGGAATAGTGGAGAATGAACATGACTCAACTAATACTAAAGACAACCACTGTGACTTGACTGAAGGATAAATGAGAATATGTCTTATGGTATAAATTTTAATTACTGTAAATTTTATCGCTAAAACATTAATCAAAAGTTATCTTTGAAATTTATTGAAATTTGCGATTATTTCCGTAGTTTATTAGATATACGATATGCTGGATTTCACCAACTTTTTAGGTGCAGAATAGCGAATATAGGAACCACATTATTTTTCATACAGAAGTTGTTCAAGTTGGCTCCTATCTCCGTTATTCCTCACCTTAAAAATTTGTGAAATCCAGCATAAGTGTGTGTTTTTGGATATTCGGTCCCCTCTTTCTAGAAAGCAATAAGCCAAAGTCGTTTTTGTCGCTTACGTCATTCTTATTTCACGCTTACAAAATGAAATACTGAAGAAGTTGAGGCGATAATAGAATTATTTTTACTCAGATCATATGACTCCTTCACTTTGATTGTCTGATGTCCTGCCTGTACTCTGAGTGAGTTGGAATATAATAAATAATGAGAATCTAAACTTAATACTACTTTCTTTTTGCGGAAGCCAGCTTGTTCGGTTGGTTGGTAGTCGTCAAATTTTATGGTTAATCTATTAGTAATAATTTTGGAAAATAATTTATACATTTGCGATAGAAGGCTGATTGGGCGGTATTTCTCTAGATTAGACTTATCTCCTTTCTTATATAGCAAGGTTATCACAGCTCTTTCCCAATCCTTGGGGATTTTTTGATTTTTGGGGACTTTCTTACACACTCATACTTGTGATCGTTGAAGGTTTTCACAGTGAACACTAACTTGTCACGATTGCTTGATTTTCGATAGAACCGCCTGTGGATAGACATAGATGAAGAAGAAAACACCTGCGCAGGAATGTCGAAACGTCTATCACAGTCAATCTACACACTCTTCTACAGAAAATCGAGCAAATATATACAGCCAGTTAACTATTAAAGTATTAGGAAGTGTACCAAGTTATATCTCACGCCACTCACCTGATGAGCCTTAAACACCAAACATTAGGCATTAATATACTAGTCGCTCTATTTATAAGGAGTTGCTGGTATTTGCAAATACAACAAGCCACTATGTACCTTCAGATAATATATGATAACTTTATCATCTCACTACGTATTTATATTACACTATGTATGATTCATCCGTTAGCTAAGCAGTGCGGTGGGTGACAATTCAATATTTCAGGTAAGTTAAGGATGATGACGTAGATACTATGTAGACTAATATACATATAATATATTGTATTACCTAATGTACCTAATCAGTAAGTGCCTATCTGGTCTAGATATAATATCTGTACAATGAATACTTCATATTACATATATACCCACACCCGCTACTAACAGGAGGCTACTATTTCCGACATCCTACCTGCTAACTGCTTCTCTTTAATTGTTTCAAGTTTTAATACTAAACAAGTACATAATCGTAACAATACTTTAAAAACCTAGATTTTTATGACTTCACATCCTCGCATAGTCCTCCAAACGATACCAAACACGCCCTTCCGGGGCGCTTGGATTCCCTTATTCCAATAGCGCCTTCCACCAAGAATAAACACATTAAAAATTTGTAAAAAGATATGAGTTCTATTCGTGAAGAACTTTCATGAAATACCAAACACGGTAATTTGCTGTGACTGGATCCTCTCAACTCTCGATAGTCTCGATGTCTCCTGACACCGGACAAAACCTGACTTGCGATATCCCACGACGTGACCCTTGGTGACCCTTGGATCCCCTCAAACGCTTTACATCTTTTTTGTCTCTGAAGAAGGCTGATCTAATGTGGTAAGAATCGTACTGTCACCAAGTTTAAGTAGTCAAGAAGTGGTTGAAAAATTGATGGCAAGATTTGCGCACAGACAACAAAAAATAATCACCACGGTGAAGTTAAACAAAAAATCTTGCAAAATATATTTGTATATTGCATTATCTATAGACTATATTTCCTGTGATGACTAATGATGATAATCAAATAATATGACTCAATACAATATTTGCGATACTATTTTGATTCTACATTATAGACAACGGTTTTCGTTTTCATCATAGGAAATTTCTGTTATAAACTAAATTATATACTTCTTATTTTACTTATTATCTGAGAACCATGGGAAAGTTTTCAAGAATTCAATCTATGCAGAAATTGCTTCACAAATTTTAATTCTTCATGAAACGAAGTCCGACTAATTTTGACCCCCCCTCTCTCTCTACCCAATCTTAAAGGCACAATGCTTTTGCCTTTTGGATAATTTACTGAACATACTCGTACACGCACTCATTAATCGAGATATTACAAAACAAGTAGTTTTATGTTTTATCTAGTACACCCGCAGGACTATTCACCGTTGCGTAGCAAATATTATAATCTTGATAATAACATGACAAAATTAATGCGTAGGCTGTCACTGTAGCAAAGGTTGATATCCTATTTCCCAGGACAGTCATAGCCAAGTAGTTTGGGCACATCCTGTATATTGCACTATGTATTTCCATTGTTTTACAAATAATATTATATGCAACATGATCCTCTCATATATTATTCTCTTATCAGCTCCTAGCAGCTAACTCCATACAGCTTCACTTTGCCGTCTACTGAACTTATATGAAACTGCAAATATTTGTATTGCAATACAACCTTATACTCAGAATCTACTTGCAAAACCAAATCTATTATAATTTTATCCATTAAAGAAAAATGAAATGCTAAGGTCTAGCACTGAATCACGGTGTATCCAAGTATGAAAAGAAAAACACAAGCATACCGCAGATATAGCAGACGGGAAATGAATAATATAATTTTCTTCATAATCATAATTCCTAAAAGGGTGAATGGTTCGTTGTTGAGGTCAGTAGTATAACGAAAATAATTTGATTAGGTACTTCAATAATCTAAGGCTGGCCACACACGTCCCGAAGTTCAGTTCCGGAATCGACCGTTTTGCAAAAAAGTTCCGATCAAAACCTCTCTCTGAATTCAGCGTCACCCCGATTTTAAATTCAGAAAGAGGTTTTGGTCGGAACCTTTTTGCAAAACGGTCGATTCCGGAACTGAACTTCGGGACGTTTGTGGCCAGCCTAAGGGTCAGTCAATCAGTCTCGAGTGGCGCATAAATATTAATATATTGCTGTGCTGTATTGCAATGTCACTATGTCAGTAACGCAACTAAACAATAAAAAGTCCGCAAACACAGAGCCAAATATCCTTTTCTCGTGTTGCTTTTTACATGAAACTGAAAACCTAAGGAGCAGCTTCTAATATAAGTAGGTATGTAATCTGCATAGGTAGGTTCTATTCTATTCTATCCCCTCACGCCGCATCCTCTGCGAGTAAGCAGAGAGAACAGATTTCCAATCCTTACACACACTTCTTGCTTCCGTCACATTCATACAATTTGTCTGATGTATTGGTGCACTCTGGTAGGTGCTTACCTAATATTGTTACTCACCGCTCCTCCTCAGTAGTCAGGTACCTGCCTACACTTTACTATAACACTATTTATTTATATAATACGCCACTAAGTACGCCACGCAGCTGATGCCCTCCACAGTGAACTCTGACACCAGCACAGCACCTCTATACACAGTACTAACTGAACTGGGAGAGGAATTATTATATGTTAATGTATCACATCGACTCTGTATTATCTCAAGATAATAAGTAGGCACCACACACTAACACAATGGAATGGATAGATATTGTATTATCCACCATCACCAGATAACATTATAGATAATCACTATTCAGATATCTACACACTACAGTAAACCTCTATTTTACATATTACTATGTAACTCTACATTCAGATTTTCGACCTGTAGGAATGTAAGGGGTGATGATAAGTTTATAAGACGTAGCAAGGAGCGCAGGGTATAGCTAGTTTCTTATACCTAGGGGTGGACTCACAGATTATTAAATTCATAATCTGAAAACGATTGTTTGTAAAAAAAATCGACTAAAATGACGTAAGCAAAGTATGTCAAGGTCGCGTTGTTACCCTGATTCTGAATTCAGAGAGGTTTTGGTCGGAATTTCAAATGAGGGCTAAAAAACGCGAAGCTTTTGAAGGAGACTTATTAAAGCCGGTACCTACAATTTCTCCATGAAATCATCATAATATATAAGTACAGGTTTACACTTTTTAACTTTAAAACATTGACCGAAAGTATTCGGTATTTCCAAGTTCTTGAAATAATATCTATACTTTCTAAAAATATGATGTCATGATTCGTTGTCTTGTGCAGGGATTCCCAAACTTTTTTGTCTTGTAGACCCCTTGAAAAGTTTTCTACGTTCGGCAGACCCCTCCCTCCCCCCCCCGCAATTCAGGTTTCTTCCAGACCACATCGTTGAAGCGGCTTACCAACCCACAACGTCTTTCCTCTGAGGTGCCTTATCCATAAAATTACAATTATTTTATCTAAGAAAAGTTTTCACACCTCCCAGGTAGGTGAAAAAGTAAAAAATATTAATTTATGTCCATTCAAATAATGTAAGTCTGAAGCAAGATTTAGGTCACGATGGGATTGATTCATGGACCCCTAATTTTTGTTTTCACTGACCCCTTGCAGTTTGAAATTGACCCCTGGGGTTCGATATAGACCATTTTGGAAATGCCTGGTCTAGTAGCTGTTTACCAGTGGAGCTCTTCACTTACGAAAGTACTCTGACTTAACTGCACCAGTGACTCAAACTTATCATACTATTAGTTACACCAATGCATGCCTGAGGTAACATTAGTTATATATGTATTAAGATGATGTCCTTATTAGTTGCAAAGCAGTGAACGAGAGGTTAGGGAATTAGTGCAATGTCTCTGTACCCAGTGTACCGTACCTACTGTATCTATGTACTTATATTAAACTTATCAATTAGTTGTCTAGTAGTCTCAATGTTCCTGGAGCTAATGTATCCAGTATCCAGTCATTAGCTATTTACCTGTACATTATATATTATTATCTATTTATTAGCATTACTCTATGTACAATATAATAATAAGCATATAGGTACGCCATGCTTCAATTAATCAATAATCTACAAAAATATTTCTTGATAACAATACCAACACAAGTACATACATACATATGTACACATACACACATGGATCACCTAATATAAGCTATAAGTAACTAACCAGATATATATTATCTGTCCTACACAATTCAATATGCCTCGTGTGATAGGCTGAGAGAACTAAATTCTAGAGCTCCCTTTGCTTCCGCCACATTTATCCACACAGTGTTGTGTGGTGCTTATAATTATGTTATATGTATTATTAACAGGACTGGAGGAGTGCATGCCAAGATAGAGGGAGATGGAGGCGAACGCTGGAGGAGGCCAAGGCTCATAACAGGCTGCAGAGCCACTGATGGTGATGATTATTAACAGGTACGGACTGGGACCTAAAATCAGCCCAGGCATTTTAGAGGCTTCGGCCTACTACCCACAAAAACCAGCGGCCCAGGCGACCCTCTGACCAGACTGGCCCATCTGTCCTATGGCCAGTCCAAGCCTGTACATCAATAATATATTTATTAGTTTCTATAATGACCCACAGTAATAGGTGCAGAGGAGAAGAGAAGTGATTAGATTAAGACTCTAGTTCCAGTACAATCTCTAGTCAGTCACATGTAGTATGCAGTAAGTAGTCCAGTAGTTCTTCAGCTAATTTCTCTTCCACTACTGAAGTTATACAAGTCAAAGCATTACTTGAAATTCGCAGGACAAACCTTAAGCTTTGTAAATCACATCAATTTCACAATTTACTATCCTTCTCTTGTCTTTATTGTCTCCGCTAGAATATCATGATATGTCCCAGACTGTATAGTTCTATTAGAGAAAGAGATTTATGGAAGCAGAATCACTGGATCATATAAAACCATTAGTCGTAGTATTCTTGAAATAATCTAATCAGGTGTACATGAAATTAAACCACTGCCTACGTAATATTCATGCCCCAACGCTCGAGACTTGTCTTGATTGTCTCAATAGTCTTGACGGGGCCAGCGCCATATTGTCATACAGACCGGGCCCAACTGACATTTGACGATGATGATGTCACTAAGATTGGGCGAAAATGTATGGGAAAAAATATTCCGTAGTTCAAGTGTTTGTCACCGAGACAAGGTGTTCACCCATCATGGTTGTGATGTTATTCGTGGGTGTAGGCTTGTATACTATCGCTTGCTTCGGTCTTGATTGTCCCTTAGACTAAAATAGTATCTTAAACTAACCAGGAGTAACTGTCAGGAGTGTGTGGTGTACCAAGCATTTTTTTAAAATACAAATGTGCCTAAAAGTGGTACCAAAACAATTGCTATCTGTATGAGGATACCAATACATTCTAATAGTTAGGTTGGCCAACGTGGCAACGCATGCTGGCAACACAACAATGCCATCCTCACACGAGAGTACTCATTCCCCTTTAGTCCCTCTCTATCTTCTATATGTCCTTGGAATGGCCAAGAGTTGTGATGTCATCATCGTCAAACGTCACATGGACACGACCTGTATGTTCCTGAGAACCTTGCCTCGGATAAACTGAGTCAAAGCGCATAGCCATATTACTTCCTCATCACCAAATAAACTAAACATTATAAGTAGGAACCAAAACCACAAAACTGTGTTATAATATATTAGTGTGAAGCTCTATGTGGAGTGCAATGATGTGATGTGATGTTATACAGAATACTAACAATCCTAGCCAGTGGGAGATGATAATGTAATGAGTAATACAATACTAACACTTACACTGCCATACCAATGTGAAGCTGCTTGCTACACAACAATCTCATCTGATCACTTCACTGAATTTACTGAGTAACCTTAAATTAATCAAAGAATTCTATCAAGTATTTCGTTCAACTCGTATTAATCCCTCCATGGCTCTACTATTCCACTTGACTGCAGGAACGCGCAATAATCAACAATTACCCAAGTTACAATTAATTGTGCTAATGATCAAACAGGACAATAATATGGATATAAATTACTTGCAATAAATAATGTAACGTTATCTGTAATGACTAACACCTAATGTTGTAATATTATCCCTACTCCTCGCTTCTCGTCACTCCTGTCAAGTCATGGAAATAATAATATTTTTGTACTTCCGCCAATAGCAAAAATGATCGAAAATCACTATTAATTGACAGCTGATTGCATTCCGCCGCCGTCACTGTCATCTGTCAAACCGATTTTTAGCAATGTTGCCAGAGATAAAATGTTGCAATATTGAAAAATAAACTGTTTATTCCTAAAAGCAAGATTACCTAAATGAAATCCTAAAAAGCTGCAAATTATAATGCTTAGCAATTTCTATCAGTCGATTCAAACTAAAATGGTCTCCATTCTAAGATGAAACATTCTGTTGAGAATAGAAATCCGGACTAAATAACAGTCACACACAGTTCATTGAGGATTTCATATCCTATCTCAGACTTGGAAGTTCTCATTTGAGAGACCATTCGTTCTTTATGGGTGGAATGCCGATAAATAAAAAAAATTCTCATTCCGAGATTAACCAACTTTTTTTAAAATGAATCTGGATTTATCGGAATCAACTCAAATACATCTTTGTACACTTCACAGAAAGTTTATGCTGGGAAGTGGAGAAATTCGCATCGGGGATCGATCCTGCCCCCACCGAATTTACGGTCGAGTGCGCATCAACCAGGCTACCAACCATCTCAATTCCTCTTTATAATTAAGTTTAATATAAATAATGAAATGAAAGAAGACATAGAAATATGTGTTTTGTATTAATTTTATTACAATTGTAACAAACCTAGTAAGTATAATAAGATGTGTCATTATGAAATGTGAACTCAAGGATAGTAAGTCTTCTCCCACTTGACAACTCGCTTGAAGCCTTCCTCCCGCAGAGCCTTGGGGACATACTCGGGCGTGTGGTCATCCAGGCGTCTCTTTATCGGGTGCTTACCGTCCGGCACCATGAAGAACCTCCTAGTGTTGTCCATCAAGCGACTCTTGAACTTTATCTTGTAGATCCACTCCCAGTGATAAATCTCATCTCGCAGCCTGTGGCGCGGTCTGTTAGCCATGAGGTGCTTGTAATATTTCTCCAGCCAATTACGTCTCTTATCATCAGCTATGTCTGCTATACACTTCACACTGTCACCGAGATACGGCTTCATGTTAGTGTCGGCTCTCTCCTGCGGGATATTAATATACAGTTGTAGCAACATCTTTAGGACGTCGTCATTGAAGCCAATTAATTTCCCATCATTATCAATGCCTTCAAACAATTTCATAGGTCCCGTACTGTAACATATATTCCTTAATTTGTTATTCTCAAAATGCCGATGATGTGTGAAGATTGTATTCATCTGATAGGCAAACAGTGACCAATATTGGCCGTTAGTTACGATGGTTTGTGTGACCAATGGATAAGTGATGTCATTGAAAGTGGAGAATCCTTGGTAGCACGCCTGCGCCATGAGCCAGCCAAAGCTGTTCAGAATTCCCTGAGCATCCAGAGACTTGTCCACAAAGTCTGCGGGGAATGAACTGGGAGGAGACATAAGATTTTCTCTCGTGTGATACGACAAGAGACCAAATTCATGAGAATCTCCTGGCCAATATCCTGAAACAGAATGGAAGAACATGAAATAACAAGGCAGGAGTATGATGATGGTTGACAACCATGGCTGGTCCATGTATAATATAAGTGCAGAGTACATACCTGGTATATTGGTGGCGTGTCTGTATTTGGGGAACAAGGCAACACTTCGAGGATCCAGTCTATATTGTGGAACGTGCAGACTTTCATTAGAAGCGTCGCTGTAAGGAATTAAGGGCTCCAAAGGCAAACTACTCCTTAATGTTAAAACAGGTTTTCCTAAAATGTAAAACACACATTGGTTAGCGGGTGTATGGAAATACCGAGTGCAAATCTCTGCCTTGACAGTTTTTATCTGTAAAATATATTATGGAGTGTCAACTAACTATGTACTACTGACTCACCTATGTATTGCATGGGACGATCTTTTACAAGATCCCCTATTACTCTTTTTTGTAATTTCTCTCTTGCTGTTAATGATAAACTGGGAGGGAATCCTCCAGAAAACCAGGAACTCTCGTGTCGAGGAGAAATGTCCAACTGCAATAAACACCGTGTAATTAGTGAGTAAGTACCTACCTATGTACACTCTATTCCACTTAAGACACACGTAAATAAATTGGTATTACTAGATATAATAATAAGATATAGCCAGCGACATAATATATTAAGTACTACCGATATAGCTATATTTTTTCGCTACTTTCAAATCATAAATTTAAGAATGTTATTTAAAAAAAATAGACAATTTTTGAATTAATAAGAGTAAACTGGCAACATTATTTTTCAAACTTGTAATGGCGTTAAATATTTTCTTTTTCCAACTCGCAAAACTCTCTTTCCCTTAAAATGATTTCTCTAGCGCTACTCTGTAGTATTTTCAGCATAGTAACTACTAGTAAAATATACAATCTGGGAATATTACGCCATCTGACAGCTCTTATGACAATACAATACAATTTTGAAACATCCAGGTTGACAAGTCATGTCTCGTTAGCGTTGTGGTATAAAGAGAAGTATTCCATTACCTGTGAGTCCATTATGTGAGGCATATTGGGGGCCAAGTAATTGGTTATTACTCTATTTATTTTCTCTATGATTATTTTAGATTTCATTTGTTCTTCTTGTTTAAGCGGACACTTTTTCAGATCCTTTGAAAAATCAAAACACCTCCTAAAATACAGAATAATAAATAAGTAAGGGAAGGTACCCAATGGTTGACACTTTAAGAAAAAATATTCGGTTTTTTCTTAATAAAAAATACATTTTATTATAGAACGTTACAAATGATATCCGAATGTTAGAACAGATCCTTCCTTTAGTAGATGACGAAAAGAGAAATAAAATATATTCATTAGATGTTTTGTAAATTGAACATTTATAAACCTCTAAAAGGGCACCTAAGGTTGACACCTGAAAAAAGAGGAGTACCCAATGGTTGACACCCAAGTGACCCAATAGTTGACACCCTGAAATCTATACTATAAAATAAAGTACCTTATATACCGTTCATCCGATTGAGATGAAACTTTGGCAAATGGTTGTGCTTACCCCAAGGATGGTTTGTAGGGGGGTGGGGTTAAAATTAAGGTGGTACAGTGGATGGAGGAGGGGCACGAAGGAGGGGGGCATGAAAAAGGCAATTTTTGTCGAATCCATATAGCTTTTGGTGTCGAATGAAAAAGGTGAAATTAGTGTCGAATCCATATTTTTCGTGCAATGCAAAAAACGATATTTGTGTCGAATCCATAGTTTTATTTATTATTTATTATGACATAAACGGCCATACGGCCTTTGAAAAATACAAAACATAATTAAAAACAATAAAAATTTCTCACAATTGGTAGTATAAGTAGTGGTAGTATAAGTAGTAGAATGTAGTACATGTAGTAAATGGAAAATTTAAATTTATATTAGGAAGAATTTATAACAATCGTTAAAAAAATATTACTTAATATGGACAAAACTATACAACAAAAAAAAATATGACTGTAAAATATTCATATGAAAATCAAAAAGAAAAAAGTCAAGAAAGAAATAAATATAAACAAAAAAAAAACGTACAAAACATAAAAAAAACAATACCAGAAAAAATAATAATAAAGATCTTGAAAAAATTTGTGACAAAAACAAATCAGACATGATTGTAAGATATCAATACAAAATCATTGAGTCAAGCAGGAAATTTTAATAAAAAACATTACAGGCACATAACAAAAAAGAATGTCAAAAAAATAATAATTAAAAACCTGAAAATTTATGTGTCAAAAACAAATAAAATATGATTGTAAGATATTCAGACAAAACACGAATTAAAATAGAAAAAACATATATAAAATACATATAATGTCAAAAACAACAATAACAGAAAGCAGTAAAACATATAGAAAAGAGGATGACAGAAGTAGAAATCACAACATCGAACCCTCAGCATACTGAGACACAAAATACATAAAAATCTTTCTCTTGATGGACATCGCAGAATCAACAAAAAAATCAACAGTCAGCCCAAACTTATTTCCAATAACATGCATTCGATTGATGGGACAGTGATAATGGTAATTTGTCCTAGAGCTTGAGATCGAAAACAAGGATGACTGTCTTGTATTTCTCCCCGGGACATGGAAGTTGATCAGCCCCAGCAGCTCCATGCAGTCAATAGAATGATTAATAATTTTATATAATGTTATACAATCGGTGACAGTCCTACGATCACTAAGTCTGAGCAGGTTTAATTTCAATAGGAGGCTGTTGTAGTTAATCTCATCATAGGGAATACCCAATCTGTAATTAATATGTCTGAGGAACTTATTCTGTATAGATTCGATGGAGTTCGAGTGTACTGCGTAATAAGGAGACCATACAACAGATGCATACTCCAGCTGACTTCTGACGTACGCAACATATAATGTCTTAACTGTTTCCAGATTTTTGAAGTCCCTGGAGACTCTCAATACCAGACCAAGCATTTTACACGCGGAATCCCTTATATTACCTATATGATCGATGAAACTCATCTTCTCATCAAAAAGCACACCAAGGTCCCTGATCACCGACAACGATTCCAAATTGCAGCCACCAATACAATAAGTAAATTTAATACGCGTTTCTGCTCTAGTAAAACTTATAGAATTACATTTCTTTGCGTTCAGTGTCAAGCCATTGTCGGAGCACCAGACACTCAAAGTATTCAGGTTCCGTTGGAGAATCTCACAATCATTCAACTCACGCACTATTCGAAATATCTTTAGGTCATCCGCATAAAGCAAAAATTTGACATCCGTAAATACCTCCGTCATGTCATTAACAAACAAATTGAAAAGTACAGGGCCCAGATGAGACCCCTGAGGTACGCCACTCGTTGCCCTAAACTCCCCAGACAGAACCCCACCAACCCTCACAACCAATGTCCTATTAGACAAATAACTAGCCAACCACTTTAATAAAAAGCCATCGATGCCAATATTCTGAAGTTTGCCCAGCAACACATCATGATTGACAGTGTCAAAAGCTTTCGAAAAATCAGTGTATACAGCATCCACTTGATGACCTTTAGCCAGAGCTTCAGACACAAAATCATTATAAACCAAAAGATTCGACAACGTAGATCTACCACTCATGAACCCATGCTGTTCTGGCGAGATGTAGGAGCTAATTCCCGATGATATATTGCCCAAAACAACAGTCTCAAAAAGCTTGGCCATCACAGACTGTATGCAAACGGGCCTATAGTTTTCAACGTTGCCTTTGTCACCAGATTTGTAGATTGGAGATAAAAAGCTCCTCTTCCAAAAATCAGGAAACGTGCCAGTGATGAGCGATTCATAAAATATCAAGTAGAGTGGAAAGGACAGCGTGACCGAGCAATTCTTGAGAAACACAGGAGGGATACCATCGGGGCCGGAACCCTTGCTGACGTCGAGTGAGCTCAACCGACGAGCTACATCAGCGTGATCCAAACTAAATGGAGGGAGGCTGACTGAACCCGTCGGAGACCGAGACGCCCCGGGAATGTCTGAAGGTACTGCAGCACGGGAGTAAACGGCACCAAAAAACGATGCGAGCAAATTCGCTTTCGATTCATCCTCACTCGCTGTCTCTTCACCAAAAAACATCTCACCTGGAAGAGAACCATCAGAGGTTGAACCAACCGATGATACATGCCTCCAGAAAGTCTTAGGACTGTGACCAAGGACCAGTGAACCCTCGACCTGAGCAATATGATCATTGTAACACCTTTCAGATAACCTCTTACACTCCCTTCGTAGGTCACTAAAAACCCTGTAATCATCGTCCGACAATGTTGATTTGTAACTTATATGAGCTATCTTTTTGCGCTCAATGAGCCGCTTCAACTCCGGAGTCACCCACCTTGAGTATGTAGAAGTGAAAAAAAGTCTACTAGGTACATGCGAATCAATTGAATCGTTGACGATGCTATAGAACTTTGCCACCATTTCATCAACGCCACAACCACCCAACAAGGACATCCAGTCAATATATGCAAGCTCGTTATTAATAGTGTAATAATCTGCCCCTTTAAAATCTTTATAAGTAGTTGGTTTAGGTATAGGCTTGGGCATATCATTCAGCACAATGCGGATGTCCAGAGGTGGGTGGTGACGTCCAACACGCAGCAGCTTGTCCAAAGACCTAGTCACAAATACATTATTATATTGCGATAGTACAAGATCCAACATTACATTATTCTCATTTAAAACACCATTATACTGATGAAGATCCACAACACTACACATGTCCAACATATGCATGGCCTTGCCGGTCGATCCAGAGGGAGCAGCATCATCACCAACGCCACACCACTTCAACTCTGGAATATTATAATCACCCACAAGGATTAACTTGGCTTTTGGGTACTTTAGAGCTATTCTCTCGACCTCCTCACAGTGATGTTGATACACCTCACTAGGTGATCTTGGTGGTATATAAACACAACCGAGAATGAAATGTACACTTCTGTTAAGTTTAATCAACAGGAATATATGTTCGACGTCCTTGTGTATTGTCTCTATCAACCGCGCGTTAAGCTCCCTCTTCAATGCAACAAGCACGCCACCACCCGCAGACTTCTCACTAGTAAAGCAGTCTCTGTCCTTTCTATGGATGTCATAGCAGTTAAATCCGAGCTCTGAAGACCTCACGTTAGGTGTCAGCCACGTTTCTGTCAAGGCAATTATTGAGTGACTCATACACTGGATATTTCTATTAACTGACGATAGTTTAGTATTCATACCTCCGACGTTCTGGTAATACAAATTTAGTTTTTTGACGAGCGGGCCTTAGATATAATGGGCTTACCATCAATATACTTAATGAACAGATCGCATTCACCCTTCTTCCTTCTCTCATCTAGCTCCTCCTTCAGTTTATTCAACTCACTTCTTTCGAGTGGTGTCATGTCACAATATACCCTTACTTTCTTGTCATCAAGTGACCTCTTCCTCCTAACAATGTTTAAGGCTTGTTCCCGGGAATTTAAGTAAACCTTTATGGGGCGGTCCTTTCCCTCGATCCTTTTTCCCAATCGGACACATTTAATGTTATTTTCATTCCTCAGAGTATCATCAACCTTATTAAGGAGAGATGAAATGATAACTTTGTCAAACTGCGTAGACTCTAAGTGATTGGAGCAGTTATTCTCCTCGATATTATACAAAATTATATTTCTCTGTCGCCGCATACGCTCCTCTACCTCACGCACAACACCAGAGCAGTCGGAATTGCATTCTAATTTCTTAACTCTATCACTCAATGCCGAATTTTCCATTCTTAAAGTCTCAATACTCTTATTAACAGTGAGTAGCTGGGCTTCCAATAAATTAACTATTGATTGATTGGCCAGCGCCATCTCTTCCCTCAAAGCAACAAATCTATCATCAATAAATTTTCGCAGTTCATTCATCATTCCAATTAAATCACCCGTTGGTTTATTTTGATTATTTTGAGTCACAACAGATGGCGCTTTATCATTAATTATTATTGGAGAGTTAGATCTTGAATTAATTTTGTTGGAGGTGTTATTTCCCCTGGTTTGATATCTAATATTAGAACCACTGTTGCTACCTTGTACATTATTCATTATGTGCTCTGTTGAAGATTCTTACAAACAGAAAAAAAAGACAAGTATTCTTCCTCCAGTGTTTGAACCTGGGCCCCATCCACTGCCTATAGCGACAGGTAAGTGCGTTAGCCACTAGGCTAGACAGGTACTTGCAACCGCCGTCAACAATTCAGTACTTAAAGTCGCAATTAGTGGGAAAAAATGCTGAATTACCCACACAGAAGGTATTATTGTCATGAGTAGAAATCAAATCAATCAGATGTCCAGTACAACACTAGTATATTAAAATCAGCAAATTTCTGTACCTCATGAAACATCTGTCTCTGTAAACATGTCAGGGTACACTCCTCAACTTTCTGCATCCATTAGTATCACTCTATCAAGTATTTGATTAGTTTAGCACTGTAAATTAAATTAAATTCAAAGAGCTTATCACTACACGTCTGTCAAATTAAATGTAGAAGTAAATAATAGAATAAGTAAAGTAAGTAAGTTTTCTGTATCAATAAGATGAATAGTTACCCTGCCGACATCCGCAGGAATAAGGGGAGCGGGGGCGCTGGGGGGAGGGGTAGCAGGGGTGCAATGCAAAAAACGATATTCGTATCGAATCCATAGTTTTCTCTGTCAATAAGATGAATAGTAACCCTCCCGACATCCGCAGTAATAAGGGGGGGGGGGGGTGGAACGAAAAAAGTAATATGAGGGTCGAATCCATAGCTTTTGGTATCGAAAAGATGAATTACAACCCTCCCGATGCCCGCAGGAGTGAAGGAGGAAGGGGAGGTTGGGGGTGGAATGTAAAAATCTATATTAGTGTCGAATTCATACTTTTGGGTGTCGAAAAGATGAATAGTAATCCTCTCGTTATCTTCACGAATGAGGTGGGTCGGGGGGTTAGGGAGGTGGAATGAAAAAAAAGTGATATAACTGTCGAATCCATAGTTTTCCGTGTTAATAAGATAAATAGTAATACTCCCGGCACCCGCGGAGGTTCAGGGGGTAGAGGAGTAGGACGGGTGGTATGCAAAAAGCGATATTAGTGACCAATCCATAGTTTTTCGCGTCGATAAGATGAATAGCAATACTTCTGACATATTAAGTAAGTAATTTCACAGATTTACCGATGTCTGTGGCGTAGCAAGGCGCGCAGGGCCAGCTAGTATATAATTAGCAAAACTTATAGAAAATTACTGGGAATTAGACCATTGGCAATGTTTTAGGTTTTACATAGAAAAAACTTGAAAATTTAACCTTATTTCAAAATTATTCTATAAACCCCAATATTTGACACCCCCTGTCAACCTTTGGGTCTTCACTCATTTTTTGGATCCAATAGTTGACACCCCCCATTACAACGAAACTAATCGTGTTTTATAACATAAATGAGCAAAAAAACATTATTTAAGATGTATTGTTTTAAAAATCACCATTTATTATAGTGTACGCAAAAGATATTGCAATATAATATTTACTTATTTGTTTACGTATCCTTAAGCAACTTGTTAAGGAATCACAAAAAAATGAGCAATAATCACGCCATGGGACACAAAAAATGTCGCCATTTGGAAATCAGTTATTATTAGAAGCTGGTTACTTCACACTAGGGTATCCGGAACCGGTGTGTTTTTACAGAACCGGGATTTCGGTACCGGCCTTCAACGGAACCGGGAAATCCCGGTTCTTTCGGTACTAGGATACCAGCCTATGAAGGGAGTAGAAAGTGGTGCTACCGAATAATTAAAATGATTTTTAGGTACTGCAATGTGAATTTTTGCCTTAACTGGTTTGGGATTGGTGCGTCCACCGTACTATAAAAACTAACCAATATGATCATAATCAAAAATAAACATCTTTCTTACCAAAAAGATTACGTCTAAAAAAATAAGACTTACTTTTGAGATGTCCGAATTTTGTAGTTTTCGATGACAAAACAACTGACCCCTTCCCCTGCTAACCGCATTACACCACGTATTCAGAGCCCGCAGTCTGCACACGCCATATAAACAAAATTTTGCGTTTTGAAGTCTAGTCCCGAAAGTACCGAAAGAACCGGGACACAAATTTTAAATCCCGGTTATTTGTAACCTCAGAAGAACCGGGAATTCCCGGTTCTTTCGGGACCGGGATTTCCCGGTTCTGAACACTACTTCACACCTCACAAAAGACAGTTTCACAAGTATAATAAAGCTAATTCAGACAAAATATATCCAATACTTTTCTAATTTTAGTAGAAAAAAGTCTAAAGTGTCAACCATTGGGTCCCTGTCAACCTTTGGTGCCTTTACCTTAGGTACTTTACAACAATTCACATAATACAAATATTATGAAGTAACATTACTGCCTATCTTACTAACCTCACATCCTGGTACTCAAACATTATTGTATCTTCAATCAGAGGTCGTATCTGCTTAGCCATGTAGGATGCTGCACTGTCGTAGGCCAAATAAAAGTCTGGCAATGCAGAGTTCTTGACTAGATGTGTCCTGGTGATGTGTTGTATGAAGGGCAGACATCCCAGTGTCGTAACATCTCCCTCCAGCATGGTGCACTTCCACCCGTAGTACCTGGGCATGTTCACTTTGAAGATCTTCTCCTCCACAGTCTCAATTCTCCGCACGGCCTCCGCTTCCTCCGCATACCGGCGAGCCCTCCGCGCTCTGCGAGAAATGTCCAATATTTCTGGATACACCGCCACATCTCTATATTCCCCCGGGGCGCCACTTCTTGTCCTGGTTTCCAAACTGTAATCTCTCGCGGGGCATTTCACTCGTAACAGAGGCACGCGACACACTCTTACGACAGACATAACAATATTGACAAAAACTTTACGAGCTAAGGACGAACAAGGATTATTAAATCCATAAGATCTTCACCTCTCAACAATAATACTAATATTTACTAATTATGTAGTTAAATTTGTACGATAAACGGATATATAGACGCGATCATATTCACCCAATTCCCCAATTTGAGGTTATGTAAATTATTATTAAAATTTGACATTTGGTGGGGCGAATGTTGCCCTATTATCATATTATTTGGTTTTGGCCGCTCGCACTAAGGGTAAAGGTGTGGATATACGGGGTCTCAGGAGACGCGCCTCCAGGCACTAACAAAATGGCGTCAGTCTCTTCAGTGAAATACACGACGGGAGATTTTCGTCTCTAGAGACGGCTTCTCTAGTAAAAATGGCCGACAATCGCCTCCTGTCATCAAATTCTAAAATACACGGGACTATCTCGAGACGCGAGACTTTGGTCTGTTGCTGCATTCATTCTATTAGTATTTTTGGCGCCATAATGGCGTTTGGTTTTGTGTACATACTCTAGTGTCATGTATTTACGAGTATTGTGATTAAAAAATATAATTATATACCGCTTTGAAATTATTTATCGATTCAGTAATGTACATATGTCGGTCGGTACTTTACTTACATTCGTATGTGTATATTTCCTTTTCTGCGTTAGTAAATGAAATAGAATACTTAATTAGACCTTCTTTTAATGTACACCATTCCTATGACATCAGTGACATAAGCCAAAGCAAGTATCGGTATGCACTACATACCCGAAACCGTTGTGAGTAGCGAAATTTTGTTTCCTCCTTATGTTCCTTCGATGAATATTAAAGGGTGAAATGGTAACTACATAGTTTGCTATAAATGTTGTAGGACATGAAGGGAATAACAAAACACGTAATGTTAATGTATTTTTCACAACTGTATTCATATTTCAAATGCAAATGCAACTCTGTTATTAATCCGCCATTATTTAAAAATAATATTATAATTATAATCAACTAACAATTTTATTATTAACAATGTACTAATATCGTCACAATCGCAGGAATGTTTAAAATTATATATCAATACAAAAACCACGTGCCCACGCGCGCCAATCCAATTCAGTTGCAAACATCTCCAAAAGACCTCAGATTAAAATTGAACATGTCAAAAGACCGGAGACGCGTCCCCTGAGACGAAAATATGTAAAATACACGACGCGAGACTTGCGTGCGCAGACCGTCTCAGGAGGCGCGCGGTATCGAGAGATATCTCGCGTCTCCGATGTGTTTACACACAAGAGACCTGTCATTTTGGTATCCGGGAGTCCAAAATCTCTCGTGTGTATCTTCGCCTTAACACTTAAATTCTTTAAAAATTATTGTTCGAAGCCATGGTTCGAAGCCCAACTTTTGCAACTATTCGAAATACAGTAATAATGTTCGAAACTGATTGCTTCGAATGACAATAAAAATACAACCGCACAATTATTATGGAAATACATAATCGTTCGAAAAATATGTACCTATGTACAGAAGTGGATAATAATAAGTATCTGCATAGATCAGCTGCCTTTCAATTTATTAAGTTTCGAACAACTCTGCTCCCGACATCTGTGATTTCGAACAATACTGATTCGCACAACTTTTAGAAAACTAGCCTGACACCAGTGATATCCTGACACTAAAAAAATGACAGCTTTGTAATTGTAATCAATTTGTAATGTGTGTGTTCGTTTTGTGCTGTTTTGTGTTTTGTTTAGAGAGTATATGTGTTCTGTGGTTTTGTTACTCTTTTGCTTTTCTTTAACTTGATTTTGAGTTTAGTTTGTAATCGCAGGGAAAAAGTGAACTTGTAAATTAGATATAAAATAATAAGGTTAAAAGAAAATACTTTCAGGCTGAGCACATCTTTTTTTTCTTTTGATTTTGTAAAAAATGAGTAACAGAAAGACTTTAAGTTTGCCAAAAAAGCAAACGTCTATATTTTCGTTTGTTTCAAGTGAGAAGGGAAGGTATAATAGATATTATTTATATCCGTATAATTAATATAAATATTTCTACATAGGTACGTATGGATTTTGTCTGTTTCTCCATTAATTGATAATGATTTTGTTTCAGTAATAATTCCTCCCCTAGCTCCAGTACTTCTGGTAATAATGAGAACAAAAGGAACTCATGGAAGTTGGACCTGAATGCATTTATGGATAACAGTAAGTCTTAAATATAACCTTTTGTCTTTGTGTGAAATAGTAGACATGTTGATATGTTGCTTTTTAAAATGACAGTTATCTGTTTAATAATAAGTGTTTATTCCACAGAAGAGAGTTCCTCGAGATGGAGCCGTAGTAAATTAGAAGACATGGAGCCCTCCACAAGCACACCAGTTCTAAAGGTTTCATTTATATTATTTGTACAATAATTGTTATTATTTATCAGTGACGAAAAGTGGATTTCTGTAACAGGGAAGCCGGGGCTAACATTTTTTATTAAATTATGTCAGATTAGACCTATTATTTTATCATCCTAAACCAAAAACTTAACCATTCAAATCTAGGTTGTAAAATTCAATAGGAATGGTATTGTCTGGACCCTTTGTCACTGGTACGTATAGTATCATAGGAAAATATGAACTTCTTCTTCATTAGCCTTCTTCCCTCGACTGCTGGATATAGGGCCACTTCCAACTGTTTCCACTCTTCTCGGTTCTGATCCTTCTGCATCCAGGTTCCTCCAGTGATTTGGACACTGTCGTCGGTCCATCTCTTTGGTGGCCTTCCATATACATATACCTAATGAGATAAAGAAAAATGTAAGGTGCCCTTGGGGCGATTTCATTGCTAAACGGCGCCCAAAATAGTCCAATTATTATTATTAATATTGTTTGATGTTTGTGTTTCAGAAGGATCTGAGTGGAAGTAAGAATAAGAATGTTTTCTCAGAGTGTAACAACCTAAAGCACTATAGCAATATTAATATGGAGGCCTTCAGCAGTCACAGTGAAGAGAATTATATAGAGGATGTGTTTAGTATGAATCATAATGATGTTGTAAGTATACAAGTACCTCCCTGCATCACACTCCGCTATATTATATTATACTAAGTGTAACCTGTTGCGGGGTGGGCAGAGAGAACAGATCGCCAGACCCTATCCTTACTTACTTACTTCCAATGGCCGTACAACTCCGGTAGAGTTTTGGCCTCTAGAACGATGGATCTCCAAGCTTTCCTGTCTGCGGCAATGGAGTCCCAGTCATTGCCAACATTTAGTACGTTCGGATCTCAGGTTATGTTGTCCATTAATCTCTGTCTTGGTCTCCCCAGAGGTCTCCTGTCCACCCTATCCTTACACATATAATTATTTAGCATAGTATTTTCTATTCTACTTAATTATATTTGTACTACAATATTTACCGATTCAATTTATAAATCAAAATGTGCAAATGTAATATAAAGGAGTTCGACTTCTATCGATAACTGCTCAAAACATTTTGTAGACTCGTATAATATTGACGAATACCAAGGGTTGTGCACAACGATATTATTTATTTATTATTATTGACTAAAATAATCCACTCTCCGGCATGACAGCTTTTAGGCCTTTGCGCCGAAGATTGTGCATTACGCAATGTTATTCAATGAAAAGTAGTATTAACCAAACACATTTGGACCGTAGCACAGTAGACCCTCCCATACAAATTAGCACGCGGAAAATACAAAATTCACACTTTATTTTTGGAAAAATAAATGTATTTCCAAATAGCTAGATAAATGTGGAATCCAAAACTACCAAAGAAAACACTGGTGCATCCTTTAGGTTACTTTGACAACATCGCGAAATACAAGTTCACGCGCTAGATCAAATTTGAGAACAATTCAATGCGTTTATTGCTGTGCGTTAGAGAGCATTTTTCTCAGTAAATTTGTATTAAACAGTTTTATTTTTTTATGTCATTTCGAATTCCAATAAACATAGTATAAATTTGAAAAAAAATATCTTGGAAATATTTTCATATTATGTACTTAATTAATTATAAAAAAACGCATATAATTTGTCAATTGAGAATATATAAATATTTTTTTAAAGGCTTGTAACTATTTTGCAACACCGAGAGACTTTTTAGTTTTTTAATATTTCAAAGCCCCAATATCTCTACTAATAGTGGTAAAAAAATTGGCTGCCGATAGGCGCCTAAACGAGGGTTTTTGTAATTTGTGCTGAGCTAAGTTGCGCTATAAATCGCCTAGAAATGGTTACGTTTCTTAGGCAAAGCGGCGATCTTCAATCGTTGTTCTATCATTCTCAATTTTTAAGAGCATACATTCATAATAAATTAGGTTTATCTGATTGAGGACTGTATAACACATTAAATAAGTGAACAATATTTTCATTTTGTACACATTTACGGAGGAAATTGTATACCTAAATCAAATCGCACCTCGAAATTATTTGTAGAGTAATTTTGTACTTTGCATGCATTTGGGTATTCATTATATATTTTTGTTAATTAATAAATAAAAAGTATTGGGTATATCTTATTAACTTTTTTATTAGTAAAATAAATAGTTTTAGGGAGTATTCTGGGTAGTTTTTTATTATAATAATAATAATTTTGGCACACTTAAGTATTATTTTATAAGGATAGACATACTCGTACGTGTTTACATCATATGGGCATTATATAATAGGTAGTATTATGTGGAAAATGAATCGGGAATAAAAAAAATGTGCAATAACAATGTTAAATGGTTATGTTTCAAAGTTTTCTGCACAATGTTATTGCATTTTTTGTATGGTGAATATCCGTGATTATTGCGAGAGATTTTTGACCCTAGGCCTTACCTAAAAGTGATGTTATGTTCATGTACAGGTGTTAAACAAATAAAGGATGATAATATTGATTAATAAATCGAAAATTGTATCATTTTCCAGTTCCGGAACCAGGTTTTATGAATGCTGCCATTCACCGTATTTTTCCCATTACATAAGCCTACGGTTATATTTGCATAGCATGTACCGCAAGCATGCTTGTTGAGTGTAATTACGTAATATCTATAAAATAATATCTTTGATCATCGTACATCAAAAAATATATAAATTTATTGATAGTTCGACTGTTATGATTTTCTGATTTCTAAATCCTCGAAAGTAACTATTGTGCGTAGCTGAGGGCACTGCAATCAAGAAGTGTTTTAAATTCAGTATAGTATATTCAAACAATTTGCAAAAGTTGCCTCGGCCCTGTGTTACAAACATACTTGATTTCAACCAGAATGATGTAAGTTGATCCTCTTTATCTCACTTGTTATTCATTGACTCTTCAGATTGAAGACGACTGGAGGAATTATTCCATAGAAAGTAACACATCCAGTGAGCAGAGTCCCAGTAAATGTCCACAGAAAGAAACTAATTGTACTAAAAGTAAAACATCAACCACTCCATCTCACAACACATCCGGGGAAGTTGCTAAGGACAATGCAAGCTGCAGTCCCAGTAAGAAGAAAAGTAAACTCAAGGCAATGAAGTTGGATAAGAGTTTAGGTGAATGGATTGAGAGGATAAGTAGCAGTGAATATGTGACCAGTGCCAAGGTAAGTGGGAATATATTGTCTATTCCCTCAGGCCAAGTCTCTTGAGGGATAGGCAGAGGTTATTAATAGGGACTGTAAAATATCGGGTGTTATTTATCAGGAAAAGTAGTGTTATATTTTATAAAATGAGGTGTTATTTTCCACAGAGGTTTTAATACATAAACGTAAACAATATCATTAGCAATGTTGTATATAAAAGAAACAGAATACAATGATTTAGAATACATATTCATAGAAAATAAGATTATATTCTGTGAGATTCTTCCATCAGCGATTTGCAAAGCCTTGTATTAGTATTTTGTAGCTATTTTTTTTTTTTCAAAAAAGTTACATTTTTCGTTAAAAATTAGAAATTTTGCATTATTCCTGTCAAAAACACTAAAATTCACATGATTCCTATAAAAAAAACCTTGAATTTTCCATTCTCTAGTTATTTATGTTAACTTACCAACCATCCTCCTTATCCATGTTCTGTCCTTCCTCAAAAAGTGCCACCCTTTATAATATTTCCCCACTTTATTATTTCAGGAGGATGCAGAGAGTATAGAGAAATCATTAAAGTTCTGTAAAGTGAGTTATTTGGAAATACTAGAGAAGACTGTTTATGCATTCGACTGCATTCCACTCTCCATATTAGACAAGTTCCCAGGGTTTGATTCTGTCTCCTACACAAAACTCAAAATGTTACGACAAAAGCTGAAGGCTTCCATCAAACTAAACAATTCTTCTTATAATAAATTAAAACATAATTCTAGTAGCAAAGTGAATAAGTCTCAGGGAGAGAATCACAATGCAAGTATTATAGAAATTACAAGTGATGAATCTCCCATTAAAGTTAGGAATATAAGTAAACCAATCATAAAATCTAATGTTGAAGATAGTGATGAGGAATTCTCAGATTTCATTACAAACAAAACATTACCTCCAGCAAGGAGAAGCAATCATCTTAGTATGAATAATACTTATAATGAAACAGAATCTCAGATTGTTAATAAACAATCAGACAATCACACAATGCCTGATGATCATATGACACCCCCTCACATGTCTGCAGGGAGATATGATTCTTATAGACAAGAGGAACATTCTAAAATCCCAGACTCCAAATCCAGCACTGAAACTTCCAATGATAATCCGCCAAAAAAACAGAAAGGAAAGTTTGTATTCAAGAGACCCTCCAAATTATCTTCTCTGCAAAATTCGAGCCTCTCGCTAGATTCTCCGTCTGGCAGCAGCGCTGGGGATATCCCATCAAGTACACTGGAGAGAGTCAAAATGGCTTCCAGTCATTTGAAACCAATGCAAGAACTGAAAGATCCGCCCAAACAAAGCAAACCAAATGACAGTTCCGCGATGTTCCAACCTGCAAACATTGATCCTATCATGCTGGCTGTGAGGCCCTGCGCTAAAGTGACTCCCATAACAACACATAGTAACACATCAACTGCGTTGGATGCTAGTGATTATATGTTGGAAGGGGATGATGAGGACTTGAGTCATTTGTTAAGGGAAGAGTTGGAGTGTGACGTCTCATTCAGTATGGAGGACACCACTACCAGGACCAATGCTAATAACACTAGTGCTAATGCTAATGCTAGTACTAATCAAAGAGAATTAAACTCCGCAATAGCTGATACCATTTCTTCATCCCAACTGCAAGTAGATGAAGACGGCTGGCCCGAATATAGAATTGAAGATTTTGAAGATGAGCCGTGGAAAGAAACCTCCGTGGCAAAACAGAAATCTCCAATTAGGGATAATATTCCCAGTACATCAAACAATAACAGCAACATTGGGATGGGGAACTTCCACTCTAGTGTGAGGAATGATGGGATTACAGGTGAATAATAAATAGACTCAACAGATATACAGCAAAGGATGGACTACCCATCAGGCTGATGACTGATCGTTGGCTGGTTTAATATCATCACTTTACACTTAAGTAACATTCACAATATGAATATATTCGACTCAGCTACCAGCCATCATAACACAGCGGTAGAATACCGGTTTGTCAGGCTGGAGGTCTGGGCTCGATTCTCAGCCGTGGCAGATGGATGGGCTGGAATTGCTGAATGCTACTTAAATGTAAAATGATCACACTAAACCAGTCATTAGCCTGATGGAAAGTCCATCTTTTACTGTATATCTGTTGAGATAACTACTTACTTGTTACAGAAAATTCAATGTTCTCACAAAATATAAATGGTATATAATAGTATGTATTGTAATATTACAGGGGAGTTTGATGGAATGAATTATCCTCACTCATCTGAATTAATGGAACAATTCAAAGAGAAGTTTGGCCTCAAGTCATTCCGTCCAAATCAACTCCAAGTCATCAATGCAACTCTCACTGGGAATGATTGCTTTGTCCTCATGCCAACTGGTGGAGGTGAGTTCCTGTGCAGTGCAATGTATATAGTGTAGTGTAGTGTATGTTGTGTAGTACAATGTCTCGTATGATTACAGGGAAGTCCTTATGCTATCAGCTGCCTGCCATCTTAACTCCTGGAGTCACTATTGTCATCTCGCCCCTCAAGTCTCTCATCCTGGATCAAGTATTCAAACTCAATTCTCTCGATGTACGTAACATCCACACAATTATATATTATGTATACTAATTTATTTGTTTATTTATTGTTTTAACGGCCTCAAGGCCTTCGAAAAGTTTACAATACAAAAAGTTAAAAATATCAATACAATTATGGTACACAGCCAAACAATACACAGCAACAACAGACAAAAGAATTACAATTAATTATGTAAACATACAATATGGACAAAAACAGTAAATAAAAATTGCAAGACAGTACAGATACAAAACAGAACAAGATTAATGTCGTTACAACTAATTAGTGTTGCCACCAATAATATATCCAGCCTCAAGCCGAATACCAAATATTCGGGCAAATTATTCGCCCGATTAACGAACGCACAAATTTCGTTCTATCTTGAATATCTATTAATCAGATAAAATAATAGTACTTACTATTAAAAAGTACATATCATTTATGGTACTAAATCGCTTAAAACTTAACAATATTTGACCATTGGAAACTGACATTTGTATAGGTAATAGAATAATGAAAAAAAAAAGATGCATTCCCATACATTTAGTACATTACATTTTCAAAATCTTAACATTACGAATATGAATTTACCTAGACATGGTACCCATCATTTACTGTGTGTTTTTATTATTTCTTGCTCCCGTTTTTAGGTATTCGGCTGAATACTGAATATTTTAAAAAGGGGCCGAATAGACCGAATATTGGTTTTTTCCCTTATAATTAGATGTTACTATGATTTGTTAGATCCCCTCGGCCCACCTGTCGGGCGACATGACCCTCGGTCGCCTGGACGACATCTACCACCAGCTCTCCCTCAAGGAGCCCACCATCAAGCTCCTGTATGTCACGCCTGAGAAGATATCCGCCTCACAGAAGTTCCAGAACATCCTGGACTCCCTGTACGCCAGAGACAAGTTGGCGAGGTTTGTCATAGACGAGGCACATTGTGTGTCTCAGTGGGGACATGACTTCAGGTGAGTGTGTTGTACAATGCAGTACTCCTACAACAGTGTAGAGTTCAACATGAACATTGTCTGGTTTACAACCAACGTCAACTGGCTTCAGTGATCTCTTTACACTCGACTTGGAATCCACTAGACACTATGACCATTGTTCCTCATGATGCAGTGGTTAGGGTCGCTGCATTTGGAGGTGGAGGTCTGTGTTAGATTCCTGAAGTGAAACGGCGAATGTTTCTCGAGTGTAAAGTGATCATTTAAGCCAGCCGAGGTGGGTCGTAAGTCCAGCATCGTTCATCTTCAATTCTACACTGTTGTAGGAAACTGCATTATAGTGTATAGTACTGCAAAATGTGGGAAACGCTTTACAAGAATGATTTGTAAATGACCTTGACTTTCAGGCCGGACTACAAGCGCCTCAGCATCCTCCGCAACAGGTTCCCCCGGGTCCCCCTCATGGCCCTGACCGCCACGGCCAACCCCCGCGTCCGCATCGACATCCTCCACCAACTGTCCATTCCCCGCTGCAAGTGGTTCCTGTGCAGTTTCAATCGCCCCAACTTGAAGTATCTGGTGATGCCTAAGAAGGGGAGTACGGTCATTAAAGATATTGAGGATTTAATCAAGACAAAGTTCCCCAGGTACAGTATGTAGTCTAGTGTCTAATTATTATAACAGACATTGTCATTTTTTTTACCTCTATTTGTTGTTTTCCGTTTTGTGATCGAAAACGAAACAAAAAGTTGGAACATTTTTACATTTTTTTATTAGACTACCTGCTAAACATACTTCACTGATATAGTATTTGATGTGTATGTATATGTATATGCACTATAAAATTAAATGCATTTTGATTTCATTAGTAGGGTAATTTTGTTTGAAATATTATGAAAAAAAGGGACACTTATTTTATTATGAGTTAAAACGACAGTTTTTTAAAAATTGTGATGAATTATAAAATTGTATTTTTTATGTGTAACAAATCAAACATATTTCAAAAATATATGACTATTTGGATCAAAAAATGTTTATTTAATCATAAACAATTATTACAAAGTCAATGGACAGTGTGTATTGTCAGAGGAAGTATTATATTATTAGAAGCACATGTTGCTTGCATTACAGAGACTCAGGCATAGTGTACTGCCTATCCCGCAAGGAGTGTGACAGTGTGGCGGCCCTGCTGATGCGTGCGGGAATATCAGCTGGGAGTTATCACGCTGGCCTCTCAGACAAGCAGAGGGAGACGGTACAGAACAGCTGGTTGGATGATAGATACAAAGTGGTTAGTTACAATACATTGCATTATAATACCTTATTGGGCCGCCACTCTTTTTTATGTTTTTCGAGTGTCCTGTGTTTCGAGAGCTTATTAAATTTCCGAGAGATATTTTTCATCTCTTGTCACAATGAGTGTTACACCCATTAATATGTCGCTCGTTCATGTGCAGTTAGGCTGTGTTGTACCCCTGTCCCTGGTTGCCACGAAATTGGGATAAGTGCCTTGGATGAAATTATGATTCTGTTTTGTAAATCATTCATTTGATTAACAATGTGGTGTTGTATATTTAAAAATAATTCTCAATTAAGCCATCAGCCAAAGCCGACACGTAAGCACCAGAACACCCATCCTGCTCTCTCCCCAAGGGAGTTCACATAATGCTACATTATGCGAATGTAAACTCTAATGTATATTCTCAATTTTATTTTGCTGAATTATTTATATAAATATAACCCCATGTTTATTATTATTATGCAGGTGTGTGCAACCATTGCATTTGGTATGGGAATAGATAAGTCTGATGTGCGCTTTGTGATCCACCACAGCCTCCCCAAGTCCGTGGAGGGCTACTACCAGGAGGCGGGCAGGGCGGGGAGGGATGGGGACCAGGCTACCTGCATTGTATTCTACTCCTACACGGATGTCATGAGATATAGGAAGTTACTTGATTGTAAGATAATACATATTACCTAATCATTAGGCAGGACTTGTCAACACACTTCTCAGTGTTACGATGTAGTGCAGTCTACATGTGTATTGTCATTCATGATTCACATATAATCTCATCAGCCTAATACTGGGAAACATTCACCTATCCAGATATCACAGAATTAGGCTCAGATGCGCGGGGCCTAAAATACAAGCATTGTGCCGGAAATATCACTATTTAGAAATCATCTTACAATATTGCATGTATTTATAATTACCGATTTTTGTTTTTTTGTGTACAAATTTTCTGGTAAATATCATTTATTGATAAGCGATTTTAGTATTATCCCAGTAGCTGATTATACTAATGGGGTTATATAAAGCGACCTACAATGCCAAATATTTCTAAAATTCTGTATATTTACATTTATTTTCTGCGACAATTGTTATATGAATTGTTTATTACCAGTGGATGCCAGTGGTAACTATGAAGCCAAGAAGATTCACATAGCAAACCTCATGCGGATGGTAGAGTTCTGTGAGAATGTGACGGAGTGCAGGAGGGCGCAGGTGTTGGCTTACTTTGCAGAGACTTTCACCAGAGAACAATGTAAGGCTGTGCCCGCCACGGCCTGTGATAATTGCCTCAGGGAAGATAACTATAAGGTAACACAACACTATTGTTTTGGAATTGTACAAGTAGCATTGTTCAGAGTAAGATATAAAATATCTCTATATATCCTTTGATAATATCACTAGTTAAGTATATTGTAAGAATACTTTTGATGGATATTGCCAGATGGTTTATTACGATTAGTATTATTTAGTGTTGAAACGAAAAGTCGAATGCCTACCGAATATTTAGCCAAGAGTATAGCCGAATATTTGATAAACGCACATACTAATTTTGGCTTGTAAACAACATTATTTTAAGTATCACACATCCTGCTCTGTGATTAGTCCGCTGAAATAAATCACCCAAATCTTGCCAGTTAACTGTTAAAAACTGCCATTTGTATGCAATAAAATAATTGGTTTTTTACAATATTTACACAAAGATACATTCCCATACATTTTACTATTTTTTTACAAAATCTACTACATCACGCATATGGATTTACCTAGACATGTAACACATGTATAATTTACTGTGTGTTTGTATTATTTGTTGCTCCGAACATTGTTTCCATCTCCAGTATTATGTGATTGCAGGTTGTGGATGTGACTGAGGACTGTAAGGTGATATGTCGCTGTGTGAGGGACCTGTGCAGTGAGAGGAATCGCTTCACCCTCCTCCACGTGGCGGAGGTGTTCAAGGGGAGCAGCATCAAGAAGATTGTAGACAACAAGCACAACCTGCACCCCGCTCACGGCAGGGGGCGCCACTGGCCCAAGGGAGATGTGCAGAGACTCATGCATCAACTCATCACCAAGGAATTCCTCATGGAGGAACTCATTGTGTCAAACAGCATCGCCAATGCCTTCCTGAGGCTGGGACCACAAGTACACAAGTAGGTGCCCACCTATACATACACACTGTGGAGCTGTAGATAGTACTAACAATAATATGTCGATAGCCTTATGTGGCGACTGGTGGATGTTATCCTGATTGTCCAATCTTGTCATGAGAGTTGTCAGAGGTCCGTAATATTCCCACATTGTTTTTTTTTCAAGTAAGCCATAATGCCGAAAATATTATCATTTTAAAGGCAAGAAAATTTTTGCGAGTTGGAAAAAGAAAATAATCCTCTGGTAATCCCTTTAAACTGTTTATGGCAAGTTTGAAAAAGCAGTGTTGCCAGTTTATTCAAACATTCCAAATAGAGTCAATTTTTTTTAAACAACATTTCTGAAATATAATTTGAAAGTAGCGAATAAGTGTAACCATATCTTATTATCACATCAAGCAACACTACAGTAATACTGCTTTGTTCCGTTAAACGACTTGTATCGTTAAATAGACAGTGTGTGTGTATGTGTGTGTAATATATTGCAGGTTAATGAATGGTGAAGTGAAGGTATTATTCCCCATGAAGTCTGAGAAGAAGACACTCAACATGACGGCCGGAGGAGCTGCCAAGCCCGTGGGTGTAGACTCTCCCCTCAACATACAACTCAAGAAGATACAAGACAAGTGTTATTCAGCTCTGCTTGAGACTTGCAGGTAACTACTGTTGTATTGTGTGACCTCATGTAATGTAATGTATTAGGTACTACAGTATATCGTATGAATGCTTCAGGAACATAGCCCACGAGAAGAACATCACAATCTCCTCAGTGATGAACCTGAACGCCCTGAAGGCCATGGCTGAGAATCTCCCAGAGACTCCCCAGGAGATGTTGTGTCTCCCGCACGTCACTAAAGCCAACTTTGAGAAGTTTGGGAAGGAACTGCTGGACATCACGCTGCGATTCTCTGCTGAGAAATTGTGTAAGTACAGAGGAGGCGCACTCATTATTTATTTGTTTATTTATATTGCTCACACAGGTAGCTGATTAATTAACATGTTTCATTTATCCATCACCTAACAATCATACATAATACATCAATTATATATTCACACACTATGTATATGTACTAATGTCTGTACAGGAGTCAGGGTTGAAGTTAATCGAATTGGGAAGTGGAGAGGATAGGGATGGGATTCAAGTATAGATTTCGCTTTCTCAGCATCATCCGACACATGCCTTTCATATAGACAATTTTTGCCGTTTTTGTCAATATTCAAGCGCCGTTTAACTGAAATTATGGGGTTATTTCTGAGGCTGCCAATTGGCTAAGAGAGTTACCTTTAAATTTGTAGTTGCCAGGTCTTATGTTTTTGCCATACACATAAGCTTCCATAGATTGTTATTGTAAATATGACATTGCATGTTTCTCATTTAGTTCTCCTGAGTGAGTTGGAGGAGGAGAAGAAGCGAGAAGAGGAATCCAGGAGTCAAGTGTCGTATGATTCTGATATGGACTGGGAGGGGGCGGCACGAGACGCTGTGAGGACCACGCAGCGCAGCACCACCAAGAGGAAGGGGGGCAGAGGGGCCTACAGGGGGAGGGCTAAGAGGTCCATATTATATTATAGTATATCTACACACAACACAGTACAATATATCACACACAGTATGCATCATATCATGTGGTCATCACATTACAGATTCAAGCGAGGGAGATCTAATTCAGCCCGATACAGTCCAAAGAAATCTCAGGCCAAGACTAGAGGCAGGGGAGGGGGCGCGGGGGGGAAGAGGGGTAAGAAGAGAGGGGGGGCTTCCACGTCTGCAGGAAATAATAACAGTGAGTTGAATATATAACATAATATACAGGGTGATTGGTTCTGTATGTAACCTGACATATCTAGAGAGGCGATAGGATGATGACAAAATATGAATTCCAAAAATCAACCGTTTTGGAGATATGGCCTTTTAAAAATTGAAGAGTATGAAATTATTCATTCAGGTTTTTTGACAATATTTCAAAAATTACCCACTCGATTTTAACAAAAATTTAGGCTTTAGATAAAGACATTAATTTATAGATTTTGCCTGTAATATTGTGACCATATTCTAGTATTTTCAGAATACAGAGTTAATTCCAAATCAAAGTCATTAGTATTTTTAATTTTTCTGGAAACTGTTTTTTTTTTTAACATTTATCGCAAATGAATCTCAAACGAGACCCTCTTAGTAAAGTCCCTCTGTCTGGTTGTGAGAGTCTAATATGAGATTAGTGGTTAATGTATGTTGCTTGTATTACAGGAGGGGGAGCGGGACCAAGTTACTTAGGATTTATGCCAATGCCAACATTTGGAAGAGATTAGGAGAGGATGTGATATTAGATAAGACTTCTCTGTGATATTCTATACTAAGTTCCTACTCTATTCTATAATGCTGTACCTGTGTACCTGCCCTGAGTCCTGTTTCATCACATCATCCACTCCAATAGAAAGACATATGCTGGATTCCACCAACATGTTAGGTGTGAAAGGGTGAATATAGGAACCACTTGTCGTTAAAGAAAAGATTTGACAGGTGTCCCCTATCCGATATTCCTCACCTAAAATGTTGATGTAATCCGGCATTAGTATCTGAACCTCGGCTCAATTGACTGCAGTCTTAATGAGCTATTGTAGGGCCACACATTGGCGTCTGGCAGTTGTGCTGGTTGTAGCAATATACTCCACAAGGCATACACATGTAGTACCTTAATGTGACATACTATTCAATACCTAATACTAATTAACTAAACCAATATGACCTCCCGGGCAGTAATTTATATAAAATGTAATCGAATAAACTTATTTATATAAACAATTCAGTTCTTCTTCTTTACTGTAAGTCCCGCTGCCGCTTCCATGTCTGGATATAGGCCTCCCTAATATCTCTCCTACTCTGCCGTCATAAGCAAGAACGACGCATATGCCAATTTTGAGTTTTTTTATCAAAATGGGTATTTCAACCTTAGATCCATCTATTTCAATTATAAAAAGATGCTACCCCTATTTTCAACCCTTCTGTTACATGCAAATGTATGGAGTTATATGAGTGACACTAGATGGTTTTCATGATTATCTCAGTTTCAACATTTCAGTTTATGCAGGGTTCTTGCTTAATGCGGCAGTACTGTCTTTGACTTTTGCCTCGAAATGTTGTATGTCACCCGCAAGGTGTAAGCTGTCTTAGAATGTTTGCTGAAGCATGGAGGAGTAGTTGATAAACAATTAAACAAAAGAATGAATTTATTTGTATTGAATACATAGCAAACACACTTTATAAGCTTATACTAGTAAAATAAGACGTACTTAGTACATAACTTAACATATAGCGCAGGCCACAATATAATAATCTCTATACAATATAACAATCACATATACAATCTCTTAACTCCAACCAGACATTGCCATTTTTTCTGTACATCTGACAATAAAGGCTGTCCATTGACTTTGAATTAATTGTGTTATGTTTTGTATTAGTTTTAGATTTTTCAAATTTCACGCCTTTTTGGTGTGGCGCTAGCAGTAGGTGACAACTAGCGCCATCTAGGTGACCAGGCCACAATCATATTGATAGGGTATATATATAGCTGCAAGGCATGTACTCTTTCTCTTTCAACACTGTTTCTGCTACAGAATACAACGACTATATTCACTCGAAATCTGTGTATTTTTTCGACCATTTTGTTGGTCCTTCAGAAGCCGCATCGATATTTAAAATAGTTTACCAGTGTTTTTTACAATTTTACTCAACAATTGGAGTCTGCAAGCATACATCAGATGCCACAAAACAGGTTTTTATACAATTTTCACATCCTTTCCTTGCATTTTCAGTTTCTTTACTACATTCATTCAGAATAACTGTGAATTTGTCATAATTTCTTCCATTTTGTGTGCATACTTAACAATTCCGCGTGTTGGATTTGTTTGACCTTGAAAACTGTGTTTTATTGTTGCCATTCATTGTACAACCACGTGACCACGTTTTTTTTGTTGATTAGCAGTTAAAACATTATTTTTTTGCCTTTATTTATCCAAAAGTGATCAAACCACGTGGGCATTTATTGTTTGGATAATTAAAACTACAATTTTTATATCAAAAGTGTGAACCACGTGTGAATATTATATAGGTCGCGTGTTTTTTGAGTTCAAGTGTTTTTTAAGGTTAGATAGTAAGAAATTAGATACACAGATTGAATATACATTAGCAGTTACAACAATCATATAGTGAGGGGTATATTAGACATAGAAAGAGCCTATATATCCATAGCACCTGTTTTCATTGCGGCCTGCAAGGTTAGTGGCATTTTCAAAAGTACATAGCATTGTATATTGTCCAGGCAAACATGTCTGCAGACAGATTGAAGGCGCTAGTCTTAAAGCGGGGCAATGCCAAAGGGCAATTAACTAGGTTTAGGGATTTCTTAAAGTCCAGCAGTGACAAATGTGAAATAGAAGTCAGAATGAAAAGGATCGAGGAGCTCTTCGATAAGTTTGACGAAGTACAGTCAGAAATCGAAGGCCTCGACAGTAGTGAAGAAGAGCAAAGAGGTCAGTTTGAGGAGTTATATTTTAATACATTAGGAAAAGCAAAATCAATACTATCCCAAACACCTAACATTGTCTCAGAGGTAAAGCTCAGCCCTTTACAAGTTCCCAGCTTCTCTGGAACATACGAAGATTGGTTACATTTCAGAGATACCTTCATGTCCCTAGTAGATACAAATTCATCGTTAAGTGACCTACAGAAATTTCACTATTTGCTAAGCAGCCTGAAAGGACAGGCACTGCAATTAGTTTCATCCCTTGAAATCACCGCAGCCAACTATAGTGTAGCATGGGAGATCTTAACAGGAAGATATCATAACAAGCGCATCATAACGGATAAACATATCCGCTGTTTGTATAATTTGCCATCAATGAAAGGTGAGGACCACATGGCCTTACGCAAACTCATAGATGATACACAGTTGCATCTGAGAGCCCTAAACACAATGGGGTTACCAACAAGTCAGTGGGATGCTCTGTTAATACATTTAGTGTCAGGAAAGTTAGATCCCACCACACGTCATCATTGGGAATCGTTTTCATTACAAGGAGAACTCCCCACATATAGTGAGCTCATGAAATGCCTGGCAGAACGGGCACGAGTCATTGAATCTGGGCACATAAGTAGAATTAACAATAGGAATAATAACATAGGAATTAATAGAACTGCAAACAAGGTCACACTTCACACAACCTACGCAGAACAAGGTTGCCCTAACTGCAAGGGAAGCCACAAGATATTTGCTTGCCCGCAATACACAGCCCAGGCAATTGAACAGAGGCATGAAACTGCCAAAAGATTGAAACTTTGTTTTAATTGTCTGGGAACCAGCCACGCAATAAAAAACTGTGCATCAAAGTCGGTGTGCAAGGTGTGTGGTCAAAGACACAATACACTGTTACATAAAACAAAGAACAATGCACAAGATTCAGAAATAGTAACGCTTCACTCCTCACTTGGAGGAAATGAAGCCCTGCTGTCAACTGTGGTAGTAGGAGTTATAGGAGGCGACGGAGTTGTACATCAAGTACGTGCATTACTCGACTGTGGTGCACAATCAAACTTCGTTACAACCGCATTGTGTGAAAGACTCGGATTACCTCAGCATAGATTGTCTATACCCGTCTCAGGGATACACAAGCAAGTAACCAAAGTGAACGCCGGGGTAGATCTAACCATATTGTCCCAACACACAGAATATAGAAAACACATAAGTTGTCTAGTGTTGCATGAGATAACCGATAAATTACCTCAGAGTGACCTAAACAAAACCCACTTCAAGATACCGAAGGGTATACAATTGGCAGACCCAGAATTCCACCGTAGAGCTCCCGTTGACATGCTGCTGGGTGCTGCGGTTTTTTGGGAAGTGCTGCAAACAAACCACATGGCTACACAGCAAAGTGGACCCATTCTTCATCATACGCTACTCGGATGGGTAGTAGCGGGCCAACTTCCACCATACAGAAGCGCACCGAATCAAGCAACAGTGTGTCACGTGTCACTCAATCAAATACATGACAGCATTGAGAGGTTCTGGAGAGTCGAAGAGTTGCCATCAACCCCAATCAGAACAAAGGAGGAAGCAGAGTGTGAAAATCACTTTATTTCCACGCACTCGAGAGATGAAACCGGACGTTTTGTGGTGAGATTGCCCTTCAAGACTCAACAGACCGCATTGGGTGACTCATTAGGAACTGCAACCAAGAGGCAAGTCGCTATGGAACGGAGGTTTGGGTACAACCATGAACTTCAACAGGCCTATCATGGTTTCATGGACGAGTATCAAAAATTGGGGCACATGACGCCATGCACTTCATCACCCACGGAAGCGAACTACTTACCACATCATGCCGTTTTCAAGGGCCACAACATACGAGTTGTGTTCGACGGGGCACAAAAAACCGCTAATGGGGCATCACTCAATGATGTACTCATGACTGGCCCAGTGATACAGCGGGAGCTGTTATCATTACTTTTGAATTTCAGGAAACACACATATGTCATCACAGCAGACATTGAAAAAATGTACCGTCAAATAAATGTGCATGAGGAAGATAGACAATTTCAACACATTGTATGGAGGACATCAGCAGATTTACCTCTACAGCACTTCCAGCTGAATACAGTTACATATGGACTGACACCTTCATCATTCCTTGCCACAAGATGCTTGATGCAACTGGGTACAGAAGTTGCAGATACCCACCCATTAGCATGCCAAGCTATTCGCGAGGACTTCTACATCGATGATTTACTCACAGGGCACGATGACAAGAAGACCTGCATACAATTAAAAGAAGACATTTTCAGTATACTCAGGTCGGCAGGGCTGACTCTTAGTAAGTGGAGATCGAACATGCCAGAGTTTTCTGATGATGGACACATAGAAGATGTGTCATTGTCAAAGGAGAATCAGCAAGAGTCCAAGATCCTAGGCCTGTACTGGAACAGTAGAGAGGACTGCTTCACATACAAGGTGGAAGCAACAGACGACAAGAAAGTATATAACAAGAGAAGCGTTCTATCAGACATATCCAAAACATTTGACCCGTTGGGCCTACTCGGACCTGTCATCCTGAAATCCAAGCTAATCATGCAAGACTTATGGCAACAGCAGATATCATGGGACGAGCCACTTCCTGATGACTTGAAGGAACGGTGGAAAATCTACAAAGAAGACTTAGCTTCGGTCAACTCGTTTCATATACAGAGGGAGATCGCAGGCGAGGATGCAACACATTTTACATTATTCGGGTTCTGCGATGCTTCAGAAAAGGCTTATGGTTGTTCTGTATACCTCCGATCCAAAGACAAGCATGGAAACTGGCAGGTGAATCTAATATGTGCCAAATCTAGAGTTGCACCATTAAAACAGTTGTCTCTGCCACGTTTGGAACTCTGCGGTGCAGTTTTATTGACCAGACTCGTGAATAAAGTAAGAAAATCGCTACGCATGGAAGATACAGAAGCTATATTATGGACAGACTCGACTATAGTTCTGCACTGGTTAGCTGGCCAATCGACTCGATGGAGCACATTTGTAGCCAATAGGACATCAGAGATCCAAACCAATGGCAAAGATTGCGTTTGGAAACATGTTGTGTCCCACGATAACCCAGCAGACATCATATCGAGAGGTGCAACCGCAGAAGAACTTAAGAACTCCAGCCTCTGGTGGCATGGTCCCAGCTGGCTACTTCAGGATGAAGCATCATGGCCTAATTCTCCACCCCAAGAACTTGCTGAGGTGCCAGAAGCAAGGACACAAGTAGCATTGGTCCAAACCAATGAAAGAGAATGGGACATATTCCACAAGTTCTCATCATTCAACAGGTTACGCAGAGTAACTGCTTATGTATTAAGATTCATTCGCAATGCCAGAAAACGTGAACCAATCACTGATCAAAATCTCTTGGTTACGGAGTTGGAGGAGGCTGAAAATAAGTTGATTGCATGTGCACAACAGCAATCCTTTCGCCAGGAAATACAAGCACTAAGAAATGGCAAGCATGTTTCAAATCAAAGCAGTATCAAGGCGCTTCATCCTTTTATCAAGAATAACATGCTACACGTAGGAGGCAGATTATCAAGAGGTGAAATTCCAACAGAACAAAAGCATCCCATTTTGCTGCCTGCTCATCACAAGCTGACAGAATTAGTAGTAAGAAACTATCACTATTCAAATCTTCATTTAGGCGTTCAAACATTACTGTCAACGATTAGGTTAAAATACTGGCCAATTTTAGGGAAAAACTTAGTTAAGAAGGTATTACGAACGTGCATCTTATGCTTTAGGAGTAAACCTCATACCTCGTATCAAATTATGGCAGATTTACCTAGGGATAGGGTCACTGCATATAGACCGTTCTCTATATGTGGTATTGATTACATGGGGCCTGTATTAGTTAAGTTTAGTTTTAGTAAAAATGCTCGTTCAATGAAGGCATACGTTTGCTTGTTCATTTGTTTCGCAACCAAGGCCGTGCACCTTGAGCTAGTGCTTTCCTTGTCTACAGAAGCATTTCTAAACATGTTCAAAAGGTTTATTTCTCGAAGAGGCAGACCTCAGAAGGTATACTCAGATAATGCCACGAACTTTGTAGGCGCTAATAATGAAATACAGGATATGTATAGGTTTCTTAAGGCTTCACACAACGAAATTTATGATAGTTTGGCTGAACAGTCGATCGAGTGGAACTTCATTCCCCCAAGATCTCCTCACTTTGGGGGTTTATGGGAATCTGGGGTAAAATTGGTTAAAACACAGTTAAAAAAGGTATTACAGTCCCGCGCGTTGGATTGTGATAGTATGTACACAGTACTCGTGCAAATTGAAGCATGTATCAATTCCCGCCCACTCACACCCTTATCTTCCGATCCCCTCGACCTAAATCCTTTATGTCCCAGCCACTTCCTGATTGGTGAAAACCTGTTGGCATTGCCAGAACGCAGCGTCCTGAGCTACCCTGCCAACCGACTCAATCACTATCAAAGACTCCAGCAGATGACACAGTCCTTCTGGGATAGATGGCATGCAGAATACCTTGGGGAGCTACAACGTAGAAACAAGTGGCAGCAGGGGTCGGAGAGACAGCTGAAGCAAGGAGATATGGTTCTTATCAAGGAGGACAATGTACCGACTATGCGTTGGAAGCTGGGCCGTGTGAAGGCCACTCATCCCGGACACGACGGTATCACCAGAGTTGTCACATTGAAGACCACGCAGGGCGATATCAAGCGAAGCATCACAAAACTTTGCTTGCTTCCATTGGAAGAAGACAAGACTCCCACAGAGACACAATTATGATTATTTTTATTTGGAAGAAGACAAGTCTCATACACAAACACAATTAGGATTATTTTTGTTTGGAAGAAGACGAGCCTCATACACAAGGACAATTCTTCGAATCTAAAGTACATCAATTCCTAAATCAACAAGTGATTCAACCTCAGCGGATCATCATTATGAAGAAAATCAAATGTACATTATTTTGTTTAGCGTTAAGTTGAAATACTTTCAATTCATTTTATACAGTCCACTAATTTTTTTTTTTTGTTACTCAGTATTGAAAAACATAATTTTTAATATAAAAAAAATTTGTTTTTGTGGCCCGGTATGTTATGTTTTGTATTAGTTTTAGATTTTTCAAATTTCACGCCTTTTTGGTGTGGCGCTAGCAGTAGGTGACAACTAGCGCCATCTAGGTGACCAGGCCACAATCATATTGATAGGGTATATATATAGCTGCAAGGCATGTACTCTTTCTCTTTCAACACTGTTTCTGCTACAGAATACAACGACTATATTCACTCGAAATCTGTGTATTTTTTCGACCAAATTGTTTATGATTAAATAAATATTTTTTCACGGAAATAGTCACGCATTTTTTAAATATGTTCAATTTCTCACACATAAAAAATACTATTAGATTATTTATTTTTTAAAAAGACAATTTTACGATAATTTTAAAAAAGCTACGTGATTTTAAAAGTGTCCCATTGAAATAAAATTATACTTACGAAGTCAAAATGCTTTTAATTTTGTAATGCATATATTCGTAACAAAAATCAAAGGGGATTCTGTTTATGTTTGTAACAATATAAAAATTTGGATGTACAGAAAAACTGACAATGTCCGAAACAACACAGTATCAAATACTTTGTGTAACTCTTACGTTATACAACAAGCAGCGAGTGTCTCCCACATAAAAGTCCACCCTCCAACCAACTGAACCAATCCATGTAACACACAATACAACATTACATTTAGTCAAAACAAAGTGCATATAAAAAATAAATTATCACTGAGGCGAGCTTAAACATTAAGTAAGTAAATTGTCATGTAAATAAAATACAATAAGTAAATGGTTAACAAGTACACGAGAATACAATATCATGCCACGAGGAAACATCTTACATCTACTGAGGTATTTTGTACTGAGAGTTGTGTAATGTGTGGTTGGCTGGTAGAAATTGCCATAAGCCATCAGTTCCCAACCTGTGGTACGCCTACCATAAAAAAATATAAATATCATTTTTATGCGGCGACACAATTTAACATGATTACTATACATCGGCATATCGGATTCTTTACTACCTGAGACTAGGAGATGTGGAGGAGGGTAGAGTGAACAAAAATATTATACAGTTTATTTACTTGTATAATTCTACCTGCATAATGCACGCACATACAAGTTACATGGAATTTGTTGTTTACACTTCACTTCCCCTATAGATAATGATGGTTGTACAGAATTCAGGTAAACATGAAAACCCCCGTAATTTAAATTCGAAGAGAAATAATACTTTTGGTCATGAGCCGTCTATGGAATCTCATTAATAGGAAAGCTTTCATTGCCCCTATTCAGGTAAAAGAATCCGATATGCCGATGTAGGTATAACGATTACTACAAAGTGGTACATTAGTTAAAGAAGGTTGGGAACTTCTGCCCTACGCAATAAACTCACCACACGTCATTTCTATTTCTACTGTACTTATTTATGTAATAAATGCAAAATTATATGTTTCTCTTAAATACGTATAATAAAATATAAAAATAGTACAAATATTGTAGTGTATACTGAGTGATTGTGTATAATAAGAGAACGACAAAATACAAAAAAGAAAATCGTAAATGCTGGACCAACAATCTCTGAGATATGGCCTTTTAAAAATTTAAGATTATGAAAATACATAATATATAGATTTGATTACAATGCATTTCCACCAAGCACCTTCTGTCACAGCTTAACATCTGGAATATTATTTAGTAATTATTTTTTATAAAATTTATTCGAGCATTTAAATGGTCCTTGCTTCTGTCACATTCACACATTTCGTCACACACTCTACATATATTGTTCCCAGTGGTGGATCATCCACATGTAGGGGGCCCTACAATACCCTACTCAGGCTTCATATGTTACGTTATATAGAATAAGACAATGCTTTTCTTATTGAAAGTTGTGGGGTAGTCTGAATTTCTTTAATTCTTAACATTTTTTGGGGTGCTGAATCCGAATCAGAGGTTTGCCAAAAAAATTTCGTGATGGAACATGGCAAAAATATTCATTTTCCGGCAATTTATTTATTACAACTCGAAAACTATCAATATTTGTGAGTTATCTTTCTACGCAAAATGAAAGAACGTAAAATTTGCTACAAATCTGGTGTACAAAATTTTCTTAAAAACCAGCCAATTTTTCGTATTATTTTAAATAGTGAGAATCGAAAATGTATGGAGAAATTTCACCTCTGATAACCAAATTTTAACAATTATTCT
This sequence comes from Ceraclea dissimilis, assembly GCA_963576895.1. Classification (NCBI taxonomy): domain Eukaryota; kingdom Metazoa; phylum Arthropoda; class Insecta; order Trichoptera; family Leptoceridae; genus Ceraclea; species Ceraclea dissimilis. Next base: position 121,508 of record OY756374.1, read on the forward strand.
TTAAATTTATGAGACATTTTACCTCGTTGGAATCAGCAAACATGACTAAAGATTTTAGGATAAATTTTATTTTAAAATATAGTGAATTGTTTAGGCTGGACACACGCCTCATACAAAATATGATATTGCCTCAGGACGTGTTAATCCACCACCGTTGGCTCCTTATATCTTACTTTATAATACACGCCTCCCAATCCTTCTTGTATTTACTTCTGCATCATATCAGGAAGACAGAGATTGCCACTCAGTTTCCTTTGCCAAAGGAAAGATTGAAGCCATAACTTGGGATCATTTCAGATTCTTGGAAGTTGGGGGGACCTGGAAATTAAAATAATTTGTCCAAATTGCAATATTGTAAGAAGATTTCTAAATAGTGATATTTCAGGCACTTAGCTTGTATGTGTATATAGAGCAGTATATCTGAGTAGTATAATATTTTGATACAGTGTATGATATCTGGATAGGTGAATGTTTCCTAGTATTAGGCTGATGAGTTTATATATCAATCATGAATGATAATATGTAGACTCTTCTGGCTGATAATACTGAGAAGTGTGTTGGGAAGTTACATATAACTTGCGTATATCATGGAGTATTAATATTACCTGTTGGGTATGGAGGATTGCCTAGATTGGGACTAGCCTGGAAGTATGGTTTGTTCACGTCCACATCCGGTGTTTCTGAAGGAGCTGATGCCAAGAGGGGATCTGTGGAGCTAGTCAGGTGGTTCGCTGTCTCCTCATGCGGTGGAATAGTCCCTATGAAGATTGGCTCCATGGCCGCTTTGTCCAGATGGAATCCATTAGCTATCATATCCACAATAATGTTATACTCTATATGGATGATGGCACAGTTCTCCAAGTTGGACGGAGGCAGTGGAGGAATATTGAGGGTTTTCTGAATGTTCTTTGTTGTATGGCCTGGGATGGTTCCTACCTTCAACTCTGTTACTGTTAAAGAATCTACTTTTTTGTCTACCTCGGGAGTACTGCATTGGTACGTACAAATCTGCAACAAAGAGAATCATGCATGACCCAACAATAATTATCTGTCAAAGTATAATACATACATATAATACACAAGTTATACCTTTTTGAGTTTAATTGTAATTTCAAAGATAGTAACTCCACTGCCATTCTCGCAGCTGATGTCCAGAGGAATGGTTTGTCCGGGACAATATCCCGACATGGGAAGACAGACATCTAAATTAACAGGAGCGGACTTACAACACCAACAACAGAACTTCTTGTTGATGTTGATTCTTAATGGAGCCTAAAATAATACACAACATATTGATTCTTATTCCACGCAGTGCTACCAACATAACTGATATAATAACTGAATGTACAAGCGACGCAACCTTAGATTCTGGAAAGAGATTCAAATCAAAATGTTTGACAACTGTGAAGGCGCAGTTAGTCTCGGTCTTGGCGTCGTACACTCGCTCCAGTGTTGCCTTAATGTTGTAGCGGACAAAGCCATACTCTCCCTCGAAGGAGGAGGGCAGGACGGGGGGGAGGGGGAAGTTGAAGGGGTACTTCTGACTCCCTCGGGGGATCTCGAAGTCTCCTGCAATACACAAGACATAATTAACATCACTCGGATCATATTACCTAATGATTAGGGCATGCATTCTGGAATTTCGGAAAGATTTCAATACTGGAATTAAGAGGTCCAATGCCGGAATTTCAATACCGTATTAACTTCCCAAACTGTTGTATATTTGTGATTGTATACTCACTGACTTCGCCTTCATAAGCTTTCATAATCATATTGTACGAGTCGTATAATCTCGTAGATGAGTATACAAAACTCAATGATTTACTTTATGGCTTAAAACGTTTTAAAAATTATGTACTTTCATTTAATTGTTATTTAGTTTAAAGTTCAAACGATTAAAAATCAATCCATTCCAAGGCGACAGTAGGTTCGCCGAAACATCGGAGCATCTGATCACTACACGATAAACCCGAAAAACAAACCTACGTATGGATCATCGTGAAAACCTTCAACTATTGATTAAAGATCTGATTCAGATCAAGTATAATAAATAACCAATGGTGACTGTAGAAATTCTAGAATCAGTTTCGGAATTCGAAGATTACGTCTCCAGTATGGAATTTAGTTCCGGAATTGAAAACCTCGTGACATTGCCCGCCCTCCCAGTGAGCCACTCACCATTGTTGCTCCCCATGAGATAATACTGCACTGTGAAGTAGTCCTCCTTCCCCGTGTGCTCCACCACAACATCATCAGACTTCTTAGACCAGGAGGTCTCCGCCGCACCCTTGAATTCTACCAGGACCCCTGCAATTATATTACACACATGTTGAAAACAGCAAAGTTTATTTAATGAGTCTAACTTAGAGAAAAAGGTGTAAAGAGACGCGGCCATCCAAGAACCACCAGATTGCCAAGGACAGACGTGTTCTAAGTAAAAGGAATCGTAGAGTGTGTATGAGGAATTGCGTGAAGTGTAAGCGTAGGAAAGTCTGGTGATCCGTTCTCTCTGCTTGCCCCGCAAGGGATGCGGCGTGAGGGAATAGAATTGAATAGATACTTCAACCCTCGACTGTGTGCAATAGATTACCAAAACGTCAGCACGGCTATTACTCCAAACTAGCGACACTATCAAAAAATTAAACGTGAAGTCCTTGGTAACCATAGCTGTATTTAAATAGCATTATTTAAAATTAAAATCTGACTATTTTGCCATACTGCGGCTGGAGCCACTAGACTGGAATCTAAAGACTCAGTGGTTTTTGTTGAATTTCTTGTTTCATATTAACTAACCTCTAACTCTCTCGGAAGAATTAAATGTGTACTCCACATGTCCACTGACTGTTTGTCCAGGATAATATGTATTGTTAGGACTGTATAATACAATCTTACAGTCCTGTAAGCCCATTGCACTCCAATATCTGGTATCTAATAAATTGCAGTAGGATTGTTAATTGATATCAAACGATAAACTCACATATATTAGGACATAACTATTTAATTAATTCATTCATTTATTATTTAATTATGTAGGTATATTATTATTATCATTTCACTACACAACAATTAAATAACACACCCCAATTCTGCGAAACCCACTCCCATCAGACACAATCAGACATCAATCATGTTGAAAATTTGACACATCCGATTCCGCGTAGCTATAATTTTGACAATCGCGGTTCAACAGCTTATTTTCAAGGTCGTTGTTTACGTTATGCGTTGTGCTATTAAAAACCAAAAAACGCTTTTTCCTAACGCTTGAAACCTAGTAAAAATCTGAAAGCGAATTCTTAAATGAAAATGTCAGTTTTTTTATTAAAAAATAAGCTCGTTTAAAATATATTATGAAATCTAACAAAAAACGTGTAAATTATTGAAATGCTGAAAATCGTCTGTACACAATACTTTTGTGATGGTTAACCTTGAACTCGCCAGCCAGTGTATCTAACCAAAGTTAATTAATAATTAGGTATCCAAAGTTAAATCCGCAGGCGCGCTGTTGGATATTTTAGGTGGAGCGAATATTATCGTTTTTTTTAGTTGGTACTTTTTTCTTTATAAAGCTTTTTTCAGCAGCTATTCTTTGTAGGTCAAGCGCCCGCCAAACGGGCGCCAAAGAGCCAGAGTATTTTTCGTGTTTTTAGGGGAAAACGCGGGAAGTCGGAAAATTCGCTTTGAAAGGTGTGGGGAGATCTGCGCGTTACTTTGAATTGTGAGGGAACTCCCCAATATGAATTTTGTATTATAGAAAAGATAATGTTACGTTAGTGAAGTGTGGTACTGGAATAAAATAAAAGTGCCTTGGATAAATACCTATAGGTAATTAATAATTATTATTTATCAATTTATAGCAAATAATTAAGAAGAATATTTTTTGGCGAACCCAAGTAAGTAATGCAATACTATTATTTCAGTCTGTCTGCTATTGCAGTCTCTATTGTTACAGAATTCGTGGGATGTACTTAATCGCGCCTATTTTACTAGTAGGTAATTATGGTAATCAATATACGTACATTGTGGCGGCTATACAATATACCTTACCTACCTATATTATAATCGTGATGCCACTTTTGTATAGCTATAAAAAAAAATGGCAAAAAAATGACATTTCAAGGCTAAAACGTCTATTACCGTCTATTCGGCGAATTCACTCACTGCACGGGTAGATTACTAAATTCTTTGCCAGAAACGCGTGCACTTCCATTGCTCGCGCCCGGTCCTACCCGCAGCCGAGCAAAAAATACAATACCTAGGTACCTATATCGTTTTTAAAAACATAAACTTAACAAAAAGTAACCTTTCAAGGGAGAGATATGTTAAACAAAGAGTGTTCTGTGTGTTTTATTTTCAAGGCCAAACTAAAATATCGAGCTTAGTAACAACTTTAGTAACTTTTCAGTTCAAAAGCGCGACTTTTAAAACAAAAAATAACTTTTTTGTCATCCGATATTCATTCAGCATCTCTTCCAGGTAAAGATTATAAAGAGTAAGACAGTGTGGTGTGATTGTAAGAGATTGTGAGGAATAGAGAGGACCACTGAGTAGAGCAGCAGCCAGCACCAGATATAAGATGGGCTTAAAGGAATGGAGGATTTTATTAGACAGTCCAGATAACACATATTATCCTGGACAAACTATCAATGGAGAAGTCCAATTCACCTTTGATTCCGTGAAGAAAGTTAGAGGTAAGACTTTTTTAAGTAATTTCTGTCTTAATACCTCATTTAATATTAATATTACTAAGTGTCTACATCTTAATGAAGTCAAGGCTGTAGACAAGCGTAGACAGGAATTCATTTCGGGGGGGGGGGGGGGGGGGCAATTTCATACTTACTGTAGGTACATATAGTAGGTACATATGTAGAATTAGTATGGAAAGTAGGTAAGAACAAGACCCTCTCTGATATGTTCCTTGGAAGAACTTTGAAGGGCGTGGTAGAGTGGCATCAGTATGAGAAGTTAGTTAATTAAAAGTGAATAATCTTCATGGGTACCCACTAGTTTTGATATAAGTTGGTGCCGAAGGCAAAATTATTTTCATAAAAAATAAGAAAGAAGATAAAAAAGAGTCGTTAAAAAATCCAATTTATTTTCCGTGATATAAAAATGCTTAAAAAATCAGCTCCTATCTCCCCTGGTGTATTATTATTCCAGGAATCAAAGTGCAGTTCAGTGGTACAGCGCACACTTCCTGGACGGAGGCAGAGAAACGCAACAATCCTGATGGCAAGTCAGAAGAGATTACAGTGGATTACTATGGAGAGGAGAATTACTTTACAGTGCAGTACTATGTACTGGGGAGCAAGACTGGTGTGTATTATCTGTATATATTATACATCACTACACACACACACACACCAACTGGCATTGTTATATTTTCTTTATTAATGGAAGCACACACAGTTCTACAACAAAATACACATGAAACATTAACAACAAATAGACCAGTGACGACGCACACATCACTCATTATTGTATACTTAATATAACATTCTAGACTCACACACAACACTATGAAGCCATCACAATGAAAATACTAAAATCTAAATTAAGGAGACACATAAGAAACTACACCGCAGTATAAAGAACAATCACCGAAACTATTGTAAGGAACATGCATTAGAATCACAAAATAACACATTATATTATGCATACTTTATAAAGATAATGAAACACCTGTTGCTGGTTACACCACAATGTGAGCGGTATAAGTGAGGCGGTGGGGATTTGGGTTGGTAGCATGCTCTACTGTTAATCCAGTGGGCAGGGGTTCAATCCCCAATGCTGACCTCCTCCATTTATTTCAATAAACCCAAATACATTTTTATTTCAAAAAAAATCCTAATTCTCTTCACTTTTTACTTTAGTCAGAAGCAGGAGGATTCTCCTCTTAGGATGCTGAGCTCCAACTTTCCCTCCATCTCTTTATTTCACATTTCTATTTTGTATTATTTCATTTAATTATTGCATTGTTTGCAGGAGGTGAAATTCAGCTTCCAGCGGGGATCCACAAGTACCCCTTCACGTGCGCCCTGCCCCCCACGCTGCCCTCCTCCTTTGAGGGGGAGTATGGTTATGTCCGCTACACCATAAAGGTGGTCCTGGACCGCCCCTGGAAGTTTGATCAAGAGATTAAGATGGCCTTCTCAGTTATTAGTCACTTGGATTTAAATTTGGATAACAATAATAAGGTTTGCTAATCTTCTTTATTCATATGTATGGAATACAGTTTTATTTATTAGTAATGTTTCACCCCCTTTGGCCAGTTGCTCAACGAATAGTATCGTCAGCCAGTAAGTGTAAGGTGACGAAAATCGTTGCCCAAAAAAACTAATGTGCTATTGTAAGATTACCTACTATCCATTATGTCATAATCTTACCGCTACCCCAGGTCCAGTAACGCGCTATACTTTAAGATGCGTTCTCTGTTACCTAATATTGCTATCTCATTTTATGCGTGTATGACGGAAAGCGAAACGGCAAACAAAACATCAGTGTACCTCAATATTACTAGTTTACAAAAGTAATCTACTGTTACCAGTGCCGGATTTGTCAAAAGACTGAGTAGGCCGGGAACTATGAGCGACAGCCCTCGGAGGGCGGCGTTCGCTCACTCGCAACAACAACCAATTCACTTATAGATAAAAAAGAGTTTCCTACTGGTTTCCTATCTATGAAATGTTAAATCTCATTTGATAAAAGTCCCACATTCCCAGTACTCATTCCAAATGATGCATTCTTTATTAGATAAAAAAAATTGAGAGTGGGGGAGGGCGAAAAAGTAAGGGGAAAAGTGTAAATCCGGCCCTGACTGTTACTATCGTTTTTCGAGCAACCAGCCCTTCTAGGTATATATAGTTTAACACAAATTTATTTTAATTTTCTCTCTGTTGTTGTTTTGTTCAAGGCTCCAATGAGAATTCACGTTAAAAAGAAGTTCTGTTGTTGGTGTTGCAAGTCCGCTCCTGTTTTGTTAGATGTCTGTCTCCCCATGTCGGGATATTGTCCCGGACAAACCATTCCTCTGGACATCAGCTGTGAGAATGGCAGTGGAGTTAATATTGATCAAATAGTCGTTCAGTTCAAAAAGGTCTGCACTCTTTTCATTCATATTTATTTGGGCTCTGATTTCTTTGGACTTGTCTCTCAAATCAAACGAGAAATAATTAGGGACTGGAAATTGTCTGCGTTATTTTTCGGAAAAAGTAGTAATAATAGTAATAGCATAAACGTAAAAAAACTTGAACATAAACAAATATGGCGACACAATGATTTCAAAAATACATTCACAAATGTTAATTATAGTCCGTAAAATCCTTCTATCAACGATTTACAATTATTAATACTATTTTACAACAATTTTTGTTCTAAAAAAGAGCGTTGTTAAAAAAATTTAAATTTTACATTTTTTCTGTCAAAAACACGAAATTCTGGAATAAATTTGTTTTATTTGGATCACGATATTTTCCGGTCTCTAGAAATAATATGTCTTGGTTCAATCTTCGCATTACACCAAATGAAATCTGAGTACAGGAGACTAACAACTGTTTAACTCTCCAGGTTTGCGTTTACCGTTCTGAGAATCCGGTTGTCCGGGAGAGGCGGGGTTCAGTCGTATTGTCTGAAGTGAAGCTGGGAGGAGTGGCGGCTCACTCACAAGAAAACATGAACCATGTCTTGCAGATTCCTCCACTGCCTCCATCTAACTTGGACAATTGTGGCATCATTGATTTGGTTTATTACATTGTTGCCAATTTGTCTCCCAGTGGAATGCACACGGCTAAAGAAGAATCGAGCCCCATCACTATCGGGACTGTCCCAATAATGGGCGACCAGTACCAGCTTGTTCCGCCTGAGAATGTGATAGCAAACCCTGTGAGTAATGTTGACGCCCCTTTCCTGGCCTCGGCTCCTCCGGATACACCTGCTGTGGACGCGACTCCGTACGGCCAACCCGCCTATCCGGCGGCTTATCCCAACATGGGTAAGTTGAAATTATTTAATATACAGAGGGTAGATATCTTAAGGAGTGATAGTAGAGGTCATTTAGGATCTTTTGAGACAAACTTAGCTTAGCCCAAGTCCCACGGTTTTCGAGATTTTCACTTTTTATCGAAAAACCCCAAATTACTAAAGTTTTATCCCAATAGCTTCGTAAGTAAAGGTACCTACTTATTTATGTAATTATATATGTTTAGTCTATTTAACTCAATAGTTTTAATCTGAAAAAACAATAATGATAAAAAAATATCAGATTAAAGTTTCGAGAAATAGATATTTTGAAATCAAGTTACGCCTTGGAAGGTAATTTTCGTTTCTTATAATGATGTTGGAGTTATTTGGTTAATTTCTATAAAATGTCAAAGTACCGAATATCTCGAAAACGGTGAGACTTTGGACTAAGCTAAGTTTGGCTCAAAAAATCCCAAATCAACCCTCACGATATTTACACCCTTTTTCATAACACTCTTTCATATAAGAAACATCTCCATGTAGAGTTAAGTAGTGTGTGTGGTTTCTGTAAGGCACATGTTGATGTTATATTGCAGCTCCCCCCATCTACCAGGAGTCGCAGTTCACCACCAGCTCCATACAGGACAAGGGAGATGGCCCTCACACTATGTACCAAGGGAATCCACAGTTTGCTCCCAAGTACCCCACCTATGGCTTCGTGATGCCCACTAATTAAGGAACTTTATAACACATAACTAAGTACCCACTGTGACTGGATAGAATAAACAGGATAAACTCTTTATAGAGACAGGATAATATAAAGACAGTTGCATACAGTAAGGCTGACCAGAGATATGACATATTAAAGCAGCAAATATTGCACTCGTACCATCTTTCTTTAACACGTTAAACGCCGATGGAACAAATATGAAAATTGACATAAAAACTTTGTTTCGGTATTCGATGTAATTTAATGTGAAACGTACCCCAAATAAGTTATACATGAATCGGGCGTAGGATTCCATAATGATAACGAAAAAACTATTTTGAAAATATTTTTCAGAACTTTCTGAAATTTGGAACCTATTTTCCAAAATTTACTGAGCAGCTGTGCCCCACTGCGCAGGATAACTCGCCAGTCACTTGCATACGCAAAATAAATGAGAAGCGTGACCGTTGGTGCCATAATGCATTTGAAGTATATTTTTTGCGTGAGGTCACCAATGCCCCCCATGGCGCAATAATGCAGAAAAGATGAGGTCACCTGTGACCCCCATGGCGTTTAACGTGCTAACTGCTAATAAAAATACTATTGTTACCACAGACTTGGATGAGTACCTTCCTATACTCGGTAGGTACAGACAATTCGTATGAAGAGAAATATGAGAAGGTATTCTTCTCATTGTTGAAAGGTTGCCATGGGGATGTGGCTTCGGTTATAGTTTGTCTAAGATTGTTACAATGAGAGACAAGCAAAAGTTTCCTTGGCTATCTACGGTTATGGCGTGTTTCACTAACATTTGTGAAAAAGAGAGGATGTGAGACTGGTGAGAACAAAAATGTTATTATTATATTGCCAGCTTGTGTTAGACAGTTTGCCAACTTGAGGATTAGAAAGTATTGTATTCCTAGCAGTTGCTGAATTATTTGAATCTAACTTCATGTGTATAAGCGTTTGCAGGCGGAGAGCTTTGCTTTGTAATGTGCTCAGTCTCTGCCCCCCAATGATCAAATAAAATAAATAAATAAAATCTTTATTGAAAAAAGACATCTTCCAAATGACGGGTTTATTGCCGTATGTCTGCCAACCAACCACTTGTGACATACATTTGATATACACAATACATACATACAAGTGTATGAAAAAGAAGAAAAATATAAATAAATATAAAAATAATAAGAATATATAGAATAACACATACATAAATAAATAGGTGGATGGGATGAAGGACAAGGAAGGAACCACGGGATTGTCAGTTAGATGGATTATTTATGGAAAGGTAATGATGCCTCAGTTTACTTTTGAAAGAAAAAATATTTGGAACAAGTCTGATAGGAAGTGGAAGGTTATTCCATAGTATAGCCGCGTGTGTAGTGAAAGAAGAAGTGAAGAACAGTGTTGCCACACTTTTAAAATAAAAACCTGAATTTCAAAGTGTAATAAACTGTATGAGATTATAATAAGCCAAAATCTCTATAAAAAGGCAAAAAATCTGTATAAATGAAATTTTATAACAAACAAAATATGGCAGTTTATTGAAAAACTAAACTTTTTGAGAAAATAACAGTACATTGTGCTTACATAAAATATACTAATTTCTTTTTGTACATATTTTTACTCATTCTACAAATAAGATTTTCATCTATTTACTTATTATCAAATGACAATTGTGATCGAATCTGTTTTATTTTTTACTTTATTTTTCTGATTTATCATAGAAAATTTCCAAAATCCCAAAAATCTGTATAAAACAGTAAAATTTTGTCATCTGTATTTGTCTGTTCCCGTTGCCTAAAATCTCTATAAATACAGATAAATCTGTATATATGGCAACACTGGTGAAGAAAGATGTGTGATGTGATGTGAGGGTATGTCCCAATGCTTGGTGGAAGAAATGGAAACTAATATTCCTAAAAGGTATTCACTATTCAGTGCCCGACACACAAATAGTACAAACATATTTACATATTTTGATAGCATTTATTACTCCTAAGCAGCTTTATAACAAATATAACTTTATAATATGTTTTTTCACATATATTGTGTCCTAAAGATATGTGTTTTTGTATACGAATAAATATACTTTCCATTAGTATATAATATAATTCGTTTTATTCTTCGTCCCATAATTTTAAATTCCCTATGCAACCCAATACTTTGTTTAAGGCTTATGGCCACTTATTGTGAAGTTCATATGCCCAATCCCACCAACTACTATCTAGGAAGGAGGGCCCTAAGAAATTTTCATACAAAAACAGAGATAATATTGTATTTATTTAGTTATAGAGTGTAAATCCTGCAATAAATCCATATGAAATGCAACATGCAACTCACCTACGTTAGGTGCCCAAATATCTCCGCCCAGAGTAGGTGAGCTGCATGTTGCATTTCATATGGAATTATTGAAGGACTTACTACAGTCTGTCAAAATAGAATTGGCGTCGGATTAAATTGGAACTACAATTTTGTTTGCTGGCAATGAGGCCGCTTGTATGGAAATTATACCAGTGCTGCCATTGTAGTTCCCAAAAAGCTACATGTGGCGCCCTCATCGAACTCCAACTCTTTTTTGACAGACTGTACAGTACACTCAGATAACTAAATAAATAGAATATTATCTCTGTTTTTGTATGGAAATTTCTCAGGGCTCTCCTTCCTAGGTGGTAGTTGGTGGGATTGGGCATTAGTTTTTCAAATTGGTTGTTTGTAAAAAAAATTCAGACCAAAACCTCATTCTGAATTCAGAATCGGGTAACAATGTGACCTTGACATACTTAAGAGTGTCAAAATAGAGGGAATATGCCAAAAGGGTATTTTCATTTAACAGTTGTTTGTTAAATTATGAATATTTTTTAAAACCTATCACAATTTTTATTTTTGTGAGAAACATTGGATTGTCTACATGTTGTAATTGAATATAACAAGTGCATTTTTTAAATCTTTATGATAAGAAATTTCATACCTTTTATTGGAGAGGGGGGCGGCCAAAGTCAATGCCTATACCTGGAAAAGGTGTGAATCCAGCACTGATATAGTCAACACACGATCACTTATCAATAGCAAACAAATATGAAAGATATATTTTGGTGAACTCAAGTAATGCAATGCAGTGATTACAATCAAATAATTTAATATAGATATCGCATTTATTATCTGAATTCATGGAATATTATATCAAATCATTCAATAATCCTGTTAGGTAATCAGTATATGGTGTGGCTGTTATCATACAATATTATAACTAATAAGTAAATAAGATTGCAGTAGGCATGTATAGTGTATACACAGAAGAGTTGAGTAGAGCCTCACTAATCCGGCGCTATTAAATACCAGTGCCGAATTTTCCAAAAACCAAGCTGCAGGCCGAAGACTATGACGATTTTTTGTTGCCCAAGGTCAACAGTTTTAGTTTTTCTAACATTTTCTAATATCTCCCCAACCCGTCGACGAAAAAATGCGTGCGAATTTGAAAAATTAGGGCGCTAAAATAAAAATACAACTAAAAAAAAATCGTGAAACGAGGGGGGCGGGGGGCAAAAATGTCAAGGCCTACGTGAAAAGTGCAAATCCGCCTCTGTTAATACTTCCGGTTTTTTTTTTAGATTCCCCGCTAATAGAGTGTTAAATAGCAGAGTGTGCCGAATAAATGAAAAATTAAGCATTATATATGTAGGAATAAGGAGATATGAGTAATTTACTATACATAATATATTATAGACAATCATCTTACTTTTTAACTTATTTATCAAAAAATATAGCCATTATAATTGAGTCTAGAGAGCGGCGAAGGTAGCGCGGGTGGAGATCAGTGGCGTAGTGTGCAGGATTACTGTGGACGTGTCGATGTGTACTGAAGTGCCGGATTAGCGAGACTCTACTGTATTTACTTTTTCATGCTAAATAAATGATAAAGCCTCACAAAAAATGCATCACGTTTTCTCAACATGTCATAAATTTTCTGAAATCATGAAAATCCACTAAGAGGAGGGGTACAATGGTTCATTTCCCGAGGCGTGAAGATGAAGGTTCAAAATCAGTGAACAACCGTATGACCAAATGTTAAAAATAGCGTTTTTTTTTACTTTTTGGGAATACTTTCCTTTTATTAAAAAAAATACGATGATTCACTAAATTTTAATGCATTAGGTACAAAAAAGATTTTTTTCGATAAAATAGGGTTTTCTAGTGGTTTCCTATTACCTAGTATTTATGAAATGTTAAATCTCATTTGATAAAAGTCCCAAATTCTCAGTACTCATTCCAAATGGCGCATTCTTTATTGGATAAATAAAATAAAGGGGGAGGGAGGGGGGGGGGGGCGCGAAACAGTCGGGGCCTAATCCTATGAAAAGTGTAAATTCGGCCCTGCCTAGCAGTAGGCATATTTTTCTATTTTACGAAAAATAAAGTAAGTACATTTATATCACGATCTTTTATTGCTTTTTTTCCATATGCTTAATTTGCGTTGACAAAAATTTCGTCTGCCGTGCATCACTTCACCCATTTTTCTTTAAAAAAATTGCCTACCGCGCTATTTTTTGGTGTATTTATTTATGAGAAAGAATTTCTCGTAGGTATACGAGATTATATTATTTTGTTTCTCACAAAAGAAATTTCGTCTGCGACGCTATTTTCACGTTTTTTTTATGCTGTAACAAATAATATTTTAATTTTTATCGCCCCCCTTCCATTAGTTTCGAAGCTGGCGACGCCCATGTCTGATAATATATAATCTAATCATTATTTGGCATCTCTTCTTGTTAAAGCAAACAGGATGCATGAAATTACACCTTAAACTCTATCTGAATACATTGCAAAAGTAGGCATACCTATTCAGTAGTGATTCAGTCACAATCAAGTAAAGATTATAAAGAGAGTAAGATATTGTGGTGTACTGGTGTGTAAGTGAATTGATTGAATTTCGGGACAGAAGACAGAGGGGACCACTGAAAAGAGCAGCACCCAGCACCAGATATAAGATGGGTTTAAAGGAATGGAGGATTACATTGGACAATCCAGATAACACTTATTATCCTGGACAAACTATCAATGGAGAAGTTCAATTCACCTTTGATTCTGTAAAGACAGTGAGAGGTGAGACTCATCTTACTTATTTCATTATTTAATTTATTTTATTTATTGAAAAAAGGTAAAATGTACCTAGATCTAGTTCGTTTTTCGGGAAATAGAAAAAAAACACTTAGGTACCTACGAAGAATACCCAACACAGACTTAAAGAATACGCAACACAGACTTAATTAGCGCCGCAGGTAATTTTTTTAAACAATTTATTTATTATTTTCTAGGAATCAGAATAGAGTTCAATGGTAGAGCTAACACTTTCTGGACGGAGAATGAAACACGCAGTAAAGATGGCGGCAAGTCAGAAGATGTTAAGGTTGAATACAGTGGAGAGGAGAATTACTTTGCGATACAATACTATCTACTGGGGAGCAAGAGTGGTCTGTATATTATCTGTGCATATTATATTAACTGGGCGCATTGCTACCCCACAGATGGTTTTTTTTTCAGACAAATTGATTGATGACCAATTAGAGGGGTGAAAAATAAAGTTGAAAGTTTTTTAGAGTATACGAAAATCTCGGAAATCAGACATGTTAGAGATTTGGCACATAGATTCTCCTATCATATAATTAGTAATGGGGTGGTGGCCGTTTTTCCAATTTTGTATTAAAAGCGATGAAAATGAGCTTAATGAAAATGGATGTTTTTTAAGTGTTCCTTAATAAGGTAAAAACTAATTTTATGTGAATTTACAGAAAAATTATTAATTTTTTTTTGATGTTTCTGGGTTTGTCGAAATAAACCCAAATACATTTTTGTACACTTCACAGAAAGCTTAAAAGCTTGTGTTGTGAAGTGGAGTAAGTCGGAGATTAAACCCGCGCCCACTGGATTAACAGTCGAACGCGTTACCAACCAGGCTACCGACCACCTCTTAAATTTATTATCCCATTCTCAAAAAAGTCGATTATTAAGGCTAAAGGGGTGGAAGTGGTTTGTTTAGTAAAGCTACCCAAGCAACGCTGAGTAATACAGCTAGCTATTAAGTTAATTAATTGTATGGTGTATGTTTTGTAGGACGTGAAATTCAGATTCCAGCGGGGACCCATAAGTACCCCTTCACGTGCGCCCTGCCCCCCACGCTGCCCTCCTCCTTTGAGGGGGAGTTTGGTCATGTCCGTTACACCATCAAGGTGACCCTGGACCGCCCCTGGAAGTTTGATCAAGAGACTAAGATGGCCTTCACAGTTATCAATCACTTTGATTTAAATTTGGACAACAAGCACAAGGTTTGCTAAACTCTGATATTTTTTATGCATTCTGGAAATTACGAAACTTATTTCATGTAGTGACATCATATAGAGAAATATTGTACTTATTATAGAGAAGCAATTGGGTACTTATCAAGAATGTGCGACTCAAAAAGTAGTCACGACTTAAGACCCGCCACAATGTTTCTACCAGCAAAACAATGTTTTATAAATTGCACGATATTCATTCTCTCCTGTTAGTCCATATTGAGATACATTCATAAAGGAGACTGGAAATTTCTCTCTGAAAGATTCTCTCAGTTCCGTATTTTGTTCTTTTGTTACAGGCTCCAATGAAAATCCACATTACAAAGAAATTCTGTTGCTTGTGGTGCCAGTCCGCTCCTGTTAAGTTGGATGTTTGTCTCCCCATGTCGGGATATTGTCCTGGACAAACCATTCCTCTGGACATCAGCTGTGAGAATGGCAGTGGAGTTAATATTGATCTAATAGCGATTGAATTTAAAAAGGTTTGCACTATTTTCATTAATTTTTTTCAGGGTCACCAGTGTCACCGTCTATGATTTAGGGATTTGAATTTGGTTCGGTAATAAACATCAAATCAAATGGGAAATACGAGGAAAATTCTAGATACCTATTTGTTAGTCTGTCTTGGTTCAATGTTTATATTATACTGAATGAGATCTGGGTACAGGAGACTAATCCTGGAATTCGCCAATTTTTTAGGTGAGGAATAGCAGAGATAGGAGCCACTTATCATGATTTTTATACAAAATTTGTGCTAGGAGTGGCTCCTATCTCCGCTATTCCTCACTTAAGGAGTTGGTGAAATCCAGCATAACAGTTTTTTTACTCTCCAGGTTTGTGTTTACCGTTGTGAGAGTCCAGTTGTCCGAGAGAAGCAGAGTTCAGTCATATTATCTGACGTGCGGCTGGGAGGAGTGGAAGCCCATTCAAACAAAAACATGAATGAAGTCTTGAAGATTCCTCCACTGCCTCCATCTAACTTGGACAATTGTGGCATCATTGATTTGGTTTATTACATTGTGGCCCATATGTCTCCCAGTGGAATGCACACGGCTAAAGAAGAATCGAAAGCCATCACCATCGGGACTGTCCCAATAATGGGTGAACCGTACCAGTCTGTCCCATTTGGGAATATGACAGCAAACCCTGTGGGTAATGTTGACACCCCTTTTCTTACATCAGCACTTGATGTGGACAACAATACTCCGCATAATGGCCATCCTTCAAAGCCATCAGCCGTACCATATCCTAACATGGGTGAGTTGAGATTATTCAATACTTGTGACCTAAAGATTTATCCGTGTTTTTACCAGTAAAATGAAAGCGTGAAAAAACAAATCACTCATTATTTCAATAGCGCGTCTTCACTTCGAGTCTTAATACTCCAGGAATTTCTATGGTTTCGTTTTTTCTCGTTCAAAACAACAAAAAAAAATGTTTGTGAGTTTCCTGTCTTTTATGGTTGTCGACAAAAAAAATTTAGGATGCAAAAAAAAAATTCGAGCAGTCACATAAAAAATGCATTATAAAATTTTTTCGTCAACGAGGGGGGGCAAAAATGTCAGGGCCTACTCCCGTGAAAAGTGCAAATCCGGCTTTGATGTAATTGGACATCTCCTTGCTTTGATCCTTTATTGCGAAAAAAACAAATGTCTATCCTCTTTATTAATAGTATATCTCCATGTAGAGTTAAGTAGTGTGTGTAGTTTCTGTAAGGCACATGTTGATGTTATATTGCAGCTCCCCCCATCTACCAGGAGTCGCAGTTCACCACCAGCTCCATACAGGACAAGGGAGATGGCCCTCACACTATGTACCAAGGGAATCCACAGTTTGCTCCCAAGTACCCCACCTATGGCTTCGTGCTGCCCACTAATTAAGGAACTTTACAACTAATATAATATTAGGTTAACCCCCGTTTTCACCAACTTTTACCTAAGAAGGAGACCCCTAAGAAATTTCCATACAAAAACAGAGATAATATTCTATTTTTTGACACGCAGGCCTACCAACCACACCCTAATTCCATACAAAATGCAACACGCAACTCACCTAGCCTGGGCAGAGATATTTGGGCACCTAACGTAGGTGAGTTGCGTGTTGCATTTTGTATGGAATTAGGGTGTGGTTGGTAGGCCTGCGTGTCAAAAAATAGAATATTATCTCTGTTTTTGTATGGAAATTTCTTAGGGGTCTCCTTCTTAGGTAAAAGTTGGTGAAAACGGGGGTAAGACTACCACGCCACATAAATAGTACAAACATCATAGAGAAATTGTAATTCCTATCTAAGACAGACATATAAATTTTACATCAGCAGGTACTATCTTCTTTACAACAAATAATTATTATTTATTATAACGTGTATTTTTACAAACTTATATTACCTATGTTGTAGAGAAAGGTGTTTTTTACTATAATTGTTTTTTTTTCTTCCCATACTTCATTGTAAAATTACTTAAAATATCTTTTCTTTCTTATATAACTCAACACATTTTTATGAAAGTTTTCATTTGAGAATCATCAGAAAAATAACAATTTTTATAAAAATTCACTAACTAATACCTACTCTTAAATAATATTTTGACATACAGGATGATTTGTCTGGGTGCTTTGCGTGAAAAAAGAGATACAGGTTGATTCCAAGTATATAAGGTTTAAAAAATAAAGATCCCTCGATGATACTTCATTTCCAAGTTTCTAAACCAACCAGAAGGAGCTAAGTATATCTGAGATCAGCTTTTCATTTTCAAATGGGACTAGGGGTCTTGTAGTTGTAAAGGTCTGTAATTCTCAGTACAACTTGGGGAGCAAGATGCTAAACTGGCAGAGGCTAATGTATTATACTGAGACATGTGACTAGATATTGTATTGTACAGTTGGTATAACTGGTTTGGTATTGCCAAGTGATGTGATAATGGTTCCACAATGGAGTGATAATTACAAATACAACTGAGCAATCCTCAATACTAGACTCAACATATTACCTCAAGTAGTAAATATCATAATCAAGATTTAAACTACAATAGTTTTTTTTAAAAGAAAAGGATCTGGGCTTGCATACACAAACCCAAATACTTTCCTGCAGTCAACACACATTGCCCTAGGCTAATCACAATAGAATACATTGCCAGTGTCAGGGTTTGAACCTGGCACCTCCCGCTCGAGAGACTGCCGCCTCAAATAATTGCGCCAACCAATTTATAAATCTAGCACATGACTTTTATTCAAGCATTCTTGTCCTCATCATGAGTCCTGACTTCTAAAAAAAACATTGGGTAATTTGTTTTATAAACAAAATCTGGTTTTATCAAAAGTAAGCAAAAACTTTACATTTCACAATAAACTTGCAGTTTGTTGAGGAGTCGGACACATTCCAAATTGGTTACAATCCAGTTTGGAGATAGGAACCACCTAGCACAAATGTTGTATGAAAATCGGAATGGAGAATAAAATAAAAAAGGTAATTGTATAGAGTTATGAGTGTTGCACTGAGTATTGTGTGTATAATATAATAGATACTAATAATGTAATGATTAGATCTAATAAGGTTGTGGGTAGGAAGAGAGAAGATGAGATAGTATTACATATAGTTGTATTGTGGGAGGATAGCAGGCAGGCATCATGGGATTAAAGGACTGTAAGATTGTGTTGGATAATCCGTGGCATGTTTATCATCCCGGGGAGACCATCACGGGACATGTGAACTTCACATTGGATTCCATTAAGAAAGTAAGAGGTAGGAATATAGTAGTACCTACCTAATAACATTATAATATAAGGTATCAAATCACATGACTCAGTATATAACTTTTATACAACACAAAACAACACCACAGGTCTGCAGATCAAAAGGTGGCTTCATACGGTCTGTCATATTGCAAACGAACACAGTTACCTACCTATACTTTTAAAGTTTTATTTATTTAAGATACACGAAAGAAAGACCTAATTTAATTCATTTTAATATAACAAGTAGTTATCTCAGCAGATATAAATAGTGATTTTCAAAAATAATCTTGTAAATCCATTGGTAATTGTAGGTAGATGTACACAAAGTTGGCATAATATGTCTACCGCCATCTACCCTACTCTCTAAGAATCAGGGATACATAGAAATGGTTGTGGCGTATGCTAAATACCAAAAATAATCTCAATAAAGGCCCGGTGTGCAATATATATACATGTTTCATCTCTTCTCAACTACCGACCATCATAGCACAGCGGTAGAACACCGGCTTGTCAGGCTGGAGGTTTGGGCTCAATTCCTGGCCACGGCAAACGGACGGACTGGAATTGGTGAATGTTACTTAAGTGTAAGGTGATCAGTCATAAGCCTGATGGAAAGTCCATCCTTCGCTGTATATCTGTTGAGATAACTACTTGTTGTATTCAACTACGACATGTAGAAAATCCTATGTTCTCAAAAAACATAAATTGTGTATTATATAAATAGTAGTGTATATGATTGTAGGTATCTACATAAGCTTCAAGGGCTACGCAGAGACAACCTGGGTGGAGCATATGGAGCGAATGGATCAGTCGAGGAGTGGGAAAACTAAAATTAATGTGACGTGCCATGGAAGAGAAGACTACTTCCACCAGACTTACTATCTGCTGGGAGATCTCGTCGGTGAATATATTATACTGTCTGATTTAGCATATACTTGAATATACTATTGTACATACATACTTTTCAATACATATCTAGGTTAATAGGTAGGTTTTTAAAAAAGTAGTTAAGAGAATTTAATTTAGGTTAGGTAGTTTCCTTTAGCGTGTAGGAAAGAAGTGAAAGAAATGGTTTGCCAGAAAAAGAGAAAACTTGAGGAAGAGGAATGTATGAAATTATCGAGGAACGCCGAGGAGAATTTGAAAATATTCTGGAAGGAAGTAAAAAGAAAGAGATCTGGAAGTGAGAAAAACAGTATGAATTGCATCAAAGATAAGAATGGTGATTTAGTGATGAATGGAGAAGAAGTTGTTGAAAGATGGAAAGAATACTTCGAAGAATTGTATGAAAGTGGTACTAGTACAAACCAGACGAATGTAGCAGATAGTATGAATCATGGGCGTGCGGTCCATAGAAGCATTTTAGGCGTTGCTTGCCCATTGGCACAAAAAAGTAAAGATAACAATGTTAAATTAATTAAACCGAAATTGTTAAATTGTTACAGTTAAATGTCGCGCGCAACTCACTAGTTGATTGTTTCTTCAATCTTTCCCGTAGTGGCGCTACTATACATACCGTTCAACCAATCAAAAGCCAGAAAAGCATTGGATTCGAACGCATAATGTTGCATACACACGTACGCACAATCCCACTACCACAATGATAAAATTACCAACACACATAAATCAGTTTTTCGCTCTCTGTATGCAAAAATATCTCTGCTTCGCAGCAACTTCATGCTAATGAACACATCATAAACGCGGCAACGCGCGGGAATAGTTTATGGCGCGCTTTTAAACGTTTTAAATTATAGATCTTCGTTCATTTACAAATAAATAGACATATACTATTAGTTGCATTTTAAGTCTTGAATCGTAGATTTATTGTAAACAAATGTTATTAAGCCTTGTTACTTAAGAAATGCTAAACAATACTTATGTTAATTTCACATTTTATAGTTTTAGAGTAAGTATTTTTTTTACTTGCTTGCCTATATCAGAAACTCACCGCACGCCGCTGGTATGAATGTAAATATTGCTGAGGACGAGGAAATACGTATGAATGAAGTTGTGCTTGCATTGAAAAAAGCAAAGAATGGTAAAGCTGCGGGACATGACTGTGTGGCCATAGAGTTCATCAAGCAAGGTGGCCCGAAGATTCTCGAGTGGTGCCTGAGGCTCTTCAACTTGTGCTGGGAGAGTGGCTGCACTCCTGAGGATTGGAGGAGGGCAGTCATCTGCCCTTTGTACAAGGGGAAAGGCTCAAGGTTGGAATGCGGCAGTTATCGGGCTATCAGTTTGCTGAGCTCTGTGGGCAAACTGTATGGAAAGGTATTGATTGAAAGAGTAAGAAAAGTGACTGAAAGTAAAGTATGGGATGTGCAGGGTGCTTTCATGAGTGGCAGGGGGTGCACCGATCAGATCTTCTCCCTACGGATGGTCGTGGAGAAGCTTCTGGCTAAACACCAGAGGCTCTTCTGCGCGTTCGTGGATCTGGAGAAGGCATACGATCGTGTGGACCGAGAAAGACTGTGGCGTGTACTGTCGGAATATGGGGTGAGCGACCGACTGATTGGCGCAATCGCGTCTCTATATTCGGAGAGCTCTGCTTGTGTCAGGGTGAATGCTGCGTTGTCGCAGTGGTTCACTCTCACAAAAGGGGTTAAACAGGGTTGCGTCATGTCGCCTTGGTTGTTCAACCTGTTCTTCGACTACTGCATGCGTCCTCTGAATGAGCTGAATGTTGGTGTGGACCTAAATGGAGTGAAAGTATGTGCGTTAATGTTTGCAGATGATTTAGTGTTGATGGCTGATGATGAATGTGAGTTACAACGGATAGTATCCTGTGTGTACGAAAGCTGCGATATGAATGGTATGAAAATGAATGTAAATAAAACGAAAGTATTAGTGTTCGAAAGAGAGGAAATAAGGACAAATTGTGTGATAAAGGTTGGTAATGACTGTCTGGAGCAAGTGAATCAGTATGTATATCTGGGAAGTTTGTTTACTAGAGATGGACGCTGTGATGGAGACATTGAAAGAAGGAAGCTGGCCGGTACTAGGACGAATGGTGCGCTCGGTCCGATTGTTAGTAGTAGCAAAGTGTCTATGAAAGCAAAAGTGCTAGTGCACAATGCTGTCTTGGTGCCGACACTGATGTATGCTAGTGAGACGTGGACGTGGATGAAGAAGGATGAATCAGGGTTGAATGCAGTAGAAATGAGGTCATTAAGAAGAATGTGCGGGAAAACGCTGAGAGATAAGATAAGGAATGAGGTTATTAGGGAAATGAGTGACTGCAAGACTGGTGTAGTGACAAGAATGAAAGTAAACAAACTAAGATGGTTTGGGCATGTTGAGAGAATGAATGATGACAGGATGACAAAAAAGATATATCTGAATGAGCGAAGAGGGGTGAGAAAGCGCGGCCGTCCGAGACTGACCTGGTCCGATCATGTCGACCAGATCCTCAAGGATGGACGCGTTTTGAGTAAAAGGAATCGGAGAGCGTGTATGACTAATTGCATGAATGTGACGGAAGCTAGGAGTGTGTGTAAGGATAGGGCTGTCTGGCGCTCTGTCCTCTCTGCCTACCCTGCAAGGGATGTGGCGTGAGGGTATAGATAGATAGATAGTTTCCTTTATATTTTCAACAAGTAATTGTCCCCATAATATGAATTCTTTGTGTACACTGTAATAGGGCTTTGGATGAACTATATTTAATGTAATGTTTTTCTTTAGGCTAATTTGTGTATTCAATGTCTGTAAGTGTGCCTTGTTCATAAATAAATAAATAAATATACCCTCAGACCACGTCCCTTGCAGGGTAGGCAGAGAGGACAGAGCGCCAGACAGCCCTATCCTTACACACACTCCTAGCTTCCGTCACATTCATGCAATCAGTCATACACGATCTCCAATTCCTTTTACCCAAAACGCGTCTATCAATACATACTTTAATATATTGAAGTACCTATGTTAGACTGAAAAAAGCATAATGTTTCATGAAAATACATTCAACAATCTGGTGAGCGCGGGTTCGATCCCCGATGCCGACTTACTCCAATTCACAACGCAAGCTTTTCAAGCTTACTGTGAAGTCTACAGAGATGTATCATCGAAATAAACCTAGATTCAGTTAAAAGAAAGGTTTGGTAAAAAAATTCCCTGTGGGCACAATTTTATGAAGACTAAACATGACATGGAATTTGGTAAATCCAACCTGAGGTCTAACTCTTGAAATAGACCTGTATCCACCACTGGATTCTATACATATAGTATGAATATTTCCAGGTTTCTACAGTCACAAGATTGACATACTGCCGGGGACCCACAAGTACCCCTTCACGTGCGCCCTGCCCCCCACGCTGCCCTCCTCCTTTGAAGGAGAGCTTGGTTTTGTCCGCTACACCATCAAGGTGACCCTGGACCGCCCCTGGAAGTTTAATCAAGAGACTAAGATGGCCTTCACAGTTATCAACCATTTGGATTTAAATTTGGTCCCAGAATATAAGGTTGGTATTAAAATTATTGACTTATATTTTATTCTTCAATATTACAGTACGAGATATAAAACTTGTACAAGAAGTTTGTAGCATATTTCTCATGGTATCTGGATAATGCATGCAGTTTTATTGTGATATCTGGATAATGTGTGCAGTTTTATTGCAGTATTTTGGTGTTGTGTACAGTTTTATTGTGATATCTGGATAATGTGTGCAGTTTAATTGCAGTGTCTGGGTATTGTGTGCAGTTTTATTGTAGTATATAGTTATTGCATACACAGCTGTATGAGCAGTTTTACTTCTGAAATGAAGTGACAAATAATTTTGGTAACATGTTTATACCCTTACACTCTCCGACTGTTCCAGCTCCCCACTAGTGTCCACATGGACGAGACATTCTGCTGTCACTGGTGCAGCTCCGCCTCCCTCCTTCTGAATGTCTCCTCCCCCCTCTCCGGCTACTGCTCGGGACAGAAGATGCCTCTAGACGTCCTGTGTGATAATAACTCCGATGTAGATGTTACTCAGATCACCGTGACACTCCGGCAGGTTGGTAGCACTGCATCACATTATTGTATGGACTGATTGACATACTCTGTTTATAATATTATTTGAATTATTTTCAAGTTTTCTACATTTCGTAGTATACAGTATTTCTAAAACAGTGTAGAATTGAATATGAACATTGTCGGGCTTGCTACCGACCTTAGCTGGCTTAAGTGATCACTACACTCGAGAAACATTCCTATTCCTCCAAGAGTAAAATGGCAACAATAAGTATTCTATCTATACGGAATACGACGCTACGACTGTCGTTCTTCGCAGTGTAGTGTGGTTGAGATCGCTGCATTGCAGGGCGTCGGTCTGGGTTCGATTCCCAACCGGGATAGGCTGTAAAGTGATCACTTAAGCCAGCCGAGGTCATTCGTAAGCCCGACAATGTTCATCTTCGTATTTGTTTCTTTGCAGGTCGTCCAATACATGTGTGAGATTCCGATACACGAAGTGAAGATTGTGAGAAAAGAAATTTGTCAAGTGAAGTTGGGAAGTGTGAAGAAGAAATCAAAGAAGAATTGGAAAGAATCATTGAAAATCCCCGCCCTTGCTCCGTCAAGTTTAATTCACTGCAATCTGATAGACATTCACTACGACATCAAGGTGGGTAGACTCTTTCTATGTATCCAGTGCAAATGCCAATCTGATATAGAGGGTCATTGAATAAGAATGCCCTCATTTTAAAAAAGTATGACTTTGGAACCATTCACATTAAACGAGTGATTCTTTCACTGTGCGGTAACTGACGAATGTAAGCTTTGTTTGATGTACAATAAAATGCAATATCGCATGCGCAATCGACAAATTTAGCTGGCGACTATCTATCTCGTCCGATATAACGTTGATCGTTCAAAAGAAAGCACAGTTCGTTGATTTTTTTGCAATTTCAAAATGTTGTTTTTGGAATTTGGTCAAATGAGGGCATTATTTTTCAACGACCTGTATATACATGTTCCATCTCACCATAATGACCAGCCTTCATAGCACAGCGGTAGAATACTGGCTTGTCAGGGTGGAGGTCTGGGTTCGATTCCCGGGAGCGGCAGATAGATGGACTGGAATTGGTGAATGTTACTTAAGTGTTGATCACTGATCAGTCAAAAGCCTGATGGAAGGTCCATCCTTTGCTGTATATCTGTTGAGATAACTACTTGTTATCATCTATCTAATGAAATTGAGGTGGTCAGTAGCCTGGTTGGTAATGCGCTCGACTGTAAACCAGGGGGGGGGGGGGGTTCGATCCCCAATGCCGACCTACTACACTTCACGACACAAGCTTTTCAAGCTTACTGTGAAGTGCACAAAGGTGTATTTCGGTTTATTTCGATATTCCTTGCGATGTTGAAACATGTAATGTGTTTGCAGGTAAAGTGTATGCACTCGGGAATACATTCAGACGTAAAGGAGAAGGCAATTATTACTATAGGAACAGTTCCCATCGTAGACCCAACACAAGACTCACTCAATACAACAACTGGACCTCGTACAAACAATTCAATCATGATGTTATATCCAAAGATTGGTGAGTAATGGAATATACTCTGTGTAGGTTATTAGGGGAATGAGTGACTGCAAGACTGGTGTTGTGACAAGAATGAAAGTGAATAAACTAAGATGGTTTGGGTATGTTGAAAGAATGAAAGATGACAAAAAATATATAGGAGTGAGCAAAGAGGGGTGAGGAAACGTGGCCCCCCCCGAGACTGACCTGGTCCGATTATCTCGACCAGATCCTCAAGGACGGACGTGTTTTGAGTAATAGGAATCGGAGAGCGTGTATGACAAATTGCATGAATGTGACGGTGGCTACTAGTGTGTGTAAGGATAGGGCTGTCTGGCGCTCTGTCCTCTCTGCCTACACTGCAAGGGACGCGACGTGAGGGTATAGATAGATAGATTTCCATACAGTGTTAACTCGGAAGTGGTGTGGTTGGGTGTGACATGCCCAGGGGACGACGTTTTTGTAAAATTCTGATCAATTTTACAACGTACAGATCTTTAAAACTCCATATACCTTTTGGCAAAGGTTACTCAGTTATAATGGGCATAAAATAATTTGATTAGTTGAGTTAAGATCATCGCTATAGATACACAAAGTTGAAAAATGCATCTCAAATTCAAAAACTACCTTACTTTTTAATTTTTTACTTTTTAATTTTTTTGCAATAAAAAAGTATATTGAAGTCTGCATTTTATGTCATTTTACAATGTGGTCTATATTTTCTACTAAGCCAGACATCGTTAACAGATTTATACAGTAAATAAAGAATATATGTAAGAATATAAATGTACTGTAAAAATAATAAGTACATAATTTTTTATCCTCAAAATAATGGTCTGGGATGTCACACGCACCACACCATTACTTAACAGAAAAGAGCCACACCAATACCAGGTTAAGGGAAGTGCATGTATGAGATAAATATCTATAGTAAAATTATTTCAAACTGTTGAACGCAGTCATAAAATTTTACTGAGAAGGGACGACTACCTGCTTTATTCACACCTTATGGCTCTGGCATAAGTGCGAATAAAGCAGGTAGTTGTCCCTTCTCTGTCACACTTTTATGACTGCGTTCTACAGTTTGAAATAATTTTACTATAATGAATATAATTGTATTAACTTTCCAGGGTATCCCCACTATGCAGACGGATTGTACAGAGCACCCTCTATATTAGAGAAACATGAAAGTCCTTTCATTCACATACAACATTCCCCACAGTTTACACCCAAATACCCAACCTATAAATATAACATATCATCCTAATGGCCACGCCACACGCTTGGCAAGCGCCGGACCAAGCGGGTACAAAGGCGTGTGGATGGAGCGTTTGCCTTGTCAGTTTCAAGAGGATGCTCTCAGTATTGTCTGAGTAAACACCAAAGCCAAATGGCAGCATATGGCTTCTTAATATTTTATACAGGAATAAATACAAGAGTTATAAAACAAAAACAACTATATTATATTGTACCTCTATAAGTAAATTAATTAAATGGTAATGTGTAGTGTAGTGTATATGTTACAGTTAATGCTTTAATAAAGTGAATGCATGCACTAACTAGGCAATGTATACATTGACTGACACGTTCAGTTAATGTGTTCTCAATCATTCTAATTTACGCTTTGACTAGTTAGTGCGTACATTTACGAAGGAGACTCAGACAAAGCATGCACAATGGTTTAACAAGTAAAATGGCTGCCAATCGCGAACAGCTGTTATTCTATACACACTGTTGTCAGCTGTCAGTGAGCAAGAAATATGAAATCATTTTTCTTAGCAGGATTACCTCAAAAAATATGTATTGTTTTAACACGAGTCTCTTATTTATCTAGAATACTCTTTGAACATGCGTTTCAAACCTATATAGCTAGTAGATTAACTATGTTTTTGGACAATAACAGTCTTTGGCCTACGAAGCAATCGGCATACAGGAAGAACCACTCGACTGAGACCAGCCTGGCGAAGTTACTATCTGACATTGGTGGATACAATGAGCAGGGGAAAATCACACTTTTGTGCCTCCTGGATATGAGCGCAGCCTTTGATACTGTTGACTATGAGCTGTTGCTGCAAAAACTTAACACCAAGTTTGGAATATGCGGGGCAGCCCTCGAGTGGCTAACCTCATACTTCACAGATAGAAGACAGACTGTGGGTTTTGGAGGCACGCAAGCAGCGGAAACTTCACTATTAACAGGCGTTCCGCAGGGTTCCGTTCTGGGGCCCCTGCTCTTTGTCCTGTACACTGCTGAGCTCCAGACCATTGTGGAGTCCTTTGGATTGGAGACTAGCGCGTATGCTGACGACATCCAAATTTATGCTTCTGCGGGAATGACGGAGAAGGATCACCTCAGGGAAACTGTTCTGCGGTGTGTGGAGAGGATTTTCTGGTGGCTGTCAGCAAATAAACTTTGCTTGAATGCTGACAAAACCGAGTTCCTGTGGTTAGCATCTGGAAGAAGACAGCATATGCTACCTAAAGATGACATTGTGGTCATGGGAAACTCTATAAAGCCATCAACATCCGTGAGGCTTCTGGGTGTCATCATCGACAGCTGTTTGTCTATGGAGCGGCATATTAGTTCTACAGTGAGCTCCTGCTATTACCATCTCAGACAAATACATACGGTGAAAAGATCCCTAACACAAAATGCCTGTAAAACTTTAATTTCGGCTCTGGTGTTATCAAGACTCGACTATTGCAATATTGTTTTTACCGGTTTGCCAAAGGTGCAAACAAACAGACTGCAGTCCGTGTTGAAATCCTCAGCCCGTATTGTGTATGGGGCTGAAAGGTATGATAGCATAACACCTCTCCTGAAGGAGCTGCACTGGCTACCAACAGAGGCCAGAGTACAATTTAAAGTGTGCACAATGGTTTATAGAGCACTAAATGGCTTGGCACCTACATACATTGAGGATCTGTGTACTTTGAGGGATCTTGGGACGAGGCAGCGTGCTCTGAGGTCAGCCCAGAGTGCACTTTATGAGCTACAATTTCCACACAGGGAGCGCTTAACCAATTATGGTGATCGTGCTTTCTCTGTTTCAGCCCCTAACTTATGGAACAAATTGCCTCTGGGGCTCAGGGTCGCTGCCAACTTCCAAACCTTTAGAAGGGACCTAAAGACGCACCTTTTCAATCAGTTTTATTGACCCATATTTATTGTTTATATTATTTATATTTTTATTGACCCATATTTATTATTCATATCACTTACATTATTGAAATTCCACATATGTATATATGTATTTTTATAGTTAATCTGACGCGGATACATAATATTATGTAAGTATCTAAGGTATTGTATGTATATTATGTATGTATTATGATTTTATTTCTTGGACACAAACATTTTGTTGGTGATGACTTTTTATTATACAATGTTGCTTTTTTGTGAAGCGTCCTCGAGGTGCTCCGGCACAAAGACGGCGCTATATAAATGTTCAAATTATTATTATTAAACCTATAAAAAATATCCTGTTGGTTGTTAATTATGCTTCAACGAATCCACAATAGTTAATGCATACACACTAGTTATAGCCTTAATTTTTATATGGAGTTAATACTTTGACTAAAATCATCAGTTAATGTATACACCAACTAGTGAATGCATACATTAACGCCTGTTTAAGCTTGAACTGTAACATATATACTGCAGTACTCTGAAGATACATCATACACTCGTACTATAATATGATAAGACAATATTACAATACAACATGTCTCCTTTGTCCTTCAGCTGCCACTACACTCTCCAATGGTTTACCTGCAAACACACCAAAATACAAATTACAAACAAAACATAATTATATAATAAACAACATTTCCAATAACAGAATATTGTTTCATTACGTGTGCCGTTACAATATTATAAACATGGCGCATTTCCTGGGAGAAAGAAGAGGTGAAAGGAAACGTGGCCGTCCAAGATCCACATGGCTTGACCATGTAGAGTAAAAGATATTGTAGTGTGTATGGCGATCTCTTCTTTCTGCCTACCCTGCAAGGGATACGGCGTGAGAGGATAGAATACAATTTCTTTTCACCACCTAATATTATTATTATGTTAGGAGACAGAACTTGTCGACACACTTCTCAGTATTATGATATACTGCAGTGTGCATATTATCATTCATGATTGACATATAAACTCATCAGCTTAATACTGGCAACATTCGCCTATCCAGATATCATGGATATCACAGCAGTAGGTTCAAATACCCTGCTCTATATAAAATACAAGTTAAGTGCCCGAAATATCAGAACATATTTAAAAACGTTCTTATAATAAAGACTGATTTTTGCTGTTATTGTGAGATCACGACAACTATTTTAATATGCTGACGATCCATACATTACAATATGTCTGATGAGTGTATAATGAGTAAGTGATGGTATAGTTACCTATAAATGCAGTGGGTATATATTATAACATCTTATGGCAACTCCTCGAACTACGTGTCATCATCATCTGCATCATAATAATCATTGTAGTCTGCATTCTCAAACTCATCTCTCAAGTTCATCTGCAAATATATCAACTTACATTCACTCAATTTTATAGTAGGCTGTGGGGTTACAAAGCGGAACCAGAATTTCATACAAATTTCGTTACAAAATGGAACAAAAAGTTGTGACTTTTTGCAGAACACAGTATTTTTTTCTCGAGTTACCTGCTAAAACATACTTCACTGTTATAATATTTGATGTGTATTTAAATGCATTAATAAATTAAAAGCATTTTGACTTTATAAGTATGATTTTATTTCAAACATGAAAAAATGGGACACTGATTTTACTAGAGTTGAAAATGACAGCTTTTTAAAAATTATTGTAAAATTGTGATACTTTATGTGTGAGAAAATTAAACATTCCTAATAACAAATCAAATGTATAACTATTTCCATGAAAAAAGGTTTATTTAATCACAAACAATTAATTCAAAATCAAAGGACAGCCTTTATTGTCAGTGTATCACTTTTAGCTACTAAGTTCTACTAGAGACAGGATAAGTCAATATAATAGAGATGGTACCTACTTGGAATATTCCCTTTGAGAATGCAAAGCAAGTCATGGCGATAACAGCAAACAGAGTGGCGTATATCTTCTCCCGAGTTCTCTTACTCTCTTCACTCTTGTCATCAGTCTTAATGCCAACCAGCCGGGTCACTCCGGAGGTGAAGTCCACGTGGCAGGAGGTGAAGTACCTCTGAGATATCCTCACAGCAAACTGGACCAGTCTGTCGTGGGTCTTCAGCTTATTGACTAGAGTCGCGTTCTTCTGAGGGATCTTCAGTATGAGAGCGAGATAAGCAAACACCGTGGCGTCCAGGGAACACGGACGAGAGCCGAAGAAGAATTCACTGTCTCCCAACTTGCCAGACAAGTTCTTGAAACATTTGTCAGCCATCTTGTAAACCTATCGGTCACAAAAAACAAAATATTGTCAATACGGGTGTAAAGTTAATGCAGCGCCCCTAGCGGTGCGGTCAAAAAGGTCTGACAGATTCATACAAATTTTTGTTCTATTAGGTTATTTCACTTCAAACGTTCTTACAGATTCACGATAATTTATGTTCCCCTTATAAAATAATGATATAGTGCCACACTTTTACATGACATTACGAAGTAAAACACACAGATATTTGACAATAAAGTTGCATGTTTAGTATGGGAAAACGCTGTCAACTTGACCAGCTCCCCCAAGAAGGTAACCTTGAAATACCACGGGTTGCATAATTTCTCCAACTGATTCTGTCATCTCAGCCCACCTGTGTCACAGAAAAGTCATTGGAGAGATGCGACCCAGATTAGATTGGAAGCGTGACTGGTCTAACTCACTTAACGCAGCCTAGCAGAAGAATGAATCGGCTATTAATTGTACTCGTATAAAATAAAATAAGTAACGCTCGTCAGTATCATTATGACAGATCAATCTAAAATATTCATAATCTGAAAAGATTCCGGCTGTGTGCATCCGGCCTAAGTTCTGCTCTACAGTAAAATATAAAAGAATGGCTCTACTTACATTTAAGCAAATATCTTTCCCATCCGTCTCACTACCAAATACAATGTCAACTGTTTCCCTGGCGCTGGTCTCATATCTCCCTGCATAGTAATAGTTGAAAGGGAATGTTATATTCTTCATGTACCAACACTTGAGATCCTGCCCCGAGTTAATGCCGTCCCCCCACCAAATGTACTGCAGACACGGAAACAAGTTATTCTCCAGATATTTATCATAAGCCCACGACTCAAATAACTGCTCCCTCGTAAGATGCGAGTCTCCGTGGTAATTCTGAGATTTTAAGTAATCCACAATGTCAGGGAAGGTGGTGTGAGTGTGTCGGCCGTGTCGGAATACGGGGAAGCTCCCAGTGGGGGAATAAAATGGATTCCTTCTTTCTTGGAATTTTACGGGAACTCCTTGAAACTTAAAATAAGCCTGCAACATCACAAAACATTAAGGTTAGGTTAAGCTCAACATCAAATGTCAATTTAAACGTAAATAATAAATTAAATAATCTCATCCATACATCAGAAAGAAAGATTTGTGCTTTAAAGATTATATATTGTCAAATAAAATACACAGCGCTATAGAAATAACACAATTCGTTAACTAAAATGTAGTATAACCTAAATATGATGACAAGGATTGAAATACTCCATACTCACATAAGTCCTTAAACATTGTAAATCTATTGACGCTAATCCCCAGTCGCCCTTCCATATATCTAATTCCATTGTTCTATTAAATCTAACACAATTATTTCATTAACACTAACGAAAACATAAATTAATTCGGAATAAACCATGAATAAACTACCGCCGGAAAATTTTATACGCGGAAGTTTTCCCGACCATTTTTTTTTGACAGTTTTGCTGAGTGTTGCCAGCAGTGGCTTGATGGGTAGTTCAAAACCAGCCGCTACTGGCATTAGTAGTGAGATAGATGAAATAGGGATGTCACGCTCACGATACAAGATTGTTTTTTAATTATTTTGTAAGTGAAGAAAGATGAAGGAATTTAATTAGGTAGTCGTCGTTAACATTTAGGGACATAGGTAATTAATGAAAATCAATCTAGGTATTTATTTATTGTCAATTCCTTTATCAGTATTTATTCCAGACAAATTTAACCATACATAATGATTAATGAATTTAAAAATATTCTTGCTCAACTCTGCGTGAGACATGTTGGCTTATGCTTACTTAAATGTGCAAGAAACTCCAAAAATGAGAACTGCGACAATAGGGTACCTACTTGCATTTTTTTTATCGTTCGAAAAATATATTAAATCGATAGTTCTACTTACTAGAATTACAAATAATTAATTTGTCGAGTTTTTCTATGGTGGTCTGAAACGAGCGGCCATTGTTTAACGTGATTGTGACGTCACGACGCCATGAAATCCATAGTCAGAAATTTGTTTGTTTGTGGGTTATGTATGGAGAAATTGGGGAAAGTGACGTCACAATATGGCGTAATGGCGGCCAGTCAAAAACCTGTTTTTGCGTTAGAATCGAATATGAGACTTTATTTTATAAATATATCCACAAAGACAGAGAATTAAAATCTCAAATTTTCGGAAAACCTTAATTTATAGTTAATCTAAGTACCTACCGAAAACCAAAATAAAAAAAAACATGCAAGGACCCTATTTTCGTGCTATATTCTAATTCTATGGTTCTGAAAAGAAAAACTGACTTGACAGATGACAGCTACTCACGAAAATTCTTCAAATTCTTTCACTAGTACGTCATGCGTGTAAATACTTTTTTAAACATTAGTTAACTTTAAATTATAATTAGTATTTGGTGAACTATGTACATGTAGGCGTGTATTTCACTTAACCAAACTATATACTTTTAATACTGTCTTGGGATACTGCCTCGTCCTACGTACAACAAATAAATGATAACATGAATAAATTTAGGTGATGTCGGATGTCCTTCCACTCTTCTCTTCGCATTGTAATTGCGGTTGCCTTGAAATCGAGTCGAGTGTGAAGAAGACACAATACATAATAATAGCTGGTACTTGTGTAATAATCTGTCTGTAATTCAACATCAATACAAATAAAATAGTCAGTAGTTGAATCGAGTTGAATAGTGTGTATCGTGCGTGGTATACGTGATTATATAAATACCTACAGTATTTTTTGTATTGTAATAATAATTATACATAATATACCTACATACGTATTGATATTTGGTCATCGCTTAGTAATAGGAGTTAGTTTATTTTTATAAATAGCAATAGGCGTGTCTTCCTCTCCATTGAATATATTGTAGTGGAGTTGTGTCAGTGTAGTGATAAATAACAAACAAATAAGATGGGGTTAAAGGATTGCCAGATAGTTTTGGATAATCCCTGGAACACATATTATCCAGGACAGACGATCAATGGATCTGCAGACTTCACTTTTGATGCTCCAAAAAAAGTTAGAGGTGAGTAATACAAATGCAATTCATAGTGAAATATTAGGAGTGGAGGAGGTACCTGCTGTGGCATATGTTGTAATTGTAATAAATTAATTATATTAGGTGTACCTAGTATGTTATTGTTGCTAATTAATTAAGTAGGTATTTCACCTAGCAGTATTCATGTCATGAAGACATCCTTCCATTTCATTAGCAGCTACATAACACACTCATATTATATTCTACACTAACACTACAACCACCTTCATAATTACTTATTTTATCATTAAATTTAAGACATTGTATGTCATCTCCAAGTGTTGTGAAGTTTGTCATCGTAGTGTGTGTCTCTCTTCCCTCCACCATTTGCCAAAATGATGATACCATGAATCATACTGAAAAAATATTTTTCAGGATGATTTATTCATTCCATTTCTGGGTCCGAGCTTCGCCCCACTCCAGAAATTAACAGCCATAATGGCATTGTCAGTGACCATCATCAGGTCCCTCGCACGATGCATGTCTTTGAAATACCTGAGCAGTTTTCTTGAAAATGCATTATAAAAATTGCACTGCAAGCAAATTTTTTCTTGTAGTATCACAGACTCTTATAGACAAACTTTTCGTGGCGATTTTTTATGTATTGTAGTTTCATTTTATTTAAATTTGCCTTCCTAAAGGTGCATTATTGTTTCAAAGCACAGCATGGCCCTGATTTACAATAACAATCTATCGGAGCTAGACAATATATTTCATCTATCTCCGTATGTCTATAGGAAAGGCATCTGTCGGGTGCTGTCGGGAGAGTGAAATCTACATCTGAATTCCATCCCTATCATCTCCACATCTTCCTTATCAATTATACAAATACCTTCTCTGACTCCTGTACAGACATTAGTACACATAGTTTATTTGTTGATTGTGTAGTGTGTGTATCTTGTTGTGTGTGTGAACAATAAATTGATCCTTTATGAATGGTTTATTTGTCTGGATCGTTGTGTAATGGATGAATGAATTGTATATTTATATTTGCCATCTGTTTAAGTGCCGTGAATAAATAAATAACACAGCATAAGGCATACAGAATGCGCATTTACAGTGAGGTTATGTTAAAGTGATTGCAAGTGACTCCTGTGATTTGATAATGGAGGTGAGACCCACTGTGAGGTTATCACTATGCGTATGATAGTAATATGATTATACTAGTTGGGTGCACCTCTGGCGAGAATGTTACCTCCAATGGAGGGAATGGCAGCTGGTCACAGCCTGTCGTACCCAACATGGAGGTCATTCAATAGACTGAGAACAGGAGTCTCCCGATGTTACAACAACCTCAAAAAATGGGGTTACAGAGAGGAAGACACCTGTGAGTGTGGTGCCAAACAGGACCACAGTCACCTGTTTTCATGTCCCCAAATACATTTTTGCTCGAGGATGCGCTACTGGCAAACGCCAGGGCTATCCGGGTAGCTGAATATTGGGGGCTACAAATTTAATGGTGTTCCGGACACGGAAAGTATATAATCCTCTCTGCCATGTTCCAGGGATCTTCATCAGATTCAAGGGGGAGGCGGAGACCTCATGGAGCACCACGGGGACCAGGAAGGATGCGGAGGGCAAGATGACTCAAGTCACCATCCCACACAGTGGCAAGGAGGAATATTTCAGCATCACTTACTATCTGGTGGGCAGTAAGAGTGGTAAGTCTCTTGTTTCATTCATTACATTCTCATAAGAGTTTTACAAATTTTCCAATTTAATTCAGCTGAAGCCAGTAAGGCAACCTTATAATCATTGAAATCTGCTTTTAAGGCTCGCGACCCAACTATGACGTCACAGTCATTTCCATGATAAAATGGTAGAAACAGTGTTTTTTCGCTTCAATCAAAAAACTTTTACGGTCATTCCTTAGATTTTAATGGATATTATCAATTCAAAAAAAAATAGGGGTTACATATGGAAACTCTTTTTATCTTTGGAACAGATGGATCTATGTTTGAAATACACATTTTGATAAAAACTCAAAATACCTGAATGTGGCTTATACGCAGTTCTTGCTTAGTAACTAACTCTGGTAGAAATATTGAGAGACCTCTCCAAATAGAAAATCTCTCTCCCTAAAACCCT
The DNA here is from genome assembly GCA_963576895.1 of Ceraclea dissimilis. Taxonomy (NCBI): domain Eukaryota; kingdom Metazoa; phylum Arthropoda; class Insecta; order Trichoptera; family Leptoceridae; genus Ceraclea; species Ceraclea dissimilis. The sequence continues at coordinate 157,295 of OY756374.1, forward strand.
TACTTCTGATAAGAGGCTCCATGAAAGGTATTTTACTTACACCACAAACAAAAATTGCCAATTTTTATAACAAATACCTAATTATATTTTGCAGGAAATGAAATAGAGATTCCAGCGGGGAGTCACAAGTACCCCTTCACGTGCGCCCTGCCCCCCACGCTGCCCTCCTCCTTTGAGGGGGAGTTTGGATTTGTCCGTTACACCATCAAGGTGACCCTGGACCGCCCCTGGAAGTTTGATCAAGAGACTAAGATGGCCTTCACAGTTGTGTCGCACATGGACCTGAATATTAATCCAGAATACAGAGTGAGTATAATACAATCACCCAATATCGACAGATATACGGCAAAGGATGGACGTTCCATCAGGCTTATGGCTGATCGACGGCTGGTTTAATGTCATCACTTTACATTTAAAAGTAACATTCACCAATTCCAGTCCATCCATCTGCTGCAGCCGGGAATCGAACCCACACTTTCAGCCTGGCACATCAGTATTCTATCCGCTGTGTCATGAAGGCTGATGATGGAAGCGAGAACGAAACGCTATATGTTTTGTACTGCCCGCAACCGTTGAGATGTGGTTTGGTATTTAAGCCTGATGGAATGTCCATCCTTTGCTGTATATCTGATGAGATAACTACTTGTTATTTCTACTATGACTTGTAAAAAAAATCTAATGCTTCTCACAAAAACTATAGTAAAGTTGTGGTTTGTTGTGATTGTGTGTACCATTGATGTGCCTTTTGGTTGCAGGCCCCCATCCAACTCCACTTGGAGAAGAACTTCTGTTGCTGCTGGTGCAAGTCGGGCCCCCTGGTGGTGGATGTGGAGCTCCCTGTGTCGGGGTACTGCTCCGGGCAGGTGGTCCCCCTGGACGTCTCCTGTGAGAATGGCAGCAATGTGAATGTCAATGATATTCACATAGAGATGAGGAAGGTAAGGGTAACTTAATTATACTCGCATACAGTACCACATTGCATTACATATATCTAGTAGCAATAAAGGTGGTTGGTGGACCAAAAAAATTCCCGAGTGGTAACCTAGAACAAGCAAAAAGAGCGTAGGAAGACCTTAGGCAAGATGGTCTGACTATGTGAGGCGAATCGCAGGAAGTAAGTGGATGCAGCATGCCCAAGATAGGGATCTGTGGAAAGTCAAAGGGGAGGCCTACAAATGTCCAGCATTTGAATTTAAATTGCTAAGAAAGAAGATGTGGTGGGTAGCCTGCTTCGATCTCTGATACCGACTGATTCCCTCATACAAAGTATTTGGATTTATTTCGATAATTAATTGTACACATATTTTAAAATAAAAAAATTACATCTTGGGTTAGCTGGCAGAGATCGCAGCACCGCGATAAGTTCACCCTAGTGAACCAATGGTATAATTTGTATCCGTATTTTATTTAGTTAACAATCACATACGGCTTGTAGGCCATTTGAGTGTCAGACAGTTGAGTCACACAGACAACCGTCATGTCTTGTTCGTATTAGACCAGTAGTTTAGTCGAGTAGGTAGTGAATTAGTAACGATACCTGTTATGTATTAGGATAGTAACTCACTACCTACTTGACTAAACTACTGGCCTAATACGAACAAGGCAGTAGAGAGAAACTCCAGGCCATCTCAAATCAGAGTTAATGAGTTGTTTCTGTTTCAGATTGTGAAGTTCAGATCACAAACACCAACAGCCGAGACCAAAGAATCTAAAATAACAATTGCTGAAATAAAATTAGGTGCGGTGAATGGAAACAATTCAAAGAACTGGAAGGAGACAATACAGATACCTCCCCTGCCTCCCTCCAACCTCACCAACTGCAGCCTCATAGACCTGGACTATGATCTGAAGGTATGCCTTATGATATACCATGTAGTATTGGTTTTTAATCATCCGTAGGCCTTATTTAAGGCACTTGGAATCGTCAGGTTTACATATTAAACAAACATTACAAAATCAAATGCAGGAAATCAATAAACAGTTACAGCAAAAAATAATGAAATCAATAAACACATGGTGACAAAACAAAACTATAAAACAGGCGTGGTTTAGTTCAATGCAGGTCTGGATGTAAATGGCCCAAAACTGTATTTCATCAACAGTCAGTATTAACTTACATAATTTTCTTGGTAATTGGATATGAATGTGATGCAGGATGGTGGCAGTTTTTGCAAGTTGTTCAATATGTATGTAATTTATATCATTTTTTAAAGGGGTCGCATTCAAGTGGAGTCGAAAATTATCAGTCTAATATCACTTTCTTGTGTGTACCAGTGTACCACAACATTTGGTATTCGTTGACATTTTGAACCTGAAAAATGTTTCAGGCGGTCATTGATTGATGTAGAGTTCCTTTATGATAAATTTGCACATTTTGATTTATAAGTTGAATTGGTAAATATTGCAGACAAATATTATTAAGTAGAATAGAAAATACTATGCTAAATATAAATTGAATTTACCATAAGAACGTGTGTACAATAATTATACGAGTAAAGATAGGGAAGTCCGGTGATCTGTTCTCTCTGCCTACAATGCAAGTGGCATTATTTTTGACAGGTTACAGCTAGTTTCAATAAGTCATCTAGGTAACTGTACTGATATTATACACGCTGCTTGCAGGTGAGCTGTGTCCCAGCAGGAATGCATATGAAGATGGACGTCACCAGGCTGATAGTAATAGGCACAGTGCCCATAGCAGGATTCCAGTCTCCGCCTCCCCAGCCCCAGGAAGCCCCCGCCCCCGAGGGGGGTGATGTGCCCCCCTCTGCTCCAATACAGGAACCTCCGGTTGGCCCCGCCAACTCTCTCTACCCTACACTAGGTGAGCCGACATAATGAAATAAAATAAAAGTACAAATCTGCGTGTATTTTGCAATGGCTGGGTTTTCTACATACGTGTGTAGTTTTCATTTTAACAGTTATATAGCTTCTCAACTAATGTACAGTGTAAGATGGGCATGATGGACTCATGAACAGCCCTCGGCTGGTTTAGGTGATCACTTTACTCTTGGGAAACGTTCACCATTCAGCCTTGTGTGAGTATATCATACTCTGAAAACATTGTTCTTTAATAAAGTAAAGTGATCACCTAAACCAACCGATGGCTGTTTGTAAATCCAGGGTGCCCATCTTAGACTGTATGTCAGTTGAGAGACTGCATAATAATTGTTCAAAAATAAAACGAGTTTATTTTGTGAAATGATTCCAGCATTTGCCATCTGAAAGATTTCCGTTTAAAAAAATGGTGTAATTCTATTTTAAAAGTAAAACTTGTAAATGGGATTTTTTTTTATTCTATGGGAAACGAGTACAAAAGCAAACATAGTTAAGCCTTTAGACGAATACTTTTGTGCCCCGAATATGTCTGGTTCCCGGGACTAAATTATTATCTGTGTTTCACAATGTATATCACTTTCTGATTATTTGATTCCAGCACAACCAACTTTCCAGGAAAGTCAGTTTGCAGCTAAGAGTATCCACGACGCCTCGGATCACCAGAACATGATGATCAGCGGGAGGTCGGACTTTGCTCCCAGATATCCAACATATGGTGCTATCACTCCACAGTAGATTAAGTCTATTATGTCTAGTATGTAACAACACATTGTGTACTATTCTTTATAGAAGGCATATTATTGCTGTGGAGGTGAACGCAGGTGTCTCAACTTGTTCACTTTCATTCTAGTCACATCTATCTCTATCTATACCCTCACGCCACGTCCCTTGCAGGGTAGGCAGAGAGGACAGAGCGCCAGACAGTCCTATCCTTGCACACACTCCTAGCCTCCGTCACATTCATGCAATTTGTCATACATGCTCTCCGATTCCTTTTACTCAAAACGCGTCCATTCTTGAGGATCTGGTCGACATGATCGGATCAGGTCAGTCTCGGCCGGCCGCGCTTCCTCACACCTCTTTGCTCACAGTCACAACATCCATTTTTTTTAAATGATTCTAGGTTTATCAAAATAAACCCAAATACACCTTTGTACACTTCGCAGTAAGCTTGAAAAGCTTGTGTCGTGAAGTGGATTAGGTCGGCATCGGCGATTAAACCCGTGCCCACTGGATTAACAGTCGAGCGCGTTACCAACCAGACTACCGACCACTTCAAACTTTTTTTTCAATTTTACATTCACTTAACTCTAATCACCATAGTAAAACCATGTTTTCAAATTTGTAATTACTCAGATATCCTCACTGTTGTGTTCTCCATACAGTTCTGGGGTCTCTCACCTCCACAGCAACAATATTATTTCAAATCTCACTGTTTTTTATACAATTTTTTATTTTACTATTTATTTTGTAATAATATCACTTCTTCATTTGCTTATATTTAATTACATGAAGTTATTTGAATTGCTTTGTATTGTCCTATGATATTGTCTAGGGCAGGGGTCACCAACTAGCGGACTGTGGTCCAGATCCAGACCATCGACATATTTTGTACAGACCTTAAGAAAACAGTAAAATTCGTACATAAAAATGTGATTTTTCGCATAAAGATATTTACTTAGTTATTTTGTGCATGTGTCCTTGATAAAATAATTGCAGAGATTTTTAAAATCTTGGTTGCTAGTCATCAACTGCCAAACGGACCGTCTTATAATTTTCAAAAATTGATCCCCAGTGCACCTAGTTGATGATCCCCGGTCTAGATGTTTCAATTTTCGCTATCTTGTTTATATGAAAAGTGTTGCCAAGATGAAAATATAGTATTGCTCTGACAATAAAGGTTATGTGACATATAGTTCATATGTATTATATTATATTAGATTAGATGCACAAACATTATAAGTCTTATGAGATTTGCTCTTCCATTTTCACTCTCGAGTTGTGCTAAACAGATTTGTGCTGTATTTAGTATGTAGGAGTATGTTAGCAATAGCTCTTATCTTCAACAATGGTACACACACATAGGTCGGGTTTCCACCTGCAAGAAGTGTCCGACGGAGTTACACCTGCAAGTTACTGTCTGACAGACTGTCGGACACTTCTTGCAGAAGATTTCTTGCTGGTGGAAACCTGACCTTATACAGGGGCATCGAAAATGTTTGACCCTTTTTTAAAAAGGTATAACTTTAGAACCATTCTTGTTAAATGAGTAATTCTTTCACTGTAGATGGTAATGAATAGCACCGATTGGTTTAGTCGACCGCGCAGTTAGTCTGCTCTTGCGCTGCATTGTGCATCAAACAAAAATGCATTCATCAGTTACCATATAGTGGAAGAATCACTCATTCAACATTACAGGTTCCAAAGTTATATTCTTTTAAAATAGGGTCCATCTTTTTCGATGACCCTGTATATATTATGTAAGTTTATGAGCAAAATAGTGTGGCATTTTGCTGTGCATTTCATTGCCCAATATCTGGATTATTTAACTTCACAGTTAAGCTAAAGCTAAAAGCTTATGTTGTGAAGTGTAGAATACAATTTATTGTATTACAATATAAAACCATGCTTTAGTGTTGTCGATGACAGTGACGTAGCGTGGTAAATTCACCCCCCCCTCGTTTTGGCATTTAAATCCAAGATTCTATAAAATTTACAGGAATTCTAAATAGCACCGTAGTTGAAAGTTTTTTTATTGCTCGAAAAATTGTTTGTGTAAGAGCACCTTAACACAATGGTGCATTATTTTTATACGTAAGTAGTAATACTTATGTACATATACATAAGAATAATATACATATATGCAGTGCCGGATCCAGGGGGGGGTACAAGGGGTCCCAAAGACCTCCACATATAATGCTCACACTCATCACATTTTCTCTTATGAAACTATTGCAGTCTGTCAAGGAAGCGTTGGTCTCAGATTAATTTAGAAGTACAGTTTTGTTTACAAGTCTACAATTATTGCCAAAACGCTACATGTAGCGCTCTCATTGAGCACCATCTCTTTCTTGACCGACTGTGTGTATGTATAAGGAAGCCTGATTATAAGAGCTTAATAATCACCCACATTATTCATAATATGTAAGATACATGGTGCTACATTATGATATGAATTATTAGTTACCTCATATTGTGCTTACTTCACGTGCCTTGAGATTATATGTTTACACATACATATTATATGTATTGATATTGTTAATATATGTATACAGAGGTTTATGTATTTGATTGTTACATTGTTTTTAATATAATAATTAGAGACCGGATTATATGCAATTTAAAATGGCTGAAATATGCATCATAAATGCCCAAAATATGCAACAAAAACACAAAAAAGTACCAAAATATGCAACATAAATTTCAATAAATACTACAAAATAACGTTATTACAAAACCTTGTTGGTTTACTCGATCTGAGAGTTTGTAATATTACACAATGTTCTGTTCCGCTGATAATGAAGTCAACGTCACATTTTACGTTGTTTTTGATATGTCAGCTGCCAAAAGAAGTATTGATAGAATAAAGATCTGATTAGGGAACCTATATAAATATAGGAAGACTTAATGGATAAAGCCATAGACAAAACTTGACCGCCACCATTTTCGCTACTAGTCTTTCCGCTAGGTATATGTCATTTTTTCTCGATGTAAAGTATGCTAATTTACCATTTAATTACATAGGTTATATTCCAAAGACAATTTCCACACTGATTATACAAATGAGTTGCAAAAATCACTGATATAACCAGGTTTCATGCAATTGTGGACATCCAATATGTAACGCAATCATATGTTTGTAGCTCTAATGCCGTCCACCATAGATTTGTCATAGATAATAGAAGGGGCTCAATGTTCAATAGTTCTTCACACCTTTATATAGGTTCCTTAGAGCTGATGAATTTTCTTCCAGTCATTCTAGTTCTTCAAAGGTATATTAAATTATTCACATTCTAATTATAGTTACCAATATATTATATTGTATTGTCACTGCATACAAAGAGTATTAATAGGCCATATGCTGCCATTTGGCTGTGGCGTTTACTCAGCCAATACTGAGAGCATCGTCTCGAAACTGAAGACAGTGATAGATGGAAGTATTGACTACAAGTTGACTGTCATAGAATTGCAATATTTGGAAATTCCTTGAACAAAAAATAATTCCAAATGTACAACTGAAATTTACGGGAAGAATCCATTACTCGTTCAGTTTTTCAGATGTAAAAGTATAATTTAGCCAAAATTTGGGTAATTATAAGGTTAACAAGTTGACTGTCGTAGATTTATCAACTTGTTCCCAGGTTCTTTTTAAAAAGGTATATTTCACATTGTCGCCTACGTTATTCTTATATTGGGTTAACACTCTCATAGAAAATTTGAAAAAGTTAAAGCGATAATAATAGAAGGTTTTTTCCTCGGTTATTGTCTCTTAAGTCATACAATATTATAAGGATTCATTGTAGGTTGCGGCAGCTATCTAATATATAACATTCACACTCACACTTATACTTATATACTCACACATACATAATATATATGTGGAATCTCATTATATGCTTGTTTTATATTCAAATATATAAATTTATTTACAATAATTCAATGTCCCATGTTTTCATTTGTTCCTTTCCATTGAGATGCAGAGATTACCTCCAACAGATAAACAGCAAAGGATGGACTTTCCATCGGGCCTATATATCAATATATATAGTGTTTCATTCCCACTTTGTTCATCAGCCTTCATGACACAGCGGGTATGGTACTGGCATGTCAGGTTGGAGGTCTGAGTTCGAATCCTGGCAGCGGCAGATGGATAGACTGGTATTGGTGAATGTTACTTAAGTGTAAAGTGATCGCATTAAACCAGCCGACGATCATTCATAAGCCTGATAGAAAGTCCATCTCTGCTGTTCACCCATTGAGATAACTACTTGTTAAATTAAAAAATATTAAAATATTGCTCCCGCCATTAGCGATGTTGATTGTGAACTACATATGTTCTTCGGCTTAGCGATAGATGACGGGTATGTAAAATATACTACCTCTTCCTACAACAGTGTGAATAGCAACAATACGTAGGTACTTAATGTATATGAAATTCAACAACACAACCGTTGCTTCTCGTGGTGTAGTGGATAAGATCCCTACTATTCGAGACGAAGGTCTGGGTTCGAATCCCAGCCATGGTGAACTGAAATGGTGAATGTTTCTCGAGTGTAAAGTGATCACTTAAGCCAGCTGAGGTCGTTCGTGAGCCCGAAAATGTTCATCCTTAATTCTTCTCCACTGTTGTAGGAATAATAAATTTTCTTTTTTTTTTTTAAATGTAATTTTGCTGCGCACAGTGTAGGTTGATTGATAAGTTGGGGCGAGGTAAGTATAATGAAAGTAAAACACAGAGTATGTAATGTATAACAATCTTGTTATTAGTTATTGCTGAATAATATATTACATTATCATTACACAGTAGCTTTACTTTACTACTACTCATATTACATTACATTATCTCATATATTAACTCGATAAAAAATAAATCTATTCTCAGATGATTTAGTCTTACACAATGTCACACACAAAACAATGCTTTATTGTATGAAACTTCAATAATATTCTGACAGGTCGAGTGTGAAGGGTGTGAAGCTGTGGCCAAGAGATGGCGTTAGTAGTAGGTACTTTGGAGACAGGATGTCGAGAAGGTAGAAGTGTCATGGCGGCACTTGACAATATGGCGGATGGCATTGTTGAGGGTAGATGTGTAGATGTGAAATGATGCTATATATTGAAATTACGAAAATACAAGTATAAAGTTATCTAAAAGTGTTTTAAGTTGATGCCCCGCCTGTTTAAAAATCAGAAACAATTTCAATTAAGAAAAAGTTTTGTCAGTTAATTATGTATTTACGTAAGGACTAGTGCCAAACAGGCAAAAGTACTAACAATTCACAATTCCTTTTCAAAATCTATGCGGTGCTAGTGAGGTAATTATTCTGAGTCTCTAAAATCAAAGTTGACACTTCCTTTTTCACAATTCCTCACAATTCCTTTTCAAAATCTATGCGGTGCTAGTGAGGTAATTATTCTGAGTCTCTAAAATCAAAGTAGACTGTTAATCATAAAAAATCTGAGTTCCCACACGCAACCCCTATTTTTCAAGCCCCCCATATGCGGGATGTAAGATGTTTTTCAGTTTAAATATTTTGGTTTAGGCACGGTTCTCGCTTAGGATGGCAGAATATAGATATTTTTTCAACACAGGTATCTATAAATCTTAGTTAAGTGACTAATCTAAATCGAAAAACATTATTTGAAAAACTTTATAAAATGACTCTTATCACCATCTATTGAAAATCTTCCGCATTTTTATCACGACGGGTAAGTCATCCAAGTATACATAAACATAGAACCAGATAACATCTCAGAGAGTGATGATTTGAATGAGTTAGTATCCTGCCATAGTCCACCTAGTCATATAATTGATAAGTTTCATACTGAGCTGTAGTATTGTTCTATGGGGACAGAGTGTATATTGTGTTGTGATACATACATACAATAATATGCAATAAAGGTTTCTTCTATTCACACATCCCATCATCTTATGTACCTCAGTATGAATGAACTGCATTGTCACAACTTCTAAACGTAGTATTACATGATTCACTTTTGCACAGATCACCGGTATATGATCTTCCATTAGAGATTATGGCATACTATTTTGAGAAGACCACGCACGCACTCAAATGTGAAAATATGCTCTTGGTGTTTCCTCCGTAATTCTGCCAATACCGACAGCATTGTGTTTAAACTAAAAACACGGATAAATGATAGTACACTTGTCTGCAACTTGACAGTTCCAGAATTACAATATTTGAAAATTCCCCCGATAAAAAATAATTCTGAAAGCAGATTCTATGAATTCACATAGAGATTCTATAAATTCAGGAGTGCGTAATACTACTATAAAATTCTGAGCTATTAAACCCACATATTGGCTGTTTTAGAATTAGAGGATTTGGAAATCCCTTGAATAAAAAAATATTCCTAAAGTACCCCTAAAATTTACGGGATCTGAAGATTTTCTGTTCAGTTTTTCAGATATAAAAGTATAATTTATCCAAAATACTGGGAATAATTATAATCTTAACAAATCAGCTGTTTTAGATTTTTAAATTTCTTCCCAAGTTTTTTTTAAACAGGTATAATTCTCTTTGTCGCTTACGTTATTCTTATTGAGCGCTAACATTCTCATACAAAATTTGAAAAAGTTGAAGCAAAAATAGAACGATTTTTGCTCAGTACATATGTGTTTACCTATGGAAAAGTTGACAACGCAGTTCACTGGAGGCACAGTACATAATATAATACATAGCCAGTGGTAATATACAATACAATATCTCTATAATAATATATACAATCATCACTTATACATATACATATTATAAAAACACATTTTAGAATTCAATATTTAATCTAGTCTTATGAATACATACATAATGTAATAATTGCCCTTGTCAAAAAAATCATAATCATTATACCTACTAAATAAATACTACATACATACATATGTATATAATAAGAAGTATATATGTGTAGGTACATCACACAAACACACATACAGTCACTAACATGCACACAATCACACACACACGCTGTGATGCGGAAGTGAAGTAAAACGCAGATACAGTGGGTTCAAATTTATAACGAGTTATGTAATACAGCAGAGTACAGAATACAGGTGTAAAGTAGGGAACCTATATAAATGTAGGAAGACTTAACGGATAAAGCCATAGACAAAACTTGACCGCCGCTACTAGCCTTTCTACTAGGTATACACCATTTTTTCTCGATGTAAAGTACGCTAATTTACCATTTAATTACATAGGTTATATTCCAAAGGTAATTTCCACACTGATTATACATAATGAGTCGCAAAAATCACCGAAATATCACCAGGTTTCATGCAATTGTGAACAACCAATATGACACGCAATCATATGTTTGTAGCTCCCATGGCCTCCACCATAGATGTGTCATATCTAATAGAAGGGGCTCAATGTTCAATAGTTCTTCCCACCTTTATATAGGTTCCTTCGTGTAAAGTCTGATGTCACTCACGATATACGGTCCAACTGTCAAGTTTGACAGCGTTTTCCCATACTATGCGTACAACTTTATAGTCAAAATCCATGTGCTTTACTTCATAGAGTCACGTAAAAGTGTGGCACAATATCACTATTTTACAAGGGGAACATGAATTAGCATGAATCTGTACGAAAACTTGAATTAAATAAATCATAACCTAATTGAACATAAATTTGTATGAATCTCTCAGAGCTTTTTGGACCACACCGCTAGACTACGTAGCGATCTGACCTCCTAATGTATGTACTATATACTTCGAGTACCACCCATATCAAAATACTAACACGCAAATGTTTTTTACTATGGAATTTTTAGTTCCAGATATCACCACCAAACACAGGATTACAATTGCACCACAACACAATAGATACAAATAAGAAACAAAGATAAAAATACAACATAATTAAATTCAGTCATACAAAATGAAATCTCATTAATATATTAAAGCTAAGTAACTCATGTAATAAGGCGTGGAATTAAATACTATGTATGTATAGTTACATATAGTTATACACCAAGTAAAGGTGCTCTTACACGAGCAATAATTGCGGCAATTCGTACAAGTCCTATTGATTGACATTATTTCGGCAATATTAAAAGTGAGACAACAATATCGCACGCAAACGAGAAAGTGAATTGACTAAAATCTACAAACCAGATGGATTATTTATTGTTTTTATTTAAAAAATAAATTAATCTGGGTTTATCAAAATAAACCCAAATACATCTTTGTACACTTCACAGACAGCTTGTGTCGTGAAGTGGATCAAGTCGGTATCGGGGATTGAACCCGCCCCCACCGGATTAACAGTCGAGCGCGTTACCAACCAGGCTACCGACCGCCTCAGAATGTTCTGGATATTCAGAAATGGATTTCCCTTTCTCATTTGCACGCAATATCATTGTCTCGCTTTAAATATTGCCAAATAATCGCTACTTATTGCAAAATAATGTTAATCAATACAATTTGTACGAGTTGCAGCAATAATTGCTCGTGTAAAGACACACTTAGACATTCCACCCAACAATATCCCGGGCTCCCTTCCCAGACTAGTTTCCCAGGATTTCCTCACACAAAGGATAATAGGAATATTGTGGTAAGGGATTACAGTAAGATGAAACGAACATTAAGGGAATATAAGACTACACTATGAAATATAATCAACACTACAGCGCTCAGTATACAGTACATATAAAGATAGAAGAACTTATTAGTAGGGACTGGAAAACAGAGCTGTAATTTCTGGTAAAATTTGGTGTTATTTTCAGACATTTATTTCATCAAAATGGATAGTATTACAGCTTTTGATACCAATTTTTTTTTTCACACATACAATATAATGAACAATTGTAATTGTAATTACAAGACAGCAGTCTTTCGAGCGGGATGTGCCAGATTCAAACCCCGGCGATGTATGAACAAAACAAGACAACAACAGTAGTGTGCCAAAGGGCTTACTTATTGCAAAAGCAATGTCTTACAGTCAACCCGTCAAGCCATTTGCAAAAAGAGATCTAACAATACAATGATTTAAAAAATAAACATTCACACAATATGAAAATATAATCCGTGAGATTCTTCTGCTTATAATCGCATTTTATAATTATTATTCTTTCACATAGGGGTCAAAAATCTCAAAATATTGCATTATTCTAATAAAACACATGAAATTCACAAATTTTTAGTTTTAATGGAAATATTCCAGTCCCCCGTGTGTGTGTAGGTACAATACATGACGACTGATGAAAATTACACTGTACAGTGCATCAAGGAAGAGTTGGACACAGAGTAATTTGGAATAACAATTTTGTTTGCTTTAATCAAAAAGCTACATGCAACACTCAAATGGAAAGCCATTTCTTTCTTGACCGACTGCAAGATGTGATAGTCACAGTAAATTCCAGCCTGTCTCCGACATATAAGTTTGATTGTCGTTACAAATTCAAATGGCAAATATTTAGTCATTGCAATAAATAATTCTTTATAATAAATCATATTCTAATTGCACAGTACACACTGTGAAGACATTGCCATTTTTTCTGTACCTCTATATTCCTATAAATTGTCACAAAACAGGACAAGAATGCAACATGATTTTCCTTACAAAACGGAACGATAAGTTGGAACTTTTTGCAGAAAATAATATTTTTTTATTAAACTACCTGCTAAACATACTTCACTGTTATAATATTTGATGCATAACAAAATTAAAAGCATGTTGATTTCATAAGTATAATTTTATTTGAAGTATAAGAAATATAAAAGCATCATAAATAAAATGGGACAGTCACATTTACTGCGAGTTCAAAACATCAGTATTTTAAAATCTATTGTAGAATTGTTATTTTTTTAAGGATAAATAAAATTACATATTTTATGTGTGAAAAATTAAACATATTTAAAAACAATGTGACTATTTTCATGAAAAAAATGTTTATTTAATCAGAAACAATTTATACAAAGTCAATGGACAGTGTGTATTGTCAGAGGTACAGAAAAAAATGGCAATATCTAAGGGCCGGTTGCTCGAAGCATGTTAGTAACAGTAGATTACCATTGCCGTTACTGATCAGTAAACTTATTATGGGTTGCTTCACAATACGGACAACGCTTCGTATAGCTAAGTACTAGATTAACACGCACTGACGTATTGTTTACCGATTTGCTTTTTGTTCCGTGCGCAAACGAGATAGCAATATTAAGTAACAGAGAACGCACCTAGCAGCATAGGGCGTCAGTAAATGACATTACTATGTGTTTACTGGACCTGTCGGCAGTGATAAGATTTTGGCACAACGGATAGTAACAAATCTTGCAACAGCACATAACTTTCTTTGGAGCAATGATTTCTGTTTCCATACCATTACCAGCTGACGTTACTATTCGTCGAGCAACCGGGCTTAAGTAGAAGAATGTTAGCGTGGAGTATTATTATAAGGGAACAATAGGCATTATACAGTCCAACATGGATATAGCGATCACGGGTATAGTGAATTCTCGGCAATAGTGAACAAATGCTCAACATTCATTTGAATTTTTGCATTTTGTACGTAAATCGCCACGGCTACAATGAAGACGCTTCACGGGTATAGTGAACAAATTCTGAATATTCAGAACAATATTCTCATTCCAAAAACCCAAAAATTCATATAATGTTCGGTTATTTTTGTCTCAGTGTGATACTATGTACATTGCATTCCGATTATTGAGATTCTTGGGAAGACGGAAAACTAGATTAAATGTTTATGTCAAGTGTTGAGGTCATAAGATACGTACCACATAGGTATAAAACCAGGGTAAGTATCTAAATGATGTACCTACATACTATACCTACTTCACGGGTATAGTTAGGGAACCTATATAAAGGTAGGAAGTCGGAGGATATAGCCATAGACAAAACTAGACCGTCGCCATTTAAGAACCTAGCATTTCCGCTAGGTATACGCCATTATTTCTCGATGGAAAGTACACTAATTTACCATTTAGTTACATAGGTTATATTCCAAAGGTAATTTCCACACTGAGTCACTGAAATATCACCAGGTTTCACGCAATTGTGGACAACAAACATGACACGCAATCATATGTTTGCAGTGATAATGGCGTCCACCATAGATTTGTCATAGATAATAGAAGGGGCTCAGTGTTCAATAGTTCTTCCCACCTTTATATAGGTTCCTTAGGTATAGTGAACATATATACACGGTCCTTTCGTGTTAGCTTTAACCAAGTTGGACTGTATGCGTAATATAAATACATATTATAAGATAATACTAAGTACAAAGCGTAACACATTATTTACCTCGCTGCAACACCTTCGTCTAATATTACATATGATTATTTACAATTTACAGGCCGACACGATCACATTATATTCTAGAAACATTCCTTATGTTAATATGTAAAAGAATAATATTAATTCAATGTATGCATTTAGTCCATTTAGTATTTATTATATTGTATAGCCACCCATGTCCTCACACAACCTCATGTCACATTTCACTACACAATATATTGGCAAGTATAAATAGTTTGATTGAATTGAACTACAGAGCAGAGTGTCCCCTCACTGGTACGCACTATGCACTACGCACTATACAGTATCGGGCATAAAGCCACTGAGCGTGCATTATGGTTTGAACTTCACCAGTGGAATATTCTTAGAAGATAAGCACTTATCACACACCCACTCGGCGTACACCTCCGCAGTCAGGAGTTGGAAGGCGGGCTCCGTAAGGCCGGTGCATCCTCTGAAAACATTGCAATATATGAGACGTACATTTATAAACAATCCACCCTAAGGAGACGCAAGGAAGCAAAATTGGTATTATTTTTTTAAGTCACTTTTCGGTGACAGGCTTGACGATCGCCTTTAGCCAGAGTATTAGTATTACTAATCCGGTGAAATTAAACACAAAACAGTTCCTCGATGGAAAGTTGTGGGGTAGTCTGTTTTTCTTTCATTCTATACGTATTTTGGGGTGCTGAATCCGAATGGTTTGGCAACAAAATTTCGCGACGGAACATGGCGAAAAATACAAAAATGGCGAAAATATTCGTTTTTTGGCGATTTCTTTATAAGAACTTGAAAACTGACAACTTTGGTAAGTTATTTTTCTACGCAAAATTAAAGTATGTAAGATTTACTACAAAATTGCCATATAAAATTTTTCTCTAAAATAAATAGCAACGGAGCTGTCAAGGTCCAAAAAATGGCCAAATTTTCTTATTGTTTTACATTACGAGAATCGAAAATGTATTGAAAAAGTTCACCTTGTTGCCTTCATAAGCAAATTTCAACAATTATTCTTTAAATTCATGAGTCATATTTTACCTCGTTGGAATCAGAAAACACAAAGAAAGCTATTAATGAAATTTTTATTTAAAAACACCGTGAAATATTTGAGCTAGACATGTTTAAATAATTTTATTTAAAAATATAGTAATTTGTTAAGGCTAAAAATGTTTAAACCTTTTTAGCGTAAACATTTCACTATATTTTTAAATAAAATTTATCCTGAAACCTTTCTCCGTGTTTACTGATTTCAACGAGGTAAAATATATATCATAAATCTGAAGAATAATTGTCAAAATTTGGTGATAATTCTAACAAGGTAACCTATTCGCCATACATTTTCCATTCTCACAATTTAAAATAACGAGAAAATTTGGCCAATTTTTGGAGCTTGACAGCTCCGCTGCTAGTTATTTTAGAGAAAAATTTTATATTGCAATTTTGCAGTAAATTTTACGTACTTTAATTTTGCGTAGAAAAATAACTTACGAAAGTTGTCAATTTTCGAGTTCTTATAAAGAAATCGCCAGAAAAGGAATATTTTTGCCATTTTACCAATTTTTCGCCATGTTCCGTCACAAAATTTTGTTGGCAAACCTCGGATTCGGATTCAGCACCCCAAAATACGTATAGAATGAAAGAAAAACAGACTACCCCACAACTTTCCATCGAGGAACTGTTTTGTGTTTAATTTCACCGGATTAGTAATACTAATACTCTGGCTAAAGGCGATCGTCAAGCCTGTCACCGAAAAGTGACTTAAAAAAATAATACCAATTTTGCTTCCTTGCGTCTCCTTCGAGAAATCTAAAAGCACCGTATTATACTGAGTTTAGTGTTGTTTGATGTGATAATAAGATATGGGTACATTTTTTCGATACTTTCATATTACATTATAGGAATGTTGCTTATAAAAATTTACCAATTTTTGAATTGTTAGGGTAAGTTAGCAACATTATTTTTCAAACCTGCAATGGCGGCAGTTCGAGATACTTAATTGTTCAAATAAATTATTATTAGAACATTATATTACAATTTACAGGCCGACACGATCACATTATATTCTAGAAACATATTCTAGAAACGGTCTGGCAAAACATTCATAACTTTAAAATAATTTCTGTAGAACTGCTCTATAATATTTTCGGCACAATCTGAGAGAATCACGGACCTTTGACAGCTCTCAGGACAAAATATTGACAATTAAGGCTACCAACAATACAATTTTGCAAGTAAGAAAAATGATCTGTATATGAGGTATGTTATCTATAAGTTAATCAATGTTTTATTACCTGTGGAACCAGAAGTTACATCCAGATTCACACAAGATGGCCTGGTCATTATCATGCACCTCCTTGTGACACACTCCGCAGGGGTAGATGGGGGGCGCATTGGGGTTCTGGGGGTTGAACACCATGGGCTGGTCCGGAGGGTACACCTTCCCCGCACTCACAGGCATCGGCTTAGGTCCAAACATTCCCATATTCATTCCCATCCCTGGAACTCCGTGTCCGTGGCCAGGCCCTCCCATGGCCGCCATATTAGCTAAAGGAACACAACCTCCCATGGAGTTGTTTCCGTTCCCGGGGTTCGGACCCATGGGGCCCATCGGACCCATAGGTCCCATTGAGTTGGCTCCGTACGGGGGTCCGGGACCCATTCCCCCCATGGGCCCGTTGTTTGCCCCCATCGGGGCGTTGTGCCGCATGGGCCCGCAGTGTCCCGGCCCTAGTGCTCCGCTGGACATGGGACTGGAGACCATTGAACTATTGGAAGATACTATGGAGCCATTGGAACAATTAGGTCCCATGGGTCCATTCATTCTCTGTACGCCCATACTCGTAGGTATAGGGCCATTCATAGAAGCCCCTCCCAGGGGACTGTGCAGCGGGGGGCCCATGGGACTATTGCTCATGTGGCCTCCAGGCATGGTCATAGGGCTTCCCATGGGCCCACCTCCCATTGGGGAGCCCATGGGCATAGAGTTCATGGGACTACCTAAGGGCCCCGCACTCATGGGACTCCCCATAGATCTAGAAGTGGGCCCCATACTGTGATTACTAACACCCATTCCTCCCATGTGAGCCATAGGGCTCATGTTCCCCATGGGGCTGATGCCTCCTCGCTGTTGTCCCATGGGGCTCATGTGTGGCAGGGGACTCATGTGCCTCATGGGAGACCCCCCCATGGGATGCACGCCCCCCATGGGACCGTGCATGCCCATCATGGGGCCATTCTGCCCCATCATGGGACCGGGGCCATTGTGAGAGATTGTAGGCGAGTCGTCAAAAGGATTGGACGCTACTATAGTATCTCCGTACCCAGTGAGAGGAGGGGGGAGTAAGTCTTGCACCGAGGGGGGAGGTTGAGGGGGCAGTTGATTGTTTGAAGTTTTTCGTCTCTTCTTGGGGTTGCTGGGTGTGGGGGCGGGTGGGGTGGGGGTGTCCATGGGCGGCTTGAAGTCCGGAGGGCCCAGCCCCGCCCCAGGCAGCCTGTAGGGCGCCATCCCTGCCAGGTTATGACTCATCCTGTCGCACTAACACCAATGCCTCTATAATATTTACACCAAACACTAACTGTTTACTTCCACCACTACTGCACGACCATCATGGTATTCTTACACCATACATCCTGCTCTGCTCTGTACTTCTAACACTTTACCTGAAACAAACAACATATCAACATTAGAGTGACGAAACAATGGGTCTTCAAAGGAAGACTCCTAGTTAATCGATGTAAAGAAGCTAAATTGTGACCATATTATGAATTATTATAAACAGTACTTGATGGTAAAGCTTACTGATTTCCTCCTGACCACAACTAAATGTGACATGTTAAATAATTAATTTATGGAATAGTAGTGTTCATGTCGGCAATATAACAAACATATCAGGAAAATGCTTTGGAGATTCCATATATTTTATAGAATCCTTCCCAAGGCTTCATTATAAATACCATTCCACATATTATTGTATTGGTTACCAGAAGATACTAACCTAACATTACAATCGAATATACTCACCGTAATTTGCCTTCCAAGGTTAGTTTACCATTAATTATAATAAAATCGCATTGAATATTAATTCTGTAAAACTAAAAACAGTCAAAAGAAGCTCCATCGTGGACATCGTTCACAATTTTGAGTGATTTTTTGTACTTTTCGGGTGTCCATGAACCTAAGCGCAAATAATCTCAAAACTTAGGGAACACTTTTTCACTCGTTAATACACACGCGTCGCAGACACTAGAGACGAAATATACACATAATTTTGATCCTCTTTCAAGTTATAAGTGATAAATGAAAACAATTTTTATTTACGAATATCTCATCCGAATAAGCCAAACAACACACGCCACATTCATGATGTAATTTAGTTACAACTTTAAGCAATAGATGGCGTTACTAGCAGTGAACATTAAAATATTCGACGGCGAAAAAAAGCGGCGTTGTCATAAATCAAAAAAATTAATGTTTTTCTATGGAATGCTTGTCTCTGTTCCCAGCGGGAAAAAGGAAAAAATCTTTTTGGGGTTTTTGGGGGAAAATTAGATTGCCGAGGGAAAGAAAAAGGAAATTTTATTTCTCCCAAAGATAAGTTTTTTGTTTTATACTCTACCTACTTATTTTTTGACTCTCTTTTCTTCGAGGGAAAGAAATCGAGTAAAGCAACTAGACTAGGGCTGGGGGAAAATAAAAATTGTCAACTTGTGGGGAAAATATTCGGTCCTGTTCAACTTTTTTGACAAACTTACGTTTTTGGAATGACCCAGAGAATTGATGGCTCAAAATAAAAAAGTGTGCATTTCACAAAAGCACTGCTTTGAAATATTCTAATACCTAAACCTAATTTGTTTTCAAACTTAATTTTTGAACGGATGTTTAGCTTGTGTGTTATTTTTTATTACATTAAAATGTTGTAAAATCAAGGGAGAGATAGAATTAAATACCTAATAGGTAAGCATTTTAACTCTTTTTAGGCTGTTTTCTAGCCAGCGACATAATGCGGTCTTACGTTTTTCGAGTTTCTACGAACTCGTCGTTTCTATGGAAACAATTTTGCTGTCAAAATCACGTCAAAATAATGTCATAACAAAAATCGCACGTTTCGTAGATTTCGGGTGCACGTGTGATGTAAATTTCTTATTTTAATCAACTTATAATGAAGGATTTACAGGTTTGTCTTCTTTTATGTATAAGATGATGTATTCTTAGACAATAATTAACTGTTTAATTATATATGTCCATAAATTTGGTGTTGATTTGTTCCAGGAAGAAGAGTTGGAATCTGGAAGTGATTTAGGCTCCGATGATGATTATAATGACTCAGAAGTGCCCGTGGAAACTGTTAATGGAGCTAAGAAACGTCCTAAAGGTTCAAACAATAGACGTGACGCGAAAAAAATAAAATCAGCCAAGTACACAAAGCAACCCACAACAGAAGAACTCAATAGATTAAGAGAAACAGAGAATTTGTTTAACTCTAATTTCTTTAGACTTCAGATTGATGAGTTATTGAGGGAAGTAACTGTCAAGTCGAAATATTCCACACAATTCGACAAATGGCTCGTTGAATTCAATAACTTTATAAATAAGTTACAAGATGATAGCCACACGTACAATATTACAGATAGGACGTGGTTGGAAGGGACCGATGTATTGTTTTCAATCGTGGAACATCCTGCGGAGACTAAAGGGCATTTTAAATTTATGAAATGTTCTCCATCCAGAGTGATTGGTTCTTACGGTTACGGAGGAACCTTGGGTCCTAACTTATCAGTTGACTTACAGATTAATATGCCTAAGGAGTTTATTAACAAAAATGACTATTTGAATGAAAGATATCACCGCAAGAGAGCCTTGTATTTGTGTTATATCGCCATCCAACTGAAACAAAGCGATTTAGTCGAAAATTTAAAGTACAAATCACACAACGAATGTAATTTGAAGCCTGTGTTAATGTTTCAACCAGCGGGGAAGCTGGGGAAACACGTGAAGGTGACATTACACGTGGGGGCAGAGCCAGAGAGTATCAAGTGTAGCCGACTTCACCCCGCGAGGAACAACGTGAGGGAGGGGTGGAGGATGGGAAAGGATGAGGAAGTGGAGTCTTCTTTGCACATTCCAACTCCACACTACAACTCTACGCTACTTAGTGATTTGGTTTCAGATGTAAATGAGAAGTTTTTAGTGAATTGTATTGAGAATAACGTAAACATACAACAAGGCATTCTTCTCCTGAAGGTTTGGTTAACGCAACGGAATATTTCTCAGTTCTCTGGATACATCATGTCGATGTTTGTAGCGTATTTGATTAAAATTAAAAGAATTAACAATGCAATGAGTAGCTACCAAGTGATAAGGAATGTCTGGACAGCTTTAGGTAAGGTCATATTTTCATCCCTATCATTGATTTCTCAGTATTATCAGCTAGAAGAGTCTACATATTATCATTCATGATTGATATATACACTCATCAGCCTAATACTGGGAAACATTCACCTATCCAGATATCATATACTGTATCAAAGTACTATACTACTCAGATATACTGCTCTACATACACGTACAAGCTAAGTGCCTGAAATATCTGTATATAGAAATCTTCGTACAATATTGCATGTATCAATTGGCGATATTTGCATTTTCATGTACAAATTTTCCGGTAAATCTAATTTATTTAATTGATTAGCAATATTGGTATTCTACCTGCAGCTGATAATACTAATGGGATTATATATACCGACCTAGTTTATGACAAATTATATGAATGCGACGGAAGCACGAAGTGTATGTAAGGATAGGAAAGTCTGGTGGTCTGTTCCCTCTGCCTACCCCGCAAGGGACATAGCGTGAGGGAATAGAATGCCAAATATTTTTTAATGCGCCTGCTTATTCTCTTTTTTCTTCAACAGTTAGAATGTTAAATGTATTTGGTCAGTACAGATGATGTTTTGGTTTGATGGTATGATTATAAATACTCGTATGATTCCAGGTTCCAGTGACTGGGATAAGAAAGGCATCACATTAATAAGTGAAGAGCAAACAGCGGCCCATCCATCTGTGTTTGAGTTCCACAACTATTTCCCCGTAGTGTTTGTGGACTGCTCGGGTTACTATAATATCTGCTCGTATTTAAGTCTCGACGTCTACCGTGCTGTGAAAGAAGAATCTTTATTAGCCGTCAGTTATTTGGACGGACAGAATTTCAATGGATTTTCCGCCTTATTTATGACACCTGTTGATTTTAACTTGAAGTTTGATCACATAGTCAGGTGTGTTAATACATAATTGTTACCTACTAGAGTCTTATAATTCATGAAACTTTAAGAGCCGATATGCACTGTGGAAAAACCGTTCTATTATCGCCTCAACTTTTTCAAATATTGTATTAGAATGATAGCTCTGAAGATTTTCACGGTCCTTGTTAATCTCTTCTCCATTCTTCTCGATTGTACTGTGTGTAGATTGTCGATGTTGTTGAATAGTCCTGAATGTGGCCTCAGCAAGTAGGCCGAAAGCTCGACAACATCGTCAATCTACACACGGCACACCTGAGAAGATTGTATTAGAATGTTGGTGCGAAATATGAATAACGTAAGCATTAATATATGAGTTATATCCTTTTAAAAAAAAAAACAGGGCTTAATTTTAAAAATTGAAGACTGCCAAATTGTAGATCTCACATTTACCAACATTTTTGCTAAATTACACTTTTACATCTTGCGAATTGAGCGGATAACCCATGTATTGTGCAAATTTCAGGACTACTTTCAAAGCTATTTTTTACTCAGGGAATTTTAAAATATTGTAATTCTGGATCTGTCAAGTTATAGTCAATACTATCATGTTTACCTGTTTTCAGTATCAAGACGACGTTCTCAGTGTTGGCTGAGAAAACCATGTTTCTCCAAAGCCAATTCACAGCAGTTGGTGTATTAAATAATCAATGTATTTACTTCTCGTCTAATATAATTTGTTTTGCATTTCAGAATTGAGAACACAACCAAACTGAGAAATAGAATGTTGACGTTAATCGACGTTAATGAAAAGATTGATTACGGTCCAGACTTGTATCATCCCATAGAGAAATATTTATCAAACGTCATTCGTAAAGGTCTGGGTGACAGGATCACTTCACTGATGCCCAAGTGTTTGTCCAGTGATGATATTACCTGGGATTGTGATGTTGACGTCAGTCAAGGAGGACTTCAGAATAAGCCTTATGTCTTTGGGATTAAACTGAATCCCGAACACGCCTTTAGAACAATCGATAAAGGGCCCCAGGCTAATTTACCCGAGGCTGAAGAATTCAGGTAGAAATTATATTACATCTTCAACTCTGTCTCTTAAAAGTATTCACTAAATACCAAAATTATGTAGTAAGAATATTCCTACAATATTTTGAATATCACAATTTTTATCTTGCAAGAAACATAGGATTTTTCTACTATCTCAACGGATCTACAGCAAAAGATGGACCTTCCATCAATATAGTATAGTGTTTCTGTCTCGCTTCAGTCACCAGGTAGAATACCATAGGTAGGTGTATTAGGCTGGAGGTCTGGGTTCGATTCCCGGCCTCTGCGGATGGACGGACTGGAATTGGTGACTGTTACTTAGTGTAAAGTGATCACATTAAACCAGCCAACAATCGTTCATAAGTCTGATGGAAAGTCCATCCTTTACTGTATATCTGTTGAGACTACAATCTGTCTGTTATGTTTTACATAAGTATTTAATGAATTGTAATTGTATGACATAATTATTTTTTATTGACAGGAAATTCTGGGGGGCCAAATCGGAATTACGCAGATTTCAAGACGGCTCCATTTCAGAAGCTTGCGTGTGGCAGACGTCCCATACTGCGGAATCAAGGAGGTTGATTGTCAAACAAATCCTCTGCTATTTGTTGCAAACTAAGCTCGGTAATACATTCACTTGATATGTGTTCCTATTCGTAGTCGTTAATTGATTGCTTTGCATATTTTATAGTGTTACAATGAATAGTATATCAAGGCCTCAAGCCGAATACCGAATATTCGGCCAGCAGCATGGACGAATAGTCAAATATTATTATTATTATGTGTGTAGTCAAGCAGGCAGCATAAAGCTGATATGCTTGAGCCCAAGAGTAAATATTTGGCTTAACTATTCGGCCCGATTAACGTATGTACTGACTTGCAAATCACATTACTTCATGTATATTGCACATCCTGCTCTCTGACCGGCCTGCTGAAATAAATCACTTAAACCTAGCCAATATTAGACCGTTAAAAACTGACATTTATATCGGTAATAAATAATAATTGGTCTTTGATAATACTTACACAAAGATATATTTCCATACATTTACATTACATTTACAAAATCTATTTCGTCACAAATATGAATTTACCTCGACATAGTACACAGCCTTAATTTTTTGTTTTTATTACTATTTCTTTCTCCTGTTTTTAGGTATTCGTACGAAAACTGGTTACTATTCGGCCGAATACTAAATAGGCCAAGTACAGAATAGTAGCCGAATATCGGTTACATCTCTAATATTTTATTTTTTTAACAGATATAGATGCGAAACTGTTCTACATATCGGATCAGTTTGAGTTCATTCTCCGTAACAGTAAATTCCAACCGGCTAACTTTGAATACGGAACGGGTGAAGAGGCAACTTCTAGAGTCAACATTTCATTCGATGGATTGATGAAGAAACTCAGATCTCTCACCGATACACCACTGGAGATACATTCCATTCATGGTGAGACACAGATAAATCTGTTTCCTATTTATTTAATATCTGTTTCCTATTTATTTACAATTCTTGGAGAACGAAGTATGTTGACAAATATAAATTGTAACATTTGTTCACTAAGGCGAGCTACCCCAGATTATTATTAGATGTTAGGGTTGACTATAAGATATTGCTTTTGCAATAAGTCCACCCTTAAGGTCCCGTACCCACTGAGGAAAAATCGTTCTATTATCGCTTCAACTTTTAAAAATTTTGTATGAGAATGTAAGCGCAAAATAATAATAATGTAAGCGATAATGTGAATTATACCTTTTTAAAAAGAACCTGGGAACAAATTTTTAAATCTAAGACAGTCAACTTGTCAATCTTATTATAACCAATATTTTGGCTGAATTATACTTTTAGATCTGAAAAACGAAACAAATAATGCATTCTTTCCGTAAATTTCAAGGGTATTTTTGGAATCATTTTTTTGTTCAGGGAATTTCCAAATATTGTAATTCTAGGACAGTCAACTTGTAGTCAATACTTCCATCTATCACTGTCTTCAATTTAAAGACGATGCTCTCAGTATTAGCTGAGTAAACGCCAAAGCCAAATGGCAGCATATGGTTTAAAGATTGATTGATTGGTGTTATTTGCAGGAATATCTCCAGTGTTCAGCTACACGGAGGTGTCCCCCCCTCTGCCCTACTCGCCCCTCAGCACGGCGGGCTTCACCACCAGTGGCAAGTATCGCCTCATCAGGGACCAGGTGAAGGAAGTGAGGAAGAAGAACAGTGAGAGAGTGGAGCTGGTGGCACCCATGTATATTCCTGCACTGCAGGTTGTCGTACAGCTCAGTGAGTTCATATACATCATATTACAATTACTATGGGTGTCCCGTCAATGTATGGAGATTTTCTTTTTTACGAATATCGGAACACAAGAGACGCCTAAATTTAGGTATTAATTAGAAGTTTCAGACTGCATATTTAGTTTTTAATTATGATACTACTTCTTTTAGACCTCTACCAGCCCGTAAAGATGTGGAAAATGAGGTTGCAGGTACAAATTTTCATCTTTAGTTGCAACACCAATTAAAATGTAAATACGACATTTACATTCATCGCCTTATAAGTTATGCAATTAAGGCTCGCGACCAAACCATGACGTCATGGTCATTTCCCACAGCATTAAGGTTCAAAATCGCGTGAACAATCGCATGCTAAAATGGTTTGAATGGCTTGGAAGCCTGGATGTTGCTCTGTAGGGTGCATGTCTCCTGTATGTAGCGGATAGCATAATTCTCTTATCTTCTGACGTTGCCGCCCAACGGTGACAGAAGCCATACGAAATAATAATAATAATAATGGTGAAAATAGTTATTTCTCCATTTTTTGGGGCTAATTTCGCTTCAATCAAAAAACTTTTACTGTTATTCCCTAGATTATACTAATGCATATTATCAGTACAAAATAAAAATTCCGCAACTTTCGAGGAACGAGTTTCTGTCTTTCGGAAAAAAGACCAGAGGTGTTTTTCAAAATTTATTTTGAGAAATCTATACAAGATATAAAAATCTTTTACGGTTATTCCTAGATAAAGGTTCAATGTATCTACCCTATTTTTTTCCAAAGCATATTAGTGAGGTTGTTGAGATATAAGGTCTCCCGTTTTAAGAAATTTATGATATGTCAGTATGCGTACTCTTCAAAACATGTATCTTTATGTTTTTTTTAGGTCAAAGTGGAAAATGGCCGGACGACTTGGAAGCGTTTAGAAAAGTGAAAGCTGCGTTCTACATTCAGATAGCTGAAGCCCTCGCAGAGCAATACCAAGTGAGCTCCCATCCTCACTGCAGTTACGTTGAAGTGCTCCAGGAGGGCTACATCTTCAGGATAGAGATTGCACACGGGAAGGAAGTCAACCTCATGAAGAAGAGAGTGGATAGGGATGGGGTGTCCAAGTATCAAGACACTGAGGAGAGCCTGGAGACGGAGTACAGGCTGGTGCACCTGCCCAGGCTGAGGATCGCGCTGCATGGGTAACTACTAACTGTTTTCAAGATTATTTTGAAAATCACACTTTATGTTTTCTGAGAATATTGGATTTTCCACATGTCGTACGTGAATATGTACTATACTATACCCTCGCGCCACTTCCCTTGCGGGATAGGCAGATAGAATGGATCGCTATACTTTCCTATCCTTACACTACTTCGGGCTTCCGTCACATTCATGCAATTCCTCATACGCATTACACGATTACTTTTACTCAAAACACTTAAGTAACATCTACCAATTCCATTCCATCCATCTGCCGGTGCCGAAATCGAACTCTGACCTCCAACCAGACAAGCCGGTATCCTGTCCATTGTGTCACGAAGGCAGATGATGGAAATGAGAAGGAAACGCTATGTTTTTGGTTCTACCGGCAACTGTTGAAATGTGGTTTAGTATTTTGGTAAATCTTTTGAGATATCTTCTTGTTATTTCAACTACGACATGTAGAAAATCCAGTGTTTCTCACAATGAAATAAAATTATGGTATTCAAAAAACATTGTCCTTCTTAGTTGTGCAAGTTCTAGGTTAGACCCACTGTATTTACGAGTATGACGTAGATAATGGAAAAAATATTTATTTTCAATTCAGATTACATCACCAGAACCCGTGCTACGGACCAGCCAGTTGTTTACTGAAGCGCTGGTTGCGCTCACACCTCATAGACGAGACTCACTTCCCCGACGTGTGCGTGGATCTGCTGGCAGCCCATCTCTTCCTGCACCCCGCCCCCTACCAGGCGCCCGCCCAGCCCCAGGTCTGCTTCTGGAGGGCCTTGTCTCTTCTGGCCACCAATGATTGGACGACGCAGTTCGTTCCCGTTAATTTCAACAATGACATCACAAGTAAGTGCCTCCTATTACGCCGACCTCACACATTTGAAATCTCTCTCTGAATTTATAATCTAAATTCCGTTATATTGTCTCACAGGTATCTTAAAAATATCTAATAATCTCGATGTTTTCGACCATTGGTACTTGGTGGAAGTCGATTTTTAAGGAAAAAATTAAATACTAAATATTCAGATTAAAATCCACAAAAAATTACTTTAGCTTTCGCGACTAGTGTTCGAGGATTTGCACCCTCATCATCAGGCGATTGTGAATAAAATAAAACTTTATTCACAATCTCCTGATGATGAGGGTGCAAATCCTCGAATACTAGTCCAAAAGCTAATCAGTCTTTTTTTTTAATCTAATAAAACAATTGTTTATTTCAGAAGAAAAACTGACAGAAGTTGAAAGTAACTTCAATAGCAACAGATCAAGTTTACCCGCATTGTATTTCCTCACTCCGTATGAGGGCAGGAAGCCAAGTGTTTGGAGCCGACACGCTCCGTCTTATCAGATCCTGGCTCGAGTCCAGATGCTGGCAGCCGAGGCTATTCGCTTTATTAATCTCATCGTCTTCAAGGAACTGTCTAATGATGTCAAGGTGAGAGAGAAATTATGTATACAAAGATCGGACATTGCCTTCTTTTCTGTACCTCTGTATATTTTTATTTTGTTACAAAACGTACAAAGAGTCCCTTACAATTTGCGTAATGGGACTTCTGGAAAAAGATAGACTATAATAAATTATTTATTTCATATTCTCATGTCATATGTTTCAGTCTCTGTTTGCACCCAACTTGGAGGGGTTCCACGTCCTGATCTCCCTCCAGCCCGTGATGAATCCTTTGAACTACCTCCAGATCAACAAAGATCATAGCAAAACTCAGAACAAAAAGTCCAAACCGTACGAGAAAATGGAGAACGAAGTGTTTCCAGTTTTAGACTTTGATCCTGTACAAATATACTTGAAAAAATTAAGGGTGAGTGAATCAGTATTTTATTTATTTACACTTTTGGTGATCAAGATACAGAGATGTATTAACATTACATGTATTTGTTACTCTATTACATTCTATGGGCAATCACACACGTCCGGAAGTTCAGTTAACTGAATCGAACGTTTACAAAAAAGCTCCGACCAGAACCTCTTTCTGAATTCAAAATCAGGGTAACACTGAATTCAGAGAGAGGTTTTGGTCGGAGCCATTTTGCAAACGGTCCATTCAGTTGACTGAACTTCCGGACGTGTGTGGAGAACCTTTCCTCTCACCCCGCATCCCTTGTGAGTTAGGCAGAGAGAGCAGATCGTCAGACTTTCCTACCCTTACACACACTTCGTATATCCGTCACAATCATGCAATTCGTCATACACACTCTACGATTCCTTTTACTCAGAACACGTCCATCCTTGAGAATCTGGTCTACATGGTCAAGCCGTGTGGTCCCAGGACGGCCCCACTTCCTATCACCTCTTCTTTCTCTATTAGTATATTTTCTTTGTTTTTGTCTTTCATCGTTCATTCTCTCTCTACATGTCCCAACCATCTCAACTTGTTCACTTTCATTTTTGTATTTGATATTTCTTGGGTGTATATAATTTTATTTTATGTTGTTTACTTTGTTTACAGGCTAGTTATGGTGAGTTTGCCCTATTCTTCCATGATTCTTATGGCGGAGAAGTGATTGGTGTGCTGTGGAAGCCATCTGCTTTAGAATTTAAGGAATTTAAGGTACAGAATGTTTTTTCTTACTTGTCGACCCTGATGTTAGCTGCAAGTGACGTTGCAAAATTGTATTGTTGGTAGCCCTGATTTTCAAATCTTGTCATAAGACCTGTCAGAGGTCCGTAATATTCCCACATTGTTTCTTTTATAAGTAAATTACAATGCCGAAAATATTACAGAGCAACACTAGAGAAATCATTTTAAAGCAAGAGAGTTTTGCGAGTTGTAAAAAGTTTTCTTTTGCACCGATAATCCCTTTAAACCGCCATCGCAAGTTTGATAAATAATGTTGCCGCATTCCTAACATATAATTTGGAAATAGCGAAAAAATGTAACCATATCTTATTATCACATCTAGCAACACTAAACTCAGTAATACCAATTTTGTTTCCGTGTGTCTTTTTACTTGAAATAGACTGTAGTATGCGTCATACATAGTATAATTACAATACTGTCTTATTCTCAGCCTACTCCCAATCACTTCTGGATAAAGGTCTTCTTTCCCTATCTTGGGCTCTCTACATAATATACAGTGTTGTTTTTGTTGCAGACTTCATTATTAAACGGAAGGAAATCGGTGACGAGGAATGGGAAATCAGGGCTGGTGGCAGATCTGGATGCAATACTAGACGGATGTCTCATTCTGGGAGATGGCTTAGTTAGTAATATTGATATTAAAATCAATGTAACTCCATAACAAACTATGTATTGTACATTATATATTAAAAATAGTAAATGAGTTATATTTTTAATCCCTATTTGTGTATTTATTTATTTATTTATTCGTTAACGTACACAGACAGACATTAACAGAAACATCCATTTTAGTCTGAGATAAGATTGCTGTTTTGGCACTGAGGAAAAAACATTCTATTATCACTTTATCTTTTTCAAATTTTCTATGAGAATGTTATCCCAAAATGAGAATAAAGTAAGCGACAATGTGAAATATACCTTTTTAAAAAGAACCTTGGAACAAATTAAAAAATCTACAACAGTCTACTTGTTAACCTTATAGTTACCAATATTTTGGCTAAATTATACTTTTACATCTGAGAAACTGAACGAGTAACGGATTATTCCCGTAAATTTCAGGAGTACTTTTGGAATCATTTTTTGTTCAAGGAATTTCCAAATACTGTAATTCTAGGACAGTCAACTTGTAGTCAATACTTCCATCTATCGCTGTCTTCAGTTTCGAGACGATGCTCTCAGTATTAGCTGAGTAAACGCCAAAGCAAAATGGCAGCATATGGTCTCTTTGGCCGCATTTCATTTTTGACAAGCTGGCATATTAGAATAAATTTGTAGAATACCAGTGTTCAGTCCAGTGTAGTAGTGGATCATGTATCTGCCTTATGTCTGCCACGTTATGTTGGAACAATGGAACTCATTAACATAATATTATAACGGCTAACATCACATGTTACTGCCAATTAATATATGAAATCGTAACGGATTGTGTGTCCAGTCGTCAAAATATTCGATAAATGCCGATAGGGGCATTTCAAACAGTCAAGTTTGCCTGACTGACTGACTGACATACTCACTCATCAACGCAGAGTCCAAACGGCTAATCCTAGAGCAGTGAAATTTTGAAGAGAGATACCTTTAAACACACAATCTTTGAAGAAGTACACTTTGGAGGTGGTCGGTAGCCTGGTTGGTAATGCGCTCGACTGTTAATCCGGCGGGCGCGGGTTCAATCCTCGACTTACTCCACTTCACAACACAAGCTTTCTGTGAAGTGTACAAAGATGTATTACATATTCATTTTTATAAATAAAATAAAAAGAAGGGGACCTATCAAAATCTTACCCCAACCCCTCCCCCCCTCGTAAAAGTCCCCCCTTCGCGGTTTTTCTCATTTTTTAGGAATATGGTTTGAGATAGGAGAAAATACTGGTCCTTAGGTAGGTACCTACTTCTAGTTTAGGTAAATCTAACCTAAAGTTAGTTATCATATGAAGTATGGAGGTACAATGCTTTGTAATAGTAGGTAGGTACCTACTTGATATTATAATTTAGTATGAGAGAGGGGGGCTATGGAGGAGGGGGGGGGGGGCTGGATAAGAACTCCAGAACACCTACTTGAGTTTACATTATGCGCATAACTAATTCAATTTATGTATTTTCAAATCCTGAATTGAAATAACACCAAACTAACCACTCTTATTTAAAAATCTCAATGCGATGAACTACAAGTTAAACTGCTTTTCAATAAAGATTTTATTTAAATATTTATTTATTTGAATTCACTAATAATGAAGTAGGTATGTTGAGAATAAATAATATTGTAGACTCCACACCACATAAAATAAATTACAAAATACAAATATTCATAAGAAACAATAAATATTAAGCTGGGCCCCTCCTGCCCCTTCTCGGTCCACCCCTCCTGCCCCTCCTCGGCGCGGCACTGGCCCCCCTCGGTGCGTGACTGCTCCTTCGTCTAGCGGGGCTTCGCCTCCTCTGTCCCACATTCCTTCTCCTCGCCCCCCGTGCCGCCATCCGAACATTGCCCTCATTGAAGAGAAATGATAGATCGCCCATCATGTCGGCAAGTGCCTTGAAGAGGTCGCTCAGCTCACCCTGAAGATGGCTCTCACTGGAACGAAAGTAAACAGTCATGGTAAGTAGGAAATACAATAATATAGCTGCGCCCATGGGGGTCGCAAGCCTCGGAGCTAGGAAGGGGCAACAAAAATTTTTGAAAATTGATATAGCATAAAAAGGGCGTAAATAGCGACGCAGGCGAATTTTTTTTGTGAGACATGGTGAAGAAGGTCGCAATGTGATTTATTTATTTGAAATGTATATAATACATTGAAAAATAATATGTATGAAAAATGTTTATACAAAAAAGTAATCTCCTTAATAATTGTGGATTTTCGGCAGCGTTGAGTATTTGACAAAACGCCGTCACAACCACATCGGAACGTTATTTTGAAAATTGTATATATACTGTTTACAAAAAACATTTCGCATTGCACCTAATTTAATTTTGTTTTAATGATATACGTACAATACAAAAATTAGATATTCGTATACGCCACTGACTTTGCACGAGATTGTATTGATATTTTGGATAAAAATATGTGCAACAAAGGGAATTATTGTTTTATAATGATTTTTTATTTCATTTCTGATTTTATAAAACATCACTACCGCCATCTATGAATTATAAATGACCCGGGAAAGAATCTGAAAAAAATGACGATTCGCGTCCGGAGTAAACATTAATACCAGACGATTTTAGACATCCATCTATTAAATAAACTTACAAATGGAATCTCGGCTTCAACATAGGCTATTAAAATATATGATTTGTATCGTGGTTTGGTAAAATTATCAATTTTCCCAAGATACTGAATTCTATCAAGTTAGTATGAAAATGAAAGAAGCCATTTAAAGTAGTCCCGTTAATATGGTTTTTAAATTTGTTTGCGTCGTTACATAATCTAGAACTAGGATATACATCTAAGGATTATTTTTATACAATGTTTTTGCTCTACAAATACTTCTGTATGACTAAAAATGTGTCTATAATAATTAAAAAATAGTTTTGACGTTTGCTCCGCGGCGCTTTCTGTCGTCGTCTGTTTTGACTCGCGTGGTGTAGGGGCTAGCGTACTTAACTTAAATTGAGTGTTACGCGATGCGAGGGTACGAGTTCGATCCCACTCCATACCCAACGCTTTTTTCTTCTTTTTTTTACTATCTTTTTGTGAAATTTGAATTGAGCAGAATCCTATATACAAAAAAAATAATTTTACTAGGTAAAACAAATATATTCCTTCCTATATGCCAAAAATTTATTGCATTAGGTATTTAATTCTAACACGATGTAACTTCACCACCCGTACACAATTTTAGCCGTTGCGAAGCACGGGAAATACAGCTAGTAAAAAATAATTTCTTTTATGAAACTGATGGATTTTCATACTAATTTTAAAAAAAATATGATGATGAAAAAATGTGTGGTAGTAATGTGATTTTTTTGTGAGGTTTTCATATAGTGAGGTGGTCGGTAGCCTGGTTGGTAACGCGCTCGACTGTAATGCAGTGGGCGCGGGCTCAATCCCCGACTTACTCCACTTCACGACACAAGCTTTGAAGCTTTCTGTGAAGTGTACAAAGATGTATTTGGGTTTATTTCATTTAGATGGGGGGGGGGGTGATTAAAACTTGTCCGGTTTTTTCGTCCAGCACATCTGACAATCCTAGTAGTACGTCATATAGCAGTGGCGTATATAGAGGGGGGGCCGAGGGGGCCCGGGCCCCCTCCGAAATGTCAAACAATGATGTGCCATCTGCAATAGAAAGATCCCAGGTTCATCACTTCACCCATTTTTCAAAAAAATTTCCCCTGCGGCGCTTCTTTTTTTATGCATTTTTAGCACAACACTTATAATGCCAACCTAAAACACAATCTTTCTCACTGATCTTCACGAAAAAATTTCGCCTGCGGCGTTATTACTGATTTTTTTACTACGTCTATGTTAAAATTTTAATTGCCTTCCCCGTAGTTTTTTCGGCCTCCCCCGAAATGAAAACCTATATACGCCACTGTCATATAGGTATGTATTAAGGTACGCATAAATAAATATACTTACTACGCGTGCAGAAATAATTCTCCCTCATCCCGAAATTCTGAGGGACAAAACAGACAGGGAAATGACATTTGAACTTCGGATATTTGAGTAGGTATAGTTGATTATAAATGTTGACATACGCCTGTATGTATAATTGTAATATGTAACTTGAGATCTCGGAGTGGATGTTGAAATAAAATTGTATTTGTTTTCGGTTACCTAAAATCGTTGATAAATAATGGATAAATGGAGTAAAAATAATCAACTATTACGTTACTATAGTTTCATATAGTCGTTTCTATAGAAACAATTTATACATTATCTACTGTGACAAGCGTGAGCGTAGGCGGGAGGGGGGGGCTGGGGTCCAAACCCCCCCGAAATTCTTAAGCCAACCCACCGTTTTATACATAGGTGAAATGAATCACATTATTGCCACATAGTTTTTAATCATGTCACGAATTATAAATATAATTATTGTGAAAATCCATTAAATCCCAGTTGTTTCATTTAAAAAATTTGGCTGCGGCGCTAATCTAATTGGGGTGAGAGTTTATTAACAAAAAACAAAGAGAAAATTTAAACGATAGTGTTTAATCTGTGTTTCCCGACAAATGTTTCGCCTGCGGCGCTAGTCGTTTATCATGTTTCAACCGAGAAATATATCTAGGCCTTACTATTGAAATCAGCCGGGTTCATCATTTCCCCCTTTTTAAAAAAAAAAAAACATCGCATGCGGCGCTATTTACTAGTTTTTATTTCTTTGGCGATATCTAAATTTTATTCGTCGTCCCTAGCTTCGAAGTTGGCGACGCCATTGGTTGTTACTTATTGTCTCTGGTCCAGAGCTCGACCCCCCCCCCCCCCCAGATGAATTCCTGGTTACGCCACTGACGACAAGGTATGTGTATGTATAGGAGAGGTATGCTCACTAGATACTAATCAAATTTCATTCGTTTGAGAGACCTTAGGGCCCTACTAACTACACACTAGCCTAGTAGTTTAGTCGAGTAGGTAGTGAATTATTAGCTAACATATATGTAGAATCTTAGTGTATATTTGGGATCGTTACTGCTTTAAATTTACATACACATTCATAGAGCTTGTAAAATTTGCCAAAGGGCCATCGTTACAAACATACATTATTTGGATAATATTATATAATTGTAATGATAATATTATCCTAAGTAGCATACAGCCACAGCATCTCACTCCAGTCAGCTTTCCACTTATAATACCAGTAGATACCTCTTCTCTCTTTCAGCTTTCAGTTGCTTTCAGTATCGTTGATAACGTTGAACAGGAAACACGGCGTTGGCTGCTACGGACGCTCGTATTATTTCAGTATTAATAACATATCGAGATATACTATAAAGTACCTATAAAACTAACTTTGGACATTTGTTTACATATACGTATACCCGGTTTAATTATATTTTTGGTATTCCCAATAAAATAAGCGGTTCACATTGCGACGATTTCTTCCAAGCAACCAGTACACGTAATTGAAGGTAAGTGACAACTTATTATGTTACAATGAGTGTTATCGGTCTATTCTCTAAATAAATAAATAAAATCTTTATTGAAATTTTTTTTTTCAAATGGCGGGTTTATTGCCATAGACAATGCCTGCCAACCAACCACTTGTGACATACATTTGATATACACTATACATACATACAAGTGTATAAAAAAGAATAAAAATAAATAATAATACAAAACTAATACATACATAAAAATACACATATAAATAAATAGGTGGATGGGATGAAGGACAAGGAAGGAATCACGGGATTGTCAGTTAGATGGATTATTTAAGGAAAGGTAATGACGCCTCAGTTTACTTTTGAAAGTAAGAATATTTGGAGCTAGTCTGATAGGAAGTGGAAGGTTTTTCCATAATCTAGCAGCCAGGCCCGCCGCTCCCATATGTGCAAGATGTGCGGGGCACACAGGCGGCCGATCGTAGGGGCGGCCGCAGGCCGCTAATCACTTTGCCTTAAAAATTGTATGTATAAACAAATATTCTGATTGAAAGACAAAAGTAGTGAACAATATTACTAAGTTCGAAATACGATAATTTGTTCGCAAGATAGACGCCGGCACACAAAAACGCCCGCGAATTGGTTGATAATACCATGCGCTGTCTATCCGTGACATTTTTAATTCCTTATAAAATCGCCGGAGGAAATGGGAACTAATTTCTTTGAATGAAAGCTTCTTAAGGGCATGGCACCAGGAATGACGTCACACGTTTTCAACAAAATTTCCCCTCACCCCCTCTAAAAAACATCGCGGCGACACATTTGCTTACTAATTTGTTCAATAGATTGAGTTGACCTACAGTTCTCTCAAAATTTGAATTTAGTCTAGGAGCAAACTTTTATACTTTTTCGAATTTACAATTTACATCAACAGAGTGAAAGAATTTATATTTAAGTACTTAAGTACTTATATGTATATTTTGGGGAGCTTGATTACATGGTATACAGATCAGTGGTTCGGCGCGGTACCGTGTCTTTAAAGGTCTCAGGTTCAAATCTTCCGTATACCGTTCTATTTTTTTTTTCTAGAAGATATACAATTTATTAGTCAGTCATGTTCACTATCTTTTATTATAATAATTATTTAATACGATTAATAAAATTGACATTGCATTGATAATCTTGCTTCACTACCGTTTACCAAATGCCTAAAAACCGGATTTACATTTTTAACTACGCGAGTTAGGCATGGACAATGCACATGGCTGAAGAAGGAAGATTCAGGTATAAATGATCTCGAGGTGAGATTGCTGAAAAGAATTTGAGGAAAAACGTTGAGAGATAGGATAAGAAATTATATACCTAATTAGAGAGTTGAGTGAATGTAAAACGGATTCTGACTAAAATGAAAGTGAATAAGTTGAGATGGTTGGGACATATGGAGAGAATGAACGATGAAAGGATAACAAGGAAAATTTACTTGGGTGAAAGAAGTGGTGTAAGAAAACGCGGTCGTCCAAGAACCACATGGCTGGACCATGTTGACCAGATCCTTAAGGATGGACGTGTTCTGAGTAAAAGGTGTCGTAGAGCATGTATGGAGAATTGCATGAATGTGACGGAAGCACGAAGTGTGTGTAAGGATAAGAAAGTCTGGCGATTTGTTCTCTCTGCCCACCACGCCAGGGGATGCGTCGTGAGAAGACAGAATAGAACATTTTTAATTTTTCAGCGGAGAAAAGCTAACGTTCAGCAGGTAAAGAAAACGTATATTACTTCCGCTTCTACTCCATTCTTCAATGTTCCTCAAGGGAACACAGTTTTCCCATGTCATTCCAAACGCAGAGCTCTCTGACATCATTGTTAAAGGAATGATGTACCTTGAAAAGGGGTTGTTCCCGGGATTCGTAGACCATGAGGGATGAAAAATATATAGTGCTATTAATTTTCACCAACAGGCATTCTTAAAACATGTCCCAGACAGGATCATCATCTTTCTCAGTTTAGGTAGGTGACAGGGCTCTACTAGGTGATTAGATGTACAGTATTAGATAACGAATAACATTCAAGTTTGAAAAAATAAAGGACTTACCTAACTATACACTCCATAATAATTCTACGTGGGTAAAAAACATTCTAAATTTGTTAAAATCATTCGTCAAAAACTTTATAATTTCAGTTCAATTCAAAATGTGAATATTGTTACCACCAGTGGCGAAGGGTCCTGAGAATTCCATTTCCATCGAGTCACCTTTAGGATTTTTTTTTTTTTTCCAAAAACAAGCGCCACCATTATTTTAGTTAAAAAATTTTATGTTATTTCAATTTCACACCTAATTTTAATGTTTTTTTATTATTATATGCGAATGTGTTGTATAGAGTTGATTCATTGATTTATTATTCATTGAATTATTATTTTATTGGTGTGTTGGTACCTACTTGTTGCTAATAGAATACTTACCTGCACACACATATATTATATGTGGGTGCCTAAGTGTTAGTATATTTAATTGTTTCATATTCACTTGATTGATGTACCTACTATGCGTGCATGCTGTGGACACTCTTAATTGGGAGGTTAACGTGAATTATATATTTTGTGTATGTCATTAT
The DNA here is from genome assembly GCA_963576895.1 of Ceraclea dissimilis. Lineage (NCBI taxonomy): Eukaryota > Metazoa > Arthropoda > Insecta > Trichoptera > Leptoceridae > Ceraclea > Ceraclea dissimilis. Next base: position 195,167 of record OY756374.1, read on the forward strand.
GTATGTTTGTTAACTTTCTGTGTGTGTCCCCAATAAATAAATAAATAAATAAATCATTGTTTTTGAGTACTTTTGTGAAAATAAAAATTGATTTGGACATAATGAAAAGTTAATAATAATTTGACTATTTATTTATCGCCGTTTATTGCCTCAATATTTTAATGCACTTTATTTGACATAATTTTATAAAAAATATTAAGTATGGCTTCCATGCTACAGAAATTTACCCATTGCCTCTGCTTTTTTAACTGTATGATTCAATCTTTGATTATTGAAGTACTTAATCAAATATTTTTTTGTTATACTGACGATTCAATGGAATGAAAATAATTTTAAATATATATTATGTAGGAGCGTACGCACTATGCATAATAAATATGTCATAGGTAGGTACATAACTTACCTACTTTGTAAGCGTTATAATAATTTAGGTTTTAGGTATCTAATTATAATCATTATATTATATGTATAATGTGATTGTTGTGTAATGTGTAAGGGTAAAAGATGCAATAATAGGAAGTTACTAAGGTTTTGAGGACATAAATAGAAAAAAAAAAAAAAAAATATTGAGTTAAATGGCGGGTTTATTGCCGTCCATAGGGCCAACCCAACAGTCCTAATTCCACGGTAAATTTTACTATTTTTTAGCTATCTGCTTTTCTCTACGTGATATTCTCGTAATAAATTGTAATTTTTTCAGTTATTTGCTCATACTCGTAACTTGAAAACAACACACCTTTGCAAATTTGCGGAATAGATATGTATCCTTTCTCTGATATTTACAACATCTTAGAACAAAACTACCTACATAATGTGTATTAAATTGTCTACAAAATTTGTAAAATCATAGCTCTTGAAGTTTTTCGGGTAGACGAATCTTACCTCCAATTTTACAAAAAATAAGAAATTCGCGCAATGTTTTTTTTTTTATATTTGGGAAACTATTTCCGATATACCTAGGTATTTTTATCTTTCTGAATATTGCTGTGAGTGCAGAGTAGGTAATTAATACATGCAACATTGTAAGATGATTTCTAAATATTGATATTTCAGGCACAATGATTATACGGTACTTCAAAACCTAGTCAGTTTAGTCCTTACATTTATTCATCAGCGGACCAACTCTTTATACTCCTGCATTCTTATCGAAACGTCATGAAGTGAAAAAAAAAATAAGAAAAGTAACGACCCACGATGGATTTGCACCATGAACCGTCTATTCGAGAAATAAAAATGTTCTCCCCAGTCTATCGGTGGAAACGTGCTGAGTCTCATTAAATGTGATTATATGCCAGCATCGTAGCAAATTTTTTAATTTATGAATAATGGTAAACCAAAAATAAGACATGGAGTGGCGCGGAAGTGACGTCCGTAACTCTCCAATGTTGGGAGGGGTCTGAAGTGAAATAAAAATTATCGAAACGATGTCGACTCTCTTTAAAACCATTTGCCTTACACGTAGAGTTCAAAATTGCTTGGCGCGATATATCGAACTGTTTATAGCCCGTGAATGAAATCTTAGAAATAGGGTTTTTTCCATTTTTTGGGGTTAGTTTTGCTTCAATCAAAAAACCCTTACGGTTATTCCCTAGATTTTAATGCATTTTATCAATACAAAAAAAAAAAAATCTCTGCGTCTTTCGGGAAGCGAGATTCTATCCTTCGGAAAAAAGGGCAGAGGTGTTTTAAACATTATTTTTTGAGAAATCTATAGAAGATATAGAAAATCCTTTACGGTTATTCCCTAGATAAAGGTTCAATGTATCTATCCTATTTTTTTCCGAAGCAAATCTAGTAAGGTTGTCGAGAAAATAGGTCTCCCGTTTGGTGTTTTTTTTTTTCAACTCAATACTCTGGGCCTTAATTTTATGTGTAGATGTCGATACATAGGCGTCGTTAGGAGGAGGGGGGCAGGGGGGCAGGGGGGAGCAGCTGCCCCCCTCCCCTAGGGATTGGAATAGGTATATATTTTTTCATACTAAATGATAAAACCTCACAAAAATCACATTATTACCACACGTTTTCGCATCATATAATAAATTTTAATGAAAATCCGTCAAAATATGGTTATTTCATTAAATATAAATAAATCCATCAAAAAATAAATAAAATAAAAAAATAAAAAATTTGGCCTGCGGCGCTATTTCGTATTTTTATTAGGTTATGGGGGGGGGCGGCATTTTAGGTTATGCACACAGGCGGCGGAACCCCTCGCGGCGGCCCTGCTAGCAGCGTATACAGTAAAAGAAGAAGTGAAGAAAGCTGTGTCCATTTCGGGATGCATGGATTGACTGGATGAAATCGCAGCATTGCGATAATTTCGCCTTTTAAACACTTTTATATGACCTACTGAACTGATAAATTCATAATTGATCTGGTGAGGCGCTCAACTGTTAAACTGATGGTTGCGGGTTCGATTCCCAATGCCGACTTACTCAATTTCAGGACACGAGCTTTTCAATCTTACTGTGAAGTGTTCGTGTACCTTTATTTCGTCATTTTTTAAAACAAAAATAAATAAAAATAACAAAGTGTCCCCGTCGGATAGATTCTGTATAGTTAAGTCCCCATATTTTTACTAAATAATGCCCCCCCCTCTCTCTGTGATGTCTTCTTAATTTTCCTTGGTTTTGAATGTTATTCACATTTTGTCAGTTGTATAATACCCGACTATAGCTCCTATGTGCAAATCGGATTACGGATGTGCAGTGAATATTCTATTAATACTAACTGTAATTTATTTAAGAGTGGGCATATTGACATTTCAAAAATTTCTTAAAACGGGAGACCTTAGATCTCGAAAACCTTACTAAATATGCTTTGGAAATAAATATAAGAGATACATTGAACCTTTATTTAGGGAATGACCGTAAAAGATTCTTTATATCAGTCATGTCAAAGATACGGCCGCATCCGGCCCCCGGCCCCGGGCAGAATCAATACGGCCCGCGATCGCAATGTATCACAGAAAGAAGAAAAAATGGCAAGGATTCACAAAAAATCACATTACTATAACACATTTTCTCATCATAATTTTCTAAAATTAGTACGAAAATCCATCACTTTCATAAAAAAAATTGCCTGCGTCGCTATTTTGATCACTTTTTTATAAAAAATCAATTTACATGCATAATATTGTGCAAAGTATTATATACATTTTCAAATAAACAAACTACATCATGACATTCTTCACTATGACTCAAAAAAAAAAATTCGCATGCGGCGCTATTTACACTTTTTTGTACTATATCAATTATTAAAATATTTGTTGTCCCCTATAGCTCCAAGGCTGGCGACGCCCATGTACTATAAATTAAATAAATAAAATGTTGTAATAATTCAGTACATTTTTTTTATTTGAATCTGGCCCGCCTACACATTCTAAATTTAATATATGGCCCTCTGCTAAATTGAGTTTGACACCCCTGCTTTATATCTTGTATAGATTTCTAAAAAAAATGTGAAAAATACCTATGATCTTTTTTTCGAAAGACAGAAAATCGTTTCCCGAAAGTCGGGAAGAATATTTTTTTGTATTGATAATATGCATTAAAATCTAGGGAATAACCGTAAAAGTTTTTTGATCAAGCCGAAATTAACCCCAAAAAATGGAAAAAACGCTATTTTTATCATTGCATCGTGCGATTGTGAACCTTAATTGTGTGGGAAATGACCGTGACGTCATAGTTGGGTCACTAGCTTTAAGCTTTAATATATGAAATAAACGTCAATAAACTAATGATAAATGTTAATAACCAATCAATTAACTCATTTATAATTGATTTAAAGCGGATAAATGTTAATATACTTCATATATATCTTCACCTTGTAGTCTATAAATGTAAATGTATTACCTCTAAACCAAAACCAGGGGCTCTCAACTCCACATCATAAGTTGCAACAAACCATCCTTTATTTATAAGATTTTATTTGACTTCACTGTCGTGTTTTTTTTTTGTTTGTGACCAAATCTTGTAATCGATTTTTCAACCACTTTCTGACTACTTAGAGAGCTGAAACTTTACGTAAACATACGTAAACCCGGTGACAATACAATTCTGAACCAAATTGGAAACAGTTGTAAGAAGTTTGAGGCGGATCCAAGGGTTGTGTGGGGTCATGTGTGGTATCGCATGAAAAGCCGATGGAAAAGAAATCCAGACCGTAAGTCAGATTTTGTCCATCTTAAACCTCGGAAGACACCGAGCGATCGAGAGGATCCAGTCACCGCATACCCTCGTGTGTGGTATCTCACGAAAGTGCTTCACGAGTAGAACTCATATCTTTTTACAAATTTTGATTCCGTCAATTCTTGGTGGGAGACACCATTGGAATGAAGGAATCCAAGCGCCTCGGAAGGGCGTGTATGTTATAGTTTAGAAGATCGTGAAAAACAGTTCTAGGATGAGAAGTCGTAAAATCTTTTTATTACGATTAATTGTCTACAACTATATATATATATATATATTTTTTTCAGATGTAATTCGTATTTTATTGACAAATTTTCATAATAGACAATATCATGGGCGACCCCTAGAGATTGGAATAGGTATATACTGTTTCATACTAAATGATAGAACATCACAAAAAACACATTATCACCACACATTTTCTCATCATATAAATTTTCATGAAAATCCATCAAAATACAATTGTTTCATAAAAAAATGCCTGGGGCGCTATTTTATACTGCTTTTTTGCAAAACATTTTTCAAGTATATCTACCTATTATTGTGCAAAGTATTGTATACTTTTTCCAATAGACCAAACCGTATCACGGCTTTGTTCACTATGTCTCAAAAAAAAAAATTTCGCCCGCGACTCTACACTTTTTTGTATTTTATCGTTTAAATTTTTGCTGCCCCCCTCCCCCCCCCCCTTGCTCCGAGACTGGCGACGCCCTTGGACGATATTATTATTTGAAATGGAAATTGGTTTTGTGTTTTTTGAAGTTGTCTGTTGGTTCCATTGTGTGTTCCATAGTGTACACTGTACAATAGAATGAAGGTAGAGAGGTTTATGAAATAATTGCTTATTAATTAATATTCCGAGTGAGTAATCCTTATGGTCTCCCAAAACAATATTCATAAAGAAATAATATAAGGTTCTCTGATGGGAAGGGGGAGCCCATTCTGTGAATTACCTTTCATTCTCTAATAACAACTTTACGGAGTGGGTTTATCTATAGTACAGTAAACTAATTGAAATTCTAATAAACGAGTTTGTCCTTTTTTCTTTTTATAAAATTAATTAGCCGATAACGAATAAATTAAAATACGTATCTGTACAATATTTTCAGCAAAATAAAAGCTTGTGACGTGAAGTGCGTACTATGTCGGCACCAGCGAATGAACCGGGGTGCTTGGGTTCCTTCATTCTGATGGCGCTTCCCACAAAGAATTGACAGATTCAAAATTTTAAAAAAGATATGAGTTCTACTCGTGAAACACTTTCGTTAGATACCAAACACGGCGGTATGCGCTGACTGGATCCTCTCGATTGCTCGGTATCTTTCGAGAATTGAGCTGGACAGCATCTGACTTACGATCTGAATTTCTTTCCCAACGTCCTTTCGTACGAAACCACACATGACCCCACTCAACCCTTGGATCCCCCTCAAACGCCGTCTCTGGAGTAGGCTGATCCAATTTGGTACATAATTGTACTGTCACCGAGTATGTATGTATGTATGTATGTATATTGTATGTCTGCAAAATTTCAGCTCTCTAAGTAGACAGAAAGTTGTTGGAAAATCGAGTACGAGATTTGCGCACAAACAAAAAACAAAAAATCTAGTAAAAACACCAATGCCCAATCCCACCAACTTTAACCTAGGAAGGAGAGCCCTAAGAAATTTCCATACAAAAACAGAGACAATATTCTATTTATTGATTAAAGTACTTCCGCTTGTAGCACCACCACAGCCTAATTCCATACAAAATGAAACATGCAACTCACCTAGCCTGGGCGGAGATATTTGGACACCTAACGTAGGTGAGTTGCATGTTTCATTTTGTATGGAATTAGGCTGTGGGGGTGCTACAAGCGGAAGTACTTTAATCAATAAATAGAATATTGTCTCTGTTTTTGTATGGAAATTTCTTAGGGCTCTCCTTTCTAGGTTAAAGTTGGTGGGATTGGGCATATATCTTCTAAAAAAGAGTTGAGTGTCTTGGTGTAAAAAAATTGTCAACCACTGCACATTGTATGGGAGACGTTGTATGGAGTGTAACTCATGGAATAGAAGGCAAAAAGCTTCTTTAATATATTTTATTATCGTGTTGAAGTTATCGGGACATTTTCATCCCGCGTATCCGACCATTCTGTATTTAGAGAAGGATTTGGAACCCGCGTGGGGAGGGTTAAAGGATTTATGGATAATGCATTGAGTAATGTTGGGAACAAGATGCTAATCCGTGTAGAGGGGGGACTAGTACGAGTACAAGTATTTATATGTAGTATTAGTATTATAGAACCACTGACTATAAGAAAGGATATTTATATCCTAAACACTTCACTACTGACTAGTGATAACATAAGATAACACATCACTGAGAGGAATACTTAGTACTAGTCGGTTGTAAGACGCCTAAGGCGCCCGTTAAAACATGATAGATACAACAAATACTTTAAATTAATATAGGTATGGATGTAGCGCCAATATGAGAGCCTTTTTTGTAGTGTGAGGCTTCATTATACGCTAGTGCGCACACGAAGTTATAGTAGTATTAGTGAGTGTACGTACAATGAAGAAAAATGCACACAAATGCGTTCATTGCTCATTTCATATCTGCGATAAGCAAGGCAGGTATATTCGTCTGTTTACTGACACCACAAAAAAGCTCTTGTTTTCTAACTTTACCTTATACAGGACATAATTGTTCGGTTGGTTGGCAGACATTGTAAACGGCAATAAACCCGCCATTTGGAAACCGTTTAATCTTTTATTTGATTTATTTGTGTAATTTGCAGTCCCCAAAAAATTAATTGATTCTAGGTCTTAGTACCTATCTTATGGTTCTCTTACACGGGCAATTTGTCGAGAAATATTTGCTCGGCATCTCGTATTGCCCCAACTGGAGCAATTAACTGCCCAATTGTTTCGGCAATAGTTGCTCAAGCAAGCGAACCTTAACGTACTTACGTACTACCATAGAATTATAAGGTACGAATCTGATGCATAACAGAATATTGGTCGGTAGCCTGGTTGGTAACGCGCTCGACTGTTAATCCAGTGGGCGCGGGTTCAATCCTCGACCTACTCCACTTCACAACACAAGCTTTTAAGCTTTCTGTGAAACGTACAAAGATGTATTTGGGTTTATTTCGATAAACCCAGATTAATTAAAAAAAAAGTAAAAAAAATAATATTATGTAAAAAGGTACTTAGAGCGTTACAGAGTCAGTGAGTGAGTGAGTCAGCAATCAGCGTAACTATATAATTTATAGGTACACTCAACAGTAAGGCAGGGTAAAATGGATACATTATTTATGCGAATGGACAAGGTGTGAAATGTTTATAGATTACTGTGGAATGGCCCCACTCAGTACCCCGACCTGATGTATTGCTTAAAGTGGTCCACTATTGCCAAATTATACAGGATGTTCAATACTTATTTGTTGTTATATTTAGAACACCCTACACACAATTCATTCGGTACTAAAAAATATGGGTTATTTGGTCTCGTTTTTGTTTATATTTTTTAAACAGTTGGTTAGGGGCCATGATCCACAGAAACAGATTTTGTCCCCGAGCCCCGAAATCCCTAGTTACCCCTGGCTACATATTATTTAGGTTAATAGTTCGTCGCTTCAGTTCTTGTTTGTGTCACGTGCCACTTACCAAATTTCACAGGAGAGCATATTTTTCTTTTTGCGAATAATTTCACACATACGTAAATGAAAAAGTATGTCAATAACAAGAAGGGCTAGTAGAATTAAGGTTGAATATTGTCGGGCTTACGACCAACCTCGGCTGGGTTGAGTGATCACTTTACACTCGAGAAACATTCGCCATTTCAGTTAACCCCTGCTGGGATTCGATCCCAGACCATCGTCTCGCATAGTAGGGATCTTATCCACTACACCACGAGGAGCGACGGCTGTGTTGTTGAATTCCGTATACACTAAGTACCTATGTATTGCTGACATTCACACTGTTGCAGGAAGAGGTGGTATTTTTATATACACACCCGCCATCTATTATTGCCAAGTCGAAGAACGCTTGTTAACAATCAACTTCGCAATTTCGCAACTTCACATCAAATTCAAGTAAAGAATAAAACTTATTTTTCCCAATTTCTAAATCAATTATTGCTGTTATTTTAATTCTTGCATGGATATGGCACTCATTAACGAAACTTCGATTTACTTCGGTGCAGTGGCGGATTATCCATAAGGCAAAGTAGGCACGTGCCTAGGGGCGCGAGGTTGCAAAAGGGCGCGCGAGCCGCGCGATGATGTTTTTAAACAAAAACAAAAAAATAGAAAAAAATAGTTGTGTAAGTAAGTATGCACCTACTTACACAATATAAAAGATTATATAATTCTATAGAGATGTAGAGTTTCCGAAGCATGCTCCGCCTTCTTGATTATTTCTACATCGCATGATTTTATAATAGATGTTGGTAAGATACAACTGCAATGGTTGCGAGTTTGTCGCGTCGATTCGTTCGCGAGCATTTCTAGATTGTGGGGTAAAGGGTGCAGCGCGGGGATTGGAGCTAAGCAGCCGCCCCGGCCGCCACACGCTGGTCAGCTCGAGCAGATGCTTGCAAAAGTTTGAAAGAGTCATTTCCAGAAATTCACGATGCTTTAATTGCTGTCGAGAGAGAAACGTTCTGTTGTATGTGAAGCTCAAGACATAAGATTGAAATTATAACGACTAGAAACTGCTTTCATGATCGTGTTTTGGGGTTTTATTTTGGTTCACATGAACGAAACCAATAAAAAAATACAGTCCGTTGATATTGACATTTGTACATTTGTTCAAATGTATGACAGTATAATTCACATACTTTCTGCAGAAAGGCAAAATTTTAATAAATATGAACAGCGAGCCTTGGAATTCTCATTAGTCAAAGAATATGAAAAGGACACAAAGAGGATACGAAAGAGGAAGCTCACAGCAGATGAATCTGCCGAAGATATTACTTCTTCATTATCTGGTCGGGAAACATTCAGAGTGACAGTGTATCTAGTAATTATAGACAGACTTGTGGTTGAACTTCAAAAGAGACGAGAGGCGTACAGCATTTTTTACAGTAAATTTTCGTTTTTAAGCAATTTGGTCAATTTGAACACTGAAGAAGTTCAAAATAGAGTTAGTATGTTAGTAACGATGTACTCTGGTGCTTTGTTGATGAATGTGTCCAACTATGTTCTTATTTAACAACGATAGCTCGAGATGGAGAACTGCCCCGAACAACCAAAGCGATTTTATAGGTTCTAAGAACTAAAGAACTTGAAACAATTTACCCAAACATTGACATAGCCTTAGACGGCAGCCAGCAATCGCAGTGGTGAGCGGAGTTTTTCATGTCTAAAGAGAGTGAAAAATTATCTTCGCTCAACCATGGCAGATAAGAGATTAAAAGGAATACTTAACATTGAATCAAACGTATTATAATCTTTAAACTATGACGATGATAATTGACAACTTCGCAAGACAAAAATGTAGACGCAGATTTTGTTTAAACAGTTGTCATTCAATGTGATTAGCAGATACCAATATTTAAATAAATAATTCATATCTAACTATAATTTTTTATTTAGCAATCAATTAGGTTCAATTCAAATCACATCAATTTTATTAATTATCCCTACTAATATTATAACTGCGAAAGTGTGAATGTGTGTGTATAGGTTACTTCTTCATGAGCAAAAAAACTACTAAACTGATTTTGACGAAACTTGGTATGTAAATTGCTGGAGACACAGATTTACACATTTTATCTCAAAATTCCCATGGGATGGGGCATCACGATGGGTTTAGCCGTGTGGCGCAGCATTAGTTATTATAGTATGTATAAGTGCTAGTTTTAAAATTTAGGTATACCTAATATAATATGGACGCTAGAGGGGCGCCGATGAGGTGCTTGCCTAGGGGCGCTGTCAACACTTAATCCGCCTCTGCTTCGGTGGATATAGCATAATGCACAGGGGATATGAACATGAACATTTTAAAATAATAAAATTATTTTAGTTCCTGTTTGTGTCACGGGCCATTTCAACGGTTATTCTATACTTATACTCACTTTCACTAATTTGGTCTGTAATGTACATACTGTCATGGGCATCGCCAGGTCCGAAGCTGGGGGGAAGGGCAACAAAAACAAAAAAAAATGGCGCAGTATGGAAAACGCGTAAATAGTGGCGCAAGCGATATTTTTTTGTGAGACAGAGGGAAGAAGGTCGATATGTAGTTTGTTTTTTTTTCTAAAAAATAGTTTCTATAAAAAAAAGTAGCGCCGCAGGCAATTTTTTAAGAAACTATTGTATTTTAATGGATTTTAATACTAATTTAATAAAATTTATGATATGATGAAAAAAAATGCGGTTATAATGTGAATTTTTGTGACGTTTTATCATTTAGTATGAAAATGTATATACCTATCAGGCGCGAAGCTACCTAAGAACACGATTCCCACCGAGTTACCTTTTGGAAAAAATGAGAGGTATAGTTGTAGTAGTGTCTAATCTGACGTAATACCGTAAGAAATGTTAGCCCCGAATTCCCTTCTGCAGAAATCCACCCTTTGATACTTTCCACGCCACTGATACCTATGTCAATCTCTAGGGGGGGCAAGGGGGCAGCTGCCCGTGCATACAGAAATATGGGACACCCTATAGGATTTTGTACTCCCAACATATTATGAGGTATTATATTCTGAGGGCCAGTTTGATATTTTTCCTCCAGGTTGACAAGATTAATGATGGTTTTATTTTGTTTCATGAACAGATTCAGAGGACGTAATGTGTTTCCTAACTGACCCATTATATTATAATATTATATAATGGCTATAATCTGTCCATATTACACACTACACTACATATATTCTAGCTATGACTAGCTATAACTTGAGGAGTGCTCCGTTGTCTCCATTAAAGAATAATTATTTCCATAATATTTGAAAATTATTTCACAAACACTGAGGAATGCATTAAGCCAAGTAGGCTCTGACATTTTTGCCACCCTTCCCCCCTCCCCTCCCGGTCAACGTATTTTTTTAAATCTTTTTTTTTATTTTAGCCCTCGTATTTCTTAAAAGTGAATCCAAAATTTTTTGTCGAGGGGGGGGGGGGGGTGTAAAAAATCCAAGAGAATTCCGTGAAAACCAAGAAGTGAAACGTGGCCGGCCGCCGCCCTCTAAATCTCTGCCGTCCATACTCCCTGGCCTACTCGGCCTTTTGGCAAATCCGGCACTGCCGGTGATCCATGCAAAAGTGATGCGTGTAGTATTACAATTCTACCTCAAAGTGTCTCCACCTGTCACGCAATACACAATGTATGGACGTGGTACTTATAATATAATAATTATATGAAACATGTCACAGTATTAATACTTCCCAATAATTGATGACTCCCTACACTCTACGTAGGGCTGCCATCATTGTTGGACTGCTGACCGGGACACCAACAGATATATATCGACCGGGAAGTGACCACGTATGTAGCGCCGCAGGTGAAATTTTATTCATAAGACATGAGCGTGTACCTGTTTACATAAAAAGGAGTGGTGTCAATCTTGTTTAGTTTTATCGAAATAAAAAATAAGTAGGTACTGATGATATGAATGCAGAATATGTAAAACAAGAAGAAGCGTAATTGGCGCCGCAGGCAATTTTTTTTAATGAAAAAATTGTAAAATAATAGATTTTTATAATAATTCTCCGGGAATCTTTTTTGAGCAATTACTAATATTAAGAAATGCCTGACCGGGACAAATGACTGTCGGACCGGGACACCGGGACATGGACCTCAAAACCGAGACGAATGGCAGCCCTGCTCTACAGGTCAGGCGGGACACACATCCAATAGAATATCTTTTGACACAATTTAATTTCCTATTCACGGGCAGCTTCCATCAGCCATCACTGAATGGGTCCTCCTCTCTTTCTCTCCACTATTCACAGGATACGGGACGTGTTATTGTGAGTGTGAATGTGGATGACCAGCCACCTCCATATTACATCATTTATTATTATCAAATGTCCACACAACAAGACATTATATGAAATATTGTGCGTACATTATACATCATTTCATTACACAGGTAGGTCACACCACGTATTCACCACGTATTCCAAGGCAGTGGCATAGCGTGGGGAGGGCGGCACTTTTCAGGGGGCGGCATTTTTTGGGAAAAAATTAAAAACCCCTTAAATCACACTTTTTTCATTAAAAACTTGTAAAAAGTGCATTGTCCTTTAGGTCTATATCCAATATATTTAGGAGTGGAGAGACCAAGGCTTATGAAGAAGATGAAGAAAAATAAGACGGGCTACCTTATACTTATTATATTAAGTATATGCTTTTAAACCACAATTGTAACTGTTTAATAAGCTAAAATATGTGACCCCTGTAAAACTTCAAATAGGTATTTCACACATTTTTTAAAGGATCTGGGCTTGGATACACAAACCCAAATACTTTCCTGCACACCTCGCATTATAGGCTAAAAGCCTGTATCGCAAAGTGTGGAATACATCGCCAGCGCCGGGATTTAAACCTGGCACCGCCCGCTTGAGAGACTGCCGCCTCAACCAACTGATTTAGACATTGATTTCGATGATGCCACCTATGCAGTATTTAATTACTCATTTTTACTTTTACGTTTGCGACGGGCCTGAATTTTTTTCCATACTAAATGAGCATTCTCCTTTACCTCCGTGGATCATGTTGTGAGATTGTTTACGTTTCCAGCATGTGCCAAAGTAATGTAATGTTTGTAGAAATCTGAAGGAGATGAATGAGATGTTGATCCTTTATCTCATAAGGCTCCCGACCCAACTATGACGTCACGGTCATTAAGGTTCAAAATCGCATGAACAATCGCATGATAAAGTGGTAAAAAATTGGAGGTGGTCGGTAGCCTGGTTGGTAACGCGCTCAACTGTTAATCCAGTGGGCGCGGGTTCAATACCCGACCTACTCCACTTCACAACACAAGCTTTTAAAGCTTTCTGTGAAGTGAAAAATGATAATAAAATAAAAAATTGCGTTTTTTTCCAATTTTTGGGGTTAGTTTCGCTTTAATCATAAAACTTTTACAATTATTCCCTAAATTTTAATGCATATTATCAGAACAAAAAAACAAAGTCTCGGGAAACGAGTTTCTGTTTTCGGAAAAAAGATTTTTTTGTGAAATCTATGTAAGATATAAAAAATCTTTAACGGTCATTCCCTAGATGAAAGTTCAATGTACCTACTCTATTTTTAAAGGATACTTAGTAACGGTTGTCGAGATCTAAGGTCTCCCGTTTTTGTCAGAAATGTTTGAAATGTCAATATGCCTACTCTTAATATATTAAACTACAGATGGGTTGAGTGATTTCCCGTGTAATGGTTCTTGGCTCTCATCTCATTGGATATTCATTACGTTACATGTTTTTATGTAAAATACTTCACGTGTACTCATAGACCGTGAAAAGGTTTCAACATCTACTACAAATTACATCATTCTGGTGCCAACCGGGTATGAATGTATGTAACGCAGGAACCGTGGCAACTTTTGCAAATTGTTAGAATATACACGGAATTTAAAACACTTTTAACGCCTTCAGTTATAGTTGAAAAGTATTCGGCTAACACCACATTTTATTAACACGATATTGTGTAATAGTATAATACATATATCATTTGTCCACAACCTATGGTATTCAGTGACATTACGAGCCTACTTTGAGTAGTTATCGATAGATGTCGACGGTTTTAGAATTCACATCAACATCTTGATTTATAAAGTGAATTTCAATACATTGCAGTACAAATATTATTAAGTAGAATAGAAAATACTATTTATTAAATAGTATGTGTTTGTGTGTTTTGTTCTCTGCGATCTGTTCTCTGCGAACCCCACAAAACGCGTCATTTTTTAAGGGTTTTCTTCTTCTTCCTTCAGCCATCTCTCCACTGCTGGATATAGGCCTCTACCATTTGCTTCCATTTTTATCTATCTTGGGATTTGCGAATCCATCTTCTACCCCCGACCGGGATAATATCGTCGGCCCATCTTTTCTGCGGCCGACCTACTCCTCTCTTTTTATCCCACGGCCTCCGTCTTAGAACTCTGGGAAGGGTTACAGCTGGTAATATATAAATTACGTGATATATAGACTGTAGGGTGGTAGGTACTGTGCAGGTAGGTGTATACAACTGATCCTGGACATGTCCAATACCCGTATAAGGTGCCCCCATATGGCCATATATCTCCATTACCCCCACACATTATATTACCTGTGCTGTATTATTTATATTGACATTCTACACAACATGGCTGACCAGTGACCAGTCACCACGTACTAACTCTCAATCATTAACTCTACTACCATTTATTTACCAAACAAGCACTTTTTTTTTCATCACAATATGAATAGTTTTTAATACGTATTAAGTTTTTCGGACTACAGTACCTAGCTGGTGTATGATATAATTCCATTTTTACTTGAATTATTTTTGGTTTACAAATTATCCTTGTAAAGCGTCGGATTTCTACATTCCGTAGTATATACAATGCAGTATTCCTACAAAAGTGTAGAAGAATTAAGGATTAGCATTGTCGGGCTTACGACCGATGTAACGATGTTCTTCAGCTTAGCAATAATAGATGGCGGGTGTGTAAAAATACCACCCTCTCCCTTCAACAGTAAGAAATGCAAGTTCAATACCTTAGATTATAATTCTATGTTCAATACATATGTAGGTAATTAATGTACATGAAATTCGACAACACAGCCGTCGCTCCTCGTGGTGTAGTGGATATGATCCCTACTATGCGAGACGAAGGTCTGGGTTCGAATCCCTGCTGGGGTGAACTGAAATGGCGAATGCTTCTCGAGTGTAAAGTGATCACTTAAGCCAGCCGAGGTCGGTCGTAAGCCCGACAATGTTCATCCCACTGTTGTAGGAATACTGCATATAATTCCATTTTTACTTGTACTTTAGCCGCATTAAGCAATGCGTTGCCCGGGGTGTACCATAATGGAGGTATTCTACCGTCACACCCCAAACCCACTACCTACCCCGCAAACAATGGTCGACCTTAAACAGGATTCGATCTGGCCACGGTAGATGCGGATACTTGCTCCATAAATGGGGCAAGAGAGATCATCCCCTTTGTGAATGTGGCCAGATCGAGACTGTTGACCATATAGTAGAGAGGTGCGTCCTGACAAGAAGTTTGCAGGGGTTCTTGGGGGAAATCCGTAAGGTGACGCAAAGGGCAGTAGATTACTTGCAGAATATTGATGCGGAGCTATGACTCCTAGATAACTTTTACAATGGTCGTGTGCATATGAGAGAAGATTTTTAAAATCATTCGTTTTCCTTCATCCATATCATGAAATGAAGATGTATTATTAAGATAAATCTTTCGGGAGGTGTTTGTTCAATTACATAAAACGTAAGGGGTTTGAAACATATGCGGGGGGGCAGGGGGGGGGGAGGTACTTACCCTTAATAGATATTTTATTATAATGTTGAAGAAATAGATATACTTAACAAAAAATATGTTATTGAAAATCTCGGATAACCAGTAATCGTATTTTTTGTAATAGACCCTTCAAAGCCCCATCTCTTAATCATCAGACTTCAAGATTGGAATAAGAAAGACGAGGTTGTATCTATAGTTACCGATAAATGCCATCCAGTAAGTCCAACTAATACTTATTCGACTATTTACTAATTAAAATTAGCCATCAGTCGAATTAGTATTATTTATTAAGTCATCACAGGGCTGTAAGTTAAATATACTATGAAAAACAATTCAACAACTCTATAAAAATAATAAAATCCTAACTTGTAACTTGTAAGTCTGCACATTCTTATACTTATTTAATTATGTACATAAATATTAACTATGAGCAGAGCAGTTAGTCGAATTAGTATTAGTACATTTATAGTTACCTATTAGTCGAATTAGTATGTATTAGTAAAATTAGTATTACAGACAATTCCCTGTTAGAAGTCCCCTGGTGCAAACTTGGTTTAGTGTTGCTTAATGTGATAATACGATATGGTTAAATTTTTTCGCTACTTTTAAATTATATTTCAGAACTATTGTTTAAAACAATTTGCCAATTTTCGAATTGTTAGAATAAACTGGCAACATTGTTTTTCTATCTTGTGATGGCGGCTTGAAGGGATTATTGAAGTATTTTTTGTTTTTCCAACTCGCGAAACTACCTTTTCTTTAAAATGATTTCTCTAGCGCTACTTTGTAATATTTTCGGCATTGTAGGTTACTTGTAAAAGATACAATGTGAGAATATTGCGAACCTTTGACAGCTCTTATGACAAGATTCGACAATCGGGGCTACCAACAATACAATATTAAACTCCACTTGCAGGTAACGTCCGAACGGTGGCCAAGACGGATGGAATTAATAATAGTACATTTATAGCTACCTATTAGTCGAATTAGTATGAATCAGTAAAATTAGTATTAGTAATTAGTAGAATTAGGTCTAATTAGTATTGATAGTAGAATTAGCTATTCGTCGAATTACCTACAAGTATTATTGGTTTAAATCTAGATTGATATAGTAGGTCTGATTCTGTAAGTATTTTAACTTAGATAAGGTCGTTCCAAAATTTTAAATTTAAGTCATTTTTAGTTTGATACCCTATTCTCTATCGTTGGCCCAACTTAATTCTTAACAATTTTTAAAATAAGTTAACCAGAAACAATTTTAGTTCAATATTATTGTCTACTGTACATCGGGCATGCGCGTTGTTATGTATCCATTAGTTACAATATTATTGTTATTTTGACTTGACAGATGGTATTGTCAATATTACAAAATGAAACATTAAATCGAAAGCAACTCTTCGAAAAATTCCCAGCAATTTCGAGGAATTCAAATAGGATCATTGTAAAACTTCCGCGGAGGGATAGATATTAGATAATCACGGATAAAAAACGCTTTACTCCTCTATGTGAACCTGGGATTCTGAGAGAAGATGCGGAGATGTGGAATTAATTTGGAAGACGGCTATATCCGTAGCTAGGCAGTTGGTAGAAAGAGGGTGATGAGAAGAATATTTCGACCTGGACTAAATAAAAGTATATCGACAGCTGATGGTCAATCAGTTTCATATTCTTCGTGTGTAATAAAGTTTTATTAATGCTTTGTGTTATTAGTGCTGCCAGCCTGTCCCCTGAATTCCTCCAGTGGCTGGAGGCGCTGGATGTCAGACTTTAACGATGTGACAATACTTCGACGTTGCCAAACGATAAATAAATAAATAATGCTTTGTGTCGGATCACTTGCACAAATATCGTATTCGCAGACGGAAGAAGAAAAAGTCTTATCAGAATCATTTACATGTTGAATTTTCTATTTAGTACATAATACGTTTGTAATAATTAATTGTATTGTGGGTAATATTTACAAAATAATACTTATTATATTTTTCTTTGTTTGCTATATTTTCTTATGAATAAATGAATACCTTTGTAGGTTTTTCTTTTAAACTAATTTTGTTCAAATCACTTTCATCTTACTATAAAATAATTTCGTAGATAGGTATATTTGAAGGAAACCTATCTATTTGCCCATCTTCCTATACCCTCACGCCTCATCCTTTGCGGGGTAGGCATAAAGGACATAAAGCCAGACCGCTCTATTCTTACACACACACTTTTTACTCCCAAAACATTAATACAATATTGTCATACACCCTTCAACTTCTGCTTTTACTCAAAATGCGTCCGTCCTTGAGAACATAATCGGCCAGGTCAGTCTCGGGTGGTCTCACTTTCTCGCATCTCTTCTTTTATTGACTTTTTGGCCATCTTGTCTTCATTCATTCTATCCACATTCCCTGATTTCTTAACTTTCACAACCCCAGTTTTACAGTTACTCATTTCTCTAAGCACGCATTCTTCTCAAGGACCTCAATTTCACTGCGTTCAACCCTGTTTCGTCCTTCTTCAGCCCGTCCACGTCTCACTAGCATAATTAGGGTTGGAACCAAGACAGAACTGTGCACCAGCACTTTTTCTTTCGTAGACACTAACAATTGGTCTGAGCGCATTTTCAATCCCATGAGGCTATTAAAAAAATGTGATTGGAAGACGGGTGTAGTGACTACAATGATTGGACGGTTTGCGTATGTTGAGAATGAATAATAACAGGAGGACTTAAAGTATAGTAGTTATGGATGATAGAAGGGGCGTGTGGAAATGATGCCATCCGAGAAAGACCTGGACTGATCATGTCGACCACATCCTCAAAGACGGACACGTTTTAAATAAAAGAGATCGTAGAGCAAATGACAAATTGCTTGAATGTGACGGAAGCAAGAAGTGTGTGTATGGAAAGGGCAGTTTGGCGCTCTGTCCTCTCTGACAACCCCGCAGGAGACGCGGCCTAGATATACAGTTGGAATAGCTACTTTTCACGTTGCTGGGATGAAATGAACTTCTTCCACGAAGGTCTTGGTGTGGCAGCTGTAGAATATTTATTTTGCTACCCTTTTTTGATTTTCAACTTCAAAATAACGTAACACATAAGTACTTAGCATATTTTTTTGTGAAACGTATAAAATTCGATATTAAAACACACGTATCAGAAGGTAGAATTAATAAGCCGCATGCAACATAGGTGCGGCTAAAATAAGTTAAAAATTAACTTAAATAAGCACATTTTGACAGAAAACTATTCCAAAAATAAGTTACAGAATACGATATGAGCTTATGTTGAACTAGTGGCCGTACTATTTCAAATAAGAGAACACTTTAAGACTTAACAAATTAAAATCAAAGTTACAGAATAGCAAATGAACTTATCTAAGTTAGTGCGTTCTAATTTTAGTTTAGCTCATGTTTAAAAGATAGAGAATCAGACCTAGTTTGCAAGTTTAACTAAAACTGCCTTGTCATTTTCCCTCTTACTTCCTCGCCCCATTTTTTATATAATTCTCTCAAACCAATCGCGATTAAGATTTCTTCGCACAGCCATTATTTAGAGCTGACCCTTTTAACCCACGTTACCTTGAGACATTAAGGACTTGGCACCAAGAATGACGTCACAGTCTTTTCCCACGGCATTAAGGTTCAAAATCGCGTGACAAACGCATGATAAAATGGTAGGAAAAAGCGTATTTTTCATTTTTACGGTTATTCCCTAGATTTTAATGCATTATCTCAAAATATACTCCGTGACTTTCGGGAAACGAGTTTCCATCTTTCGGAAAAAGGATCAGAGTGGTTTTTCAATTTTTTTTTTGAGAAATCTATACAAGATATACTTTAAGATAGAATTATTTACAAGATCTTTTACGGTTATTCCCTAGATAAAGGTTCAATGCATCTACTCTATTTTGTTCCAAAGCATATTTAGTAACGGTTGTCGAGATGTAAGGTCTCCCGTTTTTAGAAATTTTTGAAATGTCGATATGCATACTCTAAGCGATAGTCAGCTATTATATATATGGTTGTTAATATTTATACAAGTACGGCCCCATAATGACAAGCTGTTATTTCTATGAGAAACTTTCACCATGTTCCTAAATGTATTTATGTTCATATAATGTCTAGTTTTATAGATAGAGTATTGAGTGTGGAACCTACTTAGATTTCATCTTCTTACTCCTGGATTTATGTAACCTCTATGTCACGGTATTCATACAAAAATAAAAAACTGACCCTACTAATTTGCTTCCTTTTTCATACCTGGAGTCTGTATCTTTAAATTCGTGATGCTTCTGTACATGGGGGGAGTCATAGGTAGTTATCGGAGAATAGGTAGTTATTTTTTCATTCTAAATGATAAAACCTTACAAAAAATCACATTATTACCACACATTTTCTAATCATATCATAAATTTTCATGAAAATCCATCAAAATACAGTTATTTCATAAAAAAATTACCTGCGGCGCCATTTTTCATTACATTTTTAATTCAGATTTATTTTTATAAAATTAACATTTTTACATATTATTGTCATATTATACACATTTTCAAATAAACCAAATCACATCACGACCTCCTTCACTATGCCTCACAGAAAATTTATATGCCCTATTTAACAATTTTCAAGGTATATCGAATTATAAAGTTTTTGTTGCCCTTCCGTAGCTCCGAGGCTGGCGTCGCCCATGCTTCTGTACCGGCCCTGGTAATAATATGAAGGATGAGACAAAGTATTTGTATTATTATTTAGTAGTAGAATATTGTTTCTTCATTCATTCATTACTCATATCTTGAGGCAATAAAGAAGAGATGGGAAGAGAAGATAAGATAAGAGAGAGGATTGATTAAGTATTAGTGTGAAGTCACACTGGAATATTCTTATAACGACGCTTCATTACATTAAATCCACTCAAACCTTTGTGTTAGCAACAA
The DNA here is from genome assembly GCA_963576895.1 of Ceraclea dissimilis. Lineage (NCBI taxonomy): Eukaryota > Metazoa > Arthropoda > Insecta > Trichoptera > Leptoceridae > Ceraclea > Ceraclea dissimilis. Next base: position 215,739 of record OY756374.1, read on the forward strand.
AGAGATGGGATAATTATACATCGTAAAGTAACATCATCTTACATCATTCTCTTCAAAACCGGGAATGAATGTGACGCGACGTGGCAACTTTTACAAGTTGTTCGAATATGTTTCTGGAAATGTATGATACTTAGGAATTGTATACAAATCCTAGGAAGTGTAGATATAAAATTCCGGGTTAATTTAGAAAATGTGTGAAATAATGAAATTGAAATTGAGTTTATTGAAAAGAAAAATAATACATACATAAACAATAACACAGCAAACCATCATAAACAACATAAAACATAAAAAAGGTCCCCAGACAGCATAAGCTGGTATTAGGGAAACCAACATACTACAATACTAAGCCACATATACCACTCCACACACCTTCAAATCACTACATCAAATAATTTGTCACAGGTTTTTTAATTCATACTTCTCTTAGGAAAAATATGCTCTAATAACTCATTTTTTTTTCGGTTAAGCTGTTAAGTACATACATCAAATCGAAAATAAATACGTAATCAAACTGAAGAATTTATTTATTTTTGCTAGTCAGTTATAGTCGAAAATTATTCGGAAATTACCACAATTTACTGACATAATATTGCGTTACATTATACATACATTTGTCCACAACTTTTGGTATTCATTTGACATTACAATCTTTCAAAAATTTTGAGCAGATATCGATAAATGTCGACATTTTTGGAATAGAACAGGTTTACCAGGCGGTAAACATTGAGCTCCGTTATGTTAGATTTATACATTTTGTCTTATAAAGTGAATTGGTAAATAGTATAAAATGTTATAAAGTAGAGTAGAAAATACTAGGATAAATATTTTTTTTATTTACCTTAATAATATACGTACAATAATAATTATACATGTAAGGTTAGCGAAGTCTGGCGATCTATTCTCTCTGCCTACCTCGCAAACCGCTTCATTGTTGTCGGGTCACAGCTAGTTATCTATAATAATGATCTCCTCAGAAGCCTTACAGCAATATACTGTACTGTAGCGGACATTGAGACCATTACAAAATAATTAACAACTGGTTAGATTGGAATGTAAGGACTAAGGACCGGAATACCAATTCTGTGGAGTGAAACAATATCTCTTTACATTAATTTACTTTCTATATTAAGTACTCTTCCTTCGACAGAGTTTCTCAATGTAACATTTGTATTTCAATACAGGACGTTCCAGATTTTATAGTTTCGTGTCATATTCATATTTAAAGTCTGCAACGTATACCTATACAGGTGATTGGTTCCGCTGTTCAGATAGAAAGGTGATAGAGGATGAAAAAAGTTAGGAGGATGCATATCCAAAAAACAACCATTCTGGAGATATGGCCTTTTGAAAGTCGAGGAGTATGAAAATTTCTCATTTAGGTTTTTTGCCAATAACTCTTAAACTACCGACTCAATTTTGACAAAACCGACGACAAATCATAGTAAATAATTTGGGCTTTTGATTAAGATCATATCGCCTTCAGAGCCGGATTTACACTTTTCACGTGAGTAGGCCCTGATATTTTCGCCCCCCCCCCCTATCCAAAATTTCGGTCAGTGGCGCAAAACATCCACGTATTGCCCTATAGATATTGATAGTTGTACAGAATTCGGATAAATATGGAATCCCCCGTAATTCAACTACGAAGAAAAATAATACTTTTGCTCACGAACCGTCTATGGAATTATAGGATTAGTAAGGTTTTATTGCACCTCACCAGGCAAGTGGCATCCAAATTCCCGATGTACAGTAATAAGCAAGGCGGGTATGTCCGTCCCTCCACTAATACAACAAAAAATGCTCTCATTTTTAAGCTTTATCTATACACAAACGAAGTACCCAACTTAATTCATATCTAATACGCTTCCATTAATTTAAGGACATTTTTCCACTACTTTCCTGTTTTTTTTAATGTTCTACAATCAGCTCTAAGTGTTCCAGGTATAAAAGTAAGTACTTAATCATTTTAAGGCACTTAAAAATAGAAAATCCATTAAATCTCTCACTCAATATTCCTGCAAAATACTTAGACTGTAAGGTTTTGAGTTAAAAAACCCATTTTTCTATACTGGAACGATATAATTGAGCCTTTCTATTTTTAGTCAGACACGTTTCCTCCCACTAGAGCAGTGGTCAACAACCTTTTGAGAGACTGGGTAAAAATTTTCATTTGATAAGCGGGTAAAAAAAGCAATATTTTTTTTAATTTGATACAGTAATACGTAAATAGCGCCGCAAACGTTTTTTTAGACAATAACTTTGTATGGTTTACATTCTTGAAAAATATTTACAAGTACAAGATTTTTTTTAAAGACACATTGGTATAAGACCGCACAAAAAGAAGTAATCTGCTTACTAGAATTTAATTTATTTTTAATCTTTAATTTTCTTTAAAATACTTATTTTATATTTATTTATGCACATGAAACAGATACAGTCACAAAAACAAATATTGACAGGTACATTGGTACAAAAATATACAATGCACAAGACCAGTAACATCCGTTCACAATTAAAACACACGCAAAACAAATAGATCACATTACGTAATTAATATATCTTATATCTATAAACTATTTATGGTATTAGGAAAGGAGAAAACATGGGAAGAGGAGAAAGAATGGAAGGGAAAATGAAGGTAGCAACGAAAGAAGAGTTAAGAATTATTACATTAGATAATCTGTTATAAATTTGTTAATAGTGTAAGATCTTATTTTATTTCATTTATTTTATTAATTTTAAAGAGTGCATAAAGTAATAACATATAATATAAACAATCACAATATCACCAGCAAATAAACCAGTGAAGACTCACATATCACTTAATTACAAATCCTGGGTAGTCAAAAGCAACACACAACATTTAAAAATCATATACAAAATTAAAATATCAAAAAATTAGAAACAGATAAAGAGAAAATGATGTACATAGAATTCATAAAGATATCAATGGTTGCCTCCCACGGCACTATAGTCTATTCATTCTACTTGATAGATTGATATCATCCTTGTTTTCATTTAATCAATATTCCACACCAATCTATTTTATTTACTCAGCTCTCTGTATACACGGTGTATCACAACCGGTGGATCAACCGAAGCAGGATGATAGAGGACCTCAATACCTATTGATTTAACCCCCATGTATGTTCAGCGATTTTTTGTAGTTTTCGAGTTATGAATTTTTTTCGTATTTTTTCGCCAAAACCCGACTTGCAAGACGTTATCGGTCACAGAGATGGCAATTATTAAGATAAATACTTGATTTTTTTTTCTAGAATAACTAAATAGTGTGCCTTACAGATACAAAAACAATTATGGACCTATCTGATACCATAACGCTATAAAAAAATGTTGAATCTCAAAATTAGTCACAATTGAAAATTTTAATAAATGTTTGAGGACGATTTAAAAAAAATAATCACAGAATAAAAAAATATTTAATTGCTTTTAAAAACTTTCCAATTTTATAATCTATGTATTGTGTAAATTTCATTGAGCTAGCTTTACGGGATCATACCTAAAAATTGTTCCAAAGCAAGAAGGGCGGTAGCTCACGAAAAGAAATTTTGATGAATCTCTATACAAAATGTATGAGGAGAATATTTCCCAAAATAAATCATAAATTTATACCTATTATTTTCAAACTCGTATTAGATTTCGACTACAAGATCAAAAAATCGAGTATGAAAATAGTAGGTATAAATTTATGATTTTTTTTGGGAAATATTCTCCTCATACGTTTTGTATAGAGATTCATCAAAATTTCTTTTCGTGAGCCACCGTCCTTCTTGCTTTGTAACAATTTTTAGGTATGATCCCGTAAAGCTAGCTCAATGAAATTTGCAGAGCACATAGATTATAAAATTGGAAAGTTTTTAAAAGTAATTAAAAAAAAAAATTCTGTGATTATTTTTTTTAAATCGTCCTCAACCATTTATTAAAATTTTCAATTGTGACTAGTTTTGAGATTCAACATTTTTTTATAGCGTTATGGTATCAGATACGTCCATAATTGTTTTTGTATCTGTAAGGCACACTATGTAGTTATTTTAGAAAAAAAAATCAAGTATTTATATTAATAATTGCCATCTCTGTGACCGATAACGTCTTGCAAGTCGGGGTTTGGCAAAAAAATACGAAAAAAATTCATAACTCGAAAACTACAAAAAATCGCTGAACATACATGGGGGTTAAATCGATAGGTATTGAGGTCCTCTATCATCCTGCTTCGGTTGATCCACCGGTTGTGATACACCGTGTATAAGAATAAGAGTATGAGTAATAGAAGAAATGGAGTCAGTAGTGTTTAGATTCTCTCTGCTTTCAGAAAACCTTCTACCAGAACAATACAAGTAGTACAGCGAGGCATATTGTATGAGTACAAGCTGTAACCCGTCAAAAATTACGCTATTTCCACAAACTACCCCACGGTAGGCAGAGAAAACAGATCGCCAGACTTCCCTATCCTTGCACGTATAATTATTATTGTACGTACCTTCCTATGGTAAATTAAAATTTTCTTTAGCATAGTATTTTCCATTCTACTTTTACTACAATATTAACAATTCACTTTATAAAATAAAATTTAACATGAAGGAGCTCAATATTTACCTGGTAAACTTAATATTTAATTAAAGCCGCGAATTCTAAAATGTCAACGGCTCACAATATTATTTTTATTTTATTTGTAAAACAGACATTATTACAAAAAAACTTAAATCCTAAAAATAGTTACTATAGGAAAATTATTTCAAACTGTCGAACGCAGTCATAAAAGTGTGACAGAGAAGTGACGACTGTCAAATTTTATGACTGCGTTTGACAGTTTGAAATAATTTTACTTTAGTTAAGTATACGAGTACAATGGATATTGCAGTCTCGTAGGTAATGAATACTTTTCGACTATCGTTGAAAGTGTTTTAAATTCCGTTTAGTATTCGAACAACTTGCAACAGTTACATTACATTTATACCCTGTTTTGAAGAGAATTATGTATCCACAGTGAAGTTACAAGTATGAGTATGAGGACTGAGGAGTCAGTTCAGAGTGTCACATTTCAAAAACGGTCGTTGATAATTTATGGTGATGTCTGTTACAATACAATTCGCATACGGGTACTTACATAATATAACACTCAGTGCCGGATTAACCTTGCACGAGTCCCATGGGAAAGGTATGCGCGAGACCCTCCTAGCACTAATTTAGCAGTAATTTTAGAAGAGAAATTGTACATTGTTATGTTGCAGAGGTTTTGCCAACTTCGAAATTAGGGCAACACTAATACGTATTGCACGATAATATCTAAATCAAATAGCACCGCAGGTGGGTTTCTTATGTTTAAATATATACGTTACGCAATAGTAGGTATGAAAATTGTTTTCTTATGCATAACGTAGTAAAAAATAGAGCCGCAGGCGAAATTTCAGACAATAAAAGCCTGCATAAAAGATGTAGTAGGTAATGTAAAATTAGTTTATTTTTCGTAAGTTTCGTAAGCAAAAATGCCTAATTGCTCAAAATGTGCACACGCAGCAACAGGGTTAATTTGCGCCGCAGGCAATATTTTTATGAAATATATGAATGAGTGAATATATCTATTTCGTCACTCGCTAGATTTAGCTTGAAATAAAGTCTTGCAAAGGCGCGAGCCCCCCAGAGGCGCGAGGCTCGCAGCAGTGCAAGTGCATTATAACAATCCGCCACTGATTACACTCGTATTGTATTTAAATAGACAAATAGATATGGTTGTTTATGACATGAAACCCCTTAGTAAAGCGTGTGGATGACTTCTAACCTTTCTGTTTTAAACTAAGGACATATTATTATATGTTAATGTAGGTAGCTACCCATCTCATTATAATTTATTACACGGAATATTTCATATTACAATAATTACTCCTAATTATAATATAAAAATACTGAAGGGAAATATTTAATGAAGTATCCTCCCGATGTTTCCTAAAAGGGAAGAATGTTCCACAATAATTATACAAAGAGTCGAGAGATGACAAAGGTATATTATTATTAATATGTCCTTAATGTTCGCCGTACTTCAGGTAAAATAATAAACGAAAATATCATAGGAATTCAAAAATAATTCTGAAAAATTACTCCTTTCTATATCATCAACTTACATCCGAATACTGGTTGAAATCGGTAAACAATTTTAACCCAACTTTTATATTTCTCAAAATTCATTCTTACGGGCCCGCTACACGCTCTCGAGTCAGCACGACCTTTTGGTGTTCGTGAGTAAAAAGGCGTCAACGGTCGGTTACGTACACGCCAGGAGAAACGTTCCATCCGCACCCCTTTTTACTTAAGAACACCAAAAGGTCGTGGTGACTCGCGAGCGTGTAGCGGCCCCATTACTTAATGCAAACTATGTGTAACCATCTTAGCTCACCACATTCTTTCAAATAAACAAAGTACGAGTATAACAAGCACTTGAAGAATACTTTTGATGCGCTCTAGCGCCTAAGCTGTTGGTCTGACAAAAAAATGTAAAATTTGTTGTTTATTATACTTGTTCATACTTTCTGAGATTGTTTTCTCTAAAGTGCATAGTTTTTTTATAAGTTATATGCGAGCAACTGAAAACAAAGCATTTTTTCAGAGTTATTCTCATATTTCTGAGAACCCATAACTTTTACATAGTTAGGTAAGGTGGAAAATTGGAAATTTGAATTCAGCAGTATTCAACACCTCAAAAGTTACAAAGAGAACACTAAAAATGATTTTATTTCCTGCATTCTCACCTACACTTCCATAGTGACTTGCTAGGTCGAATACGAAAATGCATTTCGCCTTTTGTTAACCATTGTATCCACCAAGTTGGAACTACGAGTACCTAGCGAATCGGAAGTAAACACAAATTTTGGGAAGTAAACTGAAAGACTAGGTAAATATTAAATTAAAATCCACAAAATGACTTTAGATTACGCGACTAGTGTTCGAGGATTTGCACCCTCATCATCAGGCGATTGTGAATAAAGTACTTTGAGGGTGCAAATCCTTGAACACTAGTCGCGTAATCTAAAGGCATTTTTCTGGATTTTAATCTAAATATTTAGTCTTTCATTTTACTTTAAAAATGGACTTCCATTAGGTGTAATTAATAAATATGGCTAATTGAGAGTTTTTACAACACGGCATTATTTTCAATTTTATTTGCTTAAAATAACGCCGAGGAACTTCCCCTTTGTGTCGTTCGGTGTAAACAAATTATAACAATACAATTTGAATACATATTTACATTACAGTACAAGAATGCGCCTTAAAATTATCAAGCAAATTACAGCATTAGGTACGTCTTACTAACTAAGGGAATAATCTAAAGTATCAGTATATTTCAGAGGAAACATAGGAATTATTCGAGACAAATATCAAATTTATAACCGCTAGAGTCGACAGAAAAACATGTTGTCATTTTTATCCACGTTTAATATGATATTTTTATTTTTCCCAACGAAATTTTTCGCGTGCTATGCCTATTGAGCTCAATTTACGCAAAATCGACACACTGTTTTTTTTTTATACTATACCTACAACCATGGACCTCGTCAGTTTAGAAGCTAGAGGGGATAACCAACATTTAAGTAGATAGATATATCGATACTAATATAAGTACTTACATAGTATGACAGTTGTGTAAATAGCGCCGCAGGCGAAATAGATTTTCACAATAATTTGTGAAAATCATGACATGATGAAAAAACTATGTAATAATAATGTGATTAATTATTCCTATGTATAAAACGCTGGTTTGACTGAGGAATTTCGGAGGGGGTTTGAACCCCCAAAACCCCTCCCCTGTTTACAGCCAAGCATGGATTCAATTCTCCGGTTATAAAGTTATTTAATGTCTTCATGTAACTATAATGAATACATGTGGTGTGGTATGGTGTGGTGTAGTATGGTGTGGTGTGGTATGGTATGGTGTGATGAATCAGGCTTGAGGGGGTTGTACCTTGTACCAGTACACCATACTGCACCTACTCTACCAACATACCTAAATCACCTAGTGCATAGATAGGGAATGGATAACAGCGGTGTTATTTTACGGGAAAAGTGCTATTTATTTTTATTTTATTAAAAATAGAACTACAAAACAGACAACAACTATAGATATAAGTAATAACATGAAGATGAGCAAAGATGAGTTCATTCATAATTCAGCTGTCACCCACAGGCATGCACCACAGTTAAATTAAAACATATAAGTTCATTCCGGTCGTTTCACACACCCATACTCAATCTCGCTCACACACTCACCCATCGCACACGCACACATCAATTTTCACAATTTTTAGGCAGAAAAACGGAAAATAAACAAGAATATAAAAAAATAAAAAAAAATAGAAGGAAGAGTTCGGGATAAAAGGATGAGGAGGGGGAAGAGGGAGGGGACAGGGAGGGATGCTCTGCATGTCAGGGAGGTAATATGGATGACGTTAGCCTAGCACGTACTTGTCGCTTGTATACCGGTAGAGTAAGTCTGAAGATGTCAATATCTGTTAATGTATCGTCATAAAGAGATGTAAGTCTATTAAGGGGTTGTCTTAGTCCTGCGTTGTTGTTTGCGGTTGTTCTTATTATAAAAAGCACAAAGTTCGCGAATGTATTCGTTTTGTCGCGATGCGGAAATTTTCCGTCCCTAGACAAGTACGTACCTGTATAAATCTACCATGTAAAGGTAAATACACTAAATTGAAAACAGGTGCAAAATACATAATATATCGACCGGAAGCAAAATGTGTTACCTGCTTTCATTCAGCTGACAGATTGTAATCTCGCTTCGCCAATATTTTATAAATACAATACATCATGTGTGAGGAGATTGTATAGATTATTATTATATTCATGACCGTTATAGGTACTCCCATAGCGATGTCATGTCTAAAATAATTTGTTGTTCACAGTAGTGTAGCTTGGGGGTGGGGGTGTGCCCCGGGCGACACTTTTTAGAGGGCGGCATTTTTAGGGAAAAATTACAAAAATCCACTAAGAGTATGCATACCGACATTTCAAAAAAAAATATTTATGTTTCCTCGACTATCATTACTAAATATGCTTTGGAACAAAATAGGGTAGATGCATTGAACATTTATCTAGGGAATATAATAGTAATAGATTTCTCAAAAAAAAAATGTAAAAACATCTCTGATCTTTTTTCCGAAAGACAGAAAGAAACTCGTAACCAGAAAGTCGCGGATCAAAAAAAAAATTGTACTGATAATATGCATTAAAATCTAGGGAATAACCGTGAAAATATTTTGTTTGATGCGAAATTAACCCCAAGAAATGGAAAAAACGCTATTTTAAAAAAAAAACATGCGATTGTTCACGCAATTTTGAACCTTAATGCCGTGGGAAATTACCGTGGCGTCATAGTTGGGTTGCGGGCTTTAAATCACAAATCAATCATTCAATCTTTAATTAAAAAGTCGATGAGAATTCGCTGTTTTTCGGCGCTATTTTCCGGCTTTTTATACCATACCGACATCAAAGAACACTGTAATTGGCGCCATAAAACCTGAATGTACATAGCATCTTATATAAGCTGTTGTGTTTTCAAAATAAATAAACAAAACTTTTGTTGTCTCGCCGCAGCTTCGAAGTACTTCAGATTTGCTGTAAATTTCGAACATTTTGAATTTCAATAAAGTAAGGGGGCGGCTGACTTGAGTTCCGCCCTGGGCGGCCGAAATCCACGCTGCGCCACTGGTTTTACACTTTGAAGGAGCAACTCGTTATTTGAATGTAAATTCATGATTAGCTTCTGCTTGTAGAACTTATTATTATGTAACGGAGGGTAATGTATGTATTTATGTAATTCATACGATGCTTTTCATTAAAAGTGCTTCTTAGAAATACGGGGGTAGTTCAGTTGAGACTGATTTTTTAAAGTGTGGGTGTCACCAAAGAGATATTTTTCAGAAGAAATTGAACGGAACATTGAACACAGAATTCAGAAAATTGATCCTTTTTCTAGTCTAGTGCATTAAATTAACAAACCTTTCATATCTTGTGTAGATTCATGAAAAATAATTGATAAAACTACATTTTAAAAAAATATATATATAAACATAAAATAATTTTCTTTCGTGAAAGTCCCAAAGAAAAAAATCTTTCTCGTAGTGAAATCTGCTCAATTACCATAAATCTTTTTTGTCATTTTGTATTGTATTTGTTATCCCTTCATCATTCATTCTCTCTACGTGTCCCAACCATCACACTTGTTTCATCTAAACATAACATCCGTTTTACATTCACTCAACTCTCTGATTACTTCATTTCCTATCCTATCTCTCAACGTTTTTCCACACATTCTTCTCAGCGATCTCATCTCGACAGCATGTTCGGACAGCAAAACTTTTTGGAATAAAGCAAAATTGTCCCAAAAAAAGGTAAAACCCTTATTTCCAAGGATCGTAAACACTCGAATTCCTGAAATTTATGAGTTGATATTTGGGCTCTTCTGTTACCGTTTTTTTTTCCACAGTTTTCGCGGGACATTCGAATAGTCGAATTCGAATGTCGAATTCCAATTCGAGTAATCGAACCCCTAATTGCATAGTGGCGTGTGAAATGAAATCAAAGTGATGAAATGTTATCTTTACTTATGTACCTACGAGTATGTACCCCTACCCATCTATAAGCTACACAAGCTATAGCTTAGGGCCCCCACTTTCTTCGGGACCCGCATATAAATTGACCATAAGTTTTTCTGGAAAGTCCTAAAAATTTTCACCGCTCGGCTTTTTACAATATGTTTTGAGGGAATGTCACTGCTGCGGCTGATGAATGAAATTATTATTTGATTTTGAAAACAAAGTGTTTCGCTATGTGGCTCTTTTCTTCAAGGTTGGGGGGAGGAAAGGGGTTGATTCGACACCTTGAGTTATATTAAGGTGGTCGAGGCTTGAGGTAGCTTGAGGTAGTCGGTAGTCTGGTTGGTAACGCGCTCGACTGTTAATCCAGTGGGCGCGGGTTTAATCCCCGACTTACTCCACTTCACAACGCAAACTTTTAAAGCTTTCTGCGAAGTGTACAAAGATGTATTTGGGTTTATTTCGATAAATCCAGATTCATTAAAAAAAAGTTTTTAAACAACTGCTTTAAACATGCTCTGGCTTAGAGGGGGGGCGCTGAAGCAGACTTTGTGCCTTGGCAGCCGAAAACTTAACAACGTAACAACGTAAAAACGTAACAACGCCTCTGATCTAGGCATCTGGAAATCATATTTGGCACTGCCATAGTGGACTAATAAAAGGGCCCCATATCTCAAATAGCTCAGGGCCTTATCGAGTCTCAACTCAGCCCTGCCACATTGACTACAGACATACTGAGTAGTGAGTAGGTACTTGATTGTTTCACTTCATTAGAGAATGTTCCCTTGGAGTACCATTCAGAATGACCACTAATTATATTCAATTGCTTTTCTCTTTGTTCCTCCCTCACCTCCTCCCCCCCACCCCATCCCCACCCATTATCTGGCAATCACCTAAAACCAAACCTCATCATCCACAGAACCTACTGAGTGAATAGCATCCCTCCTTTGGAGTATTGTGATGGGTAGATATCTTATTATTGTAAGAAGTATTATACATACCTACTCGTCCTACTTATTGAGAGTTGAGACCTCATCAGGGATACTAAACTGCGCCATATGTATTATACGAGTATGCAATATGCATGTTACTTTCACTCAATCTAAATTAAAGTAACTATTGCAAAAGGGCCAAATCTGCGCCACAGTCAAAATTTTTAGACGAGTAGGTGAAGTGCTAGATAATCTGGTTGTTTGTATATAGTAGGAAAGACACCGTGTAAATGGAACGGATGAACTTATCCCTGGCCATAAAATGATTAAAAGCATCGAAACACCCATCCTGATTTCTCCCCAAGGGAGTTGACATATGGGAGTGAATGAAGATACCTCTCGCTTCTGTTGAGGAAAAACTGTAGAGAATGCTCGAACAATGGATGCTGCGGTTACTTCTCTCTTCAGTTTCGACCAATAGGTGGGAGACACCTTGATAGAGTACTATATGGATATAGTATGTAGGAATAGGTTTTCTATTAATCACATTATTGTTCTCAATGTCTTTATTTGCGTAGAGATGGAGGGTGAGGGGTGAGGATGGGGGTGAAAGGAAAGAGGGTAGATGAGATAATAGAATCGATTCACTCAATCAGCTTGCGTCGGATGTAAATTGAAGAGAAAATTAGAAAAAAGATGAAGAGATTCATCCTCTCACAACAGAAACACACATTAGACAGATTAACAGATTTAATCAGCCATACTATTCACAGGGGTATAATTAATTAGGGTTTGATAATGGCATCTCTATACATACAATATATTCCTATGTTTCCTATGGGAAACCAGCAGCCACGAATATACTTAAGATTCCGATTCTCATCGAATTACCTTTTGATCTTGATTTAGGATGGCAAAATTATTTTTTAAACTTACGTAGGTGCGTTTTGGCATTACCAAGTAAAAATATAACTCTACAAGAATTATGGTGCTGTTTCTGTGAACTATTCTGAAGTGGTTCATTTTTTTTATTCATACTTAAATACTTATGTACAATTATATACTTATAGTTATACCTACTACCAATTTACATATTTGTTCCTTATATTTATGTGAACATGACATACCTACCATATGATTTGATAAGATAATACATATATTTGTGATATTAATAATTATAAGTAATACTCACTACGGCGAGCTTATCGCTATACAACGATCTCTTCCAGCTAACCCAAGTACGTTAGTAAAAAAATATGTAAATGTATTAGTAGCAAAAATCAACTCGCAAGTATATAATAGTAATATGGGGTTAGCTGGTAGAGATCGCAGCACTGCGATAGGCTCGCCCTAGTGAATCATTGTTTTAGCATCTATTACTTGTTATGTTAAGGTATTGCTGTATTTTGCTCATTTGAAGTGTAAATAAATAAATAACTAATTAATACCTTGAATCAACTGAAAAAAATCGCAGATTGGCGATAACTTCGCTCTTTCTTGTATTTTATTTATCGCATAGTTTGCTAACTTGAAATCTAAATAAAAAGTAAAATAAAAATTCACTTGTGTTTCGGGTTCCCTGCTATAAAAAGTGAGCCTTCTTCACTGGAAACTAGTTATACGAAACGAAATGAAATCAAGTCGTTGGAAATAAAATTACTTGTAATTGTGACTTGTTCTGAGTTTGCTGTATTCTGTATAGAAACTTTTACATTTCTTATCTAATATGACATCATACTTGTATCTCCATACATTCTCCATAGTAATATACTCGTAGGTTCATTGTGAATTAATTATTATGTGTCGCAGTTGGCTGTGTCTCAGGAGACTGCTTCCTGGAAACACTACAGAGACAGATGAGACTCAGACTGAATACTAGAGACTAGAGAGAGGTACTGCTTGTTTCAGCATATAATCTTCCTACAAATACTATAACAATATAGCGATCTCGATAGAACGATTTTATTCGCGAATTTCCTGCTTTTTACGCGAATAACACGAATTTCGTGCTTTATGCAGATATATTGTTTATTGATGTTGTAGGTTTCGCAGCATGGTATATATATTCTTCCTTTAAGAACACAGAGCTGCTCACGCTGCGGCAGTAACACTCACACATCACAATAACTTTACCCTTGAACACACCACTGCTCACGCTGCGGCAGTAAATTACTGATGACTCGACGGACGTTTACATAGAAAAATCTACTTCATCCTGAAGATGGCAGAAGTATCGCTGCCGAAAGCTAGAGAAGATCAAAAGACACGCGGCCAACACCCGAATAACCTTAAAGGAAGAATATTGTTTTGAGGTGGTCGGTAGCCTGGTTGGTAACGCGCTCGACTGTTAATCCAGTGGGCGCGGGTTCAATCCCCGACTTACCCCACTTCACAACACAAGCTTTCTGTGAAGTGTACAAAGATGTATTTGGGGTTATTTCGATAAACCCAGATTCATTAAAAAAAATCATCTGTAGGCCATATTTAAGGCACTCGGAATCGTCAGGTTTACATATTAAATGAATATTACAAAATCAAATGCGATCAATTAATAAAGAGTCACAGCAAAAAAAATGAAATCAATAAATACTCGGTGACTGGTGATGATACATTTTTTTGATACTTTAAAATTATATTTCGTAACCGTTGTTTAAAAGAATTAACCAATTTTTGGATTGTTAGAATTAACTGGCAACATTGTTTTTCAAACTTGTAATGGCGGCTTAAAGGGATTATCGGAGTATTTTTTTCTTTTATCAACTCGCAAAACTATCTTGCCTTTAAAATTAGATCTCTAGCACTGCTCTGTAATATTTTCGGAATTGTAGCTTACTTGTATTTACAGTGTGAGAATATTGCGGACCTTTGACAGCCTCTCATGACAAGGTTAGACAATCAGGGGTACCAACAATACAATCTTGCAACTCCACTTGCAGCTAACATCCGCTGGAGGCCAAGATATAAGGCTGAGTATGCCGGGGACAATGGGCGGCAGACCTCGGAGGGCGGTGTTTGCTCGCTCGAAACAATAAACAAGTAACTTGTAGATAAAATAGAGTGTCCTGTTGGTTTCCTATATATGAAATGTTTAAACTCATTTGATATAAGTCCAAAATTTCCAGTACTCATTCCAAATGGTGCATTCTTTATTGGATAAAAAAATTGAGAGGGGGGGAGGGAATGTAAATCCGACCCTGATAAGATCTTTCTTTCAGTTGATCCAACATAAAAATATAGTATACTAGCTGAGTTACCCGTGCTTTGCAGCGGCAAATTTAACAAACCAACCCGGCATACTTTATAGGCATGAGCTGGACAAAATGTAACTTAAGACTGAATTTCTTTTCAAATGCCCTTTCATACGACACCCCACTTGACCCCGCACACGCAGCCCTTGGATCCTCTCTTCATCATGGCATCTCTTAGGAGAAACTTTTTCTCCAAAATCCGGCGACGTTAGAACACCGAGCATATTATCGCAAATGTTATTCTAAATTTTCACAGCAATCCGTCAGTAAATGCAGGAGTTTTGCGAACACTTACAAAAATTAGACTTTACTTTATATACATAGATTCACACACGCAATAATAAAGATTCTTGATATATGTAGTACAGGACTCTAGCATATGGGTAGTGATGTGTACGAGTATCTAAGACTATATACTCATATTGTTACTCGTTAGAATGACAATATTAATATTCTAATGGTAATGTCACTGAGAAAATCTTTTCATCATTATTCCGCTCCACTCCGACACTCCCCTTCCTTCCTTCCTCCTCTCACCCCTCCCCTCTCCACCCACACACAATCCTTACATATCATTACATATTTTATATTCAGACTTCTCCTAAATCTGGCTAAGGAGAATTTTTTATATTACAATATTTCACATAACAATTCACAAATGCTAGGGACTTACAAATCGCGTATAATAATACACAGGCCCTCCCTATTCATCAATTGTTCAAACGGCCTCAATCCTTTGTAAAGTTTACAATACAAAATAGTAATTAAATATATCAATACAATCTTTGTACATAGCCAAACAATACACAGCAACAACAGACAAAAGAATTACAATTAAAACAAAATGTAAACATACAGTATGGACAAAAATAGCAAAACAAAATAGAACAACATAATATAATTGAATGAGATCAGTTTTTTTTATGAATCTGGGTCTATCAAAATAAATCCAAATACATCTTTGTACACTTCACAGTAAGTTTGAAAATCCTACGTCGTGAAGTGGAGTAAGTCGGCATACAACCGATGAAGTCATCAATTACGACATTTTTTTATATAAAAAGGATCTGTACTTTCAAATACTTTCCTGCACGCCTTGCACTTGCCTGTATTGCAAAGTGTGGAATACATCGCCAGCGCCGGGGTTTGAACCTGGCACCTTCCGCTCTAAGACCGCCACCTCAACCAACTGCGCCAACCAGGTACTATAGGGCTATATGGATGGTAGCAAAAAAATATAGCTTTAAAATTTATTTACATATTTATTCTATGCGTGAACTTTACACACGCATAGTTACACTTTTTTTCTTTCATTATTTCTTAAGTTAGTGCGAATCACAATGGGGGGCTTCTAGTATCTTGTATAATACTTAAGAGTAGCAGGAGCAATATATCCGAGCATCAGTTTAATACCAGACAACTGCTGAGATTCATATTCATGGTTTAGAAAGGATAGGTTCGAACCCTGGCTCAAACGATTAAAAGGAATTAAACTTGATTAAACACAGTTTTATTTTGGTATCGAAATATTGATTACACTGTGGTTGCATAAAACAAGGAGAATAAAAGGGATAATTGTAAATATTCTGACTATATTCTTTGAGTTTTGAACTTACCTACACCTACTGCTCTCCTACCTACAAGAGGTGCACCATGAAAACAGTAACAAGCATGAAATAATTTGTGTCAATAATTATGTAATAATAATGTATGTAATATTTAAAGATCAACGCACAATAATAGCGTACAATTGGTTAGTTGGCAGATATTTCCAGTGGCAATAAATCCGCCATTTGTATAATGGCGGATTTATGGAATTCCATTTGACATAGATTATGTGCAATTATGTGCATGGTGTGCGCAGTTGGTTGAGGAGGCAGTCTCTCAAGCGGGGGATGCCAGGTTCAAAACCCGGCGGCTGCGATGTATTCCACACTTTGCGATACAGGCTTTTAGCCTAGTGCAAGGTGTGCAGGAAAGTATTTGGGTTTGTGTTTGCAAGACCAGATCCTTTTAATTTTTCAAATTTTCTGGATTTTTTTTTACCTGGACTACACCGAGCAACTGAAACTAGTATAAAATAATTCCTGTCTCTATATTCAAGAGTAAAAAGTGATAAAATGGAAAAGTAATATACGAGTAGGTATAGGCAGGTATGTATTTAATTGAATTTTTAACTATCTCACGTTGTAGAGCTTCAGGCACGTGATTTATCTGCCTATCCTTCAGGGGATAACATATCACATCGACATTCATTCCTCCCATACTAAATACATAATACAGGCTTTTACTTTTAAATAAATATACATTTTATTTCAGTTGTCAAGAATGCAATGGAATCGTGCGTATGTATGTATATTCTGTAAAGGTAAAAATTTAAGAGAAATAAATAAATAAATCTTTATTGGCCAAAACAAAAATGCTAAATAATTACAAAAATAAGACAATCGTGTGCCAAAAGGAACGGAGTGTGGATGGAACGTTTTTCTTGGCTCGTGTACGTAGCCGACCACTCATATTATGACGTTTTCAGGTTTTTCACCCATCTTCAGTAAAAGCTGAAGATGGGCGAAAACCCGAAAACGGTTTAATGTATATTTTATAATTATTAGAGTAGCGGTACTAAAAGTTGTTTTATTTTTCAGTTTAAGTATATATAAAAAATAATAATGAGTTTCTACAAAGTTACCCTCGAAAAATAAATAAGTACTTAATTCTAATGTGGCTATATTTACATACAAACTCAAATCAAACATAAAGTATAATATTGTTTGGTATTAATTTCCAGGGTTGATTGAAGCATCATGTCTCATCTCTCCAACATCCCAATGGCCTTCATCCTCTTCATGATGTTACACTCCACCGCTGGTGAGTCACCTGTACTTCTATCTCTCTTTATATACGGGGTGTCCCAAGAAGTGCGACCAAGTGGAAGTCCCGAGATAAACACCTCTGGGGGTACCTAATTACCCTATTTTTTTGTAGTTTTTCAGTTATGATTTTTTTCGTATTTCTTCGCCAAACCCCGAGACCCATTATTCTTTTTGTATCTATTATTTTTGTACCTATTTTGTATCTATATTATTTATCTATTTTAGAAAAAAAAATCAAGTAGGTATCTTAATAATTGGCGTCTCTGTGACTAATAACATCTTGCAAGTCGGGGTTTGGCGGAAAAATACTAAAAAAATTCATAACTCGAAATCTACAAAAAATCTCTGAACATACATGGGGGGTTAAATCGATAGGTATTGAGGTCCTCTATCATCCTGCTTCGGTTGATCCACCGGTTGTGTTACACCGTGTATAACATCTAGTCTAGATGTTTTGGAATTAATATCGTGACGTCATTGATAACAGCAATTAAATATTAACACAGTTCACAGCAAGTTACAAAATTTCACTAAACAAGCGGAATACAGAAGTAACATTACTTATAATGCTAATAATATGTTTATGTTACATACTTGTATTACATTTTATAAGTAAGTATAGGTCTTTTCCAATGAGGCAAAAACATTCTCCATACATTTTCCATTCTCACAATTTAAAATAACAAGAAAATTTGAGCAGTTTTTGGAGCTCAACAGCTCCGCTGCTATTTATTTTAGGGAAAAAATTTATGTCTCGAATTTGTAGGAAATTTTATGTACTTTCATTCTGCTAAAAAGATAACCTACAAAAAGTTGACAGTTTTCATGTTCAAATTCAAATTTCGCCAGAAAATGGGAATTTTCTTCATTGTTCCGGCATGAAATTTTGTTGGCTAACCTCGGATTAGGATTCAGCACCCCCAAAAAACGTAAAGAATGAAAGAAATTTAGACTACCCCACAACTTTCCATCGAGAAATGTATCTAGACTGGACTAATAGAGTTTTTTGGTACTAGTTAAAGGAAGATTTTAAGGAGGGCTTAACCGTGTCATCTCTATACTATATTACTCTGAGGACATGACAATATCGGATTGTCATTTTAACATCTCCCGTAAATTCTCTTAGCGATTTGATCGTATCCCCATTGTTATCATATCCCTGAAAAGAAAGCCATTGTGTAAGTGTAATAGAAAGTTTTATGTATCGAAATGTTACCGGAAATGTGTGAAATCCGTCATTGCATACAATTCCTAAAATCAGCAGGAAACGTGTGAAATAAATTTCTTTTTTTGTATTACAAATTATAGTTTATTTATTAAAGTAATATATATTATACACATTTAACTAGGAAACAATACTTTTAATTTTTAATTTCTGACAATCAAACATGAGCTCTATTATTGCAAATTGATGTGATGTACCATTATTGACCATACGATAAATAATAAATTAATTTAACTAGGAATTATCTACACTTTTTTAAAACGAATCTGAAACATATCAAATTATGTATGTAATTTTAAGTGCGACTTCAGTTTACCTGCAAAAATAAATAGGTTCTTCGGTTTGATTACGTTTTTATTCTCAATTCATCAATGTGCCAGTTTACCCGAAAAAATAATAAGTTTGTGAGTTATTAAAACACATAATATTCCCTCAGAAAAGCATGAATTAATGAATTAAACAAATTATCTCACACATTTCCTATTTTTTTTTATATAAAGGATCTGGGCTTGCATACACAAACTCAAATACTTTCCTGCACACCTTGCACTAGGCTAAAAGCCTGTATCGCAAAGTGTGGAATACATCGCCAGCGCCGGGGTTTGAACTGGCACCTCTCGCTCGAGAGAATGCCGCCTCAACCAACTGCGCCAACCATGTAATTGACCTGGCATCGTATACAATTCTTACATCTCTGGTAACATATCGATATTATATAATCTCTCCTTCCTATTTATATCTGGCCGCAGTGTGTGAGTTGGTAATTAATCTTAAGCACTAAGCAGTACTTAGAAGCTGTTGTATGAGACTCGATAAGTTTGTTTGACAGGCAACTTGACAACTTTGTGATTTCATTTCTGAAGCCTGAAGCCGCGTTCCAATCCCTCCGTATCGCCAACACTTACAAACTTATATATTGTATCATGAAACTTCAATAATACGAGTATGTCTTATATAGGTATAAGGTAAGGCACTTTCCTTCACATTAAATAATTAATAACATCATCCTACGTTTCATTCTTTCTCTAAAGGTGAACTTACACCAGCAATTTTTCGAGCAATAATTGCGGCAACACGTATACAATTTATATTGATTAACTCTATTTCGCTATATTAGAGATATAGTGACCTTCAAAAATGAAATTAAGAGACACATGATAGAGGCATTTGGCCCGGTAGTCTCCTGAAATTTGCTTTTTTTCGCGGGATGTAACTTTGTTGCTATGTATGATATTTGCTATGAATATATAAATGCAGGATCCCTCCCCACACACGAGACTTGTCTCTATTGGGGAGGTATCTCGAAACATGTATAGTTTTAAGGAACCATATTTGTATGTGTAAAATATTGAGAAAAATAAAAATAATTATGAAATTGAATTGAATTTATTTCGGCAGTATTTAAAGCAAGACAGCAATATTGCGTGCAAACGAGAAAGAGAATTGTCATGATGTCGGCGATATGAATTGCTAAATATCTAATCGGTTTTGACATTTTAGTCCATTCTCTTTCTCGTTTGCACGCAACATCGTTGTCTCGTTGTCGGATATTGTCAACATCGGACTGGAATTGGTGAATGTTACTTAAGTGTGAAGTGATCACATTAAGCCAGCCGACGATCAGTCATAAGCCTGATGGAAAGTTCATCCTTTGCCGTATATCTATTGTAATAACTTATCGTTGTCTCGCTTTAAATATTGCCGAAGTAATTACTATATATTGCGAAATAATGTTGATCAATCCGATTTGTACGAGTTGCCGCAATCATTGCTCGTGTAAGCGCACCTTAAGATGGTAAGATAACTTTATGCGTATATTTTCTTATCACGTATTATTTTTAAGCGAGTGGGTGTCGCTAAGAGAGAGGATTATTTTCCAGAACAAATATCTTGACACCGTAACTAAATATGCTTTGTAGAAGAAAAGGTTCACACATTAAACCAAGGGTGGCCAACCTTTTTAGCAGGCGGGCCAAATTCTAAAAATAAGACTGCCTACCGGGCCGCACAAACAATTCTTCAATTTTACAAATAAATATACTGGTTTGTTTCGGGGGGGGGGGGACAACAGAAATTAAAATAATGTGACAGCCTTAAATATGAAAAGGCGCCGCAGGCGATTTTTAGGGGAAATTTTTAGGGGAAGAATGGGTGCAGTGATGGATCTTATTGTCTTTCTACAACAGGCAATACATACGGTTATATTGTAAGAAGCCGCAAGCCCCCTGATGTCGCCGATGGCCATCAGTCAATAAAATAAAACAAAAATGAGAATCATATCATATCTATATGATTAGATTTTTTTAACAAAATAATGAACAAAATACTTAATATCAAAACAATAAATTAGTGTTAAGTTTAATTTTGTGTGTCAAAACTAAGTGCACATCGAAATCGATATTGAGTGAGGTTGTTCCTACACGCAAACAGTTTTCATCAGTCATTCCTGTTCTCACTCGGGATTTGATATTATATTTTTATTTTCTCACTGCTCCGCGGGCCGCATTCGGATCCCCGGCGGGCCGCATGCGGCCCGCGGGCCGCGGGTTGGCCACCCTAGCATTAAACCATCTTCTAGTGCCAGTGAATTACGTACATATTTCATATGTTGTGCTGAAGAAATGAAAAATGCTACCTTCTATAATTTATCCACAGAAAAGTCCCAAAGAAAAAAAAAACTTTCTCGTGGTGATAATACTCTTCTTCTTCTTGGAATAGATCTTGGATCTGTTTAGCCAGGACTCAAGCCTCGTTCCTGTGATGATGAGGTCCAACTCTCTCTCCATCTTTTCGATGGACGTCCCGGTGGTCGGCGTGCTTCAGGAATCTGACGAGCTTAGGAATTCTTGTGGGGTTCATCCTTTCAACATGATCCCTCCAAAACTGCCTTCTTTTCCTTACGATGTCCTCAACATTACAGGTCCTGCGGATTTCTTCATTTGGTATTCTGTCTCTGAGTGTTCTGCCTAGATGGGTCGCATTGTTTTCATTTCGGACGTTCTGAGGAGTTGTTTCGTCCTTTCTGTGTCTGCTCTTGCTTCGATTCCGTAGGTCATAATTGGTCGAATGCGGGAATTCATGATAATACTCGAATGCATTAAAATAATATACTGAATTACCTTCTATAAAACTTTATAGAACGTTTCAAAAATGCCCTCAAAAACACACAAAAGAAACCTATTTCCAAAATATGATCATGCGATTGTGCATGTGATTTTGAACGTTGAAGAAACGAGAAATATTTTGAAGGTACCTACTCGTCCTTTAAAGCTCGCGACCCAACTATGACGTCACGGTCATTTCCCGCGGCATTAAGGTTCAAAATTGCATGAAAAATCGCATCTCCACTTGCAGTTAACCTCCACCAGCTGCCAAGATATAGAAAATGCACTGTATATTTTCCTTCATACGAATTGTCTATACCTACGAAATAAGTAGGTAGGTACTTTAGGTATTTTTTAAGGGTTTTAATGTTACGACGGTTTCCATAAATAGAATTGTACTCGTATGAAAAACATAAAATCGACATTTGAACATCCCTAGGGAAACTGAATCATTACATATATACTTTCCCACGTTGTGTTTGTCGTAAAAACTGTCGCAGTGTTTTATGATTTCACTGGGGTAAAAATTGTTACGTGAAATTAAAAAAACAACGGAGAAAATTAAAGGAAAACCTAACAAAGTCGTTACATTCTCCATACATTTCCTAACGATTTGTGAAGTTGAAGTTTTGCCCGTATAGTTTATACTTACTATAATTATGTTTTAACAAAACGAAATTCATTTTAATATCTGGAATCAAAGCAACGTAATTGAAAAGAGTAATTATTTTATTTCGCTATAAGTAAATGTTCACAAATATTTTTTTATGTTTTTCCATAGAATTTTCTTTTACAAATATTGCTATAACTTCAAAACTGTTATAATTGCTAATAGTACAGTAAACGGGGAATACCGTTCTATGGGAGATATGCAAATGGTCCGGTATTCCTGAAATTTTGGTGTGTTATTAGTGCCGGTCCTACAATGTTAAGTTCAAAAATATGACCTTCGAGGGCTGTGGCGCTCCAATTGGTAGCGAAAAAACCCATTTATTTTCTGCCATCCATTACTATTTTCTCCCAAACGTAACTCCCAAACGGTTGGTTTTACAGAAAATTTAATCTACATTAAATTAGCCATTGCATGTGCTCTAAACAAATTATTAGACTCAAATAGTTACTGAGTTATGAGCTCTCAAAAAATCGTGTTTTTTTAAACAAATTATAATTTTACCAAGGATTTGATTTAATTGCAGAACTACCGGACCTTTTGCAAGGCAAATGTATAATTTTACTGCAGTATAAACACCCATTGAATATAGATATATAAAAACAGTTTTCAAATCGGACAACTGGAGAATTTTAACAATGCACTAATTAATGCATACAAATTTAACCTAAAATAATATAAAAGTTGTTGGAGATATACCTAACTTATTTTAGGTATAGAACAGTATTTTTCAGCACTGCGCAGATGAAAAAACATTACAAGAAAGCGAGAGGTATCTACATTCACACAATGTAGCTTGATGTGAACTCTCGTGGGGAGGGATCAGAATGGATGTTCCGACGCTTACTAGTCGGCTTTGACTGGCTCAAGTGATCGATAGATGTCGAGTTTCTTTATATATTATTTTTTTACATTATGATTTATAAAGTGAATAGGTATATATTTTAGTACAAAGTGTTATGAAGCAGAATGGAAAATACTACGCTAAATAAAAATTTAATTTACCATTCGAATGAACGCACAATATTTATACGTGTAAGGATAGGGTCTGGCAATCTGTTCTCTCTGCCTACCCAGCTAACAACGTCATTTTTGACGGGTTATAGCTAGGGTTGCCACCTCTCCGGGTTCGACCCGGAGTCTACGGGTTTGAGTGGCGTTCTCCGGGCTCCGGGTTAGCATAGTGTATCTCCGGGTGGGAAATTTTTGTCATGACTAAAAAAAAAAAGGAAAATAACCCCGGGGTCCCGGTCCCCCCCATCGAAAAACCGGGGCTCTGGGTCAGCATACAAAATCTCCGGGTTTGTAATTATGGTGTGGACGAAAAAAAAAAAAAAAAAAACGGAAAATACCCGGGGTCCCGGTTTCCCCCATAGAAAAACGGGGACTACGGGTCAGCATAGTAAATCTCCGGGTTTGTAATTATTGTGTGGACCAAAAAAAAAAAAAAAAAGGTCAACTATTATTACACATTATTACAAATCTCCGGGCCTACGCTCTTACAAAGGTGGCAACCCTAGTTATAGCTAGTACTTGAAAAGAATTAAGAGGAAAAATTCCCTTGGGGGGCCATAGGTGCCTATTTCTAACCTTGGAAATAGACGGAATGAGGGAGATTAGAGACAGAGTGGCCTTCAAAAAAGAAATTAAGAGACACATGATAGAGGCCTTTGGCCCAGTAGTCTCCTAAAATTTGCTCATTTGTTTCGCGGGGTGTAACTTTTTTGCTATGTATGATGTTTGCTAAGTATATATAGATACAGGATCCCTCCCCACACACGAGACTTGTCTCTATTGGGGAGGTATCTCGAAACATGTATACTTTTAAGGAACCGTATTTTTATGTGTAAAATATTGAGAAAAATAAAAGAAATTTTGAAATTAAAATTGAATTGAGGTGGTTATGAAAGAATCTTCAATGTATTAATATAAATACGTACCCTTGGTAGCCAGGAGCTCATCCTTCCTCATCCTCTTACTTCTGAGAAGCACCTTGTTTTGTTTGATGATATTGCATCTAATGAAATAATTCTGGTTTTATTAATCTGTTTAAACCTTTGATGTGAAATCCTTGTGAAGTATTAGGAATTAACAATTCATAGCAGCCTTCAGGCTCAGGCTATATAATCTATACAGCCTACAGCAGCGATTCTTAACCTCGGGTCGCGACCCAAATTCGGGTCGCGAAAAATCCCCAAACGACTTAAATAAAGAGAAAAAAAAACATTTTTGAAACATTTTTAATAAGGTAGGTGCCTACTTGCTTATGTTAAAAGTTTCGCCAGCGGCGCTATTTACACGGTGGCTTTCCTTCTATTGATAAACAATTGGGTTAATTACTTCATCATTTTTTCTAAAAAAATTCGCCTGCGGCGCTAACTTTGTGTTGCATTTTTATTGGATGGGGTGAAGTCGGTGCCTATACCTACAGGAAGTGTAAATCAGCATTGCATTAACCTGTTTATTATCACTGGAAAATAAAACAAAACATTAGGATCGCGGGCTTCAAATATATTTATATTTTGGGTCACCAGCCAAAAAGGTTAAGAACCGCTGGCCTACAGCTTAAGGCAAATGGGAAACAGTGGGGTGATTTAATTGTATGGATACCATGAACTACCAAATAATGTACTATATCTATATTTATTTATTTGCAAACACAGACCCAAAAACAAATGACAAACCCGATTGGCGATTATGCAAAATACGCCCTAAGTATCATTACTAGTTGGAGTACCTACCCGTGTGAATTCACGGGGATAGACATTTTCAACCAAGATTTTATTTAACTTCATCCGCAATCATTGCGTCGACATTTTCCTATTCAAGATGAACTTTCCAATGTCCCAGCTACTCCCAGCACCTTGAAATTTTGCACGCATATTTGCTTTAGTTGACAATTGTAATACCTATTGTTTTATCATAAACGCAGTTTAATTGGTTTTGGTAGATAAATTTTAGTTATTATAATATTCATACTTAAGCGTAGTTCTTTAAAAGTATTTATAGTTTTTTTTATTAATTTAGCTCCTAGAAAATATGTGGCATTTAAAGAAAAAGTATAAAAACATTAGATTACATTATTCATTTACTGAACATTTATTCTGTGATAAGTTGCAGTCATTTGAATTTACCTGAATCGCCTAGACACACTACTTTTGATTTTATTTAAGTGAAACTAGTAAGTATACAACTTTGTAATTCTGCGGGTAGGTGCCAAAACCGACATCAGACATTTACATTTTTATATAACGGATATTAAAGAGAAATTGAAACAAAATAATGAATTAAGCTCGATTGAATAAACATGTTGGTATTATGTAGGCATCACCATGGGCGCGTCGTCAGGGAGGGGGGCAGCTGGCTCCCCTAGAGATTGGAATAGGTACCTATTTATTGTTTCACACTAAATGATAAAACCTCACAAAAAATCACATTACTACCACACATTTTTTCATTATATCATACATTTTCTAAAATTAGCATGAAAAACCATCGGTTTCTTAAAAAAAAATTTCATGCGGCGCCGTTTTTTGTTCCTTTAAAAACTTTTTTAATTCATGTTATTGTACATTTTTAATTCATATTATATACATTTTCAAATAAACAAACCTCATCACTAACTTCTTCACTATGTCTCACAAAAAACAATTCTACTGCGGCGCTATTTTATCGTTGTTTATGCTATAACATTTTTTTTAAATAGATTACGTGTAGGTTTCACCAGGTGTAGGGAAAACATGCACAGGTGGGGTATAAGGGTGGAGAAGGATGTCTCCTACGATTGCGGAGAGACCCAGACTGACAAACACCTCCTCGGATGCCAGTGAGGTGCGATGCGAGGGACCTGATGATGGTCACTGACACTGCCGCTATGGCTGCTAATTTCTGGAATGGGGTGGCCTAGTGGGGAGAAGCTCGGACCCGAAAATGAATGAATGATTTTTTTTAAATTTTTGTTGCCCCCCCTAGCTCCGAGGCTGTTGACGCCCATGTTAGTAGATATTATGTATGCCTCACTGAATGTTAATATTATTGTTTATTGTTGAGTGTGAAAGAGTTCATTATGAGTTCCATGTTTTTTTATGTTTATAACTCAACAACACAACAACAGAATATTGAAATCGTAAAATTCACAATGGAGTTAATTTGTAACACAAAATGGTGTTAAATTCTATTGCCAAATTATGCAATGCTGTGAACAGTAAATTGGGTAACATTATTGCGTGTACTGAACCTAACTACTGTACACAATATATATGTAACTATACTACCATTGGTAAAGGGAGGCATATCGCCATTTCTATGTATTGACATACGTATTGACTAACTGACGAAATGCTGGTCGGAACCTTTTACACTCCGATCAGCATTGATATGAATGAATGAATGAATGAATGAATGAATGAAAAGTTTATTTTTCCAGATATGTACATACAGCTTACAAGAACAATTAATTTTGATATACACATATATAGACATAAATAAATACAAAATGCCGCGCGGCACCAGTCGCTCAACTATCTGGAAATATTTTACTGCCTCACTAGACCGGAGTCTGGTCTGAGACAGTAGACGCCAAATCTATTTGTGACGGAAGTATAATGTTGCAACAGTAATCGCTAAAATACATTTCACTGGAACAACACTGGACCAATCAAAACAAACACTAAGAACAGTGGCAACAAAGGGACAAGCCCTGAGTACAATAATAATAAATAAGTGTAATCTGTATAAAATAGTGGAGAAATGTGAATTGTATAAAAATAAACATAAAAATAAAAAAAAGAAGAAAGTCATAAAAGAAGAAAGTCAAAAAAAGAAGAAAGAAAAAAATATTGGATCATATTTTCTGTTCTATTGATGTATAATTATATATATTTATATACTAATGTACTATTGTTTATATATAATTATTTTTCGCATGATATGTTCAAATGACGATTCCAGGTGTCCGGATGGGCCTACGGATGATAAACAATTTAAAAAAGTCGGTTTTTTCAGGCCTTGGATCTAGACTAATTTACTAAACACGCCTTGTAAAAAAATTCGATAAATACATTGAACCTTCCTCTAGTGAATTTCTATAGGTTCCTAGAAAAAAGTGAAAAATACCTTTTCATAATCAGTAACACGTTTCCCGAAAGTCTCAATCAGTGATGATATGCATTAAAATCTAGTCAATGAATGTAATTTTTTTAACAAAGCGATATTATCCCCAAAATATTTAAATAATAAACGCTATTTTTGACAAGTAGTTATATATCAACAAATACACAGCAAAGGATGGACCTTCCATTAGGATCACATTAAGCCAGCCGACGATCAGTCATAAGCCTGATGGAAGTTACATCCTTTCCTGTGTATCTGTTGAGATATAACTACTTGCTAGTGTTAACATTTGATCATGAGATTTTGAACCCTAAAGTCGAGGGAAATATTTTACGGATACTCCTCCCCTTAATATAACGGCTGTGATAGTGAACAAGGATTTGTCGATTGAAATAATATCACTATTTGTTGGGCCGTAAGCATAACCAGTGGCGGACTGGCTCCATTACTGGCTCTAAAAATTCAGGTTGCCATGGTAATAATGCCGGGGCCCCGTAGTTTTCTTAGCGAGATTTTCACGAAGTGTACCCAGTATAGGGAAAAGAACTAAAAATGTTATATTTAAAATAAAAAGTAAGTATCGCCGCAGGTCTTTTTTCTTCAGGATCTTTTTTAAATTGTTGGAAGAAGTTCGTGATATAGATCTGGTTTATTGGTTTTAAAATGGTATACAATAATACCTGCATAGTTATTAAAAGCGCCGCAGTCAAAAATTTTCATGAAAATTGTGATTTGACGGATATTCCCAACAATTTTAGAAAATTTATAATATATGACCAAAAGCGATGTTATTAATTTACTTATTTGATGTCAAAGTACGGGCTTAGCTGACAACTTAGCCAATCTGCCACTGAGCGCAACATTATATGGGAGGGAGGAGGGCACTAGCGGATCCAGGGGAGGGGCTAGGGGGCTGAACCCCCCCCCCCCCCCCAAAACCATGAGTGACAGTACTTTATATGCAACAAATCTAGGGGTTTCAGCCCCTTAGCACCCCCCCCCCCAAAACGTTCAGTGACAGTAATTTTTACCATGTGACGACATTCAGCCACCTCACCCCAAATTGAATCCTGGATCCGCTACTGGAGGAGGGGGAAGCTATGATAGAAAAATGATTATTCCAAAAGTAATAATGATGTCATATGACTGATAAATGGGGGATGGACATGCGAGTCTCATACGAATACAGGAGATAATAATATGGGAAATTATGTGGCGAAGGGGAAGATGAGAATGGAAATTAATAAAGAAATTGTTGATCTTGCAAGAATTTTTATACGGCCTCGTCTCCGAATATAATTAAACTATGAAAATCTTGATTTGGGATATACCAAAATAATTTACGTATGAAACCGGAATTTATCTGCATTGCGCAGACGGAAATACATTACAGTTTTTTCCTCAACAGAAACGAGAGGTATTTTCATTCAATAATGTAGCGCTATGTGAACTCCCTTGGGGAGGAAGCAGGATGGGTGTTCAGCCGACTCGTAAGCGTCTGAACATCCATCCTGCTTCCTCCCCAAGGATGTTCACATAGGGCTTCATTATGTGGATGAAGATGCTCTCGTCTCTGTTGAGGAAAAAACTATGAAAATCTTATTCATTAGAAGACCATATGCTGCAATTTGGCTTTGCCGTTTACTCATTTACTCAGTCAATACTGAAAGCATCGTCTTGAAACTGAAAACAGTGATAGATGGAAGTATTGACTACAAGTTGACTGTCCTAGAATTAGAATATTAGGAAATTCCTCGAATAAAAAAATATTCCGAATGTACCGCTGAAATTTACGGAATCCGAAGATTTTCCGTTCAGCTTTTCAGATGTAAAAGTATCTGTTTAGCCAAAATATAGGCGAACTGTTACCAACCCATGTTCATTTGACAAAGGATAGAAATCTTCTATTAGAAGAGTATGTACTTATAAACTTTTATTATATGTTTGGTTGTGTTACAATTGAACTAAGAAGATAGGCAAAATATAGCTGAATTTCAAAAAAAATAATAATAGCGATAGTCATAGTATATATCAGTGGCTTATATAGGTTTTCATTTCTGGGGGGGGGCGAAATAATTACTGAGGAAGGCAATTAAAATTTTGATATTTTTACCACGCCTATGTAATTTATAAGCGCCGCAGGCGAATGCAATCAATAAGCGCCGCAGGCGAAATTTTTTCGTGAAGGTGAGTTAGATATAGGTTGCGTTTTAGCTTGGCATTATAAGTGTTGTGTTAAAAATGTAATGTATCGCCTGCGGCGCTACTTTTTTGAAAAATACTTTTCTCTTCCTATAGCAGATGGCACATCATTGTTTGACATTTCGGGGGAGGCCCGGGCTCCCTCGGCCCCCCCTATATATGTCACTGAAAGATATAGATTGTCCATTAGATTGATTAAAATGGGATATTATATTAAACATATTATGAATCGACAAAAAACTTGGATTAATAAATATTGGAAAATAATAATGGAACCCAAATCATGATTTGGACATTCGGTACTTTCAACATTTGATCTAATTAAGGTTATGACGTCACGGTCATTACCCGCGGCGTTAAGGTTCAAAATCGCATGAACAATCGCATGATCGATTCATTAAAAAATACTTTTATGGTCATTCCCTACATATAACGCATATTATTGATACAAAAAAAATCTCTGCGACTTTCGGTTGTCTTTCGGAAAAAAGATCAGAGGTATTTTTCATAATAATTTTTTTTTTGAGAAATCTATACAAGTTATAAAAAATCTTTTACGGTCATTACCTGGATAAAGTTTCAATGTATCTGCCCTATTTTTTCCAAAGCATATTTAGTAAGGTTGTAGAGATCTAAGGTCTCCCGTTTTTTTTTTGAAATGTCAAATGACCACTCTTGAATTGAAAGGTTAAATTAAATAGAAAGAAACTCCTATAGATTTTTTCTGAAATTCTTTTGAATTGGAAAAGTAGTTCTGCATTTTTTATACTGAATTTAAAATACGGGTGCCTAATGATGTTTGTTGTTGAAGGTACCTTCTAACTTTCAACCTTCTAAAGTTTGGTAGGTATCAATGACGAAGTTACCATGGCCGGGTGTAAACTTCGGACACTTCTTGCAGAAGTTTTCTAGAGGTGCACTTACACGATCAATATAATTGCGACACTCGTAAAAATCGTATTGATTAACATTATTTCGCAATATATAGCAATTATTTTGGCACCTTGAGGCGTTCGGTAGCCTGGTTGATAACGCGCTCGACTGTTAATCTGGCGGTTGTGGGTTCAATCCCCGATGTCGACTTACTCTACTTCACGACACAAGCTTTTCAAGCTTTCTCTGACAAAGATGTATTTGGGTTTATTTCGATAAACTCAGATTAATTAAAAAAAAAATAAAGCGAGACAACGATATTGCGTGCAAACGAGAAAGAGAATTGTCATGATGTCGGCGACACGGATTGGTGAATATTCAATCGGTTTGGACATTTTAGTCAATTCTCTTTCTCGTTTGCCCGAAATATCGTTGTCTCGCTTTAAATATTGTCGAAATAATTGCTATATACGTAGTTGTTGAAGGTTTTCACGATGATCCATAATGTAGATTTGTTTTTCGGGTTAACATCACAATCCGTGACCAATGCGGCAGTAGATTCGCCGAAACGTCAGAGAACAGCTACACAATGTGTGTGTGTGTGTGTGTGTGTGAGAGGGTGTGTGTGTGTGTGTGTGAGTGAATTGATGTATGTACTTTCTCTGTGTTTTGTTGCAGTAATGCCTAATCATCCGATGCACTGGTGAAATATATAATGAATTATTGATACTTTTTTTAATATCTTGTTGTTTGATTCGCGGTCTTTGTGATTGCTCCTTGGACAAATGTCATTGTTGTTATTTGCTTTTTGCTCTGCCGTGAGTGACTTATTTTATTTTGTTTTTTTTTTCTTATTATATTTCTTATGTATAGTATATTAAGTACCTGTGTTTATTATGTGAAATGTAAAAGCAACTTTGTTGCGTGGAACATAAATAAAAAATACAATTTGTACGAGCTGCCGCAATTATTCTCAATAAATTGCTCGTATAAGCGCATCTTTAAAACGTATTGGCATAGGTCGAGTGCTTTCTGTATGTGTCATGAAGCATCATCAATCCTTAAGTTGAAACGTTTATTTCCAAATATTCCTTGTCTTGTCTCCCTTGTCCTCCACTGAGGGAATGGGAAGGGATAATTAGATCCTTCTTGAAGGTAGTTGAACTACAAACAAATATTCAACATTACTGACCCACTCCATTAAAATAGATAGATATAAGTATTACACTTGAAATACATATAATTTGCTGTGCGTCTCTGGGATTTTTCAAAAGATTTTTGGTGGACTCGGTTCTAATTGAATTGAAACACAACAAACTCTGGAAAATAAATATAAAATAGAAAAAAATCAATAGATATCGTTGGCCATTTATAGTTAAAAATTTATAGGTGTGTCCCAATATTTATCTAAGTACCTATTAAAAAAACTTATTAATTAAATCCACAGATTGATATTCAACCTTTTTTTTATTATCTTTCGATTAATTAATTACCTATATATTTTGTCTTTAAAGGATAGTGATGAATAATTTTTCACTAGCTAAAGTTCAATTATTAATTCAATATTTTAGGCCTAAGATCACTCGCAAACGAGTGGAGGGCCTTAAATAGAATAAATAATAATAAATAAGTTCAAATTTTCAAATGGAAAGCAGGCTGTATTTCGCCAGTTTGTCGCTTGTTTAGCAAACTTTTTTAATCACAGCACTGAAATTTCGCCGCAAACCAAATTCAGAGCTTTGAGCGAATTTTAAAAATACATAGCTTGGGAATATATTATTGATTTCTGTCTTGATTTTGGGGTTACATACTCTTACACGTACGGGAGTCACTCCATGGCTCAACTTTATACAAAATTCGCATTACTTATGGATCCATCGAGACTGACGTACATTATTGAGAAAGTGTGGAATGTGTTTCATGTTTGGGAGCTTATACCATTTAAGCTTAAAAAAGAAGCTATGAATTATATATTATTTAAACATTTTGCAGTGTGCCGCGATTCATAATATGAGTATTTTCAGTACTTAGGTAGGTATTTTTACCTCCGCTATACTTTCAGAATTTTCCAAATCATTTTCCCGAATCTGACATTACTTGAGAGCTGAGAAGAGTGCTATTGTATTTTATGAATAAATGAAATATTTTCATGAATGAATTATTGGGATATACCATATACCAATTATTGAGATATACCATTTATTGGGATATACCATCACGGTATTGGAGAAGACATAGTAGAAGCGGATCATCAAAATCAAGTGAATTAAAAAAAATGACACGTTTTGTTCAAAAAAATGATTACACTAAATTAAAATCTATGTAGCTAATCTTTACAAATCTCTTCAATCGTTTGCTTATCATTCAGTATTTTGTCACTATTTTATTTATTTTTTATACATACATGTAACCTTGAGCTATGATATTGTGGTTAGTATTGCCCCGAAACAGGCTATCGCCTAGTGGGGCAATAAAATCCAGTACTTTTTGTTAATGTTTTTACTTTGTAAAATGCTTTGGATAATAAATAAATTAAATTAAATGAAAATGAAATCTGACAAAATTTTAATTTCGATCTGAATTCCTTTAACATGATACCACATATGACCCCGCACAACCCTTGGATCTCCTCAAACTTTACATATTTTTTTTGTCTCTGGAGAACGCTAATCCAAGTGGTACAGAATCGTATCTAAATAATCTAGTTTACACAATAAGTGAATGTTTCAGAATTCTGAAATGAGTTAAAATTCGTTTTAAAGTTTTGGAGACGACAACAACAACGCCAAGGGAAGTTAAATAAAAGTTTGTAATAAAGGTACCTACATACATAATCTTGATTATTATATACTTACTTATTGACGTAATATGGCTATTGAGAAGCCCCGCTAAAAAGTATTCCGTTAAGGTCCTACATGCTGTCATACAGCTTCGGCGCCCTGAATTGTTCCCAGCCAATACTGAGAGAATCCTCTTGAAACTTAAGACAGTGATAGAATTGACTGTTTTAGAATTACAATATTTAGAAATTCCTCGAATAAAAAAATATACCCAAAGTTCTCCTAAAACTACGGGATCTGAAGATTTTCCGTTCAGTTTTTCAGATATAAAAGTGTAATTTAGTCAAAATACTGGTAATTATAATGTTAAGAAATCGGCTGTTTTAGATTTTTAAATTTCTTCCCAGGTTTCTTTTAAAAAGGTATAATTCACATTGTCGCTTACGTTATTCTTATTTCGGGCTAACATTCTCATACAAAATTTGAAAAAGTTGAAGCGACAATAGAAGGATTTTTGCTCAGTGCATATAAGCCCTTAAACATTTCAGAATTCATGTAGGCAGAGTGTTCCAATTTCCAATAAATTAAAGTTTGAGAAGTCTGGTGAGACTTTCTCTAATGTTTTCTGTTTTATGGAAAACTTTTTGATTTCATGCGTAGGGTTTCTATTTCAGAAGGTAATCAAGTAATCATTATATAAGTACCTAATATGTTCAAACTTTAGGAAGTATGTATAGGAGTTAGGAGAACTTACATCCGCTGGTAATTTAATAAGCATCCTTAAAACTTACAAGTTTTTTCTTTGTTTTAAGAATCTGAGGAATATATAATTGTTTTTTGTTATTTTTATCCGGTGACCTTAGCACAGGCACTTAGACTCTTCAATTTTACTATATTCAACATATATTTATTCGTATGTAAATTGGGATTGAATGTAAGATATTGATTTTGCAATAAGTCCGCCCTATAGCATACTACTATTGTCTTGTTTTGTAGCTCTTAGACTCTCCACACACGTCCGGAAGTTCAGTTAACTGAATCGACCGTTTGCAAAAGAGCTCCGACCACAACCTCTCTCTGACTACAGTGTTACCCTGATTTTGAATGATATTTTGGCTAATAATCGCAATTTATCAGTGCTTATCAGTGCTAAATACAGTGTACATAAAAGGCTCTTTTGGCATTTCGTCAGGGATGTGACGTCATAAAATAGGATGTTTAAATTATACTAACAATTAGAATATAATGCATTAGCCATTTAAAGCAATAGTCAGTCCAATTCTGAAGTGAATGTAAATGGTTCATTTCAGCATTTTATAGACAGAGTAAAAAGATTATTTAGAAG
Source organism: Ceraclea dissimilis (assembly GCA_963576895.1). Lineage (NCBI taxonomy): Eukaryota > Metazoa > Arthropoda > Insecta > Trichoptera > Leptoceridae > Ceraclea > Ceraclea dissimilis. Next base: position 250,722 of record OY756374.1, read on the forward strand.
ATCCGCACCACAGTACCTACTAAAAACGAAAACATTTATGGTTTATTAAAAAAATGTGTGTGGTGGATGTGCGTACCTAAATGCAGCCCTGACCAAATAATCCATATACAGGGTTGAACTTTTTACCTAATAATAATAACAATAAGATATTAGCAACTAAAGGATGAAATATTAGGTAACTGTATGAAATACAAATAATTATTTACGGCGCTATAACAATTACCCCTTTGTAAATCCTTATCTTACTCGGTACATAAATTCTTATTGTAATGAAGATCAAAGGTTTTGGTCACAAAGCAACTACCTTATATTATCATTAATAACAATAATAACTGCTATAATATTGGGTAAATGCTTTATTTCAATTATTGCTATAGGATAGGTATATTATATATTATGTGTACGTGACCACCTTTCTGGTTATGGCTCACCACAAACGTCCCGAAGTTCAGTTCCGGAATCGACCATTTTGCAAAAAAGTTCCGACCAAAACCTCTTCCTGTATTTAAAATCGGGGTGACGCTGAATTCAGAGAGAGGTTTTGATCGGAACTTTTTTGCAAAACGGTCGATTCCGGAACTGAACTTCGGGACGTGTGTGGAGAGGCTATAACTTAGACAAACAATAAGTTTGTATAGACTATATTAAAACAACAAGACAGATTGGAAGGTGGTAGATGAATAGCGACAATTGGCTTTGTCGACCGCGCAGTTAGTCTGCGCATGCGCTATTGCATTGTATTGTGCCTCAAACAAAACTTGCATTCATCAGTTACCATACAGTGAAAGAATCACTCATTTAACATGAATAGTTCCAAAGTTATACCTTTTTTAAAATAGGGTCCATGTTTTCCGATGACCCTTACGGCGATATACATAAGAACGTTTTTAGTTTGCATTTTATCTGCGTGTTTCGGGTGAGAAAGCTTCGGAAAGTTCCACCCCTGTACTTTATGTAGGTACCTATGTATTAGTGGCGAAGGGTGGATTTCTGCAGAAGGGAAGCCGGGGCTAACATTTCTTATGGGATTACGTCAGATTAGACACTGTTATACTTATCATTTTTGCCAAAAGTCAACTCGATGGGAATCGTGTTCTTAGATAGCTTCGCGACTGCTATGTATATATCTGTATTCTATGTATGTATAAATAGTATATGATATGGTCGATGATGTCACAATAAATATGTAGTATGAGTTGAATAATGTTGTCTATAAATATCTGCCTGTCTTGCATTACAAACGCCTTGTCATTTCTGCTGCCGTCCCAACACATCAGTGCCATTCCTGGTGCCTTCACACCTCTCTGAGGAAGTCGATATTAATTATTGTAAATATTCCATTACATAATACTGGTATTATCCAAGTCATGTATGTATCTAACGCTGGCCCATTGGAAAATTTTGCAAGTTCTATGAATATGTATGTAAATTTAAAGCAGCGACGCCTTCATGGGTGGCTAGAAATTTTCGTTGAAGTCTCACTTTTTATGAATGAACATTTGAAATTTGGAAGTGTAGGTAGGTCCCCACTTATGAAATTATGAATGAAAATAGTTTTGAAATATTTCTTTCGTGGAAATAATCAAGTAAGTACCATTTTATACAACGTGACAGAAAATGCAAATAGTTTTTTTTTTTGTAAAATTAATCTGGGTTAATCGAAATAAACCCAAATACATCTTTGCACACTTCACAGAAAGCTTAAAAGCTTGTGTTGTGAAGTGGAGTAAGTCGGGGAGAATTCTCATACATACTATATGGTACGTACCTATACAATGCTATGATATTAGAAAGACGGGGAAAAGACGGAGCCTTGTGATCTTCCTGTGTTTACTCGAGGAACTTTGAAGGGTGGAGTACTAATAAACTCCGTGAATTTTCACGGGTAGGTACCCACTAGTCTATACTATATAAGTAATTAGTAACTAATTACACAGGTATAAAGAACACCTACCAATATGAGTTGTGAGTATATTGATTTTATAGTACCTACTATACATAGGTGTGCCAACTTACCTGCCTCTTGTAAGAATGATCGATGAGGGAACTGTACAAGAAAGTGTGATTAGCATAAAAATGTGTTGAAAGGAATAATCCAAAGTATTATTAAAAGAATATTGTCCCTCTACCTTCAATATATACAATACATGTAGGTTATAGAATACTCGTATAATACCTACTAGAGGAGTATTAGGTGCTTACAGAATAAGATGAATGTATGTACACATGGACGTCGCCAGCTTTGGAGCTGGGCGGCGGAGCAACCAAAATTTAAGTACTTATATATTAATATTTTTTTTTGGGTGACTAAATGAAGGTCAAGATGTAGTTTGGTTTTAAATATGGACACTTTAGTAAATAGCGCCGCAGGCAATGGGTGTAAGTTATGATTTTTTTTATGAAACAATTGCATTTATTTTCGTACTGAAAATTTATGATATGATGGGGAAATGTGTAAGTATTAATAATGTTATTTTTATAATTAAGTATGAAGAAGTACCTATTCCAATCTCTAAGGGAGGTAGCTGCCCTCTGCCCCCCCTTGGCGACGACCGTGTACAATACAGTTAGATATTTTACAGAGACTCGGTCTCTAATCCTAACATACAATGGAGAATGGAGATCATACTCTAAATTCATTCTAATCTATAAATGTACCTTTAACAATAATAATAACTTAGACAAAGACGGTATTTAGAATTTACAGGCTATGTGAACAATTGGAAATACTGGAATACAATATTCAATTCTATTCTATCCCCACCCTCCGTGCGGGATAGGCAGAGAGAAAAGATCGCCAGACTTTCCTATCCATACAAACCTTCTTCCGCAGCCCCTCAGGTCCATTGTTGGACATAGACCTTCCCTTTGGTCCACCCTTGAGCACACTGCATCCATCCACCACCGGTACATTTCCTAATATCATCGGACCACCTTTCCTGGGGTCTCCAGACGCTTCTTCGGCTTGTTCTTGGCCGCCATTCTATTATCTTCTTGCGGCCTATCTACTTCTTGCTATATTATTACTACCGTCACACTCAGTCACACAGTCTACAATTCCTTTTACTTAAAACACGTCCGTCCTTGAGCATCTGATTTACATGGTCGAGCCAATATTTTGGGCGGCCGCGCTTCCTTCATTCTCTCAAGTATATTTTCTTTGTTATCCTTTCATCATTCATCCTCTCTCCATGACCCAACCATCTCAACTTGTTCACTTTCATTCTAGTTACAGCATCCGTTTTACAGTCATCCAACTCCCATATTATAGTCACACATGCTTATTAATTTATTTTTCTTTTTTTTCAGAAAAGATTGCGTCTTCCGATGACTTCGACAAGATTGAATTTGGCGACGAAGTCGAGTCAAGAATATTAATAACTGAAGAGTATTATGACTTACATCACAGGCCAAGTCCTTCTCCAAGATATCTTCAACTGGGAAACCAGACTGTGGACTTCAATACTCTCTTCAAAGTGCCACCAAATGAAGAAGGCCAAGCAAGAGATAAGGTCGAGGAGAAGACTGCTTTAAGGAAAGTCCTGGCGCAGTTAGATATTGTAAAGGAGACTGAATTAAGACATCATAAGTCCATAAAGCACACCATTCACGATTTGAAGCAGAAGCTTATTGCTTCCAAAGAACTCGATAAGAATGGCGGGACATGGTCAGGGCAGATACCCTGGCTCCAGAGAAAACACAACTATGAACAAGACATAAGGCATGGGCCACTCTTTGATGACATGTCATCAGACAATGCTTCCGTCACTGTACAAGTTGGTCATACAGCTCACATCAACTGTAGAGTCAGTCTGCTAAGAGATAAAACGGTTAGTAAATTTTGACTACTTCCATCATATTCTATTCTTTCACGCCGCATGGCTTGCGGGCTGGGCAGAGAGAACAGATCGCAAAACTTTCCGGTCCTTACACACTTCTTACCTCCGTCACATTCATACAATTCATCACACACACTCTACGATTCCATTCACTCAAAACACATCCGTTCTTGAGAATCGACATGGTCAAGCCAGGTGATTTTTGGACGGCCGCGCTTCCATACACCTCGTCTTTCTCCCAAGTATATTTTCATTGTTATGATTTCATCATTCATCCTCTCTACGTGTCCCAATCATTTCGATTTGTTCACATTCATTCTAGTCACAACATCCGTTTAACATTCACTTAACTTTCTGATCACTTCATTTCTTATCCTTTCTCTCCACACATTCTTCTCAGCGATCTCATCTCGACAGCATTTATACCTGATTTTTCCTTCTTCAGCCATGTCCATGTCTCACTCGCATACATCAGTGTTGGCACCAGGACGGCGTTGTGCACCAGTAATTTTGGCAGCAGACACATTAGCGTTGCTATATTTGATTAAATGCTCCGTTTACCCTGGTACCGGCAGACTTTCTTCTTTATATATCTCTTTCAGTTGATAAATCCATAATCGTCTATTCTCTGTAGGTGTCATGGGTTCGAAGGAGACTGGGAGAACCTCCCGTGCTGCTGACAGTAGGAGATCTCACCTATACAGGAGACTCGCGGTATTCTGTCCAGTTCAGATACCCTGGGAACTGGAGACTGCAGATCTCTCCAGTGTATAAAACGGACGAAGGCCTGTATGAGTGTCAAGTGTCGACACATCCTCCTGCGGTCATAAGAGCTCATCTAATTGTTGAAGGTATGATTTAATATACTAATTAGTGTTGTAACGAATAGTATATTCAGACCGAATACCGAATATTCGGCCGGACTATTCGGCCTTATTAACGGAGATGCGAATTTTGACGTGCATACCACATTATTCCAAATATCGCACATCCTGCTCTGAATTAAATCGCCTAAAATTTTCCAATATTTGACTGTCAAAAAACTGACGTTTACCTATATAGGTAACAAAATAATTGGTTTTTGCTAAGATACATTCCCATACATTCCCACATACATACATACATTCCCATACATTCCCACATACATACATACATTCCCATACATTCCCACATACATACATATATTCCCATGAATTTACATAGACAATGTGGTACACCGCCTTAATTATTTTTGTTTTTACAGAAATGAATCTGAGTTTATCGAAATATACACCTTTGTACACTTCGCAGTAAGCTTGAAAAGCTTGTGTCGTGAAGTAGGTCGGCATTACTGTGTGTTTTTATTACTTATTTAGGAATACTCTTTTTCTTTAAAGAAACAGGAGAAAAAACGCACCTTTTGAAGTATTCGGCATTCGGTCGAATACCGAATACTCCAAAAAGGGGCTGAATACCGAATTGTAACCGAATATTCGTCACATCTCTAATATCTATTAATCATAGAAGATAGATGATAGTAAATGTCACTCTGCATAATTGCATCCTGATCCTTTGTGTTCATTATCCAAGCCTGAACTAATAGCCTAAGATCCGGGCGCTCAAAATATGACCCATCTGTTTTTGACCGAAATGTAATTCAAATGACAGTTTACACATGGGGTCATACATCGCACTGTTGCCTATTAAAATCTCCCCTGCCCCACGAAAACGACCCCCTTAGGCGATTTTTGCATTTTTTAGGAATTTGGTAAGAAAAATTTTCGTAGGGCCAGCAGTTTACCCGCAATGTCCGGTAAAATCAGATTGGTCATATTTTGAGCGGCTGGATCTTAGGTTATAATGAGGATTCTAGTTAATGCATTATTCTTGTATAATATATGGATATTCTAATGTTAATGTGGTCTGCAATCTTCAAGTACCTAGTCACACATTTGAGTACCTACTAGTACATACCTACTACTAGGTACGTATACTTAGGGTTGCCTGTCACCGGTTTTATGCCTCGTGTCCCGAACAAACCTTCAGGGACGCCTAAATGTCCCGGTTTTCTGAGGAGTTGGTATATTTTTCGGATTTTAATCATTTGTGGTTTTTTTTACGGTTCATTTACAAAATAATGTAAAAAAAACCATTAGCGGTTCGTAAAATTTTCGATTTGAAACTAGTTCCCCTTCTCTACCCAAACTAGATAGGTTGTGCCAAAAAATTCACCTGCGGCTCAATTTACACGGTGGTTTGCCTACTACATATTATAAACAATCAGGTTAATCACTTCATTGTTAATTTTTCACATCTGAAAAATTTCGTCTGCGGAGCTAACTTTTTGATTCTTTTTTTATAAGGTAAAAATCTTCTGAGGTGGTGGGGGCGGCGATGTCAAGTGTTGCCTATACCTAGAAAAAGTGTAAATTCAGCGCTGGTACCCCCTTCCCCGCTCATAAAAAAATTAGTTTCACTTCAAAAAAATCTGGCTACCATACGTATACTATAAAATAAGTTACGTCAGATTTGGATTTGGAATAAATTTGAATTCGTAACTTATTCCAAATTATAGAATTACTTTTGTTTTACAAGTGGGTACGTGCCTAGTGAAGTTACCCACAGTTCCGTCAGTGAAATAATAATTTAAAATCACCCCTCCTCCCAGCCACTCAGCTCATTATTCCATGAAATTTATTAAGGGAAGTTCTCACTGAAACAAATTGAATAATAAAATCGTCATTTGGCATCAGTTGTTGGTACATATTATACTTACCTATACTACAACACAACTTTATAATAATTAGAGAAAATAAAAAGTTCTATCCCAACTCGAGCTGCGGAAATATGACGAATTGCAAAATATCTGTATACTATACCTCCCTTGCGGGATAGGCAGAGAGAACGGATCGCCAGACTTTCCTATCCTTACACACACTTCGGGCTTTCGTCACATTCATGCAATTCCTCATACACATCTACGATTACTTTTACTCAAAACACATCCGTCCCTTATATCTGTAAACGTGTCCGGACAAAAGCTCATAAGAATATTGCTCAACATGAATAAATCCCAAAAAAGACGAAAGGCCTTAAGAAATTTGCTCAAGGGACAAAAGTTCAAATCTAATTGGAATTTGTAAATAAAATTAATTGTATCTATTAACATACGATTTCTTTCAGTGTGCTAGAAACAGATTAGAAAATAAAAAAATAAATAAGCGGATCTGAAATGGGGTAGACAATAAAATAATCAACATTTTATAAATAATTCATCTACTGGTATCCAACTAGAAAGTTTGGGCTTTTATCCCTTGAGCAAATTTCGTAAGGGCTTTTAATTTATTTTATTTATTTATTGGGGCATGGTACACTCACACAGACAGCAACATATAAAGACAAGATAGTAAACACGGTACAAAAAAAAGTATTATTACTGCCCTATTTAAGGTGCACACAATTAGTTAGAGTATTATAGTCCATTTATATTCTATTATTCTACCCTAATAAGACAATAACTAATTCAACAAGAAAAAAAAAATAGCACATAAGCTTTTGTCTTTTTTGGGATTTATTCATGTTGAGCAATATTCTTATGGGTTGGGAACCATCTGTAAATGGGTGGTAGTACCTATATATGACACCCCAGTGATCCATCTTTTATCATATTATAATAATGATGTGTGTGCCCCCCCAACTGAACATAATTACATTTATTAGTAGATGTTTGATTCCCTCCAACAGGTTGACAGCTCCGCACGTCGTCACGTCGCACGTGACATTTAAATGTATGACGAGTAGTTAACTCACGGCATCATTTATCATCTCATCATATACACACACACAGTACACAGTACACATGATAATAATAATAGGATTCTGAGTATGTCATTAGAATAGAAAGAGAGCATATTATACTAAGAGAGCATATTATACTATTAAAAGAGCACATATACCTAGAATGATATTAGAACCTGGATTGGTATATAGAGCGAGCAAGCTGAGCTCCTATATCAAATTCAAATAAATTTATTAGTAACTAATATCTTACATTTCTAATACATACATATAGAACTAATTACAATATTTACAATTTTCCATACTACCCTCCAATGTGAGGAGACCTCGTGTATTGGAGGGGAGTTCCGGGGTTTTCATCAATTCGAATATACAACATCAACAATAAAACAATGACACATTTTTTTTACAAATTATAACAGAAAAAATAAACAACAAATTCATTAATAAATCGGATTCATGCTATCATCTCTCACTCAATTTAAATCCCTCTATCTCTCTCTCTCTCTCTCTCTCTATACCTTTCACAGATCACCTTTTTCATCTTTATTTTGAAAGATTTCGGATCGGTAATAGTCCTCAGCTCGCTATCAATTTCTATCAATTTTTGTTTTTTGAACCCCCCTAGCTCCAAGGCTGGCGACGCCTATGCAGACAGCTGTTGTTAATGTCCTGTCAGTGAACATACAGGGAATAAGCCCGAGCCAATTGGTCGAAAATAGTGGTGTAAAATATCTTACTTTATTGTCTGTTCTCAGCTCCCGAAGTGATGATTGTAGACGAGTTCGGCTCCACACTAAAGGAACAATACTATGAGATAGGATCGACTCTGCAACTCAGATGTCTCGTGCGAGGGGCGGCCGTGACGACTACAACTGTATGGTGGTTACACGGGAGTAGGGAACTGCATAGAGACGCCCAGAGAGGGGGAGTCGCCGTAAAGACAGATGCCTCCCAACGCGGTTCCGGATCCATGGAAAGTATCCTCAGGGTGGGGAAATTGGGACCGGCTGACTCTGGCAACTACAGCTGTGCTCTACCTCCGCAGACCATCTACACCGTGCTGGTGCATGTACTGAGCGGTAAGTATATAAATAGCTTAATTTGCGCAGATATTTACCACGAAAGAGCCCTTTTTTAATTTTATATTTTTGTCTATTTCAGAAGAGAGTCTCGGAGAACTGCAACAAGGTTTAGGTATCGGAGGTCCATCTGCTTTGGTCTACGCATTGACTCCTGTTGTTGCTGTAATAATAATAATTATACTTGTTCTGGCTGGAGTTAGCTGATGTAAAAATACAGCGGCATCAAGTAATCCGCCAGTCATAGTTTAAAATAGACATTCTATTCTTGTAACTATAATAATAATGATTCGTCGAATAATCGATGATTATCATGGGTGTCGCCAGCCTCGAAGCTAGAGAGGGGCAACAAAAATTTAAAAAAAAATGAATATAGCATGAAAAACGCTGAAATAGCGCCCCAGGCGATTTTTTTTTTCTCAGACATAGTGAAGAAGATCATGATATGGTTTGGTTTATCTGAAAATGTACATAATAATTTGCACAATAGTATGAATGAAAAATATCTTTTACAAAAAAGTTATAAAAAATGGAGCCGCAGGCTATTTTTTATGAAATAATGGTATTTTGATGGAATTTTCTGAAAATTTATGATATGATGAGAAAACGGGTGCCAATAATATCATTTTTTGTGAGATTTTAACATTTAGTATGAAAAATTTATACCTCTTCCAATCTCTAGGGTGGGCAGCTGGCCCCCCTGACGACGCCCATGTATGTAGGTATCATGCATGCTGTATATTGCCTCTTGTTGTTTTGTAATAAGATAGTATTATTGTAATCAAAGGGAAGTTTACTGAACGTATTGACAACTAATTATCATTTCCACTCATTGACACTTAACAACACATTCATCAAATTGTATTGTAAGAAAATATTGTGCATTAATTATTAACAACTGAATATGACGTATACAAACAACAGCCTACGGCAACGGTATCAGTGATATCCTAAAATAATTATTTCCAAGACAAATTAAGACTTTGAGCTAATGATTGAGGGGTGATATCAATGGCGTATATAGATTTTTATTTCGGGGGGGAGGGGGCGATATAGTATTTGACTTTGGGGAAGGAGCAGGGCGAAAACCACTTAATCTGAATAATAGCGCCGCTGGCGAAATTTTTCGTGAAGGTAAGTAAAAAAAAGTTGTGTTTTGATGTTAAAATTGTGAAGTGAAAATAAGAATTATATTTCTCGTCTACAAAAACTGCAAAAAAGAAAGAATGGCGCCGCAGGCTTTTTTTTGAAAATGGACGAATTGATGAACCTGACGGTGTCTTTCTAAATGTTTTAAAATAATCCTTTTACATAATTGTTTTACATTTCGGGGGGGGGAGTGGCGTTCGCCCCCCCCCCTCCTATATGCGCCCTTGGGTGATATGGAAACATTGGGAATATGTAAATATGATTGTATCTGTAAATATTAGAATTAATAAGTTGTAAAATATATCTTATGATGTTAATAAAGAAATCAATTATACATTATGTGCATATTATATACATACCTACCACCTAAATATACCTATATCTATGTACCCATGGAAATAATATGGGTAAATCTCGAGAAATTATAGTAGGAAAGAGCAAACAGGATGGTGACGAGAGTATGATGAACACTACTGAAACCAGGTAGTCTGGGGCAGATTCAGGATTTTTTTCCAGAGTGGATCCAGGAGGAGCGGACCTTAGTTTAAGGTCATCAACTGAAGGACCCACCATTCGTAAACAAGAAGTCGAAATTTCCCGTCAACTTTCTCCGAAACTTCCATTCAACTTCCTTCCAAATTTTGGACAAATTGTAGGAATTTTCTTACCTATAAAAGTGGTTGTATAATTATTTTAGAAAAATGTGCATTTCAGTATACGTACTCACGCCACGGGCATTTTTTTTTTTGTTTGCAAGAAACGGATGTAAGAGATTTTCAGAGTTTTTTTTTAATGAGGCAGTCCACCGTGACATACCTAAAAAATATTAAACGTTCGGAATTTTTCGCTATTCGTGTTGTTTTTTATTAATGTTCGTAGTATTGTGGGTAAAATGTAGAATCTTTACTGGTTTATTTATTGTTGATATGTTAATTAATGTAAAATTTATTGTTGTGACTGTCTGATTCTGTAAATTAAATAAAACAATAAATTAGCGTCGCAGGCGGTTTTTTTACGAGACAGTCGTCCTCGAATCACGAAAAATTGAGTATTTTCTGAGCAATACAATTGGTTAAAATCCGGGTGCAGACCAGCCAGGCACATAAACTAAATACGTAGGTATTATAATTTCTTGGTAGTTGGATGTCTAATGTGTAATTTTCTTAACAAGACAAATATCTACATTATCACTCCAATTAGCATTTAATTATACATGTGAAATGAATTACGGCCCACATACAGGGCCGTCTCTCCCATTAGCCACGGTGGGCACTTGCCCAGGGCCCCGCGATCCAAGGGGCCCCCAAGCTAGTATACTGTATTATTTTCGAAAATCCAACAATTATTACTGAGTATAAATTATAATTCTAATCAGACTTTTTGGTATTCTAATGAACAGGGGCCCCAACAAACAACGTGCCTGTCTTCCTCATTACGATATACCTACCGCAGGGCCCTCTAATTCCTGCTAGATCACGAATTGATGATATTACTCATCAGATTTTTTGGTATTCTAATGAACAGGGGCCCCAACACACAATGCCTGTCTTCCTTATCCACGGGGCCCCCTAGTTCCTGCTAGATCACGAATTGATGATATTACTCATCAGACTTTTTGGTATTCTAATGAACAGGGGCCCCAACAAACAATATGCCTGTCTTCCTCATTACGATATACCTACCGCGGGGCCCCCTAATTCCTGCTAGATCACGAATTGATGATAATTCTCATCAGATTTTTTGGTATTCTAATGAACAGGGGCCCCAACAAACAATGCCTGTCTTTCTCATTACGATCCACGAGGCCCCCTAATTCCTGCCTAGATCACGAACTGATTATATTATTTATCAACTCGGTAAAAAAAATTCGCCTGCGGCGCCAATGTTGCTTTGTATTATCACTTCACTGATTTTTTTACATAATTTACTGTGTGTTTCATATCGCTTTGTCCATTCTTCTGAAAAAATTTCTGCTGCTATTGGAAGACAACCAGGTTCATTATTTCACACGTTTTCTAAAAAAAAGTCGCCTGCGGCGCTATTCACATTTTATGTAACACAATGTCATATTTCACCCCCCCCCCCCCTCCGTCGGCTTCTTGCCCGAGGTCAACAGTTTTTTAGTTTTTGTAAGCCGGCCCTGCGTAGGGGCCCCATCAGAGTAAAGTGCCCAGGGTCCCCAGTAGGTCAAAGACGGCCCTGCCCACATACCAATCTAATCTGTTGGATATAAAAAAAACATGATTTAATATTAAATAATCCTTCGCTTTTCGGCGAATTGTTCATGCGGAATTTATCGCTAAATAAAAACACATATCACTCTCTGATGAATTAATTGCCTGTGAATAAATCTTTCAAAGGAAAAACATTCAATAGATGTGTTGTATGTATGTCGTATGATATGTGTGTATAACATGTTGGCCGCAGTATGCCATGGCAATAAATATTTCGATATTCTCGTATTCAATAATTGCTCAAATTTTATTGGAAGTGTAGTAGGTATTTATAGCTATTGGTTAGTTTAAGTAGAGGTATGCTTTTATAAAACCAGAGTTTATACAACGCCGAAGTTAGTATTGAAATAAACCCAGTTTTATTTTTGAATCCATATTGACTATACGTTTTTCGGAGTTTTTTCTACGGCGTAGGTGTATAAATATTGTCATGATATTTTCGAAAAAAAATATAGCTCTCGACTTTCATTCTCTTCACCTGAAGATGACGTCGGCACCTAGAAAACTATTGTAGATCTATTTCGAAAATTAACGAAGTAGAAAAAAAACACGTAAAAAGAGTCGATTTTCTGTCATCACTACGAACACCTTCAAGAATATTTGGTTTTAATTATTTCTTACTTTCTTATAGTATTAATATGTCGAAATACCTACCATTATTTTCTTTTAATGATATAGTGTAGCTGTTGCGAAATGGGTTACGTGAATTTCTCATAATACAAAACTAAAAACCTACCTAGATAATATTTCATAAAAAACGAAAGCCATTTCGATTCAGCGAAGTTTTAATCACTTAATTACAATACTTATAAAAATTGTGAAAACAGTTGATATAGCGAGGTAAAACGATAAATTCGTTGTAATGAAAATACTCGAATAACAAAATAAATAGTACTTCAATTAGATTAACGTTTGGTATTTAAGTTTATTTAGGCAACTTTACAGGCGACCCTCTTTCACGTACAAGATAAATAATGGTTGAATGGAGAGAGATTAAGTACGTAGCTATGCAAGACTCACAGCACAAGTAGGAGGATACTTTGCAGGATAACAGGGCAATACCAGGTATCTACAAATAATGTCTGTATGGAAGTGTGGAGCTGATAAGATCTGAAAGCATTCATCTTGTAATGAGAAACTTCTCTCCTAATGTAGAGAGATCTTAATCTCTGCACCATATTATGTACATACAAGTAGATTACAAAGGAAAGACATAGGAGTACATATACTGGTATGTATTTTACGTTCTATCCAAGTATACAATTCTCTTATCTGCCATCTCATAGAAACCAAACTCTCTGTATATATTCAGGGTGTACTTTCATAGCACAATAATTGTGCACCGGATATTAAAAGACATGATAAGCAAGAACAGCACATACACTGACTTTAGGTATTTAGAGTTTTTTATTGAAATGAATATTTCAATTCCTTAGGTCCATCTGTGTATTTCAATCATAAAGAGTCTGAGTTTCCATACGCAACCTCTATTTTCTAAGCCGCCTATTCTGTGCAAATGTGTGGAATTATATGGGAGAACGAAATATCCAGCAGCGGAAGGAAGAAGGCTGATGAAGAATTGCGGCAACTCCAAAGGCAATTATTTCTGCAATATCTAAAGAGAGACAACGATATTAGAAAAATAATTATCACGTCGGCGACACAAATTGCTGAATATGCAATCGGTTTGGTCATTTTAGTCAATTCTCTTTCTCGTTTGCACGCAATATCATTGTCTCGCTTAGATATTGACAAAATAATTGTTAGATTAATCAATACAATTTGTAGTAGTAATTGCTCGTGTAACAGCACCTTAAGTAGATGTTTTTCACTTTCATCTTAGTTTCAACATTTTGGTTCACAAGTAGTTAGCTCGCTTATGATGGCACTATAGCAGGATCTAGGAAGAGAAGAATAAGAAAAGATATGATAAAATTAGATTATACTTTATTCCATTATATATAATAATACCTTACAATATTATACTTCCTATCACAGATCTATATTAATACACGCGAGGTTTCTATCATCTACTGTACGTTACTGTTATTAGTCCACACTGTGTAGTTGTGTTGAGGTTGTGGTGCGTGCCCCACTGCGGGAGGCGGAACCGTCAACTGCTGTGGCCGGCTGCATAATATGTTGGGGGGCGGCACCGTACACGCCACTATACTCTGCCCGCTGTTGGGAACGTACGGTGCGTGGTGCTGAACACTCTGATTCAGAGGCTGCGCGTACATGTTGTACGAGGCGGGGGCGGGTTGCATCATATTCCCCGGATGCATGTTGCTGTTATTGGGGGGGACTCCCGTCGGCACGCTGGTTAAGACTATTCCCCCAGGTTGTATCGTAGGGGGAGGGGCTTGCATCATATTGTTGTTGGGCTGCTGCGACACGTTATTTAATTGTACGCCCGGCTGAGAGTAGATTGGGGCGTGTTGATTGTTATTGTACCCCTGCACTACGACCATTTGAGTGCTGGGGGGTGGCGAGGGTGGCAGGAGATAATAGGGCACCTTGCCCTGCCCCACCTGCTGCCCCTGTGTCCTCTCGTCTCCCTGGTGCTGGCTTTGTTGTACGACATTCCCGGCATAGTGAGGTACCGGGACATTCTTGTAAACTTCTCCGTTCTTCATTTCAGGCCAGAAGTTCTTCTGCATTGAGTACGAACTCCTGTAAAGATGCAACATAAATAAATAGGTAAGTGGAGACATAGAGAGAAGTGGACAAGGTAATATAATTGAGAATATATGATAAGGAATGAAGTGATCAGAGAGTTGAGTGAATGTAAAACGAATGTTGTGACTAGAATGAAAGTGAACAAGTTAAGATGGTTGGGACATGTAGAGAGGATGAATGATGAAAGAATATCAAAAAAATATACTTGGGAGAAAGAAGAGGTGTAAGGAAGTGCGGCCGTCCAAGAACAAGTTCCGAGTAAAAGAAATCGTAGAGTGTGTGTGACGAAATGCATGAATGTGACGGTAGCAAGAAGTGTGTGTAAGGATATGAAAGTCTGGAAACTTGTTCTCTCTGCCTATGTCGCGAGGGATGTGGCATGAGAATAGAATATATGACTTACTCATTATTGTCCCCTTCGCCGAGCGTAGAAGGCGGCGCTCGAGTCTGGAACGACGGATTGCTGTCACAATGCTCAGAGTTCCTCCACATTACCTCACCTGTACATATAAACATACATCAGCATCATATAATTGATTTGTGTTTACATGTGGGTGATGTCTGTTTGTGTGCCATGAATAAATAAATAATATACGTAGAAGGTACACAATGCTACGACAGATTGAACCAAATAATTCTGTAGATATTCTAACACTACAAATGTGAACATTTAGACCTTGACGCCTGGGGAATCCATCACCTGGGTAATCCATTAACCATAACTATTATTAATTCCTCTGTATTCACAAAAAAATAAAATTAAAGACAAATATATGTGTTGCGATCTATCTTGTCCAGAAGTGCCATCTTGCTACCTATATTCTCGTACTTGTGATATGTCAATATATAATACATATTATACATGCAGTGTGTCAAGAAAGAGATGCTACATGTAACTTTTTGGCAATCATAGGGGCAACACTTTCAGCAAAACAGCAAACAAAATTGTAGTTCCAACTGAATCCGAGACCATCCCTTTCTTGACAGACTGTACTTGGAAGCAGGTCCTGACTAAGATTAAACATCAAAGTTTGAGTGAGTATCATAAACTTGATTTTTTTGCTGTAATGTAGAGAGACGAATATATTTTCTCCTCTGCACTCTGCAACCTAAAGATAAATCTGCTCGATCATGTTCCTCTCTTGAGTTCCAGACCCAATACAGGGTTAAGAAAAATGACAATTGTAATCAAAGGGGAAAAAAATAATAAAATAATGCAACCATAGAGAACATATGTTATAGAGGCTCACCGAACCAATGTTAATCTCCTGCACACGGTTCACCACACTGCTGTCAGAATCGCCTGTGGAGGGGCAGAAAATGTGAAGTCTTTGTTCATGAAGATGTGCTGTTACAGTGCCATCTACAGTCTTTGAAGCCCTGAAGTAAGACTTGGCAACATTGGAACAGCTGATCAAATGAGTCCTACCAGCAACGCCCTTTAAATCTTGACGCAATGTTGCCAAGTCATTCTAGATAGCGCTGGCTGTTATTTAATGGAGGTAATGAAGTATGTGTTGTCGACACACAAGCTGTCAATTTCTCTACCATTAATCATAGAAAGCAGCAACAATAAGATTACAGCTTCCATCTTTCTCTGTGGCTTAGGATGGGTCGCTGTTGATGAGTCGCTGTTGCTGGGGCGGCCTGCTCTAAAAATGGGGAACGAGAGATGATCCGCAGTGACTGTGTGGACACCCGATGCAAACCATGCAGCACATCTTGTGGGATTGCCCCATACAAGCTTACCCTGGTGCTGCCTGACTTTAAGACTGCGACAATACTCAAAATTGTCAAACAATAAGTAAAAAATGAAAAAATAAATTGTAAATACTATTTCCTCTTAGAACACAATAAGACAATATATCCACATACCTGTGTTCTATGTCAAATGTACGAAGGAAAAAAACATATGTAGAAACAGGAGACCTTCTCATTTACAGAGCCCACTAAGATAAATTACTATATACAAAATGTGTGACAGGGAAAACATTTTTCTTCCACTCACCTGGTTCAATGAAATTATTAGGACACATTATAATACTCTTTTAAATACTTACTGCTACCATACCTCAAAACATTGTGAAGAATCATTAATGATTTTTATTCCACAGCTTAACTGGTGTTTACCAATCGTGTTGCATTGTGCTATAGCCAAAATATAATTACTGCTTCTTACCATGCTTGCAATATACCTAACAGAACAATATAACAATATGGGTTACCGCAACCCGCAAATCAATCCCTTTCTGAATCACCATCCAGGGTAGACCTTGAGCTGAGTTGGAAGAGGTAGGTAATTAATACGATGCATCTGTACGATGGAATACCTTTCTGGTTGGACCAAGTGGAAGGGTTGCCTCCCTCAGTGTCTCCCTTACTGCGCCCTCCCACTCCCCCATCTCTCTGCCTCTTATTATCTGATGCAGCAGACATTCTGTAATGCATCGTTAATATCACAGTAAATATTAGAAATAACATACTGTCTATCGCAAATCGCTTTTGTTAATGTAACAACACATCGTCACCAATATTGCAAATACACGTAAATATTTTTTTGCTTCTCATCTTTCCGTTAGATAGTTGTTACACTTTTTTATTCGTACGCATCTTTCGAAGTTCTGTTTTTAACCTGGAATCCATTTTATATATTATGTATACTTTTACGCAGAGGCATGACTTTGCCAACACACTTCTCAGTATTATCAGCCAGAAGAGTGTACATATTATCATTCATAATTGACATATAAACTCATCAGCCTAATATTGGGAAACATTCATCTACCCAGATATCACGGATATCACAGGATTAGGACCAACGTGGAGCCTTAAATACAACCATTGTGCCTGAAATATCAGTACAATATCTTCCAGGCACAATGCAAAACTAATAGACTCTAATTTTGAATAACGATAGTATATATTTGCAATACCAAATAGCAACACCACAAATATTAATAACTTTTCATGGCAGTTAAAGATGAGTTAACACTGATTTATGAAGCGATGTACATACATATTAGTTTTACATCTCTTCTGAAATATTTGGGTAATATACATAAAACGTGTCCCTGCAATATTGGCGATGAAATCACAAATTCAATACATCAATCAATAGTTAGTTTAAAATATGACTATGCACTAATCTTGGTTGTCTAATACCAGCTCATACTGTCTGGGTACCTTTTTATTATTTCCAATTTTTCTGATCTGGCTGTCGTATTGTACCTGTTATGTATGTAGTATTTATTATTTTTTTATCAATAAACATCTCTCTTTCTTCCTTCTTTCATGAAATACCTAGCAGGAAATAATATGTACATAAATTCCACGTAACAGTTGGTTGCAAATCATGTTGAACTCCCTTACATATTATGTTCCATTCAAATATGTGGTCCAAGGTTTCAGAGTGGATTCCCAGCTTAAAACTTACAAGATCTTGATATCCAGAATTAGGAACATAACTAGAACTATATTATTTGTGTACTATACAATCAGATTGTGAAGAAATTATTGAGAATAAGTTAACTGACCCAGGAGCCGCAGTCTTCGGTTCGTCTTGACTCGAATCAAACCTTTTATTTCTGGCATCGTCCCAGGCTCCCTGCAATGTAAAGCAATGTTGATCATATGGAGGTAGGTACCTTACGCCATACAATACAATATACAACCTCCTTATTACTGAGCGGTTCGAGTACTCAAAGTCGCAACCTAAAGAGCTCGAAACCAAGCCGTGGAATGAGCGAAAAATCCTATCTAACTCAGGAGCACTTGGTTTTAAACTTGTTAGGGACCCGACTGGACTTGGGTACTCGACCACATCAGTAATAAACCGTGATGTCGTCGTACTACTGACCTCCTCAAACCGTCTCTTTCTGTTCTGTTGCTCCGGAGATCTGTTCGTGGCTGTAGCCTGTGAAATTATCAAGTACGTTACATTATTACATAGCCAGTTAATAACCAGTGATTAGTGGGTAAGTACACGAGAATAAAGGTAATTTTATCGGATGGACAATGAAATACAGTCACACGAGTACACTAGAACCTACCATTGTAAATTTACTCTGTTTGTCATTCCTTTGTAAGATGAATGTGTTGGTCTGAGAGGAGGGTGGCTCGCCATCAGTGTTGGTTCTGTAGGATGAGGGGACACCATACTGCTGGTGAGGATTGTTATTATCCTCTTCCCCAGAACGCTGAGTCACTGCGCTGTACTGCCAATATCTCGTGGCAATCTCTGGTTGCTCCTTGTTAGATTCTTCCCTCATCTGATACCCGCTTGGTTCGCAAGGATTTGGATTGTGTTGGTTTTGATTCACAATAAATTCTTGATTGGGATGAATGGCCTGCGCCTGCATCTGCACGTGACTGGGATGTATCGGTTGCGCCTGCATTTGTACATGGCTGGGGTGCATCGGTTGTGCTTGAACCTGCATCTGATTGGGATGCATGGCTTGCACCTGCACCTGGTTGGGTTGTAAAGCTTGCACCGGCGCCTGAACTTGATTCGGGTGTATAATCTGCGGCTGCATCTGCAGTTGATTAGGATGTATGGTCTGCACTTGCATCTGCACCTGATTGGGATGTATAGCTTGTCCCTGCACCTGCACTTGGTGATGTTGGTCACCCTGTATCCGCATTTGACTGATATTGACTTGTTGTATTCCAGGGGCACTCATCTGATAGGGCGCCTGAATCATGAGTGAGTTAGGGTTGGGATTCGACGTTGCAATAATATTTGTGTTAAATTGTTGTCCTTGGTTGTTCACATGTCCGATGATGTGAAACTTTTGTTGCTGTTCTCTGGGATCAGGTTGTTGCGTGGGAGACTGTTCCACTTGGAGTTGCGTAGCGATGATCATGTGTTGTGGAGGCGCCTGGTAGACTAGGCCTTCCTGCAAGACGTAAGGGGTGGCAGCGGGCACTGGAGGGGGGACCTGGAAAGAATACATCCTATATATCTCTGTACACAAGTAATTAGTTGAAGGAATACAGAATAATCTATAATTCCGTGTGTGTTCACTATTTACTCACCAGAGGGCCGACATGTTGCGGGATGTGTATTCCCGGTGGAGGTATGTTGACATGTACTGGAGGCGGGTTGTGTTCTATCTGTGGTGTACTCTGAAAACATACAATGAATAGTATTGATTGATAACATTGTGTTACGTTTGGATGGTATTAAGTGAATAATTTCATACAACTCACAAGTAACTGAACTCCTCCACTTGTGCTGAGAATATTTGGATTGTTTTGGTGTGGGGCAGGTGGAGGGGGGACGTTCATCTGGAATCATTACATACAAGTGATGTTAAATAGGTTAATGCAGTATTCCTACAACAGTGTAGAAGTATTAAGGATAAACATTGTCGGGCTTACGACCGACCTCGGCTGGCTTAAGTTATCACTTTACACTCGAGAAACATTTGCCATTTCAGTTCACCCCGGCTGGGATTTGAACCCAGACCTACGTCTCGCGTAGTAGGGATCTAATCCATTAAACCACGAAGAGCGATGGCTGTGTTGTTGAATTTCATGTACATTAAGATTCTGCGTCCATTTTATGACAATATTTAAATATAAAGAAAGGTACAGAAAAAATGCCAATGTCCGAATAACGAAGAGATCGTAGGTAGTCACCTGTTGGTAATGTGTCTGATGGAACTCCTGCGATATAGTCTCAATGAGATTAGCAGCCAACAGAGAGGCCGAGTGCAGTCCCTCCTTGGTGGAGTGCTCCAGCAGGAGGTGCAGGGGTTCAGTCCCCAGGCCCTCCCCGCCACACAGCGACACGCTGGCTCCCGTCTCACTACGGATGAATGCCAGATTGGAACCACCCTGGAAACAAGATGGACATTCCAAGTGTTTATAATTGGAAACTTGTTGACACTCTCTGCCACACTGACTGATGTATCACTCCTTTTTGGTTGATTAACCGATTTTAATTGATTAAACACATTGTCCAAACTCTTGCATAGACCAGTGATGAACAGTGTATTTCTGTACGAGGGAACTGAAGAGGTGTAAAGAAGCGCAACCGTCCAATAACCAGATGACTTCACCATACAGGCCATGTCTGGGGATCTGTTCTCCCTGCCTACCTCGCAAGGGATGCAGCACAAAATGATAGAATAGAATAGAAGCTGGGACTATCATTTTTATTGCAGTATGTCAGAACAGACCTATTATTTTAGAAAAGGTAACTCGATGAGAGCCATACAGTTAGGACCCTTCACTTCTGGTATACACAAATGCAAATTTAAATATAGGTAGTAAAATCATTTTTATGCTAAAATATTTGTTGTTCAACTGATTCAATAGACATAGTATAATCATTCAGTAGACATTCTACATCAGTAGACATAATGATGAATGCAAAAGCAGTGGGACCTTTGCAAAATAATGATTTTAGTTAAGGATAAGATATATTACCTGTCCAATGATCTTGCCCTTCAAATCGAAAGAGGGAGGCACTCCATCCAGCCCCACATAGAGCCTCTCCATGTGATTGGGACCACTTATGTTAGTAGTCACACCACCACCAGTGGCAGCACCAGTGCTGGGAACATTGCTCCCCACTTTGAAGGAGACTCCAATGTCATTACGGATTATCTCGTGTATCTTCTGTATAGCCACTGCAACAGTACCACAATATATATTAAAATATTTACAAAATCCACACATACATTATCACCTGTGAGTCTAGCAATAATGCATGATATAATATGGAAATTTATACAAAGCAAGTCCGATTAAAAAGTGCACACAATATAGGTCCTATATGCTGTCATTGGGCTTCGGCGCCCTGAATTGTTCTCAGCCAATACTGAGAGTATCGTCTTGAAACTGAAGACAGTGATAGATGAAAGTATGGACTACAGATTGACTGTTTTGAAATTAATATGTTTGGAAATTCCTCGAATAAAAAAATATTCCGAAAGTACCCCTGAAATTTACGGGATCTGAGCATTTTCCGTACAGTTTTTCAGATATAAAAATATAATTTAGCATAAATACCGGTAATTATAATCTTAACAAATCGGCTATTTTAGATTTTTTAATTTGTTCCCAGACCTAAAAAGGTAAAATTCAAATTGTCGCTTATGTTATTCTTATTTCGCGCTAACATTCTCATACAAAAATTTTAAAAGTTGAAGCGAAAATAGAACGATTTTTGCTCAGAGCATATAAACCTTTAATAACCTCATTCATAATCCTATCTCTCAATGTTTTCCTACGCATTCTTCTCAACGATCTCATTTCCGCTGCACATTCAACCCCAATTCCTCCTTCTTCAGCGTCATCCAAGCGTCACACTGGCATACTAACAATCAGAAGTCCAACCAAAATATAGTACCACGTGTTTTGTATATAATTTTATAAGTAAGTACTTACGTTGAATAGAATTCTTTGTGGGTCCTTGGATAAATAAATACAATGGCCTATCTGTGGGTGTTTTATTCCGTTCATTTTTGGTGAGATAACGCCCCCTGGTGGAAATTGCCGCACCTGAATATCTACTGATCTCATCTTGTATATAACCCTACAATAGCAATGCAGAATGATAACATAAATGGAAATAAATAATCTAGGGAGAGTGGTAGTAATACTACTCTGAATTTCTCCTACCTTAGTCAGTAATTTTCTGGCCCCTGCTGGCGAATCGTTAATCTCAAATTCTGATGTAAAGTAATCTGTATTACTTCTTCCTGAACCTCCTCCACCAGAAGCATTTCCCGACGAACTATGGACCTGAACTTGCATTATATGTTATTACACATGTTTGCCACAAAACAATATAATAATAATCAATGTTTAAGGTCAATAAACCTATTAGATCATAATATTAGGTAGCTGCCAAAATGGATGTACACAAAGCTACAAAAACACTAGTTTTTCCTCTCCGTGCGAGCGATTACTCTTAGAATATAATTATAAGCAATTACAATTGATTTTTATATTATTTACACTAACAATATTATCACCATTGTCTGCCAAAATCAACAAAAATATCAATATTCAACCACCACACGGAAAATGCACAAAGTTTGACATTTTGTTTCCAAATAAAAACCAAAGATAAAATGTGGATAAAATTGTCGTGGTTATTCTTTATGGTTTTTCTATGTTTTTTGGTTATCTATGGTTTTGCCAACCTAACGTCAATGTCAAACCGTTCTTGTCAAACTTTCTTGATGCTGTTTCCGAATCCCGATGTTTTATACAAGTTTTAAATAAAATCGCGTGTTACTTTATTAAATGCGTGTTTCTTTAAATGTTTACTAACCAAAATATTTTGGATGATCGCTGCATAGTTTTCAGTTGTATTACTGAGCAATTTTTGTATTTATGTCGCTTCTAAATTTAATATCATAGCTCAATTATGTCTTGTAACTACGCTGATGGACTCTCTCCGTATGAGAATAAGGGAGTTCTTGGATTAGCAGAAGTATGTTTTCATTAATTGCTAATGCAAAATAATAAATAGTCCTTTTGTAGTGCAACCTTTCATGCCAAACTGATTGGCAATGAAAGAATAACACATGAGATATTGTTTACTGATATAATTGTTTGTTTTTCAGCACTTTGATTCGAAGGAGGAAGTCCTAGAGAAATGTAAAGAATTAGCAAAGTTTATAAAAGAAGCAAAACGTGTTGTCGTCCATACAGGAGCTGGAATTAGCACAAGTGCTGGTATTCCCGACTTCAGGTTCTTACACTTACATTATTATAATTAATCTTTAGTATAGTTGGTGAAGTGCACATAGATGTTTATTAAGAGGAAACATATCCTCATTTTAGAAAAATAGAGAGTGATAATATGCATTAAAATTAAAATCTAGTAAATGACTTTTAGTATAGTGAAATTCTTCTTCTAGTGGCTTGTTGTTTGGGGATTATTAGTCTCTTGCGAGGTCGACTCCCAGCTGTTTATCCATCTCTTTGGTGGTCTGCCTGGGGGTCACCATGAAGGGGGTTGACCATGAAGCACAAAGCAAAAGCATCCCCAAAAAGTAAAAAAATGCTATTTTTAACATTTATGCATGCGATTTTGAACCTTAATGGTGGGGGAAATTAACCATGATACTCGTCCTGTTAAATGTAACTGTAAAATTGATATTTTCAGGGGTCCCAAAGGTGTTTGGACCCTGGAAGAGAAAGGACTGAAGCCAGACATCAACATATCCTTCAGCGATGCTAAACCCACAAAGACTCATATGGTCATTAAGAAGTTCATTGATGAAGGACTCTTCCACTATGTGGTCAGCCAGAACATCGATGGACTTCACCTGAAATCTGGAGTCACGAGGGAACATGTAGCCGAGTTACACGGCAATATGTTTATTGATCAATGTAATATTTGTAAAAGGTATTGTTATAATAGGTATTTTATTCTATCCCCTCACGCCTTGCAGGGTAGGCAAAGACAACGGATCACACACACACTTCTTGCTTCCGATACATTCATGCGATTCGTCATACACTTAGGTACCGAAAACATCTCCCTCCGTGAGAATCTGATCTACACGGTCAAGCCACGTAGCCTTGGTCTTCCTTAAACCTCTTCTTTCTTCCAGTTTATTTGTTATATATCCTTTCTTTACTCATCCTCTCCACATGTACCAAACATCTCAACTTGTTCACTTTCATTCGAGTTACAACATTTATGTACTTTTTACGCCTCTGGTGAACAAGATACAGAGATATGTTAACAATACGAATATAAATCATAACATTTGTTCACTAGGGCGAGCGTATCACTGTGCTGTGATCTCTGCCAGTTAACCCCAACATCCGTTTTACATTCACTCTTTCTGATCACTTCGTTTCTTATCCTATTGTTCAACTTTTTTCCACACATACTTCTTAAGCAATCTCATCTCTACAGAATTTATATCTCATACAGCCTTCCAGTAATAATATGCCTTAATATAATATGCATCATTCACACAATGTAATTCAGTATTGTATTTATTTCAGGCAGTTTGTAAGATCCACTCCGACCCCGACAGTGGGTCAGAAGTTGTCCGAGACACAATGCAAGGGAGAGGGCCGACCCTGCAGAGGGAGACTACAGGATACAATATTGGACTGGGAGCACAGCCTGCCGGACGATGACCTCGAGATATCCGACTTGCAATCCAGGTAGATATTTTATTCCATCATCGCTATCAATTGTTCACATCACTATCCTTTTGATTTTTTAAATTTGATAATATTAGCGAATAAATATCTCTCTGGGCTGGCTTACAGTGCGACAATGATGGAATCCTTGATTTATGATCTACAATACTTTGTATAACCGATTTACCCGAAAGAAAGTTAAAATAAAAAAATCTTTATTGCATATAAGAAACATACAAAGGGCAGGCTTATTGCCAAATGGCAATTTCTGCCAGCCAACCCATATTATCAGTATCATTGTGGTCTCGCTCTGAGGTACAACGATAAACATCTTCTGAGAATTCCCACTAACATTACACCTTTCTTTAGGTACTCTTTCATAGTTCATCTTTGGAATAATATTCGCATTGAAATTCACTAATTTCCAACATTACTGTCTTTCGAGATTGTTTGAAGAAGTGTCCCTTACAAAATCGTTACCACTATCCCAAGTTCTTCCGTTCTTTCTTATATCCTGCCTCCATCCTTTGTGGATATTATATTTTGATGTAAATCTGTCTTTTTTCTTCTTACACATTCATTACTTATAAAAGGTTCGCTGGTAGGAATTGCAGCTTCACAATAAGTTCCCACAGCCAGCGATCAATTTTTACCATTGTTGTCGTATATTTATCTGTGTGCGTCTATTTGTTTCAGTATAGCCGATTTGAGCATTTGTTTGGGCACAACATTACAAATACTTCCCAGCGGTAACATTCCATTGAACACCCTGAGATACGGCGGGAAACTCGTTATATGTAATCTACAGCCGACTAAACATGACAATAAAGCAGACCTGATAATCAACACCTACGTAGATGATGTAATGGAGAACGTCGCAAGAATATTGGGCATTACAATTCCCAAATACACGACACAGGACGATCCTACTACCGCAGCCACGACTAATGTTATAGAATGGACGATTAAGAAGTCTCAGGTAGTGCAAGCTAAACGTTTATTTAAATCAAAATGTAGCGGAGTTACCAAGAAAAGAATTCTTGCCAAGAGACCCAACAATTTCAGAAATAGCGATAAACCTCCGAAAGAAATTAAAAAATTTAAACCGAACGTTACGCCTAAAGCCAAAAAAACTCCAAAAGTCAAGAAACCGACGAAGCCGAAGAAACGTACTGAAGAAGATGAGGAGAGTGTTATCGTTATTAATGATGAAGATAGCGACCAATCAGACGTCATATTTATAGATGATAATGAAGATACAAATGTAAAACTAGACAGAGGTGTGACTGAAGAAAAAAATGGTAAATTATTTAATAGTGACATTAAAGACACTAAGGAAATGAAATCTGTAGATTCAGAAAGTTGTGGTGAAAATCAAGACAATGGAACTGTCACTGAAAATTATATTAAAAATCCAATACATGATCGTAAGACTGAAGGAAGTGTCACGACAATTGATAAAAAAGATACAATTGACGGTAAAGTAGAACCACTGCAATCTGCTTGTGAAGATACAAAGACAGATAATGCATCCAAAGTTAATTCTGAGTGTGAACCTTGTGATTCTAAAGTCGACAATGTTGTTGTTAGTGCTTGTGGAAATAGTAGAAATGAAGAAACGTTGAAGACAAATATTGCATCCAATATCAAAGTTGACCCTAAACCTGAACCTTGTGATGAAATTGACAATTTTGTTAAAATTGAAGAAACATTGAAATCAGAGAGTATGGAAATACCAGATGACATTGTTGAAAATGGCGTTAATGAGATTGAAGTTTGTGATATCAAGGATGAAAGAAACGACCACGAAAGTAATAATACAGAAAAAACCTTAAATGCTGATAATATCGTCAGAGATGAGAACGAAACATGCGGTCCCGTTACAAAAAGTTGTAATGATGATGAATCTCAGGTTGAAATAGAGAAGAATTTGATGAACGGTGTAGCTGTAGAGAGTAAGAATGACGAAGCGGTCGTCGCAGACAGTATTGATAAGACTGAATAAACAATCTGATACATTACGAATAATGTATAATCTTGTCCCAAGGCACAATATTGCTCGTATTGTGTCAGTGTGATTTACTCAAATATTTTTACTTGCGTCAATCGCACTTCCGATGCGATTATTTTTGTGATACATTTTTTTACATTGCATTTATTTTCTGTTTCATCATGATAATATAAGAATCTTGAAACCAGTGTTTTCCCTTAATGTCAACATCCTGTTTATTTCAGAAATTAGACCTTGATAGTCTCCTAACATGCACCCCGTTTCAATGTTCGAGTTTGTTCAGCAATAGTACAGAATCAGTCAAGTACCAAAATTAATAGATGTTCTTCAGATATGAAATACGGTAGTGATGCTAAGTGGGAAAAAATGGCTAGTAATGAATGGATTTCAAGACATTTTGATGAATCCTTCATTGCTTTGCTGTCTACTCAAGCTTATCAAATAAGTGAATCAAAATGTCTTTTGAAATCCATTAATTACAAGCCATTTTTTTCCACTTATTTTAACAACCGTATTTCATATCCGAAGAACATCCTATTGATTTCGGTACTTGGCCGGTACTGTACGATTACCAAACAAACCCGAACATTGAAACGGAGTGCATGTTAGGAGACCCAGAACTTGATTGTTGACTGGGAAAAGTTGACAGCTTATACTAAGAAAAGTTAAAAGTCTAAAATTGGTGGTCAGTAAAGTTTATTTAGTGTACTTTTACATACTTTCCATGTAAATACATTCTTATTAAGTATAAAATATAAGAGACGATAGATTTACTTGAGTGGAATGAATCTGGAGCTGTGTGTGGCACCAATACCGGGCCTACCGTGCTTTACAAGTTTGTATGTCACTGAGAATTCACCCAAATAGTGACCAATCATTTCTGGTTTGATTTCAACCTGAAACAAAACACAACACCTTTGTAAGATAATAGACCAATGTCCACTTAATCATACCTACTACTGCAGTCCGATACACAAGTGTTCCCTGTACCAAACAAATACAAGACGGAGAAATAAATCAATTTATTGGTTCCAAACTCTAGATGTAACCACTCATGTGCACACATACAATTTGAGGCTATATTACAGAACTATGTTTTTATTTTGCTACATCTTTTCGTTAACCACTGCAAAATTTACTGAAATATGGCAAAATTCATCATTGAGGTGTCCCAATTTATTATTTATTTCTTCAGCCCTCCTTCCTCCACCGCTGAATGCAGGCCTCATCCATACCCTTTCACTTGTCTCTGTTAACCTAACGATTCCAAGTGCCTAAAGCAAGGCATATTGACAACTGAGAAATACACGAGCTAATGAATAATAAAGACATTGAAAGATATTTACCTGGTTGAAGGTCTTTCCGTTGTAAACTCCAACAATGGATCCGACCATCTCGGGTACAATGATCATGTTCCTAAGATGTGTCTTGACAATCTCGGGTTTCTCATTTGGGGGAGCCTCTTTCTTGGCTTCTCTCAATTTCTTAACTAAGGCCATTGGCTTGCGCTTCAGACCTCTGGAGAAACGTCTGCGGGCGCGTGCGTGCATCAGTTCCATCAACTGTTCACTGCAAATTTAATTGCCAGGTAATAATTAATAACATTTCAATAAGGAGGGAAATATTTGGGATTACTGCAGTTTGTAAACTCTCTAAGTTAATACTTGTTGATACAACAATGCAGTAAAAAACAAATAGAGAAAAGTGAGTTGTGATTCTTTTTGTATGACTTTTTTCACTTGACAACTCTAAATTTTTCAAGACCTTTTCAAAACAAAGCCACAAATGATTAAATTAGGTACACAAAGTTTGGTTGAGTATAGATTCAATGCAGAAATTAAAGTCCACAGTGAAGAAATTGAATGAATATCCTTTAATAGCAAGAAAAACAGAACAGTGTTTGGGAGAGGTTATGTTTTGAATAACAGAATATCTTACTGAGGCATGTCCAGGAGCTGATCCAGATCCACTCCGCGGAAGGTAAACTTCCTGAACGCGCGTTTCTTCTTCTGGGGATCTTCCTAAAACAAGATTAAAATATTTTAAAACTTGTAAACCACTCATGACACTTCTCGTACAGGGCACTGTCAACAACAATCAAGATCACCGAATATCACTTTCAACGACACCTTTCAATCACAAAAAGTGCACCGCAAATCATATTTTATCATGGCGAAGAGAGATGATTCAGATATATCCAGAATTAACTTGCCTCAGCCATTTTTTAGAAAATATTCAGCACGAACGGGTAAACTTCACAAGAAGACCGCTGTCAAAAAGAAACTTCCGTTTCCTTTCACCGGCGACCATAGATAAAAAAAATAATAATGGCAACATTCGCCTGGTAGGTAAAAAAAAAACTTTAGAAGAAGTAGAGTAGGTAAACAAACAACTCTCCATAATCTAATATGAATAGCAAACGTATAGTTGAGTGTCCAATTTTTGGTTTCGAGCGCGGTCTAACTGAAATCCACGGGGTCACTGCTGACGCTGCCAATTGGCTGAGAGATTTACCTCTGAATTTGTAATTGCCGGGTCTATTGCCATATGCGTTAAAAAAAATAGCAAACGTAAATTTTAATTAATAAGTAGTAGGTAGGTAGCATTTTGTAACGCAGCTCCGAAAACAAACACAAGTGTTCCAAAATATAATGTTCGACGTATGGCAATTTTATTTCACAGACAAATAAAATTTTCTACGTCAGTGTCAAGATCTTAAACGTCAGTGGAGTGAGAGTGTGGGATTTTGTTGGCGGAAAATTGGATTATAAGAAAAGTTAACATAATTATAAAACCTCTACGTTACACTGTGAATTAAAGTCAGAATTCAGTTAATTTCATTCACTAATCGCTACTTTAGGGACGTGAAATATGTTGAAAATGTTGTAATTCAAATTTACTGAAATATGGAGACTATGCCTGATGAACAAGTGAGTGATCAAGAAACAAAGAAACGAATCAATGGAAATTAATGTACAATATAGACAAATTATAATTGATTTATTGTTCCAGATGTTGGAAGATCCTTTAGTGCTGAAAGATAAAGGAAATGCCGCGATTAAGGAAGGTAATTTCAGGGAAGCAGCCTTGCTGTACACTCAGGCCATTAAGATAGATCCAACGAATGCTTCTCTTTTTAGCAACAGATCTCTGGCTTATTTGCGACTCAAACATTACTCGCTATCATTCCAAGATGCGCTGGAGACCATTAGACTTCATCCACAGTGGGCCAAGGTACAGAAAGAAACTTTAAATTTCTGTTCAACATAAAATATTTTTTATTCAATTATCAACACCAATATTGAAGCTTTGTATCTCCAACCAATAGACCCTTGTATTATTTAGTGCTTGCCAACACACTTATCAGTATTATCAGCCAGAAGAGTGTACATAATATCAATCGTGATTGATATATAACCTTAGCAGCCTAATACTGGGAAACATTCACCTATCCAGATATCACAGGATTAGGCTCAGATATACTGCTCTATATAAAATACAAGCATTGTGCCTGAAATATCAGAATTTAGAAATCTTCTTACAATATTGCAAGTATTAATAATTACTGATTGACAGTTAACTCTAATTTGTTTAAATTATTTACTAGAGATTTTGGTGTTATACCTGTAGCTGATAATACTGATGGGATAAAATCTTTGATTATTGAAGTACTTAATCAAATATATTTCGTCATAGTGACTAGATCGGTTGTAAAGCATTTGTTTCAATACAACACTATGAAAATGTGTGTGAAGTCATTTCTTCGTTTTCATGAAATTCAATAAGTATTCTTTTGTTGATATTTGACGTTTACGATTTTCAGTGTCAAAATGTGATTGTAATTAGATATTTTAACGTTAATATACAATCGTTTCGCTCATCTAAGGATGCATTTTAATTATAAAAAACATTTTATTATCCCCTAACGTGGTTTTTCGGACTGTGGTTATATATTTAGCCTCAAATTGTAATGTATCTTTCTATCGGTAAGCTTCCGTATTTTGGTTGATATCATTGTTAATTTATGCACATTTCGACTAAAAATGCGACAAGTAAGGCTTATTTAATGATTTGACTTATTTTTACGCTTAAAATAAAATCGCAAATAATATATTTTTATTAAATTACATCTGCCATAGGCACGTGATATCATCATCGAATCACACATCGAGCCATCGATATTTTAAGTACGCACACGGGATTTTATGAATTATAAGCGATTTCCAAAATTTTTTACGTATAAATTAATAATGATATTAACGAAGGAGAAAAGATATATTTACATTTTCTAGCGTAATCTGCATTTCCACACGACATTTGGGCATGTAAAGTATATTTTTATTACCTTCAATGTTGTCTTGGGTGGGCGAAATGATTGTTTTTAAGCAGGATAATATATAATTATATGATCGACATTTAGACAGCTTGAATTTCTGGAATATCATAAATTATGAAATGATAATCGTTTTATGTAAATCATTTAATATATATAATGAAATTAATTATAAATAATTTTAGCGGCAGCGTATTAAGTTAATAAGTTACATTATACAAATTTATTTATTTATATAATTAATCCTTTTTTTTTACCAATACAACACAACATGTTAAAAAAATGGTATCGATGGTATTCAATATCGATGTTAATATTGAGCATTTACATCACATTAAATCATTCAGTAAAGACAAGAAGAAAAAGAAAATGGAAACGACGCTCGAAAATAGTTCGAGGCTATGGATAAAATATACCGACCTAGAATGCCAAATATATTTTATTTCATCTGCAAATTCTGTATATTTCAGATTTTTTATTGTGACGGTTGTTTGAATGTTAAATGTGTTTATAAATAAATAAATAAATAAATAAAAACTTTATTGAAGTAATGACATGCATTAAACAAATGGCGGGTTTATTGCCATGGGCAATATCTGCCAACCAACCACTTGACAAAATAATGAAAAACATAATGTGCGTACAAAAATGTACCTGAAATGTCTAAAATTAAATAGTTATAATAATATTTATAACATATCAAAGAAATATATATGCAAAAACTAAAAATAAATAAATAAATACAGTAAACATATAAAAATACATATAATATATACATATAAAAAGGTATGGGGATAGTGGAAGGGATGGGATAATAGGAAAAGAAGGAGTTATTGATGGGAATTGTTTTGAGAAAGATAGAGGTGCTTCAGTTTATTTTTGAAGGAGTGAATAGTTGGAGCGAGCCTGATGTGAAGTGGGAGGTCATTCCATAATCTAGCTGCATGTGTAGTGAAAGAGGAAGTGAAAAATGATGAATGGTGCGAGGGAATGGCTAGCGTGCGTCGTCCACTCGAACGTAGAGGTAAGCCATGAGATGCCAAGGGTGTGAAGTTGGTTTTTAGATATTCGGGTGAGGAGGGATTATTGAGAACATTGTAGAGAAGTGATTGGTGCGGCGATGTCAATTAAATAGGTGATTTGTTTTTGTTTTAGGGTTACTTCCGTAAAGCAGAAGTGGAGGCAGCTGTGGGGCTCACAGAGGAGGCGGCCCTATCCTACACGCAGACATTAAAACTACAGCCACAGGATGTCAGTAGTGTACTGGCGTCCATTAAAAAAGTCACCGAAGAACAAAAGCGGAAAAAGGAAGGTACTCAACATACAAGAGAACCGTAATTTCATAAGTTCCGCCTCAACCAAAACACCAATTTAAGAGGCCACAGTTTGAAGTTAAACACAGTTTCAAGCAGAATCCCTGGAAGCATTTCTTATCCAATAGAGTAGTGGATGCATGGAATGGTCTGCCACCAGAGTTGGTTGTGGGGGAAAGTGTTAATGTGTTTAAGAATGAACTTGAGGACTGAATGATTGAATACTGTTGTGAGGATAGGAATGTCTGGCGATATGTTATCTCTGTCTACCCGGCGAAGGATGCGGCGTGAGGGGATAATATAGAATAGAACAAATTTCTATTAGTAAATTTCAATTAACTTAATTTCTATACAGAGAAAAGAAACATTTTTACGAAGTTTTTTATTCTTACTTATTACTTGAGTTTTGTAAATATTAATATTAATTAATAATATTATATTTCCAGCAAGGGATAAACTACCGTGGGTCTGCAGTTGTGTCGGTGTGATTGTTGGAGTCATTCTGGTCATATTGGATTATCTTCTCATAGAACAGGAGTCCCCTAGGGTAAGCAAACATTTATTATTGAATTATGAAGCTAGGAATTTGATTAATTGTATTGAAAGTAATTTATTGTCATACCATTTCAGAATCCTTTGATCCAAGTTGGCACCATATTGATCATATCTTGCACATCATACGGAGTCGCCTCGCAATATGTGACGCTTGAGGAGAGTGACGGGAGGAAACAGATACACCCTCCGGGATACCAAGATCCTGGTAATCTCTATTTAGTCTTTCAATTAATATTTTACCTGAACCCCGTTGAATAACTTTCTAATGGAACTATGAACGAAATGGCAGTCCAATTGAAGCCTATCGGAGAATCGCGTACGATGTTTGTTCTACCCGATGGTGGATAGAACAACATGTGTGAGCGCGCTCGACCATATGAATTATCTGTCAATGAAGATGTCTGTATAAGATCACTCGCAAACGAGTGGAGGGCCTTAAATAGAATAAGGTGTCTGCATTTATAAATATTAAATATATAATTGTCTTATTATATTTCCAGATGTGGGAAGGCAGCCCTGGATGATTGGTTGTGTCTGTGGAGTTACAATTATATTCTTAGATATTGCGTTTATTGAAGTTGTAGGAATAAGACAGGTATGATATACTATGTGTTAGATTAGCTTCTTGTAATATTATGAACTACTGTTATTGTATGTAATATGTATGTTTGTGTTTCTAGAATCCTATGAAGATATTAACACTAATAACTTCTATAGTGGGCGCTGGTATTGGATTTAGTTACTTAATTAAACTCATTAAATATTTTACAAAGTCTTCTAGTCACGATATCTCCACAGGTAAATAATTCATCAATTACTATTACTCATTTAGGTAGTGTGCTTGTTTGCGTGAAAGCAGTGTGTAGAGATAATGTATCCGGAGTCCTCTTCTCTCTGTCTATCCCACAAGGGATAGAATTGTTTAAAAATGGGACCGAATAACAAAAAAATATCTGCTAAAGTCACTATGTCGTATCTTAAACATGTCATCAACCAAATTACAGCATTACATCTAACAAACTACGGGAATAATCTCATTTATCAGTAAATTTCAGAAGTAACTTTAAAATGTTTTTTTATTGAGAAAACTTACAAAAATCAAATTTCTATCCATCGGAGTCACTAAAACATATTCTCATTTATCCATGTTTTAAGTCTTAAGATGATATATTTAGTATTAGCCGAGTAATCTTACTTTTCATGATGCAATTTTTCACATATTTAATTTCTATGTTCTCTAATATTGATTATAATATTGACATATAATTGAATGTTTCAGTGGATTTCAAGCTTCCGTATGTTTGTGGTTATGTCGGAGCATCCTTTGCAATGTTTGGTTTTGTCTTAGATTATATTATCAGCGAAGAACCTTCTCCTATGGTAGGCTATCTTGTAATTTATATTTCTTTCTAATATGTATTATTATTAGATAATATACCCAAGTATGATGTATGACTGGTTATGTAATGATTTCAGAGTCCTCTGATGAAGGCGTCCATTGTGTTCTCCATTGCTTGTTTGTTGTGGTGCATCGGCAAGTCTTATAATATGTTTGAAACGTCACAAAACAATAAGATTCAGAAGAATGATGAAGATGCAGGTATTATTCTTATACGTAAATTGTGAAAACACTGAGATGTAGGATAAGGAATGGAGTTATTAGAGAGATGAGTGACTAAGATGATTGTTGTGAGCGCTCGGACCGATCGTCAGTAGTAGCAATGTGTCTATGAAAGCCAAAGTGCTAGTGCACAATGCAATCTTGGTCCTGACACTGATGTATGCTAGTGAGACTTGGACCTGGCTGAAGAAGGACCAAGCAGAGCTGAATGCAGTGGAAATGAGTTTGTTAAAAAGAATGTGCGAGAAAACACTGAGACATAAGGTAAGGAATGAAGCTATTAGAGAAATGAGTGGTTACATGACAGGTATTGTAACTGGACTGAAAGTGAATAAGCGTACATGTTTCGGGCATGCTGAGAGAATGAGTGATGAGAGCATGACGAAAAAGTATTTTGAGTGAAGAAAGTGTGTGTGACGATGTGAGCATGAATGTGATGTAAACAAGTGTGTGTAAGCATAGGTGTGGCGTTTTATTATCTGTGCCTACCACTCAAGGGATGCAGTGTGAGGGATACACAGCCAGACTAAATGAAGTAGTGATGTAGTATTTAAGAACTATATACCTGTAGCTAATTGTTTACCTGATAATAAAACCTTTTAGTTTGGCATTCCATTGATAACTACTGTCCTAATGATTTTTTAATGTTTACTGATAATATCAGTTTATTTGGTACCTAAGAAGCGATGTAACTTATACAGAGTGTAATATTCCCCTCAGGTGGCCTCCCTGTATCGCTGTGGTGTGCAGGTCTTGCTGTAGGAACATTCTTCATAATAATCGACTGTACTGTGGCCAATGTAATCGGACTCAGAGAGGTATGGATATTATTTTATACTACTAATTTAATATTGTCGGCCGTTCTTTATTGGTTAATCTTGAATACGTAGTTCCCAAACTCTTTAGCCCACGGACACTTTTCCATAATCAAAAGTTGCCCACAGACCTCCAAGTGAGAATTATAAATTGAAATTTGATGCTGTTAATAATTAATGGGAAATAGTATCACAAGATTGAGTATATCGGATTGACTGTAAGATATTGCTTTTGCAATAAGTTTGTATTTTGGCACGCAACCAGTCTTGTTTTTGTAACTATGCATATTTTCTCTGTTTCTCTATTTATATCAGAGCCACAGGCAATTTTTAAAATACCTAAAATAATTGTTAATTTAATGGATTTTCATGACAATTTTACAAAATTCACGATATGTTGAGAAAAGGATGTGATACAAATGTATTTTTTATGAGTTTTAATCATTTAACGGGTAAAAGCATACACCTCTCGCAGACCCCCCCAAATCAATTTTTACAATCATTATTTTCTATGGACCCCCTGGATGATCCCAGGGACCCCTGGGGGTCAGTAGGGACCACTTTGGGTACCACTGCTCTTAAGTCTCACTTAGAAGCAACAATATTAGATTCATTTTTGTATAATAATTTATGAACTATGAATTTCTTATTGTATACTTACACATATTGTATACTTACACATATTACACATATACAACATATTTCTTACAGAATCCATTGAAGTCTTTTGGATTTGCTTTATCATTAGCCGGTAGTGGCTTTGGTTTGGGACGATTACTCACTTATATGAAGTCATTTGAGGAAGAGAAGCAGGAAGATATTCAAGGTATTAATACTGTAATATAATATTGCCTTATAATCGACAGCAGGATGTGGCGGAATGGGTGAACATTGCCCTGAGCATAAAGTGATCGCTTAAGCCACCCAATTCCAACTCGTAAGCATCGGAATGCCCATTCTGCGTTTTTACTAAGGGAGTTCACATAATGCTGCATTGTGTGTGTAATGTTACGAACTGTGTTAAGGGCATGGCACCAGGAATGACGTCACAGACATTTCCCACGGCATTAAGGTTCAAAATCGCGTGACAATCACATGAGAAAATGGTAAAAATAGCGTTTTTTCTATTTTTTGGGGTTAATTTTGCGTCTATCAAAAAACTTTTACGGTTATTCCCTAGATTTTGATGCATATTATCAGTACAAAAAAAAATTTTTACTCCGCGACTTTCGGGAAACGAGTTTCCGTCTTTCGGAAAAAAGATCAGAGGTG
Source organism: Ceraclea dissimilis (assembly GCA_963576895.1). NCBI lineage: Eukaryota > Metazoa > Arthropoda > Insecta > Trichoptera > Leptoceridae > Ceraclea > Ceraclea dissimilis. Next base: position 287,527 of record OY756374.1, read on the forward strand.
TTTTTAAATATTTTTTCTGAGAAATCTATACAAGATAAAAAAAATCTTTTACGGTTATTCCCTAGATAAAGGTTCAATGCATCTACCCTATTTTGTTCCAAAGCATATTTAGTAACGGTTGCCGAGATAGAAGGTCTCCCGTTTTTTGAAATTTTTGAAATGTCGGTATGCACACTCTTAATATAATATGATTTCATTTTTTTTTTCAGATTTCCAACCCGTTGCCGAAGAAAATCAAATCCCTGAGAAAATTAGTAATAAATATACAAAAGCCCAAGCCAGGTACAGATATAAGAAGGGGAAGATGTAAATATTTCATATTAAATAATGCATTTCTATCAAATGTTTTTCTCTTTACAAATCAAGTTATATTTTGACAAATCATTAAAATTGTTTGTTTTTCTATTTTGTCTTTTCAATTTGTCCAACCACCTCGACATTTCTTGGTTATGATGTATGATTAATACATTCAACATTATAAGCGAGGTTGCCGTCAACGTCGCTAAAGAGATGTATGGAATAACAGTTCCTTAACACCGCGTATGTCAGACCACATTTTATATTCTGTGACCAAAAAGATTCTCAAGTGGCAACCTAGAACGAGCAATAGGAGCGTAGGAAGACCTCAGACAAGATAGTCTGACGATGTGAGGCGAATTGCATCAAGCAAGTGGATGCAGCATGTCCAGGATAGGGATCTGCGGAAAGTCAAAGGAGAGACCTATGTCCAGCAATGGAACTACAACCGCCGAGAGAGAATGAAAGCAAATATGTGTGGAAAATTTTAGGAGGCTGAAATATTTGGAAGTTATTTTTGAAGAAGCAAATGTAAAGGCAGATGTTGATTTTTGGTCATGAATTAACACATTAAACACTGTGGGGGTCACCGGTGACCTCATCTTTTCTGCATTATTGCGCCACGGATGGCACCGGTGACCTCACGCAAAAAATATACTTCAAATGCTTTTTGGCGCCAATGGTATGTAAGTGACCGGCGTGGCGCTCAAGAGTTATCCTTTGCAGTGAGACAAAGCATCTCAGTAAATTTTGGAAAATAGGTTCCAAATCTCAGAAAGTTCGGAAAAATATTTTCAAAACAGTTTTTTTGTTATAATTATGGAATCCTGCGCCTGATTCATGTATAACTCATTTTGGGTACATTTCACATTAATCGAATACCGAAAAAAGGTTTTTATGTAAATTTTCATATTTGTTCCGTCGGTGTTTAACGTGTTAATTAAACCTTTTCTTCCATAGTTATTCATCCTCTATTGCCTTTCACCTATACATATGTATATTGTTGGGATACTAGTTGGGACGGAATTATGGAATGCAGTCATATAAAACATTTAAGTCTTGGGGTATCTTTGTAATAAAATCATATAAGATTCTGTTCCATACAAATGTACATTGATTCATTTGATTATTTAACATTAGTTACTATTTAACATACATAAGACTAACAGTACTGCATCTCTATACATACAATTATACATTACACAATGTCTCTATGGAACATATTAATTCATATCAATACATTATATTATATAATTAGATTTTTGTTTGAGGTGCACTTTGGTGTTAATGTTCTAAGTATGTATACCTATTATTATTATATTATATCAATGTCCCTATTTTTTATATCATACAAGACGATAGCAATCATCCGTACAAGGCACTTAACTCGGAAACTGTAAGGTTTTCGAAGGCAGCGAAAAAAAAATTATAACCAAAATCCATAAACATTTATATTAAGTATCTAGATGGCGTACTCAATGCTAGTAGTGACGTAAACCGGTGCCCACAAACTGTCAAATCGTTTGGAAAATTTTGTCATTTCGTGGGCAACGTTTTCCCAATTTTGCTCTCATAGTTGAAAACTGTACTAGTTTTAACGTTATTTAGGAATTAACTGATAGTTTTAAAGATGTTTTAGTTTTTATTATTGATATCTTGTTAATAGTGTGAGTTTTGTGAAAATACCAAAAAGTGCCGAGCGTGAAATTGCGTCTATTGAAAATACATGGAGTCAGACGTCTAGGTACTTAATAATGTAAAAGTCTATGGAAAAATCATTTGGTAATGTTTCTATCTATCAATTCCTTGCACGCAGTATCCCTTGCAGGATAGGCAGAGAGGACAGAATGCCATGTCACTCCATTCTTAAACACACACTCACTTCTGTAAACAACACGCAACTTGTAGTATACACTCTGATTTCTTTTACTCAAAACGCACCTATCCTTGATGATCTGGTTGACATGATTGGTCCAGATCAGTCTCGGATGGTCACGCTTCCCCACAGTTCTCAAATCACCCATATGTACATTTTTAGTCCTCCTGTTATCTTTCATTCTTTCAACATGCCCTATACATCTAAATTTATCCACTTTCATTCTAGTCACTACACCCTAATGTCTTACAGTCACTCATCCCTCTGATTTATTTGATTATTGCTCATCGTTTTTCCACACATGATTCTCCACGATCTCGTCTCAACAACAGGCCTTCTTTCTCTCTAAATACATAACTTCTTTTCTTATTAAGAGATCTATCAAAGACGTCATACAATAGCCCCTTTACATTTGAAAATCACAAGTCGACCCCAGATACGATTACCTCCACTTGATTTATAAAATTGGAAATATCATCAATCGATTCTTCATATACACAGTGTTTCATAGACGGATACATATATCTTCAGGAGTCTTTTGTGATCTGTAGAGCCAGACTTAGCTTTGTCCAAAGTCTCACAGTTCTCAAGTTATTTGAGATTTTCACTTTTTATCGAAAAACCCCGAATCACTCGAGTTTTACCCCGATAGCTTCATAAGTAAAGGTACCTACTTAGTTCTGTAATTATTTTTTGTTACTTTGAATATGTGTTTAGTCTATTTAACTCATTAGTTTCAATCTGAAGAAACAATAATGATAAAAATTGTCGGAATAAAGTTTCGATAAATAGTTAGTATTTCAAAAAAAATGACACGATTTAAGAGGGGATTTTCCTTAAGAAAAAAATTGACTTAAGATTCGGAAATTTGTAAAAAACTTCTCTGATTTACGCTCTTTCAAATGATGTATAAAACATAATAATAAAACATTAGTTTCATAAAAATATGCTACAATAACTTCAAGAGATCACTACTGATTTAAGCTAATTTCCATACATATTTACCACAGGTACAGGTTGCATAGTGAACAACACATTTCGATTTCCTGTTTTCGAATTTGTATCAAACACCCTGTATAGACTTTTGGTTACAAAATTTTTCAAGTAGTTATCTCAACAGATATACAGCAAAGGATGGACCTCCCATCAGGTTTATGACTAATCATCGGCTGGTTTAATGTGATCACTTTACACGTAAGCAACATTCACCAATTCCAGTCCAGACATCTGTCGCGGACCGGAATCGAACCCAGACCTCTCTGACAAGCCGGTATTTTACTGCTGTTCTATGATGGCTGGTAGTTGCAACGAGAAGAAATGTTTCCCCAGATTGAAAACAGTCTCCGAGATAATTGCCTTGTACAGACGCTTGGTACAGCCCAGTATATTCTATAGTATTATTGTATGGTGTATGTACCTAATTATCCTATGTATTTGTATATGTACTATATTATACACTACACTTACACATAACTCTAATCTACACTAATCACTATCTGATATCGCCTTTTTCCTTCTTTTTGCTTGTTTTGGCTTTACTATTTCTTCTTCCTGTAGACAAAAAAGACAAAAAAACATTAATATAATCCATTTCCAACAGGACTTGTGCATAGTTATCTCAACGACTCATTGGCTGGCTTAATGTGATCACTTTACACAAGTAACATTCCAAGTCCGTCTTTCAAAGGCTTTGACACTGGTTTTTAAAATGGCCTGCCCGAGGGCGGTTTTCATCCACAATCGATGAAATTTCATTGATAACTAGTCGTAAAACTGGTTCCATGAGGGTTTTTTTTAGGGTTTTCCGAAAGGGTCATGCCCAAATTCCAGGCTTTCTATATAGGGCGGTAGTGGTAAATATGCACAACAGACAAAAATAAATTGTGACATTATATTCTGACCCTTTATTCTCCATTGTATGAGGACTGAAATACAAGAATAAGAGATTGATACATACCTCACTGTCATCATTGGATGAGGGGTTGGAGGGGGCGGGTCTCCTGGGAGGGGGGGCTGCAGTCACCTTCCTCCCCCTCCTATATTGGGGCAGCTCCTCCTCCCACGCCAGGGCAAATAGGGAACTGAATTCCTTCTGTAATTATACAAATACAGTTGGTCAAGCTAAGTTAAAAAGTAGGTACCATGTCTGAATCAGTTTGTGGACAAAATTCTGCTTAAAACAAATAAAATTAAATACTCTTTATTGAACAAATAATATGACAAAAAGGGACATATTGCCTACTGGAAATTTCCACCAGCCAACCCAAACCCTTCTTCTTCTTCAGAATCTTATTGCAGGCTTAATGGCCTGTTATTTAGGAGGGGTTATGCTGGATTTCACCAACTTCTTACGTGAAGAATAGCGGAGATAGGAGCCACTTGTCATTATTTTGCATACAAAATTTGTGCTAGGTGGCTCGTATCTCCGCTATTCCTCACCTAATAAGTTGCTGAAATCCAGCATTAGTCTCTTGCGAGGTCGACTCCCAGCTGTTAATCCGTCTCTTTGCCGGTCTCTCTGGGGGGTCGCCTACCTTTGGTTTGGCCATGGAGCCTGGATGATTCCATTCTCCTAACATGAGGGTACCAGTATTATTATTGGATGATAGGCAGGCAGTATAAATACTGATACACCTATTGAGTGTGGTTAGTGTGAAAGTGTCTGTCTAATCTGTTCTTAAACATATTAATTGTTGTTGAATCTATAACTTCCTGCGGTAGTGAATTCCACTGATCAACAACTCTGTTTGTTAGAAAATGCTTAGTATCTAGCCTAATATCTCATAACAATAGTACACTTACCCTAACTGATTCAGCGCTATTTGATTGTGCCTGCTGAAGAGCTTTCTGCATTGATTCTAAGTTGTAAAACGACATGTCATTCTGACGGAAACAACACATTCTCATCTGTTCTAAGTGACCCAACACCTGCAATACAAACAACAAATAAATACATACAGAGATATATGATAGGAAGATGTATAGCGACTAGAATGAAAGTGAATAGGCTTAGATTTACAGGACATGTTGAGAGAATGAACGATGACTAATAAGATGCATTTATTTATTTATTTTATAAAAAGTATCTGGGCTTCCGTACATAAACCTAAATACTTTCCTGCACACCTTGCACTAGGCTAAAAGCCTGTATCGTAAAGTGTGGAATACATCGCCGCTTGAGAGATTGCCACCTCAACCAACTGCGCCAACCATGTACTCTGAGCCATATATATGTGCGAAAGACCTGGACCAATCATGTCGACCGGATCCTCAAGAACGAATGCATTTTGAGTAAAAGGAAATAAAGTGTTTATGACAAATTGCATCAATGTGATGGAAGCAAGGAGTGTCTCTTTGCTTACCCTTCAAGGGATTCGGTGTGGAAGGATATGTAGATAGATGTTTTACATAGTCTAAGGGCTGTAATTATTATTGAAAGAGGATATACAGTTGATTGGAGATGATACAGGAGTAGATACTTACTTGAACGGCACTGGGGGGAGCATTAGGTGAGATGGAATGCTTCCCGGGTCTTTTTCTTTTGTTTGGACTGGTTCCCGGATATCTAGTACTGAGCAACGTCGATACCAAATCGCCTAATTTATCTTCATAATCCTGACACCAATACATCAAGGCTGACGTCACAAAGGCGTCTCCTCCCTCATCTCCCACCACTTCCCTGCAGAACAGTTGTCTCACTACGTCCGCCGTGGGTCTCTCTTGTTTCAACATCAATAGAATGGACGTCAATGCTTCCGCGTGACTATCAAACTCTAGTTTGGGTAATATGGGAAGGACGTCCTCTATTGATATGTCGTGAGCCGTTAGCAACTGCCACAAACAATATTGTTCAAACGTCTCCCACATCAGACTGGCTGTTAGAACATTCATAATGTCCTCTGACTTAAACATAAGCAAGTTTCCTTGCAACGTCTGACACACTAAGTCCTGTAACTGCCTAGCGTCTATCGTAGACACGACCGTGTGTAAGATCTGTACGTGATTCTGCGCCACGTCTTTGAATTCTCTGAATACATCGGGAATGAGCCACAACAACATGTTAATGTCGCACTCCTGACACATTTTCAAATCGTTGGACAAACACTCGTCTAATTTCATATTAATAATTTGACAATAGTTTTTATACAAGTCACACTGAAAGGGTACACTTTTTTTCTTATCCGGATCAGTCAACAGATTCATTTCTGAGACGTAAATTACTTTGAGATAAAACAATAGAGTGAAACCAACATTATGGTAAGCGTTCTGCGATTTCATTTCTTTCATTAATTCTATAACGAGTTTCTTTTTCTTTTCTTCCTCTTTAGAGTCGGAAGCGAAGCAGGCGAACATGGCGGCCAAGGGCCCCGCAGCCACTTGGGTGAGAGTGGCCAGGGGAGGGTGAGGGGGGAGAACAGGTGGGGGAGCTTCTTGTAAGGCGGCACCCAACCACTCCGCGATATTGGCAGCGGTCTCACCTTCGTCCACCGCAGCAGCTAACAACCTTTCCATAGCTCTTTCTTGTTCTTCTCTGTTGTCTTTCTCCGCTATGACTTTCAGCGCTGAAGTCTGGACTTCTCCACTCAGTCCTCCGGCTAATTCCTCTCCTGTCCACTTTTCTTTCATCCGCACTTTGGATAAAGGTAAATCATCATCGTCCGTATCTTCTTCTGTGTGAATTACTAGAGGAGGCTCTTCCTCTTCATCTGAGAAAGCAGGCTCCTCCACTATACTGGGCCCCGTGAACTCTTCTATCCTAGCGGAGCCAGCGGCTTCGTTGTTTACGCAAAACTCTTTGAATGTTTCTCGTACAGTCGCCCTCAATTCTCTGTCTAGCTTAGGAGAATCGAACAAAGGATATAAACTAGGGAGCACTCTCTTCTCTGTTATTTGTCTCAGAGAACTGAAGATCCCGCAGCGAACCTTCTCAGTCAGAGGAGGATAAAAGTTAGGGATGATGCGACACAAGAAATCTAAGAGAGTCGCAGTCACCGCGGGATGAGATCTCATGGAATGATGCATGACGAGTATAGCCGGCTCAATGTTCATGATGTTGTCCTTGTCCGGCTCGTAGAAGAGCCAATCGTAAAACAGAGACAGCTTGGCGTTGGACGCCGCCACGCTGGACGTGCAAGTAGTCAGGAGCCAACCAATCACAGCCCAGCGTGGGATAATGTCTGAACAGAGGAGTTCATTAGTGGGATGTATGACTCCTACAATGAAACGTATCATGTCACTACGTAACGTTTGTGATTCCGGTGTAGCCAAGTACTGACGTTGGAACCATTCTTGATATCTCTTGTGATTTCCAAATCTAACTGTGGATGTTAGGAACACCAACTTCTTCTCCATATCTGGAGTGAGTCTGGATTGCAAATATCTTCTAGAGGTTCTAGTCTCTAACAGTTGCAGGACATTGTTGAACGTAGGACACAATGTCTTAGGATTTTGCAAGATGTCCTGCCATAATTGATTGAATTCTGGTATTCTCGCTACATTCTGTAACAACCTCACTAAGTCCCTTCCTAACGTCATCACATCTGTGAATCTCTCTCTTATTAACGACACAACGAACGTCACTTCCTTCTGCCTTAGGGCCAACAGCTGCGGGGTGGTGTGGTCCTCCAGTAACCTAAGGTATGTGTAGACTACGGAACACACCAGCGCCGGGAACTTGTCCAGCCATTGCTTGTTCTCTGTGAATATGTCCAGGAGGGACTCTATGAGGTAAATATTCTTGTGTGTGATGTCTCCCCCCGAGGCGTACCTCATGAGGTTCCAGCAGATGCTGTCTACTCCCGTCACCGCATTCCTTATCATCTCCCTCAGCAGCCATATTAATTGATTTCTCACTGTATCCTGGAAGCGCAGGTACCTGTCAATGATCAGCACGGACAAATTAACCAACACGGATGAGAGTCCATCCCTGGAGACTAGAGTCAGGTCTCTGTAATATTTAGCCGCATTAGATGGCTCAGTCAATATCCCCATCAACAATCCTAGTGACACATCCTCGTGGTTCTTGTCCTTGCACACGGCATTGTTGAGAGCATCGTGAGCCTCCTTCTCCCCGAGGCCTCCAATGATCCCCTGAAGATAGTTGTATGCATGTTCGTATCTCTGAAAATAAACAAAACAAAATTCTTTAACTAACGCTCAAAAGTTAAATTAGAACAAAGTACCTACCTACTAAGTTTCGCGGAAATTAAGTTAAAGTTATTTTTTTGTTTACTTTGCAAGTAAAATGGGGAGAAATCAGTATGAAGATAAGCGTTTGAAATATTTGGCGGTAATAAAGTAGTGTGTGGCCCCCTAGCGGTGACCTCGCGCTGTGTTAAATGGTACAGAGTATGGCCACCTATTGCGAGTCCTTTGTTAATAATATTCACGATAATGTTGCTTTACCTCTTCTAATTCGTCCTTATTTTCCACCGTCGACGCTACAAATAGTTTGGCCGTATTTGTCTTGGCCTGCTCCATGCTCCCAATGACACTACAAGCGATTTAATTCGGATTAACTAGGACACCCCATGCCATCATAGCTACGCCGAGAGGAAAATGTTTGTGAAACCGAATGGCAAGTTGACGCGAGCGACGAACATTTTGACAAGTCCGAGTATATAATACCACAGATATACGTTAATATAATAGAAAGTTATATGCTTATGTACCTAACTCGTTGTGCAAACATATTACCTACACGACTACCAACATAAGCATCGTAAATTTGTTGGTACTAATTTTATTAATACACACAGTGGTGTAGTGAGCAGCACGCTAGGATCGGCGTTCCCACTGTTCCCACAATTTTATATAAAAAAAAAACTAAGCAAAGTTACTGTTATTGATTTAGATGTGATTATAATAATGCACTATATATATGCCAATGCACTATTTAATCAATTTACAGCAGACTCGCAGTTCAGCCAATATTTCTTTCAGGCACTCTCTGGGAGGAGGCTTAGCTGGATTTGTCTGGCATTAATTTCTATCCTACCCCAAGCTACGTCCTACTATTTCGTTATTTAAATTTAAAGGCGTATGATTTTTACCGTACTTGTACCTACCGTAATTTTGCGCATAAATGAATTATTTTGTTTATTAATGAAAAACCTGTTTGATTATAATTGTGAATGTTTACAATTCCTATACCACCATACTTCTAGGCAGAGAAAACCTTTCTTTTGCGAAATTTGGATGACCGTATCTATTTTTGGTTAATTGGCTTCTTATTAATTTTTAACGTTAGCAAACAGTTAGTAATAGAGCGGTTGTAATACCGACACTAATGTATGGCTGCGAATCATGGGTCCCTTACAGAAGACTCATTAAGTCCCTGGAAAAATTGCAACAACGTCAGCTAAGACAGATACTAAAAATACGGTGGTTCCACAAGGTGTCTAATGCAGAAGTCCTCAGAAGAGGCAATTGCTGTAGTGTTGGGATATTGGTATCGCGTAGTATTATGCGCTGGTCAGGCCTTGTCTTCCGTATGCACGATAACAGACTCCCCAAAAACATACTATTCGGGGAACTCGTGCATGGAAGAAGAAACCAGGGTGGTCAGCGCAAGCGATACAAAGGCGTCCTTCATACCATCCTGAAGGACAGTAACATCCATCACACCTGGGAACAAGATGTTGCGGACCGGGCCAAGTGGAGACACGCTATCCACACATATCAACCGAAGGACAGAGGACACCCTGGCCCACCCGGAGGAGAACATCCATGCCCTAAATGCAGTAAAATATGTATGTCTCGGATCGGCCTATTTAGCCACCTGAGTTGGCATAGTAGAATGGAGTTACGACGCGATCCACCATGAACCCCCAGCGCTTCACAATACTCGCCCTATCGAGTTGTTGGCATAGAGTAATGATAATTGATAAATTAAAATGTCTGACTCTAAAAAAATGCGAAAATATTAGCACGATGTGAGTTTTCAGAAAACAATAGTTTTCATCGGCTGTATTTAAAAAAATGTGTTTTGACCCGGAACTGTGAAAATAAATATTGACATCCCTATTATCATCATCCCCTACTATCACCCTCTGCTTGTTCTTATTTTCGTTTATCTGTGGAATTGGACAATTTTGACATTATTGTCCAATGTCCAATTCCGCATTTCCGCGCTTGTTTGCGTATTGTAGGTTCGGTTAATGGTGCCGGAAATTTTTGATTGTATTGCGACTGTTTCATTTTCTAGTTTTCAGCGACAAAGTGATAAAGTTTCATCAATAATTCTTGGTTGAGCTGCGCGTGTTGGCCCTTCCGTTTGGGATTTTTACCTGTGTGGTGTAAGAAACATTTCTGTCTAGCCATTTTCATGCCTTGTTAGCTCAATCTTTCAGCGCAGATGGCATTATTTATTGTTTTTATCAATTCACTCTTTAGTCTGATAAAGCCGCAAGAGTGCATACAACTAATTAACTAAAAAGGATTGTGCTCCATTTATATCTGTTCATTTGTTTTCATTCTCCACTGTGTTGTGAAAAGCCGACATTTCAGGAAAAATTCTGTTATAATTTACAATAGATGGTAGTAATTGTTTGGAACTGTTCTAGGCTCGGTGACACGTAGATTTCATGATTTTAGCTATTGTAAAGTATTATTTGTTTGATGTTGTGCAGGTAGGATATGGATAAAACCGACATACAGAGAAATCGTGATCGTAATCGTCGTGGTGAAAGACAGAGTCGCTTCTCAGATTCCAACCCAAGGGAGAGAGACAGGTCCAGGGACATGGGAGGGAACAGGGAATGTAACAGAGTGATTGTGTCCAACATCCCCTACGAGTATAAATGGACCGATGTCAAGGATCTGTTTAAGAAAGAGGTAAGAATCATTCATTGAAAAGTGACAATATGTATTAGGTACTCAATATTATGACTGTTTTCTGATTTGGATGCAAACTGTGTTCATTGTTTGTATAAAACAGAGCAATAATCACGCATAAAGAGGGTCTTCTTAATTTTCACCGAATTTCACCAGGCGATTATCGCATGAAGACAACTCAAATAGGCGATTGTTTTAGTTGGGATTGTCGAACAGAGATCTACATATATTAGAATACTAATAAGAGTGAGTGAACAGCACGTGCACACCACTCTATTATCTCTGGCGAGCGATTATCCGAGGCCAGCGCCATATTGGTCACACAGGCCGGGTCCAACTGACATTTGACGACGATGACGTCACCAAGAGTGGGAGAAAATGTATGCGAAAAAATATTTTGTAGTTCAAGTGTTTGTCACCGAGGTAAGGTGTTTTTCACTGATACAAGGTGACGTCACCAATCATGGTGGTGATGGAATTTGTGTGTGTAGGCTTGTGTACTATCGCTGGCTTCAGATTATCACAATACGAATTTGTTGGATGTTAATCGGTATCTTGGAGCGTATCAACCTTGTACATAGAACACGTTGACTCACACAACCAGTTGTTTCACATCCATGATAGAACGATAGAACCATAAACAATTGAGCGAATCGCCTGGTGAAAATTAATGGATGTGGAACTAACCTATGGTGGAACGGAGGACAATAGAACAACAAATAATTGAGTGAATTAGTCGGCGAAAAACAATCCATATCGAACATAACCCTGTACCAACATTGCTCATATATCTAAATCATAACGTAGCCTAAGTGTTATAATGCGTATTGTTTGTGCAGGTTGGTGGAACAACATTCGTTGAATTATTCTCGGACGAGAACAACAAATCCAAGGGATGTGGCGTTGTGGAGTTCTCAGGGCCCGAGTATGTGAAGAAGGCCTTGGAGGTCATGCACCGCTATACCCTGGCAGGAAGGAAACTCGTTGTTAAGGAGGATATTGGTATGAACCATGATTACCTTATTTCACCTGCTAATTCTGTACATTCCGTCAAAAAGCGATGGATTTTAATGAGGGCGCCACTTGTAGCTCTTTGGCAACCATAGTGGCAACTGGCAACACACATGTAGAAATTCAGTAGAAATGTCATTGTTGCCAGCAAATAAAATTGTAGTTCTTAATCTATGCGAAACTGTCTCCTTCTTAACACACTGTATATCTTTTATTTTTTCTATTTTCGACAAACCCAGATTCATTTTTTTTTAAAGTCTTTAAAGGTTGTTGAAATAAGCCCAAATACATCTTTGTACACTTCACAGAAAGCTTAAAAGCTTGTGTTGTGAAGTGGAGTAAGTCGGGGATTGAACCCGCGCCCACTGTATTAACAGTCGAGCGCGTTACCAACCAGGCTACTGGCCACCTCTAGTTAAATATTAATAATATAATATATTATACAATATAGGATATAATCTGTAAGTGTTTTTATTTCAGGTAACGAGAGAAACAGACATGAGCGAGATGACAGGTACCTAATTACGTGTTTTACATTACAATAATACAGTGAACGCTGAGGTTGTTAGAGAGATGAGTGACTGTAAGACTGGTGTGGTGACTAGAGTGAATGTGAATAAGCTTAGATGAGGAGGGCGTGTATCACAAGAGGCGTGTATGTGCGCAGGGATAGGAGAGTCTGGTGTTCTCGCAATAGACGAGACAATTCTGCTGTTATCCAAATCTGTGTCTATGTTTCCAGAAATGATGACTTTGCCTCTGGTAACTTTGACGGTGAGAGATACAACACGTACGGACTCAACCCGCAGTTTCTCGACTCTATCGGTGTTCGTGGTCCTATCATCAATAGAATATTTGTCGCTAACGTAAGTTATTATTAAATCTATCAACTTATTATAACACCTTTAATCTCGCACTGCTAAATACAAGAAACCCTGTTAGTTCTATGTACTGTGTATATCACTCCTACTAAGGTGTCTTGTTCTTGTATACATCCAGTGTATGTCTAAGTCGTGTAATGCTAGTTGTAATTGCCACTGTATTATGTTTTCTATTTTCTTTGCAGTTGTTTTACAAAGTTGATGCGAAAAAATTAAAAGAAGTCTTCAAGTTGGCTGGCAAAGTAAGGAATATTGATTTATCTTTGGATAAAGAAGGGAATAGTCGAGGATTTGCCATCATAGAGTATGATCACCCGGTGGAGGCTGTTCAGGTAATGTCTCCGAGACGAGAAGTTATTGAATGTGACGCTATTAAATAGGTTGGGGAACTTACCATAATATTCTACTTGTAGGCAATATCCATGTTTGATAAACAAGTGCTGTATGAACGGAAGCTGGCCGTGAGGATGGACAAAGCAAATAACACCACAGAACTGAAGCTACCTGAAGGATTGGTGGCTATGGGTCCCGGCTTAGGCCCCAACGGAGAACCTCTGAGAGACGTGGCTCGAAACATTGCACAGTTATCTCAGCCGACTACAACAGTCACAAATTCCGCAGTCGGTGTTGTAGGTGCCGCAGCTCCCAATGCCCTGCAAGCTTCCGGGCTGTTGGGGGCTGTGCCCGCTTTGGGAGGCTTGGGACTACAGGCTCTCGGACAACTCGGTTTGGGACAGTTGCAGTCTCAGTTGTTACAGCAGGGTCTTGGCGGGGGTGGCGCGGACCTCTCGGGATTGGGATCCACAGACCTCGGAGGGTCTGGAGGTAACAGCAGTCTCAACTCCAACATTCTATCAGGTGCTGGACAACACATCAAATAAATCTAACACTCGCAAGGTTCAATCATCACAAACAATTATTTTAAACGTAATATAACATTTATAGGTCTCAACTCTGCTGCATTTGGACGCCAGACTGGGAATACCTTTTCCTCCCACGGAATGGGGCACAACAACATGTCTCCCGCAATGCACGGAGATAACGTTGGAGGAAACCTCGACAAGCAGTCTGACATGGTCCTCATTAGAAATGTATGAACCTACTTAAAAATATGTTTTCATATAATATTGATTGATAGTTCTGTTTGTGTTTATAATCTGTTGTTGATTTTATCTTTCAAGTTGCCTCCCTCCATGACCTGGCAGCTGGTGAGAGAGAAGTTCTCCGAAGCGGGAACTGTTAAGTTTGCTGAGAAGATTGACAGTGAGACGGCTGTCGTGAGATTCATGTCCGAGTGGGCGGCCGAGAGAGCAATCAGTATCCTTTTATTTTGCAAACACACAGTTAGTATAGTCCCCAACATAATGGATGTAATACTTTCCTTAACAATGTTGTTTCTACAGAAATGTTTGACCAGACTCGCATTGACGGCAGGACCATCTCCATTCGGACATTCTAACAACCCAAGGTGGCATTGCATTCACCTACTCGTAAAAATTAACATTAATCCGCAATTAATTAACAATAATCAAATGAAATATCTTTGACAGGTTCATAAATGATTACTTAATCTTGTGTCTGTTGGATGTTAGGTATATTATGTATAATTCTTTTGTATTTGCTTTTGTTAGGAGATCGAGTTTGATCATGATCACATTTTCTGATTCTACGTGGTGGGATCAACTTATTTTTAATTATCTAATTAGAAAAGATTTTTGCTGTAACAGAAGGTGATATCTTTCCATTCTAAGTGTACTCGTAGATACTATGTCTTATTCTACTCGCACCAAAATATATTGTAACGTCAGTGATCAAGTATTTTCGTATTGTACCAAACTAAGACGATCAGTCATAAGCCTGATGGAAGGTCCATCCTTTGCTCTGTATCTGTTGAGATATAACTACTTGTAATTGACAGAGTTATTTTTATTTCGAGGCAAAACACTTTTGCTCTGTGCCATTGCAATGGTCGTAAGCGAATTGTTTTTATCTTGCATGAACTTGAAATATTAGAGTTTATTGTTTTATGTGTCTTCGTATGAAGAGATAATATGTTTGATGGTTAGGGTGACGTGTGGATTATTGTTCTCCCGATTGCTTTTATTTGATTTACTTGATCTGTAATTCTACGAGACATGTGGAGGACACATTTTTATACATTCTTCTGTAATTCTCAGAACGCAAGCTTTCTGTAATTTTGTGTCATTAAAATTTTAACTCACTTAATCTGTGCTTTTTATTTTTTGGCGAGTTTGTTTAGTGTGCACTTCAAAGGGCAACATTGTCACTCGAAAGAAGAGAATTTGGCTTAGGGAAAGATTCGAGACCATTCAAAGTTTCGTTTGCGTTCGGAATTTTTCTCTGTGTGTACATTTTGACGAAGTATTTCAAGAATTCTTTACCAGAGGCGATGCGCATTGTTTCTACATCATACTGTGTGCTCGAAATTCCTGTCTTCGTGCTGTAAAGTCGAACACACAATGAATTTGTAAAATGTCAACGGATGGAATCGGTTTTACTCATTTTTTGGTTTGTATTATGAAGTATCAAGTATTATCTGTTTCACGATGAAGTCTCACGGGAACAAAATTGGTATCACTGAGTTTAGTGTTGCTTGATGTGATAATAAGATATGGTTGCATTTTTACACTACTTTCAAATTATACATATTTTATAAGATCGTTAGAATAATTAGCCAATATTTGGATTGTTAGAATAAATGTTGTTTTTCAAACTTGTGATGGCTTTTTAAAAAGATTATCAGAGTATTAATTTCTTATAGTTGACTGTCCAATTTTTTGTTTCGAGCGCGGTCTAACTGAAATCTACAGGGTCACTGCTGACGCTGCCAATTGGCTAAGAGATTTACCTCTAAATTTGTAATTGCCGGATCTTTTGCCAAATGCATCAAAAAAAAATTCTTTTTCCAACTCGCAAAACTCTTTTGCCTTTAAAATGATTTCTCTAGCGCCGCTCTGTAATATTTTCGGCATTGTAGGTTACTTGTAAAAATATACAATGTGGGAATATTACAGACTTTTGACAGCCTCTCGACACGATTCGACAATCAGGGCTACCAACGATACAATTTTGCAACGTCACTTTCAGGTAACATCCACCGGATGCCGAAACAGATAATAGTTGTGTATGTTTGTCACAAATGTAGTTTAGTGAGTGGCTTATTGTAATTCTGTATATTGGATGTTTCTGTTTCTTGGTTTTTTGAAGTTCATAGGTACAGTGGATCACACATAGACTCGGTGTGTTGGAGTTGATGTTCAGAAACTCTCGTGTTTGTGTTTTGGTTGGTCTTGTCTGCAATTCAAATGTCAGTTGTTGCTCACATTTGATTTACTATCAAGATATACTTTGGTAAGTTTCATTATTTGTTTATTTACAAATTTTTGTATTTTTAGTTTTTATTCGTCACTCCGCCTGATTGGGGAGTGATTTGTGAAATTTTGGTATCTGTTTTGGATAAAAGTAATTTATATATACTATTATTCACCTCTGAGGATTGTGGATTTGTGAAAATACCAACTAATATTGTGGATTTCTGCAATATGAGAAGATGGTCTTTTATTTTCTTTTGGAATTACTGAAATCTTACCGTAATGGTATTGGTTTGTACGCTGGATGTTTAATGTTTTATCTGTGACTGGCAACATTATCTAGAAACGATTGCTGTGGTTGAACAATGTACAGAGTTGCTAATTTAAATTTTTTCTGTCTTGGACCTGTCTGAATGTCCATGTAAATGTTTGCGCAAAGAGAATATTGTGCTTTTTATACATGTGCCGTGATGGTATAGTAGTACATATGTCGTAATTTACCTCTAAAATATATATGCAGATGTGGTATTTTAGAGTTTATTTGGGAAGACCTTTTCACTGCACACATTATAGATCCATTGACAGTGCTGCCAGCCTGTCCCCTAAATTCCTCCAGTGGCTGGAGGCGCTGGATGTCAGACTTTAAAGATGTGACAATACTTCGACGTTGCCAAACAATATGTAAATAAATAGATCCTGTGTGGCATGGATGTTTAGGTTGTTTTTATGGACGACTCAACTGATTCTATAGATCCTTCAAATGTTTTTCTGGACAATTCGGTTTCAACAGCAAATGTTTATGTACAAGTTTGTATCTGCCGAGATCACTCACGAGTACAGAAGCCCGCTAAAAGAAGTTTGCTTGTGGTCAGTCCTGGTTTTAAGATACACACATGTATTGATGGAGTAGTGCCACAGAGTTTTGGAGTAATACGATCTTCTCTCTTTCTGGTACTAATAGTTGGTAGTTTAATTAGCTGTATGTCGAATTGTCGCTTTCTGGAATTTGGTGCTTTGGTCAGAGCGTTCTGTTTCATGTTCATCTTTATGTCTCTATTAATAAGTTGTTCTATATAGGTTTGAAATGACTGGACATACCTCATATTAAGGATCACATATTCTTCTATTTGATATATGGATCCATGGTATGGAACACCTGGAGCTTACCCCAGAAGACTGCCTCAATTGAGTCAAATGGAGAGAGTGGACCTGAGCCGCCCACCGCATATAAATGGGCTGTGGTGTGGGAAGAAGAGATGCCTGTAACTCTCGAAGAATAATGTGCCAGGTAAATAATTGTCACAAAAATCTAACAGCTTGCAGTTATCACAGCTGACCCTTGATAACTTGATGTATTTATTTTATGTTTATTTATAGGACAGCTCGATTGTTGGGTGATAGGATGACATACACAGCTCTTGCACTGTCTCCCGGATACGAGTACCTGTCTCATTGCAAGCAATGGAAACAGTGAAAGATGGAGATGTTTTTTAAATAAGAACCTTATGAACATTATGGCGGTCTACCTCGAAGCCGATGTAATGACTGGCCAAGATATTATAATATGCGTTAACAAATTTTGTTATGTCTTTCAATTTTAAATATAGAAATGCGTACTTTAATTATACTATTCTATTTTATTTTAATATGAGCTCCACCTTAATATCTTCTCAGTCAGTCCCTTGGTTACAAGGATCGTGACCACCATGTTCTCGGATGAGTCTTCCCCATCCTTCCCGGTCCTCTGCCATTCTTGTAAACTTGTACAAACTGGCGCCCGTGATCCATTCGACCACATCTGCAAATATCCTCTCCTACAACTCAACTTTTCCAAGCAAGATTTGACGCTCTAGGCTGTACGCCCCCTCTCTCGCAATAGCCCAAAGAAACCGAGCGTATGCTGCTTGCACACAGTGGAGAGATGAGTGCTGGAGACACCGAGCTCTCTCAGAATTGATTACTAGTTGGTTCTGTGCTCAGACCGATGCATGTATTAAATGGATTACTCGTTTTTTGTTGTAGTCTGAATGTAATTTGGTTCAGGAAATTGAGGAATAAGGAACAAAGGAGAACATTAAACAACATAGAAGTAAATATAATGCTATAATATTTTTATCACAAAAAACATTTCTTCATATTTCAATATCATACAATCAATTAATTTAATAAATCATTATGTAATTTATACAAATATCTTAACTTAATATAAAAATAATTTCTTAGTTTGTCACCTGAGATACACACGACTATATACCTTATCTACTACATCTTCCTTCCTCTCTAGTTCAAAGTCCCGAGACTTTATAAAATACATTTGATTTGTCAGTCGTGTAAAACAAATAAGTCGTCACTTAAGAACCGATATGCACTAAATTGCCTTCGGCCATACATAGTTTTCTCATCCAATAGTGAGAACACCGTCTTGATACTCAAGACGGGTAAACACGATAGTATTGATTACAACTTGACAGATCCAGAATTACAATGTTTGAAAATTCCATGAATAAAAAATAACTTTGAAAGTAGCCCTGAAGTTTGCGCGATACATGGGTTATCCGGGTCAATTTGAAAGATGTTAAAGTGTAATTTAGCAAAAATGTTGGTAAATACGAGATCAACAATTTGACAGTCTTGAATTTATAAGTTTGGGTCCCGTTTTTTTAAAAGGGTATATAATTCACATTATCGTTTACGTTACTCATATTTTGCGTTAACATTCCCATACAAAATTTGAAAAAGTTGAAGCGATAATAGAACAATTTTTGCTTAGTGCATATCGGACCTTAACAATGTGATGACTAATTTTTAACATTTTGACTAATTTTCTCATACTGTGATAGCAATATCTTTTTTCTACCTTAAAACAGTAAAAAAACAAGACTAATAAAGTAAGTTTGCAGTATACCTACTTGATTCGTAGATACATATATTGATAGTCCCACCTACAGTCTACAAATTAATTGAAAACTACATTTTTGTTTGCTGGCGACAATGACGTTTCTATTGAAATTCTACCAGCGTTGCCAGTATGTACTGTGGTTGGCAAAACTACGAGTATCGCCCTAATCAAAAATTATTTCTTGAGAGACTTTTTCATCTGGTGTTGATTACGCCAAATGTACTAAAAAAATGCTTATAACTGTATAACCAGATAATATCCAATGTAATTATTGACTTGGGGTTAGCTGGCAGAGATAGCAAGCTCGCCCTAGTGAACGAATGTTGTAATATCTAGTGTTTTCTTTATTTTGTTCGCCAAAAGTGTGAATTAATAAATTTGTCGAATTCATACTTCAATTCGTGGCAACATTAATTTGACGAACTTACGTGGGGCGAATTGGGAGCTCTTTTTTTATGTAGCTATCTAACCTTTCTAAACCTATCTTGCTACAGATCTAAACTAATCGGTAGGCATGGGTGGAGTGGATTTATCTGCTGGCTTGACAATTTGGTAAAGAATGCTAATGGCATAATATACAATAATAAAATATATTTGTACATAGGATGGTACAATAAAATATTACGTATAGGATGGCTACAATCACAGTACAATGAAATATGAATTGATTTAAAATTAATTACTTATTTAATTCAAATACACAATTAGGTTCATAATAATTTTAATAAACACACAAGTAATTTCTTGTAGTAAATTCATTTCTTTACTAAAATATTCAACAACATAGATTATATTATTACTTTGTTTATAAATAATTAACAAATGTATTGTAATATCGTAAACGTAGGATTTTTTGAACAATATTCAAATGAATTATGAATATAGCAACAAGTTTGATATTGCTTTTTATTATAAGGATGGAGTGCATAAGTCTGGTGACGTTCTTGTGTTCCTAAAAGGTTTCGTTCTCTATGGATTGTTTTTCACCGAGTATTATACTCGATTGTCGATGTCATGGATCGTACAGCAAGACTTAAATGACAATGGGCAGGGCACATAGCAAGACAAGATGAAAATAGATGGACACCCAGACTCGTAAAAGGGATGCCATGGAAAACAGAAAAGGTGTCGGAAGGCCCCATAAAAGATGGGCGGACGACGTAACCTCGGAGCGGGTCAGAAAGGCAAGGGATAGAAAAGACTGGAAACGAATGGAAAAGCCTATATCCAGCAGAGGAGGGACCAAGGCTGATGAAGAAGAATATGCTCAATTATTTATGGTTCTATCGGTGTGATTCGCACTGGTTGTTACAAACTAGGTATTTTACGTATTGACAATTCCAATTAGAACGATTGCCTAATTGCACGGTGAAGTATGAACCATACTAGATTGCCAAAATAAATTACAGACACTTAGTTAAAAGGGTACTTTCATTTGAAAGTCATTTGTTGAATTATGATACAAATAAAACAACCCTTTTTATAAAAATTCTCAAAATAATGACGTTAATTTAAGTTGACGTGGAGTTCTTATCTGAAAAAAGTTTAATCGTCTGACGAAATGCACTGTGAAAATTAACCATGAAGAACGAAACCTTCGGAATGGTAAGGAACAGAAGAATAGTAAGAATAACACAGAGACATGACGTATGATATAATAGTTTCAATGGGAGAGGATGCTGTAATACACGTTTCTAGGCACAACATTTCTATAATTGAGTCTGTATCGTTTGACCGCCCTGGAGGCGAGACATTGGAGGGTAGTGTGTTTGAGTGGGTTGACTATGTTGAGCGAGCCCTGGCCCGACTGGTTGAGGAGGTCCTGGAAGGTATCGCCGTCGTAATTCACCATATCCAAGTGGGCTCCGTGATCCAACAGCACCTTGACGACTTCAGGCTGGCAGGGTTTGCACTAGAATACAAAAATAATACCAAATTACACAGAATACTAGAAAATACAATAGAATTGTTTATCGTCTTTAGACCATATCAGTTTTACATAATTATTGACGAGTGTAAAGGGTTCTGTTAGCGTTTCGTCAGAGACAGTAACATAGTACGAAGCAAGATAACTATATTATGAAAGCACAATTTACGATTTAGTCAGTTTAATGCTGGAGTGAATGTAAATGGTTCATTAACAGAGTAAAACGATTTTTGAACGAGGTACGTTTTCACTGCTCCCACAAATTTACTCAGAGACTTGATTTCTTCAGGCAACTTATTGAACAATCACACACTGAGGCAAACAAAACTTTTTGACAGCTTTGCCAATCTGTGTTTCACGGATCGGATTCTTCCCTTGGAGCGAGTGTGATAATCTGAGTTAAAAGGGGTGTTGGGCATATTCTTGCGTGCAAAGAGCAAGCATCGAATAGAATTGATTTGGAAGCTTGTATTAGATTATGTATCCAGGAATATGACTGTAGTACCTTGGCAGCAAGATGCAGGGCGGTATTTCCATCGGCATCTCTCACGTTAGGGTCGGCCCCAACTTCACAGAGCAGTTTGACTAAGGCACTGAGCACCGTGGGCCCCGGGGAGCCCCTTGTGCCCTCAATCCCTTCTGCCATGCATGCGAGGTGGAGACCAGAACGACCGTGCTTCACCTGAAATAAGCAAATATTCACCAATTACATCTCTACATACTTAAGGGGGATAATAACTCAGCGTGTAAAAATTGCATTAGGAAAAGGGAAATTACTCAGCTAATACTAAAGATATAATTCAAAGACTTAAGACATGAATAAATTTCAATATTATATGTTGTAGTGACTATAGCAGTTATAAATTTGACTTTCGTAAATTTAAAAAATAATCACTGTTCCAAAGTTGCCACTGAAACTTGAGATTATTCCCAAAATTTATTAAGATATAATTCTGTAATTAGGTTAATCAAATGTTGGTAAGACCCAGTAACTCTGCTAGATTTTTTTTGTATTGATATTCAGTTTCTTTTTACACAATAAACCAAAACCTATTTGGTCATTTATGTTACTCTTATTTTGCACTCACACTCTCGTACAAAAATTGTAAAAGTTTAAGAGACAATAAAACAATTTTTACTCAGGGTATAAATAAATTAAAATTTTATTAGCCTAAAATCGGGTTGATTGGCAGAAATCGCCAATAGGCGATAAATCCGCCCTTTGTGTGTATATTTATGTGCAATAAAGTTTTTATTTATTTATAAAATCATCAAGAGTTACAAAACAAAACAATAGTAGTGTACTAAAAGTAGGACATATTGCGATAACAATATTTTGCAGGTGATTGAAATAGAAAACTAAATAACGTACCTTAATATCCATTTTGACTAGAGTGTATATATCTTGTTTGACTTGCTTATCTACGAGGGTGTCGCCTCCCGTCAGAAGTAATCGTGCCATGAGACTAGCCAAGTGCAGGCACACCACCAGGACCCTCTGGAGAGTGCTGACAGTCTGATCTCTCTCGCTCGGTGGCCGCAGGTTTAACAAGGTTAAGCCGCGACTTAATTCATCTAAACCTTTATTTAATACTGGGCTGAGATCTTCGTAAGATACTGGGGGTATTATGCGACCTGAAACAATAACAGGATCTCGTAAATATTCTCGCTCTTATCGTAAAACATTTTAGTATCTATCGAGTTTAAAAGGTGGTCTGTACATTTATTTCCCCCTAGTCTCGTCAGTGGAGACCCTTGGTCCAAGCTAAGCTTCATATGGTTCCATGTCAAAATCTCAAGTGACAAAATCTCACATGTCAAAAGGGTAACCTACTATTGACAGAATCGCAACTCAACACCGGGAAATCTGATGCCGTTGTTTTTTTTTTGTTTTTGTGTGCAAAAAAAATAAAAACAACCTAACGAACCTAACCCAACAATATTGAAATTGTCGGCAACAGGTTTTCCGGTGTTGAGTTGCGATTCTGTCCATAGTAGGTTACCCTTTTGACAGTTGAGATTTTGTCATTGTGAGTTTCTGTCTGGTTACCGCTTCATATATTTAAAACCATTTGTCTTACCTCTTGACGGTGGCCTTGTTCTTTCATGTGCCATGTAGGAGAAGAGTTCTGCGAAGCTATAGAGGGAGGAGAGGGTCATGGGGGAGAGGGGGCCTAGCATGGAGCGCTGCATATCCAGCGCCCGATGCCACAGGGAACAGCATCTAGTGAATCTACCCGCATCCGCATATACGGCCCCTCTGTATCTAATGTAATAGGAAGTGTCTGGGTGGGCGGGACCTGAAAAACACAAACATTATACTAATTGTGATTTGGGGAACTGGATTTATCTGCATTGCACAGACGGAAATATACAGGGTGTTTCCTTCCGTATGCAAAATCTCTTGAGGGGTGATAGAGGATGAAAAAATAAGCAAAAAAAGTTTAATGAATGCATGACCGAAAATCAACCGTTTTGGAGTTATGGCCTTTTGAAAATTTAAGAGTATGAAAATTTCTCATTTTGGTTTTTTGACAAAATCTCAAAAACTACTGACTGAATTTTATCATAGAAATCATAGAAAACATTATGGTCTTTCGATATATGTCTCAATTTATGGATTTTGCCTCATAAAATAGTGAAAATTTTGTACCCAAACTTTTTTTTTCCGGAAAAAATGACTTTTTTTCCAATAAACATCAAATTTCTTAAAAAATAGCCCCATTAAGTATCCTTTTTTACATTTTACAATAAATCCTTAATGAGTTCTCAATAACATGAGTTAAAAAAATTACAATATTTCCCGACGGTGGGACCACAGGATCCGATCCAATGATGTCCAAACATATACAAACGCCGCTAAGACGCATACAATCTGTAACTGATCGCTCAGTAGTATTATTTTAACCTTCTTTTGAATACGTTTGGACATCATTGGATCGGATACTGTGGTCCCACCGTCGGGAAATATTGTAATTTTTTTAACTCATGTTATTGAGAACTCATTAAGGCTTTATTGTAAAATGTAAAAAAGGATACTTAATGGGGCTATTTTTTTAGAAATAGGATGTTCATTGGAAAAAAAGTCATTTTTTCCGGAAAAAAAAAGTTTGGGTACAAAATTTTCACTATTTTATGAGGCAAAATCCATAAATTGAGACATATATCGAAAGACCATAATGTTTTCTATGATTTCTATGATAAAATTCAGTCAGTAGTTTTTGAGATTTTGTCAAAAAACCAAAATGAGAAATTTTCATACTCTTAAATTTTCAAAAGGCCATAACTCCAAAACGGTTGATTTTCGGTCATGCATTCATTAAACTTTTTTTGCTTATTTTTTCATCCTCTATCACCCCTCAAGAGATTTTGCATACGGAAGGAAACACCCTGTATTAGTTTTTTCCTCAACAGAGACGAGACGCATCTTCATTCAGATAATGTAGCATTATGTGAAGTCAGCCAAAGCCGACTCGTAAGCGTCGGAACACCCATCCTGCTTCCCAGTGGCGAAGCTACCATACATGCCCAAAAGCCGGGCTTACCCAGTGGAAATAAGAAATAAATCTCCGAAATATTATATAAAGCGTTTTCCGATGGTTCTCATTCATTTAAATATCGCGCGGTTCAATGCCGAAGATGTTATTATCAATTATCGTTAGATGGCGCTAGTTCACACATCCTAATTCATTGAATCCGCGAAAAACACGTAAACTACAGTCACACAATCATACAGCCATCTTACTCTATCCCACTATTATCATTTGGGCTTGTCTCCCTTACCTTTTCACTCTCATTATTACGATAGTAGTAACATACATACCATTAATATAAGTATGTATAGATTACTGTCAAAATTTTGTATGAATTTATAAGCCGGGCTTATATCCTGAGTATAGATGCAAATTGCAGACGAACCAACATAAAGATATTTTCACATATTAATCACCCTATTCTAATATGCGTTTTCTTTGCATTTGAATGTCAAAACAAACTTTATGCGGTAAATGTTCAAACAGTTCTTCGATTTTCGATTGTTTAACTAATTGAGGTTAAAAATATTATATTAGATGTCGTTTTAATAAAATGGGTGAGTGTTTTATTGTCAAGTGCGAAGAAATAAAGTGTACTGGTGTTTTGGCGATTAGAGGTAAGAGGAAAATACTAACTTTTACTAAAAATAATGATATTGAGGTTAACTGGGAGAGATCGCAGTTCTGCCATAAGTTCGCCCCAGTGAACAATTCTTTATAATCGTAATGTTCATTTATTGTTTTCTTAAAGAATAAATAAATAAATAAAATTACTTCGCCAAAACCAATATCAAACTTATCAATAACTCTTTAAGTTACTAATAGTTCGGTCATTTCGAATAGTTCAGTCATTATGCAGTTCTAAGTTAGCAATATTTCAAATCTTTTGAAATGATAGCAGAATGATACCTGGGGTAGGGTGTTTCAGAATATCGAGTGTCCGAACCCCAATCCGCCCCCACCCCTCCCTCTGTGCGGTTTTCCTCAATTTTTAGAAAAACGGTAAGAGCTAGAAGAAAACTGTAAATGACAAAAATAATCGTTTATAAATTCTCTACAAAAAAGCTTGGCTACATTTTTTCATAAGACTAGCCGTTTACCCGCAGTTACCGGAGGAAATTCCAAAAATTTTTAGTCATGCAATTTTTTTTCATTACACATGTAATTTTTAAATTTTCTTTTTTTATATACGTGGGCTTACCTGACGTGGAAACCCTAGCCACGCTGCTGCTTCCTCCCCAAGGGAGTTCACATAACGCTACATTATGTGAATAAAAAAGTCTCTCGTGTCTGTTGAGGAAAGCAACTAATACATATTTTAATTATACAAATGTATGTAATTTAAAACATTTTGCTATAGCGACGGCTTAAAGTGGAGTCGAAAATTATTCATCTAATACCACATTTTTTTCATTGATGCAATATTGCGTAAATACAACTCATATCATTTGTCCACAACCTTTGGTATTCATTGCCACTACAAGCCTACAAAATGTTTTGAGCAGTCATCGATAGATGTCGAACTCAAATTTGCACATTTTGATTTATAAATTGAATTAGTAAATATTGAAGTACAAAATGTTATTAAGTAGAATAGAAAACACTATGCTAAATAAAAAAAAATATTTGCCATAAGAATGATCGTACAATAATTATTCGTGTAAGGATAGGGTCTGGAGATCGGTTCTCTCTGTCTACCTTTTTGGACGGGTTACAGCTGGTAAATAAATAATATCAACAGATATAATTACCTAATATTCTTTCTCTAACAACGAGTGCCTGCATTCTCATATCATCTGGATCGGCTAAGAGTTCGTCTAATTTCTCTGGATCCGTTACCTCCTGTGTGAAGTCATAAGCCTCCACTCCGGGGGCTGGGGCTGGTTTAGGTAAAGGCTCTCCTTCTTCCGGGAATCTGAAATATTACAACAATTCATTAGTTTAATGTCCATTTTATATTTCAACAACAATAATAAGATATGGCTATATTTTTTGGCTACTTTCAAATCAAATTTCGGAACTGTTGTTTAAAAAAATTTGGCATTTTTTGTATTGTCAAAGTAAACTGGCAACATTATTTCTCATGGCAACTTGTAGTGGCGGCTGTTCGAGATACTACTTTGTTGAAATGAATTATCGGAGCATTATATTCTTGTGAAAAAACTTAAAATAATTCCTCTAGCACTGCTCTGTAATATTTTCGGCATTATAACTCAATTGAATAAAGTACAATATGAGAATATTACAGACCTTTGACAGATCTTATGATTGACAGTAAGGGCTACCAACAATTCAATTTTGCAACATGTCACTTGCAGATAACATCCGGACCGTCAAATTATGGTAATTGATCTGTGGTTACCTTTCTGCCATTGCCCTCTTCCAGAGTTGCACCGCACCCAACATATCTCTTCTTTTATCTACGAAGGTGGCGCCCAGGAGTTCCAGGGCGTCTATACGTTGCTGCCGACTCACCTCCTCCTCTGAACTCATGTCTATTAAGTGTTCTACTATGTGCTTGTGGCCCGTGACCGAGGCGGCTAATAAAGGTGTCATACCTGCATACAACAATAAAGAAATCAATACATTGAATTGTCTCTATCATCTTCTATCCTTTGATAAGGATAACAGTCTATCCATCCCCTCTTGCCGCGTCCCTTGCGGGGTAGGCAGAAAGGACAGAATACTCTAGCCTTACAGACACAGTTTGTCACACACACACACATCATAATCTGGTCGACATTGTCGGTCCAAATCAGTTTCGGACAACCACTCTTCGTTCACTCATATATTATATCTTTTTAGTCATCCTGTTGTCATTTATTCTCTCAATGTGTCCCAAACCACCAAAGTTTATTCAATTTCATCCTAGTCACAAAACCCGTCTTACAGTCACTCACCTCTCTAATCACCTCATTCCTTATCCTATCCAAGATAACAAGTCAAATACATCATAATCCACTCACCATATGAGTCTACATCCATGACTGCACCGTGATCTAATAGTAATTCAAGTATTTCCAATGATCCACTCTCAGCGCAATCGTGCAAGGCTGTGTTTCCCTTTACGCTCTTGCGATTAACATCTGCCTTAAGTGCTAACAGGAACTTGGCTATTCTAATGTGACCCTTATAACAAGCTATCATTAGGCAGGTGTGGCCATGACGATTCGCTACTTCCACATCTGAAAAGTACACAATATTATAATTGGTTCTGTAATACAGATTTTAGTTTAGTGTACCCTATGAAAAAAAAAATGTCTTGGAAACCAGAAGTGGTACATGGATTCGGATTTAGCATATAGACTTTCACATCGAAATTAGTAATAGGATGTTTAGCTGTTTTTAGAATGCTTAATTAATAGAAGTAAATTATAAATAAATAAAATCTTTAATCTAAAATATACCCAAAGCTGTTTCAAATGGCGGTTTTATTGCCGTAGGCAATGTCTGCCAATTAACCACTTGTGGCATTGAAACAAGAAAAATTACATGGTCTGCGCAGTTGGTTGAGGTGGCAGTCTCTCAAGCGGAATGCCAGGTTCAAACACCGGCGCTGGCGATGTATTCCACACTTTGCGATACAGGCATTAAGCCTAGTGCAAAGTGTGCAGGAAAGTATTTGGGAGAATATGAAAACCAAAATTCACGGTTTACAGAGAATATAAGCCGGTAAGCTGCCCCAGAAATAGCTGGTAGAACCAGGTGGCAAAGGTGTGAGAGGAGAGACTGTGGTTGGAGTGGCCAGAGGTTCTGGAAACTGCAATTGACAGGGGTCCCTGGCGAAAATATGTAGATGCTTCGAGCCCCCGACCCAACCAAGGATAGAAGGGGAAAAAAATGTACAGATAGTATAAGATAAAATGATTCTAGTTACCTGCTCCTTTGTTGACTAAGTATTTGACTATATCGTAATGCCCATCATAACATGCGGCTCTGAGTGGTGTGGAATTAGTTCTAGTGGTGCTGTTTACTTTGGCGCCTCGGGAAACTAATAACTGAACCAGGGCGAGGTGACCAGCCGCGGCGGCACACCATAACGGCGGCGCCCCTTCTATGGTCTCTCCGTCAAATATTACTGGAACAACATCAAACAAACGTGACAATACAAAATTATAACAGGAGTGGTTTAGTTCAATGCGGGTCTGGATGTAAATGGTCCAAAACTGCATTTCGTCACCAATAAATAATACTAAAACAATCACTATGTATATACTGAGTCAGACAACATCTCTTCAATAGAATAGTAAGATTTATCCACAAGGAACTTTTTCACCTCTCTCCGATAGGTGGCATCTTCTAACTGCCTCAAAACGGCAGGCAAACTGTTGTGCATGCGTACAATCATCACAAATAAGAGGGTAGGTGGAGAGTAATTGATTAAGAAACGAGTGTATTTACTTACCAGATCCGGGTTGTTCTATATCAGCATGGCACTTTTCAATAAGATACTCTGCAACATCGTAATGTCCATTTCTGCAAGCGATTACCAGTGGTGTGGCTCCAGCCGTCTTGGCTCCTACCAGCATACTAATCTCATCCTTCCCTTGTCCTCCGTGGAGGTATACCTGGAAACATGGAGAAGAACCCTTCAGAAAATGGAAAATCACACAGGAAATAAATAACACCTTCAGCTGTATATAGCACAGTCATTACTCAATAACAATTAGGGGTCAGGTACCTATAGGGCATCAAGTTCATATTTTTAGAGATTAACATAAATCATACATTTTTGTGGAATAACCAATGTAATGAGGAATGACACACGATACATTATGAGGAAAATCATTGTGGTGATGAATATGAAAAAAAAGCTGTATTTATTTTTACCTAACCAGATACAAAAAAACATTTAATACGGAAATAAACCTACTACTACTACTATACCCTCACGCCACGTCCCTTGCAGGGTAGGCAGAGAGGACAGAGCGCCAGACATCCCTATCCTTACACACACTCTTAGCTTCCGTCACACTCATACAGTTTGTCATACACGCTCTCCGATTCCTTTTACTCAAAATGCGCCCATCCTTGAGGATCTGGTCGACCAAAATAAACCTCTGCATATAAATTATAAATTCAAGTGCAATAATTCAATAATCCTACAGATATGATGAACCGAAAGTAAAATAATTCATGATTTATTGCCAATTACACATTGCCAGAAGAGACGACAATAGCCTTGAAAAACTAATGGTCGTGGGAGGAGTAGAAGGCAGAAGAGGTAGAGGAAGATCCCCCACTAGATGGACTGACCAAATCAAGGCTGCCACAGGTACATCAGTGGTTGGAGCAATGCGTACGGCGGTGTGTCGGGAGAGGTTGAGGACAACAATCCAAAACGTAGTACGGACAAGGAGAGAGGATGGTCACGACCCTCAGTAGTGAGGACGTCGACGCAGAAGAAGAAGATTGCCAGTTAACGCACTATTTGCGAGATGGTTAATAATACAAAAAATATACAAGCTGATTATGAACAGTGAGCGCTTTACAACACCTGAGAAACAAACTAATTATATCGCGAAACAGTCGTAGAATTTATTAAACAATCGCTATTATTTTGAAAGGTGCGTACAATATTTGGTATCTAATGTCACAGTGTCTCGTTGAAAACAAATCTAAGAAAAAAATCATTGAACTCCTTGAATACCAAAGATAATATTATGCAGTAACATTTCAAAGTCTTAAACTGCGGCCTTAATCTTTGACTCTGAGTGCCCAGGCCTCTTCAAAGTCAATAGGTAATTCACTAATCTCTTCACAAACTTTGATATTTCTAGCAGTAGATAGTAATATAACATCATTATATGGCATTGCGATCCACATTTTCGATATCAATTTAAAGATGCGTTTGTAGTAACTCTTTGGAAAGGTGGACCCTATTTAAAAAAGGTATAACTTTGAAACCGTTCACGTTAAATGAGTGATTATTTCACTGTATGGTAACTGGGGAATGTCAGTTTTGTTTGGTGCACAATACAACGCAATAGCGCATACGCAGACTTTGACTTCGCGAATCAAATATGGCACTGCTTTCTATTGCACGATCAACCAGATGAATAGCGCCGATTAGCTTTGTCGACCGCGCACTTAGTCTGCGCATTCGCGATTGCATTGTATTATGCAACAAAACTTACATTCATCAGTTACCATACGGTGAAAGAATCGCTTATTTAACATGAATGGTTCCAAAGTTATACCATTTTAAAATAGGGTCCATCTTTTTCGATGACATTGTGGGGCACTGTCCTAGCAAAAAGTTTATGGGGATATTTGGGAAATCCAAAAGGTGACGCCAAGGGGAATAGAATATTTGGATTGAATTGACGCGGAGCTCTGACTCTTATGAGCATTTGTACAATGGTCGTTTCGCTTACGACAGAGAGAGAAAGGTGCATATTTTTTGGTCATCAAACTGACTGCTTTGTAATTGCAACAACTATAATATAATAGGCGTCATATTATACTACGAGAACAGCGAGCATTCACCATGCATTATAGCATTGTTCACTCTATAGATAGAGTAGCATTGTTCACTCAAGAGATAATCTACCTTACACTAGCAAATAATAGTTGAATAGTTGCATAAATGCATACAATAATTTCGCACTTCTAATGCAACCACCTTTCGTCTATGACGCGATTTCAAAATTCTGCAAGACAACATCTAAAATATGAGCAAATAAAGATGTTTACAAAATGATGACCATACTAATTCTACAGTGTACGAATGATGGATAAAATAATTAGATTAGCAAACTTTATGTTATTACTAATTGTGATAGGAGAATCTATGTGCCAAATCTCAGGTTCGTACCACGTCTGGTTTCTGAGATATTCGTATACTCTTAAAAACTTTCAACTCTATTTTTCACCCCCTTAAGGGCGGAATTTCCAAAAATCTCTTCTTAGTGGAAGGTTTTGTATTGAAACCTATCTGTCTTCAAAGTTTCACATCTCTAGGATTAGTCATTTGGGCTCTGCGTTGATGAGTGAGTATGTCAGTCACTTTGGCTTATTATTAGAGATTATTAAATACATGTACGGGCTCCTAACTTTATTGAACATATCCTAAAAATGAAAATATCAAAGACAAAAGTTATGAGCGATACAAACCAGTCAATGAATATCGTGGTAGATGGACAAGTTATCCAACAAGTTGATAGTTACGTATACCTAGGGCACACCGTAAAACTCGGAAGAGAAAATCAAGAGGTCGGAATACAGAGAAGACGAGGCCTTTGGTAAAATATCTCATATCCTTAAATCTCCGAAGTACCCGAATTATCTGAAAAAGAAGCTATTTGACGCCTGTGTTCTCCCAGTGCTCACCTATGGCTGTGAAACCTTTGTGTTCACAAAAAGAATCTTACACAAATTATCAGTGAAGTAAAAATATAAATGCCAAATTATTATAGTTTGCATACAAATTACAGTAAACTACGTCATACTCATTACCTAATAATTTTATAATAACTGGTCTATGTCTACATGTAATTATTCCTCATACGCTGGAGAAGAGAATACGAATAAAATATTCACAACTAGCTGTATTTCCCGTGCTTCGCAACGGCTAAAATTGTGTACGGGTGGTGAAGTTACATCGTCTTAGAATTAAATACCTAATGCAATAAATTTTTGGCATATAGGAAGGAATATATTTGTTTTACCTAGTAAAATTATTTTTTATGTATATAGGATTCTGCTCAATTCAAATTTCACAAAAAGATAGTAAAAAAAAAAGAAGAAAAAAGCGTTGGGTATGGAGTGGGAACGAACTCGTACCCTCGCATCGCATAACACTCAATTTAAGTTAAGTACGCTAGCCCCTACACCACGCGAGTCAAAACAGACGACGACAGAAAGCGCCGCGGAGCAAATGTCAAAACTATTTTTTAATTATTATAGACACATTTTTAGTCATACAGAAGTATTTGTAGAGCAAAAACATTGTATAAAAATAATCCTTAGATGTATATCCTAGTTCTAGATTATGTAACGACGCAAACAAATTTAAAAACCATATTAACGGGACTACTTTAAATGGCTTCTTTCATTTTCATACTAACTTGATAGAATTCAGTATCTTAAGAAAATTGATAATTTTACCAAACCACGATACAAATCATATATTTTAATAGCCTATGTTGAAGCCGAGATTCCATTTGTAAGTTTATTTAATAGATGGATGTCTAAAATCGTCTGGTACTAATGTTTACTCCGGACGCGAATCGTCATTTTTTTCAGATTCTTTCCCGGGTCATTTACGATTCATAGATGGCGGTAGTGATGTTTTATAAAATCAGAAATGAAATAAAAAATCATTATAAATCAATAATTCCCTTTGTTGCACATATTTTTATCCAAAATATCAATACAATCTCGTGCAAAGTCAGTGGCGTATACGAATATCTACTTTTTGTATTGTACGTATATAATTAAAACAAAATTAAATTAGGTGCAATGCGAAATGTTTTTTGTAAACAGTATATATACAATTTTCAAAATAACGTTCCGATGTGATTGTGACGGCGTTTTGTCAAATACTCAACGCTGCCGAAAATCCACAATTATTAAGGAGATGATACGTTAGACGTATTAGTCCAAGAGCCCGCTGCTTAGATTATGACGTAGCTGTTTCTTGATCGAAATGTGGCATAAATGATAGCTTACCAATAGGGTATTACATCGCACTAGGGTCATTACGGGTAAACCACTAGTCCTACGAAAAAAATGACTTAACATTTTTTGTAGAGAATTTAGCAAGGATTATTTTTGTTATTTACTACTTTCTACTATCTCCTACCATATTCCTATAAAATGCGAAAAACCGCGAAGAGGGACCTTTTCGGGGGGGCAGGGGGGTTGCGGCAAGATTTTGATAGGCAACCCTAGTGCGATGTAATACCCTATTGGAAAGCCATCATTTATACTACATTTCGATCAAAAAACAGATACGTCATAATTCAAGCAGCGGGCTCTCGGACTATATGTATAAATTAATCACATTCTTCTTGCGGAATATTTTGGATACGAATAGCAATAACATTGTACTAGTATGTAGGTGGCAGGTACAGTGGTACACTATGGTAGTGTACAATACCGGTTATCCTCGAATGTTTATTAGGTCATGGGAGTTATCAAAAATGATGCACAGCTAAGGCTAAGGTGAATTTTGGAGTCTAGTCACAACAGAGATATAAAGTATAATAATATTGATAATATTTAATTCTTCCATAACGGGTTTCTTTTAAAACATCTACAGTTTGAAAGTATTTATTTTACCTTCAATAAATAATGTTAGTCCATATAAAGAGAAGTTGAAATGCCTGTCAGTTCATGAAGAATAGACTGGACAATCTAATACTAATTAGCAGTGACTGTTATACCATCACGGTAATTCCCAATAATGGTGTAACCAGTGATGCTGTGTGCAAGTAAAAACACACAATATTCTCTTTGACACTAAGGATATGTGGCGAATCTCATTGCTTAAAAATAAGTGATATATCTTATGGAAGTTTTTTTCAGGACAGCTTCAGGACACTCGAAGAACTATTAAAATAGAGTGGGGAGGTCAAATCTACAAGCAGGAGGTCCCCACGGGGACCAAAACTTATTGACTTCTTTCTATATTCACTCTAAACCAGTGATTCCCAAACTATGGTACGCGTACCACCAGTGGTACGCGACAATTATTAAGGTGGTACGCAAGCAGCCATGGCCATAGGACATATACAGTAAATAATTAGATAAAATGGTTTAAGCCAGATATTTCCTATCTTGTCTCGAACATGCAGCACCATTATTCGTACTAAGAATATTGTATTTTCTCCTATAAATGATAATGTTGTCATAAACAGTTGTTGCAGTTTTTTATTACTTTACCATTTTGAATGTTTTTTTTAACGGTTACAGTTCAGTGGTACGCTACTGATTTATAATTTCGTGTGTGGTACGCGAAATTAAAAGTTTGGGAGCCACTGCTCTAAACAGTCCTATCCCGAACTAATTTATTTAAAACAGTAACATTATTACATGACAAGCAATACGAAAGGTTGCATGTTGCCACAGCAAGCATTTTTTTAGGTTTTTATTAAGTGATCTTGATGTGATCGTAGAACCTACAAACTTTGCGTTAAAATTCTCTGCACCCTTTAATACATTTAATTTTTCCGGCTATCAAATTCCATTACAAATGCAATACGAGTATTGTTATTAATTGTTGTTAGTTTTACACACATTTTTTATTTCAAATCGGATATATTTTACGAATTAATCTCTCATTTGAATGAAGGCATTAGTTTAATTATAGATTACAGACCTTTACGAGTGCAATGTCAAAAGTAAAAGCATATTTTCGTAAACAACTATAGATTATTATTATCTTATTATTATTATCTTATCATTTATTACAAGACAAAAACATTATTTATTAGATCTTTTATACACAAGTAGGTGTTGGAAATAGATTTAAAATATTCTCATGGATTATACACACAAAAACATCAAATGCGGAAATCGGAGAAAAATTGCTTATTTGTTTATTTATTCTTTAATTGCATTATAAGACAATACACATTTTATACGTAATTAATACGTAATGATTACTAGGGCGAGCTTCTTGGTAGGCACGGTATAGAAACATTTCTTTTAAATTCTCCACTTCAGGACACAAGAGGGGTGTTAGCTGACAGAGATCGCAGCATCGCGATAAGCTCGCGTAAATAAATAAGAACAATATTTACTGTGGGGTAAAAAACTGACGAAACTGACCATTAAAAAAAAAGACTTTTATTGACCAGTTTTGACCACTGCAATATGTATCACTACCTACGTTTTTTTTGCTGATACACATACAAAAGTAATTAACTGAATTGAATGTGTAAAAGAAAGACTACAGTAGATCTAATCAGAATAGGAATTAACAATTATACATACGAAATAATGATTTTGAAATGATATAACTCTCCTACAATCTACGCGATATTAATATACCGACATAGTAAATGTCTAAAGTTGATTTAATACTGTCATGACAATCAGTGTGTTGTGTTATATAAACGGAATGTAAAAGGTTAGGAAACTGTTATGAAATGTCTAATATGTTTATATGATTAGAAATATTAGAATTGCTCTGAGTTGTAGGCATATAAAAAATATTATATAAATTATTATGGTCGCAAACGGATTACATACTTTTACTTATATAATGTTATCAATTAGCAGCCACCAGTGAAAAGATAAACATGTAAAAAGATATGAGTTCTTCACGAGTGTGAAGAACTTTTGTGAGATACCAAACACGGCGGTATGCTGTGACTGGATCCTCTCGATCGCTCAGTGCCCTCCGAGGATTGAGATGGACAACATCTGACTTACGATCTGGATTTCTTTTCCAACGATACCCCACACGACCTTGGATTCCCTAAAACAACTTACATTTTTTTGTCTCTGAAGAAGGATGATCCAATTTTGTACAGAAATGTATTGTCACCGAGTTTATGTACGTTTGCAAAGTTTCAGGTCTCTAAGTAGTCAGAAATTACGAATGAATTGCTGTGTGGAATAAACGTACAATTTGCAAGAAGGAGTTGGATCGAAGGTGACAGATAAAAAAAATAGAAATCAAAATAATTTGTGGGAATTGTGAACCTTTCGTAACCTCCTGATGAAGCTTCTTTGTCTGCGCAGGAGTGACTTGCCGCACCTTCCTAGGGTCCTCAGCCAACGAGAGTGCCTGCTCATCTGTAGCAATCTCGAGTAAGGATTCAACAGTTGCCACATTTCCATTAACATGGCACTGCCCTCTACCACCGACTGGGCACTCATATTGTCATAGCACAAACTTCACAACACTTAAACACAAATCACTTTTATAATTATTTAATTTAACGTTGTTTTTCTTATAATACAAGTAAGCAACCTGAATTAAAGAGAGTTTGATCATAAAAAGAAGTAAAAGAAATAGTAGATTACATCACAATAATAATTATGTTGCATCACAAATATAAGAGAGAGATATGAATGTTACGAAGTGTTATACATTATTATAATTGATCAATCAGGCGGCGTGATATAGCGAAACTGTAATACAAGTTACCGAGGGGAAAGACGTCAGGCAGCAAAGACTTTTCTCGCGCTTTTGTGAACAGATCGTTAAGGTACGCTTAATTATATATATTGTATGATATTATATGTGTTGTGTATAGGGTTGCCAACATTTTCGGATAAATATAGTATTTTTCAAAATAAATTATAAAAAATATAGTATCTAATACACATACACAAATTAAAGTGTACACAGCGGGCCATGGAAAGACAGATGCTCGGCGTGAGCCTTCGAGATAAAATTAGAAACGAGGAAATAAGACGCCGAACTAAAGTTACCGATATTATGGACCGCATTGCAAAATTAAAATGGCAGTGGGCTGGGCATATGGCTCGACAAGAGGATACTAGGTGGGCACCCAGAATCCTACAGTGGAGGCCCTGGAACAAAAGGAGAAGCGTCGGAAGACCTCCCAAAAGGTGGTCTGATGACCTAGTCCAACAAGCCGGAGGAACCTGGATGCGGAGGGGGAGAAACAGAGATGAGTGGAAGAAAATGGAAGAGGCCTACGTCCAGCAGTGGAGGGAGGAAGGCTGAGGAAGAAGAAGAAGAAGAAGATAGTATATATACACTCAAAAAAAATATAGTATTTTCAGTGGCGGATTAAGGCATCCAATTAAGACCCTACGCAACATCAGATTGAAGTGACTAATAGCGCCGCAGACGAAACTTTTTTGAGAGATTGTGTAAAGAAGGTTGTAGTGTAAAACTGGTTATTTTTTAAAAAATAAATTATAATCTATGGGTCATACAATAAGGCAGATTTTTTATAAGAAAATGCACCAAAAGAATAGCGCCGCAGGCGATTTTTTTTACAAAAATGGCTGAAGTGAATAATCTGATTACTTTGATAAATATAGAGATATTGTAAAAGATTCGTAGTTCGTACTACTAAAAAATATACTATTTTGCGTACCTATTATAAATTTTTTCAACAGTATATAGTACGAGTACATGGTTGGCGCAGTTGCTTGAGGCGGCAGTCTCTCAAGCGGGAGGTGCCAGGTTCCAACCTGGCGCTGGCGATGTATTCCGCACTTTGCGATACGGGCTTTTAGCCTAGTGAAAAGTGTGCAGGAAAGCATTTGAGTTTGTGCATACAAGCCCAGATGCTTTTTTAAAATAAAATGGATTATAGTACGGTTGGCAACCCTAGTTGTGTAGTACCAGATAATAGTACAATTCTCCACAAGTAGTTTACATAACAGCGCCGAGTGTATATTATGTTTCGTTTTTGAGTAAAAAACGAAAGTAAAACGAGGTTCATTTCACTCTGAAAACCGGTTGAGAAAAACTGTAAAAGCCTTTCACGACTCATCGAGTATGTAGGTAGGTGCAGGGTCTCTATTATAGAGGCCTATGCCTAGACAAGTTACTACAAACCTACCACACGTATTCAAGTTACATATGAATGCAGGTACTATAATATAATATGTAGTATTAAAATCCAACTACAGAGTGAGGTAAGATGACTAACGGTACATGATTCAGAGTTGTCTACTGATTTTTCCCCAGTACGTAATAATATACGTACTTCTATAAATAATCTGACAATAGCCAATAATAATATGCCAATAAAAAATCGGCATATAAGAAGCAGCTATTACAGAATAGATCTATTATTAAAGATAATAATGTGGTTTTGCACGACAAACTAACTAAAATCAGACATTTAATTGACATCGCTGTACCACATGCATTGCAGAAAAAATTGTAAATATACAGAATTAGCAGGTGAAATAAAAAAATATTTGGCATTCTTGGTCGGTATTTATAATCCCATTAGTATTGTCATTTACAGGTATAATGTCAAAATCCATAATCAATAATTTAAATAAATTTAGTTTTGCCGGCAAATCTGTAGACACATGAAATAAAAAAAATCGGTTATTACTAATTTAAATAAATTTAGTTTTATTGGCAAATCTGTACACGGAATAAAAAAAAGGTAATTATTAATACATTCGATATCGTCAGAAGATTAAAAAAAAACAGGGATTTTTCCGGCAAAATCTAAGTATCCGAGTCTAATCCTTTGATTATGCGAGGAGAGGGGATGACCTTTCAGTTACAAACAATCA
Source organism: Ceraclea dissimilis (assembly GCA_963576895.1). Classification (NCBI taxonomy): domain Eukaryota; kingdom Metazoa; phylum Arthropoda; class Insecta; order Trichoptera; family Leptoceridae; genus Ceraclea; species Ceraclea dissimilis. The sequence goes on from OY756374.1 coordinate 326,311, forward strand.
TTAATGAGTTATTTTATTATCTACTAATGCTTACATTATTACACATTGTTATTCCCTCCGTGGAGAATTTAATGACTTCCGATAAGACATTATTACCTTAGCATTTGTATGTAAACTATCCTTCGTCATAATGTGCGCTATTGATCGGAAAACTATTGTATCTATAGAATTAATTGACTATAAGAAGAAACCTTGGAGCTTGTTAATTTAAACGATCTGTGAAGCCATGACATTGAAGACAATAGAATAACTTAGAGACATCACAATCTCTATCTATGAATATACTCACTCATCGACCCACAGCCTAAACGGCTTAATTGTTGAGAAGTGAAATTTGGAAAACAGATAGGCTTTAATACGAGACCTTCGAAATAGGGAGGATTCATGAAAATTCCGACTGAGGGATGGGATAAAGGGATGAAAAACAGGGTTGAAAGTTTTTTGGAGATGAATATATCTCGTAAAACAGCCATGATACGGACTTGAGATAATAGGCATATAGATTTTCTTGTCAGTATTCTCTTGCCTGCGATGGTATGTTTAAAACGTAGGATTATATTGAACACAAAAACTTCTTTAAATATAAAATCGAATAGATCCTAAATTCTCACAATCTCTGCCCTATATTTCATGAAATTATCTCCCTGTGACTTCATTTTGAAAAACGAATTGACAAGAGATGACATAGATGCATTTGCAAGGTGCAAACTTTAAAAGTTATTGAAACTCCTTAGACCAAGCGTGCGTCTCACTAGATCCAGAAGAAGGCAACACTGAATTCCGTGAGATAAAATTTAATAAACATAAACTACGTTATCTATGTAAGCAAACACCCTCCGTATCGAATAGACAAAGAGAAAGTGATACTGTAAACATCGATAGAGCAACATTTCGTAAACATTAACAATTATTTTAGTAAATAGATAATAATATTACTTGTATTTGTTCAACAGCAATGCAATGTCGAGTAAACAAGATTTATATTAAGTAATTTTAATAAACAAATACTCGTAGCTTGCAATAAGATGTATTGCCGAGTACCAATTCGTTTCTTTGCTGAGAAGTTTGTCTATACAATTTCGAATACGATATGTTTATATATTTTTATCCCATCCGCTAACTGAATGTCAAAAGTACAATAATATCATTACTCCAATTTACCAATTCTTACAATTGTATTGACTATACCGTATTGAATATGTATTCACTATGCCAATTTTTATATTTTTTTTTCCTTTGCATTTTTTATATGCTTTTATACCTTATGCCTAGTAGATGTTATACCTATTATGTATTGACTATACCAATTTTATGTTTTTCTCTGTTGCATTTTTATATGTTATACCTTATGCCTAGTAGATGTTATACCTATTATGTCTTTTCTGTTGACTATACCAATTTTTACATTTGATTTGACTATATACCGTATTGAATATGTATTAACCATACCAATTTTATATTTTCTTTTGCATTTGTATATGTTATACCTTATACCTAGGAGATGTTATACCTATTATGTCTTTTCTGTTGACTATACCAATTTTTTACATTTGATTTGACTATACCGTATTGAATATGTATTGACCATACCAATTTTTATATTTTCTTTTGCATTTGTATATGTTATATCTTATGCCTAGTAGATGTTATACCTATTATGTCTTTTCTGTTGACTATACCAATTTTTACATTTGATTTGACTATACCGTATTGAATATGTATTCACTATGCCAATTTTTATATATATTTTTTTCCTTTGCATTTTTTATATGCTTTTATACCTTATGCCTAGTAGATGTTATACCTATTATGTCTTTTCTGTTGACCATACCAATTTTTACATTTGATTTGACTATACCGTATTGAATATGTATTAACTATACTGTATTGAGTATGTTGTGACTTTACCAATTTTTTATATTTTATTTTGTATTTTTATATGAATATGAATATGTATCATAATATGGACCTGAGAGGCTTGCACATCCCACCTCCAGATCTGGAATAAAGATATTATTATTATTATTATTATTATTAATGTGATGGTTTGATTGGACTCTAGTGCAAAATCAGGACCAATAAACTCGTTTTTCCCGTAATGTCAATAAGGTCATTAAATAACGGGTCGACTCCATTAGTTATTTTGAAATAAAAAACATACACTGACCATTATATTGTAGAATAAATATTATAGGAATACAGTTAGATATTTGCTTTGATAAATCATCATGGCGAATTGTATTTTGCATATAAATTACTCTTCTTTTTACAGTAGGCCTAGTGACCTATTATTTATTAGAGAGTGGTTCATCTCTTGCTAGGTCAACACCCAGCTGTTTATCCATTTCTCTACTTTGGGATCGGCCACGCAGCAAGATGTGACGAAGCCTGGATGATTCGCATTCTTCTCATATGTACACACTATAATGGCTCCTTCGTTGCCTACCCCATCTGACAACATATTTGACCTCACATACATAATTATATATCTCTAATCCACATAGTGCGTCAAGAGAGTCTCCAGTTTGAATCAATTGAAGAAATGAACGAGGGGACAAAGTACAGAGTACGACCAAGGAAACAATACCTGGACGACTTGTGTCAGGATATGGGCTTCGACTCATATACATAAAGAGTTAAAAAGAACCGCACAGGACAGGGATGAGTGGAGAAGGAGACATGGGGTTTTGATGCAAACCAATCGTAACTATTGAAACTGGAGAAGAAGAATTCTTGAATTTCTCATTCTATCCCTGAGAGTTTTCCCTGCAATGTTTCTAAGGATCTTCATTTGAGTCACTTTAATTTCCACCCTACATTCAATTCCGACGTACATCATAATGGGTCGTACGACAGCTTTGTAAATTTTTACTTTATAGTACTACTCGACTATATTGATGTCAATATGGTAAACACCATGTGAATTATTGTGAGTAAACATTGGTTGGTATATTGAGACACGCGTCATATCAAGATATTAAATAATATTTTATTGACGACATTAAGCAACATTCCTCAAAATTCTTGCACTCCAAGTTATGTGAAATAATCATTTCTCGTTGCCACACACAGCTACTTCAGTCAGTATACAATCTAGGATTCAACTAAGAATCTTCTTCTTTCTGGCACTATCTCAACTTATTGCCGGTTTTAGGGGTAGGCTCTTCTCGTCCTAAGGCTGTAAACTCTTGTATTCCTTATGTCATCTTCATCTAGGCCATTTCTCCGCAAGATCCTGACGCATTGTTTCATCCAAGTATTCTTTGGTCTCCTTCTTGATGGATGTCGAGGGAGCTTCATTGACATTACTTTGTTAACGGTGTGTTCCGGTGGTTTCCGTCTTATGTGTCCATACCATCTTAGTTATCTTTCTTCTAGCTTACTATTTACGTCAGTGACACCCATGCTACCACGATAAGTGAATTTCATATTTTATCTTTCAATTATACAACCGCTGACCATCAAAGTGGTTAAGAATAATAGACAAAATAACATTCAACGCAAGTTCATTTTGAGCAAAAGTACTTCAGATCTGTGAAGGAGTATATATATAACCTTACATTTAGGTACTTTTCACGTATCATACGACATTGGGGAGATAAGAGCCAGAGATCAAGATCCCAAGAGTTCAGTATTGCCTCAAGAGACAAGTTATAATGATAAGACTCAAAGCACAGTAGTGTTAAATTTATTGCAATTCAAATTTCATACATAATTAATCACTTGACAGTAGGTGCTTAGCAATAAAAAAGTGATCTTAAAACAAAAAACTTTTCAAGAGCCACGCTTATATTTCTCCATAAAAAAATCAATTGAAACGTGTTTATGATAAAACTGTACTAAGTCAAGTAATGCCAACATGTTTCAATGAGCTAGGACATAAGGAAATTATTAAAATTTAAAGATGCAAATGTACACGCAGACTGCAACAACAGATGAGGTGAGCCGGGAATGCAAATTTTAATGAATCATAAAGACAATAAAATAAGTGGGACGATATTATAACGGCTTTCGTTTCAGAAAAAAACTTGTTTCAACTAATTAACAAATTGTCAGATAGTAGGTCGTTGAGGTAATTATTGGTTATTTATGAAAATATTTGAAATTTTACCTAACCAATAACCGAACTGGTCTTAGTAGGAAACGAAATAATATGTGTGTCAGAAATGCATGTTTGGTTCATACTATACTTGGATATCTATACTTGTATTAATAAAGTAAGCTGCTGTGCCCAGTGTAGCCCAGGTAAATAAACACACACAGAATTGATTGATCTCTCTGCAGAAATGTCGATCGTCAAAACCGAGATTCGAATGAGGCACCTCCAGCTACGCCAACCATTTATCCGAATATTCCAAATAATATCATGTAATTTACATGTCTCCTCTAGACTCTAGAGACTGGAAAAATTCGCGATCACTTACCTATAATGCGAATTTTCGCATATTTTACGCGAATTTCGATCTTTCTTTTGGAAAACATCGTGGTTGAAACATTATCAAAAGGAATGTGGCTTTGAAAGTAAGAAGGTGTTTTTCTTTTTCTCAAATATTTTTTATTTATTCTATTTTAGGGAGTTTTGTATAAAATATTGTTTACGGTCAAAAAAATTATTTTCTTGTATTAAAGGATGCAAAATTGACCACTTTAATTATATAAATGTACGAAAAATAACACCCATTTTTGCAAAAAATAACACCACTCTTCCCGAAAAATAACACAGACTTTTTCCAGTCTCTAGCTATGATTAATACCCGTGAATGAACTCTGTGAGTTCTGCAATGTTGAACTGATCCTCGGATATAAAGAGTTCTGTGACATATAAATAAACATACACACACAATAATATGTTGACGATGCAGAGAAATAATATATGTTACAAATAATCATGAAGTGAAGTAGAAAGTTACAGGTAAAAAGATAAGTACATATTTATTTATGACATCTACACCAGTATACATAATAATAGGTATATTGAATGCATTGAATAGTTTACATTAAAATTTATAGTTATGACCGAATTCGTGCCCGGCCTAGTTCTAGTTAAGGAATCTTATCAATTTTCGTTCAACATTTTTATATTGATTTAAGAATACGTTGAAACGAATGTCTAATAAGAAGTTCTATTTATCTATCCCCTCAAGCCCCGTCCCTTACAAGAAAGGTAAAGAGGACTGCCTTTTATTCTTATTGACAATCAGATTTCATAATTAGCCTATAAAGATCTGATATGTTCTCAATGTAAGAATTCTGGACTGAGAAATCGATCTTAGTTTAAGTTTTTATTTTGGATATACGTACTACAGTTTTAAATAAAGAAAAAAATGTCTACTGAGTAGGAGGAATTGAGTGCTTGTGCGATGAATTGGATGAACGTGACGGAAGCAAGGGTGTTTGTAAAAGGATATGAAAGTGTATGGTTCGGTTCAATCTGCCTACCTCGCAAGGAACAAAATGAACACTAAGGTACTCGTATTCTGAGTTACTGAGATAATATGCCGGACAAATTAGATTCTGAAGTGGTGATAATGATACAAATACCTAAAGATACATCTATAAAATGCAAGAATAAACGTATTATCTGAATTATTATAACCGAAATTAAAAGAATAACAACGATAAATAAATAAAATAGTAAAGTCAAATAATAACTGGAACAAGACTTATAGAAAAAACACAAAAAAACACAGAGATATAAAATTAAGTGGTAAAATAGTAATAACTTCTCACTAAACAATGAAAAAACATTATAAGTAAAAATATTACGATGAAATTCATATGACGAGAACTTTGCTTCACGAACGAACCAACAAAACTCGCGAGTGATTGCAGATACACAGATACAGTGAATGAATAATCTCGTTGAAAATTGAGATATATCGTTGAGAGTTGAGATAGTAAGGACAGTTAGTGGGCGATGTGCGTAGAGCAAAAATCGTTATATTATCGCTTCAACTTTAAAAAAATTCGTATGAGAGTGTAAGTGAGAAATAATAATACGTAACTAACCTAAAGCCAATATTATAGACGGTTCCATTTTTATAGAATAATTCTCCAGTGAAAATTGAAATCACCCAATGGTTAACCGGAAAAACACAGAAGTGAATCAGATGTACGAATCATGATCACCGTGCGAATTGTTACGTATATTGATCCATGCAAAGGTGAAGCGTGTAATATTAGCACAAGTTCCGTTATAGTAATTTAGTCTTACCTTAATAAATATTTTATTAACCAAATTACAGCATTATATCTTAAAAGCTACGGGAATAATCTCAAGTTTTAGTAAACTTCAAAACAACTTTGGAATTATTTTTTATCGAGAAATAAATACACAAATCAAGTTTTTAACTGTCAGAATCACTAAAACACATTGTCATTTATCCACGTTTAAAGTCTTAGGACGATATCTTTAGTATTAAGTGAGAAATCTTACTTTATTTATTTCCGACACAAATCTTCGCATGTTCAGTTCCTATGCCTCCTTAACTATGCGTAGTGATGTTCTCTCACAAAAAGAGACGGATTATTGAATTAGTAGGAAATAAGTAATCATTGGAACTTGTCTACCGCAGTAGGTTAAAATTAAACTGAAGTTGCGAGACCGGAAAACCTTTATAAAAGGTGCTAAGTGCAGTACACAAAACATTGTGTACGTACAATAAGGTTACAATAAGGTTCAAGAAACTCGACGTTAGATATTTTTGTATTTCAGATGAGATTTCCATGTTTTTTACTCTTTTTTTGTAAAACGACCATTGTACTGTATAGTGCATTGGATATCTGAGAGTCAAAGCCCTGGGTCAATATTCTTCAAGTATTCTGTTGCCCTTGTGTTGTGACCGAACGATAAATAAACAAATCTCTGTAATTTCGTTGCAACTATAATCATCGCATTAATAATGACATAAATTATTAGATACAATTTATAATAATTATTCAAATACCTGATTCATCTCACGTACAATATGTGTGAAGGATAATGGGCAAAACTGAACCTAGGGCGTCCACTGACGAGACTAGACTAGGCGGAAATGAAAGCATATACTAACCGTGTCATTCCGGCTAAATATTATCACATTCTGTCCGGGGGAGTCTCGCTATACTAATTTTTATCCCAGGAATAAATGATATGATTTTTCACTAAAGTAGGTTAATATTTTGTCGCTATATATTATGTTACCGAGTATGAGACGAAACAAGCGAAACAAAAAAAAATATATTACTTTTTCCTGGGACAAAATTGACTGTAGCGACTCTCCCGGGACAGAATTTGATAGTATTTTGGCAGAACAATACGCCAAGTATGTACTTTCGTTTTTTCCTAGTCTCGTCAGTGGAGGCTCTTGAATTACTTTTGCCAATTGTGCTTTAGTAAATTGATTAATCACAACTACATACATACATACTAAATTAGTTATTTGCATTGAAAGAACATGGAAAGTGAAAATAATGTTAGTTGTTTAAATACAGGAATCAATAGGTGTAATTCGCAGAATCATGAAATATGTTTACTTACAACAGGTACACATAATGAACAACGAAAATATCAAAATATACAATGTTTACTCTTAAAGTAGAAGAGTTTCAAAACGATCCACGTCACACTTGCACCCATCTACAGGTTTTCAGCTTTCACCGGATCAATTTCTCATATAACGAGTAACAATAAAATTTTCAGGTTGAGTCATTTAAAGGGAACAAGTTTAACAAGAAGTGGTGTATTCAGCGCTGTGCCAATAAGTAAATGATATTGTCGTAGCCATATAAGTAATAAATAGGTACAGATGCAGTGATGCGATGACATTAAAAAATCATTATTATTTTGTGCCACAATTTAAACAAAGTGAAACATGGAGGCGGCATAGTAGTATAAATGCTTATAATAATAAACACTATTCATTCAAGTGCATACTTAATAGTGAAAGATGACACTCGTTGTATTTGTGACATTGAAAAAGATATATTTTGTGTCATCAGCAAATATTTCCTCGTGAGAAAGGAATATTAATTGTAGGTATATACAATAGTACATACGCTACAGTAGCCCTTGTGGATCCCCTTAAAGAGAAGTGAATCTTACTTGATGAATCTTACTCAAAATTTCTCTACATTATCTAAGGCTCCCATAGTGTTGTCCAATGTTTCAATTTTATCATTATTATCCCTTATCAATAGTGATGTATCATCAGCGAACTAAACCATTTTGCCTTTATTACCTATCACATTTGTTAAGTCGTTTGTATACAGCACAAAGAGTGAAGGCCCCAAGATAGATCCCTGGGGAACGCCGAATTTAATGTTGGCCACATCCGATCTAATGCACAGCGCCTGCATCTAATACATCATTACTATAAGAGAGTATTCCTGGTTGTCAAAAAATGCGCTCTCTCTGGACAAATGTCATCCAGCATTCTGAAAACAAGTCCCAGGGAATTAGGGAGGTAACTTCGTATACCGCCGGAGAGTCGACGCCATGTTACGATAAATAAATAAAAATCAAAGAAAGGTGAGTTAGAGGAAGAAAAGAAAGACAGACAGCGATAGAAGTAGATAGAGCTTAGAATAATTAGAATAGATAGTCCCATATCCACAGTAGTCAAATGACTTAATAGACCTCACCCAGCTGTAGTCCAAATAACAAGGTAACAACTGTTCAACACTTACTTCATTCCATGGCGGAAGGGTAGGTGTGATATGTACTACGTATGTGTGTAGAGAGTAGTAAGGTTTGACAACACAACAAGACTTTGAGGGAGACTCGTGTGAGTGGGAGACTATGGCAGCCAAGTAGTAGTGACAAAGCTCTGCTTACCTCGCGCTGTTAACAAAACGAGATTAAAGCTGCTGGATCAGTCATGCAATGATTAAAATAATATATTAACAACATTAAACTATAATACTAAAACACACAATAAATTAAACACAATGCGACTAATATTAAAATACAAAGAATCTAAACGAAAGACTGTAATTGACTAAACACAAAAGACACATTAAGACGTCTTCGAGTTTGTATGAAGTATGAACATTTTATATTTTGTACACCTAGGGTTGCCATCAGATGTCCGGTTTTTATTACATCTCTCCGGCTAAAAGAAAAACTTGGAAAACCGGACAAATGCTGTCCCGTTTTTTAGATCAGAACTCAATAAGTTCAACAAGACCAATTACCAATTTTTCATAAAGTCCTTCAAGGGAATACAATCTTGATTATTTCCATCAAGTTCTCATTTTTCATTTACAGTAGAGTATTTAAAAAGGTTGCATTTTCTGATAAAATAATATTCGTCTACTTAGTAAACAATATTTTGAACTACGTTAGTATATACATTTTTATTGTTAGGAAAATGTCAATCTTCAGAGCTCATTATCAGAAAAAAAATCGCCTTGTGGGGCAAATAGTGTGTGCTTGTCTGAAAACATATTTAATCAGGTAACCCTATGTACACCTATTAATTTTTATTACCTGTTAATGATACTTTTTATTGTAATGACTCATTTACACTACAATATTAACAAAACACAGGACATTTAAGACTTACAATGCTAAAGAAAAAATGGTATATAAATCTCTTTATGATACACAAAGACGTATAATTAATAGGTACGATACACACTGCATAATAAATACAATTGAGTCCATTGATATGAAAGACAAAGATTAGAATATCATAATGAAACCAATAAATTTTTATGACGTAAATAATAAGTTTATTGAGAGAAATAAAATGTGAAAAAAATATATTGTTCATATCTAATTTAAACATTTTGAACATATAGACACCTATAAGATATATGCTGTTTACCTATAATGATTACTCTATAAATTATACAAATTGCAGTACATTCGTATGTAAGCAGATTAGGAAAAATAATGAATACAGATAAGTAAATTCTCTGTTGACCCTAGGTCAAAGACCGCTCTGAATAAGTAGAACGTAAAATGTTTTTTTTTTCATAAATTGTTGGAACGAGTGGGAATACTGACATTAAAAAAAAGGATTTTTGAGAGCTTGGATTTCTACAACCTTACTAAATATGCTGTGAAAAAAAAAATAGGGTAGACACATTGAACTTTTATCTAGTGAATTAGCGTAAAAGAGTTTTTATATGTTGTACAGATTTCTCAAAAAAAAATGTGAAGAACACCTCGAAACTTTTTTCACGAAGGTCGTACAAAGTAAAATTGTTTTTCGTATTAATAATATGCATTAAAATCTAGTTAAAGACCGTAATATTTTTTTAATGAAGCGATATAAACCCCGAAAAGTTAAAAAAAAAAGTAATTTTAACATTTGATCTTGCGCGATTGTTCATGCCACTTTGAATTTAAAGTCGCGGGAAACTACGCGTGACGTCATAGATCGTACCCCCCTTTAAATAAAAAAATCTTTATTGGCCAAAAAGACATGGAGAGCTACAAAACAAGACAATGATAGTGGGCAAAAAGGCGGACTTATTGCAACTAAAGGCAAGTGATAATACTGGTGATAAGACAAATTACTCCACAGTGTTGCTGGCGACCACAGAAATGTACCTACTTTTTGACCTGTTGACCCGACACTATGGGAAATGCCGTTATAAGGGAGAATTACAGAACAGATGTTAACATATTGGTGTCAGTCCTCAGCAAAACATGTTTCTATTCACGAATATATAAAATAAACAATCAACAATGATAACGGTAAACAATTGTAATACCTATCTCATAGTATACGTAGTCGAGTATTGGCAACTCGTTATAGCAAAATTTACTCAGTTGAGGAAAATTTAAACAAGCCTACATAGGATGACACACAATCAGAAGGAAAAGTCTTATTGAACTAACGCATGGGTGACGTGACTGATAACAGATAATAGTGGATTTTATTGGGTACGCCAAATAACAACACGAGCTTTACACAAAAAATACAGTTAATTAATCAAAGAATTTTCCTCTAATAAGGTCGGAATTCAACGGATGACACGGTTAATTTAAATTACCTACGGCTGCTGTAGGAAAAATGATAACTACTATACTATCTATACTATCAGTGTACGTATCAGTAAGTATCAGTGTACGCACAACACTAATAATTATCGACTTCTAACTTCTATTTTACAATAATGATTTCAGTAAAATTGACAAAAAGATTACACGATTGTAAACTCTTTACGTATATGAAATTGGGTAATATTTTGGTGACTTCCCGATGATGTTGGCAATTCAAAGTATACTGTTATGTTTTTTACGAGATATTACAAAAAAGATGGAAAGGGTTTCAGAGACATTCAAGGGTGGTGCGGGGTCATGTGTGGTAAAGGGCTCTATGGGAGTACTTTTTAATATGAGTGAAGACTATGAAAATCAGTTTCTGACATTTAATATATAGGTACTCAAACTTTCAAGCCACCTCCGCCGAGGTGGCTTAGAAAACTTCATTAGTACCTACTGTAGTGTGATATATTGGATATTTATTTGCACAAATAAAATGAAAATTATAAAGAAAAGAGGGATCAAAAAGACAAAGGATGGACAAAGGACGCAGACAGTAGGTACTACAGTCAGTCGAAAATGCTGTAGATGATTAATACAAATAAGAAACAAAAGCTGAAAAACTTGCATATAAATGAAAATGCTTTCTTTGCGTACTTCGCAACATATTTTGAACATCTGCAGTTTCACACATGCGAGTGAGTCAACGGTGTAAGTGTAATCTTACATATAATAAAAATGGATGTATGTATGTGGGTATGTATGTATGTATGTATGTTTGTTCCACCATAACTCTGGAACGCCTGGAGCAATTTCGACCAAACTTGGTATACACATACCTTGCTATCTGGAAACGAATACTGTGTAGTAGAAACTTCTGGAATTCCAGAACCTTCTGAGAAATTTTGCTGATAAGGGGATTCAAGGATTGTATGGGGCCGTGTGTGGTATGGTATGAAAGGGCATTGGAAAAGAAATTCAGATTGCAAGTTATATTTTGTTCAGCTCGAGCCATCGGGAGACACCCAGTGATTGAGAGGATCCGGTCACCACATACCCCCGTGTTTGGTGTCTCATGAAAGATCTTCACGAGCAGAACACAGATCTTTTGTCAAATTTTGAATCGGGCAAGTGATAGTGGGAGGCTCTATCAGAACGAAGGAATCCAAGCGCTCAGAGAATTACGAAGAATCTTCCAGAAGGCTGTGGAAACAAGGCTAACTTTGTAGAACCTTCTAGAAAATTGTAGAGATTAGTCGAACATTGTAGTCCTTTCTAGAAAGTTGTTAGAATGAAAGGAATTCGGATCTACTGGAAGATTGTGGAAATGAAACGAACTTTCTAGAGCCGTCTGGAAATTTGGGGAAATTTATCTAACATTGTAGAAATTTCTGGAAGGTTGTGGAAATAAATGGAGCTTTCTAGAACCATCTGGAAATATCCGGAAATTCATCGAACATTGTAGAACCTTCTAGAAAGCCGTGGAAACTACTCGAACATTACGGAACCTTCTAGAAAGTTGTGACAATGAATAGAATTCGATTGTAGAAATGAAACGAACTTTGTAGAACCATCTGGAAATTTATCGAACATTGTAGAACTTTCTGGAAGGTAGTGGAAATGAAACGAGCTTTCTAGAACTATCTGGAAATTTATCGAACACTGCAGAACCTTCTGAGAATGAATAGAATTCGAACCTTCTGGAAAGTGAAATGAACTTTTTAGGACCTTAAATTGTGGAGATTAATCGAACATTGCTGGATGTGTGTGTGTGTCATACTGTCGATTTACTTCACCAATCAAATTTGCCGTTACGAAGTACGGGTAACTCAGCTAGTAATTTATAAAAGGAGAACAATAGGTTTTTCAGCAATTAGTCAATGTGGGTGAGCTGTTATTGTGAGACAACGGCGACAACGAGATTAGCGAATTCGTATATTCTCGTTTTAAAATATTTGCGATACTGACCACATTTCCACATGTCCCAGTAGTAGGTCTGCCATAATTGTTAGACTGCTGACCGGGACGCAGACCGACACATACCAACCGGGAAGTAACCACGTAAATAGCGCCGCAGGTGAAATTTTCTTCATAAGACATGAGCATGTACCTGTCTAAAAAGGAGTGGTGTCAATCTTCTTTAGTTTTATCGAAATAAAAAATAAGTAGGTACTAATGATATGAACGCAGAATATGTAAAATAAGAAGTGTTAGTGTCACCGCAGGCTATTTTTTAATGAAAGAATTGTAATTTTTATTTATTTATTTAAACTTAAAGTAAACAACAAACACATATAAATATACAAAATGGACATAGTACAGATTATAAAACGTTGTTCACTAGGGCGAACTTATCGCAGAACTGCGATTTCTTCCAGTTGTAATGAAAGAATTGTAATTGTAATGTAATTTTTTAATAATGAATTTTCGTAATAACTCTCCAGTCTCCGGGTTCGTTTTATTGAGCAATTAATATTAAGAAATGCCTGACCGGGACAAAACACTCTCGGACTGGGACACGGACCTCAAAACCGGGACATGTCCCGGTGTATCGGGACGTATGGCAGCCCTAAGTCCTACTGGATCTGACTGATTGACCATGCAATTTAATATTTTATCCGTGCATTTACATGTAAAATAAAATCTACGCTACACACTAACACCACCTATTGATGTGTATGCAAACATATTGATACAACTCAAGGTGTGTCCAATAAATACTTAAATAATAATACCTGTAATACCTTTTGTATACCTGTGTAGAATCACCTGTACATACAAGGCATTGTACTTTGCTATCATAAAACAAATGTAATCATCGTGTGTACACAGATGGCGTTATAGAAAACGTTTAGAGTTTTCACTCCCACAACAATCAAGTAATCACCAAATGTAAAAATGGAAAAACATAATGTAAAAATATTGTAAAAATATTGACCAGATCCTCAAGGATGGGCGCGTTTTGAGTAAAAGGAATCGGAGAGCGTGTATGACAAACTGTATGAGTGTGACGGAAGCTAAGAGTGTGTGTAAGGATAGGGATGTCTGGCGCTCTGTCCTCTCTGCCTACCTCGCAAGGGACGTGGCGTGAGGGTATAGATAGAAAAATATTGTTTTATTGTTCTCTATCGTCCGTAGGCCCATTCGTGCACCTGGACTCGTCAATTTTTACAATATCATTTCATAGCATATCATTAAACAAAGTATCGTAAACAATATCATTATCAGATCAATGCCAATCAGAGTGTAAAGGGCTCTGATTGACATTTCGTCATACATAAAATCAATTTTTCAACATATCGTCAACATACTAGCTGCGTAAAAAAATAATTTGATATTCAGAATGGGAGGCGATTCTAATTGCAGAAAGTTCACTCATTTTTATATATTGTGTTTGGAGAATACTCTTTTTAAAAATTTCCACATTCTGGATTGTTTTTTTTTACGTAATCTTAGCGTAAACATAGGAGGTATTGGTATATTATGTAGATTACAATATCAGTATTTTTCATCATTTTGAGTAAACATAGATTAGAATCCTCGTGTGGTATAGGCTATAAAAAGACTTTAAAATATAGATATGGATGAGGTTATTAGGGAAATGAGTGACTGCAAGACTGGTGTAGTGACAAGAATGAAAGTAAACAAACTAAGATGGTTTGGGCATGTTGAGAGAATGAATGATGACAGGATGACAAAAAAGATATATCTGAATGAGCGAAGAGGGGTGAGAAAGCGCGGCCGTCCGAGACTGACCTGGTTCGATCATGTCGACCAAGGATGGACGCGTTTTGAGTAAAAGGAATCGGAGAGCGTGTATGACTAATTGCATGAATGTGACGGAAGCTAGGAGTGTGTGTAAGGATAGGGCTGTCTGGCGCTCTATCCTCTCTGCCTACCCTGCAAGGGATGTGGCGTGAGGGTATAGATAGATAGAAAATATAGATATAACCCATAACAAGGTAGGGCGATTAATGAAAACCCAAAATCTTTACAATTACCTCACGAGTAGAACTCGAAAAACAGTTCCGAGGGCGTGAAGTCATAAAATCATGTTTAAAAAAAACGACCACTTATTTACCTATAAGTTACTTGGTGTTACTACTGGAAAATAGTTACCTGTCTACATAATATATTGTTGTAGTGTTGTATAAGGGTGCCTTCCCACGACAAGTGAATCCGGATTCGTACGCGAATCTGGATTAATCCCTTCCGGATGGATGATTTCGTGCACGGGGTATGGGGAAATAGTTCCCTATTTTTATAATAATAAAATAATTCATTGTATTAATATTTTTAACTTTTTAACTTTAACGTTGTAAATTTTGAAAATATCTTGAGTCCGTTGAAGCAATAAATAAATAAATATATAATATAATAAATAGATAATAATAATTATCTCTGTCATACTGTTGAATATATACTTATTCTGTTTTTGTGTTTAAAAATTAGATCGATCAGGTACGAGAATAAATTATTTTCTTTACACCAATATTAATTGTAATTTAGTAAAAAAAAATAAAAGAAAGAATTGCCTGCGGCATTAATTAAACTTGTTTGTGGGTGATATTTTTTAAAGTTTGTCACACGGAGTTTTTGTATCTTGTATCACGCGTTATTTTTCAACACCGGTTTTTCTCAAATTAGCTGCTAATCTCTCTCAGTCCCGTTATGGGCCCGCTACACGCTCGCGAGTCACCACGACCTTTTGGTGTTCATGAGTAAAAAGGCGTCAACGGTCGGTTACGTACATGTCAAGACAAACGATCCATCCGCACCCCTTTTTACTCATGAACACCAAAAGGTCGCGGTGACTCGCGAGCGTGTAGCGGGCGCATTATGTGTCGGGGTGTACATTATATTTATTTTGTACGGGAAAAAATGTCTGCCATAACTGGAAATTAGAGAACCCATTAAATAATTTATTTATTTATTTTTAATATTATTAATGTCGATATTATCAGAATAAAAGAATACCGGCCCAGTAATAGTGCAAAAATTGTGCTGTTTCAGGTCTGTGGTATTAGAAAAATATAATGATTGGTACCTTAAACTTTTTTTCATTTTAAATAAAATTATAATTTCTTTATCATTCGTGTGTTATTTAGACTAATAGATTAGGTACATAATTTTTGAAGGGAGACATTTGAAAGATTGGCATCATACTGATAAAATGCACCACATGGACTTATAATTCGATGTAACAAAATTCCAGAAAAATTAATTCAATAAATAATAAGAAAATATAATGTTCCCCACTCTATGGCAACTGGGGAATCTAAATTTATACATTATTTATTTTTCGAATCATGCGGGTGCGTGCATCTCTTTCACTCTCGTTGTATATTGTAACAGTACGAAACCCATAAGCATATTGCTCAAAATAAATAAACCCCACAAAAGCCGTACAAAAACCACACAGGATTTTTTTTAGGGATAAAAGCACAAATCTAATTGAATTTTGTAAATAAAATTAATTGTATCGATTAGTATTCGAGTAAATTATATTTGGAACTAGAATAGATTAAAAAATACGAATAAGCAAGCGGATCTAAAATGGGATAGACAATGATTTCAACATTTTATAAATAATTCATCTACTGAAATCCAACTAAAAAGTTTAAGCTTTTATTATTTGAGGATTTTTTATTGGTTTTTAATCATCTGTAGACCATATTTAAGGCACTTGGAATCGTCAGGCTTACAAACACAAAATCAAATGCAATAAATCAATAAACACAACAAAAAAGAATGAAAGCAATAAACACATAGACAATACAAAACTATAACACATTTGTGGTACAATTTAATGCAGGTCTGGATGTAAATTGTCCAGAACTACATTAAGTACGTTATATTTCTGAAGGGTTTTTGTGTTTTTTGGGGTTCATACTACATCATCGTAAATACTCCTATGGGTTTTTCTTCGGAAACCGTTGTGTATACACGCGCTGAAACATGTAAGTAGGGTTGTCAACATTTTTTCAGCTGATTATTCCATCTGCATCAATAAGTAATTTTAAAAAGTTATCGGAAGCCTGGTTGCTAACGCGCTCGATCCTCGATGCCGACATACCCCACTTCACGACACAAGCTTTTAAGCTTTTTATGAAGTGTACAAATATGTATCAGGGTGTAATTCGATAATTTTATGAAAATAAAAGAAAACATACACATTATCTTATTGTTCTTGATATCAGTTCTTAACTCTTTTTTTGTTGCTTCCTTCATTATCCCCTCCTTTCTTCCTCTTCTTCTTCCTCTTCCCATGCTTCCTCCTTCCCTACCATAAATGTTTTATAGATATAAGATATATATTTTTAACAATGTAATGTAATCTATTTGTTTTGCGTGTGTGCTAATTGTGAACGGATGTAATTGGTCTTGTGTATTGATATTTTTGTATTAATGTACCTGCCAATGTTTGTTTTTGTGACTGTATCTGTTCCATGTGCAATAAATAAATAAATATCTACTTATCTATTTAAATAAAAACTTTCATTTTATGAACTGCTTGAATTTTATAATATTTTTATTTGCTAGAAAAGTGTGGTTTTCTCAATTTTCAAATAAATGTAAATTACACACTCATTCGTCAGTCGAAAACTGCAGGCAATGATATAATTCTTAAACTGCGTTTAAATTTTACAAGTGAAGCGGATTTGGTTGATATTTTCTTAGTTTTAATGTTGCCAAAAAAAAATATATAGTATTTTGCGATCCATATATTTCTTGCAACTCACTTTCAATATTATTATTATACTCTAGTACGGTTGACAACCCTCGTTGTTAGTGAATATGTATCCGAAAATATATCGAATAATAATTATTTTTATTGTAAAATTGTTACAAAAATATACAAATTACCCGACTAGCAAAAATTACAACACGTTATTTTCAGTTAATGTAGGTAGCTACATGTTATCAATTTAGTATCATATTCTTGTATTATGTATTTTTGTACCTATGAATAACTTTTGAATCAGTATTAATTTACAGTAAGTAATGTTAAGAGTATGCATACCGACATTTCAAAAATTTCTAAAAACGGGAGACCTTCTATCTCGACAACCGTTATTAATTATGCTTTGGAACAAAATAGGGTAGATGCATTGAACCTTTATATAACCGTATATAACCGTAAAAGATTTTTTATATCTTGTATAGATTTCTCAAAAAAAATGGAAAACACCTCTGATCTTTTTTCCGAAAGACGGAAACTCGTTTCCTGAAAGTCGTTGAGTAAATTTTTTTTTGTACTGATAATATGCATTAAAACCTAGGGAATAACCGTAAAAGTTTTTTGATAGACGCAAAATTAACCTAAAAATTAAAAAAACGCTATTTTTACCATTTTATCATGCGATTGTCACGCGATTTTGAACCTTAATGCCGTGGGAAAAGACTGTGACGTCATTCCTGGTGCCAATTATATAGGTAATACCTACCGATTCGGTATAATACTTTAAGTAAAAGTTAATGTCGCCGCCACACGCTTGCGAGCGTCTACGAGTTTTTTGCGTTCATGAGTAAAAAGGCGTCAACGGTCTGTTACGTAAACGAGCCAAGACAAACGTTCCATCCACACGCCTTTTTACTCATATACACAAAAAACTTGTGGGCGGTGACAAATAATAAGCTAATAGGTACCTACATAAATATATACATAATTATATTTTTTAATAAAACGTTTTTTATTTTGTGAGAATCAACACACACACACACACACACACACACACACACACACACACACACACACACACACACACACACACACACACACACACACACACACACACACACACACACACACACACACACACTCACACACACACACACACACACACACACACACACACACACACACACACACACACACACACTCACACACACACACACACACACACACAATTATATTACACATTTTGTAATTATCAAACTATAAATTAACATTGAAATAATTGAAAAAAAAGTTTAATTTTAATTAAAATACATTTTAAAATAGAAAAGAAGAAATAAAATGAAAAAAACTGTCTGTTTGGGATGTTTCCTAAAGAAATATCTACGTATATGTATATTGGATTCAACACTTGTATTGCAAGTTATCCAAACGCTATGGATTAGACGGATTCATCAAGGCGTGTCCGCGGATTCACAGGCAACCTATTTCCCACGATCCGTGCACGTCTGCGATATCACGTACCGCCATACAAATCGCTATGAAAAAGTCTGTAGATTCACGGACTCTCTCCTTCCCACGGCATGCGAATCTACGGACGAAGCAGGATTCACCTTCCGTGGGATATAGCCATTTGACCGACTGAAACTAATCTTATACGTCATATAATAAAATTGGACGTATGTATGTGGGTACGTTTGTTCCACTATAACTCTAGAACCCCTGGAGCAATTTCGACCAATCTTGCTACCTGGAAACGAATACTGTGTGGTAGAAACTTCTGAAAATGCGGAACCTTGTGAGAAATTTTGCTGATGAGGGGATCTAAGTGGAGTCATGTGTGGTATCGTATGAAAGGGCATCGGAAAAGAAATTCAGATCGCAAGTCATACTTTGTTCAGCTCAAGCCATCGGGAGACACCGAGTGATCGAGGGGATCCGGTCACCGAATACCGCTGTGTTTGGTGTCTCATGAACGATCTTCACAGAACATTGCAGACCTTCTAGAAAGTTGTCACAATGAATGAACAGATGAACGGGGTTCGGGTTATACTATCGATCTACTTCACCGCCCGTTAAGAGTTGCTCCCTCCCACTTACCCTTGCATGGTACAGGAACGCCAATTCCTATCATCCAATATCTGTGCAAAGTAATACATTCTGAGGAGGGCTCAGGGAGGGCCCTGAAGGGCTCCCCCGAACAAACCCCTCCCCGATTTAAAGCAACCGTCAACGTTTACATCTACTTCATTAACCAAATTTTCCGTTGCGCAGCACGGCTAACTCAGCTAGTACATAATAATAATATTTCATCACACTAATCACAAAGAAAGTGAAGGCAAAGTGGAGTAAAGTTGGCAAGTTGCCTAAATGCTGGAATCACAACAAACATTATACATTATTCCTGGTCGGGAAACTTCCACTGCATTTGGGGGAATCACAACTGTTTGTAAATTATTCATAAGTTATTTCCCCTCACAATACAATTGTGTTATTTAATTCCACGTAGTCCACAGCCATTACAAAGAAATTAGAGAACACTTTTATGTTGGAAGTTGGAACTTATTAATTCCAACTTTGTTGATGCCTTTATGGCATGATACAGATCTCTAACAAAATTCACCTACTATTTTATAATATTACTAGGAGCCCTCGGTGTGATTCGCACCAATAGGGTATTTATTTGATCAAAAAATAATCAAACAAAGAAAGTATTTATTGTTTACTAGCTGTAGACATGTGCGCCGGCTGCAAAAAAGCCGGCGGCGGCGCCCATGTCTAAAATAGCCGGCGGCGGCGCCACGCCGGCGGCGTGGATCCAAAGTGGGGGAGGCATTGGATTTTTTTGCAATATTGTTTTAAATGATTAAATACGTATATGTGAAACGGATAATGATAAAATCGATTTATTTATTTTGAAAAACTATGATTATTTCAATAATAAAGTGAAATAAAAGCTCATATTTGAAAAATAATGGAAAAATTCATTATTGCCTTTTTATGGTGCTGGAGGGCAGGTCAAAAAAAAAACAAATCCATAAAGTCAAACGCGTCAGAATGAGCCTAACTATGGGCAGTAGTGCAGTCGAAGAGGTTTCTCATTTGGCAATATTTGGGCTGTTAGCTAAACGGTGAGTGGAATTCAAACTCTGAAATGAAGTCCAGAATTGCGATGACGAGGTCGACCTTCCACAAAATGCGAAATTCCTATGTAACCAAGAACTACGGTTCAGCATAAGCTGTAAAAACATATGTGTTATATGTGCTGTTGCTTGGAATGGAAGGGTAATTTGATAAAATTATCTAATTTAAGTTTTGAGGTGGTCTGTAGCCTGGTTGGTAACGCGCTCGACTGTTAATCCAGTGATTTTAAGCTTTCTCTGAAGTGTACAAAGATGTATGTGGGTTTATTTCGATAAACCCAGATTCATTTTATTAAAAAAAAAACTTTTTTTGGATGTTATTTTAGGTGTAAAAATAAGGAAAATAAATAAATAAAGATATATTGTGGTGTTTTTAGTCGAAAGGTGCATAAATTAATAATGACATCAACCAAAATACGTAATGATTACCGGTGGAAAGATAAATTACAATTTGAGAGTAGTCTGTAATCACAGTCCGAGAAACCACGTTAGGGGATAGTAAATTATTATTTTTTTATTAAAATGCAGCCTTGGATGAGCGAAATAATTGGATTTTAACGTTAAAATATCTAATATCAAAATATAATCACATTTTGACACTTTGAAGTAGACATGTGCGCCGGCTGCAAAAAAGCCGGCGGCGGCGCCCATGTCTAGAATTGCCGGCGGCGGCGCCACGCCGGCGGCGTGGATACAAAGTGGGGGGGGGGGAGCATTGGATTTTCTTGCACTATTGTTTTAAATTATTAAATACGTATATGTGAAAAGGATAATGATAAAATCGATTTATTTATTTTGAAAACTATGATTATTTCAATGACAAAGTAAAATAAAATCTCTTATTTGAAAAATAATGGAAAATTTCATTATTGCTTTTTCATGGTATTGGAGGGCATGTTAAAATAAACTAAACAATAAAGTCAAACGCATCAGAATGAGCCTCACTATGGGCAGTGCAGTCGAACAGGTTTCGCATTTGGCAATATTTGGGCTGTTAGCTAAACGGTGAGTAAAATTGAAACTCTGAAATAAAGTATAGAATTGCAATGACGAGGTCGACCTTCCACAAAATCCAAAACTCCTTGAGCATAAGCTGTAAAAACATATGTGTTGTATGTACTGTTGTTTGTAGTTGAAGGGTAATTTAATAAAATTCTGTAATTTAATTAAACTATCTTATTTGCGATGTTATTTTAGGAGTAAAAATAAGGATATTTAATGAATAAACATAAATTATGGCGTTTTTCGTCGAAAGGTGGATAAATTCATAATGACATCAACCAAAATACGTAATGCTTACCGGTGGAAAGATAAATTACAATTTGAGAGTAGTCTGTAATCACAGTCTGAGAAACCACGTTAGGGGATAGTATTTTTTTTATTATTAAAATGCAGCCTTTGGTGAGCGAAATAATTGGATTTTAACGTTAAAATATCTAATTATATTCACATTTTGACATTTTGAACACCGTAAAC
Source organism: Ceraclea dissimilis (assembly GCA_963576895.1). NCBI lineage: Eukaryota > Metazoa > Arthropoda > Insecta > Trichoptera > Leptoceridae > Ceraclea > Ceraclea dissimilis. The sequence goes on from OY756374.1 coordinate 348,587, forward strand.
GTCAAAAATTACCAAATGAATATCGTTTTTTGTCAAGAGAAAAGGAGTCATTATCCTTTTCACAGTGTTGTATTGAAACAAATAAAGTATAGCGAATCTAGTCAAGTGGAATAAAAATAATTTTGATTAGGTACTTCGATAATCAAAGGTTAAACTAATGAAAAGATAGAACGGTTGACCGAAAAGACGAAAGGCCGCATATTTTGGTCAGATATTCTGCCAAAATTCACGTGGTTTAAAAATTTCAGCGTGGTAAAATCGACTGGTGTCCTAAAAATCGATACGAAAAAAACATAAAGTTACTTACATAAAAAAAACGTTTGTTTTTCATTTAATTTCCACCACGAAGAACCAAATTATTAATGCCCCCATCCCATCCTATTTCTTGTTTTCGAATCGAATAAGTAAGACACAGAAAATTCCCCGATTTTTTTATGCAAAACCAAATGAACGAAACATTTGAGAAAATTTCATTATTGCTTTTTCATGGTACTGGAGAGCAGGTCAAAATAAACTAAGCCATAAAGTCAAACGCGTCAGAATGAGCCTCACTATGGGCAGTGGTGCAGTCGAACAGGTTTATCATTTGGCAATATTTGGGCTATTAGCTAAACGGTGAGTGAAATTGAAACTCTGAAAGTCTTGAATTGCGATGACGAGGTCGACCTTCCACGAAATCCAAAACTCCAATGTAACCAAGAACTAAGGTTGAGAATAAGCTGTAAAAACATTTGTGTTATATGACGTGCTGTTGTTTTTAGTGGAAGGGTAATTTAATAAAATTATGTAATTTAATAAAACTACCTTATTTGTGATGTTATTTTAGGTGTAAAAATAAGGATAATTAATGAATAAACATAAATTGTGGTGTTTTTTATTGAAAAGTGCATAAATTAATAATGATATCAACCAAAATACGTAATGCTTACCGGTGGAAAGATAAATTACAATTTGAGAGTAGTCTGTAATCACAGTCTGAGAAACCACGTTAGGGGACAGTATTTTTTTTATTATTAAAATGCAGCCTTGGGTGAGCGAAATAATTGGATTTTAACGTAAAAATATCTAATTATATTCACATTTTGACATTTTGAACACCGTAAACGTCAAAAATTACCAAATGAATATCGTTTTTTGTCAAGAGAAAAGGAGTCATTATCCTTTTCACAGTGTTGTATTGAAACAAATGAAGTATAGCGAATCGTCAAGTGGAATAAAAATAATTTTGATTTGGTACTTCGATAATCAAAGGTTAAACTATTGAAAAGAGAGAACGGTTGACCGAAAAGACGAAAGCCCGCATATTTTGGTCAGATATTCCGCCAAAATTCACGTGGTTTAAAAATTTCAGCGTGGTAAAATCGACTGGTGTTCTAAAAATCGATAAGAAAAACATAAAGTTACTTACATAAAAAACGTTTGTTTTTCATTTAATTTCCACCACGAAGAACCAAACTATTAATACCCCCATCCCATCCTATTTCTTGTTTAAGTATCGAATAAATAAGACACAGAAAATTCCCCGATTTTTTTTATGCAAAACCTAATGAACGTAATTCAGACGACGGAATGGGTCTAGAACGGAACTGCATTAGTTATTATTCGATATCTTATATAATTACTGAATACTAGCGTCGCCACAGCTGAATACTTAATTTTTTTTACCTGGTAAAGTACTAATTTCGATTTCTGTCTCAAGAAACAAAGGATAAATACTTTTAGTTACACGGTTCACACGCCGCCGGCGTGAGCGTTTTGCCGGCGGCGGCGCGCCGACCGTGATCAGCGGCGGCGCGCCGGCGTGGCGCTCATGTCTAACTAGCTGTATTTCCCGTGCTTCGCAACGGCAAAATTTGTGTATGGAGTATGAATGTTAAAGTAGGTCGGCAGTGGAACCCATAGCCAGTGGAACATCATCTGTCTGCTTGGCATTTTTTATGTATTTAGATTTCTTATTTGTCACTATTTTAAATCCCCCCCCCCCCCTCCGGCACTGCGGGGAATCGAGCCACCGATGTACGAAACCGCGGAGCTAAACCTAAATACCTATTGGAAAAAAAATGGGATATAGGAAGAAATATATTTATTTTACGTAGTAAATCTTGTGTAGGTGCATTTTGTGGAGGTATGCGAAAAAAGAATCCTAATTTAGTACATACCTAAAAATGATAAGTATTTTTATGATTATTATATTTTGGATGATTGCAACGACTTCGGCTCTTGACACGATCGTCACAAAATTTGCAACAACGAAGAAGTTCTTATGTATTAATAGTAGTATTATGGCTACATAGCGAACATTTTGCTAGAAAACATGTTGTGAAAAATCGTCCATCCGAAGAAAATAGCGAAATTGTGTATATGCATGCACGTAATAATAATATGCATAACACAAATTATGCAATGCAATTAGCAAATGTTTAACATAAAATATGCACACGTATAAAACTACAATAAAAAACTAATACACATTACATGATATATGCAACAATTAGTGTTGCAACGAATAATATGTTCGGCCTCAAGGCGAATACCGAATATTCGGCCAGGAGCATAGCCGAATGTTCGGCCAAACTATTCGGCCTGATTAACGCACGTGCAATTTTGACGTACATATCACTTGATCCAAGTATCGCACATCCTGCTCTCTGATTGACCCGCTGAATTAAATCGCCTAAAATTTTCCAATATTTGACTTTTAAAAACTGACATTTAAAAAAAAAATGTTTTTTCAAATACTGACACAAAGATACATTTACAAAATCTTTTCCGTCACGAATATGAATTTATCTAGACTTGGTCGAATACCGAATACTTGAGGTGGTCGGCGGCCTGGTTGGGAACGCGCTCGACTGTTAATCCAGTGGTCGCGGGTTCGATCCCCGATGCCGACCTACTCCACTTCACGACACAAGATTCTCAAGCTTACAAAGGAAGTTGAAGAAGCTTGAACTTGGGAAGCGTACAAAGGTGTATTTGGGTTTATTTCGATCTTCGTTCGATTTCGATTAAAAAAAAAACTTCAAAAGGGGCCGAATACCGAATATTAACCGAATATTCGTAACATCTCTAGCAACAATCGATTAAACAGCACAATGTACATTTCTAAGTCTGTTGTACATAACACATAACTAATGTAACCCACCCATTGTCTTATAATTGCTAAACCCTTTATTGTAAAAAAACAATAAGGCACAATAATGATTTAACAATAATTGTTAACAAATAATGGCATTCATGCATATGTGCAACTAAATAAAAAGTCATTGTAATTTAGTAGGTGTAGTAAAACAAAGTACTTAAATATTTTTGTGGTTTTAACTCATAATTAAAACATTGTCCTGCTAACTATAAATGCTTATAGTATAGTTAGTAGTTACTAACATTAGTATGTAAGGTCAGTCAGGCGAATCAGATAGAAATACTGTCCAGGTGAGACCGCTACGAAGAATGTGTGGTAAAATGTTGAGAGACAGGATAAGAAATGAAGTGATCAGAGACTTGAGTGAATGTAAAACGGTAACGAATGTTGTGACTAGAATGAACGGTGAAAGGATAACGAAGAAAATATACTTGGGACAAAGCAGACGTGTAAGGAAGCGCGGCCGTCTGAGAACCAATTGGCTTGACCATGTGGACTAATTCTCAAGGACGGACGAGTTTAAATAAGAGAAATCGTAGAGTGTGTATGATGAAGGAAGCAAGAAGTGTCCCTGTAGGCCTGTATGTATCAAGTCAGCGAAGGGCATAGATGTAGTATATCCTCCAGTCATTTCATGAAATGACTCCATTTGCTACGACGACATAATACATATTCTACCTTTATGTGAACTACTTTTCTTGCATTTAAATAAAAACCATCCATCATATTAATTTTCCTAATAATCACTATTTATCACAAACACATTTTTTGTATCACATTTTCATATTATTATTTTAGACACGAATGCCGTTATCCTTTCAAGCAAATTGAAATAATTTCATAAGGTAGGTACTTTACATTTAAATTACTAAGTAGAAATAATAATAGGTAATTATGATAATCACTATGTAAATCTCGGGATTGCACGAAATATTAGTAGAGTGGCGCAGTTACTTCAACGGCCTTGACTTAAAATTCTTTCGTACGATGCCACTAAGTCTAAAGCCGCTTCAGTTTATTTAACTCCCGTGTGAATCATGGGAGCCAACTGAGCCAAGAAACTATTATTTACGAGTAGTTACCTACAGTCTGCTATGAAGATTTAAACTAGTGTTTCAACGAATAGTATACGGGCCTCAAGCTGAATACCGAATATTCGGCCAGGAGCATGGCCGAATGGCCGAAATTTCGGGCAAACTATTCGGCCTGATTAACGCATGTACGAATTTTGACGCGCAAATCACGTTATTACAAGTATCGCACATTCCGCTCTCTGACTGGCCCGCTGAAATAAATCGCCTAAAATTTGCCAATAATTGACCATTAATTAAAAACTATCGTCACGAATATGAATTTACCTAGACATTAAATTAACATTAATTTTGAGTTTTTATTATTTCTATCTCCTGTTTTTAGGTTCTTAAGTGGTTACTATTCGGTCGAATACTCGGTAAAGGGCCAAATAGTAACCGAATATTCGTCACATCTCTAAAAAACCTTTCTTTATTATCAAGATCCTATCTACATCATACTACATAACTCTACTTATTTATTTCCTACGGTATTTAAGACGCTAGGAATGGATCAAACAAAGCAGGATCGTAGCGGACTTAAAGCTCTATCGGAATAATCCTAATGTAATACACAGATTAAACAGCAATTACCTCAAAGAAGATCTAAAGCCCTGTCGAGATAACCCCCACGTTTATTCCCAGATTAAGTATTTACCGTTTCAAAGTAATTCCATTATAAGAAAATCTCTGCAAAGTAGGTAAACTATTCAGAGCATTAGAGAAATAAGAGTACAAGAAATGTTCCATTCAAAAGTACCTAATAAAAATAATTTCACGATATGTTTTTGCTAACCTAACACAGTATTTAGTTTTGAAATAAAGTTATTAGTTATCTGTAATTGAACAATATGACAATGCATTACAATATCTACAAATAGTGGATACCACAAGTACGTTACACATGAATACTGAACCGTTTAATTATTATACATAATAATGTGTGAAAACTCTATCGTGTGAACATTGAAATGAAAAAAATGACAATACACAATTATCGCATGCAAGTGAACATATTAATACAAAAACAGTGATACTTAAAGCTATGCAAGGAAACAGCACACAATTTTACATTACAGAATTCATTCATATACAACTGCATATAATAATATTTACCAGTTCTATTCAGAGATCATACACTTGCGACACATTATAGGTACCTCATACTAGCAACAAATAATATTATTATGGGCATAAGATTAAGCCGAGTGCATACTATTGCATCGCTCTGCAACCCAATTCCATAATGTTTAGCCAATCGTTCAACAGATTTGTGACGAAATATTGCAAGATTTCTACCAAAGATACTCAATCTGAATACTTCCTGCATCTACTCAACCTAAATATACTTACACATCCTCGCGGTGACATAATATTATGTTGTGAATTATGAGTAGAAAGTAGCAGAGAAACAGTAGTAATGTATTCTTACCTGAAACAAAGAAAAAATAAGGTGTAAGTGTATGGATAAACGAAATACATACATGTTTTTACTTTATAGTAACACAATTCGGGGCACTTTACAGTGAGAATAATACCTATACCTATGTACTGCTTGATTGGAAAATCGCAGAAAATCTTTTTGATTTACCGAGCGTTACCAAATATTGAACAAAGTAACCGGTGTGGCTGAAAGAGTCGCTAGCCTTAAATGGAGCTGGGCTGGACTATTAGTGGACATGTTGCCAGGTGCCAAGACTCCCGATGGACTAAAAAGATAATGGAACGGTGACCAAGAACAAGCCGAAGAAGCGTCGGTATAGTCTAGCCGAGGTGGTCTGATGATGTAGGGAAATGTGCCGGAGGTAGATGGGTGCAGTGTGCCCAGGACAGGGAGCTGTGGAGGACCAAAGGGGAGGCCTATATTCTAAGAGGCTGAGGAGGAAGAAGAGAGAGATTGATTTCATCTTCAGCAAGCACCTACTCCGATAACTGCAGAATGCAGATATAAATAGAATGGGAGAGTAATGATTTGTAGATGTACACAGGTGTCATGCCACTGAATAAATAAAAGTCTCAGATAATAAGATCGTGATAGGTCGGGTTTAAAGTGCCTCAAGTGATTTTGTGAATAATATCGCATCTTTTGTACACAGTGAACCTTGTAAATTAAAAAGCATTGACATTCACTGATAGCAATTTGATTTGGTAACACTGTTGGTGTTGTCGTTTGCCTCTGTGACCCGCGTGTATCGTGTCGCGCCATTAAATCGACAACATTCGGAAAGGTTAAAAACAAACAATAATTTCGAAAATTTAATCAGAAGAAACGTAAACCTGGATTTCAAGATAATAAAAAAATGACGGTTATTTAATGAATCCATTGTGAAACTTGTGTAGCACTCCCTAGTACATAACAATTTAGCTCCTAGATTGGTTCTAGAACGGCTCTAGGAGCTTAACTGTCAATAGGGCTCTAGCTAGTAGTAACGTAGATATTGACTCAATAATCACAGTGTACTTGCACTTAGCGACACGAAGCGACTTTTGCAACCCGTGGAAAATGCTAAATGCAGGTTTTTCACTCACCTAGTAGTACAATATCTACACAAGCTGTAACGAAACACAACAATTTATAATGATTGGTGTTGAGTTGCTGAGGAGGTACTATATTGTGTCAAGAGTGCATACAATCGATACAACTCGAGACTAAACTACTTTCTATAAAATATTAGCAATGTACACATTTCTCAACAATGTGCCTATTTACTATTGAATGGATAGTAATTTACTGCAGAAGAAGAATATATGGTTAACTACTGCACAAAATTAGATTAGTCTATAATCAAGAGTATTCAGTATATCGGCTTCACGCGGCGGCATTTCAGGGGTTCTCAGGGGTTTCTGCAAATGACTAGAGTATTGAACAAGAAAGTATCTGAGACATACCTACCTCAGACCTCTACAAATCATGATTTCTTGTAGGTATAAATACTACAGAAAACTCCACGTTGCACAAAGGAAACACGAAAGAGCCATGCTACACTGAAAACTGTCGGACCGAATCAAAAATACTGAGAAACGCTCCTGACCACGAGTAACAGATGTGGTCGAAAGAGTGGCTAAGCTCAAGTGGTCTTTTGCGGGACATGTTGCGAGACTCCAGGACCAAAGATGGACAAAGAGGGTAGTGCAGACCTCGCGAAGATAAAAGAAGCGGAGGGAGACCCCCACGCGATGGTCAGACGACATAAAACGAGTTGCTTGTGATTGGATGCAGAGGGCGCTAGATAGAGATATATGGAGGAGTACGGGGAAGGCCAACGTTCAGCAGTGCACAGAGATGGCTGGATAAGTAACTAAGTATAGATACATTTGAAAAGAGGGTGCTTTGTCTTGAACACTGAGGCCATGCTTAAACTTACCACGAAGATAATTATTGATGTTCAAGCATAAATCCACAGGCTTCTATTATTCGCAGAATTAGGTGCGACTAGCACAGTAATATCTTCTCATACTTGCTCTAGTTGCTGCAGTATTGTACTCGTATTATAGAGAGTACGGAGGTGTATATTTGAGACCAGCTAATTATTTCATAGACCTGTTTTTCCCAGGCCGCATGTACATTGTACAATTATTTTATCACCATAATTTGCCTTTTCATTTATGTTAAATGTCACATCATTGGAGAGTTCTCAGAGTAAAATATTAATAACAAGCGATAATCTCATAATCTAGTTTATTAGAAATCAGAGTAACGCGGTATATCGCGTACCTGCATACTGCATAGTATTTGTAGAGATTATCATTGCAAGTATTAGGAATTAGGATAGCGAATTGCAGATAAAGGTAGCAGCGGTAGTAAAAGAGAATGTCATCTGAATAAATGTATCAGTCAAGATTAGGTACACTCTGGCACGAACCAAATTGTCCAAGGTCAGAGGGCACAACGCACCAATATAAAGAATGAATGACAGAATATTTTATTTTCTTGTGCGTTTTTAACATAAAATCAATTAAAACATAATAAAATATTAGGGAATCAAATTATTAAAATACTATACAGACACGACTATGACGTCACGGTCATTTCCGCGGCGTTAAGTTTCAAAATCGTATAATTAAATGTTAAAAGTAGCGTTTTTTCCTGTACTTTTTGGGGTTATTTTGCTGCTTTATTCAATAATCTTTTACAGCCATTCCCTAGATAAAGGTTCAATGTATCTACTATTTTTTTTCAAAGCATATTTAGTAAGGTTGTCCAAATCTAAGATCTCCCTTTTTTTATGTCAATATGCCTACTTTTATTAGGTATTAGGAATTTAGCACACAAAACCCAAATACTGTTCCGGCATATTTAGTCTTGAGTCGTGATGTGCAGAATACATCGTCAGCACCAACATTCGAACAAAGCACTTTTAGGCCAGTGTAAAAACATCAGAAAAGGGGGTATAGCGTCAATAATTCTCGGAAAGCTGGAAACTGTTTTAATGTCTTCTTTAACATGCAAAGAAGGTTTCTTGAAGTTTGCACCAAATTTGCGCTTGTGCTAAGTACAGGGTGACCCAAAAACCGAAACATTTTTGTATTTTTTTCAGTTTTTCACTAATAAATTCTAAACGGTGCTTTCTAGGAAAAGATTGTTTTCTTATAAATTAAAGTACGTGATATTCTGCGTCGTTTGAGCATAAATACTCTTTTGTACATCAAAAAATAATTGTGATACATACACTGCCAATTACATATTAATTTTCTCAACAAATTGAAATATTCCTATTTTTCTCTTTTGATGTCGAATAACTTCTCAAATTACGGTATTTACGGCAATATTTTACTAAACATATTTAATGGTGGGTTAATTTTTGTTAACTTGAGATTAAAACTTTACACCTACAGCGCATAGTTTAAGATGCACAGGTGTTTAAAGAGAGACGAGTGAAATAAATAAATTTATTAAATTATAGAATTAGATATGTAAAAGCAAAGATAATTTAAATTTTACTCTTTCATTTTGTAAACCTATAGTTTTTCAAGTAAAATCCAAATTTTCAATACTGTTACGCCACTGAATAACATTTTATATCGAAAAGAGTATTTTTTTTACCTTCATTGGTTTTATTAAAATATCTCCTAAACGACTAGGGTTAGGAAAAAGATCTATATCGCAAAATTTATCTATGATAATTTTTCTATATTATATTTGAAAAATAATTTCTTTAACTAAAATACTAAGTGAGGCAGAATTGATTAAAAATGGTATATAAAAAATAAGTTCATACATGTCGTCACTTTTTGTTAAATTACTCCTAAACCAAGCGGTGTAGCATAAATTCGTTAAATTATATTTAAAGTTAAATAAATTTTATATAAAATGAGTATAATAAAATTAATTTGAGAGTTATAATAAAAAAGTACTAGATGTTCAAATTTGATTTTGTATAGAGGCACGTTGCTACGCAGGAACATTTTGTATGGGAAGCGTGGATTTATTTTACAAAATATTGATATTGATCATCTAGTACATTTTTATTATAACTCCCAAATAAAATTTATTATACTTGTTTTATAGGAAATTTATTTACCTTTAAATATAATTTTACGAATTGGTGCTACACTGCTTGGTCAGGGAGTTATATAACAAAAAATGACGACATGTATGAACATATTTTTTATATACTATTTTTAATCAATTCTACCTTACTTAGTATTTGAGTTTAATAAATTATTTTGCAATCATAATATAGATAAATTATTGTAAATAAATTTTGCAATAAACATTTTTTTCGTAACACTACCCGTTTAGGAGATATTTTAATAAAACCAATGAAGGTAAAAAAAATATTCTTTTCACTATAAAATATTATGCAGTGGCGTAACAGTATTGAAAATTTGGGTTTTACTTGAAAACCTATAGGTTAACAAAATGAGAGAGTAAAATTCAAATTATCTTTTCTTTTACATATCTAAATCTATCATTTAATAAATTTCTTTATTTCACTCGTCTCTCTTGCAACACCTGTAAATCCTTAATTATGCACTGTAGGTGTAAAGTTTTAATCACAAGTTAGAGAAAATTAACCCACCATTAAATATGTTTAGTGAAATATTGCCGTAAATACCTGATTTGAGGAGATATTCAACAACAAAAGAGAAAAATATGAATATTTCAATTTGTTGAGAAAATTAATATGTAATTGGCAGTGTCTGTATCATAATTATTTTTTGATGTACAAAAAAGTATTTATGCTCAAACGACGCAGAATATCACGTACTTTAATTTATAAGAAAACAATCTTTTCCTAGAAAGCATCGTTTAGAAGTTATTAGTGAAAAACTGAAAAAAGTACAAAAATGTTTCGGTTTTTGGGTCACCCTGTACATAGCACAAGCGCAAATTTGGTGCAAACTTCAAGAAATCTTCTTTGGATGTTAATGAAGAGATTAAAACAGTTTCCAGTTTTCCGAGAATTATTTACGCTATAAATCTCGTTTTACTGGGCTATTTCTGATTACAAGCTCCAAGTACGTACTTAACTATACCATCCACTTCAAAAACTATATACCTACCTACATCTTTATTATTAACTACTATAAATCTCCATTAAAATGAATCTATTGATTGCACATACAACACTATATCGAGCTGGTCACTGCCACTGTATTAGACATTATATTCTGAAGTTTATACTACAAACTACAGATCGATACAGAGAATCAGGTCAATGTTTTACTAATTATTAACAAGACAACATTCGAATTATGTATATTGGTCAAAGAATAAAACATACAGGTAGCATACACCTACATTATACAATATGTTAGTAGTAAAATACACACAATGCACTATACGTATACATATAAATAAATAAAAAATACATAATAACAATGATTGTGTAATGTGATGTTAATGTGAGACCAAGGTTACGTTTATTTGGAAGTTGCGGACAAGATAAGAATAATTCCATTGCCACTGGGGCAGCCTTTTCACACACAATACAATAGAGAAGATCTATTAATTTACAAGTACTTAAATACACACATCGAAGAACAATGCATGGACGTATTGCTCCGCAGTCAAGGTAATGACATAACTTGAACGTTTCCATGAATTTTTCTTCGATAATAGCAGTTATAAACAATTTGGATATGTAATCAATTATAGTAGAATGTTGAGTGTTTTGCCCGAAGATTCTCGGCTACGCTCCTTTTGCTTGTTCTAGGTTGCATGCACTCGAGAATCTTTTTGGTCCATCTAGAATCTGAGTGTCTGGCCATGTGTCCTGCCCAACTCCATTTTAAGGCAGCTGCTCGTTTCACCACGTCGGTGATCTTGAATTTCTCTCGTATCCATTCATTTGTCCGTTTATCCCTCAACGAAATGCCCAGCATTCTCCTCTCCATGGCTCACGGTGTTACCAGAAGTTTTTGCGTGATTCGCCTAGTTAAAACTCGAAAACTCTTTTCTTCAGATGGTTGGGGTATTTCGAAGATTTTAGGATATACGAAAGTTTTCCAAATGCGGCCTAGGAAAGTCCACATCTACGTTCTATTTCAGCTTCTTGGTTCTCTTTGTTACCCAAAATAGGTCACGAGATGTGAAACTATTATCTATAGGTCAAAAGTAAAAATGTTAAGTTGACGGTTGAGATACGACTTTCACGTATCCGAATACAATGAAAAGCCAAGGTGAGCCTTCCAATAATATTACAGTAGGTAATGAAACAGTATAATATGTATAAGTATTACAAGCAGATATTGTTCCACGAAGAAATCAAACAGTATTTTTTACAAGGTATTTCACATTATTAACCTTTTACTTCAATATTAGATAAGTGTATATTACAGTAAATTATATTTTGTTAATTATGTAGGAAATAAAATTCGCTATCTATTTTATCTTAAGCTACAGTAATTATAAAACGCAAGCCCCTTGATCTAATTAAATCGTGGATTGTCCGCTACAAACGAAGCCATTTCTTTCAAGATTTGATTTCCTTTAGGATTTCAATGCTTAATTACTAACTTATAAAGAAAATGTATATAAAGTCTTGGGTTCGAAGCAACATACAATTTCTAGAACTTATAAATTGTTAAGAGTAGGCATATTGACATTTCAAAATATTTCCAAAAACGGGAGACCTTAGATCTCGACCACTTTACTTAATATTATTTGGAAATAACAGAGTAAACACATTGACATTGAACCTTTACGGAATGACCGTAAAAGATTTTTTATATCTTGTACAGATTTCTCAAAAAACATTGTGAAAAAAACCTCAGATCTTTTTTCCGAAAGACAGCAACTCGTTTCCCGAAATTCAAAGATATTTTTTTTTTTGTATTGGCAATATGCATTAAAATCTAGGGAATGACCATAAAAGTTTTTTTTAATGAAGCGAAATTAACCCCAAAAAATGGAGAAAACGCTATTTTCAACATCTTATCATGCTATTATTCACGCGATTTTGAACTTTAACGCCGCGGGAAATGACCGTGACGTCGTAGTTGTTTGCAGACAGTTTCTGAAAAACCGATTACAAAATTTGAACAAACAAGTACTATCTAGGTGTGCGAAGTTGAATAAAATTAAGGTCTTTAAAAAACATACAGAACTATTTAGATAGGTAAAAAACTAGGAGCCGATATATTCGGTGAAATCACAGGCAAACGAAGAAAATTTCTCTACTTGGCTAATTATATTATGAAAACAAAATTAACATTATTAAGATACTGGTTCTAAATATACATAATAGCCCAGGAAATTAAGCTTTGTAGCGTAGATAATTGTCGGAAAGCTGGAAACTGTTTTAATCTCTTCATTAACAAGCAAAGAAGGTTTCCTGAAGTTTGCACCAATTTTACGCTTGTGCTAAGTACAGGGTGTCCCAAAAATAAAAAAAAAATTGAACTTTTTTCAGTTTTAGATTAATAACTCCTAAAGGAAGCATTCTAGACAAATTATGTTCTCCTGTGAATTAAAGTAGATAAAATTCTTCGTCTACTGAGCATTAATACTACTCTCTACTTTGAAAAATCACTGAGAAACAGCGATTTAAAATTGTAATGTTTTTCTCAACATATGACAATTTTCTTATTTTTCTTGAATCGTTGTTGAATATCTTCTAATCCAAGCTACTTACAGCAAATTTTAGTACATATGATTCAATGGCCGGTTAATTCTCTATAAACTGGCATTAAAATTTTACCTCTATATTAAATTGTTTAGGATGTAGAGGTATTTAAAGACAGACGAGTGAAATAGAGAAATTTTTTAAATGATAGATTTCGGTATGTGAAAGGTAAGATAGACTTAATTTTGCGGCTCTCTCTTAATAACGTACAATTTTTTTAGTTAAACCTAAATTTCGCTATTGATACGCCACTGCGTAACAACTTATATCATGAAGACTATTTTTTTACCTTCATCAGTTTTATTAATATAACTCCTGAACGGTTGATGTTAGGGAAAAAATATTTTACTCATAATTTATCTAAAACCAATTTGCTACTACTTGATTTCAAAATTGACTCTGTAACTTAAATAATAACTGAGTTACAGTGTTTGAAAAACAGCATTACTAAAAAAATTAAATTGCCTCGGCTATTTTTGTTGAATAACTCCTGAACCGTGATATAGAGAAAAGGTTCAAGAGATTTAAATATAAGGTGAATAAATTTTCTATAACACAAGCGTAATAAAATAACTTTAAAAGTTATAGTAAGAAAGTTATGGATGATCAAAGTCAATATTTTGTGTAACCATTCGACGCTTGTTTAGATATATAGCGGAAAATTGGTGCAAACTTCAAGAAACCTTCTTTGCATGTTAATGAAGGGATAAAAATAGTTTCCAGCTTTCCGACAATTATCTACGCTATACCCCCTTTTTTAACGTTAAAACACCGGTCTATAAAGTATGTAGGTTTAGACGTTGGCCAAGTACATGAATGTGCATAAATATTCATAATCAGAGTTACTTAGTAAGGTGCCTACCTAATAAAAATAAGTAAAATGAATACTGTAACATACCTTCACACAGAATTAGTTATGTACACATTGAGAAGGTAAACATTATGTTATGCTATGACGATATACAATAATACATGTTAATTAACTGACTGTGTCTTCATTAAGCGAAACATAATAAAGTGCGTATAGGAATACATATAAAAATCTAATATTATGTATGAGTTAAAAAGCCAATACGCTATTTTATCAGCAGATTTTTGGTATTATTGAAATATTCTTTTTCCATCCGCAGATTAAGGGGGCATATGCATGAGCAAAAATCGTTCTTTTTTTGCTTCAGCTTTTTTAAATTTTGTATGAGAATGTTATCGCGAAATAAGAATAACGTAAGCGACAAAGTATAAGATACCTGGGAAGAAATTTAAAAATCTAAAACAGCCGATTTGTTAAGATTATAATTACCAGTATTTTGTCTAAATTATACTTTTATATCTGAAAAGCTGAATGGAAAATCTTCAGATTCCGTAAGTTTTAGGGGTACTTTAGGATTTTTTTTTAATTCACGGAATTTCCAAATTCTGTAATTCTAAAACAGCCGATCTGTAGTCCACACTTTCATCTATTACTTTCTTCATTTTCAAGACGATTCCCTCAGTATTGGCCGAGTTCAATTCAGGGCGGCGAAGCCCAATGACAGCATATAGGACCTTAAGTTGTTGAACTAATACAGTTTTTCCTCGACAGAAGCGAAAGGTATCTACATTCAATAATGCAGCATTATGGGAACTCCCATGGGGTGGAAGAAGTGTGTGTGTGTGTTCCGATGCTTACGAGTCTTTGGCTGGCTTTTATTGAGGAAAAACTAATGTGTTTCTCTATGCGCGACGCAGATTAAATCCAGTTGCAACACCAACAATAATTGAGATACCTATATCTCCAAAACACTGTTGAATCATCATTACATCTCATTAAACAAATACCTATACAATACACAGTTTTTGATTTGGTACAAACAGTGAATTTTTTTGCATTAACAGTAATAAGGTATTATAGTGTTACTAGCTACAATACTTACTACATAGGTAGATAATACTTATTACAAGAGACCTTGACTGTGAACTTGTTATCGGCTCGTAATAAATCACGAAGATTCAATTTACAAGGCGTGTCTCTGTGTGTGTATTGTGTATACTGTATACACAATACATATAAACTATTATCTATGTGTAATTGTAAGACTTATTGACATTTAGTTTGTCGTTGACGACATCGCAGAAGCCTCACAGTGATTATCGAGTTGCGCAAAAATAATGTTACGTTTTACGTTTAAGGAATCGTAGAGTGTCTATGACGAATTGCGTGAATGTATACGAAAGTCTGTTCTCTTTGCGTACCCCGCAAATGTGTGCAGTGTTAGGGAAAGGAGTAGAAAAAAGAATGTTGTGTTTTTTCATACACATACAGCATTCACTGGTTACCCCATTAAAGGATTATACTGTGGACTAAACGTGTTCTTCAAGAGCGTTTGCTAGCACATATAATGATATACATAACGCCACTTCAAATGCCCTGAAGTGATTTGTATGTTACTCCGGTAGCGTGTCTCCTGGATGTAACAGATTTTTTTCCTCTCTCTTTACCTTCTAACGACACTACCATTCGGCGGTCGATATAATTATTTATCCTGTGTACAGTACGTCTAATGCAATTGTTATCGTAGAAAAACTACAGGCAGATGGAAAGACATGAGAGAATCTGGTCTCTTAAGAGCTTTACGGTATGGCTGAAGAATCGGAGTATACGGAGCGCTAAATAAATAAGGAATATTTATAGGTAATTGTTCAGAATTCATTTTATATGGAGATGTCATAAGAAGACGACTTTGATAAATAAATTATGACCTAATTAACGAACATCTGTATGAGTATGAGATTGTTACACTTAACCTCTTTACAAAACGAATGTAAACCGCAGAGAAATAGGTTAATGGAATATATTTACATACATTACGAGTAGCCTCTGTATCGATTCATTATTATATGGGTTCATTCGTATTGAATCAATTAATAAGGCAAGCAAAATCGTAAAAGGTGAATATTTTTCGCATTGCATTATTTATTAAGTTTTCTTATTATATTTCCGTAACGGTAGGTTGTAAAGGAAAATGACATTAGTTAAAGTTGTAGAACATTGAATTTCCGATAAATTAAATACCAAAAAGTAGTACCTAGGACTAATATTAATGCAGCTATGTTGTTTTGAAGGGTTATAGGCTGAATACTTGAAGTATAATTTGAGTGTGTGGATTATGTGGAAACATTTTAATAGAGCTAATTCACTTCAAATTTCAAATCAATACATTTAATTCACCCAATCATGCACAACATTCTTCAGGCCTATCACAGACTTTCACGTAACATTTTCATGGCTTACATACCACATATTATAGCAGAAATAAATGGAGTCACATGAGTGTAAATTATTTTCCATCCACTCTAAATGCGTTTTTGGAATATGCGTGCAAATAGCCTAAGTTCCGACCGCCAAAAATATGACCTACGTATCTGTTCTTCTAAATGTGACTTAAATTAAAGTTTACACACACGGTCATACATTTCCACGGGGTTGCCTAGCAAATTATTGCCGCGTCACAGCTTAGCTTCCCGAATAGGTCACCTTACGCGTTTTTTTGCATTTTTTGACGACATGGTGATAGGAGAAAGTAGTAGGTGAGTGTCTCTAGAATAAGTACTAAATTATCTACAAAAAATGTTCTGTACGTTTGCCAATCTGGCGACGCCTTGGACTAAACTTAAACTAAACTACTTCTTTCTGAAGATGGCAGTAGTATCGCTGCCGAAAGCTCGCTCATCCAACCACTCTACACGAAGTAAGGAAACGCGATGAACCAACAACGAAGATATTAACTTAACCTATCACAAATGTTACTAGCTGCATTGAGTCTGATTCCGAAGCACAGAACATATATACTGTTCCGGAGTCTCTAACTGATAGATTACGCATTTAGTTTGCAAAGTGTATTCAGTTTGACGAAAATGTATTAAAGTCATATGAAACTGGATACAATGCGTACTAAGTATCAAACTACTGTACGTACATTATTTGTAACAAACTATATAAAGGCAAACAGTATGACCTTTACAGTAATAATATTATCACTAATGAAGGCTAATGGGTTTCGAATCAATGTTTATACTACAATACAATATGCCACATTATATTATTATATGCAATCTGTAGATATCATTTACAGACATCCAACAATATTATACTCGTACATATGGGAGTACGTACATGTTGTGGCTGGCAATGTTTAGGTATATTACAATAGCCATGCCACAATAATAAGAATATAATGGAGTCAATTAAAGTTTGTGGTCGACATAATATAATATCCTAATGACACAAACAAAACAGCCGTCTAACGACAACAACAATGCATGCGAATTCATATATTGTTAGACAGAGGTGGGCACCGTTAATCAAAAAGTTAACTTCGTTAATCGTTAAAGCGTTACATTTTGAAAAACGTTAATCCGTTAAAGCGTTTATGTTAAAATTGCGGTTAAATAGCATGAAATAGAACTACGTACGTACAACTACTATCACATTTAGTATTTACACTATCGCGATGTATCCCAACAAAGTGAAATTTCTTTTCCAACTCCCAACCCACATAAATTACTACACTACCACACATAAGCCCATACAACCCTTGGATTATCTGATGCCAGCGCCGCCACTGGATGGTGTCTATGCAAACAATTAAATATTTACGGACTTAATTAACGGAAGTTAAATAATCCGTTAACAATTTTTGGAGGTGAGATAAGCGTTAAATCGTTAACCAAAATGTTAACTTCGTTAATTAACGATTAACGGATTAACTCTTTTCTGCTCAGCTCCGTTGTTAGATAACGACCACAATTATTGTGGAACTAAAAACATAATTCATTAAAAGGTGAATCAAGTCTCTATCTATATAGAATCTGTAAATGCATTTATATACAAATCTACTTGTCTCGTCATACTGACAGTGAGGAGAAGAGTATAATGACAGACAATGTCCTTGAAAACAAATTAATCGCAGACATAATATATCAATAATGAATTTATTAATAGCATTATATAAATTATACGTTCACACATCGGAGTCAGAAGACTATAAGGAAATGATCAGTAGTAAATTGAATATTGTAGATACTAGTTGACCATGTGTGGAATGTATCTCAACTACCTAGTAGGTAGTATGTATTATAAAAAGAAATTAGCGATTATCGTTTTTTTTAAAGCCACGTGATAAAAGTCACCAAAATTTAGAAAACTATGCCTACAAAAAACTGTTCTCCCCCTTAAATTCTTCGATGTCGATGTCTACTCAGTAACATTCTAAAAAAAGGTAAAATACATTGATAACTTGTCTACTGCGAAATCAATTGATGATAAGTCACTGGAGCATATAAGAGAACTATATGAATTGTACGTTAACATTTCTCTGAAATTACGTATATCACTATATTTTTTATGTAAGGTCCAAGGTACTTTCTTAATGTCCAGGTGAACTCTCAGACTACATATTTTGAGTACCGATAGAGCAAAATCCTGGCTAGAACAGGAACGATTAAAAAATAAAATACAAACATAACATGTACTAATGCAATAGTGGTTGCATCAAAGCTACAATTCAATCGCAGACCAGGCGGGTGCAAAAGTCTGTATACAGTAATAATGAGAGGAAATTTAAATCCTAACCAAAAAAACAGATAATCTTAGATGACAATAAAACAATAACGTATCAGAGATAACGAGGTATGTAGATTGTAGGTGTATTCAGTATTGAGCACAAATAGGAATCATTTTTTGAGCGTCACGTCTCACACGACACACGACACTTGAAATAATCTCAATAAAGAACATTTTGGTAAGAGTCCAAATTGCTTCAGACGATGACGGCAAACGACAAGTAGTTAGCAGCAGAGTTTCCTACAAACAAGCGAGATGTTACACTCTTACTTCACACTTCATACAGTTTGTATGGCAGATGATAGATTTACGAGTGTAAGTATGAAGTAATTAGTACAGGTGAATTATAGTTCCGTTGTGTGAAATAGGAAGCAGAACTTCAAATTTTATTATTGAAGAACTCGACATACAGGTTTTAATGCAGAAGGTATTGGTCCACAACAGCTTGTGCCGACTCTACTTTAAGTGTATCGAATAAGGAATTAGGTAAATAAATAAATCTTTATTGGCCAAAGAAGTTACAAAAACAAGACAATGGTAGTGTGTCAAAGGGGGGACTTATTGCAAAAGCAATATCTTACAGTCGACCCGAGTCAATTAGACACATGAGCGATTGTTGTAAGACTGGTGTTGTGGAGAGAATGAATAAATTAAGATGGTTTGGACAAATTGAAAGAATGGGTGACGAAAGAATGGCAATAAGAGATTGACTGGAAGAGGGGTGTTCGATAATGTCGCCGTCTTAGGAAAACAAAATTTAACCAATAGTACATATTTAGGCACAATAGGCACCTACTCTGAGTGATCTGAAATATACGTAGTTGTGATTTGGGATGGCATACCTACTTGTATCTCATATGCCCATTTTTTATACGAGTACATCTTGCGTGATTGCCCCGATACCATTGACAGTGCTGCCAGCCTGTCCCCTGAATTCCTCCAGTGGAGGGAGGCACTTGATGTCAGACTTTAACAATACCTCTATACAGATGTGACAATACTTCCGACGTTGCCAAACGATAAATAAATAAATACGATTATAAAATAGGTTTGCAGTAAACTATATTTGATACGTAAGAAGATATCTCTATTCGGTTCATTCCTCAATACAATATACTTCAGTTCTGCATTAGACAAAAAAGGGCATCTCAAATAATTGCACTTTACTATCAAACAAAACCGCAGTGTAATGGTTCTGCATTGCAGGAATCGGTAAAGGTTCAACAAATAGGCACTAACTAAGACACGACTAGTGTACCTATATAAATAAATCTAATGTTAAACGAATATAAAAATAATATTTAAGCTTAGCACACAGAGGACAACACATCATAGGTAGACTATGATAATTGCATTATGCCTCAGGGTTTCTGAGAACAACAACAAGGCAACTAGAGGTATGACGACTCACATACGTTGTGCCTTCCTTCAAAACTGATATACATACATTACCTACATGTAGTCATCTAGTGTAGATACAGTTGTACAGGTTTGAATCGGAAATCGGATAATAAAGTAGTTACAAAAATTAGATTACCTACATTAAAAATATAAATATAAACAGATTTAATGTTTGCAGTTTTTAGAGCCTGATCCTACTGTGCTACTGTTTTTACATTTCCCATATTTCGCCAAATCTTCTATCGCCTTGGTTACGGATTTATAAGGCACCTATCTAGTATCAATATTCTTATTAATTTTTCACTAAGATTATTATTTTAAAGTTAAAAGGAGGGAAAAAATAATTATGTAGATTATTTGTTTTTTATTTTTGGAGTACGCGTCAGTAAAATAAAAAAAAACATATTTAACATGAGGTGGTCGGTAGCCTGGTTGGTAACGCGCTCGACTGCTAATCCAGTGGGCGCGGGTTCAACCACCGACTTACTCCACTTCACAACACAAGCTTTTAAGCTTTCTGCGAAGTGTACAAAGATGTATTTGAGTTTATTTCAATAAACCCAGATTAATTTTATAAAAAAATAAAAAATATATATATTATGACAACTCAAAAATCAATAATGTCGATTGCAAATAATTTCTAACGATTTATATGTGGTGTATCTGATGAAATGGCCAAGATACATGTGTAGTAATGCAGAAGCAATAAACGTTCTGATAAAGTATGGTACATATAATTGGGACTGAGATAAATAATAACACATATGTAATGTACCTAATGCGAATATATGGAATAAAACACACGACTCGAAAACGAGGAAGCAATCACGTTCTATGAATAACAAATCACTATCCTTATTTAGTCAAACGACTTAGTTAAGTTTATTCATAATATTTCATACGTGTGTAGTTTAACACTGAACAGATCAAACAGTCTTATTAACAAAAAAACAACTTGTAAGATTTATCGCACATGTTGAACAAACACACAAAAACAATGCTGTTATTACGTCGTTCATGATAATGTCTACTATACGAATATACAAAGGATTGATTAGTCAGGTGATGTTGAATACTCGGGTATGAGAAGAATGAAATGGGAAGAAATGGTAAGCCCATGCACAAGAGGAATGAGCCAGACCTCAGCTCTTATTGTAGCAATGCATAGTAAAATAATCCCAAATGTTTTGGTGTCATAAAAAAAATGTGACACCAGATGGGCGCCATGAATATTGAAGTGGAGACGTTGGACAGATAGAAGGAGTGTCGGAAGGCCACCAAAGAGATGGACCGACGACATTGTCATAATCGCTGGGGGAACCTGGATGCGGAAGGCTCAGAGCAGAGTGAGTGGAAACAGTTGGAAGAGGCTTATATCCAGCAGTGAAGGGAAGAAGGCTAACGAAGAAGATAAAGAAGGAAAACAGATAATTTACAATCGTGATGGTAAAGTATCTACAAGCAAACTTAACGAGTTTGAAGATCATCATTACGAACAACAGAACAGACAGGGTTACTGAGATATGTGTTTTAGTGACTCTAGCGGTTAGAAATTTGATGTTATAAATTGTCTCGATAAAAAATAATTCCAGATTTGCCACTGAAATCTACTGAAACTTCAGATATTTTCATAGTTTGTTAGATATACCAAATGCTGCAATTTAAGGCGACATTCATGATAGTCGGTCACCTTTTTATAGAATAAGCCAAAATTGATTTTATCACTTACAATATCATACAAATTTCGAAAGAGTTGAATCGATAATAGGACGATTCTTACTAGGGGCATATCGCCTTCAAATACTGCCCCTTGAAAGTGAATAAATTACCTAGGTAGGCGAAAAATTAAATTTATAATTAATGGGAACATCATGTACGTGATGTGTAAGGAAGGTATGTCTCATATGATAACACGCTTGTACGTTACTTGTTTAAATACATAAAAACTACATGATCCACAACACAGTCGAAGGAAAACAAAGGATAATCCCATCGGGCAGATACATGAAATACAGAACATACGTTAATGTTATAAAATAATTTACAGTACCATGAAAGAAATAACAAAAAAAGTAATACCAACCGCCAGTACTTAATACATACTGTAGGTACATGAGCAACACACAGGTGACCCAGTGAACTTGGATACAGGCCAACAAAACATACAACGGCTCCGTGTGTATACAATCTACGTACATAGGTAAATATTAATATCAGAACATTTCTTTATACGCTCACATGCAGAACCCTACATATGATTTTATAATAAATATGGATATTTTGAATACGTAAAATATGAGAGGTTGTTAATAGTACGACCCAGATTTCCAGAAAACTCTAGAAAACATAATATCCAGTGCAGGTACTATAACCTACCATATTGCGCGCCAGTATAATAAGCTCGTATTGAGAAAAATGATACAGTTATTTCTCGGACGAGAGGAAGGCCCACCGGATAAATTATTTCTGGAAAAGATTAAGAATACAAAAACTCTGGCATCAAAGAATCTCTTAACCAAAGTTTTTCTCTCTCCCCAGTTTAAATAATTACGATTGGTTTCCAGCAAAGCCCCATGTCTCCATCTCCACTCATCCCTGTCCTGTGCGGTTCTGTTTAACTCTGTATATGAGTCGAAACCCATATTATCCTGGCACAGGTCGTCCAGGTATTCTATCCTTGGTCGTCCTCTGTAGTTTGCCCCCTCGTTCAGTCCTTCAATTAATTTATACAGGGGACCAAACTATCAAGTAATAAACAACACACCTTTATAACAAATACCTAGCTAGATTTTACTAAAATGTACTTATGTGTGTACACTGCGCTGAAAGTTTTTGTAGAATAAATTCACTAAAAAAAAAGGTTGAGTAGTTTAACTAAACGAAGCAAGTTTTTAATTAATCGCCACTAACAAATTTATACGTACAACAGTAGTCTTAAAAGAAACATTAAAGTTTTCACGCGAGGAGTGAGGATTTTATTATAAGGTACGCAGTATGACAGAATAGTTGACAATTAATAATATCAATACCGATAAAAAAAAAGTGGCCTTCTGAACTGTGGAGAGTGCAGTAACCCAATGGACGTTGCTAATAAAATAAAATAAATAAAACAAATATCGTGCAAAACGACACAACATTTCACAACAATAATAATATAATTTATTTACAGACAATAGATATTATGCAGATATGCGTTCTAGGTAGGTAAATATAAAATTAATAATGTTAAATTTGTATGCAATAATATCAACGTACATAATTCTGGTGGAAATCGGGTAACAATTTGTATCACAGCGCCGTGGCAACTTTTGCAAGTCCTTCGATTATGTACGAAATTTAAAACTCAATTATGGTCGAGAATTTTTCGCCTTACACCAAATTTTTGAGATAATATTGCGCAATACAAGACAAATCGTTGTTCGCAACCCTTGGTATAGTTACATTGACATAATACGAATCTACAAAATGTTTGAGCAGTCATCGATCGTCTACCTTTATACTAAATTAACGAAAAATTAAATTTACCACAAGCATAAATGTAGAAAACGCATAAGGATAGATATAGGGTCTGGCAATCTGTTCTCTCTGCATACCTCGCAAAATGTCCCTTGTTGCCATTGTTTATTTACTTTTAGAGTGTTTTGATTGGTCCGGTGTTGTTCCAGTGAAACAGATTTTAATGATTGTTGTTGCAACATTATACTTCTGCACAAATTGATTCGGCGCCTAATGTCTTTTAGAAGAGACTTCGGTCTAGTGAGGCAGTAAAATTTTACCAGATAGTTGAGCGACTGGAGCCACAGAGCATGTTTTGATTTAGTTATATATGTGTATATAAAAATTCATTGTTTTTGCATGTTGTATATCTGGAAAAATAAAATTCATTCATTCAAAAAGTGTCATTTTTGACGGGTTCCAGCTGGTTGAATTAATAATATGCAAATCTAGTGAGCGTACGATATCATTAACCTCTGCGTATAAAATAACAAAAAGACTTATTATTTGTATGCGTATAAACAAATAGATACAGATACTTATTGTTGACTGTTGTTTACTATTGAAATATCGCGTTAATCGTGTCTATAAAAGTTGTATTTTGTTAATTGTTTATTGTAATATGGACGATGACGTAGGTGCATTTATTTTATTACTGTCAAACAAGTCTACTGTCAATTTATTTTATTAACTATACGAAATACTCGCATCACACGATTGTATGTAGTTGTGTTACAATAAATTAACCAAATACATTTTTATTAGCTATAATTCGAGCGTAGCAAGACAAGACAATAGTAGGTGGACAGTTGGACACTCAGACTCGCAAAATGGAGACCACGGGCAAACAAAAAGTTTTTTTTTTCTTTTTTTTCAATATACGAGACTTACAAAACAGTTTACTCCGGAATTGCCCAACAAGGTACAGCATGTATTTGGGTCAACCCCTCAAATGTGCAACAATAATAAAACAGAAATAAAATAGCACGAAATACGATAAAAAAAAATAAAAAAAAGTGTACGAAGGCTACAAAAAAGATGAGTGGACGACGTAAGCTCGGTAGCTGGCGGACAGTGGGTGAGAAAGGCGAGAAGAATGGAGTGAAAACGTTTGAAAGCGGCCTATATCCAGCAGTGGAGAGATCAGGGCTGAAGAAGAGACAATTCGATCGCTTGAAGTCTCACATGTATACTTGTGGCGGGAGATTAAGAGCCTTTTTTGTAGTGTGAGAGAGCATAACTACACGCCAGTCCCCACACGCAGTTATAGTAGTATTAGTAAGCGCACAATAAAAGAGAATGCACACAGATGCGTTCACTGTTCAAGGCGGGTATATCCGTCCTTTTAGGGCCATTTCAAAAAATACTCTTACATTGGCGCTAGGAGTATAACAGGGTATTGATAAATTGTCACCTGAAACAGGTACCTAATTATATGATTTCACCTGATTAGCATTTGATATTAAATTTTATCTTAGAGATTGTGTAACTCGTTTGGCGAAAATTAAATAAATTGACGAAATAACGAATTCAAATATATGAAATTCGTTTTTACGTAAAAGTGTGGCGAATTAGTTTCAATGGCGCACAGAATATTGCAAAACACTCCGCCATTAGGTAAGTTATGGAATATTACTGTCAATCAAAGATTTGACCATGAGAGTATGTTTAGATTTGATAAAGAAAACAAAAAGGTAAGATATAACATCAGAAAGTAAATATCAACTTACATAATTCTGGTGGAAATCGGGTAACAATGTAACGCAGGCCTTGTGGCAACTTTTGGAAGTTGTTCGAATATACCTATACGGAATTTAAAACACTTCGTGATAGCAGATCTCTCACCTACAGTCGTTTTTTTTTGGCTGAGATTACTCTTCATTGACAAAATGTTGGGTAACATAATTGCGAACGTGCAAAATGTTTTGAACGGTTATCCATGGATTTCGATGTTTTTAAAATTTGCGAGTTTAGAAGAGCGGGAATGTTAAATTTGTACATTTTTATTTATAACGAGAATTGGTAAATACTGTAGTACAAATGTAACTGTGGACACTCTTAATTGAAAGGTTAACATGAATTCTATCTTTTGTGTATGTCAGTATGTATGTTTGTTAACTTTCTGTTTGTGTCCCCCGTAAACAAATAAATTAAAACTACGCTGAATAAAAAAACAATTAATTACCTACCATGAAAATGTACGCACAATTATTATACATGTAAGGATAGGGTCTGTTATATATACGTCTGGTGATCTGTTCTGTCCATTTACCCTGCAAACCGCGTCATTTTTGACAGGCTACAGCTAGTATATCTACAACAGACTCAACAACGTGTATGCAAGATGTAAGTTAGGCAATAGAGATGTAATCATCAGTTAACACAACACAACGAATAGGTAATGGAAACATTTTTTTAAAGAAAATATTTTTACCTTTCAGTTGGACGGTTGCCAATGTTATGAACGTAAAACGAGGTTAGTCATCTGGAGAAAATTATATTCGAGGAAATTAATATATCGAGTTGAATTATTTATTGTTGGGGACTGTGCAAATCTCCATCGAAATTGGAATAACACCATAAATCTATGGGATTATTACATTTATATACGTATTTTTCATAATTTACATTTTACAAGATGACAACAAAATGCTATTATTAAAATTAAGATAAATAAGTGTTTTGGTGAGAAGAATATAACAGAATTATTATGACGATAACAGTTAATTTGGGAATAACGAGTTGTTTGGTGGAAATTGTCAATTGCACGTTGCATAGGAATGCTAAAAATTGTGTGCTTTAACCAGTTTTTTATTGCAATAAATAAGTAATATTTTTGTCCACTCACAGCTCTGGATCTGGATGTTGATAATGGGGACAAAGTTGATAAAAGTCAAATTTGAAAACGGGGGATTCAGGACGCTAAAAGAGATAAGGAATCGTGTTCTTTACTGTATTCTGTTCTACCGGTTCGATTCCAGGCCGAAATGAACTGAAATGGCGAATGTTTCTCGACTGTAAATTGAACACTAATGTCAGCCCAGGTACGTCGCATGCTGACAATGTTCATCTTCAACTATACGTTGTTGTAGGAATAATACATAAGAAACGAAGGATTTTGTAGAGAGAGAGAATGGATGGTTTCACGGTGATCAGACTGCAAAATTGTATACAATTTACGCAGTTATTCGACAGACTCGTGAGCCTTCTCGCGTGCATTCTCAATGAACGTTAGAGTAAAAACGTGACACTGGGAATGAATTAATAAATAGTTGGGCCTTCATACAATGAGCAGTGATAATAATAGTAATATCTAATGTGTATCCACGTAGAGTAGGTACCTAGTTAATAATAAGTGTCATTATTGTGTCTATTGAAAGTAAAACACATTTACATGTAGTATTTAATGAAAATATGTATATTGTACACGATACGTATAGGGTTGCCAGAATATGTGCTGGACCAAAAAAGTGGACAAGTTTTAATTCCCCCTCCCAACAATTTTTTCTTATCAAAATTTTCGAACACCGTTTTGCGCTGCAGGAGAAATTATCTTCAATGATGAGCTCTGAAGAGTGATATTTTAGGGAAATATATTTTAAAAAGTACCAACGAAAGTAAGTAAGTAAGTAGAATTTTATTTTATAGAAAATGTTACAAAGGTAATTAAATACTCAAGTTCTCACAAGAAGAACTAAGTATGAAAAATGAGAGCATGATGATAAAAATAGGTACTTGATGCTTGTTTTTATCGTGTTGAACTTCTTTGTCCGGTTTTCCGTTATTTTTTCGACCGGACAGATGTCATAAAAAACCAGACTGTCCGGTTGAAAACCGGACATCTGGCAACCCTAGATACGTATAATGTATGAGGTATGGATATATCGTAACGTCAACTCGATCGTATCAACAGCGAACAAATCAACATAACAATCATGTATTGCCTCTATTAAAATTATTAATTGATAAGTTATTGATCACGTCTTCGCCGTATGTAGAATGGGGAATAAATAATACTCCTTCTTTGTGTGATATTCTGGGTTCCCTGACATCAGAGATCACTGTGGAGAAAGTCACGATTTGTACTGTTCCTATTTCATCACTACTAGGGCCCTGGCAGGCGATTGAACTTGTCAAATTTCGCAAAACTCGAGATAACGAATATTTTATTGTATTTTGATTAGGGCACAAACAATGAATCGACACAGATCCATAACATACAATCAAACAACACCAACACTGGCCAATCTCTCAATGAAATATGTCCTCAGCATGCTCAATGTGGGTTTTCAATAATTACGTCAAATTGCTGAAGTCATAATTTATTAAAGTGAAAAGGAAAGAGAGCAAATAAACCATAATTAAATAATTATAAATAATCGATGCCAATCAGAATGTAAAGGGCTCTGGTCATATCATAAAATAAAAATATTAATTAAAATGTGATAAATTCACTACTAAGTAAGGGTCCAGGACTTCATAGAGTGAGTGTTCGCAAAGTACTGACCATCTTCTAACATTTATCTATCTGTCAGATTCTCAAAGAAATAGAAGAGACCATTTTTGTAACGTTTAATTAAATACATATTTCCTACACAAGTATCAAAAGGTATTACGGTACGATGGAACGAACATAAAAGAATTGCTACACCTGACTGAACAAGCTGTCAGTAGGTATACGCAATTCAACTGTACCCCTCTAGAACACAATAATTGTGGTAAAAAATGACAATTACGCACCGTTACAGAGACAATAACAGATTGTACGTAACGCTACATTGTTCTAATTACAGTTTGTACAGTAATGTTATAACAGAACAAACAAAGATGTTTTCCAGTTAAACTCTTTTCAATGAGATTCGAACCGCTTCCTCCCACGTTGGGTTCTATTCTAAAATAATTATTCTTTATTCACAATCGCCTGACGACAAGGGTGCAAATCCTCGAATGCTGGTCTCGTATATCCTCATGACTGAGGGTCGCGACTCTCATTCCCGCAGTTGACGATCCTCCTCCACGAGTCTCTATCCATGGCCAGATGTGCGGCCTCGTGTAGAGTGGTGTTTGTGGCTGCCCTAACTTGGTCGCTCCAACGCATCGGCGATCTGCCTCTCGGTCTCCTGCCTTGTACACTGCCTAGCATTACCGTTCTTTCTAGGTTGGTCTCTTCGCGTCTTGATAGATGTTCGAAAAGACGAAGCATACGTTGTTGGCATATTGTGGAGAGCCGAGTATCTACGTGGAGCTCCCGTAATATGGACTCGTTGGTTCTATGTTCAGTCCAGGACACACGAAGCATTCTTCTTTATTAAGCATTATTCACAATCGCCTGACGACAAGGGTGCAAATCCTCGAATACTAGTCGCGAAAGATTAAGTAATGCTTTTGTGGTTTTAATCTAAATACGTAGTTTTTCATTTTTTTCCTTAAAAATGGACTTCCACCGAGTACCAACGGTCGAAAACATCGAGATGACCAACAAGAATGTCGAAACTTCGTTAAAACAAAACAGCAGCACGAATCTTCTTAAAATCACAAGCAGTTAGTCAATTTAGCACGGTGAAATCTTCAACAATTACTTATGCGTATTTATTACGATTCTATCAAGTATCCGATGTAGAATGATAATGAGGTAGTACGATATTGATATTAGGATGATGCAATCCTTTGGAGAGTTTCACAAGATACAGGTAATTCAATGAAAAGCTGCTTATCTTATATAAGTACCTTCCATGGATCATCAGCGACAAGAATGCGATGCTAATGCGAATATACAATATGCAGAATCGATCGGTTTAGTTCGCAAACTTGTTGTAATCGATTGAGGGTTATCGTTATTAGGTTGACCCACAACTTCATGACGACATAATTACCTACACACGTAATTTAGCGTAAGTAATTTTCACACACGATTGTCTCCGTAATTTGGAAAAGTGTTAGTGGGTGGGTGACTGATGGGCGGTGTGGCTACTGGCTCGAAAATCAAAGTAATTTGGCGAGCAAACATCTGCATCACGTACTTTCATCTAATATCTTGTAGGTATTTATGAAGTACCTATGTGCGTTGGTCTGTCGGGGGTCCGCTACGTCACAAGCCAGAAATTAATTTCTCCTCCATTCTTCTCGGGTGTACCGTGTGTAAGTTGTCGATGTTGTCGAGCTTTCGGCCCACTTGCTGAGGTCATATTCAGCTACTACATTAGTCCTGAAGATGGCCCCAGCAAGTGGGCCGAAAGCTCGACAACATCGACAATCTACACACGGTACACCCGAGAAGAATGGAGAAGATATTAACAAGGACCGTGAAAATCTACAAATCTACCAGTAAGTAATTATTATTTTTTGTATGTGGTTTCCATCTGTCAAAATTGTGACATGAGTCAGCTCCTGGGAAGCAATACAAGGTGCTAAACTTGCGTTCGCCACAACCATTCTGAGACTCATTATTCTCATGTACAGCCTCTGTCGCTAGCTACGTACGTAGTTCTAGAAAGACATTTGTTACTGCCATTCTTACAATAATTACTCTCAGAATGGTCATGACCTTTTAATGGTTTCGATGGAGTATGTGTAGCGTGGGCCCTTTTATACTAGATACAGGAGATTCTGTAGCATTTCATCCTTAGTACGTCTAGCCATAAAGCAGTTCTAGAACGCGAATTTAACCAATCTAGGAGCTAAATTGTTACTTGGAAAGATTGAATCGTAACTTGACCTACACAAAATAACGGATTTTTTCATGAAACACTGAAATTCACACTTATTATCTGCGCGGATACTAATTTGTTTACGAAAGCGAGAGATATACGTAGCACTGTTTTGATAACACAATGACTTAATTAAGTAGGTAATTACGCAGGTAGATAAATATTATCTGATAAATACATTAAATATTATTGTTATGATAAACAATGCGGTACATTTGAATTACTATTTGCAAAACAAACTTAATCTACAACACAGAGATAATAACATGGAGTTATTTTATCCATATAATGTAAATTACAACAGGTAGGAGAGCGTTATGATTGTGGCCTCAAGTTCTTATCCTGTCCGCTACTAATTAGATATAGGAACCTATCTAGGTATGCAGGACACATTGTCTGAGGGTCAAAGCTTGGCCTCATTAGTCTACTTCTACCCTTATAGTCGTCTCAAGGAACCAAAATAGAGTTCGAATCTTATGATTATAAATGCTAACTTACTGTGTTTCTGGCACACTAGTGTGAAGATAAGTTTTTTTATAGGATCTGGGCTTGCATACACAAACCCAAGTTCTTTCCTGCACACTTTGCACTGGGCTAAAAGCCTGTATCGCAAAGTGTGGAATACATTGCCAGCGCCAGGGTTTGAACCTGGCATCTCCCGCTTGAGAGACTGCCACCTCAACCATGTACACAAAAAAATATATTTCGAGATATCTCCCCAAGAAATTATTAAAAACAGGTAGACACGTACCTAATAATTATTTTATTCAATTCGCGAAGACACTATTAAAATTCAGTTTATAGATTTTGTTTAAATGCTTCGTTTTCTATTGGATTTCTCTAATAAACTCTTCAATTCGACGGGATGGCCAAATTTACAAAAATAAAAAATAATGTTCTACTGTCCACAATAGCTACATGTCCCAGGGCCAGTTCGGACCATATTTAATGTTGACCAATGACCATACTGCAGACCGATTCTATTATATAAATTACTATTTATTTGCAATAACACAATACGAAGATGGTTAGATAGAGAGATAAAAGGTAAACAAGTCAACTGGCTAATATTATAATCAATTTATTTTAACGAAATATTATTACACAATGGATATAATACGACATAAATACTATAAGGCGATATATTATACGTATTGATTGTTATATAGTAATTATGACATTGACCTTGGAATAGCTGCACAATCAAAACAAACAATATTAGGTAATAAATTAATTAAGGAAAATACAACCTAATTTAATAATTACATACATATACCTTGTGGGTAAACTGAATTACCTAAAGGTAAGTATATAAAAACTTTCAATTTGTGGTTCATATTCCTACGTGACTAGAATGCTAGAATGTGTGACTAGGGCTAAGGATTCGCCAGAAGATCTCCCCTGGAAAAACCCCTCCCTGATTTTAAGTAAACCTTTACAAATGATCCATATATTTTAATACAATTTCTTATTCACTGTATTTCAGTCACGTATTTTCGACTTAAAACGACACATACCTTTGACCCGCCATCACAAGTTTGAAGAACAATGTTGCCAGTTTATTTTAACAATCCAAAAAAATTGCAATTTTCTAAATGACAATTCTTAAATATAACTTGAAAGTAGCAAAAAAATGTGACCATATCTTATTCACTAAATAAAGTTTGCTCCCGTATGAGACTTCTAAAAAAAAGAATATAGTTTAGTCAAATTGCAGTCCTAAGTCGGGTAAATTACTAGTCCTATCAAAAAATGTGCTTGATCTATTTTATAGAGAATATATCAAGGACTATTTTTGTCCTTGACATTTTTCTTCCGTCTGTTACAGTTTTTTGATAAATTGAGGAAAACCACGTACGGGGACCTATTCGGGGGGAGACCTGGTATTCTTAAACACCCCATCCTTAGGTATCATACTGCATAGAGTCCAATCTGTAATTAATTTTGCCGAGTTCCTCATACATTGATTTCTAGGATGACTGTGCTAATATAGGATGACATACACCACATCAGTGTTCGCTTATTTTTGCAATAAATATTGCATTTTAACGAACCTTGTTTAATACACTTATGTTGGTGACCGAGTGATGTAATTTGTGGCAAATTACCTAGTCGTATAGTAGATTATTTATTAGTATTACAATGTTTTGCAAGTAGCGGTGCATTCACCTGATGTGATATACATACACTTACCTGCCTACAATATTTCACATTGTGTTCTCATTGTCTCAGACACAATATCATATCCATTGTACTAATATAATAATCACACACGTTGTATATGTCTATGCGGAAACACATGGAGATTTATTTACATGAGAAATCTTACAAAGGTCGAATGATAATAATGTGATCTTATCACTTATATGGAACTACTACACCTAACCTAGTAACAATATTGTTTACCTTTATATGTCTAAATAGGGTTGCCAGATATGTTGGACAAAAAACCGGTCAATTATTAATTTTTGCCCTCCCCCCCCTCTTATATCTTTTTTGTTTCCAAAAATACATACACAATTTACGCCGCAGGCGAAATTTTGGCTATCAATGAATTCTGCCCTGAATTTTACTCAGCCAATACTGAGGGAATCGTCTTCAAACTGAAGACAGTGAAAGGACTACAGATCGGGTGTTTTAAAACTACATGAAAAAATGCTACCTATGTAAATAGTCGGATTTTCACAAGGAATGTAGGTATTGTAGGTACCTACAACGTATCAAAAACGAGAACATGGTGGAAATAATGAAGGATTATATTCCGTTGAAGGTCTTAAATAGGTGTTGCAAGGCTTGACAGCGTTGACATTCTTGGGGACCGAACAGTCCATTGTCCGGTTTTCCACGATTTTCCGACCGGACAGATGTAAGAAAAACCGGACTGTCCGGTCCAAAACCGGACATCTGGCAACCCTATGTCTAACTAGCCTAACACAGTATCCTCACAAGTATAAATCATTCGATCATGTACGACATATCCAATGTTACATGGCAAATAAGGTAGCTAATTTATTCATAGTACGTAAACCGATCCTGCAGTGCTAACGTCTCAAATGATTCTTATGTCCTCTAAAACAAACGGAGTCAATGTGCTGCTGTTTAATTTCATACGGCACTGGAACTAGAATCTATTCGATTTTGTACAACGCTCTCATTATAAAATTTCAAAAAGATGCAGCGATAATAAAACGATTTTTACTCAGAGCACATCGCCTTTTAAAAGAATGCATATTAACATTTCAAAAATTTCTAAAAACGGTAGACCTTAGATCTCGACGACCGTTACTAAATATGCTTTGGAAAAAAGTAGAGTAGATACATTGAACATTTATCTGGGGAATGACCGTAAAAGATTTTTTATATCTTCTACAGATATCTAAAAAAAATTGTGAAAAACAACTCTGATCTTTTTTCAAAGACAGAAACTCGTTTCCCAAAATTCGCGGAGAATTTTTTTTTGTATTGATGCTGCTGGTGTCGTTTATCCTCATGACTGAGGGTCGCGACTCTCACTCCCGCATTGAATGCATTTAAAAGTCTAGGGAATAACCGTAAAAGTTTTTTGACTGATGCCAAACTAACCCCAAAAAATGAAAAAAAAAAAACGCTATTTTTACCATTCTATCATGCGATTGTTCGTGCGATTTGGAACCTCAATGCCGTGGGAAATTACCGTGACGTTATAGTTGGGTCGGGAGCTTTAACTATACTCGTAATAGCAGTCCAAATCAAGGAAGAGAACACTATGTTTTCATTGTGATTAAGAAGGCCTATTATAGTACAATATTGCCACGTGTGCCTATAGTTAAACTGTCTTATTATAGTTTATTATTTAAATTATATTTCCCTATTGCTACTCCATACAATAAACTGCTGGATATAATAAAGTACTACCAGCCAGAGATAATTCCGTCGGCGTACAATTAATTAATCAACTTATATTAAAATAATACAAAAAAGGTTTTAGAGTCTTTATCTAAATTGTAGGTTTTCCTTATTACCGCAATACAAATATAATAACAACACGACGGGAAAACTATAAATAGAACATGTATATGAATGTAAATATATGTAAAATACTTAATTACGTATACAATTTATAGTAAGTGATATCAATACCTATAGATTAGGGTGTTTCATCTTTCAAAGTCTGATTTTCGATTTTCGTATGACTTCGCATACGCCCCGAGTCTCTATGTTGTTTATGTATTTATCGTTTGGCAACGTCGAAGTATTGCCACATCGTTCAAGTCTGACATCCAGCGCCTCCAGCCACTGGAGGAACTCAGGGGACAGGCTGGCAGCACTGTCAATGGTACCGGTGTAAGCACGTATGGGGCAATCACGCAAGATGTGCTGCATGGTTTGCTTCGGGTGTCCACAGTTCTATGTTGTAAACGTTATATAAAAACCAAATTTCAAGATGATTGGATAATATTTAGAGGTTGTACACTATGATTACTTCTCATGAAGTTCATAGTACTTAGCACTGGTGGCCTTCTCATGTATTTCTTTCATCTCTTGCACCGATTTGGGCTACCAATTCTATGAAATAAGCAATATGTGTTTTGACACTACAGTATCTATTATACAACTTTGTGCTAAAATGTAGAATTTGATACCTCTGCTCGGTTCTTCGAGGAAAAACTGTAACACAACTAACTAGGTACTCCACTTCTAATCTACTCTATATAGATAAGAATATATTTTACATATTACCAGGTATTTATTGTTCGTCCAGCTGATAAGATTATTAAGATAACATTATTTACTGACTGGATTGAGTCAACAAATTATTGTGAGTGGCCAAGGACCGATTAATAGTTGTTATTATTATTATTATATGCAGTCCGATAAATAGTCGTATGAATGGCAAAGAAAAAAAAACAAGTTTTTCAACCGGTGCAAGTTACTTCAGCGACCACATCCATCACATGATATAATACACAAGATACTCTTTGTTGGCGTAATTTATTCGGCGATCGTGTTTTGTTGGAAGCCGAAGTGGTAGTCATCGTTCACCTGATCATTGGATTAACAATGTCTGAGGAAAAAATTGTGTACGTAGCAGGGTTTGCTGATTTATATCATTCATATATATTCGATATTTATTATAAAAAAATTCCAAACCCATTCGATATTTAGCACTTCGTGTCGCCGATATGAATAAATATTGCCAAATAGTTGCTGCAAGTTCCTGGGAATTTCTTGATGTTTTCGTGACGCATTCTCGATATTGGGTTTTATTAAACCCTGTTAGGTGGGTAGGTACTCAATTTCCACAGTACCATATTTTAGTATACGGACGGAAACAATTTCTGCACCAGTTGGTATAAAAAATTTAATTATAGTCATTGATTCGGGCGCAACTTTGTGTTACTTAATTCTTAAATATTTTGATAAAAAATATAAATAAATAAGCTCGCCCTAATGAGCAGGAATCGTAAGGTTTGCATATTAAACAAATATTACAAAATCAAATGCGATAAACTTATAAATCAATAAACAGTTACAGCAAAATATAATGAAATCAATAAATACATTGTCACATATGGTGACTGGTGACAAAAAACGCAGGTCTGGATGTAAATTGTACAGAACTACATTACGTCAATAATTTCGTATAGATAAATACCCTATTTTTTCTTTCATTATTTCTTGACCAAATTCTCAGTTAGTGCGTATCACACTGAGGGCTTCTAGTTTTATTATAGTACAACCTACAATACTGGTATTCTACATATACTTGTACCTATCCCACACAACTTGTCTATGTGATAAATGCGACCACAATATTACAATACATATAAGGTACATTTTATAACACATGACTTGTGTATTAGTATGTAGTTATTTTTGATAACTCCAGTTGATTATTGACTTCGTAGAGAATAAAATTTTATCAATTCATTCAGTAACGCTAGATTGTGCAATGGAAGTTTATCGATACCTGCATCATTGGCTGAATTAGTGCTGTCTTTAGATAAATAAATAGGTCTGCAATTATTTCGCTTAAATGTTTTTTCATAGCGTTAGGTAACAGTGCGATAATTTACAAATACCCTTTCAACGATGAAAATTTTTATTAAGAGGCCGTTATTGAACACACGAAAAATTGTGTCAAGAAAAAGAAAATTACCTACTCAGCTAATACTGAAGGCATCATCCTATGACTCAAAACATGCTTAAATAAAAATACGTTTTAGTGACTCTAGTGGTTAGAAATTTGATTTTCGTAAATTATCTCTATAAAAAATAATTCCAAAGTTACCTCTGAAATTTACTGAAACTTAGAATATTTTAGTAGTTTGTTAGATGTAATGCTGTAACTTGGTTTACTCAAGGATCTTCAAGGATGGACGCGTTTTAGGTAAAAAGAATCGGAGAGCGTGTATGACAGATTGCGTGAATGTGACGAAAGCTAAGAGTGTGTGTAAGGATGGGGATGTCTGGCGATCTGTCCTCTCTGACTACCCTTCAAGGGACGTGGCGTGAGGGTATAGATAACACTTGGTTTCGATAAAATGTTTAGGTAAGACACAGTGACTAGCAAATATTTTTTGATATTCGGTCCCCTTTTATTAGATCCAAAATCGAGTCTGTCTATCTTTTCAATAACTGTATTACCAGTACTCGTCTATCGTGTATGGGTCACACACTCGGACATTACTGTACGGTTTTGGTAATATTGGGGTATCGATCGTTAAAATGCGACTCGATTGCGTAACTTTTTAACGTGAAATTAAATTTAATTCTGAAATAAATGTCAAGGTCCGCTGGTTGCGTCACATCAAAGTACATGCATGTGGCTGCCTCGACGGCCTTAAATTATAACTACATAGGTACTTATTAATAGATAGTAGGCTCATGGTGCTGGTAGATAAGAACCTACCTAATAAAATGTATGCAGGTATTCTAAGGTGGTGATATGATAACACCTAGGTGTAGGTCGCCAGTCTTAAATGGAGCTGGGCTGTCAATTGCCACCTCATGCTTTCAGTCACTACAGACAGACCAAAGAGATAATGGAATGAGGACAAATAATAACCCGAAGCAGCGTTGACAGACCCCAAACCAGGTCTTCTTCTTCTTCAGCCCTCTGTCCTCCACTGCTGGATATAGGCCTCTTCCATTTCTTTCTGTTGTTTGCTGCTTGCAGCCAATTTTTACCCCCCAGAGGGTCTTCCGACGTCTCTCTTATTTTCCCAAACAAGGCAGTCTGATGATATAGACATGTGTAGGTAAGAGACGGATGCGATGTGCCCAGGACAGGGAGCTGTGGAGGACCCAAGGAGAAGTCGACACAAGATTTGAACCATGTATTTAGCACTTTATTTAGTACCTAATAGGTACTGTTATATATCGTCCGTGGATGCTGATATATATGTACGGATAAATGAAACATATAATCATACCTAATTATGTATATGTACCTAGTTGTATGATAAAAATGCGTCTTATTCTCGAGATTATTTTTAGTTTTTTATTTAACCTACATAAAGTTCGATGATGTTGCAAAGGGCTGCTGCTGTACAGGCGCTGTATGAGAGTAACTGTTTATTTATTGAATGCTTTACCTACACCTACATACATCGCCTGAAGCTCGTATCCAAACTTGTTTTATTGAAATAATCACTGTGGATTTAGTAAGTACTAATAATGCCTATTAAATATTTAGCTGCATATTAGGTATTATATACCTACAACCTAAATACAAACTTATGATTAAAAATGATCAATTTACAACAGAGATATATCTACATTTATTTATTTCACAAAGCACACGGACAGACACTGAACATGAATTGAGACAAAAACAAATTGATACCTACAATAAATAAAATCTTCATTGAAATAAAAATATTTTCTTCAAATGGCAGGTTTATTTACGGCAATGTCTGCCAACCAACCACTACAAAGAGTCAATTCAATGCCCTATTACTGTGTACACAGAGTAAATTAAATGTAGGGTCAATTATTATCATGATATATCAAAAATAATTACAAGTAATAATTTTTAGGTAGGTACTAATTTAATAAAAATCAAGTAAAATATAAAACCTAACCTAACAACTGCTAGCACCATTACAGGCTGTGAGAAGAGGAATTAATGAGGAAAGGAGATTGGGGAAACGGTAACGCATGAAATAGAATAGATGTATATAATTAAATGGATGTTAATAAATAAGTTAAACACTTTTACATATTGTTTCACTTCTATATTTATGGCTAATTTTATGTAGGTATTTTCATTATGTTATGGTGTTTTTACTACAAATTAATTGTTGAATACCATATAGTCATAAATAAATACGTAAATCTTTTCATTAGATATCACATATTTTTATTAATTAATTACACATTAATAAAAATATGTTTTTATTATTATATCCAACCCTCTGTGAATTTCCACAGGTAGGTATCAACAATCAAATCA
The DNA here is from genome assembly GCA_963576895.1 of Ceraclea dissimilis. Classification (NCBI taxonomy): domain Eukaryota; kingdom Metazoa; phylum Arthropoda; class Insecta; order Trichoptera; family Leptoceridae; genus Ceraclea; species Ceraclea dissimilis. The sequence goes on from OY756374.1 coordinate 387,512, forward strand.
ATATTAAATGTACAGATTTTGTAAGTTGGTGAGTGTAACCTTGTGGAAGGACATTTTAACTTAATTCACTATTTAAATAAATTAAATAAAATAAAATAAAACACTGTTTTACTTCCACTAACGTATTTATTTAATTATAACGTTTTCAAACCTAACAGTTCATCTTCAGTAACTTAGTAGTAAAGTTACTGAAGATGAACCGTTAGGTTTGAAAACATTATAATTAAATAAATACATTAGTGGAAGTAAAACAGTGTTTTATTTTATTTATTTAAATAGTGAATTAAGTTTAAATGTACAGGTGTATTTTGGGAACTAAAATAAATAATTACCTGTGTATGTTGGATTAGGGAAACTAGTTAGGTAGTATTATTCACTACTACATCAGGGAGCTAGGTCACCTGGTCGATTTCATTATTAGGTAACTAAAATGTTGTGCGGGGTGCCTGGGGTTTTAAAATCAGGAATGTCCATGAATTGTCATTTTGAGAATCTACATAGGCAGAGAAACCTAACTTACCATAAGTTGATGACTACCCCATGACAGACAAAGTAACCTAACCTAATCTACGATAAAGTGGTTACCCCATGATAGAGTGACTTAACCTTATCTCGGATAAGTTGGTTACCCTACATGATAATCTCTATCTAAACTGATTTCTTCATAAAATTATGTTATCATTGACGTAACGTAGTTCTGGACAATTTACATCCAGACCTGCATCAAACCAATCCACACCTTTTTTATAATTTTGTTTTGTCACCATCTAATTTTATTGTTTCCATTCTTTTTTTTGCTGTAACCGTTTATAAGTTTGCAATTTATAAATTTTGTTATGTAAACCTGACGATTCCAAGTGCCTTAAATAAGGCCTACAGATAATTTAAAACCAATAAAGTGACCTGACCTTACCTAGCACAAGCTGATTACCCTGGGACACCCAATGACAGATGCAGAGAGGTTCACGGTAGTAAAAAATGGTGGCATCCCTAATAAAAATAAATACCTACATCCAAAATATAACTATTTCTCAAATGGAAATATCTAGATGTGTATTGTGTATAAAAATATATGTACATACATTGTACAGCTGTTAATAGCCTATCTTATTTATTTTCTAATCAAATCAATGTGGTTTCAAAGAGCCAATTTATTGTTGTCTGTATGACAAATCTTATCAATCATTTCTACAAACGATATTAACTGTACATAATGTATTCCAAATGTATAATTTACTAAATTTAGACCGCATTTACAAAACATATATGAGCACGAGGTGTATTTTTAACGAAAATGTGACAAAAAAACACACCAGGTGGTGTAATGAATTTCAGGATTAAACAGTCTAAAAATAGGTTTGTAATTCATCTAAAAATCATTTGTAAAACATGGAGGAGATCTAATTTATGGTTTAATGTGGTAAATTGTAAAAATACGCTTACCTTTAGCCGATTGAGATTTCCATCGCGGGCTGCATTATACACAACGCTTTTATGATCCATAATAATAAACCAAGCACAGATGATCACTCGTCGTTTTTTGAAACTTTGAAAATGCAATTAAATGTCCATTTAACAAACTGATTAAAGAAACACAACACTGAAAGCGACATACACCTTCTACAATGTTAACAATTATAAGAACCGCACAACACAGTCGGGCCGAGATAAATACGTAACGCCAGCTGAAATACTGAAAATTACTCGCTGAAACTGAGAACAGGGGTACCACAGAAATCCCACTCCTCTACCAATAACCTCCCAATTGGAGAGTGTATTACGCCAATTAGCAATCACAAATCGTAATTAATGGTGACTGATAAATTTTAAATACAAAAAAGACACTTCGTTAGGCAAAACTAGCAAAACGCACAATAAAGAAAGACAATAAACCCCAACTCGAGTCTACGCGCAGCAACAGCAACTGACGTTTGTTAATAGACAATTTAGACAAAACAAAACAGACAATAACGTCGATCGTTGAGAATTTTACAGCTAGGGACAATTTGTCAGCGCCATCTATGTTAGTTAGAAATAATTAAAGCTGGGAAGCGGAAACATTGATCTCGTTTCGTTTGTTTGAGATTCTTTTGTTTCTCGATCATTTCATTCGATTACAGCTAAGTAGGCAGGTAGTAAATAAGTAGGGGACTTTTCAATAAAACTTCTCCGTTACTCTAAGGCTGGCCACACACGTCCCGAAGTTCAGTTCCGGAATCGACCGTTTTGCAAAAAAGTTCCGATCAAAACCTCTCTCTGGAGTGCGTTCTGTATCCGTTAAAATTCACTCAGCGATTCGCTCGATTGTTTATGGTTCTATTGTTCGCCGTTCTATCATCGGTGCGTTTCACTCGGTTGTGCGAGTCAACGTGTTCTATGTGCACGGTTGACACGCTCGGTTGTTGCGAATAACACCCAACAAATTTGTTGGGTGACATTCGCTCGCCATAGATAATTGAAGGGTCCGCACGTGCAGTTCACTCACTCTTATTAACACGCAATATGTCTATCCCTCTCTACCAATGAAGAGTGCAGTGATATCGCTATCTCGATGTATATCTATCAACTCACTCTTATTAGTACTCTCATATCTCTATCTCTGTTTGACAATTCCAATTGGAACAATCACCCAAATGCGTTCTGCTTCGCGCGATAATCACTCGTTGACACGCTGAGTGAAAATTAACGGATACAGAACGCGGCCTTGAATTCAGCGTCACCCCGATTTTAAATTCAGAAAGAGGTTTTGGTCGGAACCTTTTTGCAAAACGGTCGATTCCGGAACTGAACTTCGGGACGTTTGTGGCCAGCCTAATAAAAAAAATCTGGGCTAACTGCAAAACGATGGTTCTGGAATAAGTCTGCGAGGTAGGTTGATGGTCCAAGAAAGAAGTCCGCTTTTGACTTTTTTAGTTTATTCTAATACTGAAAGCTATCAAAACTAAGGAACCTGATCCCTAGTTTTATTTTACCCACAGATTTTTTTAAAATTCATTAGTTGTTATTAAAGAAATGTGTTTTGTTTCACACTTGACAAAATACAATAATGATGCAATATAAATAAATAAATCTGTGAAAACGAAGAACTGAAACGAAAGAAATGTAGGTAAAATTATTTATTGTAAAAATATGTACACATCACTTTTTAGTTTACGGGAATAAATTTTTCGGTAAATCTATATTATTTCTATTCTATGGTGTGAATTATTCATAGATAAATTGTGCAATCTTCATGATTTTATCTGTGGTCAATATTTCTTGGTAGCGGCGTGGAGGTTTTATTTTACGCGAAGGGCAAAATAATGAAATTTTGGATTTTTATAATTTTTAAATGAATACCAGAATTCTCACTATTTTATCAGAAGCAAGAAATCATTTTCATTAATGTTGTAACGGTAAATGTATGCCGGTTGGATCTTAAACGAAATTCGCGTCTTGTGTGTTTTGTTTTTACTGTGACAAGCTGACATTTAGTATACAATTAATTAGTTACAATAATTTCTCGTGAGCGGGCATATTGACGTAGTTTTATCAACATAAAATGTAACAACGTGTGTTTATAATGTTTGGTTGAGTTATTATATCGAATGTGATTGTACAAAGCTTGATATACGAAGATGTATCCCACACCGGCAAGACATCCAGCGGCTGCCGTAAGTGCAAACATTAATCATTATTTCATTCACATTATGTAGGTTGAAGTATTTTATTACCCCCTACTTCGCAAATATTCTTCTAGGCTGTATTTTATTACCGATTTGCGCTATTTAGAAGTTACTAGAATGTTCAGCCGCGATATTTACGAGAGAACAATAGTTTAACAATTTCTTACTGAAAAACATAATCGACCCTTTCAAAACCTCTAAAATGTATGTGTAATTGTTTGCTTTTGATGTTAAGTCCTCTAGAAACTTGCGTTAGTGGAATCATTTAGGGATATAAGTAAGTGAATTTATGATCAGTACAAGATCAGGGCAACTGTCAGTTAATAGGATTACAATAGTTCACAATGTTCCAGTATTTAACCAGTTTGTAAACTTGTTGTGTTCTGTAGGGACCCCCGTCCAGTGCTGGACCTATCAAGTTCACCATTGGAGACAGCCTGGAGAGGATTAAGGAAGAGTTTAATTTCTTACAAGCTCAGTATCATACGTAAGTATTTATTCTATTACACTACTTATAATTAGGGTTACATACTCTTAATAAAAATCGTTCTATTACCGCTTCATATGTTTCAAATTTTGTACGACAGTGTACACACAAAATAAGACTAACGTAATCGACAAAGAAGATTTTGACTTATTGTGCAAAAAGGGACCAAATATCAACAAATGCCTACTGGAGACCTTAAACATTTTATCAACCAAATTAAATTATTACATCTACTGGAATAATTTCTAGTTTCAGTAAATTTTAGAGGTAACTTTGAAAAGATTTTGATGAGAAAGTTTACAAAAATCTAATGCTACAGTGACCAAAACGCCTTCTCATTTATCCGTGTTTAGTCTTTGAATGATAGCTGAGTAATCTTTCTTTTTTTCCCCATGATCGGGTATAAAAACTATGGTCTCTGCTATAATTTTTACAATGTTAATACATAAATGTCGACATGTTTGGGGTAACTTACATATAATGAGTTTACCAGACGTGTGGAACAGCGTCTGATATAGTATGGTGACGTTATTATTTGTAAGTGTAGCAGGCGCGAAGCTACCTAAGAACACGATTCCCATCGAGTTACCTTTTGGAAAAAATGATAGGTATAATAGTGTCTAATCTGATGTGATCCCATAAGAAATGTTAGCCCCGGCTTCCCTTCCGCAGAAATCCACCCTTTGCCACTGAAGTGTAGTATAAGTATATTGTTGAATTTGATTGTGATGTATAATGTCATGATGTATTGTAATTTGAGTTCGAAGGCTTTCACGGCCGGAGTCACAATGTTGTTTGTTTTCCGGGCTGTATGGCCGTGGTCGATGGGGTTTGTAATTGTTTACACCGAGCGACGCAAAGGCTAAAGCTGTAATGTTGCTCGGTGTAATTTTAAGTTCACAAAAATAAAATAATAATAAAGAGAAAGATTTTTTTCAAAATACATAGTTCACTGTTTTAATTGTGAATTGTTGTTTTCAGTTTGAAACTAGAATGTGAGAAATTAGCCGGGGAGAAAACTGAAATGCAGAGACACTATGTTATGGTGAGTTTACAATTTTCTCAACCAGAATATAATATAACTGTACCTGATTTAATTTTATGCTGTTATCGTCTATGACGGTCAACATTAAAATCAGGTAACAATTACGTACTTACATTTAAGTGAAAATAACTGATAATTGTTTCTTTTTATTTCAGTATTATGAGATGTCTTACGGGTTGAATGTTGAAATGCATAAACAGGTATGTACTAGAATATTGTATTTGTTATTTGGTTCTGAGCGAGTTCATTTTAACCACCTGATTGTGACAATTCCTGATTGCTTAAGTTTACTGGGAATGTCATTTATTCCACTCAAGTCTTCTGAGCAGAATTGCTTTGTATAAGGTGCATTATTATCTCTGTTCGGCATCGTCCATATTTAAGCTGTAATTGTAGCTGTCTTCATATCCTGTCGGTCGGTACTCACTATATCCCCATCCGTTCCCAGAAAGCCACAAACTCCTGCGTCATCTTCCAAGGGGAGCGATCTGCGAGGCTCTCCCATGTGTAAGCTGTAATGTAAGCAGCTTAACACCTATCCACATCCTCTGTAATTGTGTCACTCACTCACAAAGAATTCACATTCTTGGAGGGCTACTACTGATTTCTACGGAAACAGATTGTGGGCTAAGCCACACATATTGTCACCATCATCACAATAGATCTATTCTAGTCACAGCGGCACTAGAGATGCTTTGTCCCGTAGCCTTTAAAAGAATCTATGTTCGTCACTGCGACTGTTGTTAAACGAGTAATGAATTTGCGATTGTCTTTCCAGACTGAAATAGCCAAAAGACTGAGTGCCATCATAGGACAATGCCTGCCTTTCCTCGCCCAAGAACACCAGCAGCAGGTTGCCTCGGCTGTTGAGAGAGCCAAGCAAGTCACCATGACGGAATTGAACGCAATCATTGGTGTAAGTTCACTGTACTATTCATTATATGTATTCTTATGACGATGTTATTGAATCATCTATACTACTTCACACACTATACAAGTGGTTATATCCAAACAAAGCTAACTCAAAACCTAATCAAATAACTCTGATGTTATCGCAGTTTTTGCGGATGGAATTGTGGGAGAAAATGTATGAAATCGACTTGAATACCCCTTCATGAATAATAATGGAGAAAATTTACGAAAAATCTAACAAAGTCCTTATATTTTGTAACATTTTTTAGAAGTTCATTCAGTTAAATTTTAATTTCAGATATTGTTAATTTGTTTTGATTACAATTAGCCTATTTTTTTTTGTTCTTTTGAATGGAGTAATGTTTTATGATTTGTTTGTTTCATTGTTTTATATTTTGTTGTTTGTTTTTCATGATTATTAATGATTGTTTTTATTTATAGTCAATGGCTATGTTTCAGCAACAGCAGCAACAAGGACTTCAGCATCTCCTTGTAAGTATCATAAATAAATATTTTTTTATTGAAAAAATGTACTTATTTTAAATTATGGTTATATCTTAGTACTCTAAGGGCCGGTTGCTCAACGAATAGTATCATCGGATAGTAACGGTGAAGAGATAGAAATGGTTGCCTCAAGAAAAAAGTTATGTGCCATTGAGATTTCTTACTATCCGTTGTGTAAAAATCTTACCACTGCCGGCAAGTTCAGTAAACGCATAGTAACAATGTTTATTCTTCTTCTGGAGCCACTTAGGTCCATTGTTAGACATAGGCCTCCCCTTTAGTCCCCTATCATCAGACCACCCTGCCTCAGGTCTACTGACGCTTCTTCGGCTTGTTCTTGGTCGCCATTCCATTATCTTTTTGGTCCATCGGGAGTCTTGGTACCTGGCAACATGCCCGACGTTTACTGATGCACTACACTGGTAGATGTGTTCTCTGTTACCTAATATTGCTATCTCGGTTGCGCTCATAACAAAAAGTGAAACTGCAAACAAAACGTCAGTGTACTTTTTACCAGGCGTCATCGGTATTGTAAAGCAACACATTTAATATGTTAACTGATCAGTAACGGCAATGGTAATCTACTGTTACTATTGTGTTTGAAGCAACCGGCCCTTCTACTGTACTACACAAACACAATACAACACATACTTTACTTATTCATTATAATATTCCACTTGTGTTTACTCATTTCTTATTTAATTATAACCAATGTTTCCTTAATAGAATCAATATTTGTCAAACATAAATAATTTCATGATATTGTGTGCACAGCAAACAGTGTGCACAGCACAGTACAGGTGCAGGTGTGTTTGCATTGTTGTGTCGAGTAAATCATGCCTCAGTTAACACGTTGCATGCTAATGATGCGGATTCGCCTCATAGTATACTTTGACACAGTGCTTTTGATGCATACATGCGACGCGATACTATTCAATGTTCCTCTGCCTGTTTTGTTGTAGCGTAGTACCAAATATACTGAAAAGAATGTAGCTCACGCGAGGAAAGTCGTATTTTTTGGGGTTTTTTGAAAAGTTAAATTTCAGCAAATCAGTAATCTGTATGTATTACCCGTTGCAGTGAACGTGTTAAATTTTTCATCAACTAGCTGTTTTACCCAGCTTTTCATGGGTTCACGTTCTTAAAAAAACAAACTACCCCTGCCCCTTTAGCAACGTTGGGTAGATATTCCCTATGGACACTATTATTGTTCTGTTGCACTATGAACGTTATACAGAACGGCAGTAGATATTTAGCGCCGGTTGGCATTGTCTACTACGTAGCTAGAGTGTGCATGTTGTGCATTCTGTCATGCATCATTCTAAACTTGCGCTAACCAGTTATCACACAGTGAAGGAATCATTCATTTGGCATAAATGGTTCCAATCTTGCTATAGTGATGGTACCGGTAGCAAATAGTTCACAATGATATGCCTCTAATGTATAATTTAGTAGGAATATGTTAGTATTTAGCCGTCATAGTCAAGGATTGCGCATAAGCCAAAAAGTTGAAACTGAGATTATAAGAATACATATGTGAGAATAGGGATTGCATATTTTATGATTGAAATAGATGGGTGCAAGATCGACAAAAAATATCTAAAGCTGGTGTATGCGTGGTTCTTGGTTATGACAGCAGTATTGTAGTACCTGGTGGGTACTTTGTATGTGTGTGTGTGGTGTAACTACATGTGTGTTGTGTCCATGTGGGGCGTGCACGGTGCTCACGTGGCGCGCATGCAGCAGCAGATGCAGCACGCGCAGCAGCAGCAGGCGGCGGCCGCCCTCCTGGGCCCTGCGCCTGGCCCCCCCGCACCACACCATGTGCCTCCCCCGCCAGTCACAGCAGCAGCCCCCCATCCCTTGCCACTCTCTCTCACCCACCCGCCTCCCGGAGCTGTCAAGCCCGAGCCATTGGACTCCAAGTCTTCTGCAGAGGATAGACTGGCAGGAGCAAGAGCTTTACAGGTACGTATGTCACGATTCCTATTATTTATTTATTTATTTATTCGCTCTTTCAGCGAACAATCTCATACAATAAATAGAGTACATGGTTGGCGCAGTTAGTTGAGGCGGCAGTCTCTCGAGCGGGAGGTGCCAGGTTCAAACCTCAGCTCTGGCGATGTATTCCAAACTTTGCGATACAGGCTTTTAGCCTAGTGCAAGGTATGCAGGAAAGTATTTGGGTTTGTGTATGCAAGCCCAGATCCTTTTTAAAAATAAATAAATTAGTAGGTACATAACAGATAATGTTTTTAGTATGATTAAACAGAGAAACACTCACCAAGGCGAGCTCATTGTAATATCACGATATCTGCCAACTAACCTTAATACGTATATTTGAGAAAAAGTTCTCATCCAGGCATCGCAAACATTCAATAAAAGTGCAAAATCAGTAAGAAAAAACAAATATCACCTCTTTGTTATTTAACTGTCTAATTAGACTGTTGGCTATGGTGATATGTCTGATCTCACAACAGTATTCCGCCATTAAGTCTGTCAAGTCCAATTTTGGCCACATTCACATTTTGTGTAACAACTGGATCAGGCGGCAGACCATTCCATCCATCCACAACTCTATTTAATAAGAAAAACTTCCAGGGATTCTGCTTGAAACTGTGTATTCTCATTGTGTGTTAATCTCTTCTAAGTTCACCCTACACAAAACCCTATTGAGTATGTTTTAGTATTCGAAGGGGGTATTTCTTTGTTTATAAGTAAGTTTTATTGTTTTCTATCATCCGTAGGCCCATTCGGGCACCTGGACTCGTCAATTTTTACAATTATAGCATATTATACCTATTTACAATTTTCATGGAGGTCAAACAATATCAAAAACAATAATCATTATCAGATCAATGCCAATCAGAGTGTAAAGGGCTCTGATTAATATTTCGTCATACAAAAAAATCAATTGTTCAACATATCGTCAATAGAGTAAAACACTTTATTACTACCCATATGTATCTAATGCGATTGGTTGTATTGAATGTGCAGTGTGTGTTGCAGAGGAGTTCCGTGTCCCCAGCAGACGGAGAGAAGTACAGCAGGACCAGGTCTCCACTGGAGCCGGAGACGGCTCACGTCAAGAGGAGGAAAGAGGAGAAAATGCTCGGACATGTTAGTTCCATTCAATTATTTATAGTTTATACCATGCCATATTCTAATCTTTACAAACACAATCTATACAACAGTCTTCAGAACTGTACTTTCAGTCTCTTAAATTTTTCTTCGTTTGGTTTTCTTACAAATCAGATGTGTGTACTTTTAAATATTTTTGTGAATATATATGTATTGTATTCGAGAGACCAGAATCAGATATTAAGATCGTGAGAGCGCAGGTATTCAAGTGCCTCAGGAGACATGTCGTGAATATCTTGTACTGAGCTTGCGAACAAAAACACAAATACATACCTTCTTGCACACTTCATAGCAAGTTAAAAGCTTGTGCTGTGAAGTGCAGAATATGTCATTGGCAGCAAAATTTGTCTGTGCTGCCCCAATAAGCTGTGACAATATTAATTATTTATTTTTTCTTTCAGGACAGTGACACTGAAAAAAGTGATCAGGATTTGGTTGTGGATGTGGCAAATGAGGTAACTATCATATTCTTACATACATATATTATAGTATAGTATGGAGTCTGCATATTGTTTATACATCTTGTGGTTAATACATTTCTTTAGCAAGAGGATAGGAGAGGTGAAGACCACTCGTTGGAGAGGGTGGGGGAGGCGGGGAGGGAGAATGGTTCTGATAGAGGAGGAGGGGTCCCTTTACAGCGCCCACCCAGTCGGAGTGGTTCTAGTTCGTCACGGAGTACTCCCAAAAGTAAAGATGTAAGTTACGCAATGCATTTCATTCCTACATATATTTATTTATTTACTAGCTGTCAAAATGACGCTGTTTACAGGGCAGGCAGAGAGAACAGATCCCCAGACCCTATCCTTACATGTATAATTATATTGTACGTTTATTCTTATGGTAAATTAAATTTTTGTGTAGCATAGTTTTTTTTATTATGCTTAATAGCATTTTGTGCTACAATATTTACCAATTCAAAATATAAATCAAAATGAGCAAATTTATTATAAAGGAATTCCTTTGTCGAATTCAACGTCTATTGATGACTGTTCAAAACATTTTGTAAGCTCGTATAATGTTGTCAATGAATACCAAGGGTTTTGGATAAAGATTGCGCAATATTTTGTCAATGAAAAGTAGTATTAGCCAAACACATTTCGACTTTAGCTGAAGGCATTGCGATCGAGAAGTGTTTTAAATTCCGTATATATTGCAAAAGTTGCCACTGTCCAGTGTAAATAATTAAATAAATGTTGTGTGTTTCAGGACAAACCAGGCACTCCTAGTTCTACCAAGGGCACACGCTCGGTGACGCCCACAGGCAGTGTGAGTGGTGCGAGCGTGAAGGGAGGCAGTAGTGGGGGCGGCGGAGGGGGTGGGGGCGGTGTGGGGGGGCCTTACTCCCCGTACCCCCCACCCTCCCCCTACCACAGGCCTCCCCCTCCACCATCTGGCTCCCTCTACCCTGACTCCCCCACCATGACCAGATCTAATGGAGTGGCTGCAGGAAAACCGTAAGTGAACTCACGTTCAATCATTCATTTTTACTTTTTCTGGGGGGGGTTTATTTTGACATAATTTTTCTTAGCAAGTTGTTATCTCACCAGACACACAGCTAAGGATGGACCATCATTCTTATAACTGATCTTCGGCTAGTTTAATGTGATCACTTTACACTAATCGAACGGGAATCGAACCCAGATCCCCAGGATTCCTGGCAGCGGCAGATGGATGGACTGGAATTAGTGAATGTTACTTAAGTGTAAAGTGATCACATTAAACCAGTCGACGATCAGTCGTAAAGCTGACAGAAAGTCCATCCTTTGCTGTATATCTATCGATATAACTGCTTGTCTTTCAACTACGACATATAGAAAATTCCGATGTTAAGTATTAAGTTTTCTTTTTCGTTGTATTGTTGCAGGGCATATTCATATTACGCCGGTGGAGGTGGACCACTACAACCCGTTCCTTTCCCCGCCGACGCCCTGGGTGCCGCGGGAGTCCCTCGCGGCGCCCGCCAGGTGTGCACGCTGCCCCACGGCGAGGTGGTGTGTGCCGTGGCGCTCTCCCACACTTCCACCACGCGCCACGCCTACACCGGGGGCAAGGGCTGCGTGAAGATCTGGGACATATCGTCTCTGGCCAACTGCACTAAGCCCGTCTCTCAACTAGATTGTTTGGTGAGAACTTATTATATTTATAACACTTGACTTACATTACTAACAAACAACACATTCATTATCTTGTACTAATCATAACTTACAGTAATGTCTTTCGATAAGGCAATCAGGTGAGTCATACGACTAACTTTCCTATATTTCTCTCCTTGGATCTGGCATTGTTGTTGAGAGATAGGATGAGAGATTGAGAGACGAATGGCTGTGAGACATGTGTTGTGACTAGAATGAACGTGAGGAAGATGAGATAGTTGGGACGGTGAGTGACTCCTCAGATGGATGTTGTGATTAGAATGATAGTTTTTAACACGTTGAGATGGTCAGGACATGTCGAGAGGATGAACATTGTCAGGATGACATGTGTGAAAAAACATATACTTAATGGAAATGCGGCGAACTAAGAACCACTGGACTATATTGATTAGATGCTCAAGGAAGGACATGTTTCGAGTAAAATGAATCATAGAATGTGTATGACAAATTGGATGAAAGTGGCTGAAGTAATAAGTGTGTGTGTAAAGATAGACACAACTGGCATTTTGTTCTCTCTCCGTACCCCATGAGGGAGTAGAACAAAGTAGACTACGGGTTCTGATAAAGTATTATAATATAGATACACCCACATGTCCCGATGGTATCAGTGCTCGCTTTGCTTTTGTGTTTGACGGAGTCTAGTTTCAGTTAGAGTACTTCTTCCTTTCAGCAAAGAGACAACTACATCCGCTCGGTGAAGCTCCTTCCTGATGGAAGAACATTGATAGTCGGGGGCGAGGCGTCCAACCTCTCCATATGGGACCTGGCCAGCTCCACTCCGAGGCTCAAGGCTGAGCTGACGTCCAGCGCGCCCGCCTGTTATGCACTTGCCATTAGTCCCGATTCCAAAGTAAGTCCTTACTATGTATTATTAACACACAACATACATTGTCACATATTTGTTGGACATTGCCGTTGTTTCTCCACTTCTGGCTGTCCATTGACTTTGAATTACTAATTGTTTATGATTAAATAAACCTTTTTTCATCCAAATAGTCACACATTTTTAAAATTGTATGCTCAATTTCTTACATATAAAAAATTCAATTCTATAGTCTTTAAAAAAATCACAATTTTTCTAAAAAGCTGTCGTTTTTAACTCATAGTAAAATGAGTATCCTATTTTTTATCTTTCTTATATTTCAAATAAAATCGTATTTTTGATCTCAAAATGCTTTTAATTTTGTAATGCATATAAATACACATCAATTACTATAACGGTGAAGTATGTTTAGCAGGTGTATCTAATAAAAAAAAACATTGTTTTTTTGCAAAAAGTTCCAACTTGTTCTGTTTTGTAATACAAATTGTAGGGGATTCTGTGTCCGTTTTGTAACGATTTAGAAATACCATTTGTATAAAAAAAAATGTAATATTCAATATATAAATACTTTTACAATGTTTCTTTATTATTTTCAGGTATGTTTTAGTTGTTGTTCAGATGGAAATATAGCTGTATGGGATTTACATAATCAAACGCTTGTTAGACAATTTCAAGGTAAGCTACATGGTGCATCAAATCACATAATATGTAATATATTTATATTCCCCCCACACTGTTGTGATGCCTTTGTTGATGTCTGGCAGGTCACACAGATGGAGCTAGTTGTATAGACATATCGGCGGACGGCTCCAAGCTGTGGACCGGAGGTCTGGACAGCACGGTCCGGTCGTGGGATCTCAGGGAAGGAAGGCAGTTACAGCAACACGACTTCTCTAGTCAGATATTTTCACTAGGATATTGTCCGACAGGTAACAACACTATCCCATAATATTGTTTATTGTTTTTCTTCATCCCTAGGCCCTGATTCAAAAAATGAAAAAGAATCCATGCCATTAGAATGTAAATATAATAATTCGTCATCGTGCATGGTCTACGTTTATTCATAATTATGGTTTAGGTGTGTTGAGAGAATGAATGGCTAAAAGGATATGGTACTGGTGAAGAGTTGTCAGACACTGACCCGGACTGATCATGTCGATTAGATCTTGCAATTTGAGTAAAACAAATTGGAGAGTGTGTACAACAAATTTCATGGATGTGACGGAAGCAAGGAGTGTGTGTAAGGATATGGCATTCTGTCCTCCCCGTCTACCACCCTGCAAGGGATCTGGTATCGGAGGATAGAGAGACAAAATCTGTCATGTCTTTGAGAGTGTCAGGGTTTCTTACACTTATTCTATTATTCAACCGCTATGTTTCAAAATTTTTAAGAGAGTTTACAATTAATGTGAAAGTGCAGTCAAGTCTTTTTTCATCTATGGTTGAAATTTTGATACATTGTTCTATTTGCACTCTGCAAGAAAATAATTTGTGTGAAGATAACTAGTGTTCAAAGATCAGTATTATTATCATAACAACCTTTAACTGTGCACACTGCACACATATTTACATAATTTACATGTGAGTAAACTGTATTAATTGCAATATTTAACATCAAAAATCCTAACATCACATCACAGAAAGTATTGTTGCATATCCGAAACTGTCAGAAACAATCCTGAAGTTCTTTCAGTGGTGTACCAACTGAATAGCACAAAATATACATTGCTGCCAACTGCAAAATAGTAACATCAGTGGTACCAATCTAATCTGGTGACATCTGAGTGCAGTAGGTATTGCAAACCTTTAGGAAAATCAATAGTGCTCATTGAATAGAAATATTGCACTGCAAAATATAAAAATATTGTGGGAGCTTGTCACATCTCAACACCCCACTACAGTGGAACCTACCGAATCAGCACCGTCATATTTTAGTAGCATAGAATCTCCACAGTTAACATCAGTATAATGAATAAATGCCATTTGTGTGGTAAAGCTAACGGAGATGAGCAGGTGTCATGTTCGGAGTGTGGAAGAAGATACCATACTCAGTGCTTGAGTCAGAGCGATACCACTATTCTTTTTAGAAAGGCCAAAACTACCTGGAAGTGTGCTCTATGTAAAACTAAGGGTAAAGTGGACTCCAGAGACTTGCCAAAGACTCCAACATCTGTTGAAAGGACTGTCCAAGCCGTTCAAACGCCTGTTGAGAGGTCTGAGAAGCTAATTGATAAATATTTATTTAACGATATTATTTCACTAATAACTACAAAATTGGATGAGTTCAGAAATGAGAATGCTCAGTCTAATTTGAAAATCGTATCTATGATAGAGGCGCAGTTTTTGACACTTAGTGGTAAGATTGAGGGCCTCGAACGGGAAAATAGAGAACTGAAAAATCGTATAGCCCATTTGGAGACGAATTCTAACTCATCCGATGTGATCGAAGAGGTGGAAGATAGAATAAGAAGACAAAAGAATCTAATTGTTTGTAATGTGGAGGAGAGCTCTTCTGGTAACCGCCTCGATGCTATCAATCATGATAAGAGCGTACTCGCCTCAGTGCTGTCTAGGATCGATGAAACCCTGAATGTGAACTCTATAAGGTGTATACGACTGGGCCGCAGAATGGATAATAAGTCACGGCCACTAAAGGTATTTCTGAACAATCAGGAACAAGTACTTAATATCATCAGAAACCGAAGAAGTGTCACAGGGGCAGATAGCAATATTAGAATTTATAACGATCTTACCCCACAGCAGCAATCGAGACTTAAGCAACTGAAAGATGAACTCAACGATAGAAGAAGGAATGGAGAGATGGATATCTATATTAAGTATGTTATGGGTAAGCCCATGATAGCTACCTCTAAGTCTTCAAAAAACTAAACATTTACTACCAAAACGCTGGAGGTATTAAAACAAAGTTGTCGACCATTGCAGCGAATATTCTCAGTGTGGACTACAGTGTCATTGTTATTAGTGAGACTTGGCTCGACTCCGGCGTTACAAACTCAGAACTAGGTTTTGATGGTTATAGCATTTTTCGTTTCGATAGAAATGCAAACACAAGTGATAAAGCTAGTGGTGGAGGAGTGCTTGTTGCGGTGAAGAGAGACATTGTGGCTCATCAAGTACGTACGATTCACAATGATGTTGAACATATATTTGTAATGTTAAAGATTAAGAGACAACCAAGCATAATCATCGGTTGCGTGTATATTCCACCCAGATCGAGGCTTGACTCCTATCAACATCACTTTGAGGAGGTGGAGAGAATCTCAACGCAGTATGCTGGGGACAATTTACTAATGATTGGTGACTACAATATGCGTGAGGTTTCCTGGAGTAACAACGAGGAGGTGCATGCTTGTCCAATGTCTCAGAGGTCTAATTTGTTATTGGAAATGTGTAATGTTACTGGTATGCACCAGAAGAATTTTATAAAGAATATGTATGATGTAATTTTAGATTTAGTTCTCACCCAACTGAGCAACGTATTTGTCACTGAATCGATTGATGCGTTAAGTCTGCCTGTCGACTCACATCACCCTCCTTTGGATATTCGCGTTCTGTTAACGTCATCTCCAGTCATAAAAGCTGATCCTATTTATTTTAAAAACTTTAAAAAAGCAGATTATAATGTGATTAATGAGTTGCTGAGCCAGATTGATTGGCAGGATAATTTGTTGGGTTGTTGTGTCAATGAAATGGTTGGTAAATTCTATGAGAAAATTAACGCAATTGTTGAATGTAATGTACCTTCTCAATCATTTTTTGTCTCGACTTATCCAAAATGGGTGAGTGCTGATTTAAGACTTTTAATTGAACGCAAAAAAATTGCACACGCAAAATATAAGTCAACCCTAAGCCCTGATGACTATTTTATTTTTAGTAACTTAAGACGTGAATGTAAAATATTGTCAAACCAATGTTATCGAACTCATATTGAGAACGTTGAACAGTTATTATTGAATAATCATTGTCCTAAAGTGTTTTGGAAGCATGTTTCATCTATTAACCCTTCATCAAATAGAAACTCTGATAATTCGGTTCTACCCCATAATATGTTTTACAGGGATAAAAGTGCTGATACAGATGAGGCAAAGGCTAATCTCTTTGCAGACTTTTTTAGTAACGTCTATGCACATGCTCCATTGCCAACAAACAAGGAAAGGGCTATGGCCTCCCCCAAATGTATCATTGAGGTTCAAAACTTTGAAATTGAATTGCAAGACATTCGTAAGCACTTGCAAGAACTTGATTCCAACAAGGGCGCTGGCCCTGATGGTATCCCTCCTATGTTTTTCAAAATGTGTTCTATTTCGTTGTCCTTGCCATTGTGCAAGATTTTTAATGAGTCCCTCTCCTCTGGAATTTTTCCTCACAAATGGAAAAGAAGCTACCTTACACCCGTGTATAAGTCTGGGGAAAGGAATGATATCGAAAACTATAGGCCTATATGTATCCAGCCTGTTATTGCTAAACTTTTTGAACTTCTCATATTGAAACATATTTCACATGTAGTCAATTCTAGTATCTCTCCGTATCAGCATGGGTTTATCAATGGTCGATCCACTCTGACCAACCTCCTAGTTTACAATAATTTTTTGACCAACTCTTTGGCAAGCGGACATCAAGTAGATTCCGTATATACCGATTTCTCAAAGGCCTTTGATACGGTTAACCACGTTGTGTTGATTGGCAAG
This sequence comes from Ceraclea dissimilis, assembly GCA_963576895.1. Taxonomy (NCBI): domain Eukaryota; kingdom Metazoa; phylum Arthropoda; class Insecta; order Trichoptera; family Leptoceridae; genus Ceraclea; species Ceraclea dissimilis. Next base: position 404,954 of record OY756374.1, read on the forward strand.
CTCAGGCACATGGGAGTGAGGGATTCATTCGTGAACTGGATTTCTAGTTATCTGTCAGATAGAGTGCTTAACGTGCGCATACGTGATTCCGTGTCGGTTGAGATACAGGTGACAAGTGGCGTGCCGCAGGGTTCCCATCTAGGTCCTGTGCTTTTTAACTTGTTTATTAATGATATAGTTGACGGGTTGCAGGGTGTGGAGGTCCTGCTTTACGCTGACGACCTCAAAATGTTTAAAGTTATACAGTGCACCGCTGACTGTGAGTGTCTCCAGCATAATGTTGATATCGTTGATGCCTGGTGTCTTGAAAATGGACTAAAGTTAAATGTCAAAAAGTGTAATGTGGTTAATTTCACTAGATCCAAATCGCTTATAAATTTTACTTACACCCTCGGCTCTGCCATTCTTGAAACTCTGACAGAGGTCAGAGATTTGGGGGTAATTTTTGATGGACAACTTTCATTCGTTAGCCATATAAACAAAATTAGGAGCAATGCTGGTAAAATGCTTGGCTTCTTACTGAGAGTATCTCGTGACTTTAGAAATATTGATACGATTAAAACATTATACGTGGCATATGTAAGAAGTCAGCTGGAATACGTGACACCAATTTGGTCACCTCACTATGCGGTACACTCTAAATCGATTGAATCAATACAGCACAAGTTTTTAAGGCATGTAAATTACAGGATGGGTATCCCACTGGATGAGATTAATTATAACTTCTTACAACTGGAGACGAGACTGCTTAGACTTACTGACCGTAGGACTATTACTGATTATTTGACATTGTTTAAGATCTTGAACTCAAAACTGGTATGTCCTGAAGTTTTAGCATTGGTAAATTTACATATTCCAAGTAGGAGGACAAGGCAACAATCTCTGTTTTCTATTTGCAATGCCACTACCAATTATCATTATTACACTACTATAAATCGTCTTCATATTGTGGGAAATCAATTCAGTACTGAGGTCGATCTCTTTCATGATTCCGAGTCATTCATAAAGAGTAAATTGTTTGCATTTTACACGAAACAGTATTATGATTCGCTCCCCAGTGGCCCCCCAGCATAGAACGTAGGTTCTACTTACATATTTATGTTTTGGTTTAACACGCTTCGGCTTATTGGGCCATTCTCAAAAACTTCACTACAACTATACCATTGCAGCACTCTCTATTCACCCCTAGTAGTTACCTTATAAATGTATATATACCTACGTATGTATCTTTTGCTGTAGCTGCTCCTGAGTAGTCAGGTTTTGATTTTGATTTTTCATTTGTCATTTTATTGTTTTGTTTGGGGGATAGTAATTGTGCACTGTTCTTTTTTTTATTTCTCATTTTCTTTTTGTTATATACCTACCATGTAATGTGCATTGTGTTTTTTATGTGTATTTTTTCTTTTCATATGTATAACTGTTTTAAAGGCTTTATGCCGTTAATAATGTAAATAAATAAATAAAAAAGAATGACACGATCTTGGATTAAATTGACTGAAATAACTATGTTTGCCGGGGGGGCTCCCTTAAGGCTAACCCTGGGCCCACCTCTTAAAAAAATTTGCCAAGAAGAGCAGGTAAAGAGGTTGCTATTAATGCGCCTGAGCTACCCCGGGATCCTTAAGCCCGCGGTATTTTCCTTCAATGAAATAACTATAATTTTATGTGTTGGCAACAGTGATATTTCTATTGAAATTCTCCAAGTGTCGCCACTATGGTTACAAGAAAACTACATGCAGCGCCCTCATCTCTGTTTTGACAAACTAACTATGCAATGTTACAAGTTATTATAATATACATACTGCGAATATTAATGTTCTTGCAGGTTCATGGTTAGCCGTTGGTATGGAGAACTCCCACGTGGAGGTGTTACACGCGGCTAAGCCAGACCGCTATCAGTTATTACTGCACGAGTCTTGTGTGCTGAGTTTAAAGTTTGCTGCGTGCGGCAAGTGGTTTGTCTCCACTGGCAAGGATAATTTACTCAATGCATGGAGAACTCCATATGGTGCTAGCATATTCCAGGTATACTTATGTAGTGTTTACATTCATAAAATTTCATGTAATAGTTGATGCGAATGCTGGCTGGAAACTTAAACATTGTGCCCAGTATTCGATTACATCAGTATTGATCATACATGTAATATTTCCCAATGCTGTGATATATTGTTTGGAATTAATTAATTGATAAAGTTCTGATCTTTTACACTATCAGCATTGATGTTGGATCATGTTTTTAGTTGTTACTGTCATCTATACCATAATTTTTAAACTCTATTGTCTGTGTATATATTGTCACACAAGGTTTAACACTGCACATCAAATTTTTAATGATTTTACGCTGAAATATGCACTGTTTCTCCGAAACAAATGATGGTTTGACATGGGCTGTGTCAGTTCTTCTTCGTTCTCAGCCGTTTTAAATCCAATGCTGAACATAGCCCCTTCCTTTGACTTTCCACAGATCCCTATCTTGGGCAGGTTGCATCCACTTGCTTCCGGCGATTTGCCTCATGTCGTCAGACCATCTTGCCTGAGGTCTTCCTACGCTTGTTCTAGGTTGTCACTCGAGAATCTTTTTGGTCCATCTAGAATCTGAGCATCTGTGTCGGTTAATGTACGATTGGTGAATCTCAAATTCTTTAGCCAATCAAAGGGCGCGTCATTGAAAGATTTATCCAATAGCGTGCATGTTACAAAATTGCAAAAAATGAGATACCCGGTGTTAGACCTTAAGTCACGATATCCTGTGTTTATGATGATTCACAATAACCAATATTATTGTTTGTTTTCAGTCCAAGGAGTCATCGTCAGTATTGAGTTGTGATATATCAGCTGACGATAAGTTCATTGTGACGGGATCAGGTGATAAGAAGGCCACACTGTATGAAGTCATCTATTGATTGTTACTGCAACATTCTACTACCACTACTACTATTATATTACTAATACTTATTTATTTACCATCTATTTTGTATATTATATTGACTGTGAACTACTTGTTGCATAATGTACACCAGCCATGTCAAACTCAAAGTCACTGGTGGGCCAAATGCATGAACACCATAGACTAGGTGGGCCACAAAACCTAATCTTAAACAAGACAAACTACTGAAAATACTATTATAGGACAAGTATATTTATTAAATTTACAATAAAAAGGACGTTACAAAAAAGTACTAACATTACTAACTTGTTTTGCCAGATATTTGACATCTTTTGTCTTGTCTTTTATTAAAATTAAGTTGTCTATTCGTGGCCTGAATTTATTGGCGGAAATAACTTTTAAAACTGCGTCCAAGTGTGCGTCCGTCAATCGCGGGATCTTGCGGGGATCTTGTTTGCTTTATTCAAATTTGGAAACAGCCACATTATTTGGCTGTTTTCAAAATGGATTAGGGCCACAGGATAATGCTCAGTGGGCCGCATGCGTACTGCGGACCGTGTGTTTGACATGACTGATGTACAGCATCAGTTACTTAATCGATTATCTGCCGTAATTAATATTGCAGTAAATAATTTCAACTTTTGCTTATTTAGTGAGCGTACTCTTCTTTGTGAATGTCAATAATCCAACCTGCAAATTCATAGTACATAATACAGTTTCTGTACTGCTAGTGAGAGGTTTGAACTCTGACTTAGTTTCTCCACTATTTTTTTAAATTTATTGATCCTTTTGATTTTGGAATGACTATTGATGTACTGTATTCGGTAGTTTTGCCTTCCTCAAATGACTTTCTACGATTTTATCGATGTTCAGATTGCCGATCATGATGGAAACTTTAACTCTTTGATTGCTCCACTGTTGATTTGTAAGCGATCCAATGTGAATAAAATTTGCGAATTAACTTTAGTCAGTAAATTCACCAAAATGCATTTTTTTTATATCAAATTTGAGTTTTCCTACTTGACGACAATCATTTGCTAAAGGTATTAATGAATTATTAATCTCAGATAAATTTTACAATTGTCTAGTATGTCTATCGATCCACTTCACAAAAAACATATCATCCCATAAAAGTTTCACACATGTATGTATGTAATAATTTCGATTACAATGTTTGAAATACTAATTTCAATTTTTTACAAAGCAATATGAAGACAATAAAATGGGAGAATGAGTTTTTTTGTGGGATATTCCACATGTGTATAAATTTGCATTATATTTGAGCGATTGCTTTTTAAACAATTACTGTTTGTTTGATGTTTGAGAGATTCTGAGATTGTAACACTGAAATATTCTGAGATAATAGTCTAATGCTGGATTTCACCAACTTTTTAGGTGAGGAATAGCGGAGTTAGGAGGTGCTTATCATTATTTTTCATACAAAATTTGCGCTAGATGGCTCATATCTTCGCTACTCCTCACCTAAGAAGTTGACAAAATCCAGCATACGTATTCTTAAAGAATTTGAATTTTTTATTGTTTGGTGAATGTTTTTCAAGTTTTTCCACATGTATGCAGGCTGCTTTCCTGAAATTAATAATAATAGATTTCTATCCAGAATGGCATCATCTTCAGATGAAAATTATCTTAAAAGACTTGCAATGAAAACTCTGAAAAGCATTTACGAGACAATATGAATAATGAGAATACATATAAACTTGTAATTTACCATATTATGTATGTACATTGTGGTGTTGACTTTGCAACATTCTTCTTATCAGCCTTTTTCTCTCCACTGCTGGATGTAGGCCTCATCCATATTTTTCCATATCTTTCAGTCTTGAAAATATTAAGTACGAGATATGCAAAATGGCCTAAGAAATCATAGATACTATGTACATAATTATTTGGTAGCATTTTTAAATCACATTGAATTTTTTGCAAGACTCGGTTTCGTTGCTGAGGGTGCGTGGTCGGCCCAGTTGGTTGGAGAGCGGACTTCCAATCTGGAGGTGCTGGGTTCGAATCTCAGTGTTGTCGATGAAGTGTTCTGCACTTTTCGACACAAGCTTGTGGCTTACTGTGAAGTGTACAGGTTTTGTGTACACAAGCCTGGATCCTTTATTATAAAATCGGCATTTAGTATATCATACGGCTTGTGTTGTTGTCTTATGTTCTCGAAGGGAATTGTGAGGGTGAATGGTATTAGTGTGAGAAACAGTGTCTTCTGAATAATTGTTTGTATTGTATAAAGTAATCTTGTTAATATTGTACTATGTATTAATATAATTTATTTTGATCTCATTTTACTGTGAATTAAAATGTCGTAGAATCAATCGTATATTATTATACTGTGAATGATATTGCAAAACACTCTGTTACGCAAACTATTTAGCATTTCCCACTGACTTTCATTTATTGAATAGGCAACTAGTTTACAGACAGAACACCAAACTGCCCTATCCTTACATACGCTGCTGGCTTCCGTCACATTCATGCAATTTGTCGTACGCGCTTTCTGATTTCTTTTACTCAAAACGCGTCCATCCTTGAAGATCTGGTCGACAGGATCGGTCCATGTCAGTCACGTCTTCATTCACCCTTTCCTTTCACTTTGTAGTCACAACACTTTTCTTACAGTAATTCATTTCTCTAATATTTATTTATTTATCGTATAGTCATACAAAGTACATCACATCAAAAAATATAATAATCAGAAAGACACTACAAGCATATTGCACAATGAAAACTGTTTGTCAGACTTTGAAATCGAGTGTCCTTAGGTATCCTCTGATAACCTCATTCTTTATCCTATCTCTCAAATGTTTTCCCACACATTATTCTCCATTATCTCATTTCAACTGCATTCAACCCTGATTATTCCTACTGCGGTCATGTCTACGTCTCACTACAATACATGAGGATCGGAACCATGACAGGATTTTGCACTAGCACCACTTCATAGATTGATGTGTTTTGCAGTATCATTAATCAGTGTAATGATAAAAAGTGTACAGTGAATAATATAAAGCAAATACTATTAATAAATAGAAGTAAATACCTTGTGAATTTAGTGAGTAACTTACAAATATTCTCGTGGACTACTTATTACATATGTAGGTAGGTAGGTACTACTGTTTAAATCATTGTACATGTATGTAACTTATAGCAGGGCTGTCCTGAAATTGGCATTTCATAAAAATAATATCTTGAGAACCGCACAGAAAAAAAGTGCTAGAAATTTGCGTTAAATTTATATCATATTACTAATGTGTACAATATATATAGTATGTGATTAGAACCACAGTTAGGCCGGGTTTCCACCTGCAAGAAGTGTCCGACAGTCACTGCGGAGTTTACACCTGCAAGATACTGTCTGACACTTCTTGCAGGTGTAAACTTGGCCTTAAATGTGGTATAATAATATGTATATATTTTTTAAATTTACATATTTATCATGTAAACGAAAAATGGAAATGTGTTAAAAATCAAGCAATAAAAAAATCATGGCATTTTTTTCACTAGGGGAGCTTATCACAATACTGCGATCTCTTCCAGCTGGTAGTAATAAATTTTTAAAAAACTATTGACTTTGGAGGGGAGGGCCGAAATTTGGACAGTCCTGGCTATATATAAATATTTAGGAGGGCCGAAATTGTAAAGAAAATTTATATTATAAACTGGTTCAGTTAGAAGTCATTGTGTAAAACAAATTGTTCTCTATAATGAAGGAAGGAAATCAGTAAGGAGATTGCTGTGTATATTGTTAGATTAGATTATAGGTTTATAAATTGTAAATAGTATTATTACTAGTAATGTATGTATCCATTAATAATTTATGCTAAAACAATCTGATAACTACTTGTAAATTGTTTTTTCTATCTATCTATCTATCCCGCCGCAACGCGTCCCTTGCGGAGTAGACAGAGAGAACAGAGTGACAGATCTTTCCCATCGTTGCTTCCGTCTCATTCATGTAGTTCGTCATAAACGCATACGATTCGTTTTGGTAAAAACACATCTTGTCAACTCTTATTTCTGATCTCCTCTTTCACCCGTGTATACTTTCTTTGTTATCCTTTCATCGTTCATTCACTCTTCATGTCTTATCCATCTCAATTGTTCATTTTCATTCTACATAGTCACAACATCCATATTACAGTACCTTTTCTTTGCCTCCTTCATTCTTTTCAACGTTTTCCCACACATTCTTCCTAGCGATCTCATCTCAAGATTTCTCCACTGTGTTGTAATTACGAAGACGTCTCTAACTTTGAATATAATGATTGTAAATAATAAAATATAATATATTGAATATCGACCATGACTTGTGTATTTGTGATTCTATGATAATATGCCATTGAAAATTTTACATAGTACTACAGTCTGTCAAGAAAGACATGGATAGATTACTTACAAGAGATATGTCGGGTCACATAGATTTTGGAATAAACGTGAACTTCTTGCAAATTTTGGTAGACACGAAGTTAGCTGCGAGTGTCGCAGCAACTGCCAGGAAAATGTTGCATTCTTATTGTTAAGTTGGCAAACTGTGGCAAGGCATGCTGGCAATATAATAATGAGGGTTTTTGCACAATTTTACTGGGACAAGCAATTGTTGTAGACGACCATTGAAACTTCCATTTGTCTCTTTCTCGTAAAGTATTTTTATTAGCAGTTGAAGGAAGATAGCATACGAGTTTTCATTCAGGGCTTGATCATGTCTCCTCTATCCTACTTATCTCGTTGGTGATTACAAAATTTCAAAAGAAATGCCATTATTGCCAGAACATAAGATTGTAGTTCTAAATAAATCTGAGGCCATCTTTTTTTGACAGACTGTTTTATAGTAATTGTACATACATAAGATACTAGTGAAGGAATTGTGTAATGAATGTTCAATAGAGATTCATAAAATAAAATAATAATTATAATATGTAGGAACAAATAATGTATAATTATATGATAGTGAAGCAATATTCTACATATCTAAATATACCGACCAACTGACTGGTCGGTGATGTACTATATTAATATCTTGTAACGCATATTAACAATTATTCTATTCCACATACATCGTAATACTTTCAGTTTTATATTTTTATGGATTAAGGTCCGATGTGCTCCAAATTGCCTTTGGCCATACATGGTTTTCTCAGCCAACACTGAGAACATCGTCTTGATACTGAAGACAGGCAGATAGTATTGACTACAACTTGACAGATCCAAAATTACAATATTTGAAAATTCCCTGAATAAAAATTAACTTTGAAAGTACCCCTGAAATTCGCGTGATACATTGTGGGTTATCCGCTCAATTTCAAATAGGTGCCCTGTTTTTTTAAGGGTATAATTCATATTTCGCGCCAACATTGTCATACAAAATTTGAAAAAGTGAAGCGATAATAGAACGATTTTTACTCAGTGTATATTGGGCCTTAAATGTTTCGACATTATGAATGTTTTTTTTTATTACACGATAAATTGAGTCGCTAACGAGTACAATAAAAACGCATGTTTGTAATCTTTGTAACCTTGAGCTGGACGAAATCTGACTTGAATGTAAGGATCCTCTCAAACGCTTTACATCTTTTCTGTCTCTGGAGAAGGCTGACCATTGTGGTACAGAATTGTAATGTTTCTAGTCTACACAATCGGTGAAAGTTTCAGAGCTCTAGCTAGTCTGGAAACGAGTTAAAATTTGATTGCAAGATATGGAGATAGCAACGCCAAGTCAAATTTAATAAAGGCATCTAAAGAAAAAGCAATATTTTCACTAAAAATGTTTTTTTTCCCTTTTGGAGTTGCCTCGATAATCAGCAAAAACTAACTTAAAACTGAAATAAAAATAAACAAATACAATAGCGACTTCTGTTTGTAATATTATGTTGAACGTATTGGGATAAGGGTTAATAAAACATTTTTAGTGTATAGATTACAGTGTTCTCTTTTTTGTGACTTGATTTATCATCAATAATACTTTGGTCAAATTATTTTACTGGTATGCCAAACACAGTTTTATTTTATGCCAGCGAGCCTGTTTGAGTTACCTGTATGTATCGTAAAGTTAGGAATTGAATTATTTCGCTGGCAACATCGAAGGATCGGGAGTATCTACTTTAGAATGATTCCCGTTCCTTGAGTCTTTATTGATTTCTGTTTCATTACTACTTATTTGTTTCTCCATGTTATCTCCCCGCATTCTAATATACTACACATATTGTACTACTTTATAATAAAGAGATGTTTTATTTTCATTAAATCACACACATAGTGAATATATTTCTGTCTGTATGGTGTCTGTACATTAATATTTTATAGTGAATAAATTTTATAGTAAACATACTTAGTGACTTCTTATTTCATGTCTTCCACTTCTTCTCCGTGTGCTGTATCAGGTCCCCTGACATTGGTTAACACTCTGGCAAAGGTTTCTGTCTAGGCTAACCTAGAACCGCTTTTCCACACCCCTCATACTAGTCCGTCTTTAATGTTGTGCAGCTAAATGTTTGCCTTCTACCAGGATAGGAGTTATAAAACAGGGTTCTGTATTACACAGATCAATGTATCAACAGAGACGTGAGGCATTTTCATTCACATAATGTAGCGTTATGTGAACTCACTTGGAGAGAAAGCAGGATGGGTCTTCCGACGCTTACGAGTCGGCTCAAGTCAATGTAAAATAATTTCCAGCATATATACAACTTCCAAATTGAGAGCAGGATGTTATGGAATGGGTGAACAGGATGTTATGAAATGGGTGAATCACTTTTTGCCCGGGGTGGGCCCCGGGCAAAAAGTGATCACTTACGCCAGCCAAAGCCGACTCGTAAGCGTAGGAAAACCCATCCTGCTTCCTCCCCAAGGGAGTTCACAACGCTGCATTATGTGAATGAAGATGCCTCTCGTCTCTGTTGAGGAAAGAACTGTAATGTATTTCCCTCTGTGCAATGCAAATAAATCCGTGCTAAGGTAATTTTGGTATATCTGAAATCTAGGGTTCTGCATCTTACAAAGTCTGCTGCAACCGGGAATCGAACCCAGACCTCCAACCCAACAAGTCGGTATTCTACCGCTGTGCTATGATGGTTGGTAGCTGAGTTGAGATGATACGTGGATGGACTGGAATTGGTGAATGTTAAGTGATCAGATTAAGCCAGCCGTTATTTGAGGGAAATGAAACTCATTTTGAATCGTTTGCTGAACAATGAGATATTTTTATTGTGAGTGATTAGTAGTACACCATATTCAATATTCATTTATATAATAATAAACATCATAAGATATCAAACCAAACGTAAAAATATCATCAAATTAAACAATCATATAGAATCATGCACCTCACATAGTTGTGGTAGGGTGGGGGAGAGAAGAAAGTGATTTTAAAAAATGAGTAAAAAAATTCTCTCAACATTTTCAAATTTGATTATTATTACCACCTTAAATTTTTATATATTTAAAAAAAAAATGAATCTGGGTTTATCGAAATAAACCCAAATACATCTTCGCACACTTCACAGAAAGCTTAAAAGCTTGTGTTGTGAAGTGGAGTAGGTCGGGGATTGAACCCGCGCCCACTGGATTAATAGTCGAGCGCGTTACCAACCAGGCTACCGACCACCTCTTGTATGAAACAGCATTAAAGAAAATTAAGTAAATCTAGCTACAAATGTAAACGATAATCAAGTAGATGTAAATGTACTGTAATTTCAAAATAGCTCGGTGAAATGGCACTGTCAGAGATTAGACATTTTTACAAATGAGTCTCAAAGTTACATATTACTTACTAATTGTATATTACTGCTAATTTATATGTTTCTGCTAATGGGTACTGAGATTTGAGAACCATCTCCTCTCTAATACACCTTGGTTTTCAGGTGATGAGGAGACTTTTATTCGAGAGAAGCATTCAAATCTGTATCCATTGGTAGCTGTGGAATGTAATAGATAACTTCAAGACTATCCAGAAGAAATAATCCTGCAAGGACGTCTTTTTATTTTAAATTTAGTTACATTTAGGTACTTACTTTATTTGTAAATGTTTTTTTATGTAACTTAAAACGGTTAATTTTTTTTACAACCTTGAAAATAATGTATTACAGACATTTCAAAATCGCTCTGTTCTCTACTCCACCCTCTACAACTTTTATAATATCAAAAAATGAACAACGGATCCATTCTCTTTGTGCTGTAGGTCCAGAAATTCATTTGTAATGTTAATTTTAACATGTATAATATTTATATGTATATTACAATATATTTTTTTAATATAATATTTATATATAAACACTATTTAATAATTATATATACAGATTAATTTAGTTTTGTTCCAAAACACACATAAATTTTATTTTAACTAATTTTTTTTTATAATACAATAGATTTTTATAACATTTAATGTTTTTTTTTATTTATTTACATTTAGACATTTAAGAAATTCGGTAAAAAAACAATGTTTAAAATATTCATATTCGATATGAATTAACATGGTCAAATTTGTCGAAATAATTTAAATGTAAATATATAAATTATTATTTTCCAAGCTTTCATGAAGAACTTTGATATGGCATAAAAACGAGGCAACGAAAAACCGTAGGCGATTTTTTAGAAAATGTAAAGTTATTCATTCACAACTTTAAATAATAGATATAACCAGGGCCCCAAGCAACTTTTTTAAAATTCTCAAAAACAATTTACAAAAAAATCATTTTTTGAAAATTTGTTATAAATGCTGAAAAACGATGTGTGAATAAGTTAAGGGTATACATATCTTTGCATGTGTACTGTATAGGTACGTAATTTTGTTTACCATTTCAAAAAAATAAAATGAACAGATATATTATGAATTAGTCAAAGTTTTTTGATGTATCAGGTACGATTAGCATTATTTTTTTGTAATAACTTAATATAGGATACCGCAAGCCAGAATCGCTTTCAAAAATTTTTTAATTTTGACTTCCCTTGAGTTGAATTGAGAGAGTTTTTGTAAAAACGTTGGTGGGGAGCATTTTATTGTATGGATGTGAAACATGTACAGCGAACGTTTTTGAACCTTTGAGATGCGGTGCAACAGCTGACGCATGCTCAAGATTCACTGGACAGACCAAATCACAATGCCAAACCGACACTGAGCGTCGCAGCGAGTTCGGCCGGGTGGGGATGTGAAGGGGGAAGACCAAGCTACGATCCAGTGTTGCTGGATCGCACGTAACAGCGATCCGCTCGCCCGTGGCAAACAGGGAAACTTATTTTACGGACAACCCTCGTATTAGATTTAGATATGGTAATAATTTCATCAGATATGTAAGTTTGGTATGAATATTTATGTATTTGCACCAATAGTTCGTAAAAGATAATTTTATGAGATATGTATAAGTGGAATCAAATATACCAAATTTATTAAAAAACTTAAATATTGGTATTATTGATAACAAATTCAGAAGATTTAACTACATTGATATATTTACATAATTTTAAAGTATATGTATTTCCTATCTAGTTTATACAAGGTAAAAAAAGATTCAGTTCAACTGACGGCCTTAAGCCTCGTATTTCAAAAAAACTTTGTACACCATAATCTAGTTTGCTGAAACCAGGAGAGCATTGATTATAAGCAGCGATAAACCTGCTTCAAAACTAAGATATGCACATTGCACAGTTAAAACCCATTTTTAGTTAAAACTCGTTATTCCTAGTTTAAACTAGTTTTTACTGAGTGCACTAGAATTTACTGCTGGTCAATCATAAATGTTCGTTAAAACTAGTTTTTTCTTTGTTTCTGTCTAGTGAAAACAAGTTTTAACTGTCATTTTTTTGTTCTAGTTATTTTGTTAATTTTATGTTCTATTGTTTGTCAAATGGCACTCAGTAAAACTAGTTATAACTAGTAAAAACGACTTTTAATTAGTGAAAACGAGTTTTAACTAAGAACGGGTTTTATATAACTTTTAAACGTATGAATTCTTTTTATTTTCGACTCCTGAGCAACTTCTATTATGCTGTACAAAGTTTTTAGTTGTGATTTTAATACCATTCAAATAAACAATATAAAATTTTGGCCTATCTACTTAAATTTTATTACAATAACCTTCTCATTTATAATGTACAATATACATATTATATATTTATTACAATTATATAATAATTTTTACGAAAATTTTCACACTTTTACTGAAGGAAGAAAAAGAAAACATGATGATTTTTTTAGAGTTGATTTAGAGCACCCGTATTTTTCCACAAAAAATATAATAGAAATTTAGGTTAAAACAATATATTTTCTAGTCTTTTGTGAGGTTAACTGGAAGAAATCCCCATACACGAGACTTGTCTCTATTGGGGAGGTACCTATCTCGAAACATGTATAGTTTTGAGTTTATTTGTATATGTAAAATATTGAAGAAAAATATAAAGAATTTTGAAATTGAAAATTAAATTGATTGAAAAATCTTGAACAATTCTATGATTTAATAAAGGTATGCCTAATTAGTAATTTTATTGTACATATGTCCTTCCATCATTTGAAGAACAAAATAATAAAATAATTTGATATGATATTGTACATAAGTAAATAATTGTTTATTATTATTTTTTGTTAAAATGGTCACTTTAAATCATCCAGTACACTATAAAACCTTTTACTTACAAAATTTTATATTTATTGATATAATAGGGTCTTAACCAAGGCCGTAGCCAGAAACTCTTTTCGGGGGGGGGGGGGGGAGGGGAGGGTTAATTCTGGACCAAAAGCATTAAGTAACGAACATGGGCGTAAATAGCCCCGATAGCGATTTTTTTTTTATAAAATGGGTAAGTAATTTGATGAACCTGGTTGATTTCAAAGTGTATTTCTGAGTCACAACATGGTAAGTGACTACCGCCGTAGGCGAAATTTTTTTCATAAGAAGGTGGATAAAACGGAATCGTTTAAAACTACAGTTTATTTTTTGTGAACGAACCCCTGCCGTAATAAGATTAGCGCCGCAGCCAAAAAAATGAAACAACTGTGATTTAATGGATTTTCACAATAATTATTGAAAATTCATGACACGATGAAAAAACAATGTGGTAATATGTGATTCATTTCTCCTATGTGTAAAACGGTGGGTTAGCTGGGAAATTTAGGGGGGGGGGGTTGAACCCCCAAACCCCCCTGCCTGCGGCCATGGTCTTAACTGAATATTTTTAATTATTTTTTTATAAATATCACTGAATAAAATGTTTTATAGTGTATTTAAATGTGTAAGTTTATAAATTGGTAGACAGGTAATAGTTAGAAGCTCATGAGTAGGTACTTAACATAGTGAGGCATCTAGCGACACATTATTGTAACACATATTAACAGATTGCATGAATGTGACGGAAGCTAGGAGTGTGTGTAAGGCTAGCGCTGTCTGGCGCTCTATCCTCTCTGCAAACCCTGCAAGGGACGTGGCGTGAGGGTATAGATAGATAGATATTAACAATTAGTGGTATAAAAAGTGTTAAAGCGTCTGTGAATTTTCACGAGTACAAACTAGTACTAACTAAATTGCTAAAAACTTGGTTAAGAGAAGGCATATCGTCGTTAAAAAATAAATAAAATCATTTTTTTCTAGAACATGAATGTCGGTAACCTTATAAGGTATGTTTTGTAAATAAAAAATGGGATTAAAATATTGAACCTTCCTCCACTCAATGACCATAACAGATCTTTCATATTTTGTATAGATCCCTCAAAAAATATGTTAAAATAATTCCATTTTTCAAAGGGAGCAAATTTTTGGAATGCAGAGAAATTAAACTCAAATAAAAAAATAAAATTTAGTACTAGTTTGTACTAGTGAAAAAACGGGCGCTCAATAGCATGTATTTCGAGAAATAAATCAAATTGAAATTTAAAAAAAAACATACAAAAAAAAAACATTCCCAAATTGTTACCGTCGCGTCGTGGGTAATTTTTTCTGGATACTCGTCCCTTTAATTTTAATTACGGTGAACAAAGTTACAAGCTTACCATATATAAAAACTTTTTAAATTGTTGGCCAACTTTTTTTATGACTTGCAACCATTCAGTAATAAATGAGATTACTTATGAGTTACAATATGTTGCGCTAGATCTCTCATATAAATAAATATTTATACCTAATATTATTTATACAGTTAGTTCATGATCCATATTGTCTATGATATAAATGTTTATATTTAATAGATATAGTATTTATATATTATTTATTTATTTATTTATACACAGCTCTCCTGCGTCAGGGGCAGTGGCGTACAGGAGGTGACCACTTCTCTCCCGTGTTGAGTTCTTATAGACCAGGTCCCTATCGCCTCTGGCATCTGGAAATATAAGTACATAGCTTCAGTCATCACTGTAATGTTGCATAATCAATGGACATATGAAGCGACGTCACAGATTGAAATACAAGAGGGTAGACGACTGGGCGAACAACTCCCATACCACGTGTGGACTACCCTCAACAGACTGAGAGTTGGTGTCACACGATGTAAAAAGAACCTCAAGAAGTGGGGGTACCTCTCCGCAGATGAAGACATCACTTGCGATTGTGGCGAAACCGAGGATGACAGCCACATACTGATGTGTCCATTGATTGAGGAGGGCTGTACACTTGGGGACCTGATTGTGGCCAATGACAAGGCGATGAAAGTCGCGGCTTGATGGAGTTTTTGGCTTAGACTGGACACGAAAAGTAAGTAATGGACATAGAAGTAGGACCCAGAAGACCAGTTGGATCCCTGACAACTTGGATGTCCACAATTACAAGAGGCTTAGAAAGGAGGCAAGGCTTCGTGCGGAGGATGCGGGGGACATCCTCCAAAGACCTGGGGATGAAGACTAAGAGAGCCGACCCTAAGCAAATGGGACAGTGGGCAGGGTGAAGAAGAAGTTGCATAGAATGTCCAGGAATCGTGAGAACAAGAGAACACTCAGACTACATATTTTGAGTTTTGATAGAACAGAATTCCGGCTGAAAAAGTCTGTTAAAAAATTGAATTCCTCTGTTGGTTAAAGAGAAAAATTACTGATTACAAAACAAAATGTATGACATAGTGGTTGCATAAAACCCGAAATTCAGGTGCAGGCTCGTTGGGCGCAAAAGCTGGTCAGAAATTTCGGCAATAATATTTGTCAAAATGGATGAATATTGCAGAAAATAAAATAAATAAATTTTTATTAGCCAAAAAAAATTCAAGAGTTACAAAACAAGACAATAAT
Organism: Ceraclea dissimilis; assembly: GCA_963576895.1. Taxonomy (NCBI): domain Eukaryota; kingdom Metazoa; phylum Arthropoda; class Insecta; order Trichoptera; family Leptoceridae; genus Ceraclea; species Ceraclea dissimilis. The sequence goes on from OY756374.1 coordinate 421,060, forward strand.
AGTGTGCTAAAGAATGGACTTATTGCACTTAAAGTCAACCCAGTAGAATAGTAAATGAAGACATACCTCTCTCCCAGGAGACACAGTATCTGTTTGGAGTCTCGGACTCCTGGCAGATACTTCCCACTCTTCTTCTGCTCTCATCTGAACTGTTCCATTCTGGTCTAAAAATTAAAAAAACCCTGTTAACATCTGAGTGTTGCGAAACATTTCATGTCAAAACACAGTAAAGTATGAATTGTTAAAACACAGTAAAGTATGAATTACATTAGTTAATTAATGTAATTCCTGCTGGGTATAGGTACAGATAAATCCAGTTCCATACTTAAATAATTTAGGTATTATCTAAAAAGTATGAAAGGTTAAAACACAGTAAAGTATAAATTGTTAAAACACAGTAAAGTATGAATTACATTAGTTAATTAATGTAATTCCGTCTGTATATAGGTACAGATAAATCCGGTTCCATACCTAAATAATTTATGTATTATCTTAAAAGTATGAAAGGTTAAAACACAGTAAAGTTTGGAGTTTTAAAACACAGTAAAGTATAGAGTTTTAAAATACAGTTAAGTATTTATGCTGTCATCTTATAATTGTAATAACATTATTTGTAAATCTTGTCAATTAAGGCAATTGCTTACTTCTTTTCCTCACCTAGCTTATAAATTATTTAGGTGTAACCACTGAATATATAATTTACTGACCTTTTTTGAGTGGAACAACATCCGGATTTCTCTCCTCGTGCACAACAGAAGAACATTCTGCTTCTCTACTTGAAGCGACGTGGCGTGAGGACTTGAAATCTCCTGAAAAATGTATTTAATTATATTTCAGGCAGTGATAGTTGAGTATTGATTGGTCGGCATTAGGGCTCTCGAATCACATCTAACAGCTTGAAAGTATCTGTACAACATTGGATCATCCTTCTTCAGAGATAAAAAAAAGATGTAGGGCGTTTGAGGGGGATCCAAGGATCGTGTGGGGTCATGGGTATCGTATGAGAGGGCGTTGGAAAATAAATCCAGATCGTAAGTCAGATTTTGTGCCTTGGAAGACACCAAGCGATCGAGAGGATCCAGTCACAGCATACCGCCGTATTTGGTATCTCATGAAAGTGCTTCACGAGTAGAACTTATATCAATTTACAAATTTTGATTCTGGCTATTTTTGGTGGGGTGCGCCATTGGAATGAAAAAATCCAAGCGCCTCGGAAGGGCATGTTGGTTATCGTTTGGAAGACCGCGATTACTTATTGTTTATTCTAAGCTTGTGATATAAGAAAAATGATATTCTAGACAGGAATAACGATTCTAAAATGTACCACACTTTTCATTGTTATTGAAAAACTAATATAATTTTCTTGTCTTACCTTGAAATCTCTCTAAGATTTTATTTCTGTACTTCAGTATGGCGATACCCAACAGGAATACAAGAATAGCTGCTAGCGTTATGAGAAATAAAAATATTGTTTGCAGAGAAGCGTAATTTCCTGAAAAAATAATAAAAATACATGAAACAAGATGCTATCGTATGAATAAACTGAAGGTTTTATTATTTATCTGTTTGAATTGTGAAATTATGTGATGCGAAACGAGCTATAAAGGTACGCTTTCACGAACAATTTTCCGAGCAATTATTGCGGCGATTTGTACAAATCGTATTGATTAACAGTATTTTGCAATGGGCAGGACATGTGGCTAGAAGCGCAGAGGGCAAGTGGACCAAAAACCTCCTAAAATGGAGACCTCGAGATGGGAACAGAAGTCGGCGCAACTTGGATGCAGTCTGCACAGGACAGGACAACATGGAGGCAAATGGATGAGGCCTTTATTCAGGAGTGGACGGGGATAGGCTGATGAAGATTTCGCAATACATTTAAAACGAGACAACGATATTGTGTGCAAACGCGAAAGAGAATTGTCTAAAATGACCAATAAATGAATTTATTTACCTTTAAATATCTTTGGTGATTGTGGCATTATGATGAAAAGTTCAATTGGAGTAGATTTCTTGTGAGCTCCAACTGCATAGAGGAGGAGCCGAAGCTCTTTGCCTCCTGGGAGTCCACTCACTCTAAACACGGGCTGGTTGGTGGTCAGGTTGGCTAGAAGGTCCTTGTCGGATGACAGCTGGACTGTCAACTCGTAGTTTTTGGTCAAAGCATCGTTTTCTGCAAGCAGTGTATATAAATAAGATAAATTCATGCAATATTAATTTACAATTTTAGCAGTAGTTTCATAAATTCAGGGAACACAAGAAAAATCGTTATATGATAGTTTGGATATTCATGGGAGGGACTGGAGTTTCGCGATCGCGATAAAACGAACTTATTGTCCAATTTTGAGGTGTTCCTTTATTGGTTCTAGAGCAGTTCCAGAACGGTTCTAGAATCAATTCAGGAACTAAATTTTTGCTTGAGTAGTTCTTTCCTACCTTTGTCACAAAGCAGTGAGAAGTCAGATGCTGTCAAATTATGAAGAGCGCAGTTCTTTGGAGGAGGTGGACTGGGAGAATCCAGTGATAAAGTACAGGGGGTTTGTTGTTTCCCAATCTTGTTGCTGGCCCAGCAGAGAGCTTCTGCAGACGACTCTTGGAGTATCTGGGATGTGGGCAGAAAGCGGAGAATCGATGTCGTATCTGTCCATGAATATTTGTCCTGAAAATACAATGCAGAAATATTAGATTTCTCTTGTTACTCGTATGTCAGATGAGTCTACTAGGTTTATCGAAATAAGTCTAAAATCTTTGTCCACTTCACGGTTAGCAAGCTATAAAAGCTTATGTTGGGAATTGCAGAAGATCGGCATCGGGGATTGAACCTGCGCTCACTCGATTTGCAGGCAAGCCCGTTATCAACTTAGATATAGACCACCTCGAATTTAAAAAGAATGCGTAATATTGTGTATTCCCTTAATAATTCTGTAATTAAATAAGAATTAACAGTTTTTGCCTAAATAAGAAAACTGTATTCCGAGTAAAATATGAAATATCTCAATTTAAATTGTTTTAAAGTGAAAGATGATAGACAGACAGATTTATTAAGTCGTTTTACCAAAACAATTAATTTTGATTTAAACGAGTGATCAACTTTTAATGAAATACTCGTATCGATGTGTTATGCTGAAACAAAAGGGGAGATCCTAAATACATCTAGAATATAGATTTTAGCTTCTAGAATCTAGAAGATTCCCCGAGATCCAGCCGCTAGAAATATGACCTATCTGTTTTTTGATCGAAGTGTGGTTTAAATGGTAATAAAGTACATGGTTGGAGCAGTTGGTTGAGGCAGCAGTCTCTCGAGCGGGAGGTGCCAGGTTCAAACCCCGGCGCTGGCAATGTATTCCACACTTTGCGATACAGGCTTTTAGCCTAGTGCAAGGTGTGCAGGAAAGTATTTGGGTTTGTATATGCAAGCCCAGATCCTTTTTATAAAAAAAATGATAGCTCACACATAGAGTTACTCTCACTAGGGTTGACTATCAAAATCTTGCTGCAACGCCTCCCCCCCTTAGAGGTTTTCGCATTTTTTAGGAATATTGTAAGAGATAGGAGAAAGTAATCAATGACAAAAGTAATCCTTACTAAATTCTTTACAAGAAATGTTCGTCATATTTTTTCGTAGGACTAGCAGTTTACCCCCAATGGCCGGTCTAAATCAAGGATATTTTTTGGTAAACAATAAAATCACTTACCTTCGGTATATTGACCATTCCTGAAGTGGTATTGAAAGCCCACGTGAAGTTCGTTGGAGGAGGATAAGCGCTGACTTCACACACCAGCTCCACTTCCTTCTTCTTGAAGAGTAGAGAGGGTTTCTGCGATTCCTTTCCAGTGCGACACACGGGAGAATCTGAGAAAGAGATTGGCAATTTGTTAGAATGTGGTAGAAGAAGACATTGTATCGTCGTCTTTTGAAAGTAATTTTTTGAAGAGGTATACTGGACCGGTTAGGATGCTGTGGCCCCATCGTCGAGAAATTTGTAGTTTTTTAAACTCATATTTTTAGGATTTCATTAGCATATCGCAAAATGGACACATTATGGCAATCTTTAAAAAAAAATCCGACGTTTTCTGCACTTTTTTACAAAAAGATATTTACTAACAAAAAATTTACTGTATTCTTGGACAAAAGTTACCAGGTTTTTAAGGTTTTTTAAGGTTTTTATCGAATGTCTAAAATGTTTACTATGATTTTTGTGTTTTTTTCTCAAAATTGAGTTAGTAGTTTGTGAGACATGGTAAACAAATTTTTATATACTCTCTCATTTTCAAAAGGTCACGGTTGATTTTTGTCATGCATTCACTAAACTTTTTTTAACCCGTATCATCCCTTAAAAAATACATGTATAATGTATTGTACTTACGAAGCACTTGAATGTTGATAATGTTCGACTTGGTATCTCCTTCCACGTTGGATGCAGTGCAGCTGTAGGTGCCACTGTCTTCAGGCTGTATTTTAGGAAGAGTCAAACGTCCCCAGTCCACTTCTACCCCTGCTGTGGGTTCGTGGGCTATTATTCTACCCTGAAATACATTAAAAAATATTTTTTTAATATCATAATTTTATTTTTTGTGTGAAACATCGGATTTTCTACATATCGTAGTTAAATATAAGAAGTCCTTATCTCAACAGATATACAGCAAAGTATGGACTTTCCATCAGGCTTATAACTGATCTTCGTTAGGTTGGAGGTCTGGGTTCGATTCTCGGCTGCGGCAGAAGGGTGGACTGGAATTGGTGAATGTTTCTTACATTAAACCAGCCGGTGGTCAGTCATAAGCCTGATGGAAAGTGCATCCTTTGCTGTATATCTGTTGAGATAACTACCTTCTAAAAAAATACTGTTGCCTGATTTTGTTGTAAATCAAGGACAAAGATTGTATATTAATGTGGTGAATAATAGTGAATGATATACGCGTTTTGAGTAAAAGGAATCGGAGAGCGTGCATGACAAATTGCATGAATGTGACGGAGGCTAGGAGTGTGTGTAAGGATAGGGCTGTCTGGCGCTCTGTCCACTCTGCCTACCCTGCAAGGGACGCGGCATGAGGGTATAGAGAGATAGATAGAATGATAGTTACATTGTGTTCCCAGGAAATCTTGTATGGAGGAGGGTGGGCTAAGACCGTACACTCCAGTGGTACTGATTCTCCTGTGCTTATATTGTCGATGTTCACATCTCTCCCCAAGCGAAGGCTGACATCAGGGGGAACTGAAATCAAAAAAATAATTATAAGCATTTCATCCATACGTTAATTTTTTTATTTATTTATTTCCCGCAAACAACGTAAATTTTGACGGGTCACAGCTAGTGTTTTCTATAAATTTCTAAAGTAAGTATTGGAAAGTGTACGGATGATTTAATTTCTACGACAAATATTATTGTTGAGCGCTTTGATCCTGGAGGTTCTTGGTGGGAGTTTATTGTAATAATATTAAAATGAAGCACAATATTTAGCATCTCCCACGCATACTTATATTAAATAGGCTAATACTAATATTATTATTTAAAAAAAAAAATTCATATTGTAAACTTCGTTCAATAAAGTTTCATCATATTAAAAAAACATAATTTTTAACAAAAGATTTTATTTAATTTTTCATTGTGGTGTTTTTTTCATTTGTGAGCAAATCTTGCAATCGATTTTTCAACCCAATTATCCCCCAACCCAACCAAAATTATCGGCATAATATTTATTTCCAAAGCGTTGTATTGAAACAAATGAAATATAGCGAATCTAGTCAAGTGGAATGAAAATAATATGATTAGGTACTTCGATAATCAAAGTTTTGCACTAAACTTAGATGTATCGTGTTCGAAGCTAAAGTCTGCGACTCGTGTATCTTGCCAGTGACCACGTACGGTCTAGAGACTATGTCCCTCACTGTCAGAAGCGTACAGAAATTAAAATGTGTTCAGCGAGCAATGGAAAGTTGGGCATCAGTCCAAAATCAGAAATGAGGAGATCAGACGTCGAACAAAAGTTGCCGACATCGCAGAAAGAACAGCAAAGCTAAAATGGCAGTGGGCGGGACACGTGGCGAGACAGGACAGTGTCAGATGGACACCTAGAATCCTGAAGGGGAGGCCCTGGGAGAACAAAAGAGGCGTAGGAAGATCACAGAAAAGGTGGACAGATGACATTGTCCAGCTTACGGGTCGTCGATGGCAGCAGATACCCCAAGATAGAAGACAGTGGAAGAGTTTAGAAGATGCCTATGTCCAGCAGTGGAACGCAAGTGGCTAGCAGTAAGTAAGTAAGTTCTCTAGAGGAACGGAGTATAACGGAAGCATGATTATAGAATAACATAAATACAAGACTTCTGCGTGTCGGGGAAATTTAAATTGCTTCGAGGGAATTTTTCAATGAGTCACAAAGTTTTTGAATATGGAAAAGTTGAAAAGTTAAAAAAAGAATCTCAATTCTTCGTGAGTTTAAATTCTAATGGGGAATAATTTCCCGTTCAAACTCAAACTTCAGTGACATTAAAATAATATTAAAGTGTCTTCTCGGGGGTCGTGTGGGGGGGGGGGGGGTGGGGGTGAATACAGTCACGTATTTTTTATGAATATTTTAAGGTTAGGAGCCCAACTATGACGTCACGGTCAATTTCCACGGCCGGCGTTAAGGTTCGAAATCGCATGAACAATCGCCTGATAAAATGTAAAAAACAGCATTTTTTTAAAACTATTTGGGGTTAATTTCGCTTCATTCCAATTTTTCCTACTAGATTTTAATGAATATTATGAATATGAAAAATAATCATTTCTTTGCGACTCACGGAAAAAAATGTCGTTCGAAAAAAAAATTCAGAGGTATTTTTCACATTTTTTTCTGAATTTATGCAAGATATGAAAAGATATTTTACGGTCATTCACTAGATAAAGGTTCAATGTATCTTCCCTATTTTTTCTAAGCACGTTTAGCAAGGTTTTTTTTATTTATTTATCGTATGGTCAAAAGAAGTATATCGCATCCCTCGAAGGAAATAGTTTGAAGGTTGGACATTGGGCAATGATAAATTTCGCAAGCAAGCTTGGTCGTCAGAAATTAAACTGAACGTTCTTTATACATTCAGTCGCTGGCTCATTCAGGTATAGGAAGTCATCGAAGCTCCCTTCATCTAAGCAAGGTTGTCGAGATCTAATTCCAAAAATTCATTTTATTTTTGAAATTTCAATATGTCTACTCTTAAGTAAGGGGTAGAGTAGAGAAAAGAATTAAACTTTAACATTTTTTCGATATTCTGAGTGTTCGGCGCGCGGGTAGTAGGAGGGTAGGGGGTGGGGGAGGATATTATTATTCAGTACTTAATGACATAAAATAAAATTACACAGCATCATTATAATTTATGGCATTGCAACATGGCATGGGACATAATGACGAGAATAAAGCAACATAAATAGTCGACAAACTGTGGGACATAACAATAATATAGTTACGCTGATTACTCACTTACTGTTCGAAATGGCCAAAGGTCAGATCGGGCAAATGCCCGATGGGCCGGTCTGCTCAAAGGGCCCCGACCGGTATCTGGCCAGTAGCGCTGATTACATCGCGAAAAAGAATTAAGTTGTTAAAAAAAACCTTCTTTACACAGACTATCTCACCAAAAAATTCGCTGCGGCGCTATTATCCACTTTTTTTTCTACCAAATAGGAAAGGACCGCGCGGATGGCAGTGGGCGGGACACGTGGCGAGACAGGACAGTGTCAGATGGACACCTAAAATCCTGAAGTGGAGGCCCTGGGAGAACAAAAGAGGCGTAGGAAGACCACAGAAAAGGTGGACAGATGACATTGTCCAGCTTACGGGTCGTAGATGGCAGCAGATAGCCCAAGATAGAAGACAGTGGAAGAGTTTAGAAGAGGCCTATGTCCAGCAGTGGAACGCAAGTGCCTAGCAGTAAGTAAGTAAGTAAGTAAGTAAATAGGAATGGACCTCCCACAAATCTGTGATCGTTTTTTCATCATGTCAAGAATTTTTAATACATATTGTGAAAAATCTTTGCTAATTTAATTAAAGTCAGGGTTTATTCACAAAAAAGAAACTGCACTTTTGAACTATCCTTTTTTATCCATCTTCTTACGTTTAATGACAAAATCTGCCTGCGGCGCTCTTTCTTTATCATGTTATTTATTTATTTATCGTATGGTCATTTCTAGTACATCACATAAATTACAATATCAATTCACAATAATAGCTCATGTTTGATTGTCAGATATTAAAAATTAAAAGTATTGTTTTTTAAATAATCAGTCGCCGATTCATTTAGTGTAAAGAAATCCTCCCCAGACATACTATATCCAGATGCCTTAGTATTGAAATCAATCAAGTTCATCAATTCACCCATTTTCTGAAAAAAACTTGAGAAAAATAAATTATAAGATATTTGGTCTTAAGGTGACTGAAATATAATTTGATGGGAAAGGCTTCGTAAAGACGTATAATTAGCAAATTGAAAGATATATCGTCACAGAGCAATGAATGAAAGGAGGTGGCATTGTATTATGATGTATCTATGTGAATATTATTATGTAGGGGTTAGGATGAAGAATGGGAGTTGGATCAGAGAACGAAGATGAAAATTGCATTAGCTCGAAGCTCTTTTCAAAAGCAGTACAGAGTCGATACTTTGCATCTAGATGTAATTCATATAGAGAGATATATTATGTAGATGTTAGATAGCTGGGGGTACGGTGCAATGGACGAGTAATAGTGGACGTTGGCGATACAAAACACGTCGGCGTCGGTCAGATACCTACTAATATTATGTTATTTTCTACTGGACGTGGTCATTCAAAGCGAAAATACACTGAGTCCTCTCTTTGCAATGAATTTTCTTTTCTAGTATGTTATCTCACAGTTTTTTTTTAGTGTTTTATAAAGTAAAGAAGTCAGTGCAGCACCCAAAAGATTTCGAATTCAGCTATGTCCAATGTTCACACTTGTGACGTACATTTAAGGGTATCCATTTGACATTAAAAAAATATATTTTTGAGACCTAAGGTCTCGACAACCTTACTAAATATGCTATGGTAAAAATAGGGCAGATACATTGAACTTTTATCTAGTAAGAATTTTTTTATATCTTCCACAAATTTGTAATAAAACACCTCTAATTTTTTCGAAAGACAGTTTTTTGTTGACTGAAAGTCTCAAAGAAATCATTCTTTTTCGTATTGATAATATGCATTAAAATCAAGGGAATACCCGTAAAAGTTTTTCTGAATGAAGGGAAATTAACCCGAAAACCTTAAAAAATACGCTATTTTTACTATCTTATCATGCGATTGTCCTTATTGGCGCGGGAAATGACTGTGACGTCATAGTTGGGTCTATATGTTTAAAAATTATACGAGTATATCATTTCATTGTTTGAATTTACAGTGTTCGTATTTCGTGGTTTGAGTGTACCCTCTTACCATGACAAGCTCAAAGGCTTTTAAAATATGGTTATACAAGACGACAGGTAGTTACTGCAGAAATATACAACGTTATTATGTTATGTTATTATGAGTGTGATCGATCATACAATATTATATTCTACATACTACATACAACCTCTATGCAAGGATAAGTTATTGCAAATTTGAAAAATGTAATAATATATTATCATAGAAGATAGCTGTCAAAAATGACTCGGTTTGTGGGTAGAGTTGCCAGATGAGCCGGACGAAAAAACCGGACAAGTTTTAATGTCCCCCCCCCTCCCCCCCGCATAATTTTTTATCAAAATTTTCTAACACAGTTTTGCGGCGCGGGCGAAAATTTCTCCGATGAGCTTTAAAGAGTGACATTTTCCCATAAGGAAATATACAAAATTTACCTACGTAAATAGTTCAAAATAGTGTAAAGTACTTAATTTTATTTTACGAAAAAATGCTACGTAGGTAATTAAATACTCAAGTTTTCACAAGGAGTGTAGACTGTAGGAGTGTAGGTGCCTTCTAGGCGTGGATGAAAAATTAAAGCATGATGGAAATAATCAAGATTGTATGCTCTTGAAAGACGTTATAAAAATAGGTACTTGAGGCTCGTTGGGTCGTGTTTAACTTTTTGATGTCCAACCGAAAAACCGGTCTTTTGTCCGGTCTTCCGAGACTTTTTCGACCAGACAGATGTCATAAAAACCGGAATGGCGACCCTGTTTGTGGGGTAGGCAAAGAGAACAGAAGATAGACCCTATTTTAAAAAGGTACAACTTTGGAATCATTCACGTTAAATGAGTGATTCTTTCACTGTATGGTAACTGATGAATGTAAAGGACTAATCGGCATCTCGTCCCATTAATTAAAATACCAAGACATGACACTATGTCCTAACCATATCAACTCGTTCACTTCCCTAATTACTTCTTTTCTCTTCGTATCTCTCACAGTTTAACCATAACATGTTCTCTCCAAAGAATTAAAAGTATAATAACTATACATAGTTGTAGGTATATAATATAAATATACACAATGTGACACGAGTTAACGTAATAAAGATTAACAATGCCCTTGTGTAGGAATGTTACATATTATAATAATACCTAGTATTTTATATTATCTAAACTAACCTAACCTACCCGTGAATATTCACGGAGGGTTTGTCTTTTTTGTTTATTTATTTGTAGCACTTGAACAGACAACATATACAAACATAAACATTGAAACAGTTAAACCAGCGGTCATCACACTTTTTTGGTCAAGGGCCAGACAGGACAGTGTGAGGTATTACAGCGGGCCGCACACATACCAAAAAATACGCCGCAGGCGAATAAAAAAAGGGCAAAGTGATGATCCTAGCTGTCTTTCTATAGTAGTTAACACACACGGTTTCATAGTGAAAAGCCAGCGACCGTTCAAATAGCACAGCAGGCGAAATTATTTGACAAGACATGCAAGCAACTTACCTACATAATCAATTATTTTTGAGAAAAATCGTATTAAATGGATTTATGTAATGATTTTAGAAAAAAAATGTTGTGATGAGAAAACGTGTGGTAATATGTATTAGGTACCAATAATTTTTTGTGAGTATCATTTAGTATGAAAAATTGTTTGATATGTCGCGGGCCGCACAAATATCTGATATAAATAAACGCCCTTATTTTAGTTGAAATAGTTACGGAATCGGATCTAGGCATATTCGAAAAATTTCTAAGGTCTGCGTTACATTCATACACGGTGACAAGGAGATATTTTTTGGGTTGATTATGTAGAAATGTTTGCATAACATTATGTATGTAAATGGTGTTGAATCATATAATGTAATTTTTATGATTATGTTCAAAAGTTTTAGCGAATATGAGAATGTGGATAAAGTTAAACTGTAAAAATTCTTAAACGACCAAACTTTTCGTATAATAATCATCAAACAAGTATATGGAGGTAGGGTTGTAGGTAGGATCCATACCACGACATAAGCTTCTATACATGACATACTCGTACCTAAACCTACGCCCTATCTATACGAGTATATCTATGTATATAAAAATAAGTCGGTTTTTTTTGTAAGTGCTCGCTTAACTCCCGCATTTTACGATTTGTTGCTGTTAAAATTCACGAAAAATTTCGTATCGATCTGATTTTGGTTTTGACGTCGCCATTTTTGGAAAAATAAAAGCTTTTGCTGGGAGGTGCAATGATGATGAGAGGACCCAATGGTTGTCCAATGGTATCGTGTAAAAGGACGTTGAAAAGGGAGTTCAGACCTTAAGTCACATTTTGTCCAGCTCAAACCATCGGAAGACACCGTGCCGTTGCGAAGTACGGGTAACTCAGTTAGTATTACAAACCAGTGGTTCGCGAACCACAAATTTGACGACGGATATTACACACACAACATTCTCTTTGTGCAAAAAGCTATATGACAATCATGTGTGGCTTACCTCCCAGCTGTCATTTAAAAATGAGATTTTTTGAGGCCTTAGATCTGAACATCCTTACTAAATATGCTTTGGAACAAAATAGGGTAGATGCTTCAAACCTTTATCTATAACCGTATAATATTTTTTATATCTTGTATGGATTTCTCAAAAAAAAATGTGAAAAACACCTCTAATCTTTTTTGGGAAAGACAGAAACTCGTTTCCCGAAAGTCTAGGAGATTAAAATCTAGGGAATGACCGTACAAGTTTATTTATTGAAGCGAAATTAACCCCAAAAATAAAAAAAATAAAAAACGCCATTTTTCCATGGCTTAGGTCTCCGCATCTTCCGTGGTCTGTCCTAATTTCATTGAACAGTTTATTGAAATGATAAGAAGAAGAGACTTACGTAATATATCCAAGGTTATGGTAGAGACGAGTGGTTCCAGTGGTGGCTGCAGCATGTGCGTCGCTCTGCATGACAACTGTTGTCCTCTCTGTTCTCTTCCTGGCACCATCTCCAACTGAGAGATGCTCACGTCCTCCGAGCTGGACTCCTGAAAGATAGTTAGGAAGATCGCATTAGTTCATAATACACGACAAATCATGTATTGGATAGAAAATAATAATATTTGAATTATTTTTAAGTGCAGTTTCCGCGAATTATCGCCTCAAGTGCGCTAAACTACCTTAAAGACTAAAGCATTATTAACTAAAAATAATTATTGATATGCGAGGAATAACATAATCTAAACAAGTGAGTCTTTAAGGCTACTATGTTTCTTACATCTATTGGTAACTTATTGGTAGCTGCAGGATGAGGTGGATTCGGTGAACGTTGCCCTGGGCATAAAGTGATCACTTAAGCCAGCCAAAGCCGACTCGTAAGCGTCGGAACACCCATCCTGCTTCCTCCCCAAGGGAGTTCATATAACGCTACATTATGTGAACGAAGATGCCTCTCGTCTCTGTTGAGGATAAAACTGTAATTTTAGGATTGTTTATAAGTTCTCGCCTACCTGTTGCGTGTAAGTGTTGGTTGAGAGAGGAATTCCATTGAGCAGCCAATGCAGTCTGGCTGGCGGACGAGCTCCACTCACTTTGCACTCCAATACTTCGTTCCTTCCAGCCCTCAGGGGATCTCTGGGAATTATCTCTACAGAAGACGGAGGCACTGAAATAAATGAGATAGCAAATACTATATGTAGATAGATGGATATGTAGATACTTTATTAAGCCATTTCAGTGTACATAAAAAAACATAGATGGGCATTTCAATTTAAGTTATAGCGACATTTATCAATATGTAAATAGTTCATCCACGTTTAAGAGCATAACCGTGGGTGAACTAGAGCTGATTGCTCTGTATCTCACCACACGGTATAAGATCTTCACAATAATACAACAATCACAGGAATAAGCAATCCACAATTCGATAATTTAATAAAACATGTCAACTCTTCCGGTTGATAATGCTGAGAAGTGTGTTGGCAAGTCCTGCCTCCGTATAAAAAGAATAACCCTAAATTAAGGAGAGAGAATGGAATTGGAGAACCACAGACTCTAGATGGACAAAGAATTTCTGGAGAGGCGACCTAGAATAAATAAATAAAATAAATAAATAAAACTTTATTGGCCAGTAAATATATGAAACAACAAAAACAAGACAATACAGTGTGCTAAAAGGCGGACTTATTGCAAAAGCAATATCTTACAGTCGACCCGAGAACAAGCAGAAGAAGTATCGGTAGGCCTCAAGCAAGGTGATCGGACGATGTCTCAGTCTTAGAGGCGCAGTCTCTCAAGCGGGAGGTGCCAGGTTCAAACCCCGGCGCTGGCTATGTATTCCACACTTTGCGATACAAGCTTTTAGCCTAGTGCGAGGTGCGGAGGAAAGTATTTGGGATTGTGTAAAAAGATTATTGGTTATGCAATGAGAAAATACTTGATTTCATAATAAAATTATTTGGCGTATTGTCTAGCTTTCATATAATGTGTATCTCTTATGATTTTGTGGTGAGCTCTGCCTTTAAAACAATGCGAAATCAAAATGCTTTCACAGGATATTTTCGAATAGCAAAGTAATATTTTCTGTTTACTATATTATGAACGTATAGATTATAGAATCTGAATGAATGCAGCGAATAATAATTCATAGAAACTCAAAGAGAAAATATAATATCATAATCTATCAGCTAGGCACTGGATGTATTAATATCTACACTCATATACCTGGATATGCACTATACTTGTAGATGCATCAGAGTTATTGATTTTCTGATAGCAAATGAACAATAGTATAACAGAATATTATTATATTTGCAACGTATAGTGATGTACTTATATTTACCTGCATAATATTTCTCAACATCGACCATTTTTACAACATTATACTGAACTTCACTCCGCTGTTTTTTGTATGTCTGGCCACAAATCTTGTAATAAAACTTTGCACAAACTCGGTGACAATACGTCCAGTAAATCCATATGAAATGCAACATGCGACTCACCTACGTTAGGTGAGTCTCCGCCCAGAATCATGCTGGATTTCATATGGATTTATTGCAGGACTTACGCTCCATTACTAAGTAAATAGAATATTATCTCTGTTTTTGTATGGAAATTTCTTAGGGCTCTCCTTCCTAGGTGGTAGTTGGTGGGATTGGGCAAATGTCTTCTAAATAAAAATTACCTGAGCAATTTTTTACCCAGAGAAAATAAACCAAACTACACCACGACCTTTTTCACTCTGTCTCACCAAAAAATCGCCTGCAGCGCTACAACGCGTTCTCCATCCTATTATTATGTTTTTATTGTGCCCCCCCTCCTCTGACTCTGGAGACGCCCATGATAAGAGATATTGGCTGGGACTTATAGGTATTGTATTATGGAGAAATAAGCAATAATAAATGCTTAGAGTAATAAAATCGCTCGTAGCAACTCCAATATGCATTTCACATTTATTGCTTTCGAGATGTTTTCAATAATGGCTGATAGTGTTACGAATGCAACACGACGAATGCTGAATACAACAATAAAACTAAAAGATGAAGAAAGCTGTAAGACATTTTATGTTCCCATCATCTAGAGATTTGTTTCGTGCTGAAATTGTACAATATTGCAATATATTATTGTTGAAACACGTGTAGTGGAAGTTTCAGCGACAATAAGGCATCAGTGTGAAATAATTTCAATTGATTTCTTTGCAATTGCATTTCCATGTATTATATTGTCAACGTATTCCTCTATTATAATACAGAAAAAGTGGTTTATTTGTTTACTGCTCATTATCGTTCCTAGGCCCTAATTTCGGGCACTTGGACTCGTCAAATTTACATAGTTATAACAATTATAGTTTTTTAACAATCAAGAAGAATTTTTAACAATAAACAGTTACAATGTGCCAGAGAAGTAGAATCAATGCAAACAGAGTGTAAAGGGCTCAGTTTGCATTTCGTCATGAAGATGATAACATTGATAACATAGGTACTATCTATCTTCTAACTCACGAGATATTAAACTCACTTTCAACCCCAAGCTCACGTGAAATTAGCACAACGGATATTTATCTTAACTCACGGCGTGAACCGCGTGTCCCCCCTCGGGTGAGTTTTTCCAGTGAGTTGTCAAACGAAAGACCTCCAAAGGTCTTCTCAGGTGGCACAATTCATATAATATCTATTATGCAAGTACGTAGTACTTAGGAAATGTGGTCTGGATGTAACTCTCTGTCGTAAAATGCCGAGTCAATTGTGATACACTTGCTCCCAAAAGAAATCACACCCTTGGGCGTCAGTATTAATTGTACTACACCAAAACAGATCGTGAGTTAAATGACGCACGTGGGTCTTGAGGGCGAAATTTTTCTCAAAGGATATCACAATAGATCTATTCTGGTCGCAGTGGTACAAGGGTTGCCATGTCCCTTGATAATAAAAAACTCTTGAGGAAACTCCTCATCACCATACTAGCACACTACTGTAATCTGTAAGAAACACGAATATGGGAACTTTTTAAGTTGTCATGATTTGTTCTCTATAAAGTTTAATGGGGGTGACTTTTAGCTATCGCGGTTTCGTTTCAATGCTAGACATAGGACTTCCCTTTGGATTTATATAGACTTCTGTCTTGGGCAATGGGCATGCTGCATTCACCTGCTTCCAGAGATTTGCTTCGCATCTACGCCCATTTATCAGAGTATCTTGCAACATGTCCTGCCCTGTGTTCATCTAAATTTCAAGACGAGAGAGAAATCTAAATCAAAATAATACAGTAATAACATTATCTCTCTGATATTTTAGTTTCGAAGCACATTTGTCATCTTTATAAATATTATAGTCGTGTACTCTGTATTCGGGGATACAAATATTTGGATAATGTATTCACATTCACACTACATGAGCTGAATTCATAAAAACAAACAAACATTACAATAATTTACTATGTAAGTATT
Source organism: Ceraclea dissimilis (assembly GCA_963576895.1). NCBI lineage: Eukaryota > Metazoa > Arthropoda > Insecta > Trichoptera > Leptoceridae > Ceraclea > Ceraclea dissimilis. The sequence goes on from OY756374.1 coordinate 437,373, forward strand.
CACGGTTCAGAAGCCCTTCAGAAATATCCTCAACGGATAAAAGCCCAAACTTTCTAGTTGGATTCCAGTAGGTTAATTATTTATAAAACGTTGACTATTTTATTTTCTGCCCCATTTTAGATCCGGTTATTAATTTGTTTATTTTCTAATCTACGGTAGTTTCTAACACACTGAAGAAATTGTATACTATTCTATTCTATTCTATACCCTCACGCCACCTCCCTTGCGGGGTAGGCAGAGAGAACGGATCGCCAGACTTTCCTATACTGACACACCCTTCGGGCTTCCATCACATTCATGCAGTTCCTCATACATACTCTCCGGTTACTTTTACTCAAAACACGTCCGTCCTTGAGTATCTGGTCGACATGGTCCAGCCAGGTGGTTCTCGGACGGCCGCGTTTCCTTACACCTCCTCTTTCACCCAGGTAAACTTTCTTCGTTATTCTTTCATCGTTCATTCTTTCCACATGACCCAACCATCTCTGTATACTAATAGATATAATAAATTTTATTTACAAATTCCAACTAGATTTGGGCTTTTGTCCCTTTGGGATTTATTCATGTTGAGCAATATTCTTATGGGTTTTTGTCCGGTCACGAAGTATTCACATATGAATAATACATTGAGCTCTGTGGTGTAAGTCAGAATATCAACTGCTCCACCAATACAAATAGTATGGTACTATAGAATTTGTTAATTATTCAGAGAATACAGTGACTGTGTGAATAGTTATGATGGTGTCACGTCAAAAGGACGTGAAATAATATCAACTTACGTAGTTCCATGGATGCTGAGATCACTCGCAGACGAGTGGACAGCCGTAAAGTATAATTTTATTTTATTTTAAGGGCATGGCACCAAGAATGAAGTCACAGTCTTTTCCCACGGCATTAAGGTTCAAAATCGCGTGACAATCGCATGATAAAATGGTAAAAATAGCGTTTTTTCCAATTTTTGAGGTTAATTTTGGGTCTATTAAAAAACTTTTACGGTTATTCCCTAGATTTTAACGCATATTATTAGTGCAAAAAAAAAATACTCCGCGACTTTCGGGAAACGAGTTTCCGTCTTTCGGAAAAAAGGTCAGAGGTGTTTTTAATTTTTTTTGAGAAATCTACATATACAAAATATAAAAAATCTTTTACGGTTATTCCCTAGATAAAGGTTCAATGCATCTATCCTATTTTGTTCCAAAGCATATTTAGTAACGGTTGTCGAGATAGAAGGTCTCCCGTTTTTACAAATTTTTGAAATGTCGGTATACACACTCTTAATTTTTATTTAATGACAAACAAAAGCATAAAACAGACAACAACTTTAGATATAAGTAATAACATGTAGATAAGACAATTAGTGCATTCATAATTCAGCTGTCACCCGCAAGCATGCGCCACAGTTAAATTGTAGAATAGAATATAGTTCTATGAATTATTGATGGACCGTGGCAACTTTTGCAAATTGTTCGAATATATACGCAATTAAGAGTATGCGTATTGACATTTCAAAAATTTCTAAAAACGGGATACCTTAGATCCTGACAACCGTTACTAAATATGCTTTGGAAAAAATAGAGTAGATATATTGAACCTTTATCTTGGGAATAACCGTAAAAGATTTTTATACCTTGAATAGATTTTTCAAAAAAAAAAAAATGTGAACACTTCTGATCTTTTTTCCGAAAGACAAAAACTTGTTTCCCGAAATTCGCGCAGTATTTTTTTTTTGCATTGATGATGTGCATTAAAATCTAGGGAATATTCGTTAAAGTTTTTTGATTGAAGCGAAATTAACCCCAAAAAAATTAAAAAACGCAATATTTTCATGGGATTGTTAATTCATGTGATTTTGAACTTTAATGCCGTTGGAAATTACCGTGACGTCATAGTTGGGTCGGGTGCTTTAAAACGCTAAAAGCTACGGTGGAAAAGTGTTCGGTTAGTACTACTTTTCATTGACATTATAAAATGTTTTGAACAGCCAGCGATAGATGTCGAGCTTCTTTATGTTAAATTTGCACATATTGATAATAGTAGGATTAATATGTTAATATAAAAAAATAATTGGCAGTTTATTAGAATTATAAATTATAATGATGTAATAATTTGAGCGCAAAGAAGAAAATGAGAAATTTATTTTTTCCTTAAAATAAAATAAATTTAGATATAATGAATTTTTTTCTTCCTTAATACTTTTTTAATTTACGTTTTTTAAGAATGTATTTTTAGTATACGTAATATCTGATTATCAAAAAACTAAATAGTTTTTCGCAATTTATTTTTGTTATGATTTTAATGTTTGTAAAGGAATGAATGAACAAAAAATGGTAAAAATATGTACTTAAGGGCTTGGCACCAAGAATGACGTCACAGTCATTTCCCACGGTATTAAGGCTCAAAATCGCGTGAACAATCGCATGATAAAATGGTAAAAATAGCGTTTTTTTAATTTTTTAGGGTTAATTTTGGGTCTATCAAAAAACTTTTACGGTTATTCCCTAGATTTTAATGCATATTATCTGTACAAAAAAAAAATTTTTACTCCGCGACTTTCGGGAAACGAGTTTCCGTCTTTCGGAAAAAAATATCAAAGGTGTTTTTCAGTTTTTTTTTGAGAAATCTATACAAGATATAAAAAATCTTTTACGGTTATTCCCTAGATAAAGGTTCAATGCATCTACCGTTTTTTGTTCCAAAGTATATTTAGTAACAGTTGTCGAGATATAAGGTCTCCCGTTTTTAGAAATTTTTAAAATGTCGGTATGCATACTCTTAATGTATTTTAATTTGCCTGAGGCATAAATAAGAAATTTACCTGGGTACCTATATGTACTATTCCCAAATTTTATATGAAATTTAACTATAGTGCAGTAACGAGAGCAAATTTAATGGCATTTTGAGGAAAAAAATACAGTAGTCTACTTCCCTTTCATACTTTACGTATTTGGGGGCGCTGAATTCGAATTTCAACTTTGCCACCTCGTAAATGTGATGCGTTCTGAGATATTCGAGAAAAACTCAGAATGAAACGTTCTTTTTAGAGACTTTCGCTCATAACTCGAAAAGTATACATTTTAGAGAAAAGAATCTCGGGACAAGAATAAACTAGAGTAAATTTCCTACAAATAGCGATGATATTCATTTTTCTGAAATAAACCGCTTACGCGCTACTATGCGCTAAAAAAGGGCATAAATTCCACTTTTTTTTAAAAAATATTTTCTCTTTTAATTTATTGACTATAACTCAAAATATATAGAGTTTTTTGGAAAAAAAATGTTGTCCATAAATAAAGTACACTATATTTTCTACAATTAGTGCTAAGAAGGTTTCTGAGACAGACTAACCTCTATTACGTTAGAGCGCATTGAAGTTCACTATAGTACATTAGAAGCAAATTCTTCATTATTCAAAATGGATATATAACATTAAAAAAAATAAAAAAATCTACTAAACTTTCTTGATGCTATAAACACAAGGCTGAATTTTTATATTTAAATGTTTGCTACCCCTCAATAGCGATGGGTTGGTAGAAATTTGAGAATTCCTTAGAAACAAAAGCTCATTCTCCAGTTTTTTGTCCATAATGTGAAAATTAAAAACAATAGGGACAATTATACTAAGACAAAAATAAAGTAAATTTTATTATCTATGAACTACCTTAATAACTTTTTTTAGTCAAATAGACGATTCAGCAGCCAGAGTCCGTTAAAAATTTTCCATATCTCGAAAATATTCTAAAATTTCTACTTATTTTGGTTTACCGCCTGCAAATAAGAATCTAAACATTTTTAAGAAACAAAATGTGAAAATTCATCAAATTTCCTACAAATTATGTCTCTTGCGTTTTCGCCCTCGCGAACTGGTTCGATGTTCAGAAGCATCGAAATTTGGTATAGCGTGTCATTTTTTTTTTTTTTTTTTTTTTTTTTTTAATTTATTAACAACAAACAGGTACACTACATAACATATAAGTACATAATATTACATAACATCAAAACAATATACATAGTGCCCCAATTACTTGTTGTCTGTAAAATTTATAATTATATTAGTTATGTGTCACATACTTCAGACAAATATTAATGGTATTATATATATACACACACACACACACACACCCTCACACACATACACACACACACACACACACACACACACACACACACACACACACACACACACACACACACACACACACACACACACGCACACACATACATGAACATTGTTATACCCAAAAATGAACAAGGATCAGATTGGAAAGTGAGGACATGGGAGACGGAGGGAAGGGAAAAGGAAAAGGAAGGGAGGGGAAAAGGTGTTTGAGACGTGCATGAATTCATGTCAACTACTCGCAGAAATTCGGACATTAAGAGGCTGCGTCGCGTCGAGCCAGGCACCGTCGCGCACTACTTCTGAACTTGCCTAGCGATAGATTGAATACATCCACGCCACGCATCTTTGTATTAAACAGTCCGCATTTCCTGTTGAGAAATGAATTCTTGTAATAATTAGTATTACAGTGAGGTATGTAGAGTTGCACATCCATACGTCTAGACGCCAGCCTGGGCACAACCACACCGATCCTACCACGCAGTATAGGGCTATCGACATAATCATTCAGCAACTTAAACAAGAAAACCAGGTCAAGCTGATCTCTGCGTTCCCTGAGACTGGTAAATTTATAGTGAGTCAGAGCCTGCTCGTAGTGCTGAACCACGCGGTGCAGCCCATCCCGACGCAGCAATGATCTCAAGAATCTCCTCTGCACACCCTCTATTCTCTTGATGTGTACGTGGTATTGGGGGTTCCACACTTGGCTTGCATATTCCAGGATAGATCTAACATACGCATTGTATAACGTAATTGCAGCGTCGTTCTTTTTGAAGGATTTTGTACTCCTGAGGATGAAGCCCAGCATTTTGTACGATTTTGTTACAATGTTATCAATGTGGGTTGTGTACTGAAGCTCATCATCAAGAGTTACGCCCAAATCACGCATTTGACTGCATGATTCCAATACTGACGAGCCTATGCAGTAGTTAAAAATTACGGGATCCTTCTTTCTCGTAAACCTGACAACGTTACACTTTTTCACATTCAGTGACATTCTGTGCTCCTCGCAGTATTTGTGAAATCTCTCCAGGTCCCTCTGGACTAGAGAGCAGTCCCGAACAGTCACCACTTCGGAGTATATTTTCGCGTCGTCTGCGTAAACTAGTAATTTTGATTTAGTAAAGCATTTGTGAACGTCGTTAATATAGAGCACGAATAAAAGAGGTCCAAGGTGACTGCCCTGAGGAACTCCCGATGGAATTTGGATAGTCCCAGAGTTAAATCCATTCACTGTAACCGATAACGTCCTGGCTGACAAATACGAAGTCAGCCACCTGAGCAGATCACCGTGAACCCCCTGCCACTCCAGCTTTTTTATCAAAATTCTGTGATTAATTTTGTCGAAACACTTAGAGAAATCGGTATAGATCACGTCAACTTGAGAACGTCTGTCCATTGTCGACAGGATATCTTCGGTCAAAGTGACCAGGTTAGTTGTCGTTGATCTACCCGCATAGAACCCATGCTGATTTTCGTCTATGTACAATTTAGCCGCAGAAAACATACACTCGTACACAACCTTCTCGAACAGCTTTCCGAATATACACAATTTGGAAACGGGGCGATAGTTTCGCACGTCGCTCTTTGTTCCCGACTTGAATATAGGGACCACATGTGCATGTTTCCATCTCTGTGGAAAAACGCAAGACTTCAGCGATCTTTCGAAGATCATGATTAGTGGACGCAGCAAATGCTTGCCACATTTCTTTATCAGCAAAACCGGAATACCGTCCGGCCCTGTACTCTTCCCCACATCGAGAGAATTAATATAGCCCATTAGTTTCTTCTCATCCACTTCAATCGAGGAGATGTCAACACCAGTACCGCTCGTCTCTCCCGAAAAGTCCACAGGACGACCGTCATCACTCGCGAAAACAGAGCTAAAATATTTGGCAAAGAGCTCACAGATGCCGACACCATCCCCACTGCTTTCCTCTCCACATGTCATGCACCCAGGAATCCCAGACGAGGATTTCTTCGATTTCGTATATGAGAACAATGCTTTAGGATTTGATTTGATAGTTCCCTCCATGCAACTAATATAGTCTCGCCAACATTGCCTCTCCTGAATTTTAAATCTGCTCCTAAGTAATGAAAAAGTAGCATAGTCCAACCTATCACCGCGCCTTTTGAATCTAGTATGGTAAGACTGCTTTTCTTTAAGAATCTTTATTAGTGATGGGGTATACCACTCGGGGTACCCGACAATCCTGACACGTTTTTTTGGTACGAATAACTCAATCAGTCCATATAAGGTCTCGTAAAATCTGTCCAAAGATTCATCCACATCGTCAGTCGTCAGACGGTCCTCCCAGTCCACAATCGCCAGAGAGCTGTTCAGCTGAGCATAATCTGCTTTATTGTAATTATATGCTACCCGCGTGGCACTCTTCGCGCCGGGCTCAATAGAACATTGGATCTCTATGCAGATTGACTTGTGATGACGGTCCTCCGCGACCAACGGATCATCCACTTCCCCAACGACCAGATCAGCGTTTGACAGGACCAAGTCCAATATCCGCCCATTCTGGTTCTCACACCAATTAAACTGTTTCATATTAATTAAGCGTTGATAATACGAACTACGACTGTGGTACGTGTGTTACATACCATAGTCGTAGTTCGTATTATCAACGCTTAATTAATATGACACGCTATACCAAATTTCGATGCTTTTTAACAGCGAACCAGTTCGCCTGAGCGAAAACGCAAGAAACATAATTTGTAGGAAATTTGATGAATTTTCACATTTTGTTTCTTAAAAATGTTTAGATTCTTATTTGCAGGCGGTAAACCAAAATAAGTAGAAATTTTAGAATATTTTCGAGATATGGAAAATTTTTAACGGACTCTGGCTGCTGAATCGTCTATTTGACTAAAAAAAGTTATTAAGGTAGTTCATAGATAATAAAATGTACTTTATTTTTGTCTTAGTATAATTGTCTCTATTGTTTTTAATTTTCACATTATGGACAAAAAACTGGAGAATGAGCTTTTGTTTCTAAGGAATTCTCAAATTTCTACCAAGCCATCGCTATTGAGGGGTAGCAAACATTTAAATATAAAAATTTCAGCCTTGTGTTTATAGTATCAAGAAAGTTTAGTAGATTTTTTTATTTTTTTTAATGTTATATATCCATTTTAAATAATGAAGAATTAGCTTCTAATGTACTATAGTGAACTTCAATGCGCTCTAACGTAATAGAGGTTAGTCTGTCTCAGAAACCTTCTTAGCACTAATTGTAGAAAATATAGTGTATTTATTTATGTACAACAATTTTTTCCAAAAAACTCTATATATTTTGAGTTATAGTCAATAAATTAGAAGAGAAAATATTTTTTAAAAAAGAGTGGAATTTATGCCCTTTTTTAGCGCATAGTAGCGCGTAAGCGGTTTATTTCAGAAAAATGAATATCATCGCTATTTGTAGGAAATATACTCTAGTTTATTCTTGTCTCGAGATTCTTTTCTCTAAAATGTATACTTTTCGAGTTATGAGCGAAAGTCTCTAAAAATAACGTTTTCTTCTGAGTTTTTCTCGAATATCTCAGAACGCATCACATTTGCGAGGTGGCAAAGTTGAAATTCGAATTCAGCGTCCCCAAATACGTAAAGTATGAAAGGGAAGTAGACTACTGTATTTATTTCTCCGCGAAAACACCATATGACTAGACTATAGTCGGTACCCGTGAAAATTCACGGAAGATTCGCCCACACTCTTTTAATATTTTTTGACTAAAACGACCGAACCGATTGGATATTCAGCAATTCGTGTCGCCGATATGATATCTCTGTCTCGTTTGCACCCAATATCGTCGTCTCGCTTTAAATATTGCCTAAATAATTGCTATATATTGCGAAATAATTTTAATCACTAGGAATTTTACGAGTTGCCGCAATTATTGCTCGAAAAATTGCTCGTGTAAGAGTACCTTTAGATGTTCGTGAAACTTTCATAACATATTTTTCATATTTTTCAGGAGTGAGGTTTGCGACCTTTTCTGAATGTCACATTGATTGTGTGGAGGAAGAATTTTAAGTAGTAGTTGCATCAATACTATTATACACTATGTAATACAGAATGTATCGCAATAATGGAGTAACCAGCAAATGCTCTTTAGCAAAACATTTTTTTTTAGAAAATGAATCTGGGTTTATCGAAATAAACCCAAATACATCTTTGCATACTTCACAGAAAGCTTAAAAGCTTGTGTTGTGAAGTGGAGTAAGTCGGGGATTGAACTCGCGCCCACTGGATTAACAGTCGAGTGCGTTACCAACCAGGCTACCGACCACCTCAGAATTTTGATGTCTTTCAGGATAGGTGGCGAACCTTATTGCTGAATAAGTTGTGAAGAATATTTAATTTCAAAATCAATTTTCATTTGCTGTGATTTTAACGGGAAGGTAAACTCGTACAAAAGTTTTTGCGGGGGAAAATCAAAATGTTGATACTACGTTTTTCAATTTGGTTTAATCATAATTGTAGTATAAATTTGGGAAACATTACAACGTTGGGAACCATTGTGGTTTGTGAAAGTTTGGGAACACAGTGGGGCTTGTTGCGGTGGAACGAGGGTCTCGATAATTTAGTAATTACATTCTAAATATGTGTGTAGTTAATTTCAGTGATAGGTACTACAACCTACTCATACATAAAGGTAGGTACCCACTTTACTAATTCAGATAATTAAATTTCGTTACACATGGTATGGAAATTGTTTAAAACTTTTTGAGTGGGCTGATGTCAGGGCAGGATTAAGACCAACATAAGCCCTATTCACCGAAAATATTTTGAAACCCTTATATTCTATTCAATAATCTCAAACCACGTATTTTTCGGAGTAGAAAGAGAAAACATTTGCTCCCGTCACATTCATGTAATTTGCAACACATTTCTCCTATTTGTTTTACTCAAAACGCGTCTGTCCCTTAGGATCGAACAGCCGCGCTTCCTCACACCTTTTCTTTCACTCATGTGTATTTTTTAGGACATTATGTCATCATTTATTCTCTCATGTCTAAACTATCTAAGCTCATCCACTTTCATTCTACTATTTCATTCATTTCACTACACCCGTCTTAAAACCTCTATATATAAACTAACCTACATAATAACATCGTTGCACGTTCAATTCGGGTTATATTTGTTAATTTACTAAATTTGAGATAGTCATACCAATTTTTTTTTATTCTCTATCATCTGTAATATAAGATGTATAGGAACTTGTTATATTATTAAAATTTTAAAGCAATAAAACAGTGTAGACTAGAGATCATTAATTATGCAGGCGCACGCAATATACGTTATGGGAGTACACGGCACATGGTAGAATTTAAATAGCGGAGGAAAAGAGAAAATGAATCTTTGTGGTACCCCCTTGCCTTGACGCCCTGAGCAGATGCTTATTTTGCTTATTAATTAACCCAGCACTGGCTGATTTGTACGATATTCATGCATTCATGCATAGATTACGATAATATTATGTTTAGTAACCCAATCCACCTACTTAGATTCATGTTAACTCTACCACTTCGCCTTGAGAACATAGGGATATCACAAAGCTCTGCAAAAAATAGGGATATTTTAAAATATGCTGTTTTCTGGTAACATTATTGTTGTCCTTCATTTACACTAATTTACAGGATCAGAAGTCGTATTCCTGAGAGCGGTTAAACTGCGAGCTTAAAAGTAGGCATATTGAAACTAAAAAAAAAAAACGGGAGTCCGTAGATCTCGACAACCTTACTAAATATCCTTTGAAAAAAACTAGGGTAAATAGATTGAACCTTTATCTAGGGAATGATCTTAAAAGGTTTTTTTATATCCCGCATAGATTTATCAAAAAAAATTGTGAAAAACACCACCGAAGACTTTATTCCCGAAAGTCGCAATAAACCAATCTTTTTCGTGTTGATAATACAAGTATGCATTGAAATTTAGTGAATGACTGTAAAAGTTTTTTGATTGAAGCGAAATTAACCCAAAAAAAGAAGATTAACATTTTATCATGCGATTTTCTTAACACCGTGGGAAATGACCGTGACGTCATAGTAATATAATTATTTTAAGACACTGAAGCTACATTTAAAATTATACAAGTTTAGGAATTTTATAGAAATACGCGACACAGAGCTACGCCAAGAAATGTGAGGATGCCTCAATAATGTTAATAACGATAATGCTGTGTTTACACATGTACGAAAATAGAGTTTGTAAAAAAATGTAAGTAAACTCAAAATTTAGTAAAACTTAATTTTTAGGTATATCTTGTGTTATATTACGTTAAACCACTTCCTTGCATATCTTCAATTAATATTGGCCAAAGAATTAAAAATTTATTTTCAGAGGTTTCCTAGACTGAAAAGACATATGAGTACTAGAATTCGATGATCTTCTCTATTCGCGGCATTTATGAAAAAACTATGTTTTTTTTAAAACAATAGTAGATTTTAATTAATATTATACCTTCAAGAAGGGATTTTTCTCTGCGACATTCGCGAAAGGAGTTATTTTCTGAAAAAAAAAGGTTCTGAGGGGTTTTTAAAAATATATTTTTAGAAATCTATCATGACATAAATGATCTGTTTACCAGATAAAAGTTCAATGTATCTATTTCATTTTTTACAAAGCATATTTAGTAGGAATTTGAGATATTGGTTCTGGAAAAATATCCTTTGAGGACCCCATAAATCACATCTTATGTCTTTCTGAAATAGAAACACACGATTATGATAATGTTGATTGATTGGCTGCATTTGATTTTGTAATCCTTGTTTAATATGTAATCCTGACTATTAAAAGTGCCTTAAATAAGGGCTACAAAACAATAAACAATGATGAGCTGCTGAACTTCAAGTTTTGTTCATAATATGTATGTATAAAAATAGTAGCGATTACTAAAGGTAGAGAAACTTTTTAGCCAGACATAAATCTGCTTTAAGAATATTCTCTTATAAGTGTTGTGTAGGAGAGTTACAATACCACATGACAAATGGAATTCCTGTACATATTGTAGGAATGTCTCATACTAAATGTATGTAGATTGTAGGTAGACTCTATGTACATACGTGTAATATACAAGTATTATTCCACTCTGCTTCTAATGTACGAACATTTACTCGATCATTTGAGAAACGGCGAGAGAGACACTATGATATATCGAAATGTCGAGAAAATGGATAATATATGTTCGATGATACGATAAGTGCAAAAATAATGTTTTCAGCGACCTTTCTTTTGAAAAGCATCCTTGTTGTAGTAAAATCACACAGGAAAACCATTCGCGAAGAAAATCTCACATGGAAGATATCGTACTTTTTTATTTTTATTCAAACTTTATTACTTTTAGTAAATTTAAATAAAATTAAATGTATCAATAGTATTGTGTTTATGGTAAAACAGTACTATAATTTTAAACTGTCATCTAAGGAAAATATGTGTGCAAAATTTCAAGGTGTTGGGACATTGCAAAGTTATTAAAGTTAATAAATTAATTATAATTATTCATTATTTCGTATGCTTTTTGCCACCGTTGGGCGGCAGCGTCAGAAGATAAGACAATTAAGCTATCTGCTACATACAGGAGACATGTACCCTACAGAGCAAAATCCAGGTTTCTAAGCCATTCAAGGGCATTGGGTGTGGTATTAAGGGTATCTGCATATGGTCCGGGAAATGTTCTCAGAGGATAGTCTTCGACAATGTGCTTGATTGAGTAAATTAATAAAAGAGTGGTATAAATAGATAAAAAAACGCTAATTAAAATTTGACACAAGCATTCTTAAAACTCAGGAGTGGATTTTACATTCGTATCAGAGGTTTCAGTTCTATTCTTTTCAACTTATTTAATCACCGAAAAACGATCTGCTAACTGAGATTTGAGTTCAACTTCGAGATTATTCAAATTACCATATCTCCAAATTTCGATAAACGAGTGAGTGCACTCTTGCAGCAATATATTCCGTCTATTTATAAGAGACATTTTACGGTGATTTTTGGCGTTTGAGTGCAACTATGTTTTATAGATGTCATAACCTTTTGATCTCCAGTCTATGGTGTACACTTTGCAGTGTACATTAACACGTGTATAGAATGTATACACTGCTCTAGATGGCATCACGTATATTATGATAAAACGCTATTTTATTCTTCACGTACGTGGGGGTATTTTGAACTTGTCACGGTGCATTAACTTCATAATATAATACAGGGTCATCGGAAAAGAATGCCCCGTTTTAAAATGGAAAAACTTTGGAACCATTTATGTAAAATGAGTGATTCTTTCACGAGTGAGTTTCCGTCTTTCGAAAAAAAGATCAGAGGTGTTTTTCAACTTTTTTTTTGAGAAATCTATATAAAATTTAAAAAATCTTCTACGGTTTTTTCCTAGATAAATATTCAATGCATCTACCCTATTTTGTTCCAAAGCAAATTTAGTAACAGTTGTCGAGATATAAGGTCTCCCGTTTTTAGAAATTTTTGAAATGTCGGTTTGCATACTCTTAATGTAAATTTGTTTAATGCATGATACGAGTACAATGCGTTAGTGCATGCGCAGAATGACTGCGCAGTCGGCAACGTCAACCGATGCTTTTTATCTACCGCCTCTCGATGACAAAATTTACATTAATTAGCTACCGTATAGTGAACGATTCAGTCATTTAACGTGGATGGTTCCAAAGTTATTCAATTTTAAAATGAGGCATTCTTTTTCGATGACCCTGTATTGTACATTGGAGCACTTCTATAACATGGTTATGTTGCACCAACACCTAATAATATTAGCACGAAGAACATTTCATAGTGAATGACTTGGAAAATAAACGTTTGGGAGGTTAGGGACCCAACTATGACGTCACGGTAATTTCCTAGTCATTTCCCGGGGCGTTATGGTACAAAATCGCATGAACAATCGGATGATAAAAAGTAAAAAATAGTGTTTTTTAATTTTTTAGTAAATTCCTTTTCATTCAAAAAGACTTTTACGGTCATTCCCTAAGTTATAATGCATATTATCAATACAAAAAATATCTCTGCGATTTTCGGGAAACGAGTTTCTCTCTTTCAGAACAAAGATCAGAGGTGTTATTCACATTTTTTAAAGAACTCTATATAAATATAAAAAATCTTTTACGCTCATTACCTAGATAAAGGTTTAATCTATCTACCCTATTTTTTTTCAAAGCATATTTAGTAAGCTTGTCGAGATCTAAGGTCTCCCGTTTTTAGGAATTCTTGAAATGTCATTATGCCTACTCTTAATGCTGGATTTCACCAACTTTTTAGGTGAGGAATATAGGAACCACCTGTCATAATATTCCATACAAAATTTGTACTAGGTGGTTCCTATTTTCTCTATTATTACTCACCTAACAAGTTGGTGAAATCCAGCATAATAAGTCTCGAAAGATCTATGGTAGAATAGATTAATGGTGATTGTCTACACCGCAAGGGACACACGCCATGTTTTTCGTTATTTATGTAAGTAACTGGGTCTCATAATATAAATTGAGTTTGAGTTCAAGGCGAGATGCGAAGACTTCTCCAAGATGGCTGAGTGATATACGCCTCTCATCTTCTTTAATGAAATCTTCAAATTAGATAACAACAGTCTACTGGCGACGTCACATTAGATTTACATATTTATATTATGCTACCCTGCTAGGGATGCGACATCTCTTACAGAAATATCGATCGTGATCCTGAAACTTTGCAAACGTACGTAAACTCGGTGACAATACATTTTTGTATAATATTGAATCATCGTCAGATTTTAGTCAGATTTTGTTCAGGACAAGCTTCGAACCTAGAACAGGCAGAAGAAGTGTCGGTAGGCCTCAAGCACGGTGGTCGGACGATGTAAGACGAGTTGCAGGAGGCGGTTGGATGCGGTCTGTCCAGGATAGAGAGCTGTGAAGATCAATCAAGGAGGCCTATGTTCAACAATGGACGCAGGGAGGCTGACATGATGATGAAGTCTCAGAAAACACCGAGCGATCGTAAGGATCCAGTCACCTCATCCCGCCGTGTTTGGTATCTCACGAAAGTGCTTCACGAGTAAAACTAATATGTTTTTACAAATTTTGATTCTGTCTTTATTCTTGGTGGGCGACGCCATTGGAATGAACGAATCTAAGCACCTCGGAAGGGCGTGTTTGGTATTGTTTGGAAAACCGCGAAAAACAGTTCTAAGATGTGAAGTCATAAAAATCACGTTTTTTTTTTAATAATTTGATCTCTGATCTCCAAGATGTAGTCAGATGGGGACGACAGCGGCGGAGATTCTGGCACCAACATGCGTCAAGAATGAACAACGCCAGACTCCTATACATCGCTTTGCATGGGGTGCCTGATGGTCAACGCCCGCCAGGAAAAATACCGAAGCGATGGAGAGACAGCTGGAGTTCCACATCACAGGAGAACAATCCTGTCAATACAGACTGGCTGAGTCTAGACACAGTTTAAGAAGAAGAAGAATTTGATTTTTGATTTTTTTATACGGAGAAATATTATCTTGCTTTTCTTATCAACGATTATTAACGATTCTGTGTTCCCGTTGGCATCTCTAAACGTCAGAATTAGATGTGTTCACTTCAATGCACATTTATCAGAAAACCTCGTATATTTTTTCTTTCCACTTCCACGATGTAATATTATTATTATCTTTCTATATAATATACATTAAATATCTATATCTACATGTAGCTGTACATAATATAATGTAACTTGTATATTGCGGAGAACCTCTCTATCTCATGGTTATGTATACAAGAACAAGCAAATAGAAGGTTAGGTTATACAGGGATCACAAATTAATTTCATTTGGGGTCAGTTTTTGAAAATTATTATACTGTCGTGGTCCGTTTTGTGTTTGTTGATATTGAAGGAAAATCCCGCGGGCTTAAGGCCCTCTACATCCCCGGGTAGCTCAGGCGCATCAATAGCGACCTCTTTACATGCACTCCTAGGCAAATCTTATTAAGAGGTGGGCTCAGGGTTAGCCTTAAGGGAGCCCCCTTAAGGGTGTATTTGTTGACAAGCAACCAAGGTCGTATTCAGACCAAGTCAGGAATTTCTTTCGAGGATGGTGTCGACCTCTAGCCCAGAGACAATAAGTAGCATCAATGGGCGTCGCCAGCTTCGAAGATGGTTGCAGATTTCATCTAAGATTATGATAAAGTAAATTGCGCCTCAGGCAAGAATTTTGCCATAAAACATAAGAAGGTAGATAAAGAAGAGTCGTTGAAAATTTCAGTTTATTCTTTGTGATAAAAAAATACTTAAGAAGAATGCAATGCATAATAAACCAAAACTTTAATTAGTGCCATAGCCAAAATTTTGTAATAAAACAACTGTGATTTAAAGGATTTTCACAATAATTATTTAAAATTCCAACGAATGATAAAAAAGCGATGTTATTAAGTTTAAATTTGATTTTCTTAAATTACTTTTACCATATTTACAACAATTATAAATATTAACTACTGTTTTCTTTTAAGGTCCGCACAAAATATGCCGGCGGTTCAAATCCGGACCGCGGTCCGCCATTTGGTGACCCCTGGGTTAGAAGAAAGAGATTGTATTCTGGCTAAAGGCACCTGCAACAGAAGGGTTTATGTGTGTTTTTTTCTTTTTATTTTGAGATAATAGACTCAGAAAAGAAACAAAAGATCCGTAAAAAGATTTCATTCGAATAATTCGTTTGTTTTCTTCTTTTTTTCATTTTATTTTATTTGTTTTTGTGCCTCACCAATATAAATGGACTAATATACATTAATTTCGATATACTTACTTATAAATATCTAGACCACTAAAATCACACAGAGGTAGATTTTTCTTTTTAAAACAATTTTATTTAACTTCATCTGGCGTTTTCTGTTGTCTGATGTTAGTCTCTTCATTTTCCCGCGGCGTTAAGGTTCAAAATCGCATGAACAATCACATGATAAAATGTAAAAAATAGCGCATTAAAAAAAAATGAGTTAATTTCGCTTCAATCAAAAAACTTTTACGGTCATTCCCAAGAATTTAATGAGTGTTATCAATACAGAAAAAAATTTGCGACTTTCGGCAAACGAGTTGCTGTCTTTCGGGAAACTAAACGCAGCCGTTGAGACGCTGACTGGCAGATGGATGGTCTGGAAGTGGTGAAAGTGATCACATTAAATCAGCCGGCGATCAGTCATAAGCCTGATGAAAACTCCATCCTTTGCTATATATCCGTTGAGATAACTACTTGTTATTTCAACTACGACATGTAGAAAATCCTATGTTTGTCGAGAGTTGTGCGAAAAAAATAAATATTGTAATTAGTTCTCACTTGGCGTCGAGTACTGGGTTTCTTTGGTCACATCACCAGAAGAGAGTCAGGAAACCTGGAAAAAAATATAATCATGGGTTCCAGGCAAAAGAAGCAGAGGTAGATTTCCTGCAAGATGGTGCGACCAGATTAAGGAAATGACTGGGAGAGACTTGTGCTCGGCGGTGGGGATTGTGGAGAACAGAGAGGACTGGAGGCGTTTTGATTTGTCCGTGGGTAGCTCCACAAATCACGACCCTCAGCAATTAGGAAACGATGAAAGACAGTTCTCTCTACCTATCACACAAGGGATGTGACGTAATATACTAGACAGAGAGAAATAAAATACCGTGTTCATTATGTAATACAGTCATACGAGATCATATGATTGTGATATTATTGCAGAGATTCTATGTAGTATGTAACTCTACAACAATTTGGCAGGGGAGTGTAATGGAGGGTCGTAAAACAGTTTGCTTGCCAGGGGTCTGATGTGTATCTTCCTAATTTAACACCCACATACAATAATAACTTTATAGCTCGTGTCTTAAGATGTCTAGATGGAAAATGTGATATTATTATATGACAGATATAGTCCTCGAACTCGAACAGACAGAAAAGCAATTGCATGAACTGAAAATGTTGCATCAACTCCTCAGCAGATGGCGTTAGCATCTGAAATGTTGGGACAATATGAAATAAGTTCCAGCAGTAGCATATATACAACTTTAAAAAATTACACAATTGACAGCAGGATGTGGTGGAATGGGTGAACGTTGCCCTGGGCATAAAGTGATCACTTAAGCTAGCCAAAGCCGACTCGCAAGCGTCAGAACACCCATCCTGCTTCTTCTCTGAAGGAGTTCACATAATGCTGCATTATGTGAATGAAGATGCCTCTCGTCTCTGTTGAGGAAAAATAACTGTAAAAAAAACTCCAATTACATGAACACTTTTTAAGAGACCAGAGTTAGTCAAGGTGCTCTTACACGAACAATTTTTCGAGTTTTCGAATGTATAGCATTTTTTTCTGCAATAGTTAAAGCGATATAACGATACTGTGTGCAAACGAGAAAGATCACGATGTAGGCGATTCGAACTGCTGAGTATCCAATCGGTTCATTGGTAATTTTTGTCACTTTTTATGTTTTATGCCAAAAATTTCACTTGTGGCGCTATGCGTTTGTCTTGTGGGAAATTATCCAGAAATATATATCCAGCTGAGATAATATTGATAGACAACCAGATTCATCACTTCACCCATTTTTCGACAATATTAATTGTCATCCTGTCATCTTTCATTCTATCAACATGTCCAAAGCATCTCAATTTATTCACTTTCATTCTCGTCACAACACTAGTCTTGCACTCACCCATTTCCTACAGACAGTCTTATAATTTTCAAAAATGGACCCCCAACGAAATTATTTGTTGATCCCTCTTATAGACTATTGAAAATCTCAACACTTTAAATAAATATTTATGACATATCTGATGTTCAGATTCTGAACAGATTTTATAAGGTGATAAATGCATGACGATTACCTGAAAGTCTCATTCATGTCTCAGAATACCATAAACGTAATATCTGCACTAGACATATGTATTATACAGATTTCTATACGTCGTACTGTATATTGTATATGTTGTATAATGCAGTATGTCTGCTGAACTATCGTTTCCAAGTTTGTGTGAGAGTTAGAGAGAATCTGATTGTGCCCTAATTGTATTAATCACATTCATACAGTTAGTGAGACGTTCTGTACGACGTCTTATATGCTCGAAACTTTATTGAATTAGCATAGCAGAGACTTATATTATATCTAGTATGGTGAGGTAACAACCGGCGCAACGTGAGCATTGCACAATTCTAGTGTTGTTGAGTATTAGGAAGATATTCTAATAACAATAATAGTAAATACATAACAACTCAAAACTTAGACAATATAGATAGAGAATTAAAATCGCTGGATGATGCGGCCTTCCGCGGAGAGGTGAAGAAGTACCTCGTTGATAAAGTTTTTTATTCCATTGACGATATGTTAAATAATTGATTTTATGTATGACGAAATGTCAATCAGAGCCCTTTACACTCTGATTGGCATTGACCTGATAATGATTTTTGTTATTGTTAATTGTAAAATTGCATATTATCTGTAAAAATTGACGAGTCCAGGTGCCCGAATGGGCCTACGGACGATAGAAAACAATAAAACAATAGATAGATTCCTTATTGGTCATTATAGTGCACATAAAAAAACATAGATAGGCATTTCAATTCAAATTATAGACGGAAAAAAAGTGAAACAACTAAATATTTATATTAAAATCCACAAAAAATGACTTTAGATGTCGCGACTAGTATTCGAGGATTTGCACCCTCATCATCAGGCGATTGTGAATAAAGTTAAAGACATTTATCAATATGTACGTACAGTAAACTGACCAATGAATGGCTAAATATTTACTTAAAAAATCCAAATTGCTTCAGTAGTTCATTGAAGGACTCCCACGGGCTTAAGACCCCTAACATTCCCGGGTAGCATAAGCGCATGTAGCGTCCTCTTAGCCCGCAGTTTTAGGCAAAATATTTTTAAGAGGTGGACTCAGGGTAAGCCAGAAGGGAGTAAAATAAAAACAGGTTTGAGTAAAAAGGTGTGTGGATGGAACGGTTGTCTCGGCTTCTGTATGTAACCGATCGTTAACGCCTTTTACTCATGAACACAAAAATCTTGTGGACGCTCGCCAGAGTGTGCAGGAGCCATAAGGCTGGCCACATACATTACGAAAATCATAGACCGAAATTGGGATTATTAGTGGAGAAGTTCGACTAAAACTTCGTAAATAAAGTATATCAAGGTCGCATTGTTACCCTGATTCCGAGTTCAGAGAGAGGTTCGGATCGAACTTTTTTTACAAACAACCAATTTCTGGCTATAAATTTCATGATGTATTTGGCCAGCCTTAGAGAAAATAAATTTCGTATCACAGTTGCAGGTACATTAACGTTATAGATTAATTTTGAAATATAACTTGTAGGTAGCAATGATAGGGAGTAAGAAGAAAGTAGGGGTGATTATATTTTTATGAAGCCAATAGGAAATAATATCATCATGAGACTGAGAGGAAATCTAGGAAATATAAGTAAGGCATTGGAGGAATATGGATCTTATGGATGGGTGGATATTGAAGTAATATTATAATATTAAAAAAATGTAATTTATTTAACGCGATTGCGAGTGGAAAATGTTGAAATTAAAAAAAAATAGGAAGAAGAAGAGCACTCAGTGAGCGAGAAAAAAATCACAGGAGGAGTGGAAGTAGCAGAAGCGTGGCAGGTGACCCGTGATATAATCGACAGCTTCCCAACTGCTAGGGGAGGCAGGAAATGCAGATAAGTTGATAAATCGCGGGGTATTATTCACCAGGACTGTGATTTCAAAATAACGATAGAGTCGTGCAGTTTAAAAGTATGCATACCGACATTTCAAAAATTTCAAAAAACGGGAGACCTTCTATTTCGGCAACCGTTACTGAATATGCTTTGGAACAAAATAGGGTAGATGCATTGAACCCTTATCTAGGGTATAACCCTAAAAGATTTTTTTTATCTTTAATAGATTTCCCAAAACAAAATTTTAAAAACACATCTGATCTTTTTTCCGAAAGACGGAAACTCGTTTCCCGAAAGTCGGGGAGTAAATTTTGTTTCTTGTACTGATAATATGCATTAAAATCTAGGGAATAACTAAAAGTTTTTTGAGAGACGCAAAATTAACCCCATATCTTATTCTTATTCTCTATCTCTATCTATATATTATTATTATTATTTTCATATTTATTTATATTTTTCTTATTTTTCATACACTTGTATGTAATGTGTATATCAAATTAATGTCACAAGTGGTTGGTTGGCAGATATTGCCTACGGCAATAAACCCGCCATTTGGAAGATATGTTTTTTTTTCAATAAAGATTTATTTATTTATTTAACCCCAAAAAATGAAAAAAAAAAACGCTATTTTTACCATTTTATCATGCGATTGTCACGCGATTTTGAACCTTAATGCCGTAGGAAAAGACTGTGACGTCATTCCTGGTGCCATGTCCTTAAATAACGGCAATCTGTCAATTTATGGTAAAGGACAATGCTCATTTAGTATGGAAAAAAAAACCCAGGCCCGGCGCAAACGAAATGCGACTCAAATGATAGGTAAAATGATTAGATTATTGAATAACCTAATCAAATTATTTTCGTACTACTCATCGAAATCAATAGCTAAATATGTGAAATACCTTTCGATGTTTACATGGGTCACATAGGTCAGTTAAAAACGCGGACATGTTCCTATTCTATAAAAAAAACACATATTATGAGGAGGCATATTTACATTTCTAAACAATTAAAAAAACGGGACATCTAAAAAATCTCGACAACCTTACTAAATATGCTTTAGAAAGATTTGGGTAGATACATTGAACCTTTATCTAAGGAATGACTGTAAAATATTTTTTATATCTATTATAGATTTAAAAAAAAATGTGAATAATATCTCTGATCTTTCTTCCGAAAGATAGCAACTCGTTTCTCGAAAGTCGCAGAGTTTTTTTTTTGTGTTGATAATATGCATTAAAATCTAGGGAATGACAGTAAAAGTTTTTTGGATCAATCGAAATTAACCCCAAAAAGATAAAAAAACGCTATTTTTAACATTTTATCGTGCGATTGTTTATGCGATTTTGAACCTCATAATCAAAAATAAATAAAATCTTATTCAACAATGAACGTTCGTCAACCATTTCGAATATCATAAAAATGTATCACAAGGAGACGGTTGTTTCTTTTTAAGCACACAGAGAATTTAGTGGTTACTCCATTATTGAGATCTACCGTAATATTGTAAAGGTAAATATAAGATCAAGAATGTTCCTTCCTGAAATATTATTATGTCTACATAAACGGAGTGGTGTAAAATGCAAATGGCCTAATTAATTATTATAGATGTTCCCATTAAAATATAAACGATCTCTTTAATTATTATGGCCCCGCGAGGAGTGCGAATGCGATTTTTGGGAAAAATATACCAGCGACTATTATTCCAAGTAAAGTGTACTCTGGAGACTCGAAGATGGAGAGCAGTGGAGATTGGAAGAGGAGAGAAGACGTGGAGTTGGAAGAGGAGGAGGTGGTTTTCCACACGAAAGCTTTTATATGCAGCAGTCACGTATGACCAAGATTTTACTAAATCGGGGCACAACAAACTTAAAACATATACACAGCTACTTTCTTTTTAATGCATAAATTATTTACCAGGCGGTTTAAAAGTTATCTATCTATCTGTCTATAGGCAGAGAGGATAAAGCGCCAGATTGCCCTATCCTTACACATACTGCTAGCTTCCGATTCCGTTTCAAAGTTATTCGTAGTTAAATCTAAACCCGCTTAGCGACCCAGAAGAAGCAGGACACGTGTTCGAAATCGCAGAGGGCATGTGCAAAATGAATCTTAAAAATTGGAGGCTTCGCGAACCATGAATAGAAGCGCAGGACGACCACATTTGAGAGGGAGAGTCGACCTGGTACGACATGTCGGCGTAGTCTGGATGCAGTCTGCACAGGAGAGGGTGACATGGAGACTAATCAAGGAGGCCTTTGTCTGAACCTGATAAGTATTTTTTTTTTGGGTCATGAGTTCAGAGGAAAAAAGTGCGAATTACTCCACTCGATCATCTCCGTTGGAAGGAGACAAAGTTCTTCAAAGTTCTTGTTCTTCTTCTTCTTACAAATATCTTCTTCCCCAGTCTCAATCCTGCGTATTGGTTTGCAGCAAATTCCTACATCTTGTTCTCCATTCCTCTCTGTCTCTCGCAGCTCTTTTCAGCTCGGCATACTCGTATGTGGTGCAGTTCATGTCCACGTACACCTGTACATCGGTACTGCTGTCGGGGGCGCCCCCTGTGGTTTGTTCCCTCGACCACTCCCTCTATTAACTATGTAGGAGACCCTCGTGGCGCATATTGTGGTCGTCTCTCGGAGATGGTTCCAAGTCAGTGCCTCCGTTCTAGATATAGGAACTGGTAAAGGTATTAAAGAGGTTATTTCGAGTTGCCCAAGACAGGTACACTTTCTCTCGGGTGATAGTCAACGTTGGAGAGACCTTAACATGTCACCAAAAGAAGAAGTCAAATATATATTGGCAAATTATATTTCTATATGATCTGGCTTTGAGACCCTCACACTTCAAGGTACGAATTTGTTGCCTCCTTTGCGTTTTGGTTATTCCTCTACTGCCAATAAAAGGTAACCAGTAAATGCCAGTAAAAAAACATTCCCGACTCACTGGCTCACCTGGGCGCCCTGGACCACGGTCAACAAGTTCGGAGAATGCCACTAAAGTTATGTCTACGTAACTTTGAATTACTTAATTATGTCTATCGTTAACTAAACATTAACACAATGAAGCAGAACATTCTGAGAACATGGACTGTATTCTCCTAAGTAAGAGTTTTATGTCTTACTGGGAGCCTGGGAGCTTCTTATCATATTAACATAATTCTTACAATGTATAGTACTGCGTGTTGGTAAATAATATTATAAAATTATATTACTGGGTAGAAGATAGGTATACATATGGCAATACAAGCGCGTCGGAGTAAAATACTAGCTGCAACCTGTCAAAAATGATGCACAGTAAATTCAATTGTTATTTAGAATATAGTATTTTCTATTCCACTCAATAATATTTGTACTACAATATTTACCAATTTGCTTTATAAAACAAATGTTCTAAAATAAAACCGCGGCAGCGCAAAAGAAATGTAACTCTTCCTTCTGGGTTGTTCGGGCGTTGGCTGCGTGTATGTTAATTGTCTCGAGCTTTCGACAGCGATACTGCTGCCATCTTTAAGATGAAGCGAAATGTAACTCAAATGATAGGTAAAAATGAGTAAGTAATTAAATACTGCATACGGGGCTTCATCGAAATCAATGGCTAAATGCATGAAATACTTATTTATCTGGTAAACATAAAAATCTAAAAATATCGATGTCATTCGATAACTGCGCAAAACATTTTTGTAGGCTCGTAGCGTCGATCAAGAAATGTGGTGCTATCCGAATAATTTTCGATGACAGCTGAAGGCGCTTCCATCGCGAAATGTTTTAAATTTCGTATTATTTGAACAACTTGCAGCCCGGTTTTGACGAGAATTACATTATAAAAATGATATTAGGTCGTATAGATAGATATATCGCAATACAAGCGTTGTTGGGATAATATATTACTGTATTATGATGCTTATTTTATGTCTTCCTTGGGAACAGAGCTCCCTGTATTACTACTGCTGTTGCAACGAATAATATATTCGGCCGGGAGCATGTCCGAATAGCCGGATATTCGGCCAAACTATTCGGCCTGAATAACGTACGTACGAATTTTGGTTCGCAAACAACATTATTCCAAGTATCGCACATGCTGCTCTCTGAATGGCCCGCTGAAATAAATCGCATAAAACTTGCCAACGTTTGACAGTTAAAATCTGAGATTTATATAGGTAATAAAATAATTATTGGTTTTTGCCAATACTTGGTTGGTTGAGTACATGGTTGGCGCAGTTGGTTTGGGCGGCAGTCTCTCAAGCGGGAAGTTCCAGGTTTAAACCTCGGCGGTGGCGATGTATTCCACACTTTGCAATACAGGCTTTTAGCCTAGTGCAAGGTGTGCAGATAAGTATTTGGGTTTGTGTATGCAAGCCCAGATCCTTTGCTAAAAAAAAACTTGCACAAAGATACATTACCATACATTTATAATACAATATACTAAAAATCTATTACGTCACGAATATGACTTAACCTAGACATGGTACACAGCCTTAATTTTCTGCGTGTTTTTATAATCTCTTGTTCCTGTTTTTAGATATTTTATTCGGCCGAATAGTAGTCATTATTCGGCCGAATACTACAGAAAAGGTCGTATGGGCCGAATACCGAATAGTAACCGAATACTCGTTACATCTCTAGTTGCTATGTTGTTGCTATACATGTTGCTATACATGTTGCTATACATGTTGCTAGGCTATATAAAGATGAAACAACTCGGCGCTGCTGGGAGAAGAGTGAGTTGAATAAAGCGAAGAAGGCAAAGTGGAGTGAGGCAGATAATATGGAAAACAGGTCGGGAACCTTTATTTTACATCAACAAAACCATTTTTTATACAAATATGTTTATCTTTTATGCCAAAAGAAAACATTATTATAATTGTTATTGATTTTATATGTAAATATTATGTGTAGGTACTGAAGAGTTAGAAGAAATAAGAAAACAGGTGCATATAAGTATTTTGTAGGTACTCATAAACACGAAAATGATAATATTGCTGTTGGTTTTAGTATTTTTAGGTTAGTTTTTATATATTTTGTTTACAATATTCTCAAATATCTCACTGTTTATGACTTACATTAATGTTTCAACTTATATTATTATATTCAGTGATTTGTTTCAATTTTCTGCCTGACTTCCATAATTTGACTAAACATTGTTTTGACTACATATTATTACTGATTACTTTGACTTCATTTTTTTTTACTTACAATTTCTTGAATTACCTGACCTCTCATTATGAATATTGTTTTATCTGTATTGACTAGTTGTGTACACATGTAATAGGGCATTACTTGAACTTGATCGCACTCGAAAAAACACGAAAATATTTAGCCTGCGGCGCTAATTTGTCTCTTTTTATGCCACATCAATATCAACATTTTACTTGTCCTACTCCAACCTAGAAGTTCTTTATAATTCCTGTAAATTTTCGAGAATTTTGGATTCATATGCCTAAGTAAGGGGAGCGACGAAGTTGATTTTCGCGCGGGCGGCAGAAACCCACGCTTCGCATAATAACCGTGGTTATTACATTTTTTTATTTATTTATTACATATGGAACAGATACAGTCACAAAAACAAACATTGACAGGTACATTAGTACAAAAATACATAAGACCAATGACATCCATTCACAATTAGAACACAAGCAAAACAAATATATTACATTACATAGTTAAACATATATATATATATATATATATATATATATATATATATATATATATATATATATATATATTATATTTATAAACCATTTATGGTAGGGAAGGAGGAAGCATGGGAAGAGGAAGAAGAAGAGGACGTGTAGTCGTGTAATCCTTGTTTCATATAACTTGGCCACTGGCTACGTAGTAATTCTATACAAAAAGTGTGACAAGACGGATGAAACGAAATGTAAGAACCAACGATTGGCGACGGCTGATTTTAAAGAAGGTACGGCTAGGGTGATACTCGCTCCTTACACAAATATTGGCATAGGAATTACCGTAATAACATGTCTACACACGAGACAAGATAATTTGTCAAATTTCTTCTTTACCTCTGCGAGAGTATACCGCGTACTATCATCTACCACCAGGTAACAAGACAGAAACTCATACATATTATTAGAATATTTCCTTACAATCATTATTATTTTCTAGTTGTTTTAGATCCTGTATGGTTTCAGGGCAATATGCCCTGAGTAAAAATAGTTCTATTCAGGGGCGTCGCCAGCCTCGGAGCTAGGGGGGGGGAAAGGGGGAACAAGAATCTTGATATAGCATGAAAAACGCGTAAACAGCGCCGCAAGCGATTTTTTTTGTGAGACATAGTGAAGAAGGTCGTGATTTGGTTTGGTTTATTGGAAAATGTACATAATATATTGTATATATATATATTTTTAAATGAATCTGGGTCGGGTTATCGAAATAAATCCAAATACATATTTGTACACTTCACAGAAAGCTTGAAAAATTTGCACAATAATGTATGAAAAATTATTTTTATAAAAAGTAATAAAAAATAGCACCGCAGGCAATATTATTCCTTCTCTTGTTCTTAGCCTCTTTCTCTCCACCGCTGGATATAGGCCTCTTCCTGATTCATCCATGATTCTCCACTCATGTCCTACCAGTTCGACATAAAATCTAGTTTCTATGACAATATCATATAAAGGTACTTACATTGCATATCAATGATGATGGTTGATAATAACGTTGGCAGAAGATGGGAATTGTTGGCTCTGCATGAGATCTTGCTGAGCAGATCGTCTCTGGTGAGAGCTGGGAGGCGAACTGGAAGACCCATGGGCTTCAGAGCTCCTTTGGATCTGTGTCGAGCCATCACTGAACCGTATTCATCCGGACCAGCCCAGCCTGTACTTGGTAGAACGTCGTCGTCACGAAACCATCGAACCGTTGGAGATGGATTCCCTGGAAAAATATAAAAAAAATGCAATTAATTTCATTTTTTTTTGTAACTGGTATGTAAAGTAGAACCACTACATTTAGCTGTTAATCTCCGAAGGCAGGCTCATTTGTACAGACTACGATTAATTTTAATACGCCGTTATTTGAGAATCTGGACGACGTAGTCGAATTAAGTGGTTCTCAGAAACCTCTTCTTCCGCTCAAGTATATCCTTTCATCATTCATCTTCTCTATAAATCTCAACCATCTCAACTTGTTCAGTTTCATTCTAGTTACAACATTTATTTATTTACACTTCTGGTGAACAAGATACAGCGATATGTTAAAAACAGGTACGAATATAAATAATAAAATTCGTTCACTAAGGCGAGCTTATCGCAATGCTGCGATCTCTGTCAGCTAACCTCAACATCCGATTTACAGTCACTCAACTCTTTAATCACTTCATTTCTTGTCCTATCTCTCAACATTTTTTTCACATATTCTACTTAGCTATCTATTCCTTGTGATAAATCTTGTTTTCGCAATGTAATTGAATCTAAAATGTGTGAAATTGTTCAGATAATGCAGTATTCCCACAACAGTGTAGAAGAATTCAGGATGAACATTGTCGGGCTTAGACCGACCTCGACAGGCTTAAGTGATCACTTTACACTCGAGAAACATTTCATTCAGTTCACCCCGACTGGGATTCGAACCCAGACCTTCGTCTCGCATAGTAGGAATCATATCCACTACACTACGAGGAGCGACGGTTGTGTTGTCGAATTTCATGTACATTATAAGTACACATGAATTGTTTCATTTCTTACTGTTGATTCGTTCAGATAATTCTAGATCATGTACAAAGAAACATGTTTAACTAATTAGTAATTATCATTTTAACTAGTCATGTGTAATAATAATGAGTAAAAAAATATATTTGAAACACCTGAATATTTCAATTATTAATTGCAATTAATTACCCTATGTGCGCAGTGCTAATT
Source organism: Ceraclea dissimilis (assembly GCA_963576895.1). NCBI lineage: Eukaryota > Metazoa > Arthropoda > Insecta > Trichoptera > Leptoceridae > Ceraclea > Ceraclea dissimilis. The sequence goes on from OY756374.1 coordinate 465,072, forward strand.
AGAATATTTTATGAAACAATATTATGCGAATTATAAATTAAAATTATCTAATTAGCGTGTGATAATGGCAGGTGTTGAAAGTCATGGAGTTTAGCATTTAAAACGAATCACAACGCTTTTTATGCGGGGTAAACAAAGCTACATATACGCTCACATATTCCAATATTTTCATTTAATTTTTCTTCAAAATGGTCGACGTTATTCTGTGAGTATTTTTTTCAAATAAATCTGCACATATTAAAATAAACACAAATACGCAAGATAGAAAAACTTGAGCAAGTCGTCAGTGAGGTTCGAACCCAGGACACCTGTTTTGCAGGCGAGCGCGTCGCCAACCCATCTATCTCTTCTTCCAGACCGTGTCCCTTGTGGGGTTGGCAGAGAGGACAGAACGCCAGATCGCCGATCCTTACACACCCGTTGCTTCTGTCACATCCATGCAATTCGTCATACACGCTCTCCGATTTATTTTTCTTACAACGCGTCTATCCTTGAGGATTTAGTCAACACTACCTCGTTTATCCTTATACATCTTTTTGGTCACCCTATCGTCATTTATTCTCTCAACATGCCCAAACCTGGTGGCTTTATATCGAGTAGTATACATATTTATATTATTCATCTACTTACTAAATTGTAATATTGTTACGTCTTGTAAATTTTGCAATAAAACACGATAGAAATACCATAAGGAATAGAATATAAACGTTCATATGTGTAAAATATAATTTGTATATAGGGTTGCCACTTTTCAAAAACCCCGGAGATTGGAGATTTCAGAAAAAAACCGTAGGCTCTGACATTTTTGCCACCCCCCCCGTCGATGAAATTTTATTTAGTCTAAATCCAAAAATCCAAAGGGGGGGGGGGGTCCCCAGAGGAAAAGTTACAAAGACTAGAAATGCTAACCTTGGGCAAGAAAAAATCGTCGACGGAGGGGGGGGGGGGGGGCGGGGGAGGGAAATTTTATGAGAATTCCGTGAAAACCAAAAAGTGAAACGTGGTCGGCCTCCGCCCTCTAAATATCTGCCGCTCATAGTCCCCGGCCTACTCAACCCTTTGGCAGATGCAAATTTGACCCGGAGATATTATACGGTGCTAACCCGGAATCCGGAGAACACCTCTCAAACCCGCAGCCTCCGGGTCTAACCCCTATTTGTATGTAATGTATACTGCATGTATATACACAATAATATAATAACAATAATAATAAATATGACAGAAATAGGTATACAATTCTCCGTTAGTTTACGATCATCTCATATAAAATATATTTACGATGGAGAATATTGGCAGAGAGAGAAAGATGTTATAGTTATAGTAGCTCTCACTTCAATAAGATGATTTTGATGGAGGTATGAATGACGTATTTCCTAATACAGAATATATTATATTATTATACATACGTACATATTACTATTTCAATGTTTTGTGTTGTATGAACTGTATAGATTAAAAGTAACGTATAGCGTACAGAGTACATGGTTGGCGCAGTTGGTTGGGGCGGCAGTCTCTCAATCGGGAGGTACCAGGTTCAAACCCCGGCGCTGGAGATGTATTCCACACTTTGCGATACAGGTTTTTAGCCGAGTGCAAGGTGTGCAGGAAAAGTATTTGGCTTTGTGTATGCAAACCCAGATCCTTTTTATTATAAAAAAAAACTGAATGTTTGAAAAACTGTGTCGGGAAAAGTATGATTACTCAACTAATACTGAAGATATCGTCCTAAGATTTAAAACATGGATAAATGAGAATATGTTTTAGTGACTCCAGCAGTTAGACATTTGATATTTGTGATTTTTCTCGATAAAAAATAATTTCAAAATTACTTCTGAAATATCCTGAAATTTGAGATCATTCCCGTAGTTTTTTAGATATAATGCTGCAATTTGGTTGATAAAATGTTTAAAAGGTAAGACGCAACTACCCTAGTGGATATATTTTGTGATATTGGTTCCCCTTTTTACACAAAAAGCCAAAACCGATTTTGACGCTTACTTTTTCTTTCATTGATGGAAAGGTAATGATGCCTCAGTTTACTTTTGAAAATGAGAATAGTTGGAGCTAGTCTGATAGGAAGCGGAAGATGGTAGGATGTTACATAAGTTTAAAGTGATCACGTTAAGCCAGCCGACGATCAGTCATAAGCCTGATGGAAGGCCCATCCTTTGCCGTGTATCTGTTGAGATTACTATTTGTCATATTCAACTACGACATGTAGAAAATTCCGATGTTCTCACAAAACATAAATTGTGATTTTCTAAATAATATTGATAGATATTTTCTTTTAGAACTTTTATGTTTCATTACATCCCGAAATCGATATAAGAATTCCAAAGATACATTTGTAACAAAAGTTTCCTAACTAATACGAGTGTAATGGTATTAGCTGTACTATATGTGTATCAATGTATCTGAAATAATGTTTGTAAGTTGATAGCCCGATACGATGTTGCATTGAATCTTTGAAAGGAAAACCCACAAAGATGTTTTGTACGGAAGTAATACGTTTATTTGTTGGTCTGTTGTATTGTGTCATATGTGATACGTAACAGTATTGTGTCATATATGATACGTAACAATACAATGCAGTTTGTAACAATATGTTTTATAATCTATAAAGAACATGTGAAGTTTAACGGAGTGACAATACAAAGATAAAGTATGGGTGTCGCCAGCTTCGGAGCTAGGGGGGCAACCAAAATTTAGGTACATATTTATGTAGTACGAAAGACGCGTTAATAGCAGACGCCGCAGACGAATTTTATTTGGGTGACTAAATAAAGAAGGCTATTTCGGATTCTCCTTCCTGTGACTGCGGAGAGCCAGTGCAATCTATCAAGCACATTGTCGAATACTGTCGTCTGAAAGCATTCCCTGGACCATATGCAGATATCCAGAATGCCACACCCAATGCCCTTGAATGGCTTGGAAGCCCGGAAGCTTGGATATTGCTCTGTAGGGTACATGTCTCCTTCATGTAACAAATAGCACAATTCTTTTATCTTCTGACGTTGCCGCCCAATGGTAGCAGAAGCCATACGAAGGCCAAGATGTAGTTAGGTTTAAATACAGAAACCATAGTAAAGGGCGTCGCAGGCAAAATTTTCTTAAGGAAAATGGGTGGAGTGATTTTTTTTATGAAACATATACATTTTAATAGATTTTCTGCTGAAAATTTATGTGGTAATATTCGACTTTTTGTGAGTTTTTATCATTTGGTATGAAGAAGTATATACCTATTTCAATCTCTAAGGAGGGCAGCTGCCCCCCTACCCCTCTTGACGACGCCCATGGTATAAAGTATTGATATGTGGATGTTTTGTCACAACACACAAAGAGAATTAGAAAATATCAACGAATAGAAGACACATAAAGAATGCACAAAGCATTGTAAAAGTGTGTATCTTCTATCGGATCTGTAAAAAGTAATATAATAGTGCGGTGCTGAGTTTTTTGAACGAAGGTTCCTGGTGAAAGTTCATTATCATACTATTAGAATAGAAAGTCTTTGGAAGATACTAAATATTGTTTCTTCATTCTAATCTTAAGAGGATGAGAATCCCGAAAACATTTCCCGCGTATTTAAAGTTAGGGACCCAACTATGACATCACGGTCATTTCCCGCGGCGTTAAGGTTTAAAATCGCATGATCAATCGCATCACCAAATTTTAGAAACTGTACATTTTCCTATTATTTAGGGAAAATTATGCTACTGTTAACACCTTCATGCGATTTTATATACTGAAACGTACTGAAAAAATACTGAAAATGAGAGATATAGAAAACACATAATGTTCATAGCATGTCCTAAATTTCAACAGGTGTTGCTAGAAAGGTGAAAAATCATTTCAAACGTTCTAATTTGTCTTTGCTTTAAAAAATACTTCTACTAAAATATAACTGAAATAATTTATATAACTCTATTGCACATTTATAGTTTACAGCTATCTTCCATCGTAGCTCCATTTACAGTCGTTAATTAGGAGAGTCGTTCCTTGGGGCTTGAGAAAATAATTTATTTCCAATTTAATAATGAATTATTAGATAGAGCAATTGAAATTTCTTTATAGCTCAAATGGTGAATAGTAATTTAATGCTAGTATATTTTTAAAATAATAAAATACTTGAAACTCTAATCCAGTGTAATCGACAATCCAAAGTACTGGAGCTGGTCTCATAGAGTTGGCGTCTGACATCTCTCTAATACCAACATTTTTTATTCTATCTTTATTTTATGCTATTTCTGATGATGCTATACTTTAAAACGGGAATTTCGGAGAGTCGTAGATTCAACGTCCGAACACTCGGTAGGCGAGGCAGGAATGATTTGAAAACGATGTGATGTTTGAGAAAGAAAGCACGCACATTGAAAAAATATTCTGAAATGGGCTTTTTTTAATTTTTTGAACGAAAAATTTGCTATAATCAAAAAAGTTTTTTGATTGAAGTAAACCCCAATAAATGAAAAAAAAAAACACAATTTTTATCATTTTATCATGCGATCGTGCATGCGATTTTGAACCCTAATGCCGCGGGAAATGACCGTGACGTCCTTGTTGGGGGTTCAAGCCTTAAAAAAATAGGTATTTGATGTACATAGTTTTAAGTTTATTCAGGCAATATAGATTAAGAGTATAGGAATCTAATTCGTGGAATTACTTGGTGTAATGTTGACTCGTTTACTTAACACTGTTTGTATGTTCTGTATACACACTCACAGTACACACCGCACTAGATATACAGAGGACCTCAACTCAACTCAAGTAAAGTGGTATATGTCAACAACAGCAAATAATTCTAAGAACATACTTACTTACCTACTCTCTTTGTGGATATATACTCGTATACTAAACTTAGAGAATTTAGTAGGTAAACTTAAGGAGTGTATTATATTAAGTAATGTCTTGAATGTCACACTGTGAATAAGGAGTAGGTGATACAGCTGATTATTTCAGAATTTAGAAACAGTTTTTTCTTCATTTATTCTGAGTGGACAAAGTAAACATACCAAAAATGGACATTGCACATAAATAATTGTTCACTAGGGCGAACTTTTCGCAGAACTGCGATTTCTTCCAGTTAACCCCAGGAAAAAAAGAGAAATAGAATAAAAAATATATGTATTTATTTATTTATTCTTCTCAACGTACATAATATAAATAATATGTACATACAATCGTACACAGTATAGTACATAGGTAATTGCCAACACCACTAGGTTATGACCTGTACCTGTAGGTATACAAAGTAAGAAAATATATACATACATACAAATTTTCTATGTGTAAAAATGTAAACAGGCGAAATAATTGACGTCGTTCATAACTCAAAATCGATTGCAATAATCGACTTACGGTGTGGGTATAAAACTATAATCGAACTACGGTCGATTGATTGTAATTATAGCACGCTAGTAGGTACAACCAAATCACGGAAACGTAACAAGTTGATAGTCACAAGTCGATTATTTTGAAGTCGATGGTTGTAAGTTGACTATACTTTTGAAGTCAATTAGTTTTGTAATATGAACACTAAGGTTCCCCACAAAGTACTGATATTCGGTTAACTGAATCGATCGTTTGCAAAAAAGCACAGACTAAAACCAGTGTTATCCTGATTTTGAATTCAGAGAGAGGTTTTGGTCGGATCTTTTTTGCAAACGGTCGATTCAGTTAACTGAATGTCAGTACGTTTGTGACCGCCCTTGGTTTGCATAGCGCGCTAATATAAAGGACGCACGAAAAATAATTACTTAGTTGATTGTCACAAGTCGATTATTTTAAAGTCGATGGTTGTAAGTTGACTATACTTTTGAAGTCGATTATTTTTGTACGACGATTACTATGTCTACAACGTCATCAATGATTATTGGTACGTGTACCTACAATTACTGTAGTCAACTTATAGAAATCGATATTATAATTGAATAGTTGCGATATTGTTTAATATCGATATAATCGAATGTGATATCTATCAATTAATTGCCCGTCACTATTTTAGAGTAATTTCAAGCACTCCTATCAGGATTTTTTTCCTAAAAACTGTAAGGTCATCGATTCTAGGAAAAAAAATTAAACCATAAAAAATCATAAGCCCATAAAGAATCGTTTGATGATTTTTTCGGTTCTTTAAACCGAGCGGACGTAACTGTATCCGGGGTCAACTTTTGATTTTACAAATGGGAAGGTGGGTCATTTTGGGTATCGTTGGACAGGTTTTTTTAAGAAATATATTATCTTTTGTACCATTTTTTTTAATATCTATTTCCGTTTCCGAAATAATGGACCGCAAAAAGTGACCCTTACTCATAGCAGTTTATTTTTAAAAAAGGTAAAATTATATCCATGGAAGGTTTCTTTTAAAATAATGTATATTACAATTGCCTAGTTCTACCTATTTGAACCATAATTTTATTAATCTGTCGTTGTCTAGGGGGTGCGGAGGAAGGAAGGGCCGGGGGGGTTGCGGCAGGGGGCTGCGGCAGGATTTAATAATAAAAAAACGTATTTACCATTTTTGGGGTTAATTTTGCTTCAATCAAAAAACTTTTACGGTTATTCCCTAGATTTTAATGCATATTATCAGTACAAAAAATATATATTCTCAAGCGACTTTCGGGAAACGAGTTTCTGTCTTTCTGAAAAAAGATCAGAGGTGCTCTTCACATTTATTTTGATAGTTATACTTATAATAGAAGATACTTATAAAAAATATTTTACAGTTGTTACTTAGATAAAGGTTCAATGTATCTACTCTATTTTTTCCAAAACATATTTAGTAATGGTTGTCGAGATCTAAGGTCTCACATTTTCAGAAATTTTTGAAATGTCAGTATGCGTGTTGCGTACTTTTAAACCAGATTTCGGTCAAAAAACAGATGCGTCATATTTTTTATTACGGGAACTCCGCGTAGATACTCGGCTCTCCACAATATGCCAACAATGTATACTTCCGTCTTTTCGGACATCTATCAAGACGCGAAGAGACCAACCTAGAAAGAACGGTAATGCTTGGCAGTGTACAAGGCAGTCGACCGAGAGGCAGATCGCCGATGCGTTGGAGCGACCAAGTGAGAGCAGCCACCAATACCACTATACACGAGGCCGCACATCTGGCCGTGGACAGAGGCTCATGGAGGAGGATTGTCAACTGCGGGAGTGAGAGTTGCGACCCTCAGTCATGAGGATAAACGACACCAGCAACATATTTTTACTTCTTCTCTCTTCTGTTTATTATCAGGCTGTGGTTTCCTTCGCGCGTGGACGGGGGATAACAGGTAAATATGGATTTCTATTGGTAAGACACTTTATTTTGTTTTTCTGTATTCCGTGTATTTCTATTGCTAAGACACTTTATTTTGTTTTTCTGTATTCCGTGTATGTGCTGTCTGAATTGTAAAATGTTGATTTAGTACGTAGTAATACGTAATTGTAAGAAGATAGTTTCTAAGAAAAAAAAAAGTAGTAGTGTGTAGATCCTTGCAGTGAGAGTTTCCTCCAAGGAACATTAAGGGTATTCAGAGTAGTTTCGGGAGGGGTTTGTTGAGGGGAGCCCTTCCGGCGAACCTTGAACCTTCCTTTGAAAAAATGTTTTTGCTTAAAAGACTGGATGATATAGGAGCTAAAGCTCCTGAAACATCCAGGGGTGGAGGTGGGTTTACCTTTAATGGCGGATCTCGGGCTAATAACAAGTTATCCCTAGTTAGTTGTTACCATATAAAGTAAGCACAAAGTTTCATATGACCTACTGAAGGATAATTAAAGACTGCAGTAGTTGCGTAGTGTATCAGGTTACTTACTGATGTCATCTTTCTGTTATTAGCAAAGGAAGTCTTTGGGGAAGTAAAGGAATAACTTTGTTCAATGAAATTTACCTCCATATTAAAATATCATCGTAATACGAGCCTGTATGTAGATTGTAGAATCATAATGTCAACTTATATAATAACCGTCGTAACCGTGTATGAATGTAACGCAGAACCCTGACAATCTGTGTAATATCTTCTTCTCCCTTCTTGTTATTAATATAGGCCTTGTGGCCTGTTATGAAGATGGATTAGCCTCCTGCGATGTCGACTCCCAACTGTCAATCCATCTTCTGCCGTGGGGTTGGCCGTGCTATGCAATGTGAGGGAGTCTGGATGGCTCCATTCTCCTCACATGTGCATACCATTGTCTTCTCCGTCGCCTCCCCCATCTAACGACATCTTCGATCTCGTACATTTATCTTATTCTGGTATTTCTTATTCTACCTCGAAGGCTCTTACCAGATATGCTCCTGAGAGTCTTCATTTCCGACACTCTTAGCGCATTTTTCGTTATTTCGATGTCTGCTCTGTATTCGATCCCATATGTCATGATAGGTCGAACACAAGTTTTATAAATTTTAATTTTGCTGCTGATCTTCATGTCAGGGTTTTTCCATATAGAATTTTTCAGGCATCCTGAGACTACTGCAGCCTTGTTTATTTGACCCATCACTTCACATGGTAAATCCGTTTGTCCACACAAATCTACACCCAGATACTTAAACTCTTCTGATATAAGATGTATTAATAACTATGTTTGTTGTATATTTTTGTAACTAATGTACCTGTCAATATTTGTTTCTGTGTCTGTTCCATGTGCATAAATAAAAAAATTCAAATATTAATGAACCAACTCTCCGTAAATCTTCACGGGTTAATACTAGGTATTATATAATATAGAGTCTCCATGTAGAGTTATAATATGTAACATAATTACTTGCTTCAAGATTGTTAGTATACCATGAAATTCTCTTCAAGTACAAAACGCTTCAACATTTAATTAGAAACTCGGAGTATTATATCGAGTCTGATAATATTATAAATACTATACTTAGTAACTACCCGTGAAAGTTGACGGAGGGTGCCTTAAATACGTTTTCTTGTTAAATAATTACTACTCTATTTTTTAATGAATTTACGTTTATCATGAACTATTAATGAACCCAAATACACCTTTGTACACTTCACAGTAAGCTTGAAAAGCTTGTATCGTGAAGTGGAGTAGGTCGGCATCGGGGATCGAACCTGCGTCCACTGGATTAACAGCCGAACCAGGCTACCGACCACCTCAATATTAGATAGCATTGATAATAGTAATAATTGGACAATTTTAGGCGCCTTTTAGCGATAAAATCGCCCACCTTACATTTTTCTTTATTACCATATAGGATAGTCACATACAGTAAAAATGATAGATTGAATCACCACATAGGATCGTCAAAAACAAATTAATAAAAATAAATTTAATCAGTTTTGGCTAACTCCCGCCATTGGCTGACCATATTGCTACTGCTTCGCACTTTCAAAAATCTTCTAAGGAACACAGGGAGGCCACAGGGGTCCTGTTAGCACGCTGTGCTTTCTGATACTTACTATTCAGTTTCAGTATGAAAAAATATGGGAACTGAACTACACTTCATACTAATTCTACGGACGCGACATACCATTTTTTTTGTATAAAAAAGGATCTGGGCTTGCATACACAAACCCAAATACTTTTCTGCACACCTTGCACTAGGCTTAAAGCCTGTATCACAAAGTATGGAATACATCGCCACCGCCGGGGTTTGAACCTGACACTTCCCGCTCGAGAGACTGCCGCCTCAACCAATTGTGCCAACTACGTACTCAATTTAGTACGGTTAGGTTCAATTTGGATTCTCTATCAAATTGTAACTTTACGATTTCAGTAGGAACGATTCAAGGCTTTGAATTATTCTAAATTTAAATAACGTAGTAAAATTCGAGCGCGGCCGAATGTTTTTCGACGATAGTTGATAGATGTTTTAAATTCCATAGATATTTGAATAACTGGGTGGTCAGCTGGGGCCTGAGTCAAAACACGAAAAAATAGCGAAAAAGTTAGCGTTTTACGTGGTGGTGATATGGTGATAACGTTGTTTCTATTGTGATAACATTATCACAATGCGTAAAACGCCAACGTTTTCGCCATTTCTCGTGTTTTGACTCAGGCCCCTGGGCTGCTAATGCGTTCGACTGTTTATCCAGTGGGCGCTGATTCGGTCCCCGATGTCAACTTACTTCACTTCACGACAAAAGCTTTTCAAACTTAATGCGAAGTGTACAACGATGTATTTGAGTTTATTTCGATAAGCGTATATTCAACTTGCGAAAGTTGCCCCCTGCGTTACAATCATACCCGGTTACGACGAGAATTATTTAAGGTGATAATACTTGAGTTAAGTATATAAATTTTAGTACTTAAGAATATTAAAGTAATAGGATATATGAAATTTATCTAAATAGCGTATGTATTTAAGTATAGTAGCTAATTATACTTAGTAGAATGACTTGTTGAATGTTTAGAAGTCTGAAGGGATTGTTGAACTAGCGTTGCGTGTAAAGTATGAAGTCATTATGGAGATATAATATTTTATCTAGACACCGTGTAAGATTATATGAAAAGGGGTCGATATTCTCTATACTTCGAGTAACGAAGACAAAAAATGGTAACTTAAGAAATATGTTCAAAAATGGGAGAAAATTCGTAAAAATACATTTTTATGAAAAATTTTGGTAACACATAACTCTTTATGTTATAGTTTAAAGGCAGGTCCAAACGCTATGTTTTGTACATAGCGTCTGGACCTAAAATGGTGACGGAATGAAAACGGTGCAATTAATAGAGCGTCCACACGGTGCAGTGATGTCTGTATATTTCGCTCAGTTTTGTGGATACCGTCATGGAGAAGGTACTGCTGTGGTCAATTCTGGCCTGACGAATTGAAACTAAGGAACAAAATAAATCGAAAAACGGTGCTACCGTCCACATGCACCGACTTGTCTGAACAGGTTAGAGATATCTATGCTCTTTTGCTCAGCTATCGCTGCAACTGTTCAGTCTTGGCGCGAGATTCAAAACTGCGCAATTTCCCAGTCTTCACGCAACGTTTTATCTGCAATGTTTTGAACTGTGCAGATAAAAGGTTGTACAAAACATAGTGTCTGGACCTGCCTTTACAAAAAAACTTTGTAGACATAAGTTGCAGGGAATTTAATATTCTACAACTTATATTACATTTTTTTAAAGTTCATTGTTATAAAAATATTATCAATAAACTGAGAAATGACCGAAATTTCGACAGTTTATGGATCACCCTTGTGAACCCACATGATGTTGACTTTCGGGACATCCTGTATATTAAAACGGTCGAGTTGCGAAAAAACAAAATGTGATTAAAAACGTTCTATTGTAAAAAAAAACCAAAAAACGTTGGCGATACGTGAAATCGTTTGAAAACGAATGTTCGTTATTTTTTTGTATTAAAACGTTAATGTTTTGTGCGACGCGACCCGCCGACGGCTCGTTAATGTTTTCTCTTTTTTTCTTCAATTGAATTGGTAATGTTTTGCGGACGGATGGTTCCATTAACTTATGGAAAATAAAAAAAATACACAAGAAAATACCACATTTATGTTCTTTCAGCGGAGGGAAACGGAAGAAGAATGCTGAACTAAATTCGCTGAAATTTGAAAGGAGCTGTGAGGTATTATTTTTATGGAGTAGTGATGGGCACCGCGGAACACACAAAATGCTAAACGCTCGTTGTGTTTTTGATATTACTATTTGAAAATAAAAGATGTGGATATAGAATAATGGTGAATGATAATAATTATTTATGTAAGTTGTGGACACTTCTAATTGGAGGGTTGACGCGTTTCTCATTTTATTTATTTATTTATTACACATGGAACAGATACAGTCACAAAAACAAACATTGACAGGTACATGAGTACAAAATATCAATACACAAGACCAATAACATCCGTTCGCAATTAGCACACACGCAAAACAAATTGATCACATTACATAGTTAAAAATATATATCTTATATCTATAAAACATTTATGGTAGGGAAGGAGGAAGCATGGGAAAAGGAAGAAGAAGAGGAAGAAAGGAGGGGAAAATGAAGGAAGCATCGAAAGAAGAGTTGAGAATGTTTGTTATTGTGTATGTGTTAACTCTGTCAGCGTCCCTTATACGTAAAATAAAATAAAATAAATGTGTAATTTCTTGTCAATGTTCTTTTTGTTAAATATTAGGGACGAGATGCTGGCATGAGACTGTTGGTACATCTCAGCATCGAATTAGGGGACTCACTCCGCCTCGAGAACCGAAAGCCTTCCTGGAAACTGGGAAGGCAACTGGTGGCCAACAACTCTAACACCAAAGAGGAATGGAGACGCTCTTGGAGGGATGCCAACATCGACACTCGCGGACTTATAAACGACCCTACAACAATGCCACCTGGTAGCCATTTACCACGCCACCTCTGGTGCAACCTGAACCGAATCAGACATGGAAGGTGCGGCCTTCTCCTCTACATATGGGGCAAGCGGGACAACCCCAACTGCCCTTGTGGTGGGGTGGAGTCCGTTAACCACATCGTCGAAGAATGTCAGTTCACTAGGTTCAGCGGCACAATGGAAGACATCCATAACTTGTCTCCTGAAGCACTTCAATACCTGAGCTCTCACGAACTTAATCTCTGACTCTGGTCTTTCCAACGCCATACGATATATATATAGCATCAAATTTGTTATTTAATATTGCTTATGACTCAAATTGGATTATGTGTTCCCGACGAAATCCTAGCAGACGTTCTACACTCTGTTAGCATTGATATTGTTTCTTGATTTTTCGGGTGAACCGTGTGTAGATAAACTTGATCGACATTCCGACACTCCTACTGGTGTCTTCCTCTGTGGATGAATGTATGAGAAATGTGTTTGTGTACTGTGCAGTGCACCTACTCACGCTGCACAAGTTAACACTCATTCATCCGCAGAAGAGGACACCAGTAGGAGTGTCGAAACGTCGATCAACCTATTTAACCCATCATTAATCACCATTACTTACTTACTTTACTAACTTAAAAAAGTAAACTTTTGACATTAAAGTATGGTGATTGCCCTGGGTATAAAATATCCAAGTAAGTGAGCCGATTACGATTCGTAAGCATCGGAATACTGAATTTGCGTCCTCCCCAAGGTAGTTCATTTAATGGAGGCATCTCTTGGTTCTTTTGAGGAAAAACTGTGATGTGATGCCAACTGCACAATGCAGATAAAAAAACAATAATTTAGGTTATAAAAAGAAACATGAGAATATAAAAGGTGGCAAACGTCATTTTAGTAAAAGGTAAAAAAAGCGACTTAAAACCTGACCTTATTGTGAGTGAAAATGATAGTCTCGGTTCCAATATGAGACCAACACAAAGAATAATGTTGCGCATCACTATTATTAGAGAGAAAAGGTCATTATGAAACAAAGAAAAAAACATCCACAAAGAGGTGAAAAACATATGGCTGACTATGTGTTTCGTGAATTGAAAAAGATTCTGTTTGTATTAAACGAAGATATGTGTATTTAAGAGTAGGCATATTGTTATAAAAAAATAAGAAATAAAGATTTTTCAGACCATGTATCTCGACATCCCTAGTAAATATACTTTGTAAAAAATAGGGTAAATACATTGAACCTTCCTCTAGTGATTGACCCTAATGCCTCATCTACATGCTGGCCGAGCTATCACGTTTTTTGTGTGAATGAGTAATTTAAAAATGAAGTAATTTTTTTTCTCTATCCGTTCTTGGGACTTTGTTAGGCCATATTTTTTTGACAATCACTTTCTGGAACAGATACTATTTTTTCTGAATAGGCATACAACTCAGATAAAATAAAATTTAATTGGATCTGATTGGTTAGTAAATAAAAAAGCTATAGAGGCTAACATGAAACATTTTGAGAATCGCGAAAAAAAATCAAAAATTCCTAAAAAAATGGGGAGCACCCTAAATAATTTCAGAGTACGGACAAAATGTTCCAAATGGGCCCCTCTATATACCATATCAGTTTGTCTAACGTTCTGCCAAACACCTTGTATAAGAAAAATAAAAATAGTATTTATCTACCTGAATAATATAAATATTTGTCTTGACGTACATTTTCTATGTTTATTGTTTTTTGTGTTGTGTAACGAGATCCGTATTTTCATTAGATAATTAATTTAGTATGAAATGGAAATGTTCTCGGAAACCAAAATAAATATATCTTCCTGAAATAACTTTTACTGGGCTTCATTGCTTCTTGAATGTGAAACCTTAGCTTCCCTTTGTAGGAAAATAATATTAAAAAAAAAATTACTAAAAAATGTTTGAGGAGGAAATTTTTATATGCAGTCAGCTTTCTGGACCACTATTTATGTAAATTGTATATATTATGCTTTCTTTCTACTGTTTTCTTTTCTTTTTTGTGCTCATGTATGTATGCATCTGTAAATAATTGTAAATATGTTTCCATCCTTGGACAAGGACACTGAAGGAATGTAAGTTAGGGGTGGGGTTTGTCGGGGGCTCCCTTCTGGCTAACCCTGAGCCCACCTCTTAAAAAGATTTTGCCAAGAAGTGCGGGTAAAGAGGACGCTATATGCGCCTGTGCTACCCGGGGATGTGGAGGGCCTTAAGCCCGTGGGAGTCCTTCAATGTATGTATGTGTATGTATGTAGTCAGGTTCACTTTTTATCCTGTATTAATATATTAAAATGAATATAAAAACTTTAATTCAATAGAATACAAGTTTTTATTTATTTATTTATTTTTTATTAATTTTGTATTATTCTTAAAACATTTTATAATGATAAAGTAGAATAAAATTCTGGGGCTAGGATCCCACCAATAACGTCACGGTCACTCTCCGCGGCAATATGGTTCAAAATCGCACGATAAAATGGATGAAATAGCGTTTTTTTAATTTTTTGGGGTTAATTTTGCTTCATTCATAAAACTTTTATGGTTATTCATTAGATTTTAATGCATACTATCAATGAGAAAAAACATTTTGACTTTGCAACTTTCGGGAAAAAAATCTATCTTTAGAAAAAAATGTCAGAGGTATTTTCACATTTTTTTTGAGAAATCCAAACAAGATACAAAAAATCTTTTGCGGTCATTCCCTAGATAAAGGTTCAATGTATCTGCCCCATTTTTTCTAAAGCATTTTAGCAAGGTTGTCGTGATCTAAGATCTCATTTTTATTCTCTCCTCTTACAGTTAAATGACAGAGAAATGTGCAATAGTGGTTGGATCAAACCTGAAATACAGGCCCAAGTCCGCCGGGAATAAAGCTATCCCCAAATATTACAAATTCTTGCACATGTACACAACTACATATTATTTGGTTTATTAATTAAATAAAATTCTCTCTCTTCTCCACACCATATCCCATTTATTTGGGGTCGGCGGCTCGGATACTCCCTCTCCATTTTCCCCGATCGAGGCAGTCTTCTGGAGTAAGCTCCAGGTGTTCCATGTCCCCTCTGATGGTCTCCTCAAGGGACTTTTTCGGCCGTCCTCTCTTTCTTTGTCCTTCCACTGACCAGTTTGTTGCCCTCCTCAGAGCGGAATCCTCGTCCCTTCTCTGCACGTGTCCATACCACCGAAGTCGGGCCTCTCGCGCTTTTAGGTCAATCGGGGCAACTTTCATAGTTCCTCTGATGTGTTCATTTCGGATTTTATCTAATCTAGTTACCCCGAGTGACCAGCGCAGCATTCTCATCTCGGTGGTATGGAGCAACTGTTCTTCCTTTCGTTTCAGGGGCCAGGACTCCGCCCCGTAGAGCATGGCAGGTCTTACTACGGTCTTATAAAATTTTCCCTTGAGGTTAACGGGTATTCTTCTGTCGCATAGAACACCTGAAGCCTCTCGCCACTTCTTCCACCCCACCTGCACTCTGTGCCTCACATCTTGCTCAACGCCTCCCTCCGTGCTTATGACTGCTCCCAGGTACTTAAAGTTGTTCACTTGATTTAGTGTCTGGTTTTGGATCTTTACTGTACCACTGGTTTGTTGTGTACCTGGTAAATACTCAGTCTTTTCCCTATTAATTTTAAGGCCGTTGTCCTCTAGAGCACTCCTCCAATTTTCCAATTCTATTTCGAGCTCTCTCTCATCCTCACTGCACAACATGATGTCATCAGCAAACAATAAATTTTTGTGTGTTTCTCTGAGTAGGCCTCCAGTCAGTGTTTCCATTAATTAAATAAAATTGAATTTAATAAAATAACAACACTAAATTATGAATTTTATTAAAAAAAGCTCTCCATAAGTTTTATTGCCGGAAGGCTCCAGTAATTTATTTATTAAAATAGACGCATGCAGGCAACTATCCAATTAATTTTACGATATTAAAATTTAAAATAAATAATTTATATCATGTGTGCTTACGCTTTGTATATACAGGATGTCCCGTAAGTCAACGTCATTCCGTGGAGGACTGATTTTACTGACAACTGACCAGGAAAACTTTAGCAAAACAGCACTCGTTGTCGATATCTAGGCACTTTTTTGTATTTCGCGAGATTCGACACCTTCATTTAATTTTTCGAGTGCCACAGATTATAATTTTTGTTTCGTAATTTCGAATACTCCTGCTATTTGATTATAATCGAACTTATTGTGCTACAATTTTTTTTTCGAATTACATAAAAGCGGCAATATATCGACCACGAGTGCTTTTTTACTGAGGTCATATTTCTGTCTTCTGGTCAGTCATGAATTGGTCACGAATTGGTCCAATTGGTGAACTCCTCCACGGAATGACGTTAACTTACGGGACATCCTGTATACACTATAGTTCAATGCTGTTATTGATTTTAAATTTAATTTACTACAGAATCAACACGGAATATTTATAACCTAAAAAACAAAAAGTATGGCATCTCCACGCCATTTATTATTATACGCAAACTCCTTGCGTGAACCACTGTGTAAACACATCTCCAGTACGTAACTTGAGGAAAGTTCTTACGTTTTAATCATATGAAAACAGTCACCTTGGTGTGAAGCAATTCCAAACTTAAACAAAACTTATTCACGAGAGCCGGCCGCTAAAAATATGACCTATCTATTTTTTGATCGAAATGTGATCTAGATCACTAGATCCTACCGAAACCGCCCGCTGCCCCCAAACGCATGCTTAGCGGTTTTTCTATTTTTTGGAATATGTTAAGAGATAGGAGAAAGCAGTCAATGACAAAAATAATCTTACATTTACAAAAATACTTTATTTAAAATCGCCTGATGATGAGGGTGCAAATCCTCGAATACTAGTCGCGAAAGCAAAAATCATTTTTTTAAAATTTTAATATAAATATTTAGTTTTTTCATTTTTTCCTTAAAAATGAATTTCCACCAAGTACCAACGATCGAAAACATCGAAATTACAAAAATAATTCTCACTAAATTCTCTACAAAAAAAATCAACGCATTTTTTACATCGGACCAGCAGTTTACCCGCAATTAGTAAGAAAGTAAATCTAAGGAGATATTTATATAAATTTGGAACTAAAGATGGCAAACGCTATCTATTGAAAATTTTATGTATTCAGTCACAAACGAGTACGTACGAAATCTTCCGAAAAATTAGGATGCACGTACGTTGAGCATTTTATGTATTACATCAATGTTTCGTGGTACATGCTCAAAAAATGGAGAATACAAAATAATAAATCTAGAAGGTATAATAAAACTCAATTAAACTTATTATAAAAAAATCTTAGCAGGAATCCGCGTATAAAAATATGAATTAAATTACCTAAAAATAATAGGCGTATTTAATATTCTTTTGTATAAAAAGGACAATTAATAATTTCACATATTATCTGAATTCCTTTCGCGTATGTTTTACATATATTATGTGAGTACTAGCTGTGACCCGTCAAAAATGGCGCGGTTTGCGGGGTAGACAGAGAGAACAGATAGTCAGACTTACCTGTCCTTACACGTATAATTATCGTAAGTAAGCAAATCGGCTGGGCATGTTGCCAGATGCCAAGACTCCTGATGGACAAAAAAGATAATAAAATGGCGACCAAGAACAAGCCGAAGGAGCGTCGGTAGACCCCAGGAAAGGTGTTCTGATGATGAAATGAAATTTGCCGGAGGGAGATGGATGCAGTGTGCCCAGGACAGGGAGCTGTGGAGGACCAAAGCAAAGGGGAGATCAATGTCCAACAATGGATCTAAGTGGCTACAAAAGAAGAAGATTAGGTATACTGGCACATTCTTTTAGCATAATATTTTTTATTTAGCACCGTACTAATGATTATTGTTTTTGTTATTGTTTGATAATATGCTATAATTGTAAATATTGACGAGTCCAGGTTCCCGAATAGGCCTACGGACGATAGAAAACAATAAAAATAATAATTCAATAAACGTGCGTTACGTTCACACCCGGTTTCGATGTAAATTATGTAATGTGATGTGAGTATATAAAGTAATTTTAATCGTATGTTTTAGTCACAGTAATTTACACCACAAAAGAGACGGAAAAACGCACGCATGATGGTCGGGTGAGTTTATTATTTAGGGGAGAAAAAGGCTTTTTTTATAAAGATAGAAAAAACGTTAATGATCATTATAATACCCTGTATATTATCTGTACAGTTTAGCATTATATGCGCCAGACACATTTGCGTTCAAGCATTATTGAAGGCTGTCCAGAAAAAAGTATCTATCTCGACGACACACACTCTTTGCTTAGCGTAGTGTGAAAGACCCTGTGTGGGTCTTAGCCGCCTCCAAGAGCTGTCGCCATCTCCCTCTGTCCATTGTTGCCGCTTTCCAATTTCTCTCACCCAGTACTTGACAGTCAGAAACCACCCCATCAAGCCATCGCAGTTTCGGTCTCCCCACGCTCCTACGTCCATATGGGTGGACATCACTTTTTTGGCTAGCTCCTCATTATCTATACCCAGCCAGCGCAGTCTGCCAATTTTAATGGAACAGACCACGCTGACCTCCCGGTACAAATCATAGAGCTCAGCGTTGCATCTTCTCCTCCAGGTTTGCCCATCTTTGGTGGGGCCAAATATCCGAAAGATTTTCCTCTCATGTTATGGAGTAGTGCACAGAAAATTTTGCGTTCGTCCGTTCGTAATATCTCGAACCTCTACAAAGTTGACGCAAATTGGCACAAGTGTCATCCGTCCGTAATACGTATTGTATTGTTATACAGTGTGTATGATAATATTAGGTATTCCGTATTAAATAAAATTATATTAGAGATAATATTCTCACAAAGGATGGTAATATTAATATAATCCACGCGGACGTTTAAATGTATCTAATGTTTTCCCTTTAAATCGTGTGATATGTTTAATGTTTGCATTAGATACACAAATATCATTACTTTACCGAGGATTGTATTGTAGTGAGTACTCCGTCAAGCGAATTTTATTACCTACATGTGTTTTGTAATAAAACTAGACTTCAAAAGCCTGCTAAATAGGCGATAGTATTGACTGAGTATTGACGCTAAATGGAGAGTGTCATGATTACAGCACTCGGTCTAGGAATAATATTCGCCCCGTGGCTCATAGACTGAGTAAAGTTTCAAAAAGTTTTATTTGCTTGAGTGTACGTTTATTTAATGTATTACCTGATACTTTGAAATACCTGATAAATGTATTACCTGATACTTTGGAGCTTGGAGCGTTTAGAAGAGAGGTGAAAAAGTATCTTGTGGCTAAAGAATTATATACAATTGACGAAATGCTGTCCAGGACAATAAGTCCAGTTTAGCATGGATCACTATCATAACGTTAATATTCTTATAAGCACCTATGTTATCAATGTTATAATCTTCATGACGAAATGCAAACTGAGCCCTTTACACTCAGTTTGCATTGATTCTACATACTTCTCTGGCACTATAACTGTTATATCTATGTAAATTTGACGAGTCCAAGTGCCTGAAATTAGGACCTAAGAACTATAATGAACAATAAACAAAAGTAGTGAAAAAGTGATAAGGAAATGCAAAGGTATGTGAAAAAACAAAGAATGTTATTCATTGCTCTTGCACATAATATTGGATCGCACCTAAAAAATGTTATTGGTTTATTGGTTTTTAATCATCCGTAGGCCTTATTTAAGGGACTTGGAATCGTCAGGATTACATATTGAACAAACATTTATACAAAGTCAATGCAGCAAATTAATAAACAGTTACTGTAAAGTATAGACAGAGATATATTATTCAATGCAGGTCTGGATGTAAATGGTCCAAAACTGCATTTCGTCATTACAATGTATTTTGTCACATTATCTGTCAAAGCGTGACCACTAATGAGATCTATTAGAAATTTTCACAAAAGGACATACATACTCAGAGTTTTTATAATTTTATTAAAACAACATAGCAATATGTTCTCAAAAGGCATTTTGTTCTACTGATTTATAGATACATTTTTTGTTTAGTTGCGAATACAATTTACTTAATGTGTTTTGTAATTATCCCCTACCCCACGAGGGATACAGCGGTCCATGTACGGTACAATTGTACAGTGAAACAAACTACAACGATTATTTTAACAATTCACATAGCCATTAAGAGTTTTTTTTTACAATCTCATTTCGTTAAAGATATTTATTCAAGGACAACACAAGGTTTTATTTTGTTTTTGCAATTTTTCGAGAAATAATTGCGGCAACTCGTACAAATCGTATTGATTAACGTTATTTTGTAATGAAGGTGCACTTACACGAGCAACGAAAAGTTCACGTGTAAGCGCACCTTTATAGTCTGGCAAAGCCTGTTTAAATTTTGCACCATTGTTGATTTACAACTCTTGGGTTCGTCTGGACTCTGGACTCGGAATCGTCAGATTATGTTGAACTTAAGCGGTAAGCTCACCCTAGTGAACAAATGTCGTAGTTTTTTGTTGCTTGTATTTTAACATATTTTAATGTTTTCACGGTATGCGATTGACATTGTTTCTTGGTTTTTCAGGTGAACCGTGTGTAGATAAACTTGACTGACGTTTAGACACTCCTACTGGTATCTTCCGCTACGGAGGAATAATGTCGAGTGTTTGATATGTAAAGCTGACGTTTCAAGTGCCTTAAATGGGGTCTACGGATTATTAGAGAACAATAAACAATATTGGAACAACTTGCAAAAGTTGCCACGGCCTTGCGTTACAAACGTACTTACCATATTTCTACCAGAATTATAAAAGTAGATTATGCAGAGTAGAGAGACACACAGTTAATTATTCAGATGGAAGACTAATTTAAAAAGGAAAAGTGTTGTTTGTATTATTAGGTGTAATATTATTAATGTTGATTCCTGAGTAAAACTAACCAGATATAAAGTGACACTCAGGTGATTACTAAATGATTAATTACTCCTAAAATATACAC
The DNA here is from genome assembly GCA_963576895.1 of Ceraclea dissimilis. Lineage (NCBI taxonomy): Eukaryota > Metazoa > Arthropoda > Insecta > Trichoptera > Leptoceridae > Ceraclea > Ceraclea dissimilis. Next base: position 486,333 of record OY756374.1, read on the forward strand.
TAAATAACGTAAATATACAACTTGGTCATACCATTTAGTTTTATATTATATTTTGTAGGGCAGAGTACTACTAACTTAATGTTTGTTTTCGCTTGTTCAGTTGCTATGGCCCCTTAAAAACGTATTTTAATTGACAACGCATTTCCGTATATTATCCATTGATGTGCCCATAGACTTTTATATTAAGTACCTTAAACGTCTGACTCCATGTATTTTCAACAGAAAGGATGTGACGCAATTTCACGCTCGACACTTTTTGGTATTTTAGAGTCGCAAAACTCACACTATTCACAAGATATCAATAAAAAAACGAAAACATCTTTAAAACTATCGCTTAATTCCTAAACAACGTTAAAACTAATACAATTTTTAACTATGAGAACAAAATTTCGAAAACGTTGCCTACGTAATATCAAAATTCTCTATACGATTTGACAGTTTGCAGGCACCAGTTTATTTCACAACTAGCATTGAGTATGCCATCTAAGTACGTATAATATAAAAGTATAGGGATGTGCCCTAGTCTTGTTAATAAATAAAGGTAGGATCGTATATAAGTAAGGTTAGATAGTTAGAACATCATAGAATACAGGCGGACTTCAATTATCAATAATTGTTCCTAAATTGTATTGATGTAATAGGGTAATTAGTCTAATAAATAGTCGTAAAATACATAAGTCAAACATAGACAAACTATAACTTTGTATAGACTTTTTACAAACAATAAGACATCAGGCACTTTATATCTTCTCTCTTCTCTTTTGAGTCAACATTGGTTCAGAAGAAAGAGATAAGAATTACCGAAAGTCGCAGAGATTTTTTGGTATTTATTTATTTATCGTATGGTCAAGAAAAGTATATCACATCCCTCAAAGGAAAAAGTTTGAAGGTTGGACATTGGGCAATGGTAAATTTCGCAAGCAAGCTTGGTCGTCAGATTGTGTATTGATTTTATGCATTAAAATCTAGAGAATGACTGTAAATTTTTTTTGAATGAAGCGAAGCTAACCCCAAAATATAAAAAAAAAACGCTATTTTATTTTAAACATTTGGTCATGCGATTGTTCATGCTATTTTGAACCTTAACAAGTTGGGTCTGCCTGTGTTCCTTATTCTGCTAACTCATGAATGTCAACAAGAAGAGTATTTTAATGAGCTTGTGAGTCACTATCGGATCCAGGGATAGGGCTAGGGGGCTGAAGGCCCCCCCAAACCATGAGTGAGAATGAATTTTCTAAATTATTATATTGTTTTGTAAAAAAAAATTCGCCTGCGACGCTTTTTTCTAATCGCTATTTATTTAAAGAACGTAAATCAAACGATATCACGACCCTCTACACACAGTCTCAAAAAAAAAATCGGCTGCGGCGCTATTCGCATTTTTTTTTACCACAAAGTCATATTTGCACCAAGATACAAGGGGAAGGCCCATTACCCACATACGCAAAATTTGGAATTAATTTTATTTACTGAAATAGTTCTGCGAAACCTACCCTCAGCCCACCCCCGCAAAATGAATTCTGTATCTGCCACTGTTGTGAGATCTGAAGAGTTTGAAAGGAAAACAACTTTGCATAGAAAACATCTTTGTATATTACCAAGTAGCCTTGTTATTTCCTGGTATAGAACCTAATTAGTTTCATGATATTGAAGTTTAACACCAGAAACATCATCTTTCATAACGTATTTCCACCACAAGGAGATAGAGAATAGAAAAAATACTTTAAAAAAAGTAGAAAGAGATCTATTCAAAGTCTTTAACAATAAATTCTTTTTCATTTTTTAAACATAACGCAAGTTTCCTAGTCTAAATTCCCAACGCTCAAAATATGACCTGTTTTTAGTCGAAACGCGATTTAAATGAAAGTTTCCACACATATGTAGTCACACGGTTTTCTATCGAAATCTTTCTGCATCCTTCGATCAATTTTTTTAGAGATAGGAGAAAGTGGTCAATGACATTTTTGTTTGTAGCACAACCTAGCGTTTTTTTTTGAAAAGGAATTAGCATTGTGCTCACATAGCTAAATATGCACGGTGACACCAGATGGACGCCACGAATATTGAAGTGGAGGCCTTGGACAGATAGAAGGAGCGTCGGAATGCCACTAAAGAGATGGACCGACGACATTGTCCAAATCGCTGCGGGAACCTGGATGCGAAAGGGTCAGAGCAGAGACGAGTGGAAACAGTTGGAAGAGGCCAATATGTATCAGTGGATGGAAGAAGGCTAATGAAAAAGATGAAAAGAAGCTTATTTTTTTCACACGTTACAGTAATTAAAAAAAAGGTTGTGTCGTAAAGTGCAGAATCACAACCTTTATGTAAATTCGAACTCAGAACCTTCAGATTGAAAAAATGCGCTCCAAACAACCGCGCCAACCGTTTCTCAAACTTGTTTTAAAAAACAAAAACAATACGCCAAAAGATCAACTGTAGAAACGCAGTGCTATTAGGTAGATTTCCAAAAGGAACTCTACCTATTCGTTTCTCCCGTGATGTCGCAGAATTGAAAAATTTCTACTCAGGATCACTAATTAGGACCAGGAGAACCCGAATCCGACCTTGGTTTAAAAGTTTATATATATAAGCCATATATATATATGTCCCTTTTCTTGTGCGCACGTTTGCGGCCAAACTATGCGTCGCAGAAACGTGAAACTTGGGTGGTAGATTTTTGGCAAGTGGTAGATGAACTGATAGGAGATTGGGTGAAATCCATTAAGAGGAAGGTTCACTTTTTAAGGCTTTAAATACAAAAACAATCATTCTGAGGGGATCCAATGATTGTGAGGGTCCGTGTCTGGTATCGTATGAAAGGGCATTAAATAAGGAATACAGATCAATTTACAGATTTTATCTAGCTCAATTCCTCGGACGACACTGATCGATCGAAATATCTGGTTAAGTAGTTACCGCATAGGTACTAGCGTGTTCGTTGTCTTAGAAAAGTGCTTCACGATACGAGTAGAACTCACATCTTTTTTAAATTTCTAAAGCGCTTAGGTACCCATTTATATTATGTCATAAATCCACATACAACGTACCATGAATCAAAACCAAATTTCAAATATTAAATATTCAGATCAAAAAAAAAGAATATGGCTGGATTCGAACAAATTCAAAGTTTATTGTAATAAACTACATCACATTTGACAGAAGAAAGTTTTTATCATAGAAGCGACGAATATTGATCGCAAAATAACAAATATTTCGTACGCATAATATCTTCACAAATTTGCTACAAATAGTCTTGTTGAGTATAATTATCACAGATAAATCAAGCTGTACGCAACATAATATAAAAGAAGTAGGTAAGTAATTACTATTTCCAAAAGTTCATAGGTATATAAATATCCATTTTGTAATAAATGACCTATAAGCAGATATGTCTCGTTTTCCAGTCCGTTCGGTCCTCTGCAGTTCTTTTTAGCTCTGCATACGACTCGCAGAGGACATCTCCACAAATTTGCTTCAAATAGTCTTGTTGAGTATAATTATCACAGATAAATCAAGCTGTACGCAACATAATATAAAAGAAGTAGGTAAGTAATTAGTATTTCCAAAAGTTCATAGGTATATAAATATCCATTTTGTAATAAATGACCTATAAGCAGATATGTCTCGTTTTCCAGTCCGTTCGGTCCTCTGCAGTTCTTTTTAGCTGTGCATACGACTCGCAGAGGACATCTCCACAAATTTGCTTCAAATAGTCTTGTTGAGTATAATTATCACAGATAAATCAACCTGTACGCAACATAATATAAAAGAAGTAGGTAAGTAATTACTATTTCCAAAAGTTCATAGGTATATAAATATCCATTTTGTAATAAATGACCTATAAGCAGATATGTCTCGTTTTCCAGTCCGTTCGGTCCTCTGCAGTTCTTTTTAGCTCTGCATACGACTCGCAGAGGACATCTCCACAAATTTGCTTCAAATAGTCTTGTTGAGTATAATTATCACAGATAAATCAACCTGTACGCAACATAATATAAAATAAGTAGGTAAGTAATTACTTACTTACTAATTTTCATTCCTTAAATTGAATAAATTATAATTTCACACGATCAATCGAACCGAAATCGAATCAATTTGAATCGTTTGCTTATCACCCAGTATTCTGTCACTATGTTATTTATTTTTTGTACATACATGTAGGTAACCTTGAGCTATTACATTGTGGTTAGTATTGCCCCGGAAAAGGCTATCGCCTATTGGGGCAATAAAATCCAGTACTTTTTTGTTTGTTTGTTTTTACTTTGTAAAGCTTTGGATAATAAATAAATGAAATGAAATATACATAGGTACTACTAACAGTTTCATCCTGGTATTGTGACAAAAAATAATAATTGTTCATTTTTTAGAACTGGAAATCCACAAAAAATGCCGCGAGTAAGTAGAAAGACAATGAGTGCTAAGCAGCGCAACATTGAAAATAGAAAAAGACTCGAGAATAAGAGAGCGTCGGGGGAAAATAGCCAAAAAAATAAATGTCAAGAGGTTTGTGATAACGGTCGGAAAAAACGAAATGAAAGGAATAGCTTATATCAAGCGGCCCGACTTTCTGATTCACAACAGCGCACAAGTCACAAGGCCAGAGTGCGTCAGTGTCAATCTACCAGACTTGCCGATCCCAAACAACGGACAATTCACAGGATCAGAATAAGTCAGTGTCAAAAAATACGACTAGCTAATCCTGCGAAACGTATAGAGCAGAGACAAAGAGAAAAAATAGTTCGGAAACGCCGTAATGATAGTCCAATACGGGGTCCGGCTAGTAAAATGAGAAGAAATGAGTGCCAGAAGAAGAGGTTGTGTGACCCCTTACAAAGAGAAGCACATCTACAAAAGCTTCGAGACAATCAACAAATTCGAATGAACTTGGCATCTCTACGCCACAAACATCTTGCGCGACTTCGCGAGGCGCAACAAAATAAATTGCAAGACCCGATTCAAAGAATCCTTCATATCAGCAGAGTGCTACAATCTCGTCGAAAAAGAAACGAAGACAAGTCTGAACAAAGTCGCAAGAAAATTTATGAAGCTTTCCTTTGTGACAAGAAGCTTGGACCTTCGATAACTTGCGATTGCTGCCGAAGGCTTTGGTTTAAATCATCAGTACGAAACTACGATGTAACAAAACTTCATCACGCTACGCTAGTTGCTGCATGTGGCTTAGTTGAAGGAGATACTGTCAAGCTGTGCAGCCATTGTTCAACTTCTATCAAGAAACACAAGTTACCAACATTTTCAATAAATCGTGGTATGGAATTACCTCATGTTCCTGAAGTCATTAAAAAGCTAACAGAGTTAGAGAGTCGCTTTCTCTCTCCGAGGATCCCTTTCATGGCTATTAGGGCGGCCAGAAGTGACCAGCAATACATTGTAAAAGGGCGCGCTATAAACATTCCAATTAACGTAGATACCTCTGTTAAAATTTTGCCTAGAACCATGAGCGAATCCGAATGTATCCCCATATGTTTTAAAAGAAAGAGGGCTTTTAAGAGTAATGTAGCGTTTGAAAATGTGAGACCCAAGATTGTTCAGGATGCAGCTAATTACCTTGTAAATTCGCCTTTATACAAGTTCTGCGATATAAAGTTTGATTCTAGTCGATTTCAGGAATATGTTAACCTACCAAAAGATAACACTAACATTGTAATTGATGGCGATGACACGAATGATAATGATGTTGGTAACATTGAAGATGATGATGAAGAAAATGAACCTGTTAATGTGGCCGATGACGTGACTATGTTGGCTAATGCTACAGTGTTTGCCCCAGGTGAGGGGAATAAACCAGAATCTCTGTTCAGTCGATTTGTCGAGTCACAGAGTTTCCTTCGCATATTCGGAGGGGAACTTATCGAAGCCCCAGATGGAATTAGCTTTCAAAACTGGTCTAAATCTCTTATAATGCGGGAGGATAGGAGGTGTGCGGACGTGCCTTTCCTGTTTTTCGTTGCCTTAAAGTTAAGAAATTCGAAAGTGGCGTCCGGAATCCATTTTTGTATGCGAAAGGCAAAAAGCAAAATTGCACATGTAACCGTCAAGCAAGCTTTGAACACCGAATTTTTGAGGAATCTCGAGATACACGACAGCGGTTTCAAGATTTTTGCAGGCGACCGCGGGTCTCCTGCCTTCTGGGAAGCCAAAAAGAAAGAGGTCTCTTTTCTTTAGCCCATATTAATTACAATTTTTAGTACAATAATTTAATTTGGGTATAAAAATTTAATATATGTATTCATTGATATTATTTTAGGTTTTTGCCATGATTCGGCAGCTGGGTCCCTGCTCAATATTTTTAACATTGTCACCCGCTGAAACTCGTTGGGGGGAACTGTTGAAAATTCTCAAGTTGCTTTTGGACAAAGAAAATATTTCTTCCGAAGATGCAGCCAGCCTACCCTATCCTGAAAGAGTGAGGTTAGTAAAATCAGACCCAGTCACAGTGGCAAGGTATTTTGAGTACAGAATGCGATGCTTGTTCAACATACTAAAAAAGCCTGGCAGCGTGTTCAGGGATCACCCCGTCGAAGATTTTTACATAAGGACAGAGTTCCAACAACGTGGATCACCTCACGTGCACTGCATCTTATGGCTAAAAGACGCGCCAAAGTATTCCGATGCGGGCGACAACACTGAATGCATACAATTTATTGATGATTTTATTTCATGTTCTTCTCTCATGCCAGAGGAGCACATACAACTTCAATCCCATCGGCATACATTCACATGCAAAGGAACAAAAAATGACAAGTGCCGATTCGACATTCCTTTCATGCCTCTAAAGGAAACTATGATATTGCATCCAGTGGCAAAAGATGAAATGGATGTCGAATGCAAGAAGAAATTGCAAGCACGCCGGCGAGATATTAAAGAAAAACTATGTATCATTGTAAAAAATAAGGATGCCACTACTTTGGATGAACTTCTGCATCAACTGAATATTTCGTATGATGAATATATTTTAATCATTCGAAGCGGCCTGAAAAGAGTTACTGTTTACTTACAGCGAACACCACAAGAAGCTATGATTAATTTTTATAATCCAGACCTTCTCCAACTTCACGAGGCAAATATGGATATTATGTATATAACCGATATTTATTCGTGCGCGACTTACGTTTTGGATTACTTAAATAAATCGAATAACACGATGTCAAAATTATTACGTGATATTGAAGCCGAAATTCGCAGCGGCAACTACTCCATGGCCGAACAATTCAAACTTCTTGGTAGTAGTTTTCTAAACGGCAGCGAGTTTAGTGCGCAAGAGGCAGTCTATTACATACTAGGGCTGCCGCTCTCCCGCTGTTCCCGCACAACTGTATTTATCAACACCAATCATCCAGACAAACGGGTTGCAATGTTGAAGCCTCAGAAAGAACTTGAAAAAATGCGCGAGACTGATCCAGATTCTACAAATGTATATGCGAGTAATGACATTGAGCGATACGCGTTACGGCCAAGCTCTATGGAATCAATATGCCTCGCCGATTTTGTGGCATTGTATAATTATTCTAAGACTGCAATGCAAAGCAAAAATCATGACGAAAACAATGACAATGACGATGACTATGACTGTGATTCAGAATGGTCAGAAGCTCCTATTCGTTTGATGGAAAATGCCGGTTTCATCAAGCGACGCTCAAGAGCTAAAATAATACGTTTCGTAAATTACAATGACAATCATGACGATTACAAACGTGAAAATGTCATGTTATTTTACCCTTGGAGGGAGGAACATGACATGATCTTACATGTTGAGAGGACTTTTGAGACACACATTCAAGAAATAAAGGCTAATCGAGCGAGATATGTCTATAACGAGGAAATCATGACCGAAATTGTGAATGCTCAAGCAAGACGAGAAATTGAGAACAATGATGATGATGATGAAGACATGCCAACACGACCACACAGTCTAGAAATATTGGGTGCGGCTGATTCCGACATCGACAATGCAAGCGACCCCGACATGCAGGTCGAGAAACATATGAATAAAGGCACAGAACAACCTGACGACATTGTACATATCCCTGTGCCTAATATTTTACCCGATGATGAGTATGCCGACATTGTTTGTACATTAAATGCGAAGCAAAGGAAATTTTTGTTACATGTTCTACACTGCTTCAAAACCAATCAAATGCCAATTTACCATTGTCTCATGGGAGGAGCTGGCGTGGGAAAATCTCGTCTCATAGAAGGTATAAATCAAGCTATAACAAGATACCTAAACACAACAGAAGGATCCATGGACACCTTGAAAGTTTTACTTTGTGCGCCTACTGGTAAAGCCGCCTTCGGCATAAAGGGTACTACATTACATTCTGCTTTTGCACTAGCCGTGACTCAAAACTCATCAGACCAGGTGCCTTTGAGTTCAGCTACAAAAAACACCTTATACAGCAAATTGAGGAATGTGAAATTAATTATTATCGATGAAATTAGTATGGTAGGAGCGAGACTTATATCAAACGTAGATAAAAGATTACAGCAAATTTTTCAACGCGATGACGTACCATTTGCCGGATTGTCCGTTATAGTTTTTGGTGACTTCAATCAACTAGGACCCATTGGTGACAGCTATATATTCAAGTTTCCCAAGAAATCAGAGATCAGAAAAATTCTCATCAATCCTCTTTGGAACCTATTCACATCATTCACTTTAACAGAAATTATGCGTCAAAGAGATGACGCTGAATTCGCGGAAGCACTAAACAGCCTGGCCCGTGGATGTCTCGACAGCAGTCAAATTAAACTCTTCCAGAACCGCGTGGTAAATGAAGAGGCTATCCCCAAGCATGCGTTGAGACTATACAGGAGCAATAATGAGGTTAATACGTACAACGATAGTGTAGTTGATCCAGATAAAAATAAGGTTGTGGTACATGCAACAGATAAAATTTCTGGTCAACCCAATGACGCGACAAAAACTAAGCTACTTAAATTAGCAAAAGAAAGTCCCCCTGAAAAAACTCAAGGCCTTTCATACGAACTTAAGATTAGCCTTGCCGTAAAGTACATGATAACAGTTAACATAGACGTCGGGGATGGTTTAGTGAATGGAGCCATTGGGACTATTGAAGATATTGACATTCATAATGGAGAAGTGTTGCGGGTTTGGATGAAATTCCCACAAAGTGAAGTTGGAAGAAAGAGACGGAGAGAAATCACCCATGGAAGTGATGATAATCTTACTGCCATTGAAAAGGTAAATAGAAACTTAAGACTTTCCAAAAGCAAGTATTATGTTATCAGGAAGCAGTTCCCTCTTCGTTGTGCTGAAAGTATTACTTTATGTAAAAGCCAAGGCGGCACATACAACTATGTGGCCGCGCACCTTAAACCAGGCATGAAAAGGAGTGAGATATACGTCGCACTAAGTCGGTGCACCCAGTTGTCTGGATTGTATATTACGGGAACGTTTATTCCGCCAAAACCGCCACTACCAACAGACGAGGTGGTGCTGGAAGTATTGCGGCTGCAATCGTGTCCAGTTAAGTTTTTAAACAAAACTGCCGCAGACTTCGAAGGCAATACCACTATTGTATATCAAAATGTTCAGAGCATAAATAATTCTGCTCATTGGCGTGATTTCCAGAACTTCTTGAAAATCACGAAACCGACTATTTTTATTGCTGCGGAAACATGGACATTGTCAACCGATAATTTAACTATAAATGGGTATAACGTAATATTTCGCTTGGATGTTCCTAGAACTCGGCATGCCAATGGACTTCTGGTCTTATCAAAAACTGGAATCACTCTGCAAAACCTGCACAGTTATCACAATGACGTCACTAAATCAGCATGTTGCATCGTGTGTTTCCTGACTGAAGATGACGTAGCTGTGTGCTCTGGGTATAAGCCACCGTCGACATCATACAACGACGTTCGAACTCATCTTATGAAGGCCCTCAGTCTTGCCTACAAAAAAACAAATAAAGTTGTATTTGTAGCTGACTTCAACGTCGACTGCTTGCAGTATGGTAACCATCTTCTCTTTCAAGACCTACAAAACTTCGGGATGATAAATCAATTGCCAGCTGGTACTTCAACAACTAATGGAAACACTGGGATAGACGTGGTATATAGCTCCTTCCCATGCTATTCTAGAGTCAGCGAAACATTGTACAGCTATCATAAGCAATTAATTTTGGTTCCTGACCGATGTCCGGACGATGCAGCCGTTGCGAATGTTGATTGCTCCTCTATCCCGGCTATTTTTCCATTAAGAACTACGAACACCATGGTATCTGATATTCAAAGGGTTAAACCACTGTCTTCCCCTATACAAACCCATCTCCCGCCAAGAATGACAAAAAAGGACAAAAAAGAACAATCTGATTTTCTAGAAACCATTCGCCGGGGATTTCCAAACGTCATATCAATCGGTAAAGAAGATCTCAGCACATGGCCTGTAGAAATTAAAACAAGTTTTCATCCGATTGTCACCTCCGCCGATGGAAACTGTTTTTACCATGCCATCTCCCAACTTTTGTGTGGAAATGAGTCACTCACAGTCAGACTGAGGGAACTTACAGCTCAACATTTGGCTATCAATGAAAATTTTATCAATGAAATTCCTCTCAGCGTGGGTTACATTGACACAAGTTTTGCTGACTACGTTGATGCTGTAAAGTCAGATGGAAACTATGCTGAAATTTTTGAGGTGATTTTGATGACATACATTTTAGAAAAGGCCATAGTCGTTTACATGTGCGACGGGGACAGCGTAAATGTACTGGAATTCAACGACAACTTTCATATTACACCAAAATTACATATTGGTTTAAAATCACAACATTACACAGCATTGAGGCCCAAGGTTGGAGTAAATTTACCAAAATCAAACTTGGTAAACAACTTACCATCCCGCCATTCATTTATGAATGTCTAGTTTCATTTTATTAATCTTATTGAGGTTGGTGGGTAGGAATGCTGCGACGGCGAGATGACCTAGTCACGTATGTTGGGGTCAATTGGATGCAGAAAGCCCAAGATAGACGTGGAAGGGGATGGAGGAGGCCTTCGTTCAAGTGTGGACTGGGGTAGGCTAACAAGAAGAAGAAGAATCTTATACGAGGGCGGAGTAAAAAGTTTTCGACTTAAGGCAGAAGGAGTATCGTTACCAATTTTAGGTAGATTTCCAAAAGGAACTCTACCTATTCGTTTCTCCCGTGATGTCGCAGAATTGAAAAATTTCTACTCAGTATCACTAATTAGGACCAGGAGAACCCGAATCCGACCTTGGTTTAAAAGTTTATATATATAAGCCATATATATGTCCCTTTTCTTGTGCGCACGTTTGCGGCCAACCTATGCGTCGCAGAAACGTGAAACTTGGGTGGTAGATTTTTGGTAAGTGGTAGATGAACTGATAGGAGATTGGGTGAAATCCATTAAGAGGAAGGTTCACTTTTTAAGGCTTTAAATTAAAAAACAATCATTCTGAGGGGATCCAATGATTGTGAGGGTCTGTGTCTGGTATCGCATGAAAGGGCATTAAATAAGGAATACAGATCAAAAGTTAGATTTTGTCTAGCTCAATTCCTCGGACGACACTGATCGATCGAAAGATCTAGTTAAGTAGTTACCGCATAGGTACTAGCGTGTTTGTTGTCTTAGAAAAGTGCTTCACGATACGAGTAGAACTTTTTTTTTTTTTTTTTTTTTTTTAATCTTTTTTATTAGTCATAAAATATATACAAATTACAACAATCAAGTCACGCCAAACCTAACAAGTTTGTCGGCGTGTGCTCTTAAACAAATAATCTTCATGCCTCATCCACATGCTGTCCGTCCTTCCACGAGTCCCGCGCGAATGAGTAAAAAGGCGTTAACCGTCGGTTACGTATACAGTTCAAGACAATCACCTCGTCCGTACGTCCTTTTACTCATTCTCACAAAACTCGTGGAAGGTCGCCGAGCGTGAAGCGGCCCCATAATAAATATGTAACAACACTATCCTAATTCTACTATATACAATATCTTATATACATGTATAATACATACTATCATACACAACACAATAACAAGACACTTATGTATAATACAATCCTATATAAATACAAATACAAAAGGTATCAACTATATACAAAGCTACACTTCAACAACCAATCCTTGATAAGTCCCTTTCTCTTCAACTTTCCTGTGCATTTTTTAATAGATGACGGCATCATATTAAACAGCTTGGGGACATTATATTCTAGAGTGCGCTTACCATATTTATTATTGAATTTTGGACACTTTTCACCACTCACATCTTTTTTCAAATTTCTAGTGCTTAGGTACCGGTACCAATCCATATTATGTGTGGAATGAAAATAATATGATTATTGGATTAGGTACTTCCTTTGATTATTGAAGTACTTAATCAAATATTTTTTCGTCATACGGTACTTCGATAATCAAAGAATAAACTACATCCATACTACTTCATCACTTCGCTGGTTTATTTGCTGATAATATTGTGATTGTTTTTATTGTACAGATGTACTCTTAAAATTAATAAAATTAATAAATCACTTGAAATCTACCTATGCCTGTGGCGTGCCAAAGGAATTTTTTTTACTTCAAATATCTCTTTTTCAGTAAAAAATATAATGACAGTACCAACGTGTAGAATTAATTAATACCTAGGTACCTATAAAGAGAGCCGTTAGCATATTAATTTAAGAGTACATTAAAACATTTCCTTTGAATAAAATATTAATGAAACCATTTGTTTTTTTTATGTATTTTCTTTATTACTTTTATAATAATTCGTTAATTAGAGTCGCTAAAAAATACGGACGTGCTTAGAAATAAACGGTATATAAATTTATCAAAAAATATTTTACGCAACGTACAGCCCAACGGTTAATCCTATAGATAAGTGAAATTTTGAAGACAGATAAGGAGGGATTTTTGGAAATTTGCCCCAAGGGGATGAAATCAGGATTGAAATTATGTCAGTCAGTCATCCTGTTAAGCAATTTAGATGAAATGTGTTTTTGCGTGAACTATGTGAAATTTATGACTAAAAAAATTGAAATTAAATTTTAGGTATTATATTTACTTTTCTGCAAATGCGTATTTACTCAGGGGTGTCAAAAAACAATTCTAGGACTAGAAACTGAGACTAGTCGCGAGTAATGAAAGTCATTTTGAGGATTTGAAACTATATGCCATCCAAGAACCACACGACTTGACCATGTTTTCAAAGACAGACGTGTTCTGAGAAAAAGAAATCGTAGAGTGTGTATGACGAATGGCATGAATGTGACGGAAGCCCGAAGTGTATGTAAGGATGGAAAAGTCTGGCGATCAGTTCTCCCTACCTATTCCGCAAGGGATACGGCGTTAGGGGGAAACTATACATGCACCTTCTAGTTTTTCACTTTTTACCTTTAACAATGGACTTCCACTATGAAGCGTCAGTCAAAAATCTTTACATTATACGGCCAATATTTCTTGGGCACTTACCTCCAGTAACAACGCAGAAGAATACAGGAGTATCTCCTTCTTTGAATGGTCCAGCTTTTCCTATGACTTCTTTCCCGTCCTCGTCGTAAATCTTAGGAGTAGTTGGAGCCTCTGTAACAAATAGAATAAATTTCATATAATATGAAACTATGAAGAAAGTATCACATGATTTTCATTCAATTTTTCATTTCAGATATTTTTGTGGCTAGTGATTTTTTTAACGAAATCAAATACAAAAAACTTTTACGGTTATTTCCTTTTTTTTTTTTAATAATGAATCTGGATTTATCGAAATAAACCCAAATACACCCTTGTACACTTCACAGTAAGCTTGGAAAGCTTGTGTTGTGAAGTGGAGTAGGTCGGCATCGGGAATCGAACCCGCGCAGGCTACCGACCACCTGATATTTTAATGTACCTATACTATCAATAAAAAAAAACTTGGTGACTTTCGGGAAATGAGTTTCAGTCTGTCGGAAAAACGATAATTTTTTTTGCACAATCTTAAAACAATAATAAAAAAAAAAAACATAAAAAAATCTTTTACAGTTATTCCCTAGATTATTCGGTTATTCCCTAGGTTCAATGTATCTACTCTATTTTTCCAAAGCATATTTAGTAACGGTTGTTGCGATCGAAGGTCTCCCGTTTTTAGAAATTTTTGAAATGTCAATATGCATAGGTGCTCCTAAAAGCGTGACATTAAAAATACTGTCCATAACCTTGGTCTACATTTAAAGAGTAAAAACCATTAAGTAAATATTTAAGCATAAAATATTTTTATTTGCAAATAATTTAAATTAATAATGTTAAAATTAATCTGGAGATTATAAAATACACAAACCGCGTCTTAATTCTTTTAAATTAAAAGCGATTAATTAAAAATGTCTGTAAATTTGTTAAAACATTTTACTGCCTTTTAGTATTTAATGAGCATTTTTCTACAAAAGATATTTAAGGTTTTCATTGAAATTCGTATTAACCCTACAATGCGCAGTGGTTCGTATACGAATCAACCGGATTTTTTCCAGATATTTTTAGACCAAGTCCAATTTCGTGGTTACTTGCGCACTGTTATCAATCAGAACTACCTATCTATTGAAATTTATTTATTTATCGTTTGGCAACGTCGAAGTATTGTCACATCGTTAAAGTCTGACACCCAGCGCCTCCAGCCACTGGAGGAACTCAGGGGACAGGCTGGCAGCACTGTCAATGGTACCGGGGTAAGCACGTATGGGGCAATCACGCAAGATGATTAAAAGCAATAATGGTAAATTAGAAATTAATTTTAGTGATAAAATTAATAGTTACTTACTTTCAAATTTGCTGCATGTGTGTGGAGAACATTCTATTCCCGCTTTAAATGTAAATAACTCTATAATTTTTAAGCAAGGGAAGGTGATTTTTTTTTTGGTTTTTCATTGTTGTTATATCATATTTTAATAATAAATGTGAAAAAATCATGTTCGCTAATTCATTTATTGTCTTGGAGACCTTTTGGTCCAACCAAGTTTTTTTGGAAAAAATCGCGTAAAATTCAAAATTATGATTTTTTGTAGAACAAACCTTTCTTTGTGCATCTAAACCTATCCACAATTTTTTACCAGCACCCAATTTCCTATCAGTTCATCTAGCTCTCACCAAAAATCAACCACGTAAGTTTCACGTTTCTGCGACGCATAGTTTTTCCGGAAACGTGCGCACAAGAAAAGGGACACATTATATGGTTTATATGATAAAAACTTTTAAACCAAGGTCAGTTTCGCATTCTAAAGGTCATAATTAGCGAAAATGGGTAGAAATTTTTCAATTCTGCGATGTCAAAGGAGAAACGAATCGGTAGATTCCTTTGTGGAAATCTACCTAAAAATTGCGCATTGTGGGGTTAATAATCATTTTTGTACAAAAAACATTGAAGGTTTTCATTGAAATTCGTATTAATTAAGTAATTCAACGTCTTTTATGTAAAATGAGGCAAGGCTGTGGAGTTAATTAACATATTTAAGATAATAAAATCTCCTCAGAGTACGTAGATGTTAATGAAACAAATTTTCAGCTTATATTTTCAGAATTTTTATGATAATAATCTCTTTTGCGTTCTCGTAATTAACACAGATCACTATTTGTTTGTTAGTTTGTATACCTACATAGTCCTTTAATATAATTTTAAAAATTTACATTTAAATTACTAGAAAAAAAACATATTTACGAACAATGCCAAAGTCTTTAATTCTAACCAATCCGTTATAAACTCTGAAAAACAACCTAGCAAATTAATAGGCGAAAAAACCAGTAGCAGCGAATTCGAGAGCAGCATTGAAAGTTATAAAGGTTACCTACTCGTATATTCATCCGTTTTTTGATCGAAATGTGGTTTTAATGATACTTGCTTATTGCGGATAAACTGCTAGTCCTACGAATAAATCTGTAGAACATTTTTTGTAGAGAATTTAGTAAGGATTATTTCTGTCATTGACCACATTCTCCTATCTCTTACTGTATTCCTAAAAAATGCGAAAAACCGCGCAGGGAGACGAGACGGGCGCGGCGGCAAGATTTTGATAAGTAACCCTAGTGCGATGTAAATGACCCTATGTATAAGCTATCATTTAAAGCACATTTCGATCAAAAAATGGATAGGTCATATTTTGAGCGGTCGACTCTTAGGTTATTAGTTGATTATACAATTCTGTTTAAATTTAGATACATGTTTACAATAAAACAGTACTACAATTTTCAATTGCATCTAAAGCAAAAGCAAAGATGCTGGGAATTAGGGAAGTTTTTAAATTTTGAAAAGGAAAATGTGAACTCAAAAAACAACAACAGATGAAGTTAAATGAAAGTGTGCGGTTGATGGGAAGCAGATATCCAAATGACACTTGTGTCCAATCCCACCAACTACCCCCATTTTGGAAGCAGACCCCTAAGGAATTTCCATAAAAAAACACAGATAATTTGAGTGATTTTATAATGATGTACAGAGTAGGGAGCAATAAATCCATACAAAATACAACATGCAGCTGTCCTATGTTAGGTGCCCAAATATCTCCGCCCAGAATCTCTCTCACTTAAGTAGCTGCATGTTGTATTTTGTATGGATTTATTGCTCCCTACTCTGTACATCATTATAAAATCACTCAAATTATCTGTGTTTTTTTATGGAAATTCCTTAGGGGTCTGCTTCCAAAATGGTAGTTGGTGGGATCGGGCATTGGAGTATTTGTGAGAATCTCAGTTGTAATTTAGGAAAACAAATTCAGGGCAACGCCTGGTACAACATCTCACAGAGATACAAAATATTTCAATAATGGAGTAAGATGGTTAAGAATAGAAAATATGGGTTTGGTTCTGGCATGATAGTACAACAAAACATAAATACAACCTTATTAAATTAATAGTAGGTACTTAATATATTATTTTATGTAGGTGAGCCTAAATACATAAAAATAACCTAATATTAAGAGCTTGGCACCAAGAATGACGTCGCAGTCATTTCCCACGGCAATAAGGTTCAAATCGCGAAAACAATAAATAAATAAATAAAACTTTATTGGCCAGTAAATATATGTAACAACAAAAACAAGACAATACATGATAAAATGGTAAAAATAGCGTTTTTTCCATTTATTAGGCTTAATTTTGGGTCTATCAAAAAACTTTTACGGTTATGCACTAGATTTTAATGCACATTATCAGTACAAAAAAAATACTTCGCGACTTTCGGGAAACGAGTTTCCGTCTTTCGGAATAAAGAACAGAGGTGTTTTTAATTTTTCTTTTGAGAAATCTATACAAGATTTATTTTTTGATTTATCAATACAAGGGTTAACTGGAAGAAATCGCAGTTCTGCGATAAGTTCGCCCTAGTGAACAACGTTTTATAATCTGTACTATGTCCATTTTGTATATTTATATGTGTTTGTTGTTTACTTTAAGTTTAAATAAATAAATAAAAAAAAGATATAAAAAATCTTTTACGATTATTCCCTAGATAAAGGTTCAATGCATCTACCCTATTTTGTTCCAAAGCATATTTAGTAACGGTTGTCGAGATAGAAGGTCTCCCGTTTTTAGGAATTTTTGAAATGTCGGTATGCATACTCTTAATATATTATTTTAACCTAAATACATAAAAAGAACCTAATATTAATGAATAGGGAATATATCCGAATTAAGAAGAAGGTTACTTTTTATATAGGGCTTAGTTCTCAAAATTAATTGGGCCTTGGGTTCTTTAACTAATAGGATCATATATTCCGTATCAACATACAAAATTCTCGTGGAAACTGCGTATGAGTGTAACGCAGGACCGTGAAAACTTTTGCAAGTAGTTCGAAAGTAAACTCGATGTTTTTGACCATCGGTACATAGTGGAAGTCCATTTTTAAGGTAAAATGAAAGACTAAATATTTAGTTTATAATCCATAAAAATTACTTTAGATTACGTGACTGGTGTTTAAGGATTTGCACCCTCGTCATAACTAGTTATTCACAATCGCCTGCAAATCCTCGAACAGTAGTAGCGAAATCTAAAGTATTTTTTTTTTATTTTAAACTAAATATTTAGTCTTTCATTGTACCTTGTTCAAATGTGCCTATACGCAATTCAAAACATTTTCAAGGCCAACAGTTTAAACGCTACCGAACACCTTCTAACATTCAGCTAACTGAATCGACCGTTCTCACAAAAGCTTCGACCAAAACTTCTTTCTGAATTCAGTGTTACCCTGATTTTGAATGCAGAAAGAGGTTTTGGTCGAAGTCTTTTATGCAAACGGTCGATTCAGATAACTTAATGTTAGGACGTGTGTAGGGGATTTTCTAGCGGAACGCCCCCCACTACAAATCTGATACATTTTTCTGAGCGTGGGTAAAACCAGTTTCCATAGTAGGCCTTAGAGGTAACGAGACCGAATATGTCGTGAACCTTGATTCTAAAGTATCCCAAAGCTAGAATTTTTAAGTATATTGTTTATTATTCATTATCGTCCTTAGGCCCTAATTTCGGGAACTTAGACTCGTCAAATTACATAGTTATAGTCTATAACAATCAATAAGAGCAATTAGAAATGATAAGCCCATCAATGCTAACAGAGTGTAGAACGTCTGCTAGCATTTCGTCGGGAACACATAATAAGCAATTTTTAATGCAAATTCGATAGCTATGATTCTTGAACGAAACAAGTAAACCTTCGTGTATGAAAGTAGAAGGCAAGACATAATATCATTTTATGCAAAATTGACACTGCAGGGTTAATGACGTAATCAACCCTATTTGAGAATTTATAAGATTGAATGTACCTGACAATTATTGTTAGCCCAGTACGCTGTGGCTGACATAATTACTCCAACTACTATAGTAAGAACGGATTACAACTTGAAAATTATTAACGACAATAGTATTATTAATCAGATCTCATTTTAGTATCTCTCTACTTCTCGGATAGTCCAGTCGTCGTGGATTTTAAATGTACCTTGAAAAATTCCCAAGTTATTGAAACTTTGGGATCTATTTATTATTTACAAAGGTACGCGTAAAGAGACAGAAACATATATGGACAAGATAATAGACACAGTACGAAATATCATCATTACTGCGCTATTTAAGGTGCATACAAAGACATAGTATTATATGGTCGTTAAATCATCTAACCTAACTAAGCTATCATAGAATGAAGAAAAAATATCGAAACAATATTGTTATGTATGTCCATTTTTCTAACAAAATTTTATTGTGCTAACTTGGGGAGGGGCGAAAACTGCTAAATTACAGCACTTTTTCAAGTTTTGATTTAAAATGAAGGAAATCCAAAATGGTCTACATCTTTATAATTACATGAGCTGTACAAAAAACGTATGGTTTAGAAGATATAAGCGAAAAACTGCCAAATTTGCTAAAATTTGGCAGATTCTCGCCTCTCCCAAGTTAGCACAAGATTTTTTTTTGATAAATTAAATGTTGCTCCACTGGGCATCTATCTATATAAAAAATCCCAAAGTTTCAAGGACCTGGGAATTTTCTCAAGTTCTAATACGTCTCAACTGGGCTATATAAGTATTGTCTTAATATTATCATACATAATAACATTTGCATTGAATGCAATACAAATCTTCGTGAAGGCTCTATGTCTGCAATGTACATAAGTATAGTAATTAACGTTACATTTTGTCTTCTACTGTATTTATAGAAAACAGAGTATGAAATAAGTACAGTCAGCTACATTGTATGACGTCTATTCTTACGGCAAGTACAAGTAAGCTGACAGTACGAGTTTTTTTTTTTTTTTTTTTTTTTGGTTGAGTTCACTGCACTGCCTTGCTTTATTGTGCAAGGCTTTTTTAAAATCTTGTTTATTGTTTCACAGTTTTAATAACTAATTTCACTCCGCACTACACAATCACTCTCAGGGTTCCAACAAACTATTTTCCCTCATTTATTATTTTAATAGTTCTAACAATACAACACAAAAAGTCCAAAAACTGGTGCGAAACTCTCTCATGCAGGAGGACAGACTTCGGACATTTAATATTTAGTCCGTACTCTCTCAGGGCCATTTCAAGGGCATGCCTCTTCACAGCGAAGATATCGCAATCCCACATAAGGTGCTGAATTGTTTGTGGTGCTTGGCTGTCACACGGGCACTTGTTATCTTGTCTTATTTTATATTTGTGCAGGTAATCTCTAAACGCACCGTGTCCTGTTAGTGCCTGAGTCAACTCGTAGTATCGCCCGTACTTATTTAATACCTCCGCCGCGTCAGTAGGACTTTCGAAAAAGAGCTTTGTGGTCATGCCCTTTTCAACCACCGAATACCTGGTTTTCCACTCGTTAGTGCCCTCTTCCTTAATTATTCTTTTAGCATAGCTAAGAGGAAACTCATCATAAAGCGGCGCAGTTCTCCTATTGGATGCATCTTTAGCCAGTAGGTCTGCTCTTTCGTTACCTTCCTCACCTGCATGCGCCTTGACCCAACACAGCAAGACGTTTCCGGCTTCCACGAGCAAACGCTGAATTTCCGAGACAAGACTATTCCTCGACTCACTGTCGGACAAGGACCGGAGTCCAGACAAGCTGTCGCTCAGAATTATTACCCCCTCATTGCAAGCCCTGCGTGTTACCCATAAAACAGCTTCTCGTATAGCAACCAGTTCTGCCTGGTATACACTGCATTCGTCAGCAAGTTTCATCTTCCTGTTGTATATTTCGATACCACAGTTGTATACCACAAAAGCAGCACCCACTCTTTCATCAATCTTGCTACCATCAGTATAGATCCGTATGTCAGTATGAGGCAACCCATTCTGCTCCAGGTGAATCACAATTCGGCTTCTCTTGGCCGGATGCCCCAAGTCGGTGAACTTCAGAGGTCTCTGCAGAAATCTATCATCTGGTATAATATCCAGCGTGCCTATGTCTTTCACCCTATACAATGAAGCTCTCTCCTTTGCCACTATATCCAAAGGTTTTGTTCCTGCCAGGGCCAAGGCAGCCACGGTCGATATGGTCCTGTATCCCTTTATGATTTTAATACAATAAAATCTCTGCACACTTTCCATATTTTTAATTTGCCCTTTGTTAACACCTCCATACCAGACACTTGCACCATAGACGATAGTAGGGACAATAATGTAACTATAGAGTGTCTTCACCACTTCACTTGAGAGTCCCCAAGTGGCTTTCGCAACTCCTTGTAGTTTCTTGTAAAGTTTCATGCTTCTTTCACCGACGTATTTGATGTGTGCCTTCCAGTTCAAGTGGTCATCTATTATTACACCCAGGACCTTGAATTGATTTACGATTGTAATATTTTCTCCTACCATTCGTAGGTCTATATTTTGTCTTTGTCTTGTCCTGTGTATGAGCATTGCATTTGTCTTTTCTGGCGCGAAGCTTAATTTTGCTCTTCCCCCCCATTCACTAATTATCTTCAGTGCACTATTGCAATCTCTCTCCAACGTGGCAGTGCTTTTACTTGCAACACCCAGCATTATGTCATCCGCAAAAGCATGTATGTACATATTTTCCACGTCATAGTTCGTGGAAATAACGTCATCTATTAAGACATTCCAAAGCAGGGGGCCTAACACGGATCCTTGCACACAACCCTTTGTGCAATTCACTTCAACAGTCGTGCTGTAATGTGTATATTCGACCTTTCTTTCGCGTAAGTAATCTGTGAGTACTCTGTACAGATTTAGGGGCAAATCTTTTTCTCGCAATTTGTACAAAATCAGCGGCCACCACGCGTTGTCAAAAGCACCTCGTATATCAAGCGAGATCAAAGCCACGATCATACCATCATTCTTATTTTGTCTTACATAGTTTAGTGCATTATTTAATGCATCTTCTGTGCTTCTCTGTGGCATGAATCCATACTGCCTCTCAGACAATTTTCGGTTTTTACCTAGAATCCAGAGTATTCTCCTGCTTAAAATCTTTTCATAAATCTTACCCAGAACCGGCAGTAATCCAATTGGTCGAAAGGATTTAAGTTCCTGGTAGTTTTCTTTGCCAGGCTTTGCAATAATAATGCACGCAGCTTTCTTCCATGGCTTCGGAAAGTGTCCTATTTCGAGACATCTGTTCACTATGGTCCTAAAGATCGTCATGTTTGCCCCAATAGCACATCTACATATATCCGAGGTAAAGCCGTCAGAGCCCGGCGCCTTACTGTCATCGAAGTCTTCCAAGCTTGTCATTATTTCCTCGTCCGTTATGTCAGGATCGATGCAATTAGTTTGGTATTCTTCCTGGACTGCGTCTCTTATATTGTTGTGAATGTTTGTTTCCTTCGTCACGTCATCTTCTGGATAGAAATGATTAATGACGCACTCAGCCGTTTGTTCTTGCGTCATTAAGACTCCACTGCCGTCCATCATCACGGGAGGTACACTCGGACTGGGTGATTTGAAAAATATCTTTCCGATATTCTGCCAGATGTTCTCCATATTCAGCTCCTCGCATGTCATCTTCAGGTGTTCGTGTTTTCGTGTCCTTACATTTTGTGTGTATATCTCTTTTTCAGATATCAGTTTGGCCATCAAAATTTCCTTTCTTCTGCCAGCTGCATTGGCCACTTGTCGCTTCAATTTCACCAATTCCCTATATTTGGTATTAATGTCTTCATTCCACCAGGCAGGTTTTCTTCTCCCTGTTGAGACCTTGGTGATGCGACAATGCATCTGTGCCACACTATGTATAGCATCGTTATATTTTTCCACAACCATTTCCATTTCTTCCCTACTTACCAACTTTATTTCCTCAGGTCTGAGCATTGTACATTTGGAAATTTCTGTCGCAAAGTCGGCTTCAAATTTTTTCCAGTTTGTATTTCTTGTGTTATACTTTCTGATGGTATATCTCGCAATGGGAGTGTATGGTGTTCCGATTGAGAAGCATATCGCATCGTGATCTGAGAGGGTCGTCATTGTCTCATCCACTCTCCATTTCAATATCTTATTAAGTATTACATCCGAGCACCAAGTAACATCTGGAATACTTTCGGCCACCTTTCCCCAACGCACGGCTCTAAATGTTGGTTTGTCTCCCACATTAGCGACAGACATAGCATTTGAGGCTATAAGATCGACCACATCAATACCTTGTGCATCACAGCTCTTACAACCCCATAACATATGTTTGGCATTTACATCTCCACCAACTACATTTTTTCTAGATTTGTCCATTGCCTGCTCCAAAAACTTGAGCATCTCAGATTGATCCTTGAGGGGTTCCAGATACACTGATATCATCTGTATTTTTTCATTTCCAGTGACGCATGTGATAGTTGCGATATTTGAATTCGTGTGTGTCACTGATTTGATATAAGATATTTGGCCCGTTCTTATGGCAATCACAGACTTATTAGGATTCTCCTTGGTAGCATTTTGATTCTGCACAATACCGTACCCCGGGTAATCGCCACAAGATCCCGAATTCCCAGTGTACGGTTCCTGTACAAGTATTATGTCAAAATCCCCATTTAAAGCATTTATGAACAATTCTTCTGTCGCAACTCTGCTCCTCTGCGTATTCGCTTGCAATACCTTGATTTCCCTCCGGAGGTTCACCGCATCCCTAGCAACAATACTGGGTCTTCTCCCGTGCCATCACCTCAAATATGCCTCGTACCGGACAATTGTAACTGGTGCCCCTATGATTTGGATCGCTGCCCTTCGCAGGTCTAGCGAGGCAGTTAGCACATTTTGGGTTCTCCGAGGTCCCAGTACATTCCCTAGTATCGTGATCACCAGAGCAGCTCGAACACTTTGGCGTTCTGTCGCAGTGCATCTGCACGTGTCCAAATTGTAAACACCTAAAGCATTGAACCAGTGGACTCTGGTCCAAAACATGAATTCGTTGATATCCCACGAAAACCTTCCCAGCGTCAACCAGTACTCTCCATGTAGCCGGAGTCACTTGACAGACTATGTTAGCCAGCAAATTGTTGGGATGCTTTTGCCTATATTTGATTTTTAATTCTTCTTCTATTTTCAGGTGCTTATTTTGGTTCTTAATTGAGTCGTTTAAGTCCTCCTGAGACAATCCTTTTATAATTCCCTTGAACACTATCAAGGGGAGTTTTTTTATTCCCTCCACGATATTCAGTGAGTCCCTATTTTTTGATAGTTCATCCTTCATTTTATTTCTGTCCCTCATATTGGGGAGTTTTATAATAATCTTCTGATTTGCTCCTTTTTTAATTCCACTTACTTTCACTCCAAGTGCTCGAACATTGACACTTCTTTTTACAAGGCCCTCCACTTCTTCACTGGTCTTGGTAGGATCCTTGGCGCTAATAATTAGCGTATGGTCATCATTACCATTGTTGGGCGCTTTTTCCGTACTACCGAAAGTTGAAGCTTGGCGCATACCTCCCGCAATCTCGGCGAACGTTTCACCACATCTACTTCCTCCACCCAGACACAGTACGCTTTCCACTTTTTTTAATCGCTCATTGCACTCATTGACCTTGTCTACTATGGAAGCAAGGCCTACGGGAAGCATTACGAGTAAAAGAGTAAAAGAGTACTGAGGAAAGTTCTTTTTAGCGAATGCGAATATATGGAAAATGTAATTCGTATTCGAATGCTATTGGGAAAGCGAATGTGAAATATTGTTTGCCAGTCTTCATTCTAGTAGTATGGATGCATAAGTGTTGTTACGAAAGTAGGTAATTTTAGCGAACGCGAATATATCTGAAAGCTATTGTGAAAGTGACATCGAAAATATTCTCAGAATACTAAAATCATAAACAGATTATTTTTTTACTGAGACCCAAAACGCAGTTAAAGTATTAAAGTTATTCCTTATAGAAAAATATAATAATATTGGCGCCGCAGTCGTAATTTGTAAACAAACTTTAATTGACCGTGCCCATAATTATTATTATAGTATTTAATATGAGACTGGACAGCAAATGGATTGTCATGGGTTCTGCAGTAAATGAGAGTTCCGGAATCCTACAGAAAAACATTAGCTACTAAATCTTGATATATTTTTTTGCGAATGCGAATATAACATTTTTACGTATCATTCAAGTACTTAGTAACTATACCTGGCTGTAAAATTATTATCTAACTAAATTCTTGTGTTTCTAGCGGAATAATTGCTCTACAGGAAAAAAGATAATGATCCCCGTTACTCTGGGGAGAATTTACATAAAGAATTGTACACCCAATATAGCTTGACTGTAGTGCTTCAATGTACTAAAAATATTAATGAGGTTTAGTGTGAAATGTAAAAAAAAAATCACTGATTATATTTTATTGCTCAGATTTCTTTAGATTGATAACTGACAATATTATAACTGTTGTTTTATGCAGATTTTCCACAACAGAAGGCTTTATGTGAACTCCCCTGGGAAGGAAGCAGTATGGATTTTCCGACGCTTACGTCTCGGCTTTGACTGACTTAAGTCTCTTAGACAATATCAGGGTAGATGGAGGTAGACCTCTCTCTCTCCCTGGGCAATTATTATTCCCACATCATTCTTGTTTTCCGCCGCCACTCGGCTCTATCCTGTGCATCTTCCGGGGATGCTCCACATCCGCGGCAGACCAATTATGCCAATTTTATGTACTTACCTACAATTACCGATGCGTTTTACAAGACTATTTTGAAAATGACATTTATGCTTTTGGGAGAACATCAGAATTTTTTATATGTCGTAGTTGAATATAGCAAGTAGTTATGTCAACAGATACACGGTAGATGATGGCGCTCTGTCCTCTCTGCCTACGGCGATGATGCGGCGTGAGGGTATAGATAGTTAGATATTGCAATAGTAGTGTAATGGAAATGTAAACGAGCGATTGAATATTGATATTTTTCATGTAATTTCCCCCAACAAGAGTGTAACAACTGTTTGCTAAATCTGAAGATGATAAAAGTTTATTGATGATGTTATGACACTGTTGTATTTTTATATTTCATAAGAGTTTTATGTGCTGTAAAATCTAAAGTGCTTCTTTCCTATTTATTTTATATGACGTGTCTGTAAGGGAATGAATATCGCGTGCCATAAAGATATTAAGCACTTTGTATGTATAAGGCAACATACGTACTTCAACTTCAATAGATTGGTTCCAAGTACTCGTACCAGGCATGGTTCTCGGAAACTATGAGGTTTTTGAAGGTTTAACCTAAACTAACCTGAGCTAACCAAAGTAAACCAACCTAACCTCACAAAAGCTAACCAACCTAACCTAAGATAACCAACATAAACTAAACTAACCTAACCTAAGTTAACTAACGTAAACTAACCTAACCTAAGTTAGCCAACGTAAACTACTCTAACATCACTTAACCTAACCTAACCCAAACTATTGTAACCTAACCCAAGATACCTAAAAACGTACAGAATACCGGTTTTCTTGACTAACCAAAAGAAGACGTATCCGGAGTCAGATCCCATAAAAAATAAACCACAAAAACCGCATGGTGAGGCTCATTTTTGTGGAGCATTATTTTGGATGAAATTATGAATCTTTTAAACTTAAAAAACCTCATAGTTTCCGATAAAGATGGATGGTACGGGAGCTTAGAATCACCCTGTAAATACCAATATGTGAGGGTGATAAGGCAATACACCACGTGAAACGTAGACGTGAATCATGTAGTATATTTTTCATAGCCTCTTACACCTCGAGGGTCTGACTTAACAAGACTTTTATGAATATTTTACAGATTTCTGCTACAATTTGGATCGAATGGAATTTCACATACTCGTAAATTAAATGAAAACTCTGTAATATCAAACCCTAAGACAAGTTTTTATATCAGAAAACACCGAAGGACGACAGCTATGTATTATAGTTTACAAATTGAAAGGAATATCCAGACGGTTGTAAAGATTCTATTAATAACAAATTGATTAAGGTATCTTATCAATTTATCACGCCGCGGGGTACCAGAACATCGGAGAAAGAAATTTAGTTTGCAATAATTCTTTCTACGATAATAATTCACACGGGGCTTTCAAAGCTTCTCTTTTATACCCCAACCCTGCGTCTTTTAGGGGAAGATGATAGATAGTTCGTTTAGTAAATAAAATATGCATAGACTTAGATACAAATAGGTTTATAGAAATTTTGAAAAATAGTGTCATAAGGGTACCAGTACAAATTAACGTGCAGCTAAAAAGGACAATATAAGCAACAGAGAATGCGAACTTCTTTAAGCCTTTGAGATGTGGTGCTACAGACGCATGCTCAATATTCACTGGACATACCACATCACAAACAGCGAGGGGTTGAATAAGGTCAGAGAGACAAGACAAATCTTGAATAAGATGGATAGACCATAACATCAGGCACCCCGGCCTGCTCATCACCATAGCAGAAGGAATGGTAGAGGGCAGTAATGTGAGTGGTCGCCGAAGAAGCAGTTCGCTGTAGCACCTACACCTTAGCCAAGAGATTGGCGAGTGACAGGACGGCATGGAAAGGAAGAACGAAAATGTTTGGTACAAACCAATCTACAAGATTGTAACCACATCATCAATAAAGAATGATCAGTAGACGGTCATCTGTGAAGTCCTAGCGTTAATACCACATATCACAATACATTTACACCTACCCTGATAGCACACAAGATAAATACTGTAACTCCACTGCCATACTTCCATCACACTCAACCGATGCGCTCGGTAAACTAGATTAGTTCCGAATCTCACCGCTCAGCTACCATAGCGTCTTAGGAAACAGAATTAGTCATTGGATATCTATAAAATCATTGTTGACATTTGGAAGATTGTTCCATTTAAAGAGGGTGTCCGGTTGTGTTAGTGACGTGAAGCATCCTAAGGAATATCGAGTTTCCTTTCCATAGAATAATTACTAACACCTGGCTGTTGTACATTTTATGAATGAGCACAGGTCCGATGTTATTATTAGGTCGGTAGATACAACCTACTCATGTGTCAATAATAGACAATGCCTTCCTGTGTTGGTTTCTGAGGGGGTTACTATTTCACTACTGAAACTTACTACAATACATCGGAGACAGGTCCGCATTTTGAGAAGTTTGGTAGATTTTCTCATTCGGACTACAGCCTCATTAGATAGTCTTTGGCTGGGGGTTTCTGGGTTCTTTAAATTTCACTCAGTGATTCACTCGATTCTTTACGGTTCTATTTTTCTCTGTTCTATCAACGATGCGAGTCAACCGGTTGTGTTCGCACGGTCTGCACGTGCTGTTCACTCTCTCTTATTGACACGCAATATTCCTATCCCTTTCTACCAAAGAAGAGTGCAGTGATATCGCAATGTCTATGTACATATATCTATCAACTCACTCTTATTAATATTCTCATATCTCTATATCTGCTTTTTTTCTTTATTATAAACATCTACCGGCATTACAACATAAAAATGCCTTTGCGCCGGTCGATGTGAAAAAAAAAACAACGTTACAATTAATACAGTTATAATCGAATTGGAATAATCACCCAAATGCGCTCTGTCTTCGTGCGATAATCGCTCGTTGACTCGCTGAGTGAAAATTAACGGCGAAAAACAGAAACCCAGTCCAGACGTTCCATCCATAGGTGGCTGATTTGATTTAATAATAATAACAGTGGTCTTGAATTCGGTCCTGCCACTATAGTGAGTTACTTCATTAGGTACCCATTATACTTGCCCTATATTTTGAGACTGCGTAGATAGGTGGCTCTTTGTAACTCAGTGTCTATGTAAGTATAAGGTAGTGTCAGTTTTCAGGGAAGGTGGGTATACAATTACGTTTCCAAGGTGGATATTTTGAGAAACCAGAAGGGGGAACTAGAGTCTCAAGGGACTAATATCGGAATAATAATGGAGACCAGACTCTCGTCTTAATCTTGAGTGTCAAGTAGACTTACGGTTACGTAAGATTTAAGGGTATTTTCATTGAAATAATATCTTACGTCAGATGCTACAGAGAGAGAGTGTTTATAAAGGAACTTTTTAAAATGTCCGGATAAAAAGTTAACGGTAGCTGAATTATTTGTGACCTACCGACTTACACTAATTCACGACGCAAGCTTCTCTAGTTTACGGTATAATTTGAGTTTGGATATTATAAAAGTCGACGTCATTTTTATTCAGCCCGTATTCCATATTCCAAAAATTACTTGTCATCTCTAAAATTTATCAACCCATATATTATGTAACTCTGTATGGAAGTATCAAGGGAAATCTATGTTTAAATTATGACTCATAATCAGAAAGTGCCAAGTAAGAATCACATTGTTGACGATTTATTCTGCTCTTCAAGACACAGGACTACATATATTACTATGAAGTGCGCAAAAAAGCATTTGGGTTTGCACCTATCCGGAATTTTTTATATAAAAAAAATCGGTGTCAAGGTAAGATAAGTTATAAAACGACAAACAAAATGATCAAGCCGGATAAAAACAGCAACATTATGGACCAATAACATCAACATCAATAATAACAAAGCAAACTGACTTCATTAATGGTAGACAGAGATACAGATACAACGTTAAAAAAAACATAAATCTACTTAACCTATATGTGGAGCAAGTCCTTTAATATGCCATGGAAGTAATAAAACAGGCAATACTGGGGCATAAGCAATCGACGATAGAGACACAAAGAGGAATTGGACAGTTATACCTTGAAATTATAGATTATGGCCTAATATTGCTGTTTGCCTGTAACATTTTCTGCTACGTAGATTGTAGCAAGTCATAGCAATAATGGCATTATTAAAATGTAGATTAACATTAATTTTGTGGAAATAGATGAGAGATTTCCCTCCGCGTTGTATGAGATTTCGTAGGCTTTATTCTTAATAGAAATGAGGAGCAGACATCGTGTTTCTAAATTTATCAAAATTAATAAATCATTCGCTTGTATTTTGTAATACAATTACGTCTCCTTAAAGTGGAACGTCCATAAATCCTGACTCGGATCACAGGGCTGTGATGAATAATATAATTCATTATCACTAAGGAGGTGTTGTATATTATATAAATTGATTATACCTTCATCTCCCTGCAAGCAAAAAGTCCTACCTACTTTTATAGTAAATACTTGAATGAACGTGCGAAAAACTGCGTCAGGAAAAGTAATGCCCGATCCCACCAACTACCACCTAGGAAGCAGACCCCTAAGGAATTTCCATACAAAACCACAGATAATTTGAGTGATTATTATAACTGTCATAACCTTTAAGATATAAATCCATACAAAATACAACATGCAGCTACTTAAGTGAGGGAGATTCTGGGCGGAGATATTTGGGCACCTAACTAAGTAGAGCTGCATGTTGTATTTTGTATGGATTTATATCTTAAAGGTTATGACAGTTATAATAATCACTCAAATTGTCTGTGGTTTTGTATGGAAATTCCTTAGGGGTCTGCTTCCTAGGTGGTAGTTGGTGGGATCGGGCATAAGATTACTCAGCTAATTCAAAATATATTATCCTAAAACTTAAAACATGAATAAATGAGGATATTTAGTTTTTAATTTAACTTTTTTTTTATACTAATGTAGGTGCCTAATAAGATTAATTTGTTATTTATATTTGGTCTGTGGGCAATACAGATTTATTTATTTATTTTTTATTTATTACAAGTTGTTTAGTTTTTTTTATTTTTCTTATTTATCCTGTCTTTATAGTTTATCTGACTACATTATGTACCTGTACACGTTAATTAGGGCATTGTTTGAACATTTCCATGTAAGAGTGTTTATGTGCAAATAAATAAATAAAAAAAATGATTTAGTGACTCCATTGGTCAGAAATTAGATTTTACTAATTTTTCTCGATGAAAATAATTCGAAAGTTACCTCTGAAATTTACTGAAACTTGAAATAATTCCCGTAGTTTGTTGTTTGTTTGATAAAATGTTTAAGGTGAGACGCAGTGATTTTAACCTTTGTTAGTCTACGCTAGGCTTAATAGGGGGAATAGAAAAAGTTTTGCTTTATTGGTTTTTAATCATCCGTAGGCCTTATTTAAGGCACTTGGAATCGTCAGGTTTACATATTGAACAAACATTACAAAATCAAATGCAGCAAATCAATAAATAGTTACAGCAAAAAAAGAATGGAATCAATAAACATATGGTGACAAAACAAAACCACAAAAAAGTGTGGATTAGTTCGATGTAAATTGTCCAGAACTATATTACGTCAATGACAACAGAATTTTATAAATAAATCAGTATAGATAGAAATAATATTATTCAACGCAAGTCTGAATATAAATGGTCCAAAATAGAATTTCGTCAACAATCAATAATACTAGTACAATTACAATGAATTCAGTGAGTCAGGCAACATCTCATCAATGGAATAGTAGGATTTATCGACAAGGTATTTTTTCACCTCTCTGCGAAAGACGACATCCTCTAACTACCTCAAGACGGCAGGCAAACTATTGTGCGTGCGCACACTGAGGCACAGAAAGTAAAGTTAAAGAACTAAAATGAAAAATATTCCGAGTAGATAATTCTACAGTGCGAAAAGATAACATATTTCATGTTCATTCCGCGTCTCAAGAGAGATAAGTGAGTAATAGAATTTCTTACTTTATATTATATCTTATCGCTGCACACACTCTTTGCTTCCATCATACGAGTATTTGGTATTTCCATTTAAACATATTATTATTCATTCCTCAGTGAACATCGATAAAGGGGAATCATATGTAATTACTTCTCGTATCTAGGATCGGATAAAATACTAATATTTACCTGCGAAGGTGAATTTATATCGAATTTTCTTTTAGTTGTAGAATATAATAATCTTTATTTTAAGGGCAAAGCACCTGTTATCGAATGATTTATATCTCTCTATCTATGCAATCATACTTAAGTATTAAAACATAATTTTGACCAGTGAACAATTGAAGTAAATTCAATGCTCTACAACTTCATAATTACATAATATGATATATAAAAAACGCCTGGTCTAGATTTATAGAAGGTCTATCTATCTATCTATCTATACCCTCACGCCACATCCCTTGCAGGGTAGGCAGAGAGGACAGAGCGCCAGACAGCCCTATCCTTACACACACTCCTAGCTTCCGTCACATTCATGCAATTAGTCATACACGCTCTCCGATTCCTTTTACTCAAAACGCGTCCATCCTTGAGGATCTGGTCGACATGATCGGACCAGGTCAGTCTCGGACGGCCGCGCTTTCTCACCCCTCTTCGCTCATTCAGATATATCTTTTTTGTCATCCTGTCATCATTCATTCTCTCAACATGCCCAAACCATCTTAGTTTGTTTACTTTCATTCTTGTCACTACACCAGTCTTGCAGTCACTCATTTCCCTAATAACCTCATTCCTTATCTTATCTCTCAGCGTTTTCCCGCACATTCTTCTTAATGACCTCATTTCTACTGCATTCAACCCTGATTCATCCTTCTTCATCCACGTCCACGTCTCACTAGCATACATCAGGGTCGGCACCAAGACAGCATTGTGCACTAGCACTTTTGCTTTCATAGACACATTGCTACTACTAACAATCGGACCGAGCGCACCATTCGTCCTAGTACCGGCCAGCTTCCTACAAGCGAAAAACTTCAAAAAGTGCTAAAATTTAGCAGTCTTTTCCCCTCCCCAAGTCAGCACACAGAAATTCTCTCTTCTCTGCACCATATCCCATTTATTTCGGGTCGGCGGCTCGGATCCTCTCTCTCCATCTGCTCTATCAATCATCAAAGCAGTCTTCTGGAGTATGCTCCAGGTGTTCCATGTCCCATCTGATGGCCTCCTCAAGGGACTTCTTTGGCCGTCCTCTCTTTTTTGGTCCTTTAACAGTCCGGTTTGTTGCCCTCCTCAGAGCGGAATCCTCGTCCCTTCTCTACACGTGCCCAATTGCCCATACCACCGAAGTCGGGCGTCTCGCGCATTCAGGACTCAGGTCAATCGGGGCAACATTTATAGTTTCTCTGATGTATTCATTTCGGATTTCGTCTAATCTAGTTACCCCGAGTTGTGATATAGAAACTATGTTCAATAAATTGAGTGTCCAGTGTTTACAAAACAACATTAAAAAGTTCCAATAGCAAATAATTATGAAACTGGAACGTCTGCAAAATGTATGTATTAGATTCATCTTCGGTTTGAGAAAATATGACCATATCACAGACTTTAGAAATGAACTAAAGTGGCTAACGATGACTCAGCGTCGTCATCTCCATATTCTCTCTCTTCTTTTCAATGTTCTGAATAATCCTGCTTCACCTGATTACCTTAAGTCCAACTTCACACCCCTGGCATCTCATGGCTTATCTCTACGTTCAAGTGGACGCCGTTTGTTAACCATACCCTCACATCACACATCTTTCTTCACTTCTTCTTTCACTACACACGCGGCTAGACTATGGAATAACCTTCCACTTCCTATCAGACTAGCTCCAACTATTCTCTCTTTCAAAACTAAACTGAGGTATCATTACCTTTCCTTAAATAATCCATCTAACTGACAATCCCGTGGTTCCTTCCTTGTCCTTCATCCCATCCACATTTATATATGTATTTTTATGTATGTATAAGTATTCTATATATTATTATTATTTTCATATTTATTTATATTTTTCTTATTTTTCATACACCTGTATGTAATGTGTACATCAAATTAATGTCACAAGTGGTTGGTTGGCAGATATTGCCTACGGCAATAAACCCGCCATTTGGAAGATATGTTTTCTTTTCAATAAAGATTTTTTTATTTATTTTATTTATTTTTATTTAATTTTTGCGACGTTCCTATACATCTGAAACTGGAGTATAGTAGACGATTTAGTTCCTATGAAACCCTACTAAAATATTACAGGTAAGACGTAAAGTGACAGCCTTATATAATCCAATTCAAGGACATAACTCAAATGGAATAATTTATTAAAATATCTTAATAATATTATTATTCTACACAAAGCCAGAGACACGGAGAATACAATGACAGCGGAAGCTTTTATTCTTCGAATTTAGGAGCCATGAATAATTTGTATGTTTCAGAGAAAAACATTTTTAGATCCCGCTTACTTTTCCCTCTCTTCATCATTCAGTAAAGGAGGCACTAAGAGTTTCAGATGAATTATACAACAAACTTTTCTTCTTTTTTCATTAATAGAAAGTATGCTTTTTATACAATTTGCTTTCATTATAATATCAAATTTTTGTCAGGAAGTAGAGAATAAATTCAATCAACCTGATGATTTTCTATCGCATCCAAATCAGGCTAAATTCGATTTCTGGCCTACGCCAAACCGGTTTATCCTGCGCGGGTCAGGATATACTTGTTTTAGGACGATGTAGTTTGTTCTCACAAAAAAATGATTTTAGCGCGTAAAAAACGACTTAACGAACCTAAGTAATACTTAGCCACTAACGACGATCTTAGGTCTACAAACAATTTGCAGTCCATGCACACACACATTCTAAACTAGTATATCCTGACACGAGTAGGATAAACCAGTTTGGCCGAGAAAAAACTAGTTTGGCTTGAAATCGTGTTTGGTCATCACTAGGCTCAAAATTTGTATCGTGATATGAAGAATATATTCTACCGGAAATTGAACGTGGCATCTTCTGCTTGGGAAACCCGGACTCCAACCAACTGTACCAATATCGTAGTCAGATCTAGCACTCATGTTAGAATCCAAATTTCAAAGATAATAAAATATCTAGTTTATCAGCTGAGCACGCCTGATCGCTGAGCTATATCTTATTCTGCGCAGGAGTGATATAAAGCGTAAAGTGGTTGGAGTCAAGAATGTCTCACTTTTTCAGATCTCTTATACTTTATTCCCTTTGTTGTGGAATATTCAGTTTTTTCAAGAGGTTTCAACAGACTATGGAAGGTAATCTCTTAGATTTTAAGTGTTTCGTTTGACATTTCCATACGCTCATTTTTTAGATTATTTATAGTTACTTTAAAAAGAGGCTCAGCGAATTTAGTTTTAGCTTCATAGATAAATTACCTAATTGAAATTTTGTGTCAAATTTAATTTGAAAATAGCTTTTCAACTTAAATTTAATCTACAAGTAATGCCTCATCCACATGCTGTCCGACCTTCCACGAGTCCCGCGCGAATGAGTAAAAAGGCGTTAACCGTCGGTTACGTATACAGTTCAAGACAATCACCTCGTCCGTACGTCCTTTTACTCATTCACACAAAACTCGTGGAGGGTTGCCGAGCGTGAAGCGGCCGCATTAGAATATTCAAGGAGATGTTTAAATATTCTATGATGAAATAGATTTTAAGTACTCGGTATTATAATAAATATATAACTACCAATTTAAATAATTTGGAAAGTGTCCTTGGGGCGTTTTGTGTCATTTTTTATTATGTCAATTAGAATCCCCTAACGGTTTCCATTATTGTAACGAAGCTCCTCCTTGAAAAAGTGTTTATTTCTAAATGGAAGTATCACAATAATCAAATCAAATACTTGCGAATGCCTCGATTCGTGCGTTCTATATAAATTTATTTGATCAGTGTATCATGAAATTATGATAAATAATGCCAATGATGACATTGTCTAAATCGCTGAGGGAACCTGGATGCGGAAGGGTCAGAGCAGAGACGAGTGGAAACAGTTGGAAGAGGCCTATATCCAGCAGTGGCTGGAAGAAGGCTAATGATGAAGAAGAAGAATGCTAATAATCTCTCTCGACATCCATCAAGAGGGAGACCAAAGAATACCTGGATAACACAATGCGACAGGATCCTGCGGAAAAACGGCCTAAATGAAGTTGACATTAAGAAATGGAAGAGTATACAACCTTAGGACGAGAAGAACTGTCCCCAATAGCCTTCAGCGGCAATAAGTTGGGATAGTGGGGTAGTGGGAGTGTATTCAAAACCCAAGAATTGATTATCTGTGAGGCAGTCAAATACACCAAGGTTTGTAACTATTGCAACAGAGTATTAATGCGTTCCCTCTTTTACGTGTCAATTGAGGTAAAATGTGTAAATTGGCTTCCCAATCTGGAAGAATATAATAACGCTTCTAGAGGTGTTTACGATTCGTCTTTTTTCCCGTCGTATTTTTAAATTGCTTCATGATGAGTGGAAAGAATTTGGTCTTCTTCCCTTCAAACAACTGGGTGTTACAAAATAGGTTTTTACGATCGACTCAAACCACTTTTTAAAAATATTTTATGCAGGATCTAAGGAAATATGTACTAAATCAAAATTCAACCCCATCATTTACAATGCAACCTTATAAATCTGTATGGAAACTGGTTTACGGTAAGTTCGTCTAAAATCAATTGGTCTAAAATCAATTCGGCCAAAATCAATTTGCCTAACGATGAATTCGTCGATTTAGGATGAATTGATTTTAGATGAATTGATAATTAGACGAATTGATAATTAGACGATTTGATTTTAGACCAATTGATTTTAGACGAATTGATTTAAGGCTAATTGATTTTAGACGAATTGATTTTTGACGAATTGATTTTACACCAATTGATTTTAGACGAACTTACCGGACACCATGGAAACTGGTCCTGGGTTCCAGTATGGTGCTTTTTCTGGGAGGCAGATTAGGCGTAGCGTCCATAAGCCTGATGGAAAGTCAATCCTTTGCTGTATACCTGTTCAGATAACTACTTATTATATATTCAACTAATTACGACATGTAGAAAATCCTATGTTCTCACAAAACATAAATAATCTCGCTAAATTTTGCCTGCCGGATGGAGTATCAGCAAAACCAAGGCTGGATCTATTTTTGTACAAAAATCCATTCACAAGCATATCAATATTATAAATGGCATTCATGATAATTCAGATTTTTTTATTGATTCGTAATATTTATTGGTTATTTATTTAAATGATTATTTCGATTACATCATTGGGTTAATGGAAACAGCGATATTACGTACGAGATTGCGAACCTGGCTTTGCCCAGCTAAATATACTGGAGAAAATAATATGTCAAAAGGAAGTTCTAACATAAAATCTGAATATTGTTGAGTTTGCTGGCAGATATTGCCCATGGTAATGAGCCCGCCATTTGTGTAATGCATGTCATTATTTCAATCAAGTTTTTTCATTATTTATTATTTTTGGTTCCATGGTTTCAAAAATGTTGGTTCCATGGTAGTTCTCCTGCACACTTCACAGTAAGCTAAAACTTGTGTCGTAAAGTGAAGAATAAAACGTCAGAATTGGGATTCGAACTTGACACCTCCCGCTACGTGCTCTAACGATCTGGGCCAAACACGTATCATTGTACATTTTTTAGGTACTATATAAATAATTTTTCAACTATTTGCTGAGCATTGGAGTCGGTTGAAATATTAAAAAATAATGCCAAAAGCACGGATGTGAACAATAATCTTACAAATTAATAAACATGCTAAGGACTTTCGACCGACGGTACATGGTGGAAATCCATTTCTAAAGGTACATTTCTTCAGTTCTATTTCTTTTTTTTGTTTTTTCCTATATTTTTGTTCAACTCCTTTTTTTTCTGTTTTGTCCTGGGGTTAACTGGAAGAAATCGCAGTTCTGCGATAAGTTCGCCCTAGTGAACAACGTTTTATAATCTGTACTATGTCCATTTTGTATATTTATATGTGTTTGTTGTTTACTTAAGTTTAAATAAATAAAAAAAAATACAAAATATAGTTTTCACATAGATGTATCCACGTAATAACTTTAATCAGTGTTCAAGGATTCACGTATTTGTCATTAGAAGATTTTTTAACATTATTTATAGTCGCCTAATGATGAGGACTTTTGTCCTCGAACAAAAATCGTGAGTAATAAAAAACACTTCGTGGACTTTAAACTAAATTGTAAAAACAACTAAGTATAAATGTTTTTTTCCTCTCTCTCCATTTTTCTCTTCTCCTGTATGTATGTTTTATATTTATTTTTTCACATACTTATACGTTTGTATGCATTCTGTTTCTTATGTTATATTCTATTTTTATTTTTTCTCACATATGCAATATGCATGTATGCATATATTATTTTCTTACTTTATATTTTAATTTATACGGCCTTCCGCAGAGGGGTGAAGAAGTACCTCGTTGACAAAGAATTTTATTCCGTTGACGATATTTTGAAAAATTGATTTGATGTATGACGAAATGTCAATCAGAGCCCTTTACACTCTGATTGGCATTGATCTGATAATGATATTGTTTACGATGCTTTGTTTAATGATAATGATATGCTGTGATGAAATGATATTGTAAAAATTGACAAGTCCAGGTGCCCGAATGGGCCTACGGACGATAGAGAACAATAAAACAATATGTTTTTTTATTCCAAATCTCTTTTTTCCTGGGAAATCCCAGGGATTTCTTTTGTTAACTGGAACAAATCTCAGTTCTGCGATAAGTTCGCTCTAGAGGACAACGATTTATAATCTGTTTATTTTTTGGGTCCACTTTTTTAAATGTTTGTATGATTTTGTTGTTCACTTAAAGAATAAATAAATAAACTACAAAAAAGTCTATATTTTTTTTACCTGTAAATAAATATACTAACATACACTCTTGAGTTTATCATATAATATTTTATCGCTCGGTAGAGGATAAAAAATAACACGAAAGAACGCTGTAATAAAAATGAAAATATAATTTATTGACTTTTCGTTGTTTTTACTCCCAAGGGAACTAATGGAATACAGCGGCGAAGCAATGCCGATGTCGAGGAAGTCAGTAAGTATCGATTATACTATACGAAGTATATATTATTAAGTTACCGGAAGGGTATGAAATTTATGAATAAAGAATTTATTAAATTTGGTGATAAAGAAAAATGTAAGGTGCCCTTAGGGCGATTTTATCGCTAAACGGCGCCCAAAATAGTCCAATTATTATTTCCAAATCAATTTTATTAACACAAGAGTATACAAAAATTTCTCAGCTCTATATAATACATTCATATAAAAAAATAAAAAAACATTAAAACTAGCTTTAAAATAAAAATAATAATATAAAATTTTAAACATACATAAACATATTACATAGAACTAAAAACTACCTATATACTATTGGGTGTCCCTCTCTCCCATGATGTGCACAAAAATGCACTATCATGGGAGAGTTAAAGAGCTATAGAGAGAGAAACCTTCTAACAATCTTGCAAGATGATAGCAGGATAGCCTTCTGCATGGCGTATCGAAGCCCACCATGCAATCCAAGCTTCTCAAGACTTACTTTGAGACTCTTAGGAATGACACCATTTGTGGACATCACTATAGGAATGATGACAGTGGAAGGTGTTCTCCACATCTCCATAATTTCATGAGCAAGATCAAGATATTTAGTAATCTTGTCCTGCTCAGCCTTATGGAGATTTTCATCATATGGTATTATTATTACTATACAAAACCTAGGAAATTAATACAATCCCGGGTCAATTAAGGAAATCTTCTTCTTCTTAATCTGTGTCAAGACTCAGCGAGTCTGTATCGACAGGGTTGTTCTCCTGTCAATACAGACTCAAGTGGTGGTGGATGTGGAACTCCAGCTGTTTCTCCATTGCTTCGGTGGTCTTCCTGGCGGGCGTTGACCATCAGGCACCCCATGAAAAGCGATCTATGGGAGTCAGGTTTAGTAAATGTGTGAAATAAATTGTCACAAGTTCTTTAATTCGTACTTTTCTTATGCCCTCGCTACACGCTGGTGGCCAACCCCGAGCTAGTGGTGTTCATGAGTAAAAAGGCGTCAACGGTAGGATACGTACTCGTCAAAACAAACGTTCTATCCACACGCCTTTTTACTCATGAACACCACTCGCTCGGGGTTGGCCACCAGTGTGTAGCGGGGGGCATTAGGAAATGTGCGCTTTAGTAACTCAAAAAGTTATTATTCTTTTTGGGTTAGCTGGAATGTAGATAAAATCGAGAAAAAAAAACGTAATAAAGTATTTTTTTATTTATTTAACGGCATAATGGAGATAATACAAAAAATTACAAAACATGAAATTTATTTATTGCCAATTTTAGGCATTGTATACATTTCCTAGAAGTTGTATACAATGACTGATTTCATACATTTCCTGTAACATATACATTATACAGACTACAGAGGGAAGTATACCTTTAACTGAGATAATTGAAAAATGGAAAATTTATGAGTTCGCCGCCAGCGAAATATTAAAAAATAAAACCTTTTTACAACTTCATTTTACAAGATATTTAAATGGGAAAGTTTAACATTATGATTAGACATTTTGTATAATTACTGTTTGTTTTACAAAATGGTGTTGGATTGGATTAATTTGGTGCAGTACTTCACAACTAGTGATGAGCAAAATCAGTCTTGGTCTTGCGAGACTTGCAAGAACAAGACCAAGACTGCTTTTTCTCTGCAAGACCAAGACCATGACCGGTGTGCAAGACCATGACCGAAAACAAGAGCGAGCTTGCAAGACCAAGAGTCTTGCATGACTGGGTTGCAAGAGTCTTGCTAAGTCTAAAAATATTTTATCATATCACATTAAAGATTAGATACCTACTGATATGGAAGCATAATAACTAACAATATTGTAAATGATGTACCTGATAATAGAACTGATAAATAACAAGAGTCTTGGAAGACTCTTGCAGCAAGACCAAGACCACGACTCAGTATGCAAGACCGAGACCAAGACTTGTTTGTAAATGCAAGACCATGACCATGACCACCCCGGTCTCGTCTTGGTCTTGCAAATGCTCATCACTATTCTCACTATGCTCAACACTCACCTTGAATTTTTATTCCATTAATTAAACACCTACTGATTACGGATCGTCGCGGCAAATATTTACAGAGTAGCACTTTTTGCTTTGAAATATAAATGAAAAACGGTGAAAATACACAAGTGAATTAAAACAAAAAATTGACTTTTTGTTGAATGTTTATAGGGCTGCGTACATTTTTCCTTCTAAATAAGTAATCGTATGTCCAGATGCTCTATAGATGGCAGATGCGGGAATCCCACTGTCTGCGACTGTGGAGAACCAATACAGACTATCCAGCACATCGTGGAAACGTGCCCTCTGAGAGCGTTCTCTGGCACATATACCGACATACATAACGCCACTCCAAACGCCTTGAAATGGCTTGATGATTTTGATTTTGCTTTCTAGTGTTTCCTGGATGTAACAGGAAATTTTTTTTACTCTTATCTTCTGACGACGCCACCTTTCAGTGGTTGACGCCAAGCGATAATAATAATAATCGACTAACCCCCGTTTTCACCAACTGGTTAGGTGAGGAATAGCAGAGATAAAAGTCACCTAGCCCACATTTGCGTTTCACCACGCGAAAAACCTACCTAACGGCTAGGAATCCCACTTATCTTAGGCAACGAGAATTGGGCACCTAACGGTAAGATCTGTCATATTAAACTTCACCCAACTACGTAATCGGCCGCCACATTGAATTTTATCAATCAGGTAGTGTTTTTTTCCGACTTGGGGTTATTTTATAACTCCAAAACAGTCCTAGAACACAACGGAACACAATATCATAACATGACACTTTGCATACAAACAATGTTTACTGTTAGGCGCCATTTTCATTTTACCATGTACCCTAAACGCGCATGCGTCAATCTCAAAGTCTAGTGTTGCCATTAGGTAATAATATTTGTGTGAAATATGAAAAATAAAAATACGCGGTTATTTAACGACTGTAAATTATTTTTGTAATGATATTTAATATTTAAATATTTTTCAAATACAATCCCTGTGTTTAAGTTGTATTATTTACTCTATAAAGTAAGCATTGTTTAAAAAAAATAACTACTTTTGATCAATTTGTTTTACATGTAGCAACCCTACAAATAAAAATCTTCCTAGCTGGATTTGTCCCAATTAAGTGGAAATATGTTGGTGAAACGTAAATTAGGTAGGATTTTTTGGTAGGTAGGATAGCCACCCAGTTAGGAGCAGGAATAGCTATAGTCGGTGAAAACGGGGGTAAATATCTTAATCTTGCTCATGAAATTAAGGAGTTGTGGAGAACACCTTCCGCTGTCATCATTCCTATAGTGATATCCACAAGCGGTGTCATTCCTAAGAGTCTCAAAATAAATCTTGAGAAACTTGGACTGCGTGGTGGGCCTCGATATGCCATGCAGAAGGCTGTCCTGCTGTCATCTTGCAGGATTGTTAGAAGATTTCTCTCTCTATAGCTCTTAAACTCTCCCATGATGGGAGAGGGGGACACCCAATAGTACGAGTATATAGGTAGTTTTTAGTTCTATGTAATATGTTTATATATGTTTAAAATTTTATATTATTATTTTCATTTTAAAGCTAGTTTTAATGTTTTTGTATTTTTTTATATGAATGTATTATATAGAGCTGAGAATTTTTTGTATACTTTTGTGATAATAAAATTGATTTGTAATCGTAAAAATATTTCGTCATGTGTGGTATCGTATGAAAGGGCATTGGAAAAGAAAAAGACACCGAGCGACGATGATGAATATTCTACCGAAACAAAGCTATTTGTATGTGAATAATGATGAAAGAATAACAAAGAATACATAAATGTATCATAAAGACAAACAAGACAATGTATTGGTTAGATATTACCAATATGTGTGTTTAATATTCCTACAATTAGTTTAATTACAGCGGAACATTCAGTAATAATACATATTAAGGCATATTATCGATTTGTTCCCAAGTACTTTTCAAGTAATAAATTCTAATTGGAAAGGTATTGCTGTCGCTGCATTAAACCAAAATCTACCCTCTAAGTTTGAATTTGGGACACTTGTGTAAAGATCCATAGATAGATAAATGATAAATACATTGTGATATCAAATTCAGTTTCGAAATTTTTAATTTAAACAATATTTTTTGTAAAAAAAGAGATACCTCAGAAATAAATATGCAGAGGTCGTTACATCCCATTCCCGAGTTTAAAAAAGCAAAAACACTGCGGCGTAATAAAGCCTGATTTTCATTGGATCGCGGTTTCGTTCACTGTTCCTTTCGAAATTTTGAGCTTCTATTCAACAGGGTCCTCAATAACATGTTGTGCCGCACTTACCGATGTCCATGATATACAAAAAAAAAAACGCTCTTCAAATATAATTTTATTATTTTTTGCAAAAATAGACCTTAAACACCATTGGTTTTAAGAAGCCAGGTAAGAAAATCTAATATATTATACAGAGAGAGTTAGGACTGTTTTAAATCTCTCATTTTTTATCCGATCATTGGACATATTTAGGTCAGACATTTTACCAGATTGCATCTTCTTCTTCTTCGTCAGCCTACTCCCGTCCACTCCTGGACGAAGGCCTCCTCCATCTGCTTCCACGTCTAGTTCTATAACATCCTTGTAATGTCACACAGCTGACATGCCCGTCGTTATATTCTCCATACATTTTTCGCTGGGTGTTATTGCAATATTGTATATCCAGTGTGCTCAACGTGTTAAAACAAAATGTATAATTAATTGAAAGATTAAATAATATTTGGAAAGACTCTTTTTAAACTAAGTTGATAGATTTTGTTTACGTGCGGCGTTACTGTGGGAAAGTTGGTGGTATGCGCACCTTATAGTAATTATCCTACCTAGAATAAGACTAGATACATGTGTTGGTAAAATAATGTGTGACAAGGGTTCATTAGAAGGATGAAATCAATAGCGTCTAATGTCTCCTCCTCACAATATACCACCAGACCTACTCCACTAGTTCCTCCTCCTATTAGTCCCTCTACATGGCCGTAAGCAGGGGAGAGGGGTTGAGGGGTTCGAACCCTCCCCGAAATTTTTCGATAATTATTGTGAAAATCCATCAAATTGCAGTATCGTTTCTTCTTCTCGGGCGATGACGCAGGAGAGGTTGTGGCTTTCTGGGAGTGGATGGGATCTAGTGAGTGCTGACCGGCACGATAAGAAGAAGAAGATTGTTTCTTTTAAAAAAAATGCCTGTGGCGCTGATTAAAATGAGAGTTTCCTATGAATTCCATTTTCCATTCTTCGAAAGTATTTTTCTCATGAAAACAAAATTGGACTCAAACGATACTTTTTCGTCAAGATTATTGTTTTATGACAAAAAATTCTAGTAGTTTTTCTCGTACATTACATGACCCAGAAATATATTCAAATGCGTTGCCACACATTAAAAGAAATCCCCTACGACCCTATTTTTACGACCTAATTTTTATTCCATTTGACAATATTAAAATATTAGTTACCGACGCCTAGCTTCGAAGCTAGCGACGCCCTTGGTTGTTAGGTGCTTATTGTCTCTGGTCCAGAGCTCGCCCCCCACGGAGTGAATTCCTAGCTACGCCCCTGTTCCTTTACTAATAATTTCATTAATGGACACACGCCCTATTGAGAGGAATACTCGTACGGCTCATTGTTCTAAACGGTAAGGTAGAAATTTGTAGGGTAAATTATTCCTTTACAACGTCTGACAAATTATATGGCCGTACCAA
This sequence comes from Ceraclea dissimilis, assembly GCA_963576895.1. Classification (NCBI taxonomy): domain Eukaryota; kingdom Metazoa; phylum Arthropoda; class Insecta; order Trichoptera; family Leptoceridae; genus Ceraclea; species Ceraclea dissimilis. The sequence goes on from OY756374.1 coordinate 530,723, forward strand.
AATACCCACTATTTACTATCTAATTAGGGTCTGTTAAAAAGGAGTCAATATTGGCATAATAGTCAACAGGATAAATATGGGCTACCAGGATATGGGCTTCGACTCATATAAAGAGTTAAAAATAACAAATAAATCTTATAAGACACAATAGTATGCAAAAGGGCGGATTTCGCCGTCATCTTACACTCAACCCGAGAAAAGAAAAGAAAACTTATATGCATACTTAAATCAACCATAAAGTAAATAAATGAATACATACATATATACATACTAGGGTGCTTCTTAAAATTGAAATTTCGAAATGTTAATGGGACACCCCGTTATTCTGTTCTCCTATGTAAAAAATGGAACTACAATTTTTTTCTGAATTTTTAAACATGGTTTAGGGGTCGCTACCCGGTGTTGAAAATTTCATATTATATTAGTATTAAAATCAGTTTGATACACCGGCCTGGCTGGGGTACGCCTAGGGAAATAGAAACTCAACTGAAATAATGTATTATGTTTGTTGCTGTATTCGATGAATATAAATATAGAGAAAAAAAAAATTTAAAAAATGTTTGAATTTTTTTTTTCATATACTTAGTAAATTTTCTTTAAGTGGTAGCGACCCCTAATAGTTGTTGAAAAATTCTAAAAAAAAATCTGTAGCATTTTTTTATAGCACAGAATAAAAAACAGGGGTGTCCCATCGAAAATTCAAAAAAAATTTTTTTTCGACCATATAAGAAGCACCCTAATACATACACATATGTAAATAAATGACATCTATCTATCTATATCCTCACGCCACATCCCTTGCAGGGCAGGCGCCAGAGCGCCAGACAGCCCTATCTTTACACACACTCATAGCCTCCGTTCACATTCATGCAATTTGTCATACACGCTCTCCGATTGCTTTTAATCAAATCGCGTCCATCCTTGGGGACTGGTCGACAAGATCGGACCAGGCCAGTCTCGGGTGGCCGGGCTTCCTCACCCCTTTTCGCTCACTCAAATACCATACATATTATTATACAATAAGGAAGGGGATAATAAGAGAGGACTGGAGGGGGAGGAAGTATGGAAAGGGGATGCTCGAGAAAAAAATAGAAATAATAATAGAAAGTAGTGAATACATTGAAGACTAGTGACCAGTAATCTGCCTTCGGAAAGAATAAAACATTGAAGATGTTCGGATGATAAAGACATCGATGTAAATGGCTTAGTGTAACAGTTTATTCAAGATATCTTTGGACCTAATCTAGGGACAATTAGGATATCTCTGTAGTCCAATTCCATTCCTATTGTACGATACATTAACTGGAAATAATACAATGGGTTGTGAAGAACCGATAATGTCTCCTCACCGCATATCGAAGTAAAAGTAATTGTATGAAAAAATAAGATATTTTTGAACTAAAATAAGTGTATTTAAATGCTGGGGATCCAATTATGAGGTCACGGTCAATTCCCGCGACATTAAAGTTCAAAATCGCATGATAAAATGTACAAAATAGCGTTTTTTTTTACTTTTTGGGGTTAATTTCACTTCATTCAAAAAAACTTTTACGGTCATTCACTAGATTTTAATGCATTTTATCAATACGAACAATATTTTTATCTTTGCGACTTTCGGGAAAAAAGTTTATGACCTTCGAAAAAAAATCAAATGTGTTTTTCATTTTTTTTTTTAAATCTATATAGATGTATTTTTTTACAGTCACTCCCTAGATAGTTCAATGTACCTACCCTATTTTATTCCAAAGCATATTAAGTAAGGTTGTGGAGATATAAAGTCTCACTTTTTTTTTTTAATTTCAATATGTCGACTCTTAAGACTACCGCCTCAACCAACTGCGCCAACCATGTAGCTAACAACTTAAAAAGATATTTAGGATTACACATATAATTTATTGTAGAAATACTATTTTCTTATAGTCTCTCAATAAATTCATATCGTGTTAATTGGTCACGTACACCTCGGTGGCTTGTCGTAATGAAAAATAAAACAAATTAGTCCGGAAATAATTTACTGACGGCTTTATTCGGAAGAATGCCTCAAAGAGCCCAAGAATAATATATTGTCAATAAGTTCCCCCAGGGAAAACCGACAACCGGTTAGCGACACCCTTCCGGGGAAAATAAATATCAAGATCAAAGGATATGCGGGGAGATGGTAGCGGATTTAGTACTTACTCAGGAGGATTGCAAGTGTATTCGTGTGCAAATTTCCGTTGGCCATTTAATTTTGTGTCTAGATAAATAGAAAGTCCGAACGCTCAGTATTTATTATAACTCTAGCTGTATTACCCAGCGTTGCATGCTTGCTTTATTCATCACTAAGAAATGGTTGGTGATGAGGAGATCAGACGTCGAACAAAAGTTGCCGACATCATCAGCAAAGCTTAAGAGTGTGCATATCGACATTTCAAAAATTTGTAAAAACGGGAGACCTTCTATCTCGACAACCGCTACTAAATATGCTTTGGAACAAAATAGGGTAGATGCAGTGAACCTTTATTTAGGGAATAACCGTAAAAGATTTTTTATATCTTGAATAGATTTCTCAAAAAAATAAATTAAAAACACCTCTGACCTTTTTTCCGAATGACGGAAACTCGTTTCCCGAAAGTCGCGGAGTAAATTTTTTTTATTGTACTGATAATATGCGTTAAAATCTAGGAAATAACCGTAAAAGTTTTTTGATAGACACAAAATTAACCCCAAAAAATGGGAAAAACGCTATTTTTACCATTTTATCATGCGATTGTCACGCGATTTGGAACCTTAATGCCATGGGAAAGAACTGTGACGTCATTCTTGGTGCCATGCCTTTAAATGGCAGTGGTTTCCACCAAGAATTGACAGAATCAAATTTTGTAAAAAGATATGAGTTCTACTCGTGAAGCGATTTTGTGAGATACCAAACACGACGGTATGCAGTGACTGGGTCCCCTCGATCGCTCGGTGTCTCTCGGGGTTGGAGCAGGACGAAATCTGACTTAAGATCTGGATTTTTTTTCCATCGCTCTTTCATTCGATACCACACATGTCTTCACACGATCCTTGGATGCCCTGAAATACTTTAGATTTTTTTTGCCTCTGGAGAAGGAAGATACAATGTTGTAAGTACAGAACTGTATTGTCACCGAGTTTACGTACGTTTGCTAAGTTTCAGGTCTCTAAGTACCTACTAAGAAGTCAGGAAGTGGTTGAAAAATAGATTCCAAGATTTTGTCACAGACAAAAAAAAAGTAAACAACGGAGTGAATTTAAGTGAACTCTTGTAAAAACAACTAAGTATAAGCCGTTTTTTTGTTTTAAATAAAGAAAAAAAAACTATATAAAGTTAGCTGGAATTAAGTCGTTTCTTACAGTTTCAAACGAAAGAAAGTCAAAGAACAGGAGTTATACTCGTATTTGCTTGAGTTCCAGTATTTTTTCCATCACTTTATACTATCGACAGTTTTCTTATGTTTCTCAGGGCAGCCACAAAGAGGAAATGAAAATAATTTGATTAGGTCGGACGACCAATCAAATGTAGATATTTATGGACTGTCGGAATTTCAAAAGTCAAGGGGAGAAACTGCACATAGACTTATTTGACTATTTAAGTATCTAGCTATCTGCGGGGTGGGCAGAGAGGACATAACGCCAGATCGCCCCATCCTTACACACACTCCTTGCTTCCGACACATTCATGCAATTTGTCATGCATGTTCTTCTTTTAGCGTCCGTGCTCGAGAATCTGGACATGATCGCTCCAGGTGGCGACCGCCCTTCCTCACACCTCATCTGTCCTCATTCATTCTCGTCACACTTCCAAACCATCTTTCATTCTGATCATTTCTCCCATCTTTCACCATCTCTTTGATAACCTCAATCCTTATTTCATTTCTCAATGTTTTCCTACATATTTTTCACATCGACCTCATTTCTACTACATTTAACCATGATTCGTCCTTCTTCAGCCATGTCCACATCTCACTAGCTGGAAACTATTTATTTTTATAAATATTCAGTTAATAAGACAATTATTATACGTACTTAAAAAATCTCTTTCAAAGGCTATATTATGTTAATTGAAGGTGAACTCTAAAAAAGGACAATATTTTATCATGAACTGTGGTAAAACAGATATATGAATATTCAATATTCATATTCAAATGCAATTTCAACATATTTTGAGGTACAGATTTATTTGTTTATTGGTAAATCAACAGCTTGCAAGAGCAATTTAATATTTCGGTCGTGTATAACCTTTCTTATCTGGGTATTATAGAACATTCATTGGTATTGTGAAGGCATACTCCATCTCGTATATAAGTCCGTCGGTTGTTGTAATTGAATTTGCGGTCTTTCTGAGGGTAAGTTGGACTAATAAGAAGTAGGAAGGGCCGTGCGACCGCAGAGTGGTTGCCCCTCCACCTACCTACCCTCCTAATGATGAAAGGAGAATTACTATATAATAATAAGGCTTTAATAAATACTCCGGGGTAAGATGTATTAAGTACCATGTTCCCCCTAATAAACAAGACTATACCACTTGTCGACTAAGCATATTATTGTTTATTGTTTGGGAGTAAATTATACCTACAGTATATCAAGAGAGAGATGGTTTTTGATGAGAGCGCTATTTGAAGCTTTTAGACAACACTTAACAAAAAAAGGATCTGGGTTTGCATACTCAAACCCAAATATGTACTAGCGTGCACACCTTGCACTAGGCTAAAGCCTGTATCACAAAGTGTGGGATACATCGCCAGCGCCGGGGATCGAACCCGGCACCTCCCGCTTGAGACTGCCGCCCCAACCAACTGCGCCAACAATGTACTTAACATGACACGATTTGTTTTTGGGCATAGGTCTTACGAAACTTTGCAAACGTACGTAAACTCGGTAATAAAACGTTTCTTTACAAAATTAGATCATCCCTCTCCACAGACAAAAAAGAGTTTTAGCGGATCAAAGGGTTGTGTGGGGTCATGTGTGTTGTCATATGAAAGGGCGTTGGAAAAGAAATCCAAATCGTAAGTCAAATTCTGTCGATCGAGAAGATCCAGTCACTGCATACCACTGTGTTTGGTATCTCACGAAAGTGCTTTACGAGTAAAACTAATAATATCTTTTTACAAATTTTGAATCTGTCAATTCTTGGTGCACCCCGCGAAAAACTGTTTTACAATGTAAAGTCAGAAAAAATCTTAAAAAAAATACGGCCATTTCTTTCTAAATCCAACTTAACTGTATTTTTTATTTTAAATTTAAAAGTAAACGTTTTAGTTCCACGCAGTACCGTCGGCGTCGCTTTGTTCGTTTAATTTCCATCCCTTTGAAAAAGTTGAACGCATTTTTAAACCACGTGATTTCCAGCGGGTCACGTTCCTGAATCCAGCTTCACTGATATTAAACCATTACTTTACAGAACGTGATCGTAGAGACACCTTGGAGATCAGACGCATAAGAAGATTATTTATGACAACACGATTGTTTTGCACAAAACACAGAACGAATGATTTTAATATATTTGTAGGTATGTATAGAGATAAAATATAAGGAATTTATTGCAAAACGTGTATAAAGTGAATGCAGCGCCCCTAGCGGTGTGGTCCAAAAATCTCTGACAGATTTAAACAAATTTTTGACAGTTGGACCATTATATGAACCGTTTTTATATACTGAGGTAAGGTCCATCCTTTGCTGTACATCCGTTGAGATAATTACTTGTTATTTCAACTACGACATGTAGAAAAATATGATATTTCTCACAAAATAAAAATAGTGAATTAAATTAAAAAAAAAAAAGTTTATTTCAATGCAGCGGGTTAGACATTTTCCGAGATTTACTCGTAGATGATTTTTTGTGATCTATTTTTCTGGGCTAGTAAATTCAAATTATGTCAGATTTCTCTACTGATTACCTAAATTTTCTCACGGACCACCTTTTCGGTGAACGCTTTGGAACACAAAGGACAATATTTTGCCATAAATATTCGATCAATTCGCTCCGTGGTTTCTGCGGATTTGTTTGTCAAAGTTAAGAGTATGCATACCGACATTTCAAAAATTTCTAAAAACGGGAGACCTTATATCTCGACAACCGTTACTAAATATGCTTTGGAACAAAATATGGTAGATGCATTGAACATGTATCTAGGGAATAACCGCAAAGTTTTTTGATAGACGTAAAATTAACCCCAAAAAATATGATTAACGCTATTTTTACCATTTTATCATGCGAAAGTATCGAGTAAACTGAGGCATCATTACCTTTCCATAAATAATCCATCTAACTGACAATCCCGTGTTTTCTTCCTTCCTTGTCCTTCATCCCATCCACCTATTTATTTGTATGTATATATTATGTATGTATGTGTTTATGCGGGTCTATGTATTGTAATTATTGCTTATATTTATTAATTTGTTTTTTTATCTTTCGTTTTCATACACTTAAATATGTATGTATTTTTTATCTCAAATGAATGTCACAAGTGGTCGGATGGCAGAAATTGCCGATGGCAATAAGCCCGCCATTTGGAAATTATTATTTTTCGATAAAGTTTTATTTTATTATTATTTATTCATTATTGTTCACCCGATTTTGAACCTTAATGCCGTGGGAAATGAATGTGACGTCATTCTTGGTAACAAGCCCTTATACCATCTTGCGGAATCGACAGGATTAGGAATATTATTATTTATATTGGGAGAGAACTTTTCTAGTTTAATATTAATAAACATAAAGGGACCGAGCGGAAGGAGATTTTCGATTTACATAAATTGATCGCCTCATCGAAACAACAACAGACCATGAATAAAAAAATATTATTGAAGGGAAATTTCTTAAGGAAATATTTACTTTTAAACTTTATGGACTATAAACTTTTGCGTACGCATGTACTTAAGTGGTCTTTCTCGGTCCGTGATATCGGGGACCGACGCATAATTTGCTTATGAGTAATGGCAAATATATTACAGAGCATTTATATCTCTTTAAACAAACATCAGTTCTTGATTTCGTCAGATTCATGCCATTTGCCATGTGTCATTTGCCGACTCTTTTTATTCAAAACGCGTCGTACCTCTAGGTTATGGTCGACATGATCGGTCCAGGTCTATACCAGACATCCACGCTTCCCCGCATTTCTTCTTTTATAATTGTAGCATAAAATATTTATGTACAATATTTTAGAATATTTTACGTAAGAGCAAATTAAAAAAAAAAATGTTTGTACTGTTAGAAGGGCCGATGAGATATAGGTAACCAAAACACATTAGTCCTGAAGATGGTTCAATCAAGGGAGCCGAAAGCTCGACACTATCGTCAAAAAACTCACGGAACACCCGAGGAGAACGAAGAAGAGAACTAAAACTATGTACTACAGGAAGGACGTATGTAGAATATCGTAAGGGCGAATTAGAAAAAGAAATGTTTGCAATGTTAAAAGGTAAATCTAATGAGAAGATAGGTAACTAAAACTATGTACTGTAGGAAGGACGTATGTAGAATTTTGTAAGTAAGGAGGAATTATTTAATTTAACAGCACATATACAAGAGGGCTGAATCGTGATGATGTCAAGATAATGTCGTCCGAAAAACCCTGCGTTGTGATTAATTACTATTCCACGGGTTAAGAGATGAATGGGGGTTCTAGCTGGGGTGCGTGATAAAATCACACAGAAAAAAATAACACGGGAAAAAATCACACGAGAAAAAATCTCACGGAAAAAATCTGTCACGGAAGAGATGATACATGCAAAAATATCACAAGAAGAACTTTTTTGTGTTTATTAAAAATTCACTAAGTAAAAATTTGGTTGTCGTATTAATATTGAAAATAATCTCATTTTTTAATCGGTGTATTAGATAGATCATTAAATTAAATTTTAAAATATCAATTATAGTGCCTTCTTCTTCTTCATTAGCCTTCTTCCCTCCACTGCTGGATATGGGCCTCATCCAAATGCCTCCACTCGTCTATGTTCTGACTCTACGCATCCAGGTTCCTCCAGCGATTTGGACAATGTCGTCGGTCCATCTCTTTCGTGGCCTTCCAAAGCTTCTTCTATCTTCTATGTGTCTTATAAAACATTAATAAATTTTCTAAAAAAGTATTTTTTCTCCTAGTGACATTTTTGTGAGATTCTTTCCATGTGAGATTTTAACTGTGAGATTTTATCTGTGCGAATTTTTCCTGTGTGATTATTCCCGTGTTATTTTTTCCAGTGTGATTTACTCCTGACACCTTCTAACTGCTAGCCGCTAGCATAATAATATAAAGAATTCGTCCATTCTGCGTGTATTATATGAATTAAACGCCCACTAAGGAATAATTAATATGTACATATACCTATGTGTTTTCGTATGTACCGCCCTTAATGTGTTAAGTATTGATTCGTTCAAAGACTAAAGACTCATTCACATTTTGATACTTATCTTTACGAAAAAAAACATAGACCTTAAAAAAAATAAAGAAATAAGTAGAGCTTTTTTGCAGAACGATATGCAGCATTATGTGAACTTTCTCGGGGAGGACGCAGGATAGGCCTCCCGACTCTTACCAAGCGGCTTTTATTGGTTCATGTGATCGCTTTATGCCCGGAAAAAACTTAATCTATTTCACCACAATCTTCCGATCAACCCAGAGATAAAAAAGTTTCTGTATATCAGAACAACAGTTCTTGATATATTGAAAAAAATTCAAATATAGAAATTCCAGACCTATGCTAAAACCACGTATAACCCGCCAAAAAAATGTAATTGTGATAGTCGCGAAAGACAAAATTTCGTGGAAAAGGGAGTTGTAAAATAGGAATTGCGTGAGTAAATTGGGACTTTTCGTGATGAGAAAAGATGGATCTTGGATGGGGATTTACATACCCATTTAGTGAAAAAACCTTAAAATAATAAGCTATCGATGGTCATGAGTTGTTTCCTCGGTAACTGTAATTTTTTTTTAAATATTGAGAAAAAAAAATATAATTTTCAAGTTGCATCTAATGTACATTTCAGATATAACATAAAACCTGTTTGAAATATTTTTTTCTAAATATGACAACACGGAATTTTTTAAATTCAGTTTCTAATTGTTTCATTTTTTCCTTCTCCAGTAAAATTAGGTTTTTATCAGTTACGAGGGGCAACTTATGACCATCCTAATGTTGGCTTATAAGCTACATAGTAGGTATATCATGCATGATGTTTCAAATAATCCTGAATAGCATTGCATTACTTGAGATTCAGGAATAGTTCCCTACAATATGTTATATGGAACCTTGGAATTGAAACAACCCATATTACAACACGTATTGTTACAATGTATTGTTACAAGTTACAATGTGTCTAGAACAATGTTCATAATTATCACCCTTACGTGTCGGATACATTTACAACAACATGAATCTATTCTATTCTATCCCGCCCCCCTCATGTCGCATCCCTTGTAGGGGTAGGCAGAGAGAACAGATCGCCAGACTTTCCTATCCTTACACAATACACAGACTAGCTTCCATCACATTCATGCAAATCGTCATACACGCGGCAGAGAATTAGAGAAATGCGGCCGGCCACGTTTCACTTTTTGGTTTTCGCGGAATTCTCTTCGAATTTTTTTTCCACTCCTCCCGTCGACGAAAATTTATTTTGGATGCATTTTTCAAAAAATAGAGCGGTAATATAAAAAATGCATTAACAAAATACTCCTGTCAAAAGTGTAAATTCGGCTCTGATTCTATCCTAAGTATATTTTCATTGTTATCCGTTCGACATTTATTCTCTCTACATGTTCCAACCGTCTCAACTTGTTCACTTTCATTCCAGTCACATCTGTTGTAGGTGTATTCACTCAACTCTCTGATCACTTCAATTATTATCCTAAGTATATTTTCTTTTTAATTCTTTCGTCATCCATTCTTTCTACATTCCTTGTTTCATTCTAGTCACAACATCCGTTTTACAATCACTTAAAATAAAATAGTAAAATCAGAGGTGTGCGTGTGCGATGGGTGAGTGTGTGAGCGAGATTGAGTATGGGTGTGTGAGACGACCGGAATGAACTTATATGTTTTAATTTAACTGTGGCGCATGCTTGTGGGTGACGGCTGAATTATGAATGGACTAATTGTCTTTATCTACATGTTATTACTTATATCTAAAGTTGTTGTCTGTTTTGTGCTTTTGTTTGTAATAAAATAAAAATAAAATAAAATTAACTCTCTAATCAATTTACTTCTTATCCTACCTCTCAAAGTTTTTCCAAAGATTCTTCTCAACGATCTCATCTCAATCATTTAATTATACCTGATTCGTCCTTCTTCGGTCATGTCCATGTATGAATCTACCTTTACATTATAATACTGATATATGAGTATACAAACATTTTCCTTCTCGCAACGAAGAAACATTAAGAGCCCGCTGCTTAATTTATGACGTATCTGTTTTTTGATCGAAATGTGGTATAAATGATAGCTTACCAATAGGGTATTACATCGCACTAGGGTTGCCTATCAAAATCCTGCCGCAACCCCCCCTGCCCCCCCCGAAAAGGTCCCTCTTAGTTTAAATACATTTTTTTTGTATCTTAAATGAATTTATGTTTTGGACCGGCCATTGCGGGTAAACTGCTAGTCCTATGAAAAAATTGACCAAATTTTTTTGGTGTGAATTTAGCAAGGATTATTTTTGTCATTGACTACTTTCTCCTATCTCTTACCATATTCCTATAAAATGCGAAAAACCGCGAAGAGGGACCTTTTCGGGGGGGGCAGGGGGGGTTGCGGCAAGATTTTGATAGGCAACCCTAGTGCGATGTAATACCCTATTGGTAAGCTATCGTTTATACCACATTTCGATTAAAAAACAGATACGTCATAAATTAAGCAGCGGGCTCTCGGACTATTAGGCGGAGTGGAATGAATAATAATTTCACGTTGGAAAAAAAAAACAAAAATATTTGTTATACTTTCATATTATCATTTATATTAATTTCGAGTTGAAAAAATGTACATCATTTTTTTCAGTTAATCGAGATGTAGAGAAAAATGTTGGTACCTACCTACCTAAGTAAAGAAAGAGAAATTGATAATAATACTTATATTTTTGTATATGTTTTTGTAAGGGCAACCCTCTTGACTCGATACCTACGTGAGTATATTCATGCCTGGACACTAGAAACACCGCCATCTTTTTCACCATCTTTTTGGCGTCTTGATTGGCCCATGGACTAAAATAGTAGGATTGACTGATCAAAACTAATTGAAGGGAGTGCGAGAGACACCAAGCGTTTTTTTAATACAAACGTGAAATTGTCTGCAAGTGGTAGAAAAACAATTGCTATCTATATAAAGATAACAATTCATTCTAAACGTTAGGTTGGCCGACGTGGCAACGCATTCTGGCAACATAATAATGAAATTCATCCTTACAGAGAGTCCTCATACGTTCGCTTGATGGTGCGTCTAAATCTTTTTCATGTCCTTGGATTGGCCAACGTTTGTGACGTCAACATCGTCAAATGTCACCTTGTCGCGGCCTGAATGTTAATACCATTGCGTCCGGCCTCCCTTGACTTTATACCATAGAGATGGAATTTATCAGAGTGTCACATGTCTCATTTTTGGCGATGTGCGCATAAGTTAACACATCGCACGTGGAGTTGAGCATAAAACTCATTGACGTGAATTTAGTATAGAGCGTCAGTTCTGGAATCTTGTAGTTTCTTTGTGTATCTTAGGCGAAAGCATTTCAATCTTGATGTTCTTATAGTTGCATCTAACTTTTAACGTACCTATTATATACCTATACTATTATCACGGGTAAGAAAATTAAAAGCTTATGATTGATATTTTCATCTGGAATATTATTAATAATATAGATTAAGGGGTTGACGATAAATAAATATGTTGATTTTCATTAATTCCTGAAATACCTACGAATGTTATTCAAATTATACAAATGCTACTACGATTATAGATATTTTGCCTAACTACACATGGTCGCTCCATGCTAAGATGTTGTCTCACGAAATTTGATACTGCGCATCTTGTCAACCACTCTACCTTATCACATCTCTACGATTTATATTTAGTAGATCGAAGCCAGCGATAGTACAAGCCTACACACACGAATTCCATCACCACCATGATCGGTGACAAACACCTTGTTTCGGTGACAAACACCTTGTCTCGGTGACAAACACTTCTCCCAATATTGGTGACGTCATCATCGTCAAATGTCAGTTGGACCCGGCCTGTATGAACAATATGGCGCGGGCCTCGAGTAGATATGTAAATATTCATTTGGCCAATTTTGAATAATGTAATTTGGTCCTTATTTCAAGATGTTGGGGTCAGCCCTTGCTCTCCGCATTCGTCATGCACACTGTCACGGATCATCACACTGTTATATTATATTGCTTATTATCCATTTTTATTTTTTCTTAGATGTTTCGCAATATTATTTGATACTTATCCAGATTTCTTTGATGTTCTTCAAATGCCATACAACTTTATAAGCACAATTCAAGTGCTCTCGAAGAGTTCTGTTTGAATATCAAAAAGTATATAATTATAATATTCCTTGCCATGGGCGTCGTCAGGCTGTGTCAGGAGGAGGGGGGAGGGGGGGGGGGGGGCAAATAACCCCTTGAAAAACGAACAGGAAATATATTTTTATTTACTAAATCAGTTAGCTCTCGAAATTCAATAAGATTGAAGACATTAATTATGCTTCATCCACATGCTCGCCGACCCTCGACGTTTTTTGTGTGAATGAGTAAAAAGACGTTAACCGTCGATTACGTATACAATCCAAGGCAATCACCCCGTCCGCACGTCTTTTTACTCATTCACACGAGCGTAGGCGAGCGTGTGGTTGGTAGCCACATTAGCTGTCTCCTGAATCCATCGCCGAATCCGTCGCCGACTATTCTGTTTTGGTAACAAGATACAGAGATATGTTAAACTTACAAATATAAATCACAACATTTGATTACTAGGGCGAGCTTATCGCAGTACTGCGATCTCTGCCAGCTAACCACAAATCTCTGACTCTGGTCTCTACAAGCTATACGTACATACAAAATAGTGTATCCTCACTAAAAAATCACATTTTTACCACATGATTTTCTCATTACATAATGAATTTTCTAAAACTATGAAACCATTCAATTTTTTATACTTAAAAGTTCCTGCGACTTCTTTCTGTTAACCCCACGTACCCATGTTTGGGAAAAAAATTGCCTGCGGCACTATATTTTTGGTGATTTTCATACCCATAGTTGTGTAACGATTCTCTATATTTTTATTTCATAGAAAATAAATCAAGTTCGTGTTCAGTCTTAGCACTATTCAGTATATTTTTTATCATCATCATCAGACTTCCTTCGTCTGGTGTTGAACACAGGCTTCCATTTCCGACTTCCAAACTTCCCTATCCATCGCCAGTCTGTGCCACTGATGTCCTGCCACCTTCTTGATGTCATCAGGCCATGTCGCCTGTGGTCTGCCTGGATTTCTGTAGTCAGTTCTCGGTCGCCTTTCTAGGGTTCGCTTGGTCCATCTATCATCCGTAGTTCTTACGATCTGACCAGCCCAATTCCATTTTAATGATGCCGTTCTATGTGCTACGTCCGTGACCTTTGTCTTGTCTCAGATCCACTGCTGCCACACTTATATAAAAATTCTAGTTGCACCCCCTCCAGATTCGAAGTCGGTGACGACTCTGTTCCTTTCGTATAAATTCCAAGGTCTGTTCAATAAAATCATCCACTGGTGAGGGAGTTGCCGAAATTTATAATAAATAAAACATGTTCAAGGTTGTACGACTTTGACTCTCGAATCTCAAGATAAATAGTACTTCGAAACTTTTCTTGTGAAGGGTATTTAGCGAATATTCCTAAAGTGACTGAAAAAATGATATTTCAAGTTGTATTTATATTATCTACAAATAATGGAAATGTATATACCAGTAGGTATAAATAGTTCGCTAAGTTATCAGAATTAAAATCATGAAAATAAAACATTGAGATTTTTCACCGATGCTGACGGTATAGGTAGGTATGTTCCAGTTTGAAAAGTGCCTAAATAAGTATCTAATAAGTAAAAAAAAAAACAAGATTTTAGAACTGTTTTTCGCAGTCTTCCAAACGATACCAAACACGGCCTTCCATGGCGCCTAGATTCCTTTATTTCAATGTCCACCTCCACCAAGAAGAGACAAATTCAAAATTTGTATAAAGATAGTTAAGTAAGATGAGTTCTAGTCATGAAGCACTTTACGTCTAATGGATCTCCCTGAAACGCTTTACATATTTTCTGTCGCTTGACATGGCTGATCCAAAGTGATACAGAAACGTAATAGTTCCTAACAAAATTTAGTAGTTTGTAATATCCTTGGAGTGAGAGTCTCTCCAAGGGACAAAGCGAGTTTTAGAATAGTAGTTTTGGGAGTGGTTTGTAATTGAGGGGAGCCCTTCCTGAAAACCTCAAGCCCTCCCTTGAAAAGATGAAATTTTTGTGTGAAAGTCTGGAAGAAATAGGTGGTCGGTAGCCTGGTTGGTAACACGCTCGACTGTTAATCCAGTGGGCGCGGGTTCAATCCCCGACTTACTCCTCTTCACAACACAAGCTTTTAAGCTTTCTGTGAAGTGTACAAATATGTATTAGGGTTTATTTAGATAAACCCAGATTCACTAAAAAAAAGTAAAAAAAAAATAAAAAATAGGAGGTTCAGCTCCTGAAACACCTGAGAGTGCAGGTGAGTTAATCATTAATGTACAAAGGATTCGCTGATTGCTCCATTACTAAAAAAATCAGAAGTGTATACCTACTGTATTATGAATGCTTTTAAATATGGACGCATTGCGTATAGTGACGACTAGAGAATACGTCAGTCATGCAGGGTTCCCTGCAGGATTTATTTGATGTTTACTAATGGTGGAGCTTCAGATGTGGCCTTATCACATTACGTGCCCTGTATAACAAGCAGTCAGTTCTAGTAGCTGCAAACTGTTACCAGAGCTAAGCTACATTCTCCCTATACTAACCAGACCATGACTGATAAATCACTTTCTGTTATATTGGTGTTTAGTAGTTGGAAAATAAATTTTCAATTAGTATGAGTGATGGACCCCGAAAATCCTAAAATGGAGACCTTGGGAGAATAAAAGAGGCGTCGGAATACCACAAAAGAGGTGGTCCGACGACATGGGGGGGCCTGCTGTGGGGGAAAAAACTGGCTGCAAGCAGCAAAAAGCAGAAAGGAATGGAGGAATATGGAAGAGGCATATATCCAGCAGTGGAGGACAGAGGGCTGAAGAAGAAGAAGAAGATATGATTCACTATGTAATATTAAGTAGTTATCTCAGCAGATGTACAGAAAAGGATGGACTTTCTATCAGGCTTATGACTGATTGTGGACTGGCTCAAGGTCATCACTCACACCTAAGTAACATTCACCAATTCCAGTCCATCCATTTGCCGCAACTGGGAATCGAACCCAGACTTCTAAAGACTCTGACAAGCCGGTATTCTACCGCTGTCCTAAGATGGTTGGTAATTGTGTCGAGAAGAAACGTGCATATATGTATATTGTACGCCGGTCCTCTATTGAGATTATTTTTGGTATCGTTACTTAGGTCTAAAGTGATCACATTAAGTCAGCCGACGATCAGTCATAGGCCTGATGGAAAGTCCATCCTGTGCTGTATATCTGTTCGATGACTTCCTACACCTGAATGAGCCAGCGACTGAATATATAAAGAAGGATCAATTTAATTTCTGACGACCAAGCTTGCTTGCGAAATTTATCATTGCCCAATGCCCAATGCCCAACCTTCAAACTTTTTTCCTTTGAGGGATGTGGTATACTTCTTTTAACCATACGATAAATAAATAAATGTTGAGATAACTACATGTTTTGAGATTGTTTGATGACACTCTGCCAAATGAAGAATTATTCTCCGTAAATCTATTGACTGATGAGAGGAAGATACCTAAATCATTTAGGTATTACTGGCTTTTCATGTCTGCATCTCGCAGATGGCATATGTTGAGAATTTTCTCAACGAAAGGCGGCAGATATCAACATTCACATAATAACTTATGCGAACTCCCTTGGGGAGGGGAGCAGGATGGATGTTCCGACGCTTACGAGTCGGCTTTGGCTGGCTTAAGTGATCACTTTATGCCCAGAGCAACGTTCACCCATTCCACCACATCGGTAGCAGGATGTGGTGGTATGGGTGAACGTTGCTCTGGGCATAAAGTGATCACTTAAGCCAGCCAAAGCCGACTCGTAAGCGTCGGAACATCCATCCTGCTCCCCTCCCCAAGGGAGTTCGCATAAGTTATTATGTGAATGTTGATATCTGCCGCCTTTCGTTGAGAAAATTCTCATCTATTGACTGAATTTGAATCCATTCGTTGGCGGTTTCAGGTTGACTAAGTTTTTTACAGGAGCAGCAATTGTCGAAGTGAATACAAATAATAAGAATGTATTACTATTATTGTTCTACAGGGGGTAGATAAATGAACAAAGATGAATATAAATAAGAAATGTGCTAACATAAAAAATAATGCATCACATTTGTATTCAAACATTTGGATACAGGGTGTCTACGAACACATGTAACAGGTATGATTCTCAGAAACCATTTTTTTTATATAGTTAGGCTATTGTCATCCTAAGTGGGTGATTTCTACCAGTACACATCTAAGAAAACTTACGATACAATGAATTTCAGAAGTTCAAATCTGTTAAAGTTTCAAGTCGAACCTCTTCAGAAATCCCACTATCACGCGATATGATTCCTTATGATAGAGATTCATTGATAGAAGCGAAATAGAGATTAAGGGTCTGGAGAAATCATGTTGGTAAAATCATGGTTCAAAAACCTTGTTTTTGTACTCAGAAACCATAATATTTAAGGCTTGATTTTTAGTTTTTTACAGTTTTTAACAGTCAGTTAGATGGGTTATTTAATATGGAAAGGTAATGATGGTTCATTTTACTTTTGAAAGAAAGAATAGTTGGAGTTGGTCTGATATGAAGTGGAAGGTTATTCCATAATCTAGCCGCGTGTGTGTGAAAGAAAAGGTGAAGAAAGATGTGTGATGTGAGGGTATCGTTAAATAACGACGTCCACTTGAACGTAGAGATATGCCATGAGATGCCAAGGGTATGAAGATGGACTTTTAGAAGTTTTTCATTCTTAGTTTTGAAAAACTTCGGGTTTCTGAAAAGAATGGCTAGTGCGGATGTTCGGAAACACTCTGTATAGTGGCAGGTAGATATTACAACAGCGAGGTATCTACTTACCCGGCAACTGAATGGGAGAAATGAAATTTGCCGTAGAAAGGAAAATAAAATATGAATGTAGACAGTTAACAAGAAAAAGGTGTTCTTCAGGTGTAATCAAATATAACACTTGATATATATACGAGTATATTATATATATCTACATACCTTGCCAAGGTTATTGTAATACAAATACCAGGTACATATATTTCAGAAATAATTTACTCGCATAGAAACATAACTTTGCTTTTAGTCGAGAAGACCTCTATAGTGACTCATTATTAGAGCGTTACAGTCTGACACTGAATTACGGTCACATTATATAATTACATCAATTGTAGGAACCATTGAGGTGGTCGGAAGTCTGGTTGGTAATACGCTCGACTGTTAATCCAGCGGTCGCGGGTTCGATCTCCGATGCCGACTTTTTTCCGATGACGCAAGCCTTTCAAGAAAAGACTCCGATGACGCAAGCTTTTCAAGCTTACTGTGAAGTGTACAAAGGTGTATTTGGGTTTATTTCAATAAACCTTGATTCATAAAAAAAGAAAATTGACAATTCAAAAAACATAAAAAAACGGGGGACCTTCAGATCTTGACAACCTTACTAAACATGCTTTGGGAAAAATATAGAGACATGTATATAGGTATAATTAATTATGAAATGATAGGAAATAAAATATACATCGAAGAAAGAACAGATGAAAGGAAGTGCGGCCATCCAAGAGCCACATGGCTCGACCATGTAGACCAGATTCCTAAGGACGGACGTGTTCTGAGTAAAAGGAATCGTAGAGTGTGTATGACAAATTGTATGAATGTGACGAAAGCACGAAGTGTGTGTAAGGATAAGAACGTCTTGCGATCTGTTCTCTCTGCCTATAGCCCGCAAGGGATGTGGCGTGAGGGGACAGAATAGAAACCTTAAAAACTAGAAAATTCAACAAAATTATGTTTTACTTGAATTAGTACAGACAACCTAGTCAAATACGTGGGTGCCAACTGGATCCAGAGAGCCCAGGATAGAGCGGCGTGGAAGCAGATGGAGGAGGCCTTCGTCCAGGAGTGGACGGGAGTAGGCTAACGAAGAAGAAGAGTACAAACGATTCAGATTAAACCAAGTTTCCTACATTACCTGTAACACTCTTACTAGCTGTATTACCTGGCATTAGGAGCGGGGCTATTTCTAGACAACCCACTTCATATAATTTCATGCATCATGTTAGAAGCTGGGGTTGATAGTATTAACATTTCACTCAGGGCAAAAGTTTCAATATTCTCATGTACCTACAAAGTTTCAATGATCGAATACCATGTTTTGAACATCGACTAAAATGAATGAACAATATACCTAGTATTATAAAAGTATTGATTTGTTAACCAAATAAGTTTGAATATATGACAGTCTCTGTCTATCTATACCCTCACGCCGCGTCCCTTGCAGGGTAGGCAGAGAGGACAGAACGCCAGAATTTCATACCCTTGCACACACCCCTACCCTCTGTCACATTCATGCAATTTGTCATACACGCTCTCCGATTTCTTTTGCTCCATCCTTGAGGATCGACATGATAGGTCGAGGTCAGTCTCGGACGGCCGCGTTTCCTCAGCGCTCTTCGCTCACTCCAATATATAAAAAAAAATCTGTACGACTTTCGGGAAACGAGTTGCTATCTTTCGGAAAAAAGATCAGAGGTGTTTTTCACTTTTTTTTTAAGAAATCTATAAACGAAACAATAAATCTATTACGGTCATTCCTTAGATATAAGTTCAATGTATCAATGTATTCCAAAGCATAATTAGCAACGGTTTTTGAGATCTCAGGTCTCCCGTTTTTAGAAATTTCTGAAATGTCAATATGCCTACTTTTAAGTTTCGTTCTGCGGTCTTGAGGGGATAATTTTGCCATCCAATACTTTTGCAAATTATTTTACAGCCAATGATTTCATTATTCATACAATTTATTTGATGTATGATTTATAGGCCATCCAGTACTGGGTATAACAGAGAATTATTCCCACAAAATAATAGTAATGCTACACGAGTATTATTTTATGGAATATTTCGGACTGACGGGTCCACAAATCACTCCATCTTTTGGTTGAACATTATGACGGGCGATCAGTCTCAATTATACTCAGCCGTAATAAAATAAAGCCGTTCAGCTGAAAGGATATTGGATAATGATGGCCATCAGATATTTATTATATTCAATCATAATAATAATATTACACCGACATTGTACGAGTAATAACAATATTATGACAATAAACCACATAGGAATTGCGTACATTTCCTGTTTTCATGATAATAGCTTGTACTCAACAACCTCCTACTACTTATAAGAAAAATTCTAATATCTGGCTCAAAGCAAATTTGCTTTGAGCCAGATATTAGAATTTATAGCAACTTGTTTCCCGAAAGTCGAGGAGGATTTTTTTGTGTTGATAATATGCATTAAAATCTAGGGAAAGACTGTTAAAGTTTTTTGATTGAAGCGAAATTAACCCCAAAAAATGGGAAAAAACGCCTAGTAATATCTCAAGCTCAACAGTTACACAGCAAAGGATGGACCTTCCATCAAACTTATGACTGATCGTCGGCTGACTTAATGTGATCACTTTACACTTAAGTAACATTCACAAATTACAGTCCATCCATCTGCCTCGACCGGGACATGTAGAAAATTCCGATGGTCTCATAAAACATAAATTGCGATTTTCAAAAATAATCTGGAAAAAACGCTATTTTTATCATTTTATCATTCGATTTTGAACCTTAATGTCACGGGAAATGACCGTGACGTCATTGTTGGGTCGCGAGCTTTAATTCAACATATTTCTGTATTATGTTCATTTTAAGTGTAAATAAAGAAATAAATTATGCATTCAGAAATTGCAACATTAACAAAGACATTTTAGTATTATCTTTGATATCCTATTCACCTTATAATTTCAATGAACTAACAGAGACTTACCTTCAGTGAATATCACAGAGTGTTTCGGCGAACGTGTATAAGATTTCATAATATTAATATAATATGCGAGGGTTACGATCTTACAACCTCACATGCATTGTGTTGTGGTGATAATAGTGAGCAATAATGATTATTATTATTGCACATTACCACCTACAACCCGTGAACATTTACGGAGTGCTTGTTAAAGACGTTTCTGGTTTAATAAAAACTACGAGTAAGTATATTACTACTACACAAATTTGCCGTCAATAAAGATATAAAAATTGACTATTACGATTGATTTTTAGTTTTTATATAAATTGACTAATATAATACACGAGTAAATGGTTGGCGCAGTTGTTTGAGCGGCAGTCTTTCAAGCGGGAGGTGCCAGGTTCGAACTCCAGCGGTGGCGATGTATTCCGGACTTAGCCTAATGCAAGGTGTGCAGGAAAGTATGTGAGTTTGTGTAGGCAGGCCCAGATACTTTTTTATTTAAAAAAATATATACATATATTATCTAATGCCTCTCCACACCAAATGTTCACAAATTCACAAGCATGTGGATGGGGCATTTGTTTTCGCTCGTGTAGGTTTTAAAACACTTGTGAACGGTTGGTTTCTATACAAATCAATGGAAGTTTGCTATGAGCGCTTGCAAAGCATCCACAAATCCAGACGTTTGACACTTGTTTATAAAAGGAGTTTGTGAACGCCTGCCAAGCGTGTGGATCGCGTGGTAATGTTATTTACTACGGCGGAGGTCAACGATCCAGGTTGTTTATATAAAAAATAAACTATTTCAGGCATAAAATCTCCTTCTCTAGTTTCAATCCTGCGGATATATTTGGACGGACGGACAACGGACCCGCCATTTGGTATAAAGATTTTTTTTATTGATTTGCAGCAAATTCTTACATCTTGATCTCCATTCTTCTCTGTCTTCTTCAGCTCTCTTCAGCTCGACATACATGGCGCAGTTCATATCCTAGTACACCTGTTCCAGCATAGAATAGACGGATAAAATTTTTCGATGATAGTTGAAGGTTTTTTACTTAACTACGAACAACTTGCAAAGACTGTCACGGTCCTGCGTTACATTCTCACCCGGTTACGACCAGAATTATGTAATATGATTGTACGAGAGACGACCTAGGATAATGCATTCAGGAATAATTCATAGGTTATTATGTTCACTATTGTTACTTCACTACATATAATGCGAGAACGAGTACGAGTACGAGTAATACTTACTCGTTACTTGCTGAACATTACATTATTTAAGCACTACTGGGAATATGAGCCATGAGCATTCAACGTTGATTCCTACGTGTTATTATTAACGTAATTCCCGTTATGAACGGTACTAAAAAAATGTAAGTACGTAACTGCTGTTATGCCAAAAATCCATGAGGATTACTCAAAATGTTATGTAAATGTCTACCATACCCTTTGAAAATGTACTTTAAAAAATGTGTCGTGGTAATTTACCCAACTACAATAATAATTTAATTATTTAATTTGTTTAAACCGTTTCTACCATCTAAATCTACTATCATTTATGGGTTTCATTGTTTTTCGCTATGACTGTTTATTGATTCATCCCATTTGATTTTGTAATATTTGTATAATAATATGTAAACCTGACGATTCCAAGTGCCTTAAACGGGACCTACGGATGATTAGAGAACAATGAACAATAATTACTTAGTATCTACTATTGTGAAAGTACGTCGGTAGGTATTTGTATTTTTGAATATCTGGAAAAGATTTTTAAATTCATCCAAGGATTGCTAATTGCTTATTTTCTACATACCCCAGTCAAACATATGGGCGATATGCAAAAGGTCCGCTAGTCATGAATTTTTGGTGTACCTATTGGATTATGGACTCGAATAGTTACTGATCGCTCCAAAAACGTGTTTTTTTTACATAAGGTATTCTACATATCTATTTATTTAGTCACTGGGTTATTTTTTCAAAGATTTTATGAAGTTATGACTCCGTCAATTTAGGCGGGATGTAGCTAGTAATGTTAGATTTTGTCATTTAATGTATCTACGAGTACTACAATATTTAATTGACGTGTTATAATTGTGAACAACGCGAGATGCGACGAATCTACGAATATTGTGAACACTATACTAGCTAAAACCAAAGTGAGGATCTTTAACAGTAACGTAAAGACAGTCCTCCTCTATGGCTGCGAGACATGGCTAGTAGTGGAGAGTGCGACGCAGAAATTGCAGGTGCCTGCGACACATTCTCAAGATACGCTGGCCAAACGTCATAAGCAACGTCGACTTATGGCGGACCACGATCCAGAGGCAAGTCGCTGAAGACATCCGGGAAAGGAAGTGGAGGTGGATCGGTCACACCCTGAGACGACACGAGGGAAACATCCCGAAGCAAGCATTGGACTGGGAGCCCTCAGGAAGGCGCCGACGGGGTAGCCTAAATACTACTTGGCGACGCTCCATGCTTGCTGAGTTGAGGGGAGCCGATCTACAATGGACGGATGTCAAAACTGGCCCAGGACAGGGACCAACGGGGAGGTGTTGTAGCCGCCCTTTGCTCCCCAGGAGTAAAAGGACTTAATTATGATGATGATACTAGCTTTAACACATAAATAAGAACAACTTTTTTTCAAACCTTTTCATCTTTCAACAGCCATCAACGAATATCTGAAAAACATTTCAGTTTTTTTCAATTTAGCTTCTCATACTTACTGCTAATGGCTGGCTCATGTTTTTTTTGTTGTCCAATAGTTTTTTGGATGTCCATTCACTGACCACTAGAAATTTCACTGAATGATATCTCGAGTATTTTTATAATTATGTCTACTAGAAACGTTACAAAAAGGCACTCGACACACCCACTTCCTGGAAGGACGAAAAGGTTTGTTTAATATTTGATCTTTTTTTTCTGAAGATCAGGATTCGGTTGAGTATGTCAGGGAAATACTTCACCCCTGCCCAGGGGCGTCGCACGCCTCGGAGCCGGGGGGGGGGGGGGGGGCAACAAAAATTTATGTAATTGAAAAAGCATGATGAGCGTTAATATCGCGCCAGGGGAAGATTTCTTGGGTTTGGTTTATTTTAAAATGTATATAATACTTTGCACAATTATGTGTATGAAATATGTCTTTTACAAAAAAGCAATGAAAAATAGCGCCGCAGGAAATACTTTTTTATGCAACAATTATATTTCGATGTATTTTCATGAAAATTTATAATATGATGAGAAAACGTGTGGTAGTAATGTGATTTTTTGTGAGATTTTATCATTTAGTATCAAAATATATATACCTATTCCAATTATTTTTATTATTATTCTTTATTAAGAACATCTACCGGCATAACAGCATAAAAATGCCTTTGCGCCGGCAGATGCGATAGAAAAAACAACATTAAAATCAAAACAATAACATTTTGATACACAAACAATTACTACAAGTACTGAACATTCAATACAATAATCGCAAATTGATTTAAAAATCTGCAAAGTTTCTGACATCCAAAATATAATACCAATCTCTAGAGGGGGGCAGGGGGGCAGCTGCCCCCTGAAGACGCCCATGCCCCTGCCTTACCCCTTGTGAGACATAAAGGGTTATCGATCTCATTATAATCCCAACATGCCTATTATTTAGTTTGGAGACGTATTAACATAGACGACTGCTTTGTTCTATTTCCTTGTAGCTATTAGTGGAGACTTCCGTCTCAATCGGCAAAGGAAAAGTCAACAGGAAATTGTAGAAAGATAAAAAAAGGGAACTGAAATTAACAATAAAATGGCAACCGCATAGCAAAATGGAACAAAAACCTTGGGAAGGAAAATAAAAATAGTATTGTTACGAGAACGCTAATGTTTATTTCGCACGAAGTCGATAATACGATAGGTACTCTAGTTTTAAAAAGCCTGCTAAGCTGGCAGCAATAGTGGCGTTATAGAACCTGCGCTTTGATCCCACAAAAAAATAAGGTATTGATATGTTAATTACTCTTTAAGGGGGCTGAATTTGGCCTGAGTTGTACAAGTCGTAGACGTCCCTTAATGGACAGCAAAAAAAAAACAGTCCAAATTCTCCTGAAGCTGAATTTTAGGAAAAGAACAGGTATCTAGGTATGTGGTGTCTCTTTCTTATGAAACAACGAAGAATTGAGTCACAAACATATAGCTTTTTTTGTATAACATAGGATCTAGGCTTGTTTAATTTTAGACACAAACCCAAATTCTTTCTCACACGCTCGTGAACACTTGTAAACACTTGTCGAGGCTCAACAAGCGTGTGGAGCCGTCATAAAGCCTCTGTCCTTAAGTGAAGAATACAGCGACGGCCCTTTCCTCATAAACAAGATACCCAAATATACATTTTCATACATTTTTTTTACGTATTCATTCCCTATCTAAATGTCACAAGAAATTCTGTCACATAAAGTTATAGATAATTAATGTTTTTATTAGATTAGTTCAGGTGGAAAGAGCAATAGAATACATAGACATCAGTAGTTAGCATTGTAAGTCGAAGTATAATTTAGTTAGAACAAGGCTTAGTAAGGATTAGCAGTAGACACTTTGTCGGAGATTCTACGGCAGGTAAATTCTGTCAGGTGTATTGATTAAAGTAGCAAAGGCAGCCAACACAATGGACGGAGTAATGAGGAAGTTAACAAAGCCAATAAAGTACATGTCAGTCCAGTGAACCGACATTATTAATCAATATTAACTTTAGGCCACTAATGAAAGGACTTGCTGCTACTAAGCCATTGGAGCATAAATCTACATAAGACTACTATAGCTCTACGAGTCTACGCTAAAGCTACTACACTATTGACTAACACTGACACTATGCTACGCTACACAGTAGCATGTCGCCAAACTCTATCTACGGATTTTTAAATAATAATCTTCTCCTTAGCAATTATTAATCCCACATGGTGGTGGGGTCTGCTTTTCTTGTGTTTCGCCGCCACTTCGCTCTATCTTGCGCATCCTCCGGTAGAACATCACTCTCTCTCATTTTTAAATAATAATAAAAAGCTTTATTGCAATACATTACAAATGGCGAGTTTTTTTTGCCATTAGAAATATCTGCCAACCAACCAACCAATTTGGAGATTACAAAAAAGATATGATGTGTGTACAAAGCGTACAGTAAAAAGAAAAAAAGAAACATAAAAAAATAAACAAGCGTAAGAATAATAATAGCATGCATAAATAAAATAGATATAAATAAAGCAAAATAAACCATACAGACTTAAATATAATAAAATAATAATAAGGATATAGGAAGGCAAAGAATAGGATTTTTAAAAGGTTTTGTTTAACTTCACTGTTTTTTTATTTTTTTGTCCGCAAATCTTGCAATCGATTTTTCAACCACTTGCTGACTACTTAGAGATCTAAAACTTTGCAAACGTACGTAAACTTGATGGCAATACGTTTCTGTACTATTTTGGATCAGCCTTCTCCAGAGACAAAAAAATGTAGGGGGTTTCAGGGGGATTGAATTTCGTGTAGGGTCATGTTTGGTATCGTATGAAAGAGTCTGGAAAAGGCAACAAATGCTTTGGGATCCCAACCCAGCCAAGGATTAGGTGAAAGATGATGATTGTATGTATATAAATTTTAATATTTTTAGTTGCTATATTTTGTTTATATTCTTCACCACATGCAGATATTATAGTTAGGGTTGCCAGATGTGTTGACAAAAAACAGATATTATTTAATTTTTTGTCCTATCCTTTAAAGGTTTTTTAGAAAAACTTCAATTTCCATAAGGATCTTTTATAGATGGCCTAAAAAGCGTCATTTTTTCTTAAAGTGAACATAAAATCTCATTAAAAAAAATCGGTATTCAAAATAGGGTATTTATAGCAGCACCGCAGGGGATTTTTTGTTTGTTGAAAGATTGATCTTAAAAGTACTCAAGCTTTCATATGATTGTGACTATGTATTTCTTTATATATTTAGTTCATTGTTTTGTATTCTTGTTAATAACACTCGTAAAAAAAGTATAATATACTTTTTATATTGGGGTTAGCTGGCAGAGATCGCAGCAATGCGATAAGCTCACCCTAGTGAAAAAATGACACGGTTAATACATATTCGTAATGTCAACATATCTCTGTATCTTGTTTACCAAAAGTGTAAATAAATAAATTCTCAAAATCTGACACGTTAAATATAAATTTATTCCTAAATTAGACGAATCTACATATATATGTGCCTGAAATAAGGGTCTAGAGGCGACGAAAAAAAAAGTGCAATCGGACAGACTAATAAAAACCGGACTATTCGGTTTGAAATCCGACATTTGTCAACCCTTATTATAAAGCCTCATGATTCTAAATTAGGTACTGCATTCATTGCATCATCGATGAGTACCTAACATTAATTATTACAAATGCAGGTAATATTTCTTGTGTTATTTCTATCTATCCATGAATTAATTTGTTGCACAATATCCATCCATCCATACCATCCATAACATCGTACCTCACATGTAGGTATGTATAATGTATGCCCTATGCCATTGAATAAATAGGTCAGAGTAAGAAATAAATACAAATAAAGGGTATCTAAAAATATAATATAATTGACCAGATCCTCAAGGATGGACACGTTTTGAACAAAAGGAATCGGAGACCATGTATGACACCCCTTGCCTCCGTCGCATTCATGCAATTTGTCGTACACACTCTCCGATTTCTTTTACTCAAAACGCGTCCATCCTTGAGGATCTCGTTGACATGATCGGACCAGGCAAATACGAGTGCAAAATTTCAAAATGCTGGGACGTTACATTATAGGTTAAGCAATCGAACATATTTTACAGTTTTTTCCTTAACAGAGACGAGAGGCATCATCATTCACATAATGTAGCGTTATGTGAACTCCCTTGGGGAGGAAAGCAAAATGGGTGTTCCGACCACTACGAGTCGGCTTTGGCTGGCTTAAGTGATCACTTTATGCTCAGGGCAACGTTTAACTATTCCACCGCTCTGTTGAGGAAAAAACTGTAATGTATTTCCGACTGTGTAAAGCAGATAAATCCGGTTCCATACCTAAAATAATTTAGGTATATCTCAAAACATGAACATATTTTGATATTAATTAGCCCAGAATTAGAAGGCATTTCAAATTATATCATTGTGACCGAAATTGTACAAAAAAATAAAGCAGGGCTGTTTCCATTCTTACTTTGAATAATGCGGTTGTAGCCGTAAGCGATTAAAAATAGTAATAACTGTACTTCCGGCGTATGGAATCTAGTTCATGATGGAGTATAGTAATGTGTTCTACAATAATTAATACGAGTATAACGGTATGTAGTTTCTTTTAGCCCTAAGCGGAATAAAATTTTTATGCTTTACAAGTAAAATTTATTGTTTTGATGTTAGAGTATTTTTGTCTCATTATAATTTGAATGAAAATATCTATTCAGCTAATAGTCCAGTCTAGTTACATTTCTCGATGGAAAGTTGTGAGGTAGTCTAAATTTCTTTCATTTTGTACGTTTTTAGCACGTACGGAATCAAAGAAATCGTTAGTACGATCAAAATTCCGTGATGGAACTTGGAGAAAAATGCGAAATTCGGCAAAATTTTACAGTTTCTGTTGAATTTTTTATTAGTTATCTTTCTACGCAAAATGAAAGTACGTACAATTTTCTGCTTAAGCATATAATTTGATATTGCAGTGGAAACGAGGTAGTTGAGAATAATGTGAGGGAAAAAACTCTGAGAGGTAGAACAGGGCACCAGTCTTACAGTCACTTATCTTTAAAGTCTAAAGAAAAGTGTTATTACTAGATGCTCTGCTCAAATATTCGTAAATGATAATTTTATTACTCACCGACAATCAGTAGACGAACGTGCGTGAAACGCGAAGGCTCCGATCTGAAGTCAGCCCTGCATTTGTAGATCCCACCGTCTCTCACTTTGACAGGTCTCAGTGCGAGTCTGGCGGGTCTGGGCGCCCATTTAGCCCTGGTCCCCAAGATGGCGCCGGCCCAGTGTTGCCCCGTGGTGGAGGCGCTGTTGATGCGGGCGTCCCAACTGGAAGAATCACAATACAATGAATGATTATTGACTTCGTAAAGGTCATGTGCCGTCTAATGGTGCTCTTACACGGTCAATTTTTAGAGCAATAATTGCAGCGTATTGATAAATAAAATAGATAATTGAATAATATCTTTATTTAAAAAAAAATCAAGTGGAGGGTTTATTGCCGTAGGGAATGTCTGCCAACCAACCACTTGTGACATACATTTGATATACACAATACATACCATACATACATAGAAGTGTATGAAAAATATAAATAATAATTGATGAACATTATTTCGCAATATATAGCAAATATTTCGGCAATATTGTGTCAACATGGTTACTTCTATAATGAGTCAACTGGCAAAAATTACAATTAGTCCGCCCTTTGTATGTTTTATATATGCAATAAATATAATTTAATTTATTTTAATATTTAAAGCGAGACAAATATATTGAGTGCAAACGAGAAAGAGAATTTTAGATCTGTTTTTCGGGTTAATCGTGTAGTGAACAGATGCTCCGACGTTTCGGCGAACCTATTGCTGCCTTGGTCACGGATTGTGATCTGTTTTTTACACGATTAACCCGAAAAAAATCTTCATATGGATCATCGTGAAAAACCTTAGAAAACTATTGAGAAAGAGAATTGTCTAAAATTTCCAAACCGATAAGATATTCAGCATTTCGTGTCGCCGACATGAAGAAATGGAATAAATATTGCCGAAATAATTTCTCCTCAAATTGCCCTACTTAATTGCCCCAACTGGAACAATTAGTACGGTAATATTTCATATTTTTTACACTTTCAATAGTTGCTCGGCAATTCGGAGCAATTAATTGCGCAATTAATTCGGCAATCGTTGCCCGTGTAAGCGAACCTTAATGCTGGTGATATTATATTACAGGTTCGTCTTTTTCAATACTTGACATTCTATTATTAGGCCAGTGGTATTTAGGTAATTTTGTATTCCTACAAATATAATTCTAGCTCATTATATTACAATGTAGAGTTGCCAGCTTCGGATGGGGGGCAATCAAGATTCCAAACTTTGATATAGCACGATAATGAGTAAATAGCGCCACAGGCGAAATTATTTTTAAATTCAGAGTGCAGAAAGTCGTTATGTATGTAGGTAGTTTGGTTAATTTTCTTTTAAAAAAGTACTAAAAAGTAGCGGCGCAGGCAAATTTTGTGCGAAACAATTGTATTTCAATGGACTCATAGTAATTTTAGAAAATTTTTGACATGATGGGAAAACGTGTTTGTGAGATTTTATCATTTAGTATGAATAAGTATATACCTATTCCAATCTCTAGGGGGAGGAAAGAACAACAACATTTCTAAAACGTTGTCCACGAAATGTCAAAATTCTTCATACGATTTGACAGTTTGTGGGCACCAGTTTTCTTCACTACTAGCATTGAGTACGATGGGGGAACATATTCAGAAATTGAAGCTGTAGGGCTCTGGAATAAGCATAAGATAATCCTTCTACCAAAGAGTGTATATTACATATTAATATATATGAACAAAAAAGGGAATAATTATCATGTTTCGTGATGTCGCAACGTAATGCTAATGTATAATTCCAAGGATTACTTAGGTACACCGTAATCCTTTTCATTTTGACGAGGCGAGGGCATTATGTACTTAGTAATTATATTTTCATATGATGTATATTACAAAACATAGCTACCACGAATGCCGACGGTGAAAATGCTTTACTTACTTGTATAATCTTCAAACGTCTTACAGCAAATCTCAAAACTATAATTATATTCAGGACTAGATCTAAGTTACCTAGATTGGAATTTTGTATTTTTTTTCACTCGCTATACGTTCCACAATCGATCTAAACGTGCCATTCGACGTGTGAAATTTTTCACGGCAGGCGAAAATATCACTTGAATTGTATTTGTATGGGGGGCCGAGGTATTTGGTATTTTGTAAAAATTTTGCATCGTTTTAGGATCGTATTCTGGAGAAATTTGACAGTTAACTCACTTCACATATTCTCTGTATAACATAGATTTTTAAGATCGTATTAGATGGATGGTTGGGAGGGAGGTATATCCATAGCTGGAAGGAAGATTTCCAATCTAAGATATGCTGATGATACTAATCTCATTGCAGCTAGTGAAGAGGAGATGTTCGAACTTCTGAACAGAGTGGAGAGGGAGAGTAGAGAGGTTGGACTGGAAATCAACCGCAGCAAGACAAAGATAATGATTGTGGACCGCACCAACCAACTACAACTAAATAATAGGCTAACTGGAATGGACATAGTGGAGAACTTCGTATACCTTGGTTCCACTATCACAAATGATGGAACATCCACGTTAGAAATAAAGCGTAGAGTGGGAATGGCAAAGAGCGCAATGACGAGCCTGACTAATATATGGAAAGATCGCGGTATATCCTCTAAGGTAAAGATGAGGCTTGTCAGGACACTAATTTTCTCCATATTTCTCTACGCTGTCGAGACATGGACTATAAAAGCGGTAGATAGGAGAAAAATCGACGCATTCGAGATGTGGTGCTGGAGAAGAATGCTTCGTGTGTCCTGGACTGAACATAGAACCAACGAGTCCATATTACGGGAGCTCCACGTAGATACTCGGCTCTCCACAATATGCCAACAACGTATGCTTCGTCTTTTCGGACATCTATCAAGACGCGAAGAGACCAACCTAGAAAGAACGGTAATGCTAGGCAGTGTACAAGGCAGGAGACCGAGAGGCAGATCGCCGATGCGTTGGAGCGACCAAGTGAGGGCAGCCACAAACACCACTCTACACGAGGCCGCAAATCTGGCCATGGATAGAGACTCGTGGAGGAGGATCGTCAACTGCGGGAATGAGAGTCGCGACCCTCAGTCATGAGGATATACGACACCAGCATTGGATGTTGACTGGTGTTTTATAAAATCTTTTTACTGTGCATCGCAACGGAACATTTACCAAACCAACCCGGCATACTTTATAGGCTTGAGCTGGAGAAAACGTGACTAAAGATCTGAATTTCTTTTCCATCGCCCTATCATACGATACCACACTCGACCCCACGCAACCCTTAGATCCCTTCATCGTCATGGCATCTCCTAGAAAAAGCTTTTTCTCCAAAAACCGGCAACGTTAGGACACAGCCTACATTATCGAAAATGTTATTCTATATTTTCGCAGCAATCCATCGTAAAATGCGAGAGTTATGCGAACACTTACAGAAATCAGACTTTACTTCATATATATAGATAAGGTTTAGCACTTATCTGACGGGAGTCACAAGAAATTATTTTAAGGAGCTTTTCTCATATTATATTATTAATGTTTGCTTGTACGTTTTTTTTGAGAAATGTATACAAGATATACAAAATATTTTACCGTTATTCCCTAGATAAAAGTTTAATGTATCTACTCTATTTTCCAAAGCATATTTATTAACGGTTGTCGAGATCTAAGGTCTCCCGTTTTTCGAAATTTTTGAAATGTCAGTATGCACTATGCATACTCTTAATGTACAGGAAAGTATTTGTAGGTGTACAAGCATTTTTATTTTTCCACGCCACAGTTTCAAAAATAATATTGGCCACACTGATCGAGCAGGGTTTGGCATATCTGAATATTAACTGGATCATTTACAAGAGGATCTCATGGCTATAATTTCCAATTATTATTACACGGAGTCATGTAAAATATAAAGCAATAAAGGTACAAGGCAATTTCCTTTGAAGAGCGCCCTTATGAGATACGAGTACACAGGGACTATTTCACAAGATAGGGTAGATTGCGCCCAATATCTATTATGGCTAGAATGGAACCACCTACTATGTATGTAATATATTACAAATGGGGCACAAATTTCAGCGCTATTAATTTAGACACAGGAGAACGATAATAAAATAACCGATACATTTTTGGCAGATCGGTAATTCGATAACATCGTCTTAAGCGGTTTTGGTAAGAATCCTCTCTATAACAAGTATCAATATGATAAGAATCTTGTTGTCTGTATGTCCTGTGTTTTTTTTTCTCTACCTAGATGTCGTAGTTATTGGATGTGAATCGATAAGTTAGTTACTACTAAAGTTACAATTTTATTTAGCTTCAAGATTTGTTATAAAATGGTTCTAGAATGGTCCTAGAATAGTTCTAGAATGGTTCTATAATAGCTCTAGAATGGTTCTAGAACAGTATTAGAATTGTTCTAAAAAGTTCTAGAATGGTTCTAAAAAGGCTCTAGAATGGTTCTAAAATGGTTTTAGATTGGTTCTAGATTGGCTCTAGAATGGTTCCAGTTTGGATCTAGAATAGTTCTATAATGGTTCTAGACTTGTTCTAGAACTGTAATATCTCGACACACTTCTTACTAAATATGTTATGTTTACAAATAAAGTAAAAACAATTAAATGAATCTAGTGAAATACCTTAACAGATCTTTTAAATTACTCTTTTCTATAGATTTCTGAAAAAGATGAACAATATCTCTGAAAATTTTGATCAAAGATATCATTAGCTTCCAGAAAGTAACGTAGAAAAGCTTATTGTCGTTGTATGCATTAAAATATAGTGAATTGCTGTAAAAAAATGAATAATCATGAATTGTTTCCAGAAATGTAATTAAAAAAATCATGAGATTTTGGATGCGATTTTGAACTTTAAAAACATGAACTTCTCCGAGTAGATAGTACTTGTATTCTAATAAAATAATGATGCGGCAGCGTAAAGAAAATATATGTAAAAGGAAAACCTTTTCAAAAATATGCATCAAAGCCTGCCTTTAGCTTTAGGACTTTAGGATATTATAACAAAATGGATGCTTAGCGGTTGAAGTAAAATGGAGGATAATAGTCGCACGGGATGAATATCATCATTGCTATAATTTATTCCACCAAATAATCCTACCTCTGTTTTCTATTTTCCAAAACACTCTTCTTCTCTCTTTCATTCAATCTTCTCTCCTCTTCTACAGGGTTGCCAGATCTCTTTCAAGTCAAAGCGTGACAACCCCTCCCCCGGAAAACGATTTGTTTACGACGCAATCAATAAAACCGTCTTAAAAAATTACGAATCGAAAGATTTAGACACTCCGGACTCCCTCACATTTCATTACACGGTCAACCCAGGGGAGACGACTCCCGGGCAGACCACAAAAGATATGGATTGACAGTTGGGAGTAGACATCGCAGGAGGCTAATCCATCTTCATAACAGGCCAGAAGGCCTATATTATTATTAAGAACAAGAAGAAGAAGACTTTACCTATTGACCAAGAAAAACCCAGTTGAAGGCTAAAATTGTCAGCCTTGACCAAGAGGAAATGAATGCGGAAATTCGCGAATACCAAAATATGGTACTAAATGATCTCAAATAGATAAAAAATAGAGACTTTTTTAATGAAAATATTTAAAAAAGTTAATTGCCATTTGGCAATAAGTCCGCCCGTTGTATGATCATTTTCAGTACAATAAAGATTATTTTATTTTTTTATTTTAAAAAAGTGTGCAAAATAGAAAATTGAGATCATAAGCAACTAAAAGAGGTGTCGGAAAGCCGCCAAAAAGGTGGGCCGACGACATAACCTCAGAAGCAGGTAAACAATGGAT
This sequence comes from Ceraclea dissimilis, assembly GCA_963576895.1. Taxonomy (NCBI): domain Eukaryota; kingdom Metazoa; phylum Arthropoda; class Insecta; order Trichoptera; family Leptoceridae; genus Ceraclea; species Ceraclea dissimilis. The sequence continues at coordinate 564,619 of OY756374.1, forward strand.
CAGAAGAACGAGTGAAAGAGAAGAATGGATGACTTTGGAAAAGGCTTATGTATTGTCTAACAGTGGAGAGAGCATGGCTAAGGAGGAAGAAGAAATAGAAATTAGAAAACCGGGACTTTTAGGTGTCCCGAAAGGTTCGAGGGATAAAACCGCGGTGATAATTCCGATAAACCGGGACTGGCAACCCTACTCTCCAACCAAACTAAACCCATTTCATCATGCTAATGCTTATTCCCTTTTTATTTAAAGGAATACGGATATCCGCATTGTAATTCTTTTAAAAATATGCTAATACGAGTCCTGAGTCAAATTCACAAACTCATTCATTGTAATTCCGGCAGCTTTAAATGCGCCAAATTGAATCACCGTTGGATATATTCTTTCGGACGACTCGACCACTCAATTGGTACACGCAAAACATTAAATTCAATCTGTGATAATCGAGTTGTCCGAGATTTTTCTTGTTTTTTCTTATTTAATATTGAAGAAGATTGAAAAAATAGACTAGCAGAAATGCTGTTACTTGGTCAATTAATGGGATTTAAGGCTCGCGGTAACTTCCTGCGGCATTAATGTTCAAAATCAATAAAATGGTAAAATAGCATTTTTCCCAATTTTTGGGGTTATTTTCGCTTGAATCAAAAGACTTTTGCGGACACTCCCTAGATTTTAATGCATATTATCAACACAAAAACAAATCTCCGCGACTTTCAAAAAACGAGTTGCTATCTTTCGGAAAAAAAAGCTCAGAGGTGTTTTTCACATTTTTTTTTAGAAATCTAAACAAGATATAAAAAATTTTTTACGGCCATTTCATAGATAAATATTCAATGTACCTACTCAATTTTTTGCAAAGCATATTTGGTAAAGTCGTCGAGATCTAAGGTTTCCCGTTTTTAGAAATACTTCAAATGTCAATATGCGTACGATCAAACTGATTTACTCGGTCAATTCTCGGTCTAACCGATATTTTTCGTTGTATATTTAACTTTATTGCATGGTGAAATACAGTCTTCCAAACCACAGGAAACATCGATTAAATTTCCCTGAAATTCTCTTCCGCGTATTCCAGGTATTGTATAAGAGAATATAGTTGCTCCTTCATTTCTATGTAAATATTACGTAACGTCTATTCCACCGCTCATCATATTGTAGTACAAACACATTGAGAGACGTTCTCCTTATACTCCTTATACTCGTATGATGGCATAACCTAAGCATTATCATACTTACTCTTATAACAATACTGTGTACCTTCCTTCCTTCCTGTACCATCCTGCATCATATTACATTACATTACCTCGTCATCTCAAACTAGCTGCAATAATAATAATATGCTTTGATGTATAGGGTTACCTAATATAGATTAGCTACAGTATCTGCGCTACAACCATTAGGTATACCAATATTATTACTTCAAAGATACAGTCATAATTTGAGTATTTGGGGCGTTTGTTGTCAGAAACAGTCTTCCAACTAATCATATACACATATTTTTTAAACAATGAATCTGGGTTTATCGAAATAAACCCAAATACATCTTTGTACACTTCACAGTAAGCTTGAAAAGCTTGTGTCGTGAAGTGGAGTAGGTCGGCATCGGGGATCGAATCCGCGCCCTTGGATCAACAGTCGAGCGCGTTACCAACCAAGCTACCGACCACCTATTTATTTTATTCTCATGTTACAGCTATAGGGCTTTTCGCCTGCAATATGTCAGATAATATCAATATGCCAATTATGTCAGATCGGGAGAGATACCTTTTTGGCAATGGGCTAGAGAAATGAATAGGTTACCCAGTAAATCATAAAACCTGAGAAAAAATCACTTTATTACTACATCGTTTTCTTATCATATACCTATCATTAATTTTCCTAATTTATTGTGAAATTAAAGTGAAATCTACAAAATTTATACTTTTTCACTAAAAAGTTGCCTGCGGCGCTAATTGGCTGTGTTGTGGCATTCCTTACGCGAAAGTTTTTAATTTTAATTCACGAAAATTAAAGTAGATTTACATCACCACATTTTTTTATGCATGCAAATATGTAGCATGCGTTTTTTTTGTAAATTTTCTCTAAGAAATCAATTCTTATATCCATATTATGTTTCGTATGCTTGGTAGGTATTATTTTTATTTAAAGACTATAAACCAGATCTATATCACGACCTTCTTCACTCAGTCACAAAAAAATTACCTACGGCGCTAGTTACTCCTTTTTTTTAAATTACCTCTATATTAATTCTAGTTGCCTCCTTTAGATTAGAGGCTGGCGACGCCCCTGGATTGACAAAACAAAGTAGAACAATATGTTCTTGCTTTTGGCGCAAATCGATTCACAGGAAATAGATTGACACCGTTTAAAAATTCCCTCTGTAATGCAAATAGCAAGATATCTACATAACAAAACATTAATCGGTTTGTTCGTTTTATTTACGATGCGCCTGGGTCCATAAGCCGCATTTACAATATTTACTGACTGCTGGTTTAAGAGTAGGCATATCAACCGAAGGACAGAGGACACCCTGGCCCACCCGGAGGAGAACATCCATGCCCTAAATGTAGTAAAATATGTATGTCTCGGATCGGCCTATTTAGCCACCTGAGTTGGCATAGTAGATTGGAGTTACGACGCGATCCACCATGAACCCCCAGCGCTTCACAATACTCGCCCTATCGAGTTGTTGGCATAGATAGGCGTATTGCCATTTTTCTGGGTGAAAAAAGTGGTGTAAGGAAACGCTACCGTCCAAGAACCACACGGCTGGATCATGTTGACCAGATAATCAAGGACGGCTGTGTTTGAGTAAAAGTAATCGTAGAATGTGTATATGTGTGCATGAATGTGACGGAAACCCGAAGTGTGATTAAGGATAGGAAAGTCTGGCGATCTGTTCTCTCTGCCTACCCCGCAAGGGAGGTTGCGTGAGCGTATAGTATAGTATGGTATATTGACATTTCAAAAAAATTCTAATAACGGGAGACCTTAGATCTCGACAACCCTTACTAAATATGCTTTGGAAAAAATAGAGTAGATATATTTCACCTATATTTAGGGAATGACCGTAAAAGATATATTTGCATCTTGTATGAATTTCTCAAAGGAAAATCTCCGATCTTTTTTCCAAAAGATAGCAACTCGTTTCCCGAAAGTCGCGGACATTTTTTTTACTAATCTAGGAAATGACCGTAAAAGTTTTTTGAATGAAGCGAAGTTACCCCACAAAAATTGAAAAAAAAACGCTATTTTTTACATTTAACATTGTTCATACGATTTTGAACCTTAGTGCCGCGGGAAATGACCGTGACGTCATAGTTGGGTCGCGAGACTTAATGAATACTACGCGTACCTATACGCCTATCATTAGAATATCTGGGATACTTTAATTAACATAAAAATCCCATCCATGTATGAGGAATTGCTCGAACGTGACTGCGGGGTAGGCAGAAAGTACGTAATGCCACACACACATACTACATTCTCCACATTTATTTAATTCGTCACGCATGATTTACGATTTTTATCTATCAATTATCTGTCCCCTCATTGCTGGGCCAGGGGCCCTATTTTTGAATCAGTAGAGATTTGTCGTATGTGATAATTACGTAATTTTCTATCACTTCATAAACAAGTGTATTTTTGAAAATCCCATACGATTATTATTTTCCTACAGAAAACCAATAAGTATGGATTCCAATGTTTATACATCTTAACGATATAGAAGAATATAGCATACATCCTAACGTTATGATATACTATAAAATATTATATTAAAAACATGTTTCTACTTTTTCTCGATGAACTATGCTTTCAAGTCGTTAAGTTAAAATGAAACTCGTCAGATGTAATGCCATGCACTCCAAACATCATAACATTATTATACTGTTTTATTTTTAAGCTACATAAATCAAGGTAGTCTTTCAGTTTCAGAACACTATGAAGTTTCAGCGATGCTTTCAGCGTCCCGTAATTCGGACGATAAACATTTCAGTTTTGGCACTCAGTTCTCATTCAATATTCAAAGTTTACCTAATGCCTGAAGTGTATTGGAGAACGCGAATGTTTCTACAATCAAATTATGTTGTGATCCGATGTGAACCGATTAATGGAGAAACAGAATAAGTTAGTGGTACCCAGTTTTTAGAAGACATAAAGAAGATAGATATTTTTTATAATTTAATACCACTTTGTTGCTACGTATCTAAGAAATTGGCAGAAGCAGTGGAAATGCAATGGAAGTAAGACGACGGTCAAGGTTCTCAGACATTGCGGAGAGAGTAGGGACACTGAAATGGCAGTAGGTGAGGCATGTGGCAAGACAAAAGGACGGCAGAGTGACCCCCAGAGTACGAAAATAAAAGAAGTGTAGGGAGACTACAAAGGAGATGGGTCGATGATATTATCAAGTCGGTGGGACATGGATGGAGGCGGAACGCCCAAAACAGAGAATTGTGGAAGAGTCAGGAAGAAGTCAATATCCACCAGTGGAAAGTGGCTGAAAAGAAGAAGAAGAGTGGAAATGACATCGTTAAGAAGAATGTGTGGGAAAGCATTCATTGAGAGATAGGATAAAGAATGAGGTTATTAGAGAGACGACTGACTGTAAGACGGGTGTTGTGAATAGGACGAAAGTGTATAAACTTCGGTGGTTTGGGCATGTTGAGAGAATGAATGACGAGATATACCTATATGGGTGAATGAAGAGGTGTGAGAAAGTGTGGTCGTCCGAGGACAACTTGGACAGATCATGTCGACCAGATCCTCCAAGTATGGATGCGTGTTGAGTAAAAGAAATCGGAAAACGTGTACAACTTCATGATGTGATGGAAACAAGGAGTGTACATATGTAAACATAGGGCTGATTGCATAGGTCTTAGAAATTGTAAATTTCCTATGAACATCTCAATTTATGAAAAATTTTGACTTATTCTCTTTTTTTATTAATCCATTCAATTGCAGTTTTAACATTCATGACAAAACTATGTTCTTTATTATTGAGTTTATAACATTTCCGTTCTCAGGAGTGGATCCATAACTGTAAACTGACAAACACCACGAAACAACTGTACAAAGTAATGTTCTTACTGCTTGGTACATTATCCTGGTATAATTGTATAAGAAAACTGCAGTAAAAGTGTTATCTGTATAAAATGCATTCCTTCAGGACCTATTATTCCAATGCTGATTTTCAATTGTGTATTACTTTTAACATGCCCGTAGGCAGGGGGGGAGTTTTGGGGGTTCAACCCCCCCCCCCCCGAAATTGCTCGGCCAATCCACCATTTTATACATAGGAGAAATGAATCACATATTGCCACATTGTTTTTTCATCATTTCATGACGAAATTTAAATAATTATTACGAAGATCCGTTAAGGGCATGGCACCAGGAATGACGTCACAGTCAATTCCCACGGCATTAAGGTTCAAAATCGCCTGACAATCGTATGATAAAATGGTAAAAATAGCGTTTTTTTCATTTTTTGGGGTTAATTTTGCGTCTATCGAAAAACTTTTACGGTTATTCCCTAGATTTTAATGCATATTATCAGTACAAAAAAAGTGTTTTACTCCGCGACTTTCAGGAAACGAGTACCGGAAAAAAGATCAGAGGTGTTTATAATTTTTTTTTGAGAAATCTATACAAGATATTAAAAATCTTTTACGGTTATTTCCTAGTTAAAGGTTCAATGCATCTACCCTATTTTGTTCCAAAGCATATTTAGTAACGGTTGTCGAGATAGAAGGTCTCCCGTTTTAAGAAATTTTTGAAATGTCGGTATGCACACTCTTAAATCACAGTTGTGTCTTTAAAAAAAGTCTTTAGAAAAATCGATTGTCAGATTTGATTTGCGCACAGTCAAACAAAACAAAAAAAAAGCAACGGAGTGAAGTTATGACTCCCGGCCCAACTATGACATCACGGTAATTTCCCACGGGTTAAGGTTCAAAATCACATGAACAATCACATGATAAAATGAGAAAATAGCGTTTTTTTCATTTTTTGGGGTTAATTTCGCTTCCATCAAACAACTTAGACGGTTATTCCCTAGATTTCAATGCATATTATCAATATATAAAAAATCTCCGCAACTTTCGGGGAACGTGTTTCTGTCTTTCGGAAAAAAGATTAGAGATGTTTTTCAGTTTTTTTTTGAAAAATCTATACATAATATAAAAAATCTTTTACGGTTATTCCTTAGATAATATCTATGTATCTACTCTTCAATGTAGCTACTTTATTTTTTTCGGTTATAACGGTTGTCGAGAATTAAGGTCTCGCATTTTAAGAAATTTTTGAAATGTCAATACTCATAAGTAAAATCGTAAAAAAAAAACAATACCTTTTCATGTTGAAGATGAAAGTAATATGTATGAAACGCACTATTGTCGGCTTATGATATAAAAGAGTTGTGTTGAGTATCGTCACAGGAGAGTAACTATTCGTATTTACTCATATAACTAATTAGTACGATTAGGAAGATTGTTATGGCTTGTAATTAGTTTATTGATGAAGGGTTCCCACAATCCCATCAATGCTAATAGATAATAATCATTTGCACAAACTTGTTGGCGTCATTCAGCAACCAGGAAATGTCCCCTTATACTTATTGTACTTAGTGGCTAATCAACTTATACAATTCTGGTGGAAATCAGGTATGTTTTTGACGCAGGGCCGTGGCAACCTTTGGAAGTTGTTCAAATGCATACGAAAGTCAAAACAATTCATGATCACAGCGCTCTTACTTGGAGTCAAGATTTTTTCGGCTATTACCACTTTTCATTGACATATTATTGCATAACATAATTACGAGTCTAGAAATGTTTTGAATGGTTGTCGATAGTTATCGCGGCTATACTTTCCTGCACACCTTGCACTAGGCTTAAAGCCTGTATCGCAAAGTGTGGAATACATCGTCAGCGCCGGGGTTTGAACCTGGCACCTCCATCTCGAGAGACTGCCGCCTCAACTAACTGCGCCAACCATGTACTTAATTGGTAAGTACGAGTGTTGTAGTACAAAATATGATTAGTTAGAATAGGAAATACTATGCTTGATAAAAATTTAATTTACCATAATACTATAATAATATATTTACTGCAAAAAATTACATTTAATTATCATATTAATAATTGATTTAACGTAATATACACGTATGTACAGTATCGAACAGATTAATTGAAACAAGCCAAAAAGTTTAGGAAAATCCTTTAATTTGCATTATTTTTAAAAATCATAACTAAATATGACAATGTAATACTGAATATGGCTTCCTTTGGCCTCGAGCAAATATTTCACCAATTTTGACATCGATTCAAAGAGGTTTTGGCATGTGAAAGCCATTTTTCTGTCTCGAAACCATACCAAAATTTTGTATGAAATGAGCATTTCCACTGTCGTGTAATCAAGTTTTAAGAGCCGATTCCTACAGATTGCCCATGGATTTTGTATTGAGTTAACGTCTGAAGAATTCTTGACCAGACTAGCACGATTAATTGTCTTTCTGTGAAAAATTTCTTCACTTTTTTGGATTTATAGCAGATGACTAGATTTTACTGAAATATCCCATCACCGTTCGGCCATCGATTTTGCTTCGTAGGTACAATAATTATACTGTACGACGTGTGGCGATCTGTTCTCTCTGCCTATCCCGCAAACCGCATCATTTTTACGAGTTTAGCTAGTAGATAATAATAATTTGCACAAACTTGTTGGCGTCATTTAGGTAGCAGAGAATGTCCTCATACTTATTGTACTCCTCGCCTAATACTCCTAATAGTTATAATAATAATTATTATGATTAGATTCCACCCGCTTTAACTTAATACAACCAATTATTATTAATAATCCCAATCTATTGTCTCTGGATTTGGGTTATCAAGATTTGTGTTTATTGGTTTAGTACGTATTTCAATATTTCGGTAGATGGCGTTTTCGCTGAAACCGTTTGTCAGTATTAATTCTGAATATCTATTGGAATTAAGTCATTATTGGAAAGTGCGTACGAAAGCATCTGAATTATGATTTAAAACTATTATTTCTCTGTCTATGTTGGGCGTCAGTCTTCTAGATAAAATTAGAAATGAGGAGATCAGACGTCGAACAAAAGCTGTCGACATCGCAGAAAGAACAGCAAAGCTAAATATTGGCAGTGGGCGGGACATGTGGCAAGACGGGAGAGTGTCAGATGGGCACCTAGAATCCTGAAGTGGAGGCTCTGGGAGAACAAAAGAGGCGTAGGAAGACCACAGAAAAGGTGGACAGATGACATTGTCCAGCTTACGGGTCTTAGATGGCAGCAGATAGCCCAAGATAGAAGACAGTGGAAGAGTTAAGAAGAGGCCTATGTCCAGCAATTTAACAGTTACAGTTAAATCCTTTTATCTATTTATTTACTCTGATATAGGTAGGTAATATTTAGCATAGTAAAAAGTCTAGTTTATTTGCTTATATCAGTCGAAAAAACAAATAAATAAACAACTCTTTTTAGCAAAAAAAAAAATAATACAAAAGTAGTAATACATGACAGGAGTAGTGTGCTAAATATCGTTAAAAAATGTTATTGTGATTGATACAAAAACCCATTCTTTTTCAGATTAGGTAGATATAATATGTTTTAGTTTTTTTTTTAATAGGAAGTGAAGGACTTTTAGCGTCTAATATTTTTATCGTGGTGTGGATTTCTGTCTACGCCAACTCGGCCCCGCCCATCGATGAGGGTCGTGTGATAAAAACAAACACAGCGCCAACATATTATTACCCAACACATCGAAGACGAGCAGAAGAGAAAACATTATTATTAGAGATAGACGATAAAATAGAGGAAATTATACTCTGCGTAATACATTATGGTGAGCAGCGGGATTTGGAACTAATCCCTGTGAATTAAACTGCGCGAATGAAATGTCATTCGAAATTTAAAAATCATTAAGGCTAGACTCACTCCTTACTTGACATTTTGCAAACTAAGTAAGTGCGTAATGTCTAAAAAATAATATAGGTTTTTGTATGCAAGCCCATATTCTTTTATTGTATATATATAAAAAAATATTTTTTCAAATATTTCATAGCAAAATAAATTTGAAACACAATTTTTAAAACAAAATGACGTATTAGTTTAAATTTAAAACAAAATACAGTAGAAGGAATAAGTCATTTTTACTGCAAAAATAAACTTTCACCAAATTCTCGGTCAAGTAAACAAATGTCATTTTGGCGACAACAAGGTCCGAATATATGCATTCTAAATAATCCCAGTTAGTAAATTAAACTAGATTTATTACTATTGTAAACTAGATTTATTAAAATGTGAATGGCAGATCAATTATGGATAAGATACGTTGTTTTTGTTGAGATTATTTCACTTTTGCAGTAGCGACTTAGTCGTTGGCAAGATAAGATGGTGGTGCTATACTTTAGTTTTTATGGACGTAATGTCGAGGAGAAATGGGAAAAGCATTTTTGCCTGATTTCTCCTCCAGACGTGGCAGGCTGAGCGGGAGAATGTGTAAATACTCGTTAAAGTTTGTTGTTATAACCAATGGGAAGTGGATATTCAACTCATGCTATTGTTCTCTGGCATTCAACACCATAACAATGTTAGACGAGTCTTATATTATAAAATAGATTGCCTTTTCTTCGTCGTATATAGACTTCTAAACCGTTCATCCGATTGAGATGAAACTTGATTTCTGGCAAATTGATGTGCTTGCCCCAGGGATGGTTTAAGGAGGGTGGGGGTGCGAGGGGGGGGCTAGAGAGTTATATTAATGTCGAAAAGATGAAAAGTAATACTCCCACCACACACAGGGATTCAGCGGGAGAGAGGTAGAAGGGGATGATATGCAAAAAGCGATATTAGTGGCTAATCTATAGTTTTTATCGTCTATATTTATTTATTTATCGAATGGCATTTCGCTACATCACATCTTAAAATAAGGACATAAAACAGTAATAATAGCACAGATAGGTCTGGTTGTCAAAGGTTTAGGTCAATGCTTAAAATATATTCAGTCTCTGTATCTGTTAATATGAAGAAGTCTTTGAAACTCTAAGGCCGCATTCGGATACAATGTGGTGTATGGTCTGTTTCTCCGCCCCGCAGTCACATCCAGGCTAATCCAGCCAGCCATACTTCTGAAAGAAACAGAACAAAACAGAAATCGGCACATCTGCCATGCCCTGATCGATAAGAAGATAGTAACACTTCTGACACCAGCAGGATTGTAGGAGGGGGAAATAGTATTTCATACTTTTTCACGGATTTACAATGTCCGTAGCGCAGCAAGGCGCGCAGGGTACAGCTAGTATTATATAAAACAGAATGACGCGGACTTTTCAGGATATTACGAGTATGTGCTATTGAAAACTTTCAACGTAGGTATTATTATATGTAGTAAAATGTACTAATACCTATTTAAGTAAGGGGCTCCGAGTAAAACTGCTTTTACGAGTATTATAGCTTCAACTTTTGTATTGTTTAATGTTGTTTATCATCTCTTGACCCTAGCTCGGCTATTTTCAATATATAAGCGCGGCCACATAGTCCGGAAGTTCAGTTAACTGAATCGACCGTTTGCAAAAAAGCAAAACAACGTAAAATCATGACTACTGTAATGTTCCTATGTACTTCATGGAACGGCAGATGCTTGGTGCTAGTCTTCGGGATAGGTTAAGAAACGTAGAAATTAGACGGAGAACCAAAGTTGCCGATATCATGAGCTGTGAGTCAAAACTCAAGTGGCAATGGCAGGACATATGGCCAGGCAAGGTGACACCAGATGTGCGCCATGAATATTGAAGTGAAGGCTTGGACAGATAGGAGTGTCGGAAGGCCACCAAGAGATGGACTGACGACTTTGTCCAAATCGCTAGAGGAACTTGGATGCAGAAGGGTCAGAACAGATACGAGTGGAAGCAGATGGAAGAGGCCTATATCCAGCAGTGGAGGGAAGAAGGCCGATGAAGAAGAAGAAGTTTTTTTAAGCCTTATGATAATAAATACAAAAAACAAGTCAATGGCGGAAATATAATAAAAGGGGTAAGATGGGTACCTTTATTAAAACAAGAGAATTGTATTTTCAAAATGAAAAATATATACAATGAAAGCTCGACATTCCTTATTTCTTGTCTTATTCATGAAGAACGGAGAGGGGTAAAAGGAATGACCGATGAAAAATTACTCACTCCTTGACAGAAAGTTCTCAACAACGCGAAAGGGAACGGGGAAGGGAACGGGAAGGAGTTATTAATGAGTTAATCATTCTTAAAAAGCGGAATGTTAGCAGATTTAATTAGTTGGTAAATTAAGAAGATAATAAAACTGGCTAACTTCCAACTCATGCATCTCTTTCATTGTTAACTAGAATACGAGTACCTTCTTCGTGTTTTATTCCTTTTTCGTTTTACAAAAAAATATAATTAACAGCTTCGTTGCATAACATTAAATTTATTTATGTGGAAATATTAAAGTTGACAAACATTGTTTTAAAATATGTCAAAATATTTAAGTAAAGTAAACAAAAATAAGACATAGATATGGTTCAAGAGGTCTTGGGGGTTCCTCGTATAAATAATTATTATCGCGAAAGGACTCTGGGCCATATCTTGCCGAAATTGATTAACAAAGCTCCAAATGTGAAACTGAAAAAATAACTTATAAGATGGATTGCGGAATTATGATTGTGGTCGAATACTAAATTGAAACTATACTAGTGTTATTTAGTTAATAAGTTATATATATATTAGGTTTAAAAAATTAAATGTCAGAGAGTACTGCCAACAAAATGTTTTGCAGTTTGAAAAATGCTGTCATAAGTTATTTTTGTAATTTTTATGTATTAAATAAGTCAAAAAAATATATAATGCCGGCTCCACACGCTGATTCACAAACTCCGTTCGCAAATAAGTGACGAACATCTAGATGCTTCGCAAGCGCCTGTCACAAACTCCCATTGATTTGTATGGAAACAGACTATTTACGCGTGTTCACAAACCTGCACGAACCAAGACAAGCAAACCATTTAGACGCTTGCGAACTCATGAACAGCTGTCGAAGCTAAGCATGCGTGTGGAGCCGGAATTGGGTGTAGACTTGACTTTAAAATTACGTTGGGGCCGTTTAGTAACTATGTAATTAATACTTATTTGATGGTGTTAGTGATAAATAAAACTCAGATGAATAGATAACTAGCTTCTAAGCAGTAACGTATCCTATTCGTATACGGTTTTATTTGTAGTATTGGTAAGTACCAATACCATCAACCAAATTTTAATATCGTAAGACATGTTTATAGGAAACAGGTGTAATTGCATTGTGAAAACATCACTGCCTAATAATTATTCTTTAGTGTTGGTCAGACAGTGTTTTTTTGGTGTAGGCTATTATGTATGCTACTGAGATTTGGACCTGGCTGAAGAAGGACGAATCAGGGTTGAATGCAGTAGAAAGGAGATCGTTGAGAAGAATATGTGGGAAAACTCTTACCCCCGTTTTCACCAACTTTTACCTAAGAAGGAGACCCCTAAGAAATTTCCATACAAAAACAGAGATAATATTCTATTTATTGACACGCAGGCCTACCAACCACACCCTAATTCCATACAAAATGCAACACTCACCTAGCCTGGGCAGAGATATTTGGGCACCTAACGTAGGTGAGTTGCGTGTTGCATTTTGTATGTAATTAGGGTGTGGTTGGTAGGCCTGCGTGTCAAAAAATAGAATACTATCTCTGTTTTTGTATGGAAATTTCTTCGGGGTCTCCTTTTTAGGTAAAAGTTGGTGAAAACGGGGGTTAGAGATTTAAGGAGTAAGCTTGTTAGAGAGCCACCCATTATATTTTATATCGAACAGAAAGTTTTTAAACTGATTTCTCATGTATTTAATTGTATATTGTAAACATAATACATAAGCTGTTAGTGACACAGAGAGCTATGGATAGGAAGATGCTGGGCATTTCTTTCAGGGACAGGGTACCAAATGTTCGTATCAGAGAGAAAACCAAAGTAACCGATGTCAAGGAAAGGGTCGCTAGCCTTAAATGGAGCTGGGCTGGTCATATTGCCAGGTGCCAAGACTCCCGGTGGACCAAGAAGATAATATAATGGCGACCAAGAACAAGCCGAAGAAGCGTCGGGATTGCCCAGGCAAGGTGGTCTGATGATATTAGGAAATGTGCCGGTCGTGGATGGATGCAGTGTGCCCAAGAAGAAGAAACATTTCATTTCTGTTCGCTAGGTGCGCTAATATCGCACATTGCCAATAATCGGGCGAGACTGTACTTATATAATTATTATTATGTATAGCGTTTGCTATTATTTTTGCCGCATATCGCTTTTATAATATGAATTCTGCAATACATTTTCTTCTATACAATATCTAGATGAAATTTTATGCTTTGTACTATGGAGCAGGGATCACCAAAAAGTTTCATTGGGGGTCCGCCTTTGAAAATTATGAAACTGTCGCGGTCCGTTTGGCAGTTGTTGTTAAGTAACCAAGGCCGCAGCCAGGAATTCACTTCGGTTGGGTCAAAGTAGTGCCAGAGGTGATATTTTTTGGAAAAATTTAAAAATGGATAAATTTTAGTTGTCTGTTAATGGTATATTCTATCTATACCCTCACGCCACATCCCTTGCAGGGTAGGCAGAGAGGACAGAGCGCCAGACAGCCCTATCCTTACACACACTCCTAGCTTCCGTCACATTCATGCAATTAGTCATACACGCTCTCCGATTCCTTTTACTCAAAACGCGTCCATCCTTGAGGATCTGGTCGACATGATCGGACCAGGTCAGTCTCGGACGGCCGCGCTTTCTCACCCCTCTTCGCTCATTCAGATATATCTTTTTTGTCATCCTGTCATCATTCATTCTCTCAACATGCCCAAACCATCTTAGTTTGTTTACTTTCATTCTTGTCACTACACCAGTCTTGCAGTCACTCATTTCCCTAATAACCTCATTCCTTATCTTATCTCTCAGCGTTTTCCCGCACATTCTTCTTAATGACCTCATTTCTACTGCATTCAACCCTGATTCATCCTTCTTCATCCACGTCCACGTCTCACTAGCATACATCAGGGTCGGCACCAAGACAGCATTGTGCACTAGCACTTTTGCTTTCATAGACACATTGCTACTACTAACAATCGGACCGAGCGCACCATTCGTCCTAGTACCGGCCAGCTTCCTTCTTTCAATGTCTCCATCACAGCGTCCATCTCTAGTAAACAAACTTCCCAGATATACATACTCATCCACTTGCTCCAGACAGTCATTACCAACCTTTATCACACAATTTGTCCTTATTTCCTCTCTTTCGAACACTAATACTTTCGTTTTATTTACATTCATTTTCATACCATTCATATCGCAGCTTTCGTACACACAGGATACTATCCGTTGTAACTCACATTCATCATCAGCCATCAACACTAAATCATCTGCAAACATTAACGCACATACTTTCACTCCATTTAGGTCCACACCAACATTCAGCTCATTCAGAGGACGCATGCAGTAGTCGAAGAACAGGTTGAACAACCAAGGCGACATGACGCAACCCTGTTTAACCCCTTTTGTGAGAGTGAACCACTGCGACAACGCAGCATTCACCCTGACACAAGCAGAGCTCTCCGTATATAGAGACGCGATTGCGCCAATCAGTCGGTCGCTCACCCCATATTCCGACAGTACACGCCACAGTCTTTCTCGGTCCACACGATCGTATGCCTTCTCCAGATCCACGAACGCGCAGAAGAGCCTCTGGTGTTTAGCCAGAAGCTTCTCCACGACCATCCGTAGGGAGAAGATCTGATCGGTGCACCCCCTGCCACTCATGAAAGCACCCTGCACATCCCATACTTTACTTTCAGTCACTTTTCTTACTCTTTCAATCAATACCTTTCCATACAGTTTGCCCACAGAGCTCAGCAAACTGATAGCCCGATAACTGCCGCATTCCAACCTTGAGCCTTTCCCCTTGTACAAAGGGCAGATGACTGCCCTCCTCCAATCCTCAGGAGTGCAGCCACTCTCCCAGCACAAGTTGAAGAGCCTCAGGCACCACTCGAGAATCTTCGGGCCACCTTGCTTGATGAACTCTGGTATATTCTCTGGATATATTTTTAGGTTATATATGTTATATCTAAATTATATAAAAAAAAATGACATATAATATAAGATGGTAGATAAAAAACAGTCCAGTTTATTTTTCGTGATATATATTATTTTGTTTATACAGAATGCAATGCAAAATATAACCCCATTTTAATTAGCGCCGCAGACAAACATTTTTAATTGAAACGATCGTGATTTCATGGATTTTCTTTATCTTCTTCTTCTTCTTCCTCTTGTCCTAGGTCGGGTGACCTGTTTGTGACGGCGGGCTGTCCTGGGATGAGGAGGTCCAGCTGTCCTTCCATCTCTTGGGTGGCCTTCCGGGTAATCTTCTACCAGTGGGGTTTCCTTTATGATTTGATTAATTATGAATTTTATCTACTGTTTTCTGAAGGTCAATTTTCACAAAATATGCCGGCGGTCAGGATTTGGACCGCGGTCCGCCATTTGGAGGCCCTTGCTATAGACGAATACATGTATAAAAGCAAGTTATGCGATATTAATATTCATAGCTTTTACACTATGAATGATTTCATATGCAGCTTTCGTTTTTTATATCCACCGCCGACCGTCCGTCAACATCATGGCGTTTTTCAAACACATAAATATTACAGATAAGCCAAAACCTCTAATGGTTATTTTTCAATGGAAATATGTGGCGAAAAATGTGGGTAAATTTTTATTAATATCGAAAGTTACAGCTATGTACTAATGGCGAGCATAATATCAGAGTGTTACAGGTCTCGATTTTTGAGTTCTGTGCATAAGTCAATGTCATATTTTGGGCATTATGCGAAAATATTTGAAAACATGAAAAGGTTGGTCGAGTATACGGTTGGCGCAGTTGGTTGAGGCGGCAGTCTCTCAAGCCGGAGGTGCCAGGTTCAAACCCCGGCGGTGGCGATGTATTCTACACTTTGTGATACAGGCCTTCAGTCTAGTGTAAGGTGTGCAAGAAAGTATTTGGGTTTGAATATGCAAGCCCGGATCCAAAACGAAAAAATAAAAGGAAAATCTTCACTGGTTTATTTGCAGGTGATATTGTGATTGTTTATATTGTATGTAATAACTGTATGCACTCTATAAGATTAAAAAAATAAAATAAAAAATATTCATATTCTCATTCATTCATTCATTATATTATCCTCGCCATTACTCTATCTGTAGCTTTGATACGGTTTTGCTGTTTACAGCAAATTCATGGGAAAGAACTTACCAGATCACTAACGACGAGATGATCAAAATCAAGGCTTGGATGGACGAGAATCTGCTTACCCTTAATATAGATAAGACAAAATACATGACTTTCAGTATTGACAGTAGACTTCAGCCCTCGGATACCGACTTAAATATAGTTATACATGAGTGTCCACCACAGACCGACTGCTGTACATGTGTAGGGGTATGAACACCCCCTACCTAGGTATAACTATTTAGGTACTCTATAGATCCTAAGACATTTGTATACTTATATCCTTCTGATTATCATTGTATAAATTAGTCTACAATAAACCTTGGTCCCAACAACACGCATTTTACTTATAACAACCTTCTGATAACTATATAGTATCGCCTTACACTAAACATGTCGCGTACTCGAAAGAGTCACAGTCTATAAGTATCTGGGAGTACACATTGACCAACACCTACGATGGAACCTCCATATGGAAAAAATAGCAAAAAAGATGAGAAAACTAATCTATGTTTTCAAAATCTTAAGAGACATCCTCGACAAAGACACCTTAAAAACGGTATATTATGCCCTTGCACAGAGTACCATTGAATATGGAATCATTGGTTGGGGCGGAATGGCTTCTGCGCTCCTCCTCCCTCTGGAGAGAGCGCAGCGGTCTGTGCTAAAGGTTATGCTTCGGAGACCCTACAGATTCTCGACAGAACACTTGTTTACACTGGCTCAGGTTCTAGATATCAGGCAGATATACATGAAGGTCATCCTGTCGCACCTATATAAAGATACCTCCGAATTTCAGCCGGATTATATATTGACACACAGTACTAGAAACAGGCAACAACTTAGGCCTCCCGAATTTAAAACCACTTTTGCCCAAAGACACTTTTCTTTCCTGGCCCCTCGAATATACAATCGAGTGATACGTGATATCCAAGACTCTATCACGAGAGATGGAAAAAATCTCAACAAACTTATAAAGGATTGGCTCATGCGTACTGGCAGAACACAATCGGCGACGATTTTGTTACATGTGCATAGATGACGCACCGTTTAACTTATGGTTTAAGATCTATCTTTCAATTTTTTATTTTACTTTTACTTTATTCAACTTTCTATTACTATTCTATTTTTACTTTTCTGAACCGCTCCCTCCTTCTTCCTTCTCTCCTTCCTCTTCTTCCTTCTCTCCTTCCTCCTCTTCCTTCTTTTTCCTTCTTTCTCCTACATGATTTTTATATACATGATACTGCTCTTAATTTTAATTTTGGTGTGTGGATGGAAGAGATGAAAATACATATTTGCGCGAACAAATGTTGCCATTGCCATAAAACAGGTCATAACGCAATGAAGTGTAATCGTATTTGCTGGATATAATAATAATCACCTATGTGTCTACTGCCCCAGAACAGACTCTGGTCTAGTGGGGCAGTACAATTTCCCATGTATCTCGTTGTTTTATGTATGTTTATTTTGTATTTTTTTTTTGTATTTATATATTATGAGTGTATATATGTATATGTATATATGGGAAATAAATCTTCATTCATTCATTCATTTCATTCATTCATTCATTCATTCATTCATTCATTCATTCTAGCTTTTGTGCCCAGCGGTTTGCGCCTAGTTTTTATGCAACCACTATTACATAATACAATTTTTTTACAGATATACATAAATTAAATTTTAGGTCAACCCCCCAATTACGAATGTCCACATCATGCATGCATGTAGATATGTGATTATATTCTAAATGTTAACATACTCGTAGCTCTGTAGGTACACGTTCACAAAAGTGTAAATAAGTAAACTTTTTTTTTATGTTGGAAAGTGTAACTTTGTGGAAGGACATTTTAGTGAAGTTACTGAAGATGAACCGTTAGGTTTGAAAACGTTAAGTATAATAAATAAAAAAAAAGTTGACGGAACTAAAACAGTGTTTTATTTTATTTATTTTAAAAAGTGAATTCAGTTCAATAAACAAGTTAAATAAAATTGTTGCAAAATCTGGTGCAGGTTCTATTAAAAACAGTTTAGTTTTTTAGGTAGCTACATCTACATTCTACAAGTATGTGTGACTACTAGACTAGACACATGTAGCTATTGAATAGCTAATGTTAGTGCGAATAAAGAATGTAGCTACAGCTTCTTCTACAGCTTCCCCTACAGTTACACAATCTACTAACATATGTATTATTATGCTATTATATTCGTGTAAACTCTCAATGTGTCATTTAGCCTGCTGTGTCATGCTCAATGTGTGTCATGCCATGCCATGCTCCCCCATCCTACAAATCATTCAGGTTCAGAGGTTGAAAACATGACACGTAATCTTTATCATAAAACTAGGGTTCAAATAAAGACTATTACAGTTGTTTCTCAACAGAAACGAGAGAAATATACTATACTGTTCATAAATTATACGACTTTATTTTTTTGTGCAAAAACGGGGAATGATAGAGCAGTACATACTTTGGTATACATATGAAGAGGAATCTGATACATGTTTAAGATTTTTTCTGAGCTATAAGAGGTGTTGGGACCTGGAAAATCGCCGATGAGCGAGGGCATATAAGAGGGGTTTGTCACTGCGAGAGGAATATACTATAAACAATTCAGCATTATGTGAGCTCCCTTAGATGGGAGCTGGCTCGGACACGTCATCCGGATGGAGCGGCTTCCGTTTAAAGCTGTGGAAGCCGAGGGTGTAGGCAAAAGACTGGTGGGCCGCCCCAGAAATAGCTGGCAGAAGCAGGTGACAAAGTCGTGCGAGAAAAGACTGAGGTTGGAGTGACCAGAGATCCTGGAAACTGTGACAGGGGCCTCTGGCGAAGATACACAGACGCTTTGAACAAGCAATAGCTTTAGAAGGAAGGTATATCGTATTGAATTGTGATTTGACTTGTAATGTTTATATTGAATTGTAATGTTTCTCATACTGAAATAAAGCAAATAAAATAAAAGCTTTGGGCCCCCGACCCAACGAGGGAAAGAAGGGGAAGAAGATGTATGTATGTACAAAAAATATTTCAGTGTTGTCGACCCCTGGTATAATATCTGGTAATACAGTTATTCACCTCTATATAAATATATTCTCTGCGTGTTTTTTTGAAGAATTCACGACCATCTTACGTTAGAATTCTTTGTCTTTTCATAATATATTATTCACTCTTGGAAGTAAGCCAGGATGCATGGATCTCGATATCTGCATTTATTATAATGTAAAAGACAAATGTCTGCTCGCTTTGGTACATGTTTCCTTAAGATTTTTTTTATTTATTTAACGTATACAATACACTTAACAGTAATAATATAGATAGTAGGCATATAACTATAGCAATCTCTGTGTTACTACCCCGATATGAGTAACGATGGCAAAAAGTCAGTGCCTATACATAGGAAATATCTTTCACATAGTTGTTTGATCGAAAAAATGTCCCCTCCCCCGAACCAAAAGTCTGTAAACGTGCTTGACCCCACCTTACCTTGCCTTACCTTAACTTGCCTTGCTTTGCCATTCTTACCTTACCTTACCTCAGTTTAACTTAGTTTTTAACTTAAGTACTCTTTTACTTGTTTTATATTATTTGATCTTATTTTGCTATATTTTATTTTGTTTTGATCTGTTTTGTCTTATTTTGGGCTATTTTATTTCTGTTTTATTATTGTTGCATATTTGAGGGATTGACCCAAATACAGGTTGTATCTAGTTGAGCGATTCCGGCGTACAATGTTTTTGTAGTCTATTTTGAAAATAAATAAATTGTGGCTATGGTACCTAGTTGGGCGATTCCGGCCTAAAATGTTTTTGTAATCTATTTTGAAAATAAATATATTGTGGCTATGCGCAGAACACCAGAAATGGGACCCGCGATGAGCGAAATCCATAGCATGACCGCACCCTAAAGCAAGATGAGTGTAAGATAAATGTATTATGGAAATATGATTATAATTCTATCTACAATAAGATAAAGTTTCAAGTATAAACCTAATTAAGTAATTAATTTGGTTTCTTTACAGAAATAAAGTTCATAATAGAACGTAGACGTTCAGAGTAGATGGAATCGTAAGATTAAAACCAACGAGGGGAATAATAGAATTACTGCAGTATTATTTAATGAAAGGTCAAGCAAGTGAAGCAGGAACATTTTGAGAAAGAGATGGGAAAACCAGGGATTTAATGCAATTTTATTGTACCAATTCCATATGAAGGGAGCGTGGAAGAAACATGCTTAGTCAATAATTTATATTGTATAGAAGTCTATGAACTTATGTTAATAATCATGCCATAATACATGTACCAATTTGTAAACACTCCTCTCTCTACTCAAGTATTCATTTACGAGAGTAGTACAACGTAAAATGTATACCTTTATTATACCCAACTGTTGAAAAATTATAATTGTACCAATGCAACATTACCAAATAAATAAATAAATAATCGAGAAAAAAGGATTTTGGCATGTTTGTACCAAGCATTTTCGTTCTTCCTTTCCAAGCCGTCCTGTCACTTTCGTGTAGGTTGTACAGCGCACGTTCTCAATGATATGGTCCATATTACTGCTTCTTTGGCGACCTCTCACTTTAATGCCCTCTATTTTGGGATATCTTATTGACAAATCATATTTCTTCCATTTGTTTGGTCCAAAATTTCAACAACATTTTGTCGACGATTTTGTGTCGTCTAGGATGAAACATCACCACATCCAGATAAGCCAATTTTTAAACATCATATTTTTTCACATTGTTTGTAAATCATGTAATTTATTAAAATAGGTAGAACCGAAATACTTAACCTACATTAGTTTGTTTATGATTTATGAAATATAAAAAAAAAAATTAAAAAATGATATAGCGGATATTGATGCTGAATTATGGATCTGCCGGTTCTAATATACTTCTCTGTTAAAAAATCAGTATCCGGCGTTACTTGATAAAAAAAATGATCGTAAACGAATGCAGCAGTCCCACACTAACTGATTTTAAAGTGGGGGATGGTTTTATGCGTTCTGCAAGCGAAGTTGTTGAACTGGCCACGGGAGATGTGGGCACCTCCTCCATAAATGGGGCAAAAGGGAACATCCCCAAATCAATGCCAGTGCGGGCAGATAGAGACGGTGGATAACATTGTGGGGCACTGTCCCATAAAGAAGTTCGAGGGGGATATTTGGGAAATCCACTGAAAGGAAATCTTATGTAGAAGTCCAGATCCTCACTAAAATGAAAAGAACGGAACCAAATTATTAGAAAAACTGACTATGCATCTTTTTTCTATCGACTCTTCAAATACAGAAAGCTTGCGCAATCTGTCGGATTGAAAGTTAGATTTTATTAAGGTTGTATTTGTAGTGTAGTGTAATAATAATAATATGTACGATATGGCGGAGATTGTAACGCCGACTGTTTGATAAAAGTTTATCTGAGGGTAGGGGGTCTCGATGTTTATTATTATTCTAGACACATCTCAAAATTTTGTCAATATGCCACCCTTCGGGGTTTTGATATTTCACATATCAACGCAAATATTTTTCCCCGTCTCTAATATTTTTTTCAATACAAAAAGACTACATTTCACATGATTTCTGATATCTGAATTTTGATTTAGGTACAATATTTGTTTTGGTTTGTAGAATATAATATTTTCTAATATCCTGTGAAAGTAAACCTTTTCTGATGATGATGGGCGAGTCTCGCAGATCGCTCCCCCTTGGACGATGACGCAGGAGAGGTTGTGGCTTTCTGGGAGCGGATGGGGATATATGTAGTGAGTGCCGACCGACAAGATAAAAAGAAGAAGATTTTATTTAACTTTACCCCGTTTTTCTTTGGCTGTGCGCAAATCTTGAACTCAATTTTTCGATCACTTCCCGACTACTTAGAGACCTGAAACTCACGTACCTAAACTCGTCGGTGACATTACAACTCTGTTCCATATTGGATCAGCCTTCTCTAGAGACAAAAAAAATGTAAAGCGTTTGAGGGAATCCTAGGTTCATGTATGGTATCAGTCACATTTTGTTTAGCTCAAGGCTACAGAGACTATAAAAGCGTCTAATATATTTCTCAATTTACTTATTTGAACTGATTTAAAAATAGAGAAGACAGAATTGAAAATATAATTATAGAATCTTGAAATATATTTATAGAAAAGACCTTTCTTATTTTATTTCAAAAATATTTTTTATTTTTCATTCAGTTCTAATGACCTTTGCGTTACGAAATCTTCTACAGAAATGATGATATATTTTTAGTTTATTGATTTAAGAGTAAAATTAGTTTAAAGAAAATGTAAGAAGGTTTGCCTCAGGGGCCATCAATGAATTATTTCAAGTTGAGGAATTTATTATAAACCAAGTATCTTAGTTTATTAAAAGAAATTTCAAATATTTCAAATTAATATTCTATTCTTTCCCTTCACGCCGCATCCCTTGCGGGGTAATATCAGTATTCATTATTATATACCTTTAAGCTCGACTTCCAACGATGACGTCAGGTCATTGCCCACGATAAAATGTTAAAAATTGTGTTTTTTTACAATTTTTGGGGTAATTTCGCTTCAATCAAAAAACTTTTACGGTCATTCCCTAGATTTCAATGCATAATTTCAGTACGTAAAAAAAATCTGCGACTTTCGGGAAACGAGTTTCTGTCTTTCGAAAAAAAGTACAGAGGCGTTTTTCATATTTTTTTCGAGAAATCTGTAAAATATATAAAAATAATTTTCGGTCATTTTCTAGATAAAAGTGCAATGTATCTACCCTATTTTTTCCAAAGTATGTTTAGTAAGGTTGTCGAGATCTAAGGTCTCCCGTTTTTGGATTGTTGTAAATTTTCGTTCGAGTAACAACATTCACCCTGCGTCCACTCATCTCTCCGATCACCTCTCAGTATTTTTACATTATGTATACACCGGCCGGAAAAATGCATTGAGCTGTCAAGCCGGCTAGTAATAGTATATTATATTCCAATAAAAAAACAATCGTTTATCTGAGTCTATTAAATGAGTGGATGCGGGGAAGACATTGAACATGATGAGATGGTTTGCGCTTGTGAAGAGAATGTCCGAGTGTAGAAAAAAAGTATATATCTAGACTGGTGATACATTATACTGTGAATTTGTTCTTTAAGAGTATGCAATTATGCATATTGACATTTCAAAAATTACTAAAAACGGGTGACCTTAGATCTCGACAACCGTTACTAAATATGTATGCTTTGGAAAAAATAGTGATATTGAACATT
Organism: Ceraclea dissimilis; assembly: GCA_963576895.1. NCBI lineage: Eukaryota > Metazoa > Arthropoda > Insecta > Trichoptera > Leptoceridae > Ceraclea > Ceraclea dissimilis. Next base: position 588,176 of record OY756374.1, read on the forward strand.
TATCTAGGGAATAACCGTATACGTTTTTGGATTGAAGCGAAATTTACCTCAAAAATGGAAAAAAAACGCTATTTTTACCATTTTATCATACGATTGTTCAAGCGATTTTGAACCTTAATGCCATGGGAAATTACCGTGATGTCATAGTTGGGTCGGGAGGATTACACTCTAAGAAATGATTCACCAGAATTCTTGTTGTTATAGTGATATTCCTGCTATATTCGGGACCGTAAGAATTTCTCGTTGATTCTGCAGGAAAGCTTACCGCTGATTTAACAGGAAAGTATTCCTCTTAACCCGCAGGATTATACCGATATTTCTCTATTGCTACACTGTCGTAACGACATTCTTTCCTGTTAATCTTTAGGCTTATACTGATATTTCTCAATTACTACGCTGTCATAACAACATTCTTTCCTGTTAAATTTGCAGGTTAGGACTGATATTTCTCAATTGCGGCACTGTCATAACAACATTCTTTCCTTTTAAATCTGCAGCTTTATAGTGATATTTCTCAATTACAATACTATCATCTCTACGTTTTTTCCCAGAAATTCGGCATTGTTGGCCTAATATTTCCTTAGTATTATTAATGTTAATTATACATTAGGTATTTACAATAAAATTTATTATTCCATATAAAAACTTGTAGGTATTGCAAATGGGATTATCAGAGCACACGTTACAAGTATTTCTATGGAAATAAATATATTTTACAGCAAAAAAGAATTATTAACACACAAATACATAAGAGAAATATAATAGTAATGAGATTATTTGAGGATAAGATGATATATTCTAACTATAATTATTTTTGCACCCAGGTGCTTTATGGATATAGGTACATATATTTACTTGCCTACTTGAATTAATCAGACAAGAAAATGTAACCGTTAGATAATATTATCATCTAGTCCCAAATGGTAGGTATAATAATGAATATGGTCAAGGTAAATAACAGAAAGAAACATGGTTTACAATGTATATTTAATAATGGAAAGAAATATAGTTTATAATTTATTATCACTTTATAAATAAGCAATTAGGTACAATATTCATGCTGGAATAGGTACATCATTTTTCACAGTAGGTATATGATAAAACCTCACAAAAAATCACATTATTTAATTACAACATGCCGTTTTCCCATTATATCAAAAAACATTCCCCACTTCGTCAAAAGATTCGCAGTAGTCGCGTCCATTTTTATAGTCAACTTTATTTTAATTAGCACAGTAAGTAGGTATATGAATACACACGATAGTTATTACAAATTAATTATTAAGAATTGTCCAAACAATGCTTTAAATAAATTCACCACAGCGAGAGTATTGTAAAAAGTGTGTTAGACAAGATAGATCGCGTCATAATGCACTCTCTGCGTATACGCGTCTGTAGACGCATGCGCATATGTCGTTGAGTTTTAACAGGAATAATCCCGTGTTTTCCACGAGAATAATGTTATTATGCGTTTCGCGTCATAATATTTTGTAATGAATCCTGATAACTTAGCATTAAGTCTGCATTTTCGTTTAAACTCATTATGTTAAGTTAACAGCAAATTAGCTTTGGATTAGCATTAGCTATTAATGTTATTTTTGTATGATATTCTTGCATTTATAAACGTTCGGACCTTTATATTATCTTTTTGAGGAATACTACTGTTAAATTGAAGTGACGAGTTATTATAAATTAAACAGAAATCGTGTAATGTCGTACATTACGGGAAAATACTGTTAGGAATACAATATATCGTGTTAATATGTACGTAGAGATTTTATAATTTGTTAGTATGAATTCTGCTTTTTGGAAATAATAGTTATTAATGTAATTTTAACAGGAAACCCTAATAAATAGACATCGACATGACATAAAACTGTTGTTTTTAAAGTAATTCCCCATCATTATGACTTTACATAATTTCAAATCTACAGGCTTACTCATATATTAGCAAAACTGTAGTTAAATGCTGCGGGGAAGACCACTATTTCGACGTTATTCTAGGATTTTCTACCAAACAACTGATACATTAACAAGAATCAAAAATATGATTTCTTTCAGTGATAAAAGTAAAAGCATAAAATTATATATTAAATGTTTTGACAGATATTTTCTCTACGACATCCAGTATTTTTTTTTTATCAAAAGGGAGTTCAAAATAATAATAAATTACAAAAATTGTCAATGGCATTTTTTTTATTAACGTCGAGTTGAAATGAGAAAATAAGAAGACCCGTTCCAGTAGCGACGACTGAATGTAAAAATAAAATGTAATTTTACGAGTGGTCCCTCCACATCATCACGACGGAATATGGAGGTGTCACAATGTGTGACTGCTGTGATTTTCCAGATGGATGAATACTGTAAGAGACGGATGACACTGTTGTTGGGATTGGGGGGGAAAGGCATAGGGGTGGAGGGGTCGAAGAGGGGATAGATATAATAAGACAAAAGTTTATCTATAAAATTTTCATTGCTTTTTTATCAATTTGTTTTGTAAAGCCGCATCCCTTGCGGGATATGCAAATAATGAACTTAGAAGACAAAACTATCTCGATCCTTACACACCGTCACATATAGAGATTTTCGCTCTCCGATCTCTTTTACTCGAAACGCGCCCGTCCTTGAGAATCATGATCAGCCCAGGTGAGTCACGCACGGCAACACTTTCGTATAACTCTTCTTTTACTCAAACATATATTAGGTCATGGCCTAGTGGGGTTGGCAAATATAAATTATAATGTTGTGAGTACGTATCTTTTGATGATGATACTATATTTTTGGACAGCCTGTCATCATTCATTCTCTCAACATGTTCAAACCATCTGAACTTATTCTAATCACATTTTTATTTAAATGAATCTGTGTTTATCGAAACAAACCCAAATACATCTTTGTACACTTCACAGAAAGCTTGTGTCGTGAAGTGGAGTAGGTCGGCATCGGGGATTGAACCCGCGCACGACAGATTAACAGTCGAGCGCGTTACCAACCAGGCAACCGACCACCTCAAATACCACTTACTTACTCATAATACCTACTACTTTGATTCTAGTCACAATAAAGAAATTATGATAAAATAAAATTCATGTCATGTAGTAAGGTTTCGAAGTTATTAAACAACTATCTTCTTGTTTTGAAACTTGTGAAGATTTTCTGGCTAATAAAGATTTATTTATTTATTTTATTAACAGAATCCGTAATACGTACATACGTGGAAGTCTAGGTGTACGTGACGTATCTGACAAAATTCAGGAAAGAAGATTACGGTGGTAAGGGCATATGAGTAGAAGACCCACCGAATACGTTGGCAACAGGGCACAGTCATTAGTTGTCCCTGGTAGGAGATCCAGAGGAAGACCCAAGCGGAGGTGACGTGAGGTTGTGAGTCAAGATATGAGAGACTGTGGAGCATCCCCGGAAGATGCACAGGATTGTGGCGGCGGAAGACAAGAATGGCAGACCCCTCCATCATGTGGGAATAATAATTGCTCAGGGAGAGAGAGAGAGAGTAATCATCTACAGATAAAATAATAAACAATGGTAAAAGCTCTGATTACGATCTTGTTATTAAAACAACATAGATTCGTGTAAGTATTTGATACTAGCTATTATTGTGATTGGAAATGTATCTTTTTGTTTGATTCTCTACAGCTACTTATAAATAATAAGAGTTAGTGATTCTGTGAATTGAATGGAAAGATTTACGACCAGGATTTAGTGATGGGAATTCAAGTAAGAAGATAAATTTGAGAATATATACCAAGGGACATCACACCACTAGTATAAATGTAGCTACATACTACAAAGAACAAGACATATCTATTTCTATTTGACGTAGTATTTCGTACGTATCAATATTACACGACCTATTTTTTCTCTGTGGATCACATGCTGTTTTTTAAATTCAAATACATAAAACTTCAAGGTGCTGGGACATTGAGATGTTTATTAAATTTTTAAGAGGAAAGTGTAGACGCAGACAACAACAAGGACGACAGCTGATGTAGTTGAATAAACGATTGGTAAAAACGTGATTAAGCCACTGCGTAGTAAAGGTTAAGTATTGATTGGTAAGGTTTCTAAAAAACTCTTGCGGTTATTCTCTAGATAAAGGTTAAATGTATCTTCCCAATTATTTATCCAAAGCATATTTAGTAAGGTTGTCGAGATCTAAGGTCTCCCGTTTTTAGAAATTTATGAAATGTAAATATGCATATTTTTAATGAAAATCAATTTATTTATTTATCGTCACCCACTTGACGTACGTCTAATGCCTTATCCACATGCTCCTCGACCCTCCACGTTTTCTGGGTGAATGTGTAAAAAGACGTTAACCGTCGATTAGGTATACAATCCAAGACAATCACCCCGTCTGCACGTCTTTTTACTCATTCACACAAAAAACGTGGAGGGTCGGCGAGCATGTGGATAAGGCATAAGGTCTCCCGTGTTTAGAAATTTATGAAATTTAATGTCAGTATGCCTACTTTTAATAAAATAGATAATAAAATATGTACAGCATTGCGACAGACTCCAGCAAATTGAATCTCCATGATATTAATTCTGTAGGTCGCCACGTGCGGCAGTCTCTTTGTGTTTAGATTTGGAAACAATCAGATTGACAGAACATCAGCCCTTGTTTTGTAATTCAAATCATCCAAATGATATTATTTCGCCTCCGGGGGATGGAATGGTGCAATCAAAGGCAATGTTTGATTCAATATGAGCGATTACTGTGAACGGCAGTGATATTTAATATTTATTCATCTCTTATATATTCATTTCCCATCCTTTGCATCAAATAAAGCATTTTAAATTTAACGACAAATTAAGCTTTTAGCTTTCTGTAAAGTACCTATAGTTACTGGAACGATTTGAGGGTTTGTTACTTTTTTACATACAATTTTATTTCATAAATTATTACTAATTTTGATAGGAGAGTATAATGTGTCAAATCTCATGTTCGTACCGCGTCTACTTTCCGAGATTTTTGTGTACTCTAAAAGAAACATACAACCCTATTTTCACCTCTTCCGGAATTTCCAAAAATCCTTTCTAGTGGAAGGTTTCGAATTAAATCTAATCTGTCTTCAAAAGTACAATTCTATAAAATTAGCCGTTTGCACTCTGATATTGAATTTCTCGTAAATGAATTGAGATTCTAGTTAGCCAAGATGTAAGCCAGAAACGCTTGTCCAATGAACAGAAGTAAATCGGCATCAGAAGTCGAACCCGCGCCACCGGATTATTAGTCGAGTGTGTTACTAAGCTAGTTAACGACCACTTAAAACCATTCATCATAATTTTTATTACACGATTTTATTGAACTTAATTTTGTCTAAATACAAAAATTAACGTCTCGTAAGATTCACTAAAGATTCATAACTATTCTGTGGAAAGTAAGAAGCGATATTAGTGTCGAATCCATAGTTTTGGTGTCGAAAAAAAGAATATATATAGTAATACTCCTGGCAGCCGTTGGGGGTCAGGGGGGGGAGAGGTAGCAGAGGTGCTATGTAAAAAACGATATTAATGTCCAATCCATAGTTTTCTGTGTCGATAAGATGAAAAGTAACACTTCTGACACCAGCAAGAGTGTAGGAGGAAGGGGGTATTATGGGAGCCGCGAGCCTATTAAACAAATAAGTGTTTTTCATACTTTTCACGGATTTAGATTTCTGTAGCGTAGCAAGGTGCGCAGGGCACAGCTAGTTTAACATAAAAATACGAGTACCATTTACATGTACGAGTATAAATATTGGATTCAAGTTTGGTTGTGTTTTTGAACGTTTGAAAATATTTCATAAATTTTTCAATTAAATAATTTTCCCATTGATGTGTTTATGAAATTATAATAATTATGTAATTACCATCAATTCATCCTTTGTGAATGTTACTATAGGAACGAAAATGCGGTGAATAACGATTTTAAATTAATATACACATTATATGTAATTGCGTACTATTTTGTTATAGGAATTTGATACAAGTAATTTAAATAGTTAAGCTTTCATTTTGAAAAACATATTAACGGAATTGCAATAATTATAATTATTTAATTCTGAGTTCAATAATTATTAGTGTTTGGTAAAACAAACCCCAATTAATATATTAATTACAAATACGGATGCGTCTAGTGTGAGGAATATAATAAAAACTTATCAAAATCAATGCAAATGCTGCCTCCATCCGTGGATTCGAAAAAATCATTTATATTTTTTAATATTGATTAGGGCTTAGAAAAAATAAACAGGCATAACGGCCTAGAGATGGCGATTACTAGATCTTCTTGATCGTTGTAAAAAATATGACTTTAGATCTGAATAAGATAAAAAAATGTAGTAGTGTGTAGATCCTGGCAGTGAGATGCTCCTCCAAGGAATATTAAGGGTGCTCAGAGTAGTTTCGGGAGGGGTTTGTTGAGGGGAGCTCTTCCGGCGAACCTTGAGCCCTCCTTTGAAAAAATATTTTTCCTTAAAACACTGGATGATATAGGAGCTAAAGCTCCTGAAACATCCAGGGGTGAAGGTGGGTTTACCCTAAATGTACTTAGATCTGCATTACTTTTTCAACGCACTTACATAAAAAAGGAAGAAACCTGGTCAATGTGTAGGGCGTTAAGAGGGTCTCCTATTTGAATTAATCGAAAGAACGAACGAGGAGACAAACTACAGAGGACGACCTAGGAAAGAATACCTCGATGACCTGTGCCACGATATGGGCTTCGACTCACATAAAGAGTTTAAAAGAACCACACAGGACAGGGATGAGTGGAGAAGGAGACATGGCGCTTTGCTGCAAACCAATCGTAACGGTTGAAACTGGAGAAGAAGACATACGATACCACACATGACCTCACACAATCTTTGGATACTTTCAACGCTATATATATCGTTTTTGGAGAAAGCTGATCCAATGTGGTACAGAATCGTAATGTTAGCGAGTTTACGTATGTTTGAAAAGTTTCAGGACTCTATTTTATTTATTTTATTTTATTTTATTAGGTGGGGTGTATTATGTACTGCGACCTATAAGATCTATTGTACTCCCCCTACTTTGCCCATCTGGTAACTACCCAGTTAGAGCAGCCCCTCTAGTCCTAGGCGTCTTACGAAGTTCAGCACTCGGAGGGGGTCTAGGGTGGGAAGTGATTCCACCTCTATCTGGTGCTTGCCCAAAGTTCTCAACCTCATGAATCTTACAGCATCGCAGTCTACCAGAAGATGGTGGGGAGTTTCCTCCTCCTCCTCACAGAATCTGCATGTGCCGTCCTCTTCAAGTCCCAGTTTACGGAGATGCTCCCTGAGCCGACAATGACCCGTTAGGAAGCCCGTGAGTGTCTTAAGACTTGTTTTGTTCAGGCTAATACAGGCTTTAGTTTTTCTGAGGTCATAGCCCCCAAGAAGTTCTTTTGCCTGTCTAAGACCAGGAAGATCTAGCCAGAGTTCTTGTCTCTTTTGTCTTCCTTTCTTTTTGATTTCTTCCTGAAAGAAAGTGTCTCCCAGGCCTCTAAGTAATCAGGAAGTGGTCGAAAAATTGATAACAAGATTCCATCATAGAAAAAAAACCATAGTGAAGTTAAATTTGAATATAACATCTTTTAAAAATGGTGTCAGAACTAGGTATTCAACACATCTCGACACGGAGAAAACGAATAACAGATAGGCACAAATAATAAATACTTAATTAGTAAAAAAAAACCTTTTGAATTTTCCGAGAATTGTTAACATGGATAATCGACGCGTCCTTTCTGTTTCAGCATTCAAAGGGCCGTAATATGACGCGTCTGTACAGAGAAAATAATGAAGGAAGGTATACGAGTATGTACGTGTGTTGTTATTTTTGTACTCTCTTTACACTCTGAACAACACAATATCACAAAAGGTGTTATGTAAACGAATTTTTATTGGAAATTGCTCGCTTTGTTGTCCGTATCTCTTCCCGGTAGGAGGGAGAATGGACCTGATCAGTATAATGGGAAAATATAATAATATGTATAGGGATTTTACAACAAAGATCTGATACGGTAGCATTTCTTGTGAAATCCTGAATTATTATTGTACAATCATATACCCACTATGTCCTTTGACACACTACCTATTTTATGATTTTTTTTTTACATTTTGGTAACGTACCTACTTCTTTTTATTTGCTCAAGGTAACACACAGTAATATACCTATAAAGATTGTACATTGTGTACAAATGTAATTGGTCAGGTTTGTCAATACTTTTTTGTTTTATTGTACTGTTGTGACTGTATTTGTACCATAGATAAATAAATAAATAAATAAGTACACACAGTAATATATTATAAAGAAGATAACATGAGCGAAATCCAGATCGGCCAGTCGATGATCTACCTTCATGACACAGCGGAAAGAATACCAGTGTGTTAGTTTGGAGTTATGGGTTTGATTCCCGGTCGCGGCAGATGGATGGACTAAAATTGGTGAATTGAAGCCGACGATCCACATTCCTATACAGTCATAAGCCTGATTTAAAGTCCATCCTTTGCTGTACATCTGTAGAGGTACATAAATACTCCCGCTCCCTATGTGGAGCAAGTGATCCTCACCCAGTTTTTTCAAGGCTTTTCTGTCCTGGTCCAACTCCGTTGCCTGTTCTCATGTTATTCCAGCCTGGCGCAGCTCTGATGTGTACAGCCTCAGGATGGTCATTGAAGGCCTGCCCAGACGTCTGTTGCCTACAGGACGATATTGGAGACAACTGTTGTTGATGCTATCAGCGGGCATACGTAGAATGTGCCCAAGCCAGTTTAGCCTACGAGTCTGTATCACTTGGGTGATAAGTGGCTGCTGTGTTGGACCCCTGTCTTCATCGTTAGTGACATAGTCAAACCATCTGACTCCCAGTATTCTCCACAAGTATCTGTTCTCAGCGCTGAGTAATTTTCTATTATAATGTGCTTTAGTGAGAACGCAGGAATCACATCCATACAAAAGGGGGTAAGATGACCACTTATAATATAAATTGTACAGATCTAGAAATAGAGTTTCAAAATGTTATTTCACTAGTAAAAGTCAAATAGTATCTACAACATCTTGGCAATGCACTAATTTCAAAACTTTTGTTTCAAGAACTACTGTAGTAGCATAATATTATTTCGTTTCATCTCTCCTCTCTTCTCCTCTCCTAATACCTCTTACCTCCTCCTACATAGAAACCGTAAGACTTTTTTTGGCACAGCGCCACATATAAATGGGTTTTTGAAAGTTTAAGACATTGTATTATTACTTACCTAAAAGGATTATCATTATTTTTCTGCACACAGCTGTTGAAGGAATCGTACAATTTTCAATTTTATCTTCTCTCTATACTGTATTCACCTACCTACAGTTATTAATATTTATGAAATCAACTGATTCTAGAGGATCAATAATTATGGTGGTAAGACTGCACCACTTACCTATGGCATATTAATATTCCATTCTCATCTTTAAACATTTCCTATCTATTCTATCCCACACTGCATCCCTAGCAGGGTAGGCAGAGAGAACAGATCGCCAGACTTTCCTATCCCAAAACTTCTTGCTTCCGTTCCATTCATACAATTTGTCATACACACTATACGATTATTTTTACTTAGAACGCGTCCATTCTTGAGGATCTGGTTGACATGATCGGACCAGGTCAGTCTCGGGCGGCCGCGCTTCCTCTACGCTTCGCGTCTTACTTACTTTCATTTTGTCACAATTCCAGTCTTGGAGTCACTCATTACCCTTACTACAACATTAGGTACTTACTACAATATAGGTTAAAGAAAGAGAGGACGGCTGAAGAAGTCCCTTGAGGACGTCATCAGAGGGGACATGGAACACCTGGAGCTTACTCCAGAAGACTGCTTTGATCGGAGCAGATGGAGAGAGAGAGGATCCGAGCCGCCGACCCCAGATAAATGGGATATGGTGCAGAGAAGAGAGGAGAACTACAATATATGTACAGGTAGATATTAGGTATTATTTTAGGTTGAAGTTTGGTAATTAAGTACCTACCTATCCTACGTGTTTGTTGTATTATTATGATTCTCTCTTTGATGTTAATAATTAATCCATAGTTCCATATAATTTGTATTTGTATGTGGTGTTGGTTGTTGCCAAGAAACTAAATGAAACAACTGAATTATAGCGATACATCTTGTAGGAGTATTTAGTGTTACCTACTTAATGTTCATCCTATTCTATTAATTGTTATATTATCATACATCTCCTTATACTTACTATAAAATAGAGTATTCATTGACGCTTATATACTCCTAAGCCGTTCATCCGATTGAGATGAAATCTGCGAACTTGAAAAAAAAAATTGTGCTTGCCTCAAAAAAGGTTCGTAGTGGGTGGGGCGTACGATAGGAGACTAGGGAAGGGGTGGTACGAAAAAATCTATATGATTAACGAATCCATAGTTTTCGGTCTCGAAAAGATGAATAGTGACCCTCCCGATATCCACAGGAAGAACGTCATTGCCATCTATTAAAAGTCCATAGCAAACATGGCACTTGATTTCATTCGGATGTCGACATTATTTTGTTTTGTATCGTCATTATCGAGTTTGTAGTTAGTGAGATATAGTGAAAAACTGAGGACTAAATTTTCATTGAGATGTTGTTTCATGTGAGCTTGTGAGATAATATTGTCAAAAAACTGAGAAAAACTTTCATTCAATTGTTGTTTCTTATAAGGTTGTGAGATATTGTTAAAAAAATGAGAAAGAAATTTTCGTACCCTCTGTTTCCAAAAGGCAATTTTAGGCAACATTAGTATGTTCTTTTAATTTTAATTGTACTCTTTTTTATATTCTTTCATACTCTACCACCCCTTCTAATGCTCTTGTACCTATACGTATATGCTCTTGTACCTATACGTATATGACGATACGAAAAAATACCATAGCAGTAGGTATTCTATGGTAGAAGTACCTAGATTAGGTATAGCTAGAGATAGCATGAAATTTAATAGACATAAAACATGAGTTGACTGCCTCCCGTAAAGCGGAATGCGAATCTCTTTAGAGGAATGATGTTTAAAGCCTAATAAAAGTCCTGGCTTCATTCCTTACAGAGTATATTACCTCAGTGTATCTGGCAGTGGCGAGGGTTGCCTTCTTATAAACACACTAAAAACACTAGATAGATAGATAGATTTCTTTATTGTCATTTCAGTGTAGGTACATATGAAAACATAGTCAGGCAATACAATTAATTTGTGTTCACATTCATCAATACGTGAACAGCTCATCTACTCGTATGTTTAAAAGCATAACCGTGGGAGAACTAGAGCTGATTGCCCTGTATCTCACCACACGGTATAAAATCATTGCAGTAATACGAGTATATCATCACAAGAATGAGCAGTCCATAATTCAACAATGTTATTTAAATAAAACAATAAATTCAAAACAATTAAAACTCAAAGTTTCATCACTCGCATGAAAGAGCAGAATAATAATAAATTCAATCATTCAAAAATTCTAACAATACTGGGTGGAGCCAGGGGGAGGGCAGCTGCCCCCCCTTTAGAGATTGAAAAAGTACGTATTATATATATAGGAAGTTTAGTGAATGTAAGACGGATGTTGTGACTCAAATTAAAGTGAACAAGTTGAGATGGTTGGGACATATAGAGGATGAAAGGATAACTTAAAAGATATACCTGGGAGAAAGAAAAAGTGCAAGAAAACGCAGCCGTTCAAGAACCACATGGCTTGACTATGTAGACCAGATTCTCAAGGACGGACGTCTTCTGAGTAAAAGGACGCGTAGAGTGTGTATGACAATTTGCACAAATGTGACGTAGGCACGAAGTGTGTGTGGAAGGATAGGAAAGTCTGGTGATCTGTTTTCTCTGCCTATACCGCAACGGATGCAGCGTGAGGGGATAGAATATAATAGAATAGAACTTCTCCTAAAACGCCACAGAGATTTTTTTTTTTTTATTCTCTTTCGGCAAGGCACCCGATCGCGAGTGATATATGCCATACAGAGACAAAGTCAATTCAATTCCGCACACACGATAATCAAAATATCAAATCACTTAGTCACACTATCACGCAAAACAACAACTTACCCTCCTTCAGTAGGAAGCGGGCAGTACAAGATGTTACAAGTTTCAATGCCTATCGGTATACAATATCTCCAGCGGACATCGGTAAATTCAATGCTCGTTATAAACAGGGATGTGCCGCTGCATTTCAATTACAATTAAATTATTAAATTCAAAACTTTTGCATGTACTAAATATTTTTATCGTGTTTCTTCAAGTGGTTTATTAGGGCGAAGTTAATTCTAGGATTATTCAATGAAAGGAGATGTTGAACATTAATTGGAAATGACAAGCCGAGGCCAGTCAAGTCACGCAGTAGATCATTATTGGGTAATCGGCTACAATTGAAAAAGACGTGATCCGCCGTCTCATCCTCCTCTCCACACTCACACAGAGCAGATGACAAAATATTAATCCTTTTAAGGTGCGATGCCAGAACAGTATGGCCTATTCTAAGCCTACACAAAAGAGAAACGCTCAATTTGGGGATTTTTAGATGTCGAAACCATGGGAAAGTTGGGACCGATGGTTGTATACTTCTATAATAGGAACCAGTACTAGACTCAGAAAACATAAGATTCCACTCCCCATCAACTCTTTTTTTAAATATATTAATGTAATCGTCAATTGGTAGCGAGAAGTTGCATGGAATGACGCCACACGAGCGGGCTTCTCCCGCTAGTGCGTCTACTCTTTCGTTACCTTCAATTCCCACATGGGAGGGAATCCAAGCAATCGATACATCAATGTTTTTTGTATAGGAGGTATGAAACATGTCCTTTATATCACAAATAAGTCGATTATTAATTAAAGCGGAAGTATTGTTCAGCATCAAACAGTTGACAATGCTGAGAGAGTCAGTAAAGATTATCACAGGCGATATAGATAAATAAACAATCTTCCTCAGAGCCTCGACGAGGGCCACACACTCGGCCGTAAATACAGATGTCTCCCCAGGCAGTTGAAACTGACCTACCAGGTTCTGAGAAGGTATGTAATATGCTGCACCACAAGTTCCATCGTCACCCTTAGACCCGTCCGTAAAAACCTTGATATGTGAGGGCCAATTTTCTTCAACTGTTTGGGAAAACAGACGATTGACGTACGTGGGGTTCCAAGAAGAAACAGACCTGTTAATACCAATTGAGGGATAGATGTTAGGAACGAGCATGGTTGCGTCTAGGGGAATGCTGAAAATGGGGAGAGATGGGTTGAGAGGGCATGAAAGAACATTGAAGATGAAGTACCATGATTCATACAGCAGAGGTGGGGTGGAAGTGAGTCGATTAGGTTTTGAACTGAATAAAGCATGAAGAGATCGAAGTTTATAAAAAATAGGATGATTGCTTTGATTTGATCGGTTTACAAGAAATTTAAGGCAAAGGAGTTTTCTTCTCAAGGACAAAGGCATTTCAGCGCATTCCGCCTGCAGGGAAACCACTGGGGAGGATTTCATTGCCCCAAGTATGAGTCTAAGGGATTTTGATTGTACCCTGTCCAATTTAATCTGTAAGTATTTTGGAAGTGGGTCCATGATAAAGCATGCATAATCTATATGACTTCTAATAAGCGCACAGTATAGCATTCTCATGACAGATGGGTGAGCACCCCACCAGACTCTCGAGATTGCCCTCAGGATATTGATGTTCTTTTCGCATTTAGCTATTATACTCTCGATGTGGGCATTCCATGACAGTTTGCGGTTAAGTGATACTCCCAGAAATTTTACATTTTGCTTAAAAGGGACTTCGATACCGTTAAGTTTGATTTTAATATTTGGAGTATTATGCTTCCTGGAAAATATTACTGCTTGACTCTTGCCCGGAGACAGAGTGAGGCCCTTGCCATCAAACCATTCACACACAGATCGCAAAGCATCCTCCAGTAACCTTGAGGCACGTGATACTGATTTATGTGTTAAATAAATTACGAAATCATCCGCATATTGTAGAATAGAGACTTCGGGAGGGATACATGAAATAAGATCTTGAGTATAAATATTGAATAGAATGGGGCTCAATACGGAACCCTGGGGGAGACCCCTATAAACTTTTCTTTCTACTATTCCCATTGGGGTCTCAATCATAATCACTCTGCTGCACATTATGTTAATTATGAGATGAACAAGAGCATCTGGGATTCCCAAAGACATCATAGTGTCAAATAGTTTTGGAATGAGAACATTGTCATAAGCACTGCATGCGTCCAAGAAGCAGGCTATCATATCTGCTTTATTTTCTCTAGCGAGATGAATATCTGAAACTAGTACACTGAGGTTGTCAGTGCACGATCTGTTTTTTCGAAAGCCAAACTGCCAGGGGGGTAAAAGATTATTATTTTCAACGAACCATTCAATCCTGGCTTTGATCATTCGCTCAAGAATCTTTAGAAAACAGCTTGAGAGGGCAATGGGTCTATATGAAGATCCCAGGGATAAATCCTTGCCAGGCTTAGGGATAGGAATCACTAGCTGCTTCCTCCAAGATTCGGGGATCGAACACGAATCCAGAACAAGATTATACATTTTCAGAATCACAGTGAGAAACGATTCGGGAAAGTGTTTGAAAAAAGTGTATGGAATGAGGTCATGTCCTGGAGAAGAGTCACTCGTGGACTGAATGGCGGTCTTTAATTCGTTAAGTGTGAAAGGAGGGATCAAGTTCTGTGAGCGATTCAGTTCTGAAGAGGGCTTGGGAAGCTCAAAAGAATTTGGAACGTAGGACGGGGCCAACCTTCCAACAAAATCAGATACCCACGTCGTACACTTGGAAGAATCAGCCTTCGGAGAATACGCACCTCTAAACCTTCGAATCGAATCCCAGACACTTGTGAAGGAGGTTTCTGGCGACAAAGAGTTACAGTAATCATACCAACCTTGCCTTTTTTTCTTTCTTAGTAATTTTTTGGCCTCGGCCTGAGCCCTACGGACTTCCAAATAGTTGGCAAGTGACATATTTCTCTTGTACCTCCTAATCGCATTAGTCCTATTCTTTACCGCAGCCGTACACTCTTTATCCCACCAAGGGGGAGAGTACTTGTAAAAGGAATTACCGTTAGATATTGGAATTGCCTGGTTGGCCGCCTTGATGATGCGGTCGTGAACTACCTCGACAAAGGGATTGATATCCATTTCTGCACTATTGACAGTAGGAACCTCGGAATCCAACTCAAGCAATCCTTCAAAAAGACTCCAGTCCGCCCTGTTTGTAAGAAATTTCGTTTTGGTAGGCTTGTTATATCGAGGTCCTTGAGGATTGATCATGGTTACTATGATAGGGAAATGGTCACTGGAATATAGATCAGATAGTCGGTTCCAAGATGTTATTGTGGCGAGATTACTGGTGCACAATGTGATGTCCAGGGCATTTTGACTGTGATGAGGGGGAGCAACGCGAGTTGGAACTCCGGTATTTAAGATGCATATGTTAGTTTCTTCCACGAAGTCCAGAATCGCTCTGCCTGCAGTGTCCGTCGAAACACACCCCCAGGATGTCGAATGAGCGTTGAAATCTCCCAGAATGTAAAAATTAGGCGATAAATTACCTATGACGTTTCTCCAGTACGAGAGATTAAAACGCCCTTCAGGAGTGTATACAGAAACAATGGAAATATTCATGACGCTAACAGCCAAAATCTGCTGTCCTGGAGTTTTCGGAAGGCTAATCTCTTGAAAGGTCAGATTATTTTTTATAAGAATGGCGGTACCATTACCGCGACGGCCATCAGACCGGTCTTCTCTAACACAAGAGAAACCGGGAAATGATATAGAGGAACCTGGAGGGAACCAGGTTTCAGAAAGAGCAGCTACGTCTATATTGTGGGTACGTAAAAGGAAAATTACTTCATCTCTATTGGCAACTGCACTGCGGCAGTTCCACTGGAGAATCGAAAGAGAATTAATCGTTGCTATTGACGCCATTTTCGAGAAAAGACTGAAGAACAGGAATAAAACAGGCAACGTTGGACGGTAAGGAGTTTTGAGTGCGCAGAAGACTAAGGAGCATGGACAGAAGAGATTTAGTGAATGATTCATTGCTTGAAGCAAGATTTTCGGACAAGTTTTCGATGTTAGAGGTTTTGTTAGGAAGGTACGAAGTTGAATTTAGTGCACACCCATTGGGAAGCTCGGAAGTTGAATTTCCATTAGGGTAGAAAAGAAGGGAATTATGTTCTGATTGATCGAAGTTAGGCTTTGGCGGTGCTTTAGGAGTTCTATATACGAATTTTCCACGGATTTTTTGGGATACTGTAGTTGTAGGTGTAGGAGTTGGCTTAAGGACGCTGGCATATGAGACTCGGCTAGGTGGATGTTGCTTGGCCGCTTGAATGTAAGAAGTGTTTTGAGAAGCCATTGTGTATTTTATGGCTTTTTGCCGGCTATATTCCGGACAATCCAGGCTAATCGCTTTATGAGGTCCGTTACAATTAAAACACTTTGGCGTTTGGATTGGACATTCTAGTGAAGGGTGATCCCCTCCGCAATTGAAACATTTTTCCGCAGAACGGCAGGAGTTTCTGGTATGCCCAAATTTGCAGCAGCGGAAACACTGCATAGTCGGGTAAAAGTAAGTCTCGACGTTGAATGAATTATAATACAGGTAAACGTGGAAGGGCAGGTCTTGCCCCTCGAACGTGACCACAATTGACCTGGACGGTTTCCATTCGACTGTGTCGCCTGATTTGTCCTTAAAATTCAATCTCCGTACTTTTAATATCTTGCCAATGTTTGGGTTACTTTCCGAGAGGGCAGACTCGAGTTCGGACTCGGTAAGGTCTACCGAGACCCCCCTTATCAACCCCATGCGGGATATGTTATGGGTCGGGATGAAGGCCTTGTATAAACTGTTTGAAATTAAGAAGATATTTTTGATGAACGTGTTAGCTGAAAGTACGTTGGAAAATTCAATAGATATACGGTACCTCCCTTCCGCCTTTACCGATCCGTTAACAACGTTTTGTACTCCTCTCGAAAACAAAAACTTACCGAATTCTACAGGGAAGATAGCCTTCCCTTGTTCGCATCGCTGTACAAGGACAACAAACGGTCCACTTGATCTGGGGGGGTATAGTTGTATAGGTGAGGAAGAAGAAGAGTTAGAAGGAAGAGGGTTGGAAGGAGAAGGTCCAGAAGTGAGATTGCTGTGTGATGGGGTGTCGGAGTCCGTATTCAAGCCGAGGTCAATCTTTCTCTTTTTGATGGGATCTGGAGGGAGAGGGGGGATCTCCACCCCCTCCATCCTGGTATATATTTTTTAAATAATGTACGTAAAGTCGGTAGATTACAGAAATGAAAAATTAATTAACAAAAATTAAATAAGAATAAAACAAAAATTAGTGACAACCCTGTCACCGAAACAGAATAAACAAGTTAGAAAAGAAGAAAAAATAATAATATTAAATATTCTTAGCTGAGCTCCTAGTACACGATACAAACACCACCGCCTCGTAGCACTGTTCACTCGGGAATGGCCACAGAGATTTAGTGTACATGAAAACACAAAGGGAATCCAGTGAGAATCAGATTAGCATGACTCCTCGCGCCTGACGTCTATATAATCTCTATACATAGTATTCAGTAGAAGATGGGTATCTTAAATAATACCCCATTATAATAAAGATTCTATAATAAAGACTTTCTTTTGTGATATCCACAGTCACATTCACAGGCCAACAACTGAACAGGCTTCCTTCGCCAAATGACGTTGCCCAAGTAACAGGAAGAATAATTCACAGAGAATCACATATCTAGCCAAAGAATTAATCGCACAAGAGTGCCGTGACATTGTAGACACTTTGTTAAAAGGGTATTTTGGCGGTATTCGGGTTGAGTGTAAGATATTGCTTTTGCAATAATTACTCCTTTCGGCACACTACAATAATTGTATTGTTTTTGTAACTGTGCATATTTTCTCTGGCCAATCAAGATATATTTATTTATTTTCATTTAATGCTCAGGACCCAACTATGACGTCACTGTGATTTTCTGCGGTATTTGGGTTCAAAATCGCATGATTAAACGTTACAAATAGCGTTTTTTCCATTTTTTGGGGTTAATTTCGCTTTAATCAAAAAACTTTTACAAAATCTTATTATCAATACGTGAAAAAAATCAATGCGGCTTTCGGAAAACGAGTTGCTGTCTTTCAGAAAAAAGATCATAGGAGTTTTAAACATTTTTTTGGAGAAATCTATACAAGATATAGAAAATATTTTATTGTCATTCCCTAGATAAAGGTTCGATGTATTTAATCTATTTTTTCCAAAGCGTATTTAGTAAGGTTGTCGAGATCTAATTCTCGATAAAATGCGAAATATAGTTGTGGAATTATTATCTGGAAGGTAGTTTACTGTATGCTCCACTATAATCTAATAAGTAAATAGCTCGTTGCTTGTAGGTTTTGTTGTTAAAAATTCAATAGGTGTCGCTACCCAACTAATAAAATAAAAAAAATTAAAAACACCTTTCAGGGGTCTACGAGACACAAAATTTGGGAACCCATGATCTAGATAGATAAAGGAATATTATCTCGAGAGAGTGTTATTCTATTAACTGTTAAGAGGAGGTATTATTTCTCGTACTTTGTTTCATAAGATGACAAGATTACGATGTTTTCTACAAACAACAACATTGTAATGTAATTATGCCAGATTATTAAGGTTAATTATTCGGATATTATTATAATTCTATTACAAAGACAATACATATTTAATTACACGATTGTAAAATTCATGACTTTTATGACTAAATACTTCAAAGTATGACCCTAATAACTCTTCAGGGGCCTGAGTCAAACCACGAAGCGTGACGGAAACGTTTGCAATCGTTGTTGCCACGGCGATGTCGTTGTTTCCATAATGTTATCACTATGGAAAATAACGCCTAAAATGCCAATGTTTCCGTCACGTTTTGTGGTTTGACTTGGTCACAATACGGTCGCCGTTAGGTCACCGCATACAAAGCGACCTGATTGCGACCAGAATGGGTGCGTCTGCGAGAAACTATTACTATACCTAAATAAGCACCTCTCAATTGTTATTTTTTTTTTTAATTAACTTGATCGGTCAGAATTATTTTTTTCTCGTTACGGTGTGGACCAATAAGCGTGGTTTATAAAAAAATATTTTTTTATAAACCACGCTTATTTGTTAAATTCATGATTTTTAAAAAATGAATCTGGGTTTATCGAAATGAACCCAAATACACCTTTGTACAGAAAGCTTGAAAAGCTTGTGTTGTGAAGTGGAGTAAGTCGGCATCGGGGATTGAACCCGTGCCCACTGGATTAACAGTCGAGCGCGTTACCAACCAGGCTACCAACCACCTCTAAATATTATATTTATCCTAAGTAATATGGCAAAAAACATGACTTTTTTATCTTGTCATGACTGTTATGCCCTATTCCTTGATTATTACGTAACGAACAACATTTTCACACACAATACAATACCTTGACAAACATTACTTAGATAAATGCTAAAGCAGATAATACCTATTGTATTTAAATTAATACATGAGCGCCGTTTAACCCTACCAGACCAAAACGTATTAAATAACATCACGAGAACAGATGGAGGACAAAATATTTGTATTTCTCGTATTTTAGATCATCCAATTAATGGGGAACTAGAATAATAAATAAGCATTAGTAAAAAATTAAACGTTTCAATGTAAAATGCAGTAAAAAGAGTAAATTTATTTTTTTGGCAGGGACTAGGTTTCAGTAATCACTTAAGGGCTTGGTGCCGGGAATGACATCACAGTCATTTCCCACTTCATTAAAGTTTAAAATCGCGTGAACAATCTCTTGATAAAATGGTAAAAATAGCGTTATTTCAATTTTTCGGGGTTGATTTTGCGTCTATCAAAAAACTTTTACGGTTATTCCCTAGATAAAGGTTAAATATATCTACTCTATTTTTTCCAAAGCATATTTAGTAACGGTTGTTGAGATATAAGGTCTCCCGTTTTTAGAAAATCTTAATGCCAAAATGCAAAAAAAAAACTTTTTAAAGTTCAGACGGGTAAAATATTAAAAGAGGTATTTTATTATTTTTTTGTAAGATGAAAAGAAATTATTAAAACAATATTTACGGGTACCTAACACGAAATTGTGCAGAATTTACGTTGTTGTATTTTATTTGAGATACGATAGCCATCTGGAGATAAAGACGTAAGTATTAGACAAGTATAATATTCTCCCAAGGAGATTTGCGGAGATAATCAAGAAATCCATCATTCTGACGGGTTATTGCTAGTGTTATGAGGAAATTACACATTGTTTCATTATGTTCCCCTTTGACATGATATTTCTCTAACGTGTCAGTAACTGTAGTAACCGGCGTTGCCCGGACAAATAAATTAACTAACAAACTAATTCGCTGTAAGAAAATATCTAAATTCTGTAAAATATCCCAATTCTGCAGAATTGGGATAGTTGGGAAAGATCGCTAAATACTGAGAAGCTCGATCTAGGTTATCTTATTGTTTTATTTTTATTTATCGTAGGTGTATCACGGATTGCAAGAACATGACGGAAGCAAGAAGTGTGTTTATACTTTATGGATGGGATAGTGTAGCGTAATGTTCTCTATGCCTAACCCACAAGTGATAATTGTGAGGATATAGATGGATTTAGTAAATTGTTATAAACGTTACGTGTATTGGATTTTTTTATAGCCCAGAAATAGCTGGCAGAAGCAGGTGACAAAGTTGTGCGAGGAGAGACTGAGGTTGGAGTGGCCAGAGGTCCTGGAAGCTGCGAGTGACAGGGGCCTCTGGCGAAGATATACAGATGCTTTGGGCCCCCGACCCAATCAAGGATAGACGGGGAAGAAGATGTATGTATGTATGTATGTATAATAAATAAATAAAAATAGGAAAGTAAATCTTTAATGAAAAAAAAATAATAAACGGCGGGTTGTCAATGTCTGCCAGCCAACCACTTGTGGCTTTAACTTTGATATACATAATAGATACAGATAAGTGTATTAAAAAGAAAATGAAAAATATTAATGATATATTATTTATTACAATGGTGGATGGAATGAAGGACAAGGAAGGAAACACGGGATTGTCAGTCAGATATTTAAGGAAAGGTAATGATGCCTCAGTTTGCTTCTGAAAGAAAGAATAGTTGGAGCTAGTTTGTTGGGAAGTGGACATAATCATGTAAAAACCGAGATTCTGCTGTTGCTGGACCTAGAGTACGAGATATTACAGTGATGTAGTATAAACTGATTCTCGGATATACTTATTCCTGTCTCATACTTGAACCCTTCCTGACTTCCCACTCACTCCTAAAAACCTTTCCTTCCCTCCTCATTTTATTATGTATGTTTAATTTTATGTGAAATGTATACGTTTTTTCAATTATTTATATGTGTACATGTAAGTGTGGAATGGATTACTTCTATATTTGTGTTAGTTTGCTTGAAATCTATATATGTATCTGTTCTATGTATGCATGCCTAAACTAAATAAATAAATACTCATACTTCCTAAAATATTATTCACGTACTATTATTATGCCTGTTCACAATATAAAGGCGTAAATTCTTCACGTTGGTACTTCCTCCTTCTGACTTTGATGAAGCAGAATTCAAGATATTCGAACAATTATTATTTGTATTGTTAGGCATACCCAAACATGCCTAAGTATAGTATGTATGAGTTTAAATAATTATAAGGCATCCAGTGAATTCGCCGCATAATTTTGAGGAATTTAGGATCAAGGTATGATACAAAATTAGTACTTATAAAATATTTTCAGCGTATTTACGCCTTAAAATTTTACAAGAACAACAAATAGTCTCACTAGGTCTAATTCTAGAACTCACTTAGAAATAAATAAATAAATAAACTCTTTTTCGCGGTCTTTGAAACGATACCAAATACGCCCTTTCGAGGCGCTTGGATTCCTTCATTCCAATGGCGCCTCCCACCAAGAATACACAGAATCTAATTATTGTAAAAAGATTCTACGTGAAAAGCATTTTCGTGAGATACCAAACACGATGGTATGCGGTGACTGGAAACTCTTGATCGCTCGGTGTCTTCCAAGGTTTAAGCTGGACAACATCTGACATCTGGACTTCTTTTTCAACGCCCTTTCATACGATACCACACATGACCCCACACAACCCTTGGATCCCCCTAAAACTCTTTACATCTTTTTTGTCTCTGGAGAAAGATGATCTGATGAACAATCTTGGGTATAATGATGGCTAGGGATGTCGTTGCATTTTTAAAGATGGTAGCGTGCTGAGTAAAAGGAATCACCGAGCTTATTATATAAATGTGATGGAAGCAATGAGTGAGCGTAAAGATAGGTCAGATCACCGTTTTTAGGCTTGGGCTTAAAAACCCTGACTATCAGAATTCATAAAATTTCAATTAAACGGTATGAATACAAACCTTTTAGGTCAAGGGACAAAGGCAAGTACGCGACCTTAATGTAAAACAGGTTAAACTTAAAATAATATCTCGAAATTTATTCTACCTATGCCTCGAAATGTTTTTAGAAATTTAAAAGGATGATTTTATAAAATGACCCAAAGATATCAGGATGTTAGAAAGTGAAAGGGGCAAACGTTTCTTGCATAATTAATACGTGTGGAAGCTATCTAGATGAAATAATATTGGCCGAAAATTATGAACGCTGCAATGAAAAATCTCTGACGCTTTATGTTTGCCTAATACCGTTTGCCTTTTTGAAACTGTGGTGTTTTTTGTCTGTGAACAAATCTTGCAATCATTTTTTCAACACCTTTTTTTTAATTCCAGCATTCCACCCATAAAGAACTAGTGATCTCTAACAGCTTCCTGAGCACTTATTGTTGTTTTATTGTTTTATTGTTCTTTTTCATCCCTAGGCCCTGATTCGGGCACTTGGACACGTCAGATGGTTACAATTCATATTAATTACATATCATGCAGTATTAAATAATGAAATAAAATCCATGCCATTAGAATGTAAAGTGTTCTATTGGCATTTCGTCATGAATTCATAAAATAAATACTACCCACATAGGTTCACAAAATACCCATCCAGTGTGCAAATAATTTCCCCCCCATGCTCACTAGAGCACAGGGTTCGTCAAGTATATAAATGTACCTGTAGATGTAGAGACCTGAAACATAGAAACTAACCGACAATATAATTCTGAACCAAATTGGATCAGCCTACTCCAGAGACAGAAAATATGTAAAGGGTTTGAGAAGTGAAATCGTATAAATGGGCATTAAAAAATCCAGACCATTCAGATTTTCTTCAGCTCCAATATCGAGAGACTCCGAGCGATCGAGAAGATCCAGTCACCGCATAGGTACCCCCGCGTTTGGCATCTCACGAAAGTGCTTCACGAGTGGAACTCAAATCTTTTTACAAAATTCTTGGTGGGAGGCGTCATTGGAATGAAAGGATCCAAGCGCACCGGAAAGGCGTGTTTGGTATCGTTTGGAAGACTGCGAGAATCAGTTCTAGGATGTGAAGTCAAAAAATCAATAAAAAAATACGATAACTCATTTCTAGTAGATATTTCAAACAGAAATTTTGTTATGGTAGTCTAATTTGGTCGGTAATTTATTCGTCGGGAGAATAACAATAGAAAATTTGTTTTTGTGTGGGCCTAAAATAGGGCATTATAAGATAAACATGAAATTAGGTTAGATAGTTTTTCTGTGTATTATTTTTTCATCTATAAAAATGTTCGTTTAGTTAGTCTGATCTACGAAAAACAGTATTTTAATTTAGTAAATTAATTTGAAAGTTATTTTTCTAGGAATATTGATGTTCCTAAAATTTGTAGATATTTGCAGGTTTTTATTACATTTTTTATAATCTTTGAATAGATTAAAAACTCATTTTTTTGTGCAGACGAAAATACAGACGTTTAAAGCCTGGCAACAGAAGTACCCATAACCCACGTACATTTTAAATGTAAAAAGTGGCATGGTTTCAAATACATCAATCTACAATATCATAAAAATATCAACCAAATTACAATATGTCTAGGAAATTAGGGAAGTAATCTTAAGTTTTGATGAATTTTAGAGGGCACTTGTAAATATTTATTATCGAGAAAATTTACAGAAATTTCTAGGCACAAGAGTCACAAAAAATATTGTCAAATGTCTTAGGTTGATATCTTCAGTATTAGCTGAGAAATCATTCTTATCTCGAAACAATTATTTGTATGTTCAGGTACTAAAAGTGAAAAATAAAAAAAAAATCAAGCAATAATTGCGGCAACTCGCATCGATCAACATTATTTCGCAACATATACGTATGTATTCCTATTATTTCGGCAATATTTAAAGCGAGACAACGATATTGAGTGCAAACGAGAAAGAGAATTATCATGATGTTGGCCACACGAATTGCTGAATATCCAATCGGTTAGGAAATTTTAGTCAATTCTCTTTCTCGTTTTCACTTTCAATATCGTTGTCGTATCGCTTTAAATATTGTGCAAAATAATGTTAATCAATGCGATTTGTACGAGTTGCCCAATTTTTACTCAAAAAATTGCCCAGGTAAGTACACTTTGAGTAATCGTACACTTAGAGAAGGCGCTGGGATGAATTTGGTATGCTTAATATGAGCACCGAATTCCATCAGTTGATAATTGTTGAGGATAGATCAAGTATAAGAGATCCGGTCAAAGGTAGTCGATGGGGTAAATTCGTTGAAGTCGTAAGAATAACCTAAAAGTTGGCCAGTTTTGGAGCTTGATAGCTCCGCTGCTATTTATTGGATTGGAAAATGGAGCGGCAAGAACCGGATCCGTAATCCTTGAATTATCCCCAACAACAATCAATTGATGGAATTCGGTACTCATATTAAGTATACGAAAGCCATCTCAGCGCCTGCTCTATATGTATTTTATGTAGACTTGTAGAGTAATTAGGTAATGAACATGAGAAACATTTTTACTTCATTAGTAGTCTCCTTGTCCGCTAGCTAAACCTCATAAAACATTCATATGCAGTACACAAGTTAAGTAATTTCAGAGACACACTCTACTCGTAGCTGAGTTTAACTTTGCTTTAGACTTATCCACCTGACAGTCTCACATTTCCTGAATGCAATACTGAGAATAATTCTCGTTCCCGGCGTAAAGTGATATAAGGTTGGATACTTGAATATAACGGTGTTATTTTTCGGGTAATGTGGTGTTTTTTCGCAAAATGTGTTTTTTAAACATTATTGGCGAAGAGTGGTGTTATTTTTAACATTATTGGTGAAGAGTGGTGTTATTTTTAACATTATTGGTGAAGAGTGGTGTTATTTTTAACATTATTGGTGAAGAGTGGTGTTATTTTTAACATTATTGGTGAAGAGTGGTGTTATTTTTAACATTATTGGTGAAGAGTGGTGTTATTTTTAACATTATTGGTGAAGAGTGGTGTTATTTTTAACATTATTGGTGAAGAGTGGTGTTATTTTTAACATTATTGGTGAAGAGTGGTGTTATTTTTAACATTATTGGTGAAGAGTGGTGTTATTTTTTTCAAGAAGCGTTATTGTTTTTAACATTTTTAATTGAAAGGCAGTGACGTTTTTATTTATTATAAAAAAATGATCTGGGTTTGCAAACACAAACACTTTCCTTCACATCTCGCACTAGGCTAAAAGTGGAATAGATCGCCAGCGCCGGGGTTTGAACCTGGCACATCCCACTCGAGAGACTGCCGCCTCAACCAATTGCGCTAACCATGCACTACTTTCCTACGTTCATTTACAAAGTGGTCAATTTTTATAGTTTTTGATAGACGAACTCTTAAATTTTTGATTCAGATATACCGAAACTGATACGAAATAAAGTAGGTATAAAATATTTGCCTAAAATAAAAATTGCCTCTTTCCAAAAATTCTTTTTTGACATTGTTTTAATAACGCGAAATGCAAAAACTCGAGTATCTTTGTAAATATTGTTAAAATTCGCGTTATTCTTGCAAAATAATTTCCCCAGGTATTTCGCGTTATGCGTGTAAAGTAAACAGAGGGAAATTCGCGAATAAAATACTATATGGCGATCGCGAACATTTCCATTCTATAAGTATAATACACCTACATGATTTATTGGTGCATACATACAGGTGTATGCAAGTAAGGGGTTTTATACATAATCTACATCGGAACATACGTCATCCATGTGAAGTGTTCACTTGTATACTTAACGATTTCCTATATTGATTTTTGTACCTACAATCTACATACATGCATACTACCACTTCAAGTATACCTAAACACTTAGAAGTAATATCTACCTGCTCGTATGTGATATCTACTTGTATGGGAGTCGTGAGAAATATCTGCTTACTTTACCTATATGTAATGAAATGCTTGATGAAAATCAGGGATGTTTGCATAAGACGTAATTTTAGTAGGACATGAAAAAAGGTCGTGATGAAAATTTAGATAATTTTGTGCGAAATTTGGTTAGTGCAGGAAAAGTCACATCCAATAAGAGGTAGTTCGCCAATAAATTGAAGAGTTACGCTGATCACTGAGTCTGTAACGCTGTCACATTCTAACTTCCGTCTTGCACTATACAGAGTGTTTGAAAGATGGATCTATATATCTTCAAGGGTGATAGTAGAGGTCATTTGGAACCTTTTGAGCCAAACTTAGCATAGTCCAAAGTGGCACGGTTCTTGAGTTATTCGAGAATTTTACTTTATATCGAAAAACCCCGAATTACTCAATATTTACACCAATAGTTTCGTAAGTATAGTAACCTACTCAGTTCTGTAAATATTTTTTGTTTCTTGAATATGTGTTTGGTCTATTAAACTCATTAGTTTCAATCTAAAGAAACAATAATGATTAAAAATATCGGCTTAAAATTTCGATAAATAGTTATTTCAAAAACGAGTCTCGATTTTAGATGAGATTTTCCTTAAGAAGAAAACTGCCTTTAGATTCAGAAATTTGGAAAAAAAACTTCTCTGATTTATGTTCTTTCAAATGATGTACAAAAAATAATAATAAAACATTAGTTTCATAAAGATATGATACAATAACTTCATGAGATCACTGCAAATTTAAGAGAATTTCCATATAATATTTCCTACAGTGCTAAAAGAGTACAATAGGTAGTATCTATACTGAATAATATATCTGTGTTGCACACGATGTCCATAGATATAAAATAATACTGGATGCGACACAACTGCACCATCACATCCGTTTGTACGGAGAGATAGTTTGACACAGTTTGAACAAGTGTAATACAAATTGTATTGTGTTACACTGCCCTCGTTTAGTTAGGTATACCTCCTACTATATATTATGTTATACACTGACGTGACAATTTATATAAGGATGTCATAACATATCTCATCTCATGTACGTACATCTGCTGTATATGTAGGGTTTGCTGTAAGTTCGTCTAAAATCAATTCGTCTAATTATCAATTCGTCTAACTATCAATTCGTCTAACTATCAATTCGTCTAACTATCAATTCGTCTAACTATCAATTCGGCCAAAATCAATTTGCCTAACGATGAATTCGTTGATTTTAGACGAACTGATTTTAGACGAATTGATTTGAGACCAATTGATTTCAGACGAACTTATTGGACACCATATGTAGGCACAGTAGGAAACGAGTTTCTATTGGAAAAGAGATCATAATATGTTTTTCACACTTTCTTGAGAAATCTATACAAGATATAAGAAAATCTTTTACGGTTATTCCCTAGATAAAGATTCAATGTTTTTACTCTATTTTTTTCAAAGCATATTTAGTAACGATTGTCGAGATCTAAAGTCTCCCGTTTTTAGAAATTTTTGAAATGTCAGTATGCATTCATTTAATGT
Organism: Ceraclea dissimilis; assembly: GCA_963576895.1. Classification (NCBI taxonomy): domain Eukaryota; kingdom Metazoa; phylum Arthropoda; class Insecta; order Trichoptera; family Leptoceridae; genus Ceraclea; species Ceraclea dissimilis. The sequence goes on from OY756374.1 coordinate 616,068, forward strand.
AGTAGAATTATTTATGTTACGAAAATTGTAAAAGCATGTCAACACATTTTTTTTAATTTCGTTGTTTTTAAAATAACAACGGAATAAAGGTCGTACTGAGTTAGTAGGAGTTCTCTTACACGTGGAGAAATTCACAAATACCCAGGTACTTTATTTTATTTAAGGGCTTGGCACCGGGAACGACGTCACAGTCTTTTCCCACGGCATTAAGGTTCAAAATCGCGTTTTTTCCATTTTTTGGGGTTAATTTTGGGTCTATCAAAAAACTTTTTCGGTTATTCCCTAGATTTTAATGTATATTATCAGTACAAGACAAAAATTTTACTCAGCGACTTTCGGGAAACAAGTTTCCGTCTTTCGGAAAAAAGATCAGAGGTGCTTTAAATATTTTTTTTGAGAAATCTATACAAGATATAAAAAATCTTTTACGGTTATTCCCTAGATAAAGGTTCAATGCATCTACCCTATTTTGTTCGAAATCATATTTAGTAACGGTTGTCGAGACAGAAGGTCTCGCGTTTTTAGAAATTTTTGAAATGTCGGTATGCATACTCTTAAATGGAAAAAAATAAGAAAAATAAATTATACATTGCGAAGATGAAAATTATTTAGCTGCCGTAAAAAACAAAGGTTATCAAAACAAAAACATGAAGCATTTCTCAGAAATTATATTTTTTTAATATTTAGTACAAGTACTAACTTCTAAAAACTGTTTGTTTTAAAGAATCTAGGCTTTTCATACACAAACCTATATACGTTCCTGTTTGACACAGTGAGCTCAAAAGCTTGTGTAACGATTCTCGAAGGGTAGGATACATTTTTAACGTCGGGATTCGAATTCGCATTCTAACCAGCTGCTTCAACCGCGTGCTTAATAGATGTTTCTATCCAGTATTCCATTCCCTTCGCTTCAACAATTTTATTTCTTCATGTTGCATGGTGGAGTCAACTGAATAAGCTTATCCCTGCCATACGTATGTCAGAACTCAGATCATACGTGCTGATTCCATCATAAGTTACCTAAAGTACTAATGTCAAAATGAAAAGACTATAATTATATTTAGTTTTAAAATCCACATTAATGACTTTAAATTACGCGACTAGTGTTCGAGGATTTGCGCTCTCATCATCAGGCGATTGTGAATAAAGTAAACAGGAATATTGAAACATTGAGTATTCATAAGAAATGAAGCAATATGGTGGGAAAAGTCCGTAATTAAAAAAGGTAAGAAGGTAGGTAGTTTAGAAAATAAAACAAATAACTACAGTGATGAATAACTATCACAAAAAACGCCGTGTGAACAAATTTTTCTATCTTAACTATGAGCTTTGAGTTTACCTAAATGTTGTATTATCGTTGACTCAAAACCCCTCAGAGACAGATTCAGAAATCTTGTCTTTTAAAAGCTCTAAATGCCATTAACGTATTTAAGTTTGTGGCTCAGTCTTTGCAGGTAATAATTACGTCTTTTATCCTTTTAAGGAATGTCGTAAATAAAAATAAAATTAGTGTTCCGACACAGAAGCATGGTACGGCGGCGGGCGAAATGCTGTATAAAGAATGATAATGTAACAAGTAAATAAGACAGTGAAACAAAGAAAAGGACATCCCCCGTACATTTGAGTTTCAATGTTCCCGTTGTATTAGGAGGAACAGAGAGCACAGAGTATCATTAAAGTGTCACAAAGAGAAGGTAAAATAAAGAATTTGTTGGTCCCACAAGTAAACCACCTTTATAATACAGAGAGAACCAGCCAACAGCAATAATCATTAACAATAATAATGCTACGTACAATGTTGTTTGTACAATACCTATCCTAATTCATACTCTATAACAGGCATGTTAAACTCAAAGACACTAATGGGCCAAAAGCATGAAGATCATAGACTAGGTGGGTCGCAAAACCTAATCTTAAAGAAGGCAAACTACTGAAAATCTTAACGAAAAAAATACAATTATAAGACACGTACATATTTCCAATAAAAAGACATTATACAAAAATTAACTTCTTTTGCCAGATACCTATTTGACATTTTTTGTCTTTTATTAAGTTGTCTATTTGTGGCGTGAATTTATCGGCGATAATAGACGTCAGTTTTAAGTTAGAATAAGTATATAGCTAAAAATCCACTTGGATTAGGCGCCATACATCAATCAATTATACTTTGTTATATTAAACAGCAATAAATAAACAAAAAAAATAAAAACTCCACTATTTGTGGTAAAAAAAGGGTAACACATGTGAATAAACAATGAGACATTTTAAAAATAGTTTTTCGGTTTTCAACACGTGCGGGCCGCATTATCTAACCGTTTTCAAAATTTATTCGGGCCGCAGGAAAATGCTAAGTGGGGCGCATGCGGCCCCCTGGCCGCATGTTTGACATGGCTGCTCTATAATAACGTTACACAATACATGATACAGTCCATGTGTAGATACAATGATGGTAAACTCACAAACTTTCTCATGCGAACATCTAATGAGAGTATGCGACCTTTTCTCACCAGTACCAAAACGGCGTGGCATGTAACTTAAATCTTGTATACCGAGTTTCAGAAATCTATTCACAAGTACAAATGGAAGGAATGGTAGAGTGCAGTAACGTGAGAGGTCGCCCAAGAAGCAGTTATATGGACCAGATTATTGAGAGCGTGCGTTGTAGCACCTACACAGAAATGAAGAGATTGGCGAGTGACAGGACGGTCGCGGTGTGGAGAGAAAGAACGAAAATGCTTGGTGCAAACCAATCTACAAGATTGTAACCATATCATAAAAAAAAAAAATATTCAGCCCAATTTCGTTCTCACCTGGACAAAGGAGTTCCCAATTTGTCTCCCTGTCCTGTAGACTGCATCCATGTTACATCAAAATGCCGGACCAGGTCTCCTTTTCACCTTAATTTATTGTGACTTGCAATTTTTTTATTTGGGGTCTCAAGGTAAAAAATGTGCACCCACTAATAATTGCATTTATTTGAGATTTTGTTATCAATTTCGTCAACTGATGGGGCGTGACGGGTGACGAGCCTCACCACTTCCATTCGCGCAATAGTTCTGAACGTACGTAATAACTAATATCATACACAAAGCGGGCTAAGTATAGAGATACTCGTAGAGATATCTGCTCGAAAAATAAAATACAGAATGAAAAAACGAGCGTTGTGAAAAAATTAAATATTCTACAAAAACGTAAAAAAACGTTTTTTCCACGAATCGTCGTTGCATTGTGCTCGTCGTATAAACAAATAAAAATAATGTTATGAGATATATATTTTCCTGTCGTCAAATACAGAAGATCTGGCTTTAACGATCTAAATTCACAATTCCGTAAACTACGAACGGGTATGTAGGTTAGGGGTAGGTACACAGTGCAGCCAACAGAAAAGACAAAGAACAGCATTCCGACTGATAAATAAATAATAAAGAGTGGGGGTATTTATTATAGGTGTATTCGATATAATCAACTTACATAATTCTGTTCGAAACCATGTATGAATATAACGCAGGACCGTGACAACTATTGCAGGTTGTTCGAATGTATACGGAATTTTAAACATTTCACGAGCGCAGAGCTTTAACGTTACGACCCTACAACGGACTGCCACAGGATAACATGATAAAAAGGACAATGGGCATAGAAGTAGGACTCAGAAGACCAGGTAGACCCCTGATTACTTGGATATCCACAATCACAAGAGACTTAAAGGAGGGGAGGCTTTGTGCGGAGGATGCGGGGACAGAAGGACTTAGAGGATGAGGACGAGACTAGGAGAGCCGACCCCAAGTAAATGGGACAAAGGCGAGGGCGAAGAAGAAGTTACAAGCCTAGAAAAATGTTTTGTGTAGTCATTGATATGACATTAATTGATTATTAAGTTTACTAGGTGAATATTGAGATCATTTATGCTTTATTTGTACATTTAGTTTTATAAAGTCAAATATTGAAGTACAAATATGATTATTAAGTAGAATAGACGACACTATGGCAAATAAAAATTAATTTATCATAAGAATGTACGTACAATAATTTTACGTATGAGGATAGGGTCTGGTGACCTGTTCTCTCTGTTTACACCAGCTTAATTTTTGACGGGTTGCAGCTAGTAAATAAATAATAAAGAATGGAGGTGTGTATAGGTGTATTGGTTTGATATCATATTTTATACACCAATACTCTTATAGTCTCTAACGGAATCTTCTACTGAAATATGTACGGCACTTTAAAAAATATGTATGTACAATCGAATACGAAGTCGCCCCAATATAGGAAGGTCATAAAAATACTAAACAGGGCAATAAAAATTGTTCGGATATATGGGATTCCTAATTCCACAAAAAATATGTTAAAACAGGTCTAAAAAGAATAAAAAAAACTTGAACCGATCGATGTTCTTCTGAAAATTACTCAATAGAAAGGTCGATCTAAATAGGGGCCTTTTATTCGCTCTTTAAGCCAAAGTTACTAAAATTACCCCAGTTTTAGCCGGAAGGGCACACCCCAGCAAAATCGCCGGAATTACGCCTTCAAAATCCTCGCTTAAGACTAATTAGATTAAAAAAAACTGCCACCAGGAAAATGTTGACACAGACAACAGCGAAGGTTGACACATTGATCAGGGTTTTATTAACCTATACCATAATATTTTATTTTACTTACGATTCTTTTTACGTATCAAACTTTCGATATCATTTACACAGCTATTAGATTTGGAAATGAGCTGGGTATATCAATACAGCCAGAAGTAATTAGCGTAGCCCGAAGGGTGCCAAGCAGGAATATAAATATCAAAATGCCCGACAAACTTTACATAAAATTCCACAACGGTAATACCAGAGACAAATTCCTAGAAAACAGAATGAAAGCAAAGGAGACAAGAAGTATATACATTGGAGAAGTAATCTCTCCTTACTATAAGGAATTATTGTGGAAGACAAAGCAAGTGGCAAAACAGAAGGAATTAAAGTTTGTTTGGTTCAAAGAAGGTCGAATCTTGGTAAAGAAAGAACCAGGGGCAAAAATAACCCATATAAAACATGTGGATGATCTGCTGCTGCTGATTTAGATCTCTGAAAACTGCCTGAACAAACATTCTCAATAACAAAAGCACGAATATGGAATTCACAGTAACTGATTTGGACTTTTTAACCAAGCCAGAGTATTAAATATTCAACAATTGTTTATGGGAGCAGCATTGTATGGATATCATTTAAGTAAGCAAAATGCCACAAGAACCCAACAATCTAGAATTACACGAACATCCACCTCTCAAAATTTTCAAACACCGCACATGGCTACAACTTTTGGACAGAAATCATATATTTACGTGGCACCTCTGTTTTACAAACTGCCAGTGGATATTAAAAATACTAAAAATCCTCTTGCATTTAAGAAAAAATCCCTGGAGTTCATGTTCAAATAATATTCTCTTCTGACCATATGTGTGTGTATATGAGTGTGTGTGTGTGTGTGTGTGTATGTATGTATATATTTGTATGTATATGTTTTTTTCTTCTTATGACTGTAATTTGTTTTTATTTTTTGTTCCTGAAACTTTTAAGTCCAAGCCTGTGGTCACCCTAGGTTACATGAAAGATGTTCGAAATACAGTATTTCGAATTCCAAATGTTCGAAGAACAATTGTTCGAAAAACAATAATCAGAATAACAATAGTTCGAAAGTAATGTGTTCGAACCCACATTTGTTAGAAAAGCCAATTCATCGAATCACAATAATTCGATTCCCATTTTACAGGAATATATTTAATTTTCTACAAAGTTTTGAGGCGGGTTAAATAAACAGGATTGTCATATATCTCAACCATCTCAACCGACTATCATAACCTCATTTTTGTCGCAATATTTTGACTTTTCCTCACATACGTCATCCAAGTGCGAATGAAGTGGATGAGTTCATAAGGAGCTAATGTCACTTTTAGTGTTACCAGAAAATGAGGCGATTACTTACTAAGTACGGTTCCAGATTATGAATATTACCAAAATGATTTATTTCCGTATTTTGACAGTTTAGTTAATACAGTTTTTAAATTTATTACGAACTGAATCATATTATTAAAATATTTTAGTTTTTAAGTTTTTTATTCTTCGAATCATGGTCATTTGAAATGAAATACTGGGACATGCATCCGTTTAGTTTTTACAAAAAATATAAAATTTGCAAATTGTCTTTAAAATAATTTATTTAAGCCAAAATATATTTAAAAAAATTGGAGATTCTGCCATGCTAGGTACCAGGAATAAATGAAAGAAAAATATTTTTTCATTCTTATTAAAGTTATTTATTTAATAGTGGTTAAAAATGCAAAAATAGTGTACCTTGAAAACCATAAATTAGTCTAATGATCTTATTAATAGATTCCGGCGTAACTTAATGGTAGTTTCTAAACATTAAATTTTTAATAAAGATTTACGGCTTCTAACATTTTCTAAAAAAAATGTCTAATTATTATTTTTATTATTAAACACTTACTATCCGAGTGAATAAATCTATATAAACCAATCCTAGATGAATAAATAACAAGAGGAAGAAGAAGACAAATAAGATTCGTCTGAGGCTGAGCAATGTAAAAATATCTTAAAGATCGAAAACTAATAGGGTTGAAGACGGGCATATTTATGCGTAATCAGCAGCTGTCACAATACAAGTTTTAATTTTTCGTTTCAGTTGGTTAATCAAAAAAATATTCATGCATATTGTATTTTTTTTTAACTAAGTAGCCAAGAAATGACATTGGTACTTATTGAACTACGATTTTTGTGTAGCTATGTTGCCGCCTTTTGTCATTTGTTGCCAGTGAAAAAATATTTGATAGAAAATCATCAGAGATCAAGGTAAGTACCTACTTGTGGTATTATTATTGAAACTCTTTTTGCATAAACAAACAATAAATTGTGGAAAATTTAGAATGATATAGTGTCTAAATACACATAGGTATAAAATAACTTTATACTTAGTTGAACAAATTATAAATGTGATACAGCACGCACTTGTGCTTTTATAAAATAGCAACACAGGGAATTTACAACTTAATATGGCAACACTGTCGTGACGTCATTGAAAACCCGCGAAATTCGGCATTTTTTCACAAATTTTCACCAAGCTAGTTTCAGGAATTAGGATGGAGTTTGAATATGTTATTGGGGAAAAGGGAAACCGTAAATTATTGTTCCGGTCTCACCTATTCGTCAAAGATAAAGTTGTGGGAGATAAAGTATATTGGAAATGTGAGAAATTTTGCAAATTTAGATGTAAGGCTCGTGTCGTGATGAAAGAAGGAGAAATCATGAAAGTTAACTTGGAGCATAGCCACGTTGGCAGGGCTGAAGAGATAGAAAGGAATAAAATCATGGAACGTCTAAGAGTACAAGCTGCTGAGAGTCGGGACACACCGACATATATTATATCTACCTTAGTTCCTACGAATCAGGTACGTGTTGAAGTTTTGCATTCAAGTAATATCATAAGCTAAAGAAATTCTCTTTACAACTGATGATTCATTTACATTTTTCTTCTTTTTCATACACTTACATGTGTATATCAGAAATTAATGCCACAAGTGGTTGTTTGGCAGACATTGCCTATGGCAATAAACCCGCCATATAAAGATTTTTAAAACAATAAAGATTTATTTATTTAATCATGTATTTCTAGGTTGTTGCAGCTGAAATGCCCACGGTAAGCAGCTTAAAGAGGACGATAAATAATATTCGTCGAAGGTTCGACACTGCTCCTACCACTCCCTCCACTGCATGCGAGATAATTCTTCCCGAAGGCTACAAATTAACAGAAAGAGGGGAACAATTCATCATATTTGATTCTGGAATGATTGAAGACCGAATGCTGGTTTTCAGCACTCACAGGAATATGGAGGTTTTGAGGCGTTCCAACCATTGGTATGGTGATGGTACTTTTAAAACGGTACCACACCTCTTTGAGCAGCTATACACCATACATGGGATGGAAGGGCACAATGCCACACCATTGCTATATGCTTTGTTACCAAACAAAACCCATTCGACGTACTGCACGCTGCTGAATAAGATAAAGCAGCTGTATCCGGGAGTGACGCCACACACATTTTTAAGTGACTTCGAGTCTGGAATGATAAAAGCCATCCGTGACACATTTCCACAGGTCTGGCATAGAGGGTGCTTTTTTCACTTTTCACAGAGTATTTTTAGAAAGGTACAAGCGCTCGGGTTCAAGCAACAGTATGAGTCGGATGTAATTTTTGCATCCAAAATTCGACTATTGCCTGCTCTTGCGTTTGTGCCTATTTCCAGACTAGTGGAATGCTTCGAACTTGTGTGTGGTATATTCCCCGAAGAAGCACAGTCTCTCATCGACTATTTTGAAGACACTTGGATTGGCAGACCAGACCATCGTGTTGGCCGTCGCCCACCACTCTATGCCCACATTATGTGGAATTGCTTCCAAGTGGTGGTAGATGGACTACCTAAAACAAACAATGGTATTGAGGGCTGGCACAGGGGCTTCCAATACCAAATATCTGGAGACCATCCGAATATATGGAAGTTCCTGGATGCCATGAAAAGGGAGCAGAATTTGTCTGACTTCAGAATGGACCAGCTCGAGAGCGGACAGGAGCCTCCACATCAAAGACGAAGATACAAGGATAGTGCTGCCAGGCTGAGACAGGTTGTCTTAACCTGGCAGCAGGATACTGATGTAGTAAGATATTTGCATAGTATAGGGACTAATATTGCTTTTTAAGTGGGGACTGTATCATAATGTAATTTTTTTTATTCAACATAGAAATTTTGTATATTTTTAAATGGCTGTACTAAATACAATATTTGCACATAAAATGAAATGCATTTAACAAAATAATAGAAACTTTTAACATTTACTTTCTTGTAATATGTTTAGTTTATTTTGATTGTTTTTTGTAAGCCTATTTGTAATCATCATCATTATATCAGATAATATTTATTGTTCATCTAATTATCTAAATTATTTTACCCTATATTGTGTGAATTTATTTTCATTCGTTACGGTGGATTTGCATAACGATAATAAATAAATCATAATTTGCGCATACACAGGTTATGTATATAAACAATAAAAATAAGCCCATTCAATTCAGAATACAGTAAATCCAATACATATAAAGAAATTAGATATTAGTGAATTGTACAGTCTTGTTGAAGCTGGGAATAAGCACGGCGATGCTCTTAAGACAGAGCCATCTATTGTATAGTAGTGAAATTATCTCAGTATTCTTCATCCCGCTTTCGCTAGTCTTCCGCAATTGCAGTTGGATACCAAATATTCTATATAATGACTACTTCTTTAGTATGTACTTGTACATATGTCATATTATTCCTATGTATGTACATACCAATAGTGAATTGAAATGTATGATTATTTGTTGTAAATAGGAAATAATGTCCATAATGTGTTTCTATATATGTACATGTAAATAACAATGTCAACAAAAAATGTGTGCAAAAATATGTTTTATTTAAAACTCTTAACATTAACATTCCTCTTTGATAATATAGTAAACAAAATAATTATTAACGGTGATGCTTTGTACATAATCTTTTTTGTGATGTTTTGTATGTATATATTTGTAGTGCATGTGTCTGAAGCAAAAATAAATATGTAAATACAAGGTAAAGTAGAGATCTAATTGATGTTTAGGTTTTGTTAAAGTACAGATAGTATTAAAAACTGTTGTGCATTGTTGTTAATTAAATTATTTATAAAACATTGGTTAAATATAACATTACTATGTATCTAACAATATAGTAATTTCATCCACTTTACAAAGGTTTTTCTTTTACAAATATCTTCCTGCTTTTCCTACTAATAGATATTTGATTCTTTTGTGAAGATAAAATGCAGCAAAAGGCTCCTGTGCAAGCTTAGTAACTAATCGTTAGTACAGACAACAGAATCATCACCTATATAAGGATGTGTATTTTGTAAGCCCCAAGTATTAGTAGCGAGCATAAGTAAAATGCTAGCGCATCATAGTGCGAGTGGTTAGTGGACGTACTGAGGATTAGTAGCGAGTGCAGTTGCTTCTCTAACAAATGTGAGTTCCAACTATTGCTTTCCGATAACTGATTTTCAAACAATTGTTCTTCGAAGAATTGGGATTTGAAACACTTTCATGTAACCATATGTTAATGTAAATGTATGAAATACAGCATTAATAATATAGTGTAACGAAATCACATGAGCTCCACATTATACAATACTATGTTACTGCAAATGCTTCAAGAACAAAATAATACTGTCACCGAGTGAACTCAGCAATATTATAATTTCAATAACTTTACTAGCAGTAGCATGTAAACATCAAGTGAAAGAATCCAATCCAGCGAACAGATGAATGATCTAGAATAAGTTGACGAAGAAGCATACAGCTCCAGAGATCATGAGATAGAATTTTACTGCAAGCAGTCTCCAGTGTTGTTTTCGCATGTGTAGGGTAATCTGATAATAACTTTTATATGTAAAAGCTATTATTCTCTCATCAATTTATCCAAGTTAAGATGAGGTGGTAGGGGTGCAGGTGCTACATTAGTCTGTGTCTGCCTTCACTTTGTACTGTTACTCTGTGCTGGGTTCTGTCTGACGCTTCATGTCAGTTAAAACTAGATTCCGACCTCATGCGACCTGCCAGGTTTGTTTTGTTTTCCGATAATACAATTTTGGCCATCTTCCTCTGCTCAAAGCATATATGTTTTGTACCTGGAAACAAATGAAGAAAAATAATACATTTATTAGAAAGATATTGAATGACACATAATATATTATACAATACCTACATAGGGATGAAAATTGACAGATCCAAGACCTTCGAAAATGTTACTACAAAGCCACAGATCCACAGATATCCATTTATATTAGGCCAGTGGCTATTACAAGAGGATGTCTTTTGGTCTTTGTTTGCCTTAGCAAACCCTCTGAGTAAGGAACACAAACACTGAAATGCTTCATCATAAAGTATCTGCATTCTGTGTGCATAAGATTGTAGGAAATCATATTAAGCTATGTAATGCATAATGTACACCACACGTATGAAAAGATTATGTCAACATACTCGCACTTACCGATTCCAATTTGCTCAGCTTTCTTTTCGCAAACAAATTTTCATCGACGCGTTACATTACAACTCAATAATTGTTCACACGCAGCGCCGTGACAAATGACGATTATTTTTGTCGTTTTTACCTGCTCACGACGATGTGCTGTCTCCACATAGGTTATGGTTTATAATTATGTTTTTTATATAAATTAAACGCGTGAATTTCAATTTTCGACAAAATTATACGAGTACTGTACAAATTATAGCACAATCTTCGGCTACAACGCACGATCGCAATGTTTACAAACATCTCTCTGACAGCGCAACGCCATTTTTTCTTTTTTTTCTAAATCACTTGACAGTTGACGGCGACACACTATTGGCTTGCGCCTTTAGCTAGCAAACTTTTTTCGAACAATTGTAATTTCGAACAAATGTATGTTCGAACAAATGATTTTCGAAAACAAGTGCGTCGAACTATTGTCATTCGAAAATTTGTATTTCGAAGTATTGCCATTCGAAATGTTGATTTTCGAACTATTGTGCGTTCGAAAATATGTAAATCGAACAACTTTCCTGTCACCGTCACCCTACACACCTGGCTGTACTTCTATGGTTGAGGAGGTACACAATAAAGAGAATGATTATTGTTGTATGTATGGTGTGTTGGGCTCCACTTGACTGTTGATCTTTATGTTGTGTTGTCTTTATCTGTCAATTGTTGTGAGACAGTGTTATTTTCTTATTATAATTATATGTGAGTTTGCTTCTCCCGACACAGGATATTCCTAGTGGGGGAAGCAAACATAAACAATGTAGTAGGTATATCAAATGTTAAGATCAAATAAACAAATAAACACTTCGGGTGAAAAAAATACAGATTTATTTATTTATTTATTCATTAATATACGATCATGTAGATCATTTACATATTACAATATTATATTTAAATACAATAACCTACAAAAACAAAAATTATGTACTAAGCAACATACCCACAACAAATTGTAACATTTTATTTACTTAACAATAACAAACTAACAAAATACAGGCTCACACAGAGCAGTAACGGACTGACATCAATTCGCACTATTGTCTATTTTTTTATTTCAGAGATATATTAACATCACGAATATAATATAATATAATTTGTTCACTAGGGTGAGCATATCGCAGTGCTGTGATTTCTACCAGAGATATATTAAAACCAATTAAATTACACACAAAAGATAAATGGAAATGAGATAACATATAAATACACACATCAATTCATAAAAAAAAAACAATAAAAAGACAACGCACATGTCAGGACAGGGAGGGGGTAAGAACGGTAAGGATGAGAAAGGTAGTAAGACGGTAAGTTATGTAGAAGTCGAAATTCAGTGGGTATATCATTCTGCTGGTAGGTACGAATAAAAAATAAACTATTGAACTTTATAACGATACACGTGGAGCTCCTACTGTATCTAACCCCTCCCAATCGATCCTGTATCGACTGTTCTCTCCTTTGAACCGATGTATACACCCGGGAGCAATATATTCCAATTTGTCTGTCATTTAACGCGTGAGATGGATTGCTCTTTCCTGTATCGTAGTCTAGTGATGAGCAGTGCGCAGTGAGCATCTCAAATAACTTAACGTTGGTCTTGATTGTGTGGATTCGTAGCGCAACAACACCTTCCTGCAGGAAGCGAACTACACTTCAGGACATGGGTTACTCTAAACCGCCTGAGGTGTGGTGTTGGGAACTGCCGCGATAATAGGGAACGATGGGGCTTTCTACAGGAGAAATCTGGTGCATGCGACTGCGGGGCAGCGCAGACCATGCAACATCTGTGGGAGTGCCCGTTGTGCCCTGTCACATGTACTGTGGAAGATGTTTTTGCCGCGTCTCCATGTGCTGTGCGCTTCGCACAGTACTGGAAATCAATATAAGTTTTCTGGTTTGACACGCTTAATAATAATAATTGTGTGGATAGAAAATGTTTGATACGAACGTGATAAAATGGGGTAAATTCTGTGACGGAACGATACGATCTATGATGTCATTTCTCGCGGCATTGAGGTTCAAATCGCATGATGAAATGTAAAAAAAGTGTTTTTTAACCATTGGGGTTGGAAAAAACTTCACAGTTTTAACCTAGATTTTAATGCACATTAACAATACAAAAAAATATCTCCGACTTTCGAGAAACGAGTTGCTGTCTTTCGGAAAAAAGATCAGAGGTGTTTTTCTCATTTTTTTCGAGAAATCTATACAAGATATAAAAAATCTTTTTCAGTCATTTCCTAGATAAAAGTTACATGTATTTATCCTACTTTTTTTTCGAAACATATTCATTAAGGTTGTTGAGATCAAAGGTTTCCCGTTTTTTGAAATTATTTGAAATGTCAATAATCTCATTTCATCTCAGTCAAGATTCATTAAAAAAAAAACCTACTCTGCATCGTAGAAAGTCTGCAAATTGTTTTCCATTCCGTTTGGTTTTCAGCAGCATAATATGAAACGTAGTTTACGATTATCTTAGGAATTAGTCTTCCCAGACTAGGACCAAATTGCCTGTTTTTTGTGTTACAAATTTCTCACAAAACTAAGACCAAAATCCTAAGAATACATATGATTTTGCTCCTCCCTATACTAGTGTTGCTATGTCGACGTCCTTTTATATTTCCGTTTATAGTTATATAGATAGGCAAACCTATGTGCCTATGTATTTTGAAGAGTTGTATTTACCCATAGGTAAATATTTGGTTAAATATTATATTAAATACAGAGAAATTAGACGGTTTATTGAGCAGTGGAATACATTATTAAATAAGCTTCTTTTCCATGTATTCGTGGAAAACGAACGGATTTTTTTAAGCTTAACTAATAAAACTTTTACATAAAAATTTCGTTTGCGTGAGGCAATGCTTATTCATAAATATAAAATTAATGTAATGTTTTAAGTATATTGGCTCATGCTGACTTAAGCCTTGGGGAAGGCTTTCGTCTAGCCTATCTGTCGTGACTATTTATTTATTAATTTATCCAATACCTTTTTTGTACTATAAATTAGAACGAAAAAAAAAACAGATGTAAGTATAATAGAGATATTTTAGGTACAATGGGTGATATTATCGCCTTTTCTACCGATTAAACTATTTTTCCATACGTTTCGATGAGTAAAATTAGACATATTGACTTTTTAAAAAATGCAAAAAAACGGCAGACCTTAGATCTCGACTACCTCAATTAATATGTTTTGGGAAAAAATAATCCCGAAATGGGGGAACATTAAAATAGAATAAATAAAACAGATCTACCACACTCAGAGAAATAACCAGTTGAATTAACCGAAAAAACAGTGAAAACAACTGTTTTAGTAGGTTAAATAGGAACCTACCGATCAAACAGTCGAAATAGCTGAGGTCAGTCAGTAAAATACGGGAGCGTTGATTTAACTGAGTGAGTTAAAAACAAGATGGCCGCCGTTGTCCAGCTGATTTCTAGAGACGTGGATTCTACTTAATAAAACATGGCCGCCCCAGTCCAGCTGATTTCTGGTAAGGTGGATTTAACTGTGACACAGTCAATCCTACTCGGTGATATAGTTAATCCTACTTGAATGATCGGTAGATTCCACAGTTCGATAGTTTGTTCTACTTACCTACTAGGTTCTTTCTACAAACTGTCTTAGTTAAAATACCTGTAGGTAGAAAAATAAAAAAGGGTTTTTAATTAGACAAATTGATTATGTATAAAGTATTTATTTGCACCGCAATTTTTTAAATGAATGTATGACATAGTAAACATGTACAATATTTATACACATAGTTATATACAGTGAAATACATAATATGTACAAAGTTAATGTTACATCATTTTTTTAATTGATTAAAATAGCTTTTGCATAACCATTGTATTTTACAAGTACTTAAAAGTAAAGATAAAATAATATCCAAAAACTTAGAGGTACTTAAAAACCACTATTTACAAAAATATTGTTTTAATTAGAACTTAAAATGTCTGCAGACCGCCTTGAAGCAGGTATCAACTTGATGAATAGGTATATCAAAGAATGGTCGGGCAAGCAGCGCTCAGGTTTGCACCGTCTTCGTCATCTGCAATAAATAAAAAGATATACTTATTATTAAACAATAAATATACTGATTTTACAACCTTTATGTACTGCTTTTATTTATTGTTTTACAGGGTAGAAACATTTGTTAAGGTACCTATGTTATATTATGTCAAGTGTGGTAGTTGTCTTGCTCTTCTCAGCCTTCTCGCGTCCTGTGTTGGACATAAGCCTCCCCCTTAGACTTCTACTGCTGTGTACTCTTGTGCCGACCGCATCCATCCGCCCCCGGCAATCTTCCTTATGTCATCCGACCACTTGCCTGGGGCCTACCAACGCTTCTTCGGCCTGTTCTTGGTCGCCATTCGAGAACTTTCTTAGTCCATCTAGCATCTGATGTTCGTGCTATGTGGCCAGCCGCACTCCACTATTGTCTAATAATAACTATGTATGTAGTTATATTTATGAACTAATTACCACTCTATTTATATTAAACTGCACATTGTTTCACAATTTGGTTTTAAAGATCGATAAAATAAGAATATACTAGATTAATCTTTTTTCAAATACGCAGACACTTCATTATATTACTTTGAGGAGAGATCTCAGAACACTTATACTCTGACGAGATGATACCGCGAACTGATTTCGCATGATTTGACTGTCACGCCCCTACCGACATTTTAACAAAGCATGATTATTTCTACTGATTAAAATCAGTAGAATTTACTTTTTAATTGAAATTAACTTGTTTAAAGGGTAAATTCAACTTACAAAGTCAGTAGAATTTACTTTTTAATTGAAATTAACTTGTTTTAGAGTAGATTCAACTTACTAAACATTAGAATTTACTTTTTAATTGAAATTAACTTATTTAAGGGTAAATTCAACATACTCAACAGTAGAATTTACTTTTTAATTGAAATTAACTTGTTTAAACGGTAAATTCAACTGATTCTATTTTGACCTTTTGTAATCAGTCAATTCAACTACTCTCATTTGTAAATCCAACTGTAATGCTGAGTTAATTCAACTGTTTCATGCGTAGAATTAACTTTTTCATCAGTAAAATTTACTGATTTGTCATTAACTTAGCATTTTTCTTAATCAGTTAAATATTTTTTGGCTCAGTGCAGTATCATCGTGAAATCAAATTAAGGATGGACGCGTTTTGAGCGGAAGAAATAGGATAGCGTGTCTGACAAATTGTATGAATGTGATGGAAGCAAAAGTTTGTGTGAGGATAGGGCAGTCTGGCGTTCTGTTCTCTCTGCCTACCCTGCAAGGGACGACGGGCGTGAGGGTATATATAGATAGATATAGAAATAAAATACAATTTCCAGTAATTCATTGTTACATAATTCTATTTGAGATTGTAAGGGGTGACATCTCGTCTGACGTAATGAATATTATCATTACTCATGGGCGTCGCCAGCTTCGAAGCTAGAGGGGGGAGCAATAAAATTTTGAAAAATTTATATAGCATAAAAAAAGTTTTTTTTTGTGAGATATAGTGAAGAAGGTCATGATGTTGTTTGTTTATTTGAAATATTTATAAAATACTTGTTGGAGTTGGAGTTGCCAGAGGTCCTGGAAGCTGCGAGTGACAGAGGCCTCTGGCGAAGATATACATATGCTTTGGGCCCCTGACCCAATCAAGGATAGACGCAGAAGAAGATGTATGTATGTATTTACTTTGCACAATAATATGCAGGAAAAAATATTTTTTACAAAAAGTGATAAAAAATAACGCCGTGACAATTTTTTTGATGAGGATTTTTATACTAATTTTAGAAACTTTATGTTATGATGAGAAAATGTGTTGAAGTGATGTGATTTTTTTGGGAATTCTTACCATTTAGTATGAAAACGTAAATACCTATTCCAATCTCTAGGGGGGCAGCTGCCCCCCCTGTCGACGCCCTTGTCATTACCACTTGAGATGCTGTCAGAATACTTAACACTAATTGGTGGTGATGGATCAACCCTCTTTGTGGCTTTGAATTCAATGAGAATTAAGCATTAGCTGCATTGGATTTGACAGATACGCTTATTGCCTGCCAACAAATATAATTTAAAAATCATAGAATAGTTTGAAAATCGATACTGAGTTATCCAAGATTTATTTTTCTTCTTCTTTCTCAGCCGTTTTAATTCCGATGCTGATCAAAGGCCTCCCCTTTGACTTTCCACGAATCCCTATCTTGGGCATGCTGCATCCACTTGCTTCCTGCGATTTGACTCAAATCGTCAGACCATCTTGCCTGAGGTCTTCCTACTCTCCTTTTGCTTGTTCTAGGTTGCCACTCGAGAATCTTTTGAGAACGTGTCCTGCTCAACTCAATTTTAAGGCAGCTGCGTCATTATTTAGAAAAAGATTTTTGGATGACTAGCGTGCCGATAGATGGATATTCACTGCAAAGGGACGCAAAAGTAGAAATGGGCTGGACAAATCCAGAAGCACAGAAGAGATAGAGAAATGGAGCCTATATTAAGCTGGATACAACGCACAAAAAATAGAAGCGTAGGACGGCCACAAAGATGACCTGGTCCCACATTTCGGTGTGATCTGGATGCATTCTGACAGAGTGACAAGAGACAAATGAACAAGGTCTTTGTCCGGATATGGGTAGAAATGGGCTGAAGAAGAAGAAGTTATCTCAGCAGATATACAGCAAAATATGAACCTTCCATCAGGTTTAAGGTCGATAGAACATTAGTCAATTCTAGTTTAACCATCTGCCGCGGTCGGAATTTGAACCCAGGACCTCTAACCTGAAACACTATTATTCGACCATTGTGCTGTACTGGTTAGTGACTGAGGAGACATGAAACGAGGATATATTTTATTGTATATAATCCCACAGCAAATGAGGGCACCACGTCGCACACTTTAAATAGATCGCGCTTGTTGACTTGTCAAGCGAAATGAAACCGCAAGACATTGTGAGATTGTACGCAATATTGTAACATATTTGAATGTTACAAAGTGGTTACAATATTACTTAGCATATATTATTAATATTCTACTACGTCTTGACTAACGAGGTCGCTCTGGCAGCCAGTGAGGTATAGTTAGATACTACCGCTATCCTATGTTGGGAGGTATACCCACTATTTGTAGATATACGTTAGTTGCTAAGTTCCCAACCTTTTTCTCTCGTTACCCCTAAGGCCTAATGTACGCTACTAATGTATGCGAATGTATATAGGTACCTACATTTTTAATATTACTTTCTCATTAGATACAATCTGCCATACCCCACTTGGAGAGCGCTAAATAGATTGAGAACTGGGGTGTCGTGCTGGAACAGTAACCTCAAAAAATGGGGATACACGGAGGACGACACCTGTGAGTGCGGGGACGTACAGGACAACCAACACCTACTAGTATGTCCTAAAGTCGGGGAGATATACGCGCGAGAAGATCTTATAAATGCGAATGACAGGGCCGTACATGTGGCCAACTATTGGAGGTTCTTGATTTGAGGCATCCGGTCACGGAAAGTACCAATGTTAGCGTCGGGAATTATAATTTGCCTATGATGCAAAATATATCAGTTCCCGTGAGACAATTTCTAGCAGAGCCGAAGCACACGGCACTAATGATTTGTAGCAGTCTATTCAAGCATTTGTAATACTCTTACAAATCAGTCATCCACTAGTCATCTACCTATGGTCATTATAAACCAGGCAGTCAAAATGAATACGCAATCTTTTGATCTTCTGTTAATTATCGCCCCTAATCCTATATCATATCGTGATCCTTCTCGGAACACGAGTAATAGGTACCCGGGGAGTACTACTAATTTATAGGTTGCGTAAGCCTAATTCTATATGTTAAGGAATCAATTTTACACAAGTGTATACATCATATATTTTGTGTGCATGTAGGTAATTTAGCGGTAGCGGGTAGACAGTGGGTCAGAAAGGCGAGGGATCGAAAGGACTGGAAACGAATGGAAGAGGCCTACATCCAGCAGTGGAGGGACCAAGGCTGACGAAGAAGAAGATGTAGGTAATTTGAAATCCTGGCTATGACACTGGCTATTAAAAAAATGATACATATCGTAGTTAAAGAGAAAAACAACTTTGAGCGCAAAATGGCATTATGCAATAGTGTTGCATAAAAACTAGGCACAAACCGCCGGGCACAAAAGTGTATAAATATTTTTCTTAAAAAAAGAAGGATCCTGGCTTGCATATACAAACCCAAATACTTTCCTGCACACCTTGCACCTTTCACACTTGCCTGTATCGCAAAGTTTGGAATACATCGCCAGCGCCGGGGTTTGTACCTGGCACCTCATGCTTGAGATACTGCCAATTAGTGAAGTGAGGATAGCAGCATTGCGATAAGCTCGTCCTAGTGAACGAATGTTATGATTTATATTCGTAATACTGTATTTTGTTCACCAAAAGTGTAAATAAATAAATAAATAAAATAAAATGAAGTTCCATAAACGCGTGTAAGTATCTACGCTATTGGAAAAAAGGGGAAAAGCATTTCTGTTAAAGAAAATCTTTTACGATAACATTGAGTAGGTAAAGGAAAGGAAAATATAAAGTTATAATAATACTCTTAATATGTGTTTACTTATCTTGTGGTAAATTCCGATTAACATTTTTATAGGACATAGGTAATGCATTAAGGGGAAGTTGGAGTACACTTATAGAGAATTTAATACGAGGTTTATGATAGAAATACGCCACAGTTTCTTAAGATAACGTACTTAAGGTAAGAGCTTATTATGTTCTACCCCATATTTAACCTGCGGTTTGGTAGTCTAGTGATGAGCGTTTGCAAGACCAAGGTGAGACCGGGGTGGTCTTGGTTTTGTTCTTGCATGCTCGGCCTTGGTATTGGTCTTGCTTGTAGTTACGAGTCTTAATCTCGGTCTCAGTCTTGCATACTGAGTTTTAGTCTTGGTCTTGCTGCAAAAGTCTTGCAAGACTCTTGCAGCCTTCCTGCAATTTGATATATAACACGGCTATGATACTTCAATTTTGAAATTAAAGTAATACGAGTAAGCGTAGCAAGGTTTTAATATTATTTAAAAAAATCATTACTGACGTCAATTAAAATTTAAAGGCTTATTTTTTTATTATTTATCAGTTCTATTGTCAGTTTCATAATTTATGATAATAATGTTATTTATTATGCTTCGTATCAGTACCTTATCTTTAATGTGTTATGATAAAATATTGCAAGACTAGCAAGACTCTTGGTTTGCAAACCAGTCATGCAAGGCTTTTGGTCTTGCAGGATCGGTCTTGGTCATGCACACTCGGTCGTGGTCTTGGTCTTGCACAGAAAAACAGTCTTTGTTTTGTTCTTGCAAGTCTCGCAAGACCAAGATTGCAAAACCAAGACTGATTTTGCTCATCACTATTTAGTACACGATAGCTGTCACTGAAAGAGGGTCTATATCCACCTTGAACAATTTCATTCTTGATTTGTTTCCTGAGAACGGACGTTAAGTTCAATGAAGGTTGAGATTAGGAGCCATGGAGTGCCTTCCATTATCGTTAATTTCTGAAGGATGTTGAAAACAAATCGGCTAAAAAACATTTTCTTCCGGGAAAATATTTTGATCAACGGATAATAAGGTTTAAAGAAAGTTGGGAGTAAATAAGTTTTAAGAGCTTACCCCTACATAAGTGGGTTATGTATTTAACAATTTGTTTTAAAACATTCCCGTTGAAAAAAAATCTAGTTATTTCCATTAATCACTTTCGTTTACTTTTCACTAAGAAATATTTTAACGACTTCTGACCATATAGTCTTGATGAATTCGGCTTAAATTTTCTGCTAATAAACCACCAAGGTGTGCCGGGCTAGAAACGCTCTCGACTGTTAAACCGTTGAGCGAGGGTTCGTTCCCGATGCCCACTTACTAAACTTCAAGACACAAGCTTTTCGAGCTTACTTTGAAGATGGCAAATATGTTATATTAAATAAACGCAGTTTTTTTTTAAATTTTATTAAAAAATAAGCTATACGGTCGGCCAAGAAAAGCGCCTCCTGAAAATCTTAAATTAACTGTTCACCTTTCCTATTACGAAAAGAACGGCGCATTAAAAATGACATAAGTACTGTAAGTAGTTTTTTAATCTGCTCTGATTGTCATCGTGTCTGTGTTCCTAAATACATTTTTGGTTACCTAGTTCAGTTGGTTGTACCGTGGATCTTCTAAACAGGAGGTGCTGGGTTCGAACAAAGGTCTACTCACTATGTTTACTACATTTCCGATTCAAGTTTTTAGCATTTTTTTTATTAAATTAATCTGGGTTTATCGAAATAAACAAATAAACCCAACTACACCTTTGTACACTTCACAGTAAGCTTGAAAAGCTTGTGTGGTGAAGTGGAGTTATTATTTTGTGTCTCTGTGTTTGTTAGATTTACATAATTTCTTTTTCATTTCATTTTATTCTATGCCATTTCTTTTCATTACCTAATTTATTTTTAATTTTCCCCTTTTATTTACTTTTTCTTTTTGTGTCTAGTTCCTAAGTATTTCATTAATTTTATTTTAAGTACCTGTCTCAAATACAAGTTATACCTAGACGGGCAATTTCTGGTAAATTTTATGTTTGTAAAAAATATGTGTATAAATAAAATATAAATAAAATGAAAAAATTCTCGAATGAATTCTATAAATAAACAAAGGATATCCGTAAAAACAAAATACGTGAAAACCTGTGCAAACATGAAAAAATGTTATACCTTTTTTGATATTTGCATTTCTGAGAACAGCCTACAATATACCTATAAGAATAGTCTATTTTAAATAGATTCACCTGGTTGATTAAAATTTGATATTAAGTGAGCGACTTTTCACCCCAGGTGCCGAATAGGTAATATAATAAGAGAATAGCAGAGATAAAGATAACATTAAAGCCAGAATGAGACAATTCTGAATTTTATTAATTTCACGCCAGGCTTTTGAATAAAAACTAAAAGGCTGCATCACTTTTAAACAAGTAGAATGAATATTGTTATAGAGAATGAAATATGCTAATGGATATTCCATTTTGCTCTTATCTTTTTCAATTTTGAAAAAAAAAAACGGTCATAAAATATTGTTTTTTGCTTAGTTGTGTGTTGTAACCGAGGTGTAACCGTATCATTTTTGAAATTGATTTGGAAACTATTTTATTTAGGATATTGTCATTTTTCAACAGGGTCCTAAAGTAGCTAATTAATAAACAGATAAACTAAAATTCATCTATTTAATTTAAATACATACATTTATTGAAGGACTCCCACGAGCTTAAGGCCCTCCGCATTCCCGGGTAGCACGGGCGCATATAGCGTCCTCTTTACCCGCACTTTTTGGCAAAATATTTTGGTGGGCTCAGGGTTAGCCAGAAGGGAGCCTCCCGACAAACCCCACCCCTAACTTACATTCTTTCGGTGTCCTTGTCCAAGGATGGAAACATATTTGCTATTATTTAATTTAAATATGGAACGACTTCTTAAGATTTTTTGGAACAGAAAATCCGAAAGGTAAGTATTTTATTAATATGTAGATGTTGAACTGATGAATTCAAGCCGTTCATTTTTATTTCCAAAGAAAAAACCAAATCTAACCTAAAAAAGCATTTAGGTAGCTAATACAATTTCTACTCTGGAAGGATGTACTGACGTAATGGTGGATCACAGATAATACAAAAGGCAGCCTTTATTCGGAATATTTTACATAAACACCAGGTATTCTGTCAGGAAATATCAGGCATAAATGGGTCTCAAAGTAAACCCCCTAATAGAAGCTAAAGGTATTTTTTTCCAGAAACCTCTTTCTGTATTACCTACCTCCATCATGTTCCGCTTCTGACGGACATATCAAGGACGTGGGAATTCTAGCGACGGGCAATTCATCGATTGTACGTTCGATTATATCGATAGTTAAAAAAAATCGACTAATCGATAGCACATTCGATTATATCGATCGTAAAAAATATACCCGTCCAATCTCAGGATTGTAGCAGAGCTCACACTCTTTTTCTATTTATTTTTTATGTACGAATCGGGTATTCATAAAACTTCTATAAGATATTTCACATATTTTTGTTGGATAAATATTTGAGCAAAGAGAATGTTGTGTGTTTTATACACACACGGCTTTTTCCGGTTACCCTTTCATTGGGAAATATCGAGATGATGTAGTAGTAGTAATACATAGTAAGAAATATCGCAATTCGATTCTGTTCGTGAAAGTCGATTACAATAGTCGATTTACACAAATCGACTGCAATTATCGTCTCGTGAGTGGCACCTACTATTTGACTTATCATAATAGTCACATTGCAACCATCGACAAAATTATCTGAGTATTGTTTAGCCCCTGCCTCTGTCGTTTGTATTAATTGCGCGCTACAGTTAATCGATTGAAGTTCGATAGTCAATCGTAAAAAAACAGTTGAAATCGATTGCAAATTACGAAAGACTTCGATAATTTCGACTGTAAAATAAAGCGCTATCGCCCATCACTAGTCGGGAAAAAGTTTTATCCACAGGTTGATGTTTAATTTTCAATTTATTTGCTTTCGTTATTTTGTGCAACATTTTTATGAGAAAAAAAGGTTTGTAATTTGCATTTATATTTTACAGCATGTAATTTTTCGAATACCTTAACCCTTAGAATGTTAACTAAAAGCGGATATCATAATATACTCGTAGCATGCTCGGTTTGCTCTAGATTGCTCTAGACCAGCGGTTTCCAATTTTTTGGCTACGGAACCCTAATTGATCTACCTCTTTTGGGGGAACCCCGTCTCGACAACAAAAAAGCAAATTTTCAAAAATTATATTTTAACACTCATGACACGTTTGCATGTTATCTTCGACCTGAAAAGAAAAACTATGTTTTTAGATAGAAATCTTAACAACATAGGGATTAGGAACTCAAGCGCCCTTGAGGTGGGAATACCAACAAAACGGCGCGACATAAATTGTCCATTATTATTATTATTATTATCACTGCTTGTCGAGAAGCTCGCCCTAGTGAGCATAATTTGTTATTATAAATATCCCTTAAATAATAAATAAATATGTATAGTTTCGGAATCTCAGCCGGGGTGAACTGAAATGGCGAATGTTTCTCGAGTGTAAAGTTATCACTTAAGCCAGCCGAGGTCGGTCGTAAGCCCGACAATGTTCATCCTTAATTCTTCTACACTGTTCTAAAAAATACTGCATTGTATATACGAGTAGGTACTAAGGAATGTATAAAAATCCAACGCTTTACAAGGATAATTTGTAAAACAAAATAATTCAAATTAGAAAGATCTTTTGATCTTACCTGTAAACTGGAACGTCGTCCTTGTACCAGACCACCAGGCTAACAGAAGAAGCGTCATTTTTTGACGTGACGTCACATGGCAATTCTGCCACACCCCCTATCAATGCTGTTATCTTGATTTCTTCAGCAGAACCTGGAAACAATAAGAAAAACTTATGAGGAGACTTATTTAGAGTTATTCGAGGCTGACCAAGACATGGATTGATATTGTCAAGGATAAATGCGTTTTGAGTAAGAGAGATCGGAGAATGTCATAAGGGGTATTTGTAAATACGGTCGTCTGACGTTCTGTCATGTCTGCCTACCCCGTAAGGGACGTGGCGTGAGATAAGTTCAAAGATAGAATTATGTGGATGTACGCATCCGTGTGTCGTGCATATTTGACTTTGATAAGCTAAAACACAATCACACAACTGTCGCTGGTTACGCCGTACTGGGAAAAGCTGTGATGGTAAATATTTATAGAAACAAACACCTGTTATCTCGATGTTTTCGATCGTTGGTACTTGGTGGAAATCCATTTTTAAGAAAAGAAAAACAAATATTTAGATTAAAATCCACAAAAAATGACTTTAGCTTTCGCGACTAGTATTCGAAGATTAGCACCCTCATCATCAGGCGATTGTAAATGAAGTAAAAAAACTTTATTCACAATCGCCTGATGATGAGGGTGCAAATCCTCGAAAACTAGTCGCGAAAGCTAAAGTCCTTTTTTTTAATTTTAATCTAAATATTCGTTTTTCATTTTTTTCCCTCAAACATCTGTTAATCTTTGCCATCACAGAATATCACTAGAAAATGTCCAAATTTTGAACAGTGCGTGAGCCAAGTCACCAAATTATTAGGCAATATCTTTACTAATATTCTTCCATAACTTAATACTTTTCGGTACTGCAGAAAGCGTATATGAAAAGAGAAGTGATAATATATATTATTATTATGTGAGAAGACAACACTTCTAAGTAACTTGATATACATTTCCTTAATTCTTCTTATCTTTCCCCTTTGCGAGAAAGTTCTCAAAGCCGATATAAACTTAATTATTGACATCAATAGTGCGGAGCTATACCTACACCTACATACATAAGTAGCTTCTACTACATCTACATAACAATGAACTTATGTAGATACAACCATCTTTCTACAATACTACCTTCTAACCGTGTGTAACTCAGATTTGAAAAGGTTCAACGATTCAGATCTCCCTCAAACGAGTCGTGGAGTTGCAGTTCACACCTAGATCGTACGGCTCACAGTTCACTGATGATTCAGTGATTCGCAATGTGAAAAAAACGACTCAACCTATATTATTATTATACGTCTCAACAGTTCGCAGCTCACAGCTCACAAACCATCTGACCAACTACTACATGGCTCTTTCTTGTATGTTTATACATGTACTTAAACTATTCACTAGTTCCCTTGATAGTACACGATGCGGTCACTTTGGTATTTATATATACTTTCCCAAATCTGCGATAAGTTCGCCCTAGTGAACAATACTTTATAATCTGTTTTGTATTCATTTTTAGAATAAATTAATAAATACTATCAGTATGGTATTTCTAGTATCAAATGACGGTATCAAGGGGAAAGCGCAAAAGCTGCGAGTTGCTGAGACAACTTTTGGGCTATAAGCGGAACCGGGAGCTGTGAACCGACTCACGGTTCTCTTTCTTTAAGAGAGAGCAAGATCTGTTTGACAGATCTTTACAAAATGAGGCGTTACTCACGACTTATATTTTCACAATCGTAGGTAGTGTAGGTAGGGAAAGCGTTTGAAAAATTTAGGAAATTATTGATCCTTGTAATCGTATCCCGAAATGAATTTTGTAGTAGGTAAGATAAATTTTTGGCTATGATCCGTGAACCGGCTCACGGTTCTCTTTCTTTAGAGAGAGCGAGATCTGTTTGACAGATCTCTACAAAATGAGGCGTTACTCACGACTTATATTTTCACAATCGTAGGTAGTGTAGGTAGGAAAAGCGTTTGAAAAGTTTAGGAACTGATCCATCCTTGTACTTTGCAGGAACTCGTATCCTATCAAACAGTTAGTGTTGCGTGTTTGTTAACACAATGTGAAAACTTTCAATATGGGGAAGGAAGGGATCATATGTGATTCTCTGTTGAAAATTGCTATGAAGTGTAAAACGAATTAAAACTAAATACATGGTGTTTCCTTTTATTACCGCTATTACTATTACTGTTATACCATCATGGTATATCTCAATAATGACGTTAGCAGTGAATATCGAGTGTTTTTTTCTTCTTCTTCTCCCTAGCAAATATTAATCGTACATGGTGGTGGGTTCTGCTTTTCGTGTGTTTCGCCGCCACTTTGCTCTTGCGCATCCTCCGGTACAACGTCACTCTCTCTCATGTCCTGCCTCACCACTTCTATTTTAGGTGAACAAAATAAATTAATATGTTATCATCCCCTCATACCAGCTTTTAGCTGTATGGGGACCTGTCACCTCAATGAGTATGTAATTTAGTGTTGTAACCATTATTTGTAAACTGTACATATTTTTCTGAATAAACTTATTATTATTATTATTTCCAAATCAACTTTATTAACACAATAGTATACAAAATTTTTCAGCTCTATATAATACATTCGTTTAAACCAAATAATATATAAAAACATGTTAAAATAAAAAATTACAAAAATATAAAATAAATAATAGTTAATAATATTAATACAAAATTTAAAATAAACAAACACATCACATAGAACTAAAAACATTTTACCATACTAATGGATGTCCCCCTCTCCCACGATGTGCAATAGAATGCACTTATCATGAGAGAGTTTTTAACCCCCGTTTTCACCAACTTTTACCTAAGAAGGAGACCCCTAAGAAATTTCCATACAAAAACAGAGATAATATTCTATTTTTTGACACGCAGGCCTACCAACCACACCCTAATTCCATACAAAATGCAACACGCAACTCACCTAGCCTGGGCAGAGATATTTGGGCACCTAACGTAGGTGAGTTGCGTGTTGCATTTTGTATGGAATTAGGGTGTGGTTGGTAGGCCTGCGTGTCAAAAAATAGAATATTATCTCTGTTTTTGTATGGAAATTTCTTAGGGGTCTCCTTCTTAGGTAAAAGTTGGTGAAAACGGGGGTAAGAGCTATAGAGAGAGGAACCTTCTAACAATCCTGCAAGATGATAGTAGGACAGCCTTCTGCATGGCGTATTGAAGCCCACCATGCAATCCAAGCTTCTCAAGATTTACTTTGAGACTCTTAGGAATGACACCATTTGTGGACATCACTATAGGAATGATGACAGTGGAAGGTGTTCTCCACATCTCCATAATTTCATGAGCAAGATCAAGATATTTGGTAATCTTGTCTTGCTCAGCCTTATGGAGATTTTCATCATGTGGTATAGTGATATCCACAATATAGGTCTTTTTTTCCCTACGATCAACCAATACAATATCCGGTCGATTAGCTGGAATTGTACGATCGGTTTGTATTGGTCGATCCCAGTACAACTTAACAATGCTATTTTCAAGCACCGACAATGGTTGATATTTGTAATATTCAGTTTCTTCATCGAGTAAACCGTATTTTAAAGCCAATCTTTGGTGAACTATTTTGGCAACCTGGTCATGTCTCTGCAAATATTCAGTGCCACACAAAAGAGAACACCCCGACATAATATGTCGTAATGTCTCTCCCATCTGACCACAAGCCCTACATTTATCAATTATATTTGGTTGTTTCATAATGAATTTTGCATAGTTATTTGTTACAATGACTTGATCCTGTATTGCACAAACAAAACCTTCGGTTTCACCAAATAGATCACCAAACCTTAACCAATTGATTGAGTCTTCAAAACATACATTTGTAGATGTCAGAACTTGGTGAAAACGGCCATGAAGAGATTTACTTTTCCATATGTCTACTCGATTTTCAACTGACATTGTCGGTAGTGAAGCACCAGGATTCGAGAGACATAAAGGTGTGTACCTCAAATCACAATCTATCAAGTCCTCATAGCCTACTTTACTCCTATGAGTTACAAAAAATCTCTTTAAAGACTCTACCTCATTATTATGTAAATTCTTTAAATTAAGTAATCCTCTGCCACCATTTTTGCGAGGAAGGTAAAGTCTCATCATGGAGGATCTAGGGTGATGAATTCGATATCTTGTCATTGTAGTACGCACCTTTCTGTCTAGTGTGTCTAATTCCGTTTGGTTCCATTTTAAAATACCAAATGAATACAAAATTACTGGAATTGCCCATGAATTAATTGCCCTAATTTTATTATGTCCAGAAAGAAGTGATTTAAAAATTAATTTGCATCTAGAGATGAAACGCGCTTTTACATTATTTTTTAAAAATACATGATCAAAACCCAGTGATTCATTTATTCCCAAATATTTATAGGTTTCATTTAATGTAAGATTTGGTAAATTTACTGTGTTATTAATCACTTCATTTGTTTGTTCGATAACCCCTTTTTTAACATTAATTATTGCACATTTATCCATACCAAATTCCATTTTGATTGTATCACTAAAATCCTTTGTTACTGAAATTAATTTATTGAGATTATTTAAATTTGATGAAAATAATTTTAAGTCGTCCATATAAAAAAGATGAGAAAATTTACAACCACCCCTTTTGAGCTGATAACCACATTGAGAATTTTCAATCAATGCACTTAAGGGATTCAATGCAATACAGAACCAAAGCGGACTCAGACTATCACCTTGGAATATTCCTCTATTTATGTCAATCGAATCACTAACATAACCTTCCGATGGCGTTGAAATAGATATTTTTGTTTTCCAATTAGACATGCAATATTTTAAGAAATTAATAATTTTAACATCAATTTTGTAAATTTCCAAAATTTTTATTAACCAAGAATGAGGTACCGAATCAAACGCTTTTTTATAATCTATCCACGCCATCGAAAGGTTACGTTTTTTGTGCTTCACTTGCTCGCAAATAACACTATCAATCAGAAGCAATTCTTTGGTTCCACGAGATCCCTGTCTACAGCCATTTTGCCTGACCGATAAAATGTTGTTGGTCACAGAATGATTTTTGATTTTATTTGCCAAAACAGAAGTAAGTAATTTATAGATTGTTGGTAAACAAGTTATTGGCCTAAATTGATTGGGTTGAGATGCATTATTAATTTTTGGAATCATATAAGTTATACCTTTTGTAAAAAAATTTGGGAGAAAAAAGAAATTATCATGACAATGGGTTAACTGGAAGAAATCGCAGCAATGTGATAAGTTCGTCAACAGTCTTTACGATTTATCTGATTGTACGCTTATATTGCTGTAATTTTCTGAGTTTTTAAATTGAAAAATAGGTAATAGATATTTCAATGTTCGTTCCCTAGGGAGAGCTTATCTCAATTCAGCGATCTCTGCCAGCTAACTCCAACATTTACACAATTTATTTTATGATATTTTAGTATTTTTATTAATAATACGAGATACTGATCCGAGCCTTTTACATACACACTGATATGCATGGATTATAATATTTTTATTTGTTATAGAATGTATTCACTAGGTCGAGCTTTTCGCAAAGCACGATTTATTTAAGCTAACTTTAGCTTTTTTTTTTTAAATAAAGGATCTGGGCTTACATACACAAACCCAAATACTTTCCTGCACACTTTGCACTGGGCTGAAAGTTGTATCGCAAAGTGTGGAATACATGGCCAGTGCCGGGGTTTGAACCTGGCACCTGCCCCTTGAGAGACTGCCGCCTCAACCAAACGCGCCAACCATACACTCAAATAATATAGGTTTATTATTCTTTTATTTTCCAAAACAGTACACCCTGTAACGATGTGTTACGCATCCACCATTGTCTATTATACGAGAAAGTAAACTACCTATGTATATGAAATTCCATACAAAACTTGTTCAATTATAAATCCAATCTATTGCTAATTCTTTCACACCGCATACACCCTCCCCTCCCCTTTCCGCTACATGAAATCATTTTTAGTTTTCACACTTTTTTATTTAAACTTTGCACATTTTGTCCATTGAATGGGCAGCGTTGATTACGTTAGATTCGTACCTATCCAGAAAATTTCTGAAGGTTCGAGTTTTGTTTGAAACTTCACTATTATACAGTCGGTCAAGTAAGGGTTGGTTTCGGATAAATAGGGTACAAAAATTTTGTTGACATTTCAATGACATCACGTGGATTTCAAACGATATATATTTTCAGGTGCCCGAATGGGCCTTCGGACGATAAAAAAAAAACTATAAACAAATCTCATACCTAGTGTTTAATTATTACATTTGAGAAATAGACTTCCACCATGTACCGACGGTTACTAAATATACTTTAAAAAAAAAAAGGGTAGATACGTTGAACCTTCCCCCAGTGAATAACCGTAACATATCTTTTATATCTTATATAGGTTCCTCAAAAAAAAAATGTAAAAAACGCCTCTGTTTTTTTTCCAAAGACAGCCAACTCAATTGATACCAGTTTTTTGTCTTTGTTTTATTTTTGGAAGAATTTCTATATAAAATGTAATAAGTATAATATTATTATAAAACATTCCTACATACTTAAGTTCTTAAGTAAAATAATTAATTAAATACCTCAAATCTGCGAGTCTAATGCTGGTAATTTGGAATTCCATAATGAATAAGCAAAATATCCTAAACAAAGTTGTTTTCAATAGAACTAACGTCTTTAATAAAATAGTTTAGGTTTGTTGCTAGTACCTTTACTTTTGGCTGTGAAAATTGTTTGGTCGGAAAATGTTGATGAAAATTGTAGGGTACAAAGGTGATATGAACGAATTTGAATAATTGGCGTATGTGTGTGTGTGTGTTTGTGTGTGTGTGTGAGGGTGTGTGTGTGTGTGTGTGTGTGTGTGTGTGTGTGTGTGTGTGTGTGTGTGTGTGTGTGTGTGTGTGTGTGTGTGTGTGTGTGTGTGTGTGTGTGTGTGTGTGTGTGTGTGTGTGTGTGTATTTTATACATGTTTATACATGGATAGCATTCAGCCTAGTGCAAGGTATGCAGAAAAGTATTTAGGTTTGTTTGATGCAAGCCCAGATCCTTTTTATTTAAAAAAAGTAAAGATACAATTCCTTTCAGTTCTCGTATTCATTTTTTTTTTCAATATTAATTTTTAGATTGTTTACACAAAAAGACTCTTCTAATATTGTACTTTTTTGTTATCTTAACAGTTTTGTTTCATCGCTTGTATTGTTTTAACATTTAGTCAGAACAAATATACAAGACCGTGTAACGATAGGGCAGGCTGGTGTTATTTCCTGTCTGCTTACCCCGCAAGGGACGCGGCGTGAGAGTAAATACTAAATATAGATAAGTAGATAGATAGACAAGTGAGTAATATTACGAAAAGAAAATATACAAATTACGTAACGATTTCTTCAATGATAAGATTTCTAGATTAACGGAAATTTTTGAAGCTGTACACGGACAAAAATTTCAAAGTCATTTTGGAATGTACACTGAGAACATTTTTTAAGAACGTTCTTTTTTCATTCACTGAATAATTTATTCTCTAAGATTTCCAAGTATTTTGAAGATTAACTCAGGAACAAAGGACTTCTGTAGAAACAGACTGGAATAATTTATGTGGAAAAGGAATACTTTAAATATTTCAGCCCCAAAATTATTAAAATATTGTAATTCACTGCGGTCTTGGGGTAATCAAATTAATTAGTGTTTGCGAATAAATGTAAAATATTTCAAATACAAAAATGTGTATTAAACAAACTCCTCTTCATAGACATTTCATTCGGATGCCAGAGGAGCGGCTTCCGTTAAAAGCTCTGGAAGCCAAGGGTGCAGGCAGAAGATCGGTGGGCCGCCCCAGATATAGCTGGCAGAAGCAGGTGACAAAGGTGTGCGAGAAGAGACTGTGGTTGGAGTGACTAGAGGTCCTGGAAGCTGCAAGTGACAGGGGCCTTTGACGAAGATACACAGATGCTTTGAGCCCTTGACCCAACTAAGGATACAAGGGGATCAACAATATGATTTTAAATCTCTCACGCTTAACTAAAGAAGGTTTCTATTTTTATGTCGTACCTATAAGTGAAGTATCTATATTCCGAAAAAAATCTAATAACTCTACTTAAAAGACGCAATTAGAAGTGAAATCTCATCAATTCCAGTGGGAATGTTGGAGAAAGTGATGAAAAACTTTGGCGAGCTCCTCCAAGAATCGATCTCCATGCACGGACGCCATCTATCGGACATTCTGTTACACACGAAAGTTTTTTTTATATCCAATAAAATTTGCAACAACTTTGTATCCATTTCATCCCTTTACCTTACAAATTAACATTGTGGCGTCAATTTTAAATGTGGTCCTTCAAAATCCGCCACCCGTTATTAAATATTTTAGAGAAAGCAGTTATGAAGACATTGATATTACAGAGATAACATAAATCCAGGTGCTAAGGATAAAATTACCTCATCAAAATTGACAAAAATGCACTGAAAATTATAAATTTTGATAATAGCACTTATTAAAAAGACAGGGTTTAAATTTGATTATTTTACGTTTGACTTTCAGAGGGGAGTGAATATCCATTAAAAATAATGATAAAATGAATTCTGTATAACAAAAGGATTTTAAAAACTCAATTTAGGAATAAAAGCTACGTACATAATAAATTTCTTTATTTTATTAATATTACTTCGTTCTCTTAGGCCCCTGGGACCCTGGGAAGGTGTAGACACAGGATATTTCATTCAAAATGAACTTGTATACCTATTATGTGTATTGTATTGTAAAATCTTTCCTTACATTTTTTTGATCATTCGTCTTGGGGAAATAATTTATTTACTACACACTTTTATTAAACTTCATATTTCGTTGTTGTTGCCTGCATCTACATTAACATCTTTCCCGGTACATTGATATTTTATTTGGGTACAAATTTCGGATACAAATTAAAATTAATTTCAGATTTTTAAAATAAACTAATCTCCAATTATTGATTAAAGGATAGGTAACCTACATAACTTCAAATGCCGCGCTCCATTAGTTGATAGCCAGTTTGTTTGTTCGCCCGTCAATTAGTTAAAAAAAAAACAGTACATTTCTAATATGCATTTCAGTTTTTTTTAATTCAGGAATCTATAAAAGGTATGCCTTACATAAAATCTGTTACGTCAATTCCCTGGAAGAAGGTTCAATGTGTCTATCTTATTTTTTTACAAAGCATATTTAGTAAGGTATATTTTGTTCTGAAAAATTCCCTTCTTTGTGACACCGAATTTCTTAAACGTTAAAGGTAAGGTTTTCCTTTATTTCATTATGTGATTCAGACTTTTTTTATGTGATTCGTGTCTCGGTCACAAGTAACGACTGCGGCCTCGAACTTCTCAAATCGTAAATGCGGGCAGACCCTCAAATTAGGTATGTAATCAAACGGCTACCCGTACAATATAAAGCATCCACCGCCTATATACCTAATCACAATATAAATAAAATGACTCCTTAAAAGTTTAACATACCCAGCACTAGAGCTGTGTCGTTTTCCGGTCAACAGTTAATCTTCAACACTGTTGACATAGAAGTATGTTCTCTGCTGACGCTAATCAATGTCTGATGTATTCCAAACGCGCGAGAAGAAAACGAATGAACTAAAATTCCCGCGCGACGGTTTACCGTGAGCAGGAATTGATATATCGACAGAAAAATATTTCCCTGCTAATGTAAATTGTACGTAAAAGCTATACGCCCCTTTCCTGCAGCACGCGCATCGGAAAGCAAACTAACCAAATATTATTCTTCCAACATCATTGGTCAATGGTCAGCAGAAAACAAACGAACGAAATATTATTCTCGCGAGATTATTAGTCAGTTTTTAAAAGAAAACAAACGAAGGAAATATTATTCTCTCGTTATACAGACAGCGAGAGCTATCACATTGACTATGTACTCGTAACATGGAGTTAATCGGAGTTGAATTACGGGAACCGATCGTCTTAACAGTAGCTAATAATCATGTTAATTAAGTTGATACCTACCACCTCAGTATAGTTAACAGTAGCAATTTACGTTGACTGTTAATCAAGGTTAACATCAACACTTAATTAATTAAGTAACTTTGATCAGCACAAATTCCCAGTACTACCCAGAACCCACCTCTCGTTGTTGTATAGAAAACGACTATTGAAAATATCCAACTACCTCAACCCCTAAGCTTTAAACCGAGAGAGAGGATGAGAACAAAAGGGTTGCAAAGTTGATAAACAGTATGGGGTGAGGCTTCATTTAGATTGGGGTTGGATTAAAAAACTTTAAAGAGCTATCGAAAGAAAAGAGGTGATTTTGTTTTGAAACTTTCAGATAAGAACTTTGTCTTCCATCTTCAATACGCCCGCTATAATCAACCTTTTGTTCACGTGATTGAACAACTTTAATACCTACCTTTTTGAACAATACCTACATAATTTATCGACCGTCTAACGCCAAGCTACAGATCCCTTACTGGGTAGACAGAGGGGAGAGAAAACAGACTATCTTTTCTACATTTCATTTTTTCTTTCTTTCTTCCTTGCTTCTTCCCAGTTCACCTGGGGTCGACCCTTCAGTACGCAGTCTCCAAGTCTTTCTGTCTTGTGTCATCTCACTGGTCAGCAAAGGGTCGTGTGGGGTCATATTGTATGATAGGTCATTCTTCTTACTCCACTTCACAGTGCAAGCTTTCTTTGAAGTGTAAAAAGATGTCTTCTTCTTTGCCTTGGAGAATGACCTTTCATACAATATGACACATGACACCACACGACCCTTGGATCCTCCTGAAACCCCTTACATCTTTTTTGTCTCTGGAGAAAGCTGATTCATTTTTGCACAGAATCGTATTGTCACCGAGATTACATCTAAGTGGTTAAAAATGGTTTGCTAAATTTGCGGACAGACGAAACAAAAAAAAAATCTAGCAAAAACTCCATAGTAAAGTTGGAACTTGTAAAAAACATCGTGCAGTAATGTTCATAATTGACCAAACCAACTATTCAGAATCATGACATGAATTTAAACTACAAATTATATACTCGTACACGGCTAGTGCTTGAAAAAACCTCTCTGAGGCTTCATTTACAGTGACAAAAGCTGTTTGTATAACGAATATGAGGTGAGACCTATTGTTCTACTTGGAACAGGAAATACAATAGTTTTTACATGACGGCTTATGGGGTTTAATGGTCGGTATTATTTATGTCAATTAATTGGTGAATAAGACTTAATAGGATGAATACTAAATGGCGATTAAAAGCATGTTCCGTGTGTGTAGTTAAATCTATTTTAATAGCATTATCAGGCCATAACATCAGGTACACCGGCCTGCCCATCACCATAGCTGAAGAAATGTGAGAGGTCGTCCAAGAAACAGTTATGTGGACCAGATTATTGATTGTCGAGAGACAGGACGGTGTGGAAAGAAAGAACTGAAATGCTTGATACAAATCAATCTGCAAGGTTGTATCCACGTCATCATAAAGATTGAACATCGAATTGTTTTACCTGCTTCGTAGTAGGTATACAGTTAAAAATTTAATGTATCTGAATGGTATATTCACAGAATTAAAATGAACTGTCTGACCGTAGTAAGATATACAATAGTGGGACAGCTCACAGATGGCCACAGGAGTTTTCCTTAGTTCAAATGTTATGCATGTCTTATAAATTGTAATAATATAGCATCCGTCATTCTGCGCAAATCATCCACAGCCAGACTGAAATGGTTTGTGCAAATTGAAAGAATGAGTGACAATAGGATCATAAAAATAATGTATGTGTAGGATGTATGAGTATGAGGAGGGTATTATTTAAGCACGGATGTGCACTGTGCAAAAAGCATAGACATGACGAATTCCATGAACGTGAAGGAATCAAAGAGCACAGGCGGCAGTCTCTCAAGCCGGAGGTGCTAGGTTCAAACCCAGGCGCTGGCGATATACTCCACACTTTGCAATACAGGCTTTTAGCCTAGTGCAAATGCAAACTGTGTGCAGGAGGTTTTGTGTATGCAAGCCCATATCCTTTTTTTAACTATAAAAAATTGTAACGTGTGACAATCCGAATGAGAAGTTCGATTACCAAAGGTTGATAAAATATTTCCAGATTTTTAATAAAGGAAATGAAAAAAGTGGCAATAACCGTGTTGGTTGCTTTGCACTTTTATTAAACGTTATATAAGAAAGACGATGAGAGTCGCAATTTCCATTGCATAGTACCTACTCCATTAGTTACTTATGCAATATGCATGCACTGTGCACAGCAGCCATTGTTACTGGCCGCGATATTGAGAGATTATCAACTCAATATTGGTATCGGTTGCTATTATAAGTATTCATGAGATATTGCCTTTTCAATTCAAATTCAAAATTGTTTATTTAACGAAGTTATACATCTCTTATAAACACATCAATATACTCGTAGTTCGATTCGAACTTCCAAACTACTCTTCAATATAAAGTCACCGCCGCACGCTTGTGAGGATCCACATTTTTTTGTATATATGAGTAAAAGGTCATGTGGATGGAACGCGTGTCTTGGCTCGTGTACGTAACCGACCACTGAAGACTTTTTTCTCGTATCTCATTTGACATAAGGAGACCTCGTGTATTGGAGAGGAGTTCCAAAACAATCGAAGAGTTTTTACGTTAATTTAAAAATTGCGAAGACACAAATACATTGCAAGTATTTCAACAAATATACAGTGAAGAATGTGCGAAACTGAAAATAGCCCCTCATTATAAAAGGGGCGTTCTGAACTCTCTGTCTACCCCTCAAGAGGCGTGAAGGTATCAGGCACCATAAAACATAGCCAAATAACCAAAGCCAAATTGTCCTCAAATATCGAATAAAAATTCTGTTTCTAATGCCTACGTCACACGTTTGCCTAGCGTTGACGAGCGAAGTGTTCATGAGTAACAAATGTTGATGACTGTGCAGCGGCTGTGCACTGGGGTTCATCTTGACTCGTAGAGGTAACCGAACGTATCGCCTTTTTACGTCGACGTTCGGCAAACGTGTGGCGCCTGCATAACATTTCCCCCGCAAGCAACCAATACAGTCCTTAATTCCGTGCATGCGATTTTGAACGTTAAACACTCGGGAAATGTTTTCCGGATACTCCGCCCCTAAACATTATGTTCGCAAACTTTTATAGTCAGAACATTTTCTATATAAAATGTTTGATAGAAATAATATCTGTAGGAAGAAGTACAAGTATTTGTCATTGGTATTTATCGTCAGTTGATATATATTACATTATCTGGTAATCTAGATATAGGTGTAATAATCATGGAAGCGATTTCCATTGCACTATTACTATATATTATTTATTTTTATGGAAGGCTTTTGTGGAGCACCATACTACAGTCATATTTCACCCCACACCTTCAATCTATTCCACTTCAAGGAATAGGGATTACAATGCCGTTCAATATCATCGATTATCGATAGTTTGTACATATTTTTTTAAAGGATCTGGGCATGTATTCACAATTCCAAATTCTTTCCTGTACACCTTGCCCTAGGCTAAAAGCCTGTATCGCAAAGTGTGGAATACATCGCCAGCGCCGGGGTTTGAACCTGGCACCTCCTGCTCGAGAGACTGCCGCCTCAAGCAACTGCGCCATCCATGAACTCATTACAATGCTTAATCGAACATTTTTCTAAAGCTAAAATTGTATACGCGACTTAAAGTACACTTATACGAACAATTTTTCGAGCAATAATTGCGGCAACTCATGCAAATCGCAAACTAGATCTCTAAAAATATCTACAGATCCAGCGAACATAGGGTCATGCTGCTGCTGTGGTTTGTCTCCATGACTGAGGGTCGCGACTCTCACTCCCTCAGTTGACAATCCTCTTCCATGAGCCTCTGTCCATGGCCAGATGTGCGGCTTCGTGTAGAGTGGTATTGGTGGCTGCTCTCACTCGGTCGCTGCAACGCATCGGCGATCTGCCTCTCGGTCTCCTGCCTTGCATTACCGTTCTTTCTAGGGTCATATATAATAATAATAATATGGACAATTTATAGTGCGCCGTTTTGTGGAGCAAGTCCACCTCAAGGGCGCCTTTTTCAATTCAATAAGCTAACCTAAGTACTTACATCTACTTATTATAAACTATCCTAAACGATTTTTTGAACAGGTGGGTTTTAAGTTGGCTCTTGAATTCAGCAGTTGTTCTCGCTTTTATGATGTGTACAGGAAGTTAATTCCAGGCAGAAGGCCCCGCTGAGCTGAATGCTCTTCCCAGATATTTAGGCTTGTTATTAATATTGGGCTCTACCAGCCTACTGCAAACATCCGTTCGTGACCTAATAAGTTATACCAAACTTTCCATCGATTTCATCACCAAACTTTCAGAGTCATCGACGCGTTATTTTCATCTGTAGTTGTAGAACCTACATACGTTAACGTTCATAGCACATATCGTGCAGTGTGAAACTAATCGACAACTTATACAACGACTTGAAGTATATCGTAAATCTTTCGGAAAAGTTTTTATAACAATCTTGATACGATGTGGATGGATCGTGCGGAGAAGAAGAAGAATAGGAGAAAGAAGACATATTGATTTATTTCCTATGGTAGATTATGATAATCTAACTCTCTAACTCTCAACTATAAAACTAAAGAACTACATATGATGCTACGTACAACAAGCACTAACTGGGTATTTTTTTCAAGAATTAATGAGAATTGTTATTGAGAATCCAATTCGTTGAACCTAAATTTTGTGTTTACCATCGATGGTGAAGGGTCTGTATAGACAACATCGAACTTCACTTTTATTTCAGCGCGTGTTTTTCCATCCAAAAATGAAGAGCCATATTCTGATCGATTTTGTTCTTTTTCCATTTTTTCGAGAAACACTCAACAGGGGTCAATAAATTGGCTGCCAAATAATAACTAATCCACGAATCGGTCCGAAATTTAGTATGAGATCGTTTGAAAGATGGTTCCATACGATGGTAATATCATTTTCCCTCAGCACAGCCACATTTATTCAAACACCGATGTTCAATTTACATAGATGTCTCTGGCAGAACGGGTATAACGACTTTTTGTCTATGACCACGTTCTGTCAGAGAGCTGTCATATTCGTGTTGGCAACACTCTTCCCGTTGGCGTGCATTGCATTTGATTGCATTAAGATTATTGTTGTGTTACGAAGTCGTGTTTAACATTTTAATAAAAAGACCAAGTTTTGCCAAGTACGCTGTCTTTTATTCCACAATCCAACGATATCGCAATAATCATTAAACATCCGGCTCGAAGGACCAAATTTAGACTTATTGATCCGCCCTCGTATGTCTTCATTCTGATATTCGATGAATAAAATAAGAGATAGAAATACTCATATGTACAACTATAATAATATGACATAGGTACCTTCATCTCGTAAAATACATATTGCATTTTATAAGAAACGTTTCACCACGTTTATGAATAAAACATGAAAAATATAAATAATTTAACAGAGCGAGGAAGAGAAAAAAAACAAAAATATAATAGAGCTTATCCTTCGGAAATCTTTGTGTTTCCTCAATGACCCAAGGACAATGATATAATCCTGCCGTTTCGATAATGCCGAATTTACCCGCTCGATTTCCGCCATACGACTAAGCCGTACGGTGAAAATCGACCGTGTATATTATAGACAATAGACCATGCGGGTGACTCAAATCGCAAACGCCAAAGTAAAGTAGGTTTCGAATAAATTGCTGTACGGTGAAACTCGACCGTGTAAATACCAAATCAATAATCGAATCGAATCTAAACTACTGAACACTTAAAAACCAAACACTTTTCCCACACGGTTTACGTTAGTTTGTCTAAAATCGATTGGTCTAAAATAAGAAGAAAGATAGGCGAATCGATTTTAGAGGAATTGATTTGAGACCAAATGATTTTGGACGAACTTACCGGACACCCTCCCACACACAAGTCCTGCTTTAGTTGGAGAATAAATAGAAATTGAAACTGAATCGATCGCAAACGCCAAAGTAAAGTTTCGACATTTGCCTCGCAACTAGTCCGTATGGTGAAAATTGACTAGGACGCATGTGACTAAAATGGCAAACGCCAAAGTTAAATGAGTTTAGACTTATGCCGTAAACAACGTCGACCGTTGAAATCGATCAGTCGATCAGTCGTTCGATCAGTCAGTCGATCAGTCGTACTTCAATAATTTTTAATGAACTTGGGTTCAGCACAGAAAATAGCTATTCTGCTCAACATTTTAGAAGAAGGAAAATCCCGCGGGCTTAAGGCCCTCCACATCCCCGGGTAGCTCAGGCGCATTAATAGAGACCTCTTTACCCGCACTTCTAGCAAAATATTATTAAGAGGTGGGCCCAGGGTTAGCCTTAAAGGAATTTAGAAGAATATGACCTAGTAGCTTGCGATTTTAACTGTTTATGTGATCTAGCTACGCGGCTCTGTGAGGCGATTTGGTAAGCGAATAGCTGCGCGGCGAAAATCGTCCCATGTTAGTCTCGCATTAAAAATGTTTGATACAATTTAAAGAAAAATAAAAATAAAAACTTGAGATGGAGCCGGAACAGAGAATGAAGCTTACTGCATAATGAATTATTAAAGACGGCGGTTTGACATTCGCGATACCCTTAAATTAATCAAAAAGAAAAACAAGAGACTTTAAATTTACCAACCTTTCTATTGTAAACATTGTCAAAACTTTTTAAAGAAAAACGAAAACAGAGTAGGTTTTGATATCGATTCTTAGTGAAATCTGTAGAACCTGTCTTCTTTAAAAATAAAAATAATGTTATTTTTATTTTTGGAATGACATTTTATTCTTGAATTCTAGATTCTAGAATAATTGTATAATGATTTCGTTGTTAAGTGGTACTTTTGCGAGCGCTTTAGTTAGTTTATTATCGTTATTATTTTCTTGACAGTCTTTGTTGTTGGTGTATGCTGCGGGCGTCCTTAATTGGAGAGTTGACATGAGATGTTTTTATATTTTGTATGATAATGTATTCATGTTATGTTGTTATTTCTGTGGGTGTCACATATAATATAAAATAAAATAACTGTTTTTCGCAGTCTTCCAAATGAAACCAATCACATTCTTTTTATTTCATTAACAATTTCATACCATAATTTTCTACAGAAATGTATTGTCACCGAGTTTACGTACCTTCGCAAAATTTCAGGTCTCTAAGTAGTCAGGAGGTGGTAGAAAAACCGATTGCAAGATTTGAGCACACACAAAAAAAAATCGATGACGTGAAATTAAGTAAAATCTTGTAATAAGAATAATTTGGGTAGAATAAATTTAAGATAGTTTTGTAGATTTTCACAGTTCTTGTTAATATCTTCTCCAATTTTCTCGGGTGTACCGTGTGTATATTTTCGATGTTATCGAGCTTTCGACCCACTTGCTGGGGCCATCTTCCACTGACACAACTCAACGACACACTCACGACGTACTCTCGCTGCAAAAGTTAACATTTCATACAATAAAAAACATAGTACCTTTCAGTACACTGCTCACGCTGCACAGGTAAATACTTCATACAACATTTCTTGGACACAAACATTTTGTTGGTGATGACTTTTTATTATACAATATTGATTTTTTATGAAGCGTCCTCGAGGTGCTCCGGCACAAAGATGGCGCTATAAAAATGTTCCTAATATTAACACACACATCACAGCGAAGCAGCTATTAAAGCGATATCCCACGGAGCGCTAATCCGGATTCGTACGTAGTTTCACACGCCGTGGGAAGGGGTGAGTCCGTAAATCTACAGACGCTTTCGTAGCGATTTGTATGGCGGAACGTACAAATCTAAAATCACGTACGAATTCAATTTGCGCACCGTGGGATATCACTTTTACACTAGTCCTGAAGATGGCCCCAGTAAGTGGGTCGAAAGCTCGACAACATCGACATTCGCCAATCTACACACGCTACACCCGAAAATAATGGAAAAGAGAATAAATTTAAAATTGAATGAAAAATATTGAACCATCTTATTTTAAATCATAAAGAAGAAAATCTACAACCTGAAAAAAAAAAACACTCGAATTCAATGGAGATTTTGGATTTCCTTTTGTATTAAGCTTGGAGCTTTTGTTAGTAAATCGAAATGTATTGTACCTTCCAACAATTCAGATGAGAGGAAGGAGCTTTGGAAGATAAAGGTGAAAGAATAATGCAAATAATAATATTTCATGTCTTCAAAAATAATATTTTTTAATATCCTTCTTCACAAATAATATTTTTAAATATTCTCTCACGAAAATTTTGTATACTGATTTTAAGCTCGCGACCCAACTATGACGTCAAGATCATTTCCCATGTCACTGAGGTTCAAAATCGCATGGTAAAAATAGCGTTTTTTCCATTTATTGGGGTTAATTTCAATTCAATCAAAAAACTTTTACGGTAATTTCCTAGATTTTAAATACACATTATCAATACAAAAAAAAAAATATTACGACTTTCGTGAAACGAGTTTCTGTCTTTATGAAAAAAGATCAGAGGTGTTTCACACATTTAGCCATTGATTTCGATGATGTTCGCTATGTAGTATTTAATTACTAAATAAATAAATAAATAAAAACTTTATTGAAGTAATGACATGCATTAAACAAATGGCGGGTTTATTGCCATGGGCAATATCTGCCAACCAACCACTCTCATATTACTCTCAATTACTCATTTTTACTTATCATTTGAGGTACATTTCGTTTACGCTGTGTTTGTTTTTTTTTAGAAATTTCCTTTTTCGTCACTTAAGATTTCCATAATTATGAGCAAGCAATATTGATCGTTAATTATTACATACTAAGGAATCAGGAAGCGGTTCAGAAAAGTCTAATTTTAGGATGTAAAACCTTGCTTAATACGTACATGAAATTACTCAAAGAAACTTCCTACATTTTACCTATATTAAATTTATAATCTTCTTATATATACTTACTACCTACATTAAAACAAGAATATACCTATTCTCGTAAAATCAATAAATACCAAAATAACATATTATAATAATCCTCTTAGAGAAAATAAGGGAATCTAAATCTGTGTTATCCTTGAATAAATCTAATATCACCAGGAATATTCTAATAGTCCAAGAGCCCGCTGCTTAATTTATGACGTATCTGTTTTTTGATCGAAATGTGGTACAAATGATAGCTTACCAATAGGGTATTACATCGCACTAGGGTTTATTATTAGGGCCATTACGGGTAAACTACTAGTCCTATGAAAAAATTGACTAAACGTTTTTTGTAGAGAATTTAGCAAGGATTATTTTTGTCATTGACTACTTTCTCCTATCTCTTACCATATTCCTATAAAATGCGAAAAACCGCGAAGAGGGACCTTTTCGGGGGGGGGCAGGAGGGGTTGCGGCAAGATTTTGATAGGCAACCCTAGTGCGATGTAATACCCTATTGGTAAGCTATTGTTTATACCACATTTCGATCAAAAAACAGATACGTCATAAATTAAGCAGCGGGCTCTCGGACTATAACATCCAATGCTATAATTAAAATAAACACAATATCTCTGTGGCAGGAAAAGGGAT
The DNA here is from genome assembly GCA_963576895.1 of Ceraclea dissimilis. Taxonomy (NCBI): domain Eukaryota; kingdom Metazoa; phylum Arthropoda; class Insecta; order Trichoptera; family Leptoceridae; genus Ceraclea; species Ceraclea dissimilis. The sequence continues at coordinate 660,114 of OY756374.1, forward strand.
CTCATTATAAATTAAAATCAAATTGGAAATAATCAAATCCATAATAAGATCGTGGGTTTAAGTTATCGTAAAACATCTTTTAAAAAGCTCCCGACCCAACTATGACGTCACGGTAATTTTCTACGACATCAAGGTTCAAAATCGCGTGAACAATCGCATGATAAAGCCCTGTGTAATGCTAATGATATATACTAATGTTAATAATCATGACATAGTATGCACTAATTGTAAACACTTCTCTCTCTACTCAAGTATTTATTTACTTATTGAGAGAGAAGGACAACATTAAACTATGTAAATCTTGTACCTATCTGCTGAAAAATTATAACTGTACTTGTATTATATTACTAAATAAATAAAAATAATAAAATACATAAAATGGTAAAAATAGCATCTTTTTTATTTTTCGGAGTTAATTTCGATTCAACCAAAAAACTTTTACGATTATTCCCTAGATTTTAATGCATATTATCAGTACCTACAAAAAATAAATATTTCACCCCCTATATTATATTCGCCCTTGGCTATACATATTTATTGTATTGACTGTATGGTTTTATTTATTTATTTATTTTATTTTATTTTTATTTTCTTAACGGAATCAAACAGTCACAACAACAAATAACATAAATTAACATATCACTTATAAACAGACCAACAAAGGTTCCACATTTTACCTACAATATAACAAACACAAAAAATAAAAAAAAAAGAAAAACAAAGAAGAAAACCTGCAAGTATTCATGAACTAAAAAATTAGAATCTGAACACTAATAGATACAAGAGTAATATGCAAAATATTAATACAACAGTAATATTCAAGACATAACAAAATAAAAACACAATCTAAAAAAATATATGTTAGGTAAGTTTGTGTTGGGTAAGGCTAGGTTTGGTAAGGTTAGGTATCAATCTAAATTATAAATTAAAGTCTGATTTTTGTAAGTGTTCGCATAACTTCCGCATTTTACGATGGATTGCTGCAAAAATTTAGAATAACATTCGCGATAATTATAGGCTGTGTTCTAATGTTACAGGTTTTTGGAGAAATACCTTTTCCTAGGAGATGCCATGATGATGAGGGGATCTAAGGGTTGTGTGGGGTCGTATGTGCTATTGTATGAAAGGGCGTTGGAAAAGAAATTCAGATCTTAAGTCACATTTTGCCCAAGTCAAGTATATGCCGAGTTGATTGGTCAAATTTGCCGTTGAGAAGCACGGGTAACTCAGCTAGTTAGTGTTATATTTAAACCAAACGTAAGTATACATAAGCTTGGTCCACAGCTTTGAGAATTTCTCTTATACATACTTAATTCAATTTCAAATTGGCAACTTTAATTTGGCTTGTTTAACGATGAATATAATAAGGATTTAGCCACAGGGCCTAGATACGTTTCCTTATTCCGATATTAAACCAGGACCGACTCGAGGTACTTTGTGATTTTAATGCTATATTTTGCCTTCCACTGGGAAATTAAGGAGATTTTAATTTAAGGGATGAAACAATAGAAGCATTTATTAATGCAAATGTCCGATTCTGCCCAAATTTTAATGAAAGATTTTTTTTTTAATTAAAATTATTTTTTAAAACATGTATTAACTTTTTAATGATATGGTCTGTATTTTTAATGAATGTCAAAAATTACTTTTTTGTAAAAACGTCGAATTTTCAATATGTCGTGGTTAGATCACCAGATGGAAAGTCCATCGGTGAATGTTACTTAAAAGTAGGCTTATTGCCATTTCATTATTTTAAAAAACGGGAGACCTTTGATTTCGACAACCGTTACTAAATATACTTTGGAAAGTAGATTCAATTAACCTTTATCTAGGGAATAACCGTAAAAGATTTTTTATATCTTGTATAGTTTTCTCAACAAAAATGTGAAGAACACCTCTGATCTTTTTTCCGAAAGACAGAAACTCGTTTCCCGAAAGTCGCGAAGAAGATTTTTTTGTATTGATAATATGCATTAAAACCTAGGGAATTACCGTAAAAGTTTTTTGAATGAAGCGAAATTAACCACAAAAAATAAAAAAAACAAACGCTATTTTTACCATTTTATTATGCGATTGTTCAATGTTCATGCGATTTAAACCTTAATCTCGTGGGAAGTTAGGTCGCGAGCCTTAAATTCCGTACATCTTGCCGTAGGGCCTGCGTTACATTGTTACCCGATTTCCGCCTCAATTATCATCGATCGTAGCGGCCATGTTCAATTGGCTTTAACTCGGCTGCGAGTGAAGTATCCGTTCAGAAAATGGCAGAGGTTATGGTGGGAGAGTTGCGCAATCTCGTGATGTGCAGATCTTGCTCATTCGTATTTCGTGCTTACTTAGAAGCACAAACGGAACTTGATAAAACGACAGCCCTCGTAATTTCATGTTTCATTTTTCCTTTGTTATTTTTGAGACAGTGTTTTCCGCAATCAGAATGATACAAATCCTCGAATGTTCTAGAAAATGTCTTCGTGAGTTGGGTAACATATCTGTCATCTCAGTAGTATTTGTATGAGTAATGTTCGTTGATATATTTTTAGGGTATAATTAATGAAAATCAATCTATTTATTTCTTGTCAACTCTTTATTCACCATCATTAATAATATTTCAGCCAAATTTAGGGATTAGGGTTTACTTTAGGGTATTTTTCTTATCATGTGATTATTTCGGCAACATTCGGTTAACTGGAAGAAATCGCAGTTCTGCGATAACTTCATCCTAGTGAACAACGATTTATTATCTGTACTATTTCCATTTATTTATGTTTATATGTATTTCTTGTTCACAATCAGCTTCGCTAGATGGCATGAGAGGTCACTAAGTACCATATTTATGTTGGGAATAGGATGATATAAGTAATATCCTTGATTGATAGCAGAAATCAATAGTTACAAATCATTAGGTTAATGTTACAAGAAAATTTGGTAAAGATAAGAAATATGGCCATTAAGGTTACATTATACCCCATATGTAGTTATATGGGTAGTAATTGCTAGTGATCAATAAAGGCAGAAGAAGACCATAAAAGTCATGATATTATCACAAGAATGTCATGTTTTGGTAACATTTCGTTCCAAGGTCATATGTTAAAGAAATTTCGGATTAAGGTGGGGAAAATTCGGATAAACGTCATATTTTACGAATTCACGGAATGTATCATATTTTGGGTAAATTTCGTATAAAGGTCGTAATGTGGGGGAATTTCCGATAAAGATCATATTTTGCTAGAATTTAATAAAATTACACAATTTTACAAAATTCAAGCATAATGTAGAATGGCAGAAAACTGAATTTTCCCATCGTCACAAATATTTAAAAACACTTTCCTGCGTTTTTTGATAAGGTAATATTTATCACATTCATGTTTCAATAACGTAGTGCACATTAGCACACTTATCGCTGTTTATCCCACATCGTTGGTGTGAATGAAATTTCAAAATATTTCAGATACTTAATACCATCAGGGATAAACTACTACTATCTTAACTCTGCTACCCAGGTCAATATGAAATATGTTGTATGCGCTATAGCAGATGAAAAAATAAAAGTCATATACCTACTGTCAAATACTTTTATAGGGTCATAAAACGCATGTGCATTTTCAGGCATGTGTTTTTAGTGTGATAAAAATCATGTTTCTAGTGATCAATAATATCTCCAGCTAAGCATTAGTTCTCGTTTATTCAAGTCATGAAGGATATTTTTCTTTCTGACTTATTTTTCTAATATTTCGATATTATTAGAGTTATCTCGCTTACGTTACAAAGTCAGAATCAAAGTGCTGGGAAAGTTTTGATACCTTTTTGTTTTCTTTTCAGACAGAGAGATAGAGAGAGAGAAGCCCAGTTTTCTTTCTTCGTTTTGTTCTTCGTTCTTCTAACTAATATTATTACTACTATTTATTCTATTTATTTATTGTGTTTGTTTTATAAATTGCTACGTAAATACTGAGATCATAAAACAGATCATTCGGACTTTAATAACAAACTCTATCCATAAGATCAGTATATAAATAGGTAGTTTGGATCCGTAGCAACAAAAAAAACGTAAAGTTTATGGATTTTAAATGTCTATAGTTACGGAAGTACAAAAGTCAAATAAAATGAAAAAAAGTTTACGGGGAAAGAACCGGATCCTTAATCTTTGATCTGTCCCCAACAATAATCAATTGATGGAATTCGGTCCTCATATTATGCAAACGAAACTCTTTTCAGCGCCTGCACTAAAATAAAAATTCGTGAAATTGTTTTTTTTTTTGAGATCGCTCATGCAAGAAGTACCAATATTTTCGCCTGATTATCAGGATTTTGAACGCCAGCTAATATCATAATCCTTTTTGCGTATACTGAAGAGGTATTCCGTCGTCTTTATTTATCAATGGCGCGTATGATATTTCAAAGGTATTAAGGTATTAAGTACATTAATTATTGAAGATAATCATTGGCAGGTATGGAGACGCTATTGATTATATAATACATACATAAAGCATCATTCTGTATATAGTTATATACTTAATAGGAAGAAAGCGTGGCGTATATACAAAGCTTCATTAACTAAATAATAATTACGTGAGAGAAGAGAGGGGGTGGTTTGAATGAGAGAAATTAGGGTGTCCCCCTTTAGCCATTGATTTCGATGATGCCACCTAAATAGGCATTCTCCTTTCAGATGTAACTTTCATCGAGAAAATTTACAATAATCAAATTTCAAAACATTCAATCAATCTACCGCGGCCTGGAATCGAACCCAGGCCCTCCAACCCGACAAGCCGGTGTTCTAGCGCTGTGCTATAATCGCTGGTGGTTGAGTCGAGGTGAAACGTGTATCAGGCATAAGACAACGATCAGTCATTAGCCTGATGGAAGGTCCATCCGTTGCTGTGTACCTGTTGAGACATAACTACTTGTAATATTCAACTACGACATGTAGAAAATTCCGATGGTCTCACAAAAGAGTACAGAGACGAGCCACCAAAATACCTAGACAACTGAGAAACCTGGAATATGAGGACCGTTTAAAAGAGCTTAATCTAACTACATTAAAGGAGAGACGCGACCGGGGAGATAATTGTACAAAGTGTTGCATAACCATTATTCCTGTGAGACTCTACCAGCTATGTTTACCATGAACTCTAATGTGCACCTGAGAGGACACCAGCTGAAACTGACAACAACAAGATTCACATCCAACCCAAGGAAACACTTCTTGACCAATAGAGCTGTCAGTGCTTGGAATCAGTTGCCAGAGTCAGTGGTGCTTGCTCCTACCACCAACACCTTCAAAAATAGACTAGATAATATAAACACAACTTAACTGGGACTTGGGTCAAAACAGCCAAAGCTGCCTACCCAATAACAAATAATAATAATAATAATAAATTGTTAGAAGGTTTCTCTCTCTATAGCTCTTAAAAACTCTCTCATGATAAGTGCATTTTTGTGCACATCATGGGAGAGAGGGACACCCAATAGTATATAGGTAGTTTTTAGTTCTATGTAATATGTTTATGTATGTTTAAAATTTTATATTATTATTTTTATTTTAAAGCTAGTTTTAATCTTTTTGTTTTTTTTTTTTTATATGAATGTATTATATAGAGCTGAGAATTTTTTGTATACTTTTGTGATAATAAAATTAATTTGAATAATACATACATGTTTATGCTAGCGATTCAGGATCAGGTAATTAAAACAAAAAATTATCAAAAATATATAATAAAAGATACAAATATAATAGATGATTCATGTAGGAAATGTCTCGCTAAACCGGAAACGATACAACATATAATTTCGGGTTGTTCAACAATCGCGCAAACTGAATATACATATAGACATAATCATGTGGCAAAAATAATCCACCAAAATTTAGCTATAAAATATAAATTAATAAATTCGAGAGATATAATTCCATATTATAAATACAACCCGGAATCGGTTTTAGAAGATCAAAATTATAGGCTCTATTATGATAAAACAATTATAACAGATAGAACAATACATCATAATAGACCCGATGTAGTTTTACATAACAAACAAACTAAAATTACTTATTTAATTGACATCGCTGTACCAAATACATTTAATATTCAAACAACCGTCGCAGAAAAAAATCGTAAATATACAGAATTAGCAGGTGAAATAAAAAATATTTGGCATTCTAGTTCAGTATATATAATCACATTAGTATTATCAGCTACAGGTATAATACCAAAAAATTTAAAAAAATTAGATTTACCGGAAAATTTATACATAAAAATGCAAAAATCGGTCATTATTAATACTTGCAATATTGTAAGACGATTCCTAAATACTGATATTTCAGGCACAATGCTTGTATTTTAGGCCCCGCGCATATGAGCCTAATCCTGTGATATCCGTGATATCTGGATAGGTGAATTTTTCCCAGTATTAGGCTGATGAGTTTATATGTGAATCATGAATGATAATATGTAGACTCTTCTGGCTGATAATACTGAGAAGTGTGTTGGCAAAGTCATGCCTCCGCGTAAAAAAAAATTGTGATTCCAAAAATAATCTTGTACCTTATATTCTTATGTGTTCATAATTTAAGTCTTAGGATGATATCTTTAGTTATAGCTGAGTAATCTTACTTTTCTCGAAGTATATTTTTTAAGAAGCAACAAATTACTTTGTAAGTTTCACATACTCCCAGTGGTACCATACGTGCTGCCATTATATTCTCAATATTACTTTTAACTTAAAGAATCCATTACAAACTTCGATCAGGTCTCATCATTAGTGGATATTAAAATTCATACGATGTATCACATCTGTTCTCGATTAAGAATCAAGAGACATTATTAAAGTTTCTCACAGTTACAAATTCCAATACGTAACTATCAAAAGATGTGTATTGTACACTGTGACGTGTCCTGGGGTTCGTTCTGGGTCCGTTAAATTTTCCTCAATGATTCGCTCGATTGTTTATGGTTCTATTGTTCTCCGTTTTATCATCGGTGCGAGTCAACTGGTTGTGCGACTCGTAATTGACATGCTCGGTTGTTGCGAATAATACCCAATTATTTGTTTGGGTGACATTCGCTCGCCACAGATAATATAGTGGTCCGCACGTGCTATTCACTCACTCTTATTAACACGCGATATGTCTATCCCTTTCTGCCAAAGAAGAGTGCTGCGATATCGCTATCTCAATATATATCTTAAACTCACTCTTATAAGTATTCTCATATCTTTATCTCTGTTTGACACCTGTAATTCGAACAATCACCCAAATGCGTTCTGTCTTCGTGCGATAATCGTCCGTTGACTCACTGAGTGAGAATTAACGGTAAAAAGCGCAGCCCAGGTGGTGACGAATATTGGAGATATATTATATAATATCTTTTCACAAGTCATTAAGCAATAATTTTATATGAATAATTCATATAACAGAGTTCAAACTGCAGTAAAATGTACTTTGAAGGGATCCAATGATATCTACAAATTTAAAACGAAGTATTTATCTATTTTATCCCCTCATGCCGAATTTCTTGCGGAGTAGCCAGAGAGAACAGATCGCAAGACTATCCCATCTTTACACATACTTTGTGCTTTCCTCACATTCATGCAATTCATCATACACACTCTACGATTTCTGTTTACTCAGAACACGTCCTTCCTTAAGTAACTGGTCCACATGGGCAAGCCTTGTTGTTTTTGGACGGCCGTGTTTCGAAGTGTGTGTAGGTAGGTATAGAAAAATCTGGCGATCTTTTCTCTCTGCCTACCCCGCAAGGGGCGTGGCGTGAGGGGATAGAATATAATAGAAAAGTATAGAAAGAAAACTTACTTACTTTACGCGTCCGGGTGGGTCATACCCTGCCACTCCAATATGCGGCGACATACATCGCCTTGTCATTCCCTAGAATCAGGTCGCCAGGGAAAAATTAAAAGAAAACTGAATGCAGAGAGCTGCACTTAAAAGATTTCTAGTATTCTGTAATACAAAATATCACTTGTCAGCTTTGTCATAAGGTGCAGAGAAATGTGACAGTCGTAGTAATGCTTGGACGTGGAGCAAAAGTAGTCCTCCCAACGTCGGGTATTTAAAGTACTCTACAAGGTACAGTACAGGAACAAAAAGAATCTGAAATCCGACGTACAATTTTTCAATTCTAACAACATGTCATCTCAAAGGAAGGGATGTTCACATAAGTGGGGTATTTTATGTTGAAACTGACAGAAGTGGCGCTCTGAAATATTACTAAACAAAAATGAATAAAAAATGCAATCAGTTCACAGTGTTCACACTAATTGGTTAACGGTACGTTCGCCTAAAATCAATTCGTGTAAAATCAATTCGGCCAAAATCAATTTGCCTAACGATGAATTCGTTGATTTTAGATGAATTGATAATTAGACGAATTGATTTTAGACGAATTGATTTTAGACTAATTGATTTTAGATGAATTGATTTTAGATGAATTGATTTTAGACTAAGTAATTGATTTTAGACGAACTTACCGGACACTCTAATAATTAATTACTAATTTGTCGTGTAGTTAAAAAGCGATGGAGAGAAAGATGCTTAACATTAGTTTGCGGAACAGAAAACGAAATGAGTGGATCAGAGATTAAACAAAGGTCACGGACGTGGTACATAGAACGGCATTATTGTAATGGAATTGGGCTGGTCACACTGAACTGCGGATGAAAGATGGACCAAGCGAACCCTAGAATGGCAACCGAGAACCGGCTACAGAAATCCAGGCAGATCACAGGCGAGATGGTCTGATGACATCAGAAAGGTGGCAGGACAGCAGTGGCAGAGACTAGCGTTGGATAGGGAAGTGTGGAATTCGGAAAGGCAGACCTATGTTCAACACTGGACGAGTAAAGGCTGATGATTATGATGGTGAATTAGTCGTATTTGTGGAAATGGTACTACTTCTGTAAAGAAATTATCACCGAAATTATTATTACAGAATTTTGATGCAACGTTTCCCTAATTTATTTTCCCAAATTGTTCAATTTTGAGTGTTTTGTTAATGTTTTTTAAGTAAATTTAATCTATTTTGTATAGAAAATCTACAAAAACCTTCTGTTTTCACGATGACATTGTTGTATTTTACAAACGTCATACAGAGTATGACGTCTAACAATAAGATACACACGTCATAAAGACGGTATTAGCAAGTAAGGTAGAACAAAATGGCACTAACTATGTATCTATGTACTTATACATATCATATGTTGTATGAGTCAAGCAATATGAAGGGTTAATTGAAACCAAGAAAGACTTGTATTTGAAAAATTACTCAGCTTTGTAAGTAAAGTAAACAGTCGTGCTTAGACTGAGAATAGTGAGAATTAGGGCTGTGTCGTTTCTCAGTTAACAGTTAATCTTCAACACGTCAACACTATTGACATAAAAATATATTCTCTGCTGACGCTGATCAATGTCTAATATATTCCAAACGCGTGAGAAAAAAACAAATGAACTAAATTTCCCGTTTACCGCGACCGTTTACCGTTAACAGAAATTGATATGTCAATAGAAAAATGTTTCAATGTCAATCAATGTAGGTACTTACTTGGCTGAACGTCACTGCCAGCTACATGCGCATCGGAAAACAAACGAACTAAATATTATTCACGCGACATCATTGGTCGATGGTCAACGAAAAAAGCGAACGAAATATTATTATCTTGTTTCTCGATATACGAAACGAACAGCGGCGGCAATCGCGTTGACTGTTTAACAGGGAGTTGAATTACTGCAACGTGTCATGTTAACTATAGCTAATAAATATTGAATATGTTGATATCTACCACCTCATCCTAGTTAACAGTAGCAATTGACAACTGTTAATCGAGATTAATATTAACATTTTAAAAATTAACTTTGATTAGCACAAACGTCCAGTACTATAGTGAGAATGTTACTCAGACAGCGATCCTACCTACTTTATTATAATCATAGAGAAACTGAGAATATGAAAGAAAGAATGAAACAACAAAACGTGAGATGTGAATAGAATGAAAGTTTCATTGTTATTCGCAACAAATTACTGTGCACTCAGTCTGTTAAAGGGAGCACATATGGGGGCTCGTTAAGGGCATGGCACCAGGAATGACGTCACAGACATTTCCCACGGCATTAAGATTCAAAATCGCGTGACAATTGCATGATAAAATGGTAAAAATAGAGTTTTTTTTATTTTTTGAGGTTAATTTTGTGTCTATCAAAAAACTTTTACGGTTATTCCCTAGATTTTGATGCATATTATCAGTACAAAAAAAAATTTTTACTCCGCGACTTTCGGGAAACGAGTTTCCGTCTTTCGGAAAAAAGTACAGAGGTGTGTTTTTTTTTTTTTTTTTTGAGAAATCTGTACAAGATATAAAAAATCTTTTACGGTTATTCCCTAAATAAAGGTTCAATACATCTACCCTATTTTGTTCCAAAGCATATTTAGTAACGGTTGTCGAGATAGAAGGTTTCCCGTTTTTAGAAATTTTTGAAATGTCGGTATGCACACTCTTAATTGTAATGTTTAGCAAATCAGGCATGACGTCGCCAGCTTCGCAGTTGGAGTAGGCCATTCTGTTAAGAGTATCCAAACCGACATTTCAAAAATTTCTAAAAACGGGAGACCTTATATCTCGACAACCGTTACTAAATATGCTTTGGAACAAAATGGGTAGATGCATTAAACATTTATCTAGAGAATAACTGTAAAAGTTTTTTTTATATCTTGTATAGATTTCTCAAAAAAAATATTGAAAAACACCTCTGTTTTTTTTCCGAAAGACGGAAACTCGTTTCCCGAAAGTCGCGGAGTAAATTTTTTTTTGTACTGATAATATGCATTAAAATCTAGGGAATAACCGTAAAAGTGTTTTGATAGACGCAAAATTAACCCCAAAAAATGGATTAAACGCTTTTTTTACCATTTTATAATGCGATTGTTCACCCGATTTTGAACCTTAATGCCGTGGGAAATGACTGTGACGTCATTCTTGGTGCCAAGCCCTTAACATGATCTCTCCAGTCTTTTCTTGCTTTTCTCTTTCGCTTGATATCCTCGCTGTCAAAGATCTGACTTATTTTTTGGTTGGCGAATCGATCTCTAAGAGCTCTCCCTTAAAGTTATGTATTTATTTTGAGAAAAGGGAGTTGTGTCGGTATAAAAATGTACGTGTTTTTTTTGCATATATTTTTTGTAAAAATAAAAACAAAATCTCACATGTATAATTTCTCATCAGCCACTAGAGGATACGGGGAGGGGGTATTATTATGAACCCCCCTTCCCGGTAGACATACCTTAAAAAAACACTCGTTTTTTTTTTACGAAAAACTTATTCAACCATGTTGCCCTGAAGGCAAAATAAACTAGATTTACATCAACATTACCTGTTTTCAATATACCTACACATTTTTACATACTGAATTACATTTTTTTCGTCAAAACAACGCAACTGGATTGTTTTATTACGTATCATTTTTTTTATTTATTTTTTCTTATAAAATATAAATTTCAGAAATGTTTCACAAATAATTCGCCAACGGCGCTATGTTACCAAAATAGTGACAGAAGCATTTTTCTAAGTGGAACGAAGGTCTTAAAATTTCAATGACTTATGGCTTGGTGTAAAATTGCAAAGTCTAATGTGACATCGGATGAACTTGAGAATCGTATGAGGTCTGTGGTCCAGCGCCTGAATCACCCTGATCCGTCACTGTAATTATTTACTGTTATTTTTATTCTCAGGCAATTCCCGTCCATTCCTAGACGAAGGCTTCCCTCATTTCTTTCCACAATCCCCGATTGGAAACTCCAACTGCCCCCTATGGTGGAGTGTAGTCCATGGACCACATTGTTGAGAAATGTCGGTTCACAAGGTTCAGCGGCACAATGGAAGACCTTCACAACTTGTCTGCTGAGGCACTTCAATACCTGACCAACTAAACTAAATCTAACCAACTAAATCTCTTCTATGGTCTCTCCAATGCCATACAATATTCACAACTGACTACTGCACTATACTATACCCTCACGCCACCTCCCTTGCGGGGTAGGCAGAGAGAACGAATCGCCAGACTTTCCTATCCTTACACACACTTCGAGCTTCCGTCACATTCATCCAAATCCTCATACACATTCTAGAATTACTTTGACTCAAAAGACGTCCGTCCTTGAGGATCTGGTCTACATGGTCCAGCCATGCGGTTTTTGGACGGCCGCGTTTCCTTACACCACTTCTTTCACCCAGGTAAATTTTCCTCGTTATCTTTTCACCGTTCATTCTTTCAACATGTCCCAACCATCTCAACTTGTTCACAAGGATATTGAAGGAACGTAATTCAGGGGTGGGGTTTGCCGGGGGCTCCCTTAAGGCTAACCCTGGGCCCATCACTTAATAATATTTTGTTAGAAGTGCGGGTAAAGAGGTCGCTATTAATGCGTTTGAGCTACCTGGGGATGTAGAGGGCCTTAAGCCCGCGGGACTTTCCTTCAACTTGTTCACTTTCATTCTATTATTTACAACTTACCTGTTAATTAATCAACAGTTGCTTTTAACGAATTTTCCAGAGTTAATGCGACTTCGAAGACTTCAAAGTAATTTTACTAATTGTTTACTCCTAACTCGAGGATATTGAAAACGCAAAGTTGGATAAAACAAACACAGAACAAATTGAACATCGGCGTTTTGAAATTATTGATCGAACATCCTGAAGCTATACATCCTTATACAAGTGAAACGCTGACTTATATGATGCGAATATTTGTTATTTGTTCAAAAAATGTATTTTCTGATACGGAGAAAAATATTATTAAGAATTTGAGAAAATACTACCATCCAAAGGAAGAACTGCGTAAAGCCAAAAAATTTGAATTGAGAAAATAATGAAAAGAAATCAGTATCGCCCATACTGGTTACATTTGATTTAAGATTTTTGAGATTTTTTCTCTAGATTATGTACAGATAACCACGGTGTCACCCCCAATGCCCTTAAATCAATGGTTTGATAACTTTAGAATACATGTGTTCCTGTACTCGTACGTAGCATATAGCATGATTTCTCTTATCTTCTGACGTTGCCATCCATCTGTGGCTGAAACCATACGAAATAATATGAATAATTTCTGACTACACTCTCACGCCGCGTCCGTTGTAGGATAGGCAGAGAGGGCAGAGCGCCGGACAGCCCTATCTTAACACACACCCCTAGCCTTCGTCACATTCATGCACTTTGTCATACACGCTCTCCGATTCCTTTTACTAAAAACGCGTCTATCCTTGAGGATCTGGTCTACATGGTCGCACCGGGTCAGTCTTGGGCGGCCGCGTTTCCTCTCCCCTCTTTGCTCATTCAAATATATATATTTTGTCATCCTGTCATCTTTCATTCTCTCAACACGCCCAAACCATCTTAGTTTATTCACTTTCATTCTCGTCACAACGCGTCTATCCTTGAGTATCTGGATGGTCGACATGTCAGTCTCGGGCGGCCACGTTTCCACGCCCCTCTTCACTCACCCAAATATATATTTTTTGTCATCCTGTCATCCTTCATTCTCTCAACACGCCCAAACCATCTTAGTTCATTCACTTTCACTCTCGTCACAACACCAGTCTTGCAGTCACTCATTTCCCTAATAACCTCGTTCCAGGTTTTCTATTATTCTTACTTTTTTCATGCATACGACGTATCTACGTGAAATAGGGTTTTTGTATGGAAATTCGGACTTTTTATAATTGAAATGCCTAGATGTACCTTTCTACTTAGGTTGAAATACCTTAAAAATTGGCTTATACGCGGTTCATACTTACGGACGGCAGAATACAATGTATTATATAAGGGTAGGTATGTTTTTGAATCGTTATTTTTCACCATTACGCGAATATAAGAAAAGAGTCAGTAATTTTCCTTCCAGAATACAAAACGTTGTTTTGATTTCATGAAATATTACGTACGCATTTTAACCGATTCACTGAATTCCTTTTAGATTTCGTTAAATCTATACAGGTCTTCCTACCTACCTAGTACCTACCCCCAATTTTGATAAAAAAAATGGATGTATGTGTACGTACGGTTGGCTGATAACTTCGCGGCCTTGAGAAAAAAATGTACTGGCCAGTTTCAATTTATTATTGATATTACCTTTCTTAGGCTACTGGCAAAATTTGGTATCAATAGGACTAAGCTGACACTCTTGGCACCGTTTTTAATTCAACGTGTTTGTGATTTTTGAGAAAATGAAAAATTTTCAACCATGATCCATGATAAAATGTTCTAAAATCACAGGCTGTATATAAAAACAAACTTTTTAAAAGATGTCAGATTCATAATTCGAGTCTGATCTATCATATTATGCGGTAGTCTGTGATCATAAAATGGGTAGAAGTGATTTAAATTTGGTCAGCAAGGTGTTGAAGAAAACCCTCGCAGAGGAAGGCAATAAACTGCAGTTGTTTCGAAAATTAATGGTCGTGGGAGGAGTAGAAGGCAGAAGAGGTAGAGGAAGATCCCCCACTAGATGGACTGACCAAATCAAGACTGCCACAGGTACATCAGTGGTTGGAGCAATGCGTACGGCGGTGTGTCGGGAGAGGTGGAGGACGACAATCCAGAACGTAATACGGACAAGGAGAGAGGATGGTCACGACCCTCAGCAGTAAGGACATCGACGCAGAAGAAGAAGTTTCGAAAAACGTCGATAAAATCATGGATGTGGTTCAGAAAGATCGCCAAATTAGTGCCTAGCAGATAGCAGAGATGAATGTGAACACAAATGAATTGAAATGCCTATCTATGTATGTTTTTTATATGTACATTATTATAATCAATAAAGAAATTTATCTTTTCATTTCATTTCATTTTTCATTTATTTATTATTCAAAGCAAAAGTAAATAACAAAGTAAAAACATAATCAAAAGTACTGGATTTTATTGCCCCACTAGGCGATAGCCTGTTCCGGGGCAATACTAACCACAATATAATAGCCCAAGGTTACATGTATGTATAAAAAATAAATAAAATAGTGACAAAATACTGAATGATAAGCAAACGATTAAAGAGATTTGTATAGGGATGATGGTGCAATTATTGAGGATTTGTTTATAAGGTTATTTTATTAGGACACAGGTGTACACTGTATAACCGTGAGAGATCATCAAATTGACCATGTAGGGACAAAGGGAGACAAAAAAACAATGTGTGGTAAAAAAAGAAAAAACTAGAAAAACAAAGTACAGAAAATGTGTCTATTATAGGTATTATAATACAGTATTGAAAAGTTTCCAAGTTTAATTATTATAGTAATTGAATACCTTATTTGAATATTTTAGCTGTGGCAGTATTTACTAAACTCGCATAATTTATAATGAATTCAAAGACTCTGAAGTTGCTGAAGTTTTCGATCTCTTCATCTCCATAATAAGCGCTGACAATAAATAAGCAGCTTATTGTTCAACAAGGTACGTATATATTTCAGAAATCAAAGAACTTTTTACCGTAATATCTGATACAGTGTCTAGACCAAAGGTTATCAAACTTGATTTGATTAACGCCCGTTTCGATATTAAAAAAAATGTGCCCCCCCCCCCATTTTTAAAACTTAATCGACTTAAACATCTGTTAAGGTGCTCTGAAATGAGCAAATTTTCGGGTAATAATTGAAGCAACGCGTAAAAGTCGTATTGATTAACATTATTTTGCAACATATAGCAATTATTTCGGCAATATTAAAAGCGAGACATTGATATTGCGTGCAAACGAGAAAGATGATTATCATGATATCGGCGACACGAATTGTCGAATATCTAAAGGGGTTTGGTCATTTTAGTCAATTCTCTTTCGCCTTTGCACGCAATATCACTGTATCGCTTTAAATATTGGCGAAATAATTTGCTAAAGGCATATTGCGAAATAATGTTAATTTAAACATGCATTGTCACATAGATAGGATGGATAGAATATGACCCATATCCTATTTCTGAGATGGGAGGAAACAAATGTCATACTTAATCACATTTAAGAATATTTTTATTAACATTAAGATTAGAATTTTTAAGGATTGAATCTGTTCCTTGTTGCCCCTATCGAATATCTTAACGCCTTCTTATTTTCTCTGAACCTTCTAGTGCCCCTTTGAAAGTCTTCAGCGCCCTTAACGGGGCGTTATTTTCCACTTTGGGAATGACTGGTCTAGACGGAAATTGTGACAATGTCTCCAGAGATTTAATGTTATTTTGTATTCGTATTATACACCAGCGAAATATCAAAAGAGTTTTTAAATCGACAACTACTTACTGTAAAACAAAGCGACGATAATAATTTGTATTATTCGTTTGATGAATACATCCTTAGGGACTTTTACCTTTAATGTTTCATTTGTTAAAAGTTGTTTAATTCTGATGCGGATGTCGAGTACCCACTACTAAGTATTACCAATACCAATACAATAAAAGTTTAATTCAGTAAAATACCACATTGCATTGAACAATCCATATCCTGTGATTCTTTCCAAACAGAGTTAAAACATTATTAACTCAATCCTCAGCGCTTTACTGTGGCTAAAAATACTCACTGCGGGTACCGGGAGTATGATTATTCATCTCATTCATACCAAAAATTATATATTGATCTACACAAGTGTCACTTTTTAAGGGAGGGTATAATGTTATTATGTTTATTTAAGATAATCACTGTAGAACCTAAAAAATGTATTGTTATTAATGATTATATTTCAATAAATAAAAAAAATATATATATATTTATTCCTTAGGGGAAAAAAGTAAACATACAAAAAATGGACAGAGTACAGAATATAAATCGCTGTTCACTAGGGCGAACTGATCGTAGAACTGTGATTTCTTCCATCAAACCCCAGGAAAAAAAGAAAAATAGAATAAAAAACATATAAGGTAAGAAAATATATACATACATACTTATGTGAGAAAAAATAAAAATAGTAGAATAAAAATAAAGAAACAGAAGGCATACATACCTACACTATTATGTGAATGAAAAAAATATACATAAGGGAAAAGAGAAAAAGAACAAAAAAAAAACATGTATAGTTGATTTTATGAATTCGACACAAATATAGATTTTTTCATACACATATTCAAACTACTTGCGTGCCACATAATTATTGTGAGGCCGAGGCCATTCGCACAACAGATAAACAAAGTTTCGTCTCGATCGGGTGAACGATTTAGATGAATATGCCTACTCTTAAAGACTCGTAAATAAATACATACACGTTGGTCTCAATACTGCTTGCGTATTAAGGGCTCAAAATGTCGACAAACGTACGCGCCCTTTGTGTTTATACTGTATAATTGATTAAAAAGGTAAATACTCATAATATTTTGGCGTGATGTACGTTAGTGATAAATACGGTTTGCAGTGAAATACTCCCATCTACTTGGTTGTGTAATTCACGAAGATATTTCGTGCTCCCTCTAATTAAAGTTTGTACTTTGAAGGGACATAAATTTTGTAAAACGCTAACAATTATTTTATCTCGTCTACGAATTTACTTTATAGGGTCGAGTAACATATGTTGGAGTATAATATATATTAAGCCGTCCTTGTATTATCATACATTGTTATCAAAGAGAAGGAATACTGTCAAATGAGAAAACGCTATAAGTCGATAAACGTAGTTTTTTCGAAAAAAGGCGTTTAAAGTATCATTTTTTTGTTTTTCTAAATCATCACAACGTATGTATTATATTGTTATATACATACAGAAAATATTTTCTGAGGAAATAAAAAAAAAACAATTTTATTCTCCCACTAAAAAAAAGTTACCAGGTACCAAACAAGGTACCAGACTCCCAGGAAGACCACATAAAAGATGGCGAGATAGTTGGACATCTGTGTCCCAGGAGCAGGCTTCGAGAAATGACAGGACGCAGTCCTAGATGAAGCAGAAGAAGAAGAAAAAAAAAGGTTTTGACTATATTGCATGATTTTACTGTAGGAACCATGCTAGAATGCTGTCAGTCGAAAAATAGTATGGTGAATTATCGCATTTTGCCGAAATCTTATGAATGGAATGCCGAATGGCGAAATAAAGCAACTTTAATTACCTAAATCGTTTTGGAGTGTCTTCACAGATTGACCGCGTTTGGTCAATTGCTCTTCAACCTTCATGGCATAAAAAACTGAACATTTTGATTTTTTTAATTAATTATAACTACGAGTAATTGAATAAGCTAGGACAACTCGACATACCGCGTTTTGACATTTGACGGCAGTCCATTTGTAGCATATTCTCTTTGAGATTTGAAATTCTTGTAAGCGACATATTAATACTAGGTTTTCAGATTAAAAACAAACGGAAATTTTATTGTTTGATCTACGATTTCTGTAAAAAGTTAATAAAAACACTTCCCAATAAATTGTAGGTAAGTATATTTTTTGATTGAAAGAATATGGGAACGAATCCAACTGTAACTACATACATACTTAATAATTCTACGTATCTAGATAATTCTATTTTATTTTATTTTATTAGAAGTACAAGCACAATACAGATCACAAAACAGACCTTAGATCTCGTGAACCGTTACATAAATATGCTTTGGAAAAATAGAGTAGATACATTGAACCTTTATCTAGGGAATAACGGTAAAAGACTTTTTGTATCTTGTATAGATTTCTCAAAAAAGATGTGAAAAACACCTCTGATCTTTTTTCCGAAAGACAGAAACTCGTTTTCCGAAAGTCGTGGAGATTTTTTTTTGTACTGACAATATGCAATGAAATCTAGGGAATAACCTTAAAGTTTTTGTGATTGAATCGAAATTAACCCCAAAAAATGAAAAAAAAAAAAAAGCTATTTTAACCATTTTATCATGCGATTGTTCACGCGATTTTGAACCTTAATGCCATAGAAAACAACCGTGACGTAATAGTTGGATCGGGAGGCTTAAGAGTACGCATACTGGTATTTCAAAAAAATCTAAAAACAGGAGATCTTAGTTCTCGACAACCGTTTCTAAATATACTTTGGAAAAAATAGAGTGTTTACATTGAACCTTTATCTAGAAAATAACCGGTAAAAGACATTAAAAAAATACTGAGTAATACCTTTATGAAGACGTAAAAAACTGTGATTGTTAGAAAGCTTTTGACGAGTAACACGCCACCTGGTGGGAGTTCTTTAAATTATTATACTACAGCTGCTGAATGTTTCATTTCCCCTCTTCATAAAGAAACAGTGTGAGGAGGGAAATTGGAAATTGTCATTTGGGAGACGCGTAATGTATCAAGCGCTCCTGATGTTATTTGAAGTGATGATGAGTAATACCTATATTCTAGAAATATTATACCTACATTTTCTATTGAAATAAATACAGGTATATGTTATTTTATGGTATAACATTCATTATAATTTTCTTTCCTTCTTTCTACCTTGCCTCTTCCCAGTTCACCTGGGGTCGGCCCTTCTGCTACGCAGTCTCCAAGTCTTTCTTTCTTGTGTCATCTCACTGGTCAGCTGATTCTCCCTTTCTCAATACTGTTCCACCAGGTGGCTTGTGGACGACCTCGACCATTCATTATTATGAAAATTACAATTTATGTTTTGTGAGAACATTGTAATTTTCTGCATGTTGTTGAATAAAAAAAGTAGGTTTATCTCAACGGATACACAGCATAAGATGGACATTCCATCAGTTTATGATAGTCGTGAACTCGTCTGTGTTTCGTATCGTCCTTTCTCCTTGGTGGAGGTTTGGGTGGGTTTATTTTATTTGTCCCATGCGCGGAGGTTTGTTTGTTTTGATCCACACAATCGCCGGGTTGTGGCGCCTGGCGCCACGGCATTGAAACCAGTCTTTTTAGTCAAGTCCTCAGGGTCCTTTATTTTTGCTACCCCTGGCTCGATCGAATAGTTTTGTAATTAGTCTAAGTTATTATGTAATGTAGCTCATTATTTGTTATCATCCTTATAGCAGGGATATTGAAGGTATCATTCCGGACGGTGTTGCTGGGGGGTGCCCTTCCGGCTAACCCTGGGGCCGTCTGAGTAACATTGGGCTGCAAGTGCGAATAAAAAGGAGCCTAACTGGCGCCTGTGTTATTCGGGTGTGAGAAGGGACCTTCAAAAATAAAATAGATATCAAATAATATAATTAAATGAGGTTATTCACCCGAATTGATAAAAAGTACTAATCCTTTGATTTCCAACAATATAATACCATCATTTATTATAGAAATGAAATAATATTGGATGGGATTAAGGATAAACTTTTCCCTGTGGCATAAAACTATTACAGGGGGATATTATGTTATTATTTTCACCTCGGAACTACGAGTAATTTAACGACATTAGGAGGAAAATGTATTTTATCCAAAGGAAACACAATATTTTCTAAGACAATATTATCGCACTATGCCACCAGATGGTGTTAGTAATAGTTTGGTTTAGAAATACAATAATACAAGCTGTAGCCCGTCAGTAATTACGCCGTTTGCGGGGTGGGCAGAGAAAACAGATCGCCAGACCATATCCTTCTTCTTCTTCTTCTTATTTAAATATGGCACGCACCCGTCTGCGGGTGATTTTGCCATTGTCAAGTATTTTGGTTATTTACGTATTTCTCTACACTGAGAGTGACGAATCATAGTATTTTATATTTAGGTAACAAATACTAAATGCAGTGTTATAAAATGTTTCAATATCTTCAACATGTACGACAAACATATTATTTATATAACATCAATGAAAAAACTATTGTATGACAAACACAGAATATATACAACAATATCTCTCTGACCGCACAGCACAGTTATATACAGGCCGTAGGTACACTCAAAAATACAATTCAATTCCAGGAACTACAGGCAAAATTAAACTAAATGGAACATAGAGTCGGGCAAAATGTTTTATTTTTTTTTTTATTTTTTTTTTTTAATCAATGTTATGAAAAGGATTTTTTATTTCCCGATTTCAAGTAACCCGTTTTTAAAACACGTTTGGGAGACTTTAATACAAATTACACTTATGATTCCAAAACTCGGTTACACCTTTTTATCATACTTCTTCAAGTGTTTTACAATGAAGTTATTCACTTTCGGAGAATTCAGAGCTAACAGCGATTGAATGTTAATAGGCAAGGTCTTGCAGACCATATCCTAACAAGTATAAAGAATTATTGTACATTTTTTATTATGTATATATTTTTTTTTTTTTTATATTTAGCATTGTATTTTCTATTCTACCAACTTATGTTTTAAATATAGCATTTCAAATTCAGTGTTAATACATAAATAAATAATTTTTCACTATTTTTCATTATTTCATTAATTTACAATAACGTGAGGGGATGGGTAAGTCTGACAATCTTTTCCTCTGCCTCTCCTGAAAATTGAAACTGAAAATATAAAAGTATTTTTAATACATTCTTTTCCCTTCTTTGATTTTGAAGGTTTTACTTTGTGGCGACATTATATTATAATTAAAACAATATTAATTTGTCTACCCGAAAGTGGTGTAAACATTTTTTTATTTTTATTATAGCATTCTTTTCCCATTTAGAAACACCACGAAATGTTTGTTATAAATACGTCTTATTTGATTGCTTAGTTCGGCATATGACTTGTACAAAACTAACACTGTATATAAATCTCTTTTCTATGACTTGTGAACATACAAGTATTGTATCCATCGATAGAAAGCGTTGATTTGTTTTACGAGAGGAAATCAGAAAAGTTTGTAACTTTAAGGTGGAGGAAACACGACTTGCTTATCTATTTTATTTATTTATTTATTTATTTATTTAGTTTCCACGATGCGAACAATCGCATTAGATAGAGGTGAGGGTGTCGGATAAATACGTGCACAGGTTAATAAAATCTCACTGATTATAAAACTAAAACTCATTTTCAGTTTTTCATCACCTCAGCGAATCTTTTTTACTTAGTTGTAATCTTCATTACCACGATTTTGTCTGTTGTCTTCGTCTACTTTTTCCTTTTCAAATTGTTATAACTTCTCTATGTCCCAGCACTGATGTGGCTGCAGTTGTTTTCAACTTACGAAGTAAAAGGCTTTGTAAGTTGTGTCTTATTTGATTGATCAGAAATAATGAAACTCTTTTTTTGTAATAGAACGGACAAATTAGATACAAAAAACAATGTTTAAATTTTGCAACAACATTGAAGACGGAATTTGTTTAACGATGGGAATCTAGATTTGGCTAAAAAGATTCTAAATGAACTCTACCATCAACCCTTATCATCTTTCACTCAAAATTTGCATGTATTTATCAATCGCCCTGTAAATAAGAGATGATAGATAATAATATTTAATTAAGATACTAGCTTATAAACCCGGCTTAGCACAGGTAAATAAAAGTGAAAACAAACGTGTCTGTAGGTAAAATGAGATTTGATGATTATTTTATCGTCTGTTACTTAAGCACAACTTTTAATTGAGGAAGGCTTTGAGTCACAGATATTGTGCAATAGCAGATGCTCTACGACAGTAGAGGGTGTCAACCGCGTAATAGGAATTGCGCCTTTACATAAGGGGCACTGTTACGAAATATGCGAAAAATTGCATCGGGAGAAGTTAGATTACACAGCTGATACTTAAAATATCATTTATTTATTTATTTTATTTTCTTAACGGAATCAAACAGTCACAACAACAAATAACATAAATTAACATATCACTTATAAACAGACCAACAAAGATTCCATATTTTACCTACAATATAACAAACAAAAAAAATCAAAAAAAAAAAAACAAAGAAGAAAACCTGCAAGTATGCATGAACTAAAAAAATACGAATCTGAACACTAAAGGCGAAGATACACACGAGAGATTTTGGCCTCCCGGATACCAAAATGACAGGTCTCTTGTGTGTAAACACATCGGAGACGCGAGATATCTCTCGATACCGCGCGCCTCCTGAGACGGTCTGCGCACGCAAGTCTCGCGTCGTGTATTTTACATATTTTCGTCTCAGGGGACGCGTCTCCGGTCTTTTGACATGTTCAATTTTAATCTGAGGTCTCTTGGAGATGTTTGCAACTGAATTGGATTGGCGCGCGTGGGCACGTGGTTTTTGTATTGATATATAATTTTAAACATTCCTGCGATTGTGACGATATTAGTACATACATTGTTAATAATAAAATTGTTAGTTGATTATAATTATAATATTATTTTTAAATAATGGCGGATTAATAACAGAGTTGCATTTGCATTTGAAATATAAATACAGTTGTGAAAAATACATTAACATTACGTGTTTTGTTATTCCCTTCATGTCCTACAACATTTATAGCAAACTATGTAGTTACCATTTCACCCTTTAATATTCATCGAAGGAACATAAGGAAACAAAATTTCGCTACTCACAACGGCTTCGGCGGGTATGTAGTGCATACCGATACTTGCTTTGGCTTATGTCACTGATGTCATAGGAATGGTGTACATTAAAAGAAGGTCCAATTAAGTATTCTATTTCATTTACTAACGCAGAAAAGGAAATATACACATACGCATGTAAGTAAAGTACCGACCGACATTATGTACATTACTGAATCGATAAATAATTTCAAAGCGGTATATAATTATATTTTTTAATCACAATACTCGTAAATACATGACACTAGAGTATGTACACAAAACCAAACGCCATTATGGCGCCAAAAATACTAATAGAATGAATGCAGCAACAGACCAAAGTCTCGCGTCTCGAGATAGTCCCGTGTATTTTAGAATTTGATGACAGGAGGCGATTGACGGCCATTTTTACTGGAGATGCCGTCTCTAGAGACGAAAATCTCCCGTCGTGTATTTCACTGAAGAGACTGACGCCATTTTGTCAGTGCCTGGAGGCGCGTCTCCTGAGACCCCGTATATCCACACCTTAATAGATACAAGAGTAATATGCAAGTGTGAATAAATAGAGAAAGTAAATCTGAATTAATTTCAGTAGATATATAAATAAATAATATCATCCTAAGACTTGGAACATATACACTTCACAGAAAGTTTAAAAGCGTGTGTTGTGAAGTGGAGTAAGTCGGGGATTTAACCCGCGCCCACTGTATTAACAGTCGAGCGCGTTACCAACCAGGCTACCGACCACCTCATTTCTTAGGATTTGTATATAATTCCAAAATTTCATACATTTTCGTTAACGGATACACGTAATATACTCGTACTATCATCTTAGTTTAATTACATATAATATATATTAAAAAGAGAAAAAATAATAAATTTACAGGGAAATTCAATGCCAAATAGAGTGTAAAAGGCTCTCTTGGCACTTCGTCATGGTCGTAAAACTAGGTACATATTCTACAACATTAAATAAGCACATACAAATAAAATTAACAAGGAGATGATAATATGGTAAGGTACAAATGTGACATTGCAGTACTGACTCACATGTAACTCAAATGATAGCTAAAAATGAGTAGTTAAATATTGCATAGGAGGCATAATCGAAATCAATACACGTAATATACTCGTACTATCATCTTAGTTTAATTACATATAATGGCCATAGAAACACTAATTAGGTTGTATCACTAATTGTTAGGATCTCGTACTTTGAACCCTTTAATAATAATGATGTACTAAAATTAATAAAATAAGGTTGCTAAGTAACTACTCCTTGTCAAACAAACTTCAGGTTTGCTACTCTTGTGCGATTACAAAGGCTAATATTACTTTCAACTTTGTATACCTACGTTTGTTGGTAGGTTCTAGAGGTTTCTCATTTCGCAGGAACATTAATATATAATTAAAGATTGTACCTAAGTAGTTAAAAGGTCTGAAGGGCGGACGGCTCCAGGAAAAATATAACTTATTTTACTGCCGTCCTAAGAAGAACCGCGCATAATCTTAAATTTTGAAACTGAGATAATTGCGAAAAACTTCTATAACTTAGTATCGCCCATATGATTCCATACATTTTTATGAAATAGCCGGGACTTTAAAAATAGGTGTTGCGTATGGAAACTCGGAATTTCTGTGATTGAAATAGATAAATCTAAGGTTTAAGGGCATGGCAGCAAGAATGACGTCACAGTCTTTTCCCACGGCATTAAGGTTAAAAATCGCATGATAAAATAGTAAAAATAGCGTTTTTCCCTTTTTTGGGGTTAATTTTGCGTCTACCAAAAAACTTTTACGGTTACTCCCTAGATTTCAATGCATATTATCAGTACAAAAAAAACTTTTAACTCCGCAACTTTCGGAAAACGAGTTTCGGAAAAAAAACAGAGGTGTTTTTCATTTTTTTTTGAGAAATCTATACAAGATATAAAAAACCTTTTACAGTTATTCCCTAGACAAATGTTCAATGCATCTAGCCTATTTTGTTCCAAAGAGATAGAAGTTCTCCCGTTTTTAGAAATTTTTGAAATGTCGGTATAATCACCAATTTTGATAAAAAACCTCAGAATACCTAAGATGGCGTATGCGCGCTACTTGCTAAGAACGGCAGTATATTCCAGAGAAAGTTGGATAGATGACAATTAAAATAAACATTTCTCCTAATAATTTAGGACACGTACGAGAGAAAGAGAAATATGTTGTACCTCCGTAACTATTAAACAAAATGGTGTAGTTTTATTGTAATAATTATAATTAAAACTACAATAAAGTTAATGTTACGACACAACATCATGCCGGCATTCGTACAAAAATATGGTCAGAATTACTAGAGAAACCTTCAGTGTTACAATAATAATAAGACTTTTCATTTAAATTCAACTACAGAACGTATTAAATTATAATTAAGGGAAAGTGGAAAATATTTTCTGTGAAATACTTGCAACATTTAATTATTATTCCCGTCTCTTTCTCTCTTTTGGTGCCCTTAAATTCCACGAATTTAACCCACATCTGCCTAATAGTCCCTTTTTGTTTTCAGTGAATGTTTTGTAAGTTTTGTGCAGTGTTCGATGACACTAACAAATGGCTATTATACAGGTGTAATATCTGGGTTTCAAAAAAGTAGGTGAATCTCTCTTACAGACGGTAGATAGTTTTCTTTGCACGATGTAAGGGAAACTACAGAAAACTATATCAGAGAAAGAACATTTTTTCCCCTATTATATGTTTTAAATTAAATCAAAATATGGATCATATTTATTAAATTATTATTTCGTAAATAGCCATTCTATATTAAGCAAACATAGGTTAAAATGTTGTTGAAAAAAGACGTGTATGTAGTTGTGTTAGCAATAAAGCGAATGGGAATGGCAAAGAGCGCAATAACAAGCCTGACCAATATACGGAAAGATTGCGATATATCCTCTAAGGTAAAGATGAGGCTTGTCAGGACACTAGTTTTCTCCATATTTGTCTACACAGTCGAGACATGGACTATAAAAGCGGTAGATAGGAGAAAAATCGACGCAATCGAGATCTGGTGCTGGAGAAGAATGCTTCGTGTGTCCTGGACATAACATAGAACCAACGAGTCCATATTACGGGAGCTCCGCGTAGATACTCGGCTCTCCACAATATGCCATGAACATTGAACAACGTATACTTCGTCTTTTCGGACATCTTGATGTCCATTTTGAAGACAATAAAAATGTGGTGATTACTTTATTTATTTGTTTAACCTTTAAGTGAACAACAAATACATATAAATATAAAAAATGGACATAGTACAGATTATAAATCGCTGTTCACTAGGGCGAACTTATCGCAGAACTGCGATTTCTTCCAGTTAACCCCAGGAAAAAACAGGAAAAAAGAAATTGAATAAAAAAAATATGAGGTAGAAAATATATACATACATATGCGAGAAAAAAAATAAAACAGAATAAACTAACCAATTATAAACCAGTATTGCAAGAAGACGCTCGCTGTTGGACCTCAATGGAAGTCCGTGACTCGCTAAATATTCGAAAATTTCTTTAAGATATTAGGGCTTAGATATTTAGTTTCACACAAGACGTATAGGTAACAATATATCTTGATACTGAGGCAGATATAATAATGTAGGTACCAGGTAAGTTAGTAGAGTATGTTGAGACAATATTGATTATCCGACAATAGAGAAAGCGGATGCTATCATTAGTTTGTCGCCTGCACTAATACCGGCATTTATATAGCTGGAACTTCTCAAATCTCGCTTGTATATTATGTCTGCTAAAGTTTCCACCTTTGCAGCTAGGCTGGTAATCGTTAATCTTTAGAGGAAGACTTACAACTCACAGAAAACTGTAAAACTGGGATACTTCGCCTTTCAACATTAAACTACGAAGGAGAGTGCTCATTTAGTATGGAAAAAACCCAGGCCCGGCGCGAAAGAAATTGTTGTTTATTGTTTTGAATCGTCCCTTGCACTTGGACTCGTCAAAGTTACATGTTAACACAGTGAATAATATATATTTAAAAAAGAGATAAAAATTATAAATTTACAGGGAAATTCAATGCCAAATAGAGTGTAAAAGGCTCTATTGGCACTTTGTCATGGTCGTAAAACTAAGCACATATTCTATATAAAAACTATCACATAACTCTTTAAATCATAATTTTATAAAAAAAAACTTTGTAGGCTCAAGTTGCAGAGAATTCAATATTCTTCAACTTCTACATACAGTTTTACTCTAAAAAATGCATTTTTAAAAAGTTATGATCAATAAATTTTAAAATGACCGAAAATTCGTCAGTTTTTGGTTCGCCCTAGTGAACGCACAAGGGTTGGGAGGTCATAAACTTGGATTCTTAACCAGGGGACTAACCTATATAACATACCCAAAACTCAGAACTACTATACGTTTTGCACGGTAAAATTCTCTATTTCCTGGACTAATAATATAATATATAAATCGTTTTTATAGAGTATAAAGAATTATAAAACTTTAATTAATAAAAATATCAAAACTTTCAAACATTATAATTAAAAGTGTTTATGAGCGGTAAATTTCTTAGAAGGAAAACTGTTCCATCAAACAATTCTTCACCGAAGGAGGATAATACATTTACTCAAATATATACCTACCGTTCAGTTAGGAAGTTTTAATCTCGTTTCTCTAACGGGAAACTACTTCAAAAGTTGTTTGTTTTACTTTATTAAATAACAATTTTCTCCTGTTTAATATTGATTTCAACTCAAACCAATTAGTGTGTAAGAAATACTTACGAGAGGTATATGTATAGATTTCGTAAGGAAATTTATTGCCACTTATAACTTTGAGAATGCAGCTTTCAGAATCATATAAGCTCAAGGGGCGATATGCACCGAGTAAAAATCGTTCTATCTTCGATTGCTTTGATTTTAGCTTATTCCATAAAAAGGAGACCAAATTAAAAAAAAATCCACTAGAGCCACTGCCTTTTGTACCTTAAACATTTTATAAACCAAAGTTCAGCATTATATTTAACATACTATAGGAATAATAAGATAAATTTGGAATTAATTTATGTCAGAATATTTATAAGAATCAATTTTTAGCTATTAGAGTCACTAAAAGCTAATTTATTCTCATTTATCCATGTTATAAGTATTATGCTCGGTCCACCAACTTCGTAGGTGAGAAATAGCGAAGATAGGAGCCACTGATCATTATTTTTCATACAAAATCTGTACAAGGTAGCACCTATCTCCGATATTCCTAGTCAAAAAGTTGGTGAAATCCAGCATTAGTATGCTATAATCTGTATTAGCTGAGTAATCTTCCTTTGCCAGACGCAAATTTTCGAGTATGCAATTACATACTTTGGTCTGTTCACGTTTATGACTTTATTCCATTCTATTCTAATAAATTTTCTAGTGATTCGTACTTCGTAGTATCAATTTATTAGTATTTTCCCTACCAATCATGCAACAAGTGTACTAGTATAATACATAGCCAATCGGCTTAACTATAATTTTCAATACGTTCACAATGAGTTTCCACTTCGTTGAAGGTGAAAAACAATTTTCCATTCCTCTTTGTTATTCCGTGAATTGTTCAATTATTACTAAGCATACTAAGTGCTTTGAATTTCATATTTACAAGGGTCTTATCTACTAAAATAATTGACGAGCAGGAGCTAGTGTTTAGAACTATCATATAGAACCATCCATCATATATTTTGATGTCGGAATTTTCATATTAATAAGTAATCACAAAAAAATCTAAACCAACATTTTATGACTTCACATCCAAGATCCATTTTTTGGGGTTTTCCAAACGATCCCCTATCGGGGTGCTCGGTTTCTTTCACTCCGATGGCACCTTCCACCATTAATTGACAGATTCGAAATTTATAAATAGGCTCCACTCCTGAAGAACTTTCGAGAGATAACAAACACGGCGGTATACGGTGACTGGATCCTCTCAATTGCTCGGTGTCTTCCGAGGTTTAAAAAAGATTTACTTTCGATCGCCCTTTCATATATGATACCACACATGACCCCACACGACCCTTGGATCCCTCTCAAATGCCTTACAACTTTTTTGTTTGTGGAGAAATACTCGTACATTGTCACCGAGCCTACTTACGTTTGCGAAGTTTCAGGTTTCTATCCGAAAATCAAACAATCGTGTGAAAAAAGTTAAACAATTATTAAAATGTAAAAACCATACAACGGATATGGATAACCTACGCCTACGATACCTATGATACCTACCTACGATAACCTATGGATAATCTTACAAGAATAGGTACATTTGTTTATCGTTTTTCTATAAACTCAGATTCTTAAAAAAAATCACGTCCTTCGTTTTATACATCATTTCGTCGTTTTCCATTTTTCCATCAGTTTATTGTGAGAGGGAAGAAATCCTGCTTGGATATTGCAAAGTTACGTTATAGGTAGCGAGGTGGTAATTGGAAATGATCCGGAGGGACTTCGCAACGCTACTGTGATTAAGGGAGGTCTGCAGATGGAAATACCAATAGGGAATCGATGTTTTTCATCGATGAAACACCTTGGATGGAGGTGGGTTCATTCTAGTAAACTCACCTGCTACCAACCTATAAATTTAAAACTGCTGGTACTGTTTTGTAAATGTCTAAATATGTAGTTACCTCAACTGCAGATATACAGCAAAGGATGGACTTTCCAAATGATGTTGTAGGTTTTCGCAGCATGGTATATATATTCTTCCTTTCAGGTTATTTTGTTATTTCATCCTGAAGATGGCAGAAGTATCGCTGCCGAAAGCTAGAGAAGGCCAACACCCGAATAACCTGAAAGGAAGAATATATGGACTTTCCATCAGGCTTTTGACTGATCGTAGGCTGGTTTAATTTTACACTTAAATAACATTCACCAATTCCAGTCTATCCATCTGCCATAAATCTTGGTTTATCAATACATCTTTTGTACACTTCACAGAAAGCTTGAAAAGCTTGTGTTATGACGTCATATAGAAAGTCCGATGTTTATTTGATCCTAAATATGAATTCGTTTTAAAGTATGTCCCTGACGAAATGTTA
This sequence comes from Ceraclea dissimilis, assembly GCA_963576895.1. Taxonomy (NCBI): domain Eukaryota; kingdom Metazoa; phylum Arthropoda; class Insecta; order Trichoptera; family Leptoceridae; genus Ceraclea; species Ceraclea dissimilis. The sequence goes on from OY756374.1 coordinate 690,516, forward strand.
ACAGAACGTAATTTGGGGGCCTAGTGACGAAGAAGACTCACTAACCAAATTAGTGATCTATGTCTGTCGTCTTTGACGATGACGTTGGATGATGTTTAAGGCACTGTTTAGTAGATCATCATCTCAAAAGCTTCGGAGAGTGACGTCTACAGTCTGCTTCTGAATATGGAGATGGGCTAGTTCCTGCGCAAATCCACAGGAAGTTTGTTCCACTTGGACAGAGCCAACTAAACTGAAAGCTCTGTCATAAAAGCAGGATTTATTAGCCATGTTGAGTTCGATGAGCTTATTTCTGGCTGTGGTTGCCAAACGCAAAGATCCCTATGTGTAATTTAAAATTTCGTTTTCTCTATTACATACCTATGCCGACAAAAGTCATGGAAAAATAAAGATTTCGAAAGAAAATGGATTGATCCATGAAGTGATTGGCATCACTTCTGGCAGTATCGTTAAAATTGGAGAGGTAGCATCTATAAAAAAATTGTCGACACGGCGTCTCAACGCGACAACATGAAACTCTAATCCGGAGGGACAAAGCGCTACCAATGTATTTTTCAACCTTATTTATTTTAGCCCGTTTTTCCAGCTCAAAAAATGTCTGACACTGCACACCATTTACTAAAATAGCTTTCGAAAATTTTCATAATTTTCTTTCAAGTCACCGATTTGATTGAGATCACGATGTTATGGTTAGCTCGCCTTGGTTGACTATTTTCTCGCTGCCTGTAGTAAAATCAGATAGTCAAATATATCTACATACAGATACACAGGTAAAATACTGACCGATAAATTAGAGGTCTGGGTTCGATTCCTGTCCCAGACAGATGGATTGTCTGGAATTAGTGAATTTTACTCAAGTGTAAAGTGATTACATTAAGCCAGCCAACCATTAGTCAAAAGCCTGATGGGCCCATCCTTTGCTCTAACTACTCATAGTGAAATTTTTGAAGCAGATCAAGTTGTTTTCCATATTCTTTCTTAGCACTACCGGCATGAATTCAGATTGATTTGGTATTTAGTATAAGTACGCACCAGCTTTTTAATTCCCTATCATTCTTCATCGCTCTTTCTAGACGGTTATCAGTCATAAGCCTATGCATGGGAAGTCTGTTGTTCAGTGTTTTCTAATCATCCGTAGGCCCCATTTAAGGCACTTGGAATCGTCAGGTTTACATATTGAACTAACATTACAAAATCAAATGCGATAAATCAATAAGCAGTTACAGCAAAAAAACAGTGAAATCAATAAATACATGGTGACTGGTGATAATACAAAGTTATAACAGGTATGGTTTAATTCAATGTAGATCTGGATGTAAATTGTCTAGAACAACATTACGTCAATGACAACAGAATATGAGAATGAAATCAGTATAAAACAGAGATATATTATTCAATGCAGGTCTGGATGTAAATGGTCCAAAACTACATTTCGTAAACAATAAATACAATAATTGCGATGAGTCTGACAACATTCTTTGCTGTATATCATTTGAGTTAGATGGATAGCTGCATAATAATATCTTGACATTTTATTAATTACAAAGCATGATCAAGAATATTTTTTTCAACGCCTTTTTTGCTACAATTTGTAATACGAAGATAGGTACATTTATCACCCTACTTCTTCTTACCCTGAGAAGAATAAACTTAGTTGAGAAAAAATATATTTCCCTTTTTACATAACCAACTTTATTCTGGACACGTACGACAGATGACTGGAAAAAGAGACAGATGTTCTCTCTAATATTAAAGCGCTTAAAGAATGATACTTATTTGCGTACGAACTATCGCTCTTGTTACAAAGTAAACCCACGTAACTTCATATTAAAAACTTCAGCAAGAAGAAAAAAAATGTAACATACCCCAGAACATGTATTAATATATCATTAGTAAAGGTTAGATGTGCTTAGAATGCATTAACAAAGGTTAGATGTGTTGGATAGATGTGGTTGCTGGTTAGAATGCTGGACTCTGAGTAAAAGATTCCGATCCCTCTTCCTCATTAACTCCCTTCTTACACCTTTTCCCCTTTATTCCTTCCTGTGATTGGTGCTTGCAAATATTTAGGTTATAATGTTAGGCTATAATTTTGATTCTTTGACTTAGTTGTCTACGATTTGTAATTTATAGGTTAATGGGTAAGTTTAAGAAAAAAAAAATAGTTGAGATAACTTAATTTAGGTTAGGTAGTTTAGTATATTTTCATTATGTATTTTCCCCCATAATATGATTTGTCTGTGTACACTGTAATGGGGCTTTGAATTAACTGTTTTCAATGTAGTATTTTTCTTTCGTCAAAGGAGAATGCTCATTTTGTATGGGAAAAAAACCCAGGCCCGGCGCAAACGAAATGTACCTCAAATGATAGGTAATAATTAGTAATTAAATACTGCATAGGGGGCATCATCGAAATCAATGGCTTAATGGGTGAAATACCTTTTCGAAGTTTTACATTGGTCACTCGAATATATAAGAAAAGGAGCATTAGACAGTTACAATTGCGGTCTAAAAGGGTATAATATGATGACTATAAGGTAGCCCGTCCTCTTCGTCTTCTTCTTCATCAGCCTTGGTCCCTCCACACCTGGATATAAGCCGAAAGGAAAATGCTCATGAATTATGTAAAAAATAAACATGTCCGGCGCAAACGCAATGTGACTCAAATGATAGGTAAAAATGAGTAATTAAATATTGTATAGGTGGCATCATCGAAATCAGTGGCTAAATATGTGAAATACCTATTCAAAGTTTCCCCTATACAACTTCGAATAGGTATTTCACACATTTAGCCATCGATTTCGATGATTCCTCTTATGCAGTATTTAATTACTCATTTTTACCTATCATTTGAGTCACATTGCGTTTGCGCCGGACATGTTTATTTTTTACATAATTCATGAGCATTTTCCTTTCGGCTTATATCCAGGTGTGGAGGGACCAAGGCTGATGAAGAAGAAGACGAAGAGGACGGGCTACCTTATAGTCATCATATTATACCCTTTTAGACCGCAATTGTAACTGTCTAATGCTCCTTTTCTTATATATTCGTGTGACCAATGTAAAACTTCGAATAGGTATTTCACCCATTAAGCCATTGATTTCGATGATGCCACCCATGCAGTATTTAATTACTTATTTTTACCTATCATTTGAGTTACATTTCGTTTGCGCCGGGCCTGGGTTTTTTTTAGCATTCTCCTTTGTATTCAATGTATGTAAGTGTGCCTTGTTAATAAATGAAATAAGAGAGACAAAATGCACATCTGATCTTTGAAAGAAAAGTTCTAAAAAATTCTTTGGACCTCTCTACGGAAATGGAATTTGGAGAATACGGTGTAACCATGAGCTGGAAAAATTATACAAAGAACCCAACATAGTAAAGTACATATCATATCGCCTAAGATGGTTGGGGCATGTCCAGCGAATGAAGGATACTTAACATTTTATTGCACCATTTTACGTTGCAGCAATGACCATGGCATTGGTATTATAAATAGGTGATTGATGGAATATACCGCGGGCTTAAGGCCCTCCGCATCCCCGGGTTGCTCAGGCGCATTAATAGCGACCGCTTTACCCGCACTTCTAAGCAAATCTTATTGAGAGGTGGGCCCAGGGTTAGCCTTAAGAGAGCCTCGGCAAATAAACGTAATTGTTGGGAGACCACAAAGGAGATGGGCCGATGATATCATCGAGTCAGTGAGACATGGGTGGAAGCAGAGCGCTGAAAACAGAGAATTGTGGAAGAGACAGGAAGAGGCATATATCCAACAGTGGAGGGAAAGGGGCTGAAAAGAAGAAAATGATGACAAATTGTACAAGTTTTCTATTCAAAGTGGAGTTACGTGGTTTTACAGCGACCCTCCTGTAGCTTAAAAGGTTCCACAAAACATGTTTCGCAATATCAATATTCTCATTAGGTTTGTTTTGTAATATCCACTATACAATATACATACAGTAACTCAACATTTTTAAAAGTGTAGCATGCTACCCGTTCTAAATTTATTTTATATTCCCGGTGGCGGATCCAGGATTCAATTGGGGGGGGGCTAAAGCACGTCACATGCAAATATGACCGTGTGGTATTAAAAATGTGAATATCGCCGCAGGCGACTTTTTTTTGGAAATATCGGTTAAGTGAAAGATAAACGCAAAAAATGTAATTAGCGCCGCAGGCTAATTTTTTTACCAAACTATTGTTAGGTACATTATAATATGCATTTACTATATTTCTTAAACTGCTATATTTAGTAGTTTTAGAAAATTCATGACATAATGAGAAAACGATGTGGTAATAATTTATTTGTTTAAGTAAAAATATTACACTCTCCGGCATTACAGCGCTCAGCCTTTGCGCCGAAGAGTGCACACAGAACAAGTTTCGAACAAAACAATAATAAACACGAAAAAAAAAACACAACATACTAGTAAAAGAAGGCAATTTACTTAATTGATAATGTGATTCTTAGGAAACTAGTTGAATATAAAATACTGACACTCATGGTTTTGGGGAGGCTTCAGCCCCCTAGCCCCCCCCTGGATCCGCTAGTGAATATGCCTGCTCTTCAACATGTATTTTGCTTTTATTAAACATAAACATAGTGTGGGGCGAGAATCTGGGACTTAAAACAACTTAAAACCTTTACAAGGAATTAAATGCCGTATATTTCACATTGACAGCAATACGGTCATTAGAGGAACACAATGTTATTAAAAGATTCTACCGCGATCCTCTTTAAAAGAGATAATCTTTTTCCGTCTATTCACAGAGTTCTTTGTGCGATTTAAATACAATTTTCCTCAATGAATAGGACTTGCTCTTACTATTCAGAATCTAGACTTAACCTCCTCTAATAATGTTATAATCTCGTCTCTCTATCTACCCTTACAGTGTTGTATTTCAATGGCGATGTAAACAGATAATATTTTGCTATTCAAATAAAATAAATTTAATGTTAAGGGCATGGCACCAAGAATTACGTTAGAGTCATTTCCCACGGCATTAAGGTTCAAAATTGCGTGAACAATCTCATGATAAAATGGTAAAAATAGAGTTTTATATCATTTTTTGGGGTTAATTTTGCGTTTATCAAAAAACTTTTACAGTTATTCCCTAGATTTTAATGCATATAATCAGCACAAAAAAAATACTCCGCAACTTTCGGGAAACGAGTTTCCGGCTTCCGGAAAAAAATAAGAGGTGTTTTTTAATATTTTTTTTTTGAGAAATCTATACATGATTTAAAATATCTTTTACGGTTATTCCCTAGATAAAGGTTCAATGCATCTACCCTATTTTGTTCCAAAGCATATTTAGTAACAGTTGTCGAGATATAAGGTCTCCCGTTTTTAGATTTTTTTGGAATGTCGGTATGCTCTTAATGTTAAAATGCTTCATTATCTACGGGTATTATGACTTAATATAAGGTCTGTTCGCTTTGGTACCATTTTCCCAGATTATCGCAAAATTGTATGCAAAAGTTTCAATTATCAAAGTACCTGAATGAGCCAGCGACTGAATATATAAAGAACGTTCAATTTAATTTCTGACGACCAAGCTTGCTTGCGAAATTTACCATTGCCCAATGTCCAACCTTCAAACTTTTTCCTTTGAGGGATGTTATATACTTCTTTTGACCATACGATAAATAATAAATTTTCAAAGTATTCGTGGAATGCCCAGGTTGTCGAATATTATTATAAATGTTAGAGTCAAGTTTCTGTAAGATAATTTGATAAAGATGTTTCAAAAATTTTTCAGCAATAGTCTGAATTTCATATAAGTTGTGTTGTATATTTTTAAACACACACATAATTAGCTGGTTACCCCATTATTGGTATAAACCTACCGTGATCGTATTGTTTTCGATCAATGTTAAAATATAAAAGTTAAAAAATAAATAATAAAAGTCAATGTTAAAATTCAATATAAAAGTAGGTACATACTCGTGTTTTTTTCCCGTAAAGCTTAAAAAAATAGTGTGTCTAGATTATCTACAACAGATGGCAGAAACTCTATTTAAATTTAAAAAATCAATAGTTATGGCATAAAAAAATTACATGTTTTTCGAAGATGATTTATATAACAAAAAAAAACTTTCACGGGTACCAACTAGTTTATAAGGTTCATAATATTAAACTGTTTTTTATTCATGCTCTGTTGTAAATCAAAATATATAATATTTTGCTGTATAGGTTTGTAACGCTGACAAAAGTTGAATTAAACAAAACCATTTCAGATTGTGTCTTAAGCTGCACTTACACGAGCAAATTTTCTAAAAATAATTGCGGCAACTCGTACAAATCGTATTGATTAACATTATTTCGCAATATTAAAGTGAGACAATGATATTGCGTGCAAACGCGAAAGAGTATTGACTAAAATGACCGAACCGATTGAATGTTCAGCAATTCGTGTCGCCCACATCATGATAATTCTCTTTATTGTTTGCATGCAATATCGTCGTCTCACTTTAGATATTGCCGAAAAAACTGCTAGGTATATATTGCAAAATAAAATTAATCAATACGATTTCTACTATGTCATGATCTACTCATCTGAGTGCTGGGCACTAATAACCACGTCCAGACTCTACACACCAACGAAATAAAAATGCTCAGGTGGCCTGGTGGTGTTTGGCGTTACGAGGCTGGACAGGGTGAAAAATGACCATGTCCGTGGCAGTTTCAAAGTCGCTCCCATTGGAAAAAAAGGTGGCCAAAAATAGACTACGATGGTACGGACACGATATGAGACTGCCACAGGACAACATGATCAAAAGGACAATGGACATAGAAGTAGGGCCCAGAAGACCAGGCAGACCCCTGACTACATGGATGTCCACAATCGAGAGAGACTTAAAGGAGGTGAGGCTTCGTGCGGAGGATGCGGGGGACAGAAGGACTTGGAGGATGAGGACTAGGAGAGCCGACCCCAAGTAAATGGGACAATGGCGAGGGCAAAGAAGAAGAAGAATACGATTTATACTAGTTGTCGAAATTATTGCTCCAAACTCTTGCTCGTGCGAGCGCACCTTAAGAGCTGTCTGTAGACAACTTGGTTGAATTCAGTGATAAAGGTTGACCTTATAAAGGATTAGATGTGAAACTTGCAAAGGTTCGCAAGATAAATATTTCTATACACTTTGTGACAGTGTTTTATTGAAGATATCTACTAGATGCTAAGTTCTTTATGGACCATAAAACCAGAAAGATGGCGTGAGGGGATATAGTAACTGAACATGCTTAAATTACGGTGAGAAAGCAAGATTAGGTACTCAGCTAATACTAAAAATATCATCCCAATCGTAGATAAATGAGAATATGTTTAACTAATTCTTAGTTGATAGAAATTTGTTTATTGTAAATTTTCTGTTAGGAATAAATCTAAAGAAAATCAAACTTGATATTACAAGTAGTTCTTCAACAAGTATACGGCAAATGATGGACTTTCCATTAGAAGGTCGTCGATTATGTTGGATTTTTTTTTCGGTAAAAATTGAAGACTAATGTTGAAGACTAATGTGAGTCTGTCTGGCGCTCTGTCCTCTCTGCCTACCCTGCAAAGGATGTGGCGTGAGGGTATAGATAGATAGATAGATAGACTAATGTGTAGTTTAAAATCCACGTAATAAGTTTTTTTTTTAAACTTTATTGTCAAATGCCTGATGAGAATCCTCAATTACTACTAGTCGCGTGTAATTAAAGTTATTACGTGGATTTTATATTCTACAGGTACCAGTGGCGAAGGGTGGATTTCTGCAGAAGGGAAGCCGGGGCTAACATTTCTAATTGGATTAGGTACGTCAAATTAGACACTATTATACCTGTCATTTTATCCAAAAGATAACTCGATGGGAATGGTGTTCTTAGGTAGCTTCGCGCCTGACAGGTACTAATCTGGTATTTTAACGATTCTTACTAAGGGTATATCGCCCCTTAAGGTCTACAGTTGCTACCTCAATAATAATATTATGAACATATTACACACAATGTGAGCAATATGCAGAATTTCATTTTCATCGGTTGCCATTACAAAAGTCATAAAATATAGCAGGTGTTTATGGAAGTAGAAGATAAAATTTCACCTTCGCTGAGTTTATTAAATGAAAAAATCTTGAATCAGGGATATGGGCTCCTAAAAAAACAACAGCTCTTTTTATATCAACATTAAGTCCAAATATGACGTCACGGTCATCGCATTAACAATCGAATGACAAAATGTCAAAAAAAGCTTTTTTTCATTATTTTTTTTTACGGTCATTCACTCGGTGACGATACTATTTGTACAAAATTAGATAATCCTTCTCCAGAGACAAAAATATGTAAGGTGTTTCAGGGGGATCCAAGGTTCGTGTGGGGTCATGTGTGGTATCATATGAAAGGGCGTTGGAAAAGAAATCCAGATCGTAAGTCGGATGTTCTGATAAAGACACCGATGCGATCAAGACGATCCAGTCACCGCATACCATCGTCTTCTTCTTAATATAGGCCTTGTGGCCTGTTATGAAGATGGATTACCCTCTTGCGATGTCGACTCTCAACTGTCAATCCATCTCTTTGGTGGTCTGCCTGGGAGTCATCTGCCCTCGGGTTGGCCGTGCAATGCAATGTGTGGGAGTCTGGATGGCTCCATTCTCCTCACATGTGCATACAATTGTCTTCTCCGTTGCCTCCCCCACCTAACGACATCTTCGATCTCGCACATTATTTACTAAATTTAATGAACAAATAAACTAACCTAAAAATAGTACATGCTTAACTTAAAAATAAAGAAAAAATGTATGAACCTATGTTTTTAGTTCCCGAAATCACCACAGTATGAAAACTTATACTAAGAATTACCAACATACCTAGGCACCTAGTTGTTAGCGTCTCCCTGTGTGTTAACGTAAAACATGAAGTTAGCTGTAAGTAATCAATGGGACACGCACATTCTTGTTCGACCCACATATTATCTTTTAATGGATGTTATTTTCCTTTACGATAAATAATAATTACCGATAACTTTGTAGACTTTAAAAAAAGTTCCAGTAATTACAGTCATTTGTAACTGTAACGGGACATTCACTAGTATTATTATTAAAAAGTAGTTATATCTCAACTGATATACAGCAGAGGATGGACCTTCCATTAGGCTTATGACTGATCGTCGGCTGGATTAATGTGATCACTTTAAACTTAAGTAACATTCACCAATTCCAGTCCATCCATCTGCCGCGGTCGGGAATCGAACCCAGACCTCCAACCTAACAAGCCGGTATTATACCGCTGTGCGGTATAAAGGTTGGTATCAGAGGCGCCATTAAAAACATGTATATATACTTTCCACGGCCCTCTATTGAGATATTTTTTAGGTATTTTTTAGCGAACGATCCAACCAACTTTTTATTTCCCTGAAGGTTTTCAAGGCCAAATTAGGGCAGATGGCGGTAACAGACTATGTATGTCAATTTATGTTCTTACCTATGTACCGGTGTATTATGAGATTATCTCATATCAACATGAGTGTTTAGTTTCTTTGTGGCAAAACTAAGTGTGTGGAAGATACTAAATACCTATTGGTTTTTCATCCTAATTATTTTTTATTGAATTTCCACCAAGAAACTTCGGCCAAAACACTCAAAATTCTCAACGTTTTTGCCAGAAAGCCCGTCTACATGGCACTCCAGAAAAGTTCGTCCACACATTTGTTTGTTTGCTGAACTATCTACCTTCTTACATTTTTTAATTACGTGTGTCCCAATATATTATATTGTTTCAATTCTTATGAATACTCACTGTCTCTGTATTCCTGCTAACTTTATTCACAATCACCTGAAGACGAGGGTGCAAATCCTTGAATACAATTCGCGAAACCAAAAGTCAATTTTGTGAATTTTAATCTAAATATTTAGTTATTTTTTCATTTTTCCTATAAGAAAAAGCCACGGTGATCAGACAGGCTCTTATTTGTGTAATGATTTTTTTCATTAACGTCCCTAATGATATTTCAAACTACCATTTGGTTCATAAAAAGAGAATAATGAAAGGTATAATGTCTAAACCAATATTGAAATCAATGTAATCTACTGGTTACGGCAAACGTCGGTTGTTTAAATATCATAGTAGTTCCTTCATTACTGGAGGTAAAGTCACGCGATAGAGACATTACGTAGAATATATCTTCTTTGCATTAACAAATTATACGCAATATTATTTTTGCTATTACTTGCTTGTAGACTTTTTTATTTCCTTATTAATGAGATTGTCTGGTCATGCACTACTATAGGACTTACAATCAGACATCATAAAAGACGAAGCGTGTCTAGGATAATGAAATATTCCTGCGAAGGTCTACTAGGAAAACAGAATAGAAAATTTCTATGTTGTTCGTTCTTCGGGTTTTACTTACTGCGTTTAGAGTGGTTGGATAACCTTCACTATGAAGTGACTTCACCTTGAAGATGGCAGTAGTATCGCTGCCGAAAGCTCGGTTATTCAACCACTCTACGCGCAGTAAAGAAACCCGAAGAACGAACAGCATATAAATGGATTCATCACGCTGCTAAAGCCTACAAGATTATTAGACTAGAAATTTGTAGTGAAATAGATTTGTGGCACTAAATCAACAACAGGATGTCCAATCTGGAAGGAAACATGGGAGATAAAAGAAGATCACTTAAGATGGACACGGCCGGCCGTACGCCCATGAATGTTCATCTTCAACTTTACACTAGTGTAGCAATAGTTTGTAAAAAAAATGTTGATGAAGATATGTAGAAGACTTTAAGACGGAGAAATGGGATAAGGAATGATGTTATTACAGAGATGAGTGACTGGAATAAAAGCGAACAAATTTCTATATGCAGATGTTTTGAGTTTTTGAGATTGAGAGAATGAATGATGTCAGGATAACTAAAAAGATAAATGTATGTGGGAGAACGAATAGTTGTGAGAAAGCGTGACAGTCCGAGACTGACTTGGACTGATTAAGTCAACCAAATCCTCAAGGACGAATTTGGGTAAAAGAAATCGGAGAAATAGATAAAACTGCATGAATGTGACGGAAGCAAATAAATAAATAAATATTTTTTTATTGTACAGAAAAACACACATAAATATACAAATTACAAATAGGTCACTCTACTAGGCAATGCCTGTCTCGGAGTGACTCCAAACCAACAATAAAAGTATACATAAACAATCGTACATCATCACTCTCAATCAAATCAACACAGGCACTCAAGAAAGCAAAATTAACAATTAAAACGTGTTTATGATAAAACATTACTACAATTTTAAACACCTTAAGCAAAAATATGTGCCGGTGCTGGGACATTGGGGAAAAACATCTTTAAAAGTCAACCCAAATTATGACAGTTTTTGAAAACGTCAGTTAGAACAAGTAGTACCATTTCCTTTACCGTCATTTTGTGGCATCACGTCGTCGAAATGCCGCATAATAACTCCTAATAATGCGACACAAATTATAATTGCTAAGTTTCATATAAGCCTAGTACTTTTATCGCCTGCGCGATTATACTACGAGTATTAGTAGTACTCCTAATTTTATAGAAAGTTCACTTTGCAAGATTACTGTAACAATTTGCAGCCAAATCCGCTGCAGCAGGATTAACGTGACACAGGTATTATGGGACAAGCAGCAGGGAGTAAATACCTGCGCTATGCAGTAGGTTAACACACAGACTTACCTTATACTAAACAAACAAACTTACCTTATACTTTAATAGTAGGTATATATGCTAGAAGGCTAGTAGGTAAGTAGTTTATATGGGACAAAGGAGAATGCTCGTTTAGTATGGAAAAAAACCCAGGTTCGGCGCAAACGAAATGTAACTCAAATGATAGGTAAAAAATGAGCAATTATGGGTTGGCTGGTAGAAATTGCCATTTGGCAATAAGCCCGCTCCTTGTATGTTTTTATGTACAATAAAGATTATTTTATTTATTTATTTATTTTATTTAAATACTGCATAGAATCATCGAAAACAATGGCTAAATATGTGAAATACCTATTCGATATTTAGGAGACACAGCGATTGTATCAATTCAGGAGTTTGTATGTTGCAACGACTTTTAAAAAATATTATTTCTTAGTTCGAGGGACCAAGAAGGAGAAGGGAAGAAGAAGACGGGCTACCTTATACTTGTCGTAATATACGCTTTTAAAACCCAATTCTAACTGTTAAATGCTCCTTTTACTAATAAATTCATGTGACCCCTGTAAACTTTGAATAGGTTTTTCTTTCCTATCCTTCAAATTTTTGTGTAAAGAGAAAAAGGGTTTCCATAGCGTCAAAAATATCATTCATAATATCATCAGTTTGAAAACGAAGCTCTATTTTTGTCCAAAATCTTTTTCGCTATTCTTTACCATCGATCTTATAATCGAATATGCTATCGATTATTCTCCAGTTCAAGTTGCAAGCTATAATAAAGAATATTGGCGTATCAATAGAAGTCATAAAAGACGACCCTAAAATATTTTTTTAGTAATAAATGTTTAAGTTCCTCCAAGGTAAGGCGCTACATAGTATCTGTCTATACTTGTAAGGAAAAACACCATAAGTCTATTTTATTGTTTCTCTGTTATTACATATTAATAATTATTATACTTTTATTTATTCAACCGTCGATTTTCCTATACTCGTATTACAGAAATAAGTAAGTAATCGTAAAAGCACGCCCTTTCGAGGCGCATACATTCGTTCATTCTGAAGGCACCTCCTAACAAGAATAGACACAATCAAAATCCAGTAAAAAGTAATGAAAAAAGTCTACTGTGAAGCACTTTCGTGAGATAAAAAACATGGCGGGATGCGGTGATTGGATTCTCTCGATCGCTCGGTGTCTTCTGAGGCTAGAGCTTGACAAAATCTGACTCTTAACGATCTGGGTTTGTTTTCCAACGCCCTTTCATACGATACCACACATGACCCTATACGGCCCTTGGATCTCCCTTAAACACTTTACATCTTTTTTGTCTCTGGAGAAAGCTGGTTTATTTTAACACAGAATCGTATTTTCACCGAGTTTACGTATGTTTGGTTTCGTGTAGTTTCAGCTCTCTAAGTAGTCAAGTTGAAAAACAAATAATAATAAAAAAAAACACAACGGAGTGCAGTATCTCATTTTTAGGTTATGAATTATGTATTTTTGTAACTTTATTAAAGTAAATAGATAAACACAATTTTTGGACCTTTCCTGTTTTTCTAAAACGTCACAAAATTCTTCATTTTACAACCCTTCATTCATAAACATGTCTGCGCTGTGAGAGAAGACGCGTAAAAATGTTTTAATCAAAAACCTAATTTCATATTTTATTTCACAAGCATGAAAACACTCAGGCAGGTACAACAACATGCCAGCGAGGCATTAATTTACCTGACTTGCTACTGGTTCAGGTACAGACCTATACTATAAGTAGGTTACATTGTTTAGTTAGACACACTTCGTTGTAGAACACCGCAGTCTACTCAAGACCGCCCGTAAAGTTAATTTTAGATTCGGACGAAACCAAATTCGAAGATTGAAAAATCTTTCATTTTCTGCAAGATATTCTTAATACTGTAGAAATGAGGTCGTTGGGGAGAATATCTGGGAAAACATTAATGGAACGTGTTAGCAATGAGGTTATTAGAAAAATTATGGTTGGGACATATTGAAAGAATGAGTGACGATAGGATAATCGTCAAAAAGAGTCTGAAAAAAGTTGTTTTAAACCTGGATTGATCATGTTCTGACTAAAACGATTTTTTTTTTATTCAATTTATTGCAAATTATTAAAACAAAGTATAAAAATAAAGTAAATCATTGTTGTGGTGCCTAATCCAAATGGATTTTTGGCTATAGATTTGCATGTGTGACAAATTATATGAACGTGAATGTTCTTTCTACCTACCCCGCGTATCTTATTATAGTACAACACGAGAGATTTTGTGGGCATTCACGTACGAGTATATTGCCCGATCCCACCAACTACCACCTAGGAAGCAGACCCCTAAGGAATTTTCATACAAAACCACAGATAATTTGAGTGATTATTATAACTGTCATAACCTTTAAGATATAAATCCATACAAAATACAGCATGCAGCTCTACTTAGTTAGGTGCCCAAATATCTCCGCCCAGAATCTCCCTCACTTAAGTAGCAGCATGCTGTATTTTGTATGGATTTATATCTTAAAGGTTATGACAGTTACAATAATCACTCAAATTATCTGTGGTTTTGTATGAAAATTCCTTAGGGGTCTGCTTCCTAGGTGAAAGTTGGTGGGAATGGGCATATGTGTCATGCATAGTTTGAACTAACGCACACCGTACACATGTCTATGGTTATTCTACAAATTATGGCAGATGCCATAATGGTATGGATGGATGGAGTTCGATGCACGATGGAGCCGACCAACCCCGTTATATTAATAATTAAGTTATGCTTCATTAATATACGTTGGAATTGTTTCCTAGAAATACAACATAATAATTTATACTCGCACGAGTATGTTATTCTGACTCCATATTTCCAGCAACTCTACAAATTTCCACCACCAGAACAATCTTCTATAATAGTTATAGAAAATTCGCCAGAGAGAACTTGTACGTATAGGAGATGGTAGTCTATTTTGAACAAGTATCCATCTGTACGAAGATATTTGTTATCTCAAATTAAGTGAATTAACAAACTTGTATTAAAATAATATTAAAATATACTACATTTCAGAGGTGGTCGGTAGCCTGGTTGGTAACGCGCTCGACTGTTAATTCAGTGGGCGCGGGTTCGATCCCCGATGCCGACCTACTCAACTTCACGATACAAGCTTTTCAAGCTTACTGTGAAATGTACAAAGGTGTATTTGGGTTTATTCCGATAAACCCAGATTCATTGGAAAAAAAAACAATGCCACGTTCCTGTCGGGGTTGTCAGAGAGTACCTAACGTCATATCTTATTATCAATTAAGTTTGTGTTATTGTGTTGTTATTTGTGTACAAATGTAATTGGTCAGGTTTGTCAATACGTTTCCTGTTTCATTGTACTGTTGTGACTGTATTTGTACCATAGATAAATAAATAAATAAGTCCTTGCATCTACCGTTTCTTCCACTCAGAATGTGTCCTTAAGAAAAATTTTCGACACGGTAGTTGTTCAAATTGTGTCTTCATATGATGACCAGGCCACATTTCCTCGCGTAGAACTCATATCTTTATATAAATTTTGATTCCGTCTACATATTTCTGTGGGAGGCACCACTAGAATGAATGAATCCAAGCGCCTCGGAAGGGTGTTTGGTATCGTTTGGGAAGACCGCGAAAAACAGTCCTAGGATGTGAAGTCATTAAAGCATGTTTGTAAAAAGAAAAATTACGAGTAGTTATTCTTAACCTTTAAGTATGGACGTGGAGTCTCACAGGCTCCGCGATGGTTTGGGTTTCTTCGTTTCGTACACTTCCCCCTTATCCTTGGGACCCAGCGGCTCAGTAGCTTCAGTTTTAGTGGTAAGATGACCGCCAAGCAAGGAGGACGTATCGTGCGATGCATAGTAGATAAATAAAATACATCGAAAAATTGACCGGAGTCTGTGTGACTCCATGTCCATAGCTGTCATACAAAATATTTATAGTCAGTTTTTATTTTTTTTTTAGATTTTTAGGCAAAATGGCAGAACATGCTAAGGAAAATTGTTCTAATAGAGATTTCCTCAAGATATTAGCTCGTTTGCTCGTGCTGCCTCATATGCTAAGACGTGTAATCGACACAAATTTGCCGCGAGAGCTCAGGTCGATGATTACTCGAATTTTGGGCAATGACATGTTCGCAATTGATGTTCAGGCACAACCAGTAACTCTTCTTCTTCTTCCTCAGCCTTCCTCCCTCCACTGCTGGACGTAGGCCTCTTCCATTTTCTTCCACTCATCTCTGTTTCTCCCCCTCCGCATCCAGGTTCTTCCGGCTTGCTGGACTAGGTTATCAGACCACCTTTTGGGAGGTCTTTCGTCGCTTCTACTTTTGCTCCAGGGCCTCCATTGTAGGATTCTGGGTGCCCACCATCCTCCTGTCGAGCCATATGCCCAGCCCACTGGCATTTTAATTTTGCAATGCGGTCCATAATATCGGTAACTTTAGTTTGGCGTCTTAACTCAAGGAACCAGAAGAGCATGTAGAATTTGTCCTGCTAAAAACATAGAATGACTTTCCATACTTGTATTGGATGCAGCAAGCCCGTGTGCCTGCAATGTTCTCATCCGCTATGCAGTGACTGCCAATAAAATTAACGTATTTAACTTGTTGTCAAAATTTTTTTGTTTGTTACTAGATATGACTATTATGTGTTTTTTTATTTCTCATATATTAGAATTTAAGATACAAATGTTAATTTTTCTCTACAAGTAGTTTTAGATACATTAAATTGTTAAAAACATAACCTATGACAAAATAGCCTAAAAAGTGCCATAGTTGTTAATTTTTTTATATTTTCTTATATTTTTTTATAAATGTTTATTAAATATACACATTTTGTTATTGTTAGAAACTCATATTTTGACATAGATACAATTTTAATGCAATTCAGAATAATTTTTTGAAGAAAAGTTGCTTGTGAATATAGGAGCCTGTGTGACTCCGTGTCAAAGGTAGTGTAAAAAAAATGTGACGTCCATACTTAAAGGTTAATCAGAATAAGTTGAGATGGTTTGGTCACGTTAAGAGCACAGTAATTTTTGTATCGAAATTTTAATTATATTTTTATTTAGACAAAATGGATCTGGGATACACCTTTGCACACCTCACAGTAAGATTGAAAAGCTTGTATCGTGAAGTGGAGTAGGTCGACATCGAGGGATATGCAAATATTTTTCCACCTACCTTACGAAATTTATCAGACCGCGTAGAATTGTCAGGCCCAGGTCATAGTGTGTGTTTTTGCTTACCTGAAACAAAATAAAAACAAATAAATAAACACCTGATAAATTAAATTATTTCCCTTCATCTCTCTAATTTTCATTCTCTCAACATCTCCAAACCATCTTAACCTATTTACCTTCATCCTAATCACAACATCTGTCTTTGTCTTACAATCACACACCTCTCTAATCACGTAATTTCTTTTTCCGATCTCTCAATGTTTTCCCACACATTCATCTCAACGATCTCATTCCCACTGCATTCAACTTCATTCGTCCTTCAGTCACGTCCAAGTATCACTAGCATACAAACATAGCTCCCACACTGAAAGTATTACCATTTTAATATGGCAAAGAATAAATTACATAAGTTCCCACGTCCTGAAAGGAAAGAGAGTTGAAGTAGAGAGAATTATCTGATATATAAATCCTTAAACAATGTATGTCCTGTTGGGAAAATTTTCAATAGATGGCGTTTATCATATTTAGTTCCATATTTTCATAATGAAATCATAAAAAAGCTATAGTAAGTATTAGTATCCCTTAAACAAAATTCATAGGAACCTTTTTTAAAATTATTCACCGCGGTATCTTCAGTTTTGAGGAATAAGTCCCCCTCATTTTTATGATATTTTTTCGTGTATACTGTAGTGGGAACTGAAAAAATATACTTAATTTTTTCTAATTAATTAAAATTACGTAATTTTTTTCAATTCAAATTATTAGTATAAGTACAACATCCTAGAAACTCCTATGCCGTGCTCCAAATTATTGATCATGCAATTATTCATGCTATTTTAAACCTTAATACCGCGGGAAATGACAGTGACATCATAGTTGGGTCCCCAGATTTAAAAAAAATACTTTTTTTGCAGTCTGTGACTAGTCTTTTGTTTATTTGTATTTCACGGATGTTGAGTTTTTGGCCTGTGTTTTTTTATAACTACTTTAAGCAGACCTTCTCAAACACTAGTGAGTGGAATAATAATATAATGTAGGTGAGCAGTGGTACCAACCTGGAAAATAGAAAAGTTTTAATATTCTCACTATTAAGTGCAACGTTCATACACCTGGTACACTTTTCATAATTTTTATAACACGTCGTTGGAGGTAAAACAAGTTTAAAATGAAATTTCAGCATCTTACCTAAGGACTATGAAGAGTGCATAATATAACACCTATGTACTTCAAGATATTATGTAGCCTTTTCCACTTTTACCTAAGTATTCTTACATACTTTTATTTCTATACATAAAACATAAGTGGGTACTATCACAACTAACTTTAAAAATGCTTGTCAAATAAGTAGGTTTACCATAGACAAAACGGTGCACCGGCGACAGTAAGTTCGCTCCCCGTCATTTCATCCCTTCGAGACCGACAGTTCATTCTCCGACAGTTTATTCCCAAAATTCCTACCCTCATCTAGTAAATTTAAATATTTTGGCAAATATTCACTACAGCGAACGAATACGAACCACCATAGATCCATTTTATTCTTTTTTTTAAAGAATCTGGGCTTGCATACACAATCCTAAATACTTTCCTGCACATCTTGCACTAGGTTAAAAGCCTGAATCGCAAAGTGTGGAATACATCACCAGCGCCGAGGTTCGAACCTGGCACCTCCCGCTTGAGAGATCGCCGCCCCAACCAACTGCGCCAACCATGTACTACAAAAGGAACTTCTTTGATTCTGACCAATCTTAAAAACAACTAAACAGGCGAACAAAGGCTTCCAGCCTCCCCTTTGGTCCTTCACAGCTTCCTGTCATGGGCACCCTGCATCCATCCACCACCGGCACATTTTATGATATCGTCTGACCACCTCGCGTGGGGTCTGCCGACGCTTCTTCGGCTTATTCTTGGTCGTCATTCCATTATCTTTTTAGTTCATAGGGAGTCTTGGCACCAGCTGGCAACATGCCCAGCCCAGCTCCGTTTAACGCTATCGAGCTTTTTTTGCTACATCGGTTACTTTGTTAAGGTTCAAAAATCCTTGCAACATGCGATCAAAAGTAACCCATATCTATTTCGTCACCTGTAGAAAGGTGAAAATAATACTTCAGGTTCTGGCACAGTCTATTTATGGTATGCCGTGGGTCGATGCCATATTGCCAACAATTCCCTTCAGCTCGTATACCTATCATACTTTTTACTTGTTAAATACTAATTAACCTTTGCCATACGCGAAATTCCTGAAAATATTGTTAATATTAACAATGTTCAAAAATTTCCAGGTAGCGCGAACATTATAATATACAAGTACCTAAGTACCAGTCGTTAACTGTCTGCTTCACTGGCTTATTACACTGACTTCAATGCTTCGAAAAATCGGTCTTCGTCCGAGCTGACAGAATTTTAAGAGGGATGTACCTTAGTTATTTAGGTATTAACTGGATTTGCCTCTTAATGTATGCCATCTCGCAGATGGCATACATTAAGAGATCATATAAATAAATAAAATAAATAAATAAAATCTTTATTGAAAAGAAAACATATCTTTCAAATGGCGGGTTTATTGCCATAAATGCGTGCTATTTAAAAAGTTTTTTGTACAATTTAAAATATATATAAGGCTAACGATTTCTAAGGAAATTTTCACGACAGGACATGCAGACAACAAACTGTTTATTATGATGATTATAAGAAATAGTACTTTCTCCGGTTTTCTGGTACAACTCTGAAACTTTCTCCTTACGCTTTTTGTTCAAATTTACACTTAAAATATAAGTTGGTGATAGGTACTTCTATACAGACAGCTACACTACACGGGTGCCCATGTACATTAACGAAGGAAGGTACATGATACGCCTAATATTTTTACCTACATACCTACTTAATTATTCTTCGCAAAAACTTGTATAGGTGTGCGTGTAAAATTCGCAGAATGCAAAATTATGAGCAAATTATTGATTAGTCAAAGTAATGCCTTGTTCGCACTGTAGTTTAGTTGAGTTTGTAGTGAATTAGTAACAATGTCAATATACACTAAGATTCTAAACAAGCTGGCATTGCTACTAATTCACTACCTACTTGAGTTAACGTGTGTAGGGGCCCTAAGAGAAACGTAATTAACGAAAGAGTGCGATCAATTTATTGTTTTTTATTCTCGAGAAGTGCTAATCGAATTTCATCCTACTAACAAGCGTGATTTAATTTCTTTTTTCATATTTATTTACCCAAGGCCATACTTGTTATTTACCTATTCTTATTTAGCTCTGATATCTCCAATGTTGAATATAGGCCTCGTCCAAACGTTTCCACACCTTTCTGTTGTTCGCCTTTTGCACCACCGAGGTCACGTCGTCCACTTATCTCTTCTGTGATCTTCCGACTTCTCTTTTGTTGGCCTCTGGTCTCCTACTTATCAGTCTGGGGATCGACTTTGCTGTGTCCCTTGCCTATTGCCATAGCCTAACTGTACGAACCATGACGTCAACTACTCAGGTTCTGCGTCTGATTTCCTCATTTCTTACTCTATCGCTGGGGCTTTCACACCCATAAGCATCTGTCTTTCAAGGAATCGTTGAATACACTTCAGCTTCTGGGATGAGAGAGATTGTTTCTAGTTTTAATTTAGATTAATCGAAAAATAAAGGAACAAATGTTTGTGCATTTTATAGGAGTTCGCGGAAACCCAATTTGGATAGATTGATTTAATATAATATTCTGTTAATTAAAATGATTAAGCAATTTATATTTTGAAACGTGATTAATTAAGCGATTAATAAATTATGAGTTAATAAAGTTTGCGCGTATCGGAAAATGAATTGAAGGTTTTCACTTAGTCACGTGTGGTGAAAGGTGGGTGGAAAAGCTTAGCTGTGTTAAATATTAAATTTTGGCTCTAGAGGCATCCGGCACGTGCTGGGATTCCAAGAATTCTAAATTTAATTCTTTTAATAGATAAACAACATCATAGTTTGAAACGTTGACGATATGTTGAAAAATTGATTTTATGTATGACGAAATGTCAATCAGAGACCTTTACACTCTGATTGGCATTGATCTGATAATGATATTGTTTACGATACTTTGTTTGATGATATGCTGTGATGAAATGATATTGTGAAAATTCACGAGTCCAGGTGCCCAAATGGGCCTACGGACGATAGAGAACAATAAAACAATGGCAATGGGCAGGAGAGATAACAAGACAAAATGATAATAAATGGACACTCAGACTTACAAAATAGAGACCGTGGGCAAAAAAAATGGCATCGGAACACAGGCCACACTAAAGTACTTCCACGACCTTAAGGCCCTCCGCATCTCCGGGTAGCACAGAAGCATAAAGCATCCTCTTTACCCGCATTTTTCGCAAAGCATTTTTGAGAGGTGGGCTCAGGGCTAGTAGGGCCACAGTAGCGAGTCGAGACTGGGTGCAAAAGTCGAGCGACAGAAAACAATGGAAACGTTTGGAAGAGGGCTACATCCAGCAAAAGAGAAGCCAGGGCTGAAGAAGAAGAAGAAACACCCTATTAGTAATTTTGGTTGAAGAATCTATATGCCAAATTTTAAGTTCATACCATGTCTGGTTTCCGAGATATTCGTGTACTCTAAAAAACATTCAACCCTATTTTTCGTACCCTTAGAGGCGAGATATTTTAAAAAATCCTTCCTCACCAGAAGGTTTTGTATTTAAACCAATGTGTCTTCCACATTTCATTTCTCTACGATTAACCGTTTGGGCTGTGTGTTTATGAGTTAGTACGTCAGTCAGGCACTTTTATTTTCCATTTTGTTGCTGAAATCGTACGTATCCACAATCCGCACAACTTTATCAGACATATTATTCGATATATATCTGAACACGAGTATTTTTCGTTTTTGCAAAAACTGTTTTATGCCAAGCAAAGCAAAGCTCTCTCCATGTCTGAAATAAGTCCGTATTATTTTAAAATGAATATCATTTTTCTGCATTGTTTGCGTTTTAGATTTTCAGATCAATAATATACCAACCAGCTATATAAATTTGGAGTACCTAACTGGCGAAAAATAACTTTGATATGAAATTTTTTCACACCAGATGGCGCTAGATATTAACAACGATTTATCAGATTGAAGGTGAATTTCATATTACACTGAGTTTTAGGATATCATCGAAATACACATTTTGACAAGTCGTTTTTTTGTTATTTTTGTGAGGCGAAATGCTAGAAGTAGATGTATGCAGCATGCCCAAAACGGAAGTCTGTCGAAAGTCAAAGGGGAGGCCTACGTCCAGCGGTGGAATCAGAACGGCTGAGAAGAAGAAAGAAATATATGATATTGAAAAAATGTATACACAGGCCCAAATATTTTCCTGCACATTTCACAGTACCTGAGTTAAAAGCAGTATACATCGTCAGCATCGGGATTTGAATCCGGAACCACAAGCTGTAGAAGGGAATTTTCCGCATTCTATTTGCACAGTGGTCATTAGTTCCATCTATTTATTCATTAAACTAAGGTTGGTTGGAAGATTTCGTGTATTCTCCCAGTTTGCACATATGGGGACTACCTAGTTTGAGCAGCCCCTCTAGTCCCAAATGTCTTACGAAGTCCAGCACTCGGAGGGGTCAAGGATGGGAAATGATACCACCTCTATCTGGTGATTGACCAAAGTTCTCATCCTCGCGCATCTCAGAGAGTCACAGTCTGCCAGAAGGTGATGGACCAATCCATATTTATGTCTTCTTCTTCTTCAGCCCCTTAGATCCATTGTTAGATGTAGGCCTCCTCTTTGGTCCCCCACAACTCCCTGTCCTGAGCACACTGCATCCATCTCCCTCTGGCACATTTCCTTACATCAACAAACAAATTTGCCTGGGTTATGTATTTAATTCGTTGAAATATTTTTAGTGAATTCTGTAGACAAGATTCCGCATTATGAAATAACTTCGCATTTCTGTACAAAACTAGCTGCAACCCGTCAAAAATGACGCTGTTTGTGAGTGGGCAGAGAGAGAGTAGATCACCAGACCCTATCTTTAGGTACATGTATAATTGTTGGTTTATTCTTATGGTAAATTAAATTTTTGTTTAGCGTAGTATCTATCCTCCAATTCAGGTTATAAATAAATATGTGCAAATTTAACATAAATGTGTTCAACATCTATCTATGACTGAAAATCATTTTGTGGTGGTAATGAATACCAAAGGTTAGGGACAAATGATGTGTATTATATTGCGCATAATTATGTCAATAACAAGGAGTTATCTCAAAAGATATACAGCAAAGGATAGACTTTCCATCGGGCTTATGACTGATCGTCTGCTGGTTTAATGTGGTAACTTTCCCATCCTTTGCTGTAAGTAGGTATATCTGTTAAGATAATTACTTGTTATTTCAACTACGACATGTAGAAAACCGGTGTTTGTCACAAAGTGAGAGTTTGTTATATCGAAAAAATATTATTTCAATAAAAGTAGTATTAACCAAACACTAAACAGCAGCTTAAAGCATTGCGATCGAGAAGTGTTTTAAATTCCTCACTCATGGTTTAGGGGGGGCTTCAGCCCCTAGCCCCCCCCTGGATCCGCTAGTGTACCGGAACAACTTACATACAAAAGTGGCAACGGTCTTGCGTTACAAATATACCCGATATCCACCAGAATTGTGTAAGTTGGTACTATTGTCGGAGAATACTTTGGTCGGTTCGCTGACGCTTCACAATAAATTTCCATAGTTTCCTTTGCTGCATTAAAATAGGGCTGCCATACGTCCCGGTACACCGGGACATGCCCCGGTTTTGAGTTCTGTGTCCCAGTCAGGCATTTCTCAATATTAATTGCTCAATGAAACAATTCCCGGAGAGTTATTACGAAAATCCATTATTTTACAATCCTTTCATAAAAAAAATTTCCTGCGGCGCCAATCACACTTCTTCTTGTTTTACATATTCTGCATTCATATTATCATCAGTACCTACTTAGCTTTTATTTCGATAAAACTTTACAAGATTCACACCACTCCTTTTTATGCAGACAGGTACACTCTTATTTATTTATTTAAACTTAAAGTAAACAACAAACACATATAAATATACAAAATGGACATAGTACAGATTATAAAACGTTGTTCACTAGGGCGAACTTATCGCAGAACTTTTGTATATTTATATTTCTTCCAGTTAACCCCAGGACAAAACAGAAAAAAAAGGAGTTGAACAAAAATATAGGAAAAAACAGAAAAAAGAAATTGAATAAAAAACTCTCATGTCTTATGACGAAAATTTCGCCTGCGGCGCTACTTACATGGTCACTTCCCGGTTGGTATGTGTCGGTCGGTGTCCCGGTCGACAGTCTAACAATTGTGACAGCCCTACATTAAACGCTACGGTATATAGTATTCCTACACACATAACTTGCCCGCCCTATGCAAAGTTCGAAGAACACAATAATACATCTACTGTACCGAGAACATTGTTGGAGATTTGTCTTGGGTATATTGAACACGGTGCAATTGCATGGACTACATACCAACTGCTACTGCCCCAGAATGCTTGCAATTTCAGATTAACATTATTTGTCGTGCCGCATGCCTGCGTATGGGGGAATTTATTAACAGTGCCGTTATAATTGGAGATATCTATCTATGTATACCCTCACGCCACGTCCCTTGCAGAGTAAGCAGAGAGGACAGCCCTATCCTTACACACACTCCTAGCCTCTGTCACATTCAAGCAATTTGTTATACACGCTCTCCGATTCCTTTTACTCAATCAAAAATCCACTTTCAATACCCAAAATAATTAATATATAAAGTACCTCAATTATTTTAGGTATTGAAACGGGATTTTTCTGCATTCCGCAGGTGGAAATGCATTAAGACTCAACGCCAGAGGCTCAGGGAGCATTGTAGCTCCACTTTTATTTGTCGCTTTTACGAATATTTATTTTCCATGTAGGTCCAAAGCGAATAATGTGATCTCCTAAAGGATTTTTTTATGCTTTTTTTTACATTACATACGGTCAGTGCAACGGTAATTATTTACACTAGTTCTTGACATTCATACATAGACATCCAGCACATACTCAAACACACACATAGGTATCTACATACACAACTACACATCAGGTAGGTAATTGATATAACACACATCCACTACAATGCAATGCTCACTAGGGCGAGCTTAATGCTATACAGCGATCTCTTCCAGCTAACCCAAGGCAAAGTATTTTTGTGCACTAATTACAGTCCACCCGCCTCTCACCTGTTCTCCCCCCTCCATTTTTTAATTACTTTCATCCACCGGCATAACATCATAAAAATGCCTTTGCGCCAGTCAATGTCATAAAAAAACATTACAATTAATTAGTCATGGTTCATTAGGTACTCAGGAGAGCAAACGTGGAACGCGAGCTGGTGAACACAATAAAACGACGAAAAATTGCATACTTGGGTCACGTTCTCCGGGGCGACAAATACAGACTGCTCCAAATAATTATGAAGGGCAAAATAGAGGGACGCCGCGGAATAGGAAGACGCCAGATGTCGTGGCCCCGGAATGTTCGTGAGTGGACTGGCATCAGGAACGTCGGCGAGCTGTTCCGGACTGCGGCAGACAGGGATGCTTTCGCCATAGTGATCGCCAACGTCGGGGGGACCCGATAGGGCACGGAGAGAAGAAGAAGAAGTCATAAGATGAAGCCCGTATTTATTCTGTATTTCAAGCCATTTAGCGGTTTTCGTAATGCGAAGTGTCTGTAAAATCATTTAAGCTTCACAAAGGACCACAAACAAGTGCCGCTTCTTGTGGCTTTGTAATTCAACGTGCCGCTGTTTTATAAATAGCATCTATAAGAAAACAATATTCAGCAGCAATGCAACAGTTCACGGAATAATGCTTTATAATAATATTCCAAGGATTATAATGCTGGCGAAAGATAAAACTGTTTATAGGAAACTAGCATTATTGCGCTGAGAATAACCCAGGAAAATTTATGGACAAATTCTGTACCTATATTGAAATGATTTATGTAAATTTCTCGGAGATCACTGGATTTTAGAATTGCCCCATCTCCCCATTCTATTTAGGTATTTTTTAGAGCGTCATGTAAAAGTCAGGTACTCATAAAACTTTTCCCGTCTGTTCTATTGATTCCATTGATTTTGATAAGGAGATGTAACTCACTATGCACAATTGTACACTCACTACTATACACATTCGGGTTGAAATAAGTCCGCCTTTTAGCACACTACTATTGTCTTGTTATGTAAGGCTTCAAGATATTTGGCTAACAAAGATTTATTTATGGAAAACATGGTTTGATGCAGACTATATGGTGGTTGGTAGCCGGGCTCGTAACACGTTCGAGCGTTAATTCGTTGGGCGCGGATTCAATCCCCGACGTCGACTTACTCCACTTCATGAGAAAAGCTTTTCAAGCTTACTGTGAAGCATACAAATATGTTCTATTCTATTCCCTCACGCCGCATCCCTTGCGGGATAGGCAAAGAAAACATATCGCCAAACATTTCTATCTGCACACAAACTTCTTGCTTCCGTCACATTCATACTATTTCTGGCTTAAGTGATCACTTTACAGTCGAGAAACAATCGCCATTACAGTTCACCATCTGGTAGGTGGTCGCCCTTGTGGTCTTTTATCGCCACTTGATCTCCACTCCAGCAGTCTCCTTGTCCATCTATTGTCCTACATTCTTGCAATGTGCCCCGCCCATCTCCACTTTTGCACCGCTATCCCCTCAACCACATCAGTCAGTTTAGTCTGGCTGCGTATCCAGTCATCCCTCCTTCATGTGTTGCAGTTAAATGCCCAACATCATTCTCTCTCTCACACACATACACACACATATATATTTTTATACTTAACTGACGCGGATACATAATATTATGTATATTATGTTTGTATTATGATTTTATTTCTTGGAAACAAACATTTTGTTGATGATGACTTTTTATTATATTATTACAATATTGCTTTTTTGTGAAGCGTCCTCGAGGTGCTCCGGCACAAAGACGGCGCTATAGAAATATTCCAATTATTATTATTTATCATACACATTCTACTATTTCTTCGTACATCGTTGAAATAAGCCCAGATTCATTAAAAAACATTTAGATTTTTGAGGATATGCGTCCTCCATGTATTCTGAAGAGGAACGAGATTGGAAAGATAGTAGAGTGGTTTTATGTACTCGTATAATGTCGAATAAAAGTTACACGTTCTACGTTCACAGGTCTGGCATAAAATAATAAAGTCTTTGTTTTAGCGCTATTATAATAATAATATACAGGGTGTTTGATAGATAGATACAGATATCTTCAGAAGTGATAGTAGAGGTCATTTAGCATCTTTTGAGCCCAACTTAGCTCAGTCAAAAGTCGCACGGTTCTCGAGATATTCGAGATTTTAACTTTTTTTCGAAATACCCCGAATTACTCAAGTTTTGGCCCGATAGCATCGTAAGTAAAGGTACCTACTTAGTTCTATCATTCTTTTTTGTTACCCGAATATGTGTTTAGTCTATTTAAATCATAAGTTTCAATCTGAAAAATAATCATGTTAAAAAAATATCGGATTAAAGTTTCGAGAAAGAGATATTTCAAAAACGAGTTATGACTTTGGAGAGGATTTTAGATAAGAAAAAAAATGTTCAAAGATTCAGAAATCTGGAAAAAACTTCTCTGGTTTATGCTCTTTCAAATGATATACAAAACATTATAAAAAAACATTAGTTTCGTAAATCTATGATACAAAAACTTAAATAGATCACCTCTAATTTAAACAAATTTCCATACAAATTCGGAAACAGTAAATTGAAAGGAAAAGTGTGTTTCACTATGCAACTGTACTTATAGTAAATATGTATGGAAATTTGTTTAAATTAGAGGTGATCTATTTAAGTTTTTGTATCATAGATTTACGAAACTAATGTTTTTTATAATGTTTTGTATATCATTTGAAAGAGCATAAACCAGAGAAGTTTTTTCCAGATTTCTGAATCTTTGAACATTTTTTTTCTTATCTAAAATCCTCTCCAAAGTCATAACTCGTTTTTGAAATATCTCTTTCTCGAAACTTTAATCCGATATTTTTTTAACATGTTTTTTTTTCAGATTGAAACTTATGATTTAAATAGACTAAACACATATTCGGGTAACAAAAAAGAATGATAGAACTAAGTAGGTACCTTTACTTACGATGCTATCGGGCTAAAACTTGAGTAATTCGGGGTATTTCGAAAAAAAGTTAAAATCTCGAATATCTCGAGAACTGTGCGACTTTTGACTAAGCTAAGTTGGGCTCAAAAGATGCTAAATGACCTCTACTATCACTCCTGAAGATATCTGTATCCATCTATCAAACACCCTGTATACTTATGAATAATAATAAACCTACATACAGGTACTGAGGTACAGGGTACAGGTACAGGTACCATTCGTGACCGGACAAAAACCCATAAGAATATTACTCAATATTCAATTTCAATTTATTATCAAAGAATATAGTTCACAAAGTAAGTGTATTATTAAAACATTTTTTATTTAATTTCATTTCAAATTTAAATTTAAAGCCCCCAGACAGTATAAGTTTACTGGTATAAGGGGGTCAATCATATAACACATTAAATATCACTATTGTAAAATAAGTCCATCAATAACATAAACACTTATACTTACAACAACTTTATCAATATTTATTGTCTTTAATTTAGAACTAGCTTCCTTAGGCTCCTGGCGAAAGATATTGTTTATGCATCGATGGGGGTTTTCCCTGTGACTGTGGTCGCTGCCAGACGATGGGCCATATAGTTGAGTGTTTAATTTTTGGTTTCGAGCGCGGTCTGACTGAAATTCACAGGGTCACTGCTGACGCTGCCAATTGGGTAAGAGATTTACCTCTAAATTTGTAGTTGCCAGGTCTTTTGCCATATTATGCATTAAAAAAATATGATTTAATCCCAAAAAAGGCAAAAGCCCTATAGAAAATATGTGCTGAAGAGACAATACCACAAATATAATTGGACTTTCAAAATACAATTTATTGTATCTATCTATTCAGTGTTTCTACCATAGATTCGAAAATTAACAAATAAATAAGCGCATCTAAAATGGGACGGGCAATAAAATAGTCAAGATTTTATAAATAATAATTCATCTACCGGAATCCAACTAGAATGTTTAGACTTTTATCTCTTGAACAAATTTCTTAAGATAATGTTTTATTAATATTTCATTTTATTATTTGAATCTATTCTATTTCGTTACCCTTTCCCCAATCTCCTTTCCTCATTAATTCCTCTTCTAACAGCCTGTGATTGGTACTTGCAGATGTTAGGTTAAGTTTTATATTTTACTTGATTTTTATTAACTTAGTAATAAGTCTTATAATTTTATTTGATATGTAATGATAATAATTGACCCTACATTGAACTTACTCTGTGTACACAGTAATAGGGCATTGAATTCACTCTTTGCATTGTATCAATTTGTTTTTGTCTAAATTCATGTTCAGTGTCTGTCCGTGTGCTTTGTGAATAAATAAATAAAAGGGGGGTTGTCTTCTTTGGGATTTATTCACGTTGAGTAATATTCTTATGGGTTATTCTCCGGGAACCAGGTACCGTTAATAATAATATTATTGTGTACATTATAAAATAATGTTTTCATTGCAAACATGACCCAGCAGATCTAAACATGCATGAAGTGAACATTATTTACCTTTACCTTCATTCTGTTATAGGAAGGTACAGAATTATGTATATATACTCGTACAATCCCTGCCCTGTTATTATACTCAAAAATACTACGACGGAAATTCTATTGCCTCTACCACATGGTCGCCGACCCTCAACGTTTTTTGTGTGAATGAGTAAAAAGACGTGCGGACGGGGTGATTGTCTTGAATTGTATACGTAATCGACGGTTAACATCTTTTTACTCATTCACACAAAAAACGTGGAGGGTCGGCGAGCATATGGTAGAGGTATATGTTATTCCATCCCCTCACCTCGCGTCCCTCGCGGGGTATGCACAACATATTGCCAAACTTTCCTATCATTTCACACAGTTTTTGCTTTCGTCACATTCTTGCAATTTGTCATTCATGCGTCTGATTTCGAATACCTTAAAACACCTCCCTCCTTAAGCAACTGGACGACATGATCAAGCCAAGTGGTTCTTGGATAGTCTCGCTTTCTTGCACCTGTTCCTTCTTCTAGGTATATTTTCATTAAAATGGAATACTTCACATACGTTTTTTATTAACTTCATTGGCATTCATTCATTCATGTGGTGATTTAATCTATCATTTTTACTATTTGTGACGATCCCATAAATGGTGATAAAGAAAAATGTAAGGTACCCTTGGGGTGATTTTATCGGTAAACGGCGCCCAAAATAGTACGATTATTATTATAATTATTGCATTTTGTTATTTTGATATTGGGTAAGTATTGCCCCGGAACAGGCTATAGCCAAGTTGTGCAATTAAATCCAGTACTTGTGTTTCGCTTATAATTTACTTTGTCAAATGTTTTTTATGGATATTAAATAAATGACAAATATGTAAATTAAAATGAAATAGGTCTCACCAAGATAACTCTACTAGTGATAAAATGGTGAAATAGCAAGCTGTAGCATGGAAATGTATATTCTGATAGCTATGTAGGTATAGTAATATACATGCATTTAGGGTGTCCCAAAAAAATCGGAGGGTGTCCCAAAAGGGGGCATTTAGGGTGTCCCAAAAGACGTCAAGTCGGCACGGGTTCCAGTTGTCCAAAAGCGATAATATTTCATAATCGATTATTTAGTACCAAAACGAAAAAAATAGAGGGTATGCATTTCTGATTTCGAAATTTTTTTTTTCTCCATACATTGTTGTGACACCCTAAATTGCATGTACTGAGAGATTTCAATTATGTAATAAAAAAAAAGTAAATCTATGGGTACCCACATAAATAATTGGTTCGCATAATATATGAGCGTTTCAGGAAAATTACAAAATATTTTTACATTGCTTATTTACAAAGTAAGCAAAATGGGCTGTTATTATTACTGCGATATTATTTTTATATATGTGTTAGAGGCCAAACCCGATATCAGGCCAAACTAGATCATCCTAGGCCAAATCCGTTTATCCTGCTCGGACAAACCTGATTTCAGGCCAAATTGGTCTATCCTACTCGTGTCAGGATATATCAGTTTACGGTTTTTTTTTTCTCAACAGAGACGAGAGGCATCTAAATTTACATATTGTAGCGTTAAGTGAACTCCCTTGGGGAGGAAGCAGGATGGGTGTTCCGACGCTTACGTCCTTCTTCCTCCTGCGTCCTCCCCAAGGGAGTTCACATAACGCTACATTATGTGAATGAAGATGCCTCTTGTCTCTGCTGAGGAAAAAACTGTAATGTATTTCCATCTGTGCAATGCAGATAAATTAGATATATCTCAAATCATATATCAGCTTAGCCCAGGACGATCTAGTTTGGCCTAAATACTTTAATCTTTGCTAGTTAGACTAGGCCGAGTAAATTAATGGTAAAAATTAAGAGGAAATTAATTAGATGAAGAATATAACTGTCGTCAAAAATATATCATTTAAATGGTTACATTAAAATACTTCTTCAGCTCTTTTAGATTCCAAAGCACGCAGAAAAACCAGGTTTAGTGACCTTTGCAGATCATGATAAATCTATTTCGAGCTATGCAACGATTCGATCAGCTTAGCCCAGGCCAAACTGGTTTATTCTTAATAAGGTATTTGGGTCAAACTGGTTAATCCTAAAGAACGTATTTAGGCCAAACTGGATCTTGCTGGGCTAAACTAGTATATCCTGATTTGGTCTAGGACAAACCAGTTTGGCCTGAAATCAGGTTGGCCGATAACATAATACATTACATGCTTATTTAATTACACCGTTATAGGTATATAAAAAAAAACGAAACTAAGTGAACAGTTATGTAAAAGTATATAAGTCATGTATTTTGGTAATTACTGTTTGCACAGTTAGTAGCGAGTAGCGACACACACATTTTACGAGTATTATAAGCCTCTTTGGTGCAAAGCCTCCGAGGGGAGCAGGCAGTAATTATAATTAATTGCTTCCATTCCATATTTATTAAAGCTTGTATTTCGTAAGCTTTTCAGTAAAGCGACTTTACGAACGAAGCGAGGGAATTTACCAAGTGGTCAACTTTGTACCGAGCATCGATTCCAAGAAAATTGAGTATCAAACACTTTGACGTATATTAAATTTTAGTTCATGTGCAGTACCTGCCCACTATAAATCACTCGAGAGCGGGTGCATTGCCATAAAGAAAGAGAAGAGAGTATATACTTACTTACTTACTGCTAGCCATTTGCGTTCCACTGCTGGACTTAGGCCTCTTCTAAACTGTTCCACCGTTTTCTACCTTGGGCTATCTGCTGCCATCTACGACCTGTAAGCTGGACAATGTCATCTGTCTACATTTTCTGTGGTCTTCCTACGCCTCTTTTGTTCTCCCAGGGCTTCCACTTCAGGATTTTAGGTGCCCATCTGACAGTGTCCTGTCTTGCCACATGTCCCGCTCACTGCCAGTTTAGCTTTGCCGTTATTCTGCGATTTCGGCAACTTTTGTTCGACGTCTGATCTCCCTATTTCTAATTTTATCTAGAAGACTTACGCCCTAAATTACCTAAATTTTCAGTCAATTATAAATTAAATATCTATTTTGGGGCATTAAATTTGAATCTTCGTTTGCAGTTTTTGTTGTTTTTTTGTGATGTGTTAATTTTTAATTAGTCATATCTATTACAGGCAGCATGTAATTAGGGCTGCTGCAGGTGATTACTGTTTTATGTCTATTGTAACAAAATGTATATTTGTGGTAGTCCTGTATGTTGCTATATTAAATTAAATAATAAAATAAAAAGGGTATTAATAATAAAAGTATTCCTCGCAACTAATCTTCGTTTTTATGAAATATATTTTTGGTGGCGATGAAATGAGATCTCAATTATTTTCTTCTTCCTCTTCTTCTTCATTAGCCTTCTTCCCTCCACTGCTGGATATATGCCTCTTCCAACTTTTTCCACTCATCTCTGTTCTCACCCTTCCGCATCCAGGTTCCTCCAGCGATTTGAACAATGTCGTCGGTCCTTTTCTTTGGTGGCCTTCCGACGCTCCTTCTATCTGTCCAAGGCCTCCACTTATCTGTACCTACTTAATTATTAAAATCTCATTTGATTTAAATATGTACTCAGTAGTTTCATTAAATTTTACCATAAAAATCATCTGGTTTTAGAGTTCACAGAGCGTCGTCGAAATGGGTTATATCTCATAAAAATACTCGGAAACACATGCTGTAAAATTTATATATTGTATTTCTTCGAAATAATTTATTACAATTTCACAATTTTGTGAAATACTTTATGTTTTTTTGACGTAACTCTTTTTTTACGTAACATTTTTCTTTCTTTTTATAGTACTCGTAACTTTCCTCAGGCTACGGTCGAGTACAAAGGTTCGTACCGTACGCAGTACCTACAATTCGCCAGATTTTTCAATATGACTAAATATTTTCGGGGAAAACTTGATTGTTATCAATGGATTCTGTCTCAGACAGTCATATTCCAGTCCAGTGGCTGAGTTGACTCAGTAAAATCTACTCGTTTAATCCCCGCGGAACATTTGTCTTTAAAAATGTTAGGGGAATTTTGTCAAAGTCATAAAAAGGAATCGGTTTACTAAGAAGCGATTATTCTTATTTTATTGCCTAGTCATCCGAATAAAAGACCGAAAATATGTGAATAAGCGTTCTTTGGGTTATATTATGAATTCGCGACAAACAAAGCATATCAGTCACATAATAAGTAGATACAAACGTGGGCGTCGCCAGCCTTGAGCTAGGGGGGAGGGTAACAAAAATAAAAAATAAATGATATAGCATACAGGCAATTTTTTTTTTCAGAGAGACAGTGAAGAAGGTCGTGATGTGGTTTGTTTATTGGATTCCAATTCCAATAAACAAACCACATGTATAATAAACTTTGCAGAATAATATGTATGAAAAATGTTTTTTTTTTTATAAAAAAGTGATAACAAATAGCGCCGCAGACAATTTTTTTATATAACTGATGGATTTTCATACTAATTTTAGAAACTTTATGATGTGATAAGAAAATGTGTTGTTGTAATGTGATTTTTTTGTGAGGTTTTGCCATTGAGAATGTAAAAATAAATACATAGGTATTTGAATCTCTAGGGGGCAGCTCCCCCCCCCCTGCCGACGCCCATAGATAAAAAGCACTTTGATAAAGCTTATTTTCCGTTTGTAAGGCTCTAAATATAAGTCTTAAGTATATTTTTAACAATGGAGTATTTCCTGGGTTCCCAACCTGAGGGTATTTACCCCCTCGCACAATAGTTACTTTCGAAGATTTAGAAATCAGAAAATCATAACAGTCGAACTATCAATAAATTTATATATTTTTTGATGTACGATGATCAAATAGACATTATTTTATAGATATTACGTAATTACACTCAACAAGCATGCTTGCGGTACATGCTATGCACATATAACCGTAGGCTTATGTAATGGAAAAAATACGGTGAATGGCAGCTTTCATAAAACCTGGTTCCGGAACTGGAAAATGATCCAATTTTCGATTTATTAATCAATATTATCATCCTTTATTTGTTTAACACCTGTACATAAACATAACATCACTTTTAGGTAAGGCCTAGGGTCAAAAATCTCTCGCAATAATCACGGATATTCACCATACAAAAAATGCAATAACATTGTGCAGAAAACTTTGAAACATAACCATTTAACATTGTTATTGCACATTTTTTTTATTCCCGATTCATTTTCCACATAATACTACCTATTATATAATGCCCATATGATGTAAACACGTACGAGTATGTCTATCCTCATAAAATAATACTTAAGTGTGCCAAAATTATTATTATTATTATAATAAAAAACTACCCAGAATACTCCCTAAAACTATTTATTTTACTAATAAAAAAGTTAATAAGCTATACCCAATACTTTTTATTTATTAATTAACAAAAATATATAATGAATACCCAAATGCATGCAAAGTACAAAATTACTCTACAAATAATTTCGAGGTGCGATTTGATTTATACAATTTCCTCCGTAAATGTGTACAAAATGAAAATATTGTTCACTTATTTAATGTGTTATACAGTCCTCAATCAGATAAACCTAATTTATTATGAATGTATGCTCTTAAAAATTGAGAATGATAGAACAACGATTGAAGATCGCCGCTTTGCCTAAGAAACCTAACCATTTCTAGGCGATTTATAGCGCGACTTCGCTCAGCACAAATTACAAAAACCCTCGTTTAGGCACCTATCGGCAGCCAATTTTTTTACCACTATTAGTAGAGATATTGGGGCTTTGAAATATTAAAAAACTAAAATGTCTCTCGGTGTTGCAAAATAGTTACAAGCCTTTAAAAAAATATTTATATATTCTCAATTGACAAATTATATGCGTTTTTTTTATAATTAACTAAGTACATAATTTGAAAATATTTCCAAGATATTTTTTTTCAAATGTACACTATGTTTATTGGAATTCGAAATGACATAAAAAAATAAAACTGTTTAATACAAATTTACTGAGAAAAATGCTCTCTAACGCACAGCAATAAACGCATTGAATTGTTCTCAAATTTGATCTAGCGCGTGAACTTGTATTTCGCGATGTTGTCAAAGTAACCTAAATGATGCACCAGTGTTTTCTTTGGTAGTTTTGGATTCCACATTTATCTAGCTATTTGGAAATACATTTATTTTTCCAAAAATAAAGTGTGAATTTTGTATTTTCCGCGTGCTAATTTGTATGGGAGGGTCTACTGTGCCTCGGGGCTAATACAGCTATTTGGCGGGGGTGATTGGTATGTTTTGGTAAAAAAAAAAGTTTTACACACAAAATAAGGGACTTGCACGGAGAAAAAATGAAGCTAGTACGTATCTTGTTGGTTCATTAAATTCTCGATACAATAATTACAAAGTCAACAGTTTTAGTCTTTCGCTCCATCCTGCGAAACGTCCCCACTCAAAAAAATGGTGAGCGGGGGCTCTTTTAATATGACGGCATCATCCAACAAGCCGGCAGAACTTAAAGATAGAAGAGGCCTACATCCAGCAGTGGAGAAATGAGGGCTAGCAGCAGAAAAAGAAGTACTACATCTTCCCAGATTCTTAACATTCTGAACATAGGAAAGACGTTTGGTGAAAAGTCTTCCTGATGGGCGTTTGGAAAATAGTGACACAATAAAATATATGTATATCTATCTGTGGGGGGGTAGGTGGCAGAGATCGCAACACTGCGATAAGCTCGCCCTAGTGATTTAATGTTTTGATTGTTATTCGTCATGACACCAGCTGAAACTGACAACAACAAGATTCACATCCAACCCACGGAAACACTTCTTGACCAATAGAGCTGTCAGTGCTTGGAATCAGTTGCCAGAGTCAGTGGTACTTGCTCCTACCACCAACACCTTCAAAAATAGACTAAATAATATAAACACAACTTAACATGGGACTTGGGTCAAAATAGCGAAAGCTGCCTACCCAATAACAAATAATAATATCTCTGTATCTTGTTAACCAAACTTCTACGTAAATAATAAATAAAAATATATACCATCACGGTACTTCCCAAAAATTGGTAAACAGCAAATAACGTGTGTGTACAAAAACCCTCAAAAATATCTCTCTGCTAAAAATTATTTGAAAAAGATTTTCACGAAAATTTTAATTATAAGGAGAAAAAAGACTACGGTAATATTAAGCTAGAAAATAAATACTAAGACTCATAATTATTAGGTTCTTCACAAAAATGTTTCAAATCAGTAGGTAGTGAGTTAAAGTGTGTTATTATGTTCTAGCGTATCCTTTTTACTCTTGAGCAGTATTTAAATACAATTAAATCCCCGCAGTAATTATCTAAGTCAGGGGTTCCCAAACTGTGCGCAGCGGCGCCCTGGTGCGCTGTACAAAGTAAAGAGGGGCGCCGTGAGATTCAAAATGAATATCCAAATTTAACTTCAAAAGCTTCAACAGTTTTCATTCCGTTTGCCACATCATATTTGTGTGAAGCTGGGTTTTCAGCTGTAGCTGTTACCAAGAAAAAAAAATCGCTCAAAGATCAATGTGGAGCAATAAATGAGAATAGCAGTCGCGAGTCTTATTCCCCGCTTAAAAACTCTGCGGAAATCATCAAGCTCATCCGTCACATTGGTTTAACTGAGTAACTATCGTAATTTATTCTTTTCTTAAGTCTTTTTTGTTGTTCTCTGTTCCAATTCTGAATTCTTATAAATATAATAAAACTCAATTTAATATTGTGGATGTTTTAATTTTCGTGCTTATCTACCTAACTACGATTATTGTAGGCACCTATTTCTTTCGACTATAATATAATTATATAGTCACTATATCTATTCCAAATAACTTATTAAAGTAGGGCGCCGTGACAAAATACTAAGCTTGTAAGTGGGCTGAAAAAGATTGAGAGCCCCTGATCTAAGTTGTTGTGTGGGGAAGTATACTTAGTCTGAGTTGGCAGCGGCGGCGTTACGTTATAATAATAGGCGGCGTTGTATTACCAAAGTACCCAAGCGACGGCGAAGTTGTTGCATTGGTGTCTGCTTACAGTAGAGAATACAGTAGAATGCGTAATTACTCGTAAATCTAATGCAGAGAGTGACAAATAACAGTGACTGCACTGTGAATTGAGAAAGTTATTAACAATGACAGTTATTAACAATAACAATTATTAACATTAACAGTTATAAACAATAGCAGTTATAAACAATAACAGCTATTAACAATGACAGTTATAACAAGACCATTTACTCGTATTAGCGAGACCGGTTATGAACAAGAACAGTAATTAACATGGTTATCGTCGGGGGGGGGGGGGGGCAGGGGGCAGCTGTAGACTACAGTCACATCTGTTATAATTTTGTATTGTTATTATTTTTTGCTGTAACTGTTAATTGATTTGCTGCATTTGACTTTGTAATGGTTGTTCAATATGTAAACTTGACGATTCCAAGTGCCTTTAATAAGACCTACGGATGATTACAAAACAAATAAACGAGAATCTCACACTTGTTATTTTTCAAACAAAAGCTGCTAGAACAAAAAAATATCAGTGATTTTATCGTTAATAATACCTATTATGGTCGTATTTAAAACACAGTATAGCACCAAATAAACACTAAACAAGATAGAGATATTTTATTCAACACAAACAACTTGATACGGCGTAAACCCGGCTTATCGTCAAACACAATAAGCAAATGCAAACATTTCGGAAACGTGAATTGAAACGGTGTTGTATTCAAATTATTTATAGGTAGATTCTACTTACGGATAATTCTAGACTTCTAGAAACAAACGCCTAGTGTGCTTGATTGCATCTTGCGTCTCTATTCTACAAGCTACGTATATGTATGCAAATCTCTAGGGCGTTTAGTATTTTTTTACAAGTTTTTACATCATTCTGTTGTTTATTTCTGTGTGCGCAAATTTTGTAATATATTTTACAACCACTTCCTGACTATTTAGAGATCTGTAACTTTGCAAACGTACGTAAACTCGGTGACAATACGTTTCTGTATAACATTGGATCATCCTTCTCAAGAGACAAAAAAGTTGTAATGCGTTTCAGGGAATTCAAATGTCGTGTGGGGTCGTGTGTGCTATCGTATGAAAGGGAGTTGGAAAATAAATCCAGATCGTAAGTATGATTTTCTCCAGCTCAAGACTCGGAAGACACCGAGCAATCGAAAGGATCCAGTCACCGAATACCACCGTGTTTGGTATCTCACGACAGTGCTTCATGAGTAAAAAAATGTAAAAACACCTCTGATCTTTTTAACGAAAGACAGAAACTCGTTTCCCGAAAGTCGCCGAGTTTTTTTTTGAAAGTATTGAAAATATGTATTTAAATCTAGTGAATGACCGTAAAAGCGTTTTGATTGAAACAAAATCAACCCCAAAAAATGAAAAAAAAAAAACGCTCTGTTTACCATTTTATCATGCGATTTTGAACCTTATGTCGTGGGAAAATGACCGTGACGTCATAGTTGAGTCGCGAGCCTAAACAACACTCATTTAGCGCGAGGAATAAGAATAAAACCTGTAAATGTTAAAAATACAAGGAGTTCAATGGTTATAGGCATCAGGTATATTAATGAACTCTCATTTACCTAAGTGCTTTTGTTATAGAAGGTAATAACGATTTTACCTTAAACATCTCATTCGACCTTCTGTCTGATTTGAGTTCGGCGATCAATCAGTCGGATACATAATTTTTAGGGCGTAAGTAGAATCGGCTTCTAGTTACAGTACCTGCCCGAGTACCAGGGGGGTAATCGAGATAGAAATATGGCCTTCTCTTTTACATTAATGTATCCATTACGCCTAATTTATTGGCCTTATTTTCACCGTATTCAATAGTACGTCTATATTCGATGTGTAGTTGAGAGTATCTCTTGATTTTCTGCTCATTCAGGACGTTTTATGCGCCCGCTACACGCTCGTGAGTCACCACGACGTTTTGGTGTTCACGAGTAAAAAGAGGACCGTTGACGCCTTTTTAATCATGAACACCAAAAGGTCGTGGTGATTCGCGAGCGCGTAGCGGGCTAATTAGACAACAGCACGAAATTGACCAGTGGCAGATCTAGGATTCATTTATGGGAGGAGGGGGGGAGGGCTGTGGGTCTAATTTTTTGCACTAAGAGAGTTGCGATATCGTTCGGTTTCTGTTCTGTAAATTAAAAATGATCTTAAGAAATTAGTGTCGCAGGCGAATTTCCTTACAAAAAATGTGTGAAATAATGAAACTGTTTGTCTATCTATAGGATATCTTGTAAAAATGTACTTAGAAATAGCGCTGCAGGCGAATTTTCTTTTGTACAACAATTGTACTTCAATGGATCTTCATACTAATTTTAGAAAATGTTTGATATGGTGGAAGAACGTGTGGTAACAATATAATTTTTTGGAAAATAGATGTTTGTAAATTACTGATGTCACTCATGGTTTTGAGGGGGGCTTCAGCCCCCTAGCCACCGCCCTGGATCCGCTAGATCACGGAAAAAAGAAATATATCATTAATTTTAATTATTTTATGCATTCTATGTACATAATTTTCTCTCTGTTTCTATTTTTTTTTATTTTAAATTTTGTATATGATTTTTAAATGTGTGTTGCTTTTGACTGCCCAGGATTTGTAATTAAGTGATATTTGAATCTTCGTTGGTTTATTTGCTGATGATATTGTGATTGTTTATATTATATGTAATAACTGTATGCACTCTTTAAAATTAATAAAATAAAAAAATAAAAAATAGCCGTCAATTCAATGTTAATCAGAGTTTAAAATTTCAAAGAAACTTATGAAGTTGTGTCTTAGTATACAATATTTTTAATTGAAGTGGACTTGACGAAGAATTTTAGAATTGCTACATCCACTTCAATATTTCAAGCAATCTATTCAAACTGAATTATTATTAATTACCCCTTTAGTACATCTTTGTTGATGGAAATATATCTTTGCAATCACAATTTGTTTGTTTCCCAGTAACTTGAGAAACAATGCTGTAATTGTTTTAATTCAATGTTGTTAATGAAATCAAAATTAATTTTATTTCGATTCAAAGAAACTTTTCGAGAAAATGTAATTAGAAGTTTATTTTGGATCTACACAGCAGAATACTGAGAAATTATTTATCTTATTGTTAGGTTAGAGGCATTCGAGATGTGGTTGCACAGGAGAATGCTTCGCATACCATGGACAGATTTGGTCAGTAGCTCAGAGGTTTTCAGGAGAGCCAACTGCAGTAGACAACTGCTGAAAGATGTTAAGGTCCGTAAGATCTCATATCTGGGTCACATTCAGCGTAGAGAAAAATACAGCGTACTCCAACTGATACTCATGGGGAAGATCGAAGGACAGCGTGGTCCAGGTAGAAGGCAAACGTCTTGGCTGCGCAATATAAGGGACTGGACCGGAATGAGGCGTGTGGGGGAGCTGTTCCGGGTCGCACAAGACAGAGAAGCCTTCGCCAGAGTGATTGCCAACGTCGAGGGGACCTGACAGGGCACATCGAGAAGAAGAGAAGATTGTACCTATATCTACATAAGTATACGTAGAGGCAGGGCTTGCCGACACATTTCTCAGTACTGTCAACCAGAAAAGTTGCGATAGATATTATAATTACAAAAATTTAATCACATCAGCCCGAAATAGGTTTGTTAAAAAGTTTAATTTATGACAAAACACAAAGTCTAAATTAAACATAACTATGGCGAAATTATTTTAAATTGTCGAACGCAGTCATAAAACGTGTGACCGAGAAGAGACGACTATTCGTAAGCGTCG
The DNA here is from genome assembly GCA_963576895.1 of Ceraclea dissimilis. Taxonomy (NCBI): domain Eukaryota; kingdom Metazoa; phylum Arthropoda; class Insecta; order Trichoptera; family Leptoceridae; genus Ceraclea; species Ceraclea dissimilis. The sequence goes on from OY756374.1 coordinate 731,815, forward strand.
GAACAGCCATCCTGCTTCCTCCCAAAGAGAGTTCAAATAACGCTACATTATGTGATTGAAGATGTCTCTCGTCTCTGTTGAGGAAAAAAACTGGAATGTAGTATCTGTGTAATGCAGATAAATCCAGATTAATACCTAATCTAGGTATATCTTCAATATAGAACACTAATTTTACTTCGAAAAGTTACAGAACCTACTACTAGAAGACAATTGCCCAATCCCACCAACTTTTACCTAGGAAGGAGAGCCCTAAGAATTTTTTATACAAAAACAGGGATAATATTGTATTTATTTAATAAAGAACATCAGCCAGCCTCACCATCACAGCCTAAATCCATACGAAATGCAACTTGCAGCTCACCTACATTTCATATGGATTTAGGCTGTGGTGGTGAGGCTAGCTGATGTTCTTTATTCAATAAATACCATATTATCCCTGTTTTTGTATGGAAATTTCTTAGGGTTCTCCTTCCTAGGTAAAAGTTGGTGGGATTGGACAAATGACATTTAACGACAGTGCCAACTAATGTATAATCTCGATCAGTCAACAATTGGAAATTTTGTGACGATATTAGCCTTTTAAACTGTCTATATATCAGTCTTAGTTAAATTCATTGCGAAACTAAATTGCAAGAAGGACTCGGGGCATAAATCACCAGTGTTTTATTGTCCAATGAAATGTAAAAAAATTAAACGAACTCTCACATTATTCTCCCTACGAAATACGTCGCATTGAAGGAAATTCTACCTACATAAATTACCTAGATGTCATTATACATTTATTTGTTAACATCCTACGTACATTACAAATATAAATGGTGTCCGGTAAGTTCGTCTAAAATCAATTGGTCTAAAATCAATTCGTCTAAAATCAATTCGACTAAAATCAATTCGTCTAATTATCAATTCGTCTAAAATCAATTCGTCTTAAATCGACGAATAGATCGTTAGGAAAATTGATTTTGACCGAATTGATTTTAGACGAATCGATTTCGGAGTAATTGATTTAAGACGAACTTACCGTAAACCAATATTTAAATTATGTTATGTACTAAAGGATGGACGCTTTTTGAGTAAAAGATATCGGAGAGCGTGATTGCATTTTTTTTTCATAAAGTATCTGGGTTTAACGAAACAAACTCAAATACATCGTTGTCACAGAATGCTTGATAAGTTTGTGTTGTGAGGTGGAGTAAGTTGGGATTGGGAATAGATCTTATCCAGATACTATATACAATAGGTAGACGGAAGATATCGTGAGATGGGGTAGGAACAGGTGACGATATTGGAGAGAGCACGTGGACAGGACGGATGAGGGCAGAATACCCCACATCGTTGCCCATAATATACCCGTGGGACAACGTCAGCCAGGCAGACCGCCAAAGACAGCAGGATGTGCTGTAATAGGTGAACATTGCCCTGGGCATAAAGTGATCACTGAAGCCAGCCAAAGCCGACTCGTAAGCGTAGGAACACCCATCCTGCTTCCTCCCCAAGGGAGTTCACATAACGATACATTATGTAAATGAAGATGCCTCTCGTCTCTGTTGAGGAAAAAAATGTAATGTATTTCCGACTGTGCAATGCAGATAAATTCCGGTTCCATACCTAAAATAATTTAGATATATCTCAAATCAGGTTGACAATCAGGATAGTTGGTGTTCCACATCCCTAAGAAGAGGAATGCATCCGTTCTCAACAGATCAATGACCAAGAACAAGATGAAGATGAAGAATTATCCCACTTGTCGTGCTTCAGCTCCCTTGTTCCTCAATATTACGGAATCCTCAATATTTATTTTCTGTTCTTTTTATTTCTTTCTTTTTCTTTTCTTTTTTTTATGTTTTATTTCTTTTCATTATTTTCTTTTTCTTCTTTTCTTTCTTTTTGGTTATTTTTTGTGTTTATTATATTGCAGGTAAAATATGGCATCTTTGCTGGTCTGTTTGTAAGTAATATGTTAATTTATGTAATATTTGTTATTGTAGCTGTATGATTCAGTTAAGAAAATAATATAATAAAATAAATAAATAAAAACGTGGGAGGCCACCTTTAGTGGCAATCATAAAGCCCGAGAAAAGGAGAATTATTGACCGATATAAAAAGTAGGTACCGTGAGGTACTTTGCTGTTTGTGAGCACTTCGCTGTAAATAATGAGCCCTTTATGGCTTTCAATACCGCAAAACTTTTCTAGTAAATTATACTGACCAGAGTAAAGTTTCAACAATCAGGGCAGGATTCAGGAATGTGTAAGCCCCCGGGCCCTCGGGCCGGGGGAGGCCCTCCCTGCGAATCTATTTGAAACTTTATGGGTATTGTACTTTGTTTGCGGAGATGCTCCGGGCAAAAATAAATTTCAAATCAATATCGTTTACAGGATTTTCCGTTATTAAATCACGTGTTTTTGGCGAAAACACGAGGAATAAAATGTGGACAAAAACCTAGGAGTTGGGGTGTTTGTAAAATTACCCTCCAATCTTTTTTTTTATTCATTCGGGTCTCCTGTTAAATTTCATTCATATTCATCCAATTCATTTTACTTACAGACTAAAGATCCAAAAGCTAACACATGGCCTATCTTTTTTTATTTTAAAATGAAATTTTACACTTTTAACGCCACAGGGTTGCATAAGAAAATTTTTCCGGTCAACCCCCTGACCTCCCAAACAGGTGCATTTTTTTAGGAATATTATTGAAGACAGAAGAAAATATAGTAAATGACAGAAATAACTCATACTAAATTCAAGCATTTTCTTCAGGACTAGCAATTCACCCGCAACGACCACACAAGTCAAAAAACGGATCTATGTTTTGGAAACAAACAAAAATAATTTAACAAATAGTTTCAGAATTTTCCGCATTCCACTATGTATTCGTGGTCCTGTACGTTAGATATAATACTTTCCTAGATACTTGATGAAGGTAAAGAGTGACTATAATAGGCATAAAGGAACCTATATAAAATCAATAACGTATTCAGAGTATAGGTACTTGAAATTTTCGAATGCACACTTATGATATAATAAGCGTATTATAATATTATTGAGTAGAATTGAATGGAGAGGCAATAATATTATTATTATACACTCGTACATACAAAGAAACTAGGGGGTTGATGGGAATTATGTAGGTAGATATTTCTATCATACATCGTTGCCGATTCGTACAATGATTTCTTTGTTTGTCATTTTGAGAATGCGATCCGATCTTTCGGTCAATGAACTGTAAATTCTTTTCACTTTCTCTGTGTACTCCTTTTTTAGTTATTTATTTTATTGCGCATATTTAGCATTCAATAAAAACAGTTCTCTATTAAGGGTAGGCATAGTAATATTTTAAAAATTAAGAAAAACGGGAGACAATATATCTCAACAAGCGTTACTAAATATGTTTTGAAAAAAAAAAGTAGAGGAAGATCACAAGGCTCCGTCTTTTCACCGTCTCTCCAATATCGTCATGAAAGTCGTAAGACCAGATTCATATTGTCGACTTTTTTAGTTGGCACCCACCCCTGAAAGCCACAAAACTCCTCTTACATGTCTATCTACATACATAGGTACTTAACACACATATATATGGTGGGTACTTTAAATAGTTCGATTTGCAATCTTTACGTGTATACGTACGTACCATATAGTATTTATGAGAATTCTATTTTCATTTTCTGTCACGTTGTATTAAATGGTACTTACTTGATTATTTCCACGAAAGAAATATTTCAAAACTATTTTCATTCATAATTTCATTAGTAGGTACGGTATCATTCGATGTTTCAAACTTTTCATTCATAAAAGTTTAAAAATGTGAGACTTCAACGAAAATTTCTAGACACCAACGAAGGCGTAGCTGCTTTAAATTTACATACATATTAATCGAACTTGCAAAATTTTCCAATGGGCAAGCGTTACATACCTACATGACTTGGATAATACGAGTATTATGTAATGGAATAATAACAATAGTACCAGAGACGGAGAGTAGATTTCTGTAGCAGGGAGTCCGGAAAGATTATCTACTGATTTAGGTCAGATGAGACATTAGACGGAGAACCAAAGTTGCCGACATCATGAGCCGTGTGTCAAAGCTAAAGTGGCAATGGGCAGGACACATTGCCAGACAGGGTGACACCAGATGAGCGCCACTAATATTGAAGTGGAGGCCTTGGACAGATAGAAGGAGCGTCGGAAGGCCACCGAAGAGATGGACCGACGACATTGTCCAAATCGCTGGAGGAACCCGGATGCGGAAGGGTCAGAACAGAGACGAGTGGAAACAGATTGAAGAGGCCTATACCCAGCAGCGGAGGGAAGAAGGCTGATGATGAAGAAGAAGAAGATACATTAGGGCCAATTCTGTAACTACAGTACATTTCGCGTTAGAAGTCCCCTGGTGCAAACTTGGTTTAGTGTTGCTTGATGTGATAATAAGATATGGTTATATTTTTTCGCTACTTTAAAATTATATTTTAGAACTATTGTTTAAAAAAAAATTGACAATTTTCGAATTATTAGAATAAACTGGCAACATTTTTTCTAACTTGTGATGGCGGTTTAAAAGGATTATCGGAGTATTTTTTTCTTTTTCCAACCCGCAAAACTATCCTGCCTTTAAAATGATTTCTCTAGCGCCGCTTTGTAATATTTTCGGCATTGTAGGTTACTTGTAAAAGATACAATATGAGAATATTGGGAACCTTTGACAGCTCTTATGACAAGATTCGACAATCAGGGCTACCAACAATACAATCTAAACTCCACTTGCAGGTAACGTCAGAACGGTCAGAACGGTGGTCAAGACGGATGGTACAGATAATAATTAAGTGCGTACTAACTATAATAAAGAGTTCTTTGTTTTTATAGTCCAAGAGCCCGCTGCTTAATTTATGACGTATCTGTTTTTTGATCGAAATGTGGTACAAATGATAGCTTACCAATAGGGTTTTACATCGCACTAGGGTTGCCTATCAAAATCTTGCCGCAACCCCCCCTGCCCCCCCCGAAAAGGTCCCTCTTCGCGGTTTTTCGCATTTTATAGGAATATGGTAAGAGATCGGAGAAAGTAGTCAATGCCAAAAATTATCCTTGCTAAATTCTCTACAAAAAATGTTTAATACAAGGAATTTAGGAATTAAAAATGGAATAAGGTATGGGGAATATGGAAAATGTTGTCATCGTACTCACTTATACAAGCATTGAAAAAGGCTCAAACAAAGTGTGTTATAAATTTACTTTAATACGAAATACTTGATTGAAAAAAAGATCGCATTATTTGAATTTATTTATTATTTCAAAGGGCCTGTTAAGAAAATATCCCTGGTATTTTGATCGAACGATCTCGGAAAGACTACCTACGTAATGACATAAGGGTCGGCCTATTATAACGATATTTTACCTTCTATTATAATACATATTTAGGAGTAGGAACAGAAGGTAGTTGAGTTCGGTACATAACAAAATCGAAGATCCTTGATATTATAATGATGGTATAAAGTTTGTTAACAAAACCTACAAAGATATTCCATTACATAATACTGGTAGAATCCATGTCCTGTATGATTGAATGTTCTATGAATATGTATGTAAATTTAAAGCCGCGACGCGTTCATGGGTGGCTAAAAAATTTCGTCGTGTCTCACTTTTTGTGTCGTATGTTTGCAGAGCCTGATGAAATCAAATAGGCACGTTGTAAGTAATGGAATTAATATCAGTTTCTTGTTGGAATGTATGGAATATTTTTGAATTCACTATACTAGCGCTAAAATCGGTAAAAAAATTTTGGTTGACCAATACGTCTAGACGCAAAGTTTTATGAATGAAAATTTGAAATATTGAACCTACTAATGAAATTATGAGTAAGAATAATATTCCGCGAAAATTTGAAATTCAGAAGTGTACCTTCTAATGAAATTATTAATGAAAATAATTTTCATACATATCTACCTATTATATTATTGATAGAGAATGAAATTCGAATTCTTTTAGTAATCATACACTTACTCTAGGTACCTATAGTAGGTACGTACGTATAGAATGAGTATGGAAAGTAGGTAAGACCAAGCGCTCTCTGATATTTTCCTTCGAAGAACTTTGGAATGGCGTGATAGAGTGGCAGTATGAGTACTGAGTAGTCAGTTGATAAAAAAATCCAAAATTCGTAAATATAGTTTTCACGGGACCCACTAGTAATAATATAATACCTATAATGATAATTACTATACGTCCTTCATTTTGAATATTTCACATTACAAAGCTTTTTAGGTAATGATAATAAACTAGTAGATAACTTTTACACTGAATAAAATATTCATTAGATATCGAAAATTATATTTTAAAACAACATAAATAAAGTAGAATTCAAGTAAGCTTGAACGAATATTGTTAAACTAATATTTTAAAGCCTGCTTGATAGGCATCAATATTGGCACAATAGGCTGTGTTTTTAAACAGGATCCTGAAGGGAATACTAAATTAAGGCTAGGTGCCCAACTATAATGTCATGGCCACTAATATAAAATAAAATGTAAAAAATAGCGTAGTCAATAAAAAATAAAACTGGAAAACGAGTTGCTGTCTTTCGGAAAAAAAGATCAGAAGTGTTTATCGCTTTTTTTTTTTGAAAAATCTATACAAGGTATAAAAAATATTTTACGATCATTCACTAGGTCAATGGAACTACTCTATTTTTTTCAAAGCATAGTTATAGAGATCTAAGGTCCAAAAATATCTTTTTGTTTGAACTGTCAATATGTCGGGTTGACTGTAAGATATTGCTTTTGCAATAAATCCGCCTTTAGGCACACTGCTATTGTCTTGTTTTTGTAACTATGCATAATTTCTCTGGCCAAAAAAGATTTATTTATCTACTAGCTGTATTTCCCGTGCTTCGCAACGGCTAAAATTGTGTGCGGGTGGTGAAGTTACATCGTCTTAGAATTAAATACCTAATGCAATAAATTTTTGGCATATAGGAAGGAATATATTTGTTTTACCTAGTAAAATTATTTTTTATGTATATAGGATTCTGCTCAATTCAAATTTCACAAAAAGATAGTAAAAAAAAGAAGAAAAAAGCGTTGGGTATGGAGTGGGATCGAACTCGTACCCTCGCATCGCATGACACTCAATTTAAGTTAAGTACGCTAGCCCCTACACCACGCGAGTCAAAACAGACGACGACAGAAAGCGCCGCGGAGCAAATGTCAAAACTATTTTTTAATTATTATAGACACATTTTTAGTCATACAGAAGTATTTGTAGAGCAAAAACATTGTATAAAAATAATCCTTAGATGTATATCCTAGTTCTAGATTATGTAACGACGCAAACAAATTTAAAAACCATATTAACGGGACTACTTTAAATGGCTTCATTCATTTTCATACTAACTTGATAGAATTCAGTATCTTGGGAAAATTGATAATTTTACCAAACCACGATACAAATCATATATTTTAATAGCCTATGTTGAAGCCGAGATTCCATTTGTAAGTTTATTTAATAGATGGATGTCTAAAATCGTCTGGTATTAATGTTTACTCCGGACGCGAATCGTCATTTTTTTCAGATTCTTTGCCGGGTCATTTGTGATCCATAGATGGCGGTAGTGATGTTTTATAAAATCAGAAATGAAATAAAAAATCATTATAAATCAATAATTCCCTTTGTTGCACATATTTTTATCCAAAATATCAATACAATCTCGTGCCAAGTCAGTGGCGTATACGAATATCTCCTTTTTGTATTGTACGTATATAATTAAAACAAAATTAAATTAGGTGCAATGCGAAATGTTTTTTGTAAACAGTATATATATACAATTTTCAAAATAACGTTCCGATGTGATTATGACGGCGTTTTGTCAAATACTCAACGCTGCCGAAAATCCACAATTATTAAGGAGATTTATGCCTACCTTAATTTGATGGGTTGAACCTAAAATAAAAGTGTCCATGAATAAAATATAGTAAATAATTATTTGTTCCTTTTTAAATAATTTTAATATTCAACGATTTTCCGCAAGAACAGTCACCGCTACACACTTCAATTTCAACTTCAGCCCTATTAACCCTTCATGAAACAATTTGGTGATTATTCACGTGAGATAGTGAGGAAAATAGTTAATGATTAAATTTTAATTAATTCTCCTCGCATGTCATCGCGTACCAACGACCTTACGGTGAACTTCAAAACGCTTGCATGAATATTGTATGAACTACTGGTTATGCGTGATCCAAATAGCGTGAATAATTCAAGGTTATAATTTTGGGCCGCGTGTTCTACTGGGAATGCCTCGTGATTTTTGGTCAATATCAATTGTAAGAAAATAGAATTATAAACTAGATATTTCAGCAAAAATGAAAAACTAAATATTTAGATTAAAATCCACAAAAACGACTTACGATTTCGCGACTATGTATTCGAGGATTTGCACCCTCATCATCAGGCGATTGTGAATTGTGAACAAACTTTGAATTGTGAACAAACTTTATTCACAATCGCCTGATGATGAGGGTGCAAATCCTCGAATACTAGTTGCGAAATCTAAAGTCATTTTTATGGATTTTAATCTGGATTTTAATATTTAGTTTTTCATTTTCCCTTAAAAATGGTCTTCTACCATGTACCGATGGTCAAAAACATCGAGATTAACTTAATATATAATATTCATTTTTGTTTTTAGAACCTAGACGTGGCAGATGGATCGGCCATATAGTGCGTCAAGAGGGTCTTCTATTTGAATTAATTGAAGGAATGAACGAGGGGACAGAGGACGACCAAGGAAAGAATACCTGGACGACCCATGCCAGGATATGGGCTTTGGTTCATATAGAGAGTTAAAAAGAAGCGCACGGGACAGGAATAAGAGGAGAAGAAGACATAGGGCTTTGTTTCAAAGATTGAATCATGACAGAGAGGGCCGTTTTAAATAATAAGTCTGTCACAAGAATGCCTTTTGGCACACTATAATTGGCTTGTTTTTGTAACTATGCAAGTTTTCTCTGGCCAATAAAGATTTATTTATTTATACATTTTTGAAGAAACCGTGAGCGTATCGCAAACCTGTCTGAGGAGTAAAGGAAGCAGTCAAAAGGACAAGCCTTAAAAGGTCGTAAAAAGAAATTGTCTCTATAATCAGTAAAGAGACTGTAAAATGGAGTCAAAACAGGACTAAGTTTTAGTAATTAAACGTAGGTTCTAAAAAGCATTAAAATGCAGGAAGGTTTTAAAAGCAGTAAAATGCTAAAAGCTTTTATACCAATGTTGTCGACTGTTTAGCTAAACATAAACTTAAAACCATCTCCGAGAGACGTTCCCGCTGGATTGATCACATCATGCGCCACGAGGGTCTCCTAGTTGAATTAATAGAGGGAATGGTTGAGGGGACAAATCACAGGGGCGCCCCTGACGGCAGTACCTGGACCAGGTATACGAGAACATGAAATGCATCACATATGTCGAGTTGAAGCGAGCTGCGTAAGACAGAGAAGAATGGAGATCAAGATGTAAGAATTTGTAATAAACCAATCCGGAGTACTGAAACCGGAGAAGCAGAAACTCTGGTATACTATTGTTGTTTATTGTTTATTGCTATGAATACTCCCTAGGCCATTTGCAGGCACTTGGACTCGTCAAAGTTACATGTTAACAATATAATATATGAAAAGAGATAAAACAATAAATTTACAGGGAAATTCATTGCCAAATAGAGTGTAAAAGACTCTATTAGCACTCCGTCATGGTCGATAAACTAGACACATATTCTACAACACTCAATAAGCACATACAAATAAAATTTACAAAGAGATAATAATATGGTAAGGTACAGATGTGACATTGCAGTACAGACTCACAATCAATTTCAGTATCAGATAAATTAACAAGTGTTCATAATTCGAAGATATTTTTATAAACTTGTCACCAATTTATTTCATATAAATTGAGCATAAATAATTTTAACGGCTAATATAAAATAGTTTCAGCTCATTTCGCTTGAATTTTATTCTTAAGCGAGATTATTCCATTTTAATGCGGTGTGGCTTAACCTATAAATCATAATGAGCAAAACATAAAATATTGCGCTTAGTTGTTGTAATATATCGTTGCATACTAAACGAGCCTGGTTATTTATGGCAAACAATAAAAAAATATTATTACTCCAGTGAACTAACTTAACTAGGTAGCCACGGCACTACAGGGTTAACAATCTTGTATGAATAATATATTAATGTGAGTGCGATTTATGTAACTGGGAATTATATAAATGGATCTGTTTACTGAAATTAAAATTTCGTACCATAAAACAATTCACTGTACATTAAAAGATAATTATGCAGTTTTATGTTATTAAAAAAAAAAACAAGATTTTCTGATTTCTCCCCTGAAACTCGTTACATTTTTTTTGTCTCTGGAGAAAGCTGATCCATTACGATCTGGATTTCGTTTCCAACGCCCTTTCATACGATACCACACATGATCCCACACGATCATTGGAACGCCTTAAATCTATTTAGTCTGTGGAAAACAGCTGTCGGAGAATATCTTGCAGGTGTAAACTGTAAACTACGAAGTTTACACCTGCAAGATACTGCCTGACAGACCGCCGGACACTTCTTGCAGAAGTTTTCTTGCAGGTGGAAACCCGGCCTTAGAGATAGGCCTAGCATCTGTCTCCCCATAGAGCGCTGTGTACATTTTAATAAAATTGTACAAAAATGTACAAACAATCATTTTGTTATAATGAAACACAAAGGAACAACATAGTTGCGTCAGTCACACACCATTCAATTATTGTTTTCACTTCACGCTCGTGCAAGTCCAAACTCGTTAACTTTGCGATATAAAATGTGCTTCCGTGCGCGCCTAGTGGCAGTACTGAGTACTGCGGTCATTTGTTCGATCAAGAAGTTGAAATATTACGTGTTATCATAAGATTTATTAAATTTTATTTTATTGTAAAATAGCTGTATTGCCCGACGTTGACCGGAGTAACATATTTTGGCCCTTTCTAAGGAAACATTTTTTGGTCAATTCCAATAAAATTATTTTTTAGCTTATTAAGAGACATTTAGAAATCATCCCTTTCCTTTGAGTCCATTTTCATCCCTTTTAATAAAAAAATTGAAAAAACGGCCAAACACCCTATTACTAATTTTGATAGTAGAATCTGTGTGCCAAATACAATGTCTGTGTTCGTACAATGTCTGGTTTCCGAGATATTCGTATACTTTAAAAAAAAAACTTTCAACCCTATTTTTCATCTTCTGAGGGGCGGAATCTCCAAATATCCCTTCTTAGTGGAAGGTTTTGTATTAAAATCTATCTGTTTACAAAATTTCAGTTCTCTAGGATTAGCCGTTTGGGCTCTGCGTTGATGAGTGAGTACGTCAGTCATTAATTTAGTCAGGACACATTAGTTTATAGATAGAGATTAATAATAATTGTGTTTTCTTGCGATCGAGTTTTGATTCGAACAACTTGCGTTTATATTCGAACAACTTGCAAAAAATGCCAAGACCCTGCATTACAAACATACCCGATTTCCACCAGAAGTGTGTAATATTACCACAACGAATGACGAGATAGTTGGGACATGTAGAAAGAATGAATGATGAAATGATAACAAAGAAAATATACATGGCAGACAAAAAAGGTGTGAGGAAGCGCAGCCGTCCAAGAATCACGTGGCTCGACCATATCACAATCTGCACACTTCGGTTAGTGGAGAACTGTTTTTTTTTTAACAAAAATATGTAAACTTACGCCATCTATTGATTTTCTCTTAGCTTTAGACCGGGAGGACTTACAAAGTTTTCGGTTTCGCCTTGAAATCTCCGGACGTCGGCCTCTGTTTGTATTTGCCTACCATCTATATTAATTATATTATATTTTATGAATATGGCTGGGGGTGTAACAAGGATGGATAAAGTGAGGAATGAACATGTCAGGGGTAGTTTCAAGGTGGTCCCAATAACTGAAAAACTAAAGGAGACCAGATTGCGCTGGTACGGCCATGTAATGAGGCATGAAAACCATGCAGTACACACAGCACTAAAGCTGCCGGAGGGAAGGCGAGGCAGAGGTCGACCTAGCGCTACGTGGTGGAATAATTTGAGGAAGGAGATGGAGGATACCCGTCTGCAGGATGTGACGACTCAGGATAGAGGAGCCTGGAGGAGGATAACAAGGAGAGCCGACCCCAAATAAATATGGGAATAGGAAGAAGAGAAAGAAGAAAGAAGAAGATATTTTATGAATATAAGTACTTCTAAAGTAGTTATTTACTTCGAAGAAACCGCTGTGTTTGCTTAGGGATGAGGATACCTCCGACCTTCATGTCCACCAACCACCTTCCCACCACCCATGATGTTTAATGCCCAACCCATTAACGGAAACTATTTCCAGAAAGTAAATACCCTCTCCTGTCTATACCGTCAGATTACTTTCAGGGAAACATGATAATATTCCTAACTTTAACATTTCTAATATCCAACCCACGGCCTAATATAATTTACGGGTAGATTTACTTTACTCAGAGTTTCCAATTCCCTTTTTTTCCGACAGTGATGCCAAAGATAACGAAGAGTTTATGTTTTCAGAGTTAATAATATATTAAATAAAATGTATCTTACTCTTTTTTGATGTTTTCTCAAGGATCTTGCAGAAATCAGTTAGCAAAATTTCCACTATGAGACCCTTTTTTGGAAATGGTAGTCGCCAGTCATTCTTAATGTCATCCATCAAATGTTTGCTCAAAAAAAGAAAGGCAAAGTCTACCAATAATTTGTAGTACCACTACCTAACATGCCCTTCCGAGGCGCTTGGATTCCTTCATTCCGCGCCTCCACCAAGAATCGTCAGTTTTGAAATTTGTAAAAAGATATTAAGAGTATGCATACCGACATTTCAAAAATTTCTAAAAGCGGGAGACCTTATATCTCGACAAAAGTTACGAAATATGCTTTGGAACAAAATAGGGTAAATGCATTAAACATTTATCTAGGGAGTAACCGTAAAAGATATTTTTTAACTTGTATAGATTTCACAAAAAAAAATATATTGAAAAACACCTTTGATCTTTTTTCCGAAAGACGGAAACTCATTTCCCGAAAGTCGCGGAGTAATTTTTTTTTCTACTGATAATATGCATTAAAATCTAGGGAATAACCGTAAAAGTTTTTTGATAGACTCAAAATTAACCCCAAAAAAATTGAATAAACGCTTTTTTTACCATTTTTTTTCATGCGATTGTTCACGCGATTTTGAACCTGGTTAATGCCGTGGGAAATGACTGTGACGTCATTCCTGGTGCCAAGCCCTTAATTCTGCTCGTGGAGCACTTTTGCTATATTATCATCACGTCTACAATAGTGTTATAGTAATACTATACTTGTAATCTCCCACCCGTCCTCCTCGCTACTTAAGGGCTTGGCTCCAAGAATGACGTCATAGTCATTTCCCACGGCATTAAGGTTCAAAATCGCGTGAACAATCGCATGATAAAATGGTTAAAATAGCGTTTTTTCCATTTTTTGGGGCTACTTTCACTTCAATCAAAAAACTTTTGCGGTCGTTCCCTAGATTTTAATGCATATTATCAATACAAATAAAAATATATCTCCGCGACTTTCGGAAAACGAGTTTCTGTCTTTCCGAAAAAAATATCAGAGAACAAGATATAAAAAATCTTTTACGGTTATTCCCTAGATATAAGTTCAACGTATCTATTCAATTTTTTTTCCAAAGCATATTTAGTAACGGTTGTCGAGATATAAGGTCTCCCGTTAAATAAATTTTTGAGATGTCGGTATGTATACTCTTAATGCGGTGGTTGGAATACTACCAGTAGAATATCTTGTTCATGTTTACGCTGTGTCTTTTTGTACTAATCCTCTTTTTGTGTTTGGTAAAATATTATATGCGGTGACAGTAAATTCCTTCCGAAACCATGAGGATTATCTTTTTCATAAGTAGGATTTTCCATTATTATATCTATTGACTTCGTACACATACTTAATTAAATTTATGGTCACATTATTCTTATGCCAGTTGGAAATTCACAAAGACATTTTTTTCACAATCCGTTACCGTGACAGCCATTTTTGTATTACCTTCTTCTTCTTCTTCTGTCTAGACTCAGCGAGTCTGTATTTACAGGATAGTCTCTCCATCGCTTCGCTGGTCTTCCTGGCGAGGTTGACCATCAAGCACCCCATGCAAAGCGATGTATGGGAGTCTGGCGTTGTTCATTGACACATGTTGGTGCCAGAATCTCCGCCTCTGTCGTCCCCATCTGACTACATCGTGGACATCACAGATTTCTAGAATTGCAGTGTTACTCACCCGATCTCTCATAGTCCTCCCGGCAATAGCTCGCAGTGCCTCATTTACCTAATGATAAGTAATTTGAGAATGAGCGATGAAAGGCTAACAAAGAAAATATACCTGGGAGAAAGAAGAGGTGTAAGGAAACGCAGCCGTCCAAGAACCACTTGGCTTGACCATGTAGATTCTCAAGGATGGAAGTGTTCTGAGTGAAAGGAATCGTAGAGTGCATATGAGGAATTGCATGAGTGTGACGGAAGCACGAAGTCTGTGTAGAGATGGGAAAGTTAATCGATCTGTTCTCTCTGCCTACCTCGCTAGGGAAGAGGCGTGAGTAAGAACAAATTTGAACTCTTTGAAACTTCTAGAATTGAATAGAAAATTGTGTATACTAGATGAAATTACGATTCTGTACATCAGCTTTCTCCGGAGGAGAAAAAATGTGAAGCGTTTGAGGTGATTCAAGGGTTGTGCAAGGTCATGTGTGGTATCGTATAAAAGGGAGTTAAAAAAGAAATTCAGATCAAAAAACAGATTTAGTTCCGTTCAAGGTTACAAAGATAAAAAATGCGATTTTTTTTCAAGAAATCCTTCAGCACATAAAATGATATTTCTTCATAGATTTACGATGTTTAATATGAGTAACATTTGTTAAATATGTCTTTTTTATTATATTACCGTGAGAAATATCATTTCATTTAGTACGCAATGTAATAACTTCAAGATGATTTGTGTTTAAAAAAAAACTTGGCATTATTACTTAATATATCATCGGGATATCTATTTGGGTCGAATCTTCAGAAATGAGTAACTTTTTATTGCAAAAGTTTCCCTATAAGAAATGTATTTGTAACAAACTCACATTAGGACCCCCTTGGTCGAGCTGATAGCGAAATTATCACACGTTTCTACCAATATTTGTCTGACTTTTGGTCTTAAGAGTATGCATACCGACATTTCAAAAATTTCTAAAAACGGGAGACCTTCTATCTCGACAACCGTTACTAAATTTTCTTTGGAACAAAATAGGGTAGATGCATTGAACCTTTATCTAGGGAATAACCGTAAAAGATTTTTAATATCATGTAAAGATTTCTCAAAAAAAGTTTTTAAAAACACCTCTGACCTTTTTTCCGAAAGACGGAAACTCGTTTCCCGAAAGTCGCGGAGTAATTTTTTTTTCTTGTACTGATAATATGCATTAAAATCTAGGGAATAACCGTAAAACTTTTTTGGTAGACGCAAAATTAACCCCAAAAAATGGAAAAAAACGCAATTTTTACCATTTTATCATGCGATTGTCACGCGATTTTGAACCTTAATGCCGTGGGAAAATACTGTGACGTCATTCCTGGTGCCATGCCCTTAAGTCTCAACAAAATAAGGGGTAGCGAATTTAGGAGGGGGCACGGGCACGGGCCCCTTACCTTGAAAGTTAAAATGCCATACAACAGACACTCATCAAAGATTTCTTTTCTATTTCCATACAACAGACACTCATCAAAGATTGGGTAGATACTAGGTACAACTTTTTTGAATAAATAATTTGCTTATCGTCCTTAAGTCTTTTTAATATATTATTTCAAGCTTATAACTAATACAATAATAAAAACATGAATTCAGAGAACGATATGGTAGATAAAGAATTACTCTTCAATATAAATAATTAGCTCGCAGAGATTGCAGCACTGCGATAAGCTCGCCCCAATGAACAAATGTTATGATATATATTTTTAATGTTAACATATCTTAGTATTTTGTTCACCAAAACTGAAAATCTGTGCGTCGGAGGTCAACTACTTCATGTCGATTTCTTGGCGGTTTTGAGTTAAAAACACAGTCTTATAGAGTCAGCCTTAAAAATCAAGATTTCCTACCGACAGTACATGGTGGATGGCTACTTTTAAGCTAAAAAAAATGAAAGAGGATATGTCCACTTAATACAGGGTTTTAAACTACATACATAGTCTTTCATTTTTTTTGTCTTTTCTATTCCTTTCTTTTCTTCCCTCTTTGCAATCCTCGCAAGTAACAATTGGTGCACTACGTATCTTTTTATTCTTAATCGTGTCATGTAATCTCGTATTTGGTAAACCAGTCTGTTTTTCAACAAATAAATGAAAATGTTCGGATAATAATAATATGTATTATTAATAGTTCCGCATAGGCAATAAATATAGCTTAAAATTCCCTGTGTCACCAAGGTCTGCACTTTGATTTAATGCGGGAATGTGTCGGGTAGTATAATGGACTTGGGGTATGGGACCTCATTATATATTCCGATCTAGTCTTTTTTACATTTTCCAAGCAGTTTCCCATACTTCCTACGATCTATACTACTTACTGCCCTCTACTTTTTCCATTAAAATATCGTTTTTCTTTTCGTCCCATCCTTCTTCCTTTCACCCTTTTTGTGTTGAAATAAAGCGATATCAAATTCTTCCCGGAATCTGGTAAACATAACACAAAGCAAGGCGGTAACTATAGACTTACTAGGTTCTGGAAAAAAACTAAATAATGTAAGGATTAATACAATTTCGTTAAGTGCTTTGTAATTGAGTCTAAATCGATAATTTGGGAATAAAAATAAATGTGTTTTCTTCTCCAGTTTCATTAAATTTAGTGCGATAGGACTAAAATGTCAATTAGCAAAAACTTGTTGTGTATTTTCATAAAAGTGTCATATTTCAGCCGCGTGCTTTCAGTTCAAGGACACCGTGATCAACGAGTTAAATAATGCGATTCAATGGAGAGATACGCCTCCGTTAAAGCTCTCTTTAAGCTGGGGACCAAACTGTGACGGCACGGTCATTTGCCGCAGTATTAAGATTCAAAATCGCATGAACAAAGGCATGATGAAATCTAAAAATTACTTTTTTTTTTCATTTTATGTAGTAAATTTCACTTGCTCAAAAAACTTTTACGATCATTTCCTTGATTTTAATGGATATTATCGATACAAAAAAAATCTCTGCGACTTTTGTGAAACGAGTTGCTGTCTTTGGGAAAAAAGATCAGAGGTGTTAATCGATTCTTATTTTAAAAGTCTATAAAAGATTCTAAAGTATTTTTTTCCAAAGCATATTTAGTAAGGTTATCGAGATCTAAGGTCTCCCGCTTAAGAATTTTGACGAAATGTCAGTATGCGTACTCTTAACCAAAATTCCTGAAATATAAAGCTCTCTTTAATGACACCCTGAATTTCTCAAGACACGTAGGTGGGTTTACGTACTATGTGAAGTATCAAAGCTCAACTTTCCAATTTACACAATCCCAAACCATTTGCTTTCTGGTATGTTGTTTTGTGTGTGACAGTGTTGTAGTCTTGTAGTTGAGTTGTGAAACGTACAGAGACTTTTGATGTCGGGGAATTCACAACTCACACAAAGACATCTCAATGAAACTAGAAACTTTCCAATCCTTCGAGAGTCTTGTCTCTTACAATCTTTACGTAGGATCTTACAAAATGTATTTCATGTTTCATTTTCGTCCTAAAAGCACGAGCTTCGCTCAATTTTGAGGGGAAATTTTACTTATAATTTTATTTATTTGTTATTCATTTAATATTTAAGAGAACAAGAAATACGTATAAACATAAAAAATGGACATAGTACAGATTATAAATCGTTGTTCACTAGGGCGAACTTATCGCAGAACTGCGATTTCTTCCAGTTAACCCCAGTTAATCAGGTGTGTTTTTTTTTTTTTTTTATAAAACTCGTATCTGTTTCCAAATTTATTTCAGTCTATTCTTGGTGGGAGGTGCCATTGGAATGAAGCAATCCAAGCACCTCGGAAATGAGTGTTTGGTATCGTTTTGAAGACCGCGAAAAACAATTCTAGGATGTAGTCACAAAAATCTGGTTCTTCAAAAAAAAAATATGTTTACTTCTTTAATCTAGGTGTCCACATTTTAAATATTTTTTTGTACTAAAAGAGATACTCGTACATTATCTAACTTACAATTCCCTAAATCAAATAATAAAATATTTTCTCAAAAGGTTGTATAAGGAAAGTATTCCCAACACAATTAAGGCCTAAGGCTTGTAACATGAGACATGATCAATCAACATTTCACTAACACAAAATAGAGCTTTCCCTATAAACTTTCAATAGAACCTTTCAATCATCAAATTTTAATTGAAGGCCTCTGTCAAAAATAATGTAGGTATTATAATTACATAATTCTATTAAAACTTTAGTATCCCCTCAAAGCATTAACTCATTGATTTCATTGATTTCTCTCAATATGTATTACGGATTGAGTTAATATTATGCAATCAGTTTATATAAATACTAGCCCTACCCTGCGTGGCTCGCTACGCCTTGTTTCATAGGCTCCCGTGCCCCCTATCGTAAAAAGTATTTCATAGGCTCCCGTGCCACCTATCGTAAATGTAGAAACAGAATTACTATTCATCTTTTCGACACCGAAAACAATGGATCGACGCTAGTATCGCTTTTTGTATTCCACCCCACTACACTCCTGCGGATGTCGGAAGTGTAACTTTTCACCTTTTCGACATCGAAAACTATGGAATGGATACTAATAGTTTATTTCATGACTGCCCCTTTCCCCCACCCCCTTAGTATTTTTTCTTTGCGACTGTCGGGAAAAAAGTGATGTCTTTCAAAATAAAAAATCAGAAGTGTTTTTCACATTTTTTTTAGAAATCCATACAAGATATATAACATCTTTTACGTTCATTCCCTAGATAAAGGTTCAATATGTAATACATTTTTGTCCGAAGCCTATTTTGTAAGGTTTCAAAAATCTTTTTTTTTTGACTTTGCACAAAATGAAACATCCTAATGATGACTTATATTTTTTCATTATTTTTGTTATATCTATTGAGAATAACTACTTGTTTCCAGACATGTGTAAAGTTCCAATGTTTCATAAATTGAATTGCGACCTTCAACGTGTATTAATATTAATTTGTAGTTATGATTTATGTCTTTGGAAAAATCTGTCCTTTCCTAGAATAAATTGATATGGCGGAAAATGACAAAAGATTGCAAACTAATAGCCTTGATAGGAATTTTCAAGATGGGGAAATGAAAGGCGAATAATAGTAATATAAGAAATAGCTACCAGCATTATGTGAAATATACATTAACCCTTACAGACCTACATTTAGTTATTTTAAGGAACAGATACAAAAATACAAAGAAAAAAGTAAAATTATTACTTTTACAAACTATATGAAGCAGACCAATTAAATCTATAGGGAAAAGAGGGGGAACAATGCGCAGTGCAATTCAGCTGGATCCTGTCCTTAAAAGATATAAGTCAACAACTCAATTTTTCGAGTATTGTGAGCGCTGAAAGTTCACGATGGGTCGGACTGTACAGCATCCATTCTGCTATGCCTTCTCCTATAGCTAAATAAGCCGAAAAATACATATTTTGTCACACCTAGAGCATGGATGCTCTCTCGCAGGTGGGCCTTGGTGTCCTCTATCCTTTAGGTGGTAATTATGAATTAAGTGTCTCCACTAAACTTGGCACGATCAGCAGCGTCCATCATCATTTCCAGCTATGCTGGACATTTTACTGTCCTTCAAGATGGTATTTTAGTGTAAGGCGATACTATATAGTTATCAGAAGGTTGTTATAAGTAAAATGCGTGTTGTTGAGACCAAGGTTTATTGTAGACTAATTTATACAATGATAATCAGAAGGATATAAGTATTCAAATGTCTTAGGATCTAATGTACCTTAATAGTTATACCTAGGTAGGGGGTGTTCATACTCCCTACAATCCTCCCTGCCTAGTGATAACGTTACATAAAGTTAAGAAAAAGCATAATTATAAAATAAATTGTATGAAATATTAGTCGCTAAAGAATAAGCTAACTAACTTATCATAATACATACATTGTTTAGTTCAGTATTCATATTCGTATAATAAAACATCTTGTTGATATCGTATAGGTACATAACATAGTATTTGAGATCCTAAGAACATAGTAGGTAATAAATAATTCAAAGATAAACCATTAGAAAAATATTCAGTGTAAGAAATCACATGTTAAGGGTCCTAAAAATATAAATGTAGATAGGTATTTGTAACACATGGCAAACAATAACTTGAAAAGATTTACATTGAGGCAAGAATGGTCAACTGTGTCATTTACGTGTCGTTTCGTTGGAATGAAGAAATCTCCAGGTAAACTTATTGAAGCGCCGTATGTCATCTGAGCAGGGCTGTATCCAGAGTCTGTTATTGTAGCTCGTAAACCAAGTAGTATTAGTGGTAATTGTTTTACCCAGTTGACGTCTCCTTGACATTTCGCCATGAGAGAAGCTTTGAGAGTCCTATGGAATCTCTCTACTTTCCCATTACATTTTGGATTATAACCACAAGTTCTTCGTCTTTCAATTCCAAATTTTATTAGTAATTGTTTGTACAATATTGACTCTAGCTGAGATCCCTGATCGGTGGTTAAGAATGATGGAGATCCAAATCGTGAGATCCAGTGCGTTAATAGAACGTCAGCTATTTCTTCGGCAATTATGGATTTAACTGGTACGCATTCCATCCATTTACTTTCTCTATCTACCATAGTGACGAGGTATTTATATTCTTCACATATCGGTAATGGTCCAACAATGTCCAAATGAAGATGTTCAAATCGTTGAACAGCTGGAAACTCTCCTAAGGGTGATATCGTATGACGGGTTACTTTTGCTTTCTGGCAGTTAACACAAGTTTTAACCCAATTTCTGACATCACTGTTCATACTCTTCCAAATATAACGTTGTGAGATTAACCTTTGTGTACCTCTTATGCCGGGATGACTAATTTGATGTATGTGATCAAACGCCTGTTTACGTAGCTGAGTAGGTAAGTATATCCTGCAGTTATTAGTAGAAACTTCACAATATAATTCAATATTCGTATTTGGCATCAATATTTTCTTGAATTGAAGATTATCTTGCTTCTTAAGCTGTGTTAACTCTTCGTCTTCTTGTAAATTTGCGATATCTTGATGTTCAAACAGTGAAGGTAATGATATCGATTCTATTCTGCTGAGTGTATCCGCCACTATGTTGTCGTCTCCTTGTATGTATTCTATTTTGCTGCAGAATTGTGAGATGAAGTCGAGATGTCTTAATCTTCGTGGTGTATCGGATGGCGATATTTTCTTATTGAGAGAAAATGTGAGAGGTTTATGGTCGGTGTAAACAATTAAATCTCTCGCTTCGACGGAATGTCTGAAATGCATTATCGACAAATATATTGATAATAACTCTCTGTCGTACGTAGAATATCTCTGCTGTGTTTCACTTAACTTTTTTGAAAAGAAACCTAGTGGTTGCCATTGATTGTTGACTTTTTGTTGAAGGACGCTGCCAACACAGGTTCCAGAGGCGTCGGTCATAAGCGATAAAGGAGCGTTTGATACAGGATGAGAAAGTGTAGTGGCGCTTCTAAGGCTATCCTTGCACTTCTCAAATGCCTCGTTTGCTGTTGGAGTCCAATTAATTTGAGTCTTGTCCTTCTTCTTTGTATTATGCAGATATAAATTTAATTCGCTTTGTATTTGGGCAGCTTGAGGAATTGAAGTACGGTAGAAATTTATCATTCCCAAAAATCGACGTAGTTCTTCGATGGTTTTAGGTCGTGGAAAATTGATGATTGCTTGAGCCTTTTCTTCAGACGGAGTTATACCGTTGCTGTTAATAGTATATCCTAGAAAATTGAGTTCATTTTTTCCAAATTCACATTTGCTTGTGTTTAACGACAAGCCATAATCATTAAGGCGAGTAAATACTTGATGTAAATGTTGTATGTGTTGTTCTTCATTTTGTGACGCGATCAATATATCGTCTAAGTACGAAAATACAAAATCCAGTCCGCGAAGCATGCTGTCGACGAATCTTTGAAATGATTGGCCAGAGCAACGCAAACCATAATTCATCTTCGTGAATTCAAAGAGTCCAAAAGGGGTTATAACAGCTGTTTTAGGTACATCTTCAGGAGCAATAGGTATTTGGTGATATGCTCTACATAAATCAATTTTTGTAAATATTTTCTTATCATTCAGCATGTACGTAAAATCTAGTAATCTTGGAAGTGGGTATCGATCGGGCACTGTGATTGCGTTAAGCCTGCGATAGTCTCCCACTGGTCTGATTTCACCAGAACTTTTGGTCACTACATGTAAGGGGTTAGCCCACGGACTTTTTGAGGGCTGGCATATTCCCAAATCCATCATTTTCTGAAATTCATCTTTGGCAGCTTTATATTTGGCCGGGTTTAACGGGCGTACTTTCTCGTGTACAGGTGGTCCTGTAGTAATTATATGATGATAAATTTCATGTTTGGACACTTTATTCAATTTATTAAAATTATTTGGCTTCGATATGTCGGGATATTGCGATAGAATTCGATGATACTTGTTGCTGTTATCCACGACATATATAGATGGGTCCGTTGAAATTATCGTGTAAGCCTTGCGGGATAAGTTGGTTTCCTTGTCTACTAATTTTCTTGAATCCAGGTCGACGATGAGTTTGTGTTTTCGTAGGAAATCCGCGCCGATAATCGAATGTTTCACGTCGGCTACCACGAACGTCCAGCGATACGGTCTACGGAGACCGAGGTCGAGTGCAAGAGATTGTTCGCCGTATGTATTTATTCGAGTTCCGTTCGCGGCGTATAACTGGTAGCTAGATTTATGTACTGAGCTATTGTTCGATTTTGTTTTTGCTAAGACAGATATTTCCGCGCCCGTGTCGATTAAGAACCGTGTACGACTTTTTCGGTCCGTCACGATCAATCGAGATGTCGCTTCGGCGCCAGCTATCTCGTTCACCGGCGTCGACGTTAGTTTTCCGAATTTCGAGTACTGTTACCGGCGAATGTACATAGGTCTTGGCATTTCGTCGCGTTACGCCCGAATTTAAAATGGTAATAACATAGGTAATTCGCGTCGCCCGGTTGCGGTACGCGACGATTACCGCTGTATCGGCGTCTATACGGCAATCGGCTGCGGTTACGGCTTCGGCTTCTGTTTTGTTGCTCGGCTTTTAGGGACGCTACTTCCAAATACAGCATCTCAATGCTCTTAGCTAGTTGCGCCAGAACATTGTGCGTCGGTTCTTTTTGAACTTCTGCAACTTCAGCGGTTCGAGTAGAGTCTACTATTTTATCCGCTATTTGGGCCAGTTTTTCGATGTCCTGGATCTCGCTGACGGCTAAAACCGCGCGTGCCGTCTGTGGAAGCCTTCCGATAAATAATATTTTCAATGTGTCCTCTGTGAGTTTATTTGTCGCAAGTTCCCTCATTCGTCGGAGCAATTGCGACGGTTTCTGGTCCCCAAGTTCTAGTTCGCTTAACAGTTGCTGAAGTTGTCGGGCCTCTGATTCTTCATATGTTTGTAAAAGTCGTTTTTTAGCTGTATCATATTTTTTTTCTTCTGGAGGGTTGGCCAGAATATCAGATATTTGGCGTAATTCGTCCTTCCCTAATTTTGCAATTAGTACGTGGAATTTAGTTTCGTCTGCTAATTTTTGTGGCGTAGTGACGGCCTCGAATTGATGGAACCATAGGCGAGGCTGGTCCCTCCAGAATTCCGATATTTTAGCATTCATGGTGATAGGCATTATCACCTCGGTTACGTTGGTTGTCTTGGATGATTGAGGCATTATACGGATAGATGTGTATGATTTTGTAGGTCGATATAATATAACACTATGAACATTTGCACACGCACACTTCACTATTGAGTTTAGGGTCAGAGTCAGGTACAAAGGTCGTCAACACTTTTTTTTGCACTGTTTTTTTTTGTATATCACGTCGGGATGTCTCCACTTTAGTGTAAGGCGATACTATATAGTTATCAGAAGGTTGTTATAAGTAAAATGCGTGTTGTTGAGACCAAGGTTTATTGTAGACTAATTTATACAATGATAATCAGAAGGATATAAGTATTCAAATGTCTTAGGATCTAATGTACCTTAATAGTTATACCTAGGTAGGGGGTGTTCATACTCCCTACAGTATGAAGGACGTCTTTATGTCCCTTACGCTGGCCACCCTGGTTTCTTCTTCCGTGCACAAGCTCCCCGAATAATAGGTATGTTTTTTGTGACTTAATGCCCCTGGAGAAACTGGAACTTTCAAGTCCAATTTTCAACCACTTTTTCAAGCATGTTGGCTTCTAAATAGTGCATTTTGACAATTGAGAGTTGTTAATACACTTAGTAGCATATTTTCTTTAGTTATTGACTTCTCTGCTATGGATTCTATTTGAAATGATGATTTGGAGGATAAATATATTAATATATAAATATATATATATATATATATATTCACTGATATTCAAAGAAAGATGAAAAAATGAATGTTAGTGTTTTAATTGTGGACACGTGGCAAGACAGGACAGTGTCAGATGGACACCTAAAATCCTGAAGTGGAGGCCCTGGGAGAACAAAAGAGGCGTAGGAAGACCACAGAAAAGGTGGACAGATGACATTGTCCAGCTTGTGGCTCATAGATGGCAGCAGATAGCCCAAGATAGAAGACAGTGGAAGAGTTTAGAAGAGGCCTATGTCCAGCAGTGGAACGCAAGTGGCTAGCAGTAAGTAAGTAAATGTTTTAAAGTTTCATTAATACTCGTATATTATAGTGTCGGGTCTGTGGGGGTTGAGTTTAGTAAGTATATGGTGGTTAGCGGTGATTGGTGACTGGTACGGTCACGTGACCGCCTGTGTGACATTAATATTTCATAAGGTTCCTTCAGAATATTATCATGATTGATAGAACTCTTGCGACCGTAAGCCGAACCTCATATACACGACTTACCTAGACCGCATTTTTTTTAAGGATCTGGGTTTGTATACTTTCCTGCACACCTTGCACTAGGCTAAAAGCCTGTATCGCAAAGTGTGGAATAAATCGCCGGCACCGGGCTTTGAACCTGGCACCTCCCGCTCGAGAGAATGCCGCCTCAACCACCTGCGCCAATCATGTACTCTGCAAATGATAAAGAAATTATGTCCAAAATAGGTACACTGTACAGCAAAGGATGGACTTTCCATCAGGCTTATGACTGATCGTCGGCTGGTTTAATGTAATCACTTCACCAATTCCAGTTCATCCATCTGCTGCGGCCGGGAATCTAACCCAGACATCTATCCTTACAAGCCAGTATTCTACCGCTGTGCTATGACGGCTGGTCGAGAGATGAAACGTGTATGTATATTTGTATATATTCCTGTATATAGGCCCTCTTTGGAGATTATTTTTTTGGTATTTAGTGCACCCTCCAGCCATTTTTATGTATCACTGATTCCTAGAATAGCAGGGTAGATGGCGGTAGACATATTATGCCAACTTCTTGTACACACCTACAATTACCGATGGGTTTACAAGATTATTTTGAAACCCACTTCTTTTTTGTGATTTGTGTGAAAATGTGATTTTTATAATAATATGTAAACGCATCCGTGCTGGGACACTGGTAAATAATTAAAATTTGAAGAGATTTTTCATTCACGACTGCAAAAATCGTGCACATTGAGGTAACACGTAATAATAACAAATCTGTGTAGAAATGTGTGTGTGTGTGTGTGTGCGTATTACACACACACACACACCTATAGTTTGGAGCTGGCACGACCATAGGCCATTTTTAATACATTTTTCTTCATTTTTCCGTCATTTAGCGGAGGAAGGCCTACCGATTACGGCTGTGGCTATTAAATCTACCATTTCATGTCGATGTTATTGTCATTATGTGTAAGTAAGTACCTAGAAATAATACCAAAAATGTTTGAATGAAACATAACGCAAAAAGGTGGATTCTCACGGTACGTCATATTGCGGACGGATATTTTGTAAAGGTGGATCTTCACGGTACCTCATATTGCGGACGGACATTTTGTAAAGGTGGATTCCCCACGGTACGTCATATTGCGGGCGGACGCGGAATCATCTTAACACTGCTCTATAACATTAGTTACAATATTTGTTGAAGATTTTTAAGGTGCAAACTTGACGGCTTCTGATTTTCAAGTGAATCGTGTGTAGGTTTATTTTATCTAAGTTTCGACACTCTTGCCGTTGTCATATTCTTCAGATTTGAAGTTTGATAACACAAAATAACATACGCTTCACCGAAAATAGAAGGGCAGTCATTACACATTTGGCATTATTCTATTATGATAAATACCGGGTTTTAATTTCAGCGCTGACGATGTATTCTAATGCACTTCATGTCACCAGCTTTCTGTGAAGCGTGCGGGAAAATATTTGGGTTTCCGAAGAAAGGTAAATAAATAAATAAATTTATTAATTTCTTAAAAAATAAATAAGTAAATAAAACCTTCATTTGATATAAAGAAACATTATTCCAAACGGCGGGTTTATTGTCGTAGGCAGTGTCTGCCAACCAACCACTTTTGATATTAAAATGCGAAAATTTGTACTCATACTTAGGAAAGTATAAAAACCAAATAGAAAAGAGAAAAAGAAATTCAAATAGTTATACAAAAACAATAAGAATAAAGCAAATAATAATAGGAAAAGGTAGGTGGCTTTAAAAAAAGCAATGAATCCAAATATTTTATAGAGCAGTGAATAAAAAAATTGTGCGTCCGTCCGCAATAACACGGACCATGGGAACCCACCTTAAGAATAACCTACATTAATGTTTTTTTTAAACGACTTATCATACCATTCTTATTTTCTTTCATGTATTGTTAATTTTCAATTCCTTCATTGCATGTTCTTATATAATTTAAATAATTAAGGAAGTAGTAG
This sequence comes from Ceraclea dissimilis, assembly GCA_963576895.1. Taxonomy (NCBI): domain Eukaryota; kingdom Metazoa; phylum Arthropoda; class Insecta; order Trichoptera; family Leptoceridae; genus Ceraclea; species Ceraclea dissimilis. Next base: position 758,914 of record OY756374.1, read on the forward strand.
AGTTATCGATTAAACAATATTTTTGTTAAGAATGTGTCCCAATTTTATAACAATCTCATTAAATTTAAGTTGGCGACTATACACGGTGTAACACAACCGCTGGATCAACCGAAGCAGGATGATAGAGGACCTCGAGGACGAAAAAGTTCATAACTCGAAAACTACAAAAAATCGCTGAACATAAATAGGGGTTAAATCGATAGATATTGAGCTCCTCTATCATCCTCCTTCAGTTGATCCACCGGTTGTGTTACACCGTGTATTATCAGCTAATATTCTATCGATCAATCTTTACCCTCACGCCGCGTCCCTTGCGGGGTAGGCAGAGACGAGAGATTTGCTGTTTATCTGTTGAGATAACTACTTGTTGTATTAAACTACGTAATGTAGAAATTTCTGATGTTCTCACAAAACATAAATTGTGATTTAAAAAAATTAAATATAACTTGTACTTATATCTCAACAGATACACAGCAAAGGATGGACCTTATGACTGATCGTTGGCTGGCTTAATGTGATTACTTTACACTTAAGCAACATTCACCAATTCCAGTCCATCCATCTGCCGCAGCCGGTCGAACCCAAACCTTTAGAACCAAATGTCCATCCTTTGCTGTATATCTGTTGAGACTTATTATATTCAACTACGTAACGTAGAAAATTCTGATGTTCTCACAAAACATAAATTGTGTTTAAAAAAAATAATATATATTTTTTTAATTTACAAGAAATTCGCTCAAAAATAGTAAAGAATGCAATGACCCCTCCCTCCCCTTAGCCCCCTCACATGGTACACACAGTTTCATATTATTTTCTGGATCCATTTCTAAATTACTCGTACACAACTTTTGTATTATTTACACAACTCTATATTTTCTCAAGCCATGATATATCGTAAATAATAGTGCAGCTTATAAAGCATTGTCTTCGTCTTATAGTCCGAGAGCCCGCTGCCCAAATTATGACGTATCTGTTTTTTGTTCGAAATGTTGTATAAATGGTAGCTTACCAATAGGGTATTACATCGCACTAGGGTTGCCTATCAAAATCTTGCCGCAACCCCCCCTGCCCCTTCCGAAAAAGTCCCTCTTAGCGGTTTTTCGCATTTTATAGGAATATGGTAAGAGATAGACAAAAATAATCCTTGCTAAATTCTCTACAAAAAATGTTAAGTCAATTTTTTGGTAGGACTAGTAGTAGGCAACCCTAGTGCGATATATTACCCTATTGGTAAGTTATCATTTAAACCACGTTTTGTTCAAATAACAGATACGTCATAATTTAAGCAGCGGGCCCTTGGACTTTTATTTGTATCAACATTTCTGTGTTTGTGTTTAAACAATCTAATCCCATATAACCCACACAATATCTTTTATTTTAAAGTAAAAGGACTCTTGTCCACACAAAGCAGAGTGTACCGTTTTTAATTAATTTGTTTAATGGATCTCTGTACTATTCTCACACTAATTTAAACCAAAGAGAAAAAATATTACAACCTACTGTGATTCTGTGAGCTATGTTAATAATAAATCAGTGAATATTTTTAAAATTTGATCTGAAAATAAATCAAAACTTTATACTTAATCTAAATTTTAAGTACATTTTAGTGACAATAATCAGTGAAACAATATAATGACATCTCATTTTTAATCTTATTTTGATTGATTTTTTAAATTATTTTGTGCGTCTCATAATATTTTTACCATTTCAATTTAAATAATTGTAAGAGGCGATATTTATCGCTAAACGGCGCCAAAAAAGTGCTCCAATTATAATTATTATTATTAATAATAATATGGGGGGGGGGCTTCAACACCTTTGCCCCTCCCCTGAGTCTGTCGCTGAAGGTACCCAATCGCAACGGACCGCTACGGACGTGTCGGGCTGCGGGCTTATCCACGTCCTTCTGGAATATCCTGGACCGCGTGAAGCCACAATACAAAATACACTACCTACAAACGAATACACGTCAATACGCACTAGATCATCTGTCGTAATAACATTTATAATTTGATATTTTCTTTAGTAATTACGCAAGAATACCTTCCGCAAGGTGGGTGGAAGAAAGGGTTGTAGTTGTATCAAATTTTAATTAATACATTAAATATTTAATAATATTTCGGGGCTTCCTAAATTACGAAAGAAACCTTAACCGAATTATTATAATCAAAAGAGAATAATTCATATAATAATTTGAGTTGGGTACAACAATATTGTATAACATTTTATAACTAGCTTTTGTAACTCAGTTCAGCCCTGGTAAATTAATTAGTAATCGTGAAAAAAAACAAGATTATATGATTTTGATGTTGTAGGTTTTCGCAGCATGGTATATATATTCTTCCTTTCAGGTTATTAGGGTGTTGGCCGCGTGTCTGTTGATCTTCTCTAGCTTTCGGCGGCGATACTTCTGCCATCTTCAGGATGACTTCATCCTGATATATCTACTTCATCCTGAAGATGGCAGAAGTATCGCTGCCGAAAGCTAGAGAAGATCAACAGACACGCGGCCAACACCCGAATAACCTGAAAGGAAGAATATATTACATGATTTTATCCATTTTTAGCGGTCTTCCACACGATACCAAACACGCCCTTCCGAGGTGATTGGGTTCTTTTATTCCGATGGCGCCTCCTACTAAGAATTTACAGATTCAAAATTTGTAAAAATATATGAGTTCTATTCGTGAAGCACTTTCGTGAGATACCAAACACGGCGGTATGCGCTGACTGGATCCTCTCGATCGCTTGGTGTCTTCCGAAGATTGAGTTGGACATAATCTGACTGACGATCTGTATTTATTTTCAATTGCCATTTATTTCGATACCACACATGACTCTCCATCAAACGCTTTACAACTTTTTTTATTTATGGGGCAGGATGCTCCAATGTTATACAGAAACGTATCGTCACCGAGTGTACGTACGTTTGCAAAGTTTCAGGTCTCTAAGTTGTAAGTAAGCTGTTGAAAAATCCATTACAAGATTTGGGTATAGACAAAAAAAACAAATAAGTGAATACCACAGTGAAGTTAAATAATATCTCGTAAAAATTAAAATCCCAGAAACAAGCCGGATTTTTGTAATGAATAATAATTGAAGGTCCAATTCTGAAACTAATAAGTGCGTAGGTACCAGGAGCGAAGCTACCTAAGAACACCATTCTCATCGAGTTACAACAGAATTAATAAAAAAAAGTCGAAAAGTATTGTGTGTTTTACGTTCAGACTGCTTTACAATCTCATCTTTCTGATAAAATAATAATGAACAGAACATTGTGTGTTGTGAGTTGCTTGAGTATCCTGCTTTTGTATTTTCTAAACTAACAGTAAAGGGTATAGAAATACAAAGAATTCTCTCCTTTCCGATCCATCGCATCCGATGGAATGTCTGGAACAACACACCAACACACTTCTATAGGGCATGCAATATCCCGGAACTTACTTCGATTCCGGAACTTTAAAGTCGCCACTGTGACAGTTTTTAGGGGAGATCGTTGAGAGGATGAATGATGAAAGGATAGAAATAAAATACACCTGGGAGAAAGAATAGGTGTAGGGGAGCGCGAGGGTCCAAGAAACACATGACTTTTACTTTAGAAACATATGAATTACCTATTTTGAATCGCAATTTTATATTTTTGTGAGACCATCGGAATTTTCTACATGTCGATGTTGAATATAAAAAGTAGTTATATTTCAACAGATAAACAGCAAAGGATGGACCTTATGACTGATCGTCGGCTGGCTTAATGTGATCACTTTACACTTAAGCAACATTCACCAATTCCAGCCCATCAATTTGCCCCGGGCGTGAATCGAACCCAGACCTCCAACCTGACAAGCACGTATTCTGCCGCTATGCTATGACGGCTGGTAGTTGAGTCGACGGACTAGATTGGTAAATGTTACTTAAGTGTAAAGTGATTACATTAAGCCAGCCGACGATCAGTCATAAGCCTGAGGGAAAGTCCATCCTTTGCTATGTATCTGTTGAGATATAACTTTTTGAGTACATGGTTGGCGCAGTTGGTTGAGGCGGCAGTCTCTCGAACGGGAGGTGCCAGGTTCAAACCCCGGTGCTGGCGATGTATTCCACACTTTGCGATACAGGCTTTTAGCCTAGTGCAAGGTGTGCAGGAAAAGTATTTGGGCTTGTGTATGCAAGCCCAGATCCTTTTATATTTAGAAAAAAAAAAAAAAAAAAAACTACAGGACTTGACCATGTGTATGACAAATTCCATGAACGTGACGGAAGCACGATGTTTGTGTTAGGATATAAAAGTCTGGCAATCTGTTCTCTCTGCCTACCCCGCAAGGGGTGCGATGTGAGGGAGATAGAATATAATAGAAATGTAAAAAAAAAACTTTTTTGTAGAAAATCAACGGAGTTGTAAATTTCACAATTCCGGGACGCATCCCTAATTCTCGACCTCTATCACATCCCTATAATTGTCTCTTGCTGTGAGGGTGTACAGTACAGTGTACATAGTTTGTTTCTATGTACTTCCAATTACAACAGCCATTCAATTATCTGAGTAGGACATTAGGTACTTACTTAGTATTAATTAGTGTCCCAACCCATCCCTGTCCCTATCCATACTAATATCATAATACGTGTTATTACAGACTCGGTCTCTCTACATTAAAACATTAAAAGCATTTTGTCATGTCCGTATATTATTAGGTACTAGCTATTACCCGACAAAAATGAAGCGGTTTTCGAGGTAGGTAGAGAGAACAGATCACCAGACATTAGGTTTTAAGACTAAGACTAAGGGTCGCTAACGCAATGAATTGCTCCACTCATGGCAATTTCACGTCACAATGACTCAATAACTTGATGTTGTCGTGACGTCATTGTGACGCTAAATTGCCGGTAGTGGAACAATAATTTATTACCTCGTGTAGGCGAATCTTTGTAACAGACTTATTTTAGCCCAGAATAGGCAATAAAATCCATTATTTCTTATATGTGTATTACATTAATTTATTTATTTTCTCTTTTTTCTGTCTAATACATTGTAAAATCTGAAGTGTGCGTGTCCGATGGGTGAGTGTGTGAGCGAGATTGAGTATGGGTGTGTGAGACGACCGGAATGAACTTATATGTTTTAATTTAACTGTGGTGCATGCCTGTGGGTGACAGCTGAATTATGAATGATGGACTAATATTCATGTTAGGTATTACTTATATCTATAGTTGTTGTCTGTTTTGCACTTCTGTCTGTAATAAAAAAAAATAAAAATAAAAAAAATCTATCTACTTTTATTGGATAATAAATGAAATGAAAATGGAAAAATTGCACTCATTTATTTATTTATTTCATAAGCACAACACAGACACTGAATACACATAGAAATATAATGGACATGGAGTATTTATATAGCTCAAACAGCGACCTAATTAGTTTGTACAAGTTTAGTCAATATTATATCGTCAATAAATAAGAAATTAAAAGCTAATCTACGATTAAATATAAAATTAAGTATAGAAGTCAAAAGAAGAGAACAAAAAAAACAATCTAACCTAAAATTAATATGTCAAATTAAATCATAAAACTACTTATATAAATACTTTAAAAAGAAAACAATGCACCGATCACTAGAAAGGAGGGAGAGGATAGTATGGGATAGGGAACAACAAATATAAATGTAAAAGGCGTACATTTTATCGAATTAATTTTAAACCAAATACTTCCCCTGTTGTTTGAGGTTGTCACCATAATTCTTCATCCCTAAAATTGTTCTTGTAATTTCCCTGCTTCGTGACGCTAAGTTGACATTGATTTTCATGGAAAATGACCATAATTTTCTTAAAATTCAGGTCAATTGGTTACCAGAAATGTTAGTATCAATCTGTATTACGTTTATTGAAAATCAATTACAGAGAACCAGAGCTTACGAGCTTATAGAAGCGTCTACTTACGTTTATCAAAGTTTGGACTTACGCAAGTAAGCTTGTATAAAAAGGTGTCCGGCAAGTTCGTCTAAAATCAATTAATCTAATTATCAATTATTCGTCTAAAATCTAGACGAATTGATTTAAGACGAATTGACTTTAGACCAATAGATTTTAGACGAATTGATTTTAGACGAATTGATTTTAGACCAATTGATTTTAAGACCAATTGATTTGAGACCTGTCTAAAGCGAAGCCTTCAGTTTTTCGGACACATTGCCAGAAGATACGACAATAGCCTTGAAAAACTAATGGTCGTGGGAGGAGTAGGAGGCAGAAGAGGTAGATGAAGATCCCCCACTAGATGGACTGACCAAATCAAGGCTGCCACAGGTACATCAGTGGTTGGAGCAATGGTGTGTCGGGAGAGGTGGAGGACAACAATCCAGAACGTAATACGGACAAGAAGATAGAATGGTCACGACCCTCAGCAGTGAGGACATCGACGCAGAAGAAGAAGATTTTAGACCAATTGATTTTAGACGAACTCACCGTAAACCGTGTAAAAATATCAGTTTCCTCGGCGTAATTTAATAAGAAACAGGGAAAATTATTAGACCGACACTAAGCACTTTTATGATTAATGAGCAACTAAGCATTTCCGTTAAGCAGTTCTTGGACAACTTGATCTACTACAAAAGATTTATGGCAAAAGAAATTTTCAAGATCGTTGCTTTCAGTTTCCTTACGCTATTAAGCATTAATTCGTTTTCATTACGACATGAAATTTAATCATGTTTTAAATTGGAAATTTAAGCAAACATAAGCTTTTTTTAAAGTTTTAAAACCTTATAAAACGTCAAGCTGGCGCATATAACCAAAACCTACATATTTAATGAGTTTGACTTCCTTGTAGGAGACCAACTATGACTTCATGTCCATTTCCTATGGCATCAAGGTTCAAAATCACATGAAAACAGCAGTTTTCCATTTTTGGGGGTTAATTTCGCTTCAATCAAAAAACTTTTACTGTTATTCCCTAGATTTAATTGCGTATTATCAATACAAAATAAAATACTCCGCGACTTTCGGGAAACGAGTTTCTGTCTTTCGGAAAAAATATCAGAGGTGTTTTTCACATTTTTTTTTGAAAAATCTATACAAGATATAAAAAATCTTTTACAGTTATTACCTAGATAAAGGTTCAATGTATCTACCCTATTTTTTTTACTTAAGGTTGTCGAGATCTGAGGTCTCTCGTTTTTAGAAATTTTTGAAATGTAAATATGCATACTCTTAACCCCAAAAAGTACCTAGAAAAACGCCCTTTTCACATTTTTATCATGCGATTGTTCATTCGATTTTGAACCTTAATGTCGTGGAAAATGACCGTGACATCATATTCGGGCTCCAGTGGCGAAGGGTGGATTTCTGGGAAGCCGTGGTTAACATTTCTTATGGGATTACGTCAGATTAGACACTATTTTACCTATATTTTTTCCAAAAGGTAACTCGATGGGAATTGTGTTCTTAGGTAGCTTCGCGCCTGGGCTCCCAGCTTTAACGGGGTCATTTATATTGGCTGCTTAATTACGAGTATATTGAAGCAAAATGCAAGTAGATTCCAGTATTTAAAAAAATCCATACTTGAGTGTAAGAATAACAATGTTAAAGTATGTTAATGGTAATTTTATGTTACTTGTCAGATTCAACGCGAAACTTTTAATATACTTACTGACTTTACGTAAAGTACTGCATGAATTAAGTGCTTTTAATAGCGATACCAGCACCCAGCTTTATGTTATACTAGCTATAACCCGTCAAAAATGACGCTTACAAGATTAATTTTGAAAATCACAATTTACGTTTTTTGAGAACATCGGGATTTTCTACATGTCATAGTTGAATATAAGAAGTAGTTATACGCAGCAAAGGGCCTTTCTAAGCCTGATGGAAGGTTCATGCTTTGCTGTGTATCTGTTGAGATAACTACTTGTAATAACGACGCTGTTTGCGGGGTAGGCAGATCCTCATAGTTACACATATGTAGGTACTCGAATAATAGTAATTATGTACGTGCATTCTTATGAAAGAATATTTTATTATTTAATTATTACAATATGTATTTACAAATTCACTTTACAAAACAAAATGTACAAATTAAACATAACGGAGCTCAATATTTATGTAGGTACCTGGCACACGTAATCTGTTCTTAAATTACCGACATATAGTGCATTCAAAAGATTTTGTAGGCTCATAATGTCAATGAATACCAAAGGTTGTGGACATAGTATAATTTCATTATTTTATTTTATTTTAAATAACACACGGCGCTAGGCCATAAATACATAAAGTTAACAGATATTACAGCATGAAAAATGAAATGAATACATGAAAAAAAAGTGTGGTAAAAAACAAACTTTCAACAGCACTCGTTATATATAGGTAACGCAATATTATGTAAATTAAAAAATGTGGTATTAGACGAATAATTTTCGACATTAACTGATAACTCCGAGGCGGTTGTCAAATGCTTTAAATTCCGTGTATACTCGAAGAACTCTCAGTAGTTACCACGGTCCAGCGTTACATTCGCGCCAGGTTTCCACGAGAATTGTGTAAGTTGATTCTTTGCTACTATTCAAAATGATAATATTATTCATAACATTCGTGATGAAGGAAAGTGTGGTATTAAATTTTTAAGTGGGAAAAGAAGATTGTAGGACACGTACGTTACAAATAACTGAAAAATAACTGTTATTTCAGTCAGAGGTAAAAATAATAATCAGTTATAACCATCGATATTTATACTATACTATACTAGTAACTTGATTACGCTCTTAGCAACAAATCTGAAGCCGAGCGAAAAAATATTTGTATGAAGCTTGCCAATTCCAAATGTCAAATTCCATACATTGTGCCGTATTGGAGCTTTCAGATGGGAACAAATGCGTCGGATCGCGCAACATTCATAGAAAAGGACTCGAGTTAGTAATCAAGTTATTATAGGACATCAAATAAACAATATTGTAATCTTGTAGGCTTTCGCAGCGTGATGAATCTATTTCCATGTTGTTGGTTCTTCGAGTTTCACTGCGTGTAGAGTAGTTGAGTAACCGAGCTTTCGGCAGCGATACTACTGCCATCTTCAGGGTGAAGTAGTTTTTTGTATGTAGAACATGGAAATAAATAAACAATATACTCGTATGTACAAAATTTCTTATTTAAATGTCACAAGTGGTTGGTTATTGGCAGACATTGTCTACGGTAATAAAAACCGCCATTTGGAAAAATGTTCTTTATATCCAATAAAGATTTTATTTATATATTTTTTATTTAAAAATATTCAATTGGGCCGCGGGTGGCCCACGCCTCAGTGTCGGTAACTGATAAAATATAAAATGTTACCTTAGTACATTTTTCGCGTACGACAATATACTCGTAAATGTTTCACTCCGATACTACCTACAACGTTTATCCGTATTTACGTTTTTTACATTATTAATATAAAATTTATTATTAAATTTCGATCGTACCTAGTCGCCATGGAAACGTTCCGCTTGACTTGAAACAGAATAACTTGTGAAAATGGCAGCACGGAGTTTTTTTTTAATAGCGTATCGAAATAAATTCACATACGCCTTTGAGCAATTTCGCTACTAAATTATGATAGACAGGTTTTTTTTTGGCATGGATAATATCAAACGAGCTAAAATATTTGTGAAGGCAGTTATTATTACTTTCCAACACACTTCTCAGTATTATTAATCGGCTAGAAAAGTCTACGATTCATGATTAATATATAAACTCATTAGCCTGGGAAACATTCACCTATCCAGATATCATGGATATCAAAGGATTACTGATACACTACTCTACATAAAATACAAACTGTGTACCTTCAGTATTTAGAGAACTTCTTACTTAGGTACTTATTTATTTATTTAAATCATGTACGAATCTTATGCCATTTGCCACAGCCGGGATCCGAACTCAGCACCTCTAAACTTCTTCTTCTTCACCTTGTTTTAGATCATTGATCTGTTTGTGAACGGATGCCTTCCTCTTGGGATGTGGAACACCAACTTTACTATCCTTCCACCTTTTTAGCGGCCTGTCTGGCTGACGTTGTCCCACGGGTATATTATGGGCAACGATGTGGGGTATTCTGCCCTCATCCATCCTGTCCACGTGCTCTCTCCAGTATCGTCGCCTTTTCCGACCCCATCTCACGATATCTTCCGTCTGTCAGGTCTCTCTAATCTCTGTGCTCCTCACCCTGTCTCTGAGAGTTCTCCCTCTTGTAGGTACATCAATTCAGATTAATTTTGGTATTCAGTGTACGTACCAACCACCTTTTTTTCTATCCTCACATCGGTTTTTAACTGAGCTATTCGTAGGCTAGATGTCTCTATAGATATATTGTTATTTTACTTTCATTCTCAACAAAAATAAAATCGTAATGGACTGAATAAGGGACATTATTTATCAATTGAATATTTCTATTTACCTCATTTTTCTATTAAGTTTGTTATGTTAGGTTGGCGGGCGTTGTAGTTACCAAATAATAACCAAATAATAACCAAATAATGGTCTAATTTTGTTGTCATTAGGCTAATGTTTAATAATTTATGTTTCGCCGGATGTTCTGCCCACAATCTTATCGTTAATTTCCATCTGGATATTAAGTTACATGGATATTGGGAACATAACGTGGGGTGTATACCAAACAATCGTACACGCATTTTTATATACGAGTACAAAGGCCCCACTAAACCCTCCTACCTATCATGGAAGTGCTACCTGGACTAGAGTAAACAATATAGGTTCTCCCAGTCGCAAGGTGAGGGGTAGGTAGTGCATAGTTTACGGGAAAGTATTTGAGCTTGGCTATCTTTGCTCGCTAATTTTCATCGATTATTGTTATTATTCCCCGACCTACTCCACTTCACAACACAAGCTTTTAAGCTTTCTGCGAAGTGTACAAAGATGTATTTGGGTTTATTTCGATACACCCAGATTCATTTAAAAAAAATATATATAATAAATATATTTTTCTTCTTCTTCATTAGCCTTCTTCCCTCAACTGCTGGATATAGGCCTCTTCCAACTGTTTCCACTCGTCTCTGTTCTGTCCTTTACGCATCCAGGTTCCTCCAGCGATTTGGACAATGTCGTCGGTCCATCTCTTTGGTGGCCTTCCGACGCTCATTCTATCTGTCAAAGGCCTCCACTTCAATATTAGTGGCGCCCATCTGGTGTCACCTTGCCTGGCTATATGTCCTGCCCATTGCCATTTGAGTTTTGACAGACGGCTCATGATATCGGCAACTATAGTTCTCTTTGGTTGGGCAATCCACGCAAAATTATTTGTGCCATATAGAAAAACGAAATTAAAAAGAACAAAATTAAACAGTAATTAATTATATAGAGAAATATGTCAATGTTTATACATATTATTTCATTTACAATGTGTCATATTGTTTACTAGATGTAGAATTAAATTTCTAAAATCGAGCTTTGTCGCAACCCGTACGAGCAAATTACAATATAATTAATTTCCTCTTTGATTTTGTTTGTACAAACTCTAAAATTATAATAATTATCAGAATTAATAATTCCGTCGTAATTATAATATAACAAATTAAATGATTATATTAAACTTTGATGTTAATATTGAACTGATTAATCTATCAGTTATGCAAATTTATATTAAAATGTTGATATCTGTTTGTAGTATTAATTTACTTTAATCCGTGTACCAGGGTCTAAAAAAAATACTGGACCAAGGTTTCGTTGACACGGTTCAATTCGAAAAATTGATCGAATGACGTCACGATCGTGTCCCGCGGCATTAAGGTTCAAATTGCATGATAAAAGATAAAATGGCAAAATTTTTGTAGTTATGTAATTTCGCTTCAATCTAAATACTTTTACGGTCATTCTCTAGATTCAAATGCATATTATCAATAAAAAAACAATTTTTCCCCGACTTTAGGTAAACGAGTTCGGAAAAAAAGATCAGAGGTATTTTGCTTTTTTTTGCGAAATCTATGCAAGATTTAAAAAATATTTTTGGGTCATTACCTCGATAAATGTTCAATATATCTACTCTATTTTTTTCCATAGCATATTTAGTAAGGTTGTCGAGATCTAAGATCTCTCGTTTTTAGAATTTTTTTTAATGTCAAAGTGCATACTCTTAGTTAGACATATGCCATCTATTGAAATCTTCATACGAATGTCATATTTTCATTTTTTGCAACCGGCATGCCTACATATAGATCCATTTAAACGTAGAGTCAAAATAAACAACTTTCTATAAGGTATTCTTTCCCACTCACTCCTAAAAACCTTTCCCTCCTAATTTTATTATGTATGTTTAATTTAAAGTGAGATAGGTATATAAGCTTTTTCAATTATCTATGTGTGGGTACATGTAAGTGTGGAATGGATTACTTATACAGGGTGTTTGATAGACGGATGTATATATCTTCAGGAGTGATAGTAGAGGTCATTTGGGATCTTTTGAGCCAAACTTAGCTTTGTCCAAAGTCGCACAGTTCTCGAGTTATTCGAGATTTTAACTTTTTATCGAAAAACCCCGAATTACTCAAGATTTACTCAATAGCTTCGTAAGTAAAGGTACCTACTCAGTTCTGTAATTATTTTTTGTTTCTTGAATATGTGTTTGGTCTACTAAACTCATTAGTTACAATCTAAAGAAACAATAATGATAAAAAATATTGGATTAAAGATTCGATAAATGGTTATTTCAAAAACGTGTCACGACTTTCCATGAGATTTTCCTTAAGAAGAAAATTACCTGAAGGTTCAGAAATTTGGATAAAACTTCTCTGATTTATGCTCTTTCAAATGATGTACAAAACGTAATAATAAAACATAAGTTTCATAAAGATATGATACAATAACTTCAACAGGTCACTACAAATTTAATGAAATTTCCATACAAATTTACCACAGGTACAGGTTGCATAGTGAACAATACATTTCTTTCGATTTCTTGTTTTCAAACTTGTATGGAAATTTGCTTAAATTTATAGTGACCTGTTGAAGTTATTGTATCATATCTTTATGGAACTAATGTTTTATTATTATGTTTTGTACATCATTTGAAAGAGCATAAATCAGAGAACCGTGCGACTTTGGACTAAGCTAAGTTTGGCTCAAAAGATCCCAAATGACCTCTACTATCACCCCTGAAGATATATACATCCATCTATCAAACACCCTGTATGTTCATGTTAGTTTGTCTAAAATCTATGTATGTATCTATGTATGTATGCCTAAACTAAATAAATAAATAAATAAATTATTGAAAAATTCCCCACATTCTCAGGCAATGTAGGTAATTATTGTGTGTCGCACTGTCGGAAGATTAGGTCAACCCGTTTTATTTCACGAAAAGAGATTCAGCGCATTGCGACAACCAAATTAACATAATATATTTCACTTTCCTAGAATATAGAGAATACACGGAAATTTCGACCTCAAAGCAGGCGCTGTTCTCAGAATTTGAGAACCACGAACGAAGCATATTAAATTTAGCGAAATACCCAGAAATTTGTGACTAATATCCGTTATTATACTGTTGGTATATCTCAGCTATGTTGCTTTACCCTAAAGCCGCCTCCCTTGCGGCGGAGGCAGAGAGAACAGAGCGCCACAATTTCTAAATTTTTATTTTTTTTATTTTTTTATTTTATTAAAATTTTTACATTAATAACAATACATTTTTTAGGTTCTACAGTGATTATCTAAAATAAATATAATAGCATTATACCCTCCCTTAAAAAGTGACACTTGTATTGTGAGGGGATTTGATCCACGAACTACAAGTAACGACAGTTGGTTATTCCGTTAAGAGTACCTATATTAAAAAATATATAAAGGGTATTTTTGAGACCTTAGATCTCGAAAACCTTGCTAGATATGCATTGGAAAAAAGTAGGGTAGATGCACTGAACCTCTGGGGCTCCGGGTAATGGGAAATATTTTTTGGATTCTCTTTAAATTTGGCTTTATTTCGTTAGATCAAGATGTCATTTTTCTTTGGTAATCTATAAAACAAAGTCTGTTTTTTTTGTAAGTGTTCGCATAACTCCCGTGTTTAACGATGGATTGCTGTGAAAATTCACAAAAACTTTCGTACCGATCTGCTTTAGGTTTCAACGTCGCCATTTATGAAAAAAAGAAGCTTTTACTAGGAGGTGCCACGATAATGAGAGGATCCAAGGGTTGTGTGGGGTCGTGTGTGGTATCGTATGAAAGGGCGTTGGAAAAAGAAGTTCAGATCTTAAGACAAAATTTTGTTCAGCTGAAACCATCCGGAGACACCGTGCCGTTGCGAAGCGCGGGTAACTCAGCTAGTAAATAAATAAAAATGAAAGAATTAAAAACTTCGTTATATCTTAAAAACTTTCAAGTTTTCGAGAAAAACTGTTGGTAAAGTTGGGTTACATCACCCTATATATAGATGTATTATGTAGGTAGTTACAAACTAGTTTTATAAAGTTTCTAGCTGGACTTTGCATGATAAAGTTATGAATATGCAACAACTTCGTATATACTTTTAGAACCCGGAGTTTACGGGTTTGTGTCGTGTACTCCGGGCTCCGGGTTAGCATCGTATATCTCCGGGTCAGACCGGGATTTGCCAAAAAGTTGAGTAGGTCGGGAACTATGGGCGCCAGGGAAGTAGAGGGCGGAGGCCGGCCACGTCACGGGATACCTTCCGTTGATGTTTTTTTTTTGGATGCATTTGGGAGGGGGGGGGGGGCAAAAATGTCAGGGCCTACGTTTTTTTACCTAATCCCAGGCCTATCCTCTTTGCAGTCCTATATATACTACATATTATACTTAGGTATGTGATATCACCCTACCTTGGAAAACACTTCTAACCGTCATATATCCAGACCAAGATAAAATCGAGCGAGAGTTTGCTTACCTGTAACAAAAAAAAATAAAGTTAGTTATAGAATTCATATTTTATATCAAAATTAATTATTAATTTATTCAAAAAAAGTCGTGAAGCAGTAATATGAAGACCATGTCGAATCCTTTTATAAAACTGTCAAAATGGCTTTGAAATGTGGCTGGATATGTAGGAAAATATATAAAAATAAAAATGGACTGTATAGTGTATACATACAGTCCATTTTTTTTTTCAGAAGTCTCACCGAGCAAACTTGTTTTAGTATTGCTTGATGTGATAACAAGATATGACTACATTTTTTCGATACTTTCTAATTTTATTTCAGAACAGTTGTTCAGAAAAATTGCACATTATTAGAATAAACTGGCAAATTTTTTTTCAAACTTGCGATGGCGGTTTCAAGGGATTATCGGAATATATTTTTCTTTTACCAAATCTTACGTTTAAAATGATGACAATTATCATGGTTACCAACCTAGACTACATGTGTTTATGTGGGAAGTAAATCTTCATTCATTCATTCAAATGTCTGTATTGGAGTCAGGGGAGGTAATTTTTATTTTTTATAAAAGGATCTGGGATTGCATACACAAACCCAAATACTTTCCTGCACGCCTTGTATTAGCCTGTATCGCAAAGTGTGGAATACATCGCCAGCGCCGAGGTTTGAAACTGGCACTTCCCGCTCGAGAATAATAATAATAATTAAGGCTTCGATACGCCATGCAGAAGGCTGTCCTGCTATCATCTGGCTTCGATACGCCATGCAGAAGGCTGTCCTGCTATCATCTTGCAGGATTGTTAGAAGGTTTCTCTCTCTATAGCTCTTAAAAACTCTCTCATGATAAGTGCATTTTTGTGCACATCATGGGAGAGAGGGACACCCAATAGTATATAGGGGAAGAGCTATAGTTATTGGCCACTTAAGCTACTTGGGTCCACATATTTCTTAACCAAACATTTACCTTTTGAGTTATTCTGATGATATTTTGGATTTATACACCTGAATAGTTGTTTTATGAGTACGCATAATTTTCATTGCATTTAAATAGCTTGAACATATATTTTTCTTAACCGGGATAAAAAAATTGCAATGTCACAGTAATTGGCCCCCTTGCGATAGTGTTTGGCCCCGATTTGTTATAGTTATTAGCCACCGGTACATTAATGATTTAAATAGCAAAACTCAAGTACCTGGCCACTCTTCTTGATTAAGGAGCATGTTTTCAATCAGAATGACACGATTTTTTATTAAAAACGCAAAAAATGTAAATAAAATATGCTAATTACAAAATCAAGAAAAAATTGTGCAAAAATGAAATGAGTGGTTTATTTTTTATTGAAAATTGTTATCCAAAGAAAATCTAACCATATATTTCAATTGGCCCTTTTTATATTCTACCATTTTCTTCTGATAAAAGTAGAATTTGATGAAAATTCTAGATTAATTTTTTGTTTTCTATTGGGATTATTTTTTGGTCTCTTAGATTCTTTTCTTTTAGGGAGCAACTACTACACATAACTGGGCTTATGTTAATTTTTTTCTATCGCAATATATTGCATAGGCATTTTTAAAACATGTTATAAAATAAAATTAGAATTAACTAAAAGATTCTGGCAAAAACTTAGATAACGACTAATAAGATTATAAAAATTTCTCTATAAATTATAAGCGAGTACAGTAATTGGCCATCTAGTTATTAGCCTATGCCAATAACTATGTTCATCCATACATTCGCAAACTTCATAGTAATTGGCATGGGGGGGCATATTTTACAGATACAGTAATTGTCCACCCCTCGTATTTGGCTTTAGAAACTTATTTGCAGGTTTTTATAACAAAAAATATGCTATTTAATTAAACATGATCCATACAATGTTGTCTTTTTTAACCAGAATAAATTGGGTAATTACTCACATGATCGGGAAAAAAAACTTATACCCTTAACAAAAACTTAAGAAAACCGTGATTTTTTTCTACGCTTTTCGAAATTTAAAAAAAAGTGTATTAAAGTGCCAACATTTGTGGTAATGTGTATTATCAATCTAAGCATAAATAATTGGACTACTAGACTGTGTTTTCACAATCTGGATAATACTCACTCCACCTCAGTTTTTTAAAATTTAAATGTTAGTGGCGAATTACTATTACAGGGCCAATTACTGTATCACTTCCCCTAGGTAGTTTTTAGTTCTATGTAATATGTTTATGTATGTTTTAAATTTTATATTATTATTTTTATTTTAAAGCTAGTTTTAATGTTTTTGTATTTATTTTATATGAATGTATTTTATAGAGCTGAGAATTTTTTGTATACTTTTGTGATAATAAAATTGATTTGAAATAATAATAATATTTATTGAATAGTAATGATTACAGATTAATTGGCATTGGAGAGACTGCCGCCTCAACCGACTGCGCCAACTATGTACTAAAATTGAATAATGGATAGGGAAGATGTGGAGGTATATTACATATGTAGATTGTAGGTGTACGCATATTGATAAAGATACATAGAAATGATTATAATTGTATTACGTTGATTTTGCATAATTTTACGCCTCATCCCATATGAGTTCTATACGAGTATTATTATTATATACGCGGGTAAGCAGGGTCGACTCACTGAAGCATAACGTTTTCCATAATGTGATTATTAATATGCCCGCGGTTATGTGCGTAACTATACTACCTATACAGTATTCACTTACACAATATTGCGTTTTATTAATAACCACGCGTAACAACCTACGTGTATTGAAATTGTTTATGGTAAAAAAAAAACACTTAATACCAAAGAGTATAGTGTGGGGTATTGTATCATGGCTGCGTATTATGTTGTCTAAAAATAAGGCGTTGGATACATACTTTTTTTCAATTAATAACAGTAATAATTTGTTTAACCGGCTGGAAGCATTCGAGATGTGGATACATCGCAGAATGCTCCGGATACCTTGGACGGATATGGTCAGCAACACAAGAGTTCTCCAAACAGCTGGAGCCAATAGAAGGCAAGATAGTTTTGCGAGTTGGTAAAAAAAAAAATTCTCTGATAATCCTAGTACCTTTAAACCACCACCGCAAGTTTGAAATACAATAATCTTGTAGGCTTTCGCGGCGTGCGATGAATCCATTTCCATGTTGTTAGTTCTTCGGATTTCACTGCGGGTCGAGTGGTAAGGTCACCCTGAAGATGGCAGTAGTATCGCTGCCGAAAGCTGGGTTACCCAACTACTCGACCCGCAGTGAAATTCGAAGGACTGACAACATGGAAATTGAAAAACAATGTTGCCAGTTTGTTCTAATTTGAAAGTATCGAAAGAATGTAACTATATCTTACTATCACATCAAGCAACACTAAACCCAGTTTGCTCCGGAGACTTCTGAAAAAAAAAAATGGACTGTATAGTGTATATCCATTATCCAGTCACGTTTCAAAGCCATTTTGGCAGTTTTATAGATTTAGGTATATTTGCATATTGTAGTTATGTTATATATTGCCATAATTTACAGAATCAAATTGCGCCATCTGCTGATGCGCTTAAATAAAAACACAAACATCACAATCCAATTTTCCAGTGAGTCTGAACTTTGTTCCGCAGTTTCCTGTTTCACCAACAATTGCATGACAACACAGCAGTATGTTGGATGTGACTGTTGTGTGATTGCGTAACATTTTAGAAAGTTACAAGTTCTCGATGTACATGAGTAAATAATAGAGTGGGGTCTCCGTGTACCCCTACCCCAGACCCCAAAGTCCTTAATGCCCCCGTCACACGCTCGTGACGAACCACGAGCAAATGGAGTTTATGAGTAAAAAGGTGTCAACGGTCAGTTACGTACACGTCACGACAAATGTCCCATCCACATGCCTTTTTACTCATGATTTGTTTTAGAAACTGATAGATTTCATACAAACTTTAGAAAATTTATGATATATGATTAGAAAATATGTGGTAGTATTGTGTTTTTTTGTGAGATTTTATCATTTAATATAAAAAAATATATACGAGTACCTATTCTAATCATTACACCATAATCAGTCTACAACATTATTGAATTATTTGTATTACTTTTTCTCCAGTATTTTTGTTATTTTTTTCTCCATACATGTATGTAGCCTTGAACTATATTGTATCTAGTATTGCCCCAGAACAGGTTTTCGCCTAGTGGGGCAATAAAATCCAATACTTGTTTCTTACTTATATTTTTTACTTTGTTATATTGAGTATGGATATTAAATAAATGAAATAAATGAAAAAATGAAAATCTCTCCCCCCCTGGCGACGCTCATGTATAAAGTGGAGCCGCCACTCATTGGTATTTATTTATTTATTTATTTATTCAGTCATAGACGGCCGTATGGCCTTTAACAAATTACAATATTACAATCATCACCATAACTACATTGGTATATTAGAATTGAGTCACTTAGTATAATTGAATGAATACTGCTTGCTCTTTTCATTCATATTATTTTGATGAAATGTTATTCTATTCCACTGCGATGGACTCATCATACTCTGCATATACCTTACTATACTAAAGTCTTTACAAATAGAAAACTACACGGTCTGACCCTTCACATTTACACTGAACTACACCTGCCCCGTGGCGTTCGTGCATAAAATAATATTACAATGCAAATAGTGATGTGATCTTAATCAACCGTTATAAAAATAATAAACATTTTATTACCCCTAGGGTTTAAACAAAACAGTTCAACGGGCGGCACTGAGCAGTCTTTTCGAAGTTCAAGTAAATGTTCTATCTATCTATACCCTCACGCCACGTCCCTTGCAGGGTAGGCAGAGAGGACAGAGTGCCAGACAACCCTATCTTTCAGGCGCGAAGCTACCTAAGAACACGATTCCCATCGAGTTACCTTTCGGCAAAAATGATAGGTACTTATAATAGTGTCTAATCTGACGTAATCCCATAAGAAATGTTAGCCACGGCTTCCCTTCTGCAGAAATCCACCCTTCGCCACTGCTATCTTTACACACACTCCTTGCCTCCGCCACATTCATGCAATTTGTCATACACGCTCTCCGATTCCTTTTACTTAAAACAGGTCCACCCTTGAGGATCTGGTCGACATTATCGGACCAGGTCAGTCTCAAAATCACTCAAATATATCTTTTTTTATCATCCTGTCACCTTTCATTCTCTTAACTTGTCCAAACCATCTTAGTTTATTCAATTTCTTTCTTGTCACAACAGCAATCTTGCAGTCACTCATTTCCCTAATAACCTCGTTCCTTATCTTATCTCCCGGTAAAGGCGAGTGATAGAAAAGAAGGGAAACATTTGGAAGAGGTCTATATCCGGCAGTAGATAGATCAGGAGGATCATAAAAGCTCTGCATATTTTTAAATGTTTAAATCATGAAACTTAGTCTCTGAAACGAGTAATGTTTGGAGAAAACCACTATGAGTTGATCAACTCATGAGCGCCCTTCCCACTACCCTCATCCGGTTAATATAACAACGTATGAACTCCTAATACAAACATTCATATACAGTTCGACTGCAAACTTGTATCATCCCGGTATTATGAAATATAGGTACCTTATTCCTATATAAAGGGTTGCGTGGTTCTACAAATATATCAGGATCTATATAAACCTTTATAAAAAACAGATTATTCGACGTTTAAACTGATTCTTTGCATGTGGTTCCACCCGTTCAAAACTGGCTGATAGATGAGTTCAAAATATTGTAATAAGGGATATGAATGTTTGTTTTTGTATTACCGTTTCGAAGTCTTGATAGTTTTTTTGGTACCTAAGTTCGCGAACGGGTGGAGGCCAATTTAAAAAAAAAAAAAAAAAAATTGTATGTGTGCCGTAAAAGAAATCGTAGAGTGTGCTTGTGAAGAATTGCGTGAATGTTGCGAAAAGAAAATACCGAATTTACTTGTGAAACTTCGATACTTTAGAATTTAACTAAAATCATCAAAGATGGCAGTTTTTAAGGAAAGAAATCCTTGGTGTACGAATATGTACAAGGATAGTTCAATAGTCTTTTTTTGTAATTCAGTAGAAGGTTCTATACAATAAATCCCTTAATTTCTAAACATGCGTATGAATACAGAAGATTTTTAATTTTGAATGCTTTTTTTAATGAATGGCAACCTAGAACGAGCAGAAGGAGCGTAGGAAGGCCTCAGACAAGATGGTCTGACGATTTGAGGCGACTCGCAGTAAACAGAACGACAGAAATCTGTGAAAAATCAAAGGGGAGGCCCATGTCCAGCATTGGAATCAAAACGGCTGAGAAGAAAGAGAGGTATTGAGGTCTGTCACCAAGCTTTGAACAGAAGCAACTATGAGGAATACATCCTGTATAATAAATTTTTGGTATTTATTGTGTAGATTCATCTCATTTGCTTGCATCACACAAGGGAACTGAACAGAGTTAATAAAAAGCTCACCACCATGACTCCTCTATGACTGGCAGTGGTAGTTATTTAAATAATTTATAACTCTATGCTTTTAAGCTCATGTTTGCTTTTAAGTAATTGGCTTTACCACAACGACACTTCTAAAATTTATTATAATAACACACGAATACACTCGTACGAGTTTAATATAATTAATTATTAAGTTCATTTCATTATGTTATAACTAAAAAAAACATTTTGAAATCACAATTTATGTTTTGTGGTATTACCAAAATAATCTCAGTGGCGGTCGGCGCGCATACACGTTTCTTCTCGACTCATCTACCAGCCCAACATAGCACAACGGTAGAATATCGGCTTGTCAGGTTGGAGGCCTGAGTTCGATTCCCGGCAGCGGCAAATGGATGGACTGGAATTGGTGATTGTCACTTAAGTGTAAAGTGATGACATTAAACCAGTCGACGATTAGTCTTAAGCTCTGCTGTATATCCGTTGAGATAACTACTTGGTATTTTCATTTTAGACATGGACTTGTCGACAGGTGAATAAACCCAAATACGTTCTGTCTTCGTGAGATAATCGTCCGTTGACTCACTGAGTGAAAATTAGTGGCAAAAAACGCAGCCCTGAAGATAAGTACAAAATACGGTTTACTCGAAAGTACACTTCTGTTATACAACTGGCAACATAACATAAATTATGGAAGATGTACGCGTAGAAAAAACCGTGTAAGTAAATTATTTATAACATCATATAGTGTTGCCATATTCATTACATTATTTTACAACAGCAGCAAACAACCAACTTCATGTTGTACACCAAGAGGGCGTAGTTTATTATTAGGTAGTTATTATATTACGCCATTTTTTATTAGTCATTATCCTCCAAGGAATTTCATGAATGATGATCTTTTTACTTTTCGTACTTCTAGTAGTTACTATGGGCGTCGTCAGGGGGGCAGCTGCCCCCCTAGAGATTGGAATAGGTATATATTTTCTTATACTATGTAAATGATAAAACCTCACAAAAAATCACAAAACTACCACATATTTACACATCATATCATAAATTTTCTAAAATTAGTATGATAAACCATCAGTTTTAAAAAAAAGTTGCCTGAGGCGCTACTTTTCATTGTTTTTTTTTAATAAAAAAACATTGTCATGCATATTATTGTGCAAAATGTTTTACGAGTATACATTTTCAAATAAACAAACCAAACACGATCTTCTTCACTATGTCTCACAAAAAATGCGCTATTTATACTTGTTTTATGCTACATCATTTTTCAAAAAAAATTGTTGCCCCCCCCCCCCCCCCTAGTTCCGAGGCTGGCGACGCCCATGGTAGTTACAGCTTCCAATTCCCTCGACAAGCTCTCCTGTTTATATTATCAAGATTTTCGAAGGTAAGTACATGGTGAAAGTGTACTTTTTTTATAAGGTAAAAATGAAAGCGTACACTTATTAAGGATGGAGATCCAACTCTGCCGTCACGGTCATTTCCTGCGTTCAAAATCGCATAATAAAATGTAAAAAAAAAATGCGTTTTTTAACTCTTTAGGGTTGATTTCGCTTCTTTAAAAAAACTTAAACCGTCATTCCCTAGTTTGATTGCATATTATTATCAATAAGATAAAAAAATATTCTTTGCAACTTTCAGGAAAAAAGTAGCTGTTAATTAAAGATTTTTAATAGAGAAATCTCTTACGGTCATTCCCTAGATAAAGGTTCAATGTATGTACTCTATTTTTTTCCAAAGCATATTATTTAGTAAGGTTGTAGAGACCTAAAGCTTTTTTTTAGAAATATCAATATGCCTACCTTTAAAAGTAATTTTCCGTAAATTTTAGAAGTTCGGGGAAAATTAACTTGGAACTCTATTTTGTACTTGTTACATTAAATTTATAGATACAGAATGACATTTAGCACACCCAGTATGGTTATATACTGGTATATTATGTTTTATACTTATTTGGGGTACATTTCGTATTTTTTTAAAGATTTATAGGTTTTGATACACAAACCCAAATATTCTTTGGCAACCTTTAGCAGCCAACAGTAACCAGAAATCTTTTGTCGCCAATTTAAGTGTAGTAACATAAAAGATGGATTGGCGAAGTTCAAAATATAGAAAAATGGAAACAAATGGAAGAGGCCTATTTCCAGCAGTGGAGAGATGGCTGAAGGAAGAAGAAGAATCGTAATTTTCTGCCGCCTAATTGTTACAAACAGCTGACTCAGGTACGCCTATACAGTAGAAGGTACGTGACATTCCAAGATTCTCACTAACTCACTGGAATTCACTCACATATTATCATATTCTTCTCATCATCCAACAATCTATACGTACCTATTATTATTGTCTCATATTCTTGTGTAGTATTGTTTTTGCTTTGTTCTCATCTACTGATATTAATTTTATCCATTGACCATTAATCACTGTGTTTGATTGTTTTATTTTACTTTTATTTTGGAATTTATTGTTTTCTCTGAATATAAGACTGACTTAAAACTAAATTTATTATTGAATCCCTTTTTGTATTAGTTGACTCTTATTTACATTTTATTCTTTCTTCTTTTAATTTTGACTTTTTTCTATTCAATCTATTGTAAAAAAAATGACTTATTGTTGTTTGATTGATAAAATCGATTTTGTGTTGTATTACATTAATATAATATTATGTTACTTTGATTTCTACCCATGTAAAGTTTTTTTTTTTTCTCTTTTTTATTATTGTTGTTTGTATCGAGTTTGATCATATTTGCTTATATTAATTTGTATTTGTCAGCTCTGCTATGTTTCTAATTGTTTTATTTTATCTAAAGGCCTACGGCCGTTTAAACTGTTAATAAATAATAAATAAATAAATAAATAAATAAATAAAGCATAGCACATAAGATGAAGTGTGTAACAAGCTCACTAACCAGAATAACTACATTACATCTACGCCTGTACGGCTTATCACAACGAGTACCACTGCGTTTGTTTTCCAACTGCGCAATACAAATCAAATCCAGATATAACAATTTATGTACTCGTATCTACATCAGAAAAAAAATGTACTTGTATTTGTGACTGCCTTACCAAAGGACTGTTGTACATATCCTTAGGCGTTTATAAAAATATGTTGGTTTTTGAGTGGAAATATTAAAAAAATAATGAAATTTCGAAGAATCGATGGCTATGGGCTAATAATGGAGTTATTGTGGTAGGAGTGAAGGTACGTGTTTACTGGCCTGGAAGAATAACATGAAAACGCGAAAAAAAAATATAAGTTACGACGGTGTCCGGTAAGTTTGTCTAAAATTAATTGGTCTAAAATCAATTCGTCTAAAATCAATTCGTCTAATTATCAATTAGTCAAAAATATATTCATCTAAAATCTTTTTATCTAAAATCGGCAAATTCAAGGCAAATTCATTTTGGCCGAATTGATTTTAGACGAATTAATAATTAGACCAATTAATTTTAGACGAATTGGTTTTAGACAAATGTAGATTTGGGTTTTTCGGGCTTCGAAATCACAATCCGTGACCAAGGCGGCAGTATGTTCGCCGAAACGTCGGATCATCATGTCTTCACACGATTAAGCCCGAAAAACACAAATCTACGAGTACATATGGATCATCATGAAAACCTGCAACTACTATTGGTTTTAGACAAATTTATTTTAGACGAATTGATTTTAGAGGAATTGGTTTTAGACAAATTGATTTTAGACGAACTTACCGTAAACCAGTTACGACCTACGTAATATTTTCTTTACATAACTTTCTTTCAGCACATGGCTCCAACGGAAAGAAATAATAAATATACTTACCTAAGGTAAGGTAAAATGGGGACCATAAAAAACATGATTTAATGTAATTGGAGAAATTGGTTAAGTAAAGGGAGAGAACAGTGGGGGGGGGGAATAAGTTACAGTGGGTTCATTTACGAGAAAGTGGTACTATTTCATGATATTGTTGCTGTTTTTTTCTTTTTTCAAAATTTAAGGGGTTGGCACCAAGAATGACGTCACAGTCATGTATGTATTATGATTTTATTTCTTGGACACAAACATTTTGTTGGTAATGACTTTTTATTACATTATTACAATATTGCTTTTTTGTGAAGCGTCCTCGAGGTGCTCCGGCACAAAGACGGCGCTATAGAAATATTCCAATTATTATTATTATTACAGTCATTTCCCACGGCATTAAGGTTCAAAATTGCGTGAACAATCGCATGATAAAATGGCAAAAATAGCGTTTTTTTCCATTTTTTGGGGTTAATTTTGCGACTATCAAAAAACTGTGACGGTTATCCCCTAGATTTTAATGCATATTATCCAACAAAATATTTTTACCCCGCGACTTTCGAGAAACGAGTTTCCGTCTTTCGGAAAAAAGATTAGAGGTGTTTTTCAAATATTTTTTTGAGAAATCTATACAAGATATAAAAAATCTTTTACGGTTATTCCCTAGATAAATGTTCAATGGATCTACCCTATTTTGTTTCAAAGCATATTTAGTAACGGTTGTCGAGATATTATAAGGTCTCCCGTTTTTAGAAATTTTTGAAATGTCGGTATGCATACTCTTAATACACACACCATTTTTCGTTCTCTTTGTACTTTTGATGTTACGTTCTTTTTTTAAATTGACCAATTATCATGATGTTTCCGTTGGTTTGAGTTACACCCTCTTTGAGTCTTGAACCTACCCATGTGCGTCGCCAGCTTCTTTTGTGAAACATAGTGAAAAAGGTCATGATGTAGTTCGTTTATTTGAAAATGTATATGATACTTTGCACAATAATGGGTATGTATAATTCATATTTTTTTATAAAAAAAGTGATAGAAAATAGCGCCACAGGCAATTTTTTTTTTCATAAAACTGATGGATTTTTATACTAATTTTATTTTTTTGTGAGGTCTTGCCATTTAGTATGAAAAAATAAATACCTACTCCAATCTCTAGGGGGAGAGCTGCCCCCACTGCCCCCACGACGACGCTCATGAACCTACCTATACCTACAACTGCCCTCCTACCTACAAGAGGTGCACCATGACGAAAATGAGAAGCATGGAACAATTTGTGTCAAGATTACTAGTATGTGAAAATAAAATATAAATACACAGTAATATTGTATTTAATGGGCGCAGAAGGTGTTATTTAACACTATTTAACACTATTTTAACAATCAAGATCAATTTGTTGGCGGTTTTACGATTTTCATTAAAAGGTTTTCCTCCATACGACATCCATTAAATCGAAATTACTTATGAATAAAAAATGCATCAAGTTTTATGGACTTTAAATAAGTTGTAAAAAATAATAAATAAATAAATAAGTAAAACTTTATTGGCCAGTAAATATATGTAACAACAAAAACAAAACAAGATAATACAGTGTGCCAAAAGGCGGACTTATTGCAACCAGGTATAATAATTTTTTAGGTACTTATTTATTCAATTTCGTTGTTGATTTATAATAAAACATTTTATATATTAAACATAAATGAATTTCCATTAAGTTCCATTAACAGATCAATAGTAAAAAAAAAAGTATAAATATGCTATTACTACTTGCGTACTCAATAGGATCAATTCTGTAACACAAAAAGACTTCTTTTAACTAAAGTACATGGTTGGCCCAGCTGGTTGAGGCGGCAGCGGGAGGTGCCAGGTTCAAACCCCGGCGATGGCGATGTATTTTTTATAAAAAAAAATCGTTCTAAATAAATTTAAAAAACAATTTAAAAAAATACAGATTTTACTTTTTTTTTAATATTCTCGTTGAAAATTATTACAAAATAACTTCTTACGTGGAGGCAAGACTTGCCAACATACTTCTCAGTATTATAAGCCAGAAAAGTCTACATATTATCATTCATGATTGACATATAAACTCATCAGCCCAATACTGGAAAAAAAATCACTTCAGATATCGCGGATATTGGGTGTTGTAGAATATATGCCTAGTTTTACGACCATGACGAAGTGCCAATAGAGCCTTTTACACTCTATTTGGCATTGAATTTCCCTGTAAGTTTATTGTTTTATCTCTTTTAACATGTAACTTTGACGAGTCCAAGTGCCTGCAAATGGCTTAGGGACGATTCACAACAATAAACAATATCACAGGATAAGGCTCAACGCGGGGCCTAAAATACAAGCATTGTGTCTGAAACATCAGTATTTAGGAATCGTCTTACAATATTGCAAGTGTTAATAATTACCGATTTTTGCATTTCATCGTCAATATTGATATCACCTCAGTTAAGTAGGAGTTTGAATTATTGTGGAATTGAGATTGAGCAGTGAGAAGTTAGTTGTTTCAATGTGGAATCTTCACATAATTCTGCTTGATTGTCAAAATCTTGTACAGAAACTTCCTTCCTTTGTCAGAACATACTAAACTTGACTATATTATGTGGCTTCGCTCGGTAATTGCGGGAGTAGGATGAGTATGATGCAAGCTCTAATTGGTGTAGTTTTGGTATTGTATTCCATGTATTAACGGTATCGTAGATACAGTGCGAAGTCGCATTGCGAAATATCTGTTTCCTTTATAATGCAGTAACTATTGCCGAAATAATTGCGCAATTGATTGCTCCAGTTGGGGCAATACAAGTTGCCAGTTTAACAAAATTGTTACATATGTTTCGAGATTTTGACTTTTTACCTGATCATGATTCCAACCATTATACCTAATTATATAAATAGTACTATTCCATTCATCACGTCGCATTCCTTACGTGGTAGACAGATAGTAAAGATTGTTCGAGTTTCCTATCCTTACACAAACTTTCGTTCATGTAATTCGTCACGCGTACTCTAAGATTCATTATACTTTAAAGGAGGAACTGTCCGAGGGACAAACTGTCGGAGAGATTAACTGTCCACGGACGAACGAACTGTCGGTGAAATTATATGTTAGGGGACGAGCTGTCGGAGAGATCATATGTCAGGGGACGAGCTGTCGGAGGGATCATATATCAGGGGACAAACTTTCAGGGGATGAACTGTCGTAGACATCAACTGTCAGGGGACGAACAACTGTCGAGGGACGAACTGTCTGTGAACCGTTATTTCACTAGCTTTGACCCATTATAATATTATAAAAAATGTTATTATTTTTAACAACAAGTAAAACCCGTAACAATTTCCCTGATGGGTGAATTAAATATCATGTGTGTGAGTACAAATTACTATACCTAAGTATAAATCGATATTTCATACTACATATTATATGACCTAATATTATACAGTAGAATCAGGGTTTCCAGATATGTTGTACAAAAAAACCGGTCAATTTCTAGTTTACCCCCTTTTCTATAATTTTTTTTCTCAAACATGCACACATAATTTTCGCCGTAGGCGAAATTTTTGGTGACAATGAGCTCTGAAGAGTCATATTTTCGCTTAATGAAATATACTTACGTGTAAGTACCTAGTTCAAAACAGTGTTTACTAAGTAGATGAATATTATGTTATGAAAAAATCATACCCATTTAAATACTCAGGATTTCACAAGGAATGCAGGTGTCTGCTACGTATGAAAAATGAGAACATGGTGGAAATATTGTATTCCCTTGAATGATTTTATGAAAAACATCATGCTTATACAAATGGATCGTGTTGAACTCATTGACGTGGGATAGAAAAAATCGGACAGCCTTTTGTTCGGTTTTCCAAGATTTTTTCGACCGGAGAGATGTCATAAAAACCGGACTGTCCGGTCCAAAACCGGACATCTGGCAACCCTAAGTAGAACAGGCCATACATCGCGTGACCATAAAATAGTTCATTATCTGTTATACCCACATGTTATTATAATTCATAATAATGTTTGATGTGTTTTACTCTGTCTTCGTAAACATAAAATATACACATACTTAACCATTCAAATGGGTGGTGGCATGCCGAAGGTTTTAACACCAAGCAAGCTGGTTGCGAAATCTCAAAATAATAAAAAAATCATACATTTCACATTTGTTTGTGGATCATCGAACAAAGCAGGGAGTAAATTTCTCAAACAAATCCACAAATTACATTCCTATATTCAGTTTTTTAATCTTGTTGTCGTAATCTAGTGCGAATATAAATTTGCAGATATGAATTTATGAAATTATTTTGAAAATTTAATTACTCCCCATACATTTTGTATTAAATAAATAAATAAATAAATAAAATCTTTATTGATAAGAAAACATATCTTCCAAATGGCGGGTTTATTGCCGTAGGCAATGTCTGCCAACCAACCACTTGTGACATTCATTTGATATAGACATTACATACAAGTGTATGAAAAATAAGAAAAAATATAAATAAATATGAAAATAATAATAATATATAAAATATTATACATACATAAATATACATACATGTATTGAGTGGAGATTTATTAAAATTTCTTTTCGTAAATTCTCATCGTCTTGTGCTTTGGAATAATTTTTAGGTACGTAGAGTATGATGCCGTAAAGATTGCACAGTGAAATTCACAGGGTTATTAACTTATAAATCAGTCAAGTTTTAAATAACAGTTCGAAAAAAAAGAGTTTATTTTTTGAAATCGTCCTCAATTTTTTTTTTTAATTTTGAGTTTCAATTTTTTTCATGACACGATAATATCAGAAAATCCCATAATTGTTTTTGTATCTGCAAGGTATATTATTCACCTATTCTATTAAAAAAAATAGTATGTGTCTCAATAATTTGTGTTTGCGATCAATAATGTCTTGTAAGTCAGGGATGTGTTTTGGGCAAAATTTTTGTGAGATTGGGCAAAAAAAGTCGTGGTGAAAACAAATTCATTTATTATAAAAAAAATATACTAAATGCAACAAAAAGGTAGCGCCGTAGGCGAATTTTTTAAGATACAGTTTTAATTTTAATGATATTTGATGGCTGGTTGTAGGAACCCTCTCCATAGAATGACAAAATGTTACAATGACAGATTCACCGAGGTCGACATGTTCTCTACTACTAATTACAGTTACAAAAAGCAAATTTCAGGAATTCTGCAGAATAGTTAGTATAATGTTTTCATTATCTGCCAATATTCTTGTGTCTACATTACCTTACTCCCAATCTCCCAACTCCTTACACCTTTTTCCTCTTTTTCCTTCCTCAGATTGGTACTTGCAAGCATTTAGGTTATAATGTTGTTTTATTTTTAATTATTTGACTTAGTTTATCTATAATTTGTAATTAATAGGTTAATGGGTAGGTTTTTGAAAAAATAGTTAAGAGAATTTAATTTAGATTAGGTAGTTTTTTTTTTATATTGTCAACAAGTATTTGTCCCCATAATATGAATTCTTTGTGTACACTGTAATAGGGCTTTGAATGAACTATATTTAATGTAATGTTTTTCTTTAGGCTAATTTGTGTTCAATGTCTGTAAGTGTGCCTTGCTGATAAATAAATAAATAAATGGATTTTCATAATACATATATAGGTAGGCAGGGGTCTGCCCGGTGAAAGTTAGGTCACTCTGCCTCACCACCCGGTCTGACCTGGAGATGTACGATGCTAACCCGGAGCCCGGAGAACACCATTCAAACCCGTAGACTCCAGGTCAAATCCGTAGAGGTGGCAGCCCAAATCAAGGAAATACGTTGGTAAGAATTTTTCTTTTCATTAAGAAAGAAGGGAATTTCCAGAAAAGTAATATGGTAAGGTTACATTCTGAGAATATGAATTAATGATGAAATAATTCCAATGGTAAATAAATGATTACACCTAATGCGTCTGCACATTCGTTTAACGTTAAGGTAAAGGTCCAAAGTATAGTACAGATGTTGGTATAGCTAATGGTACAAAGCTCGCAAGAATCTTGAAATGAATAAAAAATATCCTCTCTTCGTTATCATACAAAAGCTTTGGTATGTTTATTTGAAAGCTTTTGAATGGAACGGAATTATTATTATTAAAACAAGTTTTCTTCCTTCGTTTGGAATGTTTATTTTACCCAACATGGAGGCAGCTTTGAATCAATTTAGGTGGTAGGTACCTTGTTAGAGGTATGTATTTTGTTAAGAATCACTACAATAATATTTTCTTATGGGGCCATAATCACTGAGAAAAATCTCTCTATTATCGATTGAGCTTTTTCAAATTTCGTGTGAGAAAGTAAGCTCGAAATAAGAATAACGTGAGCAATATAATCTATTTGGCTTACTAGGAGACCGTCAATAAAAAAAAATGCTATGGCATTGAGGTTCAAAATCGCATGAAAAATCACAGTTTAATGTGTTAAAAAATAGCCTTTCTTTTCATTGTTAGGGGTTGATTTCGCTTCATTAAAAAAACTTTTACGGTCATTACCTACATTATCATATTATCAATACAAAGAAAAATTCTCAGGGACTTTCGAGGAATGAGTTGCTCTCTTTCGGAAAAAAAGATCAGAGGTAGCTCAGACAACAGATGGACAAAACGCCTCCATTGCTGGTGTCCTAGGACTACCACAAGAAACCCCGGACGACCACAGCTCCGATGGAGAGATGACATCGTGAAGCATGCCGGTGCAACATGGATGCAAGTGGCCTAAGATCGTTTGGCATGGAAAGGGATGGAGGAGGCCTACGTCCAAGAGTGGACGGCTATGGGCTGAAGAAGTGAAAAAGAAGACTCACTAAACCATAATATTCCCATTTATCCACGTTAATCCACAAGAAATGAGGAGATTAGGAATAGAACCAAAGTAGCAGACGTCATGGATCGCGTAGCAAGTCTAAAGTGGCAATGGGCGGGACACGTCGCAAGACAAGACCCAACAAGATGGACCCCAAAAACCCTAAAATGGAGACCTTGGGAGAATAAAAGAGGCGTCGGAAGACCCCAAAAGAGGTGGTCCGACGACATAGCCGCTGTAGGGGGAAAAAACTGGCTGCAAGCAGCAAACAGCAGAAAGGAATGGAGGAATATGGAAGAGGTCTATATCCAGCAGTGGAGGACAGAGGGCTGAAAAGGAAGAAGAATCCACGTTTTAAGTCTTAGGATTGATATCTTTAGTATTAGCTGAGTAATCCCACGTACCCTTTAACATTTTATCGGAATATTATTATTGTAGGTATTGTAATATAATAATCTAAGATAAATACTAAATTAACATTGTTTGCTTTACAATTACAATTACTTCTAACAAAGCAACGGGTTGTATTTATTAACAGGAACTTATGTAGTATTATTTTCTACGTCAGAGCTGTATAACCTCGTGGTGTCTGAGGGCTGCAAGTGAGACATGGACATGCCTGAAGAAGGATGAATCAAGTATAAATGCTGTCGAGATGAGATCGTTGAGAAGAATGTGTGGAAAAAACATTGAGAAATAGAATAAGGAACGAAATGATTAGAGAGTTGAGTGAATTTAAAATGGATGTTGTGTGACTACAATGAAAGTGAACAAGTTGAGATGGTTGGGTCATATGGAGACAATGAACGATGAAAGAATAACGAAGAAAATTTACCTGGGTGAAAGAAGAGGTGTAAGGAAACGCGGCCGTCCAAGAACCACATGGCTGGACCATGTTGACCAGATACTCAAGGACGGACGTGTTTTGAGTAAAAGTAATCGGAGAATATGTATGAGGAATTGCATGAATGTGACGGAAGCCCAAAGTGTGTGTCAGGATAGGAAAGTCTGGCGATCCGTTCTGTCTGCCTACCCCGCAAGGGAGGTGGCGTGAGGGTATAGAATATAAAAAAATCTGAGGGCTACCTTCAAGAAATAATGAGAAAGAAAATCAAAGAAATTTCATATTAAAAGAGGTGTACGACAGGGAGACACCATGTCTCCCAAAGTGAAATGTTCTATTAGTACGAGTATATGGGAGTTTTACGAGATTTAAAAAAAAGTACTGAATAAAATTAGTAGAGACCGACCGAATATTCGGTTTGGTTTCGGTTACGGCCAGTTTCGGCCAAAATAGCCGGTTTCGGCCCCAGTTTCGGTTTCGGCCAAAAAGTGGCCGAACCTTCGGCCAAACCGAAACTAGCATTCGTATTATGTCGGGCATTGTCGGGAATCTTCGGAACAGATTCACACTTTGTGTTTGTATTCTGTACACAAGACTTCTTTTTTATTTTACAAAAGTGAACTAGATTTATATCACTACCCATTTTTATACACATCATTTAGTATGTCTTGTGACAAAATGTTTTCCTGCCGCGCTACTTAGGCGGCCGTTTTCCTGATACAACATAACCAAGTGAATTATAAGTTTCAAGTGCCGAATAAAGGGGCGCGCCGAAGTCCCCCCTCCCGACATGTCAAACGATGATGTGTCATCTGCTATAGGAAGATCTCAGGTTCATCACTTCACCCATTTTACAATAAAAATTCACCTGCGGCGCTATCACTGATTTTTTTAAACAACGTCTATGTTAAAATTTTGATTGCCCTCCGCGGGAGTTTCTTCGCCCCCCCCCCCCCCCCCATAACATAGATGGGTATTTCAATTCAAAATATAGCGACATTTATCAATATCTAAATAGTTCATCTACGTACGTTTAAGAGCATAACATAATTACCGCACATTTTCTCGCCATGTTATAAATTTTGTAAAATTAGTATAAAAAATCTATCAAAACACACAATGTTTCACAAAAAAATTGCCTGCGGCGTTATTTTTCTATTGCTTTTTATAGGAAACATTTTTCGTACATAATATTGTGCAAATTATTATGTACATTTTCAAATAAACCAAACCACATCACGGCTTCTTTACCATGTTTCACAAAAAAAAATGAGTTCCGAAAATGAAGTGGTTTCCTAATAAATAATCTTAGGAAAACACTATAGGTATCAGAGCAGGGTACCTATAATGTATTTTTTTTTTTTTCAAAATTACAACTGAAATTCCTAAGTTTCGGTTTCGGTTTCGGTTTCGGCCGAAACTAGAAGGGGAGCCGAATATTCGGTTACGGTTTCGGCTGAAAATCCAGTTTCGGTCGGACACTAAAAATTAGGGTCCAATTAGATTTAGATTATTAAGTCCGGATTAGATTATTAATTAAAATGAATTAAAACAGTTTAGTACGTATTACATTTTAAAATCGTTACCTGGAGTAAATGTGTGCAAAATTTCAAGGTGACATTGGAATGTTTTTAAAATTAGAAGAGGAAAAAATAGACGCGGTGAACTGAAAAGTAGTCAATGCAGGTTAGTCCGAGAGCCCGCTGCTTAATTTATGATGTATCTGTTTTTTGATCGAAATGTGGTATAAATGATAGCTTACCAATAGGGTATTACATCGCACTAGGGTTGCCTATCAAAATCCTGCCGCAACCCCCCCTGCCCCCTCCGAAAAGGTCCCTTTTCGCGGTTTTTCGCATTTTATAGGAATATGGTAAGAGATAGGAGAAAGTAGTCAATGACAAAAATAATCCTTGCTAAATTCTCTATAAAAATTTAAGTCAATTTTTTCATAGGACTAGTAGTTTACCCGTAATGGCCGGTCAAAAAACAGGATATTTTTTGAAAAAAAAAAATTTTATTTAGATTTTTTTTTCTTTCACATTCTTCCACCCATTATCACTAACATTTTATGGAAAAAAAATTTGGCCTGCGGCGCTATATCGCTGGTTATTTTGTGAAAAACTAAATTTTAAGAATTTTCGTCACTGAGTTTTATTGCAATAACTCCGAAATTATTAGATGTATGAAAATAAGTTATAGCTCGTTTTGTAGCTAGGACTATGGTAATTAATTCGTTCTCTGACTATTTTCCAGTAGCTCTTATCAATTTTCAACCAATTTAGTTTAAATACATTTTTTTAGTATTTTTAATGAATTTCGGTTTTGGACCGGCCATTGCGGGTAAACTGCTAGTTTAACTAAAAATTGACTCAATATTTTTTGTAGAGAATTTAGCAAGGATTATTTTTGTCATTGACTACTTTCTCCTATCTCTTACCATATTCCTATAAAATGCGAAAAACCGCGAAGAGGGACCTTTTCAGGGGGGGCAGGGGGGGTTGCGGCAAGATTTTGATAGGCAACCCTAGTGTGATGTAATACCCTGTTGGTAAGCTATCATTTATACCACATTTCGATCAAAAAACAGATACGTCATAAATTAAGCAGCGGGCTCTTGGACTAGGTGGTTTTTTAATTTCTCGAATTTAATGCACGTGAAAATGCTTTTGCTAAGATATGTGTGCCGATGCCGACTCACTCCACTTCACGACACAAGCTTTTCATGCTTACTGTGAAGTGTACAAAGATGTATTTGTGATTATTTCGGTAAGCTCAGATTCATTTTTTAAATTAATAAAACAAAATAAGAAATACGTTATTCCTTAAATTGAGAACGTTAAATTTCATCCACAAGTCCCAAAACCTTAATATTTTGAAAGCCCTGCTCTGAATAATCCTTAAAATGTAGGCTTTGTTGTAATTCTATCCGATTACTCTGAAACAATACGATATTTTACAATAGCATTATTTACTATTTATGTACTTCCTAAAAATAGGGAGGATTATCATTTACAACACAATAAAAGTAATGTTTATGAGAACTTAGCGATAAATTTATTAGAAAATTCAATATTCTTCACAAGCATGAAACAATATTAGACTACGTAATGACGTAATTGCGATGTTCTTGAAAAGGTATATCTTAAAGCTTTTATTGATACTACTGACGTAATTAAATTACTAGTTTAAGTTAAAGGTACAAATTATCCAGAATAGTTAGTAGGTAATGTTACCATGAATCTGCCAATATTCTTGTGTCTACATTTCTCCCAATCTCCCTTCCTCTTTAACTCCCTTCACCTTTTTCCTTTTATTCCTTCCTGTGATTGGTACTTGCAAACATTTAGGTTATAATGTTGTTTTATTTTGATTATTTGACTTAGTTTATCTTTAATTTGTAATTAATAGGTAAGTTTTTGAATAAATAGTTAAGAGAATTTAATTTAGATTAGGTAGTTTTTTATATTTTCAATATGTATTTGTCCCCATAATGTGATTTCTCTGTGTATACTGTAATAGGGCTTTGAATGAACTATTTTTAATGTAATGCTTTTCTTTAGTCTAATTTGTGCTCAATGTCTGTAAGTGTGCCTTGTAAATAAATAAATAAATAAATAAGAAGTCTTCTTCTTCTTCTTCTTCTTAATATAGGCCTTGTGGCCTGTTATGAAGATGGATTAGCCTTCTGCGATGTCGACTCCCAACTGTCAATCCATCTCTTAGGTGGTCTGCCCGGTAGTCGTCTGCCCTGGGGTTGGCCGTGCAATGCAATGTGAGAGAGTCTGGATGGCTCCATTCTCCTCACATGTGCATACCATTGTCTTCTCCGTTGCCTCCCCCATCTAAATAAGAAGTGTTGGAAGCAAATATCAGACATGAATGTGGTCAGACAATATAAGACGTGTTGCCGGAATTTATTCAGAAAATAAACTATAAAAGGGAAATCTAACTAATTTATGAGCACCTGACTCTGGTCCTTTTTAATAATGATTCAAAGTCATAAGTATGTAATTTGGAGAAAGTCCTGTTTTAGTAGTTTGATCTCAACACCTCCCTACAATGTGTACTAAACTTTAAATGGACACCATTTTCAAAATGACTATTCAGGTCGTAAAATATAATGTAAAATGAAGGAACAGAAGCGACCCCTGTTGAAAAATAAAACTACTAAAGTATAGATATTGTATAGAAGCGATGTTATTATCTTTCGAGCTCCAGAATGACTTAAAACTATCTCTTCTGTGGTCTTCCTTCTTCTTCTTCTTCAGCCCTCAGTCCTCCACTGCTGGATATAGGCCTCTTCCATATTCCTCCATTCTTTTCCGCTGTTTGCTGCTTGCAGCCAGTTTTTTCCCCCTACAGTCGGACCATCTCTTTTGGGGTCTTCCGACGCCTTCAAGGTCTCTATTTTAGGATTTTTGGGGTCCATCTTGTGGAGTCTTGTCTGTGGTATTCCTACATACCTTTTACCTTCGGATGCTCTTGAATTTCTGCTCACGTATCCCTTTCTAGTCTCACTACAGGACCTGTCTACTGCCATTTTTGTATTTTTTCTGTGATGTGATGTTTGTGATCTTTGTACGTAGTCGTACATCGTCATTCCTTTTTTGGTGTTTAGCTTGAAAAGACGACAAAGATTTGTCTTTACTTAGATCTCTGAGTAGTGCGTACATCCTTAGTGTGAAAGTCTACTATAAGGGGCATTAACGACGTTCAGTTTTGGCAGGGGTTTGTTGACGGGAGCCCTTCCTTCCTCCAGGGAAAGAATTGCTCAAAAGACTCTCAAAACATCTAGGGGTGGATATGGGTTTACGCTTAATGTAAAAGGTAGCTGAGTGCACTTTTGTGGACACTTATGTTAGTAAGCGACATAATATAAAAACTGCGTTATGCTTTTCTGAATAAGTTTTAAAAGGTATAGGTATATTGAACTTGTGATGATATGACAAAAATATACAAGCAGGTGGGTTGCTATGTACTAAAATATCCCTTACAATATAAAATACAATAAACCGTTCATGACTGAACAAGGCAAACCCTCCACAGTATATTGTTACAGTATTTTTACGATCCTATACCATCTGCAACAGCCGGCTGGCTTCGCTGACGTTGTCCGAAATTAACTACGTTTATCTAATGGACTGGGAAATTTGGAAAGTGCTGTGGAAAGTCGTGAAATGAGAGTAAGTAGATAGATATAATGAATATTAATATAATAATAAAACGAAAACACTAAACCAACATAAAATTTATATTGTTATGTTGTGTATCTATTTACCTACATTTTATATGAGTATTTTGTTTAAAGGGAAGAACAGTACAAATACATAATTATTATGGACTAGGGTTATAAAAGGCCAGCTAAAAAGGCGACAATACTGGTATATCAGAGCGTGCGTTTCAATTCAAATGCGATTTTACTGACAACTTCAAAATACGAGTTACATCTAGTGATAAAATTATTCAACTATAATGTATGTTTTTTTAATGAATCTGGGTTTATCGAAATTCATACTTATTAGAGCATGTCGGGTGGCAACCTAGAACAAGCAAAAGGAGCATAGGAAGACCTCAGGCCAGATGGTCTGACGATGTGAGGCGAATCGCAGGAAGCAAGTGGATGCAGCATGCCCAGGATAGGGATCTGTGGAAATTCAAAGGGAAGGCCTATGTCCAGCATTAAAATTAAAACGGATGAGAAAGAAAAAGAAGAGTATTTCGGCATCGGTGATCGAATTCGCGTCCACCGATTTAATAATCAAGAGGTTATTCAGGAAGACAGTCGGAGACCCTGTGTGATGAAAAAAACAACAGTGTCTCTGCAGTCAGAATCAGGCAGAAAAATCTGAGTTTATTTTATTTAAAAAAAATCTAGGCTTCTGTACACAAACCCAAATACCTTCCTACACACCTTGCTCTAGGCTGTATCGCAAAGTATGGAATACTTCGCCAGCACTGAGATTCGGATCTGGCGCCACCTGATTAAGAGTCCGAGCCTCAAACAACTACGCCAACCATGTACTGGTTGAAATTTGATTTCAAAATTACTAGGAAAGATGGGTAGAAATGAAGCAAAGAAAATTCGTTCAAGAAAATAGCAGCTCTTTATATCTCAGATCGTCTCGAAACGTAAAACTGCTGGAGCATATTAATATAGGAAGGATGGGTACGTAGTTACGTAGGTAATCTAATGGAGTACCATAACATAGAGGGTCCGGCATTATAATAATAAGAGACACTAGATTTGTAATGAGGGTTGCCTGCCGCTCTGGACGTCTAATATGCTGCTCGTTAAAGGTCATGATTGCCTCGGAAAATGCTACTCGTTCTAATGGTTTTAAATTTGGGAAGGTCCTTCAAGTATTACACATAATAAATCATTATACCTAAATTTATATACCTATTTCATCATCTTATGATTTCTTATAAAATGTAAAAATAGGGACAGTAAATAGCTGCATTAGTAAGTGTAATATAATGTCAGATTACAGTTTTTTTCCTCAGCAAGAACATATATGTAAATATAAATAAATAAATCTTTATTGGCCAGAGAAAATATACATAGTTACAAAAAAGAAAATTATAGTGTGCCAAAAGGCGGACTTATTGCAAAACCAATATCTTACAGTCAACCCAAATATCTACATTTTGTGAATATTTTGTGAATTCCCTCAAAGAGGACGAATTATGGGCTTTCTGACGCGTATGAGTATGTATTGGACGGCTTAGGCAGAGCGATGTTCTTTCATTCCCCCACATGCTGCTGCCGAACGCGTATTTTTTGAAGTTGTTTATATGCGACAGTTCAAAAATGTCTCAAAATGCACTAATTTTTTGATGTTATCGCCATCTTTTGAGGAGTGGATGCAACATTTAGCAGCTACTTTCGTTGATTAATTGTAGGATCTACACTAAAATATCATCTACCCCACTTGACATCACCGGAAATATTACTTATTTTTGTTATTTCAAATCAATTTTATTATCACAAAAGTATACAAAAAATTCTCAGCTCTATATAATACATTCATATAATAAATACAAAAAACATTAAAACTAGCTTTAAAATAAAAAAAATTGTCATTATTACTAGTGGATTAATGAATTGACATTAGATTTGAAGGCAAAAAAACGCAGTGACATCTACGGTAAGCAACTAACTCAATATTAATAGTTTTAACCATAGACTTTAAGAGTGTGCATACCGACATTTCAAAAATTTCTAAAAACGGGAAACCTTCTATCTCGACAACCGTTACTAAATATGATTTGGAACAAAATAGGGTAGATGCATTGAACCTTTATCTAGGGAATAACCGTTAAAGATTTTTTATATCTTGTATAGATTTCTCATTTTTTTTTTATTAAAAACACCTCTGATCTTTTTTCCGAAAGACGGAATCTCGTTTCCCGAAAGTCGCGGAGTATTTTTTTTGCACTGCTAATATGCATTAAACTCTAGGGAATAACCGGAAAAGTTTTTTGATGGACGCAAAATTAACCCCAAAAAATGGAAAAAAAACGCTATTTTTACCATTTTATCATGCAATTGTCACGCAATTTTCAACCTTAATGCCGTGGGAAAAGACTGTGACGTCATTCCTGGTGCCATTCCCTTAAAAATATTTTATTTCCATTTGATATAGATAAGTTATAATTCAATTGTTTCAATACACGTCCATATAAATTCAAAATGAAGCCAATTTATTGACACAATATTGTCAAAATGGTCAGATTTTTATATCTCTCACTTCACCAACCGTCACAATCAAGCCTAATTGTTATAATAGTGTTAAATAACACCTTCTTAACCCATTAAATACAATATTACAATATCTTTTAATATCACATACTCGTATCTTGACACAAATTATTTCATGTTTCTTATTTATTCATGG
The DNA here is from genome assembly GCA_963576895.1 of Ceraclea dissimilis. NCBI lineage: Eukaryota > Metazoa > Arthropoda > Insecta > Trichoptera > Leptoceridae > Ceraclea > Ceraclea dissimilis. Next base: position 799,553 of record OY756374.1, read on the forward strand.
TGCACCTCTTGTAGGTAGGTGTATGTATGTTCAATACTAAAAGGCCAATATTCAAAATTTCAAAATATTATTATGCGATCGAGACTTCGTGGAAAACCTACGCGGAAACAATTCGTATGAAAGAGTAGGTAGCACCTTTTGGCAAAGAAGCTTATTTCCTGTAAACATGAATTTCTACTTTTTAAATGTAGGTAGCAAAACTCATAAAAGTAGGTACTTTTCGTAGATGGGTACTCGTGTTGTATGTAAGAGCATCTACAAATGAACATAATTAAGGAATTTGAAACGTCAAAACCACATAGCCTGAGGTGGACCAGAAAGTACAAGGGAACTTCCTACTTAGACCAGCTCTTCTGTGTACTTCGTTACAGGCATTCTTAGAATCAGAAGGAGGAAGAAAGATTTCGTTCATTAGGAGTGGTTTTATAGGTAGGAAGTTGTTTTCGCAAAGATTCTAACTTTCTTAGAATCCCTCTTCTATGTTTAAAAAGATATAAGCTTGTCGAACAAAGTTTATATTTACGGAATATATCTAGTTGTAGAAATAATGAGTACCTATTAAAGAATTTCTTTATCATAGGTGGACAACCCGCGGCCCGAGGGCCTCATAAGTAACATTCACCAATTCCAGTCCATCCATCTGCCGCGGCCAGGAATCGAGCTCAGACCTCCAACCTGACAAGCCGGCGGTATTCTATTCGAAACGTGTATTATACTACATTGTACACGGCCCTCTATTGGGATTATTTTTTGGTATTTAGTGTACGCTCCAACCATTTTTATGCTTTCCTGAAGTCTTAGATCAAGATAGATGGTGGTAGACAGATTATGCCAATTTTATATACTTATCTACAGGTACCGATGAATTTTTACAAAATTAATTTCAACACTTCGCCCATTTTCTTTGAAATGTTTCGCCTGCGGCTCTATTTTTGATGCACTCTTTTCTATGAAAGCGTATTTTATTTATTTCATTTTTATTTATTTATTTAATTGTGGCCCCCTCCCACTCAGTTTCACGAAAATAACTTTTTATACTTTTTTAGGCTATAACAATAAGTATTAGTTTTTTGTTACCCCTCACCGGAAGTAGCGAAGCCCATGATAATAACTAGGTAAGTTCTTTTATAATTATTTTTTGTTTTGTAAAATAAAGGCCCAGTAGGCAGTCTCATTTTTAGAATCAACACTATTCACAATCCGATTATTTATTTATTTATCGTATGGTCAAAAGAAGTATATCACATCCCTCAAAGGAAAAAGTTTCAAGGTTGGACATTGGTCAATGATGAATTTCGCAAGCAAGCTTGGTCGACAGAAATTAAATTGAACGTTCTTTATATATTAGATATTAAATCCGATATGTGCCTGTGACGTAAGTTTCGCACTTATAAAAGCGTTATAATATTACGAACATTTAACGGTTACAATATGTATTTACCTAATAGTTTTACATATTATTTGCATTACATGAACATTTACTTAAGGTTGATTAACACACTGTAAATGTATATTACATCATCATGACATTCCTATGTACAAACTGTAAGTACACATACCTATAATATCATTCATATCAACTTTTTACGTATTCGAAAATCAGGAATTCGAACAAAGAAAATTAGAGCGAACTTGAACATTTAATTACCTAATACCTATATCATTATTGTCTCCTTTTTCATCCTTATTAATAAGAGCTTTTTAAGAAGCTCCGTCTTCATATTTCATAGGCTGTATAATATTAACGGATAAAGCCTCTTCTGAGAAAATTAACAGCATTAATTAAAACTTCGGCGTCTACGTGTAATGGTTTTAAACAAAAACCTTAATAGGTGTCAAAGCTTCTGAGAAAACTTTGAGTTCTAAGTTATTTGGATTATGTTCTAACGGTATAACTACCAAACATGGGCGTTGTCAGGGGGGCAGGGAGAGGGCAGCTGCCCCCTTAGAAATTGGAATATGTTTATAATTTTTCATGCTAAGTTATGAAAACTCACGAAAATCACATTATTACCACACGTTTTCCATCACAAGTTCAAATTTTGTCAATAAATCAATTTTTTCACCGACAATTCTCACATAGGTATCGTCTAACTATGTATACTATTATTTAGCACTGTGTGTATATGGTTCATGTATACATATGTGTACATATGTGAACATCGTAAAGAAAATATTGTTATGTTATACAGATTTGATATTGATTTGTGCCTGTCAAATTTTCAATAGAGTTACGAATCATTGAAAACGATAAAAGCCTAGGGCATGTTATTAAGTATCTGAATTATTCATACAGGTAATATTATGTAATATTATGTACATATAATGAATGGCATACCGTTTATATGGCTACACTATGCTAATGACAGTTCGAGGCAGCTACCTAAAATGTTGTTCAATCTCATCAAATCATTAGAGTACACAGATACCAGTGACGAAGAGTGGATTTCTGTAGAAGGGAAGCCGGGGTAACATTTTGCATTGCATCTTTTTCTCTAGTTTCAATCCTGAGGATTGGTTTGCAGCAAATTCCTACATCTTCTTCTCCACTCCTCTTTGTCTCCTGCAGCTCTTTTCAGCTTGACATAATAATGTGGTGCAGCTCATGTCCTCGTACACCTGGTCCAGGTACTGCCGTCGGGGGCGCCCCCTGTGGTTTATTCCCTCAACCATTCCCTCTATTAACTCATGTAGGAGACCCTCGTGGCGCATGATGTGGCCAATCCAGCGTGCATGTCTTTCGGAGATGGTTTTAAGTAGGTGCCTCCCTTCTTCGACTCTGCTGAGCACCTCGGCATTCGCGGTGTGGTCCCTCCGGGAAATACCCAGAATTATTCTGTAACACCACATCTCAAAAGCCTCCGGTGTCTTCTTGTCTTTTTCGGTGAGGCACCATGTCTCAGATTATTGTATTAGCTGGCAGAGATCGGGATTGGCATTGGCAGCATTAGGATAAGCTCGACTTATTTATTTATTTATTTTATTTATTTATTTCATAAGTACAACACAGACACTGAATACACATAGAAATATAATGGACATGGAGTATTTAAGTATATAGTTCAAACAGCGACCTATTTAGTTTGTACAAGTTTAGTCAATATTATATCGTCAATAAGTAAGAAATTAAAAGCTAATCTACGATTAAATATAAAATTAAATAAGAAAGTCAAAAGGAGAGAACAAAATAAAAAAAAACAACAATCTAACCTAAAATTAATATGTCAAATTAAATTATAAAACCACTTACACAAATACTTACATCAAAAAGAAAACAATGCACCAATCACTAGAAAGGAGGGAGAGGATAGTATGGGATAGGGAGAGGAAGTGTAGGATAAAGGGAAAATCATTTCAAATTTGCATATCACCCTGAAGAATACCAAGTATCGTCCTTTTCAACTGGTGGACTTAGTGAAATAAATTGTTATTATATCCAGTTTTTAACATAATTCTGTATTTTGTTCAGCAAAGGTGTGAATAAAAAAATGAGCTATTATTTATATCATCCTTTAAAAAAGCAACTCGATGGGAATTGTATTCTTAAGACCCTTCGTCACTGGTAGGTACCTACCTACTCAATAAACCAATGAATTATAATATGTACCCATGTACCTATCCACAATCAATATTAATACGTATAAAAAACTAATGCATGGTGGGTATATTTTCATATAAAAATAACCTAATCGTATTAGCTCGAAGTCAGCCCATTAAAAATATGACCTATCCGTTTTTGATCGAAATTTGGTTTAAATGATAGCATACACATGGGGTCATACACCACGCCAGGGTTGCCTGTCAAAATCTTGCCGCAATCCCACTGCCCTAACCCCCGAAAAGATCCTACTTCGCGGTCATTTTTTAGGAATATGATAAGAGGTAAGAGAAAATAGTCAAAGACAAAAATAATCATTACTAAATTCTCTATAAAAAAGATTCTACACGTTTATTAAGTAGGACTATTGGTATTTCCCCAATGGCCGATCAAAATAAGTCTCAAACTCAAATAAATACTAAATGATTTCAGATAAAATAGATACTTAGTTCTTTTTTTTTAATTTTATTAAATTGACCTATAGGTTAGGTTATAAGGATTTTTTTTGCCTTCTGAACTTTGTTGAATGGACAACAGAGGCAGCAATAAATCCATACAAAATACAACATGCAGCTCTACTTAGTTAGGTGCCCAAATATCTCCGCCCAGAATCTCCCTCACTTAAGTAGCTGCATGTTATATTTTGTATGGATTTATTGCTGCCTTTGTTGTACATCATTATAAATTACTGAAATTAGCTGTGTTTTTGTATGGAAATTCCTTAGGGGTCTGCTTCCTAGGTGGTAGTTGGTGGGATCGGGCAGTAGTCTATTATGCCAAAAGTGACGCCTGGACCCTAAATATCACTATACAAAATGTTTGGAGTATAGCTTGTTTTCTATAAAGAACTTCGGCGTTCAAAATCGTTCCAAATTCTTAATTCCAAAAACGTGTAGTGGGTAGGCGGGTATATTATATTTCAAAAATTATTAAATTTGAAGCGTTCGTTGATGTTCAAAGTTTTTATATCTTCCGTCCGAAATGAAAAGTTTTATATATACGCACGCCCCTTCGCGTTTTGAAACGGCTCTAAAAACTTTTCAGACTACAATGTGGATATGAAATTTCTATATTAAGTGTGAATTAATGTTTGTTGACGTGATAAAACTTTGATAATTAACACCACATTAGTAAGTTGCGCGTTAGCAGTGAAAGGTTCGCAAAAAGTTATTATATTAGTGTAGGGTTGGGACCCCGACAATATCCGAATGTGTGTTTTAGGTTTTAAGGAGGGACTCAAAGGGTTTCCACTTTATTATTATTATAATTACTCGCATGCTATTGTCATTTGTCATATTGTTTTGTTTTCATTATTATTTTATAATTATTATTCGAGTTTTGTTTTCTAGTTTTGAGGTGTCTGTTCGAAAGAAACTACTTAAAGAGACTCAAATTGTACGGACATGTGGCCAGAAGAATTGATGATCAGGTGGTCGGATTTGTGCTAGATATCATCCACACACAGGAAAACCTCAGAACAGAGGGACCGGATGGAGGTGAAATCACACAAGACATGAAAACTGCAGCTGGTCCAAGTAATTAAGAATTTTGCCTTACAAGTGGAGAAGTAGGTACATATTTCTGATTTTTTGATATGAATATAATCCAAGTTTGCGACCTCCCCACCCTTGTGTGTCCACTAGGGCGAGCCAAAAACCGACAAAATTCCAGCCGTTTTTTAATTATTTTTTTTAATTTATGAAGTTTTCTTATTATATTTCCGTAAGGGTGGGTTGTAAAGGAAAATGACATTCGTAAAAGTTTAAGAACATTCAATTTCCTATAAATTTAATACCAAAAAGTATTACCCAGGACTAATATTAATGGAGCTACGTTATTTTGAAGGGTTATCGGCTAAATACTTGCAGTGTAATTTGAGAACCTATACATTTCTACATACATTCTGTGTTAAAAGTTTCGCCTCACTTTCTAGGCTCGATTTCGAACGCTGTCAGAAGTTTGCATGTTCTAGCATTGAACATGTATCTCTCCATCAGTTGTCATGAATTTCATAAACATGTGATTCGCAGAAGCTCGAAAAAGTAAATATTAAGTAACCTGCTTTTTTGTCTATAATTGTGAGCAATACCTTCCCAGTATTTTCCCACGTCAATAGTTCCCTACGCGTTCATGCCACGAACAATGTGTAGGAGACTCATTAACAGAACAATAATGAAGTCAGAGTTCCCCCGTGATGGAAATTTCAAGTTGATATTTCAGGGAATCACGACCCTCTATTGAGAATAATTTTACATAATGTGAGGTCTTTACTACAATACCTATATCCCATTCTTACCTTCTGGAGTATGAGTAGTTATGCATAGGGTAACCTCTATTCTATTCTCTTACTCGTATACATACTTGATAGGGTAACTTAAGACTATGCATATCGACATTTCAAAAATTTCTAAAAACAGGAAACTATCTCTACAACCGTTACTAAATGTGCTTTGGAACAAAATAGGGTAGATGCATTGAATATTTATCTAGGGAATAACCGTACAAGATTTTATATATGAGTATAGATTTCTCAAAAAAAAGTGAGAAAAACCTGTAATCTTTTTTTCCGAAAGACGGAAACCCGTTTCCCGAAAGTCGCGGAGTAAAAATATTTTTTTTTGTACTCATAATATGCATTAAAATCTAGGGAATAACCGTAAAAGTGTTTTGAAAGACCCAAAATTAACCTCAACAAATGGAATGGAATGTTTTATCTTACTTTGTGCTATTTTATTTCTGTTTTATTATTGTTGCACATTTGAGGGATTGACCAAAATACAGGTTGTACCTAGTTGGGCAATTCCGGCGTAAACTGTTTTGTAAGCTATATTGAAAATATTTTAAAAAAATATGTTAATTCTTTTAGAGTACTAACCTACGAATTGAGGTTGCATATTCAAATCCCACAATCTTTAAGGTAAAGCTCAAGTTTTCGGATGGATGGATTGGAATTAGCGAATGTTAGTGAAGTGTAAAGTGATAACTTTAAACCAGGCAAAATCAGTCATATAAGCCCGATGGAAAGTCAATCCTTTTCTGTATATCTGTTGAGATGACTACTTGTTGACCAACTATTATGACATGTAGAAAAACTGATTTTATCACAAAAAAAAAGTGATATTAAAACATTTTAAGCTAAATTAATCCCGGCATCAAAAAAGGTGTCAGAGATGACAAGGAAATTAAAAAGCTTTGGTAAAGAAAAGTAAATTAAATAGTAGAGAGCTACTTTTAATTTTTTGCTAAAGGCGAGACGACTTTGCAAGAAGACAATAAATGACAGAAGAAGAGTTTCTCTACTTTTGCTCGTTAAATCGCCTGAAAGACGAATAGTAAGTCATAATGTTTTGTTCTTAAAAAGCTATTCAAAGTTAAGAACTTATGAAATTCACTAATCCTCGGGATTCTATTAAGCTTTTACTTTTACTATCTGAAGTTACATCTTCCAGTAGTGCTTAACTCCGCCATTGTAAGAAAATAACTTATTATATTCTGGAATAATGCTTAATTTGGCAGTCAATAATACTGGAGTAATGGAGGTTTCACATTACGCAATATATACCGAAATACTTTTAGGATTAAAAGTTTTTATATCCTTTCAAGATCTCCTCCTAGATTTTAGCGAAATGATATACCTTATTAATATTGCTACACTAAAATTTCTTTAGCTGATATGTACTGAATGTACAAAGAGTTACATGTACACTGATATGGACATAATAATAATAATAATATTTGGACAATTTTAGGCGCCGTTTAGCGATAAAATCGCCCCAAGGGCAGCTTACATTTTTCTTTTCACCATATAGGACATGTAACTCTTTAAAACATTTTTTAGCTTACGAATTAATCAACATAATATACAGATTCACCATATTTTGCCTTAAGAACTATACTATTCTATACCCTCACGCCACCTCCCTTGCGGGGTAGGCAGAGAGAAAAGGTCGCCAGACTTTCCTATCCTTACACACACTTCGGGCTTCCGTCACATTCATGCAATTCCTCATACGCATTCTACGATTACTCTTGCTCAAAACACCTCCGTCCTTGAGAAACTGGTCAACATGGTCCAGCCATGTGGTTCTTGGACGGCCGCATTTCCTTACACCTCTTCTTTCACCCAGGTAAATTTTCCTTGTTATCCTTTCATCGTTCATTCTCTCCACATGTCCCAATAACCATCTCAACTTTTCCTAATAAATGCAGGCTCTATTACACTAGTATTGTCACCTGTTTGAAAAACCCTGGTAGGTAATAAAATAAATATTATGGGAGGGAAAATGAAGGTAGATATGTCTTTAATAACACTAATTGATTTTTTTTCATTTCTGGATTTTTTTTATTCAGATGGATTTAAAATCCATTTCAATATTAAAATAATACTACATCAACTGTTATTCTGATGTTTTATATTTACAAAGCAACCAGATCAATAGAAGAGGACTCATGGTATCTAGGTACGTATCTACCAACGTCCAACATTATGTAATTCTTTGTGAGATTATGGCGAAAATTTTACGACTATCCGTGCTTACGAATGCTATAGGAATCATGTAGTTAAGTTTTTTCCCACCGTCGTAATTCCTTAAATCCTGGAATAATCCTATTGCAGAGATAAATCTGTTGGTTTGTATTTTGGGGTTAGCCGGACGAGACTGCAGTTGAATGGTGAAAAGCTTGCCCTAAGAACATTTGCTCTTATGTATGGAAATATTAAAAAACTTGCACTACACAAAAAAAAAACAAAGAAAAGACTTGAAACTGTTGTTTCGTTAAGAAGACAGTGGTATTGAGAGAGTGGGTCACTTTTTAGTGCGAAATAATATGGAGTACTACACTCGTAGCGTTGGGTTTAGCTGGCAGAGATCGCAACGCTGCTATAAGCTCGCACTAGTGAACAAATTTTGTGATTTATATTTGAAATATTTACATAATCTCTGTGTCTTGTTCACCGAAAATGTAAATAAATAAATAAACGAATTACCACCAATTGTGTCAACAAACTTTCGATAGTAACCGCGTATACCTATAAAGCCATGATACTTTTGCTGATATAGCAAGCTGAAAGTACTGGTTAAGAAATAAACAAGAGGTAGAAAATAATCCGTTCTCTCTGCCTACCCCGCAAGGGAGATGGCGTGAGGGTTTAGTGTAGTATAGGAAATAGGAACACCAATATAAAACGTGGTTCCAAATTCAAGAATTGAATTGGCTTTGTGAAAAGTTTTGTGACAGTAAAAGAAAATACAACTTATTCACCCATAACCAAACGTATTGACAGTTTAGTATTGTATTACAAGTTTAGTGATATACCTACATACCAGTACTCTTCTGTACTAGGGATGTAATGATGTATATTTTTGCCGATTCCGATTCCGATTGTTGCAATAAATAATAATTGGCGATACTGCCGATACCGATATTACTAATTGGTAGGTAATATGAAATATGCAATGAAGCATTTACTCACCAACACATTTTTAATATGACTGCCGGAGGATAATGTTTTTCGGACGTGTGTTATAGTTCAAAATCGCATGAACAATCGCATGAAAAAATTGTAAAGTACCGTTTTTACCATTTTTCTGGGGTTCACATTTTTTTCTTGAGAAATCTATTGAAGACATAAAAAATCTTTTACAGTCATAGATATATTATCTACTCTGTATTTTTTTCAAAGCATATTTAGTAACGATTGTCGAGGTCTCCCCGTTCTTGAAATTTTTGAAATGTCCATATGTGTACCTCTTAATAAAACATTTTATATTACAGATATCTGTTGATAAATATCGGCGACACCGATATATCAACCTGCCGATTTAATCGGCCGATATATCGAGAAAACAGCCTGCCGATTATCTTGGCCGATATATCGGTATCGTCACATCCCTCTTCTCCGCACGAATGCACGTGAAAAATAAATGTAATTCGTTAAGTTTTTTATTTCAATACCGTGTGGCACATGTGGCATAATAATAAATATATAAACAAACAAACAATGTTTTTTGTGTAAATGTTCCTTTATGTTTTATTCTAACCGGCACGTTCGACAATAACACGCAAGCTTCGGATATTTACTACAACAAAATCAAAACTAAGGCTCGTCCACATATGGTATATTTTCATACGCTACCTACATGTTAATTTTACGTAAGAAAAACCAACTTTCGTGGGTGTATTGCCGAAGAGTGTAATATTTTAATCAAGTATAATAATAAAAAAGTTAGTTTCAATAATATTCTAGAGGATGATCTGATGATGTACTTAATACCAGTGAATGATATAGGTACAAGGGCTTGGCACCAGGAATGTCACAGTCAATTCCCACGGCATTAAGGTTCAAAATCGCGTGAACAATCGCATGATAAAATGGTAAAAATAGAGTTTTTTTTTTCATTTTTTGGGGTTAATTTTGCGTCTATCAAAAAACTTTTATGGTTATTTCCTAGATAAATGTTCAATGCATCTACCCTTTTTTGTTTCAAAGCATATTTAGTAACGGTTGTCGAGATATAAGGTCTCCCGTTGTTAGAAATTTTTGAAATCTCGGTATACATACTCTTAATACCCCTTACACCTATTGATCGCCGAGTATCTTCGGATCTAAACTTACAAAATAATGATGTAACAATACTTCTAACTTCTTCTTCTCCTTCTTGTTCAGCCCTCTCTCCACTGCTGGATATAGGCCTCTTCTAACACTTTCCACGTTTTCCTACTTTGGGCTTTGCTCACCCAGTTCCTCCCTGCGACTGGGACTATATCGTCTACCCATCTCTTTTGGGGTCGTCCCACAGGTCTTCTATTCTCCCATGGTCGCCATCTTAGGATTCTGGGTGCCCATCTCTCGTTCCCCTGTCTCGCAACGTGGCCCGCCCATTGCCACTTTAACCCAGCGATACGGTCTGCTATGTCTGTGACCTTTGTTTGGCGTCTGATATCTTCGTTTCTAATTCTATCTCTCAGACTTATTCCTAACATTTGTCGTTAGGAATACTTCTAACTTACTTACTATTTATTCTTTAAAGTTCCTTATGGGAAAACAGAGAAGTCACGAAGAATGACCAAGGATTATTTCTTATTACTACCACTCTTTTATTTAACCACCTATGTCATTTCCCCATTTTCTATTGACTGCATCTACATTTTTCTCCTCTTTTAATAACTTCCCAATGTTTCCTTGAAACTATGCACACATAGTGAATGTTACTTAAGGGTAAAGTGATCACATTAAATCAGCCGACGATCAGTCATAAGCCTGATGGAATGTCAATCCTTTGCTGTACATTCGTTGAGATAACTACTTGTTTTTTTTTATATTATTTCGTATTAAAATTCGCATTATTTTATTAGTATTAACGTAGATGTTAATTGACATGTATAAATTTTAGTAGTATGTTTATAAGATTGATAACAAACATCGAAACATCCATTGGTATACTTAACTATTAATTATTTTTAACATTTAAGATTTTTTGGGTGGTCTGATGACCTAGTCCAGCAAGCCGGAAGAACCTGGTTGCGGAGGGGGAGAAACAGAGATGAGTGGAAGGAAATGAAAGAGGCCTACGTCCAGCAGTGGAGGGAGGAAGGCTGGGGAAGAAAAAGAATAATTTTTTTGTAATACTTTATGTTTGTTTTACAAATAAAATAAAAATAAAATTAAAAAAAACACAGTGGCTAAAAAATAGTGACGTGTGTAGGAACCTTTATCTGTGTAACACGTATAGGTATGAGAATTTGGATACTATTCCACATACATACGGAGCTATTATGTAAATGTTATTGTCGCAGTCACACGTAGGATTTTTTCCATAAGTAAAAACAATACAAAATAACGAATACATTGCCTATATTATTACAAGCAATAACTATCAATATCCCTGGAAAGTTAAAAGTATGCATACCGACATTTCAAAAATTTGTAAAAACGGGAGACCTTGGTATCTCGACAACCGTTACGAAATATGCTTTGAAACAAAATAGGGTAGATGCATTGAACATTTATCTAGGGAATAACCGTAAAAGATTTTTTATATCTTTTTAGATTTTTCAAAAAAAAATATTCAAAACACCTCTGATCTTTTTCCGAAAGACGGAAACTCGTTTCCCGAAAGTCGCGGAGTAAATTTTTTTTTGCACTGATAATATGCATTCAAATCTAGGGAATAACCGTAAAAGTTTTTTGATAGACGCAAAATTAACCCCAAAAAAATTGAAAAAATCGCTATTTTCACCATTTTATCATGCGATTGTTCACGCGATTTTGAACTTTAATTCCGTGGGAAATGACTGTGATGTCATTCTTGGTGCCAAGCCCTTTAATTCACAACACAAGGTACAATCTACAACGACATTCTGACTCTAATTGCTATTCGTGTGAAACATCTATTATTTATTTCACTTAGTAATTGTATGTAGTAGATATCTAATTGTTACAAATCGATATTATTATTGATTTTTTGCCTGTCTTACTCGATAATGTGTTGAGGCATGGGTTCATACACGATTTTTAATATAAAAAGGATCTGGGCTGGCATACACAAACCCAAATATTTTCCTGCGCACCTTTCACTGGGTTAAAAGCCTGTATCGCAAAGTGTGGTATACATCGCCAGCGCTGGGGTTTGAACCTGACACCTCCCGCTCGAGAGACAGCCACCTCAACCAATTGCGCCAACCATGTATTTTTGTTTAGCTTCATTTGGCGTGTTTGTAGTTGTTATAGTATCATTAATGACCTGGAAGACCCTTTTTAAGTCTACACCGTTTCTAAGGCGGCTCGGTTGCTCGAAATACGATAGAAACAGTAGAATACCATTGCCGTTACTGATCAGTATTGAAGGAAAATCTCGCGGGCTTAAGGCCCTGAACATCCCCGGGTAGCTCAGGCGCATTAATAGCGACCTCTTTACCCACACTTCTAGCCAAATATTATTAAGAGGTGGGCCCAGGGTTAGTACTGATTAGATACTACTATTGAATGGGTTCTAAGTTTGCCGTGCTATTACGTAACCGGATTCAAAAAAAATCTGGACACCCTAATATTGGTATCAACTGGATGCAGAAAGCCAAGGAAATAAATGGAGAAGGCCTTTGTCTAGGAGTGGACAGGAATAGGCTGAGAGGATTTAATTTTTACCCATTTTAGGGGTAGTTTACCCTTGTTCGTCGACCACTGTTATAGGTAAACTTGTATTCATATCTACAAATTACATAATATTTCACAACAAGAACCGTCTAGCTAAACCCTTGATTCTTATATTCTTATTGTGAAGTCAGAGTATATTCAGTTTGTTGGCATAGGTATAGTATGGTACCTCTTACATATAAATATATAATTTATAGTGAAGGTAAAAAGGTATTGTTAGTACTTAAATAATACATACTTACTGAAAATAACATTATTTATTCAAAGTTTATGTGTGTATGCTTATTTTTATACTAGTCTTTAAACATCTGCTAAAATATATTATTGCTTTAATTGTCATATACCTAATTATGTAAAACTGACGAGTCCAAGTGCTCGACATGAGTCTAAGGACGATAAACAATAAACAATATGTGAAAAATTAACGATTTATAATGATGGATGGAATGGATGGACCCCAAAAATCTTAAAATGGAGACCTTGGGATAATAAAAGAGGCGTCGGAAGACCTCAAAAGAGGTGGTCCGATGACATAGTCGCTGTGGGGGGAAAAAACTGACTGCAAGCAGCAAAGAATAGAATGGAGGAATAAGCAAGAGGCCTATATCCAGCAGTGGAGGACAGAGGGCTGAAGAAGAAGAGGAAGAAGAATGATGGATGGAACGAGTTATAGTGATGGATCGCATTGCCAAACTAAAGTGGCAATGGGTAAGTCATGTTGCTAGACAGGGAGTGAACAGATGGGCACCCAGAGTCCTGAGATGGAGACCGTGGGACATGAAAGGAGGAATAGGCCGGCTTCAGAAAAGATGGGCGATGATATTGTCCCCGTCGCTGGCAGTGGGTGGATCCAGAAAGCCCAAAGAAGAAAGGAGTGGAAAAAATTGTTACGTGGTTGGAGTGGCGGTATCTCAAGCGGAAGGTGCCGAGTTTAAACCGGTGCTGGCGATGTATTCCACACTTTGCGATACAGCCTAGTACAAAGTGTGCAGGAAAGTATTTGGGTTTGTGCATGCAAGCCCAGAAAATACACGAAAATAAAATACGAATGTAGGTTATGGTATGAATTGATATGTCTGTTTCTTTACTTATTATTTATCAGGGCTACGTCGGACGCAAAAAGTCCCAAAAATACTCGAAATAATAATATGAGACGGTTATGATGAGAGGCTCCGTGACAAAGCAATAACAATGATTCAAAATCTCCTCAATTTATCTTAACTCATAATAGTCCTTCCTCTTGGCATCAGGAGACAAGCGGCGCGGAGGACGGACAGGAAAACAGATATGATGAATGAAGAATAACAATGGATCCGGAATGTCACCCTCTAAATATTTCATGTTACCCTGTTCCTCTGAAATATTTAAAGTGGGATTTTCGGGGTTGAACAATCGTTTGCTCTCGTCCTTTCAGAAATAGGAGATTGTCGACATTGTTACTTTAAGGGTACTTATTGTATTTATTTATTTATTAATACTTTGTACTAGAGCTGTGTTAATAATGGTCATCAGTTGTTCTTATGTAGCACGTCAATACTGTTAACATAAAAGTGTATTGTCTGTTCACGTTAATCTTTTGGATACTAAATAAATGAAATGAAAAAAAAAATGATTGGCAATTTTTCCGATTTATATTAAAAGGGGTTGAAAAGGACATAAAAAGGAGGGATGATTTGAAGTGTCTCGTAATAAGCTTGTATAGGGTCCTTGCATGTTTTTTTTTTATTGTGGTTTTCGTTAGATTAACTATAAATGAAAGATTTCCCAAAATTTGAGATTTTAATTCTCTGTTTTGTGGATATAATATTTATAATGTAATATCTCATATTCGAGTCTAGCGCAAAAATAGGTTTTTGACTGGCCGCCATATTGTGACGTCACTTTCCCCAATTCCTCCATACATAACCCACAAACAATCCAATTCTGACTATGAATTTATGGCGTTCACGTCGTCGTGACGTCACAATCACGTTAAACAATGGCCGCTCGTTTCAGAGCACCATAGAAAAACTCGTCAAATTAACATTTTCAATTAATTATTATAAATTAACGGTAAATTAAAATTACATTTCATAATTTTATTTGTAATTCTAGTAAGTAGAACTATCGATTTAATATATTTTTCGAACGATAAAAAAAATGCAAGTACCCTATTGGCCGGGCAACGCCAACACCGGGAAATACAGCTAGTCTCCCCATAAACACTATAGTTCACTATTATAAATAAATGGTATCTACTTATAGACAAATCGTTGTGATTAAATTAAATGATACATAAAATGAACATTGATATAATTATTGTTCCGTGATAGACCGTGAAGTCTATGTATCGTGATTTGAAATGTTGATTGATAGTATCAAAACCTACGCCTACGTGGTAGTATGGCATTATGTACTGCAGTACCTATACAACTCATATTTAATTTGATCGCGTGGTGGAGTATTTGAATATTTTAAAACACGGCATAAAATAATAGAAAATTTTATAGGTTTTTTTTTTATTTTTTTTATTATTTTTTTTTTTCTAAAGTGTAACACAGACACTGAATACACATATAAATATATTGGACAAGGAGTATTTATGTAGCTCAAATAGCGACCTAATTAGGGTGTACAAGTTTAGTCAATATTATATCGCCAATAATAATAAGAAATTAGAACCTAATCTACGATTAAATATAAAAGGTAGTTCAATATTAAAAGTATGCATATTGTCATTTCAAAAATTTCTAAAAACGGGAGACCTTAGATCTCAACAACCGCTACTAAATATGCTTTGGAAAAAATAGAGTAGATACATTGAACCTTTATCTAGGGAATGACCGTAAAAGATTTTTTTATATCTTGTTCAGATTTCTCAAAAAAAGATATTGAAAAGCACCTCTGATATTTTTTCTAAACTATTTTCATTCATTATTTCATTAGTAGGTATCTTTGATTATTGAAGTACCTAATCAAATTATTCTCATGCGACACAAAAAGTGAGACGAAAATTTTTAGCCACCCATGAACGCGTCGCCGTTTTAAATTTACATACATATTCATAGAATTTGCAAAATTTGCCAAAGGCCCATCGTTACAATCATACAGGACTTGTATTCTACCAGTATTATGTAATGGAATTTATAAACCTTGTGATACTTGTGAAAAAATAATAACCAAGGAATTAAATTAATTTCTGAAAAAGTACTTCATTATAAAAGAGAAACCGCAATTTAGTTTTTTTAGACGCTTTTGTTAAAATAGTTTTTATTAGGTACTTACTTTCTTGTTATTTGATATTTTCAAGAAAGTAAGGTACCTGACCTACTTATGTTTAGGTAGGTAACGGCTATTTTTAAGAGATGTGTTTTTTTTATACCGATGGTACGACCTTCTCCCCATACTTTTAGCAGAAAACTGCTCTCCCCAGTCAAAAGTATTCTGAGTACTTAGTGCTTCGTGGTAAAAAATATTGGCGTAGGCGAATGTTCTTTATAATAATTTTGTAATTAATTTTAATTTTGTAATCTATCTCTTTTTTGGTATTGTTTTTATTAACCACCTACCTACAAACTTATCCATTGTAAAAAAAAAAACAAATAATGTCTGATCATTTAAAAAAATATTCCCTTCCAGGCAATTTTAAAAGGTCACCTTTAAAAGTATATCAAGAACATTTTCTGTAATCTCGATGTTTTCGACCACCGGTACATGTTAAAGGTCCATTTTAACCTCCTGAGCGCTGAGAAATATTTTTGTTTCAATAGCAATAATTTTTAGGGGGTGAATTTTATATATATATATGCCAACAACTCGATAAGCCGAGTATTGTGAAGCGCTGGGGGTTCATGGTGGATGGCGTCGTAACTCCATTCCACTATGCCAACTCAGGTGGCTAAATAGGCCGATCCGAGACATACATATTTTACTGCATTTAGGGCATGGATGTTCTCCTCCGGGTGGGCCAGGGTGTCCTCTGTCCTTCGGTTGATATGTGTGGAGAGCGTGTCTCCACTTGGCCCGGTCCGCAGCATCTTGTTCCCAGGTGTGATGGATATTACTGTCCTTCAGGATGGTATGAAGGACGTCTTTGTATCGCTTGCGCTGACCACCCTGGTTTCTTCTTCCATGCACGAGTTCCCCGAATAGTATGTTTTTGGGGAGTCTGTTATCGTGCATACGGAAGACATGGCCTGACCAGCGCATGATACTACGCGATACCAATATCCCAACACTACAGCAATTGGCTCTTCTGAGGACTTCTGCATTAGACACCTTGTGGAACCACCGTATTTTTAGTATCTGTCTTAGCTGACGTTGTTGCAATTTTTCTAGGGACTTAATGTGTCTTCTGTAAGGGACCCATGCTTCACAGCCATACATAAGTGTCGGTATTACAACCGCTCTATATACCGATGTCTTAGTCTTCGTTGAGAGATGGTTGTTATCGAACACTCTTTCCCGTAGTTTCCAGAACGAATGTGAGGCTGCTCTTATTCTGTTTTGAATTTCGCTGTCTATATTACACGTATCGTTAACAATACTGCCCAAATAGTTAAATTTATTCACCCGTTCTATAGTCTGACCATTTGCAGATATGTTGCGTTGTGCTTGGATATGGAGAATTGAGAGAATCTTAGTTTTTGATGTGTTTATTTTGAGACCCAAAGATGAGTATGTCCATGTATATACATTCAAAATATCCTGCAAATCTTCAACTGAATGAGACACGAGGGCGCAGTCGTCCGCATGCTGTATGTCAGTTATAAATCTTATGCTAGTTTTAGCTCGCAGACGACTTAGGTTGAAGAGTCCGCCATCGTGCCTATAACGAAATTCAACACCTCTTGTGTGAAGTTTTCTATCCGCTATTATTGAGAGAGCGATTATGAAAGTATTGAAGAGCACTGGGGCCATCACACATCCCTGTCTGACTCCTGTATTTGTAGGCCTTAAGGGTAACCAGAAAAATGTCAACGTAGGATTTTTTTTAATTTTAAGTACTATGTGTAGGACCGAAACACTCAGGAGGTTAAAGGAAAAATGAAAAAAAAAAACTAAATATTTAGATTAAAATTCACAAAATTTGATTTTTGAGTTCGCGACTAGTATTCGAGGATTTGCACCCTCATCTTCAGGCGATTGTGAATAAAAAAAGCTTTTTTTTCAAAAGTGTGAACGTTAAAAGTTAGGTTATAAGTTAATATTGATAAGTTCGCCGTTCGTTTTATAATCTGTACTATGTCCATTTTGTATATTTATATGTGTTTGTTGTTTACTTTAAGTTTAAATAAATAAATAAAACCTAAAGCACATCGCTACGAAAGTTTTTGTGAATTTTTACAGCAATCCATGGTAAAATGCGGGAGTTATGCGAACACTTACAAAAAAACCTACTTATTTTTGTATATACAGATGTAGGTGCCTTTCAAATACAACGAAAGTACGGCCTAACACAACACAAGGTACGTACATACCTAGGGTAGTGTTTGAAAAATCGAGTGTTGTATAAAGTGACACAGTTCGTTTGGGTCGAGTGGGTTTACGAAGGGTGATGATGGGAGCTGGCGACCTCGATACAATGTCATGACGTCGCCTCGTAGATGGGGATAATTTTGACACAAAAAGGGTAACAATAAATACGTATACCCACCTATAATACTTTATTCTACACGGACCAGTACTTGTTTGAAGGTAAAAATGAAAGATTACTATATAATATTATAATCTTGTAGGCTTTCGCAGCATGATGAATTTATATCTTCGTTGTTGGTTCTTCGCGTTTTCTGACCGCGTGTAGAGTGGTTGAACAACCGAGTTTTCAGCAACGACACTGCTGCCATCTTCAGGATAAAGTAAGGAAACCCGAAGAACTTTATGTATAATGCTGTATTCCTATAACAATTTAGGATTGAAGACGAACATTTTCTGGTTTACGACCGACCTCGGCTGGCTTAAAGTGATCACATTACACTCGACAAACATTCTCCATTTCAGTTCATCCTTGGCTGGGAATCGAACCGCTGACCTTCGTCTCGCATAGTAAGTATCTTATCCACTACACCACGAGGACCGACGGTCGTAGCGTCGTACTACGTGGTTTGACACAAACTTGAAAACCGCCGACAAGCCGACTCTTGCCCGCGTCTTGCATGGATTTTTAATTCTACCGTCGTAATCCACAATATACCATTGCGTCGGCGTCGATCGATGATATCAGTATTAGTTCTTGTATGGTTCATGGACCACTTAGGGTAAATAAAATTGTAGTAATGTTTTATCAAAAACACGTTTCAATTGGTAAATTTTATTTAATAAAGAAATATAAACATGGTTCTTAAAAAGTTTTTTGGGATAACTTAATTGTAAATAAAAAGGCTGTCTTAGCAGTAAGTACTTCGATATTATATTTATCTCGATGTTATACCCTTCTTACGCGACACCGTAGAATTTTATTTAAAGAGAATGTGAAATGAAACACAGGCTGTTTCTAATGTAGAAATACTAAACCAAGAAGACAGCTTTTGCCTTGGGGTATTGTTAAACTTATAAAAGCACTGCGAACTGTACCTATACCTATTATAATATTATAAAGAACAACACTACTTACTGTTCAAGAAAATGAAGGTAGAAGAAAGTAATGTCAGAAAATAGGTACTATTTACATATTTACGGAGGCTTTCACGGCTCATGATATAACATCTACTCCTATAATCTACTCCTGAAGATGTCTTCAACAGTGCGGAAGAAATGTGGGGTCGCACACTTATGCCCCCCAGACTCGTGAAACCGTAATATTTTGTTTCACACGGCCTTGGGTTAATTACTCGTATAATACTACTCTGTCAAGAAAGTACCGGGAATTGGTCAATAACTCGCAAAATGTTAGTTATTCTACCAAATTTACTGTATCATCTTCAAAGTAGGCCCCTTCCGAAATGATACACGTATGCCAGCGAATAATTCAGCTACCCAAAAAAAAATTATACGCGTTTTCCGGCATCGACTTCAGATCTCGCCGCGAATTTCTCTTGTATGTCTTCTATCGACTGAAAACGGGTGCCTCGAAGTGGTAATTTGATTTTTGAAAAGTGAAAAAAGTCGGCCGGAGCCATAGCCGGTGAACATGGTGGTTGTTCCATGGTATTTGTTGAGTTTTTGGCCAAAAATTCGTTTACAATTATGGCCTTGTGCGATGGCGCGTTGTCGTGGTTTCAAAATCCAAGAGTTTCCTTTCCACAAATCTGATCTTTTTGAAGAATTTGCTCTCTCAAACCCTGCATATCGCTCACATAACATTCTTTATTTACCGTCTGACTTTCTGGTAAGAATTCCGAGTGCACAACGCCGCGATAGTCAAAGAAAACAGATCTTAACTTCAGTTATGATGTTGATAGCCGACCAGAAAGAGGCAAATCGTCCACTACATCTCGAACGTTTTTGAATGAATTGTACCACTCATATGCACGTATTTTTGATAAATTCTATTCACCGTAAGCTCTCTGCAATATTTTCAGCGACTCGAAACACGAAATTCCATTTGTGATGCAAAATTTGAGACAAAATCTTTGCTTGATAAAACTCGATGTTTTTATCCATTCTAAAAATCGCAGAGAACCTTGAGATGAACTAACAAAATCGAGCACTGTAAACAAACTAAATGACAGATGGCATTCAAACTCCGCGCCATTATAGATAAAAGTTGTGCCAACTTAGCGGCAGAAAAGGATTTTCGAAACGAACTTTGAAATCAGAATTAATGATCAATTCCCGATACTTATTTGACAGAATGTAATATTGTGCATAAGCTATTTTTATTGTTTCATTGTTGTTTTGATCCCTGGAACATGAATATTATGCATATCCTGGAAGTAACTGGGAAGTTTGTTTGTTGTTGTTGTTCGTACCCTCACGTCGCGTTCCTTGCGGGGTAGGCATAAATAACAGGTCGCCAGACTTTCCCATTCTTACATGTTCACAATTCTTGCTTCCGTGACATTCAATCCATTCGTCATACACACTCTACAATTCGTTTTACTCAAAACACCTTCGCCCTTAAGCAGATGGTCAACATGATAAAGCCAAGTTGTTCTTAGGTCATATATTTTATTTGCTATACTTTCATCATTTTGTATTTGTCATCTAATAAAAAGGGAGCTTCGATGACTTCCAATACCTGAATGAGCCAGCGACTGAATATATTATAAAGAACGTTCAATTTAAAATCAACCAAGCTTGCTTGCGAAATTTATCATTGCCCAATGCCCAACCTTCAAACTTTTTTTTGAGGGATGTGATATACTTCTTTTGACCATACGATTAAATAAAATGAATCTATTTCACTGATTTTTGCGGCATTTACTATGTGCACGTTTCTAGACATTTTTAATAAAAGAGTTTATTATACTATGTAATACGGCACTTGAGTTCGATAGACAACGCTACCGCGGTTTCAACGCTTGAGCGTCATTAACGAGCGTAGATTATAAACTGTAGATAATAAAGTTTATAATCTACGCTCGTTAATGACGCTCAAGCGTTGAAACCGCGGTAGCGTTGTCTATCGAACTCAAGTGCCGTATTACATAGTATAATAAACTCTTTTATTAAAAAATGAATCTAATAAATAAATAAATGTAGAATACTGACATCTGTGTAAATCAATCTTGGGGGGTTTGGAACTTCGCTATCTGGTGATTGATTAATGATGGCATAATTAGGTTGGTATGTTGGTGAAATGTTTATGACATTAGAACACAGATGGCAGTCTTGTATGTAGGTATCTAGATTTTAATAAGTGTTGTAAAGATAGAAGGTTATTCTAGAAAACAGGGCCCTCATTCTGGTTTTAGACTCAGCTGTGAATAGGCAAACCTAGGAAACTAATATTGTATTGATTCGTTGTGAAATATATGTGCTCAGTATTACAACAAGTGTTCATCATTTCTGTATCTGTCCAACTCATGGAAAGAACTTACAATCAACTCCCAGTACTGGAAATCAAGGATTGTCCAGTATTCTACAATAAATAAATAAAATTATGTAATTTGTGAAACTATAACAGTGAAATAAATATCCCTTGATAAATAATTTACCCTTATTTACAATGTAAAACTTGTTCTGTACTAAATTTTATTGTAAAATAAATACGGTACGTAATAGGCACGTCGGTACTTGGCAACTTTCGGTAGGGGGGCGTCTTATATACAAATGACAAATTACGGTCCGTGAAAAAGTTACTCCAGCATCCATGCTGAAAATATGAATAATGACAATTTGGTTTAAAATTTCGCGTCTCGCAAAACAATTGGAATATTAATATGCCTCTCGGCAGACTGCGGTAGGTTTCTACTCATATATTGTAGTGTGAAACATGTTTTTTTTTTTCATTCTACCGCAATTTCGTTGTAGAATAATGCGTTATGAAAGTAATTAGATAAACTTAACGGGCCTATTACGTGTGAGTGTACTACTATATGGTCAACAGTCTCGATCTGGCCACATTCACAAAGGGGATGGTCCCTCTTGCCCCATTTATGGAGCAAGTATCCACATCTACCGTGGCCAGTTCGACCTTAAGCAGGATCCGAACTGGCCACGGTAGATGCGGATACTTGCTCCATAAATGGGGCGAGAGGGACCATCCTCTTTGCGAATGTGGCCAGATCGAGACTGTTGACCATATAGTAGAGAGGTGTCCTGATAAGAAGTTTGCAGGGGTTCTTGAGGAAATCCATAAGGTGACGCCAAGGGCAATAGATTACTTACGGAACTTGTACAATGGTCGCATGCATACGAAAGAAGAAGAAGGAGACGTGTGAGTGTCTCCCCGCCTTCTTTTTAGAGAGTAGATAAGTAAGGAAACTATAGATACACTACACAAAAGTGAATTCATTGTTGGCGCAGTTGGCTGGTGCGCGGAATTGCAATATGGATGTGATATGCCTGATTCGAATCTCGATGTTGAAGATTATTTTCTACTTCATATATTTTTATTCAATTTCTTGTTTTCTGTTTTTTTCCTGGGGTTAACTGGAAGAAATCGCAGTTCTGCGATAAGTTTGCCCTAGTGAACAACGATTTATAATCTGTATTATGTCCATTTTTTATGTTTATATGTTTTTGTTGTTCACTTAAAGATTAAATAAATAAATATATATTCTGCACTTCACGATACAAGCTTTTGAAATGTGCTGGAAATTATTTAGGTTTGTACATGACTGCAATCTTTGTACAAGCCCACATCTTTTTATAAAAAAAATGAACGCACGCAATATGTACTGTACATACCCGTAACTCGAAGTTCTAATGATAGAAATAGGGGATTTCAGGTTTTTTGGGGTCAATTTAGATTTAAAAATATTGTAGGTACTAATGCTTGGATTTCTATGCGTACTCGTATTATGACATGAGAACAACTAGGTATATAGCTTTGCAAAATTCTTTAAAATAAATCAGAGGAATTTTGTACAATATTTTTTCCAGGAATCTATACAAAATATGAAATATCTTTTTCAGTAATGCACTGGAGGAAGGTTCAATATAATATTTGCCTTACTTTTATAGAAAGCATTATACCTATATTTAGTGAGGTTGCTGACATATTTGTTCTGAGAAATGCCCCTTTGGCGACACCCACACTTTAACGACTAAAGGTTATTACTTAATATTTACACATCGCACGATTTTTGATATAGGTCAAAATCTAAATGATTGATTTCAAAACAAATTTACTTTGGATAGATGTATGTTCTGGGCGGTAACCGCCAACTAAGTATCCTAAATTTACGATACGTCGGTACTGTCTGACCTTTAGAAATCATGTCCATCAAATTTCCATATGTAATAGCTAACCGAACCGCTGAAAAATATACTAACGTAACAGTCTGCGTTTCTCTCGCTTATCGACTGCACATTTCCTTTAAGAAAACACATAGAAGTCACATAGAGACTTACTAACCAAAATTTTCAGTAAATTTCAGAATTAATGAGTAAATGCAAGACTGGTGTTGTGACAAGAATGAAAGTAAACAAACTAAGATGGTTTGGGCATGTTGAGAGAATAGACGATGACAGGATGACAAAAAAGATATATTTGAGTGAGCGAAGAGGGGTGAGGAAGCGCGGCCGCACGAGACTGACCTGGTCCGATAATGTCGACCAGATCCTCAAGGATGGACGCGTTTTGAGTAAAAGGAATCGGAGAGCTTGTATGACAAATGGCATGAATGTGACGGAAGCTAGGAGTGTGTGTAAGGATAGGGTTGTCTGGCGCTCTGTCCTCTCTGCCTACCGTACAAGGGAAGTGGCGTGAGGGTATAGATAGATAGATGGATAGAGGTAATTTTGAATGAGGCTTTAGCGAGAAAATTTAAAAATACCAAATATCTACCCACTGGTGTCCGTAAAACTTATTTTCATTTATCCATGTTTTAACTGTTAGGATGAAAGTTTTAGTATTAGCTGAGTGATTTTCCTTTTCCCGATGCAATTTCTTGAATGCTCATCAGTCATGACTATGACTCCTTAAGATTGATGTAACTGTGTATGTAACTTTGGATAAACTAAACATAAATTTAAGAGCAGGCATATTGACATTTTTTAAATTTCAAAAACGGGAGACCTTAGATCTCGACTACCTTACTAAATATGCCTTAAAAAAATAGGGTAAGTATATTGAACCTTTATCGAGGGAATGAAAAAAATGCAATTTTTACCATTTTATCATGCGATTTTTAACGCGATTTTGAAACTTATTGCGGTGGGAAATGAGCGAGACGTTATAGTTGGGTCGCGACCTTTAACATTCAATTCAATTTTTTAATTTTTAACGACCAAGCTTGCTCGCAAAATTTACCATTGCTCAATGCCCAACCTTCAAACTTTTTCCTTTGAGGGATGTGATATACCTTTCTTGACCATTAAGAAAAATCATACTCATAAAAGAAAAATTCATAATTATTTATCTACTTTTAGAAATACCATTGGAACAAAGAAGTCGAATGGAAAACGTTTGATAAGAGACAGATAGAAATAAAAGCAGAGATTCTTTCAGAGATAGAATCGACAGAGTCAAATAACAGGAATTTGCTGAAATGCGCTTTGAAATGAAACGATATGTGTGAAAGACATTCTGGTGACGTGGCTGGAAAACGATATTGAAATCAACAGACTGGAAGAGAAAAGCTGGAAAATACAGAAGAGAATGCTATATTTTTTAATGAATCTGGGATTGTATTAAATTGTAAGTATTTTCTAATAAAATTATTTATTTTTTAACTTTTGCGCCAGGCAATTCTGCGCCCGGATTTTTTATTTGTGCCATTACTGATGGTGATGTGGTTACAATCGTGTAGATTTGCCGTCCTGACACTCGCCAATCTCTTCACTTCCGTGTGGGTGCTACAGCGCACGTTCTCAATAATCTGGTCCATATAACTGCTTCTTGGGTGACCTCTCACATTACTGCCCTCTACCATTCCGTCTGCAATGGTGATGAGCAGGCCGGGGTTCCTGATATTATGACCTATCCATCGCGCTCTCTGTCGGGCAATCTAATTCAAGATTTGTCTTGTCTCTCCGGCCTTACTCAACTCCCGCTGTTTGTGATGTGGTCTGTCCAGTGAATCTTGAGCATGCGTCTGTAGCACCACATCTCAAAGACTGAAATACGTTCGCATTCTCTGCTGCTTATGGCTATTGCACACGTATTATTTTCTAGATAAAGTAATTTATCTCATTAATTGTAGTAGGTGATGATTTTTCAAAAGCTTCTGTCCTGGCCAAGATTCTGCTCTATCGTCACTAAAAATATGTAGTCTGAAAACTCTCTCGTGTAAAAAAACTCCTGTGTTTCCTACTACTAAAAATATTGCTTATAACTGTTTTTTTTAACCTGTATTATAACATATTCAGGGATCCACTTTAAAAACTTTAACTGTACATATGGAAAATCCAATCTTAGGTTTTCAAAAAAAATATGGAATGCAACTTTAAGAAACCGTGTATTACATATGTTTTATTTTTACCTTGCTTATTTTTGGGATTCAAAGTGAAAGTCGTCAACATTTTTCTAAATTGAATACGTGGTTCATCAGAATTATTGCAGAATTCCTATCTTTTTGAATCACACAAAACCCTTGTATTCTTGAGAAACGATATGTTCTGATTGAAAATCTTTTTGTTATCGATTCGATTTTTCCCAATTTTCTATGTGACTGTATGCGCGAAATAATATCAATACAAGTTATAAAATCGATTGTGAAAAATTGAGAAATATAATTGTTTATTGTACAAAAAGACACGGAATATCAAAAAATACCCACTGGAGTCACTACTTCTTACTTTGAACATTTTATCAACCAAATTACGTCATCATTATATAAAAAAAAAACTAGGGGAATAATGTCAAGTTTATCGTAATTTCATATGTAACTTTGCAATTATTTTTTATTGAGAAAATTTACTACTGCATGGAGTAACTATGTAAAACATATTCTCATCTATACACGTCTTAAGTCTTAGGATGATATCTTTAGTATTAGCTGAGTAATCTTAATCTCATACGTTCAGTTATTTCTCTAATAAAATATTTTAAAACGACAATAAAATATTATTTATTTAATACACCGCATAGCATCCCTGAAGTGGAAATGGGCAAAACACGTGGCTAGAAGCGCAGAGGGCAGGTGGACCAAGAACCTCCTAAATTGGAGACTTCGAGATGGGAACAGAAGTGTGGGACGGCCACAGCTGAGATGGAGAGACGACATGGTACGACATTTCGGCGCAACCTGGACAGGACAAAATCGAGGCAAATGGAGGAGACCTTTGTTCAGGAGTGGACGGAGATAGGCTGATGATGAAGAAGGAGAATCTTCATATAAATTCTCCGTTGTTTGTCCACCGACCGCACAAAAGTTTCAAACACAATATGAATGAAAATGCTGAAACTGATCTGAATAATAATATTGTTCAAAATGACCACAATAACAATATAGGATGGGAATGGGAAGGGATGGGGAAAGGAAAGGAAAGGGAGGAACATATAATAATAATATTGAGAGTGTTCTCTACTTCATTATGTAGAGTCATAACACCGGAGTTAGGGAAAGTGCTGAGTTTACGGAGTAAGGCTTCCATTGATGGTGTGTAAAAGTTGTTTTCACCTTAAGTGACCTCCTGGTCCCCTACATGCCCCGAGTACTCTGGGAATATTATGCATTACCCCTAAAACAAGGATGTTTAAAACTTTATGTTAAAATATAAAATGACATACGAAAATTGTTAAGTTATGCCTACATAGCATTTTTTTAGGGATGGTCGTAGATGGGAAAACGAGAAGAAAAAAGCAAGGTCCGGCGCAAACGAAATGTGACTCAAATGATTGGTGAAAATAAGTGATTAAATACTGCATAAGAGGCATCATCGAAATCAATGTGTGAAATACCTATTCGAAGTTTTACAGGAGACACATGAATGTATTAGTAAAAAGGACCATTAAACAGGTATTTCACACATTTAGCCATTGATTAGCCATTGATTTGATGCTCCCTATGCGGTAAGTAATTATTCATTTTGATCTATCATTTGTGTTCAATATCGTTTGCGTCGGGCCTGCTTTTTTCATACTTTATTAGCATTCTCATTCACTCATGTCTCCTGATAACCTCACGCCTTATCCTACAAATCTTTAATTTTATCCTATTTAAATGAATATTTCGGCGATGAGGTTGTTATGTTTTAATACACACACATAATTTGCTAATTTTCCTATTATTGGGATATACCCAGATGGTATATTAGTAGACTTACATATTTCTACTTCGTAATTCGCATCAAATCTGCATACCAAAATATACGTTCTTTAAATAATTCTCTCCCGAAATTCCACATACGTTTGAGGACTTCTACAATCTACATACATGGGTTAGGATTGCTACCTAATATAAAATTTACCATCAATGAATGTGTGTATGTACTACGTCACATGTGTTGAAAATGTCTGTCCTTTTCTATCCACATAACAACCTTATGTGAAATGAGTTTACATTATGTACCAGTACATACTTATCAATAATATGAGATAAATAATATATAGGATGTTGCCTTCTGGATGTCAAATATTTGAAGAGGTGATAGAGGATGAAAAAAAAGGAAAAAGTTCTTTTCGAGATTTTTAAAAATATCTGGGAAACAGTTCTCTAGAGATATTGTCGCTTATTTTAAAAAGTTTATGTAATATCATCAATAAGAGAAATATTTTTGCGTAGGACTTTCGAAAATAAAGTTTTTTTTTTTGCAAAATCATCTCAGAAGTAGGTAGGTATTTTTATTTTTTCTCTTAGTTTTTAACAAAGCATATTTAGTCAGCATTTATTATCGAGGTATTTGTTCTGAAAAATAAGTTTTAAACTTTACTAGCTTTTAGAAACACAAAATTTTTCCTATAACTTTGATATAATTTTAACTAAATATATATTTTTATTTTCGTTTGTCAATTTTGACAAAAAACCTAAGAAAAAAATCTCAAAAAAATTGAGTTTTTAATATTTTGTAATCCATTCATTTACACCTTTGGTGAACAAGATACAGAGATATGTTAACATTACAAATATAAATAATAACACTTGTTAACTAGGGTGAGCTTATGGCAGTGCTGCGATCTCTGTCAGCTTGCCTGCCAATCTTCTATCACCCTTTGAAATATTTGTCATCTTGTAGACATCATCCCCTATTATGTATGTTTTGTATCATTCTGTATTATGAATCATCCTGTATCCGAGAACATGCATTGAATATTATAATAAAGTCCCATATGGAAAACTTTCAAAGAAATATTTTCGCAAAAATATGCGCACCTGATCTCATAAGATCTCGTAAGCTTCTAAAATATAACTGAATTTTCATTAAACTTGGATATTACTCGCAAGTTTACTGCCTTGTGTTATTTCTTAAATAATTTTGTAACGTTATTAAATTTATCACAATTTTTCCTCAACGCGAAAAAAGCGATACGATTTTTTTTATACGTGATCTCTCTTCTTCATAATATCTACGATTTTTTTTGAGTCAGTCTAAAAGAAAACGACCAGGCGAGGTTGCTCGACATTTTTGATTTTCTTTATTTTTATACGGGGACTCTCGAATATTTTGTGAGTACAAATCCATTAAAAAAAATTTTTTTGGACTCATATTTTTTTCTTGGCGGCCATTTGAAAATCTCAAATTAGACAAAATCGTACTTTGCATGATCTTCTCTAACTTTGTTATTTATACAGATATCAAGACAATTCGAAATGTATTATATAGAGGATAAAATAAACTAAATAATTTGTAATAAATTTTTTTTGGTAAATATTTCAGAAGGGCCCCAAAATGGATATGTAAAAAATATTTGATTCTAGAAATTTGTTACTTTTTGGCAGTAAAAAATATAATGAATAAACAGTTTTTTACCACAGTTTTTTTCTTTTATGAATACATACTACTTAGCACTATCTTTGATGGCAATATGAATTTTGGGCACTTATCCAGTTTTTCCGTAGAGCACTCGAAATATGACACTGAACGGCAAAAATCCGGTTTTTGAGTTTAAATATCTCAAAAGGGACTGAGTGAAAAACGTTCATATTTTCACAAAATCATCTTTCTGTAGATATTAATACAATATCAAAAAATAATGAGTGCTTTTGGCCTGGTTCAGGAGTTATGAGGCCCCAAAGTTAGCAAAAAATGCTCACAGGTATACGTAGGCGAACACAGCTGAAGTGCATAAATGATATCCTTTTGCAATAAAAATTTCACTATGCTACTACTGTATTATCAGGGTATCTCTCAGTATAAGGGTAACCAGCAACTACCATGTACATATATATACACACAACATAATTCTCTATGGGCCCCCCCTAAAATATAGATAAATCATTCCAGCATCTTAATGCATGGGAAAGTCGGCAAAATTTGTAAAGTTTTGAAACCTATGCAGCTAGTATGGACGTGCTGTTTAAAAAATCGAGTGTCTATACCCCCTCGACCTGATGTGTCCCCCCCCCCTGCCCCCCCAAATAGGGCACCCTACGTTTTTTTATATTATTTTTTATTTCTAAGCGATATGGTAAAAGATAGGAGAAAATAGTCAATGACAGAATTAATCCTTATTTAATTATCTACAAAAATACTCTATAAATTTTTTTGGTAGGACTAGCAGTTTACCCGCAATGGACCGCCGAAACATCCAATTTCATGAGATTTTTTTTTTATTATTATTTAATCCTAAATTACGGAAAATCTGTAAGAGTTGAGAGAAAATAGTTAAAAAAATATTATACGCTACAGTTTTAGCTATAAAATGAGGTATAATTTATTTTCAAAAGACTAATAGTTTTTGGCCTATTGCAAAAAATTACAATAACAGAAGTGATATTAATAATTATAATTTAAGGATTTCTGTCACTGGATTTTTTTCAAAACCTCAATGACTATTTGTCTTGTGAAAATAAATTATACCTCATTTTATAGCTAAAACTGTAGCGTATAATATTTTTTTAACTATTTTCTCTCAACTCTTACGGATTTTCCTTAATTTGGGATTAAATAATAAAAAATAAAAAAATCTGATAAAATTGGATGTTTCGACGGTCCATTGAGGGTAAACTGCTAGTCCTACCAAAAAAATTTATAGAGTATTTTTGTAGATAATTAAATAAGGATTAATTCTGTCATTGACTATTTTCTCCTATCTTTTACCATATCGCTTAGAAATAAAAAATAATATAAAAAAACGTAGGGTGCCCTATTTGGGGGGGCAGGGGGGGACACATCAGGTCGAGGGGGTATAGACACTCGATTTTTTAAACAGCACGTCCATACTAGCTGCATAGGTTTCAAAACTTTACAAATTTTGCCGACTTTCCCATGCATTAAGATGCTGGAATGATTTATCTATATTTTAGGGGGGGCCCATAGAGAATTATGTTGTGTGTATATATATGTACATGGTAGTTGCTGGTTACCCTTATACTGAGAGATACCCTGATAATACAGTAGTAGCATAGTGAAATTTTTATTGCAAAAGGATATCATTTATGCACTTCAGCTGTGTTCGCCTACGTATACCTGTGAGCATTTTTTGCTAACTTTGGGGCCTCATAACTCCTGAACCAGGCCAAAAGCACTCATTATTTTTTGATATTGTATTAATATCTACAGAAAGATGATTTTGTGAAAATATGAACGTTTTTCACTCAGTCCCTTTTGAGATATTTAAACTCAAAAACCGGATTTTTGCCGTTCAGTGTCATATTTCGAGTGCTCTACGGAAAAACTGGATAAGTGCCCAAAATTCATATTGCCATCAAAGATAGTGCTAAGTAGTATGTATTCATAAAAGAAAAAAACTGTGGTAAAAAACTGTTTATTCATTATATTTTTTACTGCCAAAAAGTAACAAATTTCTAGAATCAAATATTTTTTACATATCCATTTTGGGGCCCTTCTGAAATATTTACCAAAAAAAATTTATTACAAATTATTTAGTTTATTTTATCCTCTATATAATACATTTCGAATTGTCTTGATATCTGTATAAATAACAAAGTTAGAGAAGATCATGCAAAGTACGATTTTGTCTAATTTGAGATTTTCAAATGGCCGCCAAGAAAAAACTATGAGTCCAAAAAAATTTTTTTTAATGGATTTGTACTCACAAAATATTCGAGAGTCCCCGTATAAAAATAAAGAAAATCAAAAATGTCGAGCAACAAAAATAATTAATTTTGGATGGTTAAATTTGGACCGACCCTTTTGTAATTTAAATTGTTTCATATGATCCACCCTTGTGTTTTGGAATTGCCCCCCCCCCCCCCCACACTCTTATTGTAATTTTTTTGAAATATTGTGTAAAAAGTTAATAAAATAAATAAATAAAACTTTATTGAAAAAAAAAAAAAACATTTTCAATTGGCGGGTTTATTGCCGTCGGCAATGTCTGCCAACCAACGCAACCAACCACTTGTGATATTTATTTGAATTTATAAATACATTCAAATTTAAGTGTATGACAAAGAAGAAAAAATAACTAAAAAAGCTGGTGTTCGTAAAAATACCATAAGACATTTCAAATATTTTTCAGCAATGAGATTTATCACCCATTCTAACTGCCATATTATAAAAATTGGCGCGGAGAGAATATTGCGTATGTTTTTATACAGACACAACATTCGCTGGCTACCCCATTTTTGGGATATACAACGCTATAGAGAAGAATCTGCGCAGGGAACAAAAACCTGGAGGAAACAAGGGACTGTTTAGGTAATTAACGGTACTAGATAGATAGTCCGTTAGCGTTAGCTTTCTCTTTAACCTCAGTAGCAATCATTACAAATAATCTTTATATAACTTGTATGTATGTATCACTCCCCATACTATTATGTTAATATAGTTATATCGCAGATTAATTCAGGTATTTTAGTAGTAATATTATCCACTTTATGTGTACTGCGTTCAAACAGGCTTCGGTCTAGTGTGGCAGTAAAATTATCCATCGCTTCCTCTGATGTTTTGAACCTTGGTTTTCGATTATGAATGTACAGTCAAGTAGAAAGTCAAAGGATCTTTGGCAATTTCGTGTAAGGTAAGGTACGCTTAATCTACACTTTACAATACCGACCCAAATAATATTTTAAGAATATAATCCCGTAATGTTATTTCATCTTTCTGCTAATTCCCCATTCCCTTTGATTGTGATTCCCGTGAGCTGTGGGTGGGGGTGTTATTGTTGAATCTGTTCTCCTATAGCCACCGCGAAACCAAAAGTTCCAAACTTGTCAGAATTCGCGGAGACTTATAACTTTATTGTTTATTAATTTCGAAGTTTTTTTTGTATGATAACTTCACCGTCAGTTGTAATTTAGTAGCGAGACTTTTCGTTTCATAGCACACGCGAACAATGAGCCAATTATCATATTCTCACACAAAAGATGAGGAGAATTACTTCAAGTGGAAAATACCAGAACTTTATAACAAGAAAAGTAACTTGAACTGAACTTATGTACATAGAAATTGTGTGGTTTGAAACTTAATAATTCCATTCCTAATATTTCGCTACTACTGCTGTGTTCATAAATGAATAAATAGGTTTCAACTGAATACAATCTTAATTAACCTGGTTACTTCTTCAGAACTAAATTAGGAAATAAGTATATTTTCGTTGTTGGTTCTTCGGGTTTCCTTACTGCGTATAGAGTGGTTGAATGACCGAGCTTTCGGCAGCAAAACTGCTGCCATCTTCTGGATGACTGATCACTTCATCCTGGCGATGGCAATAGTATCGCTGCCGAAAGATCGGTCATTCAACTACTCTACACGCAGAAAGGAAACCCAAAGATATGGATTTATCACCACTAGCGGATCCAGGGGAGGGGCTAAGCTCAAAACCATGAGTGACAGTACTTTATATACAACAAATCTAGGGGTATCAGCCCCTTAGCCCCCCCCCAAAACGTTGGGTGACAGTACTTTTTACCATGTGACGACATTCAGCCCCCCCCCCCCCAAATTGAATCCTGGAGTCGCCACTGTTTTATCACGCTGCGAAAGCCTACAAGGTATTAGAAAATAAGTTGGTATATTCCAAATTACAATGTAAAAAAAAAACAATTTAACAATTCAATTTGGTACATGACGACAAAAAACACGTAATAACACTGCGAAATGTCAAAATGAATTTATAAGGTAGATGACGAGAAAAAACACGTAACTGCGAGATGTCAAAAATAAATAATAGGGCAAGAAAGGATAAAAACAATTAATCGCGGATTACAATACCTCCTAACACCAAATGGGCGGAAATTCAATAAACAAAGTCAGTGAGCGATATTGAATATTATATTGTTTCATTTTTAAATTCTTTTGATGGCCATTAAACTTTTGACATTGAAAGCAGAAACATGCAGATCAAAAGCGAAGAGCCAATTTTGGAAGATTATTCCAAAGAATATTCAAATATCTCCAATAAAATTGTTCTATTTCTGCAATTTAAATTCTGATCGTCGAAATATATTTTATTATTAGAAAAAAATCTAATTCGCATTTCCCCTCCATTCCATTTACATACCGTCATTTCGTTATAACAGTATCGTAGAGTAATATGGTAATTTTGTACAGCGTATTACTTATTGCATTTACATTTATATGTAAATTTGAGTTTCATCTCTGAAATAATACTTATCGTTTTATTTCATTCTTAAATCTACGCAAAATTCTTAGAACTTCAATAAGCTTAGTAAACTGTAGGACTTAAAATGAAGTATATTTGCTTAAAGCTCCCGGCCCAACTAGGATTTCACGGTCATTTCCCACGGCATCAAGGTCCAAAATCGCATGAACACTCGCATAATAAAATGGTAAAAATAGCGTTTTTTTTCATTTTTTGGGGTTAATTTTGCCTTTTTTTTGGTCTCCCGTTTTAGAAATTTATGAATTGTCAATATGCATACTCTTAATGTATTTGATAATCGGTAGAAAACATTAAACATAGTTTTTTCGCATGGATTCCGACTACCTGATACAGTTTTTTCGCACGGGTTCTGACTCCGTGTTTCAAAAATTACATAATTTTTATTTTTGTTATTCTTGTTTTTTATAAATTTTTGTTAGGTTTCTAAATTATTATTGCTTGGAAAACAGAATGCAAACATTTCAGAAAGAAAATGTTTCACTCTTTTTTCTTCTAAAGATTTTTTCACACCAAACTCCCATTTTTT
Source organism: Ceraclea dissimilis (assembly GCA_963576895.1). NCBI lineage: Eukaryota > Metazoa > Arthropoda > Insecta > Trichoptera > Leptoceridae > Ceraclea > Ceraclea dissimilis. The sequence continues at coordinate 834,051 of OY756374.1, forward strand.
AATAATAATAAACGCATTTTTTCATAATTTCGAATCTGCCAAATTCTTGTTTTCTAACATAGGTACGATTCTACCCTTCACGTCGGTCTCTGGGACGCGTACTATAACAAGAAAAGCAAATATCAAATACATTGAAATAATTTAATAACTATATGTATATTGGAGGAATTTTGGAATTCTGCGCCGATAAGATCTCACCGACATGAATATTTATAAAGTTTAAGGGATTGTTACAATAGAATAGGTACGATTGAAATTAGTTATTCGCATAATATTAATATTTATTTATACCCTCTGAGGGGACTTATTTCTGAAGGAGAATCTGTGACCTTGTATAGAATACTAAAGCCCCATGGGCGTCGTAAGGGGGGGGGGAACATTTTCTAAAGGAAAATTTTAACCATTAAAATTTTAACGCGTTTTCAGTAAAAGGAATTGGAGAGCGTGTATGACTGTGACGGAGGCCAGGAGTGTGTGTAAGGATAGGGCTGTCTGGCGCTCTGTCCTCTCTGCCTACCCTCCAAGGGACGTGAGGTGAGGGTATAGATAGACAGAGATATAAACTTTAACCTTATTTCAATTTCCGTTAAATAAAACGATGAAACTAACAAATATCCTTATTTAGTAACAATGACTAAACTGACACTGCAGCTGCCAGCTGACAGACACCTACTAGTGATTGGCAATACCTGAAAAATCCCACACAAAATTTCACTTGATTTTTCCCAACACATCATATCTAGTTCACATGAGATCGTTTCAAAGTTTCAATAATAAACCCACCTACAAAGTCAAGAAAATGATAATATCGTGTTTAACTTTATTTTTAGTATACGTAACAATTCTTTAGAAGCATTTTACGTTGCGGAAAGAGCAATTATTCAATCTAATTATATAGAAAGTAGGGGTCTCAGGGCATTATGGCGTAGAATCGCTTTTTCATTCTCATCATAAGGTATAACTACTTTTATCCGACCATTTCTCATATTAATGTCCTCTACGTCAGAATGTTCACGGATACGATAATATTTTCGCGTGTTCAGCGCACGTAAACCGCATAAACCATTCCTGATTACATAAGATACCCAAGTATTAGCGAACATCTATCATCGATTTATGCATCGATCACGTCTGCTGTTAAACCGAGCATCGATAAAAGCGTCTATCCTAATAGTATCAATTTACAAGATTATCTGTAATAAAATAAAACAAAACAATTCTTGAATAAGGTAAAGTTAAAAAACTAAATATTTAGTTTAAAATCCTCAAAAATGAATTATTTTTGATTTACAAATTTTTATTCTTGTAAAGCGTTGGATTTTTTCTACAGCCGTAGTATATACATTGAAGTAAATAATACCACCCTCTCCCTTCAACAGTAAGAAATGCAACAATAAATAGGTACTTAATGTACATGAAATTCGACAACACAGCCGTCGCTCTTCGTGGTGTAGTGGATATGATCCCTACTAAGAGACGAGACGAAGGTCTGGGTTCGAATCCCAGCCGGGGTGAACTGAAATGGCGAATGTTTCTCGAGTATAAAGTGATGCACCCTCATCTGGATTCATCTGGACCTCATCTGGATGAGGATTTGCACCCTCATCATCAGGCGATTGTGAATAAACTTTATTCACAATCGCCTGATGACGAGGGTGCAAATCCTCGAACACTAGTCGCGTAATCTAAAGTCATTTTTGTGAATTTTATAATAAATATTTAGTCACTGAATTCACACTGAATAAACTTAATTCACAATCGCCTGATAACGAGGGTGCAAATCCTCGAACATTAGTGGCGCAATCTAAAGTCATTTTTGTGGATTTTAAACTAAATATTTAGTCTTTCATTGTACCTTAAAAATTGACTTCCATCTTGTACCGACGGTCAATAACATCGAAATAATTGAATAAGTTTGCAGATAATTTATCTATTATTTACCGCCCCCCTCGCAAGGTAGGTAGAGAGAACAGAACGCAAGACTTTCCAACCCTAACCCATACTTCTGGCTTCAGCCACATTAGTGCAATTTTCATAAACACTCTACGATCTATTCAATATCGGGTTTGAGTAAATTTATGGGATATTTAGGATTTTTTTATCGAGAAGATCTACTAAAAATAAATTTCTAACTACTAGAGTCGGCAAAACATATTCTCAATTATCCACTTTTTAAGTCTTAGGATAATATTTTTCATATTAGCTGAGTACTTTTACTTTTTCTGTGGCAATATTTCACATGTTTTGTTACTATGCCCCCTGAAATTGTTTCGAATTGTAAAAAAATGTGAGTGGTGTGTATATTTTCTCATAACTAAGAACATTAGAAGACGAAGTTTAAGCAGTATTTATAAAACCCTTTAGGGAGAAAATTTCATACGAAAAGTCTACAATTTAAGGGCTTGGTACCAAGAGTTACATCACAGTAATTTCTCACGGCATAAAGGTTCAAAATCGCGTGAACAATCGCATGATAAAATAGTAAAAACAGCGTTATTTCCATTTTTTGGGATTAATTTTGCGTCTATCAAAAAACTTTTATGGTTATTCCCTAGATTTTAATTAACATAATCAGTACAAAAAAATTACTCCGCGACTTTCGGGAAGCGAGTTTTCGTCTATCGGAAAAAAGAACAGAGGTGTTTTTCACAATGTTTTAAATATATAAAAAATCTTTTACAGTTATTCCCTAGATAAAGGTTTAATGCATCTACCCTATTTTGTTCCAAAGCATATTATTAGTAAAGGTTGTCGAGATATAAGCTCTCCCGTTTTTATAAATTTTTGAAATGTCGGTATGCATACTCTTAACACTGAAAGTAAACTTTTCACAGTTGTTAAGATTTTCCAACATGTTGTATGTTAAAATGTAATAAACTTTAATGAGCTGTTACCTGTAGCGCCCATATGTTCGTAAATTTACATTAAGGAGGGATTTAGTTAAAAAAAAATCCTTTATTGCGTTCATTTCATTTACTAACTGACACATAAAACAGAGTGAAACGGAAAAAAGGGATAATCTTCAATTTAATTTCCATTCTCTTATTAGGTCTATAACTATAATCCTTTTTGCGATTGTTGTTTTTTTTATATGCTCATTTAAAACACCCTTACCTAATTAAGTTTGAAACAATTTTATTATTATAGAGAAACATTCTGTTGGGAACGGTTTATAAAATAGTAACATTTGTATTAAAGTCAAATTTTCATGTAGTTATTTCAGTAGATATACATTAAGGGTAAAAAATTCAACTCCACCCCCATATATTTCAGGAGCTTCAGCCCCTATGTTATTCAGTCTTTCATGCAAAAAAAAAGATATTAGTTTTTCCACAGGAGGGCTCAAGGTTTTCCGGAAGGGCTCCCCTCAACAAACCTCTCCCTAAATCACCACGAACACCTTTAATGTCTCTTAAAGGAGACTTTCCCTGCAAAGATCTACAGTCTAATCTACACCCTACGACATTTTTCAAAGACTCAAATCATTTGTAGATATTCACGGTTTTGTTAATCTGGTCTCCATTCTTCTCGGGTGCACCGTGTATAGATTGTCAATTTTGTCGAGCTTTCGGCCTACTTGCGGAGGCCATCTTCAAGACTAATGTAGTAGCTATCACAAGTAGGTCGAAAGCTCGACAATCTACACACGGTACAACCGAAAAGGATGGAAAAGAGATTAGGATTAGTGAATCTTACTTATGTGTAAAGTGATCACATTTAGTCAGCCGACGATCGGTCATAGTAAGCCTGATGGAAGGTCCATTCCTTTGCTGTGAATCTGTTGAGATACAACTACTTACTATAATTTTTCCTTTCAAAACGGATTTCAACCATGTACTGTCGATCGAAAATTTAGTTTTATGTAGTTATTTAAGAATATGAACACAAAATAATATACGCTAATATAACCGAATCTGTACTTGGTGTAGGCAATGTTAGCATCATCTGTTATAGGGCGATATGAGTAAATCGTCAGCAAATTTTGTTGTAAGGGCGTGCTGATCAATATCTATAAAAATAAAGATATTGTTTCAATACTGTTTGTATGTATGTTCGTATGTGTCTGTGTAATAATAACATCGTATTAGCGTCGACGAACGTTTAGAGGTAGGTACTTCATACGTACCAGCTGAGGGTTCCAATATTTACACTACACATAAAAGTGTTAAGAAACTATCCCACCAGATGGCGTTGTGTTCGGAAGCATTGATCGACGACATCCTAAATGTTTGCAGTTTGTTTGAGGTGACAAAAAATTTCCTGTCTTTCTCTTCGTCTAGTTTGTCTGCATTTACATTTTCGTCTTCTAATTTTAATAGAGCATATACCTATATTAATTTGGGGGTAAAAATTGGCTGCAATCAGCAACTGATAGAAAGAAATGGAAGGCTATGGAAGAGGCCTATATCCAGGAGTGGATGACAGATGGGTGAAGAAAAAGAATATACCTATTATATTTTTTAATTTGTCAATAGCTTCTCAATGCTTTCATTAAGGAATACACTTATGTTTGTTTATAAGTTGTTCGATTGTTATGCGGGTGTATGACGCACGCCACGCAGAAAATGAGGCTGTGTGAGAAGGGTTACTACCGATTTAATAAACTTACACAGATAAGAGTCACGATTGATCTATTCCGGTACAAGCTCTGCTTAGTTAGGTAGATAATTATAGAGCATGATTTAAAACATTGAACCAACCAAATTTAAAAATACGTAGCTTGAGCGAGCATACAAACAATGTTGTCGAACATGCTTCAAGCAACTATTGACGAAGCGTAAACGAGTTTTATAAGTGAGCACTTACCCGATATATTGGAATTACGTATATTGGTAGTATGTAGTATCTTTATTATTTTTATTAAAGGGTTTGTAGAAAAACAAACAACTGTTTGGAAACGTTCACACGTATGGCAATCTACCCCAATATCCCTTAATAAGGATAATATTACACGACTCTATCGTTTATTATCGTGACGGATTTTATTAAAGAAAAAATCTAAAGACATAATTAAGCTTTAGGTGATATCAATAAGGAAATATTGGTAATTCGTGCGGTATGTAGAAGAAAACACTTATTTACCTCATGAAAATTTATCACTGTTTCAGAACAGTGTATAGATCTATCTATACCCTCACATAAGACTTTGACAAGCTATTCACCCTGCGCTTTTAACTATTTTTTTTAATCTTTGACATAACTAATGTTAAATGATATAGGCGTGATGATGTTGGCCATACGATAAAATAAAAATAAACCCTCACGCCGCTTGGCCATACGATAAACGTGGCCATACGTCCCTTGCAGGGTAGGCAGAGAGGGCAGAGCGCCAGACAGTCCCATCTTTACACACACTCCTAGCCTCCGTCACATTCATGCAATTTGTCATAGGCTGGCCACACACGTCCCGAAGTTCAGTTCCGGAATCGACCGTTTTGCAAAAAAGTGCCGATCAAAACCTCTCTCTGAATTCAGCGTCACTTAAAAAATTCGTCACCTAAATTCAGAAAGAGGTTTTGGTCGGAACCTTTTTGCAAAACGGTCGATTCCGGAACTGAACTTCGGGACGTTTGTGGCCAGCCATACACTCTCTCCGATTCCTTTTACTCAAAACGCGTCCATCGACATGATCGAACCAGGCCAGTCTCGGGCGGCCGCGTTTCCTCACCCGTCTTATTACGACATTTTTCATAGTACCTGCCTACACACGTTTTTTTAACTATGTTTATATTTAACTTTATCTATCGTCATCGTTGTTATTGTTGTCTGCGTCTTAATTTTCCTCTTGAAATTTTAATAAATTCCCAGTATTCCAGTATCTTGAAATTTTCTACACATATTTGCCTCATGGTGGTCGAATTGTACTAGTATCTACTCTCTTATCGTAAACACATTTCAATTGGTCAACTAATTGGCGCCGTTTAACAATAAATGTTGCCTGAAATGCCATATGAAGATTGCACAATAAAATATGAAGTATGTTGATTATAAAATGCACAAAATTCACCACTCAGTTCATTATAAAATGTAGTACATTATAGGTGGTTTGTCCCTTGCAATTATTCTACAGAATGGGTGGTGATTCATTAATATTTCATGCTATTATCTCCTTTATTTAGACCGCAGCACCTGGTACACGGTATGAAAGAGAATAACAGTAATGAAACCATGAAAAAATAAACATTCGCCCTTTTGTATGGGTTGCTTTGCTAACACAGCGCCTAAGTATAAAGTGTAATACAAAATGTTCCGTTATTCTACGCACCATTCCAAGTTTTAACGTTCAAAATATTATTATACCCGTGATTCGGTTTACGTGTTTTTGTTTTACACGTTTCCCGACCAACGCAGATCAACAGTTGGGCAGTTTTGCACAATATTTTGGTATTTGTTAAAATTATTTGCAAAACAGACAAACAAAAATATTAAATGCATAAAAAAGTGCTAATTAAGTATACCAATTAAACATATTATTTTATAAATATTTTCTGTGCAGATTATTTGCATTCTGAAAATAAATGAAAATTCATCTAGAATTACTATAATACTAATTAATTACTATAATCTCATTGTAATATGTTTTAAGTGAGAAGAATCGATCAAAAATATTAGGTGCCATGGGCGTCGCTGCCCCTCCTGCCCCCCCCCCCTAGATATTGGAATAGGTATATTTTTTTCATACTAAATGATAAAACTTTACAAAAAATCAAATTATTACCACACATTTTCTCATCATGTCGTAAATTTTCTAAAATTAGTATGAAAACCATAAAAATAGAATTGTTTCATAAAAAAAATTTCCTGCATTGCTATTTCTTTCTTACTTTTTATACAAAATATTCTTCATACATATTATTGTGTAAATTATTATGTACATTTTCAAATAAACCAAACCATATCCCGACCTTTTTCACTATGTCTCAAAAATAATTTCGCATGCGGCGCTATTTAAGCGTTTTTCATGCTATATCTATTCTTTAAACTTTTGTTGCCCCCCCTAGCTCTGAGGCTGGCGACGCCCATGTTAGGTGCCTATCTAAAAAAAGAAAATAATAAAAAAGGCAATTTCTGCCAGCTAGCCAAAATGAGTTTTAAAGAATGTACAGCTACCGCCCAATTTCTGATATTTGTTTGTTTTGTATACCTATTTTGCGCTCACAATATTAAAATGTACCTCATTTTATACGCTTAATTCACTTAAGATTAATATTTCGTATCCCATCGGTATCTCTACACGTGGCTTTGGGTCGTATAAATTGAGGGATGGGTAGCTTACTTCTCCCTTTTGTATTAAGTATTAGAAAATTATAAAATTACTACCCTTTCAAATGTTTTCAGAACAGCAGTTCTCTAACGGGATTTTCATTACTTACACTTTACTTATTTGGAACAAACAGTATTTTTAAAAAACGAATAGATCAAACATTTTGAATATTTTTTTGAAGAATCTACCATGCATTAACTAATTGTTTTTCTTTTCTAATCCCATTGATTTTGGAAACGCCAGCTATCCAGCGTAAAGATCGAAAAGGTGGCTGGTTCAACGAAATTTTGCCCGACGGAATAATTTAAGAAAAATAAGAATTTATATGGGAAAAAGGTCACACAAGAAAAGAATATCTACGACAAACCTTTTATCCCACGGTGGAAGTTCTATATGTTAGTCCAATAATGTTCACCACAAAAATGTTTAAGATATGATCATATCATCACCAGGGAAATCAAATGTTTAACACAAAACAGATCAAACACAAACAAAGTACAATATTTAAAATCAAACCACAAAACTATTATTTAGGTAATTACTACGACAACGATACGAGAACCAAGGTGTAGATTGTCACTATACAAAACTATCATCTGCCACGAAATAGTCCGACAAGATGAAGATTAACTAATTTTGACAGACGGTATGAGCAACACGAAGGCGAATTTGTCACTGAAGTATTGTTTTTTCAAGGGGTCAAATAGAGTTCAAATCTTGTGTGAAAGAACAATCAAATTTTTAATATTATATTAAGACTTCCAAACCACGCGAGGTAAGTACCTAAATGGTCTGGCGTGTCCATGCCTCCGGCCTTGAAAGGTTCTTTCAAAACAAACGAATCGAAATCAAGCCTGAACGATGATAAAACAAATATTTATTCATTACAAATAAACAAAACAAAAAGGCATTTCGTTGTTGCATAAATCAAAGAAAACGAAAATCACAATATGTGTGTTCAATCAACGCAAAATAATTCAAAACAAATAAATAATTTCCCACCAAAAATCTACTATGTGGGTAAACGAAAAAGTTTCATAGTGAAACGTCAATCAACTTTGTGCTAAGTTTATTAATCTAAATCGACCTAAAACTGAATGCAGTCATGTACAGTTGTCTGCGGGATAACAATTACGATACCTATCTCAACAAGTATAGTTACGATATTCTAATTTTGTCGATACTATAAAGCATGCAAATATATTTGTACATCTTCGTCCATTTCTTCCAGAACAATTGTGTCAACAATCCAAGTAATTGATATTTCCAAAATAAATAATCTAGTATTTCAAACATGTTCTTCGAAGGAAAATGAATGAACAGCACTATATTCAAAAATATGCAAGCTAATGCAAGGCACATTTAGAAAAATCTGTGTTGATTTGTGTCGACAAGAGAGGTGGATTCAACACAGACTTAATTTTAAATAAAAAAATACGCTGTGTGACTTTTCCATAATAGCATTTATGGACTTCAGTCTCAAAAGGAGTTATTCAATAAGTTTGTGAATTCTGTGGCGTAGTACACTTCTTGTACATAACTTCCAAATTAATATCTCAAATAGATATTAGTTTTTCCGAAGATGCATGATAAAACTCTTGGAGTAATCCAAAATCAAAAACGTGATATGAAGATAATTGATAGTCTATTTCAAATTCTCAAATCCTAAAACGAGTGAATGTAAATAGGCTTCTGTATAAAGGTGTAAAGCGGTTTTGCTTTCCAATGATTATTCCGAACGAATATATCCCTCCATAAGCGCCTTCACTTGCATCTGCGAAGCCAAGATAAGTCAATGTACGATTCAATCTGATTCCAATATGCCTAGGAATCTTAAACGAAATTAATAGCAACAAACTTGTCTTCAATCTCTCCCAATGATCCACTAATGAAATGTTTCGAATTATAATTATATTAGTTAAAACGAAGCAATTCCCTTCGTTTTCAATCAATTGTAGCAATCTAAATCTATGTAAAAAGGGGCAATGTTTATGAAAGCGATCAAAATTTATTGTGTTCGAATGTAACGGTCTCACAATTTTTACTATGCCGTCCTCTACGCGATTTAGGTTCGATTCTAACGATTGTGGATACTCAGAATGCTGAGGCTTTCCCAAATCCAATTCAAGCGATTCTTGACGCTCAGATTTCTGAGGCATTTATTTAATTCTTCGATTAAACTTCCTACTACAGCCGAAGGACCATTATTTTCTTCTGTGGAAAATAAACTATTCAAATATGACGAGTCTAAAACGCATTCGTCATAATATTTTGCTATAAGAGCTTCCCAAACAACTAAATAGTTTTCTGCGATTGGCATAATACCCTTGCATATAGGTTTTGCTTTACCAACGAGGTGTCCGAATAAGTAATGAATCTTCTCGCCGTCAGTCAATTTCGAATTATCATGAATCTCCTTTTTAAATATTTCATAAAAATATAAAAATTGTTCAGCTTCTCCATCAAAGTCAGGAAGTGTGATGTTTGGAACCTGAATAAGGTTTCCATTATTTTGTTGCGATGTGATTGAAGATGTCTTCATATTAATCTGAGGCGTTTGATTTATTTCATCTGATGCGTAGCTTATTCGGCAATATAGATCATCGAAGGAATCCAACAAATCATAATTGACTGCGTATTCTTGATCTATATCCAACTTCAACCAATTGAGCCTATCAAGCAAATCTATAAAGTGAATTCTGCTTTCTTTTACCAATCTCGCTTGGACAAGAAAGGATTCAATATAGCGGTTATCATTCAAGTGTGAAATCAAATCATGTGTTATTTGTGTACAACGAAAAACTCGTGCGATTTGTTTCTCGCATTCTTCAATATCTTTTTGAATATTCTCCATTATTGCAACTGGTATGTAGTTAATTGATTATTAAAGAATAATCCAATTATGCGACTATACGATAGCAAATTATACAACAAACAATTATGCGTCTACAAAATAATGCATCCACAAATAATACGACAACAAATTATGCGTAGATATGATTAATCAATGTAATTAACCAGTTATGTGTTTTGTAACTAATAGTAGCTGTGTCTTGCACTATGCGTAGAAATAACAATATTTACAAACTCGGATGTGAATGGGATCAAAAAATGAAACAAACCAAAATGTTTGTTGTTTGATGGATCAATATTTTCCCAAATTATTTTAAAATGCTAGAAGTATGCGTAGGTGTAAACCTAAAACTAACTATTCCAAATTGTCCGTAGATAGATGAGTAATGTATTGTGAATTACATAGGTGCCTGGTTTAAAGTATTTTTATAAAGCGCTAAGACACCTAAAGTACCTACCTAATACCTAATGCGAGCGAAAGATACGACAACTAAACAATAAATTAGATATAGGTAGGCACCAACAAATGAGTTGATTATATCTACAAAATAGATATACCTAAAGCGACGTAAGTACAACAGATAGAGCAAAATACCTAATTGAAATGTGTGATGAGTAAGGAGTCTAGTTTAAAGTATTTTATAAAGCTTTAGACCCCTTAATACCTACCTAGTACCTATAGTGAGTGCAAGTTCAACGACAAATAAAATACTATAGGATATCTACTGATCGTAAGTACCGATACTATATTTACAGAATAAATATAGCATTCAATTAGATGTCAACTAAAGTTCCAAGTTAATTGCTAGTTACATTTGTCCCAAATAGACACATGTTAGTAGGCAAAAGATGCCTCGATGCTAGAGTGAGTATTCGTAATTACCTAAATTGAATAAAGCAAATTCTATTCTAAAATATAAGTCGTTTGGACGATGCAAGAACGTTATCAAGTACCTACCATAACCATAAGAATCCGTAGGGCTAAATTGAAAAACGCTTTGTACATATCACAACTATATATGTACAACTAATCTAAAATATACCTACACAAGTAGGGCTACGACGAATGTATGTACATACTTCAAAATTCTATTGATATATATTGATACTGCTAGATAGAGTACTTATTCTAAATCAAAATGTTTCCAAATATGTAGGTATCTACCAAGATGATTCGATTGTAGGCAGAGTACCTATTTCAAATTTCTATATCGAAAAACGCTAGTAAGTATGTAAGTATTGTAGGTACCTAATCACAAGTGTAAGTAGATGAATATTTGGTCAAATTATTTTCCTACAATATTATTCGAAATTCGAACTTCCCTAGTATGATTCAATGATTATGCAAACAACGAAATGTACAAGCCATACAAGTGTCATTGACTCTTGTAGGACTGAGAATTACTATGCAATACAATTATTAAACGAAAAAATTATATTTATCTTATACCGACAGGCGCTAATTTCAATCCGGTTCGAAAAAGGATCAATGGTTTATGGAAACGCCAGCTATCCAGCGTAAAGATCGAAAAGGTGGCTGGTTCAACGAAATTTTGCCCGACGGAATAATTTAAGAAAAATAAGAATTTATATGGGAAAAAGGTCACACAAGAAAAGAATATCTACGACAAACCTTTTATCCCACGGTGGAAGTTCTATATGTTAGTCCAATAATGTTCACCACAAAAATGTTTAAGATATGATCATATCATCACCAGGGAAATCAAATGTTTAACACAAAACAGATCAAACACAAACAAAGTACAATATTTAAAATCAAACCACAAAACTATTATTTAGGTAATTACTACGACAACGATACGAGAACCAAGGTGTAGATTGTCACTATACAAAACTATCATCTGCCACGAAATAGTCCGACAAGATGAAGATTAACTAATTTTGACAGACGGTATGAGCAACACGAAGGCGAATTTGTCACTGAAGTATTGTTTTTTCAAGGGGTCAAATAGAGTTCAAATCTTGTGTGAAAGAACAATCAAATTTTGAATATTATATTAAGACTTCCAAACCACGCGAGGTAAGTACCTAAATGGTCTGGCGTGTCCACCCATAAATACTTCTTTGTATAAAAATTACTAATGAATAATATTCATTTTACTCTTTTTTAAAATGGATTTATTTTTTTTAATAACATCGTCTACATTTTTCTCTTCAAACTAAAATTGATTCTCAATGTCCAAATACTGTTTCTAAATACTAATATTTCAGGCATAACACTAGTAAGTATTTCATATGTAGCACTATATCTGATCCTAATCCTTTCATATCCGTGATATCTGGATAGGTGAATTTTTCCCGCAGTATTAGGCCGATGAGTTACATGTGAATCATAAATGATAATACGTAGACTCTTATTTCTGCCAGCCAACCCATAACAGAGACTAAAATGAGATATACCTAATTATAAAATTAGTACCAAAAGGGTACCTTTACTTCTGGCTGATAATACTGAGAAATGTGTTGGCAAGTCTTGCCTCCGCGTATAAAAAATATGCAAAAAAAAGTGAAACTCGCGATATTCCACTCAAAAATATTAAAATTCGCAATATTTCTACGAAAAATACGTAATTCGTAAATTATTAGTTTTATAGTGATGGCAAAAATTTCCAGACTCTAATAGTTATGAGATATGTTGTATCAAATACGGTGGGTGATTTCAAGTCAAATCTATGCACCGTTAAGTTTATTCTACTGTGAAAAACAAACCTTCCCACTGAACACACAATCTTGAAATAGAACCATCGTGGGATTTGTAACTTTGCCTTAGTACAAGTTGTGTCGTAGTTCATAATATTGTCTGGTTGCATGATACAATCACACAGGAAAAAATAACACGGGAATAATCTCACATGGGAGAAATCTCGTATGCAAAAAATATCACAAGAGGAAATAACATTTTATCATATTTTTTATTTTGTGAGATGGAGATGTATGGACTGGTATTGGTGAATGTTAGTTAAGTGTAAAAGTGATCACAATAAACCAGCTGATGATCAGTCATAAGCCTGATGGAAAGTCCATCTTTTGCTGTACACCGTTGAGATAATTATTAGTTTTTATACATGAAATTTGGTTGTCATGTTAATATTGAAAAAAAATTTTTTTTTAACGGTAGATTAGATGGATAATTAAATTTAACTAAAAGATATCATCCTGTCATGGATGACAGGATGACAAAAAATATATATCTGAGCGATCGAAGAGGTGTGAGGAAGCGCGGCCGCCCGGGATTGGCCTGGTCCGATCATGTCGATCAGATCCTCAAAGATGGAGGCGTTTTGAGAAAAAGAAACCAGAGAGCGTGTATGACAGATTGCGTGAATGTGACGGAAGCTAGAGGTATGTGTAAGGATAGGGCTGTCTGGCGCTCTGTTCTCTCAGCCAACCCAGCAAGGGACGTGGCTTAGATGGATAATTAAATATGACAAAAAAATATATCTGAGCGATCGAAGAGGTGTGAGGAAGCGCGGCCGCCCGGGACTGGCCTGGTCCGATCATGTCGATCAGATCCTCAAAGATGGAGGCGTTTTGAGAAAAAGGAATCAGAGAGCGTGTATGACAGATTGCGTGAATGTGACGGAAGCTAGAGGTATGTGTAAGGATAGGGCTGTCTGGCGCTCTGTTCTCTCAGCCAACCCTGCAAGGGACGTGGCGTGAGGGTATAGATAGATAGATAGATAAAAGACATCAATTTTAGTGTTTCGTTAAAAGTAAAAAAAAATGAATAAAATTGTGTTATTTCTTCTTGTATTTTTACATGTGAGATGTTTCCCATGATATTTTTTCCTGTGTTATTCATTCCTAATACCATATTATCTGTATTCTCTGTAGGGTAGCTGCGCAAAATACATGACACGTTTAAACTATTCACATATGAAGTAGTGTTGGGAAGTTGCTTTCATATTAGTGACGTTCCAAACTACTGCACAATTCATAGGAAGTCAATATTAACAATGTCCATTGGAATTCTTCTGCACCTACAGGTTTAAGAACTATCAAAGGTTTTCTCAATAGAGATGTGAGATTACTGATTAAACTAAAATGTAGCACCGGTCAGTATGACATCACTTTACTTTTTAAGAGAGATACGTTATTGCCATCCCAGGAATATGGAATCGGACAAAACAATTATGTACATAATTCCTGGCTGGAGTCTAAGCCGAAGGTCCCGGGTTTAAATTCGGGCGCTGACAATGACGTATTCAGCACTGCACGACATAAAATTTCACATTCTGAAAAGTGTGTAGAAAAGTATCTGGCTTTGTGCACACTTGCTTTTTTAATGCAGGTAATTTTTAAGACTAGGTATGTACTTCAAATATCAATTTTAATCAGAGTGTAGAGGGCTCTGATGAATATTAGTACACATAAAATTTAGTTATTTCAGTTTAGCATCTCGTCAATTTTCTTTATCGATCGACGGGGTGTTTTTTCATCTCTCTGCGGAAAGCCGAATCATCCAAATATTAAAATTCTTTTAGAAAATCATTTAGCATCCGCACACTGAGGCACTGAAGCTCTAATGTTAATATATTACAAATCAGGGAATTTCTCCATTCCTTAATACATGTACGACAATTCTTTATTGGGTGATCGGTTCATTTCTGCCTTTAGACGGTTGGCTGGAGGATTTTCTTGATTTATAATACCGGTGATTCATGCAAAAGTTAATCGTGTGTTATTGACTTTAGATATTTTGACAAGTGTACGTTCTATAGCAGGGGTTCCTAATCTTTTTGGCTGGCGACCCAAAATATAAATATAAACAAAGGCCCGCGACCCTAATGTTTTATTCTATTTTTCAGTGATAATAAACAGATTAAAACAGTGCCGATTTACACTTTCCATATGCATAGGCACTGGCTTCTCCTCCCTCGAAATTATTTATCCAATAAAAAATGCACCACAAACTTAGCGCCGCGGGCGAATAAAAAAAAGATGAAGTAATTAAGCTATTTGTTTATCCATGGAAGGAAAGCCACCGTGTAAATAGCGCCGCAAGCGAAATTTTGAACATAATAAATAACCTTAATAAAAATGCATCAAAAATGTTTTTTTTTCTCTTAATTAATAAATAAATAATAAATAAATAAAATAGTCTTTATTGTACTGAAAATAATCGTACAATGGGCGGACTTATTGCCAAATGGCAATTTCTGCCAGCCAACCCATAACAGAGATTAAATTGAGATATACTAGGCCTCTGGTGCGGCCTACTACTAATTAAATTATAGATGTCAATAATATTGTTTATATAGATATTTTGTATATGGATTAGTTGTATTATAACTATATTATGTGGATATTAAACAATTGTAAGTTTGTGTTTATTGTTACAATATTGTTGTATACTTGGAGGCATAATGTATAATAGTGGATTCACTGAAGCTGTATGTATTGATAATAGGTTCCTGCACACTGCACGTGTATACTTTGTAATATCTATAAGTGTCTACATATATAGTATATAGTTGTGACGTATATTGTATAGAAGCCCTGTGTAATGCTAATGATATATACTAATGTTAATAATCATGACATAGTATGCACTAATTGTAAACACTCCTCTCTCTACTCAAGTATTTATTTACTTATTGAGAGAGAAGGACAACATTAAACTATGTAAATCTTGTACCTATCTGCTGAAAAATTACAACTGTACTTGTATTATATTACTAAATAAATAAAAAATAAAAATAAAATAAATACCTAACTATGATAAGTACCAAAAGGGTACCTTAACTTAACAATAATTGAATACTAAATACATACTAAATACATTAATTTGAGTCGTTTGGGGATTTCCCGCGACCCATTCCAATTCCTCACGCGATTCGAGGTTAAGAATCGCTGCTCTGTAGGCATGGGTCGTGGTTATGTTGACCTTTAGTCGTGGTACTTTGAGTTCGGTGAGATATTATGTCATGCATACATGTTTGATATGGACTTTAGCTGCTCTAGAATTGCATCATGTAATTTGACGTAACAAACTGTAGTGGGTTGCGTTTGTAATAATAATAATATTAACATTTCTAATTACGTGAAAACCTTTTGCACACATTTAATTAATGACACTGTCATAATTGCGATACAGGCAAACTTCAATCAAACCTCCTCACATCAAATAGCCTTTAACTCGAATACGAGTATCATTGTGATATACTTTGATCAACGCGAATATTATTTCTGTCATCGGCACGTTGGTGGCTGTACAGGTCAATGCGGGAGTTAATTACCCTATCGCACGTTTCGCAGGTAAAACTTTCTTGAGGTCTATTGTAGTGTCTGTGAGATCGAGGAGCGCTTTGGTAGGTCTTTGTAACATTTCTCTATGCTGGTCTGTCTCTGGCTATTGTTTCCCAGTTACCAGCAAGACTTTTTCTTTTTAAAGTCTCACGGAGAATGTCTTTATAGCGCTTGTACTGTCCTCCGTGTTTCCTACTACCCTCAAGGAGTTCACCATACAGGAGGCACTTAGGGAGTCTGTTGTCTTGCATGCGTACGACATGCCCGGTCCATCTGAGTCTGGCTCTGCTCGTAAGAGTCTCTATGGTAGTACAGTTGGCCCTGTTCAGCACACATGCATCTCCATCATCATCCTCACATCAACGTCGCATGTAAACAAAATGATATTATTATTTAGTGATTGTTTTCTAAGTATTTTTAGTTGTGTTCTATGTTCCAGAGCCGTTACAAATAAGTAGCAGACTTGTCCAAAGTGTGACAGAGTGTGCTTGTTCAGAATCGGCCTCCATAGTCACCTTCAATGGCATCGTCAGCAACGTGGCAGCGATTCTTCTGAGCTGAGACATGCTCGGCAACGGGCTCATAGCATTATCATCGTTAGGTATATTATTTTTATATCTATATGTTTTCAATCTGAAGAAGGAAAAGTCTGGCACAAATGCTGATGGATTCAGGGGATTCGATAAAGGGTTAAAGGCCGCTCCATATTTTTAAAAACATGTTAAAACAATTTATTTTTTTATTAACTGAAATACCTGGACGAAACTGACCCACAGTTTCTCCCAAAACAAATTCTGGATCCCCCACTGAAAGCTGTAGAAATCAGGTTTCAGAGAATTTTCGGGGAAAAACTTGGTGGATCGTATAAGAAATGAGGGATTGAAGGATTGGTGTAAAAATGATAGTTAATAATTGAACAAAAAATATAGGGCAAGTAATTCTACATAGCTCGTATAAATTAGCATTTTCCAGCGATTTAGCACATAGTCAAAAGCTCTGTGCATTTTTATGTACCTACCTAAAATCATCAGATTAAGCAATTTGACACAATTTCAAAAAAAGCTGCGTTTCGTTTTATTCCGAAATGACAGACGTAACACGAAAAGCTATTGTTGTTTATAGAATTGTAAAGCTTGCTCGGTAATTAAGCTTTGTTATTTTCCTCATCTAGGAGCTTACAACTGTGTACTTTATACTATATACTGTATCTACGTTTCGTCTATGGCTCCCCCAGTAATAATAAGTACTACTAACATACAACAACTACTACAAACATAGTAGTTTAATTCTGGCTTTTTGATACAAATTACTTTGTTTATTTACTTGTTTAATCCACTGTTACTGTGTCCCCACCTTCCTTCCTATGTTATGTACGAGTATAATATACACATTGACAATTAGGTATTGTACTGTAAACGATGAGTCAAGTAATTAGTGATGCAACATAAAGTAAATATGAGGTATGCGGTTGGAGTAGTTCGTTCGCAGATCTTCAAAAACAGAAAGTAGTACAGAGTTTGAATTTTTGTGCTGAGAATGTGAAGTGTTCCTAGTAAAGATATTGCTTTGCACTTTAACAAGTAGTTATATCTCAACAGATATACAGCAGAGGATGGACCTTCCATCAGGCTTACGACTGATCGTCGGCTGGCTTAATGTGATTACTTTGATTAGAGTCAAGTATTATTTCTTAATCAACTGATATTTTTTCAAATAATATTTAATATTCCTATCGGTTATATCTACTCACGTGGGGCAGACAGAGATGAGAAATCCTTTGATCCTTACACACATTTTTTTGCTTTCGTCATATTCTTGCAATTCGTCATAATCACATCCGTCCTTGAGGATCTGGTCGACACGTTAAACCCATGTTATCAGTTGGCTACATTTTCTGACACCCTTTTTTTTCACACATAAAAATGCATTTGATTAGCCTGTCATCATTCCTTATCTGAGCATGTCCTGTAAAAAACAGCTTATTCTTTTTCATTCTAATCACTACACATCTTGCGCGATTGCCCCATACGTGCTTACCCCGGTACCATTTACAGCGCTGCCAGCCTGTCCCCTGAATTCCTCCAGTGGCTAGAGGCTCTGGATGTCTGACTTTAACGATGTGACAATACTTTGAGGTTGCCAAACGATAAAAAAATAAACCTACACCCCTAATACAGTCTCTCATCTCTCTCATCACCTATATCCTATCTTGAAATGTGTTCTCAATGATCTCATTTGAACTTCAATTCAATAGTGATTCGTTCTGCTTCAGTCATATCCATAAATAACTAGAAAATCCTCATGAGCGTGTACCCGGATTTGACTTGCCCCCAAAACAGTGGTCCGCGCTTAGGACCAGGACAGGCCATTGAAGATGTGCAGACCTTATGCATCGATGGCGGTTTTCCCCGAGTCCCGACTGTGAATGTGGTCACCGCCAGATGATGAGCCATATAGGTTGAGTGTCCAATTTTTGGTTTCGAGCGCGGTCTAACTGAAATTCAAGGGGTCACCGCTGACGCTGCTAATTGGCTAAGAGATTTACCTCTAGATGCCAGGTCTTTTGCCATATGCATTAAAAAAATAACGAATTTTGCAAAAAATGGTAGTTGCAACATTCTTGCTAAGAGTACCAATGTCGTATTTTTTTTTTCATAATGCCGTACCCTTTTCCCGATGCCTGTTTCCTTAATACTACAATAATTTCTTTACTTATTTCATTATTGTTATTAAATCGTAAAAGTAGGGGCGAATGTCAAAAACACACGAGGTTAGTACTTTCTCATCGGCCATACCTATAAACATACACACATAATATCAACACTTACATAATTCTCGTAGAAACTATGTGTGAATGTAACAAAGGACCGTGGCAGTTTTTGCAAGTGATTACATAACAAATAACAAGTTAAATAACATTGTTGAGTTGTGTGATGACTGTATTACTGTAATGATTTTATGCCGTGTGGTGAGATACAGGGCAACCAGCTCTAGTTCACCCACGGTTATGCTTTTAAACATAGATGAGTTGATCACCTATTGATGAATTACTATAATTAAATTGAAATGCCTTACTATGTTTCTGTATATGCACTATAATGACAATAAAGAATCTATCTATCTTACAATACGGGTGTTTATGTATTAAAAAAAAAAGATCTCGAAGTCTTTAAGTGGAGCCGATAAAAATATTCGTCTGATATTACTTTTCATTGACATTATATAATTAATACAATCAATGCTACATTAGCTTTGGTATTTCTTGACATTACGAGCCTACAAAATGTTTTATGTGATCATCTATAGATGTCTAGCTCCTTTATGCTAAATTTTCACATTTTGTTAAAAGTGAATTGGTTTATATTGTAGTACAAATACTCGTATTATTACTGAATATATTTTTAACATTGATCTTAACCTTTGACAATCAGACCCACCTGTGCTATTTTACTGTTTTATGTCATTATTCTTAGATTTTTAAATGTGATGTAACAAAATGCGATACGATAAATAATAATATTAAGTATATTGAGTATATTGAGTAGAATACTATAAAAAAATAATTTACGTATCTAGGTACATAAAATAATACGTCAGAATAGGGAAGCCTGGTGATGTGTTATCTCACCACGCAAACTGCGTCCCATTGACGGGTCACAACTAGTCTTTTCAATATTTTGGAGAAAGAGTGTAACAACTCAAACAAAAAATGAAAGAATAAATGGCTTCAATTCCACGGCTTGCGGTGTTACAAAAAATCAACAATCGAACTTGAGGGTTTGAGAAAAAATAATATTTTATAGAGGTTATTTTATTTTTCTTCTTTAAAAGCTTTTCCGTTAAGTACATCAACGAAGCGTTCCAAAAAAATTTGAACGTTTCAGTGAATAGCGTTAAGCTTTTTTTTTTACCTTAAGTCTCGCGACCCAACTATGACGTCACGGTCATTTCCCACGGAATTAAGGATCAAAATCGGCTAAACTATCGCATGGTAAAATGGTGTCCAATCCAAATTTTGGGTTAGTTTTGCTTCAATCAAAAAACTTTTACGTATACACCGTAGATTTTAATGCATATTATATCAATCCAAAAAAAAATCTGTGCGACTTACGGGAAACGAGTTTCTGTTATTCGGAAAAAAGATCAGAGGTGTTTTTCATATTTCTTTTTCGAGAAATTTATACAAGACATAAAAAATCTTTTACGGTTATTTCCTACATAAAGGTTCAATGTATCTACTCTATTTTTTCCAAAGCATATTTAGGAACGGTTGTCGAGATCCAAGGTCTCCCGTTTTCAGAAATTTTTGAAATGTTGATATACGTACTCTTAAAGTAATGGGTAAAAAAATATGCCAAAAATAAATTTATTTATTGTAGAAAAGTGGAACATTTTTGATCCGATCTTCGGATCAATTGTTTTCGGAGTCGTCAATCATCAAACATAACTTATCCTTAATTTAATGTTAACACAGTACGTGCCTGAGTTCTACTTACACATTTGTGTTTTGGTTAACATTAAATTAATAATGGAGTTGTACAAAATAAATATTGTTGAGTGAATGTAAAAAGGATGTTGTGACTAAAATGAAAGTGAACAAGTTGAGATGATTGAGTCATGTGGAGAGAATGAACGATGAAAGAATAACGAAGAACATTTATCTGGGTGAAAGAAGAGGTGTAAGGAAACGCGGCCGTCCAAGAACCACATGGCTGGACCATGTTGACCAGATACTCAAGGACGGACGTGTTTTGAGTAAAAGTAATCGGAGAGTATCTATGAGGAATTGCATGAATGTGACGGAAGCCAGAAGTGTGTGTCAGGATAAGAAAATCTGGCGATCCGTTCTCTCTGCCTACCCCGCAAGGGAGGTGGCGTGAGGGTATAGAATAGAATAGAACAAAATAAATATCCAATCATTTTATACCTTATCCTCTTAGAGACTGGTCGCCATTATGAAGCCTAATAGTTAAGGGGATGGCACCAGGAATGACGTCACAGTCTTTTCCCACGGCATTATGGTTCAAAATCGCGTGACAAACGCATGATAAAATGGTAAAAATAGCGTTTTTTTTCCATTTTTTGGGGCTAATTTTGCGTCTATCAAAAAACTTTTACGGTTATTCCCTAGATTTTAATGCATATTATCAGTACAAGAAAAAAAAATACTCCGCGACTTTCGGGAAACGAGTTTCCGTCTTTCGGAAAAATGGTCAGAGGTGTTTTTAAATATTTTTTTTGAGAAATCTATACAAGATATAAAAAATCTTTTACGGTTATTCCCTAGATAAAGGTTTAATGCATCTACCCTATTTTGTTCCAAAGCAAATTTAGTAACGGTTGTCGAAATAGAAGGTCTCCCGTTTTCAGAAATTTTTAAAATGTCGGTATGCATACTCTTAATACGCGAGCTATCTCACTTCTTTATTTTGTAAGGCAGAAAAGTCTACATGTTATCATTCATGATTGACTGGGAAACATTCAACTACCTATTCAGATATCATGGACTATTTTGAAACATTTTTATAATATCGTACGTATTTTTAATTACTTACGGATTTTTGCGTTTTCCTGTTTTCTCTGATTTTACTTTGCTTGTTGAGTAAAACTGCTTTGCGAGGTTAAAATTGTACGCTAATATTACTATATCAAAAGTATCCATGGAAGCGCTACACATATTGTGGGTGAATTTACATATCGCCGCTCGCTTTTTACTTTGACTTAAGCGACAGAGGGTCAACTTTTCAGGAGAGCGATTTAAAGTTTAAAAAAACAGGAAAACCCTGATAACTTTTTTATTTATGAACCGATTTAAATAAGTTGTATGGGGGTTTTGTTCATGAATTTTTTTTCTATTTTTTAGTATATAATGTTTAATAAATATAGTCTCTTTTGTGTGAGTTAGATGGCGCTTAATGCCTTAATGCCTAACCTGATATTTAGTATAATTCAAAATTAATTAATTCAAAACAAGTAAATGGCCACTTTCCTTAAAATCATGAAAATTCAAAATGACTAACATGCCATTTGTAATCTTCCTCCAAAAAAACAAAATTACTTACACGTCATTTATATATATTTTCTAATAATTCAAAATGACTAACACGCCATTTTTACTCTTCCTCAAAAATATCAAAATGACTAACACGTCATTTATATATTTTTTCTAATAATTCAAAATGGCTAATAGAACTTTTTATGACAAACTGTATCAAGCAGAATGTCTAAATTAGCGCTGAAAATAAAATCGTTATAATTCAAAGTGATTAATGGAACCATGTTTTCCAAACACTTCCAAGTTAAAATGGCTAACACACAAACTCTTGTATTTTATAAAGAATTTTGTGAGTAATAAAAACTGAAGATCAATGTCTTGGAACTCTACGTATTCATCTTCATATCTGTTTCAAAAAAGAAGGAAAGTAAAAGTTTTCTAAATATATTCTTTATAAATATTTCTTAAATAATATATTCTAAATAGGTATATACGTTCGCGCCCATCGCACACAAAAGCAACACGTGTATTGACAATGAAGTTGTTAGTTGAACAACCGATAATAATATTTTCAAACCTTATAATTCTGTTTCAAACATTTTGTCTTAAACGACGACAGATGTACCAAATATCAGCTATTGTTATAACCGCAAAAATACTAAAGTGCAAATTCAATTATAAACAATTACTAAGAATGATTAACGCATTACATAAAATTAAAAAGTAACAATCTACTGTGACTAATGGCCATTTTTATTTAATTCAGTATTTAGTAGAAATGACTTAAAAGACATGAAACGACTAATATCCAAAATTCAAAAAGTCTAAACGACAATTTAACATTATTTAGTATCACGTAAATGTGACTAAACGTATAACATGTTAAGATTTAATATTATACGATTTGACTAAAGTGCATCTGTCTTAATAATTTTGATAAGTCAAAAAAGCTAAAGCGCCACTCGCATTGTTTTATGTGTTAAGTTTGTTTTTCTTATAAACCAAACATTCATGAATTGTCAAAATTTTGCAAAACAAAGCGCCATTCGCGATTTATAAGTTGTAATTTTCGTCGCTTTACCTATTTTTTGAAAGATAAAAGTTGGTTTTTCATTTGACTAAACGACCAAAAAAGTTGTCCGATTGACCTTGAACTTGGACCATTCGACGCAGCTCGTCGAGACGATTCCAATGATATATATATAACTCATTTTATACCTAAGTGGCGCTTAAGTCAAAGTAAAAAACGAGCGGCGATATGAAATAATATCTTTCCCAGAGTCGAGATGAAATAAAGCAAAATAAATCACAACTCCCAACACAGCAAGTATGTGTATATTGTGGGCTATTTGATAAAATCACACAGGAAAATATTTCAGGAAAAATCTCACAAAAAAATCTCACGTAAAAGAAATCTAGCTAATCATTAAATACATCACTGACGATTCCAGGTGTCCAGGCGGACTTTACGATGACAGGTGAGTAAATAAATATATAAAACGCTCATAGAAAGAATATCACAGGGAAGAAATATCACAAGAAGAAACAACACATTTTTATTTTTATACGAAATTTATTATAGGCACTGGGTGTGGCATTGTGGATATCTGCATATGGTCCAGGAAATGCTCTCAGAGATTAGTCTTCGACAAATTAATGATTTAGAAGTTACTGTGATTATTGATAGTTAATAGTTAGATTGAATGATCGATCAGATAGATCATTATATCTAACTAATGTAATAAAGTATTGTATTATATGTAAAGATAAGGCAGTCTGGCACTCTGTCCTATCTTCCTTCTGTGCAAGGGACGCGGTGTGGGGGTATAGATAGATATTATTTCTTTCCCTTGAGATTTTTTACGTTTTATTTTTTCCTGTGTTATTTTATCATGTAACCGTGGGTTGATGTGTAGGGTGGTATATAAATAATACGAAAGGTTGATGGTACACTCTCGTATCTGTAGGGGATCCGATGTTTGCCACAAGAAATGAACAGCCGAAATGTTTGAGAGAGAAAAATATCATGCTGATTGTAGCGTACCTATTTACTTTGTAATCTTTAGGTTTATTTTGTATTTTTACGTATTTATTTATTTTAGCATACGTATCTATCGATGCATAAACTATTTGGCAGTGGAGAATGGCTCTAAATATTCGATTACCAACGAGTTACCTTTTTGAATTAGGATAATGTAATACTGGCTCTAATTGAGACGAGATTTTTACACACTAGTATTTCAAAAAAGGCTGGAGACCCAACTATGATATCACGGTCATTTCCCATCAATGGCTACTCGCGAACAGGTGGAGGCCACATTAAAAAAGTAGAAAGAAAATATGGTCATTTACTAGATTTTTATGCAAATTATCAATACCAAAAATATTATTTCCTTTGAGACTTCGGAAAAATAGTTGCTGTCTTTCCAAACTAAATCAAAGGTATTTTTCAAAAATTTTCAAGAGAAATCTATACAACATATAAAAAATATTTTACGATCATTCCTTAGATAAAGGTTTAATGTATCTATCTACCCCATTTTTTTTTCAAAGCATCCTTTCTAAGGTTGTCAAGATATGAGGTCTCATTTTTTTTAAATGTTAATATGCCTACTTTTAATACATTTTTAGCCTATTACAAATCAGAGTGTAAAAAGCTCTGACTTACAAATCGCCATACAACAGACACAAACAAGACTTTTTAAAAGTAACCCACACTAAGAGAGTCACGTGATCTGTTAAGAATTTCTTCAATTGTGTGAAACGATTTATCCATGAGACTTCTCCAGCCTTGCACGAAAGCATATAGAATTTAGTAAGCCCATAGCTATGCCATTAATAAAACTTCTAGTTCAAACAATTACACCCACATTATGACTCTAAAAGTAGATGATATCGATCGCTAATAAAATAATTCATATACGTCGAGTGGATTTGATTTCATTATGATAGCTTACTTTATAATATACACTTAGGTATGTATTGTACACATACTTTTTTGTTTATGATTATTTAACACACGAAATGTATATACACTCAGCACTGTAAACTGGAAATACCAAAGTGTATACACGAAAGTAAACACCCACTCCCAGTGAAGTATATTATACTACGACTAGCTGTAACTCGTCAAAAATGACGCGGTTTGCGGGGTAGGTAAAGAGAACAGATCACCAGATTAATGAGAGACCCTATTCTTAATTCCTTACATGTGTAATTATTTTACATACATTCTTATGGCAAATATTTTTTTTATTTAGCATAGTGTTTTGTATTCTACTGAACAATATTTATACTGCAATATTTACCAATTATTCACGTTATACCTAAATGAAAATGGTCAAACTTAACATTCCCATGCTTCTTAAGCCGCGAAATCTAAAGACGTCGAAATTTATCGATAACCATTTAAAACATTTAGTAAACTAATAATTAGGTATGTTACACAATATTATGTCAATGAAAAATAGTATCGACCGAATATTTCTCGAGTCTAGGTGGGCTGGCGCTAAAATTATGAAGTGTTTAATATTTCGTATATATGTGCCAACTGTCAACAATCGAACTTGATTGTTATAATAGTTTTAAATAACACCTTCTACACCTATTAAATATATCCATATATCTTGACAGAAATTATTTCATGCTTCTTATTATTTTCATGGTGCACCTCTAGTACATAGGTAGGAGGGCAGTAGGTGTAGGTAGGTTCAATACTCAAACGCTACACTCACGCCTCCCCGGTTACGACGAGAATTATATACTATAAGTTGATACTGTCTACGATATTATTGTTTCAACAGAGGATAAAACAATCATTATTGACATTACACGGCGAGTTTGACCTGAAAAAATATAACAAACAACGTGGCATTCTGAAGTGACCTATAAATTCCTAACAAATGTTTTATTCACAATACTGTATCAAGTCCGTGCCAGTCAATCTATATATATAAAATAAAGTCGTTTTTTTGTAAGTGTTCATAACTCTTGCATTTACGGACGGATTGCTGCGAAACTTTATTGTTTTATTGCTTTCTATCGTCCGTAGGCCCATTAGGGCACCTGGACTCGTCAATTTTTAAAGAGTATAATATGCAATTTTACAATTAACAATAACAAAAATCATTATCGGATCAATACCAATCAGAGTGTAAAGGGCTCTGATTGACATTTCGTCATATATAAAATCAATTATTTAACATATCGTCACAATGGAGTAAAAAACTTTATCAACGAGGTACTTCTTCACCCCTCCGCGGAAGGCCGCATCATCCAGTGATTTCAACTTTCTAGAATAACATTTGCGATAATATAAATAAATAATAAATTAATTAATCTTTATTGCAAAGGCAATATCTTACAGTCAACCCAACAATATGCTCTGTGTTCTAAAGTCGCCGGTTTTTGGAGAAAAAGTTTTACCTAAACTAATGATGATGAGGGGATGTGGTATTATATGAAAAGGCGTTGGAAAAGAAGTTCAGATCTTAAGTCACATTTAGTCCAAGTATACGCCTGTTTTTTTTTCCAAATTTTCCGTTGCGAAGCACGGGTAACTCAGCTAGTATCTAATAATAAAAATAAGTAATAAAAGTATCAACCTTTCGTTCATTGTTTAACAAGTTTACATTTTTTGAAGGTGACAGCTTTTTTATGAGACATTTACCATTGTCTAGCTTTACTTCTACACGCCTACACCATGGGATTATTAAATTTTATTCTACACTATTAAAGTTGATAGAACTCACTCCTTGACGGCGACACAAATTTCAGAGGTAACTTTGGAATTAATTTTTATAGAGAAAAAATTACAAAAATAAATAAATTTATAAGCCGAAAATCATGCGTAGTTACAAAACAAGACTATAGTAGCGCGGTAAAGGGCGGACTTATTACAAAACCTAAAATCAAATTTACAACCATTAAGAATCACTGCGTCCTATCCAAGACATTTTTTGTCAACCAAATTACTGCATTATATCTAACAAACTACTGGAATAATCTCAAGGTTCAGTCAATTTCAGAAGTAAATTTGGATTTATTTTATCTCGTGAAAATTTACAAAAATCAAATTTCCAACGGCTAGAGTCACTAAAACATATTCTCATTTTTCCATGTTTTAAGGCGTAGGATGATACTTTTAGTATTAGGTAAGTGATTTTCCTTTAAAACGGCGAAGCTATAAAGGCAGTAGGCGGGCTTTATGGCAAGACAGGATAGTGTTAGATGCTCACCTTAAATCCTGAAGCGGAGGCCCTGAAGACCACAGAAAATGTGGACAGATGGCATGAGTTGTAGATAGCAGCAGATAGCCTAAGACAGGAAATATTGTGAAAAGTTTATAAGAGACTTTCCCCCGTTTTCACCAACTTTTACCTAAGAAGGAGACCCCTAAGAAATTTCCATACAAAAACAGAGATAATATTATATTTTTTGAGACGCAGGCCTACCAACCACACCCTAATTCCATACAAAATGCAACAAGCAACTCACCTACGTTAGGTGCCCAAATATATCTGCCCAGGCTAGGTGAGTTGCGTGTTGCATTTTGTATGGAATTAGGGCGTGGTTGGTAGGCCTGCGTGTCAAAAAATAGAATATTATCTCTGTTTTTGTATGGCAATTTTTTAGGGGTCTCCTTCTTAGGTAAAAGTTGGTGAAAACGGGGGTATGTCCAGCTCAGAAAAACGAAAGTGGCGAGCAGTGTGTGAGTGTGTAATCTTCCTTTTCGCAAGTTCACGTACTCTTTTTTTTTTTTAATGAATCTGTGTTTATCAAAATAAACCCAAACACAACTTTATACGCTTCACAGGAAGCTTGCGTCGTGAAGTGGAGTAGGTCGGCAACGGTCAAGCGCGTTACCAACCTGGCTACCAGGCTCCTCAATATCCATATAAGTACTCGTATATTGTAACAAAAATAGTATAGGTAGGTATGGCTTTTGTAACTAAATGAATGAGTGAATGAATGAAATTTTATTTTTCCAGATATGTACATACAACTTACAAAAACAATTAATTTTGATATACACATATATAGACATAAATAAATAAAAAATGCCGTGTGGCACCAGTCGCTCAACTATCTGGAAATATTTTACTGCCTCACTAGACCGGAGTCTGTTCTAAGACAGTAGACGCCAAATCTATTTGTGACGGAAGTATAATGTTGCAACATTAATCGTTAAAATCCATTTCACTGGAACAACACTGGACCAATCAAAACACGCCGAAATAAACATTAAGAACAATGGTAACAAAGGGACAAGCCCTGAGTACAATAATAATAAATAAGTGTAATTTGTATAAAATAGTGGAGAAATGTGAATTGTATAAAAACAAAAATAAAAAATTAAATTAACTTTTTAAAATTAACTAAAACACTAACCTATATCGAACATTTCCCGAAATATTTTTAACAATGATTTCACTTGGACAATGCACCAGATCATAATTTACAAAAAAAAAATCGTGAATACGGATAACAAAACAGATATTTTCTTCTTAAGGAAAAATAATATGATCAAAAGCCTATTTAAGGATAAAATATGAAATACCTAATTATTAACAGGAATGAAAATTGTATGGAGAATGACTTACCTCTTGTTAAAATCCCAGAGGTCAATAGAAGCAGGATGAGTTTTGTCCTTTTGTATGCCATCATGTTAATCCCCCACATTGTATCGTCCTTTATCAAGATTATCCTCCTTGAATTCTATCCATGATCCACTACTATCTTTTATATTTTTTTTATTGAATTCTAATGTTTAATATTCCCGTAATTAACTTGAAGGAGAATATCTATTTCTTTGATATTCCATTCAATATGTATCTGAAAAGAAAGAAATAATAATTAGATCATTAAAAATGAACCTCGAATTTTGGGTTTTCATCATAAATGGTAAGTATTTTCAATAATTACATAAATAGTCAGTATTCAGAGTGATTGACTGCTGGGCAATGCAAACCATGCAACGCAATCACTGTTAAAAAGTGCGATACGCACTGTTTGTCGCACGCATTATATGAAACTTATTAAAGCTCGGACCCCACGTATGACATCACGGTCATTTCTCGCGGCATTAAGGTTCAAAATCACATGAACAGTAGCATGAAAAAAATGATTTTTTTTTTTACTTTTTGAGGTTAATTTTGCACCATTAAAAGAATGCGGTCGTTTACTAATTTACCAATACAAAAAAAAGCTTTTGGAAAAAAGATCTGTTTTTTGAGAAATCTATACAAGATATGAAAAAATATTTTAAGGTCATTTAGGTGCTATGTAGATAAAGGTTCAATGTAATATACCCATTTTTTTTCCAAATCATATTTACTAAGGTTGTCGAATGTTGAGATCTAAGGAATCCCGTTTTTTGGAATATTCCAAATGTCGATAGGCCTAGCGTAGCCTTAAATTCGATCCCTTCGTTTCTGTTGCTTGTATTAGAGGAGTTTTGGAGCTATTTTATTGATTCTTAATTGTCAAAATGAATGAATACTGACGGGTTTAAAATACTGAAAAATTAAACAGTGATAAATACTGAATTAGCAGATCCTATACATTTCAGAATACCCCTCCTTATAAATAAATATTTAATATACTCGTAATTCGCTTTAGAAATGGATTACCAAAAAAGATGTAATTGGGTTTTTGAGTGCGTATGAAGAATAATATGACTAAAGCTCATCTTAATTGGGATTCCATTTCCCATTCCACGGTTCCTTTTCATTAATAAAGCACACACAAAGCTACGATTATTGCGAAATTAAAGCTTCATTATTCATAATGAGTTCTCTTCTCTTAACTTGTTATAAATTTTTTTTTTTTTTTTTTTTTAAGTCAAGTTGTTGACTCTCCCATTCTTCTCGTTATGAAGTAAGGTCAGTCAGAAGAGCTTTGTCATCCAAAGAGATTTTTTTAGGCACAATCCTTGAACAGGCAGAATGGAAGACATTCACAACTAATTAATTAATAAATAATAAATTAATTAGTTCGATTTTATGATATTGACACTTTGTCTTGTGTTTGCTTTTATTAATTTTACTAATTGATAATTTTTGCTTAGTTTTCCTTTAATTTTCATTGTCTTTTTGTAATTACTGGTAATTCACAGAACCTTCGCTGGTCTATGAAATGGTGATGTTGACAAAAATGTATAGATAATTTTTTGAAAATAACTTACTAAAAATTATTTTCATCATTGACAACTTTCTAATATCTCTTACCATATTCTTTAAAAATGCGATACTCTATTGGTAAGCTATCATTTAAAACACATTTTGATCAAATAACAGATACGTCATAATTTTAGCAGTGGTCTCTATGTCTATTATGAATGGTTTATCTGTGTGCTTATGATTGAGGTGATGGATGAATGAAGCATGTTATATAAATATGTATCTATCAAGTGTATGAGCACCATAAATAAATAATTTCAGATGTACCTATAAAGGAAAAAGGTTGAACCAAATTGTACCAATGACTTTGTATTAATTGATACGACTAGGTTTTAATGTTGTGTTAATGCTGAAGGCGACAAGATTGTCAACTGGGGTGAGAGAATTGTCTTAGAAAATCGTTATTAGGCCACAAAACCAATATTATGTACTTAGATAATGGATATGATGCGGTTAATATAATTACCACACTAAAACTTCTGGGACTTGGTGGTTTGAGTATTAGCTAAGATGTGATGAACAATGGTGTATTAAGGGCACGGCACCAGGAATGACGTCACAGTCTTTTCCCACGGCATTAAGGTTCAAAATCGCGTGACAATCGCATGATAAAATGGTAAAAATAGCGTTTTTTCCCATTTTTTTAGGGTTCATTTTGCGTCTATCAAAAAACTTTTACGGTTATTCCCTAGATTTTAATGCATATTATCTGTACAAGAAAAAAAAATTACTCCGCGACTTTCGGGAAACGAGTTTCTGTCTTTCGGAAAAAAGGTCAGAGGTGTTTTTAATTATTTTTATTGAGAATTCTATACAAGATATAAAAAATCTTTTACGGTTATTCCCTAGATAAATGTTCAATGCATCTACCCTATTTTGTTCCAAAGCATATTTAGTAACGGTTGTCGAGATAGAAGGTCTCCCGTTTTTAGAAATTTTTGAAATGTCGGTATGCATACTCTTAAGAGCCCGCTATTAGCAAACTGAAAATGAAATTTCGATACGCGGCGCTAGTATCGTAATATAATATTTTGCAAAATTGAAATCAGTTTGAATGAATGTATTTTCACGAGTTAGAGAGTTAAGGTGCAATCCCACTGAAGCAAATTTTAAACATTAAAACATGATTCACATAATTATAGTCTTTCCATTAAACGAAAATAAAATGCGAAAAAAAAACAAGTCGCATTGCCACATATAAGTTAATTATTGGGTCAGTGCGGTTTTAGCACGACATGAACCGGAAGAATGAAAAAAAAAAACACTTCATTTATTGAGGATTACCACAACTTACCCGATTTATGGAACAATGGAATTTACAATTATGAAGACATTCGTTGGAGCATTTTAGGGAATAAATACATACCATACAATTGTATGGTATGGCTGTGGTAAAAAAGAAAATAAGGAATCTGCGTTATGCATTTCATTGAGGGCGAAAAAACACAGTAAATAAGGTATGTGCGGAGGCTTTCACGGCCGGAGTCATCATATCTAAGTTATGTGTACTTTCCGGGCATGGAGGCCGTGGTCTAATGGTCGGGTCCCCAAGCGACCATTAGACCACGGCCTCCAAGCCCGGAAAGTAAGCATAACTTAAGGCAGTAAATAAGATTAGCACATCTACCAGGAAATAAGGAAAATGGTTTTCATTTGGCTTATAAGTTTTATTAGCTTTTAAGGTTGTAAAAACATGACGCGCCAAACTAATATTTCCTGAATTGCACCGTTTTAGACGCATGGACTACTAGTTAACAAGCTGCATTGTTGTTTAATGTTGAATCAGTGGAATTGCGCCTTTATAATTATTTAACTTATAGACATTGACTGAAAAAAAGTGACAAGAGTAACTGCGCACACGCAAAAACATTCTAGATTCACTTTTAGATTATCGAATAAGAGTTAAAAAATACAATGCACCTTGTTGTGAAGTTGTCTTATATTGCTATAGATTTTCGAATAAAACAAAATTCGACCGATTTCGTAGTTTAGAAAGAATACAATTGTTCCCACATTAACAATGATTTGGAATACATTGTTTAAACTACATACGAATTTGTGATGAAAATTATAGATCCATTCCCCGAAAATTACAATAAGAAATATTGCTATACTGCGTTTATATGATAAAGATTTACTTTCTGGGATCCCAACCTGTGGAAAATTACGCTAGTCCGTGTATTATCATTTACCGCAACTCATTATGCTTCCACTCAGTATGCGAACTTGAGAATCTCATTCATCTTCTATCATATCAGTGTTACTCATATTAGTTGCCTATTTATTTTGCCATTTACTTATCGTTATCATAACGAAGACTCCAAAATCGTCAAGAATTGACAACATTTAATCTAAGATTTTTCCATGTTTTACTACTTTATACTTTTTTTACCATACAAATCTTTTACACACGTACAGTAGATGAGAGCTTACATAAATAAATATGAATATTGCGAATATATTGCTTCACACAGGTACTTAGTTCAATAGTACCTACTGCATCAAACTACTGGAACAGATATTTTTTCTCTAGCATGTGACGAAGTATGACTGTAGCATTATAATGACATTAGACATTATTATTGTAATGATTATGACAGATCCTGAAAACTAAATTTACTTTGTTATATTTTGTTAATAGTCATTTGCCTTATGTACATTTGATAGATTTTACGATTAGGAAGAGATACATATCGGTTACATTGGTGTTTATTTCTTAAATTCACAATATATTCATGAAATGTCATTCGAAAAAAATGACAGCAGTTTCCACGTCCGCGCGGGTTGGCTATTAGTCGCCAACTAATCTGATTTTTATCATTATCATTTTGTGTTTATATAATCTTATGATAATTTCAATATTTAGAAAATTTAAAATATCCAGCAATGTTAAAAACATTACGAACTACTCAGAAGTACATTAATTTGTTGGATAAAAATACAACATGAGAATGTTTTACGTCTTTAAAAAAAGCAAAGTTTACTGAAATTTTGATTTGCTTATTTTCCAGATTTTGTTAAAAAAAAATTAACCAATCGTACTTTTTTTCAGTACGTTCTCGATAAAACAACCTAAGCCTTCGATATGTCGAAACGAAATGTAAAAAAACGTGAGGATACATCTTCCTTAGAGCTCTAAACTCACCCCTTTTTTCAATATTGAAAAATACGCTCTATTAAAAAACAACCCTGTTACATTATCCGTAATGTTTTTTATTTTTTTTAAATTGCATTCACATTGTAGATGATTGAAGATTCATTTTTTTAGATCACATTGTTTGTAAAGTGCTTCAGTTTTGAATGGCAGGTTCCCAAACAACAGGAAAATCAGCGAAATCACCAAAACAGCGTATATAGTCCTCTTAATAATTACGTAGGATTGTAATTGATAGCGATAGGGAATACGATACAATTTGATACTCCGACAAAGTTTTTTTAGTTAGCCGGGAATCAATCGATAGTCTGAGAATTAATACAATTTTGGTATTATTTCTAGAAGCACAATTTATTTTTGTGTGAGAACATCGAATTTTCTACACGTTATAGTTGAATAATAACTAGTTATTTCAACAGATACACAGCAAAGGATGGACTTTTCATGAGGCTTATTACTGAGCGTCGGCTGGTTTAATGCGATCACTTTACATTTAAGGGCTTGGCACCAAGAATGACGTCACAGTCATTTCCCACGGCATTAAGGTACTATCGCTATATTACCATTAAGTTTAAACCTCTTTTCAATCGCTATCAAGTACGTAGGTACCTAATTCCATATCCGTTCACCGGAGACAACCTTTTCCGTTTCTGTACTAAGTAATTGATAAAAATGTCAATTCGGTGTACTCGTATATTATACCTTCAGTGTGTGGGTATTGTACCTCTATACAATTTATATACCTTGTATTTTTAATGGTAGTATACTTTTATACAATTTATATACCTTGTATATTAGGTGATGTACCTCTATACAATTTATATACCTTGTATATTTAATGTTTTTCCCCGTTTAAATTATTGATTATAGCATACCTGATATTGTAGTTATCTAATGGAAAATTTATTTGCTTACCCGCCAATTAAATTGTGGTTTGATTTCCGCCAAAATTTATACGACAGAAAAAAAGAGTTGAAAAATTTGCACCGCGTTTAAATGTTTTACTAATCACCAGTGGCGTGCAGAGGGATTCTGATGAAGGAGCATGCAAAAAAATGCGATAAAAATGTGCAATTGATAAGCATTTTTTTTCACACTATTTAGATAAATACCTTACGAGACTTAGCACATAAAAACAAATAAGATTAATAATTAGTTTCTGGTAATCGCATTTACGTTGAAAAGTTGGTTACAATTACAATTATTATGAGCAAAAAATAGGCATAGATATAAGCAAGAACAAAAAGGTAAAACGATTAGTCCATTCATAATTCAGCTCTGACCCACAAGCGTGCGCCACAGTAAAATTAAAACATGTAAATTCATTTCGGTCGCCTCACACACCCACACCCAATCTCGCTCACACACTCATCCGTCACACACGTACACCTCTGATATTACAATTTCATGAATTTATTAATACACAAAAGAATGAAAACGAGAAAACAAAAAAAAATCGTAATAATTAATAAATTAAATTAGAGGTGATCGGTAGCCTGGTTGGTAATGAACTCGACTGTTAGTCCAGTGGGCGCGGGTTCAATCCCCGACATACTCCACTTTACAACACAAGCTTTTAAGCTTTCTGTGAAAGATGTACTATTTGGGTTTATTTCGACAAACCCAGATTCCTTTTTTTTTGTACTACAAAATTGTACCTATACTCCAAATTTTCGGGGGAAAACCAGCGGTGGCGCATATCGAACGCGTAATGATTTCCGGATTAAACTTTGTGAATGTATAATAATAATTGAGAAACGTTTACGGTAACAAGGGAAATCACTCATCCATGTATTGTTTCTAGTTGCCCCTCCAGCTATCTGGGAGGGGGAGGGCGGAGGGGGAGAGGGGATGTCGATGATGATACTACAATAAAAACTCAATGAGATCAATTGTACCATAGAATTATGAGTTGGAACAAT
The DNA here is from genome assembly GCA_963576895.1 of Ceraclea dissimilis. Taxonomy (NCBI): domain Eukaryota; kingdom Metazoa; phylum Arthropoda; class Insecta; order Trichoptera; family Leptoceridae; genus Ceraclea; species Ceraclea dissimilis. The sequence continues at coordinate 869,689 of OY756374.1, forward strand.
TATTCACAAAATTTTGAACAAAAGTTTAACATTCTGCCACCAGAGGGCGTTAGTGGTAGGTTTATCTGAAAAATAATACGCTTTTACGCGTTGGCAGGGCCTATGTTTTCAGTATCAGTTTTTATATTACTATCCAAAAATCCCCTGAAGGCTAACCCTGGGTCCACCTTTTAATAATATTTTGCTAGAAGTGCAGGTAAAGAGGTCGCTATTAATGCGCCTGAGCTACCCGGGGATGTGGAGGGCCTTAAACCTTTTTTTTTTTTCTTTTTTCCTTCAATTTATATATCCAAAAAGAAATTTACATTCCTACACTTTTTGTTCTTTATGATTATTTATTTATTTACGCTTTTGGTGAACAAGATACAGAGACATGCAAACATTACTAATATATATCACAATATTTTTTTCACTAGGGAGAGCTTATCGCAGTGCTGCGATCTCTGCCAGCTAACCTCATCTTTACACCTATATGATTTTTTTGTCAAAACCCCCCACTAAGGAGGAATTTTTGGATATTCCTTCCCCAGGGGGTTAAAAATAGGATAAAGAAGTTTAAAGAAATCGCTTATAAATCTGAGAAATAATATAAATTAATAAAAAAAGCGAAAAAATTGTAAGTTCATAGATATTTGGACAAAAATATGCTTATAACAGCTCATCCGTTGTTAAAGTATAAAGGGATGTCTTCAAAAGGACGGAACGTTCTTCGTCAGGAATTCAAAGAAATCAGTTTCTTTACGAAGAACAAAACCATGTTATTCAGTTTACAAAATAACCCAACCGTGGGCGTAAAAAATAAGGCTTTTTTTAGAACGACATCTCGGAAAGAGCTACAGGCGTAGTATTTTCATCCACTGACTTGATAGACAGTTACAAAGGAAAAGAAGGAAGACATTCGATGACAACCCCTCGACGATTTCGTTTGTATATTTTATTTATGAGTGGCACAATGTGAGTGGCACAATCAGGTCTACACCACTGCAGTGGCTCCCAGTGTTGAGCGGCATAGCCCCCCCAGAGCTCCGACGAAACGAAGCAACAAAGAGGGAATGGACGAAGTGCTCCGACAATGCGGCCCTTCCAATACACCAGGACATTCCCAATGAGGACTCACTCCGCCTCGAGTCCCGCCACCCCTCCTGGAAACTTGGGAGGGAGCTCATGGCGAATGATTATAACACAAAAACGGAATGGGGACGTGTATGGAGGGAAAGCGGCGTAGACACTGATGGACTTGTGGGGGACCCTTCGACAATGCCACCTGGTAGCCACCTGCCATGCCGCTTGTGGTGTAACCTGAACAGGATCAGAACGGGACACGGAAGGTGCGGCCTTCTCCTCATATATGGGGCAAAATGGAGCACCCATATTGCCCCTGTGGAGGGGTGGAGTCTGTCACCCACATCACCAGAGAGTGTCCACTCACCAGGTTCAGCGGTACCATCGAGGACATGCACAACCTGTCTCCTGAGGCTCTTCAATACCTGAGCTCCCACGATCTTAAACTCTGACTCTGCCTTCTTGACGCCATACGATAAATATATATATATATTTATCGTATGGCCAACATCACGCCTATATCATTTAACATTCGCCATGTCAAAGTGTAAAAACATGTTAAAAGCGCAGAGTGAACTGCTTGTCAGAGACTTAAATCTATATTTCTTATGTATTGTATTGCTTCGTCGCTAAGAGTTAGGAAGTCTGATGCATTGCCACCGTACGCTCTGAGTGCACACCCAGTAACTATGTGTTGAATGGTCTGCCTGTCGGCTCCGCAATCGCATTCAGGGGACTCTCGCCGTCCACACTTGTGGGAAAAATCTGCGCACCTCCCATGACCAGTTCGGATTCTGTTTAGAGCGTTTGTATATTCATCAATTCATGACCTTACATAGTGACTGCAGGGGACTGAGTCAAAACGTGAAACGTAACGGAAACATTAGCGTTTTACGCGTTGTTGCCATGGTGATATAACGCGTAAAACGCCAAAGTTTTCTTCACATTTTGTGTTTTGACTCAGGCCCCAGATCCAACTTTTAAGGCTCACAGATAACACTGGTCATTGTTAGTCTGATGACCTTCGTTTTGTTAATCTGCCCGTTTATTTTTATGAGAATTTTCTTGTCACACAACACAATACACTGCGTAAATCACTTTTAAATTGAAAAAAAAAGCAGTCAGTTATTTTATTACGACACTCAATTACCATAAAAGCTGATTTGAAAACACAATAATAAAAGAGTACCAAAAACGACAACGACAAAAAAAAGCGTTAATAAAAAACGTTGTGGATTTAAAACAACAAGGGTAATTAAAAATAAGATACTTACACAGAGGTTTACACAAAATGTACCGCTCGTTTGGTTAATAATATTAAAACGTATTTACAGAAAGCTTTTTTTTTAATAATTGCGAAATAACGCGCGATTAATCAGAAATAATCGCCAATTATTTACATCAATCCTGTCGTATTCGACAGAATTATTTTTAAAACACGATATTAAATTTTTATGATCGGATCGGATTAATTCGCCTACTAGTCGACACTCGCGATAATTCACGGAGGGTTGAACCCTTTTATTTTTAGATTGAAAGACTATTTAAAGATAATTGACAAATAAACTAAACACATACTCAAGTAACAAAAAATAATGATAGAATCAAGTAGGTACCTTTCCTTACAATGATGATATTGGAGTAAATTTTGAGTTTTTTTTTTTTTCAATTTCAATTTATTTAACAAATATTATCATACATTAGATTATAAATTACACATACATATACAATTCAACACTAAATAATTGTTATGCATGCCCCCAGACAGCATACATGAGCTGGTATGAGGGGGTCAACCATAATTTATATAATTCACAGTTTTATAAAGTATTTAACACAAACAACACATATCAATCTATCACACACTGCACCTCATAATTATTTTTACTACACAGTACACACACCATAAATAAATACAATTTACTTTCGCCTGTCCAATGTTAGTTTCTTCAATGCTCTGGCAAAAGGCTTTATCTGCATTATGCCTTTAATTTCATTTGGTAAGGAGTTGTACACTAAGGAGGACGAATACAGGAATCCAAGTCTGGCTCTGTCAGTTCTGGGGTTCTCAGGCCTAATGTGATCTCTTTGACGTGTGTAACGGGAATGTACACTACTATTTGGCACTAAACGTATGTGCGTTTTAATTTGCCCCGTTTTTATTCGATGCAGCATCTTCACTTTCTCAATGTTAATTATCTCGTCTAAGTTCAAAGATTCGGTAATCTTATACAATTCCAGAGTTCTCGTGAATCTGTTTAAATTATGTACTGCCTTCAGTGCCTTATTCATTGCTCTGCCCACAGTTTCTCTTAGTTGCAGACTACACTGTGACCAGACTACTATGCCATAAGTAATGTGTGGTATGATGAACGCATTATATATAGTTTTTTTCGTAACAGTGTCACATAAGTCTGTTCTTCTTAATGCTCCAATCATAGGACCTAGCTTTTTCAGTATGGAATCCACATGTTCCGACCATGTCAAGTCCTCGTCCATCTTTACACCCAGATATTTAATGCAATCCGCTTGTTTAATTTTGCATCTATTTATGATAATATTAATATCAATGCTAGGTTTATTTTTCTGCTTCATTATCATGTATCTCGTTTTATCTGCATTGATAGTGAGAGAGTTGGTGTAAAGCCATGAAACATAGTTATCAATATCCTCATTAATTGTCTTCTGCAATGCTTCCCCAGAGCTGTCACTATAAATAATAACAGTATCATCTGCATAAATAAAGTATCTCCCTTTTATATTACAAAAGCGCAGACTATCTATGTACAATAAGTACAGCAAAGGGCCAAGGATTGAACCTTGCGGCACTCCGATACCGACAGGAAATTCCCCACTAGAATAATTGCCATTATTTACCATGGCTCTTCTATTGTCTAAATAGCTGTCAATCAGATTCAATACTTTTCCTCTAAAACCCAAGCCGTGTAGTGCATTGTGTAATATGGTATGATTCACCGTGTCGAAAGCCTTGGACAAATCGACAAATACTGGCACCACGTATTTACCTTTATCCAGCTCAGCGTTAATATAGTTCATGACATCAATTAAAGCTATAGATGTGTTACTTCCGCTCTGGAAACCATACTGTTGTGGGTCAAAGCCTCCAATCTTTGTTACATAATTAACAAATCGTTTATGTTTCGAAGTTATTCGGTAATTTTCGATAAAACGTTTATGTTTCGAAGGTCCAGAAAACCACTGAGACTTTGAAGAAGGCTAAGTTTGGCTCAAAAGATCTCAAAAATGATCTCTAATATCACCCCTATCTAGTGACAAAATTATTTAACAGGGTTCTTAACCATTGTGGTTAAACACTTTTCCCATCACTAACCTTGTAGTGTAGATACATTTATGTGTAATATATCTGGTTGTCTAGTAGAAATACACACTAGAGATATTTGGGTATAATATATGACTAAGACATTTGGAGTAACTTAATTATTTCTGTCATACTCGTACGTGGTCTGCTCGGTGAAGTGTGGCTGCTGTCAAATTACAAAGTGGTATAATACTACATAGAAACTATTACCGACAATAATCCTTTTCGGTATAATGCGGTTAGCGGTGAATTCGTTAACGGTATAATATCGTGTATAACAGTATTGAAACTATTTTCACAGCAGAAAAGATTATTTTGTAAAGCGATTGTAAAAATATTATTGATGTTATCCGGGCTATAAGGCCGTGGTCTGTTGGGAGCATAGTTTCCCAACGTTCCGGGCAATGTTCTGGTGGACGACATTATTACCAGGCGAGTGTGGCCTGTTAGTTTATGTGTGCAGTGATGAACTATCATCTATAATTCCCTAATGATATCTACCACAACGTTGGACGAAACGTTGAGAAATAACGCTCACAATAGACCACGGCCTCTAAGCCCGGATAATACTCATACTACTAATTCTAAAATTCCTGGAATTCGTAGAAAATTCAACACATGAACTAAAAACTCCATGATGATATCCACTACATAGTTGGATAAAACATTGAGAAAACACGCTTACAATATAATAGACCACGGCCTTGTAGCCCGGATAATACTCATACTATTGTTATAGGTCGGGAAAGTTTACGTTCTGATACAATTCTAAAAATATTTAGTACCTACTGTTTCTAGCTAAACAAAATCATTACCAAAATTTATAATTTGCCAGAAGAGCTTGAATGATAATAGGAATTCACAATCCTGCAACCTTCAAAGAATTAAGGAATGAAGCAACCTTTACAAATATTCATGAGGAAAATGATTTTAATAGATATACTTTAATGAAAAACAAATACCTATTATATAAAATGAATACGCACAGATTAATGAGTATAAAGCATTATATGGGAAATGCTAATTGGGAGTATGTATACTCAGAAGAAACTATGACAACACAATTCTGGATGTGAAATCAATGTAACAAAATACGTGGTATCCGTGCTTTATTATTTTTGAAGAAAACTCTTGCGGGTCCTAAGTATGAGTGTAATTTTGATAATTGTAACGCAGGCTCTGTAAAAGTTTGCTTACACGAGCAACTAAATTGCACCACTCCATTCCGGGAAATTCTGGTCGAAAATGCGTTAGGAAAACATTACGCAATTTCCGGCAACATAGAGAAACTTTTGCAATATACCTACCAACTATTTTGCAATATTTCTTCATATCGGCGACTTGAATTGCTGAATTTCAATCGGTTTGGAAAATTTAGTTAATTTTCTGTCTCATTTGCTCTCGTCGTTGTGAATATTGCCGAAATAGTTGCTCGATACCGCTCCATCAATTGTTTTATATGAATAAAGAGCCCCACAGCAACTGGGATCAGGCAAGGGGACAGTCTCAGCCCATTCCTATTCAATTTGACACAGTTAGGGCAAAGAACCTGCTTCGAACGTCTGAAATGAGAATTCTAAGAGTAAAAGCAGGAAGAACTCTCAGAGACAGGGTGAGATACACGGAAATTGGAGAGACCTGTCAGACGGAAGATATCGTGACATGGGGTAGGAAAAGGTGACGATATTGGAGAGACAACGTGGACAGGACGGATGAGGGCAGAATACCCCACATCGTTGCCCATAATACACCCGTGTAAAAACGACAGCCAGGCAGACCGCAAAAAAGGTGGAAGGATAGTTGGTGTTCCACATCCCAAGAGGAAGGTATCCGTTCTTAACAGATGAATGATCTAGAACAATATGAAGAAGAAGAACAGTCGCCGAGCAATTATAGCTTGAAAAATTTCCGCGTAGGAGCTTTTTATTGTCAATATATTTTCATGTTTTTCAGGCAGGCCTTTATATAAACACTAGTAAATCATTATAAAACAATGGCTGGCGGTATCTAATATTCACCTACCTCGAGAAATTCTAATCCGAAAACAATGGGAGCCTTATGTAGGTGGCAAGTTCAGGCTGTGGTATGAGAGTTTACAGAGGGAAGCGAGATGAAAGGGAAGGCTTTTCTTATATTGATGGAGTGATAGGGATGGCAGGAAAGTTGCAAAGCATCGAAACATCGAATTATATTTATCCACCCCTCTTAGTCGCGGGATAGAAATAGAGGACAAGATGTTACACTGCCCTATCCTTGATTTCCGTCGCATTCATGGAATTTTTGATACACGACCTCCGATTTCGCTTTTATTCAAAACGCGTCCGTCCTCTAGGATCCGATCGTCATGATCGATCATGGGAAATTATGTCTTAGCATGCCCTGTACTTATAAAAAATAATTAATCCAAAATATTCTTTATTCCAATCGTCCACAGTCCCCTCTTTATATTTCAGTGTCCACTGTTCATATCAGCCTTTTCTTTTCATTGTGATCGTTATGATTTGCTTCTTGAGTAATTTGGGTTTGACCGACTCCTAAATATCAAATAACATACGTAATCGTCAACAAAATCTAGTGGAAATTGATGAAAACGCGTAAAAATATTCACCAAATCCACAGAAACACATTTATTAGATATAACTCCCCGAGACAGGCCTAGTGTATTTGTTGTAATAAGCATTTTATTTATTTATTTATTTATTATTGTAATTGCTTTATTTTTTCTCCTCGTTAATATACTTTGAAAATAAACGATTTTAAGGAAGACATGTTTGTTCAGATTAATATTCACAAGGGTGTAGGCAATTCGATGATCTGGGGGGGGGTACTCTGTAAGCTTTCTCACCCAAAACACGCAGATAAAATGTTTATGAAAAATGACCCTTACGGCGATATACATAAGGGCCTTCTTCGTGTGCATTTTATCTGCGTGTTACGGGTGAGAAACCTTTAGAAAGTTTCACCCCTGATATAGAAAGGAAATTGTAATCAATTCGATTGAATATAGCATCGATATCGTTGTATCGTTTGAGTCTCTACGTAGGTAGCGAAGTTTATAAGATAAACGGAACAAGAAGACAAAGTGAAGAGCTTGTGGGTTCGGATGGGAAATATTTGTCAATGACGTTCGTTAGAACGCTGAGCACCACTCCACCCTTATGATGCTAATATTTTATACGAGAAATCTCTATTTTATCAAATTTTGATGGAACAATTGCTTATAAAATTCACAAATAAATTCATCAACTTACATAATTTTGGTGGAAATCGGGAAAAAAATATAACACTTTTTCTGTGGCAACTTTTGTAAGTTGTACAAATATGGCCTGAATTTTAAACAACACGCTGGATTTCAATAACTTCTTAGGTGGATAATAGCGGAGATATGAGCCACTTATCATTAGTTTTCATACCCTCGTTTTCACCAACTTTTACCTAAGAAGGAGACCCCTAAGAAATTTCCATACAAAAACAGAGATAATATTCTATTTTTTGACACGCAGGCCTACCAACCACACCCTAATTCCATACAAAATGCAACACGCAATTCACCTACGTTAGGTGCCCAAATATCTCTAAATAAATTGTGACTTGCATCAATTTTTGACCTTATTTATTGTATTCAATGATTTGCTTCAATTTTCTGCCTGACTTCCATAATTTGACTAAACATTGTTTTGACTGCATATTGCTACTGATTACCTTGACTTTATTTTGTTTTTCTGTTTTTGTTTCTCTTTTTTTGCACTGACTGTTGTACTCTCATTATAATATTGTTTTATCTGCATTGACTAGTTGTGTACACATGTAATAGGGCATCGCTTGGACTTAATCTGTGTTGTTTTTTGTTTGATTTGTGTTTACATGTGGGTGATGTCTGTTTGTGTGCCATGAATGAATGAATGAATAAATGAATAAATCTCTGCCCAGGCTAGGTGAGTTGCGTGTTGCATTTTGTATGGAATTAGGGTGTGGTTGGTAGGCCTGCGTGTCAATAAATAGAATATTATCTCTGTTTTTGTATGGAAATTTCTACGGGGTCTCCTTCTTAGGTAAAAGTTGGTGAAAACGGGGGATAGAAAATTTGTGCTAGGTGGCTCCTATGTATATCCGCTATTCGTCACCTAAAAAGTATGTGAACTCCAGCATCATGCCTTCAGCTGCGGTCGAAACTTGTTTGGTTAACACGACTTTTTATTAACACAATATTGCGTAACATAATAAAGAGCCAGCAAAATGTTTTGAATGGTTATCGATAGAAGTCGAAGTTTATAGAAGTCGCGGGTTTAGGAGCGTGGGTTTAATTTGTACATTTTGATTTATAAATTGAATTGGTTAATAATCGTATTGTAGTACAAAATGATATTAAGTAGAATAGAAAATACTACGCTAAAAAAAACATTAATTTATCTACCGTAAGAATAAACGTAGAATAATATTATTGCCCAGCGTACCGCATCTTTCAAATGGCGGTGGGCAGATCACAAGGATAGAGAACCACGGGATTAGTGGTCGAAGAGGGTCTTAACCTGGAAACCTAGAACCACTACCAGGAGCGTACGAAGATCACCACTACAATGGAGAGATGACCTAGTCAAGTACGTTGGTGTCAACTAGATACACAGAGAGAGCCAGAGCCCAAGATAGAGCGCTGTGGAAGCAGATGGAGGAAGTCTTCGTTCAGGAGGGGACGGGAGTGGACTGATAAGAAGAAGAAACGTTCAATAATTATACGTGTAAGAATAGGGACTAGCGATCTGGGGCCTGAGTCAAAACACGAAACGTGACGGAAAAGTTAGCGTTTTACGCGTTGTTTCTATTGTGATACTCTTAAAACAATGATATCACCATGGCAACAACGCGTAAAACACTAACGTTTGCGTCACGTTTTGCGGTTTGTCTCAGGCCTCTGTTGTCACTGCCTACGCCATAAAACCGAGTTATTTTGACGCGTTACAGCTGGTTTATTCATAAAGAAGCGATACAACAATACTGTGTTGAGAGCTGCGTAGAATAAATTATGATTGTTTCTAATCTTATTATTTATTCATTCATCTGAATGTGTATGCAAATTACCTTAAGTACAATAATTACAACAATGGATTTTCAACGTACCTTACCAGATTAATTTTATCTCGACTATAATACTGTTGGTAAAATTTCATATCAACACTCAAGAAAAAAAAATCCGATAGGTGAACATTATTTTCAAATATGGTATCAGGAATACCAGACATGTTCTTCCTTTTTATTGCAAATCGTCTAGCACGTCCTATGGGCTCAATTCGCCATTAATTAGGATACAGAGACTTGCTAACGAACATGCCAACAGATTTGACGTGTGCACTGAAACGGAAAATGAATGCTTTTTTTCTGGGGTTGAAGGAACATTATGCTTAGCATTTTGTTTCTTATTATCTGTCTGTCATTCTTCGGTTTAAATGGTTTATCTTATTTTACTTTTACTTTACTTATGTGTGTTATCATGTGGGTATATAATATGTATATTTTCTTTCTTTCATAACTTTGTTGTATTGTTAATTTTAATTAATATCGATATTGTTAACTTTGATTATTGTATCATATTTTGTGTAAAAGGCTCACGCCATTGATATGAATAAATAAATAGATGAATAAATTGATCAACTGGTATCATTACATTTCTTTCTATGTACCAAGTACCTTTTTTCTCTTGAAATATGTTAGATTCGTTCAGCTTCTTTCTCGCCGGCTGCCGCTCAGATAAGACACACATGAAAAATAGAACAAAAATGTGGGCTTGTCTGGGCGGTAATTGAAAGTGTAAAATAAAAAAACAAAGTGCTGATAATAATAAAAAAATGTAAAAAAGGTATGGGTTATCCACCTACAAAATATTCGGTCATCGAGACAGCCTATCTTTAAACGAGAACTAGTGTTGAAAAGTGGAGATATAAAAGGGTTAATAAGAAGATGGAGAGTTGGATCAATTAGGCGACAAAGGGTTAAGTGTAGGTTGAAAGGGTTCGATTAAACATAAGCACCGTATATTATGTACCTACATTGTTATATGAGAATTATATACTTAATGTATTGTGTGAGGCAATCCACTTTGAACTGGTGATTTATGCTTATGGTGTCTTTTCTACTTCATTCATTTCACCCTTACATATTCCTTTTTGAGAACGTATGTGGCTGCAAAGTTGTTTGATTCAGAATGATGTATGTTATGTCACTTTAGTATGGTTATTGTATACGATTATTTGGGTGGGAGTCGAACCCTGTATCGTTGTCTTTGAAGAGATGATTCTCACCGATGACTGGTCCTAAATCCATTAGATGCCCATTGCCCTTCTTGCACTGTACATCAATAATTATTGATATGCCTACATAATCGTTAAAATAAGTAAGAACTCGTATTTTTTATTGAAAACAGGAATTTATGGCCTCACATCCTAGAACTACTTTTCGCAGTCTTCCAAACGACACCAAACACGTGCTTCCTACCAAGAATTATATGTCATACGATACCACATATGGCCTCACGCGATCCTTGGATCCTCCTGAAACGCCTTATAACTTTTTTGTCTCTGGAGAAAGATGATATATTTTTGCACAGAATCGTATTGTCACCTAGTTTACGTACACTTGCAAAGTTTCAGAGGTCTCTAAGTAGTAGGGAAGTGGTCGAAAAATCCATTGTAAGATTTGCGCACAAACCAAAAAAAAACAAATAAACTCCATAGTGAAGTTAAATAAAATCTTGTAAAAACAGGGCGTATTTTGAGTGAAAGTAATCGTAGAATGTGTATGAGGAATTGCATGATAGTGACGGAAGCCCGAAGTGTGTGTAAGGATAAGAAAGTCTAGCGATCCGTTATCTCTGCCTACCCCGCAAGGGAGGTGGCGTGAGGGTGTAGTATAGTATAAAAACAGGATTTGTGCTTCGCAGATATTCAAACAACTAGGTAAGTTTTACGATTATGAAAATAAGGGTCTGTATTCGGAACCAGAAACAAACGGACTGATTCAAACAGAGCGACGGAAATGGAACATAAATTTTATTGAAGGAATTAGCTTGATGATTATTTAACTAAGGTATTTTCTATACCTGGATATTATGTAAGTATTTTTCATTAAGCTAATGGGGACCGTACAATGGGCTTTGGGGTGGGCGGAGATCCTTATTAAAAGAAGATTTAAACACAAGTACAATGGCAATTTATATTATTGTTTTATTATTAGCACAGGTACTGTTACCGAGTACCTGGCTAGTCCGTAATAATAATAAGGTGAGAGCGAGTTTTTTTCGCGAATTTTATGCTTTTTACGCGAATAACGAGAAATGTGAACATTATCATCTTCGGTGGCATTTAATTGGAGAGTCGACATGAGATGTTTTTCTTTTTTGTATGATGATGTATTCATGTTTTGTTGATGTCTCTGTCTAAATCCAAGAGTGGAGAGACTAGGTCTGGAGAAGGAGAAAATGTATTAGAAGCTATAATAATCTACTGTCACCGCTACCTTGCCATTTCTCTCTTTCTCTAGCCATGCTGTAGGATTAATACATACATAAAACATTATAGGCGAGGTTGCCGTCACAGTTGCTAAGGAAATGTATGGAATAACAGTGCCTTAACAACGAGTATGATGAACCACGTATTATATTCTGTTAGGAGATATGACAGGAGTGGTGGTCCTATTCGATCATTATGCTATGTTGCCAACTGTTACAGCACGGCTAGAGTACTTACTACGCGGGAGGCGGTGCTACTCTCCATTTTGTCGAAATAAATGCATGAAAAAAACACCAGTTTTCGCAAATTTAACACCAGTTTTTTCCAAAAAATAACACCGTGGATTTACAGTTTTCACAATACCTGATGACGTTTTGTAAAATGTCCTGTAAAAAGCACTTTACCTTAACCATTACAATTCTAACTATCTATCTATCTATCTATACCCTCACGCCACATCCCTTGCAGGGTAGGCAGAGAGGACAGAGCGCCAGACAGCCCTATCCTTACACACACTCCTAGCTTCCGTCACATTCATGCAATTAGTCATACACGCTCTCCGATTCCTTTTACTCAAAACGCGTCCATCCTTGAGGATCTGGTCGACATGATCGGACCAGGTCAGTCTCGGACGGCCGCGCTTTCTCACCCCTCTTCGCTCATTCAGATATATCTTTTTTGTCATCCTGTCATCATTCATTCTCTCGACATGCCCAAACCATCTTAGTTTGTTTACTTTCATTCTTGTCACTACACCAGTCTTGCAGTCACTCATTTCCCTAATAACCTCATTCCTTATCTTATCTCTCAGCGTTTTCCCGCACATTCTTCTTAATGACCTCATTTCTACTGCATTCAACCCTGATTCATCCTTCTTCATCCACGTCCACGTCTCACTAGCATACATCAGGGTCGGCACCAAGACAGCATTGTGCACTAGCACTTTTGCTTTCATAGACACATTGCTACTACTAACAATCGGACCGAGCGCACCATTCGTCCTAGTACCGGCCAGCTTCCTTCTTTCAATGTCTCCATCACAGCGTCCATCTCTAGTAAACAAACTTCCCAAATATACATACTCATTCACTTGCTCCAGACAGTCATTACCAACCTTTATCACACAATTTGTCCTTATTTCCTCTCTTTCGAACACTAATACTTTCGTTTTATTTACATTCATTTTCATACCATTCATATCGCAGCTTTCGTACACACAGGATACTATCCGTTGTAACTCACATTCATCATCAGCCATCAACACTAAATCATCTGCAAACATTAACGCACATACTTTCACTCCATTTAGGTCCACACCAACATTCAGCTCATTCAGAGGACGCATGCAGTAGTCGAAGAACAGGTTGAACAACCAAGGCGACATGACGCAACCCTGTTTAACCCCTTTTGTGAGAGTGAACCACTGCGACAACGCAGCATTCACCCTGACACAAGCAGAGCTCTCCGTATATAGAGACGCGATTGCGCCAATCAGTCGGTCGCTCACCCCATATTCCGACAGTACACGCCACAGTCTTTCTCGGTCCACACGATCGTATGCCTTCTCCAGATCCACGAACGCGCAGAAGAGCCTCTGGTGTTTAGCCAGAAGCTTCTCCACGACCATCCGTAGGGAGAAGATCTGATCGGTGCACCCCCTGCCACTCATGAAAGCACCCTGCACATCCCATACTTTACTTTCAGTCACTTTTCTTACTCTTTCAATCAATACCTTTCCATACAGTTTGCCCACAGAGCTCAGCAAACTGATAGCCAGATAACTGCCGCATTCCAACCTTGAGCCTTTCCCCTTGTACAAAGGGCAGATGACTGCCCTCCTCCAATCCTCAGGAGTGCAGCCACTCTCCCAGCACAAGTTGAAGAGCCTCAGGCACCACTCGAGAATCTTCGGGCCACCTTGCTTGATGAACTCTATGGCCACACAGTCATGTCCCGCAGCTTTACCATTCTTTGCTTTTTTCAATGCAAGCACAACTTCATTCATACGTATTTCCTCGTCGTCAGCAATATTTACATTCATACTATCTGCAACATTCGTCTGGTTTGTACTAGTACCACTTTCATACAATTCTTCGAAGTATTCTTTCCATCTTTCAACAACTTCTTCTCCATTCATCACTAAATCACCATTCTTATCTTTGATGCAATTCATACTGTTTTTCTCACTTCCAGATCGCTTTCTTTTTACTTCCTTCCAGAATATTTTCAAATTCTCCTCGGCGTTCCTCGATAATTTCATACATTCCTCTTCCTCAAGTTTTCTCTTTTTCTGGCAAACCATTTCTTTCACTTCTTTCCTACACGCTTTATATATATTCTCCTTTCTTTCTTTCTCACCTCCATCATCTGGTTTCGCACCAAGCACATCATTCCACGCTTTCTTTTTCCTCACTACAGCATCCTTCACCTCATCATCCCACCACGCATCACCTTTTTTCCTTCCTACCAACGCTTCTCCACATACTTCTCTTGCACTATTTACTAGCACCTCCTTCATAACATTCCATAGTTCACTCGTCGAGCGTTCCTCATCATCATGTACTTCTAGCCTTTCGTTAGTTAGTCTTTCATATTCATCCCTAACATTCGTCTCTTTCAGTTTTTCGACCCTGATTCTCCGGACAGGCTCCAACTTCCGAGCCCTCGAGCGCCAACCGGAGAAAAGATCAATCCTTGTTATCACAAGGAAGTGATCCGTCCACAGTCCGGCGCCCCGAAATGCCCGGGTGTCCTTTGTCGCCTTCCGGAGCTCAGAGTCCACACATACAAAGTCAATCATCGACCTTTCAATACGATCAACTCTCTCTCTTTGCCAAGTGTACTGGTGGATCTCCTTGTGTGCGAAGAATGTGTTCGCCACAAAGAGATCCAACTCCAAACATACTTCTAACACTCTTTTCCCGTTATCATTCACCCTATCATCGCCATGCAATCCCAACACTCTCTCAAAATTCTTCCTTCTGACACCGACCCAACCATTCAGATCACCTGCCAATATTACTTTTTCATTCGCTCTTCTTTTATCCGCTGTCTCCCGCACTAAGTTCCAAAATTCATCCTTCTCATCATCCATGGCATCATTCCATGGACCGTAACCTATAATAAGGAACAGCCTGGTCATGCCTACCTTGAAACGAATCCAGATGAGTCTCGGTCCTACCAGTCCATACCCATTACGCTTCACCATACATTCAGTCATTCTTTTTGATAATATAGCACCCACTCCCTGACGTCCATGTTCATTTTCAGGCACTCCAGACCACATCTCTGCCATTCCATTCACCACATCACAATCTCTATCCTTTCTTTTCGTCTCAACAATTCTAACGACTGTTTAAAATCCCTTCTTTTGTGATGTGTCTCGCTAATTAGAAATTTATAAGAAATGTTTATCTTAAGTTGGCCGTGGGCTAAAATGGAAATAGAGCATTGCATGGGCGTCGCCAGCCTCGGAGCTAGGGGGGCGAGGGGCAAAAAAATCTTTAAAAAATCATATAACATAAAAAAATAGATTTGACTAGAAGTGCGGGTAAAGAGGTCGCTATTAATGCACCTGAGCTACCCGAGGATGTGGAGGGCCTTGAGCCCGCGGGATTTTTCCTTCAATAGCATGGAAACGCGTAAATAGCGCCGCAGTCGAATTTTTTTTGTGAGAAATAGAGAGAAAAGTCGTGATGTGGTTTCATTATTTGAACATGAATATAATACCTACTTTGCACAATAATATGTATGAAAAATGTTTAATATAAAAAAGTAATAGAAAATAGCGCCGCAGGCAATTTTTCTCATGAAATTGATTGATTTTCATACAGATTTTAGAAAAATTATGATACGATGAAAAATGTGTGGTAGTAGGTAATGTGATTTTTTGTGAGATTTTGTCATTTAGTATTTAAAAAATATATACCGATTTCAATCTCTAGGGGGGAAGCTGGCCCCTCTGCCCCCCCCTCTCTTTGCGACGCCCATGGAGCACTGACTCAACACTCATTCCATTGTGTAAATGTTTTTCTAAAGCCTTTGCGATTAATAAACCATTTGAAAGTAAAAATTTCAAAGACATTTAAAATAACAATGTTATTATCGTTTCTTTCAGGAAGCAAATACTAATCTTTCAGGTTATTCAAATGAAAAGATTATTATTCTTTTGCTACCCACACAGATCTTTCAGGAACATGAATTAATTAGGTATTAGACCACTAAAGTTATTTTGAACTTTTCATTTAACACACCGACGCTTTTTTTCAATTTTTTTCCATGAGGTGACGTCAAGGGCAATAGAATATTTGAGAAATATTGACGCGGAACTTTGACTCTCAGGTACGCTGTACAATGCTCGCTCACATGCGAGAGGAGGAGAAGTATAAATGTGATATTTTGACCCTATTTATTTATTTATTCAGCTTTGGAATACAAATAGACATCACACATATAAACACAGTACATATTAACACAAAAAAGTCTAATCTTAATTGATGCCCTACTTATATGTATTCACATTTATGTCAGCAAAATTTTGTCCACTTAAATTACAATCTACACTACTAAACGAACTACAAAATATAAAATTTAAGATGTCAAGGTCACAAGTGTCTCCAGATATACCGTTACACATATGTATGCCTCGGCGTTCCCACTGATAAAAAATTGTTAGTCTAGGAAGAGCATAGGTATTCAAACTACCATATAATACGAAGTTATATCAATTTTTCTCTTCTTCTTCTTTGCCCTCGCCTTGTCCCATTTATTTGGGGTCGGCTCTCCTCGTTATTCTGTCCCCCACACGAAGCCTCGAATTTATGTCAGTTTTTATTGAATAAAATTATTAAAAAATATTGAAACACTTCTTAAAACTTACTGCTTCCTCCACAATAATGCAATTTGTCATATCGACTCTACCATTAATTCTACTCAAAACAGATTAGTATCGCCCTTTAGTATCTGGTTGACATGGTGAATCCAAGCGGTTCTTGTATGGCCAGATTTTCCTACAACCCTTTAATTTGCCATGTACATTTTCTTCGTCATCACTTAATCACTTGTCCTCTCCAAATGTCTTTTTTTTTCAAGATCCTCTGTTGGTAACGCTCTTAACTGTCAATCGTGTGAACGCGCGTTCCAGACTCGATGGCGACATACTCCACTTCACAACATAAACTCACTGTGAAGCGTACATCAAGAACCCAATATCGAAATGAACCTAGATTCATTTCACTTTGAAAATTTTATATACGAGTAGATCTAATAATGACATCATTACTTGATTATTTAGAAAATCATGCTTTTATATTTTTGTGAGACCATCGGAATTTTCTACATGTCGTAGTTGAATATAACAAGTAGTTATATCTCAACAGATACACGGCAAATGATGGACCTTCCATCAGGCTTAAGTGATGACATTAAGCCAGCCGACGATCAGTCATAAGCCTGATGGAAGGTCCATTCTTTGCCGTGTATCTGTTGAGATATAACTACATCATTACTTATTCAAGAGATGACAAAATAAATAGAAAAAATAAATATATTTTTATGACATTCTGAAATGTATAGTAATACCATCATATTTATTAAATACAAGTGCTTGTAATAAAATAAACCGTTTACGATACAATAAAATAACATATGTCCATATTTTGGTAACATTATGTGAAGCGAAACACAATAAATATGCGATAAATTCCTAAAATATGTACCAGTAATACTAACATAATCCAAGCATCACATAGCCGGGGGATATTTATCTAATAGCTGGTGTAGCTATGAAATAATATTATACAAACGTATTATAATATGTGATATCGGCTTAACTTGATTTCAGGCCGAACTAGTTTGTCCTAGGCCAAATCGGTCTATCCTACGCGTGTCAGGATATACCAGGTTTAGCCCCAGATGATCTAGTTTGGCCTAGGTCTAGGCTAAACTAGTTGAATCGTTGCAATCAACAAACTAAAACAGGGCTACTTAAATTAGTTTCAATAAGTTTTTGAAGTCAGCTTTTATTTCTGGTGATTCCGATGTTATTGGTAGACCATTTTTTTTTTTGAAATTTTAGGTTCAAAACCAAATGTAGCTTTGTAAGACGATTGTTTTACGCCCAAATAGTAGTCCTTTTTTTCATAAATTGGTCTTCTTCTTCTTTTCGTGTCGGTCAACATATAATTACATACCTTCTGACAACATTGACTTCTGACCTTCTGTCAACATGTAATTACATACCTTCTGACATGTTTATTATTTAAGGTTTTTGCAAAGGTTTTGTCATTTGCAAGGATATGCCAGTTTAGCCTAGGCCAAAATAGTTAAACGTAAAGTATTAAGGCCAAACTAGTATATCCTCATACACGTAGGGTAAACCCATTTGGCCTAGGACAAACTACTTTGGCCTGGAATCGGGTTTGGCTGGTAACGTGTGCTCACAAAATAATATTAATTAGGTATATTATGGCTAATAAACTGAAAGTGCGGCTATATTTAATACCTATGCTAGAATTAGGATATTTAGGAATATTATATTTTGACACGCGGAAATAATATTATAATGTACTTAACTAATTGGTCGTAGAACAGAGAACTGTTTTCTGTAGTCGGGAAGAACAGAGTAGGTAAAAAAAGTAAAAAAAGATTTTATGACTTCACATATCAGAACTTAGAGACCTCGAAATGGGAACAGGGGGGGTACTTTGTAAGCTTTCTCACCCAAAACACGCAGATAAAATGTTTATGGAAAATTACCCTTACGGCGATATACATAAGGGCGTTTTTCGTGTGCATTTTATCTGCGTGTTTCGGGTGAGAAACCTTTAGAAAGTTTCACCCCAGAAGTGTGGGACAGCCACAGCTGAGATGGAGAGAAGACCTGGTCCGACATGTCGGCGTAACCTGGATGCAGTCAGAACAACATGGAGGCAAATGGAAGAGGCCTATGTTCAGGAGTGGACGGGGATAGGCTGATGAAGAAGAAGATCCTAGAACTTCGCGGTCTTCCAAACGATACCAAACACGCCATTCCGAGGCGGTTGGATTCCTTCATTTCAATGGCGCTTCAAATGACACATTCAAATTTTGTAAAAAGATAATTTATGAGTTCTACTCGTGAAGCACTTTCGCGAGATACCAAACACGGCGGTATGCGGTGACTAGATCCTCTCGATCGCTCGGTGTGTGTCGAGGTTGGATTTGGACAAAATCTGACTTACGATCTGGATTTCTTTTCCAACGCCCTTTCATACAATACCACACATAATCCCACACGATTCATGGATCCTCTGAAACGCTTTACATCTTTTTTGTCTCTGGAGAAAGCTGATCCATTTTTGATCAGAATCGTATTATCACTGACTTTACGTACGTTTGTAGAGTTTCAGGTCTCTAAGTAATCAGAAAGTGGTTGAAAAACAAATTACTTACAAGATTTGCGCACAGACAAAATATAAAGTAATAAAAAAAACTAGCAAAAACACCACAGGGAAGTATTCCTACAACAGTGTAGAAGAATTCAGGACGAACATTGTCGGGCTTACAACAGACCTCGGCTGGATTAAATGATCACTTTACACTCGAGAAGTCGTAAGCCCGACAATGTTCATCTTGAATTCTTCTACACTGTGACATACACCTAGTAGTAAATACCTAGATGACAAAAAAAATATTATTTCGTTTAACTTTTAAAATTACTATCACTTCAAAAATAATGTTTGTAACAGCCCCAGGTATGCATGACATCGGTACTTTTTATTGTTTAGAAGTCAGACGGGTAGATGTATTGTTTTAGGGGTCCTAATTGTCTGACAACTTTCTAAGAATTTTCCATTAGGCTAACAACACGATCAGGTACATATAACGGTATAGGGGTCTATTGTAATATTTGGGGTTCATTGTTTAAATAATTGGTTTCAGGGTAGATATGTAAGTGCATACAGATAAGAATAGTCTTCAGGTAAGATCCTTGCATGGTTGTTTTTTTTAGTCTTCCTTGAGCACAGAACACATATACTGTCCTTGAGCTCTTGCCACAGTCAGTCGAATTAAAATTGTAATCGCGAAGTCAAAAGAATGGACATTTAATTCTGTATCCAAGCCTCGCCTCGGCGAGCGTGTACTTATTCTGTGTGCATATTGTTTCATTGCGTAATTCGTCACATCGCAGAGACTGTGTTTATTGTATTGAGTGAACGAACTGAATTGTTAATTAATTCATTGAGTGCGCAAACTATTATTACTCATTACCTAATTCAGTGAGTGTCGAACTGTTAATAATTATTACATATTACTACAATTGCCTAATATCGTAGTTGTTGATTTAACGAACTTTTAATAATTGTTTTTAATTGCTGCCACAAATGTACGTGCTTACGCAATCTTATACCGTACACGAGGACTTATGTACCATCATCACGTGAGGACAGCGTTCTCACGACCACCACAGGGAGAGCTACAAAGCCTTCCTCTCATCATCACAGGGAGGGCTCCTATGCCCCCCCTCACCTCATCATCACCGAGACCTGGGCAGGCCTTGTGCCCTGTCATCACCGTAGAACATCGGTAGGGCTGCGCAGTGCGCGCCTGCCATCACCGAGGGATTACGTTGTGTCATATTCGCGTTGCGCTCGTAAAGTGTTGTGTGTGACGGTTAGTTTTAAGGTGTAGTGTTTATATAGAATCATTAGCGTAAGTACCTAGTTATAAGTTTTTTTTTGATTTAAAAATATATGTATAAAATTGCTTTGATTTGTTTTCACTCCTCCAAAACAAACAGCCCTCAGGTAGCACAGAAAAAGTAGTTAGTTATTGACACTGGGAACTGAACCGAGGACCAGGTTCTTTCCCCAAGCCTCAAGCTCCCTGTCAACTGTTATACTACGGAATGTAGAAAAAATCCAACGCTTTACAAAAATAAAATTTGTAAATCAAAATAATTCAAGCACCACAGTGAAATTAAGTAAAATCTTGTAATAAAAATAGTACCTACGTAATACAGCTTTGTATAGTGACAGGTTTCTTTTCTTATCTATTCGTAGGTGCGAAAAACTATCAGCCAAGTGATAATAACTACACAGGCTTGTATAGATTGATAGACACCTCGTAAAACCCTCTTTCACTCGGCAGGAAATAATATATCCTAACTTGAAGTTTGCAAATCCCTCAACCGGACGACCCCCGCAATGCAGGGCTTCGACTAATAACTGCTAAATAATGGTTTACGGTAAGTTCTTCTAAAATCAATTGGTCTAAAATTTATTCGTCTAAAATTAATTCATCTTAAATTAATTTGTCTAAAAATAATTCGTCTGAAATCAATTCGTCTAAAATCAATTCGTCTAAAATCAATTCGTCTTATTATCAATTCGTCTAATTATCAATTCGTTTGATTATCAATTCGTCTAAAATCAGTTCGTCTAAAATCAATTAGTCTAAAATCAATTCGTCTAAAAACAATTCGTCTAATTATCAATTCGTCTTAAATCAATTCGGCCAAAATCAATTTGTCTAACGATGAATTCGTCGATTTTAGACGAATTGATTTTAGACGAATTAATTTTAGACGAATAGATTTTAGACGAATTGATTTTAGACGAATTAATTTTAGAAGAATTTATTTTAAACAAATTTATTTAAGACGAATTAATTTTAGACTAATTGATTTTAGACGAACTTACCGCACACCTTAAATAATAGTGTTAGTAGCTACAGTAGAACCTCACAACAGTCACCAATATAATAATTATTATGTTGGTTATTACAGCTAATAATAATGTTTGGGAGAATAAGCGGTCATATTAAAACATTGTAATGTCCGTATCTCGTGTTCTGAATTAGCGTGTCTGATTAAAAAATATTATCTAGTTTTATCAAGGAGTTCGTAGAAAATATATTAATATGCAAAGGGATTTCGAGCATTTGCACTACATACTACATGTATTTTTTTTTCAGTGAGCACAGGTTTTTTTAGCTGGAAAAAAACTGCCTAAAATGCAAGTGTAAAATCAAATTTTGACACTGTCAATGTAGTATGTATTCAAAACATCTTTCTAGAATACTCGTATTTTATCTATAATGCGTAACAAACGGTCAATTTTCGCTACATTTTTTACAAATTTTCTATGAGTAAGTAAGCGCAAAATAAGAATAACGTAGGTTATCCACAACTTGGCTTATTAAGGGGACCATATATCAAAAAAATATCCGCTAGAGTCACTTGCGTCTAACCTAAGCATTTTATCAACCAAATTACAGCATTATACCTAACAAACTACGGGAGTAAACGCAAATTTCTTTTCCAAAATTGAGGTATAATTTTGCAACTATTTTTTATCGAGAAAAGATACAAAAATCCAATTCATAACCATTAGGCGTTACTATATCATATTCTGATTTATCTATGTTTTAAGTCTTAGAATGATATCGTTAGTATTATCTGAGTAATCTTACTTTTCCCAACGTAATTTTTCTTAGGTTTGGTTACTATGTAAGTACATTGTAGGTACCCTATAATTTGGAAGAGTTAATTTAAATTAAACACTTAATGTTCCCGGTAGGAGATCCAGAGGAAGATTTAAGAGCAGGTGGAGGGAAGTGGTGAGGCAGGACATGAGAGAGAGTGACGTTGTACCGGAGGATGCGAAAGATAGAACAAAGTGGCGGCGAAAGATCAGAAAAGCAGACCCCACCACCATGTGGAATTAATAATTGCCGAACTAAAGCTACCGATATTATGGACCGTATTGCAAAATTAAAATGGCAGTGGGCTGGGCATATGGCTCGACAAGAGGATACTAGGTGGGCACCCAGAATCCTACAATGGAGGCCCTGGAACAAAAGGAGAAGCGTTGGAAGACCTCCCAAAAGGTGGTCTGATGACCTAGTCCAGCAAGCCGGAAGAACCTGGATGCGGAGGGGGAGAAACAGAGATGAGTGGAATGAAATGGAAGAGGCCTACGTCCAGCAGTGGAGGCAGGAAGGCTGAGGAAGAAGAAGAAGGAGAAGAAGATTGGAAGAGTCAATCTTGCATACAGATAACTAATTGAGTTAAACAACTGCTATTCAAGTAAGCAATATTGTGTGTCTATTAATTACAGGTGACACCAAATTGCAGAGTGCCTAGTAGGTACTGTAAATTTTGGCAACATTGAGTTTGTTCCTAACAAAGTTATAGAGGTATAGGTACAGGAGACTTCATAACACAACATAATGACCTAAGTTCCCCATTAAAGTTCTGCTGATGGAGAAACCAAACTCATGCATCAGCTGTCTTATAAATGTTAAAGGGAACTATCCTAGAATAATAGTCTAGAACTTTGGTTAGATATAATTATTATAGGGACCAATAATATTAGGGATGTGGCCGAAGCCGACTCGACGATCAGTCATACGTCTGATGGAAGATAAAAAAAAACATTTCAACTATGACTACAATGTTAAAATTGTAATTTTCAAAATATATTTTACGGGTTATGGTGACCGTGCATTCTGTGCAGCGGGCCCAAGCCTGTGGAATGCCCTTCCACTCGATGTTAGGTGTGCCAAAAGCCTGGAGGAGTTCAGGAGGTTGCTGAAGACTCACCTTTTTGTGCGTACCTACGGGTCAGTCACTGGTTAGCCAATGATAGGTCAAGTTAGCCGAAACTGATTAGATTAATTCATTTTTATTATTTTGTTTTGTGACGATCCTATGTGGTGATTTAATTATCATTTTTACTGTTTGTGACGATCCTATATGGTGAAAAGAAAAATGTACGGTGCCCTTGGGGCGATTTTATCGCTAAACGGCGCCTAAAGTTGTCCGATTATTATTATTATATTTGTACGTATATAATAGGTAGGCGGGTGCAATAAGGGAAACAAATCTAAACCATAAAATTAAATGTTACCATAGTTTGAAAAAAGCAGGGAAATAATAATCAAGTATACCTATCACCTCTTTAAAAATAACGGCATACAATTTTCTTTCTATTATTACTACTAGTATTACACTATATTATTATGAAGGTAGTACGTTTCCTTAATGTAGGCTCTACTATACGAAGTTTGTAATATGTTAATTATTGAATAATTGCTATACAGTTTCTCTAGGTATAGTGTAGGGTTGTAATATGAATTCTCGCTTTCGTAATGTGCGAAATATTCGCAATAATTGGTCATTCGCATTCGCTTTCGCGGCGTTATTATTTTCGTTCTATTAACATTTTATCAACGATCTTATAGCCTTACCAATTTATAAAATACGATGCAATAAATAAAACTATGTACCAATCAAAGTTTCACATACAGTTTCATGAATGTAAATATTTCTATTATACTTTTATTGTTTTATTGTTCTCTATCGTCCGTAGGCCCATTCGGGCACTTGGACTTAAAAAAAAATAGTACAAAAAAAAACTATCATTTGACATTCGCATTTTTATTTGGAAAACATATAAAGTCCCGAGGCTGCTTAAAATTATGGTTCACTATACTAATTTAATTCAATAATCCAACCGTTGGTTGTTGGCAAAAAATAGCATATTAAAAATATTGCCTCCGCCTTAATATGCACTGAGACTTTTTTTTATTAAACATTCAGTACAATATTTCTTATAACTATTTATATACCAGTACGATATAATTATTATTCTCCCACTAAAAACTCCCAAAGCCTACTAAAATCTCCCAAAATTTGTGTGTGGGAGATTCATTGATGGAAGCTCCATCCATTGCTGTATATCTCTTGAGATATAACTACTAGTTATTAGCAATATAATTTCTACACTTTCTAAAAGTAAATCACAAAATCCTTAGGTTCATATATTTATTAGCATTAGCAGTATATTTACTACACATTCGCATTCGATAAAAGTTAGTACTGCTTTCGTTACAACCGTTACAAGGTATTTTGTACTGGTAACTTACTTCCCTTCCTGACCTAGCGAAAATACTTATTAAGCATGCTATGTACGCCAGAGTATAAAATCAATGTCCGTACTAAAATTA
Source organism: Ceraclea dissimilis (assembly GCA_963576895.1). Lineage (NCBI taxonomy): Eukaryota > Metazoa > Arthropoda > Insecta > Trichoptera > Leptoceridae > Ceraclea > Ceraclea dissimilis. Next base: position 894,580 of record OY756374.1, read on the forward strand.
TACACGCATAACTGTATGTATTTCTGTTGTTTCTAATTACACTACAGCCGTATGTTTCCACCAAACAAATAAGTATGATGTAAAAATATATATTACTAGCTGAGTTACCCGTGCTTCGCAACGGCAAATTTGACAAACCATCCCGGCAAACTTTATAGGCTTGAGCTGGACAAAATGTGACTTAGATCTGAATTTCTTTTCCAACACGCTTTCATACAATACCACACACAACCCCATACAATCCTTGGATCCCCTCATCATCATGGCGTCTCCTAGGAAAAGCTTTTCCTCCGAAAACCGGCGATGTTAAGACACAGCCTATATAATAGCAAATGTTATTCTAAATTTTTGCAGCAATCTATCGTTAAATGTGGGAGTTATGCGAACACTTACTAAAATCAGACTTTACTTTATATACATAGATTGTAATCAGGGATGAAGGATTTTTTACTGAGAAAACAATTTTGGATTAATGTTATAGAATCGTAAAGTCGAGGCCCTGGGATAACAAAAGAAGCGTAGGAAGACCACAGAAAAGATGGACAGATGACATTGTCCAGCTTACGAGTCGTAGATGGCAGCAGATAGCCCAAGATAGAAGACAGTGGGAAAGTTTAGAAGAGACCTATGTCCAGCAGTGGAACGCAAATGGCTAGCATACTCTGCGATTCCTTTTACTCAGAACACGTTCGTCCTTGAGAATCTGGTCTACATGGTCAAGCCATGTTGTTCTTGGATGGTCGCTTTACTCACAATATAAAATATTTTTACTCTTCCTTCTAGGTTGTTCGTGTGTTGGCTGCGTGTACGTTGATTGTCTCGAGCTTTCGACAGCGATACTGCTGCCGAAAGCTCGAGACAATCAACGTACGCGCAGCCAACACCCGAACAACCTAGAAGGAACGAGTATATATATACCATGCTGCGAAATCCTACAACATCACATAAAGTATTTTTATACCATTTGGATTCATACCTTTTTTTAGTTCTCGACATAAGCTGAAAACCCTATATATTTGCGATATAGTAGATTTCTATACCAACAATAATTGTAGTGTACAATATGAGTATATTGAAACTATATTATGTGAATATTAATAGTAACATACATGAAAACAATTTCAGCCATTCTAAGGAAATAATTATCGTATTTTTCAACCAATAAAATGAAACAAAAACTGAGTCACAATAATTAGTAGGTACTATTGTAAGTATACCTAGCGATTACTACATAAAATGTTTGTTTTTGGGACAGCCTGTATAGTGTAGGTATATAGCACAAGCGGAAAATTGGTGCAAACCTTGAAAATACATTTTTAAATGCTGATTAGAGATCAAAATGGTTTCCAGCTTTCCAGGAATTATTTAGGATATCCCCCTTTTTTACAAGCCGTGGTTTTTTCAATCACTTCCTGGGTACTTAGAGATCTGAAACTTTGCAAACGTACGTAAACTCGCTGACAATACTATTTCGTGTAAAAATTGATCGGTCTTCTCCAGAGACAAAAAATATGTACTTAAAGCGTTTCAGGGAGATCCAAGGGTCGTGTGGGGTCATGTGTGGTATCGTTGAAAGCGCGATTGAAAGAGCGTTGGAAAATAAATCCAAATCAGAAGTCAGATTTAGTCGAAGATAACTAGCGATCGAGATAATCCAGTCACCGCATACCTCTATGTTTGATATCTCACGAAATTGTTTCACTCATATCTTTTTACAGGCTTGGATTCTGTCTATTCTTGGTGGAAGGCGCCATTGGAATGAAGGAATCCTAGCACCCCGAAAGGGAGTGTTTGGTATCGTATGGATGACTGCGAAAAACAGTTCTAGGATGTGTAGTTATACTCGTAAAAATATTTTTTTACTGAGTTGTTAACCCCGGATATACTGGATTCTGGAGCTAATTCGTATCACAATCATAACATACATAATATAGAGAGACCTCTCAACATAGACTAATAATTGATTACCAATGTTCGTGTTGTCAACGTCAATCAAGTTGTCAAATCATTATTTCACCATTTCCTTGACTTGTATGTAATGTGTGTTAGAAATCCTTGGAGAATCAATAATACATGCCGACTACATCTGATTAACGGTTCATGTTTAATTAAGTACGTTGGTAAATTATTTAAGGTGTGCCAACGTGACAATTTGATTCAGTTCTGGCGTTGGGAGTTAAAAAAAAAAACAAAATAAAAAAGTAGTTATCTCAACGGATGTACACCAAAGGAGGGACTTTACATCAGGCTTATTACTGGTCGTCACTAAGTTTAATGTGATCACATTACACTTATTTGTCACGTTACACTTACACGTGCTTGGTATCTCACTAAAGTGCTTCACAAGAACTCTTATGTTTTTACAAATTCGGATTCTGTCAATTCTTGGTAGGAGGCGCCATCGGAATGAAGGAATCCAAGCGCCTCCGAAGGGCGTATTTGATATCGTATGAAAGACCGCCGCGAAAAACAAATTTTAGGATGTAAAGTGATTCTTCTTAATCTTAATGTAGGCCTGATGGCCTGTTATTTAAGAGCAATTAGCCTCCTGTGAGGTCGACTCCCAGCTGTTGATCTCTTTGGTGGTCTGCCTGGGGGTCGCCTACTTTGGGGTTGGCCATGGAGCACAATGTGAGGGAGCCTGGATGCTTCCATTCTCCTCACATGCGCGTACCAATATCTCCTCCGTTGCCTTCCCCATCTGACGACATCCCCGACCTCGCACATAAAATCTTGTTTTTTTTTTTTTTTTCACGATTAATTTTTACAGCTAGTACGAGTATATTTACCGTGTCACTGAAAAGAGTTAGGTTAATAATTAAGTGCTAAATTTGACAACATTTAATTAGGTAGGGACCTGCCTAACTTGTGACGCGAACATCAGCCTGAGTGAACAGCTTAATTTATTATAATTATCACTATTACACCGACTCGCTAAAATGTACATAGTCCAATTTAATTTTCCACGAACGTCAGCTTTGGAGTCAATTCGACATTTTACAACCGCCATATTTCTCTTTGTAGAAAAAAAAACTTCGCGTAATGGTGTTACTTTGTTAATTTACAACACAAACGATAGTACTTATAAAAATAGTACTTATAAAAAATAGTACTTATAAAAAATAGTACTTATAAAAAATAGTACTTATAAAAAAACGAATGAGCAATCAGGCGCAAACATAACAAATAGTTGTGGCTACACCTAGACTCTCAAAAAACATTGTACTGTAAAATTGATATAGATGATATCGCCGCTCGCTTTTTACTTTGACTTAAGCGACACAGGGTCAACTTTTCAGGAGAGCGATTTAAAGTTTAAAAAAACAGTAAAACCCTGATAACTTTTTTATTTATGAACCGATTTAAATAAGTTGTATGGGGGTTTTGTTGATAGATTTTTTTTCTATTTTTTAGTATATAATGTTAATAAATATAGTATCTTTTGTGTGAGTTAGATGGCGCTTAATGCCTTAATGCCTAACCTAATATTTAGTATATTTCGAAATTTATTAATTCAAATCAAGTAAATTACCACGTTTCTTAAAATCATGAAAATTCAAAATCAGGAACATGCCATTTGTACTCTTCCTCCAAAAAAACAAAATGACTAACACGTCATTTATATATATTTTCTAATAATTCAAAATGACTAACACGCCATTTGTACTCTTCCTCAAAAATATCAAAATGACTTACACGTCATTTATATATTATTTCTAAAAATTCAAAATGGCTAATAGAACTTGTTGTGACAAACTGTATCAAGCAGAATGTCTAAATTAGCACTGAAAATAAAATCGTTATAATTCAAAGTGATTAATGCAACCATGTTTTCCAAACACTTCCAAGTTAAAATGGCTAACACACAAACTCTTGTATTTTATAAAGAATTTTTGAGTAATAAAAACTGAAGATCAATGTCTTGGAACTCTAGGTATTCATCTTCATATCTGTTTAAAAAAAGAAGGTAAGTAAAATTTTTCTAAATATATTCTTTATAAATATTTCTTAAATATATTCTAAATAGGTATATACGTTCGCGCCCATCGCACACAAAAGCAACACGTGTATTGACAATGAATTTGTTAGTTGAACGACCGATAATAATATTTTCAAACCTTATAATTCTGTTTCAAACATCTTGTCTTAAACGACGACAGATGTACCAAATATCAGCTATTGTTATAACCGCAAAAATACTAAAGTGCAAATTCAATTATAAACAATTACTAAGAATGATTAACGCATTACATAAAATTAAAAAGTAACAATCTACTGTGACTAATGGCCATTTTTATTTAATTCAGTATTTAGTAGAAATGACTTAAAAGACATGAAACGACTAATATCCAAAATTCAAAAAGTCTAAACGACAATTTAACATTATTTAGTATCATGTAAATGTGACTAAACGTAGAACATGTTTAGATTTAATATTATACGATTTGACTAAAGTGCATCTGTCTAAATAATTTTGATAAGTCAAAAAAGCTAAAGCGCCACTCGCATTGTTTTATGTGTTATGTTTGTTTTTCTTATAAACCAAACATTCATGAATTGGGAAAATTTAGCAAAACAAAGCGCCATTCGCGATTTATAAGTTGTAATTTTCGTCGCTTTACCTATTTTTTGAAAGATAAAAGTTGGTTTTTTATTTGACTAAACGACCAAAAAAGCTCTCTAATTGACCTTGAACTTGGACCATTCGACGCAGCTCGTCGAGACGATTCCAACGATATATATAACTCATTTTATACCTAAGTGGCGCTTAAGTCAAAGTAAAAAACGAGCGGCGATATGTTTTGGAGAGATTGCCCGTTAAAATTTAGTGGAATTTACAGGAATTTGTTAATGATACTTATCCAAAAAATGATCACATCGATCAGTCATAAGCCTGATGGAAGGTCCATCCTTTGCTGTGTATTTGTTGAGATAACTACTTGTTATATTCGACTACGACATGTGGGAAAATTCCGATGTTCTCACAAAACATAAATCAAAATTTTATTGACGAACTATGCTCCGAGTGTGACCTTATCAAAATAAGCCTGATAATATGGTCGGTAGCCTGGTTGGTAAGGCGCTCTACAGTTAATCCAGTGGGCGCGGGTTCGATCCCCGATGCCGACCAACTCCACTTCACGAGACACAAGCTTTTCAAGCTTACTGTGAAGTGCACAAAGGTGTATTTGACAGATACAATAAAGTCAGGGGGCTCCCTTCTGGCTATCCTGAGCCCACCTCTTAAAAAGATTTGGCTAAGAAGTACGGGTAAAGAGGATGCTATATGCGCCTGTGCTACCCGGGGATGCGGAGGCCCTAAGCCCGTGAGAGTCCTTCAATGTGGATACAATATAAAAAAAACACTATAAGTGAAAGGCTTTGCGAACTCTCTACGTTAGAATGAGGAACGCTGAAGGATGAAAACGGAAGTAGAGTAGTATAAGAATGATGGCCTTCTAAAGATTTATTATAATATTCCTCCATCTGTCAGCAAAAGCAATCACCATGTACGGCCCATATATACGTATTCAGAATTTGATGAAGAGGGTACAATTCTGTTGACAGCGCCATTTCAGGAATGGTTATGGCATTTCCTAAATTATTTTATTTGTTTTTTCACGAGATTCGTTTGTAGGGAAACACATCGTCATTAACCATGCAAGGTCTGAGGATAGAAAATATCATGCATGTTAAAAGGGGGTGCTGGCGATACCCAATACATAATCATGTACTAAATGTTTTTTTTTCCGTATGATAATAATTATGTACTATGTTTGCACTGACTTACGTATTTTTAAGTCTCGAATTGTATACTATGAACAGCTAATGAGCCGTTTTGCCAAATTAGGAGGTATTGAAATTATGCACTAATGTCCGCATTGTGCAGTGTTGCCAAATTAGAAGGTATTGTAGCTATGAAAAAATGTGCAGCTTTGCTAAATTAGAAGGTAGGTATTGTAGCTGTAAACTGTCGTGAAGTGTTGCCAAATTAGAAGGTTTGTAGCTATGCATGAACAAATGTGCTGTGTTGCCAAATTAGGAGGCAACTATGCAGCAATGAACTATTGTTCAGTGTTGCAAAATCAGGAGGTATTGCAGCTAGTGCAATGTTGCCAGATTAGTAGGTTTTGCAGATGTAATAGGTTCATAGGATTAACGTATTCACATAGTTGCCTTCTTGGCAGCAAATCGCCAAGGGCAGGAGGAAGAATTCGGAATAAAATCCACGAGTGATGAGAAACTTAAAAGTTTATAAGAAAAACAAGAATAATTTAAATAGTAGAAAAATGGGGTGTTTACGGCACCCCTTCGGCCTATACAATGTAACACAAAAACAAGGTCGACGCGCGAATAAAATCAGATTCCTCACATACGGTATTTTCACACAGCAAACAGAGAACACGAATGTTAAGTGGGGTATAATTAAGTGAAAAAGGATTTGTATTCAATTCAGGCGTAAAATTCACTTAATCAGAGGTACGCGAATCAAATCACAGCACTAATTTTTCATTCGTCAAATCGTTTTGTATTGATTTGAAAATTCCGGAGCGTGTATTTTGAAGCAGATAAAGTGAATCGAAATTAAATTTCAATTTGTGATTTTCGGGCTTCATTGTCTTTTTTTTTTCGTTTACCACGTTTCTATTTTTGGGTATCTGGTAAATACGGAATATGATCATTCAATGTGACTCTCGGACAACGTCGTGATCACTAAAGCCAGCCAATGGCCACTCGTAAACGTTGGAACGACCATTATGCGTCCTCACGAATGTTGGCTCTTCCTAGTTCCGTGTATATGCTTTTATTTCTGCTGTTTTCTTTACTTCTTTTTTGTACTCTTGTATGGATCTGTAAATAATTATAAATATGTTTCCATCCTTGGACAAGGACACTGAAGGAATGTAAGTTAGGGGTGGGGTTTGTCGGGGGGCTCCCTTCTGGCTAATCCCGAGCCCACCTCTTAAAAATATTTTGCCAAGAAGTGCTGGTAAAGAGGACACTATATGCGCCTGTGCTACCTGGGGATGCGGAGGGCCTTAAGCCCGTGGGAGTCCTTCCTCCTAGTTCTGTTGGCGAAAAACTGTTACTATACAATACAATTTTCTTTATCATTATGTCCTCAGGAATTCTCGTCACATACCCAAACTATTGTACTCAAAACATTCGTTCTTCATCAACTTATTTTTTTTATTTTATTTTATTTTTATATCTACTTATTTGGTCACAAAGGCACAAACAGTTATTACAGCACATATCAAACAATTCAACAAAAACAGAAAGCAAACCAGTGAAGGCCCGTCGCCTTTACGAGAAAAATATTACTAAGACAACACTGAAAATAAAATTAATTTTTATGAACTAGTTACCAGTAAAAAAATAAATGTATAAATTAAAATAATTAATTAGATAAAATGAAATTAAATATATATTCTTTTTTATATTTGAAATCTGCGCGTTGTAATTAAAATGCTAAACTTTTTTGATAAAACAGAAAAACTTTCCCCCAGCGTTAAATATTACCGACACTTTTTCATCTTGCGGAATTGTTTCGGCTTTTTTTTTCTTCTTTCATACAATGCCAACGCGAGTTATTCATGATAAAGATAGATAAGGTTAACTAAGAAATCTCTCGGGAGTCTTTTACGTGTCAGCCCGTCTTATTTACTTACAGCGTATGAATTACCTCGACTGCCTACAGAACCTACATTCTTTCTAACGTATCTTTATATTATTTTCTATCATTTTACATACCGTTCGCTAGGGGACGCTCGCAACATATACACTAACCTGATTGTTCTAAAGAAATTCGTAGGTAGTTCTTTCTAAAATTCTTTATAAAAAAGAAGTCGTAATTTTTCTTGTAAAAAACAGGATTTATGATTTCACTTCCTAGAACTGTTTCTTGCGGCCTTTCAAACGATCCCAAACACGCCCCTTCGAGGCGCTTGGATTCTTATATTCCAATGGCGCCTCCCACCAAGAATTGACATAATCAAAAAATTCGTAGGTAGTTCTTTCTAAAATTCTTTATAAAAAAGAAGTCGTAATTTTTCTTGTAAAAAACAGGATTTATGATTTCACTTCCTAGAACTGTTTCTTGCGGCCTTTCAAACGATCCCAAACACGCCCCTTCGAGGCGCTTGGATTCTTATATTCCAATGGCGCCTCCCACCAAGAATTGACATAATCAAAATTTGTAAAAATATATGAGTTCTATTCGTGAAGCACTTTCGTGACATACTAAACAAGGCGGTATGCGGTGACTGGATCCTCTCGATCTTTTGGTGTCTTCCTAAGATTAAATTTGACTCTGGATTTTTACGATCTTTTCCAACGCCCTTTCATATTATTACACACAAGACCCCACACGACCCTTGAATCCCCTTAAACGCCTTACAACTTTTTTGTCTCTGGAGAAAGATGATCAAATTGCGTACAGAAATGTACTGTCACAGAGTTTACACACGTTTGCAAAGTTCAAGCACAGAACAAAATAACAACTAATGATAGTATAAGTAAAAATATGAAAGTAAAACAATAGTCCATTAGTCCATTCATAGGTCAGCTGTCACCCACAAGCATGCGCCACAATTAATTAAAAGCATATTATTCGTTCACTCTGGTTGCCTCACACAACCACACCCAATCTCGCCCACACAATCGCACAAGCACACCTCAGTTAATGAAATATTATTATGAATTTATTAATTGAAAAGAAGAGCAAACTCTACACTCTGTGATAAACGATGTTGGATCAGGATCCACTTTGTAAGATTTTTTTTTTTTTTAATTAAATGAATCTGGGTTTATCAAAATAAACCCAAATACATCTTTGTACCCTTCACAGAAAGCTTAAAAGCTTGTGTTGTGGAGTGGAGTAGGTCGGCATCGGGGATCGAACCCGCGCCCACTTAATTAACAGTCGAGCGCGTTTCCAACCAGGCTACCGACCACCTCAAATCCCATCCTTTCATCATTCCAAATTAGATGAAGGTATCTTACTATGAATTATGAATGATATAAACCTTTTATTACAATTGAAAGAACATGAATACCATTCAAAACTAAGGATAAGTCCTGATGTTGTCGTTTTGTTATTTAGACTGCAGTGTTGAAAGACAGGATTAGGTACTATTTAGCGAGCAAAAATATGTACCCAACTACGTTCCATACTAATTCTACGTAAAAGGCATTCAGATGTGGTTTAAAAATCTATTTCTCCCAAGGTATATTATGTATACCAACTGGCTACAGGTACATTGGTCCATATGTCCACAAGTAAAAAATGTGTTAGCCGTGGAAAAAATGCACTACTTTTTAATCCGCTATTTTTAGAGAGTACTTATAGGTTAAGATATACTGGTACTGGTGCACAACTGGTGCACAACGCCGTCCTGGTACCAACACTGATGTATGCAAGTGAGGCATGGACATTGGACATGGCTGAAGAAGGAAGAACCAGGAATAAATGCTGTCGAGATGAGATCGCTGAGAAGAATGTGTGGAGAGATAGGATACGAAATTAAGTGATCAGAGAGTTGAGTGAATGTAAAACGGGTGTTGTGACAAAAATGAACAACAAGCTGAGATGGTTGGGACATGTAGAGAGCATTGACGATAACAAAGAAGAGGTGTAAGGATATGCGGCTGTCCAAGAACCGCATGTCTTGAACATATAGACCAGATTGTCAAGGACGGAGGTGTTCTGAGTAAAAGGAATCATTGTGTATGACGAATTGCATGAATGTGACGGAAGTGCGAAGTGTGTGTAAGGAGAGGAAGTATGGCGATCTGTTCTGATCACCCCGCTAGGGATGCGTCGTGAGGGTATAGACTAAAAAATAGAAAATAATAAAGTGGTGTTAAAACTGTTATTCCTATTATAATATCAGAAATCTTGGGATATATTTGAGTGTAGTATGAACCTTTAACAAAATCGATTTAAGGGCTTGGCACCAGGAATGACGTCACAGTCTTTTACCCACGGCATTAAGGTTCAAAATCGCGTGACAATCGCATGATAAAATGGTAAAAATAGCGTTTTTTTTTCCATTTTTTGGCGTTAATTTTGCGTCTATCAAAAAACTTTTACGGTTATTCCCTAGATTTTAATGCATATTATTAGTACAAGAAAAAAATTTTACTCCGCGACTTTCGGGAAACGAGTTTCCGTCTTTCGGAAAAAAGGTCAGAGGTGTTTTCAAAATTTTATTTTGAGAAATCTATACAAGATATAAAAAATCTTTTACGGTTATTCCCTAGATAAAGGTTCAATGCATCTACCCTATTTTGTTCCAAAGCAAATTTAGTAACAGTTGTCGAGACAGAAGGTCTCCCGTTTTTAGAAATTTTTGAAATGTCGGTATGCACACTCTTAATTCTCATTGTTATTATTTACCGTTATTTGTGTATTCAGGAAATCGTGATTACAATCTCTGACATTCGTTCTGTATGAAAGAAGATACTTTAGTAAACAGTATTTCATGTATATTCCGCCGCTTATCTTGATACAAAAAGTGTCAAAAGGATGACTTATTTTATTGCGTATGAAAGTAGATTGCGTTCTTTATTTGAAAATATCATTGTACCGAGCTACAATGTTAGATGATGTAGTTAGAAATATTGACACCGTGGCGCTAGTGATTTGTATTTTTTACGTACTAGCTGTAACCCGTCATAAGTGATATTGTTTGCGGGGTAGGAAGAGAGAACAAATCGCCAGATCCTATAATTTTACTATAATTGTTGTACGTTCATTTTAGTGGTAAATTAATCTTACATTTAACGTAGTAGTTTCCATTCTGCTTATAAAACTTTGTACTACAATATTTACCAATTCAATTTGTAAATAAAAAATGTGTCTCTAAAAAACCTCTACCTCTTATGTAAAATATCTGAAAACTCGGATATTGTCAATGAATACCAAGGGTTGTGAACAACGATATGATTTGACACATTTGTATCGTAGCTGAGGGCGATCGCGAAGTGTTTTCAATTCAGAATAATTCGAGAAACTTACAATGTTGCTACGGCCCTGCATTACAAACACACCCTATTTTCACCAGAATTATGTAAGTTGATTATTATAAATCTATATTTTATATGAAAGATATGAAATCCAACGTTCCGAGTTCAAAGGCGAATACTGTTTGGACGCAATACATTGAAGTAAATAATATTAGATAACACATTTTGCATCCGTCACATCTGCCTGCATACAAGAAGTTTCAACCTACATACGAGTACATCAGCTGTTGTCTGAATGAGAACGCATGGATACACATCGCTGGATATATTATTCGCCGGAACGTTGAAATTTGTAAGCTGAAAAAGACATATACGTAGAGCTGTTTCTACATATATATTTTTTACTTATTTTTGCTACTCTTATGTCAAAGAATATTTAACAACTAAACAGTTAATACGGTGCTTTTAGATTTCTCGATGGAAAGTTGTGGGGTAGTCTGTTTTTCTTTCATTCTATACGTATTTTGGGGTGCTGAATCCGAATCCGAGGTTTGCCAACAAAATTTCGTGAAGGAACATGGCGAAAAATTGGTAAAATGGCGAATATTTACATTTCCTGGCGAATTCTGGATTAGAACTTAAAAACCATCAACTTTTTGTGGGTCATCTTTTTAGTAGAATGAAAGCACATAAAATTTCCTACGAATTTGGTTTATAATTTTTTTTCTTAAATAACTAGCAGCGGAGCTGTCAAGCTCTAAAAATTGGCCAAATTTTCTTGTTATTTTAACTTGTGAAAATGGAAAATGTATGGAGAAAGGTTTCAGGATAAATTTTATTTAAAAATATAGTGAGCTGTTTACGCTAAAAAGGTTTAAACATTTTTAGCCTAAACAAATTACTATATTTTTAAATAAAATTATTTCAACATGTCTAGCTCAAATATTTCACGGTGCTTTTAAATAAAAATTTCTTTAATAGCTTTCTTTGTGTTTTCTGATTCCAACGAGGTAAAATATGACTCATGAATTTAAAGAATAATTGTTGAATTTTGCTTATGAAGGCAACAAGGTAAACTTTTTCAATACATTTTCGATTCTCGTAATGTAAAACAATAAGAAGATTTGGCCATTTTTTTAACCTTGACAGCTCCGTTTCTATTTATTTTAGAGAAAAATATTATACGGCAATTTTGTAGTAAATTTTACGTACTTTCATTTTGCGTAGAAAAATAACTTACGAAAGTTGTCAGTTTTCGAGTTCTTATAAAGAAATCACCAGAAAACGAATATTTTCGCCATTTTTTGTATTTTTCGCCATGTTCCGTATCGAAATTTTGTTGGCAAACCTCGGATTCTGATTCAGCATCCCAAAAAACGTATAGAATGAAAGAAATCTCTACTACCCCACAACTTTCCATCGAGAGACTGCTTTGTGTTTAATTTCACCGGATTAAGTAGGCATATCGACATTTCAAAAAAAAATAATTATAAAACAGGAGATCTTTGATCTCGTCAACCTACTAAATATGCTTTGAAAAAAAAAGAGTAGTTTTACTGAACCTTTTATGAATGACAGTAAAATATTTTTTTTATATCTCGTACAGATTTCTGGAAAAAAAATATGTAAAACAGACTCGGATCTTTTTTTCCGAAAGACAGCAACTCGTTTACCAACAGTCAAAGAGATTTTTTTTCGTTTTGATAATACCTGTGCATTAAAATCTAGAGAATAACCTTAAAAGTTTTAAAAACGCTACTTTTAACATTTTATTGTGCGCTTGTTCAAGCGATTATAATCTTAACGCAGCTGGAAATGGCCGTGTTGGGACCCTAGACTTAACTGTAATCCGCTTTTTAGTGGCCGACGAAGCCGAATCAGTTTAACAGTTCCACTTTTTTCTGATTGTGACTGCTTTATCTATAGAGATTATACGAAATATGAACCCTTATTATATTATAAGAGTTTTAAAATGATTGATTTTCAATACGAGGCCGTCGACATTACAATATTACGATCAAATAAGGTTATTAATAAAATTATTCCACATGATTAGTTCACAATTGCCTGCTCTTATAAGAGATTACAAATATGATTGATCGATTCTATTATCCAACGCTACGCTATCACTCTTCATTTCAATAGCTCCCTCAAATAATAACAATTCGAGTATAATTTTATACAAATCATCAAATATGAGAAAATTTATTTTTTAAATTATGAAACATATTATAAACACACTAGCTGTATCTAACGCTTCAAAAATGACGCCGTTTCTGGATTGGAGGCAGAGAGGAGAGATCGCGAGACCCTATCCTTACACGTATAATTATTCCATGTTTATTCTTATGGTAAATTCAATTTGTATTTTTACTAAGTATTTTCTATTCTGCTGAATAACATTTGTACTGCAATATTAAACAATTTACAGATTTTTCCTCAATAGAAGCAAGAAGTATCCTCCCCTCGGGGAGGAAGCAGGATGGATGTTCCGACGATTACGACTTTTGCTAAAATAATTTATGTTAATGCTTTCTCTTAATTGGTAATGATGCATGCATATATTATATATGCATATAGATGAAACTAATTGTTATAAGTTCTTATGTTTTGTTCCTCTCCAAAGCACGAGCTCTGCTCGGGGAGTAGTTTTTTTATGTTACATTGAGTGTCATTTATTTTTCTTTACAGTTTGTAATTCTATACCCAATAAAATAAAATGAATCTGAAAAAAAAAGAAACATCTCCAATTTAATAACTGACATCCTAATACTATGATCACAGTAGGTACTCACACTACTCACAAGTTATCATATATTTTTCGACAGTCCCTTTATTTAGATAATAATTTTGACTGTTGAATTAAAATTATTGTCCTCTTTTCATCTGGGAGTCTTTGTATTAATTTTGCAGAAATCCTAGTTTAATTAAAAAAGTTTGTATCAGTGACGTGCAGTCAGTTCCCGAGTCCTGAGTGACGCAGTGATAATGGGAAAATTAATGGACGTGTCCTTTTCTTTAAATGAGAGTCATCTATTTTTATGTCATCATATTGTGGAAGTGAGGATGAGTAGGGTGATTAAGGTTGGTAATGAAATTTTGGATCAGTACAGATTTATGTTAGGGATAAGCTTAAGAGACAGAGTCAGAAATGAGGTAATGAGACGAAGAACCAAAGTGACTGATATAATACACCGCACAGCATCCCTAAATGGAAATGGGCAGCACGTGGCTAGAAGCGCAGAGGGCAAGTGGACTAAAAACCTCCTAAATTGGAGACCTCGAGATGGGAACAGAAGTGTGGGACGGCCACAGCTGAGATGGAGAGACGACCTGGTCCGACATGTCGGTGCAACCTGGATGCAGTCTGCACAGGACAGGACAACATGGAGGCAGATAAAGGAAGCTTTTGTCCAGGAGTGGACGGGATAGGCTAGAAGAATAAGATAGGCTAGGGATAGAAGAAGAAGAAGACAGATTACACAGTAGACAACTGCTGAAAGAAGTTAAGGTTCATTAAGGGTAAACCCACCTCCACCCCTGGATGTTTCAAGAGCTTTAGCTCCTATATCATCCAGTCTTTTAAGCAAAAACATTTTTTCAAAGGAGGGCTCAAGGTTCGCCGGAAGGGCTTCCCTCAACAAACCCCTCCCGTAACTACTCTGAACACCATTAATGTTCCTTAAAGGAGACTCTAACTGCAAAGATCTACACACTACTACATTTTACAATTACGTATTACTACGTACTAAGTCTTAATCTAGAGGACAACATTTTGTTAAGGTCCGTAAGATCTCATATCTGATGGGTCACATTCTGCGTGGAGATAAGTACAGTGTACTCCAACACTCGTGGGAAAGATCGAGGGATAGCGTGGTCCAGGTAGAAGGCAAACGTCTTGCTGCGTAATATAAGAGACTAGATCAGAATGAGACGTGTGGAGGAGCGCTGTTCCGGGTCGCGCAGATAGAGTATCCTTAGCCAGAGCGATTGCCAATGTCGGGGAGACTTGACAGGGCACACCGAGAAAAAGGAGACAGCTTACATGCTTGGCATAGTTGGTTGAGGTGGCGGTCTCTCAAGAGAGAGGTGCCAGATTCAAACACCGGCGCTGGCGATGTATTCCACACTTTGAGATACAGGCTTTTAGCCTAGTGCAGGAAACTATACTTGGGTTTTGTTTGTAATTAAATAGAACTATGAAATTTTGTGATTCAACTGAAATAAGCCAAAAGCGAACGGACATTCTGTGTTTTTATTACAATGGATTCGGTAGAAGCATATTTTGTAATAATACGACTGATCAAACACAATCATTTGTATCAAAAGAGATTTTGATTAAAACAATTTAATTAATATATTATAATGTTAATAAATTAATTCCAAATGTCATGTATTAATACTAACAAATAATTATTTTGTTTGAGAATCAATTTGTTTTCGATTAATGTGAATATTTTTTTTTACTATGAGTGGGTAGTAGGTACATTAGTAGGCCGGCAAATACAAATTATTAAGAGGCCATAGCTACTGAACATGCGAAAAATTGCTTAATACGACTGATCAAACACAATCATTTGTATCAAAAGAGATTTTGATTAAAACAATTTAATTAATATATTATAATGTTAATAAATTAATTCCAAATGTCATGTATTAATACTAACAAATAATTATTTTGTTTGAGAATCAATTTGTTTTCGATTAATGTGAATATTTTTTTTTACTATGAGTGGGTAGTAGGTACATTAGTAGGCCGGCAAATACAAATTATTAAGAGGCCATAGCTACTGAACATGCGAAAAATTGCTTCGTGGACAGTATGTAAGATTACTCAGATAATACTAAAGATATCATGCGAAGGCTTAAAACATGGATATGAAACAATATGTTTTAGTGACTCTAGCGATTAGAAATCTTTGATTTAAACATTTCCTTGAAACTTGAGATTATTCCCGTGCTTTGTTAGATACAATTCTATAATATGGTTAAAAAAAACTTTATTTATTATATATTGAACATAAATAGCAACAGTATTTTTTGAAGTACACAGCGTATAATGTAATCTACCTAACTTACCACAAGCCTGTACCAAGGTACACGGGAGCAGATTTAAACACTATTTACACACGGCCCAACGATGGTTATTTCCCCAAAATTATTTTTGGTTTACGATTTATTCTTGTAAAGCGTTGTATTTTTTCTGCATTCCGTAGTTATACACTGCAGTATTCCTACAACAGTGTATGCGAGACGAAGGTTTGGGTTCGAATCCCAGCCGAGTGAACTGAAATGGCGAATGCTTTTCGAGTGTCAAGTAATCACTTAACACTGTACGTTTTTTTGCCAATAAAGATTTATTTATTAACATACCTACACCTAACTACCTTGACAGGATCAATGTCTCAGTATTCAGACGCAGTGATAGTTGAGGATATTTTTTTTGGATATTCGCTCCCCTTTTTATATTTACCTACAATAAACCAAAGTTATACGGAAATTTAAAAAGTCGAAGCGCTAATGCTATAAGGATTTTTACCCAACATATCGTGCCCCTTAGCAAAATAACCAAATACATAATTACGAGTATGTTTCGCGTGCCCAACTGAAATCAACTACGAAGTACGAGTATTTTTTTAGTTTGTTATAAATTACTATAGAGTTGTGTAATATAATTATGGAGTGGAGACCTGAAATGATTTTATAATAACATAATGTCAAGGCGTTTAGGGAATGTGTTTTGTTAGGTCAGGTTGGTTTGCAAAGAATTCATTGAAAAGAAAACGCTAATCTAGCTGTGTATTTAGGTATTATATAGTTTTTGGATGTCCGGTAAGTTCGTCTAAAATCAATTCGTCTAATTATCAATTCGTCTAAAGTCAATTCGTCTTAAATCAATTTTAGGCAAATTGATTTTAGACGAATTGATTTAAGACGAACTGATTTTAGACGAACTTACTGTAAGCCTAGTTTTTGTATTCGACAAAATGACCCATTGCGGGAGTAAAAATCAGAGACCGAGTAAGGAATTCTGAAATGCGAAGGACTTGCGACGTAGAGAATATTGTCCGATGAGGAAGATCTAGAAGACCTCCTGGAGAGATCACGTGGACCACATAAGAGATGGATAACAGAAATTGTAGTTTGTTGAGAGAAAAATGTATTTTTAGTCCCTGTATCACAATTATTTCTCAAGGTCTGTACCGATTATTGATTTAGAGCTTTAAGGAAAATTTACTGAGAAATCAATAGAAAAATATTTTTTATCTGTAAAACCAAGCTTTTCGTAAATAGTATGAGTACTAATAAAGTTTAGTTTTAAGGTAACCAAGTGGGCTGCAGCGGCCTGGGATAGTAACAAATTTTGATTTTTCATCACAGGCCCAAGATTTAAAAAAATGTGGAAATTACAGAACTGTATACTGTACAGCCCAACAATAAAGTTACAGCTAAGTGACTGAGCTAGAATTTTGTACTACTTTTTGTTTGGATCATAATAACACACAAACTGGATTCATGATTATTCAGCTTTATAGCAGTTTAATACATTACCAGGTATCGCTAGATGTTTCATTAAAAAGATCCTTTTCAAAAAGCTATCAAATACGAGATTAAAATTGCTTTTATCAATAATTTACGTTCAATTCTCCAATAATTATTAATATTTCATTCTAAATGTCGTACTTTGGGACGTGGCATAAGCTAACCATCACGTAGATTCCCCACAAATCATTAATAAAATGAACCACGTGCGATCTATGGCCCGCTGTAATAATTTATTTAACAAAACGATTTAAAAGTATCTAACGAAACGTACCTAAAGACCTTTATATCGAAAGCTAATGCTTTATTATTAATATCCATCTTAAGAATAGGCATATCATCGTTAAAAAAAAAAATTTTACAGACTCAAGGATCTCGACAACCTTTTTTTTTGTTCTTTCCTTGTTAGGTCAGGGTACCGTAATCCCCTGCGTCACTGCGACTAGAGTAGGTCTATTGTGACATCCTTCAATGTTACAACTCGTCTTCAAGGCCGATGTGTCTCATGTAGCTCACGATCTGTCTTGGTGCGAGTAGTCTTGCCTTCTCGGAGTCCAGTAGGGGCCCTCCAAGGGAGCGACTTCTATTGTGAGCGAGTGCGTCACAGTTACAGAGGATGTGAATAGGTGTTTCGTTGTCCTCTGAATAGAATCTACAGACTGGGGTGCTCGACAACCTTACTAAATATGGTTTGTAAAAAAAATGGTCAGATACAACGAACCTTCCTCTAGTGAATGACCGTAACAGATATTTCATATCTTAAATACACGGTGTAACATCACTAGTGTATCGGCCTGGTGACCACTGGTGTATAGGGAACCTCAATACCTATCAATTTAACCCCATGTATGTGCAGAGAATTTTTGTAGTTATTGATTTTTTGTCATGATAGTCATGATTTTTTTTTTGTATTTTTTCGTTACAAGACATTATTGGTCACAGAGACGCCAATTGTTGAGATACATACTTGTTTATTTTTTTCTAAAATAGGTGAATAGTTTACATTGCAGATACAGAAGCAATTATGTTTGGGCATGTTGTGAGAATGAAAGATGACAGGATGACAAAAATATATATTTGAGCGAGCGAAGAGATGTGAGGAAGCGCGGCCGTCCGAGACTGATCTGGTCCAATGATGTCAACCAGATCCTCAAGGATGGACGCGTTTTGAGTAAAAGGAATCGGAGAGGCTGTAAGACAAATAGGAGTATAGATATCCCTCCCTACACACGTCACGAGGCCTATCTCTATTGGGAGATATCTCGAAACATGTATAGTTTTAAGGAACCATATTTGTATGTGTAAAATATTGTAGAAAAATAAGAAGAATGTTGAAATTGAAAAAAAAAATTAAGTGTGTGTAAGGATATGGCTGTCTGGCGCTCTGTCCTCTCTGCCTACCTTGCAAGGGACGTGGCGTGAGGGTATAGATATATAGGTATACTATAATATAATATGTGGGCACTGTTATACCCAGTAGGTAAGTGAATACAATACTAAATTAATTATTAGTAGGTTGGTAGATATGAGCTCTCATTATCCCAGTTGATAGCTGCAGGGGAAGGGGGGTTACGTTGTCAGATGAACCCCAAAGTTTTAGAGTATATTGACCCAAAACCGGCATAACTGATATTATCTAACCGCGTATGAGATATTCCTAGTAGGTAAATAATGAATTATACTGTCATACGTACCTTCCTGGTATAGTCTGGTCATTAATATGTATGCGGGTTGACTAGGAGTTATAGTTTTTGCAATAAGGTCGTCTCCAATATACCTACTACATTTTTGTGTATCGAGAAGTGCAAAATACATCGTCAGCGCTGGGATTCAAACCCGGCACCCTCCGCTTGGGAGACAGCGCCAACCATGTAATCAGTACTCATTTGACAATAAATTATTTTTTTCCTTGTGGAAATCTTATACAGTACTTATACCTATAATTTTAATTAAGAACTTTGTTTATTCCACAATTATTATTGTTAATTATTGCCATTAATTATTCCAAAGTTGGTAATTAAGATAATTTACATAATAAATTCTTACTTATTGTCTTTTGTATTTATTTTGGTCAATAAGTACCTAAATATTTGAAACATTTTATCGAATAAATATATTTTTAATATATTTTTTAACCAAGAGGGAAAACGCTTGAAATCTCCTGATTTTATGCAACCACTTAAACACCAATCGCACTTTTCTATGTTAGTGGATGATCACAAAGAATAAGTATTCTACGAAACTCCAATTTTATTCATGGTAAATTGTGAATTACCAGATTCTTTACCCCTTTCTTCTCATTTTCCTTGGTTTTGGATGTTAGGTTCCTACGACCATTGTAGTACCCTCTTTCTTCTTCAGTTTCAATCGTTACGATTGATTTGCAGCAAAGCCCCATGTCCTGTGCGGTTCTTTTTAACTCTTTATATGAGTCGAAGCCTATATATTGGCACAGGTCTTCCAGGTATTCTTTCTTTGGTCGTCATCTGTAGTTTGTCCCCTCGTTCATTCCTTCAATTAATTCAAATAGGAGACCCCCTTGACGCGCTATGTGGCCGATCCATAGTGTACCCAATACATAATTTCAGCATTCCAAATTCTATGGTTTATAAACAGAAGTTTGCCTTTTCCTATAGGTAACATTCAAGCATCAAGAAATTGCAGAATTCTATACATTTTTATACAGCATGATTTATTTATGTATCCCATTAAAAGGCGATATTAAATTTCATATTACTGAGTGTTCAATTGAGATTACGTGACCGATATTTAATATCGCGCCCTCTGTAGACCCGTTTTATAGGATCGTTCGTCATTTATAACCAATAAAATGTTCTACCTACCTAAATGGATATTATATGTACCGAAATCCATATCGCATTTTTTATTTAATATTTCATAATAAATTATTTACACGGAAATGAATTTGAGTAACCCTCTCCAAGGGTAAAATTGTTAAATTCAATATCTGTAAATGAATGTATTTTTTTTTGTTTATAGATATTATCTATTCTATTCTATCCCCTCATGCCACATTCCTTGCGGGGTAGGCAGAGAGAACAGATCGCCAGACTTTCCTATCCTCATACACATCGGGATTCCGTCACAGTCATGAATTTCGTCATACACATTCTACGATTCCTTTTACTCAGAACACGTCCACCCATACGTATATCTATTTTAGTACTCTTTATTGCTTTGTTTTTTATGTTTGTCTTTTTTTGGTTTAATAAATTGTTTATGGTTTAACTGGAAAGAATCTCAGTATTGAGATAGTTCGCCCTAGTGAATGGTTTGTCTGATCGTGTGATTACTGTTGAAACATTCTGTATATTGTTTACGTTAAGTGTAAATAAATAAATAAATCAATCATTTCGTATCGTATCGCCAGGCTCTCAAGCATGAGGTGTCAAGTTCGAATCCCGGTGCAGACGAGGTATTCTGAACTTTGCGATACAGGCTCCAGTGTAAAATTTACAGGAAAGTGTTTAGGGGTTGTGTATAAAGGTCCAGATTTTTTTTTGAATGATATGCTTTTATTTGACTGAGACTGCGAAGATTCCATCGATTTCATAAAGTCAGGAAGCAAAAAATATAAGGCTTAGATATTTTTAAAGCGATATCGTCGTTTTTTCAAACATCGACCCGGGCTTCATGTCTTACGTATCTAGTACTTCGGTACAAAAGTTTTGAAATAACTGGTACAATGATAATAAAACAATATAATAATAATAATCTTGTGAAATTACGACTTCCGGTTCATCCCCAAAAGTTTGGGAGCTTTTGTTAGCTTTAGACGTAGAGGTTTCACCAATACATAAATTATTAGGTACCAAAGTACACTATCTACGAGTATACAGAGCTTTTTGTTTTGGAGCAGGTGTGTTAGCTAGTTTTCTCGACAATAAAGCACTGTAGTGTTTTTTTAAAAGGACACAAACCCAAATACTATCAACCTTATTTCACCGTAAGCTTATGTAGTGAAGTGCAGAATACATTATTATTCACACATGCATTGTATTACACCACATCAGATATTTTTCCCTATCCAATTCCCTCTCCTTTCCCTTTCTCTCATCCTCCCAGTTCCATTTCCTTCCAATCCTTGCATGTACATTGTATATATTGGGCGTACAAATTTTCGCTTTTTATGTATTACAGTTACAAATATGATTTTTGTAATTTTTCTCACAAAAATTATGATCTGAATTTTACCGAAACTTAAGATTATAGTTCAATAGTTTATAAGATTGGAATTTGGTTATGAAATGTTGAAGATGACTGTAAATAATACTTTTTTTTTTGTAAATCATAATTTTGATATTTACCTACGATTTTTGTGATATAATAAATGAAATACCTACCTTTAAAAAAATTAAACAATGTTCTTAGGGTTTAACCACTCGCCAAAACTTCACAGCTGAAACTTTGGTAGGTATATCTAACATCCTTTTGTCCTTTGAAAACACTAATAATTTATTCATCTAAATTTACCTACACGTATTTAATTTTCTTCCTTCTAGGAACCACAGGAATAGATTTGTAGGCGTTCTAAATATTAATATTTAACTCTCTTCCATATATGTATTCATCCCTTATTGTGTTTTGGAAATAATCATATAATATTCTATGCTAGTATCTACCCCCGAAAATTCACGAAAGGTCTGTTGAATATGTCTTTTTTTAAATAACTATCCGCCCTTTAAGGGCCTTGGAGATAGGTTCTAGGAAGCTGACAAGGCTCCGTCTTATCCCACGTCAGCCGTGCTAACTTTTCAGCTTCAATATAAAAAATTTCAAGGTGCTGGTACATTGGAAAGTTATTAAAATTTGAATTAGAAATTATAGACGTGTGGGAAAATCTAAACAAAATACAGTAGGTGAAGTAGAATAAAAGAGTGTAAAAATACGGGAACTGAACTACACGAACTTGATAAATGGTAAGTTCTATTTTATCTCAGTAGCTATCTAATGTTTTTTTGAAATTTAAATAACAAAAAATATGGGATGTTGACTAATAATAATTAAAGACGACAATCGAGGGCGCTGCAGGGCGCTGTGATCGCGAATAATATTTTAAATTCCGTGAATATTTATTATTTCTTGCGTACTTCTGACAGTACCTGTATCGAATTATCTATCACCTTTACTTACGCATACATTCATAGTTTTGGATTTACGAGTATGATTATTATTTTTTTGCTTTAGACTTATTTTATGATTTATTAATGTTATTTGGCGATAGTTTTTTGTTTCTCAGTGGGAATTTATACTAATTTAAATATATAAATTTATATTAATTATGTAGGTATAAACTAATGGTGAATGATAATTAAATTTATATAAGTTGTTGATACTTCAAATAATTGGAAGGTTGACGCGTTTATCATTTGATGTTTGTTATTGTGTATGTGTTGTTAACTCTCTGTCAGTTTCTCTTACACGTAAAATAAATAAGAACTTGCAAAAATTTCCATGGTCCTGCGTCGCATTTACACCCGGCTACGAAAAGAATTATGTAAGTTGATGTTTTATTCTACGTAATAATTGATGTACCTACTAAAATTAGATATTAATCAGATATGTGTATATATTCTGCTCATATTAAACCGAGTAATCACGATTCCAGGAATTTTTATCCCCTGTCGTACGTCTTAAATCAGTCTTTCTCAAAGTGGGCGATAATGCCCCCTTGTAGGCGCTGGAGGCTTTCAGGGGGGCGGTAGAAGGCTCAGAGAAAATTAAGGGGCGTTAAGGCGATCTAGAGGGGCGATGGGAGACAAATCCTATATATAAAAATTCGTTTTAAATCATCCTACAACGTAAACCAACTAGTCGGCGAATACAGTAAAATCTTCTTACCCATGAGGTACCTTGTTGAAAGATACAACTGAGAAAAAAAACCTTACTTCATTACCACATGGTTGTGGGTCATATGATCCAATTTTTTTTTAAATGTTTTGAAAATCCACAAAATCACAAGAGTTTCAATAAAAAATCGCCTGCGGCGCTTTTTTGACGTTCTTGTCAAATCGTGAGTACTTCAAGGTGAAAATGCGGGCTCAAAAAAAATACATTTGCAAAAACTGTTTCAGATATGGTAATGTAAAAAGTTTGCATTAAAAATATAAGGAGGGGGGGCGGTAGATATTTTTTTCATCTCAATGTGGGCGGTGGTCGAAGTAAGTTTGAGGACCTATGTCTTAAATAATAATATAACCTTTAGTATTACTTACTGTTTGTTTGCTTACTGCTCGTGTGCGCCTGTGTGCGTGAGTGCGTGTGTGTGTGTGTTTGTGCGTGTGCGCGTGTGTGTGTGTTTGTGCGTGTGCGCGCGCGTGTGTGTGTGTGTGTGTGTGTGTGTGTGTGTGTGTGTGTGTGTGTGTGTGTGTGTGTGTGTGTGTGTGTGTGTGTGTGTGTGTGTGTGTGTGTGTGTGTGTGTGTGTGTGTGTGTGTGTGTGTGTGTGTGTGTGTGTGTGTGTGTGTGTGTGTGTGTGTGTGTGTGTGTGTGTGTGTGTGTGTGTGTGTGTGTGTGTGTGTGTGTGTGTGTGTGTGTGTGTGTGTGTGTGTGTGTGTGTGTGTATTATGGTGTTCCATGTAAGATCAAATATATTATGTAAGATTGAATTAATAAAATACGTTGTAATTAGAATAGCATAGCTCGTAAGACTTACATATAAGTATAGATATAGTTTGAAATATTGTAGTAATAAGTGAAATTTTGTAACCTCCTTGGACAAGGATATTGAAGGAACGTAATTCGGGGGTGGGGTTTGCCGGGGGGCTCCCTTAAGGCTAACCCTGGGCCCACCTCCTAATAATATTTTGCTAGAAGTGCGGGTAAAGAGGTCGCTATTAATGCGCCTGAGCTACCCGGGGATGTGGAGGGCCTTAAGCCCGCGGGATTTTCCTTCAAATTCTTACTGTGGGCGTTACGCCAGTGGCGAAGATATACTTATCGAGATTAAGGGTAATGTGAAAAACAGTAGTAGGTACTATATGAATGTAACAATAACAAGGATTACCTTTTCCTATAAATATGTTGTAATTTTGTGACGCAATGTTTTTATGATAAAACAGAGTTTTATGTGGGCGCCACACGCTTGGGAAGCGTTGGACCGAGCGGGTGTTCACGAGTAAAAAGGCGTGAATGGTCGGTTACCTTCACGAACCAAGACGAAAGCCTCATCTCCACGCCTTTTTACTCGTGAACACCGCTCGGCTCGCCGTCTGGCGAGAGTGTGGTTGGAGTATTAGGATAACAGAGATATGCTTTTGATTTTTTTAGATATCGTTGTGGTATCATCTTCGCTATGAGTGGTTGGTTATTTTTAATACATAGAAATATAGATAGAGCGAATTCTTAGGCATCTATCTATCACTCGTGACTAGAGTCAGAGATTAAGATCTCAAAAGGTTAGTTATTGAGGTGATTCAGGAGTCAAGTTGTCAATTTCTTCATTGTGCTGTTGTGTAATTTTACCCCCATAGAATTATAATATTCTCAACAGCTACACCCATAATAAACTAAATTAATTAGATTTTATGATGTCTAATGATATAGAACAATAATTAATTATTAGCTAGAGCTACGCAACGTAGCTGATGTGTAATAAAATTAACTCTATACTGCTTTATGTAAGTAGTGTAGGGTGTTTCATTTTCAAAAAAAATTGATTTTAGAAAACATTCGCTTAGGGTCCGAGTCTATGTTATGCAAAAACTATTTATGCCAAATTTCAAGAAGATTTAATAATATTTAGAGGTTGCACACTTTGATCACTTTTTATCTCATGACGTTCACAGTAATTAGTACTGATGGCCTTCTCATGTATTTCTTTCATCTCTTGCACCGATTTGGGCTACAATATCTGATATGTGTTTTAGTTGTACAACACTTAATACAGAACTTATCCAAATGATATGATTTAAAAGAGAATTCGGACGAACATTCATGTGGTTGGCTTGCCATCTTCACACCAATGAAGTAATATTGAAAGGAATGACAAGCGAACCTACGATCCATCGCGGGCAGAACACTCAGAGATAGGATCAGAAATGAGACTATACGCTCTGCCTGCGATGTCGAGGATATAGTAATGTGGGGGATAAGTAGAAGACGATAGACTTGCAAAGATAGTCAAAACGGAAAACCCCATTGGAAGAAGATTACCCCAAAGACCACCCAAGAGATGGAAGGACAGCTGGACCTCCTCATCCCAGGACAGCCCGCCGTCAAAAACAGGTTACCTGACCTAATACAAAAACTACTTAAGAACCACCTGGTATCCTCCGATCCACAATGGCTGGTCTAAAACTTTACGATTGACTGGACGAACGGTGGTGTTGCGGGGACATTTATAGAATAAGTAAAATATTTAGTTTTAAGTTAGTTTTAAGTTAGAATAAGTATATAGCCAAAAATCCATTTGGATTAGGCACCACATCTATCACTTATACTCTGTTAAATAATCTGCAATAAATAAAAAAAAAAAAAAAAAAAGAGGAAGAAGAAGAAGCAAACCAACCACGCGAATGTTCGTCCGAATTCTCTTTTAATTCATCCTAAAATCAACATTTTATTTTTTCCCTTATACAAAGATGAAACACCCTAAGGTGGTATGTAGTATTATTATAAAACAAGGTTTTGTTATACTTACAACACGGCTTTTAATCCCTTATCCCTCCTTCTCTAACCTTAAATTCCAGAGAAATATTATTGTAATGAACTTTAGTCATAACATCGCACAACCACGAAATGTTTTAAAGTATTTAAATAACACAGAAATTTAATTAAACTTTAAACCCTTATGAATATTCTTACCAGAAAATATTCACAATATTTTCACATAATTAATTATAACATTATCAAAATACTTATTAACATATTTAATTTATTTTAAAATCACACATAAAAAACACTTTTATTACTTAATTAATCAAACACATTACATATTTAAAATACACTTTTTTAAGAGTAAAAATATTAAAATTCAATAATTTGTCAAAATATTTCACAATAACATTTAATTTTTTGCAATATTTAATAAAGATGTTCACACTGTCGTTATCGCTTAAAATTCTAATTGATAGCGTTATTTAGCTTATTATTTGTTAATGCTTTTTTAATGATTGATAAGTATACTGTTTTAAATCGTTGTTGATTTATACGGGCACACCTCCGCGAATATAATTATAATATACCTCCACACAGAAGATGACTTTCGTAAAAGCGAATATGACGTTTGAATTTACGCGCCGCGACGTCGAAGCGTAGTTCCCACTCCAATTTTCGAGCGAAACTGAAAACGCTGAAAGGAACGAGGGGTGAAAGCTCCTTGGGTTGGAGCGGGGAGTCAAAACTCATAGCAACTATCACTACGCTACCTACATAGTTTTTCACTATATATTTTTTTTATGTACAATACTGTTTTATTTCAATTTTCAACAATTAAAATTACGTTTTTATAAAAAAAATACTTTTATTTATTTCACACATTTCATACACACGTGTGTTATGTTATGGTTACAGCACCATTTAAAATATCGATTTCAAACAATAGAACCCAAGTAATTTTTAAAAACATGTCCGTGTTTTTTAAGGATAGGGAGGTTTGGGGTCCCATCCTTCCTGCCTACCCCGCAAAGCGAGGGACGTAAGGGGGCAAATAGATGGATTAATTTATTTATTAAATCAACCTAAGTAGAAATCTAAATATCTACATGTTTTGTTAGCGTGTCTCTTGGGAAAATAGACATTTCAACGTGGTTTTTCAATGTCTGGATTTCCTTTTCTGTCTATTCTGCGGTGGATTTTTGACAATCCTTCCATTTTTTGAGATCCCTTACAAGAATTTGTAAAAAAGGGTTAGGGATTTAGAATTAATAATGGGACGAGTATCACGAAAACTTATCCGCCACGTTAAAGTTCAAAATCGCATGCTGAAATACGCATTAAAAAAATCATTATCATCATTGGCACTACAGCCCATTGTGGGCCCTGGCCTCCTTCAGCCATCGTCGCCATTCATTCCTGTCCTGGGCTGTGCTCCTCCAGTCCCTGATGCCGACAACTTGTGCATCAGTCTGCACTCCATCCAACCATCTGAGCTTGGGTCTGCGTTGGGGTTTGGAATAGAGCACCTTCTTGGGAACTCTCCTCACCCATTCTTGCCATGTGTCCCGCCCAACGCAGCCTTCCTATTTTAATGTGCTGTATAATGTTGGGCTCTCTGTACAAGTTATAGCTCTCGTCATTGTGGCGCGCTCTCCAAGCTCCATGTTACTGTATGGGTCCAAATATCTTTCTGAGTAAAAAAATCGTATGGTGTTCGCAAATTATTTTGTCGCATTAAAATCACAGTCATTCGCTAGATATTAATGCATATTATCACTTAGAAAATATTTTTTCTTTGCGACTTTCGGAACACGATCGAGTAGCTGTACTTTGAATAAAAATTTCAGAAGTATTTTTTTGGGAATATGAACAAGATACTCGTATGAAAGATCTGTTACGGTCATTCACACTAGAGGAAGGTTCAATGTGTTTTTTCTATTTTTTTTTCAAGCATTTTAGTAAGGTTGTCAATGATTCAAGGTCTGCAAATCTCTTTTTTTTTAATGACGATATACCTCCTTTCAAAGGGATGGGATGAAATCTTAATAAATCTGTATCATGTTATAAAATTATGCCGGTCGCTTGGTATTTTCTCATTAAATATTTATTTAAATTAATTTAGATTAAACTTTAATGAAAGACGATTAAATTAATATTTCGTTTTTGTGGAAAACAAACAGTTTTTTTCTCTCTGAGATAATTAAAAATCTCTTATAAGTAAAACAATGGTAAAAAATACTCTTTTCTTTTTAAGAAGGATGATTTAAGATTAATTTATTACTCTAGTTTTAATATTTTTGAAAAAAGGTGCAGACTTTTTGGTGCTGTTGAACTTCTGCGGACGAGAGAATCGTGACAGCTGTCAATGTCAAACTTGTGTCAAATTCTCACCCCCCTTATAAGGATATTCTTTGTTTTCGAAATTCTGTTAGCTGTTGTGGCGAAAACAAGTGATGTGAACAAATTGAGATGGTTCAGACTTATTGAAAGAATGTGTACCTTATAATATGTTATATATTATCCTCTTCAGTCCTGAGGTCCCCGTGTGTGGACCTCTTTATAACTTTGAATTCCATCCAGCCTGTAAAATACTGTTGTTTTGTAATTTTTTTTGCTTATCTTAGTCTTTTTAGTTCATGTTTACAATACTAGTGGCGCCGTAAGTTTTTTTATATTGGGACAGTGAAAATTTTCCATGTTTTTGAGGACTTCAGGACTAAAGAGGTTATATAATTATAACATATAAGGACGGACGTGTTCTGAGTAAAAGGAATCGTAGAGTGTTTATCGCAAAGTGTGGATACATCGCCAGCGCCAGGGTTTAAACCTGGCACTTCCCCTGGATGAAGGCTAGAGAAGAAGGTGTAGATGGATATTCATCATCAGTGGCTCTACAGCCCGTTATGAGCCTTGGCCTCCTCCAGCGTTCGCCTCCATCTCCCTCCATGTATCTTGGCATGCACTCCTCCAGTTCCTAATGCCAACAGCATCCACATCCTTTTGCACTCCATGTATGGAGTAGATGGATATTATTGGACTAAAATAATAGTATAGGAACTAACGAATTTGTTGTTTAATATTGCTTATGGTTCAAATTGGATTATGTGTTCCCGACGAAATGCTAGCAGACGTTCTACACTCTTTTAGCATTGATGGGCTTATCTTTTCTTATTGCTCCTCTTGATTGTTAATAGACTATAACTATGTAAATTTGACGAATCCAAGTTCCCGAAATTAGGGCCTAAGGACGATAATGAACAGTAAACAATCTAGATTTTTTGAAGACACAGTTAGGACAAAGAGCATGCTTCGAACGTCTGAAATGAGAGTATACTCAGAGCAATAACAGAAAGAACTCTCAGAGACAGGGTGAGGAACACTGAGATTAGAGAGACCTGTCAGACGGAAGATATCGTGAGATGGGGTAGTAAAAGGCGAGGATACTGGACAGACCATGTGGACAGGATGGATGAGGGCAGAATACCCCACATCGTTTCCCATAATATACCCGTGATGACATATATACCCGTGGGACAACGTCAGCCAGGCAGACCGTCAAAAAGGTGGAAGGATAGTTGGTGTTCCACATCCCAAGAGGAAAGCATCCGTTCAACAACAGATCAATGATCTAGAACAAGAAGAAGATTCATTGCGAGTTTTTAGTTTAGTTTGGTATCAGCATCTTGCCGAGGTCAGAGCTGCGGGGATTAGTCAAGCAATGGGTGTTTGGGTTTGGAGATCGCGACCCTCAGCAGTGAGGAAATCGACAGGAGAGAGAGTTTAGTTTGAATGCTGGGTACTGAATTCAAAACATATAGTCCATAAGATTTTGAAAATAAATAACTCTGCATTTATTATGGTCCCTGTGCGAAGCGCATTTGTTATGTAAACGATGTATATTTGTTTGGTATCCATTGCCAAAATATACCTCGTAGTCGATATACTGTAATTGCTTTTGGAGATCATAGTCGTTCAGCTTTTTGATAGGCACGCACATGATATTCTACCATAAACAATATGTTCATGTTGCATTTTATAGGTAGCACAATCGACATTTTCAGAGTACTGGCTGAAACCAGTCAAAAACGAGGTGATAATTAATAAATAAATAAATAAGTAAAAAAATATTTTTTTCATCATTTAATAAGTTTGACCTGCCAACTTGAATTTAACGTACAAAAAAGAGCTAATCGCGATATAGCGATATCCTTCAACCAATATATTAGACAGGACACCCGAACGCTAATCCTTTTCTGCTTCTTTTCAGCTCCTTTCCCTCCGCTGCTGAAAATAGGCCTCTTTTTGTTTCTTCCACAATTCTCTGTTTTGGGCGCTCTGTCTCCACCCATGTCCCACCGACTCTATGATATCATCGGCTCATCTCCTTTATGGTTCTCCCTACACTCCGTTTGTTTGCGTAGGGTCTCCAGTTTAGTACTCTGGGGGTCCATCTGCCATCATTTTGCCTTGCCAATATAACCCGCCCACTGCCATTTCAGTGTCTCTACACTCTCCGCAATGCCTGAGACCCTTAACCGTTGTCTTATATCTTCATTTTCTTATCCGGTCTCTCAATGATACACCTATCCTCGCTCCAACTATTCAATCCTTCAAAAATAAACTGAAGCACCTCTATCTTTCTCAAAACAATTCCCATCAATAACTCCTTCTTTTCCTATTATCCCATCCCTTCCACTATCCTCATACCTTTTTATATGTATACATTATATGTATTTTTATATGTTTACTGTATTTATTTATGTACTTTTTTTTTTTTTTTTTGCATATATCTTATATGTTCATATATTTATATTTATTTGATGTGAATATTTTTATTACTTTTTAATTTTAGTCATTTCAGGTACACTTTTGTACGCACAATATGTTTTGTATTATTTGTCAAGTGGTTGGTTGGAAGATTTGCCCATGGCAATAATCCCGCCATTTGTTTAATGCATGTCATTACTTCAATAAAGTTTTTATTATTATTATTATTTATTATTATTTTCTCCATAGCTCGAACGCTAATAGTACAAGCAAATTGCGATGAATACCTAATTGGAAATATTAATTATCTATGTAACTGATGTATGATCGTTAGCATACAAAACAAATACAATATCTAAGAGAATGTCAGCACTACGTATCAAGCTGTGTTATTCAGATTCCGGGTACATATTAATAAACAGACTTACCTTTTCAACGTAAGCCGACGTCTATCCGGCAATAAATATATTCACGAAGTCTTAATCATCCATTTTACAGGAGTAACAGGTAGCAGTGAACAAATCACTGTTTATTTTTAAATTCGAGGCGAAGAGTAAAAGGAATCGTAGAGTGTGTATGACAAATTAGCCCAGTGAGATTAGATAATCAATCTGATTGTCAATGTATTGGCAAAATTAATAACAATTTGGAACCTACGCAGAATAATACCTCAGGATGTGGTGTTTCACAATATCATGCCCCCCCCTCCCCCTCCTTACCCCCCAAATAGGTCCCCCAACGTGGTTTTTTTTTTCAGAATTTTTAGAAAAACAGCAAGAAATTGTCAATGTGGTTGTTTACTAGATTTAAAAAAATATTGTCACTTACACAAAAAAAAAACCCTAAAAAGAGTATTTCTTGAAAAAATATCAGAGGTACATTCACTTGTCAGAGTAATTTAATTACCTTATTCTAATTCAGTCAATGACTAATTCGACTAATGACTAATAATTATTCATCTAGTTTCATACAGTAATATGCTACTGTACTACAATATAATTTTGAACTGTTCCTTCAAGGAGCATTACGTTCCTATCGGTAAACATCACATTAATGTATTCAACTAAAAGATAAAAGTGCTACATTAGGGATACAATACAGGCTGTTTTTTTTATTGGGAGAAGTTTGAAATTAACATTGACTATTATAATTGACTACTTTTCCCTGTTCTGTATTATCAACTGGATGTGCCCTGTGCACTTTGCTACGCCACAGACACTGCTGAGGGTGATGTCGGGAGGTTTACTATTTATATTTCCGATACCCAAACCTATATATTCGACATTAATATCGAATTTTTCAAGTCACCTTCCTACCCCCTTTCCCCGCCCTTGAACTCCTGCGGGTGCCGTGAATGTTACTATTCCTTCTATCGAAACTGAAAACTATGGATGCGACACTAACATCGCTTTTTTCATACCGCCTTTCTACACCCTGCCCATACTCCGCCATTGAAGAGTATATATATTATTATTTTTTTATTAGGTTTAACATTTTAAAAAGTGTAAAGAAGGCAAGTATTTTCATGCTTTTTATTTAAATGACAATAAATTGGCAATACATGGAAATTGGACTAAGGGCCTCCATTAACGAGACTAGAAGAAAAAGAAATTATACACTTACATCATTCTGGCAAAATACTATCAAATCCTATCCCGGGAGAAACTCACTCACAGCCACCAACAAACTCCGAGAGCGGAACACAGCAAACAAGTCCGGTTTCTTCGAGAGAGCTTTCTCTGTCGCGGGACCAATCACTTGAAATAGTCTGTCGGACGAACTCCGAAAAGACCAGCCCATCACCAGCCTCAGGAGCATGCTGAAAACCAAGAGTTTTAAGACCATATTCCCGCGCTGAGATGGAACACATTAAACGGCGCCAAAAAAGTTATCCGTCATTATCATCATAGTCATTTTGTCTCAGGTAATATAATTTTACATCGCGTGTTTTACCAATCAAAATTGACTTATAAAACACGGTCCCATGTTAAAATCTCAAGTGACAAAATCTCAACTGTCAAAAGAGTAACCTACTATTGACAGAATCGCAACTCAACACCGGGAAATCTGATGCCGTTGTTTTTTTTTGTTTTGTTTACATGTGTAAAAAAAAACGAACCTAACCCAACAATATTGAAATTGGTGGCAACAGGTTTTCTGGCGATGAGTTGCGATTCTGTCAATAGTAAATTACCCTTTTTACAGTTGAGATTTTGTCATTTGAGTTTCTGTCTGGTTACCATAAAACACACGTTGATAATAAAATTTTGTTCGCAAAGTATTTAATATGTCCTTTTATCAAGCACCCTGGTATAGCGTGTTGGAAGTGAGACGTTGTAGCAGGAATAGGTAGTTAGTAACAGGTATTACAGTGTGGATCAGCTTGGTGGATCCGACATTCACTGAAAGATAAATGGTGCGGTGTCACTGCATAGGAATCTCCTAACTACCAGATGTCTGCTTGGCTTGGAACTTAGTGACAGGTACCTTAAAGTGCTCACACGGGCAATTGTTCGTGTAATAATTGCTCAGCAACTCCTGTTTATCAATGCAGTATTGATGTTTATTGTTCTCTAATCATCCGTAGGCCCCATTAAAGGCACTTTGACTCGTCAAGTTTACATACTAAACAAAAATAATAAAAAAGCGATAAACCTATCAATAACAGTTACGGCAGAAAATAATACAATCAATAAGCACACGGTGACAAAACAAAACTTAAAACAGGTGTGGCTTAGTTCAATTCAAATTCCTTCAACAATGTGGAAGAATTAAGGATGAACATTGTAGGGCTTACGACCGACCTCAGCTGGTTTAAGTGATCAATTTACGCTCGAGAAACATTCGCCATTTCAATTTTCCCCGGCTGGGACTCGAACCCAGACCTTCGTCTCGCATAATAGAGATCTCATCAACTACACCACTCCGAATTCCGTATTGTTGCCATTCTTACTGTTGAAGTGAGAGGGAGGTATTTTTTATACACACCCGCCATCTATTATTGCTAAGCCGAAGATTACTGTTTACAATCAACTTCGCTAGATGGCATGGAACAATTTGATGGAGCAGTGTCGAGCGATTGTTTCGGCAATATTTAAAGCGAGACAACGATATTGAGTGCAAATGTGAAAGTACATTGACTTAAATTTCCAAACTGATTGTAATTCGGTAATAAGTGTCGCCGACACGAGGAAGTTTGTTGAATAAATATGCGCAATATTTCCTCCACTTAGTTGCTGCATGTTGCCGAGAATTGCTTGATATTCTCGACCAGAATTGCCGGAGTGGAGCAATTTGATTGCTCGTGTAAGCGAACCTTTATGTAGCGCTGATATTTGCATGACGTATAAGTACTTTACTGTGATATTAATTTCATTAAAAAATAATGATTGGTAACAAAATAATTCTGGGAATGAGAAAAAACGCCATCTGTCAAATAAGAGGATTAATTAAAATCGGCAGTACCGAGAAAATATAAAGGCCATTCCCCCCCCTTAAATTTTTACCGCAATTTTGTTTTACTTTTTTTTTACCTTTTATCGGTGTCTGCGTTTACATATTTTTAAAAATGAATCTGGGTTTAATTCAAAAGTGGAGTAAGTCGACAGTCGGATCGAAACCGAGCCCACCTAATTTTAAAAGTTTTTTATAGTGGTAGCGGTAATAACTTATTTTCGACCTATGTAACGAAATAGTAAAAGATTTTTTTTCTAAAACCACGATTTTTTACTACGCATCCTAAATCCGTTTTTCTACCCTCGGTTCCTTCATTTCAATGGCGCCTACCACCGAAAAATTGACAGATTCAAAATTTGTAAAAAGATATGAGTTCTACTTGTGAAGCACTTTCATGTGATACCAAAAACAGCAGTACGCGGTGACTGGATCCTCTCGATCGCTTGGTGTCTACCGAGGCTTGAACTGGACAACCTCGACTTCTTTTCCAACGCACTTTCATATCATACCACACATGACCCCACACGACCCATGGATCCCCTTCAAACGTCTTACA
This sequence comes from Ceraclea dissimilis, assembly GCA_963576895.1. Taxonomy (NCBI): domain Eukaryota; kingdom Metazoa; phylum Arthropoda; class Insecta; order Trichoptera; family Leptoceridae; genus Ceraclea; species Ceraclea dissimilis. Next base: position 929,490 of record OY756374.1, read on the forward strand.
TCTTTTTTGTTTCTGGGGTCTTCTTCTTTGATTTTGAAGGTTTTACTTTGTGGCGACATTATATTATAATTAAAACAATATTAATTTGTTTACACCACTTTTATTTTGACCAGAGTCAACATGTTTCGGGAAGTGGTTGATAAATCGTTCGAAAAATTTGCGCACAGACAAAAGAAAAAAATAAATAAGTAAATAAAAACTGGAAGAAATCGTAGTTCTGCGATAAGTTCGCCCTAGTGAATAACGATTTATAATCTGTACTATGTCCATTTTTTTATGTTTGTGTTTTTCTTGTTCAATTTATTTTAATGAATCTGGGTTGATCGAAATAAACCCAAATACATCTTTGTGTATTTGTACACTTTCTCAGAAAGTTTAAAGGCTTATGTTGTGAAGTGGAGTAAGTCGGGGATTGAACCCGCGCCCACTGGATTAACAGTCGAGCGCGTTACCAACCGGGCTACCGACCACCTCAAAAGAAAAAAATAAATAAATAAAAAAACAACGGAGTGAAGTTAAATTAAATCTTGTAAAAAACCGACGATAGAGAAAACGCTGAGAGATAGGATAAGGAATGAGGTTATTAGGGAAATGAGTGACTACAAGACTGGTGTTGTAACTAGAATGAAAGTGAATAAACTAAGATGGTTTGGGCATGTTGAGAGAATGAAGGATGACAGGATGACAAAAAAGATATATCTGAGTGAACGAAGAGGTGCGAGGAAGCGCGGCCGCCCGAGACTGGCCTGGTCCGATCATGTCGACCAGATCCTCAAGGATGGGCGCGTTTTGAGTAAAAGGAATCGGAGAGCGTGTATGACAAACTGTATGAGTGTGACGGAAGCTAGGAGTGTGTGTAAGGATAGGGATGTCTGGTGCTCTGCCCTCTCTGCCTACCCTGCAAGGGACGTGGCGTGAGGGTATAGTTAGATAGATAGATAGAAAAAACCGACGATATTGTGAAGACGTCACAACTCAGAAGGTAATACTACTAGGTATAACGAAAGTAGATTTACTAATAGAGAGAGATAAGAATATTCGTGCATAATTAACGAGCATAAGGTTTCATTCATGATTGATGGAACTGTATCCACTAATTAATATCGACAATCCTCGGTGAATCGTAAAGCGGAATGATTCTCAAAAGACTATTGACGTAAGCTGTTTCGTTGAATTATTAATTATTAATAATAACTTAGGGAATAATGTGATCACTTGTACTTCACTGTGAGCCAATCAAATTGTATGGACTTGATTTCAAAATATATAACCGTTTATGCCTCAATCACCAGCTTGCCAGACAGCGAGCCGAGTGGGTGTTCATGAGTAAAAAGGCGTGAACTGTCGGTTATCTACACAAACCAAAACAAATGCTCAATCCACACGCCTTTGTACTCATCCCCAGAACCCAAAAAAAATCTTCATCCGCCTTGCCCTCGACTACTGGATGTAGGTCTCTTTCAATTGTCTCCTCTATTTTCTGTTACTTGCACTGCTATCGAGGTACCTATCTCTTCTGTGGCCTTTCGACACCTCTATTGTTTGCCCATGGTCTCAATTTCATGAGTCTGGGTGTCCAGCTGCTATTATATTGTCTTGCTATCTACTCTATACTCGTATAAGTTATTATGTAATGTAGCTAATTATTTGTTATCCTCCTTGCAGCAGGGATATTGAAGGTGTCTTTCCGGACGGTGTTGCTGGGGGGTGCCCTTCCGGCTAACCCTGGGGCTGTCTGAGTAATTTTGGGCTGAAAGAGCGAATAAAAAGGCTCCTAAATGGCGCCTGTGTTATTCGGGTGTTCGGAGGAACTTTCAGGTACTCGTATACCTGACAATACGAAGAAATATTTTAAATTTCCAACAGATGAAACAGTAATTATTTCATGAGCTTCCGATTGGAAGCATAATGAAAAGGGGAATATTTAGACTAACCGCATTAATTAATTAATTAATTAACCTGATAATTAACAGGATTATGTCTGTCAAAGGATCCCTCGTTTTTGAGATTACACAATAAGTAGCAAACGTAATACGTATCAATAATAATATAATATTAGGTAAGACAATGTCTTTTGTGCTTTCAATTATATCGACAATAGATCCATATTAGCATCTCGTTGTTTAATCTAATGAAATGATGTAGGTATCTATAGGTTTATACTACCGTGTCAGAAATAGGTGGGTAGTTGATTGTAATAATGCTTAGCAACTAAACTAATTAAGCGCTTGGTACCAAGAATGACGTCACAGTCATTTCCCACGACATTAAGGTTCAAAATCGCGTGAACAATCGCACGATAAAATTGTAAAAATAGTGTTTTTTTCTCCATTTTTTGGGGTTAATTTTTCGTCTATCAAAAAACTTTTACGGTTATTCCCTAGATTTTAATGCATATTATCAGTACAATAAAAATACTCCGCGACTTTCGGGAAACGAGTTTCTGTCTTTCGGAAAAAAGATCAGAGGTGTTTTTCAAATTTTTTTACAGTAACTATACAAGATATAAAAAATCTTTCACGGGTTATTTAAAAAATCGTTTAGTACCTATAGTATAGAATATGTAGATGTTAGTACTTAGGTTAGCTTATTTAATTGTAAAGGCGCCCTTGAGGTGGATTTGCTCCACAAAACGGCGCATTAGAAATTGTCCGTTTTATTATTATTAAAATGCCCTAGACAGCCGAAACTAGTCAAAACTTAATATATTTGGTAAAACTTCGGTTTTTTTATTTAAAAAAAGCAATTTTAAACTAAAGAGTTTTAAAAGACAAGATTTTATGACAGAGATTTATCAAGAATTGACAGATTCAAAATTTGCAAAAATACATGAGTTCTACTCGTGAAGCACTTTTGTGAGATACCAAACACGGCGTTATCCGGCGAGTGTGGATCCTCTCGATCGCTCGGTGTCTCTCGCGGCTGAAGCTGGACAACATCTATCTTACGATCTGAATTTCTTTTACAGTTTTTTTTACATTTTCGGTTAAATACAATTAAGTGCCCTGTCGAGATCTTGCACCAAGTCATTGAAATTTGTTTGTGAAAAGGGCGAATACTGCTAAACTTTTGCACTTTATAAGTTTTTCGCTTATGTCTTCTAAACCATACGTTATTTGTAAGGGGCTACATTTAGGGTGCTTCTTATATGGACGAAAAAAATTTTTTTTTGAAATTTTGAGGGGACACCCCTGTTTTTGTTCTGTGCTATAAAAAAATGCTACAGATTTTTTTTTTAGATTTTTTCAACAACTATTAGGGGTCGCTACCACTTGAAGAAAATTTTATAAGTATAAAAAAAATAAATTTCAAAATATTTTTTTAAATTGATTTTTTCTCTATTTTTATATCTATCGAATACAGCAACAAACATAAAACATTATTTCAGTTGAGTGTCTATTTCCCTAGGCGTACCCCAGCCAGGCCGGTGTATCAAACTGATTTTGATACTAATATAATTATTAAATTTTCAACACCGAGTAGCGACCCCTAAACCATGTTTAAAAATTCTGAAAAAAAATGTAGTTCCTTTTTTTACATAGGAGAACAGAATAACAGGGTGTCCCGTTAACATTTCGAAATTTTGATTTTAAGAAGCACCCTAGCTACATTTATAATTGAAAAGTTGTACGGCATACTTAATTTAGGTACTATAGTATTCACGTTGGTTTTTAACTGTATTATAGTAGCATATCGGATACAAAAACCTTCGTTCGTTCGTAATCTATCATCTTATCAAAGAAGCGACCTTGTGTTGGGACACATTACCTTGATACCACAGCTGTTAGGTCGTCTAAATAATAATACAAGCCGAGCACATACGTATAGAGATACTTATTTGATCAATTCCTGTAACATATTCAACAGGAATAGCAAAACATCTCGGTACATTTTATTCAAAGCTCTCTCTCTTTCCTCGTTTATTCTCGTATAGAAAGGTCGGGATGGTTTACGTATTTTGATACCGAGTTTTCAAGGGATTGCAACAGATTTTAAACCACAATTCGAAGAATTATTCCGGGTTAAAATAAACCTAAATCATTATAGCAAGTATGTTATATCTCAACAGATGTACAGCAAAGGAAGGACTTACCGTCAGGATTATGACTGATCGTCATTTACAAATTACAGACATTAAAATAGTCGACGATCAGTCATAAGCGTGATGGAAAGTCCATCCCTTGCCGTACATCTGTTGAGATAACTACTTGTTTTTTCAACTACGACATACAGAAAATCCGATGTTTCTCACAAAATAAAAATAGTGATATTAAAAATTATTTAAAGTATATTTATTTATTATTTAAGTGAACATTTAATACAGAATAAAAAAACAAGATATAATATTATACCTACATTTACAATGATAATATGTTATGCTCACTAGGGCGAGCTTACCGGTATACACTATACAGCGTCTATTCCAGCTAACGCATTGCGTAGTTCCGTAGTTGGAATCACATTTTTTTTTCTTCAACAGATTGAGAAGTCTCTCGTACCAGTATATTCACACGATGTATGATTGTACATTGTGTGAACTCCCTTGTGAAGGATGCAGGATCTGAGTTCCGACGCTTACGAGTCAGAATTGGATGACTTAAGCGATCCTTTATGTCCAGGACAACATCCTGCAGTCATACGTGTAATATTTGGAAGTTGTATATATGCTACAGTTCAAGAACATTTCACAATAAACCAATTATTCGACACTGTCGCCATCTATTGAGAAGTGGATGCGACATTTAGAAGCTATCTTTATTATTGATGTAGAATATGAACTTTAACGTAATATTACAAACTATTTTCATATGAAGTACCGTGATTTGTCTTTTTGGGAGAAAGTATTTTTTATGAGCTTAATTTTATTATTTTGTTAACATAATTGAAATATAATCTTATTACTTTCTTAAGATCCTTTATAACATTTTTTGCTTCTTTTTAATTACCTACCTACCTACTTTTTTTTTAAAAAATTCCCGGAAACCTAATAGTTTCTTTGAAGTGTCTCTTTTAAGCTCGCTTTTTATCTGTAACTTTATACGTTGGTCTTAGTGATGTGAACAATGAGAGATCCCTCGAACTCGCGTTCGCAAAATTAAGCGTTATTGTGTTTAAATTTATATACTTACCTAGAAGAAGTTAATTATTTAAATGCTAGTAAGTTGCCAATACTTAAGGGCATGGCACCAGGAATGACGTCACAGTCTTTTCCCACGGCATTAAGGTTCAAAATCGCGTGACGTGATGATTAAATGTTAAAAATAGCGTTTTTTTCTATTTTTTGGGGTTAATTTTGCGTCTATCAAAAAGCTTTTACGGTTATTCCCTAGATTTTAATGCATATTATCAGTACAAGAAAAAAAAATTCTCCGCGACTTTCGGGAAACGAGTTTCCGTCTTTCGGAAAAAAAGTCAGAGGTGTTTTTAAATATTTTTTTTTGAGAAATCTATACAAGATAAAAAAATCTTTTACGGTTATTCCCTAGATAAAGGTTCAATGCATCTACCCTATTTTGATCCAAAGCATATTTAGCAACGGTTGTCGAGATAGAAGGTCTCCCGAATTTTAGAAATTTTTGAAATGTCGGTATGCACACTCTTAAGATTAGACGATAAATTTTGAATAAATTAAAATTCACATACAAATCTTTTCATTGGGTATAAAATTAAAAAACATATTAAGTAAAACAAATGCTATCGCTAGAATTCAATAATAAATAAAAATTACTCCCCAAAATTGAGCAGAGCTCGAATAATATGTAAGGATTTTTGTAAATTTTCCACATAAAATAATTCCAAAGATATCTCTAAAATTACTGAAACTTGAGATTACTACATATATTATATGGGTACAAATTTACTATCACATATATACCTATTGGCAGTAATTTGTGGTAATACACTGTACACATAGGTGGAAACGAAACAAATCTACACTAAGTGTGTCTATTTAGTGTACCTATTATAATTGTTGTAGTTTGCGAATGCTAATACTTAGCATGAACATTTCTATTTAGTATGTGCGAATGTAACTGCTATCACAAGTACGTACCTATTAGCAGTATATTGTACACATGTGGGTACAAATGTATTAAGTAGGTATGTCCATTGTCTTTGTATCTATAGTGTAAGTACCTATATAATTGTCTACAATTAGGTACAATATGACATGGTCCACGTCCGCTCCCTATGTAGAGCATGTGGTCTTCACCCAGTTTTCCCAGGCTTTTCTGTCCTGCGCCAAATCCGTTACCTGTTCAACCTGGCGTAGCTCTGATGTGTACAGTCCCTCAATCTCTAGTCAGGTACAATATGGAGTACACAAATACGAATTTGCGAATGCTAATACTTAGCATGAACATTTCTATTTAGTATGTGCGAATGAAACTGCTATGATACGTACATACATATTGGTAGATTATAGTACAACACATATGTGGGTACAAATCTACACTAGCACGTTCTTGATCTAGTTTATTTAATTGTCTATAATGTAGGTACATTTAGTCTACAAATACGACTTTGCGAATGCTAATACTTAGCACGAACATTTCTATTTAGTATGTGCGAATGTAACGGCTATCATACGTACATACCTATTAGCAGTAGATTGTGGTACTATACATTCTACACATAGGTGGGTACAAATCTACTAAGTATATCCTTGTATTTATAGTGTTATCTACTTTTATATGAATTTGCGAATGCTAATACTTAGCATGAACATTTCTATTTAGTATGTGCGAATGTAACTGCTATAACACGTACATACCTATTAGCAGAAGATTGTAGTACTACTGACTACACATATGTGGGTACAAATCTACTATCCTTGTATTTATAGTGTATCTACATGTAGCTACAATATGTTTCCGAATTCACTAAGGGTAGATACGAAAGCCGTAAAGATTTCCTTTAAAAAACGTAAAGCCAGATTCGAAGAGACTCGGGGTTATTTATGTAGATTGAATTTGGTTTTCTCGGTACTACGAGAGTCGTATAGTTTTGTATACTTAGAATCGTAATACAACTACATCACATAGCGTCTCACGTTATTGGAACTGTGTGATGTGTATTTGAAAGATTAGGGTCAGTGAGCAAGTCTCTGAATAAAATATCATGGTTCCTACTCACGGTTTACGGTACGTTCGTCTAAAATCAATTCGTCTAAAATCAATTCGTCTAAAATCAATTCGTCTAAAATCAATTCGTCTGAAATCAATTCGTCTAAAATCAATTCGTCTAAAATCAATTCGTCTAAAATCAATTCGTCTTATTATCAATTCGTCTAAAATCAATTGGTCTAAGATCAATTCGTCTAAAATCTATTGGTCTAAAATCAGTTTGTCTAAGATCAATTGGTCTAAAATCAATTCGTCTATGATCAATTCGTCTAAAATCAATTCGGCCAAAATAATTTTGCCTAACGATCAATTCGTCGATTTCAGACGAATTGATTATAGACGAATTGATTGAGTACATGGTTGGCGCAGTTGGTTGAGGCGGCAGTCTCTTGAGCAGGAAGTGCCAGGTTCAAACCCCGGCGCTGGCGATGTATTCCACACTTTGCGATACAGGCTTTTAGCCTAGTGCAAGGTGTGCAGGGAAGTATTTGGGTTTGTGTATGCAAGCCCAGATCCTTTAAAAAAAATATTATAGACGAATTGATAATTAGACGAATTACTTTTAGACGAATTGATTTAAGACGAATTGATTTTAGACCAATTGATTTTAGACGAACTTACCGGACACCCTACTCACTTTACCTCCCTTGAATTTATTTTTTAAAACTTATTACGTTCTAGTTGGTGGTTGGTGAAATTGTTCACGGAGGTTCAAACATGTTTTTTTTTATTAGATAAACCCAGCGAAAGTAAGAAACATCTAACGAAAATGCGTACAAATATTTGTTTACCTACAAAACATTTTTTTTAGAAGTTTTCACTATTGGTTGTTGATCTTAAAATACACGTTGTCAAAAAAGAGATGGTCTCGGATCTTCCCGTTAAGGGTTGCTCCCTCCCTGGATGATGAAGGAACGCTAGTTCCTATGTCATCCAATATTTGTGCAAAAACAGTTCTAGGGAGGGCTCGGGGTTCGCCAGAAGGGCTCCCCCGACAAAACCCTCCCTGATTTAAAACAACCCTCAACGTTCACAAAAAGTCCTTATATACTAATACAATTTCCTATATACTATCTTACAGTTACGTATTTACTACGTACTAGAATTCTTACAGCCTAAATATAAAAAAACAGCATAATTGACATGCAATGCCTAGGATTGACCCTGACTTTAGGAAAAGGGCCAACCGGCGCAGAAGCAGGGAAACAAAGAAACCGCACCCAACCCGCGTAACGGACAGGGTAACGGCTCCCCGTGGTACCCTACAGTACCAGCGACCCCCAACGTCCGCTGTGGAGAAAAGTACCTGGAATCAAAAAAAAAGCAGAAACGTAAAATATGAAGATGAAAAACCAGGACATGCCAGCAATTAAAGGCGCCCAAAATAAAGAAAAAAAAAAAGATATCACAGTGAAAAAAAAATATATATATAATATCAAATTACAGTACAAGTATCTCTCGGATCTGTAAACTAGAATTTTGTTTGATAGCAACCATGACAAGTGTCTAGATGAATCTGGGTATGAAAAACCATAATAAACACATTTAAGAGCCAATACTGTAAGCATCGTCTTGAAACTGAAGGCATTTGTAGATCGTAGTACTGAGGTTGACTGTCCTGGAATTACAATATATTTGGAAACTCCTTGAACAAAATATAATTCCGAAAAAACTCCTAAAATTCACCGGAAGAATTATCCATTATCCGTTAAATTTTTCAGGTGTGAATGTATAATATAACCCAAGCTGCGGTGGATGGACGGTGTCAACGCAGATGCGGGTGCCAATGCCAATGGACTGAGGAGCTGGAGGTCAGCGGCCCTCAGAAGGACGGAGTGGAGGAAGGCTCTTGACTCAGCCAGGGTCCACCCAGGACTGTCGTGCTGATGATGATGAATGTATAAATTTAGATAAAATATTGGTAATTATTAGGATAACAAGTTGACACCCTCAAATTTATCAATTTATTTCCTTTTTTTTTAAGTTTTCATATTACGCAGTAACATTCTCATACAAAATTTGAAAAAGTCGAAGTGACTTTTTTTCACCATGGTCTGTTGTACTGGGTTCACATGCTTAAATATAGTGAGAACTTGTGCTATCATCACCTTAACGTGTAGTTTAACTGCTTAGCAGCACTAATCATTATTACTATAAGCTTGTGCAAATAAGACATTACATATATACGAGTATATCTACAAACTTAACCCATGGTTTAGGATTCAAGTAGGATAATTCGTTATTTATACAGGAACTGAAATCTTGTCTTCAGCTAGTGTAGAATAATAATGAATGTAAATTGGGTACGCATACTTAATTAACCCTCGCCGTACTATGAGGTTAGAATATTTATTATTTACAGACGTTACGCTATCATAATATCCCCTAGATTCTATTCTAGTAAGAGATGTGTCTATTTTGCGTACTATTTTATAGATAGGCGTGTAGATAATTGCTCTCAAAAGAGTTAACCTCGACGAAAATTCGGCTTCCGTTGTGAAACAAAGTACCTAACAAAAACAAAATCTAAAACCAAAGTTTATGACGTCACATCCTAGAGCTGTTTCTGCGGTCTTCCAAACTATACCATCCACGTCCTTCCGGGGCTCTTGCATTCCTTCATTCCAATGGCGCCTCCCACCAAGAATAGACAGAATCAAAATTTGTAAAATGATGTGAGTTCTACTCGTGAAGCACTTTCGTGAGATATCAAACACGGCGGTATGCGGTGACTGGATACTCTCGATCGCTCGGTGTCTCTCGAGGTTGGAGCTGGATAAAATCTGACTTACGATGTTAATTTATTTTCAAGAATACCACACATGACCCTTGGATGTCCCTTAAATGCTTTGCATCTTTCTTGTCTCTGGAAAAGGATGATCCAATGCGGTACAGAAACTTATTGTCATCGAGTTCACGTATTTTTGCAGTTTCAGATCTTTTAAGTAGTCAGGAAGTAGTTGAAAAATTGATTGTACGATTCTCTCACAGACATAAAACACACAGTGAAGTTAAGTAAAATCTTGTAAAAATGGCAGAAAGATCGGCAAAAATAGCAAACAATGTTTTTTCGTACTTCCAAATAATTTATTTATTTATCGTTTGGCAACGTCGAAGTATTGTCACATCGTTAAAGTCTGACATCCAGCGCCTCCAGCCACTGGAGGAACTCAGGGGACAGGCTGGCAGCACTGTCAATGGTACCGGGGTAAGCACGTATGGGGCAATCACGCAAGATGTGCTGCATGGTTTGCTTCGGGTGTCCACAGTCGCACTGTGGATCGTCCCTCATTCCCCACTTATGGAGCATGTCACCGCAGCAGCCATGACCCGTCCTTAGCCTATTGAGTGCGGTCCACTGCCTGCGAGGCAGGTGGAAACCAGGCTGTTGAGATGTATGGTTTGTGACGGGTATGACAGAGTGCTCGGGCTCCAAATAATTAAACCATTTGATAGCTTTGTAGATTTTTATGGTTCTTGTTAATATCTTCTCCTTGTCTTCTCGGGTGTACCGTGTGTAGGTTGTAGATGTTGTGAGCTTTAGGCCTACTTGCTGAGGCAATCTTCAGGACTACCCTGAATTACATTACAACTGTGACTACATTAGTCCTAAAGATGGCCTCGGCAAGTAGGCCTAAAGCTCTCAACATCGACATCCTACACACGGTTCACCCGAGAAGAACGGAGAAGAAATTAAACCATTTATATTTTTATATTCAGATTATGAAAACATTGTTTTGTAGAATGCAAGTTTTAAATAAAAGTTTCTATACAAAACAAAGAAAGAAGTAAATTTCCTCCATTAAAATTAATCTTTTATTCATAGGGTTTTTGTACATAATATTTTCATGGACCGCGAATTTATTCTACCCTACAAAATCAGTACAATTTTTCACAAGAGTCAAAGTTTGTGTTATACTTGCCGATACTTTCCGTTCCATGAAATTTAAAAAGCTGAATAATATCTTCAAATACATCTCTTCCTATCCTATATACAGGGTCGTCGAATAAGAATGCCCCCATTTTATGTAAAATGGAATAACTTCAGAACCATTCACGTTAAATTAGTGATACTTTCACTCTATGGTGTATTGAAAAGTGTCGGTTGGCATTTTCCACTGCGCAGCTATTCTGCGCATGTGCTCAGGCATTATATCATGCATCAATCAAAATTAAAATCAACGTAACACACACAATTTCTCTTCGTGAAAACATAAACCTATGTCTTATTCTTCTTAATCTTAATGTAAGCCTGATGGCCTGTTATTTAAGAGCGGTTTGCCTCCTGCGAGGTCGGCTTCCAGCTGTTGATCCATCTCTTTGGTGGTCTGCCTGGGGGTCGCCTACTTGACATTCAGAGTACTCAATAGGGGCACCTCCCCACCAACAACGTCCGGAATGACACCTTCATTATCCCTGCTACAAGGAGGATTACAAATCAACCGAGCTAGAGGCAGCAAAAATAAAGGACTCCGAGGACTTGACTTGTGAATAGAAGTGAAATCTTTTACAAACTGGATTATCTTTAGACCGACATCTATTGAATTTTTTTGCAACACGACATACATACATACATACACGACATACATACGTCGTCGTATAAATACATGGAAATGTTCTCCATGTAAGGAAAATAAAACCAAACAAAACATCTCTCTAAATTACGACGAAATTCCGCTGCCGGGTTCATCTAGGAAGACAGATCAAAACAACGGTCGCCATAATGAAATGAATCAACCAATCACAGCACCGGAACTACCCATAGAAACAACGAACATAATCAACAGTAATCTACGAACAGCGCCAGTTTCACCAACCTCACTTAAAAATTTCAACTTAAGTAACGAAATCACCAACTACATAGACTCCAAATTTGATCACTTTTTCAATAGTATGACGTCACGTTTTGATGATATGCTTCACAGGATGGAGGAAAAATACAACGGTATACTGGAATCTTTGAATTTCTGCAGTAGAAGAGTGGATGAATGTGAATCAATTATAAACAGGGTAAATGATGAATATACACAACTCAAGAAGGAAAATGAAAATCTTTTGTCGCGGCTCGAGTCATTGGAACATCAAGCTGATGATAATGAGCAGAGAGCTAGGAGACTAAATGTCGAATTACAAAACATAACGGAACGCAAAGGTGAAAACCTACTCAACATAGTTTCTACATTGGCTGATAAAATTGGAATCACAATATCTAAGACTGACATCGCAGCAATCCACCGAGTTTCACATGGCGCCTCAATGAGCGATCGCCCTAAAAATATTATCATCAAATTCTTCCAACACAATATTCGAGATGCTTTTTTAGCTGCAGGGCGAGCCAAACGTGGAATAACAACGGAAGACATCGGAATTGCAGACAAAGGCCGGCGAATCTTCATCCAGGAACATCTGACGTTGAAAAACAAATTGCTCTACAAGGAGGCACGCGAAAGATCAAAATTGAAAGGATGGAAATTCGCATGGATCAAGAATGCAAGAGTCTGTACTCGGAAAGATGTCAACGAACCCGTACTCATAATACGATCAACAAACGATCTCAACAAGATTGTATAAGATTAAATGTAAGTACCAATCACGAATCCCTCACTTACCATCATAATTCCTATCCTCTTTCTTCCCACTATCCTCCTTTCTCTTTTGCATACTTTTTGAATTCACATATTTTTAGATCATACACTGAGTGGCTGATGTGTCAATTTGTTTTCGTGTCTACTCCTGTTTGTTGCGACGTGCTAGTTATTTATCCATCTGGGGCGCGTTAAAGATTTATTATCAAAATTGTAATGGACTGAAAAGCAAAACAAATACTTTCCGTTCTAACTTAAAGGCTAATAATTTTGACATCGTTGCTCTCACGGAGACATGGCTAAAAGGTGGTGTCTACGACGCAGAGTTGTTTGACGAAGACTATGTCGTGTACCGTAGAGACAGAGACTTGGAGGTCGCGGGCAAAATGGATGGAGGTGGTGTCTTGATCGCAGTATCTCGCGCATTCAACTGTTTGCGACAGCCGGAGTGGGAATCCACTTGTGAAGACTTGTTTGTCTCACTCTCATTGGTCTCTAAGAATCATAAAAAGGTCAATGTTGTCCTTGGAATAGCCTATATTCCCCCATCCTCTCCTGTACGCGATTATGAACCACATTTTAGTAAAATATCTGACAAATTAATACAAAACAACCGTGACACTCATATTTGTATAATAGGAGATTATAATATTCCAACTATCAAATGGATCACTGATGGCGGTGATCCGCTAACTGCCTTAATAGAATCACATAGTGGTGCACCTGCTCTGGCTCTTGTGGAGGCAATGGCCTTCTTAAACGTGAACCAATATAATTTAGTCCCAAATAAAAATAATGTGATACTAGATCTGGTATTGTGTGACCTAACGTGTTGTGTAAGCCGCTGTGACTCTCCGTTGGTGGGAGAGGATAGACATCATCCTGCCCTGCTGATTGACGTTCCCCTCGAGGTTGAAACAATGCTTGACATAAATGATAGACCTAAATATAATTATTTTAAATCCAACTTCGCTGAGATAAACAAAAAACTATGTGAAGTTGACTGGAACCAGTTGCTGGATGACAAAGATGTAAATGGCGCAGTGGAAGCTTTTTATAACAAACTGTTATCAATTATTGATCAGCACACACCGAAAAAAATATCTAAGACACGAAAGTTCCCAATCTGGTACAAAAGCTCTACGATCACGCTCGCTAAGATGAAGAATAAATACTGGGACCGTTGGAAGAAATACAATAATCAATATGACTATGATGTTTTTTCATCTTATAGAGCTGAGCTTAAAACCACGCAAAAAAATGACCATCGCAACTACATCAGAAATATCGAGCAGTCTCTCCAAAAAAATATTAAACCATTTTTCGCGTACGTAAATAACCTCAAGTCATCTAACAATTATCCTAAAAGTATGCACTTCAATGGTATAACTTCAAACGACCCAGAACAAATTGTGGAACTGTTCAGTGATTTCTTTCAGTCGGTTTTTAACAGGGATTCATCTACTGATTCTGACGATGATCCAGCTTCAGTCACTCAGTCCAATACTTCGGCCGCACTGTGTACTGTCAATATTTTAAGCTCGGAAATATATCAAAAGCTTATCAGCCTGGACGTCAATAAGGGTGCCGGCCCTGATTTGTTGTCACCATTGGTCCTCAAGCGGTGTGCCCCTCATCTGACGAAACCTCTTCGCATTCTCTTCAATAAAAGTATTAATGAGGGGTGCTTTCCATCCGCTTGGAAGACTGCAAACATTACACCCATCCACAAATCTGGCAGTAAGGCTGATATAAATAATTACCGACCAATATCTATTCTCTCTCCAATATCAAAAGTGTTTGAAGCAATTATTAAGGATCACCTGTCGCATTTTCTGGGACCACAGTTTATAGCTGAACAGCACGGTTTTATGAGGCAAAAATCCACTACGACTAATTTGCTGGTATACTCTGACTTTTTATTTAATTCGATGGACAGACGGTTGAAGGTTGATGCAGTTTATACTGACTTCAAGAAGGCTTTCGACAAGGTGGACCATGCAATATTACTAAATAAGCTGGCCCTGCAAGGCATTCATGGAGACCTTCTCAGGTGGATGAAATCCTATTTGACGCAAAGACTAATGACTGTAACATTAAACGGTTTTAATTCCAAATACGTGACGGTCACGTCCGGGGTACCACAGGGATCCGTGCTAGGACCATTGTTATTTGCAATCTTTATAAATGACATGAGTAATTGTTTTCAGAACTCCAACTATTTGTTTTTCGCTGACGATTTAAAAGTATACCGTCACATAGGCTGTGAGGCAGATGCAATGAAACTTAACGATGACCTAGCTAGAGTTTATGATTACTGCGTTGCGAATAGACTGGAGCTTAACCTAAAAAAATGTAACTCTATAACGTTCACCAAGAACAGGAATATAGTTAAACACAAATATGTTATTGATGGTAACCAACTGGCGCACCTAACCAAAGTCAGTGACCTAGGTATTATATTTGACAGCAAACTCCATTTTGACACACACATAGAAGAAATGTTAAAAAATTGTAACAAACTATTGGGATTCGTACTAAGGGCGTCTAAGGACTTCAGGAATTACGAGTCACTATTGCAATTGTTTACTTCACTTATCCGGTCTAGACTCGAATACTGTTCGCCTATTTGGAATCCCCTTTACAATAAGTACACCACTGACGTTGAAAAAATTCAAAGTAAATTCATTCGTATTTGTGAGCGTAGGTTTCCTGGTTTTGACTCATCGCGCTTGTTCAATCTCTCTAAAAGGCGCGAACTCATTGACGCATGTATGTTGCAGAAAATATGCACCTCAATGGTCGATGTACCCACACTACTGGCCGATGTTGGATTTTGTGTACCGTCGCGAAGACGATATTTCAGACCATTTCACTTAAGTCTTCCCTTAACTAATGCAGGTTTGAGAAATCCGCTCCGTAGAATGGTGAGTACCTACAATGACAAGTTCGCCGACGTTGACATATTCGCCACTACTCCTAGTACTTTTAAAACTTTAATTTTTAAGAAATTGACTAATGGTAACTGACATAATAATTTATAATCACATTTATAATATATTGACTTTATAATCACATTTATAATATATGACATAACCTGTTTTAACAAACTAATTCAATCTTTTCAAGTTGAACATTCCTTCCCTTCCCTTTCTTTCCTCCTTCCTTTAAGTGATTGGTGCCTGATGTGCTTTTTATTTCAATTGTTTAGTTAATGTTATTATTGTTTTTTTTTTTTTTTTTTTAATATTTATGACTTTTATTTTGTGACTATGTATTTAGTTTAGTTTTTATGTATTTTAATTTTGGTAAGGCTTAGTTTCCTTTATTAGTAGTATAGATTGCAACTTAACTGACAAAATTTTGCTGACATAAATGTGAATACATATAAGTAGGGCATCACTTATGATTAGACTTTTTTTTTGTGTTTATATGTACTGTGTTTATATGTGTGATGTCTGTTTGTATTCCAAAGCTGAATAAATAAATGAATAAATAAATAAATACAGACAGCGAATGTTTTATTATATAAAGATATTAAAAAGAGTGTTGGTACTTAATTTTTCATCATTAAACTTTGCAGAAGTCAGAGTTTTTACAACTCGGAGAGAAAAAGTTTCCGATTTAATGGCAAATGCAACACAGTCTTCATCAGAGAGAACATGGGGTGAACTCAAATATACGTAAAGGAATAATACTTGAAACTTTCATATTGTAAGCGTAGGTACATATTATGTAGATTTCTATATATTTTCTGATATATTCTTTATTTTTTAAAAATACTCTAACTTAGCAATAAATATGAATTGAAGGAAAGTAAGCAAATCAAACAATGGGAATTTATTAACCCTTAAAGAGTTGTCAAATTGTTGTTGCGTTGTCACGTTGTCAAATTTAAAAAAAAATCAGATCTCGGATTCCATTAACCTTATTAAATATGTTTTACAAAAAAAATAGGATAAATATATTGAACCTGTATGTTGTAAATGACCGTAAAAGGTTCTATATACCTATTATCTTGTATAGGTTCTTTAAAAATTTTTTACTCGTTACCGGAAAATCGCAAAGATAAAAATATGTTTCGTAGTAAAAATATGCATCTATGATACTCACCCCCTTAAGTGTACCTAAACTGAAAACATTATTGTTTATAATTTGCTGTATATCTAACTATCTATACCATCACGCCACGTCCCTTGCAGGGTAGGCAGAGAGGACAGAGCGCCAGACAGCCCTATCCTTACACACGCTCCTAGCTTCCGTCACATTCATGCAATTTGTCATCTGTTAGGTACACTTACTTGGACCTACTGGTAACCACCTTGTGTTCCACTGTTGGACATAGGCCTCTTCTAAACTCTTCCACTGTCTTCTATCTTGGGCTATCTGTTGCCATCTACGGACCGTATTCTGGACAATAATATAATCCTTCTTGCGTCGAAAAAAATATTTACCCTTCAGGATGGCGTCGACGGGGTCGCCCCAGTACTACTTGGCGACGCCCCATGCTTGCAGAGTTGAGGGGAGATGATTTACAATGGCCGAATGTCAAGACCATGGCCCAGGACAGAGACCAATCAATGGTAAGGTGTTTTTGCCGCCCTATGGTCTCTCATGAGTTAAGGGAACCAATGATGATGCTAATAAATTTAATTAATAGTTTTAACGCGTCACAGAAAACTGACTCACTTCAATAGGTCTCAACTTCTATATATGGAAGAGGTAAAAATACATACATATTTGCGCGAACAAATGTTGCCATTGCCATAAAACAGGGCATAACCGATAGCAAAAAAGTGTAATCTTCTTTGTTAGATATAATACTTACCTATGTGTGTACTGCCCCAGAACAGACTCTGGCCTAGTGGGGCAGTACAATTTCCCATGTATCTTGTTGTCTTATGTATGTTTATTTTGTACTTTTCGTGTTTAACTGTTATGAGTGTGTATATGTATATATGGGATATAAATCTTCATTCATTCATTCATTCATTCATTCATTCATTCATTCATTCATTCATTCGTTCATTCAGGTACGGATCGTTTCATAAAATAGAGCAACATGCATATTGATGCATATTCAATATGTCTTCAGCCTCATTAGACCAAGCCTTTGTTGAGGTGTAGTATACTACGGGTACTATTAATACTATTAATACATCACAATATCAAACCATGCATGATCCTTACAAATTTAATATTAATATGCTGATACAACGGAGTCTATTTTACAGTGCCAGTAATTCATTCAATTACCACAATGTAAATACACTCATTTATGCAGGTATGTTATCAGTAAATTTCATCTGCAACCTGCCACGTCGCTTGTGGTGTAACCTGAACAGAATCAGAACGGGACACGGAAGGTGCGGCCTTCTCTTCCATAGATGGGGCAAAAGGGAGCACCCATATTGCCCCTGTGGAGGGGTATAGAGTCTGTCACCCACACCACCAGGGAGTGTCCACTGACCAAGTTCAGCGGTACCATCGAGGACATACACAACCTGTCTCCTGAGGCTCTTCAATACCTTAGCTCCCACGATCTTAAACTCTGACTCTGCCTTCTTAACGCTATACGATATATATTATGTATATCTGTAAATGCTGAAGGTTTTCACGGTGTGCGATTGACATTGTTTCTTGGTTTTTCGTGTGAAGCGTGTGTAGATAAACTTGATCGACGTTTCGACACTCTTACTGGTGTCTTCCTCTTCGGACGCTAGATGCATACAGCTTACGATACACAACAACATCTACTCAGCACAAGCAACATACAACGGTCTTCACTACTCACCCCATACACTACGAATACTACATCTACAGACTACACCTGCTCACGCTGCACAAGTTAAAATTCCATACACTCCACTAGCTCACGCTGCACAAGTTAACACTCCACACTGCACAAACACATTTCTCATACATTTATCCGAAGAGGAAGACACCAGTAGCAGTGTCGAAACGTCGATCAAGTTTATCTACACACGGTTCACCCGAAAAACCAGGAAACAATGATATCTGTTATAGTTATAGTACAATATTTACAAATTAAAAATACTTGGTAAAACGAGCAGCTGCCTTTAAATGGAGTTGGGCAGGACAAGTTGCCAGACGCTTAGATTCTAGATGGAGCAAAAAGATTCTCGAGTGGCAACCTAGAACAAGCAAAAGGAGCGTAGGAAGCCCTCAGGCAAGATGGTCTGACGATGTGAGGCGAATCTCAGAAAGCAAGTGTACGCCACATGCCCAGGATAGGGATCTGTGGAAAGTCAAAGGGGGGACCTATGTCCAGCATCGGAGTTAAAACGGCTGAGAAAGAAGAAGTAGAAGAAGATTTACCAATTCTCTAGAAGATGAAAAGAACGACACTAAACAAAAAAATATATTGACGCAGAGTTTTGACATTCAGATCCCTTGTACGATTATTTTTTATTTGTGAAGGTTGTCTGACTGACTGTCTGAAAGTTAATTCGTTTTCATAAAACAACACAGTTTAAAAAATGTAATACGAGTATACATTTATTATACTAAAAACATGACGATACAAATATTAAAGCGATATTCAAAATTATGTAGGTGTATTGGATACCCTCCATCCCAGAAGGTTATTTGGGTAGATGCAATAAACTATTTTTTTTCTGGTATCAGTGAACAACTCTATTTTACAATGGACGGTTATACTACATCCATCATCATTATCAGCCTTCTCCAGTTCAATATAGGATATAGGTCTGCATTCCCGAGTTTCCCAATTCTTTTTTTGGAGCCTCTCTGTGCCACTGGTGTCTCTCTCATATCTTTTCACAAATTTTGATTCCGTCTATTCTTGGTGGGAGGCGCCATTTGAATGAAGGAATCCGAGCGCCCCGGAAGGGCTTGTTTGGTATCGTTTGGAATACCGCGAAAAACGGTTCTAGGATGTGAAGTCGTAAAATCTTGATTTTAAAAAGGTTTTTTTACGATAACTTATATTTTTTTAAAGCAAAAATAAGAGATCATCAGATACTGAATTTTAAAATTATTCTGTTAATAACATTTTGGTCCGGATTAATGTAATGAGGTGGTCGGTAGCCTGGTTGGTAACACGCTCGACTGATAATCCAGTGGGCGCGGGTTCAATCCTCGACCTACTCCACTTTACAACACAAGCTTTTAAGCTTTCTGTGAAGTGTACAAGATGTATTTGAGTTTATTTCGATAAACCCAGAATTTTTTAAAAAAAATATTTTTTTTTTTTTATTTATTCAACATAAAATACATTTACAATTTACAATTATTAAATACATGGTAAGAATATGATTAGCAATGATCTTGTTACTCCCCGGATATGAGTATATTACTCGTGTTCCGAGGAGGATCTCAAAAAAAAAAGAAAAAAAAATGAAAATTGAGGTACATACTGTAGTTTCATCTAGAATTTATTTTATGTTTCGAAACACAATAAAGGTATTGATACACAATTTCCAATAACACGAAGGTAGAAAAATATTATAATAACTTGCTTATAATAAAAAAAATGTACATATTGAGTAAATTTAACATACTGTACAAGTATGTATTTACCTGCTCTTTGTGCTGCGTACCTCTTTTTTTATGATATTTACATTGTGACCGAATAAAAACCCCTAAGAATATTGCACAATATGAAAAAATCCCAAAAAAAGGCGAAAGCTCTTATGAAATTTGCTCAAGGGACAAAAACTCAAATCTAATTGGATTTTGAAAATAGAATTAATTGTGTATCTACCTATCAGGCGCGAAGCTACTTAAGAACACGATTCCCATCGAGTTACCTTTTGGAAAAAATGATAGGTATAATAGTGTCTAATCTGACGTAATCCCATAAGAAATGTTAGCCCCGGCTTTCCTTCTGTAGAAATCCACCTTTCGCCTCTGCTACCTATTTGCTCATGATTTCATTCAGTGTGTTAAAAACCACCAGAGATTAGAAAATAAACAAGTAAATAAGCGAATCTAAAATGGAATAGACTCGATAGACAACAAAATAGTCAACATTTTATGAATAACTCATCTACTGAAATCCATACTAGAAAGTTTGGGGTATTATGCGTTGTGCACATTTCTAAAGGGCATTTGTCTTTTTTGAGATTTATTCATGTTGTGCAATATTCTTATGGGTTTTTCTACGGAAACCATTTTCGAAACATGTTTTATTGTAAAATAATAATAATATAGCGAGCATTATTCCACCTAGCGCCTGTTATGAGAGCAATATGGCAGTGGGTAGGTAGGTACATATTTACGAGTATATTTCTCCCAAGAGACGGCAGAATAAACGGCATTGACGTATAAAATGGTAAAAAGAGGAAATTTTACTAAAGTGATATTATTGTATTAAGCTGAATATTGGCAGGCAGATCACTAGGTAGATACTCATAACACCTACCTACTCATGACGCATGAAAACGAATAAAATATTAATATTTTTCGCTATTGTTTCTCGATAAATATTCTAAAACCAGGTGATCTTCTTCTTCTTTTCTAGTCTTCTTCCCTCCGCTGCCGGATGCTGGATATAGGTCTTATTCAACTTCTTCCACTCGTCTCTGCTCTGACCCTTCCGCATCCAGGTTCCCCCAGTGATTTGGACAATGTCGTCGGTCCATCTCTTTGGTGGCCTTCCGACACTCCTTCTATCTGTCCAAGGCCTCCACTGCAATATTCGTGGCGCCCATCTGGTGTCACCCTGCCTGGCCATATGTCCTGCCCATTACCACTTAAGTTTCGACACACGGTTCATAATATCGGGAATATAAAAATACGGTGGCACCCAGATTCTAGAACCAGTCCCCATTCTCCTTGGACATTTTAAGTTTGCCCTGCAAAATTCGGGACTCGCAATTATTAATATTATTTATTCTCGTTTTGCAAGGTAAAATCCTTTATTATTTATTTATTTTTTAGATTACAAACGGCCAAAAGCCTTTTAAATACATTTTCACAATTATAGGTCAATTAAAAAAATATACAAACAATATACTTTATCCATTTCCATGTTGTTCGGTCTTCGGGTTTCCATACCTACTGCGTGTCGAATGGATCGCAGTAAGGAACTCTCGACTCGCAGTAAGGAAACCCGAAGAGCGAATAATATGGAAATGGATTCATCACACTGCGAAAGCCTACAAGATTATTTAATACACTTTATACTACACAACCAGTGTTGCCGTTTCAAAATTTGCAAAAATACCAGATTTTTCTCCAGAAAATACTACAATATACTAGGTCGATGTCGAAGAAGTACTAAAAAAATAACAGATAATTTTATTGTTGACGGGCGGGGGGTGGGGGGGGGTCCTAGGACACGATAAATGACTCAAGCTTAAAACTGTTGACCTTTTTTTTGGGGGGGATAAAAATTTTGGAACCAACAATACTCACATTATTTTGTATTATTTGTTAATTTCTGTGCAAATTTTATACGTACCAAAACGTACAAAAAAATACTAGAATTACGTCAAAATATACTAGAATTAAATCAAAAATATACCAGATTTTCATAAAATACTAAAAAAATACTAGATTCGTAAAAATGCCTCAGAAAATACTAGTTAAATAAAAATACTAAAAACGGCAACACTGTACACAACCCCAGGAAAAAAATGTAAAAATTCAACATACCTATCAAATAGATAAAATATGTAGACGCGTAAGTAATGGATGAATGAGTAATCACATTGTTAACGACTCATCGATATTCATTAGTTTTCCACTAGGTTTGTGTCGCCATACGCTGTACAGTCCAACGCCCATGCGGTGGCGACGCGACGGACGCCGGCCGTCGCTCTTCGGACGTCATTACTCGTTCCATACGTTATCCATTACGTTACAAGTCAGGCGGAAAAATAATTCCACATAATAATGTGTACATCGATATGCTCCCAACATGGTTACTTTCATACTAGAGTATTTTATTCAGAAGACGATCCGAGGTTTCATGGTAATAAATTGTAATGAAAAATAGACTAAAATTTTACCCCCGTTTTCACCAACTTTTACCTAAGAAGGAGACCCCTAAGAAATTTCCATACAAAAACAGAGATAATATTCTATTTTTTGACACGCAGGCCTACCAACCACACCCTTATTCCATACAAAATGCAACACGCAACTCACCTAGCCTGGGCAGAGATATTTGGGCACCTAACGTAGGTGAGTTGCGTGTTGCATTTTGTATTGAATTAGGGTGTGGTTGGTAGGCCTGCGTGTCAAAAAATAGAATATTATCTCTGTTTTTGTATGGAAATTTCTTAGGGGTCTCCTTCTTAGGTAAAAGTTGGTGAAAACGGGGGTTAGTGAATTTGTACACATAAAAATAGTCGAATGATTCATTTATGAAGGGCATGGCACCAGGAATGACGTCACAGACATTTCCCACGGCATTAAGGTTCAAAATCGCGTGACAATCGCATGATAAAATTGTAAAAATAGCGTTTTTTTCCATTTTTTGGGGTTAATTTTGCGTGTATCAAAAAACTTTTACGGTTATTCCCGAGATTTTGATGCATATTAACAGTACAAAAAAAAATTTACTCCGCGACTTTCGGGAAACGAGTTTGCGTCTTTCGGAAAAAAGTACAGAGGTGTTTTTAAATATTTTTTTGAGAATTCTATACAAGATATAAAAAATCTTTTACGGTTATTCCCTAGATAAAGGTTCAATGCATCTACCCTATTGTGTTCCAAAGCATATTTAGTAACGGTTGTCGAGATAGAAGGTCTCCCGTTTTTAGAAATTTGTGAAATGTCGGTATGCACACTCTTAACGAGTATTTACGAGTATTTGGTGAACAAAAAACAGATATACGGTAAAATGACAAATATAAATAAATTTTGCACTGACTGTTGACATACAATTTTTGTGAACTAAAAACAGATATACGGTAAAATGACAAATATAAATAAATTTTGCACTGACTGTTGACATACAATTTCTTGAATTGCCTGAACTCTCGTTGTTAATATTGTTTTTATTGACTAGTTGTGTACACACGTAATAGGGCATTACTTTAACTTGATCTGTATTGTTTTTTGTTTAGTTTGTGTTGACGTGTGGGTGATGTCTGTTTGTGTGCCTGAATAAATAAATAAATGAATAACATTTGTTCAGTAGGGCGAGCTTATTGCAATGTTGCAATCTACGTCAGCAAAAGTCACTAATTTCTGTCAAGTGGCGATATGCCATAAAAAAATTGTTCGATTATAACTTCAACTACCTGTTTAGATTTTTTTTGTAAGAAAGTAAAGGCGAAATAAGATTTACGAATCCTAAAATAAGTACCCGTATGTTGTTTATTGTAAAAAAAACTGTAAAGAATACAAAAAAAATGTACTAAATTCGCTGCGTCTTGATTTCGGGGGTAACTTTGGAAGTAAGTTTAATCAACAGAAATTTCATGAATTTAATTTTTAACCACTAGAGTCACTAAAATATATTCTCATTTATCCGTGTTAAGTCTTAGGATGATATCTTTAGTATTAGCTGAGTAATCTTAATTTTCCCGACGCAATATTATCGTATCATATTGGTACTCGTATCTATAACTGGTTGGCAGAGGTGGGCACCGTTAATCAAAAAGTTAACTTCGTTAATCGATAATCCGTTAACTAAAATGTTAACTTCGTTAATGCGTTATATTTTTAAAAATGTAATGGAAGTTAACGTTAATCCATTAAAGCGTTAATGAAAAAAATCGCGGTTAAATGGCATGAAATAGAACTACTTACATAAGTACTACTACTGTCACACTATCGCGATATATCCCAACAAAGGGGTACACAAATACATACAATGTGCCTACAACAAACAAAACATACAGAATGGGTGGCGAGTCTCATTCTTGAATAAGAAGTAAAATGTCTTATAGAAATTTTACAAACACCTAGGTACATATTTATTAAACAATCAAATATTAACGGACTTAATTAACGGAAGTAAAATGTAACGGAAGTTAAATAATCCGTTAACTATTTTTGGAGGTGAGAAAAGCGTTAAATCGTTAACCAAAATATTAACTTCGTTAATTAACGATTAACGGATTAACGCTTTTCTGCCCAGCTCTGCTGGTTGGGTAACTTAACGGGCGAGAATGAGAAATGAGGATATTATGAGATAATGTGATTTGCAAATGGATGTAGTTTATAAAATGAGGGAATTAGACAAGAGATGAATATTATTATTCCTATAATAATATCATGATACCGGAAAGGAAATGTCTACTAAACAGTAAACACTCAGGTCTATTCACAGAATGTCTACTAGACCCCAAACAATTGATATGATAATGAATGAATGAATGAATATTTTATTTTCTTGATAAGTACATAGGTATAATACAAACATAGAGTAAAATAAAGGTAAAAATAGATAAATAAAATAAATTTATATGCATATATACACATACATATACACATACACACACATACATACGTATACACATACATACATACATACATACATACACACATACATATACACAAACACACATACATACACACATATATAAATAGAGATGGAATACAAATAAAATTAAAAGTAGAAATAAAAATATAAATAAATAAAATAAGTAAAAAACAAAATCAAGGTTTATGTACACAGGAAAGCAGGGGTCGTACTTATCACTGAAAATTGTACTGCCTCACTAGACTAGGTCTGTTCCGAGGCAGTAACACAGAGGTATATTATTAACATAAACAAGATACATATTACAAACTTTCGTGCTTCTAAGTTTTATGAAGTCGGCATCAGTTAGATATTACAGGTGGATCATGTGACTAAAGGGAGAGCAATTTAGTATCCAAATATTTTGGATTAGACATGTCTAGGTGAGCACATGCAATAGTATCGAGGTTGATGTTATTCTGCCCGTTGTCATAAGCCATTCAACCACATTAGTCTGCTATTATATAATAATATTATACTAGAAGCATTAGGATAGTTATTAGTAAGGACCTGTACTTCTTTTTACAAGATTTTATTTAACTTCACTCCCTTGGTTTTTTGTTATTACCTATTTATTTATTTAAGGGGCAAAAAAAAGAAAGTTAACTAACAGACAATATAATGCCATAAATTATATAATTCACGTGAACCTCCCAATTAAGAGTACCTATTCACAGCATGCACGTATGGTAGGTACATTGCAAATCAATAAAATAAGTGAATATAAAACAATTAAATACCTATACATATACGTAGGCAGCCATATTTGTATGTGCTTATTGAGTGTTATAGAATATGTACCTACGAGTAGTTTTACGACCATTAGTTTTAACGTTATTTAGGACTAAAACGATAATTTTAAAGATGTTTTAGTTTTTACTATTGATATCTTGTTAATAGTGTGAGTTTCGCGACTCTAAAATACCAAAAAGTGCCGAGCGTTCTATTGAAAGTGCATAGAATCAGACCTCTAGTACTTAATATGATATCTCTTTGGTAAGAACATAAAGGTATAGTAGTATCGCGAGGATAAAGGCCTTTTTTGTAGTGTGAGACAGTGTAACTACACGCAAGTCCGTACACGGAGTTATAGTAGTATTAGTGAGCGCACAATGAACAAGAATGCACACAGATGCGTTAGGCAGGTATGCCCGTCCTTTCACGAACACTACAAAAAAGGCCTTTATCCTCGCGATACTACTATAAAACGATTAGTCCATTCAGCTGTCACCCACAAGCACGAGCCACAGTTAAATTAAGACGTATACGTTCGTTCCGGTGGCCTCACACACTTATACTCAATCTCGCTCGCACACTCAACCGTCGCACATGCACACCTCAGATATTACAATTTTATTATGAATTTACTAAAAACATCAATTCGAAATAAACCCAAATTAATACATTTTGGATGCGAATATTCACAACATCCTTGATCTGACCGTGGTCGGATTCTCGGAGATGCGATTGCGGTGCGGAGAGGCAGACCGTGAGCCATGTTGTGTTGGAGTGCAGTCTCACAGCGTATGGAGGAAACCCGTAAGATTTCTTGACACTCAATGAATCGGCGACTGAATATTTAAGAAACAATACTTTTAATTTTTAATTTCCGGCAATCAAACATTTTTTTATTTATTTTTATTTTATTTTATTTACAGAATCAGACAGTCACATTAGTAAATTTTACATAGAAGAAACACATCACCAATAAATAAACCAGCAAAGATTCTACATTTTACCTAATTACAATACCATGAACGAAAAAACACACAAAGAAAAAATATATACAAAAGCAAAAATAAAAACAAAAATACAGCCTGATGATTAATTGAATGATTAATGAAATAAATACAAATGGATGAGATTATTACAGAAATAGCCAAATAAAAGGGTACTTGAAAGTAAATAGAACGAAAAGTATTATATAAATAAACAATGTAAATAAATAATGCAAATAAACAAAGTAAACAAATAATGTAAAAAATAAAAAAATGTAAATAAATAATGTAAATAAATAATGCAAATAAATAATGTAAATAAATAATGTAAATAAATAATATAAATAAACAATGTAAATAAATAATGTAAATTGTAAATAATGAAAATAAATAATGTCAATTGTAAATAATTTAAATAAACAATGTAAATAAATAATGTAAATTGTAAATAATGTAAATAAACAATGTAAGTAAATAATGTAAATAAACAATGTAAATTGTAAATTGTAAATAATGTAATTAAACAATGGGAATAAATAATGTAAATAAATGATGTAAATAAATAAATAAATAATGCAAATTGTAACCAATGTAAATAAACAATGTCAATAAATAATGTAAATTCTAAACAATGTAAATAAATAATGTAAATCGTAAATAATGTGAACAAACAATGCAAATAAATAATGTACATAAATAATGCAAATAAATAATGTAAATAAACAATGTAAATAAACAATGTAAGCCAATAATAAAACAAATATACAAAGAGTTGAATAGACAGACGGACAATTACATATAATATACAAAAAGGAACCGATTAATTAATAATTAATTTGGGGGTTGGAACAACCAATCAACAAAAGTAAAAACTGACTTCCACAACCAGCCGGACAGACGACTCAATGGTCATTCGATCCCGCCAGAGCTCGTGCGACACCCGCCCTAAACTCCTCCAGACCCATGGCGAAAATGTCCAAGCCCCTAAAAAACGAGTCGAAAACGGAACAGCTCCTCTGCAGAAATGTGTTACGGACATAGTTCGTAGGACAGGGAGGCAAACGAAAGAGGTAAGGAGCCCTTGTGGCTCGTGGTGGGCAATTAAAGTTGACACTCTCAAGCAGCCTGGGCGAGTCCACCAAACCTCTAACAGTTTTAAAAAGAAACATCATGTCGCTCTGACTTCTTCTGTTTTCCAGTGAAGACAAATGGTGATACCTGATGGCCTCTCTGTAGTCCTCGAAATTCTGGCTTGTCAAGTAATTTAGATGTCTGACAAATTTCCTCTGTATACCTTCCAGCTCATCAATGTAAGTTATGTATTGAGGGCTCCACACAACTGAACAAAACTCCAGTTGGCTCCTCACGAAAGCGTAGTACAGGATCCTTACAGTCTTTACCGATTTAAACGGTTTTGACACTCTCATCACAAATCCAAGCATTCTGTATGCCCTCTCCGTAATCGTATCGATGTGTGTCTTAAATAACATCCTTGAATCGAGAATTATACCCAGATCTCTTATCTCTTGAGATCGCTTTAAAACTTCTCCATTACCACTGTAAGAGAAGACCGTCGGCGTCCTGGATCTCGTGAACGTTACCGAGCAACATTTAGACACATTCAAAAATAGTTGATTATTATTGCAGTATAATGAGAGTCTCTCCAAATCCCGCTGGAGCTCCAGACAATCCCGCAAGCCAGAGATCTTCCTGTATATCTTGGTGTCATCAGCGAACATGAGGAAACTCGAGCTAAGGAAACAGGATGAAATATCGTTGATGTAAAGATTGAAGAGAAGGGGCCCCAAATGAGAGCCCTGGGGCACACCGGAGGCGCATGGCCTGAACACTGATACTGCTCCGCCTATCGCCACGGCCTGTGAACGATTATCAAGATAGGAAGAAACCCATCGCAGCAGATCTCCGTGCACTCCCATACACCGTAGTTTATGCAGTAGGATCCTGTGACTTATTTTGTCGAAAGCCTTTGCATAATCAGTATAGATGACATCCACCTGACCATGAAACATGAGCTATTATTGTAAATTAAGGGCTTGGCACCAGGAATGACGTCACAGTAATTTTCCACGGCATTAAGGTTCAAATTCGCGTGAACATTTGCATGATAAAATGGTAAAAATTTCGTTTTTTCCATTTTTGGGGTTAATTTTGCGTCTTTCAAAAATCTTTTACGGTTATTTTTTTCAATGCATCTACCCTATTTTGTTCCAAAGCATATTTAGTAACGGTTGTCGAGATATAAGGTCTCCTGTTTTTAGAAATTTTTGGAATGTCGGTATGCATAATCTTAATGTTTTAATTGGTGTGATGTAGGTACTAGAAATGACCATACGTAAATAAATACATCCCTGATATGAACTGTGCAGTATTCTAGTATGAAACTGATATGAACTGTGCAGTATTCTAGTATGAAACTGATATGAACTGTGCAGTATTCTAGTATGAAACTGATATGAACTGTGCAGTATTCTAGTATGAAACTGATATGAACTGTGCAGTATTCTAGTATGAAACTGATATGAACTGTGCAGTATTCTAGTATGAAACTGATTCTCGAATATAATACATTACGTACATAACTCAATATTTGAAGATATTCTGCCGACCGCCTTCTATATTCTATAAAAAGTACTATACGTTCATCATATTACATATTAAATTTTCAATTTCATTTTGTTGCTAGGATATTTTCATTACGTTTGATTAATTCTCTATGAAACGTCGACATATTAATATTCTCAGAACGACAGATTGGGCAAAATGCGTAGGATTAAATTTTGTCTACTTTTTTTGTCATAAAATTTGACGAAATAGCACCGTTTTTGCCAAACTTATACTGAGTCTCCGATAACTGAATAATAACACTATGTGAAGATTTGAGATATACCTAAATTATTTTAGGTATGATGGAACCGGAATTTATCTGTATTGCACAGACGGAAATACATTACAGTTTTTTCCTCAACAGAGACGAGAGGCATCTTCATTCACATAATGTAGCGTTATGTAAGCTCCCTTGGAGAGGAAGCAGGATGGGTGTCCCGACGCTTACGAGTCGGCTTTGGCTGGCTTAAGTGATCACTTTATGCCCAGAGCAACGTTCACCCATCCTGCTCTCAATCGTGTATTTTTTTTTGTTTTGTGTTCAATTAAGCCTTCCAAGGCGTACTGCTGTGGATTGCTGTGGTCTATGGATTTTCAGATACTTGCAGATCAGCACGGACGACGATCGACCGTGTGAAAGGGTAAGTCGATGATTTTACAGACGCATCCATAGCGATTTGTATGGCGTATCTGTAATATTGCCGACCAACGCAAATCGTGGGAAGGGGGTCGTCTGTAAGGGTCTTAACACAAACGCACACATTTTTCCTACATTGCTTTTTTTCTCTTTTACCACACATTGTTTTTGTGTCATTTCATGGTCAACTTGATGATCTCTCACGGTTGTACACCTGTCTCCTAATAAACATATTGTGTCATAATAAACAAATCCTTAACCATTACACCATCATCAGTCTACAACGTTCTTTAATCATTTGCTTATTCTTCAGTATTTTTGTTATTTTTTTTGTACTTGCA
The DNA here is from genome assembly GCA_963576895.1 of Ceraclea dissimilis. Lineage (NCBI taxonomy): Eukaryota > Metazoa > Arthropoda > Insecta > Trichoptera > Leptoceridae > Ceraclea > Ceraclea dissimilis. Next base: position 959,983 of record OY756374.1, read on the forward strand.
TGTAACCTTGAACTACGAGTATTATATTGTGGTTAGTATTGGCCCAGAACCGGCCATCGCCTAGTGGGGCAATGATATCCAGTACTAATGATGTTGTAGGTTTTCGCAGCATGGTATATATATTCTTCCTTTCAGGTTATTCGGGTGTTGGCCGCGTGTCTGTTGATCTTCTCTAGCTTTCGGCAGCGATACTTCTGCCATCTTCAGGATGAAGTAGATTTTTCTATGTAAACGTCCGTCGAGTCATCAGTAATTTACTGCCGCAGCGTGAGCAGCTGTGTGTTGAGTTGCGATGTTATGATGACGTGTGAGTGTTATGATGATCGTTCTGCGATGTGTCTTGTGGTGTAGTAAGTGTTGTTCGTGTATTGCGTTGTAGTATTGGTTTCCACGATGTTTTGATTTGTAAGCCGTCTCCTCTGTTGATGTTATGTGGATGTTTATATATCTCAATTGATTCTCTAACGAGTCGTGTGTAGTAATTTCTTGGTTTAGCTAGTATTTGTGGTGTGTATGAAAACTTGTGTCCTGTGTCTATGTGATGTTCTGCTGTAGCTGACTGATCTGGATGTCCTAGTCGTGAAGCCCTTTCATGTTCTTTGATTCTATCTACGATGTGTCGTGATGTTTGTCCGATGTAGGTGGCGTCGCAGTCGTTGCAGTCCAGTTTGTATATTCCGTCGCTCTCTTTTTCGTATCTGTCCTTTGTTCTGCATAGCATGTTACGTATTTTATTCGGCGCTCCGTATATTGTTTTTATGTCGTATTTTGTTAATAAACGTCCGATCTTGTCAGTTGTTCCTTTAACATAGGGAAGTACTGCTGTATGGATTATGTACTGCTGTATGGACGGAACCCGCGTTATATGGATTACCGAAAGTACACAAGCAGCACACACCACTGCGGCCGATAGTGAGTGCTATTAACTCACCCACTTATCTCTTAGCCAAAGATTTATCAAGAAAACTCCTGTCACACACCGGAAAGACTGAATCATACGTCAAAGACTCCACACACTTCATTAACATACTGAAAGAGCAACAACTAACGAAGGAAGACATTCTTGTGAGTTTCGACGTCGAATCATTGTTCACGAATGTGCCACTGGACGACACGCTCAAGATACTGGAAGGGATCTTCCCGGAGAACACACTGGCCTTGTTCAAACACTGCTTAACATCAAGTTATTTCTCTTTCAACAACATCATATATGAACAAATAGAAGGAGTTGCGATGGGATCACCGATTTCACCCGTGATTGCGAACTTATTTATGGAACATTTCGAAAAGAAGGCACTAGAGACAACAACGCACAGACCGCGGGTATGGAAACGTTACGTAGACGATGTCTTCGTCATTTGGCAACACGGACAAGATACATTACCCAACTTCTTGGATCACATCAATTCGATTCATCCGGCCATCAGATTCATCATGGAAATCGAGAACGACGGAGTGCTTCCATTCTTAGACGTGGAAGTGAGTCGGAGACAGGATGGATTACTTGGCCACAAGGTTTATAGAAAACCAACCCATACTAATAGATACTTGCACGCTGATTCACATCACCATCCTACACAAAAACAGGGCATAATAAGAACTCTAGCAACCAGGGCTATAAGGATATGCGAAGACGAACATCTAAACAACGAGTTGGAGGGGTTACAAGAAGCTCTGATAAAAAATGGCTACAATAAGAAGGACATCTCAAAATCATTCCACAGATGTAAAAACAAGACGGACAACAAGGAAAACAACACATCAACCAGACATACAGCAGTACTTCCCTATGTTAAAGGAACAACTGACAAGATCGGACGTTTATTAACAAAATACGACATAAAAACAATATACGGAGCGCCGAATAAAATACGTAACATGCTATGCAGAACAAAGGACAGATACGAAAAAGAGAGCGACGGAATATACAAACTGGACTGCAACGACTGCGACGCCACCTACATCGGACAAACATCACGACACATCGTAGATAGAATCAAAGAACATGAAAGGGCTTCACGACTAGGACATCCAGATCAGTCAGCTACAGCAGAACATCACATAGACACAGGACACAAGTTTTCATACACACCACAAATACTAGCTAAACCAAGAAATTACTACACACGACTCGTTAGAGAATCAATTGAGATATATAAACATCCACATAACATCAACAGAGGAGACGGCTTACAAATCAAAACATCGTGGAAACCAATACTACAACGCAATACACGAACAACACTTACTACACCACAAGACACATCGCAGAACGATCATCATAACACTCACACGTCATCATAACATCGCAACTCAACACACAGCTGCTCACGCTGCGGCAGTAAATTACTGATGACTCGACGGACGTTTACATAGAAAAATCTACTTCATCCTGAAGATGGCAGAAGTATCGCTGCCGAAAGCTAGAGAAGATCAACAGACACGCGGCCAACACCCGAATAACCTGAAAGGAAGAATATATATCCAGTACTTGTTTTTTGCCTATGTTTGACTTTGTGAAATGCTTTTTTGTATTATAAATAAATGAAAATGAAATGTTTTGTATAGGAATGTTATATTTTTTCATAGGCCTCTTATATTTCACTATTGAAACTTGTGAAAGCAAAGCAGATAGAAACAGCATAAATTTTGGAATAAAGCAGACAAATCTACTTGAAATTCTATTAACGAACATAGGCATCCTGATTAATTTATTGTGTAGGCAATATGCCTACGGATTAATGTAGCCAAATACCTATTTGTATACTTGGAGTAGACTGTAGAGCTATACAGGGTAGAATTGCTATTTACATGACGCCGCGGCATTCCGGCCTACCGTATAAGCAGCCATGTCAAACTCAAAGTCACTGGTGGGTCAAAATCATGAAGAATCCTTTCTCCATTTTCCTTCCTATTCCTGGATCCATTCATATCCTTTTTCCTATTTCTAGCTTATAATATACTTATACTTTTGTTAATAAAACGAAGAATACTATAATTGGCGCTATAAAACGTAAATAATATATATAACGTATCATATTATGTATTTAGCTGTTGTATTCTCTGAATAAACAAATAAAAAAAGACCATAGACTAGGTGGGCCGCAAAACCTAATCTTAAAGAAGACAAACTACTGAAAATCTTAGCGAAAAAAAGTACTAGAGAACAAAAAAGACAAAAACAAAAGACAACTAAAATATTTATTACATAGAAAACTGTACTACAAACATTAACTTTTTTTGTTAGATATTTTGAGATATAGAATTAAGTTGAGTTTACGTGTTGTAAACACACGTGAACATAAAAAGTTAATTAGTATTTTAAAAATTGTTAATACACGTCTTATTTTTTCGTATTATGCCATTTTATACCAATCGTTACAGTCCGTTATTTTCGGTTTATACCACGCTCGCGGGCCGGTTTATCTGACTGTTTTCAAAATTTATTTGGACCGCAGGTAAAGGCCCGCGGGCCGCATGTCTGACATGGCTGGTGTAAAGTATGCAGGGTATAATGGTGCTCGTATGTAACCAAAAACACGGGAATAGGAATACAGAGTGTAATATTTCTTCATTTTCTCTTTTGTCGCGTTTAGTGGGAACATTAGTGGTTACCTCTACTGCCGACGCAAAACCGAGTAACTAATATTAATTCACATTTTCGCATTATATTAAGTAAGTACCTACCGCACCACCTACTAGATTTATATGGACCTGCATTACAACGCTGAAGTTCAATAAGGTAACAACTCAAATTAAACCTCTATTAACTGAATCCTAGAATTGTCACTGTTGACACATTTGCCTAATGGGAACACGGGCCGAAAAAGAGTTTATAGTTTATACAGGGTGTTTGATAGATGGATACAGATATCTTCAGAAGTGATAGTAGAGGACATTTAGCATCTTTTGAGCCAAACTTAGCTTAGTCAAAAGTCGCACGGTTCTCGAGAAATTCGAGATTTTAACTTTTTTTCGAAATACCCCGAATTACTCAAGTTTTAGCCCGATAGCATCGTAAGTAAAGGTACCTACTTAGTTCTACCATTCTTTTCTGTTACCTGAATATGTGTTTAGTCTATTTAAATCATAAGTTTCAATCTGAAAAACAATCATGTTAAAAAAATATCGCATTAAAGTTTCGAGAAAGAGATATTTCAAAAACGAGTTACGACTTTGGAGAGGATTTTAGATAAGAAAAAAAATGTTCAAAGATTTAGAAATCTGGAAAAAACTTCTCTGGTTTATGCTCTTTCAAATGATATACAAAACATTATAAAAAACATTAGTTTCATAAATCTATGAAACAATAACTTAAATAGATCACCTCTAATTTAAGCAAATTTCCATACAAATTTACTATAGGTACAGTTGCAAAGTGAAAAACACATTTCCTTTCAATTTACTGTTTTCGAATTTGTATGGAAATTTGCTTAAATTAGAGGTGATCTATTTAAGTTATTGTTTCATAGATTTATGAAACCAATGTTTTTTTATAATGTTTTGTATATCATTTGAAAGAACATAAACCAAAGAAGTTTTTTCCAGATTTCTGAATCTTTGAACATTTTTTTTCTTATCTAAAATCCTCTCCAAAGTCGTAACTCGTTTTTGAAATATCTCTTTCTCGAAACTTTTATGCGATATTTTTTTAACATGATTGTTTTTCAGATTGACACTTATGATTTAAATAGACTAAACACATATTCAGGTAACAGAAAATAATGATAGAACTAAGTAGGTACCTTTACTTACGATGCTATCGGGCTAAAACTTGAGTAATTCGGGGTATTTCGAAAAAAAGTTAAAATCTCGAATTTCTCGAGAACCGTGCGACTTTTGACTAAGCTAAGTTTGGCTCAATAGATGCTAAATGACCTCTACTATCACTCCTGAAGATATCTGTATCCATCTATCAAACACCCTGTATATACCGCGTGTGGACTACCCTCAACAGACTGAGAGTTGGTGTCACGCGAATAACCTTGAGAAGTGGGGCTACCTCTCCGCAGATGAAGACATCACTTGTGATTGTGGCGAAACCCAGGATGAGAGCCACCTCCTGATGTGTCCACTGATGGAGGAGGGCTGTACACCTGGGGACCTGATTATGGCCAACGACAAAGCGATGAAAGTCGCGGCTTATTGGAGTGGTAGACTTTAGACCGGACACGTAAAGTAAAGTAAGTAAGTATAGTTTATATAGTATTATTCATTGTTGACGAGCTGCAGTTTTGGACCATTTACATCTAGACTTGCGTTGAAAAATATATCTCTGTTTATCTTGATTTCTTTATCAAATTCTGTTATCATTGACGTAATGTAGTTCTGGACAATTTACACCCAGACATGCATTGAACTAATCTACACATGTTTTATAGTTTTGATTTGTCACCATGTGTTTATTGATTTCTTTATGTTTTGCTGTATGATTTGCTGCATTTGATTTTGTAATGTTTGTTCAATATGTAAACGTGATGATTCCAAGTGCCTTAAATGAGGCCTACGTACTTAATTAACGCCCAACAAATTCGTAGTGTAGTAATCCATAGACTTATTATGTCTATGTCTATGTAGTAATCGCTCGCCATAGATAATAAAGTGGTACGTGGTGTTGTTCATTCACTCATTAGCACGCAATACATGTCTATCCCTTGATTTATGTCTCATTGAACATCTATAAACTCACTTTTATTAGTATTAATTAATATATTCATCAAAAAATTTTGACAATTCCAATTGGAACAATCACCCAAATGCCTTCGTGCAATAATCGTCCTGCGAATCACCAGGTGACAAGGTGATAATAAAACATGCCGATAGACTTAAATGTTTCTTTTTTGAATTACATTTGTAAAATAATGTAGAGATTAACACTAAACGAGATTACCAAGAGTCACGTAAGAATATGCGTGGTGGTTATGTTATGCGAAGCAAAGAGCGTGATCCCGTTGTATCGGAATATAAACCTTACATGAATGTATATAGTTATTATAACTCGTACTAAATTACTTATATAGGCGTAAGGGATATTATATCATGCACAGCCATGCTTAGAACAAAAGGAAGGTATAGGCAAACCACTCGACGTGGCCCTCTGAGTGTTACAGATGGTTTCGTCTGTCTTGGCCACCGTGCGGATGTTAGCTGCAAGTGGAGTTCAAGATAGTATTGATGGTAGCCCTGATTGTCGAATCTCGTCATAAGAGCTGTCAAAGGTTCGCAATATTCTCACATTGTATCTTTTACAATAAACGTATAATGCCGAAAATATAACAGAGCGGCGCTAGAGAAATCAGTTTAAAAGGGCAAGATAGTTTTGCGATTTGGAAAAAAGAGAAAAATATTCCGATAATCCCTTAAAACTGCCATCACAAGTTAGAAAAATAATGTTGTCACTTAATTCTAACAATCCCAAAATTGTCAATTTTTTTTAAACAATTGTTCTGAAACATAATTTGAAAGTAACAAAAAAATTTAACCATTTCTTATTATTACATCAAGCAGCACTAAACCAAGTTTCCACCAGGGGACTTCTATAACGAAATGCGCTATAGTAGTTGAGGAATTCACCGCCCTCTAGTGTTATGATTGTATACTACTGTTATGAACCTATATAAATTATGCAGGAATGGGTTGCGAGTTGAATTGTTAATATATTACGTAATGAAATTATTACGCCTTAATGAAAATTTCTTTCTCAGCATTGTGCAATTAATATGAAGTAAATATATCGTAATTAGAGATAGAATCTGAAGTTACATTAGAAGTGACCTTGTGATCTCCCTGTGTTCCCATGAGGGCCAAATAGTTGTGGCAGTAAATCTTAACAAGTTAGAATTTGAATTGAATTTTAATCGAATTGAACTACTTATACTTATACTTATCAAGTACATGGTTGGCGCAGTTGGTTGAGGCGGCAGTCTCTCAAGCGGGAGGTGCCAGGTTCAAACCCCGGCGATGTATTCCACACTTTGCGATACAGGCTTTTAGCCTAGTGCAAGGTGTGCAGGAAAGTATGTGGGTTTGTGTATGCAAGCCCAGATCCTTTTTATTAAAAAAAAAATCTATGTCACGAGTATGCAGATAGTATTGTTTATTGTTCTCTAATGCTAATCATCCGTAGGTATCATTTAAGGCACTTGGAATCGTCAGGTTTCCATATTAAACAAGCATCACAAAATAACATGCGATACATCAATAAACAGTTACAGCAAAAAAAAAGAAATCAGTGAACACACGGTGACAAAACAAAACTTTAAACAGATGTGGTTTAGTTCAATGCAGGTCTGGATATAAATTGTCCAGAACTACATAGATAGATAATAGAGTTGGTTAATATTTTTAGCCATACGATTCAAAGTCAGTAGACCTATTTTCGCTATACTCCGTTCCTACTATATCGATGACATTAGGTGGTAAGCCCAGAACCACTAAAACAAAGCTTACATCCATGACGAATTTCATCTAGGAAACCTAACTGTCATGTCTTCTGGAACCTTCCAAAAGTGATGTTCCAAGTCTGCTGTGTGATATTTGGTAAGTACACATTTTTTTAGCAGTTGGGTACTTGATTGCATTACCAATAGCTCTCTTGACAATTTCGTATCCATGATTATTGGTGATACGTATGCGACTAATGACAAGAGACCCTATTATTGTCAGTGCGCTCCAAGCGGCAAAAAAGGAAACTATTATTTCTAATATTATTCTACAACCAAGGGTAGGAATTCTCTCCTATGACAATATTCGGTGGAAAGACAGGTAGCTAAGTGGGAAGGGTAAGTATGTAAGCAAGTAAAACACATCATGTAGGAAATAATATATTCTAGAGCAGTAAACAAACTAGGAGTGGATGGTTTAGGAAGGTGCTTTGTGTCTAGTGTTTCTGAACCGACTGAAATAAGTTTATTTTTCTTAAGTGTTTTAAGAAATGTTAACGACGACGCGTAGGAAAATTACATCGGAAAAATTGTACTTACGTCGTATAGACGTAACCCGGGAGTTGCCCCATCAGAAGACATATTATTAATAGGTGGCTGTCGTCCTGGGTCGCACCGCAGTCACAGAGGATGTTTTCATCAGACAGGTACCCCCAACGTTGGAGATTCTTTTTGCAGCGCGTAACACCCACTGTTGAGGGCGATCCATAAGGAGTAGGGTAGATGTTCGGGGGTAGGGTAGATGTTCAGATAGGGTAGATGTATTTTATTCAATTCACATTTCTCCACTATTTTATACAATTTACACTTATTTATTATTATTGTACTCAGGGCTTGTCCCTTTGCTGCCACTGTTCTTAGGCCCAAAATTTCAATTCTGTTTAAGCGGCCCGTAAACTCTAATTTTGCGTTATCTAGAGCTTATGTTAAATTTACGAGAATATCAATGTCCGTTTATCCTAAATCTAGCCCGTAAATCTAAACGTACCCCGGGGGTTGGTTTAAACCTCAAATCTGCCGCTTAGCTCAAGTTACATTATTCCCCACCAGGCGGCGCCACGTGTTCAGAAAGAGCTGGAGCTATTTAGTTAGAAGAAGGCAACAAGATTACTATTGATAAAAAACATAACATGGCGTCGTAAGTGATATCGGTCGTGTGTGTATTCCGCGTTTATTTTTGTGAATGTTTTGTGTCACCGTATTGTGCTTTGAATATTTGACCACTAAAATAATGTTTACTTGTTTTGAACACTGTTTTTTGTGCTAGATAGTTTATAATTATAATTATTATCAAATTACGTTGACGTAATTGTCGTGATAGTTTTCTGTATTATTTTACTGTAATGCGTCTTTCGTATCACTTTATTGTGAGTATTATAACATAATATATTCATTTTCAATAATCAAAGCACGGTTCGAGTGAACAAAACAGCAAAATAACACGAATATAACACGATAAAAATATCATGTGTCGGCAATGTTTATATTGTATGAAAATGACAGAAGTGATACTTAAATCCACGATCAAATTGCATACAAAAATAACAAGTATGGCTACCAACTTGACCATATCTAACACTTATCTAAGCTGTAGTCTATAATGAATTGAAATTCTCATGTTCGAGCAAAGCGGCATTTTACACCAAGCTGCGATTTGTAAAACTCCAGGATTTGTCGTTATATGAAATTTCGAGCCTTAGTGTTTGTTTTTGGCGTGTTTTGATTGGTACAGTGTTGTTCCAGTGAAATGGATTTTAACGATTACTGTTGCAACATTATACTTCCGTCACAAATAGATTTGGCGTCTACTGTCTTAGAACAGACTCCGGTCTAGTGAGGTAGTAAAATATTTCCAGATAGTTGAGCGACTGGTGCCACACGGCATTTTTTATTTACTTATGTTTATATATGTGTGTATCAAAATTAATTGTTTTTGTGAGTTGTATGTACATATCTGGAAAAATAAAATTTCATTCATTTATTCATTCATTAACGTGGATACCCTCATGTGGGTCCATCCACGGCCTCGCTCGAAGATCCTCTTCCCACAGTTCCACTCTTCGTTGTTGTGAGGAGTCAATGGGGGAGGTGGCTTTGTTGAAACTGTTTCTGGATTTATTCACAAGACCGCGGTTGGCTGGTGGTGGTTGGTTGGGGTTGAGGGGTTGTCTAAACTGTCGTGGGTTTGTTTGTTACTCTCTGGATCTGCGGCTGTCCTTCATCGAATGTGTGGTGGAGCGATTCCGATGAATAATAATAAGATTTAACAGCCACGAAAACCTATGCAAATATCGAAGTTAATATTTCGATGTTCGATGAGAGTGTTGAAAAACATGTGTTAAGTTTCAAACGGAACAAAAACATATCCTAGGCTTTTGCGGGAGATTTCGCTGAAAATATCAAGATTAGACAATAAATTGGCAAATTCAGCAGGTAGAGACGCAGGAATAAGGTCCATTTGTGTCTTTCTTACATTATTTATAGGAGCATATTTTTCTTACACGCAAACACAAGTATCTCTATCATAATATTATCCCTCCGATCCCTCCGTCCCCCCTTCTCTCCCTTCTCTAGATTACTTTGTATTTTCTCTTATCCTATTGTGTATATGTACTCACAAACGGGAAATATTACGTACTTACAAAATATTTCTACTCTATATGAAAATATCAAAAGAGTTACTTTTATTTTCTTCTATTACTGAATTTTGGTACAAACAGACTGTCAATAAAATTGTCATTCGCTATTTTTTGCAATGAAATAGACGAATAATTAAGTAGGTATATGGTGTCTTCCAATATTTGATTGGTCCCTTTAAAGGAGAATGCTCATTTAGTATGGAAAAAACCCAGATCCGGTGCAATCGAAATGATAAGTAAAAATGAGTAATTTCATAATACATGGGGGGCATCATCGAAATCAATAGCTTGATGTGCGAAATACTTAGTCGGAATTCAGGAGACACGGCAATTGCGTCAATTCAAGAGTGCGTATGTTTCAATGATCTTTTAATCCCACATAAATATTTCAGTTCGTACGTATGTTCGTATTTTTCTCACTCCCCGTTACACATCATCCCTCTCATGGGTTTCCATGGATACAAAAGTTTATCCATAGAATTACTACTGATCCAGCGTACAACATACTTGAAACAGAGAATACTTCGTGTCCAATTTCCACAATTTCCTGTTAATTCATTCCGGGGTAATCTTTTATATGAAATAGTTTTGTGCGTTCATTAATTGAGTGGATTTAGTAAACACTTCCAAGATACACATAGGATATAAAAAAATTAATAATTTGTTGTCTTGAATAAGATATTTCATTACACAAAACATCAAAATTCAAGGTTTATCAAAAAAAATGTCCATCAGTCGTGTCCAGCCGGGATGTCAGTTTTTAAAATTATATGTTGTTTTTAAATTAATGAAAGCTGGTACAGTTATTAAGTACATTGTGAAATGTAAAAGTATTATTTACTTACATTTTGCAACTAAAATTCTAGCTCTCTCTATATAAATAAAAAAAGATACAGCAAAATATAAAATTATCATAGCAACAATTCATAAGAACCTATCATATTTTGTGCATCAGAGATATCATCCTTCTATAGAGTGGCTTAGAGTTATTTCTCTAATTATCAACAATTGTGTCATATCTGTACATACAACACTCTGGGATAGTTCTACTTATTTTCTTCAAAGATTTCAAACTTGCCATATCAATAGGAAATATGATTATTTATGGTACCTACCTAAATTTCATATATTACAAAGTAGGTACCTACTAAAAGCGCTAATTTATGTAAAAGAAAATAATTATTCAATACAATCATAATACAATACCTTTAAGAATGTATGTCTGAAGTATTATCATATTCTTACATTATACTCTGCATCCCGTGGCACTCTTTTACTCAATAGAATGACGAAATTATTATAAAACAACGGCGAGGTATTGTTTCATTGGGATAAAGTTATAATTTGCAAATAAAACCAGATTACAAAACACTTTCTTTTCCAAATCCAGTGACATTTCTAATATCAACAAGTACCTAAATGCGAAATGTCAATGTCACAGACAGGATTCCAATCCAACGTATGAGAAATTGTTTTGCCAAATAAATTTGGTTGAAACGACAAGTTTGAACAACAAGTTTGCACTTATAAACCAACCTTTGATTTATTAAAAAATAATAAAATTAACAAGTTCACTTATAATATTAATCCCTTTTCGAGATACAAAAATATACTGCGATAATTTCAGTAAAAAGTCGGAATTAACTAACATCTGATAATAATGATCGAATTGCATCACTTTTAAATACATGGCAATACTAACGCTTTGTTAAATGTTTGCTTCTGTTGGTAGCATTGATTCTAACCAGTGCCACGTTCAGTTTGCGCGAGGCCCTTGGCAAAGATATGCGTCAAGTTTATTTTAAACATTTTCTCCAAAGTAGAAATTTATGAAGCAAAAAATATACATTGTTGTGAGTTACAGAGGCGTTGCCAATTAAAAAGTAAGGGCACAACTAATAAAAATGCCTAAATGCGGATTTTTTGAGACTGAGTCAAGAAGGGGGTGATACAGATCTGGTTTATTTTATTTCAATAAAAATATAAATATGTAGGTACGTTACGTAATAGGTATGAAAATTGTTTACTTATACATAATGTAGTAAAAAGATAGCGCTACAGGCAAAATTTAAAACATAAAAAGTTTGCATAAAAGGTGGTGATGTAAAATTGGGTACTTTATTTTACATAGGTAATTTAAAAAAAAATGCATCAGCATAGAAAATACGCATACGCAGTAATAGATATAAAAAAAATATAACAGTTATAAATTTATCTACTTCTTTACTATATTTTGCTTGATAAGTACTTGAAATGTATTTTCTGTCTGGGCGCTACGCGCCCAAACGCGCCGAGCTCTTGGCACTGCTACAAGTGCTACTATATTGAATGCGCAACTGGTTTTTCTTCACGTTTTTGCCGGTCGAGTGTCTGTCAGTTCCAATTGTGAATTGTACTGAGGAACCTAACTGCGATTTGTTTACGACTAATTATGTATTAATACGTATGTTTGTTAATGTAAATGATACATGTAATAATCGTATATACGAGTATTTGAGACTGATACGTTCGCAATTCTTTATTTAAACAACATATGTGTAAGTACTGCTTTTATCATTGTTGTGGATGCATAACCTCAATATTATTCATTATTTTCTTGAAACATATTAAATTTATGTTTGTTAATTTATTTCAGATGCATCTCACCTGTTATTTATACTACCTTGCTCCACAAAATTTGGTTTCAAGATGATTTTGTATTTCAAGATGTAACCTAACCTAATCAGTGTAGTGTTGATGTGTTTGCATGGTGAACATTTGATGATGTATATATCATGGCTTTTTAAAACATGCATACAAGGAAACTTAAAACGTGGTATACCTAATTTATTATACTGTAATTCTAGAGAGGGAATGTGGGTTTATGAGTGATTGTTAGACATAAGTAAGTAGTATTACTATGTGTGGAAATTAAATTCTTTTGCACATAAAAACTTCTGCACAAATAAGATTTATGAAAATTGTGAATACACTTAAAATATTTCTGGACAATATAAGTATAGATATTTACATCAATAAGTGTTTTCTTTTAATGCTTCTGCAGCTGACAATGGGTACTACATAGTTACAGTTAAAAAGATTATGAAAGATCAGCAAATTACCATGAGTGATATATAAAACAGAGGTTTGTATGTACGAGATATCTAAACTGATAATTTTGAAGTAGGTAATTCACCACAATTTATTGACACTAACTGAATATTCTTTTCATTTTGAAGAACATACAGCATCTGGTCATTCATAGTTACATATGACTAGAATAAGTTCAAATCCTTTAGACACGGTAAAGAAATGTTTAAGTTAATAAAGAAAATAGCTTTTCCCTTCTATGATTTCTTGACGCCGATTGATACATTAACCATTATTCTTCAATGGTTGTGTACGCCTAATGCTTATATTACATATAGTTTCTTAAGGATGAACTCAAAGGTTTCATACGATGGGAATCAAACATATCAGAAAAAGTTTGTGTATCCAATATCCATGATTTTAGAACTTAAATGCAGTTGGGCAGAGTCTGTGAATGCATGCAGGCTCATGATTGGTAAGCGTGAAGGTCACCAAAGGAGGCACGTATTATGATGAGAGCAGTTATAACTCATTACTTTAAGTGATAGATGGATGAATGTGTTTCGGGTCCTACTGCTGAACTACTCCTTCATCCAAACCCAACATTTTACCGTTGCGAAGCACGGGTTCTTACGCTAGTAATTAATATTTCTTAGTTCCATCCTGCAGTGGAGCGACCAAGGGTGGTGAAGAAGAAGAAGACGGACTATCTTATACTTATCAAATAAAAGAGTATAGATACGGTTTTAAACCTGGTAACTGTAACTGTATTGTAACTGTAATTCTTTGTTGTAACTGGTTAATTCTTCTAATACATTCTTGTGACCCCTGTAAAACTTCGAATAGATATTTCACACAATTATTAGACATTGTTTTCGATGATGCCACCTATGCAGTATTTAATTACTATTTTTTATCTATCATTTGAGTTACATTTCGTTTTCGCCGGGCCTTGTTATTTTTAGCATTCTCCTTAAAGGCTCCCCACACACGTCCGGAAGTTCAGTTGACTGAATCGACCGTTTACAAAAGAGCTCTGACCAAAACCTCTTTCTGAATTCAAAATCAGGGTAACACTGAATTCAGAGAGAGGATTTAGCTTTTTTGCAAACGGCCGATTCAGTTAACTGAACTTCCGGACGTGTGTGGAAAGCCTAAATGTTTTTTTTTAATATTATTGTGTGCATAGTGCAGCAATACCCATAGAAAAATCTTCAACAATTAGTTATTCCCGTTTATGCAAAATAAATATTTTACTGTGGATTTTGTACAAAGTGATTTCAAGTGAAAATTATTATTACGGCAAAACGAAATAACGCAAAACCATGTAGAGGATTCGTATACAAATTTATTTATATTATCCAAACTACTATGTTCCTGATATCTATATGTTCCTGATACCTATGTATATCTACGGTGTTCCTGATATCTATATATATAGTGTTCCAGATACCTATGTATATCTATAGTGTTCCTGATACCTATCTATATCTATGGTGTTCCTGATACCTACATACTCGTATGTATATCTATAGTAATAATAATAAATTTATTCAAATAAATATATATACAGAGATATGAGAATATGCACATTTAGTTTTATGTGGCTGTGAGACATGGTGCCTAACCGAAAGAGATCGAAAGAGACTAGAGGCCTTCGAGATGTGGTCATACAGAAGAATCCTAGGAATATCCTGGAGGGACCACATCACGAATGACGAAGTTCTCAACAGAATTGAAGAAGGAAGGCACCTTCTCAAAACAATCTCAGAGAGACGGGCCAAGTGGATAGGCCACACAATACGACACGAAAACCTCCTCCACACCGTAATGGAGGGAATGACCGAGGGGACAACTCACAGAGAGCGACCCCGACAGGAATATATGGAGCAGGTTCTCCAGTATATGAGCTGCTCCTCATACTTGGAGCTGAAGCGTTGTGCGGAGGACCGGGGGGAGTGGAAAGCGAGGTGTTCTTTGCTGCAAACAAATCCATTGGATTGAAACCTGAGTAGAAGCAGTTTTATAAGTAAGCACATTAATTAGTCTATGGCCTCACTAGGCTTGCGCCTGTATTGAGGCTTCTCTTAATTATTAATTACTAGATTTAACATATGTATGTACACAAGTTAATATGTTCAGTAAATCACTTCTGTCTCTTCAATATTATCAATCTACACTATTATATTGTTCAACATCTTCTCCGATTCATATATTCCCATGTTCACTAGATACACGAAGATTTTGGACTTAGTTAACATATTTTTTCTTTCCTCACTATCGGCAAGAGAACGCCTGACCACATTATACAGGCGTGGTCCCAGAGAGACATGAAATCTCTGGAGGAATGTGATAGTTACCGATGGGATCCTAAGATCATTTCACTGCCTCGTTGAGTAGATGTGGTACACTGTCTCCATACACTCTTTATTTTTATTGGTGCGCAATATTGTGTTCCTGATATCTACGAGTATATCAGATAGTTTTGATTGTGCATCAATTTGCATCGTTCTCGTCGTCACCTGGTTTGTTTTATTTTTATTTATTTTTATTTTACATACTACAAGAGAGACCGACAGAGAGTTAAGAGTGTGCATACCGACATTTCAAAAATTTGTAAAAACGGGAGACCTTCTATCTCGACAACCGTTACTAACTTTGCTTTGGAATTTGGAACAAAATAGGGTAGATGCATCAAACCTTTATCTAGGGAATAACCGTAAAATATTTTTTATATCTTGTATAGATTTCTCAAAAAAAAAAATTAAAAAACACCTCTGCCTTTTTTCCGAAAGACGGAAACTCGTTTCCCGAAAGTCGCGGAGTAATTTTTTTTCTTGTACTGATAATATGCATTAAAATCTAGGGAATAACCGTAAAAGTTTTTTGATAGACGCAAAATTAACCCTAAAAAATGGAAAAAAACGCTATTTTTACCATTTTATCATGCGATTGTCACGCGATTTTGAACCTTAATGCCGTGAGAAAAGACTTGTTATGTATGTACTATGTGGTTGTAGTGGTGTGGGTACTTGGAGATATGCAATGTAGTATTGTGTCATTAAAGAGCTGTCTGTCACTAAGCTGTGTTGTCATTTACTCCTCTCCCGTCTATACATAACATTATGTAAGGAGGAAGGAGTGTTATGTATGTACTATGTGGTTGTAGTGGTGTGGGTACTTGGAGATATGCAATGTAGTATTGTGTCATTAAAGAGCTGTCTGTCACTAAGCTGTGTTGTCATTTACTCCTCTCCCGTCTATACATAACATTATGTAAGGAGGAAGGAGTGTTATGTATGTACTATGTGGTTGTAGTGGTGTGGGTACTTGGAGATATGCAATGTAGTATTGTGTCATTAAAGAGCTGTCTGTCACTAAGCTGTGTTGTCATTTACTCCTCTCCCGTCTATACATAACATTATGTAAGGAGGAAGGAGTGTTATGTATGTACTATGTGGTTGTAGTGGTGTGGGTACTTGGAGATATGCAATGTAGTATTGTGTCATTAAAGAGCTGTCTGTCACTAAGCTGTGTTGTCATTTACTCCTCTCCCGTCTATACATAACATTATGTAAGGAGGAAGGAGTGTTATGTATGTACTATGTGGTTGTAGTGGTGTGGGTACTTGGAGATATGCAATGTAGTATTGTGTCATTAAAGAGCTGTCTGTCACTAAGCTGTGTTATCATTTACTCCTCTCCCGTCTATACATAACATTATGTAAGGAGGAAGGAGTGTTATGTATGTACTATGTGGTTGTAGTGGTGTGGGTACTTGGAGATATGCAATGTAGTATTGTGTCATTAAAGAGCTGTCTGTCACTAAGCTGTGTTGTCATTTACTCCTCTCCCGTCTATACATAACATTATGTAAGGAGGAAGGAGTGTTATGTATGTACTATGTGGTTGTAGTGGTGTGGGTACTTGGAGATATGCAATGTAGTATTGTGTCATTAAAGAGCTGTCTGTCACTAAGCTGTGTTGTCATTTACTCCTCTCCCGTCTATACATAACATTATGTAAGGAGGAAGGAGTGTTATGTATGTACTATGTGGTTGTAGTGGTGTGGGTACTTGGAGATATGCAATGTAGTATTGTGTCATTAAAGAGCTGTCTGTCACTAAGCTGTGTTGTCATTTACTCCTCTCCCGTCTATACATAACATTATGTAAGGAGGAAGGAGTGTTATGTATGTACTATGTGGTTGTAGTGGTGTGGGTACTTGGAGATATGCAATGTAGTATTGTGTCATTAAAGAGCTGTCTGTCACTAAGCTGTGTTGTCATTTACTCCTCTCCCGTCTATACATAACATTATGTAAGGAGGAAGGAGTGTTATGTATGTACTATGTGGTTGTAGTGGTGTGGGTACTTGGAGATATGCAATGTAGTATTGTGTCATTAAAGAGCTGTCTGTCACTAAGCTGTGTTGTCATTTACTCCTCTCCCGTCTATACATAACATTATGTAAGGAGGAAGGAGTGTTATGTATGTACTATGTGGTTGTAGTGGTGTGGGTACTTGGAGATATGCAATGTAGTATTGTGTCATTAAAGAGCTGTCTGTCACTAAGCTGTGTTATCATTTACTCCTCTCCCGTCTATACATAACATTATGTAAGGAGGAAGGAGTGTTATGTATGTACTATGTGGTTGTAGTGGTGTGGGTACTTGGAGATATGCAATGTAGTATTGTGTCATTAAAGAGCTGTCTGTCACTAAGCTGTGTTATCATTTACTCCTCTCCCGTCTATACATAACATTATGGCGACGAGGATAAAAAGTTAAAGAAAAAAAAAGTGTTTTAAGTAGAACAGTCTAATCAAAGTCTAAATAAATAAGATAAATTTAATTAGTTTATTTGGTGTTAATTAATTTTATTTAAAGAATTTAGAAGTTAGCGCGTGGACAGTGTGTGACAATAATAAGTGCGCGGTGTCGATACAAAGATTAAATTTATATAAGTATGCAGTAAACATTCTATTGCTGTAAATAATTTTATCAAGTGTGAATATAATAAAGATACAATATGCCTCAATCGCAAGATAAGTGTCAGATTCGAGATGCGAATGTCCCAGTACCGATATACGAACCACAAAACGAGTCCTTTGAACTTTTTTTAGAAAGGTTGGACCTGTATTTTAGTGTATTAAAAGTGCCGGAAACAGAAAAAGTAAACAGACTCTGTCTGTATGTGGGCGCTGAAAAATACAGGATCTTATCAGAAACTCTACATCCGAAGCATATTAGTACGTGCACGTATGAAGAGTGTATTCAGGCTCTTAAAGAAAAATTTACTTCGAAAAAATGCACTATTGCTAAACGTTATGAATTCTATAACAGAAGGCAAAATAGCCATGAGTCAGTCGGTGAGTTCATAACAGCAATAAAAAGTTTGTCTATCTCATGTAAATTTGGCGGATTTCTGGATGAAGCATTGAGGGACAGATTGGTCTGTGGTGTGAACAACAGAGAAATGTCGAGTAAATTGCTGTCACAAGAGGAATCACTTACATTCACTCAAGCGTGTAAGATAGTATTGGACATGGAAGCAGTTACACACAGTGCATCTTTGTTGAAGGGAGATTGTCAGGAATTATCTCAGGAATTATGTCAAGTCCAACAGCAGTTCAGGGATCAACGTCAGATGCCGTCATCATATGATCGTCAAAAGTCTCCAAACAGGGATCGCAAGCGTGAAGAGTCAGCAAAGAAATGTGACCGTTGCTTCGTGACGCATTCACCACATCAATGTCCAACAAGAAATTGGTCTTGTAGGAAATGTCACATCAGAGGACATATTGCCAAATACTGCAACAAGTCTGCAGTAAACATTTTAAGTTTGAATTGCAATAATGTTTCTAATGTTTCAGGTCCCCTTACTGTACCATTGTATATTAATGATGTCAAGATATTGTTTTGTCTCGATACAGGGAGTTCATCTACCATTATTAGTTATGACGTATATAATCAATACTTTAGTCATGTAAATATGGTTGAATTTGGAGGCAGATTGATTACTGCTAACAGTCAGCAACTAGAGGTATGTGGTTATATTTATGCTAATGTACGAGGAGGAGAAAATAGTCATTGTGTTCAATTACAATTGTTGGTAGTCAAAAATTTGACTTTTGAAGCAATCATTGGTAGAGATTGGTTGTGTGTATTTTATCCAAAATGGGAGGAAGTATTTAATAAGAGTATTTTGTCTTATTTTAAGTCTAGTATAAATGTGGTTTCCAGTAATCATAATAACAATCACAGTGAAACATGTCAACAGTTGTCTCATACTTTCCCAAATGTTTTTACAAAGAAAAATAATGATCATCCTATTAATAATTTTGTAGTTGATATAAATCTTAAGGAGGGGGCTACTCCTGTGTTTCATAAGGCATATGAAGTGCCATATTCATTACGTACCGAAGTGTCTGAGGAGTTAGATCGTCTGGAAGCAGAAGGTATTATTTCTAAAGTCAAGCATAGCCAGTGGGCTTCACCCATGGTTTGTGTCCCCAAAAAGTCTGGAAAAATAAGATTATGTGTCGATCTAAAAACAACTGTCAACCCTCAGTTAAGAGTCGATCAGTACCCAATGCCGCGTACCGAAGATATTTTTAATAAATTTTCTGGGTGTAATACGTATTGCAGGTTAGATCTTACGAATGCATATTTACAATTACAGGTGAGCGACAGTAGTAAACATGTGCTCACGGTAAATACTTTGAAAGGTCTATATGTATATAATCGTCTGGTGTTTGGTTTGGCTTCATCCCCAGCTATTTTTCAAATGGTTGTTGATAAAATATTGCAAGGAATAGACAAGTGTGCTGCTTACTTAGATGACATTTGTATAGGAGGAGAAGATTTTCAGTCATGTCAACGTACACTACACCAAGTGTTGTCGAGATTAGAAAGGTATAATGTTAAAATTAACGTAGACAAAAGTGTTTTTTTTGTTTCTACTATGGAGTTTCTAGGGTATACATTGTCTGCTGAAGGAAAACGTCCATCCTTAGCAAAAATTGAGAAAATTAAGTCTGCTCCATCACCACAAAATGTTACTCAGTTGAAAAGTTATTTGTCTATGTTAAATTTCTATAAAAATTTTATTCCTATGAGTCCAGTATTATTAGAACCATTGTATGAATTACTGAGAAAAGACGTACCGTGGGTTTGGTCATCTGTGTGTGAGGAGGCCTTTGTAAAAAGTAAGTCAATTTTGTCGGAAAAAACCTTGTTAGTCCTGTATGATCCTAATAAGCCCATTAGTTTAACAGTAGATTCTAGTTCATATGGAGTGGGATGTGTTCTTAGTCATGTAGTTGATGGTCAGGAATATCCAATAGCTTTTGAGTCAGCCACCCTGACTCCAGCACAGAGAAATTATAGTCAATTACATAAAGAAGGTCTTGCTATTATTTTTGCTGTCAAAAAGTTTCATAAATATTTATATGGTCGTCATTTCACAATATACACTGATCATCAACCCTTGTTGTCATTATTTTCTGATAATAAGAAAGTCCCAGTCATGGCTGCGTCACGCCTAATTCGTTGGTCAATTTTGTTGTCTGCATATAGTTATAACTTAGTATATAAGAAAGGTTGTCGCATTCCACAAGCCGATGTCATGTCACGCTTACCAAATGTACAAGAGGTAAATTTTCAAGATTGTAATTTTATACACATGTCTACACCCTTAATTTCTTTCTCTGAAGTTGAAAAACATACTGAGTCCGATACATTGTTGAGTGAAGTACGTAAATTTATTTTAAATGGGTGGCCTGAAAAAGTTAATAATGCTGAATTAAAAAAATATTTTAAAGTGAGAAATTTATTGTCTGTAAATGAAAAATGTATCATGTTTGGGGAGAAAATTATTATACCCGAGTCCTTAAAGGCAAAAGTGTTGTACATTCTGCATTATGGCCATAAAGGCATTGTAAGAACTAAATTACTGGCTCGTTCTTATGTATGGTGGTTGGGTATGAATTCTGACATTGAAAGAATATGTTCGCAATGTGAAATATGTCAGACAAGTCAGAGTGCAAACCCCAGTACAAACATGCGTAACCCATGGCCAAATGCAAAACGTCCATGGGACAGAGTACATTTAGATTTTTTCTATTTCAATAATAATGAGTACTTAATTGTGTGTGATTCTTTTTCAAAATGGATTGAATGTTTTTATATGAAAAATATAAGCTGTCAAAATGTAATTGAAAAGTTAGGAGAAATTTTTTCTAGATTCGCTTTTCCAAAGTTAATAGTATGTATTAATACCATTTCCAAGTAAAGAATTAAGTGATTATTGCAAATCTAAAAATGTTAAGTTAATGCATTCACCACCTTATAACCCGCAGTCGAATGGGTTAGCTGAGCGATCTGTTCAAACTTTTAAGAAAATGTTAGTTAAGTCTTTAGTTTCTAAGTATAGTTACCCTATGTCTATAGTGCAAAGATTACTGGATTGTTTGTTTGTATATAGGTCTTCCCCATCAAGTGTAACAGGTATTTCACCTATGGCTAGCCTCTTTATATTTCAACCAAATACACCTCTGAATATTTTGTCAAATCAACATGATAATAATAATGTAAGTCATAATCATGTAAATAATAATGTAAGCAAAAAATTTCAAGTCAAAAATTTTAATGTCAATGAAAATGTACTAGTTTATTTAAGTCATATTAAGAGTCCTTTCAAGTGGTGTAAAGCTATTGTCATTGAAAAGTTAAGTGATTATGTATATGTAGTAAAATTATCTGAAGGGGGAGAGGAAAGGAAGGTTCATGTAGGTGCTTTAAGGAAAAGCAACCTGTCACACGCTAATCAGTATAGTCATTATGCATATTATGATAATGTAGATTTAAATGTAAACAGTAGTAGTAATCGTAATGAGAGTGTGGTGGTTCCATGTTCGTCAACTTCACCTCATTATGTGACTAGAGCTGGAAGAGTCGTTAAACCTCCTGTTAGGTTCGCTCCATCTTAAAAACAAAATAAAACAAATGTAAGGAGGAAGGAGTGTTATGTATGTACTATGTGGTTGTAGTGGTGTGGGTACTTGGAGATATGCAATGTAGTATTGTGTCATTAAAGAGCTGTCTGTCACTAAGCTGTGTTATCATTTACTCCTCTCCCGTCTATACATAACATTATGTAAGGAGGAAGGAGTGTTATGTATGTACTATGTGGTTGTAGTGGTGTGGGTACTTGGAGATATGCAATGTAGTATTGTGTCATTAAAGAGCTGTCTGTCACTAAGCTGTGTTGTCATTTACTCCTCTCCCGTCTATACATAACATTATGTAAGGAGGAAGGAGTGTTATGTATGTACTATGTGGTTGTAGTGGTGTGGGTACTTGGAGATATGCAATGTAGTATTGTGTCATTAAAGAGCTGTCTGTCACTAAGCTGTGTTGTCATTTACTCCTCTCCCGTCTATACATAACATTATGTAAGGAGGAAGGAGTGTTATGTATGTACTATGTGGTTGTAGTGGTGTGGGTACTTGGAGATATGCAATGTAGTATTGTGTCATTAAAGAGCTGTCTGTCACTAAGCTGTGTTATCATTTACTCCTCTCCCGTCTATACATAACATTCTGTGACGTCTTTCCTGGTGCCATGCCCTTAACAACACATACACAATAACAAATATAAAATAAGAAATGCGTCAACCCTCAAATTAGAAGTGTCCACAACTTACATAAATTATTATCATTTTATATCTATAACTACATATATACGTAGGTATATATACAACTATTATTCTATATCCACATATTTTATTTTCAAATAAAAATATCAAACAAAATTTGTTTTGAATATAAAACAGAATAGTGGCAGTTTTTGCAAGTTTTTCGAAAAACGTGTATAATTTAAAATATTCAGCGATCGCCGCGCCTTCAATTACCATCCAAAAATATTCAAAGAATACCACATTTTTTATTGACATTACGACTTGACGTAAGTACGTAGACAATAAATTAGTCTAATTTGGCTAATTATGTAATAAATTTGTCGAGAATGGAGCGCCGTGTGTATGAGATGTTTGTTTACGTTAGTATTTATTTACATATTGTAACGTAAATTTTTCCGTTACAATTTTTTCAATTAACGAGAGTGGATGAACATATTACTATTCTTCACGTTGGAAGGTAGAGAGATATGTGTACACATTGTGTGTGTGTTACAGAGAAGGCTTAAATAGTAGTGAGTGTATACATTGTGTATATCGAATAGTGAATGTATCTATTCCCTAAAGATTTTAGCAAAATCATTAATATCAATATCTATTACATACGTATTTGGGTTAGTTGAGATAAGCCAAGATTATTTTTTTGCAATAAAATCCGTAGTTATGAAAAATTTTGGATGTTTGTGAATGTTCAGTGGAGGTATGCACTCAATTTTTACAAATAAAAATCTTGAGCTTACATGGGAGCGGCGAAATACTGCAAAATTTTCGCACTTTTTTGTTCCCCATTTGTTTTTGTTATCTAACATGTATAAGGAAGTTGTAGAGCATTAAATTTTATTTAATTATCACTGATTGAGTAAGTAAGTAATCACTGATTAAACCTATTTTTGGCTCATAGGCACCGAGATACAGGGCTTTAAAAGCAGTGTTAAATTTATCAAATTTGTCAAAAAAGAAACAATTAAGAATAGAAACAGTATGTGAAATAAATATGTGAAGGTATACATTCACTAGGCCTACATTTGATCGCTTGTGAAGACTTTAAGTGAACGATTAAGAGGCCAAAATCAATTTGGCTTTGGCGTTTACTCGTTTACTCCGCTAACACTGAAAGCATCGTCTTGAAACTGTAGACAGGGATAGATGGAAGTATTGACTACAAGTCGGCTGTCTAAAATTACAATATTTGTAAATTCCTCGAACAAAAAATAATTCCGAAATCACCCCTAAAATTTACGAGAAGAATCCATTACTCGTTCAGTTTTTTAGATGTGAAAATATAATTTAGCCAAAAATTATAAGGGTAATAAGTTGACGGTCGTAGATTTTTTAATTTGTTTCCAGTTCTTAGTCGGTCGCTTACGTTATTCTTATTTTGAACTTACACTCTCATACAATATTTGAAAAAGTTAAAGCGATAATAGAAAAGTTTTTCATGCGTGTAGGCCCTTAAGGTAATGTACACTCAAAGAGATTACATATTAAGTCGATTACATATTACTTAATATATTATGTCGCTGTGTACACTGTACAGATTCAATAGTGAATGTATACAATCACTCTCATAGATAACTTGAAAAAGTTGAAACGTTAATAGAACAATGTTTCGTCAGTGCTGCATAAAAGCCCTTAAGGGAGTGAACAGATTCACAAGTGAATGTACACAATTACTGAGTGAACACTTTCACACTAACGTAATATATGAAGTATGCATGCATGAATATACTGAACCACATTGTGTTGCTGATAAAATGTTGTAGGGATTACATACTAACAATTTGAATAAAAATACTTTCAATGCAAATGATCCCCCGTCGGCTGATTGTGAAATCATGTCGTATTCACTAACATGCTATGTACATTGTATTTCATACCTACGCCGGGTAATTCACGCAATTTAAAATTCATACAAAGTTAAACTTTTCATCTGAATTTTTTATATTATTACCTTCCGAACCATTTTTTTTGTTAAATTCAGCAATGTACCTATATATTGAAATAATGTGTGCTTGTTTATTATCAGAACATTACGATACAGTTGGGTCAGAAGCAGGGTCTTAACTTGGAAACCCAGAACGATTAACAGGAGTGTAGGGAGACCACCATTACGATGGAGAGACGACCTAGTCAAATACGTGGGTGCCAACTGGATCCAGAGAGCCCAGGATAGAGCGGCGTGGAAGCAGATGGAGGACTTCGTCCAGGAGAAGAGGGGTCAGAAAGGCTGCTAATGGGCATAAAATTTTTCGAACAATAACTGCGGCAACTCGTACAAATCGTACTGATTAAGATTATTTTGCAATAGATAGCAATTATTTCGAGAATATTCTAAGCAAAACAATGATATTGCATGTAAACGAGATTTTTTTTTGACTAAAATGACCAAACCGATTGGATTTTCAGCAATTCATGTCTTCGACATCATGATTATTATCTTTCTCGTTTGCACGCAATACCGTTGTCTCGCTTAAAAGGTTGCCGAAATAATTGCTATATATTGCGAAATAATGTTAATCAATACGATTTTTACGAGTGTCGCAATTATTTCTCGAAAAATTGCTCGTATGAGCGCACTTTGAGGGCCCACATTATAGTCTACACACTAGGCTGGTAGTTTAGTCAAGTAGGTAGTGAATTAGTAACAATGGCAGATATATTATACACTAAGATTCTATATGAGTTTGAGTTTGAACTAGTTTGAACAAGACCTAAGACTCTTAAATTCTGACACATACCTGTCAATTCAAGACAATCCAATTTACACATTTGTACGTCATTTTAAGGTCAGCCACAATTGTTCAATTGCCCATCCTTGTGTAGCGATGTGGAATATCGTAGGGACAAATGGATATTACGGAATTCGTAGAATTCAGGTATCTAGTAACTAGTAACATAGGCGTCGCTAAATGGGGGCAGGGGGGGAGGCAGATGCACCCCCCCTAGAGATTGGAATAGGTCTATATTTTTTTCACACTAAACGATAAAACCTCACCAAAAAATCACACTACTACCACACATTTATTCATCATATATTATCATAAATTTTCTAAAATTAGTATGAATATCAACCAGATTCTTTAAAAAATTGCTTGCTTACTTTTTTTATATATTTTTTATACATAATATTGCGCAAAGTATTATATACATTTTCAAATAAACGATCCACATCACGACCCCTTCACTATGTCTCACAAAAAATTTCGCCTGCGGCGCTATTTAAGAATTTTTAATTTTTTGTGGCCCCCTCTAGCTCCGAGGCTGGCGACGCTCATGCATAGTGATAGTCATAATATTATTTTGTATAGCAAAACAGGATATTATTTGCCGCAAGCGGATCCAATTTGTTTGCGGAAGGAAAAGTTATCGACCAATTGATTCCCGCTGAAAAATGCTTTTGTATTGGTATCCCTTTGTAACCCTCTGAAAATATTTAGAATTTTTTCATTAAACGGAAGCGTTCGACCGTGAAGTAACGCAACATTTTATATTCTTGTTTTATTTGTCCAGCGGTTTGATTAAATTTAAACTAGCATTTCAATTTTATTGTATTTCTTTATTCGTGTTTTTTTATTTATTTAACGCTTAAACTGAGGCATCATTACCATTCCATAAATAATCCATCTAACTGACAATTCCATGTTTCCTTCCTTGTACCTTATCCCATACACCGATTAATTTAGTATGTAGGTATACTCGTACTTATGTGGTATATTGCATATATATTATTATTTATATTTTTCTTCTTCTTTATACACTTATATGCATGTATTGAGTGTATCAACTGAATATCACAAGTGGTTGGTTGGCAGACATTTCCTACGGCAACAAACCCGGACCCATTTGTTTATTTTTTTTTAATGAATCTGGGTTTGTCGAAATAAACCCAAATACGTCTTTGTACACTTTACAGAAAGCTTAAAAGCTTGTGTTGTGAAGTGGAATAGGTCGGGGATTGAACCCGCGCCCATTGGATTAACAGTCGAGCGCGTTACCAACCAGGCTACCGACCACCTCCAAATATATATTTTTCAATAAAGAATTATTATATATTTAACGACAGGTGGGTATGTTATGCTAATACTATTACTACGTATAGTCCAAGAGCCCGCTGCTTAATTTATGACGTATCTGTTTTTTGATCGAAATGTGGTATAAATGATAGCTTACCAATAGGGTATTACATCGCGCTAGGGTTGCCTATCAAAATCCTGCCGCAACCCCCCCTGCCCCCCCCCCCCCCCCGAAAAGGACCCTCTTCGCGGTTTTTCGCATTTTATAGGAATATGGTAAAAGATAGAAGAAAGTAGTCAATGACAAAAGTAATCCTTGCTAAATTCTCTACAAAATATGCAAAGTCAATTTTTTCGTAGAACAAGCAGTTTACCCGCAATGGCCGGTCCAAAACCGAAATTCATTTAAAATACAAAAAAAATGTATTTAAACTAAATTGGTTGAAAATTAATAAGAGCTACAGGAAAATAGTCAGAAAACGAATTAATTACCATAGTCTTAGCTACAAAACGAGCTATAACTTATGTTCATACATCTAATAATTTCGGAGTTATTACAATAAAACTCAGTGACGAAAATTCTTAAAATTTAGTTTTTCATAAAATAACCAGTGATATAGCGCCGCAGGTCAATATTTTTTTTCCATAAAATGTTAGTAATAATGGGTGGAAGAATGTGAAAGAAAAAAAATCAAACTTTTTTTTTAAATTTTTCAAAAAATATCCTGTTTTTTGACCGGCCATTACGGGTAAACTACTAGTCCTATGAAAAAATTGACTTCTTGTTTTTTGTAGAGAATTTAGCAAGGATTATTTTTGTCATTGACTACTTTCTCCTATCTCTTACCATATTCCTATAAAATGCGAAAAACCGCGAAGAGGGACCTTTTCGGGGGGGGGCAGGGGGGGTTGCGGCAAGATTTTGATAGGCAACCCTAGTGCGATGTAATACCCTATTGGTAAGCTATCATTTGTACCACATTTCGATCAAAAAACAGATACGTCATAAATTAAGCAGCGGGCTCTCGGACTAGTAGCACCACACGTATTTAGAGAGGTAGGATCAGAGAAATATAAATGATAGATATCTTTCATTAAAGCTAGAGACCAGACTATGACGTCACGGTCGGTCATTTCCCGCGGCAGTAAAGTTCAAAATCGCATGATAACATGTTAAAAATAGCGTCTGTTTTTTTTTTTTACTTTTAAACCTAGATAAAGTTTAAATGTATCTGGCCCATTTTTTTCCAAAGCATACGAGTATTCAGTAAGGTTGACGAGAAATATCAAAAACATATATTATTTAAATTAATATGCTCACTTTTTAAAAACAATAAAAAAATTAAGAGGGCATAGGGAAGGGGAGAGTAGTTAATTCAAAGTACCCCTAAAAAGTACTGGTAATTATAAGGTTAACAAGTTGGATCTCGTAGGGTTTTTAATTTGTTCCCAGGCTCTTTTTAAAAAGGTAAAATTCACATTGCCGCTTACGTTATTCTTATTTCGCGCTATCATTCTCATACAAAATTTGAAAAAGTTGAAGTGAAAATAGAACGATTTTTGCTCAGCGCATAATAGGTATATAAACCCTTAAATACTTTAAGTTTTTTCCTCAACAGAGACGAGAGGAATCTTCATTCACATAATGCAGCGTTATGTGAACTCCCTTAGGCAGGAAGCAGGATGGGTGTTCCGACGCTTTCGAGTCGGCCTTGGCTGGCTTAAGTGTTCACTTTATGCCCAGGGCAACGTTCACCCATTCCACCACATCCTGCTGTCAATCGTGTATTTTTGAAAGTTGTATATATGCTGCAACTGGAAACGATTTCACAATTAACCTAATTTTCGATGCTAACGCCATCTGTTGAAGAGTGGACGCAACATCATAAATACTGCTCTGAATATAGCAGCGACCTGTTTCGTTTCTAATAGGTGGCGATTTATTTCTACGTATAATAGCCGGTGATCTATTTCTGCGTATAATATGGTATATACTCGTATTATCATAAACCATGGGCGTCGCCAGCTTCGGAGCTAGGGGGGGAGGAGGGCAACAAAAAGTTAGAAAAATTATAAAGCATTAAAAATGCGTAAATAGCGCCTCAGGCGACGATTTATTTTTGTGAGACATAGTGATGAAGGTCGTAATGTGGTTTGGTTTATTTGCACAATAATTTTTGTACGAAAAATGTTTTGTATAAAAAGCAATAAAAAAATGGCGCCGCAGGTAATTTTTTTTATGAAACAATTGTACTTTGATAGTTTTTTTTTTGATCTGGGCTTGCATACACAAACCCAAATACTTTCCTGCACACCTTGCACTAGGCTAAAAGCCTGTATCGCAAAGTGTGGAATACATCGCCAGCGCAGGGGTTCAAACCTGGCACCTCCCGCTCGAAAGACTGCCGCCTCAACCAACTGCGCCAACCATGTACTCAATTCTAATTTTAGAAAATTGTGTGGTAATTATGTGATTTTTTGTGAGGTTTTATCATTTGGTATGAATAAAATATATATAGAATACTAAGCTGGAGACCCTACGAAAGTAAACGAAGTGTAGGGAGACCACAAAGGAGATGGGCCGATGATATCATCGAGTCGGTGGGACATGGGTGGAGACAAAGAGCCCAAAACAGAGAATGGTGGAAGACAAAGGAAGAGGCCTATATCCAGCAGTGGAGGGAAAGAGGCTGATAAAGAAGAAGAAGAAGAAGAAAATATATACCTATTCCAATCTCTGAGGGGTCAGCAACCCCCTGCCCCCCTGACGACGCCCATGTTATTAACTGTTTTGTTGTGTGCTGAACTAAATAGACAAGAATAGCTCGCATATTATTAACGTTCTCTCGCTTCCCATGTAGGTTTTGTGAAGTGTATGAATGCGTGGTTGGGATAATATTAATACCAAGTCCATTCTGAGCGCTTTATCGCATCGGTGGCTAGCGGTTTTGAGGGTTCACGTTTTGCGTGAGTTCCACCGCCCGTATAATATTTATTAGAAGCAACTTATAATGTACCGAAACACATTATTGCTTGTTAATACGGTGCTTTTGGATTTCTCGATGGAAAGTTGTGGGGTAGCCTGTTTTTCTTTCATTCTATACGTATTTTGGTGTGCTGAATCCGAATCCGAGGTTTGCCAACAAAATTTCGTGACGGAACATGGCGAAAAATTGGTAAAATAGCGAATATTTACATTTCCTGGCGAATTCTGGATTTGAACTTAAAAACCATCAACTTTTTGTGGGTCATCTTTTAAGCAGAATGAAAGCACATAAAATTTCCTACAAATTTTGTTTATAATTATTTTTTTTCTAAAATAACTAGCAGCGGAGCTGTTAAGCTCCAAAAATTGGCCAATTTTTCTTGTTATTTTAAATTGTGAAAATGGAAAATATATGGAGAATAGGTCACCTTGTTCGAATTATCATAATTATTTTCCGTATCGAAATTTTGTTGGCAAACCTCGGATTCGGATTCAGCATCCCAAAAAACATATAGAATGAAAGAAATCCCTACTACCCCACAACTTTCCATCGAGAGACTGCTTTGTGTTTAATTTCACCGGATTATGTATCGTAAAATGATATTAAACATTCTCCCATATTATAAACACTCTCAAACAATCTCGATGTTTTTGACCGTCGGTACATGGTGGAAGTTCATTTTTCAGGAAAAATGAAAAACTAAATATTTAGATTAAGAGTATGCATAACGACATTTCAAAAATGTCTAAAAACGGGAGACCTTATATCTCGACAACCGTTACTAAATATGCTTTGGAACAAAATAGGGTAGATGCATTGAACATTTATCTAGGGAATAACCGTAAAAGATTTTTTATATCTTGTATAGATTTCTCAAAAAAAAAATTAAAAATACCTCTGATCTTTTTTCCGAAAGACGGAAATTCGTTTCACGAAAGTCGCGGAGTATTTTTTTTTTGCATTAAAATCTAGGGAATAATCGTAAAAGTTTTTTGATAAACGCAAAATTAACCCCAAAAAATGGATAAACGCTATTTTTACGAGTTTCTTCCTTTCGGAAAAAAGATTAGGGGTGTTTTTCATAAAAAAAAGAGAAATCTATGCAAGATATAAAAAATCTTTTACGGTTGCACCCTAGATAAATGTTCAATATATCTACCCTATTATGTTCCAAAGAATATTTTTAGTAACGGTTGTCGAGATCTGAGGTCTTCCGTTTTTACAAATTTTTGAAATGTCAGTATGCGTACTCTTATGATACTCGTCAGCTGATTGGTACCCTTGCGAGGGATTAATTTCACAAAAGGGCACAATATAAATAACCTGTTATTATTAGAATATTAAGGTTTCATTGTAGTAAAGTTATTATTTATATTCTTGGAATGAGACGAAGAAAAACAATGAGATTAAAACGAAAAATGGCTTGTTAATTATTGACCAACTCTGAAATATTATGAAGGTGTATATTAAATAGGTTATATTAGATACCTTTCCCATTTGGGAAATTTCCTTGTAAATTTTCTCTCCAATATATTAATTAAAATAAACTCTTTTTCCGAAAGTACTACAATTTTATTAATAATTTCTTTCTAATATGTCAAAAGAATTTTCATCTTAAAATTTAAGTTTTGACAATCGCCACTTAAAATTGTATGTAGAGCAAGATGGAAAATATTTTCCGACAAGTGGTAATATACTCGTACTATGAGTAAAAATCGTTCTATTATCGCTTCGCCTTTTTTATATTTTGTCTGAGAATATAAAAGCAATAGAATGGTGGTCCGACAGTCTCTTAGACAGGGGACTAACTGTCCGAGGGATAAACTTTCCGTGGGACACACTGTCCGAGGGATAATCTACCCAAAGGACGAACTTTCCGAGGGATTAACTATCCAAAGGATGAACTATCCGATGGACAAACTGTTCGATGGATGAACTATCCGATGGACAAACTGTTCGATGGATGAACTATCCGATGTATGAACTGTACAAAGGATGAACTATCCAAAGGATGAACTATCCAAAGGATGAACTATACAAAGGATGAACTATCCAAAGGATGAACTATACAAAGGACGAACTGTCCGATGGATGAACTATCCAAAGGATGAACTATCCAAAGGATGAACTGTCCGATTAATGACCTGTCCGAGGGATAAAAATATCCGAGATACTATCTGGCCGATGGATGAACTATCCAAGGGACGAAGTGTCACCCAATCGAACAGAATATATCAATTATTATTTTTTTTTCGTGGTGGTCTTTGATTTTGCCGGATCGTATCAATACCAATAATAGTTGGGCAGGTGTCTATTCATTATCAAAATGTGTAATTTACCTACATAGACTATATACGCGTGGGTATATTTTAATCACAGTTGTGAATCGTAATTAATTACTGTTATCGTGAAAACCAATCAGCGTGATACCACGAAACATGAGAATAATAAACCGAATTTCAATTTCATTGGGTAAATTTGTCCCAGTAATTAGTTAACATACTCTCATTATTAATCATTATTACTAAAATATGAAATTATAATAGTAGGCATGAAAAAAAATATATTGAGACCATAGATCTGGACAACCGTGCTAAATATTCTTTGAAAAAAATAGAGTAGATACATTTAACTTTTATCTAGGGAATGACCGAAAAATATTTTTTTATACCTTGCATATATTAAACTTCTCATCGCATGGGAAAACAGAAGAGGTGTCGGAAGGCAGAAGAGATGGGCAGGCGACGTGACCTCGGTAGCGGGTAGGCAGTGGGTCAGAAAGGAGAGGGATAGAAAAGACTGGAAACAAATGGAAGACGCCTATATCCAGCAGAGGAGGGTCCAAGGCTGATGATGATGAAGAAGAAGAAGAAGAAGATAGATTTCTCAAAAAACATTCTGAAAAACACCTCTGAACTTTTTTCGAAAGATCGTAACTTTTTCCTGAAAGTTGTCAAGAATATTTTTTTCGTGTATTAAAATCTAGTGAATGAACGTATAAACTTTTTGAAGAAAGATTTTTGATTGATCACAAGAAATAAACAAAAAAAAAAGTCTTTAATTTATCTGCAAACGTAATTCACAGATACGCAAACTTCCTACATTCCTAATAGTACGAGTATTATTTTAGTAAATTACTACATCTGCAGTACAATCTGAAATAATGCACTCACTACTTCTACTGCACAAACACAGAAGAAAATTAATAGGCCAACACACTGGACGGTTGACAAATAGAATTGCATACCGAATACATATTATTATAGTATACATAATACTCGTATTATCCAAGTCGTGTAAGTATGTAACGCTTGCCCATTGGAAAATTATGCAAGTTCGATGAATATGTAAATTTAAAGCAGCAACGCTTTTGTTGGTGACTAGAAATTTTCGTTGAGTCTCACTTTTTTAAACTTTTATGAATGAAAAATTTGAAATATCGAATGGTACCGTACCTACTAATGAAGTTATGAGTGAAAATAGTTTTTAAATATTTCTTTCGTGGAAATAATCAAGTAAGTACCATTTAATACAACGTAACAGAAAATGAAAAAAGAATTCTCATACATTCTATATGGTACGTACCTATACACGTAAAGATTGCAAATCGAACTATTTAAAGTACCCACCATCTATACGTGTGTAAAGTACCTATGTACGTAGATAGACATGTAAGAGGCGTTTTGTGGCTTTTAGGGGTGGGTGCTAACTAAAAAAGTCGACAATATGAATCTGGTTTTACGACTTTCATGACGATATTGGAGAGACGGGGAAAAGACGGAACTTTGTGATCTTCCTGTGTTTACTCGAGGAACTTTGAAGGGTGGAATAGTAATAGGTGGTTACACAAAAACATATTTAAGCAAGCCTCCGTGATTTTCACGGGTAGGTACCCTCTAGTTATAGTATAATAGAACAGCAAGTAACTGTATGTAATAACTCTGAAAATACACACATTCATATGCCTACTGATAAAACGCAACATGTTCGTGTTACACAGTTTTCTGCATCGCGATTGTGTGACACGCTTTTATTTAACTTCATCTGACCTTGTCGTTGTCTTCAACAATAATTTCCCAATGTCCCAGCATATTTTGCATTTATAAGTGCTTTAGGTGACAGTATAGTAATCATTCTTCTCAAAAATGTTTCAGAAGAAAGAGTTGAGAAAAAAATAACTTCTGTCAATAAGCTAATAAATCAATTACAATAAAAGAAAATTTGAATCACTTGCGTCATACAATGTTACAAAAACAGGCAGTGGCGTACATAGGTTATCATTTCAGGGGAGGGCGGTCAAGTATTTGACTTTGGGGGACGAGAACTAAACCTGTCTACTCAATCATAGTTTCGCTATATTTCTTTATAGTTATTAAGCTGAAAACAATCCTGAGAGAGAATCAACAAAAATTTTAAAATAGACGTAGTTTACTGGAGGTGAGTGAAAAAGGTCGTGTTTTAAGTTTGCATTATATTATAATTGTTGTGTGCAAAAAGCGCAATAAAAACAAAAGGGCCGCAGGCGAATATTTTTGAAAAATGGGTGGAGTGATGAACCTGGAATCTTTCTGTAGTAGATGGCAAAATTATTGTTCTACACTTCGGGGGGGGGGGGGGGGAGGGGGGCTCGCCCCTCCTATAAACGCCATTGAAAGCAGGTTGTAGTTTAATTCAATGCAGGTTCCGATTTGAGTTGATAAAAAATACAAAACCTCAATGATATAAGAACTTGGAAAAGAAATGTACATGTTTCGCAACTTTCGTCATACAATTACTTTTTTTTTTCTTTTTATATTGGCCTCCACCCGATCGCGAGTGATTTAGCACATACAATATTATTATACGCGGAGGCATGACTTTGCCAACACACTTCTCAGTATTATCAGCCAGAAGAGTCTACATATAAACTCATCAGCCTAATACTGGGAAAAATTCACATATCCAGATATCACGGATATCACAGGATTAGGCTCAGATGCGCGGGGCCTAAAATACAAGCATTGTGCCTGAAATATCAGTATTTAGGAATCGTCTTACAATATTGCAAGTATTAATAATGACCGATACATACTTTATATCAATAAAATTACGATAAATTTATTGAGTCAGACAACATGAAACAAAGTTAACTCGAATTAAATTCTTCCAAGACAAGGGAGATTATAAAGAGTATGAGAAATATGGTAATTAAACCTCTATTCAATCGAGCAATTAACTACCTATATCACGCACAATCAATCGTTGAATTAATTAATATAATAATGAGTATCTCATGTATGTAATCATCCTTCAATATTATTATTAATTCCATCCGTCTTGGCCACCGTGCGGACGTTACCTGCAAGTGGAGTTTAAGATTGTATTGTTGGTAGCCCTGATTGTCGAATCTTGTCACAAGAGCTGTCAAAGGTTCGCAATATTCTCACATTGTATCTTTTACAAGTAACCTACAATGCCGAAAATATGACAGAGTAGCGCTAGAGAAATCATTTTAAAGAAAAGATAGTTTTGCGATTTGGAAAAGGAAAAAAATATTCCGATAAACTCTTCGAACCGCCGTTACAAGTTTGAAAGACAATGTTGCCAGTTTATTCTAACAATTCGAAAATTGGCAAATTATTTTAAACAACAGTTCTGAAATATAATTTGAAAGTAGCGAAAAAATTTTACCATATCGTATTATCACATTAAGCAACACTAAAACAAGTTGCACCAGGGGACTTCTAACAGGGAAATGTCTGTATACTTGGATTATAATAATTATATTCTGATCATCTGTTGTCCTTTGCTCCTCCTTACCGTCCATTAGCATACGAAGCACAATAATGCATAAACAGTTTGCTGAGAACTTGAATACTGTAAATATAATTATATCGATACTCTGTTATTGCAAATGTATTATCCTCAGACCCATCTGGACACTTGAATATCAGATAATTGATAATACAACATCTTATGTAGACTCGGTTGTTCGACGAATAGTTAAGTATCGTCGGCTGGTAACGGTAAGGAGACAAAAATCGTTGCTCCAAAACA
The DNA here is from genome assembly GCA_963576895.1 of Ceraclea dissimilis. Taxonomy (NCBI): domain Eukaryota; kingdom Metazoa; phylum Arthropoda; class Insecta; order Trichoptera; family Leptoceridae; genus Ceraclea; species Ceraclea dissimilis. Next base: position 995,866 of record OY756374.1, read on the forward strand.
AAATGAATAATACTATCGTAAGATATGTCACTTTCTGTTTACGTAAAGAAACGCAGACCCGGCGCAAAAGAAATATAACTCAAATGATAGGTAATGATAAATTAAATACTGCGTAAATAAATCAATCTTTATTGGCCCGTAAATACATATAACAACAAAATGCAGTGTGCCAAAAGGCGGACTTATTGCAAAAGCAATATCTTACAGTCAACCCGATGGGCATTACCAAAATCAATGGCTGAATGTGTGAAATACCTGTTTAATGCTCGTTTTATAAACACATTCATGTGACCCCTGTAAAACTTCGAATAGGTATTTCACACATTTAGCCATTGATTTAGATGATGTCACCTATGCAGTTTTTAATTACTAATTTTCACCTATAATTTGAGTTGCATTTCGTTTGCGACGGCCCTAGGTTATTTTTTAGCATAATAAGAATTATGCCCAATCCCACCAACTACCACCTAGGAATGAGAGCCCTAAGAAATTTCCATACAAAACAGAGATAATATTCTATTTATTTAGTAATGGAGCGTAAGTCCTGCAATAAATCCATATGAAATGCAAAATGCAGCTCACCTACTAATTCTGGGCGGAGATATTTGGGCACCTAACGTAGGTGAGTGGCATGTTGCATTTCATATGGATTTATTGCAGGACTTACGCTTCATAACTAAATAAATAGAATATTATCTCTGTTTTTGTATGGAAATTTCTTAGGGCTCTCCTTCCTAGGTAAAAGTTGGTGGGATTGGGCATTAGTTTCCAAACTGAAGATTACCTACTTTACACATAATACTACATTAAATTTAGCGTACTTACACGTTCAACACGGCGACAGTGAATTCAATTATATCACTATATATATACGTTAGCCTGTGACACGAAGCAATGTATTTCATATGTTGTACAATGTACGTACAGTTGTTTAGCAGTAGGGCAAATCCATAAACTAATGACCCTCAATCTCAGTTTTCGAGTTGATTTAATTTAGAATATTGCTGGTTATATTATTTGTTTAGATACTAAATTATATGGAACTGATAAAAAATCCGTATTTATTTATGGAAAATACCATGAAACATATCTCCCTATTCAACTAACTTCTCAGCTCGAAAAATTGTAATTTTTTGAAATGTAACCCCGGTTACGTTTTAAAAAAAAACATAATAAATTCGTTTTTTAGAAAATTTACGTTTTTATTCTTTCTGGGGAAGCCCTATACTTCATATCCCTAATAGAAATCAAACTTGTAAGTTTAGTAAATTAGCAGATTTTTCGACATTTATAGTAAAAACTGAAACAGCATGGTCAAATCAAGTAACCCCCGTTACAGTACTAAATTGTAAACTTTCAGCAAATGTAAGGATAGCGTGTTTTTTAAGTATCTGTTGGCAAGGTTTGTATAAAATGGTGGGTGTTTTGACACGTTTGATGTTGATATTAAGAGTGTGCATACCGACATTTCAAAAATTTGTAAAAACGGGAGACCTTCTATCTCGACAACCGTTACTAAATATGCTTTGGAACAAAATAGGGTAGATGCATTGAACCTTTATCTAGGGAATAACCGTAAAAGATTTTTTTTATCTTGTATAGATTTCTCAAAAAAATAATTTAAAAACACCTCTGATCTTTTTTCCGAAAGACGGAAACTCATTTCCCGAAAGTCGCGGAGTATTTTTTTTTTTGTACTGATAATATGCGTTAAAATCTAGGGAATAACCGTAAAAGTTTTTTGATAGACGCAAAATTAACCCCAAAAAAATGGAAAAAACGCTATTTTTACCATTTTATCATGCGATTGTCACGCAATTTTGAACCTTAATGCCGTGGGAAAAAACTGTGACGTCATTCCTGGTGCCATGCCCTTAAATCAAACTATTCCTAAAAAGACATTCAAATGCGTAAAATGTTACAACCGTAAGTTTGTGGAATTCACCCAGTAGCTAGTAGTAGGCATTATCTGTTATCTAAATAATTACATCCAACACGAGAGACATTATAGGAGTGCCAGTATCATACAATACAAATTACACATAATATTACGTTGGCATTAGCATTTGCATACAAACTGCTGCTCTGTATCTAACTTTGTCCCTGTTAAACATTATTTTAATGGTTTTATGAACTCGCTACTACATCTCTCAAGCAGATTATGTTCAAATCTATGGGGCTGATATAAAATAAAATAAAATAAAAATAAAATATTCTTTATTGTACAGACACATACAAAGGGCGGGCTTATTGTCAAAGGCAATTTCTGCCGGCCAACCTATGACAGAAACCAAAGTGAGACATAACTAGTTATATTTTGTACCAAAATGGTACCTTTACCTAACAATAATTGAAAACATAAATACATACATAGATAAACATATTATACATATATAAATATATACATAGATGGTATATGGGATAGGGTATGGGATGGATGCTGGGTTCAGGAGGGACGGGTTGTGGGATTTGAAATAGAAAGGTAATGCTGCTTCAGTCTACTCTTGAAAGTGGAAATAGTTGGTGCGATATAAAGGATGATGAGTGCTGGAAAAAATGGAGAACAATTACTTGCTGGAAGGCTGTTTGACGCTTGTCGGTTGTTCAGTTCTATTTTATAAATCTGACGATTCCAAGTACCTTACTGCCTTAGTACTTTCCGTGTCCGGATGCCTCAAATCAGGAACTTCCGATATTTGTCCACATGTACGGCCCTGTCACTTGCATTTATGAGATCTGAATGAACTTATATGTTTTAATTTAACTGTAGTGCATGCTTGTGGGTGACAGCTGAATTATGAATGAACTAATCTTCAATTACTTATATCTATTTTTGTACTTATACCTGTAATAAAATAAAATAAATCTTCTCGCGCGCATGTATCCCCAATTTGCGGACATACTAGAAGGTGTTGGTTGTCCCGTATGTCCCCGCACTCACAGGTGTCGTCCTCCGCCTATCCCCTATTTTTGCCTTAAATGGGGCCTACGGATGATTCAAGAACTTGTGTGTTCACGAAAAAAGTTTTACACAATTAGTCCTCAGGCAAGATGGTCTGACGATGTGAGGCGAATCGCAGGAAGCAAGTGGATACAGCATGCCCAAGATAGGGATCTGTGGAATGTCAAAGCGGAGGCCTATGTCTAGCATTTGAATTAAAACGACTGAGAAGGAAGAAGAATATATCAGTGACACAAATAACCATAGAAAAGAGAACGCTGGGAATTTCACTGAGAGTCGGGAAGCCAAATATGTGAAGTGGAGAGATTGAATCTTTCAGTCAAGCCGATTATATCCCTACTTATTATACTTACTTACGAGTATACTTGATTATATCCCAAGAAACTCTAGACTTCCGAAGTATTTTTTAACGCAAAGAAATATTTTCTAGAAGAATTTTATCATTAAGTTTGTAATCTCTAGAAATATTTTTATTCTGTCTCTATAATATGCATGCATTAATGCTCTGAATAAATTGCACTTTGGTATCTAACTGCTTACTATACTACAAGTATTTTGCATTTCAAACTTTTGCATTGTAGAGGAATGCGTCGCCCGGGGTGTTATTTAGCAAGGGGGTGTGAAATCATCACACACCCCAACGCTTTAGTTGTTGTAATATGCGTTAAAAGTAATTGTGTGTGTGTAGTATGGAGCGGGATGGAAATGACTCGAAATAAGTACTGAAAAAGGATTCAAATAAACCTTGGTGCCTAAAACAAACTGACGCGAATATAAATATTATTAGAATAGAAAAGGATTAAGCGTGATTCAGGCCTCTGTAGTTCTACAAAATGAGCCTAATAGACTCGATGAGTTTGTGGGGCCCCGAACACCGAACGCGAAAATGAAAAACTAAACATTTCGATTAACATCCACAAAAATGACTTTAGATTTCGCGAGTAGTTTCCTAGGATTTGCACCCTCATTGTGAATAAACTTTATTCACAATCGCCTGATAATGAGGGTGCAAATCCTCAAATACTATAGACGCGAAATCTAAAGTCATTTTTGTGGATTTTAGTCGAAATATTTAGTTTTCCATTTTTTCCTTCAAAATGGACTTCCACCATATACCGTCGGTCAAAAACATCGAGATTATAATGTTTTAATTTAGTTTTTTTTTTTTTACAAGATTTTATTTAACTTTACTGTGGTGTTTTTTTTTCTGTAAGCGAATCTTGCAATAAATTTTGCAACCACTTCCTGACTACCTGAAACTTTGCAAACATACGTAAAGTCGGTGACAATACAATTCTGTAGGTACCAAATTAGACTAGCCTACTTCAGAGGCAAAAAAGTTGCGCTTGAGAGAGATCCAAGGGTCGTGTGGAGTCATGTGTGGTATCGTATGAAAGGGCGTTCTGAAAGATATTCGGATCGTAAGTCAGATTTTGTCCAGCTCAATCCTCAGGAGACACCGAGCGATCGAGAGAATCCAGACACCGCATATCGCCATGTTTGGTATCGCATGAAAATGCTTCACGAGTAGAACCCATATTTTTTATCAAATTTTGAATCTCTTTTTTGACACCTGTGAAATATGACGTGTGAATTTTCCAGTTATTGCTGTTTCTATGTTCGTGAATCAAATATCGGCCAGCGATATTTTTTAGGCTGAACCGCCGTGAAGAAAGATTCTTTCTGAATGTCACAATATTTTTCTTGCGATCGTGTACAAAACAATACATGTCATAAATCGTAATGTACAATATATTGTTATTATTTTGCCCGCGGGCCCATTGTTTGAATCCAGTGGTGTTTCAAGATGGGGTTCAAAGTCCCTGGGGTCTGAAATGAAGAGGTCTCCGCGACAATAAACTCAGACTATAAAAGAAAATGGCTAAAGAGAATTCTCAACAGTGAATGTTTGTAATATGGAAGAAAATGCAAAATTCTTTTCTATGCATATAAAAATTCAACCACAGATTATATAGAAGAATAATTTATATGTAATAAACTATATTTTTTTTACTTTTGTTTAAGACTCGCGATCCAACTATGACGTCACGGTCATTTTCCACGGCATTAAGGTCCTAAATCGCGTGAACAATCGCATGATAAAATGGTAAAAATAGCGTTTTTTATCCATTTTTTGGGGTTAGTTTTGCTCAATCAAAAAACTTTTACGGTTGTTCCCTAGATTTTAATGCATGTTATCAGTTGAAAAGAAAATTTTTTCTCGCGACTTTAGTGACGCAGGAGATAAAGAGTCCCTGACCTATCAAGGAAACAAAAAGAATTTCGAAGCTGGAGTGGGACAACTAATATTTTGATATTACCTAATATGTTTTTACGATTTTTTTCGAGGTTTTGTTGAAACAAACTTTTTTAAGAAATTTTGCCCAAAAATGCCGCCCTCCCCCCGCCCCTCTCACGCTACGTTACTGTCCAACCTTTCTCGTTTTCTTTCGTAACGACTAAAGATCTTAAAGTTTGATTTTTGTAAGTACCTCACGAAATATTTCATGCGAAAAAAAAAAAAGTAACAAATGAATTTCAAATGTCAGGCTTTTTGCTTCTTCTTGGATTAAATTAAAATAAAATATACCCACTATAAAAAAATGACCTACAACCTACAGCCAACAACTTTCCTCAAGCACTTTTTTTACTTCTTTCCAAGTAATTTCTAACTTTGAATTCGCAAGTGATTCCAAGCGCTCTGATGTCACCACACTTAGATAAGAATTAATAAAATTAGGAGTTTCGACCGATGGTACATGGTGGAAAACCATTTTTAAAAGAAAAAAAAACTAGTAAGTAGGCATTCTTGTAACCCCCTTCCTCAAATAATAATGTATGTATGTATTTATTTACTTTATGGTTGACTTAAGTATGCATAGGTTTTCTTTTCTATTTTTAGGTTGACTGTGAGACATTGCTTTTGCAGTAAGTCCGCCCATAAGTGCGAATAAAGCAAGTAGTCGCCCTTTCTCGGTCACATTTTTATTACTGCGTTCGTCACTTTGAATTAATTGGACTACACTAATATTGCGGTTGTTATGGATTGGAAGCTTGTGAATAGATAGACATATTATAATATTATGATATATGTACTTAATTGAATTTGGGGGTCTCACAGACCGCTTTCAATGTTCGTGTTTATTTCCTTAGAGTTTGGTGCTAATCAATGGTGATGCTTCTTCTTCTTGTCGCGTCGGTCGGCACTCACTAGATCCCCATCCGCTCCTAGAAAGCCACAACCTCTGAAGAAGACGCAGGAGAGGTGATACTTAATACAATCACATAGAATTACAAAACACGAGTTTTTTCCGGAAAAAAATGACCTTGAAAAATAACGGTCCGTGATACCACGCGTATATAAAAGTTCGACAAAGAAAATAAAGTCCCCAGATAACGGTTAAATAAAACGGAAAAATATTATAATTAGTACACGCTTGTCACAAATACTTGTTGAATGTTGTTGACAAAAACATGTTTGTCACATCTAGAGGGTATGACGTCTATGATCGTTATTATCGTATAGAACAAGTACAACAAAATATAGATAGACAAATAGTAAACGGGACGATGTAATAATATTGGAAATGTTACATGAAACCCCACAATACCTATTTGTTTTGATAAAGTTCCCGGGTGAATGTTTGCGAGAAGCATACAATAATAATAAGACACAGAGTAATATGAGGGAACAGATGTCTTGTCATATTGAATCAGGACCGCACCTAGGGATTAAATTATTACGAGTAGTATTGTCACAAACGTGTATGTAGCTGTTCTGAACTTTTTTGCTTTTCAAAAGTTTCTATATTTTCAGTTTATCTATACATATTTTGTACCAAGAGAAATCAACAAAAATATTAGAAAACTTTTTTATGAACAACGCTCATTGGTCCTTTCCATTATGGGCTTGGCACCAGGAATGACGTCACAGTCATTTCCCACGGCATTAATCGGTATCGGTACAAAAAGAAATACTCCGTGAATTTCGCGAAACGTGTTTCCGTCTTTCGGAAAAAAGATCAGAGGTGTTTTTAAATATTTTTTTGAGAAATCTATACAAGTTATAAAAAATATTTTACGGTTATTCCCTAGATAAATGTTCAATGCATCTATCCTATTTTGTTCCAAAGCATATTTAGTAACGGTTGTCGAGATATAAGGTTTCCCGTTTTTAGAAATTTTTGAAATGTCGGTATGCATACTCTTAAGAGAAAGGAACTTCATTGACAACTGACAGAGATAAAATAATTTACAAAATAATATGTAAATCAATCAGCTGGCTCTCAACAAATTAGATCGCTGTATTCCGGCTTATGGTGGTCACCTATACTCATAGTCCAAGAGCCCGCTGCATAAATTATGACGTATCTGTTTTTTGATCGAAATGTGGTATAAACGATAGCTTACCAATAGGGTATTACATCGCACTAGGGTTGCCTATCAAAATCTAGCCGCAACCCCCCCTGCGCCCCCCGAAAAGGTCCCTCTTCGCGGTTTACGCATTTTATAGGAATATGGTAAGAGATAGAAGAAAGTAGTCAATGACAAAAATAATCCTTGCTAAATTCTCTACAAAAAATGTTCAGTCAATTTTTTCGTAGGACTAGTAGTTAGTAGGGGCAGGGGGGGTTGCGGCAAGATTTTGATAGGCAACCCTTGTGCGATGTAATACCCTATTGGTAATCTATCATTTATAACACATTTCGATCAAAAAACAGATACGTCATAATTTAAGCAGCGGGCTCTCGGACTATTAGGAATAATTTTACTTGATTGTACGAGTATAAATCTGAAACTTTTTTTAATTAATTAAAATTTCCCGATTGACATAGAACAGTAATCACCTTAAGCAGCCCCAATTACGTTGAGTGTAATAGATACTCGTACGACTAATTAAAAATTAACATATCACAGCAAAACAACAAAAACCGCACACAAAGAATCAAGCTTAATACCCCAAAAAGAGGTTCATTTATTCTTATTTTTATTTAATCTATTTCTTATTTTAGTCAGTGTAAAATTAGAACAAAATACTAGTTTTCAATAAAATGGCACAAACTCGGCAACATACAAGTGCTTAGATAGTTAAGAGTGTGCATACCGACATTTCAAAAATTTCTAAAAACGGCAGACCTTCTATCTCGACAACCGTTACTACATATGCTTTGGAACAAAATAGGGTAGATGGCCTGAACCTTTATCTAGGGAACAACCGTAAAATATTTTTTTATATCTTGTATAGATTTCTCAGAAAAAAATTTGAAAAACACCTCTGATCTTTTTTCCGAAAGACGGAAACTCGTTTCCCGAAAGTCGCGGACAATTTTTTTTTATGTACCGATAAAATGCGTTAAAATCTAGGGAATAACCGTAAAAGTTTTTTGATAGACGCAAAATTAACCCAAAAAATGGAAAAAAACGCTATTTTTACAATTTTATCATGCAATTGTTTACGCGATTTTGAACCTTAACGTCGTGGGAAATGACTGTGACGTCATTCTTGGTGCCAAGCCCGTAAGTATTAATCAGAATGAAAACACCATTACTGCTGCAATTCATATTGAATCAAGTTTAATTATAATATTAGAGAAATAAAAATTGCATGTTTGAAGGAACCAGGACTGTTGTAAGAATGAAATGGATTTTCCCGAAACTATATTATTCATCTTGAATGCAGTAGTGGTCTTGTAAGTAGGAGATGTCATCGGCAGAAACGGATTCAGTAGTTGTCTTACCAGTAATAGTTGTCATTGGTAACGACGAGCGTAGTTGTCATTGGTGTAGAAGTGCTGTATTTGGATGTAGTAGTTTTCGTGGGTGTCGTAGTGCTGTATTTGGATGTAGTAGTTTTCGTGGGTGTCGTAGTGCTATGTTTGGATGTCCTAGTGGTGGGTTTGAAAGTAGTAGTTTTCCTAGATGTCCTAGTTCTGGGTGTAGTAGTAGTAGTCTTTCGCGTCATAGTGCTGCGTTTGGGTGTTGTGACTCTCTTGGGTGTGGTGATGGGGTAGAAACCAAGGGCTTTAGTTGTGTTAGTTGTATCTGCATGGAGATTGCCCTGGACGAGTAGTTTACGCATCGTAGTGCTGGATCTAGTTATAATTGTTGTCTCGGGTGGCGTTACACTGGGTTCGGATATAGTAGTAATCTCGGGTGGCGTTACACTGGGTTCGGATATAGTAGTAATCTCGGGTGTAGTAACATTGGGTTCGGATATAGTAGTTGTCTCGGGTGGCGTAGTGCTAGGTTTGGAGGTAGTAGTTTTATTTTGTGTCGTAGTGCTGGGTGTGTGTAATGCAGTAGTCCGAGGCGTCGTCAATTCAATTTCTTTATCATCGTAATATTGCGCTAAGCCACCGGTGCTAACGTAAATTGCTAGGAGGCTTACAACCACGCCAACAAATCGGCACATTTTCTTGTCTCGATACTCGATACTTTGCTCGCGAGGTGAATTAGTTTTTTTTTTTTATATATATACGACTTTACCTGACTGTATGCCTCTCCACACACGTCCCGAAGTTCAGTTCCGGAATCGACCGTTTTGCAAAAAAGTTCCGATCAAAACCTCTCTCTGAATTCAGCGTCACCCCGATTTTAAATTCAGAAAGAAGTTTTGGTCGGAACTTTTTTGCAAAACGGTCGATTCCGTTAACTGAACTTCGGGACGTTTGTGGTGAGCCTATTTGGTTATCATTGCTTATTTTTAGGTACAACAAATTTAATCAAAGAAAAGCACGATACGTTATTAATTTTATAATATTGGATTTCACAAACAAACAATTTTGTTACTTAGTACATTATTTTTGTTTAGTAAGTTATTGTATTTAAATATAATACCTATTGTAATGTAAATGAACCCCATGATCTCATATTGATAAATAAATTTTATAGATATTTGAAAAAAAAATCAAACATTGTTGCATTGTATAGAGTACGGTGGCCATATTAGCGGTATTGGAATAAATGTAGGTATGTATAGTGAAATTATTTTAAACTGTCAAACGCAGTCATAAAAGCATGACCGAGAAGGGACGACTAGGTCAGTTAAAAATAGTTTCACTATAATAATTTTATTATTCTTCTTGTTTCTTCTTCTTTTGTGTTAGGCCTAGAATATGCATCACTATAGAGTAATTATAGTATAGAGATGACACGGTTAAGCTCTGCATGAGTAGACTCGTGCTATCACCCTTTAAAATTAAAAATATTAAAAATACTCTATGATGAAGAGAAAGACATAAGTTTCACTAGTTGGTTAAGATTGTCCCAGTGAATTTGAGAGAAAGCGGGGTAGTTGGAGGAGGAATGTAATTATTATGTGGCCGCCACGTTGGTACAAGGTTGCCAACCTAACGATTAGAATGTATGGAATTCCTAGCAATTGCTGCGGCATTTACGGGAACTTCAGTCTCTGCCTTTTTCTTGGCTAAATATCTCCACCACTTTTCATAAAAAAATGTATGGGAAAGTGTGGGACATTTTGAACACCTGTCGACCAGTCTATACTACCCTTGCTCTGAGTGCATTACCTTTGACAAAGATTAGACTAACTTTGACAGTTTTGATTTAGAATCCTGTCATTCTCTTTCGATGACTCGGTTTCTATATAGTAATATTTATATTCTTATATTATATTAAAAACACTAGTGTTTTCCAGGATCCTTTATTTCTTAGTTCCTCTATTATAAGTATTTACATATACAAAGCGATCACATTGTATGAATATATTTTTTTAATATTAAGAAACAAAATACTTTTATTACTTACTGTCAAATCACGATTGTTTTTATTCATTTTATTACTTTATTTAGCTACGAATAAATTACATATATTTTTTATACATTGAATAGCTTTACTCTTTCAGATACAATATACTTACTGAAAAATGTTGGGACTCAAATTTTTCTTGCTCGTAGGCGGTGTTTAGCTGAACGAAGTATTTCACCAAACAATAGTATGGACCTATTATATTTATGTGTAGACTGTACACAGATGCGTACATAGACATGGGCTGTTTTTATGGGAAACAAAACACACCCTTTTCAGCCTTTATCCAATTTTTTGACTAAAAATGAAAAAAATATTTTTTTATTTAAAAATAAGGACACGAATGTAAATTCATTTCAAACTTATTTAGAGACATTTAAAAATCATCCCATTTCATTAATATCATTCTCATATCATTTACTAAAAATTGGGATAAAACGGCCAATCACTGGTTTCTGAGTAATTCGTATACCTTAAAAAACGTTCAACCCTAGTTTTCACCCTCTTAGGGGGATATTTTCCAAAAATATCTTCTTAGTGAAAGGTTTTGTATTAAAAAATAGGTATCAATTTTTCAAAATTTCACTTCTCTAGGGTTAACCATTTGGGCTCTGCGTTGATGAGTGAGTACCAGGACACTTTGTCTTATTATTAGAGATGTGATTGTTCTTAGACATTTATTTATTTATCGTATGGTCTGGTATGGTATGGTATGGTATGGTATGGTATGGTATGGTATCGTATCGTATCGTATCGTATCGTATGGTATGGTATGGTATGGTATGGTATGGTATGGTATGGTATGGTATGGTATGGTATGGTATGGTATGGTATGGTATGGTATGGTATGGTATGGTATGGTATGGTATGGTATGGTATGGTATGGTATGGTATGGTATGGTATGGTATGGTATGGTATGGTATGGTATGGTATGGTATGGTATGGTATGGTATGGTATGGTATGGTATGGTATGGTATGGTATGGTATGGTATGGTATGGTATGGTATGGTATGGTATGGTATGGTATGGTATGGTATGGTATGGTATGGTATGGTATGGTATGGTATGGTATGGTATGGTATGGTATGGTATGGTATGGTATGGTATGGTATGGTATGGTATGGTATGGTATGGTATGGTATGGTATGGTATGGTATGGTATGGTATGGTATGGTATGGTATGGTATGGTATGGTATGGTATGGTATGGTATGGTATGGTATGGTATGGTATGGTATGGTATGGTATGGTATGGTATGGTATGGTATGGTATGGTATGGTATGGTATGGTATGGTATGGTATGGAATGGTATGGTATGGTATGGTATGGTATGGTATGGTATGGTATGGTATGGTATGGTATGGTATGGTATGGTATGGTATGGTATGGTATGGTATGGTATGGTATGGTATGGTATGGTATGGTATGGTATGGTATGGTATGGTCTGGTATGGTATGGTCTGGTATGGTATAGTATGGTATGGTATGGTTAAAGATTGAAAAAAAACAGCGTAAAACTTTTGAAAATTTTATGCTGAAAAGAATTTAAGTTGAACCGCTAGTGTTCTGCCGTCCTAACGAAAAACACAGTATGTCGGGTTACCCATGTTTTGAGATAAACGCGATTAAAGTTTTGCGTATATTTTCATCTCCTGTGCAAAAAGTACTGGCCCGATTCGAATGTTTATTTCTTTAAATGATAGGAAATGATGATCCGTAAACATTCTTATTTAAAAAAATATATATTTTTTACATGTACTATAAAAAATAACGAGAACTGTGTTCTATCTTAGTATAGCAGCGGGGCGAAATGAAGAGATACTACACTACAACGCAGTATCGCTATGCCTTACTGTACTGTATTGTAGTACGAGTGCGATACTGCACTCTTCACTAGGACAGACGTGGATTTAAATGGTTTGAAACAACGAAGAAGTGCAGTAAGTAGTTAAATATTGTGAATATTGTACATTTTCATAGACTCAGCATTTGCTGGTTACACCTTTACTGGGATACACTGTCCCATGGTGATGTACAATATTGGTTTATGGTTTTATAAAAAAAAGAGCGGCGATAAAAAAAAACATTATAAGGAATTTATTTTATTTTTAACTTTAAAAACAGTCACATAAATCACAATTATTTATTACGTCAATGAATTCTGAAAAAGGTACTAGTGGGTAAGCTTACATGGTTCGACTTAAATTATCAATTGTAAGTTTAACTTTCATAAAATAACCACAAGAATATTACTATTTCTGTTAAGATCTTTTTAGCAACAATAGAAAAATTTCGTATTGTTTGTAAAGACATTGACATTAACAACTTTCTCAGGACCATAAAAAGGGACAATGAAAATTGCCTAATTCGATTCGAGTACATAAAAGATAGTGTATATTTAACAACAAAAAATATGAAACAAGTAAACTAATAGCGTCATAAAAATAATCTTAACAATTTTATGGTCTATTTTTATTCTAGGTTCTTTACTATTATTTATGGTACTTAACTCATTTTAAAAGTGTTCAAATTTAGAATCTTTTAAAATAACATTTTTTGTTTATTTATTTCATTATTTACAGTCAACGGCCTGACAAAATTAAAAACCATTCTAATAAACAATAGTACCTATAGAATTTATGACATTACCTCATCCTAATAATGCAGACTAAAAATACTTAATAATACGACTACATACTGAATTTGGTTTGCTCCAAAATGGACTATAATTAAAAAAAATGCATAGTAACAAATACAGATGTTTCACCATTTTGCTATGTAATATAATAATAAGTAATAATATAAAATTTTTAGGCAAGTTAATCCGTTTGTTTGTATTTACGTTCGTATATTAAATACATTGGAGGATCGATTCCAAAATAGAAAGTCATGTAATCTAATGAATCATACTTAATATAGGTATTTTAAAAATTTAGAGAGATATATAAGGTTTCAAATATTGTAAAAGTACAATATGAAAAAAGAAATTAATGTAAGAGTGAAGTACCTGGGTAGTAGAATAAGTTCCATTTTTTACGAGTCTCTTGTAAAACTAAGTGATCAAGAAAATTCATCCTTTTCTTTTCTTTGTTGCACTGGTTACGACTGTTTGTAAATATTTTTGAATTATTAATTGTACTTCGCCGGGTTCATAATCCTAGTAGGTGTTCGATAGATAATTCTAAGCATTCATGGATTGCACAACACTTATACAATTTAAAACATATGGATGTATTATTACCAAAATGGTTTTGACAGATTGTAAGGAAGATAAGGTCGTTAAAGACAGGTTGTAAACAAAACGAGACCATTTGAGCAATATAACTTGACCACATTGACCAGCTGAGTAAAAAATCCGTTCATCTTTAATTACTAATTGTATGATCGTAACGAAAGTATTTATTTATATTATTTATTTCATCCTTAATTCAAAAAGAGCTTTAAATATAATTTTAGAAAATCACAATTCATGCTTCGAGAGAACATCGAAATTTTCTACATGTCGTAGGTAAATATAACAGGTAGTTATTGGAATTATTTAGGAATATTATTATGAGAATTGGTGGATGTAACATAAGTGTAAAGTGATCAGTGTGATCACATCAAGTCAGCCGACGATCAGTCATAAGCCTTATGGAAGGTCCATCCTTTGCTGTATATCTGTTGAAATAGCTACTTGCTATAAATATATTTAACTGGTTGCATATTTCCAAAATTTATTGTTATTTATTTAATTATTTATTGGATCTTAACATTGGATATACATTGTTTATATGTTTGCCATAATATATTATTTAATATATTATTTAAAATCTCTAATAACAATACCTACACGATTGCACAAATCCTTCAGCTACATTCAGTAAGTAATATAAGTTATAATTTACTAGACCAAAATACAATACAAAATCCTATACTGTCGTCTCATGTAGTAATATGTATTCCATTCGCCATACATTCCTACTAAAAAGTACAGTAAGGCGACATACTGTGCCCACATACGGCGTTGTATAATAGGAGAGCTCTAATCCTATGGCACACCACAGTATCTCTCTGTCTTACTGTGTTTTGCAGTAGTATGGGCACCCCCTTGACGGACTTACTGCAATTGACTTTTTTTATATGACAAAAAAGAGTGGATAGAGTTCGAATATCGAAATGAGACTTAGACAGAACGATGCGTCTTGTAATAAGGATCATTTCTGCATACATAACTCAATTTTGCAAAAATCACGACTTACTGTGTTCTCTCTTAGGACGGCAGAGTTGTGCAATGCGGTATTAAATCGATATTTGACAAAGAATAAAAATTATCGTGAGGAAAAGTTTTTAAACTAATCGGCAAACTTGTAAAGTAATTAAACAGTTTTTGTTGTAGTCGGTGCAAACTTGGCAACGATGTAAATTAGGGATAATTATGTGAAAGGTGATTTTCATGCATACACGTTACGTCCAAAATCCCGAAATGAGAATTCTTGAGAAATGTATGTGTTACCGGCCAAACCCGATTTCGGGCCAAACTAGTTTTTCCTAGGCCAAACCCTTAGGATAAACCGATTTGGCCTACCAAAAACTTGTCTGGTAAACTGATTAGGCCTAGGATAAACTAGTTTGGCCTGAAATCGGGTTTGTCCGGTAAAGTGTACAAAGATGAACGAAAAAATATCTCCCAAATACAAATCGGAAATGTGTTAAATAAAAACTCTCAAGTTTATAACAATTGCCCAATTATTACAACTGATGGAACACGAATAATATTCAAAACCAATAAAAAGTCCTCTGGCCTTTGTTTTTTCGTAAGTAACCAGGTGTATGGATGTCAGTAATTAGCGCGAAGTTTGGTATTTATATCATAAATTAATAGAAAGTGCAAAACGAACTCTTTTTATTGACCAACCATGGAAGTACATGGTAATTTAATTTTTTTGAACTTGGGATAGGCTGACTATGGATTTGTCTTTGGCGCTCATGTTATTATGGCGGATTAGTTGGCAATACCGATCATTGGTTTAGGCCGAAGCATTTGGATGTTACGTATGTAGAAACTTGTTAAGAGCGTAGTTCCTAATTTTTTTTCATATTATCTACCTAACACTATTTTTCCTTCCAGCTTCTCATTACGTAAAATTCCTGTATTATGCATGTTTACAGTATCATTATGAATTATAATTAAATAGAGTTGTTGGACTGGTCAAAGTTAGTTGTTGTCAAAACCTTATGAATTAAGTCCAAATAAAAGACTATAGGTGATACATTGGGGTGGGGTGCAAGTGGCAGGAGATGAAATAAAAAATCGATATTAGTGTCGAATCCATAGTTTTTTTGTATGAATGATACGAATAGTGCCATTTTTTCACCCGCATGAGTATAAAGAATATTAAGGCTAAAGTTAAAGGCACCGAAACGCGCGCTCGTAAATAAATAAAAGAAATTAACAGCTTGAGTTTATACTTTTATAGATAAGTATATAGATTGTCTCTCTCTCTCTCTTGGGTCGTATTCCTCATTGCTGAGGGTCGCGATCCCCAAACACCCGTTGCTGGACAATCTGTCGCACACGGTTCTGTCCCCCGCAAGTTGCATGGCCCTGTAGATGGAAGGGGCCACAGTTTGCACCACTTGATCGGTCCATCTCATAGGTGAGCGTCCTCTTGGTCTTCGTCCCGGTGTTTTTTCTACTACGATTAATTTCTCGAGACTTTCTTCCCCTCTTCGAGCAAATGACCAAAAAACTGGAGAATTCGTTCTAGGCAGATCGACGACAATCTAAGTATATAGATTATAGAAACATTAATAAAATCATTGTTGCATGAAATAGAATAGCAAATTTTTCGATAGGTAATACCTTTCATACATAATATTTCAATTTTCCCTTCAGTTCTTAACACGGGGCCTCTTCAATAAAGTTATTTGAGAGAAAGTTTTCGCCTCGGAGGGTCAGAATTGATCGGAACATGGAAAGGACACACGTGAATTTATTACGGTTTGAATATAAATAACGAAAATATCGTCGAATGATATAAAGTAGAAGAAGGGCCCTCCTTTCTTATAGATACCTAAGACAATGTCATGTTATTAATTATTAGGGTAGGCAGAGAATGGATGTCTTAAACTTCGGGCCGAATTTAGAATTTAGGTTTAGGTAGCCAATCGCAAACGACTTCATCTAATCTTATGCCAGAATTGTATTATAATTTATTTATAAAAATATTTTTGGGATATTGTCCCACCTCGAAAGACCTCCCAAAAGGTGGTCTGATGACCTAGTCTAGCAAGCCAGAAGAACCTGGATGCGGAGGGAGAGAAACAAAGATGAGTGGAAGGAAATGGAAGAGGGCCTTCGTCCGGCAGTGGAGGGAGGAAGGGTGAGGAAGAAGAAGAAAAAGAATGTCCCACACATTCATCAACAGATGGCAATAGGATAAAAAATTGGTGCTTTCTGAAACGCACATTTGGCAGCAGGACTTGGTGCCATAGATGAACCTTGCTTGGACGTAGAGTGGAGATAATTTGTTTCAATGAACATTGATTAATAAAAAAAATCTTCGTTGAAAAAGCCAATCAAAAATATAAATTTTTAAAATTGTTAATTTTTAAGCGCTCGATTTAAAATCGATAAGGGATATTTTATGGAGGTACATATTTATGTATTATACGTAATATTTTAAGCTATTACGACGAAATGAAATAACTAGAAAATATCAAAAATAAAATGGAATTCGGCACTACATTTTTAATATCGACGATCAACTGTAAGAAGCGATATGCTGTGAGTAAAAATTTAATTTTTATTTTATTTCATAAACAGAATCAGAAAGTCACATAAATAATTTTTGCAATGCAAACCCAATTGTTGAGGGTTTTCACGATGATCCATATTTAGATTTTTTTTCGGGTTAATCGTGTAGTGATCTGATCTGATCGATGGAGCATCCGATCACATTTTGATTAACACGAAAAACAAATCTACAGACCAGCAAAGATTCCAAATTTTACTTACAATATCATGAATATAAACAAAATCAAAAAAGAAAAACTAAAACAAATCGTCGTGTAATCGCATCATCTTTTTCAAATTTTGTATGAGAGTCCAAGCGCAAATTAAAATAACCTAACAAAAACATTTTGGATAACTGCATAAAAAGGAGACCGAATATCAAATAAATATCTGCTATACTCACTGCATCTTACTTAATACATTTGATCAACCAAATTACAGCATTATAACCTAACAAAGTAGGGTTTCTCATGTTTCAGTTTTTAGAATTTTTTTTTATAAAAAGAAAATTTATGGTAATCACAGTCCTACGTACTAGAATCACTAAAACATATTTATTCATGTTTTATCTATCAGGATGATAAATATATTTGGTTTTAGTTGAGTGAATCGACTTTATACGACGCAATTTTTCGCGTATTCAGTTACAACGGCCTTTTAAGGTTTTCGCTTTTCCATTGTCTTGAAAATTCGGAAAACAATTTAGCCAATAAAAGTTTACCTTTTTTGATTTAGGAACCAATAAAAAAAAATGCTTTTTATTTACGAGGAAGCGAAGGGAAGCTCTCTCAGGGTCTGGGAAGTAGGGTGTATTTAAATTTGATAATAAAAATCAATGTTTTTCATTTGAGAGACTACGGGGTTGTTTTTATCGTCAATTTCCAGGTTATCTTTTCCTCCCCCCCCGTCTATCAACGCTTGATTTTATATTTATTTATAATGTATTTCAACACTTTGGGTCATATAGCACAGTGTTTTATATGATGTAGGCAAATATAGTTACGTTTGTCATTCCCCGGCTCAGCCCAGTAAAAACATATTTAAAAATTCTCTATTTTTATTATATCTGCAAGTCTTCTTAGATAGATAGATTTCTTTATTGGTCATAATATAGTGTACATATAAAAAACATAGTTAGGCATTTGAATTCAATTTATATTAGTCATTCATCAATAGGTGATCAACTCATCTATGTTTAAAAGCATCACCGTGGGTGAACTAAAGCTGGTTGCCCTGTATCTCACCACACGGTATAAAATCATTACAGTAATTTCTTGTCAGTAATCTTCCTGTAAAGTTAGCTATTTTAGATTAATTACCTTTCCTTAAATAATCCATCTAACTGACGAACCCGTGTTTTCTTCCTTGTCCTCCATCCCATCCATATATTTATTTGTTTTGTATAGTTGCTTTTTCTCTTTCATATACCCACTTGCATGTATTGTGTATTTCTAATGTAATGTCGCAAGTGGTTGGCTGGCAGACATTGCCTACGGCAGTAAACCGCCCGTTTGATTTTTTTTTCAATGTATGCATATTTTATTTGTTAATTTATTACTTTTCTTCTCCACCATCATCGTCATCATCACCACCAACACCATCTTCATCATCACCACTACCAACACAATCACCAACACTAACACCACCATTACCATCATCATCGCCACTACCACCACCATCACCAACACTAACACCATCGCCACCAACACCACCATCGTCATCATTATCAACGCCATGACCATCAACACCACTATCATCATCACCATCACCATGGGGCTTACCGATGATGTCATACAATAAAGAATAGACTATATACCACTGCCTCCTAGAGTAGGTACTCTAGCCGTGCCGTAACAGTTGGCAACATAGCAATATGATCAAACAGGACCACTACTGCTGTCAAATTTCGTAACAGAATATAATACGTGATCCATCATACTCGTTGTTAAGGGACTGTTATTCCATACATTTCCATAGCGACAGTGATGGCAATGCTGCAAAACTAAGTGGTCTCAAGTTTCTATAGCATGGCTAGAGAAAGACTCTAAGTGGCAGTGCCTATACGCATTACTGTAGAGTATGTAGAATAGGTTTATTTTGTTCGTACTATTAAATATAGTACATCTGACAGGCTAGATATTATTTATTTATGTAAATTTACACTGATATCCTAAAATTAAAAGTAAACTGTGAAATAATTGATATTTTAATGAAAAAATCAGTTACATTGTCAATCATTGTTAAAATTCTGTTGTAATTATTCATGCTGTTAGCACAACGCAACGTTCAGTATAATTCCATTGCATAATACTCGTATTATCCAAGTCATGTAGGTATGTGACGCTTGCCCATTGGAAAATTTTAGCAAGTTCTACAAATATGCATGTAAATTTAAAGCAGCGACGCCTTCGCGGGTGTCTAGAAATTTTCGTCAAAGTCTCGCTTTGTATGAATGAATGAAATATTGAATATACTTACCTACTAATGAAATTATGAATGAAAATAATATTCCGAGAAAATTTAAATTTAGAAGTGTACCTACTAATGAAGTTATGAATGAAATAATTTTCCTATTATATTATTGATAGAGAATGCAATTCGAATTCTTTAGTATAATCATACTTACTGTACACAGGTATCTATAGTAGGTACGTATGTAGAATTAGTATGGAAAGTAGGTAAGACCAAGACCCTCTCTATATGTTCCTCGAAGAACTTTGGAAGGGCGTGGTAGAGTGGCAGTTTGAGTAGTTAGTTAATAAAAAATTCCAAAATTCGTGAATATAGTGTTCACGGGACCCACTAGTCAAGTATAATGGATAGCTTTGGCCGTCCAATAAGTAAGTAGCTGTACATTTAGGTTATCAATTATTCATGGAGCGATTGAGGCGCCTCTCAAAATCACGAATTAAAATCATTGATTAATGACTTCATTATTATTTACGCTCGTATAATATACTGTTATACTCCTAGTGTGGACTAGCTCTGAAATTGCTTTTTCGCTGCTGATATCTTGACAGAAAATTAGGTAATAAAAAATACTATACTACTATACCCTCATGCCACCACGGATCGCCAGAATTTCCTATCCTTACACACACTAGAAAGAACGGTAATGCTAGGCAGTGTACAAGGCAGGAGACCGAGAGGCAGATCGCCGATGCGTTGGAGCGACCAAGTGAGGGCAGCCACAAACACCACTCTACACGAGGCCGCACATCTGGCCATGGATAGAGACTCGTGGAGGAGGATTGTCAACTGCGGGAATGAGATTCGCGACCCTCAGTTATGAGGATGTACGACACCAGCACTCACACTTCGGGCTTCCGTCACATTCATGCAATTCCTCATACACATTCTACGATTACTTTTACTCAAAACACGCCCGTCCTTGAGGATCTGGTCAACATGGTCCAGCCATGTGGTTATTGGACGGCTGAGTTTCCTTTCACCTCTTCTTTCACCCAGGAAAATTTTCCTCGCTATCCTTTCATCGTTCATTCTCTCCACATGTCCCGACCAATAAAATGTACCTTACAGTTAAATTCGATCACGAAGTATAATTCTCTCTTTTCAACATCATATCCCATTTATTTGGGCTCGGCTCCCCTTTCACCATTAGTCCCGATCGAGGCAGTCTTCTGGAATAAGCTCCAGGTGTTCCATGTCCCCTCTGATGTCTCTTCAAGGGAATTCTTCGGACGTCCTCTCTTTCTTAGTCCTTCTAATGACCAGTCTGTTGCCCTCCTCACAGCGGAATCCTGATCCAGTCTGTGCATGTGTCCATAAATGACACCTTTATACATAATAAATATTTATTTTATGGAAAATAATATTGAAAGGTGAGGTGGTCGGTAGCCTGTTTGTTAACGAGCTCGACTATTAATCCAGTGGGCGCGCGGGTTCGATCCCCGATGCCGACCTACTCCACTTTTCGACATAAGCTTTGAAAGCTTACTGTGAAGTGTATAAGGGTGAATTTGGGTTTATTTCGATAAACCCAGATTCATGAAAAAAATGACCGCTGGAAATCCACCTCATAAGACGAACAGCTCAATAGTGTCAAGTTTCAGTGAATTTCAGGGGTAGTTATGGAATATGTTTTTAAAGAGAAAATTTAATTTACGGAAAAATATGTTTTAACCACTCGAGTCACTGAAATATATTCTCATATTCAGTCCTTATTTCAAGTGATAGTAGGTTACCATTAGTATAAGTCGAGTATTATTCCTTTTTCTGACGTTATTTATGACATATTATTCAATAAAATTACGATATTCCCCAGACAATTTCATAATAAATAATAAACTGGTTCACCTGAATAACTGATAAGATATCCTACTATCAATTTTAAAAAGACGTAATGCTTTTATTCTCAAGACATCTAATATGTAAGCAACTGTATCTACATACACCATGGTTGACATGTAGTACTTTTATACCGGTAATCCTGACAGGGAACTGGAAATTTTTACGACAGCCGTAAACTTATTTATCCTTTGTCCCTGGGTTTGCGAGAAGGATTCTCCCAGACGTTTCCAGACATACCTTTACTTCTCTGTAATCTTTCTTTTAATAAAATAACGCCCTTTTTTCATTACAGGAATAAAAATCAAAGAAGTGAGTGAAGGCGTTAAAGGAACATAAATAAACAAATAACGTCTCTTCACAACCTTTTTTGTTGCTTGAATAAAATATGCTTTTGGAATATGCTTCCATAAAATACATATAATTCTATTCTATTTCATTTTATCCCATCTCCTCACGCCACGTCCCTTGCGGAGTAGGCAGAGAGAATACATCGACTTCCCTATCCTTGCACATACTTCGTGCTTCCCTCACATTTATGCAATTTGTCATATACACCCTACGAAAAACAGGTCGACACGGTCGAGCCAATCGCGCTTCCTTACACCTCTTTTTTTACCCGGGTATATTTCCTTCCTCACCCTTTCATCATTCATTCTCTCTGCATGTCTCAACTATCTCAAATTCTTCACTTTAATCTTTGTTTTCTTAAACTGGCCGAAGGCCAGTGGGGCCTGTTTGTGCAGAGTCTGCCACCTCTTGCGATGTGGACTCCCAGCTGTCCTTCCGTCGTTTGGGGGGGGGCTTCCAGGTCAAATCCTTCCCTCTGGATTTCCATGCAGGGCTAGGTGTGGTATTCTTTGGGAGTTCATTCGCTCCAGTACCTTCTTCTTTGCCTCCCCCATCTGATAACATCTTGGATTTCGCACATCTCTCTGACTGTGGTGATCCTGATTCTGTCGCGCATACTCTGTCGTTCTGAAGAGTGATTTGGTGCGAACTGTGTCAGCTCTCGTCTATTCTAGTTAAAACATCCATTTTACAAAGGTAAGTGGATACTTAACTGCAATAATTTCGTATCCTATGTTTCAAAGTTTTCGCACACATTCTTCCTAACGGTGTCATCTCGACTTTATACCCGATTCTTCCTTCTTAAATTATGTTCATGTCTCGCTAGTATAAACCGGTGTCGGCAGAAGGACGATTTAAAACACATCATTTTACATTTAGGAGTATGATATTGACAATTCAAAAATTTCTAAGAACGCGAGACCTTCGATCTCGACAACCGTTACTAATTAATATGCCTTGAAAAAAAATGTGTAGATACATTTGACCGTAGTCTAGGGAATTGCCGTAAAAGATTTTTTAATCTTGTAGGTATACATTTCTCAAAAAAAAAAATGTGAAAAAACAACTCTGATTTTTTTTCCGAAAAACAGAAACTCGTTTCCCGGAATAAGAGTAGATTTTTTATATATGCATATTTTGTTAGCATTCATTAAAATCTAGGAAAGGAAGCGAAATTAACCCCAAAAAATGGAAAAAAAACGCTATTTTTACCATGAAATCATATGATTTTGAACCTTAATTCCGTGGGAAATTACCGTGACGCCATAGTTGGCTCGCGAGCTTTAACAGAAATAGGAACATTTTTCCATTCACAGTTTCTAATCAAAAATGAGTAATATTCTGATACTAATGCCTGTTTATTTTGAAGTCACATTATTTTGATATATTTGGTGTCTCGAGTAATAAAACACTGTGGAAGATTAGCGGAGTGATCTTGCCTCACGGAAAAATGATTTCCCAAGATAATTCCCGCTCACACTTGTGACAAAGAATCGATCCATAAAAGTCTTGGGAAGACTTATAACATACCTACTTGCATATCCAGGAAATACACCCTTTATAAGCTTACAGATTTTTCAATCACACTGTACCTCCTTCTTCTCCAGTTTCAATCGTTACGATTGGTTTGTAACAAAGCCCCATGTCTCCTTCTCCACTCATCCCTGTCCTGTGCGGTTCTTTTTAATTCTTTATATGAGTCGAAGCCCATATCCTGGCACAGATGGTCCAGGTATTCTTTCCTTGCTCGTCCTCTGTAGTCTGTCCCCTTGTTTATTCCTTTAATTAATTTAAATAGGAGACCCTCTGTGGACGATCCATCTGGCGCCTCTTTCTGCTATTGCATTGAACAGGTGTCTTCCTCCTTTGATTTTGTTGAAAACTTCTTCGTTCATTTTGTTGCTCACCCTGCCCTCCTAATTTTTGGGGGGTAGGTACTAGTTCAGGGGTTCCCAACCAGTGGGAAGCGGAGTAACTATACGATTAATATATCATGTATGTCCCCGAGATTCGAGGGGCTTAAAATTGTCATATTTCATATAATATGCAAGAAAACATTTTAATGTACATAATAATTCACGTATTTGAATCTCAAAAAAAAGTTGCCTTCCGGGGCTATTCTTTTATGTATTCTTATATTTTTTTACAGATTTGGGTGGGGGCCACTAGATAACAGACAAGGGGTACATAGTGATTTTAGGAGAAACTTGGGGGAGGGGAGCGTGAGTGGTAAAGGGTTGAGATCCCCTGTTCCAAGTTATTAAATAATATATTATTGTATCTAGCAACACTAAGAAAAATTCATAGAGGTTTATGATTATATTATTCTGTCACTTTTCACTAGTTTTATATACTAAGTTTTCGCGACTACAACATCGCACTGTGTTTGTCTCAAGGGATCAGAGGAAAGTACATTTTCCAAAGTATAAAATGGACATAACCTATAAAATATATTTGTCCTAGTTTACATAACACCATCTCCCTCTTTCCTTGCATAACATTTCCTGGAGAGGGAGAGAGATAAACAATGGATTGTGCACAACAAATTCTTCAGTTTACTCGTTATTTTCCATTTGCAATGATTGTCCTCAGCAAAGTGTGTTGCTCCTTATTTCGTGACTAAATCACAAGGGATAAGATCACATATTCGAAATCATTTAGAGACAAAATCATAAAGATAAAAATCACCGAGACGAAATCATAAACATAAATTATTCAAAAAGGTGAAATCACATGGACGAAATCACATGAACAAAATGATAAAAATTAACACTCATATTACAGGGACAAATTCATAGAGACCAAAAAGTCACACTGACGAAATCACAAGGACAAAATCATATGAACGAAATCACAGGGACGAAATCATAAAGATAAAAAAACACAGAGACAAAATCATTAAGACAAAAAATGGATGTAATCATAAAGACGAAAAATCACATGGACGAAATCATAAAAATAAGAAAAAATATGGACTACATCGATTAAAAATGGACGGTATTTAGGCTTGGTACCCAACCACCGGATAACTAGGATGTCTGCAGAGACCCTCTCCGTACTATGATATCTCAGAATCTTGCACCAAATCTTGAACACTACCATCGCCTCCTAGAGTAGGAACTCTAGCCGTGCTGTAACAGTTGGCAACATAGCATAGTGATCGAATAGGACTACCACTCCTGTCAAATCTAAAAACAGAATATAACACGTGGTCCGTCTTACTCGTTGTTAACGGACTGTTTTCCAAACATTTCCTTAGCGACGGTGATGGCAACCTCGCCTATAACGCTTGGGAAAGAAAAATGTCAAGGTGGCGGTGACCTACACATGTGTGATTTTATCCCGTGTGATTTTGACTACAAAATATGATTGTCGCGATAGAGAAGCATAGGGTGAGTAAAATAAAACACCATTATTTTGTAATAAGCTCGTCGTGTTGCATAAGTTTTTGTTCCACTGTGAATTGTATTACAAACTTGTATATTTATTTGTAAGTATTTCTCATTTAACTGTTGAATGCTGAAGAAAATTTCTAAGTAAAGTTACATAACAAATAATGACGAAAAAATAATACAACTCTCTTCATTACTCTCAGCAGATTTGATTCGTTCGTATTTATTTGTCTTCATACTAGCTGTACCCGTGTGGCGCCTATGATACGCGCCGTTTGAAACGAAACCGGTAAACAATCAATCAATCAAAAAAGCCTATGGAATGCAGCAAGTGACAATAAAATCGGGTTGTTGCAAGGTCCACGCAGCATGTATGCCGTTGTTGTCACACAACCACCGCAGCGTTTCCATCTCTAAAAATTAGAAAGCCGGACTCAGCCGCTAAAAGAGTCGGACTCTTAGGTCCTAGGGTCGGACGCTAAATACCAAAACTTTTTTGACTAAAAAATCCAATAAAACACATTTTGTAACAAAGTTTTAATCCGCGTCGTTTACATATTTTACTTTGGCAGAAACCTGCTTTAAAAGTCAATATCTTTAGTAATTTTATCATAAAAGTTTGTGTAAATTCAACAATTAACATTATTTCAACAGTTTTTGAGCTGAGGCGAAATAAAAAGCCTAACAAAAGCCGGACGGGCCGGACGCAGTCAAATTTGGCCGGACAAGAGATCAAAAAGCCTAACAATGTCTGGCTAAAGCCGGACAGATGGCAACGCTACTGGTAACAAAACAATACAGTGTTATTGTTATAAATTTGGAACATTATTGTGACAACAACACGGAACCCGCCCAGGCCACCGATGCGATTTTCACCTCATCGACAGCGCCCCACCGGAGAATCATTATGTGAATGAAGATATCTCTCGGTTCTGTTGAGCAAAAAACTGTAAAGAATTGTGTAAGTTGATTCTTGTGAAAACATATATAAAAAAACACACATTATCTCTTCTTCTTCTTCTTAATCTTAATGTAGGCCTGATGGCCTGTTATTTAGGAACGGTTAGCCTCCTGCGAGGTCGACTCCCAGCTGTTGATCCATCTCTTTGGTGGTCTGCCTGGGGGTCGCCTACTTTGGGGTTGGCCCTGAAGCACAATGTGAGGGAGCCTGGATGGATCCATTCTCTCCACATGCGCGTACCAATATCTCCTCCGTTGCCTCCCCCATCTGACGACATCCTCGACCTCGCACATCTCTCTGATTCTCGTATTTCTAATTCTGTCTCTGAGAGTCTTCCCTGCAATATTCCTGAGGGTTCTCATCTCAGAGACTCTCAGCGCGTTCTTAGTTACTGCGGTGTCTGCCCTACACTCGATCCCGTATGTCGCAATGGGTCGTACACAAGTTTTATAAATTTTGACTTTACTGCTAGTCTTCATGTCAGGGTTCTTCCATAGTGATGTTTTTAAACACCCTGAGATTGCAGCAGCTTTGTTTATTTGGCCCACTACTTCACACAACAGATCAGTTTGCTCACACAGGTCTACACCGAGATATCTGAATTTGTCTACCTGCTCCACTGAGACACCTTCCACAGATACGTTACACCTCACCGGGGCTTTAGAGAACACCATGCATTTGGTCTTTGGCACTGAAATGGTCATGTTGTAATTTTGACTCGCAAGGTGAAACATTTGCAGAAGTGATTGTAGGTCCTCCTCATTCTCGGCGAGGATAACTGCGTCGTCCGCATAACAGACAATGTCTATGGTCTCGTCTCCCAGTCTGTATCCTTTTTCCAACGATTTAACTTCCTCTATAATCTCATCCATGATGAGATTAAAGAGGAATGGACTCAGGCTGTCGCCCTGTCTGATGCCAGTACCAACTCTTACAGGATTTGAGAGTTGACCATCTACTCTTATTTTAGTATCGGTGTTTGAGTTGAGTCGTCTGATAATGTTGACTATTTCTGGGGGTGCTCCTCTTTCAGTGAGTATATGGGTTATGTCCGATAGTCTGGCGCGATCAAACGCATTAACAACATTATTAATATTTAAATTATTATTATACTAAAAAAATATCAAAGGCTCGTCAACATCGACAAATTCATAAAAACATGAATTTATTACAAGGAAGAAGAAAATTGTTGTGTACTGTTTTCAATAAATTTATTTATTTATTTATCGTTTGGCAACATCGAAGTATTGTCACATCGTTAAAGTCTGACATCCAGCGCCTCCAGCCACTGGAGGAATTCAGGGGACAGGCTAGCAGCACTGTCAATGGTACCGGGGTAAGCACGTATGGGGCAATCACGCAAGATGTGCTGCATGGTTTGCTTCGGGTGTCCACAGTCGCACTGTGGATCATCCCTCATTCCCCACTTATGGAGCATGTCACCGCAGCAGCCATGACCCGTCCTTAGCCTATTGAGTGCGGTCCACTGCCTGCGAGGCAGGTGGAAACCAGGCTGTTGAGATGTATGGTTTGTGACGGGTATGACGGAGTGCTCGGGCCTATAATTGTTGCTCCATTCATCTTGTAAATCGTACCCCAGTACCTGGTACTGCGCTGCCTGTCTCCATGGGGCTTTACGGGATCGCAATCGAGCCGGGGCTGGGTCCCTCACATGCTCCATTATTGGGAGCTCATTGTTGTTGGCAACAGTCAGCCATATCTTCTGTAAGGCCCTGCGTCTTCGGCATTCAGGGGGAGCTATGTTTGAGAGTGTTGGCAGCCAGTTTACAGGTGTTGATTGGACTGTGCCGCTTATGATACGCATGGTGTTATTTAGCTCCTTGTCCACTTTGTCAACATGGGCACTATTAAGCCAGACCGGGCAGCAGTACTCAGCAGTAGAGTACACCAAGGCCATGGAGGACGTCTTTAGCGTCTGGGCATCTGCTCCCCAGGATGTTCCCGCTAGTTTCTGTATGATGTTATTGCGTGTCCTCACCTTGGCAGCTGTCCCAGTTAGATGTTCTTTGTATGTAAGAGACCTATCAAGGGTGATACCCAGGTATTTGGGGTTGAAATTGTGCTTCAGCTGTTTTCCCATGAAGGTGACATTAAGCTTGGTTTCGGCACATTTGTTGCCAAGATGAAAGCAGGTAACCTCGGTCTTGTCAGCATTTGGCTTCAGTCTCCACCTGTAGAAATAGCTTTCCATGATCTTAAGATCACTTGTAAGTTGTGTTTCGCATGCTGTGAAAGTTTTGCTTTGGAATGTAAGTGCTATGTCATCTGCGAACATAAACTTGTTGGATGTTGTTTGTGGTAAGTCCGATATATATAGGTTAAATAGTAGTGGAGCCAGTACTGACCCCTGTGGTAGGCCATCATTCAAAATACAGGTCCTACTGTTGCTCTCCCCAAGGTGGACAATGAATTGGCGGTTAGTGAGCAAGTTATTTATAAGGCTAAAAAGACCTTTGCAGGGGATTACGTTAACTAGTTTATACAGTAGTCCGTGTCTCCATACTGTGTCGTACGCCGCAGACAGGTCTATAAAGGCTGTGCCTGTTTTTAGATTGCGCTGGAAACCCTCCTCGATTTCGGTGGTGAGTGCAAGTCAATAAATGAAAAGTATGTTTACAAAATGACAAAAATACGTATGACATCGTTTTTACCATCAGAGAGACTTGGGTGAATGTAAAACGAATGTTGTGACCAAAAAAAAAGTGAACAAGTTAAGATGGTTGGGTCATGTGGAGAAAATGAATGATTTATTATTATTTCGTATGACTTCTGGGAGGCAACGTCAGAAGATAAGAGAATAATTATGCTGTCTGTTACATAGAGGAGACATGTATCCTACAGAGCAACATCCAGGCTTCCGAGCCATTTAAGGGCATTGGGTGAGGCATTGTGGATATCTGAATATGGTCCAGGAAATGCTCTCAGAGGGCAGTCTTCGACAATGTGCTTGATGGATTGCACTGGTTTTCCGCAGTCATATCAGGCAGGAGAATCCCGCATGTGCCATCTGTGGAGCATTTGAGCACATTTAGAATTTATTCTATTTATTCTAATTTATCGTTTAAAAGTATAACAAAGAAAATATAATTGGGAGAAAGAAGAGGTGTAAGGAAACGGGGCCATCCAAGAACCACATGGTTGGATCATGCAGACCAGATTCTCAAGGACGGACGTGTTCTGAGTAAAAGGAATCGTAGAGTGTGTACGACGAATTGAATGAATGTTGCGGAAGCACGAGGTGTGTGTAAGGATAGGAAACTCTGGCGATCTGTTCTCTCTGCCTACCCCACAAGGTATGCGGCGTGAGGGTATAGATTATAATCTACGCGCATGCTTTGGGCACTCGCAATTTGGGGGGTAGACCTGAAATTTCAGTTTAATGTTTCTATTTATGTACATTTGTATGTGCCTCAATAAATAAATGAATAATGTTAATATATTTATGACAAAATAAAATAAAAGTAATAGCTGTATCAATATCAACGATAACGTTAAGTAATTTAAAATATATTTTCTTTTATCTCTTATACATAATATACTCGTATGGTATTAAAATATACAAGATATTTTTTTATCAATTCGTCACGTATTGAAGACATTTCTCCAATATCACCTGTAATAAAAATATGGATAGATATTATCTACTACAACGTATAGCATAATAAAATAAAATAAAGTTACCTAATATTCATTCTCTCTCATACTCATGAGAGGAAATCGAGCACGTCACAGCGTAGGTAGCTAGGCAGGTACTACGACCTACGTAGATTGCAAAAAGTAAGGAGAACGTGTAATGATTAGCAGGCCCGTTGCTAGGGCTTGTAGGGGCCGTGGGGAAAAAATATTCTTAATGTGTTATTTAACCCAAGTTCACTAGGGTTAAATAACATTCTTCTCTCGTATGTGAGCGACCATTGTACATTGTATCTGAGAGTCAAAGCTCCGCGTCAATATTTCTCAAATATTCTATTGCCCTTGACGTCACCTCATGGATTTCCCAAAAATCCCCTTGGAACTTCTTGTTAGGACAGTGCCCCACGATGTGATCAATCTACTCGATCCCGCCTCTTTCCCCACCTGTGGAGGAGGTGTCCACATTTTCCATGTCCGGAATGTTATAAATAATAAAATATCAGGAACTTGAAGAAGTCGAGTGACAATCCACGTCATCGACTGTTTTCAACGCAGGTATTTCTGGAGACATTTTCTTTAGTGTCACTGTCTTTTACTAAGAGAGATTTCTCATCTGCAAACATGATTATAGTTTGGTCATTGGTGGGATAATTTAGCAAGTCATTAATATAAATAGAAGGCAGGAGACCAAGAGGCAGATCGCCGATGCGTTGGACCGACCAAGTGAGAGCAGCCACAAATACCACTCTACACGAGGCCGCACATCTGGCCGTGGACAGAGGCTCATGGAGGAGGATTGTCAACTGCGGGAGTGAGAGTCGCGACTCTCAGTCATGAGGATAAACGACACCAGCAGCAATATAAATGAGAATGAGCACTGGACCAAGAATCGATCCTTGCGGAACACCATATGATACACGAACTGCATTTGATTCAACGGTATCTACTTTTGTTGTTTGTTGGCATCGTTGATCGTCTACATCCCAAAAGTGAGCAGCCAATACAGGCAGATCCTAGATTTAACACAATGGTATGAATAATTCTTCTTTTTCCTTACCTCTTATTTCAAGATAGGACATCTGAATTTAACCACACTGTATAATGCAACAATGTTTTGTATAAATTGTAAATCTAAAAATGACTTTTTGTGAAAACAATTAGTATTTAATAAAACTAATAGTATTTCGTGTTTTTCTTTGATTACGGTATTTTTTCATATTAAAAAAAATAACAACCAAATACAGTTATACGTATAAAAGAAACATTAAATTTGCAACTCATAAGCAGAGGACTTAGTGTTAAGAGAAGTAAACAATGCATAGGTGTATAAATATGATTGTAATATTCCTAGCAATTTACGCTAGCACCGGCGTCTTATCAAAGGATGATATCAAAATTATATCTGGCTCCTCGACGCCGAAAACTACGCTGCAGTTACATCCTAAAACACATATTTTGAATCCATCTCACGCTACATTCAAAATCATCTCTGAGACCCCAACGCGTAAGACAACTTCAACATTATCCAAACCCAGCTCTATGGTGCGAAAACTACTACTACTCGGGCATGCTAAACCCGTCGTCACAACATTCAAGACAGATACTGTGTCTAAACCAATTAGCAGAATCTCAAACAGCACAACACGAAAAAAAAGAAGAAACACTGCTTCAAGACCCAACAAGAAAACTGCTATATCCAAACTCAGGACTGCGACATCCAAGAACACTACTACCTCACGACCCAGCACTATGCCACCCATAGTAAAGACTACATTCGAACCCAGCACTATGGCTCCTGAGACAACTATCACATCCGAATTCAGCAGTACGCCACCCATGGAATATAATACATCCGATGTCAGCACTACGACATCAAAGAAAACAGAACCCAGACCTACGACACCTAAGAAAACTGAACCCAGCCCTACAACACCTAAGAAAACTACTACATCCGTCCATATCAAATACAACTTTTACTGATAAGACAACTTTTGCATGCTCTTAAAACAAACATCGCATCTGTTTGAATGTGACTTGAAATTTTTATATTGTACCAATGAATCGTCCCAAATCTAGGAAATGTGCATATTGTATTAATTAAATATCTTTATCTAAATATTATTTTTACTTTATATCAAAACAGCGGAATGTTGTCTTTGAAAAAGTTTGTAAAAGAGTAACGTAGGTAAGCGACAATGTGAATGTTACTTTTTTAAGAAGAGCCTGGGAATAAATTATGAAATCTAAAACAGCCAATTTGTTAAGATTATAATTACCAGTATTTTAGCTAAATTGTACTTTCATATCTGAGAAACTGAACGGAAAATCCTCAGATCCCGTGAATTTCAAGGGTTCTTTCGGAATATTTTTTTTTCAAGGAATTTCCAAATATTGTAATTCTAAAACAGCCAATCTGATGTAGTCTATACTTTCATCTATCGCTGTCTTCAGTTTCAAGACGATTCTGTATGTTTAGCTTGGCGTACCCTCTCTATATAATTTTTAACAAATCTGTCTCTGCCGGTCAATATCCTGAGTACTGGAAGAGTGGGTACCTGACACCTGTATTCAAATCTGGAAGTAGGGATGACGTGTCTAATTATAGACCCATATGTATGCAATCAACTATACCGAAGATCTTTGAAAAAATTATACTAAACAAGATATCTTCCTCCATAAATGGGACTATTACCGAATACCAGCATGGTTTTATGCCTCATAGGTCAACTCTTACCAACCTTATGGTCTATGAGAATTATATCTCCCAAAGTATGGCTTGCAGGACTCAGGTGGACTCGATCTATACTGATTTTAGCAAAGCATTTGACCGGGTTGATCACTCCATTCTTTTGCATAAATTGTCCGCTATGGGAATCACTGGCTCGTTGTATGACTGGTTTTCTGACTACTTGACTGGCCGAAGACTGATGGTACGTGTTGGTGACGCTGTCTCATACTCGTTTGAGGCAACAAGTGGGGTTCCTCAGGGTTCCCATCTTGGTCCAACCCTATTTATATTGTTTATTAATGACATTGTGAATATATTCTCTGATGTGAAAATTCTAATATACGCCGATGACTTAAAGATCTATAGGGCTATAAGGGATGCTGAGGACTGTCATGTTCTTCAGAGCAACTTGGATAGACTCTGCAGATGGTGCTCTGACAATAGACTGGTGCTGAATGCCAAAAAATGTCAGGTAATGCGTTTCTACCGAATTGAAAAACCACAAATTTTTAATTACACTGTTGACGATTCTGCACTTCAGTCAGTTGATGAGATTCGGGACCTGGGGGTTGTATTTGATCGTAAGATGAGCTTTGTCAGTCATATTGACAGTATCTGTGCTAGGGGCATGAGACTTCTTGGTTTCATTCTTAGAATTTGTAAATCTTTTTTAAATATTTATACCCTTAAGATACTCTTTGTTTCGCTTGTACAGAGCATCCTAGAATACAATAGTACTATCTGGAACCCCTGTTTTGAAGTACATGTTAAGAGTCTAGAAAGAGTTCAACGGAAATTTCTAAGGCACGTGAATTATAGATTGGGCATTCCAAGGGAACAATTCGATTATAATTGTTTGCTAACTTATTTAAACATTTTGAAGCTTTCTGATCGTAGAACGTTGATCGACCTGATGACCTTATATAAGATAATAAATGGAGATATGGATTGCCCGGAAATTCTGGGTCAGATTAATTTTCATGCACCCTTGAGAGCAACCCGTCAGGCATTGCCTTTTTATACTCGTGCGTCTACCACGGCTTATAACTACAACTCGTCTGTGAATAGGTTGCAGCGAATGGGTAATGGGATCGCTGAGTTTGCGGATTTCTATGGGGATACTCTATTAAGGTTTAGATTCATTGTTCTCCGTTTTCTACTGTCACATGCCCAGCCACTGATTTGACGGATTGATACTTTTTGACCTCTTGCAATTGTATTTTGTTATTGTTTTTATTCTTTTCTGCTGTACAGAGTGATTGACTTATTCTTTGCAACCTTTTATAATTGTGTTTTACTGTCACTTTATTTTTATCTATTATGCAGAGACTGATTGTTTTTAACCCCTTATAATTGTATTTTATTGTTGTTTTATTCTTTTCTATTATACAGATTGACAGATTGATCGTTTTTAACCTTTTTACAAAATGTGTTTTAATGTTATTTAATTATTTTCATTATATACAGACAGACTGATTGTATTTAACCTTTTTTTATAATTGCACTTTTTTTTTCAATTTTATTATTTTCCATTATACACATTGATTGTTTTTTAGCCTTATATGACTGTATTTTATTATTATTATTACTTTATTCCTTTTTAGTACACAGATTGATTGTATTTAACCTTATATAGCTGTATTTTATTATTATTTTATTCATTTCCATTATACATCAGACAGATTAATTTTATTTATTTGACCTTTTTATAATTGTACTTTATTATATTGTATTTTTTTTACTATACAGGCTGAATAGTTGTTTTTAGCCATTTACAGTTGTATTTTATTATTTTAATCTTTTCTATTGTATCTGTGCTGAATATAACTGTTCGTATTAATGATTATTTTGCCTTACAATTCTATATCATTTATGTTTTTCTCATTTGTATTATGCCTTGTTTTATATTGCTTAATTGATTATGATCAAATATTTTATATTATATATTGTCAAAGGCCGTAGGCCGTGAATTATATTAAATAAATAAATAAATAAATTCTCTAAGTACTGGCTGACAACAATTCAGGGCGCCGAAGCCGAATGACAGTATAATAGGACCTTAATATGCTCTTGTCTCACTAGGCGGTAGCTTAATAAGGCAATAATAAAATTATAATCTATCGCATATTTTATGTAACTGTAATTATTATTTCTTGATATAAGATAATATAGTAGCGCTGATTGCTAATTCACTCACTCATTCATCCATTCATTCACTCCCTCTGAAGTGCTCTAAACATATAAATAAATTATAATTAAAAATGCATCCAGACGGAAGACACCTAAGAACACAATTTTCTTCGAGTTAGACTTTGGATAATATCATAAGTAGGTATAATTGTCTTATAGTGCAGGCGCTGAGATGACTTTCGTATGCACAATCATCATCATCGCCATTCTGTAGTCCAGTATTGGATGTAGGCCTCCCTTCCCGACTTCCATCGATCCCTGTCAGCAGCTACTCTGTGCCACTGGTGTCCGGCCACTTTTTTATGTCATTGGACCATCTTGATTGTGGTCTCCCTGGGTTTCTGCTTCCGGTTCTCGGTCGCCACTCTAAGGTTTTTTTGGTCCACCGGTCATCTGTTGTTCTGACTACATGTCAGCAGTTTGAACAGTATGAGCACCGAATTCCATCAATTGATTATTGTTGGGGATAGATCAAAGATTAAAATCGAAGATAGAGAGAGAGGATCCGAGCCACCGACCCCAGATAAATGGGATATATGGTGCAGAGAAGAGAGAGAGAGAGTGATCAAAGATTAAGAAATCGGATCTATCCCCCTCAAATGTAGTCGATGGGGTGCATGCTATTAAGTAATTTTAATGATTATTTCAGTTATGTCATATTTGAGGATGCAAAAGGTGAGGACCAGCAATTGTGTTCTGATTCTAATTCCTGAGACCCCAAACAATGGAAATAACATGTTGCCGGCAACTGCAATGGTCCCCTCTAAAGTAATGTAGTAGAGGAAGATTCAAAGTAGTGTAGCGGGCTTTCCTGCCCAAGCTCCTCGTCCCAAGGGGTCAGCTCCGACCCTGGCTTGGGGACCAAATAAATAAAGTAGACTTACGTGGGTTATGCCACTGTCCTTATGGGAACACGGCCAGTGAGAGATCCTGGAATGACAAATGCAGGATACTCCCTTCCGTTCTGTTTCCTCACCGTTGACCTTGGCAACTTGGGGCCCGCTTAGCCACCTTTCCAGGACCTCTCAACTGGTCCCTGGGTGAGCTAGAATGCCAAGGCCTTTGTTAATTCTAACATTACAATATATTTTATTGAACATAATTATTCGGGGTGGTAGATTACATATTATATCAAAGTGAAGTAAATTATATACAGAACTTGTTCTCTTTGAATTTAAATTTAAATTAGAATAAACCCTATTTTCCCAGTTTTCGTTGCGACGTATTATATGTAGGTTATTGTCCCGGCCTTGCGTTATCCTTCATTTACACATGTGTTAAAATGACGTTATCCTTGAAGAAGTTTGGGTTACATTATGAATGGAACGACCTCACCTTGAATTTTGGACGCAGGTTCATCTAGTGGACTTGTCTTCCTTCCTTTTAAATCATCTTTCCATTGAAATTAGTTTTTCTTCTGGTACATATTTATTTATACTTTCCCTTGCAACATATTGTATATGGCTAAAACATAAAGGTCACTTACGGCTCACCTTTCGAACCGATATAATGTTATTCAACTTCACAACTCTTCTACTTTCTTTCAATTAAAAACCCATGGCCACTCGCCATCTCCCAGACTTCCGTGCACTTTTCTGTGAGCCCAAAAATTGAATTAAATCCAGCGGGGGCGCCGAGCTCCCCCACACCCGACAGAAACCAAGAATCGAATTGAATGCTTCCTTCCTTCCGATCCGCGCGCATCAACCTCGCGCACACCTGCTTCTGTCTGCGCATGCGTCATCTATATTTTTGAAGGACCTTCGTCTGGTGTAGGCCCTGACGCATGGCCTTCACGAAATCACGTTACAGTAGGTACGAGTATTTTTATTACATGACATAATTATATTTTAGTATATCAAACAACCGTCGCAGAAAAAATTCGTAAATATACAGAATTAGCAGGTGAAATAAAAAATATTTGGCATTCTAGGTCGGTATATATAATCCCATTAGTATTATCAACTACAGGTATAATACCAAAATCGCTAATAAACAATTTAAAAAAAATAGATTTACCGGAAAATTTATACATAAAAATGCAAAAATCGGTCATTATTAATACTTGCAATATTGTAAGACGATTCCTAAATACTGATATTTCAGGCACAATGCTTGTATTTTAGGCCCCGCGCATCTGAGCCTAATCCTGTGATATCCGTGATATCTGGATAGGTGAATTTTTCCCAGTATTAGGCTGATAAGTTTATATGTGAATCATGAATGATAATATGTAGACTCTTCTGGCTGATAATACTGAGAAGTGTGTTGGCAAAGTCATGCCTCCGCGTAAAAATAACGAAATATTTAGTTCTGGAAAATACCCTTATGGCGACACGCCCTAACATGATTTTTTTTTTATATCAAAAAACAACCACATAGTTGATATTTATTTTTCAGTAAGTACATTGTATCTGAAAGAGAAAAGCTGTACAATGTTTAAAAAAATTATTATATTTTATTGGTAGCTAAATAAAGTAATAAATTTATGAATAAAAACAATCGTGATTTGTCAGTAATAAAAGTATTTTTCTGTCTTAATATATATTAAAAAAAATTATTTATACAATGTGATCGCTTTGTACATGTAAATACTTTTAGAAGTAATAAGAAATAAAGGATGCTGGAAAACACTAGTGTTTTTAATTTATTTCTTTAATTATATAGACTTTTAATAAAATGAGAAAAATATTCTGCGATGACAACCTTAATCTGAAGCTACGACAACGGTTGGTCAAGTTCTATATTTGGTCAGTGCTACTGAACGCAGTGGAGTCATGGACCCTTAAAATGAGCACCATGAACCGGCTGGAGGCATTCGAGATGTGAATACATCGCAGAATGCTCCGGATACCTTGGACGGATATGGTCAGCAACTCCAAAGAGCTAGAGCCAATAGAGAGTTGCTGTCAAATATCAAAGTCCGGAAGGTATCATATTTGGGTCATGCGCTCAGGGGAGAAAAATATAAATTACTCCACCTGATCATTATGAGCAAAATAGAGGGTCGTAGAGGGGTTGGAAGAAGGCAGATTTCATGGATCCGCAATATACGAGACTGGACTGGAATAAGGAGTGCTGAAGAGCTCTTTCGAGCTGCTCAGGACAGGAGCACTTTCTCTAGAGTGATAGTCAACTTTTGGGGGACCTAACACGACACCGGAAGAAGAAGAAGATTATATAGAAACAGAGTCACCGAATGAGAATGTTACTGCTCGAGACTCTATTACAAAAAATTAATTATTAAACAAGTTTATATTTGAGAACCACTCTTGCTGAGAAAAAGGAAATGCATTTTACATTTTAACAATCTATGAAACAATTTAATACTAATGTGACAGACTTAATCAAATTATATGCCTAACTAAACTAAACTTATTACCTAAACTTGTCCTACACGCGTGAATAGCGCTGTTTGACTCTTGATTTTGTTTACGTGATTATTTCACTCGTATTGGGAGTGCATACATACTGGTTAGATACTCGTTTAAGAGTACTAAGACTTAGAGGTTTTCATTTCAATACATTATTTACAATAAAAATTATATACACACTAATTATAACTAAACCTATTTTATGTATTCCTGGGATACATGTAAGTTGTGTGATCCATTTCGCTCTCGTCTCAATCATATCAATCATAGTCGTATTCGTCCCTCATCATTCATACTTTTGAGTTGCACGTTCAGTGGTCATTCAAATATTCAATCATTCGTCCATCCATCCATACTCAACCCAAAATTAGATCACACACCTTCCATCACCCAGAAATAGATGTTCTACAACGTGACGGTTCATACATACCGTCACGCATTCCTTACATCGTCATCACCCATTCATCTAGCGCACCACAATGTACGCACTGTACGCACCCATAGGTAGCTCACCCTGGCTCACCCATGGCACGCAAACGCCGACGTTCCAGGCACACACGCCCAGAACGAAATATTCGAAATCCGTGAAAAAAAAACTTTACACACATGGTCACTTTCATTAGCTCATCATCAGTTATGTCATAATCGGGTTCGTCATAATCATTTATATCTCTACCATGTGTGTCAATTATCAATCATACCATGCCACCACTGACCAGAACATCATGACAATTCGTACCGTAGGCAGGTACCCTCGCCCACCTACTAAGAAAACCATTAATCAAGTACCCAGTACTCAAAAAATACATGACCACTCCCGGTCAATACAA
Source organism: Ceraclea dissimilis (assembly GCA_963576895.1). NCBI lineage: Eukaryota > Metazoa > Arthropoda > Insecta > Trichoptera > Leptoceridae > Ceraclea > Ceraclea dissimilis. Next base: position 1,035,163 of record OY756374.1, read on the forward strand.
CTAACCTGGTCCACAAGTGTGTTGCCATGAGGTCCAGCCCTTGGTAAATCTTACAGACAACAATCATAAATTGGTGTCCGACCCTGCAACTAGTTTCCCTAGTTACCTCACTTTCCATCCGGAAAGAATCAAAACAACTGTTTCCCAAAACAGAACTTCTTGCGCCAAAATTTTGCATCACAAAATTTCAGAATGCATACATTCAAACTTTCAATATTCATGTATACTCCCTGCATACACACTGTATACATGCATATTCCTAAAACTATGGAATTTACAATCTATAACTACATTACACTATATTATTATTTATTTATTTTAATTCATTAAGGCAATCCACCCGTAAAGAGTGATTTGTGCCAATTAAATCAAATCAATACAATATTAGAATAATTTTGATAATAAGATGAAAGATAAAGATGATTACAAATAGACTTATAACGAAAAACAATAAAATAATCCAAACATATTAATACAAGAATGTGCAAGTGTTAAAAATTTCTATTATTTTGATGGATGCATTTCATGATTGATAGATGAATGTCTTGTGAATTTTGGGCTAAAAGGAAATTAATGGATATCGGAAAAGTATGGACATGTTTTTTGATTTCGGAGAGCAACGTCGAATTAATAAATATAGGGCAATCGAAAAAGATATGGTCCAAAGTCTCCGATTCCGCCCCACATTCACACTGTCCGGAAACGAGAATCCCTATTTTATGCAAATGTGAATTAACTAAACAATGTCCCATCCTCAATCTGCAAATAGTGGAGATTGTTAACTTTGACAAACATTTTTTTTCATACCATGGTCTAGATGGAAGTGACGATTGAATGGTTTTGTAGTGTGCACCTTTACTAGAAACTTTCCAGGTTTTTTCCCAGTCATCTCTCAACTTCTTTAAAATAGTGGGAAGGAAATCTTCCAATGAAAAGAAAAAAGAACTGGGAACATCACCACTATGTGTAGCTTCTTTCGCCAGATGGTCAGCAAATTCATTTCCACAGATACCAATGTGAGATGGAATCCACACAATCATGATTTTGAGATCTCTGTGATGGGCAAGGTATAAATTGTGGATTATACTACAAAAAAGTTCGTTTCTCGGATCAGTTTTCAAATTAGAAGAAAGCTTTTTAACCAGACTTAGTGAATCTGAAAATATGACAGAGTGATTAATAGAAAGAGAAATTATTTGCAAGATTGCTTCATTGAGCGCTAAACATTCTGCAGTGAAAACGGAGGAATGATGGGAAAGATGAAATTTCTTAGAAATCTCAAGTGATGGAATACAGAAGGCTGCACCACATTCTCCAGACTCGGATTTGGAGCCATCCGTAAAGATCTTCGTATATTCCGGCCAGCGGGAATTCACCCGGTCGTGGAAAATCTGATTAACCCCAGAACATTCTATTCTAGATAAATTCTTATCCATATCTATAGAATCTATCGTATCGGGAACAAAAACTGTAGCTTCAAAGGGAACAAGGAAGAAAGGAATGTTTGCAGATACAGGGAATGTGAAATTTGATTTTAATAATTGGAGACATGAAACTAAAAAAGGGTGAGACTTAGATCGCCATACGGCTTTAGTCGAACATATATTTGCTAAGTTTTCTAACTTAATAAGTAAGGGATGAAAATGTAGATTTATTCTGTTGAGGAGAAATCTATAAGCTAGATACTCTCTACGAAGAATAGTTGGCATCTCCAAGCATTCAACTTGAAGACAGCAAATAGGGGAAGATCTCATACAACCTAGAATAAGACGCAAGCATTTAGATTGAATTCTTTCTAAAATCTTAGAAATGTATTTGGGGAGAGGGTCAAGTAGAAAACTTCCATAGTCAATTATACTACGGATCAAAGCGTCATATAGTAACTTCATAGTAGATGGGTGACATCCCCACCAAACACGACTAATTGATCGTAAAATGTTAATATTTCTTTCACATTTTGAAGAAATATAATCGACATGCAATTTCCATGATAATTTTTTATGAAGATTCATACCCAAGAATTTCACAGAATCTTTGATTGGGATATGAACGTTATCGTAAATAAAATTCAATGTCGGAAGCTTACGCTTATTGGAGAAAATAACAACTTGGCTCTTTGAAGGCGAGAGTGAAAATCCATTATTCTTAAACCATTGACCCAAACCATCCAGTGACAGTTGGAGGGAAGAAGCTGCCCTTTCAATTGATTTATTAGATATATAAATAGCAAAATCATCAGCATATTGAAGAATTTGACATTCTTCAGGGAGATGAGGGGTTATGTCTGAAGTGTAAATATTAAAAAGGATCGGACTTAGGACAGACCCTTGTGGAATGCCTTTATATATTGTTCTTGAATAGCATTGGTTATTAGATTGCAATAAAATTGTACGTTCACAAAACATATTAAATATAAGATTAGCTATAGCCTTAGGAACACCGATATCTATTAGTTTAGTTTTTAAAGGAGATAGGAGAACATCATCATACGCACTGGATATATCTAAAAATGCTGAAATGACGTTGCTCTGGTTGGATTGAGCAATCTGAATATCTGTCACTAATATAGAAAGGTTATCCAAACAAGATTTTGCCTTTCTAAATCCAAATTGGTATGGGGGCAACAATGAATTGCTTTCCAAAAACCATTCCAGACGAGCCTTAAGCATATGTTCTAATATTTTTGCCAGACAACATGATAATGCAATAGGACGATAAGAAGAACTATTAATTGGATCTTTTCCAGGTTTGAGGATAGGAATTATTAGTTGTTTTTTCCAAATTTGGGGTACCTGTCCAGTAATAAGGATTTTATTAAATAAATGTAAAATTTGATGAAGCATATGTTCAGGGAGATGACGTAGAAAAGAGTAAGGAATTCGATCTACACCTGGAGAAGAGTCTGTAGTACCCTGAATGGCTGATAACAATTCAGAATAGGAAAAAGCTGAATCAAACCAAGAAGAAGTGAGTCTCTGGTTATTAGGCTCGACAATCTCGTCTACATTAGGAACATAATTTGGAGCAAGTTTATTAATAAATTGCTCGGTACAAAGAGGACTAAGAGGGGGTGAAAAGTTGGATCTGTATATACCACGAAAGCGGCAAATAGACTGCCATACTACTGAAGGTGTTGTGTCAGGAGAGAGAGAGGAACAAAAATCTTTCCAGCCTTGTCTTTTCTTTCGTCGAAGTGTTCTTTTTGTTAATGCTTGTATCTGTTTCACTTCTAAGAAATTAGCTAAACACATATTTTTTCTATATTTTCTCATTGAATTTCGTCTTTTTTCAATCAATTCTGAGCACTCTTCATCCCACCACGGAGGGTTCCTATGTATCCTTTTATTGTTGTTACTATTTTTAAGAGGGATACTACTTTCTGCAGCTAAAATTATTTCCTTTGTAATATTGCTATTTAAAGTTTCAGTATCATATGTTTGAGATTGAACACAGTTAGAATTTCTTAATGTATTTTCATATTTGTCCCAGTTAGCCCTTTTAATATTGAACATGTTTCTACGTGTATAAATCTGATTATTATTATTTTTATTCAACACATTCATTACAATAGGAAAATGATCACTTCCAAAAGTATCATCCAAAACAAACCAATTGGTAATCGGCATCAAATCTGTCGAAGAGATACTTATATCAACTGCACTTGGTTTTTGACCTGGAGGAGTCAATCTAGTAGGACTTCCGTCATTAAGGATACATAAATTATATTTTTCTACAAATTCAACAATATCTGTACCTTGGGTATCATTCTTGAAGCTTCCCCAAACGGGAGAGTGAGCATTGAAATCTCCAAGGATAAAAAATGAAGACGAAAAATTTGAAACGACTCCACTCCAGAAAGCAGAATCAAAGGGAGTTCCGGAGGGAATATAAATGGAAACAAATGTGATGCCAAGAATTGAAGCTGCAATAGTCGGAAATAAAAAATTATTGGAAGGTAAATTTACAACTGAAAATTGTAGATTAGATTTAATAAGCAATGCTATCCCACCTCCTCTTCCATCTGTTCGATCTTTTCTGATGCAGGAGTATCCAGGGATTATAAACTGACTATCAGGCGGCAGCCAGGTCTCAGATAATGCAGCAATATGAATATTATAAGAAACAAGTAAATGCATTAATTCTAACTTATTCGCAACAATACTTCTGGCATTCCATTGCAAAATCCGTAAATCATTATTATAGTTGATTACTGTATTACACGTTTGTGGAAGATGAGCCATTATGTAAAAGTGAAGTGAGAAGTGGAAGAAAACTAGAGACTGAGGATGAAAAGTTGAAGTTTGGACAGGAAATAAGTTGGATAATTAGTTGAATTATGTAATTTATAATTGTGTGGGGCTCGGAGGAAATGTTTTGATTATCAGGACTCGTGGAATCCTTATACTGAAAGAAACAACCGTCAGAGGGGGATGTAGCCTGTCCATTTTGGTATGATAAGCATTCTTTTTATTCTTTGGAGTTAGTAATATTACTATTTGAATTTTCTGTGTGATGGCGAGGTTTATGAGATGGGAGATTTATGAACATTTTTGACCAGGAATTTTGAGGTGCAACATTATTTGATGAGGATGATGGACACTGAGATGGAACACTATGAGATATTTTCTCGGCGTACGAGATATATGCGCGAGGATGTAATACACATGCTTCCTTAAAAGAAATGTTGTTTGATGCCATTGATTTCTTGATGTTTTTTTGTCTTGATAACTCTGGACAATGAAAACTTGAAGCTAAATGGTTTCCTCTACAGTTGACACATTTAACATACGGCGAAGAGCAAGAATCACTTGTATGAAGATCTCCACACTTCACACACCTCGATTGTGAACGGCAGACTGATTTGGAATGGCCAAAGCGTAAGCAATTTTGACACAAAATGGCAGGGGCAATGTATTGTTCAACTTTTAGTGAAACATGAAATAAGTATACATTATCGGGAATTTTTTGTCCTTCGAAAGTTATTAATACGGTGTTGGATGGTTTCCACACAGGAGAACCATCAGACGATTTCTCTTTGAAATTAAGTCTTCTTGCCGTGATCACTTTAGTATAAATCGGACATTCGATTTTTTCAATAATCTCCTCCATATTAAAATCGGTGGATACACCTCTCACAATACCTTGTTTCATAATTTTGTATGAAGGAATGTATGCTTTTAAATTGTTTTTTGTAATAAAGTCAGAGTCAATAAATGCATTGGCAGCATTAGCATTTTTAAAGTTAACTGATAATTTTACTCTACTTTCACTTTTTACCCCACCTTGGGTAATAGAAGAAAAATTGTTCTTGTATAAAATGTTTCCAAACGACATTGGATGAATTGGTTTTCTGTCCACATTTTCTACACAAACTAGGAAAGGTCCCATAGCACTTTGAGAATATTTCGTGATTGAACTGTTGCTCAATGGAGCCTGAATATTAAGCAGAGTGTCATCAGTCCTTGGCCTTTTCCTATCAGGAGGATCCGGCAATAAATTAACGTCTTTATCCATGATTATTATTAAAAATTAGAAAGAAAAACACACAACACTATTAAAAACGTTCCACACGAAAAAAAAAAAACAAAAGATATGTCAAATATACTATGGACGCACAAGAAAACAAAAATGAGAAAAAACACAAGAAATTTCTAAATAAAACTCGACTCAATATCACAAACTCATAATTAACTCAACATTTAACACTTTTAAACAAAAACTTTACATAAACATGCAGATTAAACGGAAAAAATACACTTTTAACAAGGAGAGACAAAAACCATGACAGCTGTTATTTAACGTTGCTAGGCAACCCCCTACACTATATACAATTGCTGTACTAGAAAGCTACTCGCTTAACACCTGGCTAATTGAATATAAATTTACTTGCGAGCACACATACACTGAAAACAATCTTTTAAAATTTGCGTGTGTGGAACGAACGTTCATTACCAAGACTTTTTCTTCTAAATGTTTATATAAAAAATATATTATTAGACTATTTACTTTACTTTAAATGAAATATTTCTAGTAATCTACAAAAATCGAAATAAATTTCTTGCGGCTCGTGAAAACTCGCTACACACACTACATAATACAATACATATGCATGAAATAAAATTCAAATAAATAATTCATAAAATTATCAAGTCTTTCGATGTATCTAACATGTAAATGGTTCTACACTTCGCTAACCTGGTAATGTACCATGACCTACATCAATTTTTATTCAATAGCAAATAATATAATTGTTACAAGTTATTTTTATTTTTCAGTGGGTACACCTTTTTTCTGCTGGAATTGTATTGAACAATATTTACTAAATACCTACAATGTAAAATCTTTTTTCACTCAATTATGTTATATACATGAACCTTTTAAATGAATATGCTAAATATGAGAAAAAACTGAGCAATTCGGAAAATTCGAAAACTATTTGTTCAAAATATTAATTCTACTGAAAGCTTATGTGAAATCTACCTTATACCTAACTTAAAAGTATTCTACAAACTAATACCTAACCTAGTTAATCCGTTTTTTTTTTCTCCACGGTTTCTACGTGACACATTAAAAAAATCTGATTAAAAAAAACATGTGGAACCTATATTCTTTGCCCTAGGTCCAGGGGACTGAGCAAATAGGTCATCCCAGGGATGTGACCCTAAAGACAGTGACAAAAACGTTGGCGCCAAATTGTAGCGGGCTTTCCTGCCCAAGCTCCTCGTCCCAAGGGGTCAGCTCCGACCCTGGCTTGGGGACCAAATAAATAAAGTAGACTTACGTGGGTTATGCCACTGTCCTTATGGGAACTCGGCCAGTGAGAGATCCTGGAATGACAAATGCAGGATACTCCCTTCCGTTCTGTTTCCTCACCGTTGACCTTGGCAACTTGGGGCCCGCTTAGCCACCTTTCCAGGACCTCTCAACTGGTCCCTGGGTGAGCTAGAATGCCAAGGCCTTTGTTAATTCTAACATTACAATATATTTTATTGAACATAATTATTCGGGGTGGTAGATTACATATTATATCAAAGTGAAGTAAATTATATACAGAACTTGTTCTCTTTGAATTTAAATTAGAATAAACCCTATTTTCCCAGTTTTCGTTGCGACGTATTATATGTAGGTTATTGTCCCGGCCTTGCGTTATCCTTCATTTACACATGTGTTAAAATGACGTTATCCTTGAAGAAGTTTGGGTTACATTATGAATGGAACGACCTCACCTTGAATTTTGGACGCAGGTTCATCTAGTGGACTTGTCTTCCTTCCTTTTAAATCATCTTTCCATTGAAATTAGTTTTTCTTCTGGTACATATTTATTTATACTTTCCCTTGCAACATATTGTATATGGCTAAAACATAAAGGTCACTTACGGCTCACCTTTCGAACCGATATAATGTTATTCAACTTCACAACTCTTCTACTTTCTTTCAATTAAAAACCCATGGCCACTCGCCATCTCCCAGACTTCCGTGCACTTTTCTGTGAGCCCAAAAATTGAATTAAATCCAGCGGGGGCGCCGAGCTCCCCCACACCCGACAGAAACCAAGAATCGAATTGAATGCTTCCTTCCTTCCGATCCGCGCGCATCAACCTCGCGCACACCTGCTTCTGTCTGCGCATGCGTCATCTATATTTTTGAAGGACCTTCGTCTGGTGTAGGCCCTGACGCATGGCCTTCACGAAATCACGTTACAGTAGGTACGAGTATTTTTATTACATGACATAATTATATTTTAGTATATCAAACAACCGTCGCAGAAAAAATTCGTAAATATACAGAATTAGCAGGTGAAATAAAAAATATTTGGCATTCTAGGTCGGTATATATAATCCCATTAGTATTATCAACTACAGGTATAATACCAAAATCGCTAATAAACAATTTAAAAAAAATAGATTTACCGGAAAATTTATACATAAAAATGCAAAAATCGGTCATTATTAATACTTGCAATATTGTAAGACGATTCCTAAATACTGATATTTCAGGCACAATGCTTGTATTTTAGGCCCCGCGCATCTGAGCCTAATCCTGTGATATCCGTGATATCTGGATAGGTGAATTTTTCCCAGTATTAGGCTGATAAGTTTATATGTGAATCATGAATGATAATATGTAGACTCTTCTGGCTGATAATACTGAGAAGTGTGTTGGCAAAGTCATGCCTCCGCGTAAAAATAACGAAATATTTAGTTCTGGAAAATACCCTTATGGCGACACGCCCTAACATGATTTTTTTTTTATATCAAAAAACAACCACATAGTTGATATTTATTTTTCAGTAAGTACATTGTATCTGAAAGAGAAAAGCTGTACAATGTTTAAAAAAATTATTATATTTTATTGGTAGCTAAATAAAGTAATAAATTTATGAATAAAAACAATCGTGATTTGTCAGTAATAAAAGTATTTTTCTGTCTTAATATATATTAAAAAAAATTATTTATACAATGTGATCGCTTTGTACATGTAAATACTTTTAGAAGTAATAAGAAATAAAGGATGCTGGAAAACACTAGTGTTTTTAATTTATTTCTTTAATTATATAGACTTTTAATAAAATGAGAAAAATATTCTGCGATGACAACCTTAATCTGAAGCTACGACAACGGTTGGTCAAGTTCTATATTTGGTCAGTGCTACTGAACGCAGTGGAGTCATGGACCCTTAAAATGAGCACCATGAACCGGCTGGAGGCATTCGAGATGTGAATACATCGCAGAATGCTCCGGATACCTTGGACGGATATGGTCAGCAACTCCAAAGAGCTAGAGCCAATAGAGAGTTGCTGTCAAATATCAAAGTCCGGAAGGTATCATATTTGGGTCATGAGCTCAGGGGAGAAAAATATAAATTACTCCACCTGATCATTATGAGCAAAATAGAGGGTCGTAGAGGGGTTGGAAGAAGGCAGATTTCATGGATCCGCAATATACGAGACTGGACTGGAATAAGGAGTGCTGAAGAGCTCTTTCGAGCTGCTCAGGACAGGAGCACTTTCTCTAGAGTGATAGTCAACTTTTGGGGGACCTAACACGACACCGGAAGAAGAAGAAGATTATATAGAAACAGAGTCACCGAATGAGAATGTTACTGGGACAGAGGACAACCTCAACTAGTGGAACTTATGTTTGTCTCTTTATCATAGAGTATTTTTTTTAGCAGCTTATTAAGTGCGTAGAAAGAGTGTCTTTTAAGATCTGCCTCACAGTTTTCAAAGCGATTCATAATATGGCCCCGACATACATAGCTGAACTCTGTACACAAAAGGTCCCAAATCTAAGGCAAGCCACTCTCCGATCAGGCTGCGATACTGGTGTCAAGTTGACGGAAATCAAAGTAAGAGGCAGACCGAAGTACTCCTTCCGAGCCTTCAGCTCTGCTGGACCATCTATGTGGAATGATCTTCCTGAACAAGTGCGTAAGACACAGTCTCTTGCTGTGTTCAAGAGTTTGTTAAAAACTCACTTGTTTGGTAGGTCATATAGTATGTAACTAGGTTAAGCTATGTATGTATGTATTAATATTAATATTTAGGAGGCGCCCTTGAAGTGGAGTAAATCCAAAAAACGGCGCATTATAAATTGTCTATTATTATTATTATTATTTATTATTTTAGTTAAAGGGAGATAGGACAAGTCTACTCATGCAGGGCTTAACCGTGTCATCTCAACACAAAAGGAGAAGAGTAATGAAATTATTAGGTATATATTTTTATTCCATGACCGCTAATACAGCCACCTTACTCTATACAATGCAACAATGTTTGGTTTTTTTTTTTTCAAATATCTAATTTTCTATAAAATTGTTTGTTTGTAAAATCCAATATTATAAAGTTAATAATGTTTCGTGTTTTCCTTTGATTAAATTTGTTGTACCTAATAAATAGCAATAATAACCAAATCCAGTCAGGTAAAGTTGTATTTATATAAAAGAAACACATTCGACTCACAAGCAGAGTATTAAGGACAAGGACAAGAAAACAATGTGCCGATTTGCTAATGTGGTTATAATCTTCCTAGCAATCTACGCTAGCACCGGTGTCTTATCGCAATTTTACGATGATTTCGAATATGAGCCTGATCCCTTAACTACGAAGACAACGCCTCGGAATACTACATTATCCACACCCAGAACTACAACACCCAAGAAAACTACTACATCTAAACCCATCACTACGACACCGAAGAAAACTACGACAGCCAAGAAAACTAAGACACCCAAGAAACCTACAACACCGAAGAAATCCACAACACCCAAGAAAACTAAGACACCGAAGAAAATCACGACACCAAAGACAACTACCACACCTATACCCAGAACTACGCCACGTAAACTACTCATCCAGGGTAATCCCTTCGCCACACCACCCAAGACACCTGATACAACTAGTACAAGACGAAAGAGACTCACTAAACCCAGAACTACGAGGCGTACGACTACTACATCACCCAAACCAAGTACTACGACATCAAAGAAAACCAATACATCCGAACCATTGGAAGAAGAGACAACATGCGAAACCACCGAGACAAGTAATACGGATGAACCGAGCACAACGGAAACCATGGAAGACACTGAAACTGAACCCATTGAAGACACCACACCCGAACCCACCACTACGACACCCAAAACAACCACTACACCTAAACCCAGCACTACGACATCTACGTCAACTACTACACACAAACCCACCACTACGACATCTACGTCAACTAGTACACACAAACCCACCACTACGCCATCTACGTCAACTAGTACATCCAAACCCAGCACTTCTACTACTGCACCCATCGTTGAAAACCTTTACTATTGATGACAACTTTTACATATAAGACCACTACTTCATGCAAGAGTAACATAGTTTCGGAAAAATCCATTCCATTCTTTCAAGAGTTCTATAGCTTCTTCAACATGCGATTTTTATTTCTCTGTAACACTAATTAAACTTTTTCAATATATTAACGCATTATTTAGCCGCAGAAATGGTGTTTTCATTATGATTAAGACTTGAGTTACTTTCCATATATAAAATTCTTTTAGAGATCATGTTTTCTTACTTGGCAATCCGGATGATATCTTCAAGTGAGTTGTTGCAAAATTGTATTGTTGGTAGCCCTAACTGTCAAATTTTGTCTAAGAGCTGTCAAAGTAAAGACATAATACAGATTATAAAACATTGTTCACTAGGGCAAACTTCTCGCTGAAGTGCGATTCTAGTTAATCCCAGGAAAAAAAGAAAATTAGAAAAAAAAACGTATAAACGGAATTATTATGTACTATGTGAAAAAAAAGGAAAAATAGAATAACAAGTATTTATGATAAATCTAATTTAGGAGGTGCCTAGTTGTTAACGCGCTCGACCGTAAATCCGGTGGGCGCGGGTTCGATATCAATGCCGACTTACTCCACTTCACAGCACAGGCTTTTTAAGCTTTCGGTAAAGTGTGCAAAGATGTATTTGAGTTTATTTCGATAAACCCAGATTCATTAAAAAAAGGATGAAATGTATTTTAGGGAAAAAAAATAAAAAACTAAATATGTAGGTATTTAGGTTAAAATCCACAAAAAATGACTTTTGTTTCACCCTCTCATCATCAGGCGATTGTAAAAAAAATATCGAATGCTATTTTTAATCTAAATAATTAGTTTTTTCATTTTTTTCCTTAAAAATGGGCTTCCACCAAGTATCGACCGTCTAAAACATCGAGGTTATATATTTTAGGGATAATCCAGATATATTTGAAATATATTAAGTGTCGAACATTTTTTCAATTTCATTTGCTCATAGTACTCATTGGTACATTGATTTATGTTTATTGATGTTGTAGAATTATTTCAATACATCATTCCGTGAAATAATCTCCATCACGCGATAGATCATGACATTGTATTGTTCTCTGATGGATGGTCTTCGTACCTTATATATGATTTGATTTATGGTTGATGTCGTGGTGCAGATAAATGAGTGTATCTATCGTAAGTGGCGGAGAGTGCCATATTTTTGTTTGAGGACCAATGAAAACAAGATTTGTGAAAATGGTTACCCATGGCATTTTTAGCTTCTTCTTCTACTTTCTCAGCCGTTTTAATTCCAATGCTGGATATAGGCTTTGAATTTCCACAGATCCCTATCCTGGGCATGCGGCATCCTCTTGCTTCCTGCGATTCGCTTCAAACCATCTTGCCTGTGGTCTTACTACGCTCCTGTTGCTTGTTCTAGGTTGCCACTCGAGAATCTTTTTGGTCCATCTAGAATCTGAGCGTCTGGCAACCTGTCCTGCCTTACTCCATTTTAAGGCAGCTGCTCGTTTTCGTTTTTAGCTCATTTAGCTCATAGCGAAATTATTCGCTCCATTCAAAAAAACTTTTACGGTAATTTACTAGATTTTAATGCGTTTTATCAATCTAAAAAAAAACTCCGCGGTTTTCGGGAACCGAGTTTCTGTGTTTCGGAAAAAAGACCAGAGGTTTTTTTTGCACTTTTTTTTGAGAACTCTATAAAAGATATATAATATCTTTTACGGTCATTTACTAGATAAAGGTTTTTTCCAAAGCATATACTATAGTAAGGATGTCGACATCTAAGGTCTCCCGTTTTTAGAATTTTCCTATGTGTCGATATGCCCAGACATAAATTAAATGTTTTAATTTTTATTTAAAAACACAACTAATTCGTTTTGTAAAAATATGACTACAAATATTAGAATACAAATTCAAAATACTTACTAAAAAAATGACACATTTTTTATGAAAGTGGCATCTCTCCTTCAGTGTGTGGGAGAGATTCCATAGCCGGACAGGCACTGACTTGTTGATGATTCTGCCATTCTACATTCAAAGTTGTGTCACCTGGCTCACGCATCGCGAGATCTGAGAAGTATGGCGTCTCTCCCCCTATGGCATCTCTCCGCTACTTACTCTTTCGTATTATTTATTACTACTGTATTCATGGAGTAGCCGACATATTTATTCAGAATATTTGGCATGGGATCATCCGTATTTACGAGTACTTTGATGTTATCTTAACGTGTTAAGAAGAAATTAAACAATCGTTGAACTATCATACTCCTTAATGTTAAAGGTTATGTATAACCATGCGCGTTTCCAGCCTCAAAACTAGGGGGGGGGGGGGGCACAAAAATTCAAAAAAAATATAAAGAGTATAAAAACGCGTCAAATTGCGCCGCATATTTTTTTTTATGAAACTGATGGCGTTTTATACTAATTTTAAGAAAAATAGATATGATAAGACAATGTGTGGTAGTAAAGTGATTTTTGTGAGGTTTTATCATTTAGTATGAAAAAATATATATACCTATTCCAATCTCTATAGTGGGTGGCAGCTGGAAGCATCAGACATGGAAGCGAATTAAGGAGACCTTTGTTTAGGAGTGGGCGGAGGTGGGCTGACGAAGAAGATCAAAATAGATTGCCTAACAAATACATTGTAAAGTTATGAAATCCCACATAAATATTTCAGTTCGTACGTATGTTCGTATTTTTCTCACTTCCCGTTACACATCATCCCTCTCATGGGTTTCCATGGATACAAAAGTTTATCCATAGAATTACTACTGGTCCAGCGTACAACATACTTGAAACAGAGAATACTTCGTGTCCAATTTCCACAATTTCCTGTTAATTCATTCCGGGGTAATCTTTTATATGAAATAGTTTTGTGCGTTCATTAATTGAGTGGATTTAGTAAACATTTCCAAGATACACATAGGATATAAAAAAATTAATAATATGTAGTCTTGGATAAGATATTTCATTACACAAAACATCAAAATTCAAGGTTTTTCAAGAAAATTTCCACCATGTCGTGTCGCTTTTGAGATGTCAGTTTTTAAAATTATAAGTTATTTTTAAATTTATTGAAAGGTATTGTAAGGTTAAATTCATTGTGAAATGTGAAGTTGGTTTGTATTTAGATTTTGCCATTGAAATAAAACCATTCGTCAAATTAAAAAGTGAGACGATTGTGATGGAACAACCCTACCACTCTAAAAAATAAAAGAATATCTAAACTAACTTTCGGTTGTTCACATTACCTTCTAAATAACTGCTACCTAAATTCAAATCTAAACCCTATTTCCTAGTTCTAAAAGCTTCTTTCCCTAAGTTCTTTTCTACTTTCACTCTTTCACACATTCAAACACTAATCTAGTATTATTTCATTCTACTAACATTTCGACTCATGTACTACATACTACATGAAGTATATACCTAACATGTTGTAAGTATAACACATTTTTATATCCCGAAATAGGTAGATATCCTGTTGTATAATAAATTCCACATAGATAAGTTGTTTCAAATTTTATCGTCTTGTCAATCATTCGATTATCGGTGAAGATATTCAGGACATTGGAATTATGTCGCTATTACTTCAATACCATTTTTTTTTCAACCATCAATAAAACTTTCTTCTTGTAATCCTTGAAGAATTTTCACAATCCATCTAAATGGGTCGTTCCATCCTCAAATACAATCTCCTCAGTCGAATTCGTCTGTATTCTCTTCAAGACTTATGGTAAACTGCATACTTTCATTTATTTATTTTCATTCGTCGTCCTAGGTTATAATTCTATTCTATTATAGTTTTACAACTATTCACTCGTATACGAATGACCTCAGTTGTTTGTATTCCAAACCGACGACTTTCAAAGATGAAACAACTGGTTATAACATAGTTGAGTATCATAAGTATTCCTGTTACACAATCCAACGTAGTGTCCTTTAACGAGATAATCCAATTCTCAATCACCTACAATGAGACGTAAACCTCTTTTTTATTTCACTTCCTTCTGACTTCCTGCTTGATCGATCATAGATACGCTAAATTTAATTCCACTTGACGTCCAAATGCAATAAAATATTTTGATAGTCTATTCCACAGTTATTTACGATTTTTTACTCGTTCCAGAGTAATTCACAGTATTATAAAATATTTAACACAAACAACATTCATTCCTATATTACACACTGCACCTCATAATTTATTTTCACTATACAATACACACACCATAAATAAATACAATTCACTTTCGCCTGTCCAATGTTAATTTCTTCAATGCTCTGGCAAAAGGCTTTATCTGCACTATACCTTTAATTTCACTTGGTAAGGGTTGTACACCAAGGAAGACGAATACAGGAATCCAAGTCTGGCTCTGTCAGTTCTGGGGTTCTCAGACCTAATGTGATCTCTCCGCCGTGTGTAACGGAAATGTACACTACTATTTGGCACTAAACGTATGTGCGTTTTTATTTGGTCCCGTTTTTATTCGATGTAACATCTTCACCTTCCCAATGTTAACTATCTCGTCCAAGCTCAAAGACTCGGCTATCCTATACAATTCCAGAGTTCTCGTGAATCTGTTTAAATTATGTACTGCCTTCAGTGCCTTATTGTTGACACTGTCTAATTGTTGAATTGCGCAGGATGGCGTAACCTCTTTCAGTTCGCATTCCGCTAAATAATCAATTCATCACGCAATCCATCTGAAATATTCCGACATATCCGCATACACCACACTTATCACAAATGATCCGAAACGTACCCAACTCCATTCGCAGATTCGATGTATAAACACAAAGACACGCTGTTTCCTCATTCAACTACATTGTGTGTAGAAGGCACCCATAATCGTGTTCACTCAACGCTATAAACTTAATGACAACCTATTTTTCGTAGTAAATACCATATATGATTTCAAATACATCTAACTTACTTCGTAGATTCGACGTACCAATACCCAATTCAATTACATATTAATACTCGTACCTACCAATAATCTCGTCCATTTCTTTGTCTTGAATATTCACATCTAAATGACACGTGCCACGTGTCCCAAAAAAAATGTTTATATACAAACTTGTACTTACCCATAATCTAGTTAATCCTTTGTCTCTAATAATTATATGATTAACACGAGTCGTAGACACGAGTCCACAAAAAAAATGTTTACATTCAAAATGTTTTCTAGTTCAATGAACTATTGATTATCTTTCATAATAATATCTAACCTACTTAAATATAAAGGTCCGCTGACTAAACTGTAAACACAAACATTCATTTCGATCTTACCTCTATTTATTTTAAATACCCACTGGTAGGTTCATCTCATACCTAAATATTTCTTTGTCCCAAACCTATATCGTTTTTATTTACCTATTAATATATCTAACTAACTTTATATGATCTGATGAAATAGGCACAGAGAAAAAACTTACCTAAATAAATATTCAATCCAATGTTATCCTACAGTATTTTTCAATCATACATGGATTACCTTTTACTATATATCTAACCAACGAATTTGAATAGCATCGTATCTACCATATCTGCCTATACATACATCCTTATATGACACGTGTATCATTGTGTACCATATAGATATCATCTCTATGCAGAGTACCTACCTACCCGCGATGAACAGTGTGCATTAATCTATTACACCCGAACCCCGTTTTCGAGTATTTCGAATAACGCATAACTACTTTCGTATTATTCCCTTTTCATATCACCAACTGTACATCACATCACTTAAAGGGTAAGCAACGAAAAGGAAAATTTTCCTTTCCACTAAACTATCAAATGATACATAATCTCGCAATGTTACTCAATATCTTCTTGCAAATCCCCCCCCCCCCCTTCGCCAAGAAATAGAATTTTACCTCCCCTCTTTTTTAAGACGTGTGATATTTTCCCAATAGTGTAGACAAACAGATTCAAATGTCCTAAAAATTCCTCTGTCATTTCGCATTTCTTTCATGATTTTTACTAACTCTAAATCTATATTCTAATCCTTAGTAACTCAGTAAGTATTTTAAAAAATACTTATCCGATGACACGGCACCAAAAATGTGATGGAACAACCCTACCACTCTAAAAAATAAAAGAATATCTAAACTAACTTTCGGTTGTTCACATTACCTTCTAAATAACTGCTACCTAAATTCAAATCTAAACCCTATTTCCTAGTTCTAAAAGCTACTTTCCCTAAGTTCTTTTCTACTTTCACTCTTTCACACATTCAAACACACTC
The DNA here is from genome assembly GCA_963576895.1 of Ceraclea dissimilis. Taxonomy (NCBI): domain Eukaryota; kingdom Metazoa; phylum Arthropoda; class Insecta; order Trichoptera; family Leptoceridae; genus Ceraclea; species Ceraclea dissimilis. The sequence goes on from OY756374.1 coordinate 1,052,226, forward strand.
TCACTTTCTAATCCATCATTCAAATCGAATTTGCGTAAAGCGAAACTCTGTTCGTCTATACCTCATTGCTTTCGTATTGTTCAATACTAATTCCTACTTTTTTTAATGGCTGTGATTTTACGTGATCGTCTCTTTACGTTCCTCTAAATTAAATACAATAAAGGACCCCAAAACGTTGTGAAATTTACCTGTAAATAATACCTAACTTGTCGCAACATAATACTCTCTGGATGAATGTACTAGGGTGTCCCATTCAGAGTATATTATAAAGTAACCTATGCGTTATGCTATGTATATTGGAAGCGTATGACATCGATATGTACTCCCACTATACACAACAGACCAGAGGTGTATTCAGATAAAATGTTACATTATAATTTTACAAACAGATAAGATATTCTTTCATTCGTAGTTGTTAGTAAGAATATTGAAAATGTCACCTACCTTTTATCCTTCCTAAAATGTTACATAGAAAAACACACACAATATCACAAAGAGAATTCAATAAATATACAATTCAAAGTACCACGAATGAAAGCTTATGAGCTGTGGAAAAATTATGGTTAATATGTTACTTGTCTCTTTGTACATGCAAAGTTATTGAGACATTTTGAAAGGCGAATTGAGTATATGATCGTAATCTTCTTGAGTAAATGAATTTTTGAAAAAGGATTATGTCATATGTTAATTCGGACATGCAGTTAGTTGAAAATTTGATGTGTCATGCAAAAACAGGCCCCTACACCGCCTGCTCCAGTCCCAGTCATCCAATAACGTTACTGGGTCCACATGCGTATTACGCGGAAAGTTTGACATTCCGAACATACCATGCTATTACAATATAATAAGATATATTTTGGGAGACTTATCATTTTCCTTATATTGGAAACGCTGCTTCGCGTTTTGTAACCCAGAATCAAAGTCACTTCGATGAAAGGTAGTTTAGCAGCTCTCTAAACATTCTTAAGGTAAGGACAGGATGTTAATAATATATTTTTATTAGTTGACCACATGAAATCCCAGCTATGCTGCGCAATTCCAGTTCTGGATATGGATATTGGTATATAATTACTAATGGGAGGAGAATAAAATACATAATAGCATGCTTTATAAGGACGAGGAGTAATTTCAGTATGTTAGTTAATATTACAATATACAAAATTGAATTAACTAATAAATTAGTTATTAGAGTTTGACACAATCCATTTATGAATTAAATGTAAAATCTCCACACTAGGTGAAGTCTTTAGAACAATATGAAAATTCCTAGAATCAAGTAGAACAATTCTCAATCCACCTTATTCTAAAATTGAAGGTTAATACAAATTATTAAAGTTAAAATAATAAAATAAAATAAAGTTTGCTCATCCTTAATACGGTCCTGTCCTCGTTGCACTGAAACTAAATCTAATATTAATATATTTAGGTCGATTGCAGCTTTCTCAATATTCTAAATAAGAATATTTCACTCCAAAGCTAAATTAGACTATTTGAAAGGTGAAAGAAATAATAATTAATTAAGATAAATAAAACACTCGATAGTATTAAAATAAAATTCCTTCCAAAATAAAGCCACATCTTATCAACGAAATAACCGCTCGCATCGTTGTTAAGATATTGACTGTCCAGAGAAAAACATTCCAAATCCTCACATCTCTATTCTGGATACCTACATCATGATAAAAAATATATCTATTATGCATCTCACTCACACACTTACCCAAATGCATACATCAATATATTCTCTCCTTTCCTTCCAAATGGTACTGAAAGAAACATCTTTCAAGTGTCTACCATCACATCTACTTACTACATAACTAACTCTCTGTCCAATTATACACATCTACTTACTACTTATAATAATTCTCCAAAAATTGAGGCTTTCACACGATACTGAAATACCTATAACATAATGCGTTCTGTAATAACAAAATTTCATATTTTTTATAACCACAGATATCAAATTCTAATGAGGGACATAAGCTTTTTTCTCTAAATATGAAGAATTATGTCTCATCTATAAATTTAACACTCAATCTATATTCAACGATGATACCAACTTGACATATTAAAAATTTGAAAATATTATTCATGGTAGGTACTAGGTAGGTACTAAAATTTCTATTGGATGAAGCAAAGTAGGTAGGTACATACCTAATTAGACACTGAATCCCACATAAATATTTTAGTTCGTACCTACTCCTATGTTTCTAACATTTTTCACTATATCCGTTATGAAGAATTATGTCCCTACAACTGATGCAGGTATATTTATAAACGAAAATAGTCAACAATAATAGGTAATTGGAATATCAAATGTTTCCCAAAATCAGATAAATATAAGCAAGTTATTGAAAACAGAGTAATATTCTAATTTCAAACTTGACATACCTATTATACCTACCTAATTACACAGAAAACAGGTATTATTTATATGGTAGGTAGGTACCTAAATTTTTATTCAGTGATACAAGGTAGGTACTTTCCTAATTAAACGCTAATTATATAGCAATAAATAATTTATTATTCTATACAATACCTTTAAAAAACACAGGTGAATCTCTGAAATAATATCATATTTTGCATTATTCTGGATAATGAAGCACACTTTTTACTCAAGATTATTATCAAACAACACTAAGTAATCGTTTCATTAGGAATTACTTATAATTTAAACAACAATAATATTAAGACAATATAACGACATTCCAACAAAATTTGACGTTTGCAACGTAGAATTGGGTAGAAAAAAAACTAACAGGTACTAAATATTTGTTAACCGAAAGCGTTATTTGTAACAGGTATTTGATATAACAGTAAGGAGTATTTATTAAATATCTGTTTAAAAAAAAGCTAATGAACTTGGATTTAAACGAATTTACCTATATTTGTTTAGTAAAAAGGTATAACTATACGAGTATTAATACTTTTTTAAATTATTTATTAGGTTAGTAAATAACAGGCAAGGCTTGCAGCTACTGCGAAATAACAGTTTTGGGAGTAACAGTTTAAATTAGCTAACGCCCAACACTAATAAATGTCAACGAGAAGTTTTTTTTTAAAATCGCTTTGACAGTGATGAAAATTGTCTTTAGCCAGCAGCGATGAGTGTCATACACGTAGGTTTATTATTATTCAAGGTGTTATATTATGAAACTAAAATACCTACTATGAAAAATATTAATCTTTAAGAATTATACCTAATTTCAGTTTAAGACTACCAAATTACGTACGATTTTAGCGGTTCGATTATGGTGTAAACATAATATGAATATGGCAACACTGATTCCTTTTGTCAGATGCGTCTGTCAACTTCAAACAAATTACGATGTTTTGTTTAGTTTGGCGTTTACATGTAATGTGTTATTATAGGTAGGTAATAATTCTAACACAATTTGGTGTGGAGAATAATTAATGTGCTTACATGAAATGAGTTTATATAGTATTTGATAGTATTATAATAAGACATGGAGTGTTGAGTAGCAAAATCTGTGTTCAGACATAACCTCAAAAAAATTTTATGGTAATTTTTTTTTTAAATACTCATGTTTAAATTCATTGTTATAATTAATACTACTTCTCTTTAGGAAATACAAGGAAGTTACAAGACTTCGTCACTCGGAGCCATTTTTTGGTGTGTTTTTAACTATCTGATACCATTAGTGTAGGCAGTACAATGGTCTTTTTGGGTGTGTGGAATATGACATCCAGAAGTCAACTGCAAGTTTTTAATCTCAGTGTGAGGATACACTTAAAGGTTCATTAAGGTTGAACATTCATGATGATTTAAAATTCCAGGTACGAATCATGAAATTGTAATCTGGCACTGTGAAAATCATGGAGTTCTGGATAATTTTAATGTTCGGATCACAGAATTTGTAGGGAAATTCAAGGTGCGTACAATGTTTCAATATGCATTTACCTACTACATATTTCTCTATGACTGTGTTTATCTTACTTAGTAATTGTTGAAGGTTTTCACTGTGATAACTCGATATCATAGCGTTATAGAGATGCACCCTATGTAACTTAACTTGATTGACGTTTCGACACTCCTACTGGTCTCACCGAAAAACTAAGCAACAATGTTTATCTTAGTTAACTAGGTAATTTATTTAAAATAGATCTGATTAATTCCTGTTTTAGTAACTCGGAAAGCTGTGGAGGGGTATTCCTATGGTGCCAAACCGTTGGACGAGCCGATGTACTGAATTGAAATTTATTATTTGGAAATATAAAAAAAATTGATGGACGTCAATGGCGATAGACGAGACATTCATAGATTGTCAAAGATCCATGAAATTAAAGTTGTTTGGTCGGCTGATGCCAATAATTCTGTAATGATGTTTAATATTATAAGTAATCCTTAAATCACATACAAAATAAGCATGTTTGGTATACCTAAACGTCCTATTATTATATTCATTCAACAGATGGCTAATAAATAAATGGAATATAAATATAAACCTAAACTACATCTTTGCATTACATTACTTTTTAAGAACATAAATACTACCTACATTAAAACCTTTAATAATTTGATATTTATTTTTTTAATAATTTCATGTAGACAAATTAGTAGTACCTACCTATTAAAACATTTTGATTATCTTTGTATGTATTAAGTGTTTATAGGAAAATAAACACATCAATAATTTACATTATTTTATGAATCTTAACTTTCCATACATAATGTTTTGTTAAGTAATATACACAACTGCTTTTTGGAAATACTTGGCTCTGAGTTGTACAACACACTTTTATCCATGAACGTCAAAAAGTACTACTACAGGATGAGAAAAGTGGGTTTGTATGTCATAATTTTATAGTAATTTACCCCCATGAAATCTTTTTCAAGAACATGCAGTACTCATTGCAATTGACATATATATTTCATTACACTTCACCGTTTCTTACGAGTATATTGAACTATTCCAAACACAAGAGTTTGCCGTTGCGAAGCACGGGAAATGTACCCCTAATGCTTATATTACCTATACTTCCATAAGGATGAACTCAAAGGTTGCATACAAGGGGAATGAAACATCAGATAAAGGTTCTCTATCCAAGCCCATGATGTTAGAAGTTAAAGTAGTTGGGCAGTCTGAATGCATGCAGGCTCATGATTGGTATGTGTGAAAGTCACCAAGGGAGGCAAGTATTATGATGAGAGCATCTATAACTCATTACTTTATGATGTGATAGATGGATGAATGTGTTTCGGGTCCCATTGCTGAACTACTCCTTCATCCAAACCCAACATTTGACCGTAGCGAAGCACGGGTTCTTACGCTAGTAAAAAATATTATATTATATGTTTTCACATATCTCTCCAAAGCGGAGTATGCAAATTGGAAAATTCTGTTAAAGATATAGCGAAAAGGAAGCGTTAGAAAAATTATTATGTTACGTACGTCGTGTGAATGAAGAATAATGTATTTGATGGAAATTCACGTCCGTAGTAAATAACGGTAAAATAACTTACGTCCCTAGTGGGGTAGGCAGAGAGAACGGAACGTCACACTGTCTTAATATCCTCACCCACACCTTCGTTTCGTCACATTTATACAATTGATCGTTACGTTGGTCTAGATCTTTTTTTCAGTACACGTCCACCCATAAAGAGTCAATAATATGGTCAATCCAGGTTACATAGGATGGCCAAGATTTCTAACACCAGTAACACCCCCTCTTTAATCTTCTCTTCTTCTTCTTGTTCAGCCATCTCTCCACTGCTGGATATAGGCCTCTTCTAACACTTTCCACGTTTTCCTACTTTAGGCTTTGCTCACCCAGTTCCTTCCTGCGACTGGGACTATATCGTCTACCCATCTCTTTTGGGGTCGTCCCACAGGTCTTCTATTCTCCCATGGTCGCCATCTTAGGATTCTGGGTGCCCATCTCTCGTTCCCCTGTCTCGCAACGTGGCCCGTGGTCTCTTTAATCTACATTCCCTATTTTTTGGTATCCTACCCGACTGACGTCATTCTTTCAATGTGTCCAAACTATCTTAATTTTGTTCATGTTCATTCCTTCCAACCAATACAATCGCTCGTTAAATTTAAGAAATCCTTATCCTAATAAACTAAAATTGTAGTGGGCAATTCAAGAAAATTCGATATGGGTATCCAGAATTCTGCAATGGAACCCCTGGATAAAAAATATAAATGTTGGAAGATCTCCCAAAAGGTGGTCTGAGGACATAGTCCAACAAGCCAGCAGAACCTGCATGCGAAGAGGTAAAACAGAGGCAAGTGGAAGGGGATGGAAGAGGCCTACATCCAGCAGTGGAAAGAGTATGGCAGAAGAAAATGAATCTTTCTTTTCTTTCTTCTTCCTCAGTGTATTTAATTCAAATCTGGACATAGGCCTCCCCTTTGACTTTCCACAGATCCCTATCCTAGGCATGCTGTATCCACTTGCTTCCTGCTATTCGCCTCACATCGTCACACCGTCTTGCCTGAGGTCTTCCTACGGTCGTTTTGCTTGTTCTAGGTCGCCACTCGAGAATCTCTTTGGTCCATCTAGAATCTGAGCATCTGGCAAGAAAAGTAATAAAAAGAAGAAAATTTGTACTAAAAATTTGAATTATAAAATTCATGAATGAAGTATGTATGTAGCAGTAGCCACAATTTTGTAAGCTTACGTATAAATAAAATATAATATTCACAAAGCAGGATCACAGATTCTATGTTCTCTGGTTGGATATTCTAGTTCATGAGTTCAAAACCACTAGCAACGTGCTCCGGGTTGGTGCGGTGTCTGGTTGTCGCCCTAACCACAAAATTAAAACTAACCCCTTTCAGTGGCGACCAACCAAATAACGCTAATACGGAGAGAACCATTTTACGTCATAGGTCCCTAAATTAGAGTATACTAGAAATACATTATTTTTGGTATTAGTCTAAAATTTGAAAGTCAAAAAAATTTATACTCAGAAAGACATCACGACAATATCAAGTATATTGCGTCATTGTGACGCAAAATCCTTACGAAGGCTTAGTACATAGATTACTTTAAAAGGCAAAAGTGTTAATGTAACATTATTTTTCTTCTTCTTTCTCAGCCGTTTTAATTCCAATGCTGGACATAGACCTCCCCTTTGACCTTCCACGGATCCTTAACCTGGGCGTGCTGCATCCACTTGCTTCCTGCGATTTGCCACACATCGTCAGACCTTCTTGCCCTTTTACTTATTCTGGGTTCCCACTCAAAAACTTTTTGGTCCATCTAGAATCTGAGCATCTAGCAACGTGTCCTTCCCAACTCCATTTGAAAAGGCAGCTGCTTGTTTTACCACGTTCGGTTTCCATTAATTTGTCCGTCTATCTCTCAACGAAATACCTAGAATTCTCCTCAGAATATTCTTTTAATATTTTTACCAAGTACGTACCTAAACATATACATTAGGTTTAATGCTTGAATTTAATACTTATTCAGGGTATTATTCTTCCCTTCTCATCTGTTCCTACGCTCATCTGTAACTACCTACCTTATTTTAATTAAACAATGTTCTCTAGACGTTGACATTCAATCTCTCCAAAACAAATATAATGAAAAATTCAACATTCCGTTCTTTCGTACTTCCTCTCGAATTTAGAAGATTAAGATGTTAGAGGAAATAATAAGTGAAATTACTTTGTAGCGAAATTGTGGTACCATTTTTGGGTATAATGGAAAAATATATTTTGTTGATAATGTTGACAGGGAAAAAATTGCCTTAATGTATAAAAAATCGTAGGAACAAACGTAAAATGTCGTGTATCCTTAATGGATGTTGATGGTTGCTATCGGCCTCGGTCAAAATGAGAGGAAGATTTGACCGAAGCCGATGGTGAACTATCTTGTGTCTGTGATAGATATGAATGGTTGCTATCGAATTGAGTAAAAATTCGGTCAAAATGAGAAGCCGATGGTGTAAAATTTTACGAAAAAACCGTGTTTTTTCTTGTATTAAAAAATGAATCCGGGTTTATCAAAATAAACCCAAATACACCTTTGTACACTTCACAGTAAGCTTGAAAAGCTTGTGTTTCTGTGATAGATGATAATGGTTATTATTGACTTCGGTCAAAATTGAGACAAAGGTGTAATATTAATGTGGAATACATTGTAGGTATTTGTGATAGATGTCAATGGTTATTGTCGGCTTCGGTCAAAATTGGGATGAAGGTTTGACCGAAGCCGAAGGTGTAATATTAATGTGAAATATCTTGTAACTCTGCTATATCACTAGCGAACGGATGGACGAGTGGACTTTTTACTAAATCATTTATAATACAGTTTGCTGTAGAGAATATATAGCCAAATAATGCAAAACGCCGATTTCCTGTTCAATTACTTCAAAAATCATTCGGCTTAGGCTGAAAGTTTGAAAAGGTCTAAATTCTAGTTCTATTTCTGCTGATCAAAAAACGTTTCAAAGAGTTTTCTCAAAAGAACTCTGGACAGAATTCAGCACGTAATTATCGTGTTACGAAATTCTGAGGATGGATTTACAAAGGACGTTTACACAATTAGATTTTCTGACAAACACAAACATTTGGTATGGTCTGACAGTTAAATAAAAGAACTTTTTATCTAGTTAATTAAAAAAACGTATACTTACTTTGTTTTGTTTAAGAACTTTTCTACACCCCAATTTTCTTTTAATCCTGATTTTAAAATAAAGTTTCTTAAATTTTTTCTTCCCAGTTCACTTTTCATAGTCCATCCATGGGAAAATGTGTATAATGCCGAGTCAATTTAGGAAATATTTATATAAACTTAATAAATAATTATTTTTGTCGACCAAGCTGGCACACACATAAAACTCCAGTTCTCTCACTCTCTCCAGAATAGAATAAATTCTATTTAAACTGAAGAACTTATTTATTTTGGCAAGTAAACAGGAGATGCACTTAGCATTATACAATTGAATACATCTAAGATTTAGGAAATTTATTTATGTATTCATTAATTTACGGCTAAAGTCTTTAATTTTTTTATTTGTACGCAGTTTCAATCTCAATATCCATTCATTCATTAAATAAATAATAAAAATACAAAAGACTTCACTATTTACAACACAACAAATCAAATTTCAATAAAATATTTGGTCAATAATAATAATTAATGTTCCATAAATATATCAAAATAACAATAATAAATAATCCAAACCTTCTATGCTCAGCAAATTATGCAATAATAACATATTTTTATTATCCAACAATATACATATGAAATACATTATTACTTTAGGAAATGTGTACGTGTAATAAAGTATACTAAAATAATAAATATAAAACAAAAAGGTTTCGTTTGAGCGTTAGTTAAAGTATAATATCTACATTTTCTAGGAACTCTATTATAACAAAATATACCTAGAAGCGTTGTCAAAAGGCAAGCGATTACCCATATATAGTAACAAATTGATATACAGAATATAATATAGTCCTAGGGGACTCCCCCAGCTTATTGACTATGAATATTGAATATCGCTACTACCTATATCCAGTATCTACCATCAATGAAATATTGAATATATGTTTCTATGGAGACATATTCCCTAAATTCGCATTCAGTCAACTGACATTCAACACATTGTATGAGTTCGAGAATAATGCTGTATCTCAATAATTTTAACCGATATTACTTCGTGTTAAAATTAAACTTATTTCTTCTAACATATTTGTCACATTTTTATATCTTAAGCTATGTGTACTTTCCGGGCTTGGAGACCATAGTCTAAAGGTCACTTGGGGACCTTTAGATCACAGCCTGCAAGCCCGGAAAGTACACATTAGATATGATGACCGGGCCGTGAAAGCCTCCGCCAATACCTGATATAGGTATTTTTATTAGAGAGTTAGGTGTCGCCGCATATTGGAGTGGCAGGGTGACCCACCCGGACACGTAAAGTAAGTAAGTAAGTTGGTGAATGTAAAACGGATGTTGTGACTAAAATGAAAGTGAACAAGTTGAGACGGTTGAGACAAGTAGATAGAATGAATGGTGAGATATAACAAAGAAAGTATACCTGGGAGGAAGGAGATGTGTAAGCAAGGCCCGCAAAGAATGGTCGACCGTAAACAGGATCCGTATTGGTCATGGTAGGTGTGGGTACTTGTCTCACAAGTGGGGCAAGAGGGATCACTCCTTGTGTGAATTTGGCCAGATCAAAACTGTAGAACACGTAGTGGAGAGGTGCCTGACAAGAAGTTTGCAGGGGTTCTTGATGAAATCAACCACAAGGTGACACCAAGGGCAAAAGCATATGTACTTACAGAACATTGACGCGGGGCTATGACTCCTAAATAACTTTACAGCGGTCGTAGGCAATTAGGAATACGAAAGTAGAAGATTTATGCAATACAGTAATGATAGGGGAGAAGAAAGTAGAGAAAGAAGGAGTGAGGTTAATTAATGGGAAAAAAGAAAGTAGATAAGAATTGGTTGGAACGACTGAAGCACTGTTTTCACGGAGTTTAGTGTTTATGTTTGTGTTAACTGGAAACATTCACCTATCAAAAAATATCAAAGAATCAGGGCCGGATATATGGGACCTAAGATACAAGAATTGTGCCTTAAATATCAGTATTTAGAAATCTAAAATTATTGTAGAATGAAAATGATAATTGGTTGAAGCTAAACCATTATTCGCTCTTTCGGTCTGCCGTTTGATATCAATGATATACCTACCTGCTATGATACGGATAGAATAATATTATTATTAATTAGTACATAGATAATATAACACAGACTCTCAATCTATGATAACATTAATTTTGTCACGTTGTAGAAACCATCAATCACTCTTTAGATTAACCAAAATTAATTTCAATTATGCTGTCAACCGATGAATGTGCTCAGGAGCGTATGTCAGTCCAAAAGCACTGATCGAAACTGAAATAAGCCTAGAGGCGTAATCGTTTATACGTTCAAATCAGCATGAGATGAATTCAAATAAGTTTATTAAATTTTACAATACTCTATAATATGTACACGTATTGAACATATAATAATATTTATATCTATCTATCTATCTATAGGGTATACCCTCACGCCACGTCCCTTGCAGGGTAAGCAGAGACGACAGAGCGCCAGACACCCCTATCCTTACACACACTCCTAGCTTCCGTCACATTCATGCAATCTGTCATACACGCTCTCCGATTCTATTTACTCAAAACGTGTCTATCCTTGAGGATCTGGTCGACTAGATCGGACCAGGCCAGTCTCGGGCGGCCGCGTTTCCTCACACCACTTCGTTCGCTCAAATATATCTTTATTTTCATCATCTCATCCTTTATTCTCGCAACATGCCCAAAGTTTATTCACTGTCATTCTAGTTACAAAAACATTGTTGCAGTCTCTCATTTCCCTTACATTACAGTATTTACGTTTTCCAAACTACCCTTCAATGTGAGGAGACCTCGTGTATTGGAGGGGAGTTTCGGAGCTATCTTCAATTCAAATACACAACATTAACACAAAGAAAAAACCTGTACCTAACTGAAAAAAAACAACAATGGTAATAAATCAGATTCATGCAATCATCTCTCATTCAATTCAAATCTCTCTCTGTGTCATTCATAGATCACCTTTCTTATCTCTACTCCTTCAATTTTCATGTAAACGTACCATTTTTTATTACAGTTAGCAAAGTGCATCCTACGGGGATATATTTAATAAGAAATAAAACATTTTGAAAATACAGTGCCTAAAATATTACGTAAAACTTTGCTAATTTCACATTCAATTGGTTCCAAAGGAGTCAGTAGATTATTAATTAGGATTACTTACATTAATTGCGAAATTTTAATTATATTCTGATTGAGTTACATCAAATTGTTCTTGATTACGAATAAACTTTTTCTTGATTAACTTTCGAAAGTTTTACTTCAAAATTTGTTATATCTACTAACCATGTCCTTGACAATAAAACGTGATAATCTTAATTTATAAAAAAAGGTGGACTACTGGACTGCCGTCCTAAGAGAGAACACAGTAAGTCGTGATTTTTGCAAAATTGAGTTATGTATGCAGAAATGATCCTTAGTACAAGACGCATCGTTCTGTCTAAGTCTCATTTCGATATTCGAACTCTATCCACTCTTTTTTGTCATTTAAAAAAAGTCAATTGCAGTAAGTCCGTCAAAGGGGGGGCCCATACTACTGTAAAACACAGTAAGATAGAGAGATACTGTGGTGTGCCATAGGATTGGAGCACTCCTATTATACAACGCCGTATGTGGGCACAGTATGTCGCCTTTACTGTACTTTTTAGTAGGAATGTATAGCGAATGGAATACATATTACTACAAGAGAAGACAGTATCGGATTTTGTATTGTATTTTGGTCTAGTAAATTATAACTTATATTACTTACTGAATGTAGCTGAAGGATTTGTGCAATCGTGTTGGTATTGTTATTAGAAATATTAAATATATTTAATAAATACATAACAATAAATTTTGGAAATATGCAACCAGTTAAATATATTTATAGCAATTAGCTATCTCAACAGATATACAGCAAAGGATGGACCTTCCATCAGGCTTATGACTGATCGTCGGCTGACTTAAAGTGATCACTTTACACTTATGTAACATTTACCAATTCTTATAATAATATTCCTAAATAATTCCAATGACTACCTGTTATATTCAACTACGACATGTAGAAAATTCCGACGTTCTCTCGAAGCATAAATTAAGATTTTCTAAAATTATATTTAAAGCTCTTTTTGAATTAAGGATGAAATAAATCCCTATCCATCATATATCTTTTTTCACTAATTCTTTCACTGTACGGGCTGCGCGATTGTGGAATGACCTTCCATTATCCATCAGACTCGCACCAACTATTTCCACTTTCAAGAGTAGACTGAACCAGCATTACCTTTCTATTTCAAATCCCACAACCCGTCCCTCCTGAACCCAGCATCTCCCATCCCATATACCATTTATGTATATATTTACATATGTATAATATGTTTATCTATGTATGTATGTACGAGTATGTTTTTATTAAATTATTGTTATGTAAAGGTACCCTTTTAGTACTAAATTTATAATTAGTTATGTCTCACTTTGGTTTATGTCATGGGTTGGCTGGCAGAAATTGCCATTTGGCAATAAGCCCGCCCTTTGTATGTTTCTGTACAATAAAGATTATTTTATTTTATTTTAAATACCTTCGTTACGATCATACAATTCGTAATTAAAAATGAACGAATTTTTTACTCAGCAAGTCAATGTGGTCCAGTTATATTGCTCAAATGGTCTCTTTGTTTATATCCTGTCTTTAACGACCTTGTCTTCCTTACAATCTGTCAAAACCATTTTGGTAATAATACATCCAAATGTTTTAAATGTTGTGCAATCCATTGGAACAAACCAAATTCAGTAGGTAGCCGTATTATTAATATTTTTAGTCTGCATTATGAAGATGTCATAAATTATATAGGTACTATTGTTTATTAGAATGGTTTTTAATTTTGTCAGGCCGTCGGCTGTAAATAATGAAATAAATAAACAAAAAATGTTATTTTAAAATATTCTTAATTTAAACACTTTTACAATGAGTTACCATAAATAATAGTAAAGAACCTATAATAAAATAGGCCATAAAATTGTAAAGATTATTTTTATTACGATATTGGTTTACTTGTTTCATATCTTTTGTTGTTAAATACACACTAACTTTTATGTACTCGAATCGAATTAGGCAATTTTCATTGTTCCTTTTTATGGTCCTGAGAAAGTGTCAATGTTTCTACAAACAATACAATTTTTTTCCATTGTTGCTAAAAAGATCTTAACAGAAATAGGTGTATTCTTTTGGTTATTATATGAAAAGTTTACCTTGCAATTGATAATTTAAGAGTATGCATACCGACATTTCAAAAATTTCAACTTGATGTAACAACAAATGAGAACTTCTATCTCGACAACCGTTACTAAATATGATTTGGAACAAAATAGGGTTGATGCATTGAACCTTCATCTAGAGAATAACTGTAAAAGATTTTTTATATCTTGTATAGATTTCTCAATTTTTTTTTTAAAAACAACTTTGACCTTTTTTCCGAAAGACGGAAACTCGTTTCCCGAAAGTCGCGGAGTAAAATTTTTTTTTTGTACTGATAATATGCATAAAAATATAGGGAATAATCTTAAAAGTTTTTTGATAGACGCAAAATTAACCCCGAAAAATTGAAAAAACGCTATTTTTACCATTTTATCATACGACTGTTCACGCGATTTTGAACCCTAATGCCGTGGGAAATGACTGTGACGTCATTCCTGGTGCCAAGCCCTTAAGTCGAACCGTTCAAGCTTACCCAGTAGTACCTTTTTCAGAATTCATTGACGTAATAAATAATTGTGAATTGTAGTACTGTTTTTAAAGTTAAAAATAAAATAAATTCCTTATTCTTTTTTATCACCGCTCTTTTTTTATAAAACTATAAACCAATATTGTACATCACCACAGTTTATCCCAGTAAAGGTGTAACCAGCAAATGCTGAGTCTATGAAAATGTACAATATTCACAATATTTAACTACTTACTGCACTTCTTTGTTGTTTCAAACCATTTAAACCCACGTCTGTCCTAGTGAACAGTGCAGTATCGCATTCATACTACAATAGAGTACAGTAAGGCATAGCGATACTGTGTTGTATTGTAGTATCTCTTCATTTCGCCCCGCTGCTATACTAAGATAGAACACAGTTCTCGTTATTTTTTATAGTACATGTAAAAAATATTATTTTTTTAAAATAAGAATGTTTACGGATCATCATTTCCTATCATTCAAAGAAATAAACATTCGAATCGGGCCAGTACTTTTTGCACAGGAGATGAAAATATAAGTAAAACTTTTATCGCGTTTATCTCAAAACATGGGTTACCCGACTTACTGTGTTTTTCGTTAGGACGGCAGTGGACATAACCAGTTATATTTTTATGTTTATTTTCTTATGTTGGCAGACTGTGAAACACACATCGTGTCCGAGTGTGCCCTCAGGGTATATTGGGGTGAAACACCAGACTTTATGTGTCTAAATGAAGCGGCGACGATATACCAAAGGACACTCGATTTCAGAGACTCTGACAAACAATTTTTATTGTGCAATATACTCGTACATGTTGTGTCTGTCTGATTATTATGTATTGTTATTATATTGATGTGATGTACTTTGTACGACTATACGATAAATAATATGCAACGTAAGTCATAAAATATATTATGGTTCGCGCAGTTAGTTGGTGTGCGGACTTCTAATTAAGAGATGTCAGGTTCGAATCTCGGCGGTGATGATATATTCTACACTTCACAATCCAAAATTTTCCGCTTACTCTGAATTGTGCAGCTGCTGTGCAAGGTAAGAACGTTTAAAAAAACTGAAAAAGAGTGTTTTGGCAAAAACCTCTGCCTCTGCGTAAAATAAATATATTTAATATATTATACGCAATGAAGGTAGCAGGAAAGAATGTGGATTTGTAAATTCAAACCCAGATCCTTAAGAAAAGACTCTCAACAAAGTTGAGCCATTTTTCTAAGTAAACTTATAAAATGTATAAAAATATAGAACAGGAAATAATAAAGTATGATTCAGTAATATTAATTTTCATGAAGACTACTCGAGTTGTTTGAAAACATTCAAGAGTTTGTTTCGTAAGATGAAATTAAATATACTTTATATATTATTATTTATTAAAAAAACTTTAGAGAGGTCCTTCAGTTCTCGTTGTTTAATTCAGATGTGAATAGGATTCCATACTGATGACCCTTATAATATATTAGAGATTTTCCTAAAAAATATCGAAATAGACACTCAAAACTTTGTAGGTTTTGTAGAAAATAAAAAAAATACTAGGACCTTTTCAACAATCTCAACTATAGAAATATAGGTATGAATACTACCTTCAGATACATAGAAAAAAAATTGAAATTGCAAGACGCCAAAAACGCGCTAAGTATTTCATAGTCATGCGATTCAAACTCTGTAGATGGTTTTTGATTACATGCTACACCGCTAGCCTCTTGAAGAGACTGCTGGACTACCCAATCAATAAATATGCTTCTTGCTTCTATCACATTCATGCATTTTGTCATACTCTCTAGAGTCTTTTTCTGATTCTGAACTATGCACTTTTTCAAGTGCTGGAGAACAGTAAAATAATTTTTGATAGCAGGGCAAATAAAAAGTGATACTCAGCAACAAGGAAAACGGCGCAAAACAAATTGTCGATCAAACCATTATCATTATCGCGAAATAAAGTTTTTTCATTTGGTATAAGCTCTACGCTTTTCTCGTTGTGTGAGTTGTGATATACATATGTATAACTACATATACTATTGTTTTATAGCGAAATGCTTTACTACTGAAGCTATCATATTATCGATCAAAATGTATATTATGGCAACATCCAGGCCAATGTTTTCAAACGAACGAAAATCCCACCGCCGGGTTCAAAATAAAACCATTTCCGTCGCATCACGTCGCACTCATAGAGACGCCAGCTGGGTAGAAAAATACTATGCGGAAATTGAGCTTTTTTTTGTTTTATTTCACACCTAAAGCTTAAAAACGTTTAAACGATTTTATAGATAACATCACGGAGGCTCGTCCCGAATCATGGGAGGAATTTATGGGAAAAAAGCATAACTTTAATTTATTATAATATCGTATGGCGCTAAGAAGGGAGAGTCAGAGTTTGAGATCGTGGGCGCCCAGGTATTGAAGAGCCTCAGGAGACAGATTCTGTAAATCTGTATGTACTATTACTGTTGAGTGTTTTGACTGAACATTCTGGGTGGAAGTTGTTTTTTATTATAATTATACATGGTCATCGAAAAATAATGCCCTCGTTTAAAAAAGTTTTAACATTTACGTTAAATTAATGATTCTTTCACTGTGCGGTAACTGATAAGTGTAAGTTTTGTTTTATGTACGAAACAATGCGTTAGCACTTGCCTAGACTGACTGCGCAATCGACAAAGCCAACTGACGCTCATCATCTACCGTCTTCCAACATAATGGTGAGAGTGCATACAAGGTATGTGATACTAGTTCTTCTTCTTCTTCAGCCCTCCTATCCCCACTGCCGAATATAGGCCTCTTCCATCCCAAGGGTATTTGTCTCTGTTTTTTGCAGTAAACACACACAGAATTTTGCATAAAAGAATTTCAAAATATCATTATGTTTTTACTGCAAGCATACTAGCAGATAAAAAAATAAATCATATATTTTCCATTGAGTCACTCACGGACACACGTGTATCGATAATTATAAAATACTCCCAATAAAAGAATAATAACAATAGTCGCAATTTTTTTGGTTTTAAGAGAAATGGTCAAAAAGTGGATTTTCATCGCGATGACAACATAATGATTTTATATAAAAACGTGAAACATTTTTACTAGGTCTCCTTCTATGATTTATTCTATAATTATATTTATGTATATGCAATGTATAACTTTTTTCTATTTATTACAGTTTTCTGCCATCAATTTTTAGATATTTCATATGGAGGCCGATAAAAATGCACTTCAAATATGTATTGAATTACTCCATATTGAAAAATATGGTTAAGAGTGTGCAATTGTGCATACCGACATTTCAAAAATTTCTAAAAACGGGAGACCTTCTATCTCGACAACCATTACTAAATATGCTTTGGAACAAAATAGGGTAGATGCATTGAACCTTTATCTAGGGAATGAAAGAAAATATTTTTTATATCTTGTATAAATTTCTTGTGCTCGGTGATGCGGACTACGGAGAATAGAGAGGACTGGAGGCGTCTTGTTTTGTCCGTAGGTAGCTCTACAAATCACGACCCTCAGCAATGAGGAAACGATGAAAGAAGAAGAAGAAGAATAGATTTCTCAAAATTTTTTTTTTAATAACACCTCTGATCTTTTTTCCGATACACTAAATATGCTTTGGAACAAAATAGGGTAGGATAAATTTCTCAAATTTTTTTTTTAAAAACACCTCTGATCTTTTTTCCGAAAGACGGAGGAAAGTCGCGGAGTAATTTTTTTTTTTTGTACTGATAATATGCATTTTTGATAGACGAAAAATTAATCCCAAAAAATGGAAAAAACGCTATTTTTACCATTTTATCATACGATGGTTCACGTGATTTTGAACCTTAAAGCTGTGGGAAATGTCTGTGACGTCATTCTTGGTGCCAAGCTCTTAATATGAGCAAGCACTTCATAGATGTATTGAATTGCTCCATATTGAAAAATATGGTTAATAATAAAATTCATTCGATCAATTGGTTCTATTGTTTATTAAATTCCAACTCGTCAAGCCGTGAAAGCGCATTTATGTGAAGGTTTTATTATTTTTGTTAATAAATTTATGAAATTTATCGCCCACTTCCCTTTAAACATGATGAATGAAAAAAATATCATAAAATATGGGTTTTTCCCCTTACAGCTAGGACCCCGGCTTTGACGTCACGGTCGTTTCCACGGTTCAAAATCGCATGAAAAATTCTAAAAATAGCGATTTTTTACTTTTTGGTGTTAATTTCTCTTCACCTTAAAAACTTTTACTGTCATTTACTAGATTTTAATGCATTTTAATAATATAATACGAAAAAAATATTCCTGGCTTTCGGGAAACGAGTTTCTGTCTTTCGGAAAAAAAATCAGAGGTGTTTTTCACATTGTTTTTGAGAAATCTACACAAGATATAATAAATCTTTTACGGTCATTTACTTATCTAGCCAATTTAAATGTCTTCTTTTCTGTAGCCTTTCAGATCCATTGTTGGACATAGGCCTCCCCTTTGGTCCTCCTAAACTCCCTAGCACCATCAGACCACCCTGCCTGGGGTCTACCGACGCTTCTACGTCATGTTCTTGATCGCCATTTCATTATCTTTTTTGTCCATGGGAGTCTTGCTATCTGGCAACATGTCCAGCCCAGCTCCATTTAAGGCTAGCGACCCTTTCCGCCACGATACGTTGGTTCCCTCTCTCTATCTACGAATATTTGGTACCCTGTCCCTTAAAGAAATGCCCAGCATCTTTCTCTTCATATTTGGGCCCTGGGCCCACCTCTTAATAATATTTTGCTAGAAGTGAGGGTAAAGAGGTCGCTATTAATGCGCCTGAGCTACCCAGGGATGTGGAGGGCCTTAAGCCCGCGGGATTTTCCTTCTTCATATTTCACTGGGACAAAACGTGTCACAAAGTTGCTAGTTTATTTAAGCAAGCAAAGCCCATATAGATTTTTCTAGAATAACAACAATTATCTCCACCTGAATTGTACGAGTATATAGGTAAAAAGCTTTGCTGGAAAAATTATGTTAGTTTTTAATTTCCTCAGATGCGGTAAATTATTTTCTGCGCCAGAGAAAAAAGGCAATTGGCAAATACGATGAAGTTATATTTTATCTATTTATCAATCATTCTAACAATAAAAACTATTATGATACTGTATACCTATATATCGTGTGGCGTTGGAGAGACCAGAGTCAGAGATTAAGTTCGTGAGAGCTCAGGTATTGGATTGCCTCAGGAGAAAAATCATGGACGTCTTCCATTGTGCCGCTGAACCTAGTGAACTGAAATTCTTGGATGATGTAAATAAGGGATACGGAAGGTGTGACCTTCTCCTCATCCCAACTGCCTTTGTGGTGGGGTGGAGTCCGTTAACCACATCGTCCAGTACTGTTATTATATAATGTAAATAAATAAATAACTGTATAATTCTATAGGAAATAGGTGCAAGAACGAACGGACTGCAAAATTTCGAACAATCAATTTTAATAAAAACCGAATTTTGCCTTTTATCAAGATGGATTGCTCGAACAAAAGGTCATCAAAATTTAATAAAAAGTCTGAAGAAACATATTATTATTACATAAAGGATTCAATAGGGTAATATAAAATACTAGCTGTTGCCCGGGGCTTTGCTCGCGCGTAAATTTTCGTTGCTAAGCAGAGCGGCCATTGCCTTATTTGATATATGATTCGCTTCATACCTCCGTTGCATTGATTACAACTTTTCGTACCACCCTGTACTGGTGTTAGAAGCAAGAACCACATATAAGCATATATTGTGGTCTACCTAACTGAGCATGAGCTCGTATCAAGTGAAAAATGGTAAACTAAATATTTAGATTGATATCCTCAAAAAATGACTTTAGATTTCGCGACAAGTATTCGAAGATTTACACCCTCATGATCAGGCATTTTTTTTTCTAGTTTTTCATTTTTTCTTTAAAAATGGACTTTCACCAAATACCGATGGTCAAAAACATCGAGAAGACCAAAAAAATGTTTTTCTGTTTACTTACGCAGCGATGGATGGATATTTTTGACATTTATGCTCACACAACAAATAGACACACAGCGTAACGATGGCTATATACTCTACTTTTTAACATTCACACTAACACGACAAATACACTCTCTCAAACACACATACGCACAAGCGCAATATATATTTGAGAAATTTGCCGAAAATCCATTGAAATACATATTAAAATAAAATTGAAATAAAAAGTATACCGTTACGCTGCCTACAAAAAACCATAGAAATATTCCTGGTAATAAATTTTGGAAAATATTTTCTTTGACCCTTTCGGAAAATCATCCTTTATCAGATTTAATACTCTGATAAAAAATATCGCATATTATTATTCAAATAGATTTTGATAATACATTTTTCTCACTTGGATAGGAACATCTAAGTTTGGAGTTATCGCATATTGAATAAATATGTAAGTGCCTACATCTGAATCGATATTCTTCTGATACCTACTCGTAATCTTTCGAAATCGTAAGTACCTACTACTTGATTTTTTACGCCTTAATTTTAAGTTTGATGCAACCACTATTAGACTTCTTCTTCATCATCAGCCTATCCCCGTCCACTCCTGGACAAAGGCCTCCTCCATCTGCCTCCATGTTGTCCTGTCCTGTGCAGACTGCATCCAGGTTGCACCGAAATGTAGGACCCGGACCTAGTTCGATTGCATAAAAG
Source organism: Ceraclea dissimilis (assembly GCA_963576895.1). NCBI lineage: Eukaryota > Metazoa > Arthropoda > Insecta > Trichoptera > Leptoceridae > Ceraclea > Ceraclea dissimilis. The sequence goes on from OY756374.1 coordinate 1,073,228, forward strand.
TTGAGACAAAGCTACTAGGTTTTATTTTGAGATCAACGAAACAATTTAAAAATCAAGATTCATCTCTTATTCTTTATTATAGGTAGTTTGGTAAGAAGCAAGTTGGAGTACTGTTCAACCATAGAATTATCGCCACAACACTCACGATGACAGCTGAGTAGACTGTCATCGTTTAGTGATGATATGATATGACCACTCTTAGAAAAATTTGTCATTCTGAATTTGACCCGCCATCGCTGCTGGGCCGTATCATGTTGCGTTTACCGTCACGGACTCGGTCGTGCCATTTGCTCTTCATGGACAAACCCAATACAATTTCTGGCCAAAGAAATCCCCTATATAGGATGACCGACACATACAACAGTATCTTCTCTAACCACATAGATGTGCTCACTATTACATCTCAGCGGCTCAAGAAACAGGTGCTGCAATGCTTACAGTCCGGGTATACCCTTCTTGACTTCCCACTCACTTCTAAAAACCTTTCCTTCCCTCCTCATTTCATTATGTATGTTTAATTTAAGGTGAAATATATAAGATTTTTCAATTATCTATGTGTGTGTACATGCAAGTGTGGAATGGATTACTTCTATGTTTGTGTAAGTTTATCTGAAATCTATATATGTATCTGTTATATGTATGTATGCCTAAACTAAATCTACACTCTTATAAAGAGGATAGTCATTTGTTTTTCTATGCAAGCCGTTGTACGTTCAGCCAAGCATCCAATTATATCATGTTATACCTCTTTAGAATCTTTAAAATCTCACGGGTGACATAGGCTATAAATATTTCCAATATATTAATCGACAACTTCAGAAAAAGTCTTTAAATGGCATCCTTTTCAAACGAAATTCTATAATGAAGGGGAACCTGTACAATGTATCGCCATCCCTATTACTCATGTTTGTCCCTTTCTCTCTGTAATTGTCATAATCTTACAAAAAACGTAAAAAAACATTCATTATATCTGTTCAGAATAAATCATTGTCAGACCTCATACTTTGTGAAAGTTTGCTATAAAACTATTAGATTAACTTAGATGACGCACACTTTCCAATATTCTGAAATAAGGAGAAATATTCATTTTCAATAATAATGTTTTGTAATATATAATCTAAGGTTTTGTATGTTTCACACAGATTTAGGCGTAGCAAGGCACGTTGGGTCAGCTAGTAAATAAATAAATTAATGACATGGATAATACCAGTATTATGTAATGGAATTGCTTTTTTATTTAAATACGATTACATACTTATTATATTTTCGACCTGGTGACAAACAATGCAGGAAATATATATAAAAAAAACATTAAAGGTGCTTACCTACTTGTAAGTTTGACGTAGTCGAGTTGTTTGTAATTAAATTATATAATCATTAAATTAACACGAAGAAGCTCTAGAAAGCATCCAACTACTGTTACTTTGTGAAGCTCAGCGATATTGGATTTCATAAAGAAAAGCGAAGTCTTTGAACGATGGACTAATAATTATTTTATAGATTACGTAATACTTCTAACGACCGTTATTACATCATTGTATCCGAGTAACTTGAGAACTTACAGATTTAAAGGAGAAAAATATATTGAATTAATATAAGGTAATTATTGCCCCCAGCATCCCACGTAAAAAGTTGTATTTTAAAAAGTAATAAGTTCCCATATACCATTTATGTATACGACTATATTTATACATGTATAATATATCTATATATGTATGTTGTTGGGTTGACTGTAAGATATTGGTTTTGCAATAAGTCCGCCTTTTGGCACACTATAATTGTCTTGTTTTTGTAACTATGTATATTTTCTCTGGCCAATAAAGATTTATTTATTTATTTATGTAGGTATTCAATTATTGATAAGTCAAGGTACCCTTTTGGTACTAGATTTAAAATTATTAGTTTTGTCTCATTGTGGTCAGCAAAGGATCTTCTTTCCATCAGGCTTATGACTGATCGTCGGCTGGTTTAACGCGATCACTTTACACTTTTAAGCAACATTCACCGATACTAGTAGGTACACTTTACGCAAATAAAAATGACAAGTGAGCGGGAGAAATCTGTTCAGTTCAAAGTTCAAAACCACTCAGTAACATAATTATTATAGGTACAGTTTAGCGACAAAATATAGTATACCAACTATTATTTATTTTATATTATTTTTCCAATAAAAGCCCTAGAAGCCATCTGTCTAAGGCAAGTCCTTCAGTCGGACACATTGCCAGAAGATATGACAAAAGCCTTGAAAAACTAATGGTCGTGGGGGGAGTAGAAGGCAGAAGAGGTAAAGGAATATCCCCACTAGATGGACTGACTAGATCAAGGCTGCCACAGGTACATCAGGTGTTGGAGCAATGCGTGCGGCGGTGTGTCGGGACAGGTGGAGGACAACAATCCAAAACGTGATGCGGACAAGGAGAGAAGATGGTCACGACTCTCAGCAATGAGGACATCGACGCAGAAGAGGAAGATTTGTTCCTGGGACCTGGGATAAAAATGGCCATAATAAGACTCTCCCGGAGCAAAATTTGATAAATTATCAAGATATTTTGCCTGAGTGATAAGACAACTATACACTTTCATTTTCCTCTAGTCTCGTCAGTGTAGGCTCTTGGACCTGTTTTGCCCATTGTTTTTTTTGTCACATTCAAATTTTTTGATACAAATAAAACACAATAGTCTCAGATTTGAAAAACACACCGTCTTTCATGCAATAATATAAAGAAAAAATATTAAAATATCATGTTATGGTGGTATAAATCACACGAGTAGAAAAAATCCACGGAAAATGAAAGCGATAAATCACAGTTTAATGGTATTCCATGAACTTACTTCAGACAGCTTTTTGACACCTATGAAATTTGTGCGGGTGTATTTTATGGTTTTCAAACGTAAACGTCTTAGTGTTATTTTAGTTGAATTGCTCATAACTGTATTCACAATAAAACATATTATTGTAGGCATATCATTACAATGAAATACGATAACTATTACTTTCGACGTACTAACGCTAAGGTCATTACATTAAGGGTAAACCCACCTCCACCCCTGTATGTTTCAGGAGTTTTAGCTCCTATATCATCCAGTCTTTTAAGCAAAAACATTTTTTTCAAAGGAGGGCTCAAGGTTCGACGGAAGGTCTCCCCTCAACAAACCCCTCCCGAAACTACTCTGAACAACCTTAATGTTCCTTGGAGGAGACTTTCACTGCAAGGATCTACACACTACTACATTTTTTTTTCTTAGAAACTATCATCTTACAATTAGGTACGTATTATTACGTACTAAATCTTAATCTAGAGGAAAACATTTTACAATTCAGACAGCACATACACGGAATACAGAAAAACAAAATAAGGTGTCTTACCAATAGAAATCCATATTTACCTGTTGTCCCCCGTCCACGCGTGAAGGAAACCACAGCCTGATAATAAACAGAAAAAGAGAGATAAAAAGAAAACAAATAAAGGAAATGTCAGGTCATAGGCATAGGCGGTCAGGGGCATAGCTACCGCCGTATCAGCCGTATCAATGATACGGGGCCCCCGAGCTAAAGTACCCCCCGGGCCCCGAACGTGTATCAGCAAAAATTTGTAAAAGGTTATTCAAAATCTCACTTAAACTCTTAGGCCGCACTTCCCGGGAAAAAATCATATCTTATCACACAAAATCATATAAGGATTTATTTTCATACATGATTAATATGATGATACACTTTATTCCATGCCTGCGCAGTAAAGGCCCTGTAAGTGTTAAATGCTGTGGCAAATTGTAATGTTTCACATTTTTACATTCTGAATGCAGTATCGTATACCATGCCTTGAACTGGGCTTAAATAAATGATTGCATGATAAAACATGTCTCCGATGGAATATATCGATTACATTTTGGACTAGATATGTAAATATTATTGAATATTCTTTTAAAACGAGTAAAAATGTTTAGGGGGGTAGGGCCCCCTAAGATATTTTGATAAAGAGCCCCTCTGAGGCTAGCTACGCCACTGGCTAAGGTGTAAGTTTCTAGTGTTTAAAATTTCGTAGATAGTGTTAGATGAGTGAGTTTTATACTTAATGTTCTTTCTGGAGAAATTCGTAGTTCAGTAGATAACTCTTTTTACCTTCTTGTAGTAATTGTTATAAATTGAATCCTTTCCAATACAGGCTTTGGGGATTTTCAGTATAAGAAATTATTTGGTACACTATCCATTATAACTGAAGATTATGAAAAGCAATACCTCTCATGATATCAAAATTTCTAAAATTCTAAAATTAGGAAAATTTGGCTTTCAATAATTGTATACTCTAAAATAATATTGAAAAGGGATTTTTAAGGGCTTGGTACCAAGAATGACGTCACAGTCATTTCCCACGGCATTTTAAGGTTCAAAATCGCATGATAAAATGGTGAAAACAGCGTTTTTTTACATTTTTTGGTGTAAATTTTGCGTTTATAAAAAACTTTAAGTATATTATAAGTACAAAAAAAAATAGTTCGCGACTTTCCGGAAACGAGTTTCAGTCTTTCAGAAAAAAGATCAGAGGTGTTTTTAAATATATATTTTTTTGAGAAATCTATACAAGATAAGATAAAATCTTTTACGGTTATTTCCTATCCTATTATGTTCCAAAGCATACATATTTAGTAACGGTTGTCGAGATAGAAGGTCTCCCTTTTAGAAATTTTTGAAATGTCGGTATGCATACTCTTTAAAGCGACTCTTATTTAAATGGGTGCTTACTTAAATATTAACATCAGAACTAATCCCTAAATAATACCTTTTATTTGTGTTGAATAAGATGAATATAAATATCTTTATACAAATCTGAAACATCTTTTATAAGATTACAAATAATAATTTATTTACATTGATAATACTTGGAATTTCTGCAGGAGAGACGTCACTCAACGTCTGAAGTTATTTTGGATTATATATAAATAGAAAATAAAATTATCATCATTATACTCGTATGTTCATCAGCTAGCTGCTCGTGTAGCGAAAATATTGCATCAAAAGCTCTGTCGAATTCTCAAGAAAATAGTAAATACTAAATCTGATGCGGCCGCTTCACGCTCGGCATCCCTCCACGAGTTTTGTGTGAATTAATAAAAGGACGTACGGACGAGGTGATTGTCTTGAACTGTACACGTAACCGACGGTTAACGCCTTTTTACTCATTCGCGCGGGACTCGTGGAAGGTCGGACAGCATGTGGATGAGGCATGAAATCTCAAAAATGGACGAGTATCATGTTACATTCCCCGCGGCGCTGTGGCCTTGTTTACACTCGGCTAGTAGTTTTGTCGAGTAATAGTGAATTGATAACAATGCCAGATATACATCACTCATCATTCGGGACGTGGTTTCCACACACGTCCCGAAGTTCAGTTAATGGAATCGACCGTTTGCAAAAAAGTTCCGACCAAAACCTCTTTCTGAATTCAAAATCGGGGTGACGCTGAATTCAGAGAGAGGTTTTGATCGGAATTTTTTTGCAAACGGTCGATTCCGTTTACTGAACTTCGGGACGTGTGTGGAGAGGCTTAGTGTAATATTTATTTATCGTATGGTCAATAATGGTACATCACATCAATTTACAATAATAGAGCTCATGTTTGATTGACAGAAATTAAAAATTAAAAGTATTGTTTCTCAAATATTCGGTCGCCGATTCGTTGAGTGTCAAGAAATCCTCCGGGTTTCCTCCATACGCTGTGAGACAGCACTCCGACACAACATGGCTCACGGTCTGCCTCTCCGCACCGCAGTCACATCTTGGAGAATCCGACCACCCGCACTTAAAGAAGAAGTCGGCACACCTGCCGTAATAAAAATACGGTCATTCACTACATTTTAATGCATATTAATTTAATTCTAAAAAAATCTTTACAACTTTCGTGAACGAGTTGCTCTGTCTATGGAAAAAAAATCTGTGGTATCTTTTTCATTTTTTTAACCTGTAGAAATATAAAATATCTGATACGCCTCATTCACTAGAGGAAGGTTCAATGTTTTTACCCTAATTTTTATAAAGCATATTTATTATTTAGTCAGGTTTAAAAAAAACTTTTTTTTTTCAAATGACAGTAGGTCTAGACATGTTTTGTTTGAGTCCATGTACGTACATTGATGGATCCCTTTGAATGTATCAATCTCAGAGTAAATTATGCTATTCAGTATGGATAAAAACTAAAAAGCTCTTAGGACTAAATTACATATTTATGACGCACATTGATTTAAAATGGAAAAACTAAATTCATATTCTAAATACTCGTAAGTCTATTTATGGTAAATTCTGTTCTTTTTCTTCTTCTTATACTATTTTTGTTTATTGTTTATTGTTGTTTATCATCCGTAGGCCCATCCGGACACCTGGGATCGTCATTTGAACATATCATGTGAAAAATAATTATATGTATATAAACAATTGTACATTAGTATATAAATATATAGAATAATATATCAATGGAACAGAAAATATGATCCAAGATCAATGCTGATTCGAGTGTAAAAGGTTCCGACCAGCATTCCGTCAATTAGTCAATACATAGAACTTTTAGATAGAAATAAATATCGCAGCATGATATTTGTGCAGAGTCTGGAAACCCATGGCATAAGCTATACATAATATAATCTCCCAGCGTGCTGTGTTTATTTACGATAAGCGACAAACACTCTGCAAATTATTTAATGACCTCATACGTTCCTATTATAACAAATGTATACACAACCTCTCTCAGAATTGTACCAAGACGCTGCTCCAGGGATATCAAACTCACACTACAAAATCCAACATTTGACTTGAAATCCTACATTTATATAAAAACACTTGCGAGTATAATGGATTTCACTTACTTCTTAGTTGAGGATAGCGGATATAGGAGTCACTTATCATTATTTTTCATACAAAATTTGTGCTAGGCTGTGGCTCCAATCTCCGCTATTCCTCACCTAAAAAGTTGGTGAAATCCAGCACTACTATTTTTTACAACGCATGTTTTTATTTAAGGCCCAGAGTATTGAGTTGAAAAAAAAAAGAAAAACACAAAACGGGAGACCTGTTTTCTCGACAACCTTACTAGATTTGCTTCGGAAAAAAATAGGATAGATACATTGAACCTTTATCTAGGGAATAACCGTAAAGGATTTTCTATATCTTTTATAGATTTCTCAAAAAAAAATGTTTAAAACACCTCTGCCCTTTTTTCCGAAGGATAGAATCTCGCTTCCCGAAAGTCGCAGAGATTTTTTTTTTGCATTGATAAAATGCATTAAAATCTAGGGAATAACCGTAAGGGTTTTTTGATTGAAGCAAAACTAACCCCAAAAAATGGAAAAAACCCTATTTCTAAGATTTCATTCACGGGCTATAAATAGTTCGATATATCGCGCCAGGCAATTTTGAACTCTACGTGTAAGGCAAATAGTTTTAAAGAGAGTCGATATCGTTTCGGAAATTTTTATTTAACTTCAGACTCCTCTCAACATTGGAGAGTTACGGACGTCTCTCCGCACCACTCCATTTCTTATTTTTGGTTTACCATTATTCATAAATTAATAATTTAGCTAAGACGCTAGCATGTAATCACATTTAATGAAGCCCACGACATTGCCAGCAATAGACTGGGGAGGAAGTTTTTATTTCTTGTACAGACGGTACATGGTTCGAGTCCAGCTTGTATCGTCACATTTTCTATTATTTTTTTCACTTCATGACGCTTCGATAAGAATGCAGCAGTATAAAGAGTTGGTCCGCTGATGAATAAATATAAGGACTAAACCGACTAGGTTCTGAAGTACAGTGTAATAATTGTGCCTGAAATATCAATATTTAGAAATCTTCTAAAATATTGCATGTGTAACGACCTACTCTGCCCTCACAGCAAGATAATAAATAATACCTATATCGGAAATAGTTTCTCAAATATTAAACAAAACATTGCTCGAATTTCTTAATTTTTGTAAAATTGGTGGTTGGTACAATAGCAGGTTCGTCTACCCGAAAAACCTCTAGAGACATGATTTTACAAATTTTGTAGACAATTTAATACATATTATGTAGGTAGTTTTGTTCTAAGATGTTGTAAATATCAAAGAAAGGATACAAATCTATTCCGCAAATTTGCGAAGGTGTGTTGTTTTCAAGTTACGAGTATGAGCAAATAACTGAAAAATTACATTTTATTACGAGAATATCACGTAGAGAAAAGCAGATAGTTAAAAAATAGTAAAATTTACCGTGGAATCATGACTGTTGGGTTGGCCCTATGGACGGCAATAAACCCGCCATTTAACTCAATAAATATTTTTTTAATTTATTTTATTTATGTCCTCAAAAACTTATTAACTTCCTATTATTGGATCTTTTACCCTTACACATTACACAACAGTCACATTATACTAATATAATGATTATAATTAGATACCTATAACCTAAATTATTATAACGCTTACAAAGTAGGTAAGTTATGTACCTACCTATGACATATTTATTATGCATAGTGCGTACGCTCCTACATAATATATATTTACTTTACGGGTGGATTGCCTTAATGAATTAAAATAAAAAAATAAATATATATTTAAAATTATTTTCATTCCATTGAATCGTCAGTATGACAAAAAAATATTTGATTAAGTACTTCAATAATCAAAGATATTGAATCATATAGTTAGAAAAGCAGGGGCAATGGGTAAATTTCTGTAGCATGGAAGCCATACTTAATATTTTTTATAAAATTATGTCAAATAAAGTGCATTAAAATATTGAGGCAATAAACGGCGATAAATAAATAGTCAAATTATTATTAACTTTTCATTATGTCCAAATCAATTTTTATTTTCACAAAAGTACTCAAAAATAATGATCAACTCTATACAATAAATTCGCATATAATAATAAAAAAAACATTAAAATTAGGTGTGAAATTAAAATAACATAAAAAATTTAAACTAAAATAATGGTGGCGCTAGTTTTTAGAAAAAAAAAACCTAAAGGTGACTTGATGGAAATGGAATTCTCAGGACCCTTCGCCACTGGTGGTTACAATATTTTTGTAAATCAGAATACTATTCACATTTTGAATTGAACTGAAATTATAAAGTTTTTGACGAATGATTTTAACAAATTTGAAATGGTTTGTATATACTGACGAAAAATAATTTGATGAGGTACTTCAATAATCAAAGATCTGTACCTACGTAGAATTATATGGACCAGTTGAAAAATAAAAACATTTTCTATTCTGTCCCATCACGACGCATCCCTTGCGTGGTAGGCAGAGAGAACAGATCGCCAGACTTTCTTATCCTTACACAGACTTCTTGCTTCTGTCACATTCATGCAATTCGCTATACACTCTCTATGATACCTTGTACTCGGAACACGTGCGTCCTTGAGAATCTGGTCTACGTGGTCAAGCCTTGTAATTCTTGGACGGCCGCGTTTCCTTACACCCTTTCTTTCTCCCATGTATACTTTCTTTGTTATCCTTTCTTCGTTCATTCTATGGTCACAATTTGTTCACTTTCATTTCGGTCACAACATTCGTTTTCAACTCTCTAATCACTTTATTACTTATCCTATCTCTCAACGTTTTTTCACACATTCTTCTCAGCGATCCAGCCATACAAGCCAGTATGTATGTTAATTTCCTATGGTTTATATAATATAGATATGTTCAAATGACGATTCCAGGTGTCCTGGGCCTACGGATAATAAGCAACAATAAAAAAACAAGAAACAATGTGCTTTGTCCATGCCTAGCTCGCGTAATTAAAAATGTAAATCCGGTTTTTGGGCATTTGCTAAACGGTAATGAAGGAAGATTATATCAATGGAATGTCGATTTAATTTACTGAATTAAATAATTACAATAGGTAATAAAAAAATGGTGGACATGACTGACCAATAAATAGTAAATCTGCTAAAAAAAAAGAAAAAAAAAGAACGGTTTATGTAGTATTCGAACCTGAGACTGAAAACAATTCGCCGCGCCGAACCACTGACCCAATTCACGAGCGAGCAAGTTCCTCGAAATATACGTATAAGTACCTAAGTATTTAAATACAAATTCTTTCACTCTGTCGATGTAAATTGTAAATACGAAAAAGTAGAAAAAGTTTGCTCCTAGACTAAATTCAAATTTTGAGAGAATTGTAGGGCAACACAATCTATTGAACAAAGTAGTAAGCAAAGGTGCCGCCGCGATGTTTTTTAGAGGGGGTGAGGGGAAATTTTGTTGAAAACGTGTGACGTCATTCTTGGTGCCAAGCCCTTAATTTTGACAAATGCGACCTGCGACACTCTATTCTTCCCACTGTCCTAGCGCTGAAAGGTTCATTAAGGGCTTGGCACCAAGAATGACATCACAGTCGTTTCCCATGGCATCAAGGTTCAAAATCGCATGAACAATCGCACGATAAAGTGGTAAAAATAGCGTTTTTTTTCATTTTTTGGGGTTAATTTGCGTCTATCAAAAAACTTTTAAGGGAATACCCTAGATTTTAATGCATATTTTCTGTACACATAAAAATTGCTCCGCGACATTCGGGAACCGAGTTTCCGTTTTTCGGAAAAAAGATCAGAGGTGTTTTTCAAAATTTTTTTTGAGAAATCTATACAAGATATGAAAAATCTTTTACGGAAATTCCCTAGATAAAGGTTCAGTGCATCCACCCTATTTTGTTCCAAAGCATATTTAGTAACGGTTGTCGAGATACAAAGGTCTCCCGTTTTTTTAAATTTTTGAAATGTCGGTATGCATACTCTTAATTTATTTGAATACATTAACGTTCTGTGCCAAAATATAAGCTTCACCTCATAAAAAGAGTCACCTGAATAGAATTGCACAGGACAGGGATGAGTGGAGGAGGAGACATGGGGCATTGTTGGAAACCAATTTTTACTAGTGAAACTGGAGAGAGAGAATAACACCCGAGCTAGAAGTACAGTGCATGTAATGTGATGTACCTAACTGAGCATGAGCCCTAATAAGGTAGACTGAAGCAGTTTTAAATGCCATTTTTATGCGAGAAACATCGGATTTTCTACATCTCGTAGTTGAAATATTTCCTAGTTATCTCAGATGGATGGACTGGAATTGGTGAATGTTACTTAAATGTAAAGTGATCACATTAAACCAGCCAACGATCATCAGTCACAAGCCTAATGGAAAGTTCACCCTTCGCTGTAAATCTGTTGAGATAGTTACTTGTTGCTTTTACATTTATTTCAGTTAGAAAAGTATTTGAATTTGACCTATTAAGAGTGTGTATACCGACATTTCAAAAATTTGTAAAAACGGGAGACCTTCTATCTCAACAACCGTTACTAAATTTGCTTTGGAACAAAATAGGGTAGATGCATTGAACCTTTATCTAGGGAATAACCGTAAAAGATTTTTTATATCTTGTATAGATTTCTCAAAATAAATTTTTAACAACACCTCTGACCTTTTTTCCGAAAGACGGAAACTCGTTTCCCGAAAATCGCGGAGTATTTTTTTTTTCTTGTACTGATAATATGCCATAAAATCTAAGGAATAACCGTAAAAGTTTTTTGATAGATGCAAAATTAACCCCAAAAATTGGAAAAAAAAACGCTATTTTTACCATTTTATCATGCGATTGTCACGCGATTTTGAACCTTAATGCCGTGGGAAAAGACTGTGACGTCATTCCTGGTGCCAAGCCCTTAATTGCGATATAAAACCTACTAATCAATGAAGAAAATCTCTCTCTCTTTTTAGGCAAGGCACCCGGGCTCCAGTGATGAACGAAATCTAAAGTGTAAAAATTTGGTCGCCCACTAAATATATTAAATTACAGTTTAATTAGTGTTTTAAAAAAAAATACATCAGAAGTGTACATTAAATTCACTTTTTCGTTTTAACCTTTAACATTTTCGTAACGCAATTATTTTTTTATATAAAATTACGCCACGCTTTCAATTTTATTTTTAAATTCACGCCGATGTGAAACGCAATATTTTAAAATATCATTACCAAAGTGGCGGATCCCGTATTGATAAGGTAATTTAAAACAATTTACACAATAATTTTCGCAGCGATACTATCGTAATCCATATTATTCAATTAATAAAATAAAATATAAAAATTTATCCGACAAATTTACAACTGATGCATTTTGTACGTCCGACTTTTTTAGTGGAAAAACTGTTTATTTTAATTTATCTATTACAAGAGACACTGACAGATGGTTGACAAACATTGACAAAACATCATAGACTTTGATAATATTAAGACTTGTGTCTCGCACCAGTGATAATCTTGACGCTCCTTCGATCCTATTGGTTAACATCTGACCAATCACAATGCCTCAGATTTCAAGGGATAACAATTTTTGGAAATCCACTGTTTGTGAACTACATGTTTTCGTTTTTACTGTTGCTATTACAACGCGTATGTTTTTTTTTTTTTTAGAGAAATCACTTTAAACAGATCTGTCTAATTTAAGCGGGCACCTAAAGGACACCAGAACAAATCAGGGCATGAAAGTAAGTCTTCTAGGTTGCGTACGTCTAAACTTCACTTGAAATCTGAGGCGTTGTGATTGGTCAGATTTTAACCAATATAGGATAAATGTGTGATAAAACATCATAGACTTTGATAATACAGGGTGGACCATTAGTCCTTGCACTTTTAAAATGGCCCTAAAAATGAATTTACAATTGGTATTTATTTTTTTTTTTTGCTAAGAAGAACAACAATAAACGGTAAATTATTTTTCTAAACACAATATCACCAAGATGTCCGCCATCTTGCCGCTGACGTTCCTCAAATATGGGTATGATTTTTTTTCTAAAAAATTCGGCTCTAAGCGTGAAGTATTGACAATTTCCTCTCGAATATTCAATATTGGTTTATGTATTGTCACTGATTGATTCGCGTAGACCTGAATTTTGAAATAACATCATAAAAAACTAGGTGGGTTTAGATCCGGGCTCCTGAGAAGTCATGGAATATCTCTATAGAGTAGTGTGAGAGAAGTTCCAGAACAAAATAATCTCGCGGAGAGGAGATATTCCATGGCCTTCCCACAGCCCGGAACCAACCCCAGCAATTTTTTTTATGGGCTTATCTAAAAAATAGGGTCTACGTAAATAAACTAGCTATAATAATCCAACTGAAATCAAATATTCAAGAGGAAATTCTGGTTATGAAATTTTCGAAACAAACCTACGCTTTGTATAAAAAAGTTTAATAAAAATTAGGGGTCAGATATGAGGAGGGCCAGCAGCAAGATGGAGGACATCTTGATGATACGGTGTTTAGTAAATGAATTTCCCAGCTATTGTTGTTCTTATCAATAAATTATTTTTTAAATACAAACTGTATTTTTATTTTTATGGCCATTTCAAAAGTGCAAAGACTTTTGGTCCACCCTATATTAAGTACCCAAAGTAAGTATTTTCAATAGAAAGGAAGTGACGCAATTTCACGCTCGGCACTTTTTGGTATTTTATTAGAGTCGCAAAACTCACACTATTAACAAGACGTCAATAATAAAAACTAAAACATCTTTGAAACTATCGCTTAGTTCCTAAATAACGTTATAACTAATACAGTTTTTAACTATGAGAACAAAATTTTGAAAACGTTGCCCACAAAATGCCAAATTCTTCATACAATTTGACATTTTGTCGGCACCAGTTTGCTTCACTACTAGCACTGAGTAAGCCATCTTGGTACTTAATATAAAAGTATATGCAAAACATAAATTAAACGTAATAATCGGGTTAACCCTCGAATTAGGAGTGTCTACAGCATACAAACATGGGCTGACTAAAGTAAGAAAAAAGCTTAAAAAACGCTATTCCTTTCATTTTTCCACGGGATTGTTCAATGCTATTTTGAACCCTTTAATGCCGCGGGAAATGGACGTGACGTTATAGTTGAGATCCGAGCCCTTATGTAAATAAATATAATAAGAAAGTAGAGAAATAATAATAATAATAAAGCTAAAATCATCAAAGGATAATATTACATACATTGATTTGGGTATCTCATATATTCCAATCTCTTTATCTTAACATATCCGCTCTCGACCTTAGAGAATGAATGGTCGGAATAGACATGTGCGCCGGCTGCAAAAAAGCCGGCGGCGGCGCCCATGTCTAAAATTGCCGGCGGCGGCGCCACGCCGGCGGCGTGGATCCAAAGTGGGGGGAAGCATTGGATTTTTTTGCAATATTGTTTTAAATGATTAAATACGTATATGTGAAAAGGATAATAATAAAATCGATTTATTTATTTTGAAAAACTATGATTATTTCAATAATAAAGTGAAATAAAAGCTCATATTTGAAAAATAATGGAAAATTACATTATTGCTTTTTCATGGCGCTGGAGGGCAGGTCAAAATAAACTAATCCATAAAGTCAAACGCGTCAGAATGAGCCTCAGTATGGGCAGTGATGTAGTCGAACAGGTTTCTCATTTGGCAATATCTGGGCTGTTAGCTAAATGTTGGGTGGAATTCAAACTCTGAAATAAATTGCGATGACGAGGTCGACCTTCCACAAAATGCAAAACTCCTATGTAGCTGAGAACTACAGTTGAGCAACATATGTGTTGTAAAAACATATGTGTTATATGTGCTGTTGTTTGGAGTGGACGGGTAATTTAATAAAATTATGTAATTTAATAAAACTATCTCATTTGCGATGTTATTTGAGTGGAAATATAAGGATAATAATTATTCAATAAGCATAAATTGTGGTGTTCTAGTCGAAAGGTTCATAAATTAATAATATCAACCAAAATACGTAATGCTTACCGGTGGAAAGATAAATTACAATTTGAGAGTAGTCTGTAATCACAGTCCGAAAAACCACGTTAGGGGATAGTAATTTCTTTTTTTATTATAACGCAGTGAGCGAAATAATTGGATTTTAACCTTAAAATATCGAATTATAATCACTTTTTGACACTTTGAAGATCATAAGCGTCAAAAATTACCAAATGAATATCGTTTTTGTCAAGAGAAAAGAAGTCATTACTATTTCCACAGTGTTGTGAATTCAAACTCTGAAATAAATTGCGATGACGAGGTCGACCTTCCACAAAATGCAAAACTCCTATGTAGCTGTGAACTACAGTTGAGCAGAAGCTGTAAAAACATATGTGTTATATGTCCTGTTGTTTGGATTGAAGGGTAATTTAATAAAATTATGTAATTTACCTAATAAAACTATCATATTTGCGATGTTATTTTAGGCGTAAAAATAAGGATAATTATCAAATAAATATAAATTGTTGTGTTTTTAGTCGAAAGGTGGATAAATTAATAATGATATCAACCAAAATACGTAATGCTTACCGGTAGAAAGATAAAATACAATTTATTTATTTATTTTCAATCACATACGGCTTTTAAGGCCATAAGTACAAAATATACGAGCATTATAACAATAAAAAAGTAAATCAAAACATAAACAATTTGAGAGTAGTCTGTAATCACAGTCTGAGAAACCACGTTAGGGGATAGTAATTTTTTTTTTATTATAGTGCCGCCTTAGGTTAGCGAAATAATTGGTTTTTAACCTTAAAATATCGAATTATAATCACTTTTTGACACTTTGAAGATCATAAGCGTCAAAAATTACCAAATGAATATCGTTTTTGTCAAGAGAAAAGAAGTCATTACTATTTCCACAGTGTTGTGAATTCAAACTCTGAAATAAATTGCGATGACGAGGTCGACCTTCCACAAAATGCAAAACTCCTATGTAGCTGTGAACTACAGTTGAGCAGAAGCTGTAAAAACATATGTGTTATATGTGCTGTTGTTTGGATTGAAGGGTAATTTAATAAAATTATGTAATTTACCTAATAAAACTATCATATTTGCGATGTTATTTTAGGCGTAAAATTAAGGATAATTATCAAATAAATATAAATTGTTGTGTTTTTAGTCGAAAGGTGGATAAATTAATAATGATATCAACCAAAATACGTAATGCTTACCGGTAGAAAGATAAAATACAATTTATTTATTTATTTTCAATCACATACGGCTTTTAAGGCCATAAGTACAAAATATACGAGCATTATAACAATAAAAAAGTAAATCAAAACATAAACAATTTGAGAGTAGTCTGTAATCACAGTCTGAGAAACCACGTTAGGGGATAGTAATTTTTTTTTTATTATAGTGCCGCCTTAGGTTAGCGAAATAATTGGTTTTTAACCTTAAAATATCTAATTATAATCACATTTTGACACTTTGAAGATCGTAAACCTCAAAAATTACCAAATGAATATCGTTTTTTGTCAAAAGAAAAGAAGTCATTACTATTTCCACAGTGTTGTATTGAAACAAATGAAATATAGCGAATCTAGTCAAGTGGAATGAAAATAATTTTGATTAGGTACTTCGATAATCAAAGGCTAA
The DNA here is from genome assembly GCA_963576895.1 of Ceraclea dissimilis. Lineage (NCBI taxonomy): Eukaryota > Metazoa > Arthropoda > Insecta > Trichoptera > Leptoceridae > Ceraclea > Ceraclea dissimilis. Next base: position 1,089,644 of record OY756374.1, read on the forward strand.
ACTAATGAAAAGAGAGAACGGTTGACCGAAAAGATGAAAGGCCAAAAATTTTGGTCAGATACTCTGCCAAAATTTACGTGGTTTAAAAATTTCAGCGTGGTATGATAAAATCGATCAAAAAACCATAAATTCTGATTTTTCCTTATAATTCCCAGTTACATAAAATAACGTATGTTTTTAATTTAATTTCCACTATGAAGAACCAAACTATTAATGCCTTGTGGCCGTCAAAACTATAAATAAATAAATAAATCCCATCCTATTTCTTGTTTTAGAATCGAATAAATAAGACAATGCATTAAGTACATAGTTATTATTCGACATTTTATATAATTACTGAACCCTAGCATCCCCACAGCTGAATGCTTCAATTTTATTACCTGGAAAAGTACTTATTTCGATTTCTGTATCAAGAAACACAAGATAAATACTTTTAGTCACACGGATCCCACGCCGCCGGCGTGAGCGTTTTAACCGGCGGCGGCGCGCCGACCATGATCAACGGCGGCGCGCCGGCGCGGCGCTCATGTCTAGGTCGGAATAAGGTTTACCTGGGTCACGTTCTGTATCCGTTAAAATTCACTAAGCGATTCGCTCGATTGTTTATGGTTCTATTGTTCGCCGTTCTATCATCAGTGCATTTCACTCGGTTGTGCGAGTCAACGTGTTCTATGTGCACAGTTGACACGCTCGGTTGTTGCGAATAACACCCAACAAAATTGTTGGGTGACATTCGCTCGCCATAGATAATAGAATGGTCCGCACGTGCAGGTCGCTCACTCTTATTAACACGCGATATGTCTATCCCTTTCTGCCAAAGAAGAGTATAGCGATATCGCTATCTCGATGTATATCTATCAACTCACTCTTATTAGTATTCTCATATCTCTATCTCTGTTTGACAATTCCAATTGGAACAATCACCCAAATGCGTTCTGCTTCGCGTGATAATCATCCGTTGACACGCCGAGTGAAAATTAACGGATACAGAACGTGACCCTGAATAGAAATTCAATATATTATTATTCCGTTATGTATCTGTATGTTACCTATGTATTTATATATACCTACTGTCGTGAATAATATATAAGTATAATATAGGTATGTAGTGGTATTCTGGACTAGCTGTAACCTGTAAAAAATGACGTGGTTTTCAGGGTAGGCAGAGAGAACAGATCGCCAGACTTTCCTATCCATGATTGAGCCGTATAGATCGGAGATTTACTACCCGTCTGTGAGCCTATTGTAAGCCTCTAGGGACAAATACATTAATTTTAATAGGATCATCGGATTACATATGATTATCAGAGTGCCTTGAAGAAATGCCTACATAAATACTCATTACGCCGACAGCTGATTAACGAGAAAATCCAACAACATCCTGTACAAAATTAATCACCTGGTACGGGTGCTGTATCAACCTGTATAAAATGAAAGAAAATTCGCGTAATATTTTTTATAAAAACACATTTAGATAACATTCGCTGGAGGATTTTTTTTCGCTGAATGAAAAGACGTACTGATGAAAAAAAAAATTGGAGGCGAAATGAACAAAAAAAAAGTCCATTGTTGATTAAATGTTCGCAAACTTATACAGAGTCGGATTTCAAAAGCGAGAAAAGATTTATAAGGAACGCTCCCCAAAGGTGTTTTCTTTATGTCCAAAATAACGTTTTCTTGTCTTACTTTTTACAAAGCATCAGATAAAGATAGCACGGAGAATTTCAGGGAAATGAGTGAAAAAAGTTGGAACAAAAGATTAAGTACGTATAATGCGATATTCCTTTTGTAAAGATGAGATCAATTCAAATAGTAAAAAAAAATATTAATCAAAACTTTGAATCTCCAAAAGCGTTAAAATTATGTTTCTCACAAGAGAGACATGTGAGAAACATCGGATTTTCTACATGTCTTAGTTGAAATAACGAGTATAATATATAGTATATATGTATAGCAAAGGGTGGAATTTCCATCAGGCTATGACTGATCGTCGGCTGGTTTAATGTGATCACTTTACACATAGGTTCACCAATTCACTGTCCAGTTCCAAAACGTTGTAATAAGAACGAAGGTGTGAAGCTCTAAAAACTGCCCGAGTTTTCGTATTATTTCAAATTGTGAGAATCAAAAATAAGAGAAAGTTCACCTAGTTAGATTTACTTACCTAAATTTTAACAATTATCCTTTTAATTTTTAGCATACGCATAATTTACCTCGTTGGAATCAGCGAACATGACGAAAGTTTTCAGGATGAATTTTATTTCAAAATATAGTTGTTTATGCTAGAAATGTTATTTCTGAATAGGTTTTCATAGAAAAGGGGTCAGAAAGGGGCATGTGCCTCCATTCCAGATCAAGATAAGTACCTGCATAATAGTGATAGGTACCTAATCAATTACTAATAATATTCACAAACACCAACGCAAAACGTACTATTTTAATCAATATGTAGGTACGGAATTACAATATTGTATCTGTTTATTATGTGGGGGTAGCTTACAACGCAGCACAGGTAGATGGCGCTGCCGAATAATTAATGACATGTTGTGGAACGCGACATCTCTTGAATACCTCCCGCAATAAGGAGGTAAATTCTCAACATACGAGGATTCAACCTTCGCATTTATGTAAACAGAAGAAATTAGTGTCCGACCGAAACTGGATTTTCAGCCGAAACCGAAACCGTAACCGAATATTCGGCTCCCCTTCTAGTTTCGGCCGAAACCGAAACCGAAACCGAATATTCGGCTCCCCTTCTAGTTTCGGCCGAAACCGAAACCGAAACCGAAACTTTGGAATTTAAGTTATAATTTAAAAAAATCATTATAGGTAGGTACCCTGCTATCAAGTGTTTCCCTGAGAAATTTATTAGGAAATCACTTTATTTTTGGAACTCAATCTATGCACAAAAGAAAGGAACCAACCCATTGAACTACAATTTATGTACGAGCACATCATGGTGTTCGCCAGCCTCGGAGCTAGGGGGGGCAACAAAAATTGAAAAATTCGACATAGCATGAAAAAAGCGTACCTAAACAGCGCCGCACGCGAAATTTTTTTGTGATACATAGTGAAGAAGGTCGTGATGTGGTTTGGTTTATTTCGAAATGTGTATAATACTTTGCACAACAATATGTACTTGTGAGAAATATCTTTTATAAAATAATTGCATTTTGATGATATTCACGAAAATTTATATGATGAGAAAACGTGTGGTAATTATGTGATTTTTTGTGAGGTTTTATCATTTAGTATGAAAAAATATATACCTATTCCAATCTACAGAAGGGGGAGCTGCCCCCCTCTGCCCCCTTCTGATGACGCCCATGCATCAGCCTTCTCAGTTATGTATTCATGAGCATTGGTAAAACTAGGAAGGGGCATAAAAATGCATTTTTTTTCGGGAGGTTAAGTAACGGAATATATAGAATACAACCATAATAAAATTATGAGTATTTTTCCAAAAAATTCACCGAGAAGTAGCGCCGCAGGCAATTTTTTTTTTTGAAAATGCTAGTAAATAGTCATATAAATCTATGTAGTTCGCTTCTGTGAAATAAAAAAGGACTCTATAGTGTATACAGAATACATAACACACAGTGTGAATCTGTTCCGAAGATTCCCGACAATGCCCGACATAATACGGATGCTAGTTTCGGTTTGGCCGAAGATTCGGCCGTTTTTTGGCCGAAACCGAAACTAGGGCCGAAACCGGTAATTTTGGCCGAAACTGGCCGAAACCGAAACCGAACCTTCGGTCGGTCTCTAGAAGAAATGATTAATCAAAATCATGATAAATTATCAACAATGGAGAATTTTTCATGTCATATTATTTCTGACTTTTTAAGGCATTAAATATCTTACATTTTAGAGATGGGTACTAATTAATTTAAAAACAAGAACTCATTTACCTAATTGACTTTTTTGAATTCTCCTACTTTTGTATAATTAATTCTAAAGATTGGAAATTGGCATGCTCACGTAAACGTTTTATATTACTAAAGATAAACTACTTTGGCAGTCAGCCGTCACTAAGGTCTCCCAAGTGAATGAAACAACATTTTTGTCTCGAAAACGTGCACTCTACATGGTTGTGACCACATCATGATGTAAAAAAAAACAATTAATTACGGCGGTTTAGAATCAATTTCGGTCAAGTACGAGTATATTACAATTTTTTTAATGTGTTTGTCATTATCACTTCGTTTACGTAAATCCTAGTGAAATCGAGAATTTGTTCAACATAAAATCAGTTCATCAAGAATCAGCGACCGTTCATTGGAAGATTGGTTAAGTTCATTGTTCTATCCTCAAAATTATCCCAACTTCCAAATTATTCCGATACAGAATTTCGGTTGTTTATTCGTTCCTCGGAGAAGCTGAATGTTGTATCGAACATTATTAATATCTTATTTTATTATATTTTAACTAGCCATAGAATTGATTCCAATAGCAAAATAGAAGGTTGAAGACCTATTGAGAAAGCGACTATCATTCTACAAAATGAAAGAATTAATTCAAGAGACGAAACAGCGTGATTTTCCTCCACGGACTTGAAACGATAATCTAATTGATTAATGTATTTCCACTTTATTTTCCGGCACATACCACACCGGTCCATTCGTTACAGTAAACGACTCCTTAACCGTCTAACAAATCTCAATTCAATACGCCACTCTCTCTGCTTCTCAATAAAATAGTAGAATTGAAAGGGAAGAAAAACGATAAAAGTAGTGGTAAGTGTAGAAGAAAGATGTAGCGGTAGAAATAATAAATTGATCAGTAAGAAAGGAGGAGTACCTACTTCTTCTGATACTTGATTAAGACGTTAAGGAAACTCTTTATTATAATTCGACACTACCTTCGTCCTTGTGCGCCACACACGTTTTGCGCTTTTTTCCGAAATTGGGAAACATAACAATCAGTTGGCACTTCTTGGCCTCCTCTGATGGTATTCCAAAACTGTAGTACACATCTTTTCATTTCATTTATTGAATATATCCAAAACAGCATTTAACAAAGTAAAATATAAGCAAAAAACAAGAACTGGATTTTATTGCTAGGCGATAGCCTGTTCCGGGGAACTACTAACCACAAATCTCTTGGATTGCCTTTGTTCCAGAGACATAACCTGGAACTTCGAGCACAATTTTAGAATAAGAATGGATTCAATACAGTACAAGTCTCTTCCAGAAATTGTCGCCATTCTCATCTATCGTGTATGCCTAAATTCTACAGACCATGTAGATATTCTGCACCTCTATGGATAGGCCATAATATTCGGGCTTGCTCAATATTGAGCACGAATGAATAATAGAAGGCGAAAACCATAAATGTCGTCCCAGAGATTGATAGTTTGCTAAACTTGCAGAGTTTCCAAGAAACGAAAAGGCTAGAATCAACCGAGAGACTTTATATATAAAGGGATATTATATTCAAGATGACACTATGCCTATAAAACTCGGGAGTTTCTCGTACTGTCACTGCAATGTGCAAGCATTTTATTTTATATAACCATTTACCGCAAATCTAGCTGGCGTTAAAATTTCAATGCATTATGATAAATTTATCGATTCCACGGCAATCGCTAGAATAGATATCTCACTCACACCGGACTTTGAAATTCTCATACATATTTCTTCCTACTTTACTATTGTTTTTCCAACCGGAATCTGTTTTTCTCCAACGAATTTACGTTAGAAATCGCAATTTCAAACGATAGTTATCGCATACTAGGAGTATAACATCAATTTAAACAAACTCAGTCCCTTGCGGAGTAGGTACCTATATTAAGTAATTACTTATAGATAAATCTGAACTTTAGAGTGACCTAGTTTGATGATAAATTAATTAAAACAGAGTCGATGGAATGATGAAAAGATAATAGTAGGTGTAGGGATGTATAAGGATGGGCGGGGCACATTTCAAGAATGCAGGACAGCAGATGGACGAGTAGACTGCTGGAGTGGAGACCAAGGGGCGACAAAAGACTACAAGGGCGACCACCTACCAGACGGATGGACGACATCAAGAGATTTGCCGGACCCCAGTAGATGGGAATCGTACAGGAGCGAGAGAAGTGGAGGAGGAGAGGGGAGGCTGCAGTGGGCAAACGCGGGCTGATGATGATTTTTTTTTATCCTGTGCGATTTATCATTTAGGTAACCGTTTTCAGTGTGATAGATGCCCGATATCACCAACTTTTACCTAGGAAGGAGAGCCCTAAGAAATTTCCATACAAAAACAGAGATAATATTCTATTTCTTGAATATAGAACGTCAGGTTCCATTTAAACCACAGTCTAATTTCATATTAAATGCAACACGCATCTCGCCTTCGTTAGGTGCCCAAATATCTCCGCCCAGAGTAGGTGAGCTGCATGTTGCATTTCATATGGAATTAGACTGTGGTTTAAATGGAAGCTGATGTTCTTTATTCAATAAATAGAATATTATCTCTGTTTTTGTATGAAAATTTCTTAGGGCTCTCCTTCCTAGGTTAAAGTTGGTGGGATCGGGCAAGAGTCTCTTAAGCTAGGGAACCGCGTAGCGCGTAGTTCCTTAACTTAAACCGTGATTTAACGGGTAGGTATACGAATATAATCAGTAGTTATACGGCGCGTGACTGCGACGTATATTTTCGCTCGAAAAAAAAGAGCGATTTCAGACCTTAAGCTTCTGAGAGCTGTAACAATCCCATACAGGATTGTAGAATACTGACATCTATGTAAATCAATCTTGGGGGGTTTGGAACTTCGCTATCTGGTGATTGATTAATGATGGCATAATTGGGTTGGTATGTTGGTGAAATGTTTATGACATTAGAACACAGATGGCAGTCTTGTATGTAGGTGTCTAGGTTTTAATAAGTGTTGTTAAGATAGAAGGTTATTCTAAAAAACAGGGCCCTCATTCTGGTTTAGACTCAGCTGTGAACAGGCAAACCTAGGAAACTAATATTGTATTGATTCGTTGTGAAATATATGTGCTCAGTATTACAACAAGTGTTCATCATTTCTGTATCTGTCCAACTCATGGAAAGAACTTACAATCAACTCCCAGTACTGGAAATCAAGGATTGTCCAGTATTTTACAAGGATTAAGGTATTTTTACAGCAACGTCGCTTTGTCCCAGAGAATTATTTCGTTATAAAGTAATATTTGGAATCACGTAGTTTATCATTTAATAATCCTCGTAATATCCGCTGAAAGTTAAACAGGAAATTATTCTTATCAATATTTGAATATTTACCTAACTTAATACTACCTGTCTGCTTGCTCTTAATGGCTTAAGCCATCATTGTCGTAGATAGGGGGGTTCGGGGGTTCAAACCCCCCAAAATTCCTCAGTTAACCCACCGTTTTATACATAGGAGAAAAAAATCACGTCTTTAAGGGCTTAGCACCGAGAATGACGTCACAGTTATTTCCCAGGGCATTAGGGTTCAAAATCGCGTGAACAATCGCATGACAAAATTGTAAAAATAGCGTGCTTTCCATTTTAAGGGGTAAATATTGCGTCTATCAAAAACTGTTACGGTTATTCCCTAGATTTTAATGCATATTTGATAATATTTTTTTTGTACTGATGAAACGAGTTTCTGTCTTTCGGAAAAAAGATCAGAGGTGTTTTTCATACATTTTTTTGTTTGTTTCTATATAAAAAATTTACTGGACCCTCACACAAATCTCTTTAATATACCTCCTTATGTTTAATGAGAAAAATTTTGCCTGCAGCGTTAGTCGTTTATTGTGTTTTGGCCCAAAATACATACATATATCCAGATGCATTACCAGCTTCACCAATTCACCCATTTTTGTAAAAAAAAATGCTTGCGGCGCTAGGTATGTCCTAGTTTTTATTCAATTTGGCGATTTCAAAGTTTTAGTTGTCTCCTCTAGCTTCGAATCTGGCAACGCCCATGCATTTTTCTTACTTATTGTCTCTGGTCTAGATATCGAACCCCCCCTGAAATGAATTCTTGGCTACGACCCTGTAAGCCATCTATAAAGCTTATTTGCATTAAAAATTCACTATAAATTGTCTACATAAAATATTGAGACTTTAAACAGAGATAAATGAGATTACGTAACTATATTTTTTATTTAATTAATTTATTTACATTTTTGGTGAATTAAATACAAAGATGTGGTAACATTACGAATATAAATTAAAAGATTTATTCACTAGGGTGAGCTTATCGCAGTGCTGTGATCTCTGATACATTTGTGTCAACAAAATTGGCTTGTGGATTTTTTTATTTATTTTCTTGAACGACGAACATAATGAATACATAAAATAACAAAAAATAATCAATAACATAGGTAGTATTCCAATTATGTGTTGTGATGTAATTAGTAAATGTAAATATTAATATTTATTGAGAAAAGGTGAAAGAAGATAAAAATTAAAAAGACCAAACACCACAAAGACCAACACCACGCACAAACAGACCAACACAAGACCAAAGACCAATACCAAGACCAACACCAATGATAATACAATTTTATATTATTTTTTCCTCAACAGAGACGAGAGGCATCTTCATTCACATAATGTATCGTTATATAAACTCCCTTGGAGAGGAAGCAGGATGGGTGTTCCGATGCTTACGAGTCAGCTTTGACTGGCTTAAGTGATCACTTTATTTCGGTAGTTTTCGGTCTGTGCAATGCAAATAAATCCTGTTCAATACCTAAAATAATTTATGTATATTTCAAATCTTTATAATTTTTATTAGTTTAGGTACTGAAGCGTCTACAATCAGTCTGAGTGACAGCGATACTATATTATTTAATAATACGCAGAGCATTTAATAGTTACCTTGTTGTTGAGATCTACCTAACGTGATGGTGTAGAAGTAGTAGTGGTTTTTATTGAAATGAGTTGTTAAATATATAATATTGTATTATATTAAAATGTTATAATTCTCCCTCTTTACAGTTGACATATTTCTTTTTATAAAATGTAAATTACTCCACAACCGCACGACAATTTGCTTGAATGCCATTTTTTTTAATTCATACTTTATTCTATGCAATAAAATATTTTAAATATCATTCCGCTGACAGAATGACAAGGAGAGAGTTGTTTTGCGCCAAGTATTTATGCGCTTAACAGACATTTACGGATCTAACAAAGGGTAAACATCTATTGACTTCGTTCTTTGGGTAAACAGTGAGAGGTTATGACGAATTTTACAGCGTTACCGTCCAAGAACAATTTCTCGACCAAAAGGTCGAGAAAGGACGGACGTTTTTTGAACGAATCGTAGAGTGTGTATGACAACAATATGCACATGGTTGGCGCAGTTGGTTGAGGCGGCAGTCTCTCAAGCGGGAGGTAACTGGTTCAAACCCCGGCGGTGGCGATGTATTCTACACTTTCCGATACAGGCTCTAAGCCTCGTGCAAGGTGTGCAGCAAAGTATTTGGGTTTATGTATGCAAGCCAAAACCCTATTAAGTAATAAAAAAAAAATTACAAGAATGTGACGGAAGCAAGAAATGTCTGTAAGGGAAAGGAAGTCTGGCTACCTCGCAAGGGATGCGGCGTAAGGAACTTAGAATATAATGTCATGAAAATTCTAGAATTCCGCATAATTTGTAATGCGATTGTATTTGCATTTTTTTTTAAGTCTTTCAAGTCTTAGTTTTGGCGTTAAAGAGGTCAGCTCATTCATTTCCAACACCATATAATTTATTACCTTTAATATTGTGGTAGTAAAAGAAATAATAACTTATATCCGGGCATCGCTTTGATGATTATATTAAAAAACCGAAAAGGCTTCCATTTAAACAATTATAATACTCGTAAATCTAGAGTTGCAAAAACTGTGAACATGGTGGGCTATAAATTAATTTAAAAATAATTGACCGTATTAGTTGTGTTCCAATATCGCACAATAATCTTCCTTACTCTTCATCAGTTTCATGGAATCATTTATTGTTTTGTCATAGAACATAAGAAGGTATCTAGATAAAAAGGTCATATTAATTAAAACGGTTATAAATTGGGAACAACATGACAAAAAAGCGACGTTGATAAAATATGACTCATTTTTTCTATGTACAAAACGGTAAATTGACTGAGGAATATCTGGGGAGGGGTTGATGCCCCAACCCCCCCCCCCTGTCTTTGTAAACTCCGATAGTAGCAAAGTGTTTTACCTGCCAGTTTTTACGCTCAGTTTCTTCTCCAGTACGTAATTACTCGACATTATATGAATACATGGTTGGCACAGTTGGTTGAGGCGGCATCAGTCTCTCGAGCGGGAGGTGCCAGGTTCGAACTTTGCGAATTCCACACTTTGCGATACACAGGGCTGTCTGGCGCTCTGTCCTCTCTGCCTACCCTGCAAGGGACGTGGCGTGAGGGTATAGATAGATAGATAGATAGCGATACATGCTTTTAGCCTAGTGCAAGGTGTGCAGGAAAGTAGGTATATGGGTTTGTGTATGCAAGCAAAAAAAAACTGTAATATTCAACTAGGAATCCAACGACTAACAAAATCTAGTCTCATAATAATATACAAGTAATGGGTACAATATAATATTACTATAGAGTAGTAGCTTTCCACTCTCCTATTGTTTCATTCCTATTCTTTGTTTCCTGCCTCTTACAGGTCACTTCCTACCGCACTTAGACTTTAGAATCAAAGGTGGGAATTCCTTTTTCACAATGAAATTTTTAGACTTCACATATTTTCTCCTTTCTCGTTAGGTACACCAATTCTCACGTGAATAACTTTTGTATTCAAGCCAGGTGAAAAGATTTCACAGTAATAATACAAAAGAGTCTTTATTCTTTTTCAGCAGCGCCTAGACATTTATTAAAATTTATTTTACGAATATCAAAATGGTAATTATTTTGTTCATTCGTTAATTATAAGTTTACTGTGAAGGTGCTCGGTCACGGGCAATATTTTTTATTAATTTATTTATACATCAACGGCTAAAGCCTTTAACAATTTCTTGTTGGTACACAGTGTCAATCTTAATATTCTCAAATACATAATCAAAATACAGAAACCATCACCATATCGCCAAAATATCTTCTTGTTTGATTCGCGGTCTTTGTGATTGCTCCTTGGACAAATATTATTTGCTTTTTGCTGTCGTGAATGAATTTTTTTTTTTTTTCTCTTATTGTATTTCCTATGTATGGTATAAGTACTTGTCTTTATTAAGTGAAATGTAAATGCAACTTTGTTGCGTAGAACAACATAAATAAATAAAATACAGAAACACATAATACAGAAAACATCACCATATCACCAATTTTTTTTTTGTGGGGCACAGACTTTCTTGCAAAAATCATAAACAGTACAACATTAACAACAAGTGGACCAGTAAAGGCTCAAGAATTACCAATTTATATACATACTCGTATATTTGAAATGCATGCATATAATTCGGCAACTCCTATTGATCAATATGTAGAAAGTAATGGAGCAACATCCGAAATAATTTTCGGCAATATTGTACTGAAAATACAAACCGATTGGACATTCAGTAATTCGTGTCACCGACATTAAGAAATTGAATAAATATTGCCGAAACAATTGCTCCACTAATTTCTCCACTTAATTGCCCTAACTGGAGCAATTATTTGCGAAATTATTTCGGCAATAGTTGCTCTTGTAAACGAAACTTAAGATGTTGCATTTGCGATAAGCCTACAGAGAGAACAGATCACCAGACCCCATCCTCACACGTATAATTATTGTACGTACATTCTTAAGGGCATTGGCACCAATAATGACGTCACAGTCATTTCCCACAGCATTAAGGTTCAAAATTGCGTGAACAATCGCATGATAAAATGGTAAAAATAGCTTTTTTTTCCATTTTTCGGGGTTATTTTGCGTCTATCAAAAAACTTTTACGGTTATTCCCTAGATTTTAATGCATATTATCAGTACAAGAAAAAAAATACTCCGCGACTTTCGGGAAACATGTTTCCATCTTTCGGAAAAAAAGATCAGAGGAGTTTTTCAATACTAATTTTTTTGAGAAATCTATACAAGTTATAAAAAATATTTTACGGTTATTCCCTAGATAAAGGTTCAATGCATCTACACTATTTTGTTCCAAAGCATATTTAGTAACGGTTGTCGAGACATAAGGTCTCCCGTTTTTAGAAATTTTTGAAATGTCGGTATGCATACTCTTAAGCTAAACTAAATTTATAGTCACTTTGTAAATTAAAATGTACAAATAATAATTAACCATCCCCGCGCTTCTAAACCCGTGACTTCTAGAAACATCGACATCTATCGAAAACAATTCAAAAAAAATTCAAGCTCGTAATTGTGTTTTGCAATATTTTTTCAGTGAAAAATAGTATCAACCGAAAAAAATCGACCGTAGGTGAGAGAGCTGCTATCACGAAGTGTTTAAATTCCGAATGTATTCGAAAAACTTGCAAAAGTTGCCACAGGGCTGGCGTTACATTTTTTGCTACCCGATTTTCACCACAATTATAAAAGCTGATGATATATCAAGTAGGTAATAATCTATTAATTACTATATCAAGAAGGTACTTTAGATAAAATTGTTTAGAATGATTGAATACTTGCGAATAGTTATACGATGCAGAACGATAATATTATAATGAATAATTTTCGGCTTCCCGACTACTAAATTAGCAGATTGTATTTTAATGAAGCGTTCCTCTACTAAGACGATTAATCATTTCTTAACAAAGTTATTTTCATACATTTCTCATTCATTCAGTCAGTCGAAAATTGAGAGGGAAGGGGTTATCTAATATTTGTAGAGCTGGGATACCTCCACTAGTATTAATACCGAATAATGTATTCGGGAATCGATGGAGAATAAATTTGTCCTAATAATGAAAGTCAACTCAATGAACAGACTAGAAGCATTCGAAATGTGGCTCAATCGCCGAATGCTCAGGATTCCCTGGACAGACATGGTTTCTAATGGCGAAGTCCTGAGGCGAGCTAGAGTTGACACGGAGCTCTTATTCGGAGAAATTATTTCGGCAATATTCAAAGCGTGACAAGGATGTTGCGCGCGAACGTGAAAGATAATTGACTGAAATTCGTGTCGCCGGTATCGTGACGATTCACATTCTCGTTTACACATAATATCGTTGTCTCGCTTTAAATGTTGCCAAAATAATTGCCATATAATGTTGATCGATTCTCGATCGAATGTTAACATTATTTGGCAATTATTGCGGCAATATTTAAAGCGAGACAACGATATTGAGTGTATACGAGAATCGGTCGAGTTATTGCTCGAAAAATTGCCTTTGCATAAGCACCTTAATAGCATGGACGCCCAATCTTCGAAGCTGGGGTTGGGATAACACACACGAATCCTGAAACTTTGAAACATGCATCGATACGAATCGACCCCGCTGATATATGAGTACAAGATCGTTAATGGACTGATTAAAATAAACCTGACTTTCCTTACATGCAACACGTCAACTCACTCACACGACTACGGTGAAAGAAACTCATACATTCAAGGTATGCAATATTACAAAGCACTGTCAAGTCAAATATTGGCAAGTTTGAGGCGATTTATGGTTTACAATTGGTTTCCCTAATATTTATTTAACATTTTTAACATTTATTTAACATTTTAACATTTATTTATTTAACATTTATGTAACATAAAATACATTTACAATTTACAATTATTAAATACATGGTAAGAATATGATTAGCAATGATCTTGTTACTCCCCGGATATGAGTATATTACTCGTGTTCCGAGGAGGATCTCAAAAGCAATACAATACATACATACATATACATACATACACACATACATACAATGGAAAATAAACAATTACAAATTACAAACACACAACACAACAGCAGAATGACAACATAAAAACAAATATTCAAAATAACATATAATAGGACTATTTAATTTCAGACTTTATTTTAGACTTAAATTTGAGATAGTCTGTGCAGCCTCCATGATATCTATTATGACCGCCCAACCTATACCAGCTTATGCTGTCTGGGGACCTTTTTTATGTTTTTCAATGTTGTTTCTGATCCTGTTGTTGTATCGTTTATTTTTCTTTTCAATAAACTCAATTTCAATTATTTCAACGGGCTATTCAGAGAGCAGGATGTGCGATACTTGGAATAATGTGATTTTTGCATCAAAATTCGTACATTTTAATTTAATTTTATTTTATTTATTAATAAAGTTACAAATACAAAATTTATAACTTAAAATTAACAATTACAGAATACAATATACATATTTTTTTAATGTGCGTTAATCAGGCCGAATAGTTTGGCAGAATAAAACTTTGAAAACCCCGGAACTCCCCTCCAATACACGAGGTCTCCTCACATCGGAGGGTAGTATGTAAAATCTAAATATTGTAATTTGTTTTATATGTATGTACTAGAAATGTAAGATATTAGTAATTAATAAATTTATTTGAATTTGAATTTTTGGCTATCCGGCCACGCCCTTGGCCGAATATTCGTTATTCGGCTTGACGCTGAATTTTCGCTGTAATACTAATTTGAATCTTTTGATAGACGTGTAAAGTCATCAGATTGTCACACCACAGAATTCAGATATAAGATTGATTAACATTATATCGATTGTGTTAGATGAGTCCCATGGATTTTGATGAAATGTTGAATTCAAGACTAAATTATTGTTACAAGAAATATTATATTTCCACCCCTACGCGGTGTCGCGGGGTCGTAAACAAAGGTCTCTATTGAAACATTCAATTCTATGGGAATACAATTACTACCCTTATTATTAACATGGTTTAATATTAATATAACTATTATTTAGCAGAGACGGGGTGGAGTTTTTAGTGCCAAGGGCAAACTGTATAATATTAAGTATCGAGAAAAAATTGATTGAAAATTACAAAACAATCGTGACGGCCCGTCATGCCCAGAACCATAAATAATAACCAGAGACAGGCATTTCGTGACTCTAAAAACTCAAATTTATTAATGTTTTTTTCATAGTGCGTCAAGAGGGTCTCCTATTTGAATTAATTAAAGAAATGAAAGAGGGGACAAACTACTGGGAACTATCAAGGAAAGAATACCTGGACGACCTGTGCTGGGATATGGGCTTCGACTCATATAAAGAGTTATAAATAATCGCACAGGACAGGGATGAGTGGTGAAGGAGACATGGGGCTTTGCTGCAAACCAATCGTAATTATTATAGGAAGCCTTAGTCCAAAGTCTCACGCTGTTCGAGATATTCGAAATCTTCCCATTCCATAGAAAATACCCGAATTACTCAAGTTTCACTCTAATATTATCGTAAGTAATGGTACCTACTTAGTAATAAGTTCTATTATTATTTTTTTGTTACTTGAGAGTGTGTTTAGTCTACTTAAGTCATTTTTTTCAATCTGAAGAAACAATAATGATAACAAAATATTGGATTAAAGTTTCTAGAAATAGATATTTCAAAAACGCATTACATCTTTGTATGGGGATTTTCGTTAAGGAGAAAAATGCCCTAAGATACTGAAATCTGGAAAAAAACTTCTTTGATTCTCTTTCAAATGATAATATTACAAAACATTATAAGCTTGAGAGCTTGCTAGCTATATATATGCTCCACATAGTGAGCGGACGTGGATATATGTGAATGTATGTATGAGCAAGTGGCAATGGGCGGGACACGTCGCAAGACAAGACCCAACAAGATGGACCCCAAAAATCCTAAAATGGAGACCATGGGAGAATAAAAGAGGCGTCAGAAGACCCCAAAAGAGGTGGTCCGACGACATAGCCGCTGTAGGGGGAAAAAACTGGCTGCAAGCAGCAAATAGCAGAAAGGAATGGAGGAATATGGAAGAGGCCTATATCCAACAGTGGAGGACAGAGGGCTGAAGAAGAAGAAGAAGATTGGGGTTAACTGGAAGAAATCGCAGTTCTGCGATAAGTTCACCCTAGTGAACAACGTTTTATAATCTGTACTATGTCCATTTTGTATATTTATATGTGTTTGTTGTTTACTTTAAGATTAAATAAATAAATAAATAAATAAAGATTTATGAGCATCTCATCTTATAAGGTACCAAAAAAGCGCATGAAAATGGTGATAAAATAACCTGAAAAAGGTGTCAGAAAAATAATACAAATTTGACATTAACAGATGTCAAAATCGTATTATGTAAATCACAATACTAGTCCGTCTCTGTCTCCATGATTACAGAACCGTAACCTAGAAATTAATCATCTTTCATTAGGCTGATATAATATGTAGTTTCCTAGATTACATTAATTTTGTCTATTGTGTACGTTCCAACAATAATAATTATTATCATAGAGTGATTAGTAACGCGTAGTAATAATATTCGTTATTTTTTTTTTTTTTTTTTTTGTAATTTATTTTCGGTCCTACATAACGTACGTACGCCTAGCTTTTTAAAAAAAAAAAAAAAAAAAAAATATATATATATATATATATATATATATATATATATATATATATATATATATATATATATATATATATATATGTTAATTATTAGTTTTTCGCATCGCGGAATATATGATTTTGATTGTTTTTCGGGTACGACGCGTGAGTTTGCTTTTGGGCGAGCTTTCGACGTCTCATGGGACGTCATCATCAGGCAATGCGTCTAAACAGTACGATGTACAAGTTTTAACTGCCAACCGGGTACTTCTTCGAAGTTTAGGTTGACTAACGCTGTGTGATGTGGGTGTATTTGTCGTATGGTGAGAAGAAGAAGGCTGTATGTGTGAAGGGTGCGGAGTAATTATCGTGTGATAAGACGTGTTGGGTGGGTTAGGACGTATTGCCTGATGATGACGTCCCATGAGACGTCGAAAGCTCGCCCAAAAGCAAACTCACGCGTCGTACCCGAAAAACAATCAAAATCATATATATATATACGCTAGGGTGTCCCTTATTTGGCGAAAAAAAATTTTTTTTGGAATTCTTTTGGGCTCACCCCCCAATTTTTTTTCCTTTGGGTCAGATTGACTCAAAAATAAAATTTTATCTCAATCGGACGACGTTAACCCGTGCCGACTTGAGCTCAAAGTTTGAATATTAGTATATATGGGATTAGTAGTATAATGTCAGTGAAAAAGTTATTAATATCTAATTTTATATTAAAACATAATATATTATCACTTTTTAGCTGTATTTTGGTTATTAGTACTCTCGTGGATATTTTATTTTCAGTCCTAGAGTCTTCTCCCAAAAGTCTTTGAGAGTGAGTATTCTATGAGTTTACGATAATCACCTCTCAGTGTTAGTTTATTCAATTGATTTCATAAAACCTTAACATTTCTTTAATTTTCGACTCGGTTAAATGTTTCTACATTTTCTTTGTCACTTTAAACTTATTAACACTGACACATTCATAGCTTTCCTGAAACCAGTATTGTATGAGCTTTACATCCTGGCTTTCTCTGCCGACGTAAAAATATCCTGATTTCTTATAACTAGATCATTTTTAGAGCATTGGCAAGTGCAAAATGAAATAGATTGTCCGAATAACTTCGAAACTTTTCTTCATGATACAGAAAAATACCTTCACAATTGATTGCGCTTTTCCTTCAATTTTCTCCCCTCCAAAAGCAAGTTAATCGGTATTTTTTTGGTGCTTCTGAATAGCTCATGTCAGAACTTATGCTGTCCTTTAAAATATTATGTATTTGCAAACCAAAAATTTAACACTTACACTGCCATATAATTTTGCCTCCCAATACCAAAAAATGAACTTTTCGCGCTCAAGTCGGCACGGGTTAGAGTGCTCCGATCTAAAAAAAATTTTGTAGTGGCATGTTTTAGAGTCATTCTAACAAAATTGGGGGGTGAGCATTCAAAATTTTAAAAGTCGGAAAATAAGGGACACCCTAATATACGCGCATACACAAACCCTAATACTTTCCTGCAAACCTTGCACAAGGCCAAAAGCCTGTATCGAAACGTGCGGAATCTATCGCCAGTGACGGGGTTTGAACTTGGCACTTCCCGATCGAAAGACTGTCACCTCAACAAGCTGCGCCAACCGTGTAGTCATTATTAGGCTCCTAAAAGGAGAATGCTATAAACAAAAAAAGGACAGGCCCGACGCAAACGATATTTAACTCAAGGTAAAAATGAGTAATTAAATACTGCATAGGTGGCATCATCGAAATCAATGGAATAATTTTATGTGTGAAATACCTATTCGAAGGGTGAAGGAATTAGGTACTAGGGGGTAATAGGGCTTTTAGTTCAGCCGACCCCTCTGCTTGGAACAAGCTACCTCTGAGCCTTAGGATGGTAGGAACAATAGTTAGATTCAAGGGTTTACTTAAAATTTATTTGCTTAATAAGTTGTATACAAATTATAATGTAGTAGATGTAAGTTAGGTTTTATCACTTTTTATAAAGGGCCCTTGAAGTGGACTAGATCCACAAAACCACGCAACAATAAATATTGACCGTTGTGTTATTTTAAAGAATTTTTACTCGTGTATACCTTGAAAGCTTGGCAGTTCTCTGTAATTTGAGGCAGGTATTATAAAGGATGAAGTGTATTTTTAATAAAAATGTCTCGAGATGTTATTTTTATAACGGCTGATGAAAACGTCTTTTTCTAATCTTCCTTTACCATCAGCTTATTCAATGTGTTTCATTTGGCTTCTCCACCTCCGCCTAGAATCATCTTGGAAAATCTAAAGAGTCTCAGCATCTATTATCTCAGAAGTAATCTTAATGATATTCTTTCAAAATGTTATAATAATATCTCTATTCTCGTATTAATACCAGAAGCATGGGCGTCGTCAGGGGGCGGGGGTGTGTACTTCTTAATACGAAATGTTTAAAAAAATCACATTATTACTACACGTTTTCTCACAGTGACTGAATCATTTCGATCGCTTGGTGTCTCCCGAGGCTTGAGCTGGACAAAATCTGACTTATGAACTGAATTAATTTTCCAACGCCCTTAATACCACACATGATCCCACTCGATCCCTGGACCCCCCTCAAACGCCTTACATTTTTTTATCTCTGGAGTAGGCTGATCCAATTTGGTAGAGAATTATATCGTCACCGAGTTTTCGTATGTTTGCAAATCTTCAGCTCTCTATGGAAGAAGTCAGAAAGTGGTTGAAAATTCGTACAAGATTTGCGCCCAAACGTAAAAAGTGAACACCACAGTAAAGTTAAAGAAAATCTCGTAAAAAATGCTTTATTTATTTGGTATAGAACATTTTTTTATTATTTATTTTATTTATTTACACTTATGGTGAACAAGATACAGACATATGTAAACATTAAAATACAATTATAACATTTGTTCACTAGGGCGAGCTTATCGCAGTACTGCGATGTCTGCCAGCTAACCCCAATTTTTAAACAATAATTTATAAAGAAAGAAACTAATTTTGAAATACACATAGACATATACAAACATTGTATGTATTTACTATGAAAAGTGTACACAAATACAAGCACAAACATTTTTAACAACAATTTAAAGTTAGTAACATTTTACTACACAGATGCGTACAGAGTTAACTGATAAGAACCTAAGGAGGTATATTATTTTCATGATGTCAAAATGTTCAACTACATTTCGTAGATACGAACTTTGTTGTTATTTCAGTAGACAGTGTTTGAAATGTTTGACGTGACGAGTGTTTATCCAATCTCTTTATGTATGTTGAATGTTTTTTCGGTGCAAGAATTCGTATCTTGGCAAACGTGTGAAAATGTACAGTTTATACGCCGTCTAACGAAAGTTTAAAATGTTAACCAAACTGTCTGGTGGATAGAAAGCTCTGTAAAAATAAAGTATGTAGGCAGTTTGAATGAATGGGAGAGAGACTTCAAGTAGTGTGTAGAGGAAATGAAGATTTTGGGCTCTTTTCAGCAACGATGTCTGTAAATGGAAGTCTGTAAGCAACTTTGTTGATTGCTGATGTTATCTCTCGCGTAGTATCATGGACCTCTTGCCAAGTTGTTGTACGTAGAACCTCTACTTATTACTTTTTATATCTACGTGATGTAGCGCAACTTTCAGAAGCTTTTTCTTGAAGCTCTAACCACCTACGTTTTTCTTCTTCTTCATTTTCTTTTTTATACAATTAATATAGACGTGTGTTAGTTACTTGGAAATTGTAACTAACAAAGAAAGCGACGGCTTTTAACATTCTCGTAGTATCTCTTTTCATAACGGTTTTAATTTATATTTGCGTATCATTAATATTACAATTGTCGGCTGGCTAGTGAAATTACCTCTAAAGCGTAAGAATTAACTTCACTGTGGTGCTTTTACTAGATTTTTTTTCAGTTCACCAATTATGTATTCGGTTTATCAACCACTTCCTGACTACTTAGAGAGTTGAGACTTTGCAAACGTTCATCAACTCGGTGATAATACTTTTCTATGCAAAAATGTATCAGCTTTCTCCAGAAACAAAAAAATATATGAAGCGTTTCGTGAAGATGCAGGCGTCGTGTGGGGCCATCTGTGGTATCGTATGAAAGGGCGTTGAAAAAGAAATCCAGATCGTAAGTTACGTGTCCAGCTCAAGCCTTGGAAGACACCGAGTGATCGAGAGGATCCAGTCACATATCGTCAGACCATCTTTTGTTGGGCCCACTTCTTTTTATTTTATTTTTTTTTAGACTTTTCTGGTCCATTTTTCTAGGTTTTCGTGCCACATGTGGCCGACTCACTTCGATTTCAGACTTCTGGCCTTCACCGTTACATTCTCCAGCTTTGTGGCTCTTTGAACATCGATGTTTCGTTTTTTGTACTCTTTCTGTACTCTAGCATACTTCTTTCCATGCTCCTTTGATATATTAGTAGTTTCGTAAGGTATCTGTTAGTCATCCCCCAAGTTTAGCATCCGCATCCATAGGTCACGATAGGTAGGATGCAGATGTTGAATATCTTTCTCTATGCAGCCATGGGATATAATGTTTGTTTTTAGTATTTTTTCAGCGACCAGAACCTGTTCCATGCATTCGTGACTCGTCTCTCCAGTTCTCTATCTGTCTGATGTTTAAGAGTATGGATACCGTCATTTCAAAAATTTCTAAAAACGGGATACCTTAAATCTCTACAACCGTTACTAAATATGCTTTGGAACAAAATAAGATAGATGGAATGGACCTATATGGAATATCTAGGGAATAATTGTAAAATATTTTTTTTACATCTTGTACAGATTTCACAAAAAAACTTTTGAAAAACACCTCTGATCTATTTTCCAAAAGATGGAAACTCGTTTCCCGAAAGTGACAGAAAAAAAATGTACTGATAATATGCATCAAAATCGAGGGAAAAACCGTAAAAGTTTTTTGATAGACGCAAAATTAACCCCAAAAAAATTGAAAAAACGCTATTTTTACCATTTTATCATGCGATCGTTCACGCGATTTTGAACCTTAATGCCGTGGGAAATAACTGTGACGCCATTTTTGGTGCCAAACCCTTAAATGACATTATTTGACCCAAGCAGGTGTACTGTTTTACGATTACCTATTTTTAAACACTAATTTATTAAGTAAGTAGGTACAGAAGACGGTTTTTTGTTCTAATAATACAAGAAGTAGAATATTGTTTCTTTGTAATTTGAATTTATAATTAAAACTAGTGGGTAACCACCCGTGAAAATCACGGAGGCTTTGTTAAATATGTTTTTGTGTAACCACTATTACTACTCCACACTTCAAAGTTCCTCGAGTAAACACAGGAAGATCACAAGGCTATCTTTTCCCCGTCTCTCCAATATCCAATATCAAGATTTATATTGTCGACATTTTTAGTTGGCACCCACCCCTGAAAGCCACAAAACTCCTCTTACATGTCTACTTATGTACATACATAGGTACTTTACACACATATAGATGGTGGGTACTTTAAATAGTTCGATTTGCAATCTTTACGTGTATAGGTATGTACATTGTACGTACCATATGATATGTATGAGAATTATATTTTCATTTTCTGTCACGTTGTATAAAATGGTACTTACTTGATTATTTCCACGAAAGAAATATTTCAAAACTATTTTCATTCATAATTTCATTAGTAGGTAAGGTACCATTCGATATTTCAAATTTTTCATTCATAAAAGTTTAAAAAAGTGAGACTTCGACGAAAATTTCTAGCCACCAACGTAGGCGTCGGTGCTTTAAATTTACATACATGTTCATCGAACTTGCAAAATTTTCCAATGGGCCACTGTTACATTCGTACACGACTTGGATAATACGAGTATTATGTAATGGATATGTTTATTGCTTCTATATACTTTTGCTTACTTCTTCTCTACATGTCATGCCCTCGAGGTGAGTATAATTAGTTACAAAACTGTTGAGTTTCAAATTAATTACGTTACATTTTCTTAAGACATTGTTTTGACAATTTTATATTATTTTAAAGAGGCATTTACAGGAATACTATTTTCAGAATCCCCCCTCACCATATAGCTTAAGGCTAAAAGAGCTTAAAATGTCAAAGAGCCATTGTAACTGAACTGCAAAAAAATGCGTCGAGCAAAGTAAGATTAAGCAGTTATCTCAACAAGTATGGATTTTCAATCGGACTTATGACTGGTGAATGTGACTGGGGAATTGGTGAATTTTACTTAAGTGTAAAATGGTCACATTGAAGCAGCCGACGATCAGTCACAAGCCAGAGGAAAGTCCATCCTTTGCCGTACATCCGTTGAGATAACTACTTGTTGTATTTCAACTACGACATGTAGAAAATCCAATGTTTCTCACAAAATAAAGATTGCGATATTGATAAAATTAAAAGTTAGATTACCCAGCTATTATTTAAGATATTATCCAATAACTTAAAACATGGATAAATGAGAATATGTTTAAAAATAATATGATATATGAGAATATGATAATTTTTTTTTTGAAAATATT
Organism: Ceraclea dissimilis; assembly: GCA_963576895.1. Taxonomy (NCBI): domain Eukaryota; kingdom Metazoa; phylum Arthropoda; class Insecta; order Trichoptera; family Leptoceridae; genus Ceraclea; species Ceraclea dissimilis. The sequence continues at coordinate 1,112,552 of OY756374.1, forward strand.
AGGTCTGAAATTCACTGAAACTTGAGATTATTCCCGTAGTTTGTTATATATAATGCTGCAATTTGGTTGATAAACTGTTTAGTCAAAATCTTCTTTTACGCGTACAGTCTCGTACACAATTTTGAGAATGTATAAGAGACCAGGTCAGGAGTAACAAATGTGGTTAAAAGAGTGGCTAAGCTCAAGTGGTCTTTTGCGGGACATGATGCGAGACTCCAGGACCAAAGATGGACAAAGAGGGTAGTGGAATGGAGACCTCGCGAAGATAAAAGAAGTAGAGTTAGGCCCCCCACGCGATGATCAGACGACATTAAACGAGTTGCTTGTGATTGGATGCAGAGGGCGCAAGATACATGGAGGAGTAGGGAGAAGCCTACGTTCAGCAGTGGACATGGATGGCTGGATAAGTAAGTATAAAAAAGAATGGAATAAATTTTTGCCCAGTGCACATCGCCCTTACACGTGGAACATTATTTATTGTGAAGTTATATATAGGCACCAAAATTAATTTCTAGAAATATCTAAATATATGAAATTTTTCCCACCATTCTCCCACAACTACCCTACTCGTATCTGTAATGGAAATAATAGTTTGAATACTTGGCGAATCAGCCTTCCTCTGAAACCCAGTGACAAGCGTCTTCTGAGTATTCCTGCTCCAACACACCATTTGTCAACCTTCTTGGAACTCGTTATTGGAACTCCTGAACACCAAAACCCACTTCATGACTTTTGAAAGTCTCACAACATATCAAGTTCTAGACATAATCTTTTCCGGTAGAACGGTAGGTATGTTGTTGCTCTCAAAAAGTTTCCAAATTAAATAATTTCAAATACGTAAATACGTATTTGAAATAACAAGTAATTTCAACGGATATACAGCAAAGGATAGACTTTCCATCGGGCTTATGACTGATTGTCAAGTGGTTTAATCTGATCACATTACACTTAATTAACATTCACCAATTCCAGTCCATCCACTTGTCGCAGCCAGGATTCGAACGCAGACCTCCGGTCTCACACTCAAAGATGTGTGAGGAATCGCAGCCGCCCGACACTGACCTGGACCGATCATGTCGACCAAATCCTCAAGGATGGACGTGTTCTGAGTAAAAGAAATCGGAGAGCATACATGACAAGTTGCATGAATGTGGCGGAGGCTAATAGTGAGTTTATGAATAGAAAAGTCTGGTGATCTATTTCCTCCGCCTACCCAGTAAGGGATGCAGCGTGAAGGGATAGAATAGAATTGTAATAATAAAATAAAATAAAAAAACAATATAATATGTCGCAACAATTTACGAAGATAATACTCGTACATATGTTATAAGCCCTTTATGATAGGTACTTGGACAAATTTTTAGCAAGTACTTACTTGGTACATATAATAAATCCGAATATAGGGACTTGTTGGCCCTTCATACATATGGTTGAGTTAGGACAATAATGTATACAACTATTATGGGCCGTTAAATAGGATTTCCTCTATGTCTAAATTATGTCGTACACTTTATTCATGCCATCATACAAATTAGGTCATTTTAGATGTCATTATTCTTAAGGGACTTATGTGTTTCATAGTTTAATCCTGTTTAATAATATTTTTTATTTGGTTTTATTTGTTTCGTAAGATTTAATTACACATCAGTGTAAATAAGTTCACCAGTAAGCTATTCGGAGCAGCCCAGGATAATTCAATTTTCAATTTCAATTCGGTTTATTTCTCAAAATAGTTATTATACATTTGAGTAATTTATGAATATACAATATTAATTAAAAAGACATATAGAGAGAAAATTCACTAGAGTGATATCGCAAACGACGGGGAGACCTGATAGGGCACATGCAGAAGACGAATAAGTAATAGTAATAAACATTTTAATCACCACTAAAAGTTCTTGATTGACCTCCACAGCTCTCTATCCTGGGCAGACCGCATCCAACCGCCTCCTGCAACTCGTCTTACATCGTCCAACAACCGTGCTTGAGGCATACCAACACTTCTTCTGCCTGTTCTAGATCGCCACTCCAGAACTTTCTTTGTCCACCTAGAGTCTGTCGTTCTGACCACATGACCAGCCCAACTCAATTTCTGCAGGAAACTCTGTGAACGACATCGACGACCTTGATCTTTAAATATTAATATACATTATTTAAAACCGCTCTTCAAGGCCTAACTTATTTTATTTTAATGAATCTGGGTTTATCGAAAAAAATCCAAATACATCTTTGTACACTTCACAGAAATCTTGAAAGCTTGTGTTGTGAAGTGGAGTAAGTCGGGGATTGAAACCGCGCCCACTGGATTAACAGTTGAGCGCAGGAGCAACCAGGCTACCGAGCATCTAAAATCTTTGTCTATATATTCCAAAGAGAGTGACTGAAGGTTAAAAATAATTAGTTTTTTTAATGTAGGTTTCATTCTTAACAATATCGTTTACCAATCATCCCTTTACCTTTACCCTAAAAGGGATTTGAATGAAGAAATATTTATTTCATTTTTTTCCAGGCTTCTAGATATATTATTTCAGACAAAATAATCTGAGACCTTTTCAGATTTCGGAGAAATAATAATATTAAAGTCTAGTTTCAATAAAAATGATGAGTTTGTAGACGAGGGTTCTATTTCCAATCTCAATAAGTTGGGTCCTTAATCAGTTGGTAATATGACTTTGGAAATTCAATCTTATGTATCTTCAATATTATAAAATGATACACTAAGGAGTCGAGCAAAATGCTTAGTTTTTGGAGATGCACAATATTGACAGGATTGCTGGATTTGTTCGAAATAAAACTGGTACAACCGAAAAATTGACTAGAATTGTTGACCTTGACCACGAAAATAATGATGAGCAGGGGAGGAGGAGGTCGGAGAAAAAGTTTTAATCAAAGATTTTAAGAACGGTTTAAGCGTAATCTTGTTTATGAACTGTCAAAAATACCACAAAATGATAGAAATCCTAAAAATATACCTACTAACTTTTTCCGAAAACCGGGATATTTAGGCGTCCTGAAAGGTTTGTTCCGGATGGGGAGTTCTAGAGATGCGAGGTGTTAAACCGGTAACTTTCCCGTCTGGCAACCCTTAATTGTGCGAACTTATTAAGAGCCACGCAATGCACTTAAAAAAAAGCATGATTTGAAAAGGATGTGGAGGTTGCGTGTATTCAGGAGCAGCTTTAGTTGATTATTCAAATCTGAAACATTAAAATTAACCAATTGAAACGTGCTTCTAATAAAACCAAAATTTACCAATTACCCAAATTTTGTTGCCACCTAAAAAATCATATTGTGCAAAATTTAAAGGTGCTGGGACATTGAGAAATTATTGAAATTTGAAGTGGAAAATACTCGTATAATATTAAATCTACTCAAAGACGATGTTATTCTTCTCCTTTGCAATTATTAATCCCACGTGGTGGTGGGGTCTGCTGTTCTGGTGTATCGCCGCCACTTTGCTCTTCTTGCGCATCCTCCGGTACAACTTCACTCTCTCTTATATGTCCTGCCTCACCACTTCCCTCCATCTGCGCTTGGCTCTTCCTCTGGATCTCCTATCGGGAACATTAAGTGTTTGTACCCTGTTGCCAACATACTCTGGCGGTCTTCAGCTGACATGCCCATACCATCGCAGTCTGTTCTCCTGAATTTTGTCAGAGATGTCGCGTAAACCTAGGCTCTACTCAAAGACAGAAAAAAATCGTAACATTATTTTTTGGAAAATCTCTTTTTTCATCATTTTTTTGTAAGTAGGTACGCATTCAGAATCGCATGTGGGAATGTTTTAAAAATACATTTTTCGTAATTTGCCTATTTATTTACTTATTCAAAGATAAAAAATAATTTAATTAAATCAAGTAAATTCTGCTTGGTAATTACAGTATATTAAATTACAGTGTATTAACTCTTAAAATTATTACATTACTCCTTGCGAAGTAGACGCCTATCTATTTGATAGTAATTTGTAAGGGTAAATCACGTAAATTGAGATAAGCTTTCAATACTTCAGGCAAATCTATTTAAAAGCTCCAACATTACAGTTGTCTAGAATAGTGTTTGAATTTTCATTGATGTTATTTTTCACATAGCAAATTCTGATTCACCGTTTTTTTTTAATTAGGCAGTCCACCCTAACTGGAAGATTTGTCCCAGTATAGCGTATCTAAGAAAAATTAAGATAAGATGAAATTCAAAAGTTCACATCTGTTAAACTTTTAAGTCAAACCACTTCAGAAAGCCCGTAATCACGCGCTTCATACAGAAGCGAAACAGAGCTCAAGGGTCTGGAGAAATCATGTTGGTAGAAGTCCTCACCACAACCCCGCAACGGACAAGCAAATAGGACATGGTCTTTTGACTCATCGTCCTCTCCACACTGGCATGTAGGCACCAATTCTGTAAAGATGCGACACCAGTTTTGCATAGATGATACGCCACCAATTACGACACCAAGATACGACATCAATTCTGCATAGATGCTGAGCAATTATGCAGTGACCGATTCTCAGCCGAATAAAAAATATTGCCTAATATATCTGCTCAATTCGACTGAAAACAAAAAGTCCAGATTCACATTTTTTCTCTAGCTGCAGGTCAACATAAAAACATTACACATATAAAAAAATATTTGGCGGGTAGCAATATTTTTAAATCGATTGCAAACAAAAGTTGGAGCACTTAAATCGCTGCTCCTGCTATTTTTTCTTCGTATAGCCTTTTCTATTTGTTGTTTATTTTATCTTTGTCTTATTTGAGAGTCCGTAAAGCCGGAAAATTTTCATTTAACTCTCCCTGATTCAGAGCTGGAGGCAATGCCTTAAAGCACGATTTATCTGTCAGATACAACCTTAACAATGAGCTAAATACACTTTGAAAAACAAAACTATAACTATTGTATATAGAAGTATTATGTTTATAGCCTAAGTATTCGTTATAGCTATCATGGGGGTATTAAAGAGGGCAGCGAGGGGGTCGTCCGCTCCCCCCAAAATCTAAAACAATTACTTTAAAAACCCAGTTTCAAAGCTGGCGACGCCCACGGTTCTGCCCGTCTCTATTTCAACCGTTGCCAGGAGTTTTTTCGGGATTAAATCCATTGAAGAAATACGACATATGAAACCAGATTGAATGGTCAGGTTTAGCCCACCACTCACCAAAATCAAATACTAGATAGCCCCCGCCCTCGAAATAAAAACCTTTTCCAATTTCATTTCCACTAGATGAATCTGTTATGACGAATCAGGATTTCAATCCTGATTTGTCCTTCTTCAGCCATGTCCGAGAGTTACAAGCGTGTATGACGAATTGCATTAATATGACGGAAGCAAGAAGTGTGTGTTAGTCTGGCAGTCTCGCATTCTTATCTCTCTGCGTGCGGGCATGAGAGGATAGATATAGAGAAATTAATAATATAATATCATCCTAGTGCATATCACATTTCATGTGAATTCTCCCTCAACCTTCCTAAAATGATGTATCAAAATAATTTCTTGTGTATCCATCAGATGAGCATTAATATTTAACTGTTGCTCCATTATTACGAGAAGGTCTAAGGCCAAGGAGTATCCGAAGAATGAGTGGACTGTATTGTGAGAATTGTAGACATAACAACAATAACAATCTCTCTCTAACAAACAGACACTTGGAATAATATAGGTAAGGTATTATTTACTGGAAAAGCTTGAAGAAGGTACCTGGTATACAAATACCTATCCACGTGTAGCGAAAAGGTTCGCGTACGTAAACACGAAATTTCCTATCGACTGAAAGCTTAAGAAATTTTATTTATTATTTAGGTGCCTGGGAGCTTTTGTACTTTCTGTAGTCCACTCATACTGATTGATAAATATGTAATTGTAAGAAATTGGTGGATATCTTTAGTTACATGATTCCGGGCTTGGAGCCCGTGGTCTAATGATTGCTTAGGGATGACCAACTTAAAAGATATGATGACTCCGGTCGTGAAAGCCCCCGCACATACCAAAATTAGTGGATATTACTTAATAGTTAAGTAATCACATTCCAGTATTAATTGACGCCTGTTGAGCGTGCTACATATATTATGCCAGTATTGACGCCTGTTTAGCAGGATAATATTCCATGTATTGACGCCAGATTAGCAGGCTATTATGCCAATATTGATGCCTGTTTAGTGTTTAATTGGCTATTATGCCAGTATTGACGCCAGTTTAGCACGTTATTACGCCAGTATTGACGCCAGTTTAGCACGTTATTACGCCAGTATTGACGCCAGTTTAGCAGGCTATTATGCCAGTATTGACGCCTGTTTAGCAAACTATTATGCCAGTATTGGCGCTAGTATACTGTTAGACCCTGGTTTTAATACAAATAATCAACAAATGTTCAGAATAGTTTAGGGTTTCACGTGCATATTTTCTGCAGCGTATTCGAAAATTAGCTTCCTCTCATGGTAATCCTATAAATTGTCGAGAGTCGCGGGGGATGGGGAGGTATGTAGTACCTATTAGGAATTTAGAGCAATCTGCTAATTTTGTAATTTACCTACTAATACACTACGCTTCGTTGATATTTCCCGTATTTTAAATACCTAGCTCGTGCCTGAAATCGGGAAATAATTTTATAATAGTTAAAACAGAAACCGATATTATCTACAGTTAGATTGTAAGCTACATATAGATATTAGTGTTGCAATGGTATATTCTGCCTCAGGCCGAGTACCGAATATTCGTCCAGAAGCATGGCCGAATATTCGGCTTATACGAATTTTGACGGGCAAATCCCATTTTTCCAATCCTGCTCTCTGACTGGCCCGCTGAAATAAATCGCCTTGCCAATATTTGACCATTAAAGACTGAAAATTATGTAGGTAATAAATAATTGGTCAGTGATAATAGTTAGACAAAGATACATTCCAATACATTTACATTAACAAATAGTTATCTCAACAGATATACAGCAAAGGATGGAGTCGTCGTCGGCGATAATTAGTCATAAGCCTGATGGGATGTCCATCCTTTGCTGCATATCTTTTAAGATAACTACTTGTTATATTCAAATACGACACGTAGAAAATTCCCATGTTATCACAAAACATAATTTAAGATTTATAAAGTAATATTTACCTTACATTTACAAAATATATTACGTCACGAAAATGAATTTGCCTAGTCATGGTACACTGCCTCAATTTTGTGTATTTTTTATTATTTCTTTTTCCTATTTTCAGGTATTCGGTATTCGGCCTAATAGTTTTTACCCTTCACTCCTAAAAGGAGCCGAATAGTAACCGAATATTCGTTTCTCTAAATACGTACGAGTATATAATAACTTTATTATAATTATTTACCTACAAAATGTTCTACTGAAATCAGGTGCGAGTAGATTATTAACCAGGCAATTATGCACCTACCTGTTTTAACATTAGATGGATACAAAATTTCTGGGCCTATGTGCTATAAACGTATTTACGTAGTAACTAATAAAAGAATCTCCGAAAGGAGGGAAAAAGGAAAAAGGAAAAATTCAAGGTGGAAAAAGACCCAGGCCCGGTGCAAACGAAATGTAACACAAATTATAGGAAAAAATGAGTAAATAAACACTGCATAGGGGGCATCATCGAAATCAATGGCTAATTGTATGAAATACCTATTCGAAGTTTAAGGGGTCACATGAATGTATTAGTAATAGGAGCATTAAACAGTTACGGTTTAAAAGCGTGTAATATGATGAGTATAAGGTAGCCCGTCTTCTTCCTCCATTTTTTTTCAGCATTCTCCTTTACTGAAACTTGAGATTTGCAAAGTTTCGTAGAAATGCCTAATGCTGTAATTTGGTTGATCAAATGTTTACGGGCAGACGCAGCGACTGTGACGGATATTTTTTTCCATACTCTGACCTCTTTTTAATGTAAGCCAAAATCATTTTTGTCGCTTACCTCATTCTTATTTTTCGCTTACACTCTCATGCTTACCAAATTTGAGAAAGGTTGAAGCCATAATAGGACCATTTTTATTCAGAGCATTTGAAACTTTGGTCGCGTTTATGTTTAATGAGGACATTGGCGTAACAAGCATAATAATTATGTGATGTCACATATTTAGCAATATTTAGATTTAGTACTGATACTAGTAATTTAGTATAACTGCTAAAACGTTATCGCAAAATGTATTAAATACGATATTTTGCCTAGGCCGTTTTAATACGACCCAATTCCCGAAACTGGAATTTGGACAAAATTCTAAATTTTCCTCATTGCAGATTTCCAAATCAAAGCAATCATAATAATATGGTTATCAAACGGACTATCTCGAATTTATAGAGTGGAATATTTGGATGAAAATACCTAGTATTATTTTTACAGTTTTTACACACAATTATTTAAATTCACTAGGCGTTTTTGACTTCAAATTTTGCAATCGAATATTAACTCATTTCCTGACTAGCTAGTGCTCTGAAACTTTCTCTAAACGTGTAAACTATAAGACTAAATTATGATTGAATACCACGTTGGATCATCCTTCTCTCGAGACAAAGAAGTTGTAAGGTGATCCAAGAGTTGTTTATTGTTGTTTATCGTCCTTAGACCCTATATCGGGCACTTGGACTCGTCAGTCTTACATAATTAGATGTACTTATAACAATATTAAAGTAATAGAAATAATGCACAATATCAATGCTAAAGAGTGTAAAGAGCTCTGTTAGCATTTCGTCAGTGTATGAAGCAAGGTGATACAGGGTGCCTCCCTCCGCATGTAAAATCACCCACCCAACAATCGCAGGATAAAATGGTAAAACAGCTTTTTTCCATTTTTTGGTGGTAAATTTTGCGTCTATCAAAAAACTTTTACGGTTATTCCTTAGATTATAATGCATATTATCAGTACGAAAAAAATTTTTAGTCAGCAACTTTCGGGAAACGAGTTTCCGTCTTTCGGAAAAAAGATCAGAGGTATTTTTCACTTTTTTTTTTGAGAAATCTATACAAGATAGAAAAATCATCTACCCTATTTTGTTCCAATGCATACTCTTTAATCAGTTAATACTTCCAAATTAAAAGCACTTATCTATGGCTTCCTCCCGTCTGTTGTAAAGAAATTAAAAAGGAAACTTTTTAATTTGTTACAAACAATTTGCAAGATCACATTAATCCAGAAAGTTTTATTAATTTATTTATTTATAAGGATTCATTGTTTCACCTCAATCACGAATTTGTCGTTAAATTTGCTGAACTGAGACTAGGGTTGACAGATGTCCTCTATTTTAAGGAGCTTCCCCATTTTCAGACCAAAAAATTGATCCTATTTTACATTATTTAAATACAGGGCCGGATTTCCCGAAAGGCTGAATAGACCGGGGACTACGGGCAGCAGAGACTTCAGAATTTTCACTTTTTGGTTTTTACGGAATTCTGTCCGTTTTTTTTTAGCAAGTCATTTTAAACTGTTTTTATCCTTGATTTCCTTTAAATCTCTTCTAAAAAATACTCTAAGTTCTCCTAAAAATCCTCAACTCAATAGACGTTCACATATTTCTTACTTGTATTAACATGAACTTGGTATTGTTTCTTTTTTTTGTTGTTCATATAATGACTTCGTTGTTTGATGGTATTTTTGCGAGCACTGATTGGCTTTAGTTAGTTTATTATTATTATTTTGACAGCCTTGGTTGTTGGTGTATGCTGCGGGCGCCCTTAATTGGAGAGTCGGCATGGGATGTTTCTCCTTTTTGCATGATAATGTATTCATGTTTTGTTGATGTCTCTGTGGGTGTCACATATAATATAAAATAAAATAAATACATACATACTTACATCTTCTTCCCGGTTCCCCTTATACCCTTGGTTGGGTCGGGGGCTCAAAGCATATGTGTATCTTCGCCAGAGGCCCCTGTCACTTGCAGCTTCCAGGACCTCTGGCCACTCGAACCACAGTCTCTCCTCGCACAACTTTGTCACCTGCTTCTGCCAGCTATTTCAAGGGCGGCCCACCGGTTTAAAAAAAACACAAACAAAACGGGAATTTGCAACCCTAGCCGTAACTGTCTTACTTCAAATATTGTCACTTGTGCGTAATTAATTTAATTCCTAAACTTTCTCAACAGGGGTGACAGGTATTAATGAAAGAATGCGCGATAATTAAAAAGCATTAACAAATAATTAGATTGAAAAAGTTGGTAAGCAGCAATTATTTATTAGACTTGAATGCGTATCCTTTGTTTGGAGGGGAAATGATTGGCGTGGCATGTTAGTTTTTACTTTGGAAATGTTAGTTTTTACTCTGGAAATGTCGTGACTGTTAAATAAGTATAGGTATCCTCTATTATATAGCGATGTAATTTTTTTATAAGCAACGTATTTAATTTTCCCATTCATGTTTTAAGCCATAATTAGTATAGGTAGGAGAAAATATTCATTGTTACCTACTTTGTTCTAACCGGAGTTTTTTTACAAGCTTTTATTTTTGTCCCCAAATCTTGCAATCGAACTTCAACTCTTCTTCTTCTTCTTAATCTTAGTGTAGGCCTGATGGCCTGTTATTTAAGAGCGGTTAGCCTCCTGCGAGGTCGACTCCCAGCTGTTGATCCATCCCTTTGGTGGTCTGCTTGGGGGTCGCCTACTTTGGGGTTGGTCATGGAGCACAATGTGGGGGAGCCTGGATGGTTCCATTCTCCCCACATACGCGTACCAATATCTCCTCCGTTGTCTTCCCCATCTGACAACATCCTCGACCTCGCAAATCTCTCTGATTCTCGTGTTTCTTATTCTGTCTCTGAGAGTCTTCCCTGCAATGTTCCTAAGGGTCCTCATCTCAGAGACTCTCAGAGCTACAACTCATTTCCGATAATTGATTTATTTGCACTTTTGTTGAACAAGATACAGAGATATGTTAACATTACAAATATAAATAATAACATTATTGTTCACTAGGGTGAACTTATCGCAGTGCTGCGATCTCTGCCAGCTAACCCCATTTATTTATTTAGCTTAAATGATAGGTTGTAACTAGAATGAAAGTGAATAAACTAAGATGGTTTGGGCATGTTGAGAGAATAAAGGATGACAGGATGACAAAAAAGATATATATCTGAGTGAACGAAGAGGTGTGAGGTAGCGCATCCGCCCGAGACTGGCCTGGTCCAATCACGTCGACCAGATCCTCAAGGATGGGCGCGTTTTGAGTAAAAGGAATCGGAGAGCGTGTATTACAAATTGTATGAATGTGACGGAAGCTAGGAGTGTATGTAAGGATAGGGCTGTCTGGGTGCTATATATATTGGGTATAGATAGATAGAAATGATAGGTAAAATAGCGTTATCAAATACTGCGTAGGTGATAAAAATAAATCAATCTAAATATAATGGTTTAACATCTTCGATGAATCCTCAAGAGCTGCCTTCAAAGCCGCGGGGAAGTAATTGAAATTTTCTGATATAATACAATAGGTATTCCAAAAATAATTATTTTACGCCAGACCAATGAAAACTAATCAAAACTTTCCATGCAAAATTCACGACAATTAAATTGAGCCACGAGCTAATTAATTCAACTAAATTCCATTCGTTCAAATTCCATATCTCGATAATATGTGCGATCGAGTTATACGAGAATATTGTCGAGATCAACAACCTTCAACGCTTGATGTGTTTACTGATGTAACTTAATAGGAATAGACATGGCACTTGACCTTATCAAAATATGCTCTAAAAAGGGTTTAAAAAAATCTGATAAACAAGCTAAAATACTGACGAAATAAAGCTTGAACGAACCATAATATCTGTTAGTTAAACTAATCATAGCAAAAAATATTCTCTCTATAAAGAGGATTTTGATTCTATGAAGCAATTTTTTAAAAAGTCGTGTGGTGAAGCATTAATGGCATCGTCAGCAATGAGATAAGAAGTAGTAGTTTTTGAAAACGCATGAACGAACCATAATATCGATAGAATCATGTCAAACAATTGAAAAAGAGAAAATATCGGCGGTCACCCAGGTGTCGCGTCACCCGAGTGTCCCATCGCCCAGGTGTCGCGTCGCCCAGTTGTCCCATCGCCCAGGTGTCCATCGCCCAAGTGACTACCGCCCAAGTGACAGTGTCCGCCTTTATTAAGTTTCGTTCACGATTCCCTTCAAACATTTGAGATTCATCTGCTGACAAAAAAACATTTCTCGTTTATTCGGGAAATTCGTTTGGGAAGTTTTGTTTTTCGAGATTCTGATGATGTAGAGAAAAAGAGAAAGAGTAGGGGAAGAATTTTAGTAAGTTGAAAGTACATTCTAACTATTGAGTGTTTGATAGTTTGCGTTGTAATCTTACAATGTTACTTCAGTGTGTAGAATGTAGATTAACCATTTTCCACATCGTTTCATTACATCCGAACAAAGTTAAGATTAAATTAATGCTGTGTAAGATTAATAACATCAGTTTCGATGTCACGGAAAATAACACTCGAGAAAATAACACATGGAAATAATTTCATGGAGAAGAATTGCTAAACACGGATATTTATATAAATTTAAAGAAATTACACAAAATTTTGAAAAAAATAACATGATAAAAAATAACACATGAAAAAATAACAAGGAAAAATATCACATATAAATAATTTCACGGAGAAGAATTGCTAAATACGGATAATTATCATCAATAGAAATTACACAAAATTTTAATTTTAATTTATTAATGATTTTGAGTGTCCAATTTTTGGTTTCGTGCGCGGTCTATCTGAAATTGCTTTTGTCTGTTGTTACTGTGTATTGCTTAGTTGTGTACCTTTATTGTATTGATATTTTTAACTTTTTGTATTGTAACTTTCCAAAGGCCTTGTGGTCGTCAAAACTTTAAATAAATAAATAAATTCACGGGGTCACTGCTGACGCTGCCAATTGGCTAAGAGATTTACCTTTAAATTTGTAGTTGCCAGGTCTTTTGCCATATGCATTAAAAAAATAATTTTGAAGACATTATAATCATAGAATAGTTATAATAGGTATTCATATATTTTCATAGTTCAATTAAATAATCTATCTAACCAGACCTAACCTAACCGTCATAAAAGTTATAAATTCTATCATTCCTTATCCTTATCCTTTATCGCTCGGTGCTTTCTCACACATTCTTATAAATAAATACTTAAATATGACCAAATTTTATATAAAAAAAGTGTTATTTTTTACAGTGTTACTTTTGACGTGTTAATTTTTTCCTGTGATATTTTTTCCGTGTTATTTTTTCCAAAGTAATTTTATCCTGTAACCATCAGTTCCTATATGGTGAGTACTCAATATAATGGCATCTGCCTCTTTGAGAAGATAGAAGATGTATGAAATACTTTTAGATTAAAATTAGTTTCAAAAGATAATTATAGTGCTAAAGCGTATAACATTCTTTCAACATACCACCATCTTTGTAGTAACAAATTGCATTCTAGATTAAAATAATTTAATAGTAAGTATATTGACATTATAAAAATTTCATAAAACGGGAGACCTTATTAGATCTCGACGATCTTACTAAATATGCTTTGGATAAAAATAGGGTAGAGATGGGGAATAACCGTAAAAGATTTTTTATTTCTTGTATGTATGTATATTTCTCAAAACAAAAAGTGTGAAAAACACCTCTGATCTTCCGAAATACAGCAACTCGTTTCCCGAAAGTCGAAGAGATTTTTTTTTGTTTATGATAATGTAATAAAATAATAGAGTTTTTTTTTTACCTTCTGAAGTTAATTTCGCTTCATTTAAAAAAAAAATACGGTCATTCCCTAGATAAAAAGGTTCAATATATCTACCCTATATTCCAAAGCATATTTAGTAACTCTCATTTTTATAATATTTTATCAAATGTCAATATACCTATGTCTACTCTCAAGGTATTTTTTAAAATTAATCTAGGTTTATCGAAATAAACCCAAATACGTCTTTGTACACTTCACAGAAAGCTTAAAAGCTTGTGTTGTGAAGTGGAGTAGGTCGGGGATTCAAAAATTTGATACAACGAATTCTCGTATTCACGAATACTATAACGATTTTTACTCAAAGAATATCACCCTTTACAAATTATTATGTACCTGTCACACGCATAATTCATAACACACATTGTTGTTACCTCCCCTCCTCAAGGCTGTTGTCACACAAGGTTGTGTTACTTCATACAATATGTAGGTACCGATACATAATCAATAGTTACAACATACCTTACCTAACAATTAGACTACAAAGACAGGAAGCAGGAGGGCGTTCCTGTAAACATTTATTCTGATTATTCTGGTACCTAATTATATAGCTACATAGAATTTATGATTTGATTTTGACGGAAGTTGAATATGTAGGTAAATAAATAAAAGCTTTATTGAAAAATAATTTCAAATGGCGAGTTTATGTCAACCAAGCAACCACTTGCGACATTACATTAGAATATGAAAAAGAATAAGCATAATATATGGTAGCGAGATTTGGAGATGGCTGAAGACAGACGATTCATGATTGAATACAGTAAAAATAAGGTCGTTGAGAAGAATGTGTGGTAAAGCGCTGAGAGATGTAGGATAAGGAGGAATGGGGTTATTAGAGAGATAAGTTAGGTCAGGTCGAGCCGCTGGAGACATTGGAACCGGGACACCAACTACCCTTTTGCACGTGGAAAACGCTAAATAGGCTCCGAGTCGGCGTAACACGGTGCAAAAAGAATCTACATAGATGGGGCATAAGTGTGGACGAGGATATCTCCTATAGCTGTGGAGAGACACAAGATGACGAACACCTTCTCGCCTGCCGAGATATGGCGGAGGGATGTGATAAAGCGGACCTATATAGGGCTAACGACAAAGCAATTGCTGCTGCAGAGTATTGGAGTGGGTTGGCCTAGGTAAGCGGATTCGTTAAGTATTAGAGAGACGTATCTGTAAGACGGGTGTTGTAATTAGAAAAAAAAGTTAACATGCTTAGACGGTTTGGATATTTCCAGAGAATTAATGAAGATAGGAGAGCCAAAATTATATAATCATGTCGAATAGATCCTCAAGGACGAAAGCATTTTGAGTAAAAGAAATCGGATAAGGGTATGCATGACGAATTGTTTGAATGTGGGTTGATTGGCAGAAATCCGCCCTTTACATGTAAACTTATATTACAGTAAAAAAGGTTTTATTTATTTATTTATTTATAATGTGACGGAATAAAGAAATGTGTATAAGGAAAGGGAAGCCTGGCGATATGTTTTTGTTACTAATAGAACAGAATGAAGCTCATATTTTGGAAAGAAATTTTGCACGAACTGCCAAAATTTTCACCTCTCTAAAGGACCTTTTTGAATACTATTGTTTTGTATAATTCAATATGCGACCCTGTTAATAATAATAATAGATACCAACAAAATAGTGGTTTGTACAATGTACCTCCTTATAATATTATGAAGATAAATCCTATATATTATTTTACCAGCAATCCTAGAAACAACCTTCCCAGACCTAGCGGTAAAAAGAATATCATACGGGTTTTGACCCGGGGGTGCTCGCAACACCCCATACAAAATCATTCTAAACTGACTGTTTTAAATTTTAAAAATATCAGAAAGAAGAGAATTCCAGACTTCCCCGCCCATACACACACTTCTTACTTCCGTCACACTCAGAAATTTTTCTATTTATTTTTTTTTTTTTTACTTTCATAAATTGCGTCCTTTCTACTACTAGATGATACAACATAAGTTTGTCAAATAACATAAGTTTGTCTTCTACAGTTTTTTTCCCCTCACGTGTTTTTGACTGACCCTGTGTGTCCACTGACATGAGTAACTAATGGATGTTGTTGCAATACTGCATTCTGTACACAAACTGTTTCGGTGTCTACTGCCTCGGAACAGACCTCGGTCTAGTGAGGCAGTAAAATTTTTTCCCGAATAGTTGAGGTAACTTTGTGCCACATTGATGATTTGTTTATGTGCATATGTATTTTTGTGTTGATTGTTTCTTTGTTATGTGTATATATTCTGGAAAAAATAAATTACTTCATTCATTCATTCATTCATTCATGATAGATGCCGGTCAGTCTTGAGCAGTCCTGTTTTTCTTTAACCCATCAGTTATCTAATATTGTCATTCATTGGGATTGTTTTAATGAACTAAGCACAGTCACTTTTCCTGGTACGTACACATTCATGAATTCACGCAAGAATATGCCCAACACCCCTCTAAACTCGGAATATCATGATTACGACAGTCGCTCAAAGGGAACACAAATTGGCAAATGTTCCTACAGTATGAACACCTCCTACCTAGGTATAAAGTTCGTCAACACTTTTTTTTTAGATCACGTCAGGGTCACCAATTTAGTGCAATACTTTAGTTATCAGAAGGTTGTGTGAGTGAAATGCGTATTGTTGGGACCAAGGTTTATTGTGGACTAATTTATAAAATGATAATCAGAAGGATATATACAAATGTCTTAGGATCTAGTGTACCTAGTTATACCTAGGTAGGGCGTGTTCATACTCCCATACACAAAGCAATCTTTCAAAAAGTTTTATTTGTCTCAGTGTGCGTCTGTTCAATGAAATGAAGTCGAAAGAGATAAAATATTGTGATTTTATGGAAAACCAATCCTATGTATCCAAGCAAAAACTCAGTGATTGCAAAAAATTGTAAAATAAAACTTTTAATTTAAGACAAAATGGGGTATTCTGTACACCCATTAGGGCTGCAACAGTCAAGGACGCACGCAATTTGCTACGATTCATACTAGGTATGCCTACATGTATACTGTACGAGTATTGTAATGATTTGGTGATAATATTAAACTTCCTTCATACTCTGTGGTAACACAGTAGTAGAGAGAAGGGGATTACAAATCTGTCGGATAATTCATTAACCCAATGAACACACATTGAATCTAATTCAAGGACTACAATTCTAAGCAATTAGATACGTCTTGTACTAATATTAATATTATTTATCTACTTAGTATAACTATGGAACAATACAAGATTATTCTATTTAATTCTGTTAAGGAATTAACAATTGAAATGTACAAATTTAATTGTGTACCTTGTGATTTAATAACCTCAGATGATTTAGGCACCTTTGGATAATGAGGGCAATGTGTCTATGAAAGCAAAAGTGCTAATGCAAAATGTTGTCCTGGTGCCGTTCGGTAGAGCTAGAGAGCTGAAACTTTGCAAGCGCAATACGTTTTTGTGTAAAATTTGATCATTCTCTTTCAGAGACAAAAACGATGTAAAAACTTTTCGCGGGATTCAAGGGTTGCGCGGTGTCACGTGCGATATCGTATGAAAGGGTGTTGGAAAAGAAGTCCAGATCGCAAGTCAGATTTTGTCCAGGTCAACTTTCAGAAGACACCGAGCGATCGAGAGGATCCAG
This sequence comes from Ceraclea dissimilis, assembly GCA_963576895.1. Classification (NCBI taxonomy): domain Eukaryota; kingdom Metazoa; phylum Arthropoda; class Insecta; order Trichoptera; family Leptoceridae; genus Ceraclea; species Ceraclea dissimilis. Next base: position 1,129,907 of record OY756374.1, read on the forward strand.
TCACCTCACACCGTTGTGTTTGGTATCTCACGAAAGTCCTTCACGAGTATATCTTATATCTTTACAAATTTTGATTCTGTCAATTCTCGGTTGGAGGTGGCATCGTAATGAAGGAATCCAAGCGCCTCGGAAGGGCGCGTTTGGTATCGTTTGGAAGACCGCGTAAAACAGTTCTTCTTCTTCTTCTTTTGTTCCTCTAACTCCTGGGGGAGCATAGGGATCATGTCTATATGCAACTATATTATATGCGAACGGATAGGCTACGCAGCCTACGCAGATAGGCCAAGATCTCTACCTATCTAGAGGAAGGATACTTCGAAAATAAACCGAGCTGGAGTGGAAGCTTCAAGGTGGCAGCCCCACCACTGCTCTAAGGTACTATGGACTAATGACCTGTATGCCTGAAAGACAAACCCTCAAAACAGTTCTAGAAGTCAAAAAATCTTATTTGAAAAAAAGGAATTCTCACATTAGATATTTTATAACATACTCGTAGACTTATTTTGGTTCAGTGGAGAAAATGTTTTCTAAAAATTGAAATCAAAGTTTATTTAAGTTTATTAAGTCGAGTGTCCTGTATTATGCTTGTTATTATTTTATCAGGAGTATTGTTATTTTATGGCTGTAAAGAACATGTGCAGCGTGCAGCGTGCAGTGTTGGGACCCGATTATGTTTTGGAATATGGCCAGAAATATTTTATATAGTGTAGTGTAGGGTACCCACTATCCAGCAATAACAAATGTCGGACAAGATAGTACCCACCCATGCATTTGGTAGGTAATCTTGTAGTTATATCATAATAATAATACGTACAACTTTACCAGCGCACAATGTTGTAAAATTAAGATTTTTACTTAGCAACTCGGTTGTGTGTGGTGTTGTCACCACGTGCGGCGCTAGTATCGACCTTTTGGATTAACGGAGAACTTCTTCTTTGCAATATTGAAATATTTATAATGATTTATTATTACGTGATTATTACGATTACGCGAACATAATGGATCAAAATCACATGCAAAATCTTACTTAATCAAATTTAAAAAGTAGTATTTCTTTTCGTTTTTTGGAGACAAATACTATTTATTCTAAAAAGTCTTACATTAATTCAACAGCCTGCTATCTTTGAGACTTTCACGAAGGAATGTTTTTTTTATTTGAAATACAAATACATTGGTAAGGTATTTATCTTTTTTTAGGGATCTATACAAGATATGAAAAATATGTTAAGTACAGAAATGTAGTGTACGAAAATTCTATATGTCTACATTCTTTCTTACATGCCTATTATTTACTAATGTTGCTAGGATACTTTTGTTTTAAAAAAAATACCCTTTTGGCGACACCCACTACCTTATACGAATTCTTCCGCTTTACCAAAATTAATTGTATGTTTCATACGTCTTTATTAATAAAGTATTGGTTTATTTGGTTTTTATCGAGATACGTTATTGTGAAACGGAGGGGCCGGACTAAAACACTACAGTGTATCTATCTTTAGGTATAGGTATAGTAACACTGCTTTTGCAATAAATTTATTAGCTCTGGGAGGCAATTTGAGTCCAGCAAAGAATATAATGCTGGTTAAAATATTAACAACATTTTAGGTTAGGTCTAGTGTTGTAAATACCGTCCTATCTGTAGGACACCAATATTATCTAATGTTGTACGTAATGGTTTATGGGTTAGCTGGGAGAAATCAAACTTAAGAGTGTGCAATTGTGCATACCGACATTTCAAAAAAAATTTAAAACTGGAGACCTTATATCTCGACAACCGTTACTAAATATGCTTTGGAACAAAATAGGGTGGATACATTGAACATTTATCAAGGGAATAACAGTAAAAGATTGTAATATATTGTATAGATTTCTCAAAAAAAATGTGAAAAACACCTCTGATCTTTTTTCCGAAAGACGGAAACTCGTTTCCCGAAAGTCGGGAAGTAATTTTTTTTTTCGCAGAGTAAAAAGAAGTTTAGGATTTCGGTTAGATCTCTAATTATATAATTTCTTTTTTTTTCAGATCGCGAGTGATATTTGCATTTAATTATTTAATGCCCTCGCCATACGCTCGTCACAAGCCACGAGCAAATGGTGTTCATGAGTAAATAGGCGTCAACGTTCGGTTACGTACACGTCAAAACAAACGTTTCATCCACACGCCTTTTTACTCATGAACACCATTTGCTCGTGGTTGGTCACGAGCGTGTGGCGGGAGCCTTAAGGAGTGCCAAAAAAACGTTTGAAAAAAAACAAGGCTGAATTAAAATATATTTGGGTATTTCTATGTAATCTGATTTTATCTGTGTTTTGTCATTGAATTCAACAAGACTGTACACAGAACTAATTAGGCCAATTAAAAATGTTTTGTCGCTGTGATTTTAATTAAAAGATGAAAATAATGATTATTTTATAATTCCACAAGGAGCACAATCTCCTTAAGGATTAAATGGTTTTTAATGATTTTCTTTTCATTTTATAAATGAATAGCCAATTTCATTGATTCATTTTGAAAATCATTATTTAAAAATTCAAGGACCGCTTAATACGTTTCTTAGTTTTTTGTACTATTATTTAAATTAAAATAAGTGAAATAAGAAATGAACAGGTTAGGAGAGAAGAGAGAGAGAGGTTAGAACAGGAGAATGCTAAAGATTCCATGGACTGATATGATCACCAACACAGAGGTTCTCAGGCGAGCCAGAGCAGACAGAGAACTGCTCTCAATAATTAAAGTAAGGAAAATTTCATATCTGGGCCACGTGCTAAGAGGGGAGAAGTACCATTTGCTCAAAGCATACTTAGTAACGGTTGTCGAGATCTAAGGTCTCCCGTTTTCAGAAATTTTTGAAATGTCAGTATGCGTACTCTTAACGTGACGTCACAGTTGGGTTGCGGATCTTAATTATATCGGATGCGAATATTTTTAATTATCTGACACCAACCTTCTATATTATTAAAAAAATGGTGTGTGTTTAAAAAGCTTGCCATGAATAAAAATATTTTTAAATTCATTTTGCATAAATTATTTTCCACATCGCGCCCAGCAGTACCTACCCAGTCGCTGTTATAATTGAGCTTAAGGATGTATCCATACTCGACCGTGTCGTGGTGTTTACGTCTCGTCACGTTCCGGAAACGTCACGTAACAGTAACATAATTTCGCATACAATGCATTTATCATATACCTATAGGTACAGACTATGAAAGCCTGTATCGTGAATACAATGTTATAGGACAAAATGGTATACAGTTTTAATATAATGTTCACTAGGGCGAACTTATTACTATGCAGTGAACTGAAGGATACTGATACTTCGAACATAGTTTAAATAGTGGATTGGTTGCAATTTCGAATCTTCTTCTTGTGTTGTGTCAGGTTCCCCCAATGTTGACTACCTGGGCAGCTCGAAACAGCTCTTCAGCACTCCTTATTCCAGTCCATTCTCGTATATTGCGGAGCCACGAAATTTGCCTTTGCCTCCGACCCTTATTTATTATTTTGAATACTGGATTTCATTACATTTAATTCTTCTTTGGTCAAATATACCAAAATAGTTCTTCCTGCAGAAGTATATAGTGAACGTCTTAGTTACATCTAATATTCAAAGTCTATTCGACTAAATGTAACTTAAACACATAATTATTATGGTTATTCTGAAAACCTCTATCATTGGATGGCCGTCCATTCAATTATAATGATTTCCTGGCTTCAAGATTTCATATCTATGCAATAGTGCACATTTTGCTTATTCTGAAATCACGATTACATAGTCTATGGTCAATCAATTGGAATTTACTGAAATCTGCAGCTTAGACCCGTCTATATTCTATAGCGTATCTGTCATTATAAACGTCACAGTGGCGCATACAAAGGCGAGCAAAAGCTGGCGTTGTTTTGATGTTATGACGAATGAATGTTATACTCCTTTACAGATGTTTACTTTCGTTCAGTTATTTAACTTTTATGGTATCCATAGTTAAAATCACGACATGGAGTCGAATGCGATTGACTGCGTAATGTGGAGAACGCGTGACAGATGTCACGAAACGTTACCGGTCTGTGACGTGACGTAACGTGACCCGATGTGAACTTCACTGTCCTACTATTTGTGTGAATCCAACTTTATTTGACTGCAAAAGCGTTGTAATTCAGTGTGTGGTGGTGGGTACAAACAAAATATGAAGTGACCGTACAATTTGAATGTTAAAACTCGCATATAAATGAAGTTATTGGCTTTAATAAATACTCGATAAAAAATTAAAGATCATACCCAAACGTAAACTAATAAAAGATGACAAAAATTCCGAAATTTGAGGAGTTATAATATTACAAAATGTATTTAGTTTAGTTTATTGAAGACAAAATTGGCAAATGTGTGAGAATCTTTGGTGCAAGTATATTAAAGTTACGTACCACTAGTGACAACTAGTGGCAAATAAGGGTACTAGAATAGTAGGTATACCAACTTTATTTGAATTTGAATGGAATAAATCATTCCGTTTCGTCAAAGTCACTATTGTCTATAAAAAATGACAGTTGACCGGATAGGCTGAGAGGTTTTTTATATAGCATCAACAAGGTTTTACACACTTCCACCTTAAACAAGCGCAAATGTCATTTTCCACAGACAACAGATGCGAAGATGCGACTCTTTATACGACGTAAATAGGTTCTTCCATTTGAGCATGGTATTGTAGTACCTCGAATTACCGCTAGTTGGCATTAGTGGTAGGCACGTTTCTGTGAGACTTGTACCCACTTTTTTTAGGAAATCGAAACAAAAATTCAGTTGTTAAAAAATCAAGTATAATGAAATGAAATTAGAGAAAATTGTGAAATTAACTATGTCCTATGGAACTTTGTATTGTAACAATAAATAATTAATAACGATGTAGTGGTGTGCATGCCAAAGTACAATGTGCGTGATTATAAAAGTCGCGGTTTATCACACGTAATGATGGAAACCAGGTACATTATTATTAACCTTCTGGTAATAAAATAATATAGAATTTTAACGACTCATAAACGCCTGTTTAATGTTGTACTAACAAAAGCAACAACCCTGTAAAATTGTTAATAGGTACTACATTTCTAACTAAGGGATGTTATACTCCCTATAAATCACATTCACTGCTCTTTTTATTAATTATAAACTTTTTTTATTAATTTATTTTATTCTCAACGTAATTTTTTGAGTAATACAAATATTTTAATTAATTGAAAATGATTTTATTATTAAGGCTCCTTAATATACACAGGAAGGTCTGTATTGTATGCTGTCTATCTATACCCTCACGCCACGTCCCTTGTAGGGTAGGCAGAGGTGACAGAGCGCCAGACAGCCATATTCCTGCACACACTCCTAGCCTCCGTCACATTCATGCAGTTTGTCATACACGCTCTCCGATTCCTTTTACTCAAAACGCGTACATCGTTAAGGATGTGGTCGATATGATCGGTCCAGGTCAGTATCGGGCGGCCACGCTTCCTCACCCCTTTTCGCTCACTCAAATATTTTTTTGTCATCCTGTCAACATGCCCAAACCATCTGTACTCTCCTACTGCTTTTTAAAGATAAGGATATCTGACAAAATAAAGAATGCAAATATGTTCACTAGCGACCTCTTTCAATAACCCGAATACCAAAAACATTGAAAAACACCAGACCTGCTAACTGACTATAAAAAATATAGTAGAATTTATTGTTGCTAGCAAAAACATAATTGTTTAAAATGAATGTATGTATGTGTGTCTGTCCTCTATGTGTTCCTATGCCATTCACCGATTGAGATAAAACTTGTTCAAAGTTGTGGTGCGCAAACTCGCGAAGGTTAAAAAAAATGTGTGTATTATAATTATATTCTCTTACGTTATTCAAATTTTATCGATCAACTTTCGATCAATTTGCACTGATTTTCCAACCATAGTTAAGTAGTGACACTCTCGGCACTTGAGTTTAGGGGTGGGGTAGGAAAGGGTGACATGCAAAAATCGACATAAGTATCTATACATAGTTTTTGGTATCGATGAAATTAACAGAAACACGCGATATTTTTTAATAAAAAGGATTTGGGATTGCATACACAAACCTAAACACTTTCCTGCACACCTTGCACTACGCTAAAAGCCTGTATCGCAAGGTGTGGAATACATCGCCATTGCCGGGGTTTGAACCTGGCACCTCCCGCTCGAGAGACCGCCGCCTCAACTAACTGCGCCAACCGTGTACTCCAATGAACGAGTCACCCGAATCAATCAACCAGATTCTCAATACCCACTCATCTAATCGACACCGAAAACTATGTACTTGACACTTTATGGTGTGACACTTTAAAGTTTGACACATTATTGTCGTAATCAAAAACCGAGGACGGAGGTAAGAAGCGAATCATATTAAATATGGCAATCTACTGCCTTCTTTGCCAAACCAAATGTTGTGGTTGAGCAAATTCGCGGGCGAAAACTAGTAGGTTATAAAATAGAATTTCCAGGCAGGAGAGTATTTAAGTGCTCATAGAAGATATGAATTTTTCAATTCCATGAATAATCCTGGACCAGCTATCGGTTCAAATATTTGACGATAAAACTATTGAAAAATTTCAGATGTTTTATTTCAGAGAAAATCCGCTGATAACTGCTATAATATACCCAAATATTGAAAACGTTTTATTTCGTTGGTCCAAACCTCGGATTTTAAATAATATTGTACATCCCGTAGAATTCAGAGTCGCGACAAGGATAAAATTTTTAAGTATTCATATTTTTGGTAGCAGAAAATATTCACAAAATTCTGCACTAGATAGGTAATGTACCTAGGTACTAGGTAGGCACGCTTTGAATATTCAGTAACAAAATTATTGGGATTTTATTTTCAACTACTAAGTACAAGCTATACTATAATGCTAAAAAATTCTTCTTCGTTAGCTTCTTGACTGCTGGATTTAGGTCTCTCCCAAGTGCTTTCATTAGATATTGTCTAATAACTTCGTCCGTTATTGTTTGCGTATTAATTTTCCTTCATCAACTTCTCCAGCTTCTTCTTCCTATCTATCCATCTTCCTATCCTTCCTCCGCTGCTGGATATAGGCCTCTTCCAACTTCCTCCACTCGTCTCTGCTCTACAAATAATAAAAACAGAATCATACAAATAATAAAAGCATCTCATGTCGACATTCCAATTAAGGGCGCCCGCAGCATACACCATCAACAAAGACTGTAAAAAAAACTAACTACGAGTACAAGGTTGGCGCAGTTGGTTGAGGCGACAGTCTCTCAAGCGGGAGGTGCCGAGTTCAATCCCCGGCGCTGGCGATGTATTTCACACTTTGCGATACAGGCTTTTTGCCTAGTGCAAGGTGTGCAGAAAAGTATTTGGATTTGTGTACGCAAGCCCAGATCCTTTTTATAAAAAAAAAACTAAAGCCAATCAGTGTTCGCAAAAATACCGCCAAACATTTGTTAATATTTAATTTTATTTATTCCTATTCAAGTATGGAACGAGGTAGCAATATTCGTATGGAGAAATATAAGCGTACGCGATTCCTAAAAACCCATTTTACTATTACTTACTTACGTCCTTTGTTGTACTCGTATTAACTGCTATTTCAGCAACAGCATAAATTAAGGTACTTAATTCGCTTTCAACAAGCCGACTTCCCTATAAATCCTAGTCGTGGTGTTATATGTACGAAGGTGAATGTAGGTAGGTATTATTAATTCGCAGATTAGTTGTACAATAAAACGAGTCGTGATTAACGTTTAATATAGCGGCATAAGGTACATTATGGCTTGCACGCTATGAAAATAGTTTGCAATGCAAGAACAAAAGCTGAAACACTTAAGGTCCTATATGCTGTCATCCGGCTTCGGTGCCCTGATTGTTCTCAGCCAATACTGAGAGAATCGTCTTGAAACTGAAGAAAGTGTGGAATGAATGAAAGTATGGACTGCAAATCGGCTGTTTTAGAATTACAATATTTGGAAATTCCTGGAATAAAAAAATATTCCGAAAGTTTGTTTTTTTTTTTCAATTTTTTTTATTAGGCATAAAATATATACAAATTAAAAAACAATCAAGTCACGCCAAACCTGACAAGTTTGTCGGCGTGTGCTCTTAAACAAATAATCTTAATAGATATGTAACAATACTATCCTAATTCTACTATATACATTATCTTATCCCTGAAATACCCCTGAAATTTACGGGATCTGAGGATTTTCCGTTCAGTTTTTCAGATATTAAAGTATAATTTAGCCAAAATAATGGTAATTATAATCCTAACAAGTTGGCTGTTTAAGATTTTTAAATTTCTTCCCAGTTTTCCTTTAAAAATGTATAGTTCACTTTGTGGCTTACGTTTTACTTATTTCGCGCTAATATTCTCATACAAAATTTGACAAAGTTGAAACGAAAATATAACGATTTTTGCTCAGTGCATATATAGGCCCTTGAGTAAAGTACCAGCACTACCAGCATACACATAGGCACTACATAAAAGAAACGATATCCTAAATAATGAGTTTTCTAGCCAACGAAATCAACCAACTGTGGAAGTTTATAATAAGAATTTTCATAATGGTGTCCGGTAAGTTCGTCTAAAATCAATTCGTCTATAATCAATTCGTCTGAAATCGACGAATTAATCTTTAGGCAAATTGATTTTGGCCGAATTGATTTTAGACGAATTAATAATAATTAGACGAACTGGATCCAGAGAGCCCAAGTTAGAACATTATGGAAGGAAATTGAGAAGGCCGTCGTTCAGAAGTGGACGGGGGTGGGCTGGTAACAAGAAGAAGAATATGAAATAATTGAAACGTCTGATTTTAGATAGAACGCACTTATTTACTTGTAGAATTGGACATAGTATGATGATTTTCAAAAACTTTTTCACAACAATTTTCTTTACTTCTTTACAAATCATAATGAATAGAGAACAGAATGTGTGGAACGCTTTCCTCTCCGCCTACTCCATAAGTGATACGGCGTGTTGGGATAGATTGTAGAGAGATAGGCGGAAGTGAAAAAACATATTAAAATTTAGTCGAAATCGATAGCCATATATTTTTATTAATAAAAATAATATGAGGGTTTCTTATTGTCAATACAAAAAACGTGTCTTGTTTTTCTCACTTTCTCGGTAATCGATTTATTTGAATTGTAAGAAAAAAAGGATATTCAAATCGTGAAAATAATATTTCTTCGAGGTCCTTTTAACGGAGACCTGTCTGTACCTCCCATTTTTTTTTTAATCGGGTGATTTGTATTTTCTCAGCTAATATTATTGTGGTTATTAGGAATATTATGTTTTAGTTTCCGACATAGCCAAAATATAATTTGTTGACATCACTGTTGCATGACAAAAAAAAAACAGAAAAATCCCTGATAAATTGTATTTGTATAAGTATTCAATATTGTTAAGTCAAGGGTACCCTTTCAATTCTATGCATATAATTAGTATTGTCACAATATGGTTTTTGATTTGGGTTGGTAGAAATTGTCACTGGTCAATAAGCCTGCCTTTTGTATTTTTATATTCAATAAAGAATATTTTATTTTATACATTTATTTTATTTATAAATCTTTTAACTGTTTTTTTTTTCAATAATTTGTTTAATACTAAGTTTCAAATAAGTATAAATAAACAAATCTTTATTGGCCAAAGAAAAATATGCATACCTAATTACAGAAACAAGACAATCGTAGTGTGCCAAAGACGGACTTATTGCAAACGCAATATCTTACAGTCAACCCTGACAGTCAACCCGAAAAATAAAAAATGTTTAAAATAAAATTTTATATAAGTGCATAAGTAAATAGATTTTTTCATATTTATATTTTTTTTAATCAACTGCTTTTCCACGCACAATATCGCAACATTCCGTGGGACATCATTTGTTGAATTTTGCGTGGTATTTCCAGCCCACTTTGAGCGATACAGGAGCCTTAATGGTGACAATGCCTTGAAACGTGACTTTTGACCCGAACCGAACGGTAAGAATAAATTTTGTCCCCTCGTTTCCTATAAGCCACGAATATGTTTGGAATTATATGTGTTATTACTAGGTAATATTACTAGAGTTTTCGCGATTATCTCATGTACAACTTTTGGAACTATTGCCGAAGCGCGGCCCCACTTTTTGTGAAAAACCTTTTGTTTATTCAAAAAAGCGCTAAAAACGATATTATTTCGCTTGAATCGACTGCGGCTGGGGTCGGACGAGGGCACAGAAAGTCAGAATGTGTTTTTTTTAAACGAATTTAGTAAATTTACGATGTTTTGGACTTGAAATGTAACTCCTGTCAAAAGTTTATCGTGTTTTAAAAAGGTGCTAAGAAATACCGTTTTCAGCGCTTTTTTAAAACAAAATAAGCTTGTAAATGAATGGGGCCGCGCTTCAAAAATAGTTCCCAACTTTTCTGCTAATGCGTGGTTCTTATGACAGCAGTATATTCGTGAGAGTTAATAACTACTGACAGTCAAAATACCGGTATTATTATGCATTTATTATTAAGTGCTAGAATTTATATGTTGTTTGCAAACCACTTATGAACGGCCCTTTATAAATGTTAGGCAAACATGCAAAATGTTCACCATAGTTTACTGGCTTATTAACCCTGCGCTACGGAGGGGAGATATTTTTTTTCTAAACGACACAAAGTCTCAGATTCATCAGTAATCTTGTATGTAATTAGAAAGTGTATTTGGACTTTTGGAGTATGGAGTACTACTTGTCCACTAAAGGATATTTAAATTTTGAGACTGCTCATTTAGGTAGTTTGGAAGAAAAAAGCCAATCCCGGCGCAAACGAAATCTAACTCAAATGATAGGTAGAAATCATTAATTAAATGCTGCGTAGGGGGCATTATCGAAATCAATGTCTAAATGTGTAAAATACATATTCGTAATTTACAGGGGTCACACGAATGTAATAGTAAAAGGAGCATTAAGCAGTTAGAATCGCGGTTGAGAAGCATATAATACGATACATGCATCCCCTGTAAACTTCTAATAGGTATTTCACAAATTTAGCCATTAATTTCGATTATACCCCCTATGCAGTATTTAATTTATTATAGTAATTAATAGTAATTCATTTCAACCTATCATTTGAGTTATCTTTCGTTTGCGCCGAGCCTGGGTTTTTTTCCATGAGTATTAATTGTCCTTTGTTTTCAAAATCTCTCTTACATGAAGTTAATTTCTGTTTTTAACGCCAGTGTATTGGGGTTAACATTACATAACTACTTACAGTTTAAACTGCGGAATATTATGGTTGTTTCATTGGTGCCTTTAGCATTACATTCTAATAAACATAATCTGTGTAGAAATGAAACTAGCTACGTAGTAATAAGTACAACACACGCCTATTACAGCATACTCGTATTTTACCTAAATAGTAACTTTACTTTAATACACAATAATCGAGCTGAAATAAAATTCAAAAATATAGCCCGACCTTTAGACTCTTCTGCCCGTCCTTGATTTCTTGTAGTTCCAGCTTGTGCTAAGGTGTGTGGAGAATACTAATAAAATGTTTAGGTATTAGGGTAAAAAAATACAAATGGTTGCAACTTATTACAATCAGAAATTATCTCATATAAATATGAATTGTATTGTTTCCCCAGCCTGAGATGAATCTTTTGTGCTGGGAAGGAGACATGACCATACGATAAATAAAATAATCCTTAGACTTTATGAAATATGGATGGATAATGAGAACACGATTTATTGATTCTAGTTAATATAATGGACAAATTATGTCGCGCCGTTTTGTGGGTATTCCCACCTCAAGGGCGCTCTGAGTTCCTAATCCCTATGTTGTTGGGAAGGATTTCTTAAATAAATATGTTTTCATTAGCCCTTTGAACCTGGTTAACGTTTTTGCCTCTCTGATGTCTGCAGGAAGTCCATTCCAGGCTGAAGGACCTGCCGCAATGAATGCGCGGCTCAAATAATTAGGTTTTATCCGAGTGGGATCTAAGGGTGGCGTGCCTGCGGTTTATGGGTTGTCGGAGACAGAGTTCTGAAAATAATATACTCTGGGGCCATATTTTGAAGTGCCTTAAAGATCAAAAGGCAAAGCTTAAATTCAAAGTGGGTAGAACAGTCATAACAGAACGATTTTTACAGACTGATTTGAATATCAGGTAGTTTTTTGATGTTTTAATTCAACTCTTTCAATATACGTATGTACAAAAGTTAACCCTACCCCTACATATTATATGTAGATAGGTCGGTAGGTACTCACTTAATACTTTAGTTGTATGTTTTTAGTGTACGAAATATAACCTTCCCTACGTTATAATTTGATACCTTAGGGAATCATAGTAGGTATACCGTAACAGAATACATGGGCGTCGCCAGCCTCGGACCTGGGGGGGGGGGGGGGTAACAAAAATTAGAAAAAATAGTATACCAAAAAAACACGTAAATAGCAGACGAATTTTTTTTGTGACATATAGTGAAGAAGGTCGTGATATGGTTTGTTTATTTGAAAATGTATATAATACTTTGCACAATAATATGTATGAAAAATGTTTTTTCAATGTTAATTTTTTTCTCAGCAGAGACGAGAGACATCTTCATTCACATAATGCAGCTTTATGTGAACTCCCTTGGGGAGGAAGCAGGATGGGTGTTCCGACGCTTACGAGTCGGCTCTGGCTGGCTTAGGTGATCACTTTTTGCCCAGGGCAACGTTCACCCATTCCGCCACATCCTGCTGTAACCCGATAAAACTGATGGATTTTCATACAAATATTTAGAAAATTTCTGAGATGTTGAGAAAGTGTGTGGTAGTAATTTGATTTTTTGTGATGTTTTATCATTTAGTGTGAAGAAATATATACTTATTCCAATCTCTAGGGGGAGCAGTTGGCCGCCCATGACAGAATATAATACCACTAATAATAATATTACACTGAACAATATGTCATCTGTGGTCTTCCCCTAGAGGGAATTCCACAACACTGTTATATAACTTAGTGTCAAAAGGCAAATTCTGGGGAAATAAAATATCATAGCGACAATAATATTATAACTTTTAATCATGTTATGAAACAGTCGGAATTCGTTTTTGTGCGCAACACTTCTTCCCTATAATACGAGTATGTACCATTATGAATATGGTGTCTTTTTATTTAGTTTTTTTATTTATTTATTCAGAGAATACAACAGCTAAATACATAATATGAGATGTTATATATATTCACAGTTTATATCGACAATTATAGTATTCTTCGTTTTATCAACAAAATTACAAGTATATATATAGAAGAAAGATATACTTATAATAATATAAGAAATAGGATAGGAATGGATCCAGGAATAGGAAGGAAAATGGAGAAAGGAAATGACAGTAGTTCTTTGCATTTAAGTTACGCTGAAACCCTCAGACCCAACGGTACACTCGACGCGCCGGCACCACCCCCCCCCCCCCCCCGCTAAACGTCCACTATTTTCATTAGTTTATTTTTAAAGGTATTCAGACCAGAGCCATAGTTTATTATTATATTTAGTTATTAAATTTAACGATTATGTAGTCTCTCAAACAACGAAAAGTGTATGATGGACGAACTTACGACCAGCCAACGGTTGGTTAAGAAACGTTCACCATTCAGCCCTTAACACCTGTGTGTGTATTTTTACACCCTTTTCTATTCTATTCTATACCCTCACGCCACCTCCCTTGCGGGGTAGGGAAAGAGAACGGGTCGCCAGACTTTCCTATCCTGACACACACTTCGGGCTTCCGCCACATTCATGCAATTGCTCATACATATTCTCCGATTACTTTTACTCAAAACACGTTCGTCCTTGATTGTCCTGATTGTCCGTCCTGGACCATGTTGACCAGATACTCAAGGACGGACGTGTTACACCCTTTTCAGAGTATATTATTCTCTAAATATTTCGCACCTTGGGAGGGATTCGAACCTACACCCCACGGCTGTGAATCAAGGATTCTACCAACGTATCCACAAGCCATCTCAAATCTCGAATAACTTGAGCACCGCGAGACTTTGGACTAAGCTAAGTTTGGTTCAAAAGAGACCAAATGACCTCTACTATAACTCCTAAAGATATGTTTATCCATCTATCAAACTCCCAGTATGTAGAAATGTACGATGTTGATTATTAATAAACTTACCTATATTTGAATTTGATTTTGTTGCTTTCTGATATTTCTTTGTATATTAGTAATCTGTGAAACCTTTGCTGGTCCACATGTATTGTTGTTTAATCCTACTTATTGTACTGACTGTTTGGTATCTTAAATAAAATAAAATAAATAAAAAATATGATATATGTTTCATTTTATCGTCGATTTACCTAGATTTGTGCCTTGTGAAAAATATTCGATGAATCATATCATAAGGTTTATGTAAAATTTCATACAAAATTTTCACATTTCACTTCGTAGGTTTATAATAATCCTTTCATCTGTAAAAATATTCAGCAAACGAATCGTGCATTGAAAACTTATCAATAGATGCATACAAAATATATGAAAAATTAAAAACAATTGTGCAAAATAGTATGGCTCAGTCATCCGCACTCGGTAAAAATTGGAATGATACGATAAAAAAAATTACGTGTAGGAGAAATACGAATGCTAGGTATGTGGGTATTATTACTGTAGTTGATAGAACATGATCAAAAGTAAAGAAAAGTCCTGATACGTCGTCGTGGTCTAAGTTGTCTCGGCGATGAAGACAGCGATCTGGAGAGAGAGGCTCACAATTAGGATGAATAAATATTGGGACTCATAATAATATAACTACACTCTATATTAATTCTACGTTAGCACTAGGTACTTATCTATTCTGTTCTATTCGATCCCCTCACGCCACATCGCTTGCGGGGTAGGCAGAGAGAACAGATCGCCAGACTTTCTTATCCTTACACACACTTCGGGCTTCCGTCATTCGTCATAGCACTCTACCATTCCTTTTAGTCAGAAACTTCAGTCTTTAAGAATCTGGTCTACATGGTCAAGCCATGTGGTTCTTGGACGGCCGCATTTCCTTACACCACTTCTTTCTCCCAGGTATGTATATTTTATTTATTATCCTTTCATTGTTCATTCTCTCCACATGACTCAACCCTCTCAGCTTGTTCACTTTCATCAGTGATCTGCGTAACTTATTCCTCTTCTTCTTCTTCGACAGCCTTGGTCCCTCTCGCGATATAGGCCTCTTCCATTCGTTTCCAGTCTTTTTGATACCTCGCCTTTCTGACCCACTGTTTACCCGCTACCGAGGTCACGTCGTCCGCCTATATTTTCTGGGGCCTTCCGACACCTCTTCTATTTTCCCATGGCCTCCACTTTACGAGTCTGGGAGTCTATCTATTCTCGTCTTGTCTTACTACCTATGTGCCCTGCCCATTGCCATTTGAGTCTTGCTGCACGATCCATGACGTTGATAACTCGGGATCTTCGTCTGATTTCCTCATTTCATCTGCGTAACTACGAGTATATATTAGGTATTTTATAACGAATTCGGGGCAACGTCGAATATTTTGGTTTTATGATACAGCAGAGCCTTATAAACAATGTCACCTGTAGGTTTAATCGTGATCCTATTAAGTCTCTTTATAAATCCTTAGTCTCATAACGTTTTTGCTTTATCATAGAGAGGAGGGTGTCGTGGAGGTAATATTCCGAGAGATGGGCAGGACCGTCTTTAACCTACTGGGGTCCCTTGGCACTTTACTCTGATGGGGCCCCTATGCAGAGCCGGATTACAAAAACTTAAAAAAAATGTTCACAGGGGGAGGTGTAAAAGAAAATTCGAAGAGGATTACCTGAAAACTAGGGGCCCCCGTGAATTGTAATGAGAAAAACATGCATTGTTTGTTGGGGCCCCTGTTCATTAGAATACCAAAAAACCTGATAAGTAATATCATCAATTCGTAATCTAGCAGTAAGTAGGGGCCTCCGTGGATCGTAATGAGGAAGACATGCGTTGTTTGTTGGGGTCCCTGTTCATTAGAATACCAAAAAATCTGATAAGTGTTATAATTTGTAGTCAGTAATTACATATTGTTAGATGTTGTATACTAGCTTGGGGGCCCCTTGTATCGCGGAGTCCTGGGCAAGTGCCCACCGTGGCTAGTGAACGAGACGGCCCTGGAGATGGGGTGGTCTGATAAGAGTAAATCAGGGAGGAAAGGAAGATACAAAGATAATACACATTACTTTCCACCTTCAAGGCTTAATTCGCAATGCGAGTTGTATCCTCCGTGGGTTTCCGGAATGGAATAAGATTTCTTAATCTTCTCTATCAATACATTCAGAAAGACGCATTGTATGGGGCAGATGGTTGAAAACCTTTAACAAAGTTTGTTACAGATTTTAATAATAGCTAAATGAATCGTTGGTTGTAGAGATTGGGATGGTTGAAGCAAACATTTTACATTTTTCTATTCATTTATCCTGTCGTTGGTAGATTACGAGTACTTAAATCGTCCTTTTACAACTTTCGGGTTGACTGTAAGATATTGCTTTTGCAATAAGTCCACCTTTTGACACACTACCATTTTCTTATTTTTGTAACTATCCAGTATCTTGACTGGACACTGCAGACTGCGGAAGCATATGTTCAAAATTGGACTTTCAGACACCCCAGTCTGTAGATTCTGTTCAGAGGACAACGAAACACCTATCCACATCCTCTGTAACTGTGATGTACTCGCTCACAAAAAAAGTCGCTCTCTTGGAGGGCCCCTACTGGACTCCGAGAAGGCAAGTAGACTACTCGCACCAAGACAGATCGTGAGCTACATGAGACACGTCGGTCTTGAAGACGAGTTGTAACATTGAAGGGTGTCACAATAGATCTACTCTGGTCGCAGTGACGCAGGGGATATACGGTCCCCTGACCTAGCAAGGAAAAAAAAAACATTGAATATTTTTCTTTGGCCAATAAAGATTTATTTTCAGTTCATAAAAAGTCACTGAAGATGAAGCTTTAAAGCTTCAAAAGATCTTTGGATTGTGTGTTCAAATAAAATTGTGGAAGTAAAATACAAGTTTTTTAATTTAAAAAAAAATTGATAAGATTTATTCATCACTAGCTTATTTGTAGACTAAAGGACGACTTTCCAAACGACGACACATTTCTAAAAATAGTATATTTTATTAATAGATCTAAGAGAATGAAGTGCGATCACTGATTGAAAACTCCTATCTATTATGAAGGAGACATAATGTTATCAGCGACCATCTTTCATTGATAAGCAGGGAACCTCTATTATAATCTATTTGCATAATACATAATAACATCACATTTTAATATGAAATTAAATCAAGGGTCTCTCATTATGAGATCGGTGGTGCGAGCCACGATGTCTCATGCAGAATCTTGTAGGCTTTCGCAATGTGATGAATCCATATCTTTGTTGTTGGTTCTTCGGGCTAGAATTACGAGGAAAATTATTTTCATTCATAATTTCATTAGCAGGTACATTCGATATTTCAAATTTTCATTCATAAAAAGTGAGACTTTGACGAAAATTTTTAGCCACCCACTAACGCGTCGCTGCCTTAAATTTACATACGTATTCATAGAACTTGCAAAAATTGCCAATGGTCCATCGTTACAAACATACATGACTTGGCTTTTACCAGTATTATTTATTTATTTTATTTTATTTTATTTTAAAGAACACACGGCGCAAGGCCATTAATACATAAAGTTAACAGATGAGAATGAAAATATTAAATGAACACATGAAAAAAAAAAGTATGGTAAAAAAACAAACATTCAACAACTCGTTCATACATATCACACACATACAGACATTTAATGGAATGATATTTGAAGTTTTCAAAAATCAAACTTCTTATTACCAGAATCACTAACACATATTATAATTCATCCATGTTTTGAGTCTTAGGATGATATCTTTAGTATTAGCTGAGTAATCTCACTTTTTCCAACGCAGCATTAGTATGAACTAGTATAGTATGGGTATTGGGTATTCAATTGATTAGGTATTTATTGATTTGAATAGATTCTAGAGGCAATGTGCGGGTCTTGCAAACTGCTTCTCTTTGGTTCTGTACAAATTATCTCCAATAATAATATTGATTTAGACATACAGGTGATTGATTAATTAGGTGAATTGTATTTGCCAGCAAATCTATACATAAAAAGGTAAATATCTGCAATTATTATCATACCACAACTACATTCTAGCTTCTAATTTCTTATTTATTGACGATACAATATTGACTAAACTTGTACACCATAATTAGGTCGCTGTTTGAGGCTATATAAATACTCCATATCCAATATATTTCCATGTGTATTCAGTGTCTGTATTGTACTTATGAAATAAATAAATAAATAGGTAAATACATGCAATATTGTAAGAATGTTTCTAAATACTGATGTTTCAGATGCAATGCTTGTATTTTAGGCCCAGCGGATCTGAGCCTAATCCTTTGATATCCGCGATATCTGGACAGGTGAATATTTCCCAGTATTATGCTGATGAATTTATACTGGTTTATACATCGATTTTAAACGCTTTACACCGTTTTTGTCTCTAAAAGAGGTTGATCCAATGTGGTACAGAATCGTAATGTCATCTAGTTTAAACACAATTGCTGAAATTTTCTCTAGCTAGTCTGGAAATGAGTTAAAATTCGATTGCAAGATTTACAGACAACAACTTCTTCTTCTTCCGCAGCCACTCAGGTCCATTGTTGGACATAGGCCTCCCCTTTGGTCCTCCACAGCTCCCTGTCTTGGGCACACTGGATCCATCCACCACCGGCACATTTCCTAATATCATCAGACAACCTTGCCTGGGGTCTCCCGACGCTTCTTCGGCTTGTTCTTGGCCGCCATTCTATTATCTTCTTGGTCCACCGGGAGTCTTGGCACCTGGCAATATGACCAACCCAGCTCCATTTAAGGCTAGCGACCCTTTCCGCCACATCGGTTACTTTGGTTTTCTCTCTGATACGAACATTTTGTACCCTGTCCCTTAAAGAAATGCCCAGCATTTTCCTCTCCAAAGCTCTCTGTGTCACTAACAGCTTATGTATTCGCTTTGTTAGAACCAACAACAACACCAAATGAAATTATAATTATAACAGGATGCACAAAACATACTGTAGGTACCACTATTTTGCAAGCGTTTAGATACTAAGTGTTTCACAATGCGAAGTATAAGTTTAATTATACTATAATTAAATTTTATGACAAGATCACTTGAACTTTTAATACAAGTAAGTTTAGATTTAATCTTTATAATTTCTAGTCGTGGAATTTGAAAGTCTTCAAGTCAAGATAAGACAAAGAGAAGATTGAATAAAATTAGGAGGATTCGAACTAAATATATTATTTTTATTATCTATCATTCCCCACGCCTCCCTTGTCCTATAATTTTCGGGAAAACCATCTTAGGGAAAGGACTGTCTTTTTCTATAAAACTGAGGTTTAAAAAAAGTCTGCTAAATAGGAAAAAATACTGGAAAAATAAAGCCATGCGTTTTGATCAATCCGATGTATATTTTGATCACAATTTTTCGTGAAGCAAAAGGTACAATACGAGTTGTACAGTATGTGCCAAAGCCCTAGTATCGCAACGCATATCAAGCTGCTTAGATTGAGATGGGCTGGACACGTCCAAAGAATGCCAGATTTGCGCGGACTCAAAGGAATTTTTGCTGGTCACCCAGGGGGAAGAAGAAGAGTTGGGAGGCCAAGGTTAAGATGGGAAGATGAGATCAAGAGAGATGCAGCGCAAATTCTCCAGGTCCACAGTTGGAAGACGACGGCATAGGACAGAAGAGGTTGGAGGCGATAGTTGGAGGAGGCCAAGGCTCGATTTGAGCTGCAGCGCCATCAAAGAAGAAAAGGTACAATATCCAATGTTTGACAACATTAGTAGTGACCTTAAAAATATCTAAGTAGAACGTTTTTTAAAAGACAAATTTGATGACTAACAAATCGTCCTAAAATAAACCCTGAAAAAGGTTTTTAAAATAATTTATAATATTTCGAACCGTTTTCGTCGCTTTAGCTTTCAGCCGTCAATTTAGTAAAGTCCAGTAACCTTAAGGTTTCATCAGCAGCCTATTTCAATAAAGTAAATCAGTTTGCCTTTCATAATAGGCTCTGAGCTTTTCCCTTCAGCCTTTTTAGTAATCAAGAAAATCTCTGCAAATTGAATTAACTTATTAAATTGAAATCTGTAGGTGGTGCGAAGTTATTTAGCAAAAGCCTCTCCGCTCTAATTAGTGAAGTAAATTTGATCATAGAAACATCGAAAAGCTTATTTTTTTCATGAAAGTTCTGTTCTGAAAATGATGGCGTGAGGGATAAGTACGATGTAGATAGCTGTGATGAAATTATATATTAAGGGGCGACATTCTCCGAGTAAAAATCGTACTACCTTTATTGTCATATCTTGTATGAAAAAAGATGTTGACTTATTGTATGAAAAGGATAACTTTAAACATTTTATCTACCAAATTACATCATTTTATGTAGTCACAGTAAACCTGAGAGGTAACATTGAAAATATTTTATCAAGAAAATTTACAATCTTCAAATATATCACACCGGTAAAGTCACTAAAACATAAAATTTTCATTAATGCATGTTTTAAGTCTTAGGGTGATTGATATCTTTAGTATTATATGAGTGATCTTCCTTTTCCAACGCTATTTCCAATGTTCTATGGTACTAATACTAATACTAAACTAATACTAAAGTATACCTTTAAAAAAACTCACGCCAATTGATACATGTCTGATTGGACGTATCATATTATACAAAAACGACATCGAGTTTTATCTACATCTCTAAAAAACTACAAATGGAACAATGATACTCTCGATAAGCACACGGCGTTATTCGATGCATCGATCATCGACACTGAACATCGATGATAGTAATTATTAATCGTATGATCATACACATTGTACATCACATATTCTAACATAAAATTAGAGTTAATGCTCACATTACGTAGATTGTCAAAATTTAAAAGTATTATTAATTACTGATTCATTGAGTAAGTTCGCCTCCTCGTGGTACACCTTGGGTAACGCAAAATGAACTAACGCAATGGTGACCAGACAATAACATCATCAATATACATCGGCGGATCGGATTCTCTAGGTACCTGGGTGCAGGGACGTAGAGTGAACAAAAATATTATTCAGTTTATTTACTTCGCAAATTTTGTTAATACTGCCTACATAATGCACACTGATACAAGATACGTGGAATTTGATGTTTACAAATCACTATTGTTGTATTCCCTTACAGATATTGATGGTTGTATAGAATTCAGGTAAAGATGGAAATCCCCGTAATGTAAATTCGAAGATAAATAATAGTTTTGGTCACTAGTCGTCTATGGACTATGGGATTAAGAATGATTTATGTAAAATGAAAGTAAAGCATCGAATCTCCCGATGTATAATCATCAATCTCCTGGCGTGTATATGACATAATAAAGAAGAACATCGATGATAGTTATTTTTACATTGTTGTATCGTTGGCATCCCTTTTTCTCTCGCCAATACACTTCTTTAAAATTCCTCTTTATTTTATTGGTATCTCATTTTCTTTATTATTTTTTTCAATTGAATTAACGATGATCACAGAGTCAGGCTACACTGAATATAAATGAATTACTTGTGATTGAATTAAGTTTTCTCTGTCCATTTTGTATAATTAATTAATTGTTTCGACAACTGATTGTTTCTCACCACTGTTTGCCACTCAATTTGACTATTTATTTTTAAAGTGAAAATTATCAAATTAAATATCATTAAAAAATAACCTAATAGATAAATGCTCACTAGGGCGAGCTAATCGCAAGATCTGGATCCCCTCCAGTTAAACCTAACAGATAAAAGAGAATGCTAAACAAAAACAAGCCAGGTTTAAACGAAATGTAACTTAAATGATTGGTAAAACTGATTAATTAAATACTGCATAGCATAGGTGGCATCTTCGAAACCAATGACTAATTGTGTGAAATACTTATTCCAAGTTTTACAGGGCTCATATGAATGTATTGAATGTCTTAGTAAAAGGAGAATTAAAGAGTTACAATTGCGGATTAAAAGCATATAATATGATGAGTGTAAGGTAGTACATCTTCTTCATTAGCCTCGGTCCTTCCACTGCTCTCGAGGGTCCTGCGCAGTTGCGTACTTTGCGTACCACCGTCTATGTGCACTAAATGACTGTGACATTCTTAAGGTAGAGAGAAGCTTTTTCTATCTACGAGCACCATAAACAGATCGAAAGGAGTGCAATATGTAGGTACCTGAAACGGATAAATGAAAATGATGATGTGATTTTCATAATTAATTAAAATAGGGGATATTATAAATAGTCAACTACGGAGATTCGAACTCATAACTTTCAGGGTGTTTTCGATCATGCGTTACAGGGTGAGCAATATTTTACACAACTGCATCACTCATACTAAAAATATTATTAATTATTGGGTTATTTTAGAGTTACACAGGGTGTTCCAAAAATAAAATAGGGTTTTTTTTTGTCACAGTTTTATTGCATGTGAATGTGGTCGCCGCCAGACGATGGGGGCCATATAGTTGAGTGTCCAATTTTTGGTTTCGAGCGCGGTCTAACTAAAATCCACGGGGTCACTGCTAAAGCTGCCAATTGGCTAAGAGATTTACCTCTAAATTTGTAATTGCCGGGTCTATTGCCATATGCATTAAAAATTGCATGTTTTCTAGTATTTTCTGTTAAGGATGACTAAAATAGATACCACTTTATGGACATAGGACACAGGACTGTAAGACAAAAAAATGGCCCTTAAACAGCCTGTGTCGAGAAAGGGACCAACCTAGAACACCAAAAAAATTCATAATATTTGGATTTACGACCGATAGTACAATGTTCCTACACGCTAGAAGTATTTTTTTAAATATAAAAATGATAGACTAAACGTATTTTTATAAATCCTCGTAATGACTTTTATTGCATACGAAAAGTGTTTTAGGAATTCTCATCCTCATCATCAGGCTTTTGACAATAAACTTTTTTTAGATCACTTCCTAATTTTGTTTATAATCTACTATGTTTTTCCGTGACGGTTTTTTGAATGTTTAATGTATTTGGTACTGCGATATCAATAAAATGTGTGATTTTAATTTTTTTTGTGCAAAACTACATCTTTTTTATTACGATGTGTTATATGTCAGTTATAATTGTTTGATAACAAAAGAGCCTATAATTTTGACCTTCTATAACCGATTCCAGCCTCTTTTAGGTAGGTAAGGTGTTCTATTCTTACTTCACGGCTCACAAATAGACAACATCCACATATAAACACATATTTAAAACAAAAACAATACAGATCAAGTTCAAGTAATGCCCTATTAAATGTGTACACAACTAGTTAATACAGATAAAAACAATATTCATAATGAGGTCAGGTAATCCAAGAAATTGTAAGTAAGCATTCAATTAGTGCAAAAAACAAATCGAAATTAAAGTAATAAGTAACGATATTATGTAGTCAAAACAATGTTTAGTTGATTGCTTGCGAACCAATTGATTGACATTTTGGGACACTCTGTAACATTAAGGCTGCAGCTGCAATGTCAGTATATAAATCCATTAGTTTGAGAGTGACTGTTTGGATGTGCGTCCATTTGCTCACATTATTCCAATCGTATCGTATCGTATTATATCGTATCGTATCGTATCGTATCGAATAAATGTAGTGTAATATTAATAAATTGATTGCATGCATAAATCACCCATAGTGCCGGACGCCATTTTCCATTGTAATGGATTTGCGAGAAAATTGGTGTGAGAACCAAAATGGCGGAAACGTATTTTTTTTATGTACTGCTATTGCATTATTTATAGGTTCATCAAAAATTACAAACATACTAGTCAATAAATAAATAAATAAATCTTTATTCGCATCAGTAGTTACAAAACAAGAATAGTGGGGCGGAGAGGCAGACTGTGGGCCACATTGTGACTGAGTGCGGCCTCCGAGCATACGAAGGGAGCTTCGATGACTTCTTATACCTGAATGAGCCAGAGACTGAATATATAAAGAACGTTCTATTTAGTTTCTGACGACCAAGCTTGCTTGCGAAATTTATCATTGCCCAATGTACAACCTTCAAACTTTTTCCTTTGAGGTATGTGATACACTTCTTTTGACCATACGATAAATAAATAAATAAGACAATAGTAGTGTGCTAAAGGGCGGACTTATTTTTTTTTTTTTTTTTTTTTTTTTATAAAAAAAGGATCTTATTGCAAAAGCAATATCTTACAGTCAGTCACGATATCTACTTGTGATAAGGTGGAAAAAGTGAAAGTTAGAAAATGATAACTTAAACCAGCCTATGCCGATTCGTAAGCTAAAATCACAAGTGTACGTAGGTATGTAAAATATGCATGGTGTCACTATTTGTGGCGGACATATTACCTACTGAGTATAATTTCTACCAGCTAACAAGGTTCGTCAACTAGACTAGACGATGAAAACCGTTAATTACAATTTTTCAATAAAAAAATTGCCTGCGGCGCTATAAGTTGTTTTTGATCTTGCGTCTATTCAATTTTCAGTTTCAATGCTTCAAATTAGACAACGCCCATTGCATTAGGATAAAAAGAATAACATCCGTTCGCAAATAAAATATATGCGCACACGCGCAAAACAAATTGATTTCATTAGATTTGTACATATTTTATTCAATTAATTTACGAGTTTTACAATTCTCTGATTGTCAATTTAAAAAAAACATGTTTTTCTATGAAGTGGTTTGCTATGTACTCGTATGTACAGAGGTAACAGTGGCGAAGGGTCTTAAGAACACGATTCCCATCGAGTATCTTTTCGGTTTAGGATGATGAAATTATACGTCTTCTTCTTTTTCAGTCCTCTGTCCTCCACTGCTGGATATAGGCCTCTTCCATACCCTTTCATTTCTCTCTGTCGGTTGCTGCTTGCAGTCTACTCGTATTTTCACCCCCCACAGCGAATATGTCTTAGGATCATATTTTATGAGGTCTTCCGATGCCTCTCTTACTTTCCCAAGGCCTGTATCTTAAAATTTTAGGGGTCCATCTTGTTGGGTCATGTCTTGCAAGATGTCTAATCTAACATAATTTAACCCTCTCGCTACCACTGTCCATCCTGGAGGACACAAAGATAAAATAAATAAAATCCATTTGAAGCAAATTCGCATACTTAATTTATTATAGAATGTTTATTGTCTATGACTAAATATGTTTTACCAGTAAATAACTACCAGTATCCTCCGTGGAGGGTATGGGGCGAAGTCCTAAACGGAAAAACGCAAAAAAAAATTTTTTTTTTGTTCTAAATTCATATAAAAATATACCTATAGATATTAAATCCATAGTCAAAAAAAATATACAGCCCCTCTATTATATTCTGGCAGTGAGAGGGTTAACCAAAAATTTAGTCCCGGCTTCCCTCCTACAGAAATTCACTCTTCGCCACTGATGGGTACAGTTAACCCATTCATGAGCAATATCTTGATGGATTACGAACGAATAAATCCTCGTCATTTTGTTTTGTTTTTTCTGTTCACGAAATGTACACAAAATGTGTACATTAAAAAAAAAGGTTGTTCACTGTAGCGAGCTTTACATTAGATGAGAGATTTTCATAGTAGCTGGTGACCGCGTTTTCACTCTTCCGAAACAGGGGTGTTTCTAGGGTAGGGTGCCACCCACTGCTCTGCACCGGGTCTCTCCCCACTTTTTATTATAAATACCTATAATAACAATTATTAACATTGTGTCCAATAATTAAAATATATTGTAATAATAGTAGTAATGAAAATAATTGGAATTTTAATTAATAATATCAATGTTCACTAGGTAAGAGTGTGCATAATGAGTTTGGATCCGTATCAACGAAACAACGCATAATTTGGGTTTCTAAATGTCTAAAGTTTCGAAACTAAGTAAAATATAACAAACGTTTTAAATTTTATGACATTTTTTTTAATAAGCTAGCGTTAGTAATTGTATACATTGTGAAAAAAGGAATTAAAAGTGATTGCAGCATATAATAATTCATAGAAAATAGCCACTTATTTTACACAATGCATTTTCCTTAATTCAACAAAATAATACATAATATACTTCTTCTATATAACTTGACTTACGCGGAAATTCGATTAATTCGATTATCTTAAAAAAACTATGGGTTCGAAATACATGTTTTTAATGTTTTTTTTAGATGGTTTGACGATGTGGGCGAATCGCAGGAAGCAAGTGGATGCAGCATGCCCAGGATAGGGATCTGTGGAAATTCAAAGGGAAGGCCCATGTCCAGCATTGGATTTAAAACGGCTGAGAAAGAAGAAGAAGAATGTTTTTTTAACGCAAAATCTTATATGTATTGGTTATTTTTTTACAAATGATATTCATTTGATCACAAGAGGGAGCTGTTGTCGAATGTTAAGGTGAGGAAGATCTCATATCTGGGTCACATACTACGGGGAGAAAGGTATCGCCTACTCCGCCTAATATTGGAGGGCAAGATAGAGGGAAGACGGGGAGTTGGCAGAAAACAGATGTCCTGGCTGCGCAACATAAGAGAATGGACCGGGATGAGGACGGTGGACGATCTGTTCCGGGTAGCACAGGACAGGGAACTTTTCGCCAGAGTGATCGCCGACGTCGGGGGGACCTGATATGGCACAACAAGAAGAAGAAGATTCATTTATCTATTGTTATACAACAATACTTTTAAAATCGTTTAATTCGTGAAAGAGAATATAATTTTAGAAATGTTGCGCATAATTGTATTGACTCAAACTCGTTATACACACCCCTAAAAGTTATACGTCAGCAGTATGATATGTACACATTATAGGTACCAATTAATTTATAATTAATCATTATCCAAGCACGCTTTAAATTTACAATGTTTTAATGCAAAAATTATTAATTAAAATAATCTCTACAAATAAATTGGTAGGTATACGTTTACGACGTAATTTATACTGATTAACAAAAATTTTGTACTACCTTTCTTTCTTCCTTGCCCCTTCCCAGTTCACCTGGGGTCGGCCCTTCTGGTACGCAGTCTCCAAGTCTTTCTGTCTTGTGTCATCTCACTGGTCAGCTGCTTCTCCCTTAGGTCTTTCTCAATACTGTTCCACCAGGTGGCTTGTGGACGACCTCGACCTCTCGCTTGTGTGGGGATGTCTAGCGCGAGTCTGACCACGTGATCGCCTTTACTACCTACCCAGAATAAACATAAATATTTTAACGCACCTTGTAGTTGTTGTATTCTTTTTTATAATCTCAAAAAAAGGTTTTTATAGTCAAAAATTGAGGTCTTTGTCGAATGCCTAAAACGATTACTATGATTTTTGTTCTGTTTTGTCAAAAACGCGTCTTTGGTTTCTGATATATTTTTAAAAAACCTTAATGGAAAATTTTCCTACACTTAAATTTTCAAAAGACCATAACTCCAAAACGGTCGATTTTCGGTCACGCATTCATTAAACTTTTTTTTTTCATATTTTTACATCCTCTATCATCACACCTCAAGAGATTTTACACACGGAAAGAAACACCGTGTACTCGTGTATTGTATTTTCAAATCAAGTGTTTGTCACTGCGACTTTCGTCAAAAACCAGCATCGCAAAATGTACAAAAAAATGTTTGAGAGTCTATTTCAAAGATTATAGTCTCCTTGTGGTTTAATCATCTAATTAATGGTCCTATTTTTGGCCTAGCACCAGCCCTGTTTTATGTGGCTTGTTCAATATACGTACCTGAATTAAAATTTCTTCTCTTTACGCATCAGAAACGCTCAACAAATATTGAGATATTCTCAGTTTTCCTTTTCTGTTTTTTGTTTTCTGTTTTATAAGACAAGTAGTCTCCATTACTATTTCATTGCGAGTCAGTGTTCCAGGCTTGTTTGACCAAGAACGGCTGCTGGAGAATGGAGATTAATGCCTTGACAGGAATACGCTCTTTAGTTGTATTAAATTTGTTCAGTATTTTCAACAATCCAACTATATTTTCTTTGGTCAGTATAATTTTTATTAACACGCTTTTATTTAAAAAAAAAAAAACTCGTGGACCCAGTGCGGCGTATATATAGCTTTTCATTTCGGAGATGGCAAAATTTTTCGTGAGGGTGTGTGAAATCGGAGGTGTGGTGTTAAAATTAGCGTGTACAAAAAAGTAACAAAAAGGAAAATAGCGCCGCAGGTATAATTTTTCTTTAAAATGGGTGAAATGATAGCAAATATCTGTTTTAGGCAGGTGAATAACTTCATCGTCTTTTCGTTTTATATATTTATTTATCGCAGAAAGAACAGCAAAGCAAAAATGGTAGTGGGCGGAACACGTGGCAAGACAGGACCGTGTCAGATGGGCACCTAAAATCCTGAAGTGGAGGCCCTGGGAGAACAAAAGAGGCGTAGGAAGACCACAGAAAAGGTGGACAGATGACATTGTCCTGCTTACGGGTCGTAGATGGCAGCAGATAGACCAAGATAGAAGACAGTGGAAGATTTTAGAAGAGGCCTATGTCCAGCAGTGGAACACAAGTGGCTAGCAGTAAGTAAGTAAATATTTATTTTAAATTTTCAGGGGGCCGAAGGGGCCCGCCATATCCAACCCCAATAAGAAATACTGACAAATTTATGTAAAAATACTGACAATTGCGAATAGTGCACAACAGTGTTGACAATATCCATGTTTACACCGCACAAACATCCAAGTCAACCGCACGATACACTCCTCCGAGCAGTGTGCACCACATCAGCTGATGAACGTCGGAGAAAATAAAGAACACTCTGGTTTCATGTTCATCTTGAAATGCATTTTGCGACGTTAGAACGATACAGATATAATCTTTCAGTTTAAAATGCCCTGGGACATACAGGATGAATCCAAGCACACGAATCAGGTATTTTTATGAGGTTTTCGAAGCTTACCGAAGCAGAGAACCCCTTGGAGATGTTTCCAAACCAAGAATCGCATTTCCGAGGCTAGCTTTTCATTTTCAAATAGAAAGGGGTTCTTTTGGGGTATTTTTGGACAAGACTTTTGAAAAGTAAGCAAAACCTTTTGAATGAAAAAAAAATATTCGTTTTAGTCTCCGAAGCAATAGTGACTATCTCAAAAGAGCTTTTGTGGTTTATTTTTAAAACGGAAAAAGATATCCACGGTGGCTTTTTTCAAAAAGGTTCTTTTTTGAAAAGTACATCGTCTCTCAAGCGGGAGATGGCGGGTTCAAACCCCGGCGCTGGCGATATATTCCACACTTTGCGATACAGGCCTTTAGCCTTGAGCACGATGTGCAGGAAAGTAAAATCAAATCATGGCAACGGATCTCTGCGATCTTATTCCAAAATAATAGGACATATTAACCATTTTATCTTATGTATGAGAGTTGTGAGTGCCTTTTCAAATAAAACAAAGGACTTTTACCTACATAGTTGCCTTTTTAATAAACGTTACGAAGTCATCAAAAAGCTCACTTTTACACCATAAAAGTTTCTAAGACACAAAGGTAATAAATAGTGATATATTGCACTCTACATGTTATCAACCCCTTTTCATCTTTCACCCTCTTCTGTATTATTTGCCATCGCCAAATACAAAGTATATTTCAGTTACTGCTTACTCTTTTTCAACCCTCAACGCCCCCTGTTGACGCAGAAACGAACTATTCAACATTATTTGCTGCTGTAAAAAGAACTCTTTGACGTTTTGTTTCAAAAGCATAAAATGAAATAGGCTCCGACGTAATTCCTACTACAACTCTATGGGCTCTTTTATTCTAGTCGTTTTCAGAAAACATTTCGTTACCATAATATAAGGATTGAAAAACTTTATTATTTTCTATCAATGTTTTTATTCAATGACGTCTTTGACCATTCTTACTAATGTTTAGTCTATTTTATCCCCAAACATTAAAAATAGACCCCTCTTCCGTCCTCCCCGCATGTCCCAACAAACTCATGTTGGGGAAGTTCAAAAATAAACCGTGACGAAGCATTTTTTTAAGGGTAAATAAATAAATAAATAAATCTTTATTGGCCAGAGAAAATATTCATAGTTACAAAAATAAGACAATTATAGTGTGCCAAAACTCAAAAGGCGGACTTATTGGGTACTGGGTTTGCATACACAATCCCAAATACTTTTCTGCACACCTTGCACTAGAATAAAAGCCTGTATCGGCAAGTGTGGAATACATCGCCACCGCCGGGGTTTGAGCCTGGCACCTCCCGCTTGATAGACTGCCTCCTCAACCAACTCCGTCAACCTATGTACTCATGATCTTAAAGTGGAATTAATTATAACTGGCGAACGCAGTCATAAAAGGCTGGCATAAAAAGCATGGCTCTGGCATAAGTGCACATAAAGCAGGTACTCGTCCCTTCTCGGTCACATTTTTATGACTGCGCTCGCCAGTTATAATTGTTTCCACTATAGTACAATCATTTTTCTATTTTTTTTTATTACTATTATTTTGAATAACAACCACGTAAATAGTTTGATGATTCGGCTCCCCGATTACGCACAAAAAATCGCCGGCGACGCAAATTAATTTTTGCACATCTCTACTTTTTTTTACCTGGATAAGTTTACCTGGGTCAAAGAAGAGGTGTAAGGAAACGCGGCCGTCCAAGAACCACATGGCTGGACCACATTGACCAGATCCTCAAGGACGAACGTGTTTTGAGTAAAAGTAATCGTAGAATGTGTATGAGGAATTGCATGAATGCAACGGAAGCCCGAAGTGTGTGTAAGGATAGGAAAGTCTGGAGATCCGTTCTCTCTGCCTACCCCGCAAGGGAGGTGGCGTGAGGGTATAGTATAGTATAGTAGTACATCTCCATCAAAATTTCTTTCCACGTTGATTACTTCCCGGATTACTCAAGAAAAGAAGTAACTCCTCGTTACTGGCATTTAGAAATAATTTTGGGTACAGATACTTACAGGTACTCAGTAGCTACATGTACTTTTAGGTTAACGTCCTAATTTTCCTCCGATAAGAACAATTCGACTACAGAGGAACAAACAAGAACAACAAACCGAAACAACTCTTTTCCCTCTTCTTGTTGTTAGACATTTTGTGATGTTTATGATGTTTTTAATTTAAAATTACCAAACTTTTCTTATGAATTTGATTTCAACGCTCGATAAAATTAAACAAAAACAACAACACAAACAAAATTATACTCGAATTTAATAATAACGTCTACCTGTGAATTCGATGAACGCATTATACAGGTAGAACCCATTTTCCTGCTAAACCAAATATACCAAATACCTCGTACCTTCATTCATGGGCGCCGTCAGGCAGCTGCCCCCCAGAGATTGGAATAGGTATATATTTTTTCAAGCTAAATGATAAAACCTCACAAAAAAATCACATTACTACCTACCACACATTTTCCCATCATATCATAAATTTTTAAAATTTAGAAATCAGTTTCATAAAAAAATTGCCTGCGGCGCTGTTTTTTTCTATCTGTTCGTAGGAAACATTTTTCATACCTTATTCACTATGTCTCACAACAAAAATTCGCCTGCGGCGCTATTTTTTTATTTTCTTTTACTTATTTTATTTTCTAGAGCACAGACAGTCTTACAAAAATCATATACAGTACAACATTAACAGCAAGTGGACCAGTAAAGGCTCAAAAATTACCAATTTACCTATATATATTTGACATGTATGCAAGAACATAAGAACTATTTACGCGTTTTTTATGCTATATAAATTTTTAAATTGTTGTTCCCCTCCTCTAGCTCCGAGGCTGGCGAAGCCCATGCAAAGACCTACATTTATTATATCATTACTTAATTACAGCGGTTCTCAATCTTTCGTATCTCACGCCCCCCTTTTCTCCATGAAGTAAAGTAGGCATATTGACATTTTAATAGTTTCTAAAAACGGTAGACGACAACAAACTTACGACAACCTTACTAAATATGCTTGTGAAAAAATAGAGTAGACACATAGAGAGAATAATCGCAAAATATTTTTTTTATATCTTGTATAGATTTCTCTTTTTTTTTTTAAAGTTACCTTTCTAGCAACTCGTTTCCCGCAAGTCGAGGAGATTTTTTATTGTATTAATTAAAATCTAGTAAATGAACGTAAAAGTGTTTTGTTTTTAGAAGCGAAATTAACCCCAAAAAGTAAAATAAAACGCTATTTTTTACTTTTTTTTGGCGATTATTCATGCGATTTTGAACCTTTTGTGACTAAATTGCATCATGTAATCAAGGTCATGATTGTCATACACTCTTAACTGGAACTGGAACAATAAAATTAAAACAGCAGGTCTTTACCTGGTGTGAAACTAACACATGGCAAGTCACACGCTCCACAGTTTGAGAATCGCTACATTGAGAAAGGATTTGATACAGTAAAACCCTAATTAGTTATCAATTAGGTACTAATCCAATTTTATCTGGTGGGCTACAATCGTATTGAATGTGCTAATATGCTAATTTAGCAAATCTAAGGTTTAGTGTTATTAATTGTTTTTGGAAATAATACAAATAAATAGGTTCTTATTTATACTATTGAAAAAAAATATCTACTCCCACTCGGGCCCACTTCATTACAAGAAAAGGGTGTCCGGTAAGTTTGTCCAAAATCAATTTATCTAAAATCAATTCGACTAAAATCAGTTCGTCTAAAATCAATTCTAGAATCGAGGAATTGATCGTTAGGCAAATTGATTTTGGCCGAATTGATTTAGACGAATTGATTTTAGACGAATTGATTTTAGACCAATTTATTTTAGACGAATTGATTCCTAGACGAACTTACCGTAAACACAAGAAAAGAACTTCATTATATCTGACCAATCAAGATAGACCGTTTGAATGACAAATCAGTTTGGCTATCAACCAATCCGAATGCGGCATTTTTAAGTAAGTAATGTAATTTATCTAACGACGGATGACGTCAAATAAAAGTGTGGAAAAATGCTCAACCAGGGCCGGAGCAAAAATAATTAATAACTTAATTCTAACAAGGAAACCAAGTGTAGACTTTTATTAGAAACTAGCTGTACCCTGCGAGCCTTGCTACGCCACAGACAACAAAAAGTATGAAATACACTTGTTTAATATACTCGAGTCCCCCCCCCCATACTACCACCCCCTACACTCTTGCTGGCGTCAGAAGTGTAACTATCATTTTATTAACGCAAAAAACTATGAATTGGGCACTAATATCGCTTTTTTCATGCCCCTCCCATCCCTGCTCTGAACCCCTACGGGTGCCGAGAGTATTAATATTCATCTTTTCGACACCAAAAGCTAATATGGATTCAACAAAAATTGCATTATTCGTGCCCCTCCATTTGTGCCCCCTCGTACCCCCCACCCCCTACGAACCGTCCCTGGAGCAAGCACAAGAATTTGACAATGTTTCATCTCAATCGGATGAACGGTTTAGTAGTCTACATTATCATAAGAAAAGGCGCTTTATTTTATAGTACCTATAGTAGATTCGGAGTTTTTCATGTCACAAACACGAGAATGCCTTGGAGCGTTTCTTTATTGTTTTCAGTCGATTATATTTCCAAAAACAACCAAATTAAGTATTCACAATAGGTCGGTATACATACGAGTACTTAGCAAAGTTATAACGGAAGTTGGCAAGGTTTAGCACACAGGCACTTACTTACAAAATACCATAAAGAAATCACCTCTGGAGGAAAACACGATATAGGTATTAGGTATACCTGCCTACTTATTTTGGACCTAAAATTGATCGTTTAAGGGGTGATTATAGGAAAATAACTCGTTTTTGATAAATTTGATGATTTCGGAAATAAATCTTGGCAACCTTACTTAATACGTTTTGGAAAAAAAAAATAGTGTAGATACATTGAACCTTTATCTACGGAATGATCGAACCACCATAGCAGAAGGAAGGAACGGTAGAGAGCATAGTAATGTAAAAGCTCGACCAAGAAGCAGTTATTTGGACCAGATTATTATAGAAGTGAAGGGATTGGCGGGCTGACAGGACGACGTGGAAAGAAAGAACGAAAATGCTTGGTACAAACCAATCTACAAGATTGTAACCACATCATAATTATACTTAAGGGAGCTATTTTCATGCTATGGAATAAATTGTTATATAGTTTTTATTTATATCTTATTGTATTTATTATAAATGAGGTGTTAATGTTCCATCATTATTCCACGTCATTATTATCGTGTCGGTATTGTTTTGTGTTTACTTCTCCCTCAAACAAAATAGAGATGAGCGGAAGGAAGGCGAGTGAAATGAAATGACAGGTAATGCTTTGTTTATTCTTTCTGAATAATAGAATAAAGGAAGTACCTATCTACCCGCCATCTAAACACTAGGTCCTATTGTCAGTGGCGGTTTATCCAACATAAAAAAATATTTGAGATATGCCTACCTAAATTATTTAGGTATGGAACCGAATTTATATGACGGAATTACATTAAGTTTTTTCCTCAACAGAGACGCGAGGCATCTTCATTCACATAATGTAGCGTTATGTGAACTCCCTTGGGGAGAAAGCAGGATAGGTGTTCCGACGCTTACGAGTAGGCTTTGGCTGGCTTATGTGATCACTTTATGCCCAGGGCAACGTTCACCCAACACAACATGCACTTATAATGCCAACCTAAAACATAACCTTTCTCACTCACCTTCACGAAAAAACTTCACTTGCGGCGCTATTACCAATTTTCTTACTACGTCTATGTTAAAATTCTAATTGCCTTCCCCAGGAGTTTCCCCCCCCCCCCCCCCCCCCCCCGAAATGAAAACCTATATACGCCACATCTATGTATTCTCCTGAATACAACGAGCACTGGCGCACTCCTGTAGCACGAAAACTCGTATTGTGGTGGCCGTTTCTGTGAGACATATCAATAAAAAATCCCGCCAAGTAAAACACCGGCTTACTTTTTTTGTTTTCACGGATCAAAACTGTATGTGTCGAAGGAGTAAAGTTATGAGTCGAACGAACGTGTTCAATTGGTTTCGTGAATTAAAGGAAGCCAAAACAAATGTTTATCGAGCCTTGAATCTCATTTTTTCAGCCCCAAACATAATTTTTATTCAAAAAAATCATGGCATCTACGTTTTGGGAGCGAAAATTGATAATTTTGATCGAATTTCTGGATAACCCTCGTATCTGTATTAAAATATATTTCAGAGAATGATCAAAACTTATATTCATTATTTAATATAGGATTTCTAAATAATATTTCTATGATTGATTTTCTTCCATTATTAAAATACTACAATACATTTTATTCTCAACAAAATTAATTCCGGGAATGATCTATGAAATATGATATTATTACTTATTTATTAGGAGAAAGGACATATCGTTCGTATTGTTATATAATAATTAGGTACATTATTAGGATATTGATATTTGTTATCTCTGCCTACCCCGCAAGGGACGCGGCTTGACGGGATAGATTGATAGAATATAAAGCTGTCGACCCAACCTATGACGTCACGGTCATTACCGATTTTAATGCATATTATCAATACAAAGAAAAAAATTACTCCGCGACTTTCGGGAAACGAGTTTCTGTCTTTCGGAAAAAAGATCAGAAGTGTTTTTCACATTTCTTCTTGAGAAATCTATACAAGATATAAAAAAAAATCACGGTCATACCCTAGATAAAGGTTCAATGTATCTACACTATTTTTTCCAAAGCATGTTTAGTAACGGTTAGGGAACCTGTCGAGATATAAGGTCTCCCATTTTTAGAAATTTTTCAAATGTCGGTATGCATACTCTTAAGAAGTAGTTATTTTTTATTAAAATACTACCTACTTATAATAAAACATATTCTTAAAGTACTTACAATATAATATAGCGTCTCCTTCTCACTTTGTAACTTTACCAATTTTGTGTGCTTCGCAAGGCGCTAATCTTATTGAACTAAGGATTTGTGCACGGAAAATAAACTGGAATTTTAAACAATTCTAGATAGCTTTGTAGATTTTCACGGTCCTTGTTAATATCTTCTCCATTCTTCTCGGGTGTACCGTGTGTAGGTTGTCGAGCTTTCGACCCACTTGCTGAGACCATCTTCAGAAAGTAGGCCGAAAGGTCGACAACCTACAAACGGTACACCCTAGAAAAATGGAGAAGACATTAAACGATTCAGCCTTCTTATGTTTTATGACAATAGTCGTTTAACATGTTATATAACAGAAATATATCCAGATGCCTTAAAATTGATCGACCAGGATCATCAATTTACCAACTTTTCTGCTCTTTTCAACATTCTGTTTCTTGTTTATTATTTTTTTTCTCACATATGTATGTGTGTATATATTTCTTCGTATATATTTTTTTTATTCAATTTTTTTTTTCTGTTTTTTCCTATATTTTTATTTAATTTCTTTTTTTCTGTTTTTTCCTGGGGTTAACTGGAAAAAATCGCAGTTCTGCGATAAGTTCGCCCTAGTGAACAACGATTTATAATCTGTACTATGTCCATTTTTTTATATTAACTTAAGTATATGAATTTGTTGTTCACTTAAAGTTTAAATAAATAAAATAAACTCTTGAAAAAAAATCTTCATTAATGAAGTCATTATCTACTGAAAAAATATTTTGGTCTAATAATTTGAACACGTCTGTACTATGGCATCTAGTATTCATATGAAAACAATAGGTTTGTCTGTGCCTAAAAACATTTAGATAGCTTTCTTTAGAAAACAAACAAAAAACTTAACAAAAAGTGAAACAATAACAATGCAATAAAAATAAATATAATAATTCTGACATAAAATACAAATATTCGGGAGGCAAGTTTAACAATAATATTTTTTGTGATAATTTCTCCAGCGAGTATGGCTTCCTTTCTATTCTTTCTATTTTGGAAATAATAATAATATAAAGAAGACGAAGAAGGAGAAGATAATGACATTCCCTTTCTTTTGTTTGTTCTGTGTTTACTTTTCCTCTTTTCATCCTTCCACAAACATCTGAATCCCACGCGTATTTTACAGTCTTCATAGTTACCAAGGCACCTTAACAAAGTACCTACTTAGGTACTAACATATTATTATATGGAGCTACTTACGTCATTTCTTAGATTTTTCTATCTATGAGTTAATTAAAAAATACCTACTAGCAGCTGAATCCCGTAAGAAATGGCGGACCTCTTCACATTTATTTATTTATTTATCGTATGGTCAAAAAACATAATCTTACACAAATTATCAGTGACACAAAGAGCCATGGAAAGGAGAACGCTAGGTATTTCACTGAGAGACAGGGAAACTAATGATGGATCAGAGAGAGGACCAAGGTCGTTGATGTCGTTCACAGAGTTTCCAGTCAGAAATGGAGTTGGGCTGGTCATGTGGCCAGAACCACACACTCTAGGTGGACAAAGAAAGTCCTGGAGTGGCGACCTAGAACAGGCAGAAGAAGTGTTGGTAGGCCTCAAGCACGGTGGTCGGACGATGTAAGGCGAGTTGCGGGAGGCGGTTGGATGCGGTCTGCCCAGGATAGGGAGCTATGGCGATCAATGGGGGAGGCCTATGTTCGACAATGGACGCAGGGGGGCTGACATGATGATGATGATGACTCTTCTTCTCAGTCGGTCCCTCGGTTACGAGGATCGTGACCCCCATGCTCACGGATGAGTCTTGCCCATCCTTCTCGGTCCTGCGCCATCCTTGTGGATTCGTACAAATTGGCCCCCGTGATCCTTTTGACCACATCTGTCCACCTCATCTGTAGTCGTCCCCTTCCCCTCCTACCGTCAACCGTCCCAAGCATGATTTGGCGCTCCAGGCTGTCTGGGCCCGCTCTCACAATATGGCCAAAGAAACGGAGCGTGCGCTGCTCACACACTGTGGACAGGCGAGTGGAGACACCGAGCTCTCTCAGGATTGATTCGTTGGTTCTGTGCTCAGACCAATGCACACGGAGCAAACGTCTCCAGCACCACATCTCGAATGCGTCAATCCTGTCACGTTCTCGAGCTCTTAGAGTCCATGTCTCTGAGGCGTAGAGGAAGACGCTGAACACCAGCGAACGGACCAGCCTCATCTTGGTAACCCTAGTAATGTCGTGGCTTTTCCAGATCTTGTCGAGACGACTCATTGCGCTCTTTGCCAGTAGGATGCGGCGGTTCACCTCTTGGTCGCTCGTGCCTCCGACATTGATAAGGGAGCCCAAATAAACAAAGTCATTGACAAGGTCAATGCTTGCAGGCCGCTGAACAGCATCCTCCAGCACTCCCCCTCGATCGATAATCATGATCTTCGTTTTGGTCCTGTTTATTGCTAGCCCGACTTTTTTGCTCTCCACTTCTACACGACAAAGCAATTCGTTGAGTTCCTCCACACTTGAACCAATCAGTGTGGTATCATCGGCAAATCTTAAGTTATTAATCTTTTCTCCTCCGATGGGGATTCCACCATTCCACCCCTGCAGCTGTATTCCGTAAGAAATGGCGGACCTCTTCACATTTATTTATCATATGGTCAAAAGAAGTATATTACATCCCTCAAAGAAAAAGTTTGAAGGTTGGGCATTGGGCAATGATAAATTTCGCAAGCAAGCTTGGTCATCAGAAATTAATTGAACGTTCTTTATATATTCAGTCGCTGGCTCATTCAGCTGGTAAAGCAAGTAAATATTTGAAATTTATATCATCTTTGTATCATCTGGTAAGTCGCTGTATGTCCTTGAGGCTGTATATAAAAACCTATATCTCGCTCTATCCGTTCTGGGGTACTGCATACTTATATTATTTCTTTTTATATGCTTTATTTTAGGAGAGACACAAAACTTACGTGTATTTTTTGGGGGGTTTTAATATTTACAATTATGTTATTAATTAACGTTTTTTTTTCAATGCTAAATTATCATTCTCCTTTATATCATTAAGATGGGTGGCAAACAACTTTGCTGAAAATGAAGTGAAATATAGTAACTACTGCTCACCAAATTCCCTTTCAATTACCTACCCGCAGGTATTATACAGATGAAAACCTTCAGATCAAAGAACAGTTATTTATTAAGAAAGCGTGCGATTAGGTAGCAAACTTTTGACATGGGTATTTTAAGTAGTTATGTTTACGCTTTGACCAGGGCTTTCTGTATAAAACACCAAGTTTCTTTAAAGAAAAGTTTCTGTAAACTTCAGTGGGTACCTATCCAAGTAAAAGCTTTTTTATACGGTTTCTTTTTAAGCTTTATGCGAAGTATTTCTTATTTAATACAAGCTACCCACTCAGTGTAGTAAATATTATTTACTAAAATAATAATGCATTCTCAGAACTTTACATAACTAACATTAGTAAAGAAGAATTCTAAAAAAACCAGGCCCAGCGCAAACGAAGTTTAACTCAGGTAGAAATGAGTGAGTAATTAAATACTGCATAGGAGGTATCATCGAAATCAATGGCCAAATGTGTCAAATACCTATTCGAAGTTTACAGGGTCACATGAATGTATTGGTCAAATGAGCATTAATCAGTTACAATTGCGAATTAAAAGTGTATAATATGATAAGTATAAGGTCTTCTTCTTCTAATTCATCAACTTTGGTGCCTCCACTGCTGGATGGAACTAAGAAATCATATTTTTTAAAAGGTAGTTGCAACATACGCAGTACGCACTCCTGAATTTATAGAACCTCTCTGTGTCTCCTGAATTTCGAATAGGTATTTTACACATTTGAACATTGATTTCGATGATGCCCCCTATGCAGTCTTTAATTACTCATTTCTACCTATCATTTGAGTTACATTTCGTTTGCGCCGGGCCTGGTTTTTATTTTTCGTACTAAATGAGCATTCTCGACTTTCAACGAAATATTTCGCTCAGAAACAAAAAATATCCACATGATGGTCAATCTCAAAGAGCGTTGTTTTTCATACCAAAGGGCTTCGGAAGCCCGGAAAAATCCCGTTGACGTCTTTTCTACGACAGACATCAAAGCGTTGAGAAAAGGTAATAATATAAAATAACAAGTAGTTATCTCAACGGATGTACAGTAAATGATGGACTTTCCATAATGTCATAAGCATGAATGATCGTCGACCGGTTTAATGTGATCACTTTACACTTGAGTAACATTCACCGATAATTCCAGTCCACCCATTTGCCGCAGCCGGGACTCGAACCCAGACCTAACTTGTATTCTACCGCTATGCTATGATGGTTGGTAGTTCTTCTTTCGTATGCACGACCATTGTACAAGTTGTCTTGGAGTCAAAGCTCCGCGTCAATATTTTGCAAGTAATCTATTGCCTTTGGCGTCACCTTATGGATTTCCTCAAGAACCCCTGCAAACTTCTTGTCGGGACACCTTTCTACTATAAGGTCAACAGTCTCGATCCGGCCACATTCACAAAGGGGATGGTCTCTCTTGCCCCATTTACCTATAGAGCACGTATCCGCATCTACCGTGGCCAGTATGGTTGGTAGTTGAGTCGAGAAGAAACATGCAAATATATGGCAAACTTTCATATTTCCAATAATGCCATTTTTATGGAAATTAGCATGATTTTAAAGGGTTTAATATCATTTTAAAAATCTATGCTTTCTAAAAAAAAACACATGTTTTCACCGCGTAAATACACAAACTTTAGGATCACTGAGAAAAACACTAAGCGTAGGATAACTGTAGTATTTTGTTGTCTTTGTTTGAGAAAAGGATAAAGGGCGGACACAGGAGGTAACGAGGCAATTTGAAAACAAAAGGATCACCTTGGTTTGTCAGTTATATTACGTTATTTCTGTTTGACATTCAATAAAGTCTTAGGTACTTGGGTCCTTATTCTATGCACCCAATCGAAATATTGTGTTTAGAAGGATTCTTATACGCGGAGGCATGACTTTGCCAACACACTTCTCAGTATCATCAGCCAGAAGAGCCTACGTCTACATATTATCATTCATGATTCACATATAAACTCATCATCCCAATACTGGGAAAAATTCACCTATCCAGATATCACAGGATTATTAGGCTCAACGCGGGGCCTAAAATACTCGTACAAGCATTGTATCGTACCTGAAATATCAATACCAAATACTTACCACAGAGTGATAATAGGATTATTATCAATTTTTTATTACTTACCTATTATATTTTTTTCTGTGGGTTTCATAGGAAATTTATTTATCTTTATTATTTCAATCTGACGAACTTTTCCTATAACGACTTGGTTTAGGAATTATTTAGCAAAAATTGACGTCATTTTTTTTTGTGATTTCATTTTTGAATGACTGTATCTCGGTTAATATTTGGGTTTCAGAGATCATTTTCAGATCACGATGTAGAAAATCTGTTAAAGAACTGAAATTAGAAAGAAAAAAATATTTTTGAGCCATTTATCACTATATTTTTTTTAAGTTGACACATAAGATT
Source organism: Ceraclea dissimilis (assembly GCA_963576895.1). NCBI lineage: Eukaryota > Metazoa > Arthropoda > Insecta > Trichoptera > Leptoceridae > Ceraclea > Ceraclea dissimilis. Next base: position 1,171,344 of record OY756374.1, read on the forward strand.
TTGAGATTATTTTAAAACTCAGAATAAAATTTGATAAAAATGGTTTTTTTCTGCAAATCAAAACTTTTAGGCAGAATTTGAAAAAAGGAAACATAAGGCAGAGATTTTTTTGTTTATTTTTCGTCACAAAGTTGGCCGCGGCGGCCAGAGACGATTACAAAAATCTGGATCATAGTTTACAGAGGTTCACTACTACAAAAATCGTCGATCTTTTGCAAAGCAAAATGTCAATTTTACCAGCTTGAAACCAAAGCTGCAATTGTCATTTTGCGCAAAGTAAGGTACCTAATTTTCCGTTGAATTAAAATAAAACACACATTTTAACAGACAAATATAATTTATTTTACAGTTTTTGGTCAAAATATTGATCAATTCATAAATTAGGTATTCATAATCACTTTCATTATTTATCAATAGTATTTAATATTATTTAATTAAATTAGCATTTGTAAACACAGGAAACCAAATGAAAACTTAATTAATTTTGATTATAATAATAATTTAACATCATCCCACGGTCCGTAAAATTGCAGACCGATGCAGAATTTTCTACACACTGCTTTTCATAGCATATTTTGGCAATAATTTAGCGAAAAACTTTGAATGTGTGTAAGATAAATGAATAAATAAATAAATCTTTATTGGCCAGGGAATAGTAGTGTGCCAAAAGGCGGACTTATTGCAAAAGCAATATCTTACAGTCAACGTGAGATCTACATACCCAGTATATTTAAAATATTTTTTTGACATGAAAAAAAAACGTATCTGGGTATATTGCAATAAACCCAAAATACATACATATTTGCACACTTCATAGTAAGCTTGAAAAGCTTGTGTCGTGAAGTGGAGTAAGTTAGATGTGGTGTAATGTTTAAGATGCGGTTGCGATGTACGAATGGTGTAGTAAAAGTATAAAATGGTTGGCACAGTTGGTTGAGGCGGCAGGCTCTCTAACGGAATGTGCCAGGTTCAAACCCCAACGTTGGCGATGCATTCCACACTTTGCGATACAGACTTTTAGCCATTAATGCAAGGTGTGCAGGAAAGTATTTGCGTTTGTGCTTGCAAACCCAGATTTATTTTTTTTAATAAAAAGAAAGGTTAGAAATGGCCTAACAAGCCGAAACGTGTCACATAAATAATAAAAATTCATTATGTATGTAGATCATGCATTTCATTAAATTATTAATGGAGTTCTACAAATATCGCATCAATTATTAATATTTGACATTTTTATATTACAACAAATAATTCGGAATATGTTACAGAACAGTGCATAAAAAATCTACGGCTGTCCGCAATATCACGGACCGTGGGACGCCACCTTTACACAGGGGTAACTAAATACACTGCAGTTTTTGACATTCAAATGAGCTAACTGAGGTAACATCTAAACATGAGGAAAAAGGGACAGAATCTGTGGTTTCTCTATCCATCCCCTCACGCCTTGTCCCTTGCGGGGTAGGCAACGATAATAGAACACCACACTGTTCTATCCTTACACACACTCCTTGCTCCCGTCACAAGCAGCACACGTACATATTAGAGAATCTGGCCGACATAATCAAACCAGGTTTCCGACACTACCTCTTTTAGCCAAGTACACTCTTTTTATCAAACTATCATCACTCATTCTTTCAATATGTCCAAACCATCTCATTGTGTCAACTTTCATTCTCGCCACAACATCAGTCTTACAATCACTCATTTCTCCCATTACCTCATTCCTTTTGCGATTCACCAAAGTTTTCCCGCATATCCTTCTCAACGACCTCATTTCTACCAGATGACGTGAGAGGGTAGATAGACAGATAACATAATTTATCAAGGCTCTAAAATACTATAATTAGGTAAGTGTATATTTTTTCATCTGATCACAAAAATATTATAATATTTTTCACTTCCAAATTTATGTCCCGCATAAAAATGGAATAAAAATAAATATAAGTACAAAGACACATACAAATTATTTGTGGGGCTTAGCCCTCAACAGAAATGACCATAAATTGTAATTATAACCACCAAATAAACGAAAAAAAAAATTAGTAAAATTTAGTAAAAGTTGAAATAAGTGTGTAAAATTACAAGGTGCTGGGATATTGGGAAGTTATTAAAATTTAAAGTAGAAAATGTAAACGCAGACAAAAAGAACACACGCAAGATGAAACGTGGTAAAAAAAAAATTAAAAAAATATATACATTCATTTAAAATCCTAAAATAAATTGTAATACTTTGAGTATTTTTTTCACAATAATAATAAATTTATTATACAATGTATAACAATAAAATTTCTAATAAATAAAAAATATAAGTGTTACAGAATTTCACTATGCATTATTCATACAGTGCCATCAAAACATTATGCCGGGATTTTAAAAAATCTAACACATTTTCAGTAACAATTATTAAAATCCCGGCAAAAATTTTCGATCACCTGTATAACGAGGACAGTATTGTGTAAATAGTGCTGTATTTTGTAACAGAGTTCTCTTATATATACATCCAATATTTATCATGATACGTATCGGATATTTATCACAATACATACCGGATATTTATCATGATATATATCGGATATTTATCACGATATATATCCGATATTTGTCCAGACATTGCTAAATTTTTGCTGTGCACCGACTTTGAATTACTTAATTGTTTAAGAATAAATAAACCTTTTTTCATCGAAATAGTCACACATTTTTGAAATATGTTTTTGACAAGCAAGAAAAATAATAAAACTAAGTATTAATATTTCTAATTCTATACATAATTTTCATTATTTTTAGAAGCTCTTATTTAAAATATGTGTAATTTGGAAATTTTCTTAGTTTAAGTACGTAGTAGGTACGTAATTTTATAATTACAAATAAATTAACTAGGAATGTAGGTATAATAGAATGTGCCGTATTGATATGTTGCAGGTATAGAATCAAAGAAAATCAGCCTGTCTTAGTAGTAATTGCTTTTATAGATATGTTTATAAAAAGAAATATATTTTAAAAACATAAAATTAAAAACAAGATTTTATGACTTCACATCCTAGAACTGTTTTTCGCGGTCTTCCAAACACCATTCTGAGGTGCTTGGATCCCTTCATTCCATGGGCGCCTCCCAGCAAGAATAGACAGAATCAAAGTTTGTAAAAAGATATGAGTTCTACTCGTGAAGCACTTTCGTGAGATACCAAACACGGCGATGTGCGGTGACTGGATCCTCTCGATCGCTTTGTGTCTTCCGAGGCTTGAGCTGGACGACTGACTTACGATCTGGATTTCTTTACCAACACACTTTTGTACCACACATGACCTTTGGATCCCCTGAAATTTTTGTCTCTGGAGAAAGCTGATCCATTTTTGCACAGAATTGTATTGTCATCGAGTTTATGTATGTTTGCCAAGTTTCAGGTCTCTAATTAGTCAGGCAGTGGTTGAAAAACCGATTGCAAGATTTGCGCACAGACAAAAAACAGTAAAATCAATGGAGTGAAGTTAAATAAAATCTTGTAAAAATAAAAATATATAACAATCATCCTAATTTAATAAATAATGATTGACATCTATTGAAATTTACTCAAAACTGTTTGAAACACTCAATAAATGTTTACAACCTATATCTGTAGATGGCAGTATACCTGTCAGTATATTTTTTTTACTATGTGATCACATTCTAATCACTATCAAGATGTGGTAATGAGATTGTACAACTATAATCAAAAATTCTTCTATATTAAAGTGTTTGTTATATTCATAATTTTTCATCAGGAAGCCTTAAGAGTCTAGTTATGAAATAAAAAACAATTTCAATGTACGTATTATGGATTTTGTACTCATTGAATGATTAAGAGGTAGAATAATTATAATATGTAAAAGAATATGGTATCAAAAATAGCAAGCAATTATTATCGAAATAAAAAATAATTAAAAGAGTCGCCAGCTTACTTATATTGAAGACCTCAGGTAGAGAACATATATAAATGTAGGAAGACTTAACGGATAAAGCCATAGACAAAAACTTGACAGCCGCCATCGACCACTACTAGCCTTTCCGCTAGATATACACCATTTTTTCTCAATGCAAAGTATGCTAATTTACCATTTATTTACATAGGTTTAATCCAAAGGTAATTTTCCCACTGATTATACGGTTACATGAAAGATGTTCGAAAAACAGTATTTCGAATTCCAAATGTTCGAAGAACAGTTGTTCGAAAAACAATAATCAGAATAACAATAGTTCGAAAGTAATATGTTCGAACTCACATTTGTTAGAAAAGCAAAATCATCGAATCACAATAATTCGATTCCCATTTTACAGGAATATATTTAATTTTCTGCAAAGTTTTGAGGTGGGTTATATAAATAGGATTGTCTTATATCTCAACCGACTACCAAAACCCCCAATGTTTTGACTTTTCCTTACATACGTCATCCAACTGCGATTTATACAGGTTCCCTCCAACTGCGAATGAAGTGGATGAGTTCATAAGGAGCTAATGTCATTTTTAGTGTTACTAAGAAAATGAGGCGATTACTTACTAAGTACGGTACCTGATTATGAATATTATCAAAATGATTTATTTCCGTATTTTGACATTTTAGTTAGTACAGTTTTTAAATTTATTACGAACTGAGTAATATTAGTAAAACAGGTATTTTAGTTAAGCACACGTTTTTTCTTCTTCGAATCATAATATAAACATCGTCATTTGAGGTGAAATCCCGGGACATACATCCGTTTAGTTTTTACAAAAAATATTAAATTAGCAAATTGTCTTTAAAATAATTTATTTAAAAATGCAAAAATAGTGTAAGTACCTTGAAATCCATAAATTAGTCTAATGATCTTATTAAAAGATTCCGGCGTAAATTAGTGGTAGTTTCTAAACTTTAAATTTGGATATACTTACTATTGAGATTTACGGCTTCTTACATTTTCTAAAAAAAAATCTAATTATTTTTTGTATTATTATTTTCTTTTAATTAAAGTAGCCAAGAAATGACATTGGTACTTATTGAACTGAGTTTCGTGTCGCCATGTTGCCGCCTTTTGTCATTTGTTGCCAGTGAAAAAAAATTGATAGAAAATTATCAGAGATCTTAAGGGATCTTAAGATCCCTTTTGTGGTATTATTATTGAAACTCTTTTTGCATAAACAAAGAATAAATTATGAAAAATTTAGAATTATGCAGTGTCTAAATACACATAACATTATACCTAGTTCACAAATTATATTAAATATGGTACAACACGCAGTTGTGTTGACGGCGACACTATATTAGCTTGCGCCTTTAGCCAGTAAACTTTTTTCGAACAATTGTAATTTCGAACAATTGTTCGTTCCAAAATATGTTTTTCGAAATAAAGTGCGTCGAACTATTGTCATTCGAAAATTTGTATTTCGAATTATTGCCATTCGAAATGTTGTTTTTCGAAGTATTGTGCGTTCGAAAATATGTAAATCGAACAACTTTCCTGTCACCTGATTATACATAGTAATGAGTCGCGAAAATCACTGAAATATCACCAGGTTTCATGCAATTGTGGACAACAATATGACACGCAATCATATGTTTGTAACTCCACTGGCGTCCACCATAGATTTGTCATAGATAATAGAAGGGGCTCAATGTTCAATAGTTCTTCCCACATTTATATAGGTTCCTTAACCTCAGGCACACCGTCAGGGTGTAGGTACCAAGCTATCATAGATTTTTTTATATATTTTTATAATATACGAAACATTCATTTTTTTATAATTTCATTTAAAATACATTTACATTTTTAATATTCTAAAACAACCTACGCGTTTTATAATCATCATAAGTACAAATTTATATTATTACATGTAATGTTTAACATTTTTCATAATGATTAAGTACCTATAAGTATTAATAATCAGTGATGCTACCAAATAGATAACAGAACAATTGATAAATTTAAGTACTATTTATAATAAATTCACTATTTTTAATATATTTTTTTTAAAAGAAGTAATATGTAGTATATTGTATCAAAAATCTTAGATATGTCTTTTTTGCAAAAATGCAACGAAGAAAATGAAAAATAGAAAATTTCTAGATTGTCGTGAGCATTACATAACCTCAATATGATTTAGAGTTAAATTTATAAGTAGATAATTCAATTATTTAGAATAGTTTGTATAAAATGACTATACCTTCGCCACATTTCAAAGCGAGCTATGAGTATAGCAAATTTTGCGCTTTGTGCCAACAAATTAAAATTTGTAAAAAGCGATATACTTTTATGTGTCCAATGTGGTAAATTCCTTTTGTGTTTGCACAATTTATTGAGTTCACCCTATGCTTGTACAATTTATTGTGTCCAAAGTGGTAAATTCCCCTTAAGATTGCACAATTTATTATATCCAATGTGGTAAATTCCCCTTAGGATTGCACAATTTATTATATCCAATGTAGTAAATTCCCCCAATATTTGCACAATTTATTGTGTCCAATGTAGTGAATTCCCCATACGTTTGCACAATTAGTTGTGGCATAAATCAGTAATCTAAAACAGTCTGTGAAGATTGTAATTAAAAGACAAATGTAAGTTTGTTTTGCTTATTCAAGTATACAACAGACAACAATCATTTACTCAAGGCACACTCAAAGAGAGTTTATGTAACGTATGGTGCCTTGCGTAAGTGATTATCGTCTGTCACTTACTCACGTAACATGTTGGTAAATCAACATTTGAAGATAAGGGATTCATGCAAAAAAAATTAAACAAAATCAAATTATTTGTATTCTTACGCATAATTTATACAAGTAAGTATGGTAATATTATTATAGAAGTAAAGTACATTTAATAAGAATGTAAAATTTTACAAGAAATCTCACTATGTTTTTATCCCAAATTTTGCCGAATACATTCAGCTTTGGCATTGTTTACAAACCCTGAATAAATAGACTCAATTAGCATTATAGAATAAGAGTTTGGATGATATCTATAAGAGTTTGGATGATATCTATAAGATATTGGATGATATCTATAAGAGATTGGATGATATCTATAAGAGTTTGGATGATATCTATAAAAGATTGGATGATATCTATAAGAGATTGGATGATATCTATAAGAGATTGGATGATATCTATAAGAGTTTGGATGATATCTATAAGAGATTGGATGATATCTATAAGAGATTGGATGATAAATACATATAAGAGTTTGGATGATAGAGATGATTTTTTTAGAGCTTTTGTAACTAATCCGATTGTTATTTGCAACATACACAGTTTTGTCTAACATTTTCAAACATTCCGAGTCTCACAACCTTTGATAATAAGTATAGTAGAAATGATGGCACTATAACGATAATCCAGAATCAATTGTGCAGAAGACTTTTAATACATTATATTTTAGAATTATGAATACATTATTATACAACTGAAATATTGATTATATAACATAAATATTATATCAGCGAAATATGAATTATATGTTTAATTTAATGACAACACTATAAAAAAAGTGTGAATGTTCTACTCACTGAGTGAGTAGAATTTACTGATGCAACTGATTTATTAATTATATACTTAACCGAAATATTAATTAAATAACTGAAATATAAATTTTACAAATGAAATATTAATTTAATAACCGAAATATAGATTATATCCTAGCCGTGAAAGTTAACAGACCAAAGCCACATTTTTTTGAGAAAATGAGACAAGTATGCAGTTTCGTTCAGAAAACCACGAAAAACACAACAGTGAAAAGATCTAAGAGATCACATAAATCCAATACGTGTGCTGTGCATTTTTTATTAAAGTGATGCACACCCGCACACCTGCTACTGATTGACCCAAATTGTGAATACAGAAAAACAAATTAATTAAATTAAGATAGAGTACATACACATAGTAGTATATACAAGTGGTATATCTAAAATTGCTATAAATACATAGATAAAGATACAAATTCATAAGTTTTGGTTCACAATATAGAGTAAGTATGTATAACAATACAGTTATATAGTAAGTATGTATAATATTCTACATTTCCAACTATAATTGCAAGTCTTTCCGTTTGATATTAATATTACAATAGGTATTTGTATCAAAACAGTTCAGTTTGCTTAAGGTTAACTCATATTATTCGGCATAAAATGTATCGTATTTGTAACATGAGTCACGTTTGTAATGCCTCATGCATCTAACATGTGATGTTTGTAACACTTTATGCATTTAACATGTCATGTTTGTAACATTCTATAAATCTAACATGTCATGTTTGTAACACTTTATAAATCCAGCATGTCATAATTGTAACACTTTGTGTCTTGTCATGTCATAATCGTAGCACTTTACGCATCTACCATGTCATGTTTGTATCGTTCATGCATCTAAATTGTCATTATTGTAATGCATAACGCATCTAACATGTCATGTTTGTAACATTTTATAAATCCAGCATGTCATAATTGTAACACTTTGTGTCTTGTCATGTCATAATCGTAGCACTTTATGTATCTAACATGTCATGTTTGTAACACTTTATGCATCTAGCATCTACTATATATTCTAATAGACACAAATTGTTACATTTCTGACTCATTTCTAATGTGCATACTTGAGACATATTAAACATGACTCAATATGCTGTAAATGTTACATTTTTGATACAATTTTCATAAGAGTCATATTAGACATGACTTAATATGCTGTAAATGTTACATTTTTGATACAATTTTCATAAGAGTCATATTAGACATGACTCAATATGCTGTAAATGTTACATTTCTGATACATTTCTACAAAGAGACATATTAAACATGACTTAATATGCTGTAAATGTTACATATCTGATACACTTGATGCCTGATAATACGTAACAATGAACCTACATTTACTACAAGATAATAATTATTTATTAAGAAGAGGTCAACAGCGATAAAATGGCGTAACATTGTGAGCATTAAATAACATCGGTATGTCTAAATAACTGCATAAAAATAACTATACCAAATCTATCAACAATTTAAAATATTATGCATTTATTTATTTTTTATTCCTAACAATTACAATTTTACACGTTATTTGTAATTACAATTGCATTTTTATTACAATAAAATTAACAATGAGCTTTACTAATGAGCATTTTTTATTTTCATCGTATGCACGGATGCGCCAGGCATACCTTTACGAGACATTTGCTACAAACTAAACAGTATATTAAATTTGAATAACTTTGAAAATAGTAGCGAGATTCACATGAAAAACATAAGCTTACGATATGATCATAATAGTGCTGGAAGATGTTTAACTGTAAAATTTCTACCAGTCAACCAATAAGCGATACCTATATTACAATAAATTTTCATTTTAATAATTTATCATTCGCTACTACACAAAAATATCTACAATAATTTTTCATTTTTACAAGAATGCCTATGAATCAAAAATATCTACAACCTACTCATCAAAAAATACTATTTTTTTATATCGTATGATAAATAATTAGGTATATTCTGAGACATAAGTAAAAATTTGAGAATTGTAATAAAATCATAGACTTTTATATTAATTGCCCAGATGGCATACTCAACACCAGTAGTGAACTAACTGTGTAATAAATAAATAAATAAATAAATAAATGAGTACTTAAAAAAACTTGTGCCTACAAACTGTCGAATTTTGTCATTTTGCAGGCAACGTTTTCGAAATTTTGTTTTCATAGTAAAAAACTGTATTAGTTATGACGTTATTTAGGAATTAAGCAATAGTTTAAAAGTTAAAACTTATTTAGTTGATATCTTGCAAATAGTGTGAATTTTGCAACTCTAAAATACCAAGTGTGAAATTGCTTCACTTCTATTTTATTAAAAATACCAGAGTCAGACATCTAGGGTACTTAATATAAAAATCTATGAATAAAATAGAAAGTAACAAAGCACTTTGACTTTTGTTCTCAAATTATATTTTCAAAAAACACTGTTTGCAAAAAAAAATCATGATCATTTTAAAATAGGACATTCATAATATAATATGTTTCTATTGAATTATAGTATATAATCTATGTGTATTTAAAATAAAATTACTGAAAAAATATATTTCAATCTGTAAATATATGTTGTAAATATAGTATCTGTATTATTTGTTATGTTATTTTGTCAAGAGGTATGGTAGGTGTGGAACATGCTTTATTATAAAAATATACACTCATTAAATACCTATTTGTCTGCATTGCATGAAAATGTACACTCATTAAATGCCTATTTGTTTGCATTGCGTGAGAATGTACACTCATTAAATGCCTATTATTTTGCATTGCATGAAAATATACACTCATTAAATACCTATTTGTCTGCACTGCATGAGAGTGTACACTTATTTCTTTACATTGCATGAAAATGTACACTCATTAAATGTCTATTTGTTTGCATTGCATGACTGTATACACTCAATAAATGCCTATTACTTTGCATCGCATGAGAATGTACACTCACCAAATACCTATTACTATGTATTGCATGAAAATGTACACTCTCCAAATACCTATTACTATGCATTGCATGAAAATGTACACTCATTAAGAACTTATTACTTTGCATTGCGCGACTGTATACACTCATTAAATGCCTATTACTTTGCATTGCATGACTGTATACACTCATTAAATACCTATTACTTTGTGTTGCATAAAAATATATACCTATTACTTTCCAATGTACCTTTGTTACATTGGATAATTGAACACAGTGCTATTTTTAATAATGAAAAAGTTGCGGTATAACTAATTGTAGTACCTATAACATTTTTGTTAATGCACAAATTTTATATAGACATAGTGAAAAATTTAATAAACATTGTTAATAACGTCAAAGAATTTTTGAAAAAGAATTGTGCACAAAATGCCAATATTTTTGCCTGATTATTCAACACTATTTTATCATAAGTAATAACTGTGGTATAAGTCATTCTACAAGCCAAAAGAGACTTATTCTACAACTTTTTCATTATCAACATTAAAATGAGGCGATTAAATTTGCACATACGATTAGTTTTTGACTTAAATTTACATCAGGTAGCGAGAAAATTGAAAAAGATTGTCACTAGTCAGCAGACGCATTTGACTTGGGCAAATATTTGATAGAGTTTTTTTGTAAAGACGAGAGTAAACGATCAATTCTCTGTGTCTTTCGATAGTGATTTCGTCAATTTGAAAACTGTATGCTATACATTTTGAGGCAGAGGTACTCGACTCGATCTTGGCTCCAGCTCCAGACTAATCCGGTATTGTCTCTCTTCGTCCAACTGAAGAGTCGGATCCAAAAGATATCCACAAACCTAAAAAAACATGAACAACATATTTAACAATAGGTACACTGTCAATGGCAATTTCACTGAATACTATATCTCTCTCCTTGCTTCTGTCACATTCAAGCAATTTGTCTCCGATTTCTTTTACTCAGAATGTGTTTGAACTTGAGGATCTGTCCGACATGATCGATCCACTTCATGTTTGCTAAAAAAATTTCCTTCTCCCATACCTCTATTATATCTTTTTAGTAATCCTGTTCTCATTAATTCTCTCAACATGCCCAATCCATCTTAGATTGTTCACTTTCATTCTAGTTACAACACATGTCTTACAAGTCACTCATCTCTCTAACAACCTCATTTCTTATACTATCTCTATTCTCAACGATCTCATTTCTACTGCCTGATTCGTCTTCATTCAGCCATGTTCAAGTCTTGTTAGCATATCGTAAGACTGACTGAGAAACAATAAACAAGACTAACCTTGGGTATATGTTCAATTTTGTAAGCGGTTTGTTGGAAGTGTCTAATCTCTCTGATGACATGAGCAATCTGAAATATAAGAAATACAATGTATGGTAAAGATAGTGGTGTCGCTTGGTATGAATTTCATCAGACGGCAAGTTAGATAAGGGTGGTCAGTAGTACATAGTATGTGTGTAATTACCATTCTCATTTTAGAAAAGTTGAGCAGTCCTTCAGGTGTGAAATTTGGTGTGCCTTCTTCAATAAAGGACAAGTCACTAAGGTACATTCCCAAGTACGGGATTCCTGGAGGGTCGCACCTGAAATCATTTTACACATTATACCCAGGGAGATAGAGAGAGACAGAGTATATCTGAGCCTAATCCTGTGATATCCATGATATCTGGAAAGGTGAATCTTTACCAGTATTAGGCTGATGAGTTTATATATCAATCATGAATTATAATCTGTATAGACTCTTCTGGCTGATAACACTGAGAATTGTGTTGGCATGACGACTCCGAGTAACAAAAAAATGTAAAATTTGATGTATGTATTCACCTGTGCAAGGCATCCCTCAAAGCTCTGAATCTCCCATCAGATGAAACCAGCGCCTGGAGTTTCTCTATCGTTTGTTTACTCTGAAATAATTCAAAACAAATAAATTGTCAACATCTCGTTTTAAAATCACTATCTAGGTCTTCTTCTTCTTTCTCAGCGGTTTTAATTCCAGTGCTGAACATAGGCCTCCCCTTTGGGTAATCGCAGATCCCTATCTTGGGCAAGCTGCATCGGCCTAACATCGTCAGACCATCTTGCCTGAGGTCTTCCTACGTTCCTTTTGCTTGTTCTAGGTTGCCACTCGAGAATTTTTTTAGTCCATCTAGAATCTGAGCGTCTGGCAATGTGTCTACGTATGTAATGTAAATGAATTTCTGTATTACTCACCGTCTTGGATACCTTCTCCCAAGTCTTTTTCAAGCGAAAGACGGATGTATTTGTGAACGCCGCACACACTTGCAATGTTCCGTTGAAATTGTGGAGACATCTGGATATGTCTGCTACGGCGGCCCACTTTTCAATGGCCGCAACACGCCCTGAAATTGAAATTACAGATATGTACAAAGCGAACAATATTTAAAATATGTTAGCTGTAAAGTGCCTAAGGCGGAAGTGACAAAGAGAAGTGGAAACTTCCAAATATTATGTATTTGACAGTAGTATGATGCAAATGGGTGAATGTTATCCAGGGCACAAAGTGATCACTTGAGCCAGCAGTGGCGAAGAGTGGATTTCTGTAAAAGGGAAGCCAGGACTAATATGTTTTATTGCATTATGTCAGATTTGACTCATTATTTTGAATCAAAAAGGTAATTCGATGCGAATCATATTGTAGGACCCTTCGCCGCTGTAATCCAACCAATTCAACTCATAGCATCAGAACAACCATCCTGGGTCCTTCCCAAGGGAATCTACATAATGCTGCATCACTTATGCCGACTCAGTACCATCAGAATGCCCATTCACATAATGCTGCGCTGTTTGCGTGCAGGTACCTCTCAGTAGGTTCTTTTGAGGAAAAACCTGTAGAATAATTATAATTTACCACCGAGAGTAGTCCGTCTCAATATTTCCGACACCACGAGTGTTGACAACTGATTGAAATGCCTTGTCATTGTCAGTATGTGGGGAGCTCTCTCCGCTTTATCGGCTTTCATCCACGCCTGACCAAGGAACTCTCTGAAAGAAACAATGTCACGAAACAGTGATCTTTATTATAGCAATCATCTAGTATTTCATTTTCGATAATAACTCTTTAAGAGGCAAACTCACTCGCTCCTAATCGATATGAAGATCTGATGATCCAAGAATGTCATCTGCTCTGCAATCTCCAATGCTGATAGTGTTTCTATACTCTCCTTGCTGGGACACTGAGACAAACAGAAAATATGGCACGATTATAAAAAGCATAATAAATTTAATATTTCAGTCAGTGGCGTAGCGTGGGTTGTGGCAGGATTTTGATAGGCTACCCTAGCGCGATGTATTACCCTATTGGTAATCTATCACTTAAACCACATTTCGATCAAATAACAGATGCGTTATATTTCCCGATACGTTCCCAGTATCAGCTCCATTTACACCCTGAATACCAATACCCATTTGAGAGAACATTCTATGAAGCTCACCGAGGAACCGTTTCACAGTAATCCGAGAAAGAACTTTATATGCAATAGAGTGGTGAATATGTGGAACCATTTACCCAAAAATGTGACACAAGCACCATCAGTGAACGCTTTTAAGAACAGATTGGATGACTTTCTCAGAACGACGGATAGCACAGACATTTGGGCCCATCAGCCTAGGCTGCTTGCCCAGAATTAATAAATCGTCTCTTAGGCTCCTATCTCAGTGGTGATCGTGAGAGCAAATAATGTTCCAGTGGGATCTTGCGTACTTATCCATTCGAAGTCTCTGTCCTATATAAGTTGAATTTATAAAAAAAAAATCTTACAATTGGTGGTGACAATAGTGCCTTGAGATCAGGTCTACGTTCCTCCTCTCTGGCCAACAACCTCAGAAGCTGTGCAGCAGCCCGATGTTCGGCTGGCAGTAAGTTAGGGCTGCAGACGATGTCTTCCAGGAATCCGGCAACGGAAACCCTGAGTTTGCTTTCAGCCCAGAAATCTGCCGAATGTTTTGAAACCCAGTGCCTAAAAATATAAATTGGTTAATAACAATTATATGAACAGACATTAACACAAGGCATACACACTGTGTACTCTTTCAAAATGTATCGAATCAAGTAGAAATGTACTATTATCTGTTTCGACTTCAGAATTTTGGGGTCGCAGGTTCGAATCCCTCCCACACCAAACCTTTCTCTATGGATATTTGTTCTTCATTTTTCGTTTAGATGGTAGTAGATAAACCGTGTTAGCTGGTGGAAATTATCATCAAATGATTGTTTGTATACATGTTGTCACTACTATTTCTTACAAACATATTATCTTAAGGTTATTTCTACCAGCTAACAAGATTCGTATACTACCATCTAGCTAGACATTCTAGACAAAAAGAAGTGAAAGAAAGCTGGTAGATACATTATGGAAAGATTCTATCGGTACAGATATTTCAGCGGCATTCATACCTCAATACATTGAGAACTCTCATAGTTGCCGCTGTTGATGTGACAGAATCTCTGGGAGCCGGAGGTTGTCTCTTGGATTCCCTCGGGTTGCTTGACGCTGAAGTGGCGATGGCAAAAGCAGCAGCTGCCGTTGATGTGCTACTCCTACGAAAATAAGCAGAGGTACAATTTGAGAGACATTTTATCCAAAAACACACGTAACCCAAATCTGTCAAATATAAATTTTCTCTTACATACAAAATTGGTATTGCTAAGTTTGGTGTTGAATTTGGGTGCTATATTCAGATATCCAGGGAATAATATACAAAATATCCAATGCTTTTTTTCTCAATAATTGTGGAATGCTAATGTTGATAATTAAAACAGCGTTTTATTTCTAATAATAAAAAAACTTTGCTTATTTTTAGGATTGCAATTGAATGCTCTAAACACTGTTTTTCAAAGACAACACATGGTTTGTTGGAATTAATTATTATTGGAAAATCATTGTATCTTTTTGCAGTGTTCGTTAATATATTTGTGAAAAATATGGAATTTTGACAGCTCTTTTATAAAACCAAGTACAAATTATGCAAAAATAATATAAAAGAAATTGAATATGAGCACAATAGTGTGTTATTAATGCTAATGGTGCCTCTAATCTAAGGGACTCTAACACTTAATAACTAATCTTATTGTACTAATAATTTAATATACAAGATCAAACAGGATATCGGAATAAAAAGACTGTGTCTCTAATATTTTTCTGCAAATAAAATAATTCAGCGAATAAATGCAATTAAATAGGGGATAATTGAGTGCTATTTATAATTTATAATGATTTATTTACAGTTTATTTCTCTTAAATAATATTTATACTGCTACTGTTAATTATTGTGTTTTTATATGCTATTCCATCTGCTAATGTTAATTATGCAAGTATTGGTTTTTTATATTCTATTGCATCAGTTTATGCAGTATTCCTACAACAGTGTAGAAGAGTTATGGGTGAACATTGTCGGGCTTCGACTGACCTCGGCTGGCTTAAGTAATCACTTTACACTCGAGAAACATTCGCCATTTCAGTTCACCTGGCTGGGATTCAAACCCAGACCTTCATCTCGCACAGTAGGGATCATATCCACTACACCACGAGGAGCGATGTATTGTTGCCATTCACAGTGTTGCAGGAAGAGGTGGTATTTTTATATACACACACCCGCCATCTATTATTGCCATGTCGAAGAATGTTTGTTCACAATCAACTTCGCTAGATGGCAGGAAAGGTCACTAAGTACCATATTTGTTCATTGTTGTGTTTTTATGTGCTATTCCACTTGAGAATGTCAATTGTTGTGTTTATATGCTATTTAAACTGCATTTAAAACAATAATATATATTTGTTAATTTATTCTCTACAGGTGTGCAGTCAAAGATGCACATGTTCCGACTGAATAATTCAAATCATCTTACATCTACGTAATGCGTAATATGTGCACTTTTGCATATTATATTGCGTAAAATCACAGCCAGTGCTCGATATGCTAGTAAGCGAAAAATTTAATTTAATTTAAAATAAAATATGATTAAAAATTTAATTTGAAAACAAAATATGAATATATGCATAGTATAACCTAATTAAATTCGTTTTAATTTACATATATTTTTTGCCACACAGCACCGTTTCTGAGGTTTATAAGTTAGTCATGTTGCAACGTGGTATTTTAAAGATCTTTGCGAGCATGGTGCCAATGATAGTGACAAACGTTGCGATCAAAATGACTAAGTTTGTTCAAGGTTGGATGTAGGAAAAAAATATGCAAGAATTCTTTTCCACACTATCCTCCTATCAATATCACTAAGTATAATATTTATTTATAATTTTGAGGTTTCTTATTTATAATTTTGAGGCTGCTTATTTATAATTTTGAGGTTGCTTATTTATAATTTACTGGGCATGCAACTAACATTTTTCTGGGGTTGGGCTTAGACAAGTGGCGACGATAGATTCAACACCTCTGAATTTTTTTTCGAAAGACTGCAACTTTTTTCCCGGAATCGTAATTTTTTTTTCGTTCATAACATGCATTAAAATGTAGTGCAAAACCGTAAAAAAAAAATTGAATTAAGCGAAATTTAACCCCAAAAAGTAAAAAAATGATATTTTTAACATTTGACCATATGATTTTGAATCTTAGTGCCGCGGAATATGTTGGGCTCCTAGCCTTAAGCATTGATTGTGATTAAGAAACATGAACAAATGCTCAGCGATGAAAAAATAACAGACGACAATTAGAACATTTTATACTGATGATTGAGTACATGGTTGGCGCAGTTGGTTAAGGCGGCAGTCTCTTAAGCGGGAGGTGCCAGGTTCAAACCTTGGCGCTGGCGATGTAGTATTTCACACTTTGCGATTCAGGCTTTTAGCCTAGTGCAAAGTGTGCAGGAAAGTATTTGGGTTTTTGTGTGTATGCAAGTCCAGATCCGATATATAAAAAAAAAAAATGACTGAGATGCACCACTTGTCTATGGGCCCTGATAATTATTTTTTGGAAATTATTTTATTACGGTGTTTCAACTAAGGACAGGTTTTATAAAATCTATTAGGTATTAATAAAAAGTGCCAATTATTATTCTAAGTAGCAACTATATTTACATCATAATACCTACGCTACTATAATAATATTTGGGAAAGATATGGGAATGATCTAGGATCATATCGACCCCTAATTACATGCCCTAAACTAATACTAATACTATACTAATTTATTATGGCTAGGTATAGGTAGATAAATTTATCAACAATGACAATCCATAGATACAACAATTGTGGTTCTCCAATAATCATCAGACAGACTGTAAAACTATATATTTTAAGAGATATTAACATGGCAACAAAAACAGCCATAACTCGTAAATTTATAAATGTAAAAAGTGACTTGGTACAGCAATCTGCAACATGTTTTTTTCATATTTTTTTTTAACATGAATCTGTAGTCTAATATACCTTTGTACATTTCACAGTCAGCTTGGAAAGCTTGTTTCGTGAAGCGGAGTAAGTCGGCATCGGGGATCGAACCCGCGCCCACTGAATTAACAGTCGAGCGCGTTACCAACCAGGCTACCGACCACCTTTATTAAGGCTACTTCCAATCTCATATATTTATATCGTTGTTGATAAATTTACCATAACTACAATAAAAATAGCTGTAATCAAGTTAAAACAATACATAGTTGTTATTGGTATGTATGTTAGTTTAGCAGATACAAAATATTATGCATTTCAAATAGCAAAAGGTTATACTATAAAGGTGTGTGTTTTTTAGTGCATTCTTTAGTTCATTCCTTTACTTGACTTACCACGGGTCGTCTGCAAAGCTAACAAGATAACAAATATTTTAATGAAGGTCCAACTCTCTGACTCGGGTATATCTACGGGAAAAATGACCGTAATTACTGCATCTGAGACACCTTTCGAAAATGACAATCTAATTCTTGCGTAGCACCAAAAAAAATGCTTATAATTATTTGATTTGGGATATACCTAAATTATTTTAGGTACGGAACCGGATTTATCTGTATATATTGCACAGATGGAATTACATAAAGTTTTCCCTCAACAGACACGAGAGGCTTTCAAGATTCATTCACATAATGCAGCGTTATGTGAACTCCCTTGGGGAGGAAGCAGGACGCTTACGAGTCGGAACAACCATTCTGTTTCCTCCCCAAAGGAGTTCACATAACGCTGCATTATGTGAATGAAGATGCCTATCGTCTCTATAGAGGAAAAACTCATAATTATTGTTCGCTATATCCAGATTAGAGCTGTGTCAATAATGGTCAACTATAGTAGTTCACGAGAAAAGCTTTTAGCTTATTGTGAAGTACAAAGAAAAGTACATATTTGGTTTTGTGTATATGTACAAGACTTTTTTTAATGTATTTTGATTGCATCATCATTTATGCACGTTTTTTTGTAATATGTATACTATTCGCTCGAGCCTATGAATATCTACAGCAAAACAGCTTGGCTAGGATAACTTAAACCCTACTCCACAACCATGACAAAATCCAAGCATATTTCTGATACAAAGACAACATACACACATTATAGTAATTCAATATCGCATATTGTTTCACAAAAGCAGTAAAATTTATGAATTACTAATGAAGTATTGTCGTACCTTCGATGAGATTGTCGGAACGAAGTTATCACCACGCCAGCTCGGGGTTGACTGGCATCTCGTCTGCAAGTCTGCGAAAATAAAACACAGTTAGTTCCGACTTTTAAGAGGCTATATGCTCTGAGTAAAAACCTTTATTTTATCGCTTAATTTTTAAAAATTTCGTATCAGAATTTAAAGATATCGAGTTTGGTTTATTCCATAAAAAGATTACAGAATATGAAAAAAAAATGTCAGCTAGACTCATTGAGTTGTAAGCCAATAATACATGTTTCATTTTTGAGGAATAATCACCAATCTAAAGTGAAATCATCCAATGGTGAATCGTGATGCGATCACCGTGCGAATTGTTGTACTACATTACGAATTCCCTGATTTATGTACAATAATACTGGCTATCCATGCAAAAGTAGAGCGTAAAATATTACCTTTTTTTAAAATTTATCAGCCAAATTACACCATTATACATATATCTAACAAACTTTGGGGATAATCTCATGTTTCATTGCAATATGAATATGGAGGAAGCATTAAGTGTCTGTATACGTCTGGGAAGTCTGGCATTCCGTTCTCTCTGCCTACCCTGGAAGGGATGCGGTTTGAGGGGGATAGAATACAATACAAAGATACTACAAGTGATAACATTTACCTGGAGCAAATGATGAGAGAGTGACGACCTGTGTGAAGCAGCCGATGCCCGTCTGTCAACTGAAGCTCGTCTCTCTGCACTCCACCAACTCGGGCATACAGAAGAGTGCGACTCACTGTGTCTCTCACTGGAATGAGGACAAAAAGAATCTTAAATTTATTGTAGTAGTTAGTTTGTGTAAACATACTTTTTTCTGAAACACGAGCAATGAGTAGGGTTGCGAGGTGTACGGTATTTTACCGAACTGTTCGGTATTTTCGCATTATGTTAGGTATGAAAAATATACAAATACCGAACTTCGGTAGCTCAAGGTTAACAGTTTTAGTCTTTCTCCTCATTCAAGGAATCTCCCTTTCCCACTCGAATGTTTTTTTTCGGTTATGTTCGGTATCTTTGACAATTTCATCCTGGCAACCCCAGCAATGAGGAGACCAGTAAATTCTTATCTTCTTCTTCTTCGTCAGCCTTGGTCCCTCCACTATTGGATATAGGCCTCTTCAATTTGTTTCCAGTTTTTTCTATCTCTCGCCTTTCTGACCCACTGCCTACCCGCTACCGAGGTCACGTCGTCCGCCCATTTTTTCTGGGGCCTCCCGACACCTCTTCTGGTTTGCCATGTAAATTATTATAACTTATAATAATCGTGACTAACTTGGCAGACACTATAACAATACTCTGCTAAATGTCTCTACTTCAATATCTTAAAAACTAAAGTTAGACAATTTTAAACTTACCTTGAAGCACGTCTGGGAATGTTTTGTTCAGTGGAAGAACGTCTACTGTCAGATTCCATCTGAAAACAATCACAAATTAATAAAAAATAAGCTTCAAAGAAAAACTTCTTATTGCAATATTGCAAGGTTTTTCATGCCGGAACTAAATCGATACTGGAATCTCAATCTCGGTATTCCGGAACTGGTTCCAGAATTTGACATAGGCTATTTATTATACTGAATATAACTTGATCTGAATAAGACTTGTAATAGTTTGAGCTTACAAAAATACATTTTTAAACATTTTAAGCCATACAATAAAATATACTAGTTTCATACTTACATATATCTACAAATATGTAAAGTTACGAAGACGAAGTCAGTGAGTATACAATTAATTATTATACGACAGTTTGGAAAGTTAATACGATACTGAAATTTCGATACCGGATCTCTTAATTCCGGAATCGAAATACAGGAGAAACCTTTCTGATATTCCGGAATGCATGCCTATTACCGACCAAGCGATCAGATATATCAGCAATGTAGATTTAACCATCTGACAAGCAGGAAACATAGCCCTGAACTTAAAATTTACTACTTTTGACATAATCGTGTAAATGTTTTGATTGTGACGTATGTGGCCATACGATAGTTTAATTTCATACGTTACTTACTTCATCTCGTGATGAATAATGCTGGGGAGACGTCGGCAACAGATCCGGTTCCCTCTTCAGCAAAGGCTTCGGCTTTGACTCTTGCGGTTCATACCTCTCTGGCGACTTGTACGGACTGTATTCTATTGATTTCTTCTTGTGTTTATGGGGCGTCCCCTCTTGCTTGTATTGTTCTGCGTCACTGTCTTTTCTTTTCTCGCACGGAGGCGGTTCAGCGGGTTGATATTGCTCTGCTGTAAACATTTTCTGACTCTCTTCGGTCTTTGCCATTTCGGTGGCTTTCTGTATCTTTTCCGGATCGGCCGGACTCCCTACAAGAGTTACAGAACTCAGATTACTCGGAGAGGATGGAGATTGACCTAGAAATAGACATGTTTTATTTATGTACTTACATAAAAATTTGTAGTATTACAATTATATAGTCATCAAAAAAGAATGCCTCATATACAGTCATCAAAAATGGAATAACTTTGGAACCATTTAAGTTAAATGAGTGATTCTTTGACTGTATGGTAACCAATTAATGTAAATTTTGTTTGATGCATGCATGCATTAGTGCATGTGCAGAATGGCTGCGCAGTCGACAAAGCCATTGTGCTACAGTAAGCAGTGCGTTATTTGGTTCGCAAAGCCAAAGTCAATGTAATTGTAAGTGTACAGCGGCTCTTTGTAGGAACTTATCCAGCTAAAACCGCACCTGATGATCTGCGCATGCGCTATTGCATTGTATCATACATCAAACAAAACTTACATTCGTCAGTTACCATGCAGTGAAAGAATCACTCGTTTAACGTAAATGATTCCAAAGTTATTCAGTTTTAAAATGGGAGCATTCTTTTTCGATGACCCAGTGTATTCTAAAATTATAACTCCTCTTACCTTTCAATGTTTCGGAGCTGGACGAAGAGGCCATTATCTTTGGAATCGTCAATAAGGATTGGTCTTCCTCTTGGGAATCCTGAAAACACACAACAAATCAGCAGATTAAATACAGGTACCGATTCTTCTGCAGTAAACAATGATGTAAGAAGCACACATGGTAATTCAAATTCTACCTTTGTGTTTGAAGATCTGCGAGATTGAAGATTAGAGGGGCCCGGAGATAATTTCTGCCCTTGATCACTATCATCATCTGCAAAACATTGAGAAACATGTAATTGACATAAAACAAAAAGATAAGTTATGATAAGCTCACATAAGATACCATACTTTGAGTTTTGTTATTATTAATAGTATTTTTGAATTCATTATTTTATTTAAATAACATTGTTGAATTGTGGATCGCTATTCTTGTGATGATTATATGACTGTAATGATTTTATACTGTGTGGTGAGATACAGGGCAATCAGCTCTAGTTCACCCACAGTTATGCTATTAAACATAGATGAGCTGTTCACGTATTGATGAATGTGAACACAAATGAATTGTAATGCCTAACTATGTTTTTATATGAACACTTTTATGAACAATAAAGAAATCTATCTATCTAATTTAATTTAGAAATGCTACAGAAACGTACATTAAACTTATCGCATAACAACTGTCAGAATCGGGAAAAAGCCAGTGTTGCCACTAAAATAAATTTACCAATGAACTTACATTTTTTCAAGCTGCATCGCCAACTCCTAGGTTGGTATTCTCTATCACTTTGTTCCGAGCCATATCCTGAAAAGATTTTATCTATAATAATAGAAACTCAACATTCAACAAATTCAGTCCATCCATCCAGTAATCGAACCCAACCTAATCTGAAACACCAATATTCAAACACCTGCTAAAATTGACTTTATATAGGTGTATTCCTGAATCGAGGTCATTTTCCTGGAATTATTTTCAAAGTTTGAAACCTTTTTGTTTTTTTTTTTTAAATTAAGAAGAAGGAAACAATATGATTTTTTTTTCAAGGCCTCTTAAAAATTGCTCTCATCTTTGCCGAACCAGAACAGTACCAGAAATCAACGACAAACTCTTACCGGAAACAGAGCTAGCCGCGCTAGCTTTCCGACTAGTATCCGAAGGTGCAGCCAATTCACATGTCCCGGCTATCACTTGCTCGGCTCCCACGCTTGATACGCTGGTTACGCTGATCACACTGGGGCGAGGAGTCATTCCCAAGTTGTCGCCTCCTTGCCTGCTCGCAGTCTGTGTTTCGGAAGAACTTTCTGCGTAGAAAACACGACGGAGAGCCTCTAAGACTGTCTCTCCATCAGTGAAGACGCGATACGTTAGAAGGAAAGTGTTGAGGAAGTCCACGGAAAGAAATCGAAGATCTAAAATATAAAACAAACAAGATGACATTATTTAGGGGCAATATGCTCTGACTAAAAATGGTTCTACCATCAGATTTTTTTGCAATATTGTTATGAGAGTGTGAAGCTGCACTTACACGAGCTATAATTGCGGTGACTCATACAAATCGTATTGATTAACATTATTTTGTAATATATAGCAACTATTTTGGCAATATTTAAAGTGAGACATTGATATAGCGCGCAAACAAAAAAGAGAATCGTCAGTGTCGGGGACACGCATTGCTGAATATCCGATTGGTTTCGACATTTTATGAACCAAATTACATATTTGGACATCGACCAAATGACAGCACTATATCTAACAAACTATGTATAGGAATAATCTCAGGTTTCAGTATATTTCAAAGGTAACTTTAGAATCACGTTTGACCGAGAATATTTACAAAAATCAAATTTCGGACTCCTGGAGTCACTAAAACATATTCTCATTTATCCATGTTTTAAGTCTTAAGATGATATCTTTAACATACAATGTCACTGATGAAATGCTAACAGAGCCCTTTACACTCTTTAGCATTGATATTGTGCATTATTGTTATTATTATTGCTTTAATTGTTATAGATTTGATTATGTAAAACTGACGAGTCCAAGTGCCCGACATAGGGTCTAAGGACGATAAACAACAATAAACAATTAGCTGAGTCATCTTCCTTTTCCCGATGCAATTAAAAAAAATAATTAAACAAAATAGTTTACCAGTAAGCCTTTCCAGAAGTCTGCTGGGTGTGGCGTATCTAATCTGAGGCACCTTGCAAGAGTTGAGAGTCCTGGAGAAACGGATATCCACGTCGTCGGTAAACAGACGAGGATCGCTCCGAACCCCGGCCGTGCCTGGCACTGAAGTGCCATCTCCGGCTGTGCCAGATCCCGTGCAAGCCACACCAGCCTCGGTCCATTGAGCATTCTCCATGCATTGAGCAATGTCACTACACCAAGCAGATTTTTCTTGAACGCTAGCAGCAACTAAAATTTATTCACAGAATGAAATTTATGTAGATATCTTATCTGTTCTCTCAAGAGAGGACAGAAAGCCAGACCACTCTATCCTTTCACACACACCCTGCTTCGGTCACATTCAATCAATTAAATTCCTTTACTCGAGAAGCGTCCCTCCTTGAGATCAACATAATTAATCCAGATTACCCTAGGATCGCCACGTCTTTTGTCACATACACTCCTTTTGTACCCCTTTTTTCAATACGTCCAATTCTTATTTATTACCTGAAACAGCGGCATTCTACCGCTACACACTATGTACTATGTAGGCTAGCGGCTGAGGAGAGATGAAACAGGGATATTATCGTACTACTGCTTTCTGTTGAGATTGGATTGTCATTCAGCAGGCTATCCAACCATCTTTTTGATTACTTACTTCTACTTTTTACTTAGCAATTTGAAAGCTAGCCAAATTTATTATAAGTAGGTAAGTACATATATATTAAGTTCTCTTACCCAAATGTATAACAAGCTGAGTCCCCTTACAATCATACAGTATTTTAAAATCCTTATTCTGGTAATTTTCTGCAGAAGGCGATGGCGTAGAACATACAGACGATGAATCTAAAACGACAAACATTAATTATATTAAATTTACAGTTTCAATCACTTAATTATACTAAACTTACAATTTCAATCACTCGATTATATTAAACTTAAAATTTCAATCACTTAATTGTGTGAAACTTACAATTTCAATCACTTAATTATATGAAACTTACAATTTCAATCACTTAATTACTATAAACATACAATTTCAATCACTTAATTATTATAAACTTACAATTTCAATCACTTAACTATATTAAACTAAAACGTAATTTCCGGTAGTTACCATCATCCATAGGTTCCTCGATGAGCGTCGTGTCAGCCAGGGGAATACGGCCCCCCTCGGGGAGCAGATGTAGACGGCCCCCCTGAGTGCGAGTGCCCAGGATGAGATGGTGGCTGAACAAGAACGCCTGCCTGGGCTGCAGCTGGGACCTCCTACCTCGAGCACCCCCGCCCCCCGACCCACACACTTGACTCAGGCAGCCTGCAATTTGAAAAAATTGTATAAATAACAAAAAAACCATAAAAAAAAATTGTGCTATTTTACTTGAAACACAAATTGGACAGAATTACGTCATTTGTCTGTGAAATGTCGAATGAAGTTACAGTTTAAAATTTTCCTACAAATTCAGAGTAAGATGAAAGATTGGTGGTAAAATCTAAAATGCCAAATTCAACTTCTTTTTTTGAGGCTCTACTTTGTGGCGAAACACTTAATAAAATAATAACATGGCAATCAATTTATTTTTGACCACTATTTTAATTATCTAGGGGTTTCAAAAGTCAAGCTTACTTCTTCAGGGCTGACAGTACAGTAAAATCACAATGAATACGAAGTGTTTTCGTTTTATGCTAGAATTTGAACCCGGCACCTTCAAACAATTTCACAAACTTTCGACTGATCTGTATAATATTCCTCTGATGTTCCTCAAAAGTCAACAAGCATATTAAAAATAATGAAAGAAGCAGTCACAATAGACATTACTGCTTTTGGCATTGGCGATGTATTCCACACTTTGCGATCAAAGTGCAAAGTGTGCAGGAAGGTATTATTTGGACTTATGTGTGCAAGCCCAGATCCTTTATTAAAAAAAAAAAAAGAAATTACTACCAATCAGATTGGTTCTTGGAGGGAAAGCTACATGCTTCTATCATATTGCCGTGCTAAGTAAAAACACAGAAATTTCAACTAAAAAAAAACACAGTAAGTAAAAAAAAGTAAAAAAAAATAAACATTTTCGATAAGAAAAAATACAGTATTTCTGATGTTTTGCGTACAAAAATGCCTATACTATGTCCACTTTTTTCTTTAACTTGTGATGAGTACATGGTTGGGGCAGTTGGTTGAGGCGGCAGTTTCTCGAGCAGGAGGTGCCAGGCTCGAACCCCGGCGTTGGCGATGTATTCCACACTTTGCGATACAGGCTTTTAACATAGTGTAAAGTGTGCAGGAAAGTATTTGGGTTTGTATATACAAGCCCAGACACTTATTTTAAAAAAGAGAAACGAAAAAGAAAGAATACATACAAAAAGATACCTATACTGAAACTTGAGTGTTGGATTCTGAGATACGGTTTGGTAATTACTATCTTTTTACTTAGCAGGGCAGCAGAAAGCTCAAATACAATGCAAGAGGTTTCATTGTTAAAAGATAGAACAAAAACATATTACAACATAACACATGTACAAAAAATGGTGCAAAGGAAATAATGCAATATTTTTTACTACTACCTATAGTGCTTGAAGTTTATAAAATAAATATTTGCTGATGACCCTTGCAGGATAAGCAGAGAAAACAGAGCGACACACACACATGCACGCACACACGCACAAACACAAAATAAGACAACACAAGAAGCTAATCCATGCAGAATAGTATTAAAATAATGGTATAGAAAAATTAATGAATAAGCAAGCTTTGGAGGTGGTGATTATTTACACAAGGCACACAACATGCTGTGCAAATTATCTACACGGCACATAACTTTATAGAGTTAGCAAAGTGATTATAGTATACCATCCATACATTAGCATTTTTACGTATCTAGACGGTATGTACGCAAACTACTAGTTTGGAATGTAGTTGAGTCCCTATATTTTTCTCCACTAAATATTGACTCCTTCTCTTCTTACAGAAATGACGTGTCAGGACTCTTCCAAGTTTTGAATGTTATGCATATTGTATCCATTGCAATAATACACCATTCCTTATTTTATGATTGAAAGGTTTAAGAGTAACAACCTTGCTACATATGCTTTGGAAAAAATAGGACAAACACATTGAACCTTTATCTCGGGAATGACGGTAAAATATTATTTTTATCTTGTATAGATTTCTCAAAAAAAATTGAGAAAAACACCTCTGATCTTTTTTCCGAAAGACAACAACTTGTTTCCCGAAAGTCGCTAAGAAATATTATTTTTTGTATTGATAATATGCATTAGGGCATGACCGTAAAAGTCTTTTGATTGAAGCGAAATTAACACCAAAAAAATGGAAAAAACACTATTTTTAACATTTTATCATGCGATTTTGAACCTTAATGCCACGGGAAATGACTGTGATGTTATAGTTGGGTCGCGAGATTCTTCTGAAACTCATTTCCTTACAATAAGCTGATGTGATTTTTTCCAGGACAAGAAATTTGATTGATTGAAAAGAGTAAAAAATGAAGCGAAAAGATAAACAAGTATGGCAGTATTATGAAGTATGGCTCGCAGAAGGGATGACAACATAGAGATGCGTGTATTATGTCGTGCCTGTCTCACCTTGCCTCACAAACACCTGATTGACGTCCAGTAAAATGTCACATCCTTCTATGATCATCCTCTCCACTGCCAAATTCTTCCTGAGGTTTTCCGTTTCGCTTACCTGCGTACAGAATTGTACAGTCAAATCAAAAAGATTTCAATTAGTCATGTTTCGTACTCGAATCAGGCAGGAGACACCCGAGGGTGAATGCCATATTATATTAAAAAAAATAATAGAAAAAAAAATGTAAAATTTGAGCTGGAAGATATTGCTGCATAGCGAAAAGCTCGCCCTAGTGAGCATTACTTGTTAAAAAAAATGTAATATCATAAAAATCATATTCGTGTTTTTTCCCGTTTCCGAGTCTCCTATGTGTTGTTAAGTGTTTTGACCTAAGGTTCTCGCCGGAAGTTAATTGTAATAATACTAAAACGGCACACAATATTTAGTATTTCTCACAGACTTTGAATTAATGAAAAGGAGACTAATTGTCCTTCGTCAGAACAGTGCAAAGCGAGGTTTAAAAATACAGGATAGAGATGAAGAATGAGGTATGAATGAGAGAGAGGAAGGGTGGAAAGAGATTGAGGGAGGCAGTAGGGGTTACAAACCAATGGAGTTTGAAAAAAATACTATTTTTTTATGTATAAATAAATACAAACCTCACTTTATATTGGCCTGACAAATAAAATGGAAATGTCTGAAAACCAGTCGCCTATTTAATAAACCAAAGTCTGTGGAAGATCTTAATACTGTTTTTCATTTTAATACTCCTATGTGTTTCGCGATTTTAATAGAAAAGTACAAATATACTTGCGCTGTTAGGAAGGGTGCTATTTTCTTAAAGATCAAGGGATTTGGGCCTTACATAACATTATGCAAGTCCAAATGCTTTTAAAAGGCAGAATAATACATGCTCAACACTAGGATTCGAACCCACAATCAACCCTTCAAGCACAGGTGCACTCTAAGCTATGTATTTACTGCTACTGCTAATATCATAGTATCTAAATAAGAAAACCGTGCAAGCATGTGTACTAGAAAACTCAACAAAAAAACACAGGAGACCCGAAAGAAAGAAATTTGAAATCAGTTGCTAAAAAGATCAGAGTATTTGCATGCTTCAACAAACCAGTGACCTTTTTCATCTGTTAAAGTATTAGTTCCACACATCGCCACATGGCGCTAGTGGTAGCACATCATTAATACTTAGTAAATTAGTATTGCCAGTAGAGAAATTTAAAAAAACAGTCCCCTAGTACAATCCCAGTATTGGGGTAACCAGTAACTACATGAATGCTGGATTTCACCGACTTTATAGGTGAAGAATAGCGGAGATAGGAGCCACCTATCATTATTTTTCATACAAAATTTGTCGTAGGTGGCTCCTATCTCCGCTATTCCTCACCAAAGAAGTTGGTGAAATCCAGCAGAAGTCTCTTTAAATAATACTTCGTCAACAAAATAAAATGAAAACAGTGTTGTAACAATAATGTTAATAAGTATCACAGAGTTTGTGCCAATAAAATTTAAAAAAATATTCAAATTCGTTGCAAAAACTAAACCATCTAATTTAGATCTATGGCTAAAAGCTGTGAAGTCCAAACATAAAACATGAGCTGGACTTACCTAGAGGTTACTAAGCTCACGACAAAAAGTCTAACATATCTATAATTGCAGCAACTAAGAAAATGAATCAGCAGTATAATTATCTACATAATTACGGCAATAGAATTGTGTACAGACTAATACAGATAATGTGATCAACTAACTAGTAAGATTCAAAAGCATTGCCTAGAACGAAAAAGCGGGAAAGCTAAATTCTGTATTTGTATATATGCAGACACTTTGTTACTTATGAAGTGTGGCCATTCAAGACTTAGCTGGCTCGACTACGCAACCATATTGTCAAGGACGGTCATGTACTGAATAAAAGGAACTGACAGGGGTGTATGGCGAATTGCATGAATATGCTTAACTCTTGAGCAAGTGGACCAACATGGACTTTTATATTTGGTACCCTAGATGGCGCACCCAAAGCTAGTAGTGAAGTAAACTGGTGCCTACAAACTGTCAAATCGTATGGAGAATTTTGACATTTTGTAGGCAACGTTTTCGAAATTTTGTTTTCATAGTTAAAAACTGTATTAATTGCGACGTTATTTAGGAATTAAGCGATAGTTTTAAAAGTGTTCTAGTGCTTATTATTGATATCTTGTTGATAGTGTGAATTTTGTGACTCTAAAATACGAAAAAGTACCAAGCGTAAAATCGCTTCATCTCCATTTTATTGAAAATACTGGGGTCAGACATCTAGGGTACTCAATATAAAAGTCTCATAATTAGCATAAAAATCAAATTTAATTTTATAATTTGGTTAACGAGAGTTTTATTACGATGTGGCTAATGCAATAAATAAAAAAAATACCTACACTACATGGCACCTACTTACTTGAAATATAAAATTAGAAAAATAGCTTCACGGTATCTATAATCGTGTACAGTATAATCTAAGAAGCGAAACCATGGGAAAGTGTTAACAATCATCCAACCTCGTCATGCATCTGCCTCGAGAGGTCCTCGAGCTGCTGTCTGGCGTGCTGGAGGCTCTTCCTCTCCACGTGGTCGTGAGGGGTGTGTGCCAGGAGCTCGTGGAGGGTGATGATGTACCGAGGAACCTGAAATACAAATCCCAAATAAATATTATACAAAAATGGAAAGACAAATGTCAGGCGTCAGTCTTCGAGACAAAATTAGAAATGAGGAGATCAGACTTCGAACAAAAGTTGCCCACATCGCAGAAAGAACAGCAAGGTAAAATGGCAGTGGGCGGGACATGTGGCAAGACGGGACAGTGTCAGATGGGCACCTAAAATCCTAAAGTGGAGGCCCTGGGAGAACAAAAGAGGCGTAGGAAGATCACAGAAAAGGTGGACAGATGACATTGTCCAGCTTACGGGTGGAACGCAAGTGGCTAGCAGTAAGTAAGTATTGTGCGAAGTAAACATGACAATAAGAGAAGTAACTAGAAATCGAACGATAAATGCACTGAGTCAGTCATCATGATAGAATTAGAAATGAGATGAGCATGCATTGAGTCATAGCTTGAGTAAAGGTCAAGGTGGATCAAAACACGTCCGTCTTTGAGAATCTGGTTGAGAGAGTCAAGCCACGTGATTCATGGACTACTGCACTTCCTTACACCTCTTCTTTCTCCCAGGTATACTTTTTAAAAATAAAAATCGATTTGAAAAAATTCACCTGATGCATTGGGTAAGTCAAGAACGTCTCCAGAGACCTCCCCTGACAGGCCGGCTTGGCTTCGAGTCTCGCCAGTAGAGCTGTGAACTGCGCCCCTTGCTTGCACTCTGTCAGAACTTGGAGAGAGTAATGGTGACTCCTCACGTACTCCTGGTAGATGGAGAGCATCGGCAGCAGCATGTCGAACAGGTCACCTGCACCATAAAGTTTTTCTACTCACAGATTTAAACGATCATCGAAAGTCTAGAAATAAAACTACACCAGTAACTACTGCCTCTAAAGAACCAAAAATAAAATCTAACATTGTAAAACGCTTCAGTATTTTTTTTACGTCTCTGACTGCAGAAACCTTCAACTGTAAGAGGTCTCTGGATGTGGCAGATATATGACAGTTGTAAGAAATTACATTCAATTGATTTTGGCAAATGACTTTTGTCAGCTGGGTACAGTGCAAGAAAAGACACAATGCTTGTATTTTATATAGAATAGTATATTTGATATCCATGATATCTGGATAGTCGAATGTTTCCCAGTATTAGGCTGATGAGTTTATATATCAATTATGTATGTAGGCTTTTCTGCCTAATAATACTGAAAAGTCTGCCAGCAAGTCCTGCATTTGAACAGAAAAAAAGCAATGGCAATTGCACAATTTAAAAACTTAAAACCAGAAAAACAATGACAAATCAATTTTGAAAATATTCAGACAAAGGCAAGTTTCATTTTACGAATCCCGAGTCAACGGACTGACTCCAAAGATATTTGCTTTGCGTGAAATAATTCACTATCACAGTATTTCCCAAACTATGAGTCGCGACTCACCAGTGGGCCGCGAGCGAATATTGAGTGGGCCCTAAAGAATAGTTAATAAAAACTTTATATTATCACAATACATCGGCGATTTGGATTCTTTCCTTGAATAAGTTCCACTACTCGACACTGTAGAATCTGAGCATTACCAATATTAATGCCCTCTTTAGCCTCTAAAAAATTTCACCTGCGGCGCTAACTTCTTGGTGCGTTTTTTATAAGGTAAAATTTTCATGATGGGGGGAGGGCGGCAAAAACTCAGTGAGTGTATATACCGAGAAAATTTGTAAATCTGGCGCTAATAGCCCCCCCCCCCCCCGTATTTTCTTAAGAGGTGGGTCGCAAGATTTGAAATTTTTGTTAGATGAGTCGGCACCCAGTCAACTTTGGGAACCACTGCACTATCATATTGAAACAGACTTGGGTCGGATTAGAGACAACTAATCTCTACAACTCTAGTCGGACTAGTTCGAGATCAACCTCCAATATTCTGTGACTGACCTCGTAAGTTTTTATTTATTTCAATTGAATAAATCACAATACTTCAGTGTTTTGCAATCAAGTAATTCAATTATTATTATATCTACACATGCTTAATAACAAAAATATTCTATAAAATAGCCATCAAACTTCTACATCGCTAACTCAATAAGTTAATATTACCAACAGACGACTAATACTTATTCTACAAGACACAACTAAAAGATACACAATACTTTTATTCATTTGTGAAATTTGAACCAAGTTTAATTGTAGTAATCTGTATGTAGTAAATCAATTATTGAAATAGAAAAAATGTACGTAGTACACATTATAAGATTAGAAATTAGTTGTTCATGAGTTTGTTCTTTTTAAAGACAGAACGATAGATAAACAGACATGCTTTTCTACGTCAAGAATACAATAATTACGAAGTTTGTAGAAAAATGTATGTAATGAGAGATTATTTAAATTAGATCAATATGGTAGGCTGTGGAAAAAAAGGGAAGATACTTTGAACCTTTATCTAGTGCATGGTCTGTGCAGATTTTTCCTTAATAGCACAGATCCTTCAGAAAAAGATTCTAAAAGATATTTCTGAAATATTTTCCGACAAATTTATCTCACCGTTTATAAAGATTTAGATACCATTTGCTTTTTTAGTTCTAAAATATATATTAGTGTCTCCCAAGATCTACCCACCTGTTTTAAAATAACTTTGTAATAAAATGCATGGATGAATACTTTTCGATTTTATATTATTTAACCTTTCAATTGCTGAATTAATTAGTCATATATTCTTATAAATAACAGGCCATCAGGCCTACATTAGGATTAAGAAGAAGATATTCTTTCTTAAGGACCCTGTTGAATAGTTTTGTCACTACATGAAGCTGTGACAACATACGGTCTTGAAACTATGTCGCTCACTGCCAGAAGTGTCCACAAACCGAAATGCACTCAACGAGCAATGGAGAGACGAATGATAGGTGTATCCTTGAGAGACAGGACAAGAAATGAGGATATAAGATAACGGTCAAGGGTCTCAGACATTGTGGAGAGAGTAGGGACACTGAAATGGCAGTGGGCGGGTCATGTGGCATGGCAAAAGGACGGCAGATGGACCCCCAGAGTACTGAGCTGGAGACCCTACGAAAATAAGTGTAGGGAGACCCATCGAGTTACCTTTTGGAAAAAATGATAGGTATAATAGTGTCTAATCTGACGTAATCCCATAAGAAATGTTAGCCCCAGCTTCCCACACTGCAGAAATCCACCCTTCACCACTGATGGGTCGATGATATTATCGAGTCGGTGGGACATGGGTGGAGGCAGAGCGCCCAAAACAGAGAATTGTGGAAGAGACAGGAAGAGGGCTATATCCAGCAGCGGAGGGAAACGGGCTCAAAAGAAGAAGAAAAGATGAAGCTCAAATATTTCTATTGGAACTACAGTCTGTCAAAAAAGAGTTGGTGGCAGATCAAATTGGAACTACAATTTTGTTTGCTGGCAATGAGGTCGCTTCTATTGAAATTATACAAGTGTTGCCATTATGGTTGCCAAAAAGCTGCATGTGGGGCCCTCATCGAACACCAACTCTTTTTTGACAGACTGTAGAAGGGGCTGAAAAAAATCTGAGAAGTGATGTGTAAACCGCATGTTAAGTTGAACACAAACACAAACCATACCAAATCCATAATTTAGTTACCGAGTACGAGTGTGGGCCACGATTCCATCCTCGAAGTAAGTCCTTTGAGAAATATCTGATGGAGGAACAGAACCGTCTCGCTGTTGAGGAATATGGAGTTGACGTCTTCGTGAGAGCATGGGGGCTTCTTCGAGCTGGCTGCCATCTTGAAAGGTCGTAAGAAGCATGATACCTGAAAATTATTCATCGGAGAGTGTGTAAGATTGCATGATTGTGACGGAGACAAGGATGTGTCTAAGGACAGGACCAGTCACCAGATGGGCAAAGTAGGGGGAGTACAATAGATCTTATAGGTCGCAGTACATAATACGCCCCATCTAATAAAATAAAATAAGGACAGGACGGTATGGTGATGAGGCTTTGAGACCTCCCTGAGTTCTCAAGAGGAACGCTAAGAGATCGACAATTATTTTAGACTAGAGATAAAATTTATTTATAGTTTGGCAACGTCGAAGTATTGTCACATTGTTAAAGTCTGACATCCAGCACCTCCAGCCACTGGAGGAACTCAGGGGACAGGCTGGCAGCACTGTCAATGGTACTGGGGTAAGTACGTATTGGACAATAAAATAAAATAAAGAATACTTACAAGTATTTCCATCTGTTCCACATATTCTTCTTCTGCCTCAACCATTCGAAACACAAGGCTGCAAGTATAATTTAATGAAATAATATTATGTGATAAGCGATATTGTAAGAAGATTTCTAAACACTGATATTTCAGACACAATGCTTGTATTTTATATGTAGCAGTATATCTATGAGGTGGTCGGTAGCCTGGTTGGTAACGCGCTCGACTGTTAATCCAGTGGGCGCGGGTTCAATCCCCGACCTACTCCACTTCACAACACAAGCTTTTAAGCTTTCTGTGGTGTGCGAAGATGTATTTGGGTTAAAAAAAAATCTAGGGTTGCCAGATTTCTCGCAAGTTAAACCGGAACAACCCCCCACCCCCCCCCCCCCCCCCCGTCGACGAAAAAGGTTTTTGATGCATTTTTTATTATAGCGCTCAATTTTTTTTATATCACAGTTAAAATGCATCCAAATAATTTTTCATCGACGAGGGGGGGATTTCGGAGAGAATTCCATGACAACCAATTTCTGAAATTTTTACTCACTCGTATCCCCTAGTTACGCCGCTGGGGAGAAGTTTAATTATTATACCCTACCCATCTCAGCTTTTTAAAAAGCCGGTAGTATAAGATAGCAAGGACGGGCAAAAGCCAAGTCCTTGCTTTCTATCAAATTTGTGGTTATGAATGATTAGAAATTTCCGGACTATTGAACATTATTATTATTATTATTATTCTATGGTTTAATTTTCACTTCATACATAAAGTGTCAAATATACCACAAAATGATAATAATCGTGACAATATACCAACATTTTTGGAAACCGGGACATTTAGGCGTCCCGAAAGGTTAGTTCGGGACACTGGGACGCGAGGAGTAAAACCGGTGACAATCCCGGTAAGCCGGGACGTCTGGAAACCCTAAGTATATCTGATACTAATCCTTTGATATCCATGATATCTGGATAGGTGAAGGTTTCCCAGTATTAGGCTGATGAGTTTATATGTCAACCATGAATGATAACAATACGTAGACTGCACTACATCATAATACTGACGGATGCTGTAAGGTCCGACCCACCATGAACTTTCGGCGCTCACAATACTCGCCATATCGAGTTGTTGGCATATATAGGTATAAGACTGAGCAAATAAGTATCAAATTTTTCACTAACCTGTTTCTCTTTCTCATACTTTCGGCGTGAGGACTCTTGATGTATTGTTCGACTATCTGCTTCCATCTCCGACGACACAACCATCCTCGGAAAAAACTCTGAAACAATTGAATTGAAATCAAACAAAAGAGTTTCAAATCAAATGCGTATACCTAACCTCAAATCTATTGCAGTGGATTCAATACAACCTGTGTTGCACCCGCACTTTTTACATTCTAAATTTGGACTATGTGGAATAGGACTAGACTCTGGGAAACGCTAGTTTAGGAAGTTACAAATTATGAGCAAGATTTACGGAAAAATCAAAACACAAGAACTTACACAAACACAACAACGTCAAAATTTTGCGGTAATTTTTGTTTTGACGTTTGAATCGAGCAGTGTTGCCACACTTTTAAAATACAAATCTGTATTTCAAAGTCTAGAAATCTGTATAAATCTGTATGAGGTTATAATAAGCTAAAATCTGTATAAACAGGCATAAAAAGGCAAAAAATCTGTATAAATGAAATTTTAAAACAAACAAAATATGGTAGTTTATTGAAAAACTAACCTTTTTGAGAAAATAACAGCACTCGTGCTTACATAAAACATACTAATTTCTTTTTGTAGATATTTTTACTTATTCTACAAATGAGATTTTCATCTATTTACTTATTATCAAATGACAAATGTGATCGAATCTCTTTCTTTTTTACTTTATTCTTCTGATTTATCATAGAAAATTTCCAAAATCCCAAAAATCTGTATAAAACAGAGTAAAATTAGTCATCTGTATTTCTCTGTTCCCGTTGCCTAAAATCTGTATAAATACAGATAAATCTGTATATATGGCAACACTGGAATCGAGTGTTGCCGTTATTTTCCAATGCCGAGTGTTGACAGGTAAATTAATTTTAAAAGGCGGGAAATCGAATATCAATGATTAGCGACTTGTAGCAGTTGTAGCCCAGTAAAATTAGGGAAAATATGGGAGTGTAGCGTAAATAATTCGAGAAAAGCTAAAAACGGTTTTAATCTCTTCATTAGCATGTAAGAAGGGTTTTTTATTCATATTCTATATGGATAAATTATTGTAGATAAATTTTGAGATGAAAATTTTTTCCTAACACCAACCGTTTAGGAGATGTTTTAATAAAACCAATGAACGTAAAAAAATACTCTTTACGAGTGGCGTATCTGTATCGAAAGTTTGGATTTTACTTGACAAAACTATACATTAACAAAATGAAATAATAAAATTCGAATTAGCTTACCTTTTACATGTCTAGATCAATCATTTAATAAATTTCTTTATTTCACTCGCCTCTCTTTAAACACCTGTGCAGCCAAAACCATGCGCTGTAGGTTAAACTTTTGAGGTTTTGTAGGTCAAACTTAAGAGTTATTCAACAACGATTCGAGAAAAATAGGAAAATTGCAATTTGTTGAGAAAATTATATGCATTTTGCCAGTGCCTGTATCATAATTATTTTTTTAGGTAGAAAAGAGTATTTATGCTCAAACAACGCAGAATCTTACGTACCTTAATTTATGGAAAGACAACATTTTCGTAGAATGCATCGTTTAGAAGTTACTAGTGAAAAACTGAAAAAAGTTCATTTTTTTCGGTTTTTGGTCCACCCTGTACTTAGCACAAGCGGAAAATTGGTGCGAACTTCAAGAAACCTTCTTTGCATGTTGATGAAGAAATAAAAACAGTTTCCAGCTTTCTACCGCCCAAAACTTTTAAGCTACAAACCGGGATTTGCTTGGGCTAGACCAGACACGGAAAGTAAGTAATTGTTAGTTACCTACCGGGCAACAGTTTTTATCAAAGTTTTGAATGTAAGAATTTGAAATTGGTAGGTACATCTATATGAATTGAAACGAAAATGTCAAAACCACGTCAAAACTAAAATTAACGTGGTGACATATGACCCTAGGATAATAAAATCAAAAATTACTATAGGTAATAAATTAGAAAGGTTTCAATACCCCATCAAGAAGTTCGTCAACCAACTTTTCGTCTTTGTTAAAATGTTTCAAAATAAAAATAGTAGAACAATAGGAAATTATACACCTCTACACTTGGCTGTTGCAACTGGCAGTAAGAAAAATGTCACATTTCTATTAAATAGAGGTGCTGTTGTTGATGTTAAAGCAGAGGATGATATTAGTCCACTCCATATATATTGCTGCTGCCAAAGGATATGAAAGCATCGTAGAAGATCTTCTAAGCCATGGTGCGTGTATTCATTCTTTAACGTTGGAGAAAGGACATACGCCACTACATTTCGCTATCAAAGCAGGACATGGAGCCATTGTAAAACTACTCCTACAGCATGGAGCTATGGTCGATAATAATCAGGATAAGGATGGCAATAGCATACTACAACTCGCTACGAAAGAGGAAATTCAATTATTGTTGAGGATGTCTTAAAATATTGCTCTGATATCAACAATCAAAGTAATAGAAATTGTCTCAAAACTGCAGTTCTCGGAATTGGAGGGGAGTATGAAAATATAGTCGAGGCTCTTTTAGAATATGGTTTTATTGTTAATCCAGAAGATGCAAATAATGAAGAAATAACACCCTTACATATTGCGACAAAAGACAGTAAGGAAGAACTAGCTGAATTATTGCTACGCTATGGAGCTGATATAAATGCTCGAGATGAGGATGGTAAAACACCAATATTTTACGCTATTCAGAATCTTGATTTAACAATGACCAAACTTCTTTTAACCAAGAGAGCCAATACGAATCCTGAACTATTGGTCACTGCTCATAAGAACAAACTCATTAAAATCATGGAAGCTCCTTTGGAACATGATGTTGATATTAATACTAAGGACAAATATGGGAGAACACCATTGCATTATACTGCTTTAAAGGAATTTAGTAATTTTCGCGGATGTTTTGCTAATAATAGAGATCCAGATGATTATATTAGGGGAGAAATTGCTAAACTCCTTTTAAAAAGAGGCGCTGACGTAAACTCTCAAACTAAAGACGATGAAACAACTCTTCATGTTTCAATTGAAAATGGATATACAAAAGTTGTTGAAGTTCTTTTGGAATACAATGCAAACCTCGGCGCTATAACAAAACATGGCGAAACACCACTCTATGTTTCGGCTAAAACAGGAAATATAGAAATTACCACAATGCTTCTAAATAGAGGAGCTAACATAAACGCCGGGGAAATGACGTATAGAATGACTCCACTGCACATTGCAGCAGAACGGGGTCATAAAGAGGTTGTAAGAACTTTGTTAGAACGCGGTGCTGAAGCTAATTCTGAAGATGTATCATTCAGGACACCACTTCTCCTGGCTGCTGGAGGAAGACATCTGGATATTATTGATCTTCTCTTTAAATTTGGTGTGGATATACACTCTAGAGATGAAGATGGAAATACGATTCTGTATGACGCTACTACAGGCCAAAATTCATTAGCTGTTACAACTCTTCTGGAGTGTGGCGCTGATATTAATATCACCAATCCATCGGGTCAAACACCTCTTCAATATTTCAGAGATGCGACGTCTCCATACGAATGGTGCAATGATTATTCTTTGTATAAACACATTTTTGATGCTCTTGAACACCACATAGTAAAACTGAAAATTGCAAATTTTTATGTGAGCGAAACAAATTTACTATCAGTCAGTGAATATGACAGAAATAGTGATTTTCAAGATCAATGTGAAGTAGAAATAGCAAAGATGAAGATTGAGAAGATTAATAATTCTAACGTTTCGCTTTATGATATCTTGACAAAAGATACAAGCTCATTAGCAATATATTTGAGAAATCAAAATATTGCGCATTTTCTACAATCAGATGAGTACAAAAATAACTTCCCAATATACGCTGGCATGTTAGAAATGAATATCAGAAAGGGAATGAAGCGACAAGAGTTAGTTGAGAAATCCAATGAAGTCTTTCATGGCCTCTTCCCTGTACTACCAGATGTTTGTGTTGAGAAGATACTGGGTTACCTGAGTGGTGAAGAGTTGAACATTCTAACCCGCTGATGTCCCGCGCGCAATGTGCTCACAACAATTTTTCTCAATAGTACAGTTTATTAATTGTGAGAGCATCGGTTTTTTTTACTTGTCTTGCATGTTGTTTCTACTTGTCTTGCAATTTTTACTGTTCGTTTTAAAATAATATGTCTTTTTTAGAATTCTACAGATAAAAAAATATGCCAAAAATGGATTATTTTGAAATCACAATTTATGTTTCTCCGATATTTCTGTTTTACCACATGTTTGTATTGACAAAATACTACTTGGTCACCTGAGTAAAGAAGACTTGAGAATTTTAATGGGTGATTTTGAATGGAAGGTTAACCATGTTGAACATACCGCGTCGTTTAATATACCAGAAAGTTTCCATAGTTGCAAGGGGCTTACAAAATATATGCGCAATTCGAAATTGCGTCCAGGTCCTTAAGAAATTCAGAGCCTGGATGAAGAAAATATTCTTCTTCTTTCTCAGCCGTTTCAATTCCAATGCTGGACATTGGCCTCCCCTTTGACTTTCCATAGATCCCTATCCGAGGCATGCAGCATCTATTTGCTTCCTGCGATTCGCCTCACATCGTCAGACCATCTTGCCTGAGGTCTTCCTATGCTTCTTTTGCTTGTTCTAGGTTGACGTTCGAGAATCTTTTTGGTCCATCTAGAATCTGAACGTCTGGCAACGTGCCCTGTCCAACTCCATTTAACAAACTTGCACTGTATAAAATTTTTAGTGAAGGTACGAGCCGAAAAATTCGCGT
Source organism: Ceraclea dissimilis (assembly GCA_963576895.1). Classification (NCBI taxonomy): domain Eukaryota; kingdom Metazoa; phylum Arthropoda; class Insecta; order Trichoptera; family Leptoceridae; genus Ceraclea; species Ceraclea dissimilis. Next base: position 1,211,846 of record OY756374.1, read on the forward strand.
TTTTTCAATTTTATATTGATATTTTTTGTAATATTTGTGTATTTTGTAATGTAACCAGTCTATACATAATCATGTTTCTAATAGTGTATTATATTATATAAAAATGCAACCATGCTATTTTTATACTTTTATTTTATGTATGCTACCTATTTTAAAAACAAAACCAAAACACAAGAACCCACACAAACAAAACAACGTCAAAAGGAGACTGCTCATTCAGTAAGGAAAAAAAACCCAGGCCCAGCGCAAACGAAATATAACGCAAACGATAGGTAAAAATGAGTAATTAAATACTGCATAGGGGGCATCATCGAAATCAATGGCCAAATGTGTGAAATACCTATTCGAAGAATCATCTCAAACTCAAAGGGCTTCAGAAGCCCGGGCCTGTTTTTTTTGCATTCTTCTTTAGAGGTCATTTTTGTTTTGACGTTTGAATAGAGTGTTGCCATTATTTTCCAATGCCGAGTGTTGACAGGTAAATTAATTTTTAAAAGGCGGGAAATCGAAAATCATCTACAATAAAATCATTTTTTACCTACCTGAACTTTTTTTATTTTCTTCAACTCTAAAGCGTCTAATTGTTGATTTGTCGAAGCATTCGCTGCAGCGGACCTGCTCCCTGGACCCCATTCTCTTTTCAGAGTGCAGAGCTTAAATTGTTTACAAACGATTTTGTATAGAAAATTATTGCCAGTAACGAAAGTTTTCGAATGGGGGCGTATTTTTTACCACTCACTAGATGGCGCTGCAGTAATTTGAGGTCTTCACAACTGTCAATAGATACTGTCATAACAAAACAAAACATTTGCTTATTATCCATAGAATAATAATATATAGTACCTGCCGTATCTATGCTGACTTCCATTTACTGTAGCGCACTCTGGTTGCGAAAAAAATCGAAGACGCCCCCATTCATTTAGATTTCAGTGATTGATTAATGATGACCATGTATGATGACAGAAATGGCAGACCTACCTCTGCGCGAAGTTTTGCAACTTCTGCAGCCAAATCTTCACATGTCTGCGCATACTGTTCCCTTGCAGTTCTCTCGCTTTCCACGACTTGGAGAAGGTGGAGGTGTCTCTGTTCTAACTCCTCGCGTTGCAGGACTACCTTGTTGAAACTGAAAAATAATATAAGTAAATGGTACCTATAAATATTAAGTAGGTATAGCGAAAGTCGGAAGACTCAGATTCCTTGGCAAATTAACAGGAAATTTTGACAAAAAAGAAGTCAATTGTGTTATTATTACTTTTGGATTTATTATTTTTGGTGACTGAATTTATCATTTATTTTATTTTATGTAACGATATCGAATTGTGGTTTGCTTATCCCGGTGATTGTATATTTCTGTGAAGATCTTATACCGTGTGGTGAGATACAGGGCAACCAGCTCTAGTTCACCCACGGTTATGCTCTTAAACGTAGACAAACTGTTTACATATTAATAAATGTCGCTATATTTTGAACTGTAATACCCATCTATGTTTGTATGTGTACTTAAAATGACTGAATAAAGTATCTATCTATCTATCTATCTATCTATTATAAAATATATTTCTACAATCCAACATTTATTGAAAGATTATGTACCTAGTAAAATATTATATACATTTTCAAATAAACAAACCACATCACGACCTTCTTCACTATGTCTCATAGTTATTATACATCATAGTTATTTACATGCAGGGAATGCATGATTTACAGTAAATTCGACTAATAAATACTAATTCGACTAACTATCAATTTGAATAATAAATTGGACTGATTTCGTGCATTTTACATTATTTTTTAATTCTGAAGAAAAGTATATTACCTAATTACTATTACGATGTGAAATCATCCATCCTCAAGGATGGACGCGTTTTGAGTAAAAGGAATCGGAGAGCGTGTATGACTAATTGCACGAATGTGACGGAAGCTAGGAGTGTGTGTAAGGATAGGGCTGTCTGGCGCTCTGTCCTCTCTGCCTACCCTGCAAGGGATGTGGCGTGAGGGTATAGATAGATAGATAGAAATCATACCTAACTGCAATTACAATATTATTGTTCTCGATTTTAAATTAATTAATGCAAAATGTATGAAATTAGTTGAATTTGTTACTGGTCGAATTAATATTAGTCGAATTAGCAATTAGTCAAATAAGTACTAAGTAGTCGAATTAGGTATTAGTCGAAGTAGCCATTAGTCGAATAAGTACTAAGTAGTCGAATTAGGTATTAGTCAAATTAGCCATTAGTCGAATAAGTACTAAGTAGTCGAATTAGGTATTAGTCGAATTAGCCATTAGTCGAATAAGTACTAAGCAGTCGAATTAGGTATTAGTCAAATTAGCCATTAGTCGAATAAGTACTAAGTAGTCGAATTAGGTATTAGTCGAATTAGCCATTAGTCGAATAAGTACTAAGTAGTCGAATTAGGTATTAGTCGAATTAGCTATTAGTCCATTTAACTATTGTGTATTGTAGGCTGTGTACCATTGTTGTATTGATATGTTTTTAACTTTTTGCATTGTAAACTTTTCAAAGGCCTTAAGCCCGTGAAAACAATAAATAAATTAGTCGAATTAGCCATTAGTCGAATTCACTGGATACCCAGAGAACATTAGATATCCACTTTCTCAGTTATTCACAGTTCACTACATATACCTACCGTATTATAAAAGGTATATCTATTTTATGAAGTTAATACTAGCAGCGATGAGGATGAGCTGGTGTAGTATTATGGCGATGTAATACAATACCAGATATAAAATTCTATGAAAGCAGAAGTTACGACATTATGTTACCCAAGAGAGAACTCTGCCAGCCAAGTTTAGCTGCTGGAAACCCAATTATTTACATGTATCGTTCTAAAGCCCGGATCTGGATTAGGTTCGTGTAAGGTGTAAGATTACACAGTTTCTTTTAGATTTTTATAATATGTTCCTTATTATGGCATAAGTGTTTTGGCAGTTGACATATTTAGTACTATTATAGATTTGTTCTTTTTTTCGGGTTCAATCGTGTGAAGATATGATTATCCGACGTTTCGGCGAACCTACTGCTGTCTTGGTTACGGATTGTCATCACAATTCGAGAGTTCCCAGGTTCGAATCTCAGTACACTCGAAAAAATATATGAAAGGATAAGGGCCTATGCTTATCGGTTTCACGAAAGAAAGTCTCCAGACAAAATGTTTCCGGATAAAATTTTAACTCGAGATAATGTCTCCGGACAAAATGTCAACCCGACAAAATGTCAACTCTACAAAATGTCTCCGGACAAAATATTAAATTATTAATATTAAGAAAATGTATCTGTTAATATTTTGTCGGGAGAACTTCTGTCTAATCACCATTCTTACCTTGCTTCTCGCACAGCGTCAATCCAATGCACGCAGTCAGCTTCCGAGCCAGCTTTCAACTCATACTGCCTCTGGTTCTCTCGTCTGTATGATATTGTGAAACAATGCTGGAACAAAGAACAGAGGTTCAATAGAAGAGAAATTGAAAATCACAATTTTATATTTTTGTGAGACCATCAGAATTTTCTACACGTCGTAGTTGAATATAACAAGTAGTTATATCTCAACAGTTACACTGCGAAGGATGGACCTTCCATCGGGCTTATGATTGATCGTCGGCTGGCTCAATGTGATCACTTTACACTTAAGTAACATTCACCAATTCCAGTCCATCCATCTGCCGCGGCCTGTCATTCGCCTCCACTCAACCATCAGGGTTTGCCTGGAGGCTCCCTTAAGGCTAACCCTGGGCCCACCTCTTAATAATATTTTGCTAGAAGAGGGGGTAAAGAGGTCGCTATTAATGCGCCTGAGCTTCCCGGGGATGTGGAGGGCCTTAAGCCCGCGGGATTTTCCTTCAATTTTCCTTCAACTACCAGCCGTCATAGCATAGCGGTAGAATACTGGCTTGCCAGGTTGGAGGTCTTGGTTCGATTCCCGGCTGCGGCAGATGGATGGACTGGAATTGGTGAATGTTACTTAAATGCAAAGTGATGACATTGAGCCAGCCGACGATCAGTCATAAGCTGATGGGAGGTCAATTCCTTTGCTGTGTATCTGTTGAGCTGTAACTATATAGGTACTTGAGAAGTTATTACGATTAGAAAAAGCTCCGAAGAATTACTACTTACTGCTAGTTGTCGATCAGCGTTTCTCAAACTCAACCTTTCACAGTAGCTCCCTTCTAATAAGATCACACCTGATGGTCTCGCGCTGCTCTCGTTTTCATAGTAAAATAATATATTCTGAAAGTAAAAACAAAGAATAAAGTTATTAGCGTGTTTGGAACAAGTAGATGAGCATGTATATTTGGGGAGTTTGATTACTAGAGATGGGCGCTGTGATAGAGACATTGAAAAAAGAAAATTGGGTGATGCTAGGACGAATGGTGGACTCAGACCGATTGTTAGTATAGTCGTAATGTGTCTACTAAAGCAAAAGCGCTAGTGCACATTGTACAATACTGTCTTGTTAAAGTGAGACTTGTACGTGGCTGAAGAAGGATGGATCACTGTAGAATGCAGCGTTAATGAGGTCGTTGCGAAGAATGTGTGGGAAAACGTTGAGAAATAATTTCAATTTTGATAATTCTTTTTATTTTTCTCAATATTTTACACATACAAATATGGTTCCTTAAAACTATACATATTTCGAGATACCTCCCCAATAGAGACAAGTCTCGTGTGTGGGGAGGGATCCTGCATCTATAATATATACTTAGCAAATGTTATCATACATAGCAACAAAGTTACATCCCGCAAATAGGATAAGAAGTTTTGTTATTAGAGAAATGTGTGAGTGACTATAGAATTGTGAATGAGCTTAGATGGTTTGGGCATGTTAAAAGAATGAATGACGATAGGAATGAATATAATATAAAGGAATGCGGTTTTTTGTACATATTTTATAAATATACGTTCTTCTAATTTTAATAAATAAATACAATTCATATTCAAAATTTAATCAAAGTGTCTACATTAGGCTAAGGCATATACGAATACGAATAGGTAGATGGAGCTTTTGAATTGAAGGCGTAACTTGTAATACAAAAGCTCCAGATAATAATAGGTATTAAAGTAATTATTATAATTATTACAGGCGTGGACTGGATAGTGGAGAAATAATTAATTGATGACACGAAAGCTTGTTTGTGTTTACATTGTATTAAACAAATCTAAGCTTTGTTGTTAGCAAGCTGCCTATTACATTTATAAGTAGCTATATTCACATCAGCGGCGTATATAAGGGGGGGCCGAGGGGGCCCGGGCCCCCCCCGAAATGTTGGACAATTCTTTAAAAAACGTTATTTTAAAACATAAAAGTTACTCAAGTTTACATGATTCAAAAAAATTTCGCCTGCGGCGCTATTTTTCTTTGTATTTTCTACACACAATATTAAAACCAACCTTAAACACGACCTTTTTCACTTACATTCACGAAAAAAATTGGCCTGCGGCGATATTATACTTTTTATACTGTACGAAAATTAGATCGGGCCCCCCCCGAAATGAAATCCTATATACGCCACTGATTCACATCGTAATTTGATAGATACTAGAATCCATGGGAATGAATAAATACATAACGTAGTTATATATTTTTTCCATATTTGGATTTTCCATGGTTTTTTAATGTTTGGATCAGAGAGAGGACCAAGGTCGTCGATGTCGTTACAGAGTTTCCAGTCAGAAATTGAGTTGGGCTGGTCATGTGGCCAGAACCACAGACTCTAGGTGGACAAAGAAAGTCCTGGAGTGGAAACCTAGAACATGCAGAAAAAGTGTTGGTAGGCCTCAAGCACGGTGGTCGGACGATGTAGGTAAGGCGAGTTGCGGGAGGCGGTTGGATGCGGTCTGCCCAGGATAGAGAGCTATGGAAATCAATGGGGGAGGCCTATGTTCGACAATGGACGCAGGGGGGGCTGACATGATGATGATGATGATGTAGTTATATTATTCTATCCTGTCCTATCCTCAGATGCTACATCCCCTGTGGGGTAGGCAGAGAAAACAGAGAGTCACATTTCCTTACACGCACTCCTGTCACATTCATGCGATTCGTCGTACACATTTAATTAATTATTTTAATTTAAAAAGGTGGAGTTCACGGCAGACAAACGTCAAGAAACCTGTATAAACAAGAGAATCACAGCATCAGGCAACGTATTCCCATGGATAGAGATGTCTCAGCTGAGATGGCTCGGACATGTAATTCGGATTATAGAGGATCGGCTTCCGTTAAAATCTCTGGAAGCCGAGGGTGCAGGCAGAAGACCGTTGGGCCGCCCCAGAAATAGCTGGCAGAAGCAGGTGACAAAGATGTGTGAGGAGAGACTGTGGTTGGAGTAGTCAGAGATCCTGGAAACTGCAAGTTACAGTGGCCTCTGGTAAAGATACACAGATGCTTTGAGCCCACTCTAACCCAACCAAGGATACTAGGGTAAAAAATTGTAAACGTATTTCAATACGTAGTTTTATGAAGCAGAAATGGCTGGTCTAAGACGACTACTAACGATTGATTGGACGAACGGTGGTGTTGCGGGGACATTTTTGTAGAATAAGTAGAATATTTAGTTTAAAGTTAGTTTTAAGTTAGAATAAGTATATAGCCAAAAATCCATTTGGATTAGGCACCACATCAATCACTTATACTTTGTTATATTAATCAGCAATAAATAAACAAAAAAAAAATGTAAGCATCTAGCCAAAGATTGTACTATATATACGAGTATTTAGATTTAGATATGATTTTCTTACCTGATATAAGACGAACCACCGAAGTTGCCATTTATTGCTGTCTGCCGTTCTTTTGTGAAGGTAACCAGCCTGAAAATCAAAGGAAATAAGTACTTAATTATTTAATTAATGATTCATAATAACTTATTGACTTTAAAGAAATTAATGACCACAGACACAATTTTGTTCAACGAATTTGAAGGTGATAGGTCGTTTGTTTTCATCTTTTGCCGCTAGAGGCGCCCTGACAAATAGGGTTTATAACAGCGACATAATATATTAAGTACTACCTAGACAGAGTACTCAATGCTAGAAGTGTAACAAAACTGGTGCCCACAAACTGTCAAATCGTATGGAAAATTTTGACAGTTTGTGGGCAACGGATTCGAAATTTTGCTCTCATAGTTAAAAACGGTATTAGTTTCAACGTTATTTAGGACTAAAACGACAGTTTTAAAGATGTTTTAGTTTTTATTATTGATATCTTGTTAATAGTATGAGCTTTGCGACTCTAAAATACCAAAAAGTGCCGTGCGTGAAATTGCTACACTTCCGTTCTATTGAAAATACATAGAATCAGATCTCTAGTACTTAATATGTAATCTCTTTGGTTTATAATAATCAAACTAAAGAGTATGCATATACCTATTATCTCGACAACCGTTACTAAATATGCTTTGGAAAAAATAGAGTAGATACATTGAATCTTTATCCAGGGAATAACTGTATAAGATTTTTTATATCTTGTATGGATTTCACAAAAAATGTGAAAAACACCTCCGATCTTTTTTGCGAAATACAGAAACTCGTTTCCCAAAGTCGCGGAGTTTTTTTTTGTAAGTACTGAAAACATGCATTAAAATCTAGGAAATAAACGTAAAAGTTTTTTGATGGAAACGAAATTAATCCCAAAAAATTGATAAAACCATGCAATTGTTCACGCGATTTTAAACCCTAATGCCAAGGGAAATGACCGTGACGTCATAGTTGGGTCGCGAGTTTTAGTGTCAAAATAAACAACACCGGTCGCGTGTAATCCAGGTCATCGTGGCGAATTTATAATGTATAATTCTTTTTTACATTTTTTCTTGTACCTACATTTAAGGGAACATAATACTTTGCAATTATCTCAATAAATATAGAGCGAAAGATAAATTTCCATTAGGCTTAGGCAGAATTGATCAAGACGACGTTCAGAATTGACGTCAAAGCGACGTCGAAGGATTCGTATTGACGTCATCTTACGCTGATAAGAAAAAGCAAAACAAATATAAATAACATTTTATTGAAATTTGCTAAAAATACTTAGAAATACAAAACAGGAATTATGTTACAGGTGCCAATTATTTCTATATATAATTATTCATAGAAGGAAGAGTATAATTATTCATCTTTGGCTAATATGATTCTTAATACCAGAAGCCCTCAGTGCGATTAGCACCGACTGGGATGTTGCTCAAGAAAAATTATAAACGAAAAAGGGAAATTTAGTGTTATTTCTGTAATTCGGCACTTCACGATTCCAGCGCTGCCAATAATCTGATTTTTTTTAAACGTGCATGAATTAATGACAAGTGTATCAATCTTTTCCTTTGAGTTTTAGTTTATGTTAACGAGTACATGGTTGGCGCAGTTGGTTGGGGCGGCAGTCTCTCGAGCGGGAGGTGCCAAGTTCGAACACCGGCGCTGGCTATGTATTCCGCACTTTATGATGCAGGCGTTTAGCCTAGTGCAAGGAGTGCAGGTAAGTATTTGGGTTTGTGTATGCAAGTCCAGATCCTGTAAAATGTAGTGTTTCTTCTTTTACTCGTACAAACACTCAAATTCGAAAACGAACACGTTTTTGTTCGGTCGTAAGAAAAAGTCCAAAGCAGAAAGTTTATAAAAGTCTCTGAAGTTAAGATGAACTCTACTTATTCATGTGAGGTCATTAGAACCTATGCAGCTGCCATCTTTAACTACGTACTAGTCGGCCATCTTTTTGAACCAACTTCATGATTTTATCGACAAAAAATTGGTACCGTAGCCCTGCAAAATACTTGTGTTGGTGAAAAACTTGTGTAGGCGAAAAAAAAAAATTGTAACTGAGTTCTCCAGTAATACCTATTGTTTATTGTTCTCTAATCATCCGTAGGCCCCACTTAAGGCACGTGGAATCGTCAGGTTTAAATATTAAACAAACATCATTAAATAAAATGCGATACATCAATAAACAGTTACGGCAGAAAATAATACAATCAATAAACACATGGTGACAAAAACAAAATTTAAAACAAGTGTGGTTTCGTTCAATGCAGGTCAGAATGTAAATTGTCCAGAACTACATTAGGTTGATGACAACAGAATTTGAGAGAGAAATCAGTGTAAAACAGAGACATAGTAATAGTACGTTCAATCGGGGGGGGGGGGGGGGGGGCTTGTGCATTATATTGTTGATGATGAACGTATTTTACGTGGAATCGGCATTTCCCGGGGGGCACTTTTGATTCCGGAAATAGGTATTTTAGACAATTAATAATTAATAATAACCTGTCAATCCACAAATAATTGTGGGAGTGAATCATCATCCTAATAGTCCGATAGCCCGCTGCTTAAATAATGACGTATCTGTTTTTTGATTGAAATGTTATATAAATGATAGCTTACCAATAGGGTATTACATCGCACTAGGATTGCCTATTAAAATCTTGCCGCAACCCCCCCTGCCCCCCCGAAAAGGTCCCTCTTCGCGGTTTTTCGCGTTTTATAGGAATATGGTAAGATGTAGGAGAAAGTAGTCAATGACAAAAATAATCCTTGCTAAATTCTCTACAAAAAATATTGACTCAATTTTTTCGTAGGACTAGTAGTTTACCCGTAATGGCCGGTCCAAAACCGAAATTCATTTGAAATACTAAAAAAATGTATTTAAACTAAATTGGTTGAAAATTGATAAGAGCTCATCAAAAATCAGATACGTCATAATTTAAGCAGCGGGCTCTTGGACTATAATGTAAGCACAAGAATCGTACGTGACGTACGTGGGTTGGTTGTGAAACGATTATTGTGATTTATCAATGAAAACACCCCCCCACTTTCAATGAATGAATGTGTAACATTTATTTTTCCAAATATATTATATGGAATAAATAAAAAGTCAATAATTGAGAGTAGGCATTTGACATTTAAGAAATTTCAAAGAACGGTAGTAGGGACTAAGAGATGTGCAGGGACGTAGAGTGAACAAAAATATTATACGGTTTATTTACTTCGCAAATTTCGTTAATACTACCTGCGTAATCCAGGCTGATACAAGTTACGTGGAATTTGTTGTTTACACTTCACTTATTGTGTTATTCCCCTATAGATACTGATGGTTGTATAATGTATAGCATTCGAGCAAAGATGGAAACCACCGAAACTTAAATTCGAAGAGAAATAATACTTTTGGTCACGAATCGTCTATTGAATTAGAGGATTAGTAAAATTTTATTGCACATCAGCAGGTAAACGGCATTCGATTTCCCTATATGTATAGTGATAACTTAAAAAGTATACATAGGGAATTTGGATGCCGTTTTACTGCCGAGGTGCAATAAATCATCACTAATCCCCTAATTCCATAGACGATTCGTGACCAAAAGTATTATTTCTCTTCGAACTTAAATTACGGGGGTTTCCATCTTTACCTGAATTCGATACAACCATCAATATCTATAGGGGAATACAACAATACCTAGTGATTTGTAAACAACAAATTTCACGTAACTTGTATCAGCGTGCATTATGCAGGTGGTATTAACATGCATTTGCGAAGTAAATAAACTGTATAATATTTTTGTTCACTCTACGTCCCTGCACATCTCCTAGTCCCAGGTACCTAGGGCATTGAAACTCATAAGGTATAATAAGGTATAATGTAGTATTACCAACCTGCGTGCGATCATATTGAGCCCTGTCTGCCAGGTGTAGGAGTTGTGCGTCGTTTACACGGACGGCACGTTGCATCTTCGGACTTAGCATTATGCCTGGAAATAATATAATTCAATAAATAATACTAAAAATAAATAATGACACAAATACCTGCAAGTCACTTGTTATTACAGAGATTTTTGAGACCTTTAGATCTCGTCAACCTACAAAAAATAGGGTAGATAGTGAAAGATACAACAATCCTTTATCTAGTGAATGACGGTAAAATATTTTTTACATCTTGTATGGATTTAAAGAAAAATGTGAAGAACACCTCTGACCCTTTTTTCAGAAAGACGCCAACTCGTTTCCCGAAAGTCGCAGAGAATTTATTTTGTATTAATAATTTACATTAAAATCTAGTTTTTTTGTTTGAAGCCCAATTTATTTTTTATTTTTTTTATTAATTGAACATACACTATAGACTTTACAATAATTTTATATACATAGTAGGCAAATGACTGTAGCAATATCCGTGTTACTCCCCGGATATGAGTAAGTTAGTAAATTAAGTTAATTAACCCCAAAATATTTAAGAGACGGTATTTTTTACATTTTATCAGGCCATTGTTCATGGCATTTTGAACCACGGAAAATGGCCGTGACGTCATAGATCGGTCCCGAGCCTTTATAACTCTATTATAGAATGATGAAAAGTAGGTATATAAGTAGTCTAAATATCCATAACCCATATCTTCGTTGTTGATTCTTCGGGTTTCCTTACTGCGTGTAGAGTGGTTGAATGAGCGAGCTTTAATAATGTCACGCTTCAACACACCACTGCTCACGCTGCGGCAGTAAATTACTGATACCTCGTCGGACTTTTACATGCAAAAACTACTTCACCCTGAAGATGGCAGTTCGATTGAAACTACCAAGAACGAAAGCTCTGTCATTCAACCACTCTACAGGCAGTAAGGAAACCCGAAGAACCAACAACAAAGATACGGATTCGTCACACTGCGAAAGCCTACAAGAATATTTGTTTATTAGTCTAAATATTATCATTATATCTCTTTGATCACTTTTACTTCAAAGTGACGATACGGCAAAGAACAGGGGTAACAGATATTGCCCAGCGTATCGCATCTCTCAAATGGCGGTGGGCAGGTCACATGGCTAGAGACCCAGACGATAAGTGGTCGAAGAGGGTCTTAACCTGGAAACCCAGAATGACTACCAGGGGTGTGGAAGACCACCACTACGATGGAGAGACGACCTGGTAAAATACGTGGGTACCAACTGGATCCAAAGATCCCAGGATAGAGCGACGTGGAAGCAAATGGAGGAGGCCTTCGTTCAGTAGTGGACGGGAATAGGCTGACGAAGAAGGAGACATTAAAAAGTTCATCCATCTGATCATCCAGCCAGCTAATTTATACGATGATACTTCGATACTACATACGTTGAATTGTCGTAGGGAACTATCACTACATATGTTAATACAGGTTTATATGCAAATCGATAGGATTAGTAGTAGCTATAGTATAGCAGTTGTTCCAGTTCTAATCATTGTATTATATATTGTGACGTGTGTTTAGTACCCAACCTTGACACAAAATCTATACCTACCAACATACACAATATTATCTACAATTATCTAATAGTTACTATAGACGTTCTTCTCTACAAGCGGAAGCCACCAATCTTTTCACACTCGCATAAAATAAGTAGTCGCATTTTTTTATGAAGCACTGGAGCAATTTATTGCCTCGTCTAAGCGAACCTTTAGTCTATATGGAAATTAAAGTAATTGAAATTCACCGATTCAACCTCAATTCGTATTCAAATGTAAAGAAACTAATCAAAATAGTCAGATTTTGGTTATTATGTGACGACACTTCTCAATAAAAAGTAGGTTGCAGATGTTGCTTCCATTCCTCAGCAGATGACGTTAGCATCTGAAATATTGGGTCAATGTGAAATAATTTCCAGCTGTAGCATATATACAACTTCCAAAAAATTACACGATTGACAACAGGATGCGGTGGAATGGGTGAACGCTGCCCTGGGCATAAAGTGATCAGTTAAGCCAGTCAAAGCCGACTCGTAAGCGACGGAACACCCATCCTGCTTTCTCCCCAGGGAAGTTCAAGTAACGCTACATTATGTGAATGAAGATACCTCTCGTCTCTGTTGAGGGAAAAACTGTATTGCATAATATGAAGTTGGTGTAGTTTTGTGCTATAGAGGTTGAATGCATCAGGAGCAAAAATTAATGATGCTTGGGAAAAAATAGGGCAAATACATTGAACCTTTATCTAGTGAATGACCGCAAAGGTTTTTTTTATATCTTGTATAGATTTCTCAAAAAAGTGATAATCACCTCTGATACTTTTTCAGAAAGACAGCAACTCGTTTCCCGAAAGTCGCAGAGAATTTATTTTGTATTGATAATTTTCATAAAAATCTAGTTTTTTGATTGAAGCCCCACAAAGTAAAAAAAAACGCTATTTTTTACATTTTATCATGAAATTGTTGATTTGATATGATTTTATCATGACCGAGAGCCCTTTACACTCTGATTGGCATTGATCTGATAATGATTATTGTTTTTGTTATTTTGTTTGATAATAAGCTTATAATATTGTAAAAATTGAAGAGTCCAGGTATCCGAACCGGCCTACGTACGATAGAGAACAATAAAACAATAGAACCATTTTTTTCTCAGGTGACAATAATAATACATATGTAAACATTAAAACATATAATAAACATATAATATAACTTACTTGTTGAATTGCTTACGCCTTCCCATTTAGTAAACATTGAGAAAGAATTTTATAATTGCATCATTATGTTCTCGTTATGGTAAATAACTTAATATCTTACATTAAATTTCACAACTTGTGAGGAATTTAATAATAATTAATTAATTTAATAACAAAAGCACGCGTATATAATAATTATTAATAATTGGAAAACAACATAGTCACAAAGGAAAGCTTAATTTGTTAATAAATTACAGGAACTTTGACGAAATTCATATTATTTTATTATTTTAAATAGCACTATTTTGAATTATTATTGCTAGGTTTTATGTTTAATAAAATTTCACTTATTAATGTAAAATTTACAATAATATTTTGAAATGTATGATGTTACAGCGCGCATGCGTCAAGGATTTAGGGAACTTTCGTCCTCTCCTGTAAAGCTCTCGATACGAAATGAAGCTTCGATGCAAGAGATCCTACGTATTTTCCGGAGATTTCAACACTGTTGGCCCGGAATTATAAATTGCGATTAATATTATATTATTCAAGATACGAGAGGTAGACAAGCCTCAATTATTCATCTCACCTCCATGGCGAACTTTATCTGAAACAAAGAAATAGTAAATAAATAAATAAATAAATAAATATACACCGACCAGACGTACTTCATTATTTTGATTAAGGGGTAAAAATCATTCTAGTGTCGCTTCGACTATTTAAAATTTTGTATGGGAGTGTAAGCGCTAAATATGAATAACCTAAGAGACAAAATGCTAAAAAAGGGAGCCGAATATCAAAAGAATATCTGATAGAGGCACTGAGTCTTACATTTAACATTGTATCAACCGAATTACTTCATGTTATCTAGCAAACTAGAGGAATAACCTCAAGTTTCAGTAAACTTCAGACTTTTGAATTGTTTTTTATCTAGAAATAATACAAAAATTAAATTTCTAACTGCTAGAATCATTACAAAATATTGTTATTAATCCAGGATGATATCGTGAAAATTAGCTGAGTAATCTTACTTTTCCCAGCGCATTTTTTCTCACGTTTAAATACTACCCCCTTTTATGTTTTCTTTTAATGAAAAGCTCGACATTCCACCCTTAAAAAGCAAATGATCAACTAGATACCTGCTACAGTTCCACCCCTCTGTGAAAGATTGTGTGTGAAAGGAACGAATTTCACATCTGCACAACATCCGGAACTTTAATGAGAGAAAACAGATTGATAATATCAATAACTTTGTAAGTACTAGTATTTATAGGTTTAATTGGATAAACAAGACGCACTTATTACCTTTGATAGTATTATTTTGTTTACTATGTCCTTTGAAATTCATGAGGGTGTATCAATAATGCAAATTCACTGAACTCTATGATTTAGAAAACGGCAAATAACCTTTTTGCTACTTTTAGTGTAGAACGTTCTTAGTTATAGTTGGATAGTTACCCATCTTTTTACTAATTAACCAATAACATAATATAGTAACCAGTTCTCAGCATACTGAAAAGACAAGGTCAGGATTTTTCAGGAGTTTTAAATGTTTTTTTCTTGTCTTATCATTGGACAATGGGCACTGGTTAAAGAGTCGCAACAATTATGTTGGTCTGGTCCAGGTAGCCCGCAACTCAAAAGATAGATTGACGAAACGCCTTCTGAGTTCTTAGAAGACTACTGTGAAAAACCCCGGACAAATCTAACTTTGATGGTTTTGAGAATATGCCGGAACAACATAGATCATTTAGCATAGAAAGGGATAAAGGAGGCCTAAGTTTAGGAGTACACGGCCAGAGACTGATGTAAAAGAAAAAGCAGGCTTTTAAGCACACTAGTACATCAATAACAAATATTTATCTCTAATTATTAGTTCAGCATCGCAGAAAGAACAGCAAAGCAAAAATGGCAGTGGGCGGGACACGTGGTAAGACAGGATAGTGTCAGATGGGCACCTAAAATCCTGAAGTGGAGGCCCTGGGAGAACAAGAGGCGTAGGAAGACCCCAGAAAAGGTGGACAGATTACATTGTCCAACTTACGGGTCGTAGATGGCAGCAGGTAGCCCAAGATAGAAGACAGTGGAAGAGTTTAGAAGAGGCCTATGTCCAGAAGTGGAACGCAAGTGGCTAGCAGTAAGTAAGTAATTATTTCTACATAAAGGTATATTATAGGTACGCACCTAGTAACTTTACCTCAACTTTAGTTTACCTGTAGGGTATCTACGTATCTACGTTCGACGAAAGCTACGACAGATATTCGTATAGGCAAGATAGCTACGCGCGTTCGTATAGCTACAATCACAGAGAGCTGGATGTTGTGTAGATATAGTAGATACCTACCTTACCGGCTGCGCGGCACATTCAATTGACGTCATTACAACTTTCATGCCCAGGATCATGTTGGAGGTTGGAGCAAGGAGGGAGAAAGAGAGAAAAACTCAAAATAATGTATGAATTTCCTGTTTCTTTATTCATTAAAAACCCTTCCTCATTTTTTGTGCTCGTTTTAACGACTAACGTCTGTGTTTTGTTTTTTTTTGGAACGATTTTTAAACTACATAGTTCTACATAGTTCTAACTGCTTCAGCTGAAAGAGATTGCTCTGAAGATAACCTATTATTAAATTAAAAATATGTATCTTCTAGTTAAATTCTGTGTCACTTAAATGATAAATAATACAAATGCTTTATAGTGCTGTAAGGTCGTCGAAGAGAACATGCGGGAAAACTTTGATGGATTAAGGAATGAAGTATTAGAGAAATGAGTGATTTAAAGACTGGCGTAAGTGTGGCGAAAATGAATTTGAATGAACTATGATGGTTGGGACATATTGAAAGAATGAGTTACGATTAGAATAAGAAGAAAAAAGTGCATGAGACCTGGATTGATGAGATCATCAGGGACGTCCGCGTATGACGAATCCCATTAACGTGACGGAATAAAAGATTGTGTGCGTAAACTGGGCGGTCGAGAGTTCTCTCCTCTCTTCCTACCTCGAAAGGGATGCAGCGTGAGGGGATGGATGGATAGATAAAATTATTTTATTTGAATAAAGAAGGATCATGAATAATTGAATAATTAAAGGAAAATCCCGCGGGGTTAAAGCCGTCCATATCCCCGGGTAGCTCAGGCGCATTAATAGTGACTTCTTTACCCGCACTTCTAGGCAAATCTTATTAAGAGGTGGGCCCTGAATAAACAAAATAATGAATCAGAATAAGCGAAATCCGACTAAGAATGTGAGACTGCCTACCTACTGAACTAAGGATTGGGTAGTTTAAAGTTTCTCCCTTAAAGGTATACTGGGTAGGTATAAAGTTTTGGGAGTGGTTTTGTCAAGGAGGACCCTTCTGGTGAAACATGAACCCCTATTGCCTATTCTTTCTGGACGATATTAGAGCCTACGCCCTTGAAATACCCGGGCGTGGTTCGAAGGCAGAATTACCCTAGATTCTTCTTTAGTCTTGTTGCTTCAAGACAAAGGTTCCAATGATAGAAGTTTAATAAAACAAAATACATTGAAATTCCGAAAACTGGTTTCTGAAGAGGTTTCTCAAAATCATCATCCTAAGACGTAAAACATGGATAAATGATAAAATGTTTTGCAGTATTCCTACAACAGTCTAGAAGAATTAAGGATGAACATTGTCGGGCTTGCCACCGACCTCGGATGGCTTAAGTGATCACTTTACATTCGAGAAACATTAGCCTTACGGGCTTACGACCGAGTGTAAAGTGATCACTCAAGCCAGCCGAGGTCGGTCGTAAGCCTGAGAATGTTACTCAAAAATATTACGACTGCGGCGCTATTTATTCTCTTTTTGTACTATATCAATATCTAAATTTTAGTTGTCCCACTGAAGTCCCCACTGGCTGAAGTCCCCACTGTCCCACCGGCTGAAGCCAAGAAATTCTTTAGAATTCCTGTAAATATTCGAGAATTTTGGATTTCCATGCCTAAATAGACGCGAGACAGAGAAATGAGAGATGGGCACTCAGAATCCTAACATGGCCATCATGGGAGAACAGAAGGCTTGTAGGACGACTCCAAAAAAGATGGGTAGGTGATTTAGTCCCAATTGCAGGAAGAAACTGGTTGAGCAAATCTCAAAGTAGAAGAAATCGGAAAACGTTAGAAGAGGCATAGGCCTAGGATATAGATCCAGCAATGGAGGATCGGCTGAGCGAGATGAAGAAGAAGATGCCTAAATAAGGGAGCGGCGGATTTGACTTCAGCCCCGGGCGGCAGAAATCCACGCTGAGTGGAGAATGGTTGTATGTTTATATACCTATCTATCTATCTATCCCCTCCGCCACGTCCCTTGCAGGGTAGGCAGAGAGGACAGAGCGCCAGACAGACCTATCCTTACACACACTCCTAGCGTCCGTTACATTCATGCAATTTGTCATACACGCTCTCCGATTCCTTTTACTCAAAACGCGTCCATCCTCGTCGTCGACATGATCGGACCAGGTCAGTCTCGGGCGGCCGCGCTTCCTCACCCCTCTTCGCTCACTCTAATATATATTTTTTGTCATCCTGTCATCTTTCATTCTCTCAACATGCCCAAACCATCTTAGTTTGTTTACTTTCATTTTTCTCACAACACCAGTCTTGCAGTCACTCATTTCCCTAATAACCTCATTCCTTATCTTATGTTTATATACCTACGTACAATTCAGTGTTTAGTACTTATTTGAATACAATAGTTAGTGAATATAATATGTAAGCAGAGGTGGGCACCGTTAATCAAAAAGTTAACTTCGTTAATCGATAATCCGTTAACTAAAAAGTTAACTTCGTTAATCGTTAAAGCGTTACATTTTCAAAAATGTAACGGAAGTTAACGTTAATCCGTTAAAGCGTTAATGTAAAAAATCGCGGTTGAATGGCATGAAATAGAACTATACATAAGCGTAGTACGCAACTACTATCATATTTACACTATCGCGATGTATCCCAACAAAGTGATTTTTTTTTCCCAACTCCCAACCCACGTACGATACCACGACATAACCCCATACAACCCTTGGATTATCTAATGCTAGCGCCTCCAGTGAATGCTTTCTATGCAAACAATTAAATATTATCGGACTTAATTAAAAGAAGTATAGTGTAACGGATCCAATTACCGTAATCCGTTAACAATTTTTGTATGTGAGAAAAGCGTTAAATATAGTTAACCAAAATGTTAACTTCGTTAATTAACGATTGACGGATTAACGCTTTTCTGTCCAGCTCTGTATGTAAGGCAAGGGAGTGGAATGTCCTTCAATAGCTCCGGCGCTGTCGCGACCTTTACCTCCAACCCTGGCCCATCCAATGCCACTGCCACGCAAAGCGAACAGACAAATAGGTTACAATAATAAATATATATGTAGGTATGTATCTACTTATACAAACGCAGAGCCCAGACGGCTAATCCTTAATCCGCGTGACAATCGCATGATGAAAAGTAGCGTTTTTTCCATTTTTTGGGGTTAAATTTGCGTCTATCAAAAAACTTTTACGGTTATTCCCTAGATTTTAATGCATATTATCAGTACAAAAAAAAATCCGAACATCCAGTACAAAAAAAAACGAGTTTCCGTCTTTCGGAAAAAAAAATCAGAGGTAATTTTTAATTTATATTTTGAGAAATCTATACAAGATATAAATTTTTTTTTACGGTTATTCCCTATATAAAGGTTCAATGCATCTACCCTATTTTGTTCCAAAGCATATTTAGTGACGGTTGTCGAGATATAAGGTCTCCCATTATTGGAAATTTTTGAAATCTCGGTATGCATACTTTTAAGGAGATGTAATTAAATACTTTCTCATGAATTATAAATTCTCCGACTGTTACGGAACATTTGAATATCGCTCGAAATCAATTATAAAAAAATCGATTACGTTCATTAATAAATTTAATGATGATTCTAAACCGACCGAAAGCTATCAAATTAATAAAGGCAAATAATAATTTATCATAAAATGTATTTAGACTTTAAGAGTATGCATACCGACATTTCAAAAATTTCTAAAAACGGGAGACCTCCTATCTCGACAACCGTTACTTAATATGATTTGGAACAAAATAGGGTAGATGCATTGAACCTTTATCTAGGGAATTACCGTAAAAGATTTTTTATATCTTGCATAGATTTCTCAAAAAAAATTTTTAAAACAACTCTGTACTTTTTTCCGAAAGACGGAAACTCGTTTCCCGAAAGTCGCGGGGTAATTTTTTTTTTGTACTGATAGTATGCATCAAAATCTAGGGAATAACCGTAAAAGTTTTTTGATAGACGCACAATTAACCCCGAAAAATGGAAAAAACGCTATTTTTACCATTTTATCATGCGATTGTCACGCGATTTTGAACCTTAATGCCGTGGGAAATGTCTGTGACGTCATTAGCGGTGCCAAGCCCTTAAGATGAATAATTAAAGAAAGCATTCTCAGAATTTCGCTCTGTGAAATTCTCCGAAGAGCGCAAAGAAGAGGTCGAAAGAAATTGAAGGGCATTCATGACATTTTATGAACGTAACGGAAGCAAAAAGTGTGTGTGAGTATAGGCAAGTCTGGAAATCTGTCCTCTCTGCCTATCACGCAGGGGACGCGGAGTGAGGAGATAGTATAGGAGACAGATAGTTTATCCTTTGTAGTATGGATAAGAAAAGTATAAAAACCTAAAATTTTGTAACAAGTAGTTATCTCAACAGATATACAGCAAAGGATGGACTTTGCCGACAATCAGTCATAAGCCTGATGGAAAGTCCATCCTTTTCTGCATATCTGTTGAGATAACTACTTGTTATAGTCCAAGAGCCCGCTGCTTAATTTATGACGTATCTGTTTTTTGATCGAAATGTGGTATAAATGATAGCTTACCAATAGGGTATCACTTCGCACTCGGGTTGCCTATCGAAATCCTGCCGCAACACCCCCCCCCCCCGAAAAGGTCCCTCTTCGCGGTTTTTCGCATTTTATAGGAATATGGTAAGAGATAGGAGAAAGTAGTCAATGACAAAAATAATCCTTGCTAAATTCTCTACAAAAAATGTTTTGTCAATTTTTTCATTACCTTAATATAACATTAATGAAAAAACGTGTTATTTTTTTATGAAAGGTGTTTTATAGGATCAGTAAAAAAATAATTATTTCTAATATGAATTGTAAAACTTGTGGAACCAAAAATATGAGCGAAGAGCTAATTTGCTGCACGTGGTGCATCAAAAAGTTTTAAGCAATAAGTGTGATAAAAAATAGTTACTGTAACTAATCATAACATGCAAAAATGATATATAACAAAACATTTTGTTAAAACACATTTTTATATTGTTTCATGCTAAAAAAGCTACAGTTAATGTGAGCAACAGCTTTATAAAGCTCACTTGAGTCAGCTTTATCATCTTTTTGTGTTTAATATATACTAGGTTGTGATGACATATGACGTATAGCAAGAGAAATTGTTTGATAAATAATAAAATAAATTATATAAAAAAAAAGTCTATGGCACAAAAAGAAGGGTACGATAATTTTAAAGTAAACGTACATATAAATGAAAATAATAAATCGTGGAACCACGCTTATATTAATTCTCCATATAAAAATTAAATTAAGTAATTGCCACCAATTAAAACATGTTTATAATAAAGCAATACCTACTACAATTTAAAATTATTATATTTTGCAAAATTTCAAGGTGCTATTTATTTATTTATCTAGGACTTTGGAAAGATTATTAAAATTTTAAGAAGAAAATAAAGATACAAAGACCAACAACAACAACGACAGATAAAGGTAATAAAAAAGTGATAAAAAAACATACAGAATAACATTAATTGAATAAAAAAGGACAAAACGAAAATTTAAATAAAAAATATATAAGCAGATAGGTACTTACATCTGGTTGAAATTAATTCAGTGCACACTTTCAAATTTCCCAATTATTTTATTTTAATTAAAAAGAATTTAAAATAGACGATTAATTTATATAAAAATGAAAGCACGAAGGTAGATTAAAAGGTAAAAGATTGATTAGAATTCGATATTAATTAATTATTAAAGTTTAATACTTTCCGTTAATTAATTTGTTTCAAAATATTTTCATTATCTATTCACGTGACTCCTAAAGCACAACTTTTATTAATAAGAAAGAGCTTTTACATACTAAAAAGCTAGTGTTTAACTGAAAATATTGCATTTGTGCTTTTTTTTATTAATTTCTGTTTTTTTCAATGCATTATTAATTCTTGAAGCAAATAAATACAGCACTACGTTGATGCCGCGGCTGAAAATGCTGTGTAAGTATACCCTTCAGTTTTCAGGCCATTCCGACCTTGACACCAGAATGCTGGCCGTAAACTGTTGAACCCAGGGACGTGTTGATTCTAAGCTTCAGTACGATGTACGAATGTTGCCATATAAAACCACGTAAAATTTCGTCATTTTAGGTAGATTTCCACTAAGGAATCTACCTATTCGTTTTTTCTTTGACATCGCAGAATTGAAAAAATTCTATCCATTTTCGCTAATTATGACCTCTAGAATCTGACCTTGGTTTAAAAGTTTATATATTTTTTACTATATTTTCAGTAAAGCATCGCATGAGTCTTAAGACTCAAAAGCCTGATGGAAGGTCCTTCATTCACTGTATATTAGTGTATATCTATTGAGAGAATTACTTGTTAATCAACTGTTGCTATTCCCAAAAAGTATGACTAAAAAATCATAATGCTTGCAGGATGTGGTGGAATGGGTGAACGTTTGATCGTGATTACTTAAGCCAGCCAAAGCCGACTGCTAAGCCAAGGGAGTTAACATAACGCTACATTATGTGAATGAATATGCCTCTCGTCTCTGTTGAGGAAAAAACTTTAATGTACTCGTATTTCCGTCCGTGCAATGCAGATAAATCCAGTTCAATACCTAAAATATTTTAGGTAGGTATATCTCAAATCACAGTTTTAAATAATTTTGTACTACTGTTTTATTGTAAACACGTTTCAATCGGAAAATTTTAATTGATTTAAATTTTATATGGAGAAATATAAATGTGGTTCTCTAGATTTTTTTACAGAACATTAAATGTTATAAAACGTATTAGAAAATTTGTAAGCTTTTTTTTTTATTTACGCATTTTTTCGCGACTGCTGACAACACAGAATAAATTTGGCTAAAATGTATCGCTAGATATAATATACAAAACTGCTGCACATAGCTGTCTCGAACAAAGTTGGTACTAAATACAATTTACGTTTGAGGGAAATTACGCACCATTTCTGGGCACCTGTGGCGCTAAATCGACCAAAGGCGCGCGCACACCCTACCCCGCCCAGTACCGGACCTGACTCGGTGAATTTGTATAAACCCCGAAACCTTGTACGGTGTAGGTACATTAGAGTCATATGCTAGAGTATTTCGAAAGCAACTCTCCATAGGTATAGTATTGCCCCATCCTTGCATACTTTATTACGCGGGGCAAGACTAATTGCCAACACACTTTTTAGTATTATCAGCCAGAAGAGTCTACATATTATCATTCATGGTTGACATATAAACTCATCAGCCTAATAGTGGGAAAAATTCAAGTATACAGATATTACAGGATTAGGTTCAACGCAGGGCCTAAAATTCAAGCATTATGCCTGAAATATGAGATACATTGATAATTTTTTGATAATATAGGTATTACTGATTTATACATTTTTATGTATGAATTTTCCGGTAAATCTATTTTTTAAATTATTTATTAGCGATTTTGGTATTATATCTGTAGCTGATAATACTAATGGGACCGACCTAGAATGTCGAATATATATTTTTATTTCGCTTGCTAATTCTGTATATATTATTTACGATTTTTTCTGCGACGGTTGTTTAAATGTTAAATAGGTAAATTTGGTAGAGCGATGTCAATTAAATATGTAATTTTAGTTTGTTTTTTTGTGCAAAACTACATCGGGTCTATTATGTTGTATTTATTTATTTATCGTATGGTCAAAAGAAGTATATCACATCCCTTACTGGAAAAAGTTTTTAAAGGTTGGACATTGGGCAATGATAAATTTCGCAAGCAAGCTTTGTCGTCAGAAGTTTAATTGGACGTATTGTTATATCTGTTATAATTGTTTTATACCTTACGTAGTAGTGCCAATCTTCTTCTTCTTCTCTATAGCTCTACAACCTTTGGTGGGTCTTGGCTGCCTCCAAAATCCATCGCCATCCTCTCCTATCTAGAGCAGCCGTCCTCCAGTTCACACCCAGCGCTCCGCAATCAGCCGTCACCCCGTCGAGCCAGCGACGAAATAGAAATATATCAATAAAAAGTTTATTTAGAATATTAAATACATACGACATGATTATACTGCCTATATGAGAAAAAATCAAGCATAAGCCAACTTTAAAAATTTGAAGTTTTTTTTATTATAAAGGGTATATCAACTTCAGATCCATCTAGGTATTTCAATAATAAAAAGTCTGAGTTTCCACAAGCAACCCCTATTTTCCGAGCCTTATATTCCACGCATAATATATGTATGTATGGAATTGTATGGGCGTATGTAGATGTTTTTCGACATTATCTCAGTTTTAACATTTGGTTTACGCGTGGCTCTTGCGTATGACGGCACTATATACGAGTACATTACAATATTACATACAAATATGTAGGTACTTAATTAGTTAAGAGTATGCACACTGACATTTAAAAAAATTCTAAAAACGGGAGAACTTCTATCTCGACAACCGTTACTAAATATGCTTTGGAACAAAATAGGGTAGATGCATTGAACTTCTTAGGGAAAAACCGTAAAAGATTTTTTATATATGTATTGTATAGATTTCTCAAAAAAAAAATGAAAAACACCTCTGATCTTTTTTCCGAAAGACGGAAACTCGTTTCCCGAAAGTCGCGGAGTATTTTTTTTGTACTGATAATATGCATTAAAATCTAGGGAATAACCGTAAAAGTTTTTTGATAGACGGAAAATTAACCCCTAAAAATGAAAAAAAAAACGCTATTTTTACCATTTTATCATGCGATTGTCACGCGATTTTGAACCTTAATGCCGTGGGTAAAGACTGTGACGTCATTCTTAGTGCCAAGCCCTTAAGGATACTTCTTCTTCTTCTTTCTCAGTCGTTTTAATTCCAATGCTGTACATAGGCCTCGCCTTTGAATTAAGAATACGAGAATATATACCTCGTCTTCCATGTTCAAAAACGCATACATAATCGCATTTATAAGCATGTATAAGCATTCTATTCTTTTCTATTATACAGATTGACAGATTGATCGTTTTTAACCTTTTTACAAAATGTGTTTTAATGTTATTTAATTCTTTTCATTATATACAGACAGACTGATTGTATTTAACCTTTTTTTTATAATTGCACTTTATGATTATTTTATTATTTTCCATTATACACATTGATTGTTTTTTAGCCTTATATGACTGTATTTTGTTATTATTATTACTTTATTCCTTTTTAGTACATAGATTGATTGTATTTAACCTTATATAGCTGTATTTTATTATTATTTTATTCATTTCTATTATACATCAGACAGATTAATTTTATTTATTTGACCTTTTTATAATTGTACTTTATTATATTGTCTTTTTTTACTATACAGGCTGAATAGTTGTTTTTAGCCATTTACAGTTGTATTTTATTATTTTAAGCTTTTCTATTGTATCTGTGCTGAATATAACTGTTCGTATTAATGATTATTTTGCCTTGCAATTCTGTATCATTTATGTTATTCTCATTTGTATTATGCCTTGTTTTATATTGCTTAATTGATTATGATCAAATATTTTATATTATATATTGTCAAAGGCCGTAGGCCGTGAATTATATTAAATAAATAAATAAATAAATGTTTATTCTTATAGAAATTTATTCTTCTAAACTTCTGCACACTTTTTTATGTCTTCGAATTACACAAATCTGGAGGAAAACTGGTACTACGTCTCAGGAAGTACCCAATTATGAAACTGATTGAGAATTTGTGGGTCATGGTTAAACATAAACATTGGCATTATCCACAAAAGTTCCCTTAGCAGAAAAGTTCAAAAATCTGGCACCATGATGATGATATAAAAGAAGTGTAAAAATACTACATGTACTTATACTTATAAATGTCAAAAAGAGGAGAATTTAAATAATAATTAATAATTAAATCAAATTTAAATCGGAAATTAAAATATTGTATTTATTAATTAATGAAGTAATTATTTACTGAAAAAATATTTTAGTCTAATAATTTGAACACATCTGTAAGACGAACCCTTGTGATATGGAAAATGATGAACCAGTACCAGACAAATTGGACAATAAAAAGTAATGTGAGAGGAAATTAGAGTGCAGAAATTTAGGGTGTAATTTTAACTGTCAGCGACATCTTCAGATATTTTAGAACAAGCTTTATGAACCATTCGCTAGAAGGTTTTCTCGTTGATTTGAAACGTTTTCCCCCTAGAGTTTACTCTGCATTTTCATGTTTAGTCTAGTTCACAACCTTTTTAGAGGTTGAAAAAAGTCAACACATTTCCCAACCGAAGCGTTTAAAGACATCGTTTGACATTCTGAATGTTGTACAGAATTGTGCAGATGATCAGACTCATAACTTTTTTTACACTTTTTTAAGCAGTTCTATGAGTATCTAATTGTAATTGTAGAATATGTAAGTTGCTAGTTTTATGACCATGAAGAAATACCAATAAAGCCTTTAACACTTTAACTTTAACCTTTAATACTTTATGTAAAATAAAATAAAAATAAAATAAAAATAACACTCTATTTGGCATTGAATTTCCCTGTAAATGCAAGTATTAATTTATTGTTTTTACCTTCTCTTTTTATATATTATTCACTATGTTAACATGTAACGGAAAAAATGAAAAACTAAATATTTACTTAGATTAAAATTCACAAAAAATGACTTTAGTTTTCATGACTAGTATTCGAGGATTTGCACCCTCATCATCAGGCGATTGTGAGTAAAGTTTATTCACAATCGCCTGATTATGAGGGTGCAAATCCTCGATTACTAGTCGCGAAAGCTAGTAATTTTTTGTGGATTTTATAATCTGAATATTTCGTTTTTCTTTTTTTCCCTTAAAATGGACTTCCACCAAGTACCAACGGTCTAAAACATCGATATTAACACGCAACTTTAACGAGTTCAAGTGCCTGCAAATGGCCTGGAGACGACTCAGAACAGTAAACAATAATTAAAAAAAATACTATGATAAACAATTTTATGTAGGTTTGTGTACGCATGAACCCAAATACTCAGCAGTACACTTTACAGCAAGCTAACAATGCTTGTGTCGTGAAGTAGCGTAAAATATATCGCCAGGACTGAGAT
Organism: Ceraclea dissimilis; assembly: GCA_963576895.1. Classification (NCBI taxonomy): domain Eukaryota; kingdom Metazoa; phylum Arthropoda; class Insecta; order Trichoptera; family Leptoceridae; genus Ceraclea; species Ceraclea dissimilis. The sequence continues at coordinate 1,238,625 of OY756374.1, forward strand.
TCGAACCCGAATTCGATGGCCTAGATTCCAAAATGGAACATGGGCGTCACCAGGTTGGGGCAGAGAGGGGGGGGGGGGTCAAATACTACGAAAAATGATTTGTTTACCAGTTAGGATGTTTCTTTTAAAGGACTTATACGTGTTATTTTTTCGATCGGCTCGGCTGCAGATAACAAATCAACTTTTATAATCTAAAAACCAAACCAGTCAATCATAGTCAAAAATGACGAATGGGTTGGATGGAGTCTAATTTCTCCATTCTAAAGGTTCTCTTGGACGGGCAATTTTTCGAGCAATAATTCGGCATCTAGTATTGTCCCAACTGGATCAATTAATTTCCCAATAATTTCGACAATACTTCATACATACGGAGCAATTATTTCGGCAAAACTTGCTAGTGCAAGCGAACCTTATTATTGCCAATCCACTCGTGAACGAGTGACCTATTGTCTCGTTCAAAATTTTGTTTACCCTTCATCCCCACTAATTTCGAATTTGGAAACACCCCTGAACGGAAGCTTTCAAAAATGTCATATAGAGGGCATTGAGCTGCAGTAATCTGAAGCTGAACATTATTAATTTCTTTCCTTGTGTCTAAGCTCTCTGGAACTGTCTGAAACTATATCGACATCACAAATCCTACAGAATAGCTTTGAAATACCAATTCACGACTGAAAACTATTCGCTACATCCTTTTCTAGTATATAATTGAAAGGTATTTGATAGAAAGAGGCGAACGTATTCACGTTTGACGTCAATCGATATTACCCCCTGTTTTACGACTAGCGTGCACGTTTTCAAACATTGGTTCCGCATGGTATGAACAATTCTCAGTGCGCGTGCTTACGGAAAAAAATACTAACTTGAATGTGTGTGACGTCACGGAAACAGGCGATACTCAAAATCTGTGGATTTACGGTGAGTCACAAAATACCAATGGAAATTCTGATTAAAATTCCCGTCCACCAATTGTAGTATGTTTAAATTTTTAACGCGTAATGTTCACTGTCAGTATAAATAAAGAAATAATTCAAAATTTGCAGAAAATATGTGTGAAAAAATTTAAGGTGCTGGGACATTGGGAAGTATTCAATTTTGAATAGGAAAATGCAAAAGAAAGGAAAAATGCCTGGGTGTTGCCAGGATGAACATTTGATCAACTATAGTATTATGGTCATACAAATAATCGACAAAAACACATACCAAATAGGTACTTACCTACCTACTGCTTTATTAACTTCTTTTTTAAAAAATATGTTTTTCCAAATCTTTTCCTAAAGTTTGATAACCAAAGTGGTTTGTGAAATTATTTATTAAATATTAAAAAAAAAGTTTTTTTCTAATCGTTTTCTAAAGTTTGATAACCAACGTGGGTTGTAAAATAATTTATTGAATATTTTGAAAAAATCATGTTTTTTCTAATCGTTTCCTAAAGTTTGATAACCAACGTGCTGTGAAACATAATTTACCACGACACTACATAAAAGGGGTTAAAAGGCCTAGTCATCAAAGTTTGATATTCTACGAGGAAAATCGTGAAAACTGTATCACGCAGGCGCAAGATGGCGTCCAAGATGGACGTCTCTATAGAGTAGGGTAGTATCGGACGTTAGATACAGTCGAAGCCGCAAGGGCCGCTGTAATGTGCGGCCCGCGGCCCAGCAGGGGCTCTCTACCGGAGCCCCTGATTTCTAAACCGAAATGTCATTTACGTAAATACTCGGTCAATCATATGAAAATGTTGAATTATTGTGGCTATTTCGCGCGTGTTGCAAGCAATGATACAAAAGTTTTCACTGTTTTTCTCAGGAAAAGCGCAACGTTTTAAAATATCGAGTGTTTACGACAACATCGTGAGTAATTCTCGTTAGTGTGTTCGCATATAATACAACAATCTTTGCGTTTAATCAATTTCTGTATGAAAAATAATAACCCGTAATAACACACCGCAACATACTATAAAATTACGTGCAAAAAACCCAAAAGTAAGTCGGATTTTATGTTGGATCGATTTGAAAACTTTCTACCCACAACTCGGATACGTTTCCAATTCAAAACCCACTGTTTCAGTGAGTTGTGACTAAAAATTCATACCTTTGTGAAAGAAAGGTGATTTATCTAACACACAATAACAATAAGTGCATATAATACTGTTTATTTCGGTAAGTATGTGTGCTGTTGGTTATCAAATAAAAACAGATTAACTCGGCTATAAAAAAAGCTTATCTTATCTCGAAACAACTTGACTAAGTCCATAATAAAAAGTTATCTGTTTGTGAATATTATATTATAGTGTGCAAGTGAACCAGTCAAAGAGTAGTGTTGTTTTTTGTGTGATTAAAAGCTTGACGTAAAATCGTTTGTGTTTAATTTCACTGTGAACAAATTAAAGTGTTGAAAAATATTATTGTAGTGTTAAAAATACAGAGTGTTTTTTTTTTAATATTTATTGAAGTGTAGTGTAGAATTTTTGGTGGGAAAAGTGTCGACTTTTTAGAAATGTCCTTACTGAGTGTCACAGGTATGTAAAACATCTATCTTCAACGTATATTATTTTAGCACATATTGGTTCTAGAACCACCCTATGTAGAACTTATCAAGAACCAGTCTAGAGCTAAGAGCTAAAATTCTACTTGGGATGTCTAATCTATCCCCTCAAGAGACGAATTTATTTATTTGTATTAATTTACACTTTTGGTGAACAAGATACAGAGACATGTAAAAATTTCAAATATAAATCACAAGATTTGTTCACTAGGGAGAGAATTTTTCGCAGTACTGCGATCTCTGCCAGCTAACCCCAATGCACAGCAAAGTGCAAAACTTGCAAAGTAAGCAGATAATGTGAAATTTATAGATATAATAATAGTAATATTGTCTGTATCTCGAGCATACTCGTACATGACAATGCAGCTAGAGGTCGCCAGTTCGTGATCTACGGCTTACGGAACGGTAGTTAGATAAGACGTTCCGATATGGACGTGTATGTTGATGAGCCGTTGAGTGGATAAATGCGTATTCCACAAAGAGAACACAAAACACACGATTACCTGCTTCTAATTTTTGATATCACGCTAATGCAATTCGTTATTTTAGCACCTCAATATTCAAAATTCCCAATATACACCCGTCATTGAGAATCTTGTCAAAATCCAGGTCGACATTTGTCGCCAAATGAGCAGTTTTCAGAACAAATATCTCGACAGTCTTACTAAAAACGAATTGTGAAAAATTAGGATACGTACATTGAACCTTCCTCTAGTGAATGACCGTAACAGATCATTCACATCCTGTATAAATTTCTGAAAAACAAAGAATGTGGAAAATACCTCTATATTATTTTTCACTTATTTAAAAAGGATCTGGGCTTGCATACACAAACCCAAATACTTTCCTGTACACCTTGCACTAGGCTAAAAGCCTGTATCGCAAAGTGTGGAATAGTGGAATACATCACCAGCGCCGGGGTTTGAACCTGGCACCTCCCGCTCGAGAGACTGCCGCCTCAACAAACTGCGCCAACCATGTACTCAGATTTATTGAAAATTGATTGATTGATGAAATAATCAAATTGATTCGATATTTATTTTGTAGAACTCCATTATTAGCCAATGATTAGCCAAAACTGATTAGATTCATTTTTATTTTTTGTTTCTGACGATCCTATGTGGTGATTAATCTATCTATCATTTTTACTGTTTGTGACGATCTTATATGGTGAAAAGAAAAATGTAAGGTGCCCTTGGGGCGATTTTATCGCTAAACGGCGCCTAAAATTGTCCAAATATTATTATTATTATTAATTTATAGTTCTTTCTCTTCTTCTTGCGGCCTTAAACCCGCACATCCAGCTCATCCAACCATCGCACGGTTGCCTCCAAGGCGTTATGCAGCTCACTTAGTCCCCCGTAGAAGGAATATAGGGGGCACTGCTCCTATTCTATTCCGCTAGTTCTATTCACATATTATATTCTGGTTAACATGTTTCGGCTTATTAGACCATTATCAAAACAAACACGTCACTACACCATTTCACATCAAATTACTCTTTAAAACAATTAAATTATTTGAAAATTTCTGCATTAATCAAACTATTGTATCGTCACTGAAAAATGTAACATTTTTTACTATCAGAATTCGCGAAAGAAAGATATACTCGTACATATAACATTTAGAGTATATTATAACGAGCCCAGATCCATTACAGAAAAATGACAATGTCATCCCTTACTCAATGATTGGGGTGGTAAATCTGGTAAATCATAACAGATCGTAGGAGGGGGAGGTAGTTTAATAGATGGTATATTATTGTAACCTTATTCTTCTAGGGTAGACGTACCAAAGATAGAAAGGATAAGGAAATGTATGTTGTATATTGTAGATAGGTTCCTGCTATGAATAAATAACAAGTATAATAATCAGAGTGTTTGTAGGTAAATATGAGTCAGGTGTTCGTTAAACTCTTTTAATATTATTCAGGTTAGCAACCCATTCTGAATGTCACATGAATTTTACGCATCATAGTCTCTTTTTCCATTTCTTTTATTTTCAATAAATCTGTGTTTATAGAATTAAACCCAAAAACACACTTCACAGTAAGCTTGAAGTGGAGCAAGTCGGCATCGGGGATCGAACCCGCGCCCACCGGATTAACAGTCGAGCGCGATACCAACCACGCTACCGACCACCTCATTTTCCGTTCTTTTCTGGGCACTTCTTTTTTTTTTAATGGAAAATGACAGGACAGGAGGGAAAGAAGGGTAAAAAAGCTTTGACATAATGCAAATTAAAAAAAAAACATGATTTACGTATTTGTGCAATAATTGTGACTGAGACAGTTCCTTTTCCGAAATGTAATTCAAATAAGTAGCGCGCCTCATAAAGTTTAGTGCAGAGTTTATAGGTAAATTCACACACTGCAGAGCTGCAGAAGACAAATAAGAATGGAGATCAAGATGTAAGAATTTGCTGCAAACCAATCCGCAGGGTCTACCACTTTTTTTTCTACGACAAAAGTCGTAGGGTTGCTAAACAAAAATGGCAGTGGGTGGGTCATGTTGCCAGACAGGGGACAGAAGGATGGACTCCCAGAGTTCTAAGATGGAGACCGTGTGACAAAAAGAGAGGAGTAGGTCGGCCACAGAAAAGATGGGCCGACGATATTATCCCAGTCGCGGGTAGAAGATTGATTCGCAAAGCTCAAGACCGGGAAAAAGGCCTATATCCAGCAGTGGAGACATGGCTGAAGGAAGAAGAAGAGAATCCGCAGGATTGAAACTGGAAGAGAAGAAGACACACATTTTTGACTTCATATTCTGAAAACGCCATTCAATCATAGAGCCAACTATAGTTTCGATACAAACAATGATTCTGAAAAATAACCCATTTTCGTACGATTGTTTTACCTACTACGTATACAGAGTACAGACATAATATAGGTATTGATTCACTTTAACCTATCGGTTTCACTGTATCAATCGGTAGGCAGGAAGTAGAGGGTAGTTTAGTTACCCTACTACATGATTTTGGACCGATTTTAATGGCGTTCCCCCTTTTATTAAGTCGCTCCCCTTGTATGTTGTTATAGGTTAGGACCAAAACAAGGACAAATACACGCATTGGACCGAAGAAAATTGTCGTGTTGAAGGAGCGATGCCCGTGGTAAAAATCTTTACAAATTTTGTATGAGAATGTAAGCGCAAATTAAGAATAAAATAAGCGACAGATTCTGTTTTGGCTTATTGTATAAAAAGGGGAGCAAATATGTAAATAATATCTGCTAGAGTAACTACGTCTTACTTTAAACCAAATTACAGCATTATATCTAAAAAACTAAGGAATAATCTCAAGTTGGAGTATATTTCAGAGATATCGAACTTTGGAATTATTTTTTAATGGAGAAAATTTACCAAAATCAAATTTCCACCCGCTAGCGTCACTAAAACATATTCTGATTTATCCATGTGTTAAGTCTTAGGATGATATCTTTAGTATTAGCTGAGTGATCGCTTGGCTTGGCTATCTAGATAAGATTCACAAGGACGAACGTGCTTAGAGTAAAAGGAATCGTGGAGAGTGTACGACGAATTGCATGAATGTCACGGAGGCAAGAAGTCGATGTAAGGGAAGGAAAGTCTCACGATCTGTTCTCTCTGCCTACTTTTTGCAAGGGATGCGGCGTGAGGCGATGGAATAAAACGTAAAAGAATATCACTAGTTAAGTTACTGAGTAGGTTTTAAAAATCTACATAAGTAGAACAATCATCTTATACAGATAAATAATCTCTTTTTTTTCATTATTTCTTGAGCCCAGTTTGAGCGAATCTCGCTGGGTCTACTATACAAGTAATAATGTATAGCTTTAGTTCTCGTGATAAATTAGCATCTGGTGATAAAAATAAACGGCCGACGTTACGTTATACTGCCGAGAATAAACTGAGAAAGGATAAAGGAGACAAAACCGGAAATAAAACAAACTGTATCACCAGGAAATTGGATGTCGTTAGGTAGACTCAATCTTCTCTACGTACTAATACTACTCTTAGGTATACTTGGCTACCAATCTACGAGTTTGTTGTGAGGACTGGAAAGTCTACGGTAGTTATCTCAACAAATAAACAGCGGGGTGTGAATTTCAAATCTGACTGATTGTTAGCAGTACCTATACTACAAGTATGCAAGACGAATTGTCGGAGGACGAATTGTCGGGGGATGAATTGTCGGGGGACGAATTATTGAGGGACGAACTGTAATTGAAGTCATCCTACGACTTATAACATGGCTTAAGGGCTTGGCACCAAGACTGACGTCACAGTCATTTCCCACGGCATTAAGGTTGAAAATCGCGTGAAAAATCGGACGATAAAATGGTAAAAACAGCGTTTTTTCTATTTTTTGGGGTTAATTTTGCGTCTATCAAAAAACTGTTACGGTTATTCCCTAGATTTTAATGCACATTATCAGTACAAAAAAATATTTTAACTCCGCGACTTTCGGGAAACGAGTATCCGTCTTTCGGAAAAAAGATCGGAGGTGTTTTTCAAAATTCATTTTGAGAAATCTATACAAGATATAAAAAATATTTTACGGTAATTCCCTAGATAAAAGTTCAATATATCTACTCTATTTTGTTCCAAAGCATATTTGGTAACGGTTTTCGAGATATAAGGTCTCCCGTTTTTAGAATTTTTTGGAATGTCGGTATGCACCCTCTTAATAAGGACACGTTTTAGTGACTCTAGCGAGTAGAAGTTTGATTTTTGTAAGCTTTGAGAAAGCAGTCGGGAAAGAATGTGAACATGTGAGATGGTTGGGACATGTGGAGAAAAAAATGATGAATGGATAACGAAGAAAATATAATGGGTAAAAAAAGAGGTGTAAGGAAACGCGGCCATCCAAGGACTACTTGGCTTGACCGTATTTTTTTTTTTGAGTGAAATGAACCGTAGAGTATCCATCATAAATGTGACGGAAGCAAGATGCGTTTGTGATGATAAGGAAGTCTAGCGTTCTGTTCTCTTTGGATGTGTTTTGAGTCGAAGGAATCTGAAAGCATGCTCGCCGTATTGCAAGAGTGTCCCGGAGCAAGATGCATGATTGTGTAATGGTGGTAGTCTGGCGTTATGTTCTCCCTGCCTACCCCACAAAGGACGTGACGTTAGTAGGTGATAGAATAGCATAGAATAAATTAGAAATAAAAGTTTTCATACGAGCTTTACTAACTATACTATTAGTCTTAGAGAGACAAGCATGGGCGTCGTCAGAGGGCTTAGAGATAGGAATAAATATATATTTTTCCATACTAAATGATAAAACCACACAAAAAGTCACATTGTTACCAGACATAAATTTTCATGAAAATCCATCAAAATACAATTATTTCAATAAAAAACAAATTGCCTGCGGCGCTATTTCTTATTATTTTTTTATAAAATACATTTTTCGTGCAAATTGTTATCTACTTACATTTTCAAATAAACCAAACCATATCACGATCTTCTTCACTGAGTCTCACAAAAAATACGTTTTTCACGCTAGGTATATATATATTTTTAGTTATCTTGCCTCCCCCCCTAGCTCCGAGGCTAGCGACACCCATGGAGACTAGAGTCTCTTATCAGAACGCCTCCACAGCAGAAGAGATCGCAGCACTATTGTTGGACACGTTAACAATAAGAGATTAATGAAAACTTAATTAGAGAGTATTGGGAATCAATAATCAATTATTATTAATCACTCCGCTTCAGTGCACTGACCTTTGACCCGTATGGAGATATTATACAGAGTGTTGCCTTCCAGATGTTCAATATTAAAAGCTTGGTACCAAGAATGACGTCACAGTCATTTCCCACGCCATTAAGGTTCAAAATCGCCTGAACAATCGCATGATAAAATGGTAAAAGTAGCGTTTTTTGTATTTTTTTAGGGTTAATTTTGCATCATTAGAATAACTTTACGGTTTTTCCCTAGATTTTAATGCATATTATAAGTACAAAAAAAAATACTCCGCGACTTTCAGGAAACGAGTTTCCGTCTTTCGGAAAAAAATCAGAGTAGTTTTTCAATTTATTTTTGAGAAATCTATACAAGATATAAAAAATTATTCCCTAGATGCAAAAATTATTCCCAAATGCCAATCCCCTATTTTGTTCCAAAGCATATTTAGTAACGGTTGTCGAGATATGAGGTCTCCCGTTTTTAGAAATTTCTGAAATGCCGGTATGCATACTCTTAAGGGGTGATACAGGATGCAAAGATCCATATAAAATCCCAGTGAATGTATGTCCTGTGGCATTGGAGAAACAAGAGTCGGAGATTAAGTTCGTAAGAACTCAGCTGTAGTGTGCCGTTGAACCTAGTTAACCGACACAACCGATATTCGAATGTTTACCATCCTATTAACTGACGAACATGCGAAACATTGCACAAATTACAAAAGTAAGATTACTCAGCTAATACTAAAGATATTATTATTCTACTTACTTGTAAAAATGACAATATATAATATTTTGGTAACTCTAGCAGTTAGAAATTTTATTTACGTAATTTTATAATTTGAGTTACATTTCGTTTGCGCCGGACTTGTTTTTTTAGCATTCTCCTTTCAAAATACGATTATTAGATATTTAGGAATGTTATCTACAAAACATTTTGAATAATAAATATTGGAAATATTCCTAAGAAATTCCTTTGGAGGTATTTATATTCGGTCCTTTGCTTTCACCCTTGTTTACAAACCGTATACAGCTGATATAAATTTAGTTAAATTATTCATGTACGTAGTATGGGAGCCTATAGAGCGAATCCATAAACTTGTTACATTTTACGCATTTGAATGTCTTTTCAAGAAATATTTTTTAGTCATACTGACTAGATCAGTTGTAAAGCATTTGTTTCAATACAACACTATGAAAATGTGTGTGAAGTCATTTCTTCGTTTTTTATAAAATTCAATAAGTATTCTTTTGTTGATATTTGACGTTTACGATTTTCACAGTGTCAAAATGTGATTGTAATTAGATATTTTAACGTTAATATCCAATTGTTTCGCTCGTTTTAATTTTAAAAAACATTTTATTAACCCCTTACGTGGTTTTTCGGACTGTGGTTATATATTAAGCCTCAAATTGTAATGTATCTTTCTATCGGTAAGCTTACGGTTTTTGGTTGATATCATTGTTAATTTATGCACCTTTGACTAAAAATGCGACAAGTAAGGCTTATTTAGTTATTTGACTTATTTTTACGCTTAAAATAACATCGCAAATAATATATTTTTATTAAATTACACCTGCCATAGGCACGTAATATCATCATCGAATCACACATCGAGCCATCGATATTTTAAGTACGCTCCCCGGATTTTACGAGTTTTAGGCGTTTTCCAATCATTTTTACGTATAAATTAATAATGATATTAACGAAGGTGAAAAGATATATTTACATTTTCTAGCGTAATCTACATTTCCACACGACATTTGGGCATGTAAAGTATATTTTTATTACCTACAATGTTGTCTTGGGTGGGCGAAATGATTGTTTTTAAGCAGGATAATATATAATTATATGATCGACATTTAGACAGCTTGAATTTCTGGAATATCATAAATTATAAAATGACAATTGTTTTATGTAAATAATTTAATTTACGTAATGAAATTAATTATTAATTCTAGCGGCAGCATATTAAGTTAGTTGGTAACATTATACAAATTTATTTATTTATATAATTAATCCTTTTTATTTTTTTACCAATACAACACAACATGTTTAGAAATCGTATCGATGGTTTTCAATATCGATGTTAATGTTTAGCATTTACATCACTATTATATAGAGTTCATTGTTTGTTCATTGTGTAAGAAGAAGAAGAACAGGATACACACTTCGAAAATAGTTCGAGGCTATGCAAATAAGTTAACCAGTGATATTCTAAAATAAATGAATTCGAAAAATTGAGATTGACGGTCATTAGTTTATGGATTTTCCCTATACTAAACTTGTTTCCGCTTGCGATACACTACTACTTACGTATTGATTCCGTGTACATTATTTTCTACAAGTACCATACCAACAACTTCGTATTCCGCGAGGGATTCAAAGGATTTAGTATTAGCGAAATCCCCCGAGTTTTTGTATGAAATATTACAATATTATAATCTTTATATAAATGGTTTTAACCATAGAAATATGAAACTAATTTTGTCAATGTGTGCACAGTGATAGTCTCTCGAGAGAATCGATGTAAGTTTTTGCGCCACATAAAAGAGAATGTTATAAAAAACCGAAACCCGGCGCAAACAAAATGTAACTCAAATATTAGGTAGAAATGAGCAGTTAAACTTTGAATTGGTGGCATCATCGAAATCAATGGTCAAATGTGGGAAATACCCATTCGTAGGTTTACAGGGGCCACGTGAATGTATTAGTAAAATAAGCATTAAACAGTTGCAAATGTTGCGTCCACTCCTCAGCAGATGGCGTGAGCATCAGAAAATTGGTTAATTGTGAAATAGTTTCCAGCTGTAGCATATATGAAACTTCCAAAAATTACACAATTGACAGCAGGATGTGGTGAAATAGGTGAACGTTGCCCTGTGCATAAAGTGATCAATTAAGCCAGCCAAAGCAGACTCGTAAGCGTCTGAACACCCATCCTGATTTCTTCTCCAAGGGAGTTCACATAACGCATACATTATGTGAATGAAGATGCCTCTCGTCTCTGTTGAGGAAAAACTGTAATTACAATAGTTGTTGAAGGTTTTCACAATGATCCATATGTAGATTTGTTTTTCGGGTTAATCAAGTAAAGAACAGCTGATACTCCGACGTTTCGGAGAACCTACTGCCGCCTAGTCGGAGCATCTGTTCACTTCACGATTAACCCGAAAACCAAATCTACAGTTACAATTGCGGTTTAAAATCGTTTAATATGTAGGCTATTCTTCAATTCTACATTTTTCATGTAATTTAGATTACCAATATAATTTTATCCACATACTTTTCTGCAAACTTGAAATGAATATTTGTAAATTTATCTGATATTAAAATTGATTGTGAGTCTGTACTGCAATGTCACATCTGTACCTTACCATAATTATTATCTCTTTGTTAATTTTATTTGTATGTGCTTATTGAGTGTTGTAGAATATGTGCCTAGTTTTACGACCATGAGGAAGTGCCAATAGAGCCTTTTACACCGAATTTGGCATTGAATTTCGCTGTAAATTTATTGTTTTATCTCTTTTTATGTATATTATTGTTATCATGTAACTTTGACGAGTCCAAGTGCCTGCAAATGGCCTAGGGACGATTCAGAACAATAAACAATAAAAACTCCACAGAAAACTAAAAGCTTGTGTTACGAAAGGGAACAACCCTTAAAGGACCATCTCTGTCAACTCCACTTTGTACATAAACGAAATCCCCTAATGTTTCTATGGATGGTTAGACAGGTAAAAATTTACTGAATTATTTATGCACTATGCATTTCCGCCCCTCGATGTTTTTACATTTAGTCATGTTAACCAATATAATATATACTAATTTGTATTTTTCTATTGTTGCAGTAAAAAAGGCACATTACGTTGGACCACAAGGTAAGTGAAATCAATTTATTTTTTTGTAATATTTTGACTAAAATATGAACTGATGTTTTTCATTTATTGCTTTTATAATTCTTCAGGCATCAGTAATTTATCAATGTAAAATAAAAAAGTGATATCTGACGAAAATGTCATATTACATTTAGATCCATTTCTATGTTGTTCGTTCTTCGGGTTTCTTAGCTGCGTGTAGAGTGGTTGAGTATCCGAGCTTTCGGCAGCGATACTACTGCCATCATCAGGGTGAAGAAAGAAATGGACTAGATTAGAAATGGATTCATCACGCTGCGAAAGCCTACAAGATTATATATTTTTTTTCTTTTTTTATTTATTCACAAATAACATATATCAATACAATATCACCGGGATCGCCCAACTAGGTGTAACCTGTATTTGGGTCAATCCCTTTAGGTTATTAGTTAAAAAGAAATAATACTTGGTTTGATAGTCCTTTTTACTCGCACTACTTGGCAAATAGTTTTTCAAGGGATTGGCGACAAAGGAGCCCCCGAAGAAACCCCATACCTAAGCCAATTATACCTTCAATGTCCTATACATTCTATACAATAAATACGGCAGCAGGATGTGGCGGAACGGCTGAACGTAGCCGCGGCGCGCGGGCGTAAATTGTTCCTTTAAACCAGCCAATGCCGATTTCTAAATATCGGAACACCAACCCCGCGTCCTTCCAAAGAGATAGTCCATAATAATGCTGTATTGTATGAATGGAGAAAGCTTCGGTTCTGTAGACTAAAATTGTTATAAAACTATGGATTATCCGGTCGTACCCCTTAGGCTTGAAACAGTAGTGCCCAATCCCACCAACTTCCACCTAGGAAGGAGAGCCATAGGTAATTTCCATACAAAAACAGAGATAATATTCTATTTATTGAATAAAGAACATCAGCTTCCAGCTGGACCACAGTCTAAATTCATATGAAATGCAAGGGAGATTCTGGGCGGAGATATTTGGGCACCTAACGTAGGTGAGTTGCATGTTGCATTTCATATGGATTTAGGCTGTGGTCTAGCTGGAAGCTGAAGTTCTTTATTCAATAAATAGAATATTATCTCTGTTTTTGTATGGAAATTTCTTAGGGCTCTCCTTCCTAGGTGGAAGTTGGTGGGATTAGGCGTTACGGTTTTAATTATTATTTTATTCTTCAACATACCTATTATTTGTCATGATTATCAGTTTGATTGCGATGGCCTATTATTGGAGTACCTACCTAATATTAATATAACCCTTCGTTATCAATTAATATTAATACTGCGCTGTATATTTTATTCTACGTATTTGTATACTCGTACATACCTATACTTTTATTAAGAGTTCATAGTCATGGGAAATATTGGGTCAGAAAAAGTAAGATTACTCAACTAATAATAAAGATATCATCCTAAGACTTAAAACATGGATAAATGAGAATATGTTTTAGTGACTCTAGCGGCTAGAAATTTAATTATTATGAATTTTCTCTTCTTCTTCCTCAGCCGTCCTTCCACTGCTGGATATAGGCCTCTTCTAAAATTTTCCAATTTTTTTCTACTTCGAACTTTGCTCAACCAGTTTTTTCCTGCGGCTGGGACTACAACATCTACCCATCTTTTTTGGGGTCATCCTACAGGTCTTTTGTTTTCCCATGGCCGCCATGTTAGGATTATGGGTGCCCATCTCTCATGTGGCTTGCCCATTGCCATTTTAACTTAGCGATACGGTCTGCTATGTCGGTAACCTTGGTTCGGCGTCTGGATATAAAGGATAATCCCACAACAACCTCTGAAATTTACTGATCATGGCGTAGTTTGTTAGATTCTGTATGATATATTGCTGTAATTTGGTTGATAAAATGTTTAAGAAGAGACACAGTGACTCTAGCGGATATTTTTTTGTTATTCGGTCCCCTTTTTATAGAATAAGTAAAAATCGCTTTCGTCGCTCACTATATTTTATTCTCGTACGAAATTTGAAAATGTTGAAGCAATAATAGAATAAATTTTACTCATAGCATATCGCCCCTTAAGTGTTATAAGTTATAAGTAGGCAATGTTAATATTATATTTAATCTATATCTGCGTCATTAGTTAAATCTTAATTAACGAAATAATTAATTAACGAATAACGATCGACGTATTATTTGATTGTGTCTGTTTAATATTATTACGTCTACCGTAGTAACCCTCTGGGTATTTGATTGAGAAATTAATAAGGAAAATATATTCTTCTCTGAAGGATGAGTCTGGTATAAATGCTGTAGACAGTAGGCATGAGATCCTTAAGGAGAATGTGTGGGAAAATTGGTGGATCATAAACGTAATTTTATTTTATTTTATTACAGATATGAGTGCAAAACAGACAACAACTATAGATATAAGTAATAACGTGAAGATTAGTCCATACATAATTTAGCTGTCACCCACAAGCATGCACCACAGTTAAATTATCATTCCGGTCGTCTCACATACCCATACTCAATCTCGCTCACACACTCACCCATCGCACCTTGATTTTACAATTTATTAGATAGATAAAAGAGAAAATAAACATGAAAATAAAATATATGAGGAGGGGGGAAGGGGGAGGGGTCAGGGAGGGATGCTCTACATGTCAGGGAGGTAATATGGATGATGTTAGCCTAGCACGTACTTGTACCGGTAGAGTAATGTTTGAAGATGTCAACGTCTATTAATGTTTTGTCACAAAGAGATGTAATAGTCCTGCGTTATGATTGCATATTGTCTCTTTTTTCGGGTATGTTGCATTTGCAATAAGTCCGCCTTTTGGCACACTAGTATCTTCTTGTTTTGTAACGTGTGAACGTTTTCTGCCTAATAAATAATTGTTTAGGTTTTAGGTATTTATAACCAATAAGATGGTTGATGTGGTCGGTAGCCTGGTTGGCAACGCGCTCGACTGTTAATCCAGTGGATGCAGGCTCGATCCCTGATGCCGACCTACTCCACTTCACGACACAAGCTTTTAAAGCTTACTATGAAGTATACAAGGATGTATTTGGTTTAATCTCAATAAATACAGATTCAATAAAAGAAAAAAAAGTTAATTGGAGTAATGGTTTGTGGAGATAATGAAAGTAAATAAACTAAGATGGTTTGGACAAGTCGCAAGAATGAGTGACAATAGAGTGACAAAAGATTGGTGTTAGAATATGTGGCGTCATATCGGCCAAATCCTCAGGGAGGGACGTGTACTGTGTAAAAGTGTAAGGCGAATTCCATGAACGTGACGGCAGCAAGGAGTGTGTAAGAGAAGCGCTGCGTGACGTTCTGTTCTTGCTACCTACCTCGCTAGGGACGCGGCGTGAGGGTAGAGTGAATAGTGCGGTGAAAAATAAACAAAATAAATAAACCAAATTCATCTATATCAAGTCACGTTCGATAATAATATATCACACACGAAAAAACGCCCCTCTTTGAAACATTTCACCCCATCCCAATAGCCAAAGCCTGAATAGCGGAAACCCTACTGGCATTTCCCAACATTAACGAAATAACACAAAATCGAAGAAGGTTCTATTCCATTGTTCAGTTTAGTATCGCTAAGTATAGGAGCTTTTAAATACCTACCAAGAAGTACCACATCCACTATATAAATAGATACAAGGGTGTGTTATTGGGTGGCGGAAAGGGAAATCAGAGTTTCAGAATACCTTTTAGAACACTATTCAAACGTTGGCGTTGGTTTGTTCGATTTATGAATTTATTTAAATTTTGTTCCACCATTTTCTTAATATTTATTTATGAAGCAAGAATGAATTTAAAAATCGGTTCGATTATTTATTTTCGGAATAAGAAATGATTCAAAAGTTGGTAGCATTATTTATTTATGAGAGAGAAATTATTTAAAATTGGTTCGTTTATCAATATTTATAGAATAAGAAATGATAAACTTGGAGACAGAAGCCGTGCTGTAGACTAAAACAAGGCGTGCTTATCCAAGCGTTAACCAATCCAAGACCAATCCAGAGGGAAAATCCAGGATTGTTCCACTAAAATCTTGACAATCTTAAAAACTTTATTGTATTTTCATAGGGACATAAACAAGGAACTGACACATACACAAAAACACAGCAAACACGACAGAAGTCTCTCAATTTATTAAATATATCCTCAGCATGCTACAGCATCATAAAAAAATAATAAATGGGATTTTTAATAGTTGTATGTAATGCTGTGGTTTTTTGGGGTGTAAAGCTAGTTCGCCACCAAACGGTACACCCTGGGTAACGCTAAATGAGTTAGCAAATTGGTCGCCAGATTATATTTTCCAGCAATCCCCTGGAGTATATCACATCAAAGAGAACCGAAACTGATCGAAACAAAATAATGCGAGAAATAACTATCAATGAAACTGAAAGCCCGCCACAGGGCCAGATGACAAGAGATCTCGGTACATCTATCCGAATCTGCCAACTAAACATAGAAGGAATAAGTTATTTAATTTCTGACGACCAAGCTTGCTTGCGAAATTTATCATTGCCCAATGCCCAACCTTCAAACTTTTACCTTTGAGGGATGTGATATACTTCTTTTGACCATACGATAACTAAAAATAAATGCTATGGCTTGAGAAGCGCTGTGTTTAATAATATGCTTTCCCAAAGGTTTCAAGTGCCTACTTGTACGAGACTATAATGAGCTTTTCGGACCGTTTTATATGTTGGGAACTATTCGTCCATATTACGTTGAGACGTTGAGAGTTATAAGGTCTGCATTAAAAATGTTAAGAGAAATTATGGGACCATAAAAAGATAATGACATCAACAATGCTTTGTTATTTTTTTTAATATATCATTCCAGAAAAGAAATAAATTATCTCGTGACCAGGGCAGGAGATAAAAATTAAGGGCATGGCACCAGGAATGACGTCACAGTCTTTTCCCACGGCCTTAAGGTTCAAATTCGTATGACAATCGCATGATAAAATGGTAAAAATAGCGTTTTTTCCATTTTTGGGGTCAATTTTGCGTCTATCAAAAAACTTTTACGGTTATTCCCTAGATTTTAATGCATATTATCAGTGCAAAAAAAAAATTTACTCCGCGACTTTCGGGAAACGAGTTTCCGTCTTACGGAAAAAAGACCGGAGGTGTTTTTCAACATTTATTTTGAGAAATCCATACAAGATATAAAAAATATTTTACGGTTTTTCCCTAGATAAAGGTTCAGTGCATCTACTCTATTTTGTTCCAAAACATATTAAGTAATGGTTGTCGAGATATAAGGTCTCCCGTTTTTAGAAATTTTTGAAATGGCGGTATGCATACTCTTAATGTCAAATTTAGGTATTTTGCCCATGTTTTCTATAAATCCTGTAATTTTATTTCTAAATTTTACGAAGTCTTCGTTCAATTCGATCTCACAATATTAGGGCAAAATGCACTGAGTAAAAATCTTTCTTTTAACGCTTCAACTTTCTCAAATTTGGTGTAGAAATATAAGCACGAAATAGTTAAAATTTAAGCGACAAAATAGATTCCGGCTTATTGTATAAAAAGCAGAGCTAATAATATGTAAAAGATATTCACTAGAGTCACGGCGTCTTACCTTAAACATTTCAACAAGCAAATTACAGCATTATATCTAACAAACTATGAGAATCATCTCATGTTTCAGTAAATTTCAGAGGTAACTTTGGAATCATTTTTTTATCAAGAAAATTTACAAAAATCAGTTTTCTTCCAACCAGAGTAACTGAAACATATTCTTAGTTATCCATGTTTTAAGTTTTAGGATGATATCTTTGGTATTAGCTGAGTAATCTTACTTTTCCCGACGCAATTTCCAGGTGCTACATTCCATGTCCTTTTATTATTTATTTATTTAGGTACACTTTTGGTGAACAAAACACAGAGACATGTTAACATTACGAATATATATGATGAAACTTGCTCACTAGGGCGATCTATGATCTCGATTATGTTTTTATTTGCATTGATAGTGTTGCTTACATTATGTTTTTAATTGATTTTTTCTTATTTTGATTTCAGCTGCTCAATTCAATACTTACGTGACACTCAAACTTCAGAACGTAAAATCAACTACTGTAACTGTCAAAGGAGCCGATCCTTGCTGGGAACAAGACTTTCTATTGTAAGTATAAAGATAAAATTACATAACGTGTATAGTGTACTGTTTTCATATCTTCTCTCCCAATTCCCGCAGAGATCTGGCCAACTGAACAATGTATAGGCTCTAAGCCTTTTTGCCTGTACAAATACACTCTCAATTACCCCTGAAATCCGGCTTTCTCAGATCCCAGATGACATCTTCTCAACGACCTTCCGCTTACCATATTTTTTTGTAAAATGGTTTCTTGTTGAGTACTTGTCTTGAAACCTTAACATTTTTTTTTATAAAAAGGATTTGGGCTTGCATACACAAACCCAAATACTTTCCTGCACACCTTGCACTAGGCTAAAACTGTATCGTAAAAGAATACATCGTCAGCCCTAGGTTTGAACCTGGCACCTCCCGCTTGAGAGACTGCCGCCTCAACCAACTGCGCCAACCATGTACTCGACATATTCTAATTGTTAATTTATTTCAATTCATTTATTTAATAAGTTATCTCAATACATGAACAGTAAAGGATGGACTTTCCGTCAGGTTTATGACTGATCGTCGGATGGTTTAATGTGATCACTTTACACTAAAGTAACATTCACCATTTTCTGCCGTGGCCGGGAATCCTTTGCTGTATATCTGTTGAGATAACTACTCGTTATATTCAACTACGGCATGTAGAAAATTCAATATCCTCACAAAATGTAAATTGCGAGTTTTAAAAGAATTTCATCTGTTGTATTCTCCGTCAACTTTCATCCTAAAATTTTAATAATTTCCCAATGTACCAACACCTTGAAATTTTGCACACGTATTTGGTATCGGTGTTGTTTAAAATTATAGTAGGTACTGTTTTTATCATAAACACATTTGAATTGGTAAAGTTTGATTCATTTAACTTTTATACCTATGGAGAAATGTAAGTGTGGCTTCTAAAACGTTAACGATTATACGATTATATTTTTCTTCTTCTACTTCGTCAGCCTTGGTCCCTCCACTGCTGGATATAGGCCTCTTCCATTTGTTTCCAGTCTTTTCTATCCCTCGCCTTTCTGATCCACTGCCTACCCGCTACTGAGGTCACGTCGCCCGCCCATCTTTTCTGGGGCCTTGCGACACCTCTTCTGTTTTCCCATGGCCTCCATTTTACGAGTCTGTGTGTCTATCTATTTTTGTCTCATCTTCCTATATGTGCCCTGCCCATTGCCATTTAAGTCTTGCTGTACGATCCATGATGTCGACAACTTGGGTTCTTCGTCTGCGATATTGCGATGTTAAAAAATAACTAAATGAATAAATTTAAATTAATGTATCATCAGTTTTAGATTTGTTTATATCTTTTATCTTTTCATGAACTTGATGATTTCTCACGGTAATGCACATGTGTCCTAACCTAATAAGCAAATCCATATCCATAACATCACACCACCATAGTTTTCAACAATATTTAATCATTTTACTTATCCTTTAGTAGTTTTGTTATGTTTTGTACACGCAACCTTGAACTATTATATTGTGGTGAGTATTACACCTGAACAGGCAATCGCCTAGTGGGGCAATTAAATCCAGTACTTTCTTTTTTAATATTGTAATTTGGTAAATATTTTTTGGATAAAAAATAAATTGAATGAAAGATACCAAAATTGACCACCGTACTAGTAAATAGTAATAGGTAGTAGAATCGGGATCTGATTCGATTAATTAGTATTGGTTATCGAAGGTGACCGTAGGCAACTTACCTATTGGTAATTGTGACCGTAGGCTACTTACCTATTAGTCGTTGTGACCGTTAGACATTTCACGTATCTCAAGCTTTTCAGCAAAGAGGTTCGTTTTATTATTATTCAATACAGATTCTGAATACGTTGAATATAAAACACAGAGAAAGGGCTTTATTCATTTGCTAACTTTTATGTTCAACATTGCCCAATGCCCTGTAGAATGATCATATTAACGCGATCGTGTCTGGCGTAAATTTTTTAGTTGAATTGATTATGGATTTCGACTTAACAATATTGTAAGCTAGGGTTAAAAAAAAACCTGCTTGACGATAATAGTGGATCCAGTTGACACCAACATGTTTGACAAGGTCATCCCTCAGTCGTAGTGGTGGTCTTTCTACACTCCTAGTAGTCGTTCTCAGTTTCCAGGTTTATTTATTTACTTCACGACACACAAACAGACATCACCCACATAGTATAAACATATATTAAAAACAGAAACAATACAGATCAAGTTCAAGTAATGCCCTATTACATATATATACAACTAGTCAATACAGATAAAACAATATTCATAATGAGGACAGGTAATTCAAGAAATTATAAGCTAACAGCAAATCGGTGCAAAAAACAAAATGAAGTCAAAGTAATCTTAGTTAAAACAATGTCCAGTTAAACTATATGGAAGCCAGAGAGAAAATTGAAAAGGTTAAGACCTTCTGTGGCCACTTATCTTCTGGATCTCTGATGACCATGTATCTGCCCACCGCCATTTGAAAGTTGCGACACTTTGGGCGATATTTATGACTTTTGTTCTTTGCCGTATAGTTTCGTGACAAAATTATTAAACAGGGTACATTGTTAGTTTATTTTTTATTAGGGGGACTGATTCGGGCCATTTTGTATCTCATCGCAGGTAATTAACAATAAATTCTCGCATAAAAGCACCTCAAAAATATTGCAATGTTTTTTTATCGTTAACGTGCTTTCCTTTTTGTTTTTAAGTAGACAGGTGCTATTGATAGCAGATGATCTTTACAATGTGAATTTCTTTTTAAAGAAATTGTACAAACACGTACATAATTCAGGAGACCATCCCTCTCTCCTTGAATCAATAGAGTTTACTTCAGCAGCTACGTTATATAATCCAGAGAAACCTGATCTTGATAAAAGACTTGTTTTATGTCGACAGCTTTAAATGATGAGCAAAGCCTGAGCTTGAAAGCTTCTTATAATATTTTAGTATAGAGCAGGAGAAACTTTTGTTATTTAATTCTCGTTTTTATTTGCAAAAAAAAAACTTTGTACGTTAGTAACTGTGAACATCTTTACGTAATATACCTTTAAGAGAAGAGTTTGAATACAACTACTAAAAACATCTCTGCTTTTTCATGAAAATTTGACACATCCTTTGCTTCTGTCACATTTTACATTAAATAGAGTATTGAATCCATTCATTTCGAATTATTTCTCTCAAAATTTTACCCATATCTCCTTGACAATTTTGTGTAGGATTCGTCAATTCGATACCTTTAATAAATCAAAAAAACCAAATTACCACCGTCTTTCCCTAATCCTTGGCGAAATCTTTTGCCAAAAACCCGTCTCTAGATGTCTTCAGGACCTCTATCTGTCTCCCTCAGTCATAGTCTTCCATCATCTAACTTTGACACCTGCTTCTGACATCATTTTCTCGAGCGATCCACTGTTTTTCAGCCAATCTCCCTCGACATCTATTAAACATCGTATTGTGCTTAATCGTATACTGAATTTTGTTACTTAATTCTGCCGTGTGTAACTAGCTGAAATAATTAAATTCACTCATTGTTAAGGCATTAACATGTAGGTGTGTGACTATTTCTATAAGACATTTCGAAAATATGAGTTTCTATTATACCTAATATGCTAATGCACCGATTCACTTTAATTGGTAAAATACGCTACCTACAGGTTCTTTTTACAAACGCAGATCCATTATATAAAAAAAAAACTAGTTTGAACACTATGGCTATAAAAACACACAAGCGTGTTGTGTCACACCATCACGTTTTTGATAGTGTTGTGCTTATAAATGTTTGCGTGTGTGCTAATTGTGAACGGATGTTATTGGTCTTGTGTATTGATATTTTTGTACTAATGTACCTGTCAATGTTTGTTTTTGTGACTGTATGTGTTCCATGTGTAATAAATAAATAAATAAAATAAAATAAATTGGCGTCATGTTGAATTAGTATCGACTTGTATTGAAACAATGGAGTTATGACATGTCTATGTCAAACGGATTTATTTTCAAAATCTATGGTCGAAACCGTCAGTAGCTTTCAGTAAACTTTTGTTTTTAAAATGAAACAAATTAGTATGTTTTCGGTGTTGATAGAATGGTGTGCTTTTAATTTCAGTGAAACCAACGACGTAACAGCCGGTTTGCTGGTGGAAGTGTGGAACAAGGGAATGATATGGGACAGAGCTATTGGATATCATTGGCTTCCACTGCAATCTGTTCACATTTCTAATGAGGTAAGTTCAATCATACTATCTGTATAACATAATCTAGCTACTCTTGTCTTAACATCACATAGCGATTCCTTAATTATTAACAGTATTCCCGTGTAATTTGTATAGCTAAATAGGTTACATGTGTTTTTATTTTGGAATCCCACATAAATATTTTAGTTCGTACTTATGTAACATTTTTCACCTTATCCTTAATAGATTCCTAAACCGCTCATCCGATTGAGATGAAACTTTGGGAAAATTGTTGTGCTTGCCCCAAGGATGGTTCGTACGGGGGTGCGAAGAAGGGGGCATAGAAAAAATCAATTATTGTCTAATCCATATAGCTATTTGTGTCGAAAAGATGAATAGTAACCCTCCCGGCATCCGCAGGAATAAAAAGGGGGGGGTGGTTAGGGGGGCTAGGGGGGCTAGGGGGGTCGGAATGAAAAAGTGATATTGGTGTCGAATCCATAGTTTTCCAGCTCAATAAGATGAATAGTCACCCTCCCGACATCCGCAGGAATAAGGGGAGGGAGTTAGGGGGGGGGGGGTCGGGATGAAAAAGTGATATTGGTGCCGAATCCATAGTTTTCCACCTCAATAAAATGAACATTAAACACAAATTTCCGGTCAACCCCCCAATAACGAGCGTCCACAGCATGCACGTAGATATATTATATTACGTGACAACAGTTTAACTTATTAAAATTACAAATAACAAAACTGAGCAAATACTAATGTACAATTGTTTATATATAATTATTTTTCACATAATATGTTCAAATGACGATCCCAGGTGTCCGGATGGGCCTACGGATGATAAACAACAATAAACAATAAACAAATGATTACACAATAATTGACGCAATACGTTGGGATGCACCTAAGATCCAGGGTAGACGTCATTGAAATGATGTAGGAATTTTGCATTTAAAATAGGCGACAACGTTAATAAAAATATTTTTGTTCTTATATCTCAACCATTGGCTTACCTCCGACAAACAAAATACATATTGGAGTACGTACTTAGGTACATTAGAAATCCTTTCGTACATAGATGCCTTGATGTAATATATTGATGAATTTTTAGCTACACATAGGTTCTTAAATTTGTGCTGTTTTCCCCGAAAATACTTAACATTTCCATATTTATTTAATAACAATTCATTTATTATATTACTACAATTTGTCAGCAAATTCGACAAGAGCGCCTTCTGAAAATTAATCTTTCCATCATTATTTGTTGATATAGGTATAATTTAATATTTCGCTGTAGATTCCGATGCCAAACTGGCGGGGTCCGAGTTTGTTATAGGTACATATAAGGGTATAGGTATCTACGTGATGCTTTTTCAGATATTTTATTAAAAGTATCAAGGGATTATTGGAGTAATTTAAAAGGCGCTGTTGCTAATTAGTCCTACAAAATATTAATTAATCAACGTCTTTTGATCTGACGTAATTATTATTATTAATCTTATTTATGTTTTCTTAGAAATATTATACCTACCTACAGTTCCTACCCAATACTTAACTTTCGGTACCTAATTCCTACCTATCTAACTTTATAGGGAATATTTTTACTTGAATTATTTTAATACTTTGTGACCTCTCCTGCCATCTAGCGAAGTCGATTGTGAACAAGCGTTCTTCGGCTTGGGTGTGTGTATAAAAAATACCATCTCTTTCTGCAGCAATAAGAATGGCAACAATACGTAAGGTACTAGAGTTGCCTATCAAAATCTTGCCCCAAATCCCCTGTGCCCCCCCCCCCCCCCCCCTCCTCCCAAAATATCGCCCTTCGCGTTATTTTTTTTTTGTAAAACGCTCCTCCGCAGTTCCCGAAGCTACCAAAGCGAATATGTGTGCAAAATTTTGAGGTGCTGGGACGTTCAAAAACAAATGTAGATGCAAACAAGGGAGACAATGACAGTAGAAGTTAAGTACAACCAGATTGACAAATATGTTTTTAGGGTACCTACCTATAATAAAGCAAATATAGGCTCATTTGTAAAACCTACCTACTATAGATAGTAGGTACCTGACGTCTACTATATCTACCATCAATATTATCCTGAGATACCTGACGTAAGTAGGTTTATGCGGAGTGATTGATCGCTTCTTTTCACCTAAACATGCCTATTATGTTATCTTCCTCTTCTCCTTATATTTGTGTGTTATGTATTAACAACACGTGTTCTACTAATACACACATTTCCTATTGTACGTGCTAATAATATTACATTTCTTGCCTGATGGAAAGTCCATCCTTTGCTGTATATCTGTTGAGATAACTCCTTGTTTTATTTTACCACGCCATGTATAAAATCCGATGTTCTCAAAAAACTTTTTTTTTTAATGATCTGAGCTTGCATACACAAACCCAAATACTTTTCTGCACACCTTGCACTAGACTAAAAGCCTGTATCGCAAAGTGTGGAATACATCGCCACCGTCGGGGTTTGAACCTGGCAACTCCCGCTTGAAAGCCTGCCGCCTCAACCAACTGCGTCAACCATGTACTTAACCATGCACATAAATCATATTTAAGTGTGTTACAAAATTTACCTGCCCTTTAAAAAAAAACTATGGAATAAAATCCGTTGATGGCTACAACTTTGCCATACTTTGGTATTAACCTTTCAAACAATTAATTATCTAGTTATAGATTATAGATTTGGCTACAAGGACCCTGTTGAATATTTTTGTCACTGGATGAAATTAAAATTTTCGTCAGGAGCTGTGAATAAAAGAGCGTTCAATTTGCACCGCAAGCTAAACGAGTACTACGCCAGTATTATTTATTATTTATTTATTTATTTGAACTTGAAATTACACCGAGCAACATTACAGCTTTAGCCTTTGCGTCGCTCGGTGTTGTCGTCTGCAGTATCTTCTTTCTTAGCCGTTTTAATTACAGTGCTGGACATAGGCCCCCCCTTTGACTTTCCACAGATCCCTATTCTGGGCATACTGCATCCACTTGCTTCCTGCAATTCACCTCACATCGTCAGACCATCTTGGCTAAGGTCTTCCTACGCTCCGTTTGCTCATTCAATCTTTTTGGTCCATCTAGGTCAGTATTGTAATGGTTTGGTAAAGGTTGTAGGGAGATTAATCAGATATGAGAGCATGTACGGGCTAAGCTATATAGAATCTGCTACCTACTTACCCATTACATATAGCAACGTGTGTGTGTGAAATTAGTTATCCTTAAATGTCCTTGTGAAGACTTATCAGCTGAGGTGTACCTATATTAGAGTTTTACCCATCAAAACCAGTATGGTATGATTCCTCGACGTATCGGTCCGATACGGAGTTCAAGAGGTCCAGTCAACCAGAAGAGATCTTTGAGGTAAAGAATACTAAATATCGGAAATAGATCTGGAAGGTACTTACAGTTATAAATGATAAAGTCTTGCGAATAATTAAGTAGTATTTAATGTTATATAAAAAGACACAATGATACAAGTAAAGTTTGAAGCGCGTGCAGGAGCTCGGCAAGAATGATTTGATTTTGTGCTGGTTGATTCGCGTGCGTAATGATATGCAATAATTAAGTAACAATACTATAAAGGCGTCGCTAGACGGTCTGTTATAACGGCGACCGCCACAATCTAATCTGAGCGAGCATCTGGCAACGTGTCCTGCCCAACTCCATTTTACCTCCTCGCCCTCCTATCCATACATTATTTTGTCTATCTCTCAACTAAATACCCATTCTCCTCTCTATGGCTCTTTGTGTTACCAGCAGTTTTTGCGTGATTAGCTTCGTCAAAACTGCGGTTTCGTATGTTAGAACCGATAAAACACATGAGTCGAAAATAGGCTTTTATGAACCCTATTTTTGTGATAAAAACCATGTACGTCAAACTGGTGGAAATATATTAAAACTAATTCGTTCGTTTTAATATGATACACTATTATGTCAACATATTGTTACGTTATCGTTACGTAATCCTTGACGAGTATCAACTTACATAATTCTGCTGGAAATCTGGTATGTTTGTAACGCGGGGCCGTGGCAACTTTTGATGTTGGTTGAAAACACCTATACTGAATTTAAAGCACTTCTTGATTGCACGACTGCAGCTACTGTAGAAGTTTGTTCGGCTAAAACTTATTTTCATTGACATAATATTGCGTAATATAATATCGTTGTTCACAACCCTTTGCTATTCAGTAACATTATACGAGTCTACGAATTTTTTTGAGCAGTCATCGATAGATGTCGAGCTCCTTTATATTATATTTGCACACTTTGATTAATATTTTATTTATTTATTTATTCAACGGTACACATACAGACATTACTTATGAATTAATTACAATGGGACATTAGTATATATTACATGTAGAGTTCAAGCAACGCCCAGTTACAAGTCCACACAATTAGTTAATCGGTCAAAAGTAACAAAAATATTAAGTAAATTAAAAAAGAAAATACTTGGTTAATAATGTAGTAAGTACAAATGTTATTAATTAGATAGAACATACAATGCTAAATAAAAATAAAAATTTACCATAAGAATAAACGTACAATAATTGTGCACGAAAGTTTATAATAATATCTTGTTTATGTTAATAATATACCTCTGTGTTACTGCCTCGGAACAGACCTAGTCTAGTGAGGCAGTACAATTTTCAGTGATAAGTACGACCCCTGCTTTCCTGTGTACATAAACCTTGATTTTGTTTTTTCCTTATTTTTTTTCCATATTTATTTATATTTTTATTTTATTTGTATTCCATCTCTATTTATATATGTGTGTGTATGTATGTGTGTGTATATGTATGTGTGTGTATGTATGTGTATATGTATGTGTGTGTGTTTATGTATGTATGTGTATATATGCATATAAATTTATTTTATTTCATCTATTTTTACTTTTATTTTACTTTATGTTTGTATTATACCTATGTACTTATCAAGAAAATAAATATTCATTCATTCATTCATTCAATTATTCGTGTAAGGATAGGGACTGGCGATCTGTACTACCTACCCCGCAAACAGCGTCATTGTTGACGGGTTACAGTAGCTAGTAGGTATATAATATAATATTGGTTACGTGACACAAATCTGAAACAATTCAACATATTTTGTCGTGTTGAGCAAAATATTATATTACTAGCTTTCGTGTTCGTCAAAACCCACGTTAATAATTTGTATAACAAACATTATATTATCGATATATTAAGAGTAGGCATATTCTTCTTCTTCTTTCTCTTGTATTAGATCCGGGGATCTGTTTCTTGCACAGGTACACCTCCTGGGATAGCAAACTCCAACTATCTCGCCACCTCTTTGCTGGTCTTCCTGGTTGGCGGTTGCCTTCTGGGATGTTATTGGCCACCATGTGTGGAAGTCTGTTATTGTCCATTTTCTCGGTAGGCATATTGACAATAAAAAGAGTTTTTTTGGGACCTTACATCTCGACAACCTTACTTAATATGCTTCGGAAAATATATGGTAGATACATTGAACTTGTATCTAGTGATTATATATGCAACCAACCGAATGACCGTATATTTTTTTATGAAGCGAAATTAACCCCATAAGGTAAAAAAAACGTTGTTTTAAACGTTTTACCGTGCGATTGATTGTTCATGAGATTTTGAATATTAGCACCCTCGGATGTGGCATCGTACCCACCCCTAGAGATTGTAATAGGTATATATTTTTCATACTAAATGATATAACATCACAAAAAATTACTTAAGTACATCATATTTAAAAAAAAATTGCCTGTGGCGCTTTTCTTCTATTTTTTTATAAAAAAACATTTTTAATACATATTATTGTACAAACTATTATATACATTTTCAAATAAACAAACCACATTACGACCTTCTTCACTATGTCTCACAAAAAAAAATCCCTTGGCTCCGAGGCTGGCGAGGCCCATGCCCTCGGAAATGACCGTTACGTCATAATTGGGCTCTTACTCTTAATATATTGATTTCTTGTTGATTAGGGTTTAAAAAGACTGCTAAACAGGCTACACTATTGGAGTAATAGGACTTGCGTTTCAAGTGGACTGCGGTTTGTTCACGGTTCGTGACGATAAGAAACTCAAAATTGAAAAAAAAAAAGTTTAAATAAATTTTTTAAGTCCGATTAACTTTGTTAATTATGTACCTACTGTAGTAACTTCTTGTATTTTCTCGTAGTTTCTATAAAATTAGTTCATATTTATTTTTTTATTTTCCAAAAAATCTGTATTTACCCGGACAATTGCTGGTAAACTGCTATTTAAATTTTGTAGACAATTTGTTAAAGATTACTTTTTAACGGTTTTCTCATATCTTTTACCATTTGCCTGAAAAATGTGAAAACCCGCTTAGGAGGACCTATTCGTTTGATGGAGATGTATATGATCTTACGTGTGAACTTTCATTTAAATCATATTTTGACTGAAAACAGATAGGTCAGTTTTTAGTCGTCGGATCTCCATGTTATAGACATCGAAAAGCCGCAACCATAATATCAAACCTGTATTGGATAATAATATAATGATATGAAAACATGGGTGGATCTATTTATACGTAATATTGTGTTCCGATAACTTTATGAAGCTAAATTCATGTAAAAGTTCAGCAAGTTCATAACAACTTCAATATATACTCTCCTACCCTAACGTAAAAAGCTCCGAGTCAATCACGAATCCCACATAAATATTTTAGTTCGTAAATTTATTTATTCGTATCAGGTACAGTCTGTTACACATTATTTGTCTCATGGGTTTCCGTGGATATGATTTTTTTTACATATAATTACTACTATGAATCAAGTATCCAATGGACAAGGTATTTGTACCAGAGATTAAAAATTATTTGAAACAGAGTAATGTTCTCATTTCAAACTTGACATTTACTGAAACAAAAATATCTGCCATAGTGTCAATCATAATACCTACCAAACATATTTAGGTGTGTTTACTGCTGCTTTTGTAAAAAATGTGGTCAAAGAAACAGACATATTAGTTTATTATGTTTCGGTGATAAACTTAATCCTTCTTTATGAATAAATTCTAAATTCTAAAAGTTCTTAAATGCACCTCCGTAGATGTTAAAGTTTACTAGAACATTGCAATCGTTCTACTTTACCTACCAAATTTGCCGTTGCGAAGCACGGGTAATTCAGCTAGTATGAGTCATATTATAACCGTTACAAACCAGACTGTACCTATATTATCTACGTTATGTATATCAGTTCTACTCAACTAAAGTTTCTATGGAGGTACGTCGGTATTACGAAATAGATTTTAACATCGATGATTTTGAATATTCATAAGATCCATTAGTGCGTAAATTAGTCACCAGACGGCGCTTCATATATACTATGTCTATTTTGCAGTCTATGTACAATTAAATTTTTCCGGCGCCACGAATATTGAAGCGAAGGCCTTGGACATATAGAAGGAGCGTCGGAAGGCCACCAAAGAGATGGACCGACGATATTGTCCAAATCGCTGGAGGAACCTGTATGTGGAAGGGTCAGAGCAGAGACGAGTGGAAACAGTTGGAAGAGGCATATATCCAGCAGTGGAGGGAAGAAGGCTAATGAAGAAGAAGACAGCTCCTTTTAAGAACAATATTCAACTAGTGATAGTGGCTATGATTATGTAACTTCAAGCGATACCGGTCTATTATCCACCCCCCGTAGCCGGGAATCGAACTTAGAACCAATCTAACCTATCCTATAATTACTGCTGTGCTATGCAAGCAATGATCGAGGCGGAATAAAATGGGCATACTATTTCTTTTTTAGTACCGGAATCCATTGATATTGGGTTAGTATTAAGCGCACGCACCAACCATCTTTTTAATTCGCTAACGTAGACTTTTGACTAAGACTACGTAAAATAGATGGCGGTAGCTACATAGACAAATTTTTAGTTACGTATATTTTCAGCTACACAAAATAAATGTTGGGTGAATGTTGTTTGTGAATTAATCTAAAAACACAATAACAATAAATGTTTTCAAAAGGGAGCAATTTAAAGATGTCGGCTCAGCCTACAAAAATGTTTAATAATGTTGATACTGAGAACAATAATATCAAAGAGAAATAATAAAAAAAGGACATTGCGAGAATCTCAGAAATAGTTCTGACTCCAAAAACGACTAAAAGAAGCTAAACAGCTTATCATATGTCACCCCAAGTAACCAATCCAATTCTCTTCGCCCACATCTTCCCCCACATATTATGGTCCCCTTGCCATCAGCGTGCAGTGAATTAAACAATTGGAAGCGACTGAGGCGTCATGTGTTTCTCATACATAAAATATTATATGACATAAACAACGCTTAACCCACTTTATATGTATGTATCTATCTATGTTTCATAGTATAGGAGGAGCAAATGCTACAGGCCTCACGACCATACGGAAAATATATCAGAATTACAAAGGTTATATTAAGTAAACTAAGTAAATAAATAAATAAACCTCTATTGGCCAAAGAAAAATATGCACAGTTACAAAAACAAGTCAATGGTAGTGGGCCAAAAGGCGTTACCAGAAGTAAACCCTTTGAAGGGTTCAACGCTTGTCTTTTTATTTATTTATTTACACTTTTGGTGAACAAAGTACAGAGATATGTTAACATTTACGAATAAAAGTCATAACCTTTGTTCACTAGGGCGAGCTTAGCGCAATGCTGCGTTCTCTGCCAGCTAACCCCAATTGTTTATTTAACGTAAAACAAAGTAGATTACTGCAAATTTTCCACAACGCTACGAGGTCTTTCAGATTTCTTGCGACCCTGAGTAAGGAAATATTACAACTCCTTTTTTTTTTTAGTTTGTGGTGTTGGAGACCTCGATTTATGAGCAGAATATATTGAACCGACGATCAGTCATACGCCTTAGTCCGTCCATAGCTGTATATTTGGTGAGATAACTACTTGTTACTTTTTGTCAGTGACATCAGTGCTTTGCTGGGAATGACGTGAAAAGAGGTAACGCTTTCCCGTACAAAACCGCTCTGAACGGAAGGCATTGAGACTTTCTGGATTGACGTAGTAGCAGTATTACCTACTTGACTGCATAATCCTAAAACCTCATATTTTCTGAAGAACGTATCTGAAATAATGTATGGAATGCTCATGTGGTGACAGAAACGTCACCAAATGCCCGACATGATTCACGTCATGCATACTTACGTCAAGTAAAGTAATGTTGACTGTAAGTTAACGATTAAATTGATCCGCTTTATCAACTCGTTAATTAACTTTTGTTGACTTTTACTTATAGTTGGTATTATTATTATCGTTTGGTATTAGCCACTGAAAGGTGGCGTCGTCAGATGATAAGAGAGTAAATATTTTTTTTGCTGTTACATCCAAGAGACACTAGAGAGCAACATCTCTATAGACTGCTGAATTACACACTTTTCCGGCAGGCGAACTGTCCAATCACGCATCTCACGTCAAGATCATCAGAAGAACAAGAGAGATAATTGGTATTAAACTTTATCGTAACACTGACGAAGTGAAGGGACCAACCTACGTTTATGTTACTCGTATTACGTCACGATTTGTTAAGCAATCTCGTGACGTAGTATGGATTACATTGTGAGTAATTTGTTTGGATTCCTATTAGTCACACTATTTGTTACACTTTATTTCATCGTTTCGAGTGAATGAATAACGAAGGTTTTAAGTGGGAGGCTTAATAAAGGGTCAATGAAAACGTGACGCCGTGAATGACATAAGCGTGAAGCAATAATAATATAATACCAAGAGCCCGTTGCCGAACATGTCTCTAACTCAGAAGAATGGCTGCCACGTTGTTATTGGTCTTGCTGACGATGTCATTGAAGGTGACTATGGAGGCCGATTCTTGTCAAGCACACTCTCTCACACTTTGGATAAGGCCTCATTTGTAATAACAATTTTTTAAAGGTTGTAGAAGTTATTCATCTAGGTATAATTTCAATTTACTTTATGTAACATCATCTGTCGTTGTTGTTGTTCTTGTCATCTGCATTGTCACTTTAAAATTTGTATAACTTCCTACGTCTCAGCACCTTCAAATTTGGCACACATTTGCTTTAGGCGACAGTTTTAAATTGGACTACTGTTTTATCTCACACACATCTCAATTGGTAATAATTAATGAATAATATTTCAGATTTGTATCATCAACTAATACTACTCCTGCATATAGGTAACCTCTATGACCTCCGATGCCGCGTTTCGATTGGTTGATAGCAATATATTTAGCCCGCATGTTTGTTTATTACGTTGTTTTTCAAAGTGTCTAACTGGATTTCTCAAAATTAATATGACGCAATTTTCTGGTACACACAGCCTGTTTTGCTTTGCGATTACTTTTATATATTAGGAACTTAGGTGCTACCTGAGTAGGTACATGGGTTTAAACATGGATTAAAAAATGAAGCTAAGGTGCACCCCACCCCACAAGAAGCACCTAAGGTACTAAGGTACCTAGTAACTTTGCCATTAATAAATTAGGTACACCAGCCCTAGAGAATACTTGGGTTAGAAAAACGTGTTGGGATTTTGGACTACCAGAGGTCGGGAGCTCAATTAGCACTGGGTAGTACTTATTTAACATTGTCAAATGGGAGTTGCGAATGTGTTCTATATAGTCCTAATATTCTCTTTCAGGATTTTTAATGATCCTTCATTAGCTAGAACAATGAGATAATTCAGTACTTACCTATTGTTAGAGATAAAACAATGGATGGTAGCTGAGTTTGGGCCATTGTAACTGAGCATGCGAAAAATTGCGTTGAAAAAATGATCATTACTCGGCTAATACTAAAGATATTATCCTAAGACTTGAAACATGGATTAATGAGAATATGTTTTAGTGACTCTAGGAGCTAGAAATTTGATATGAGTGAATGTTCTCTGTACGGAATAATTTCAAAGTTACTCGTACCTTTGCAGTTTATTGAAACTTGATATTATTTCCGAAGTTTGTTTGATATATTGCTAGTAATTTGGTTGATGATGAAATGTTTAATGTAAGGCACAGTGAGTTTAGCGAATGTTGTTTTGATATTTGGTTAACTTTTTACACAATAAGCCAAAATCTATTTTGTCGCTTTATTATTGCATTCAATTTTTTTTTACCTATACAAAAAGTGCCTGCATTCGAAAATCTGGCACAGTGGTCATGCAAAACTCTTATGTAGGTATTGTGTATGTGTGTTCTGTACGCCAGAATTGATGCCTTTGAGATGTGGTGCAAGAAGAACGAATGACTCAGTCCTCAAAGAACTCAAAATAACGGAACGACTATCTGTGGTGTGCAGTCGTCGAGTACTGGGTTTCTTTGGTCACATCACCAGAAGAGAATCCGGAAACCTGGAAAAAAATATAATCATGGGAAGTGTTCCAGGCAAAAGAAGTAGAGGTAGACCTCCTGCAAGGTGGTGCGACCAGATTAAGAAAATGACTGGGAGAGACTTGTGCTCGGCGGTGCGAACTGCGGAGAATAGGGAGGACTGGAGGCGACTTGTTTTGTCCGTGGGTAGCTCCACAAATCACGACCCTCAGCAATGAGGAAACGATGAAAGAAGAAGTTCTCAAGTTATACTGTAATAAGACGCAGTAGGTACGATTGGTTTGCACTAATGCCCCATGTCTCCTTCTCCACTCATCCCTGTCCTGTGCGGTTCTTTTTAACTCTTTACGTGACTCGGAGCCCATATCCTGGCACAAGTCGTCCAGGTATTCTTTCCTTGGTCATCCTCTATAGTTTGTCCCCTCGTTCTTTCCTTCAGTTAATCCAAATAGGAGACCCTATTGCCGCACTATGTGGCCGATCCATCTGGCACGTCTTTCTGCTATTGCATTGAGCAGGTGTCTTCCTCCTTTGATTTTGATGAGAACTTCTTCGTTTTTCATGTGATCCCTCCAAGATATTCCTATGCAATTCCTTAAATATAATATGTATGATTATTCTCTTCATAATTGCTTATTGTTCAAATTGGATTATGTGTTTCCGACGAAATGCTAGCAGACGTTCTACACTGTGTTAGCATTAATGTGCATATCTTTTTTTTTTATTGCTCCTCTTGATTATATAATATTAGACTATACCTATGTAAATTTTACGAGTCTAAATGCCCGAAATTAGGTCCTAAAAGGACGATACTGAACAATAAACAATAAATTCGAATCCGGGTGGCTTTGCCTAAAGAGAGAGAGAGATATTAGTCTCTTACAATATTATCTTCTTTACTTATTACGGCTTTGCACCCGATTTGCGGGTGATGCTGTTACAATATTATCCAGTAACCATAATATAAGATAGTACATACTTAATACAGTATTAAAAGTACTTACTTTGATGCTATAAATAAGTCGGCGAGACTGCGGTAATGAATAACAGCGAGCAGTGTATAAATCTATTCATATCATATCGTAATATTGTTCATATTGCGAAAGATGGGGGATGACGCGACGTGACCACGATTGTTTCCATAATGTACACCAGTTAGTATGACTGTGTGTACGTATATTCGTTTCTACTACTTTTACTCCACAAACAGAGTTCCATTCCACACTAGGCCGGTCGTGCCGTCCCAAAATCAATAGCGTTGCTTGTATTGCACCCTCCCACGGTCCACCCCGCGTTCCATCTACCCTGTGACGTGACAGACCCGCCAGGAATCCATACCCAGAGACTGAAATATTATAACCCATACTCCATAGTATTTGTATGACACATATTACTTGAAACAATACATTCTATTATTTTTAGAAGTTGTAATTTCTTCCCAAAACATGACATTGTGAAATGATAACAGTAGAAATTTTAGCTGAAGTGTATTATTTTTACCGAGTGCTACTTAACTTCATCTATCGTTGTTGTAAATATTGTCTACGCCTACATTTTCTCCTTCAAATTTTAGTAATTTTCCAAAGTCCCAGCACCTTTAAATTTTGTACCAATTCGCTTTAGGTCACGCTTTAAAATTTCAGAACTGTTTCATCTTAAACGCGTTCCATTTCAGTTGGTAAAATTTACTATATTCTGCGGCAAAGAGAATAGAACGCCACACTGACCTAAAATTGGGAAGTTGTAAAATTTCAAGAGGAAAACGTAGACTCAGGCAACAACTACAAGCAAAGATAAAGTTATCTTAAAGGTCGTGATATTTAAAACTAAGTACTCAAAGGTAAAAAAATAAATAAAATAACACTTTATGATTTCATATCCCAGAACTATTTTGTGTTGAATTTCTTCATTCCAATGGCGCCTCCATTGAAATGAAGAAGAATAAACAGAATCAAAATTTGTAAAAAAGATATGAGTTCTACTCGTGAAGCACTTTTCTGAGATAGCAAACACGGCGATATGCGGTGACTGGATCCTCTCGATCGCTCGGTGTCTTCCAAGGTTTGAGCTGAACAACGTCTGACTTGATTCTTTTTCCAACACCCTTACACAAGATACCCCACACGAGCCTTGGATCCCCCTGAAACGCTTCACATTTTTTTTTGTCTCTTGAGAAAGCTGATCCATTTTTGTACAAAATCGTATTGTCGTCGTGTTTACGTACGTAGGTAATTTAAGTTTTAGGTCTCTAGTCGTTCGTAGTCCGGTAGTGGTTGAAAAATCGATTGCAAGATTTGTTCACAGACGAAAAACACCACAGTGAAGTTAAATAAAATCTTGTAAAAATCATTTTTCGTAGTGAATTTCTAGGAAAATTAACCAATTTTGTACATAAGAAATACTATGTAAATAGGTATAAGTACCAAAAGTCTGACATATTATTATTCACCGTTTCCTTCAGCACGAGAACTTCGTTCTTGGAATGTACATAAATTATAAAACGTTGTTAAATATAGTTACAGCAAATTATATATATATATAGCCTTTAACTCGAATACGAGTATTCTATTAATAAAACAACTTACAACGCTGAAAATAATATTTCCCTGCATAGGTACTCCGGTACTCGTAGACCAACCTCTCCCCTAGGGGTGAAGTGGAAATATCGGGATTCTAGAACAAAATCGATGTCTTATATTGTCTATCTATCTATCTATACCCTCACGCCACGTCTCTTGTAGGGTAGGCAGAGAGGACAGAGCGCCAGACAGCCCTATCCTTACACACACTCCTAGCTTCCGTCACATTCATGCAATTAGTCATATACACGCTCTCCGATTCCTTTTACTCAAAACGCGTCCATCCTTGAGGATCTGCTCGACATGATCGGACCAGGTCAGTCTCGGACGGCCGCGCTTCCTCGCCCCTCTTCGCTCATTCAAATATATCTTTTTTTGTCATCCTGTCACCATTCATTCTCTCAACATGCCCAAACCATCTTAGTTTGTTTACTTTCATTCTTGTCACAACACCAGTCTTGCAGTCACTCATTTCCCTAATAACCTCATTTCTTACTGACATATTGTTATTTGATAATTATAATGTTGTTTGAAGCAAGGGTCTCCCAAGCAAGAATTCGGATGTCGAATCGGTCGTGACTATACATTTTTTTGATATTACATATAACAAGGTACGAATAATATATTTTATAATAATAAATAATAATGTTCACTAGGGCGATCTCGGCTAACCCATTTGACGATTCTCTCTCGAGTGTAAAGTGATCACTTAAGCCATCTGCGGTCGGTCTTACCCGACAATGTTCATCCTTTATTCTTCTACACTGTTGTAGTAATACTGCATTATAATACGAAATGTAAAAAAATCCAACGCTTTACAAGAATAATTTTATTTATACACTAAAAATAATTCAAGCTAATTTTTAATTTCTCTGTCGTTTTAGACTGCGTCTACATTTTCTTATTCAAACTTCAACATCTTCTGTATGTCTCAGCACCTTGAATTTTGCTTACATTGGACCTACTAACCTCCACCATGTTTTTGAAGTTTGGCTCCTATGTCATCCAGTCTGATACAAAAAAAATCCACAGAATGTTTACGATAACTCATTATCGGCTATTTTAACCCCATAACAGCGGTACTGACGATGTGTTGATAATTGCAACGAGCGGGCGGCGAAACTTATGTTATGAAAATGACTCTTTACACCCCCTATATTCATTCCTGCTACCATCTCGATCGTGACGGTACCTCCCAGTTACCGCCCAGCCATGCACGCCAGCGCTCGAAAACACCTAGCGCTCTTGTACAATAATACGTACATATTCTACCCGTTCTTCACCGCACTATGTAGTAGTAGGGGTTGCAATATCGCGAGGTTTTCAATTCCGGAACGATATTCGAT
The DNA here is from genome assembly GCA_963576895.1 of Ceraclea dissimilis. Taxonomy (NCBI): domain Eukaryota; kingdom Metazoa; phylum Arthropoda; class Insecta; order Trichoptera; family Leptoceridae; genus Ceraclea; species Ceraclea dissimilis. The sequence continues at coordinate 1,276,278 of OY756374.1, forward strand.
ACTGAAGACTCAATCTTGGAATTCTGCTGGAACTGGTTCCGGAATTTCTGGAGTCAGTTGCCGCTGGCTGTTTATTACGTACGAGTATACTGAATATAACTAATTGATTTGAATCAGACTTTTGACCGTTTGAGCTTATGGCTAAGTAACATTTAGCAATATTTTAAACATTCTTCTTCTTCCTTCAGCCATCTCTCCACTGCTGGATATATGCCTCTTCCATTTGTTTCAATTTTTCTTCTACCCGCGACTGGGATAATATCGTCGGCCCATCTTTTTTGCGGTCGACCTACTCCTCTTTTTTATACCACAGTCTCCAACTAAGATCTCCGGGAGTCCATCGTTCTATCCCCTGTCTGGCAACATGACCCGCCCACTGCCATTTTTTTATATATAACATAATCCATGAAAAAATGAAACATCGCGTTTCATACACTTATTTACGAGATCATACAACTCATGTGATACGACTATGCAAGCATACACATACGAAGTCAATGAGTGTACAATTAATAATTATACGTGCAATATTGATATTCCGGTATTGGACCTCTTAATTCCGGAACTGAAACACAGTAAAAACCTCTCCGTAGTTCCGGAGTTTCGAAACTCCGAATTGCATGCCCTACTACGTAGGTACTAGCTATGTACTTTTTATATGGTAGTATTTATCATCAGCTATGAATGGTATTCTTTTTATCTCTAAAATTCACTCGAAGCATTTGTAAAATAACTAACAATGTCTGTCCGCGACAAGTAATTTGTTTTCCTATCAAGTTTCGTATTGTATAGTGACTAATGATTATTTATTAAATAATTGCTTCGATTTCTGTTGCCATTTCAAAAATAAGTGTACCATAAAAATAACCCCTTATAAATCACGCTTATTGGTCCATTTCTATACTAAAAAAGAACTTCGTTGATTGTGACTGGATTTTAACGTCAAAATATCTCATTATAATCACATTTTGGCGCTTTGAAAATTGTAAACGTCAAAAATCACTAAATGAATATCGTTTCGTGTCAAGGATATCAGCTTCATATTTATTCCCATAACGTTGTATTGAAATAAAAAAAATATAGCGAATCTAGTCGAGTGGAATGAAAATAATTTGATTAGGTGCTTTGATAATCAAAGATTGTGACCAATCAAGTTAGATACGTTGAAAAATATTCTAACTAACTAACATGCGGACAAAGCAACTAGCTATTGTTTATTGTTCTCTAATCATTCGTAGCCCTTATTTGAGACACTTGGAATCGTCAGAACCGTCAGTCTATCAACTAATCGGGGAACGGCATTGGAGATTATTTAGAGGTTACCTTTATTCAGGAGTAGTTTAAGTTGGTTATACAAACCTGATACAGCAGGTAATAAAATTTAGCTACCAATTGAAAGGTGTCAATGATAAATAATATCATCTTGCCACTTGCTAGACAGGGGACAGAGTGATGCACTGGACGTACAGTCAGAGTTCTTAGATGGAGACCGTGGGATAAAAAAAGAGGAGTAGGTCGACTACAAAAAAAAATGGGCCGGCGATATTATCCCAGTCGCGGGTAGAAGATGGATTGGCAAAGCTCAGGATAGAGGAAAATGGAAGAGGCCTATAAGAAGAAGAATGATAAATCGGTACTACGATGTCTGTCTCTTATGCCTTTTTCGCATTAGGCCAGTAGTTTCGTCGATTAAGTAGTGAATTAGTAACAATGCTGGATTTACGCTCCGTTATCATCCTAGAATATTATCAGGTTTTTTTGCTAATTCACTACCTACACGTCTAAACTTCTGGCGAACAAGGTATTAGTGCAAAAAATAGAGAAAATCAGAATGGGTGGTGAACTTTTATGGATGGATGGTTTTATGGATGAATAATGTTTAAAAAATATCCCATGTGGGTTTCATTAATATTATTCTAACAAAACCACTCTAAAAATGATTGAAATAATATAATTCAAAGGTCACAGTATCTAGTTGGCATTTGAAACTCTAAACAAAAATAAAAAAAAAAACATTACGATTGATATGAAAATATTTTTTTCTCATTTAAATCCATAAATTATTAAAATTTTTACTTCTGTAATTCTCCCACACAAATCAAAATGTCAAACTTCAAAAAAATCGAGTAGGTTATATGAAATTTAGAAGACAGTCAGACAGTTGATAATAAATAATTATTATGTCTAAGAAAAACAATATTTTTTTCGCCTTTTCAACGCCTCCGTTAGTAACCAAAATCAATCCATTGAATTTAAATCTCATAGGTGTATCTAAATCTTTAATAACTGTATATATTTCACACTTGTATAAAAAGATTTTTTTATTCAGAGTGAAATTTGGGAGAGAGATAGTTTTTAATTCAAAACCTTCCCCTAAAGAATGATTTTTGGAAATTGGACCCTAAGAGAGTGAACCATAGGATTGAAATTTAAAAGAATATAGGTACCTACGAATATCTCGGAAACCGTATGGGATACAAACTTAAGATTTGGCAAATACATTCATTTTCAGGGTCGTTTTTTATTAATATAGGTACTGATTTATTTCCCCAAATATACCAATATTTTTATCCAAATATACCAATTTACTTCCTGGATCTTGAAATAATTAAAAAAACGTAATTATTTTCTTTGATGCGAAAAGACTCTAAACTTATTTGTTTGATAGATTATGTTTACATTACGTAGTTGGAAAGATGGTAAAACCAATCGTTTTTTTTTAAGTAACTTTAAATTACTGTTTAATTAAGACTCTGTAAACAAACTAGATTTCTTCTTCCAGTTTTCTAGGCAATATTCCGTTTCTCTTTGAGATCTTTGATGTTGTTAAATGGAATTATAAAATAGCGCAAATCGCAGACGAAGCAAACGATATTTATATCATCGGATATCTATAAAGTAGAAACGAGTGCTCTATGCAGCGGTTAATGACATCAGGTTCCCCCTCCCAGTACCCCACAGAAGTGGGTTAGCAGACCGTTCCAGAACCCGCCAGGAGTGAAGTATTTTAACCGTCCACCAACCACCCCACATTGGATCAGCGATGTGAAAATTAATAGGATATATGAGGGCAGAGTAGAGGTACTTTTTTTACCTATATTACGAGTATACTGAACTTCTGAAGTGTCTGAAAATTAACATTTAAGATTCCACATGCTGCCATTTTGATTTTGGCGTTTACTCGTTTAGTCAGCCAATACTGAGAGCATCGTCTAAAAACCAAAGACAGTGATAGATGGAAGTATTGACTACAAGTTAATTATCCTAGAATTACAACAGTTGGAAATTCCTTGAATAAAAAATAATTCTTAAAGTACCCCTGAAATTTGGGTGAAGGATCCATTAATCGTTCAGTTTTTTAGATGTATAAGAATAATTTAGTCAAAATATTGGTAATTATAAGGTTATCGAGTTGACCGTCGTAGATTTTGTATTTGTTTCCAGGTTCTTTTTAAAAAAGGTATAGTTCACATTGTCGCTTATGTTATTCTTATTTTGCATATTTAAATACATAAACTCAAAAAAATCCTGCACACTTCACGCTAAGCTAAAATCCTGCTAAATGTGCAGAAAGCATAGTAGATACCAGTCAGTTCTTTAGAGGAAAAAAACTGTAAAGGTAATAAAACACAGAAAGAAATGTTTCAACTCCCTAACTTCATTTTTTTATTTCTTTAATTGTATTTTAAAAAATATGACATCGTAAGTTACACTCAAAAGCACTTAAAAAGCTCGAGGAAAAGTTGTTTTTTTTTATTATGTAGGTATCCGCTTTCTTGTTTCCCTTTGGGAGACACTGCTGGTGGGAATATGGAGGAAAATGAAATGAGTGAAATAATCATGATGTTTTCACATACTTTAAACTCCCATAGTCACTGTTAATACTAACACTAACACAGGGCGAGACTAGAACACTGAAACACACAACACAGTGAAAGTCAGGTCAACCTGCTAGAGACATTTGGAGCGGACAACAAAACATGGGAAACGCTAAATAGGCTCCGAGTCGATGTAACACGGTGCAAAATGAATCTACATAGATGGGGCATGAGTGTGGATGAGTCTCCTGTAGCTGTGGAAAGATCCAAGATGACGAACACTTCCTCTTCTGCCGAGATATGGCGGAGTAGGGGTGTGTGACCTATATAGGGCCAATGAGAAAGCGATTGCTGCTGTAGTGTTTTGGGTTGGGTTGGCCTAGTCTAGTGTAAACGGATTCGTTAAGTAATACTAACACTACGAGTATTATCAATTCTTCTTTTTTTCGTATCGGTCAATAAAGAAACTAAAGACCCATCTGCTTCCAAAATGCCACAATCTTCCTTACGTCATCCGCCAGGTGGGTGCGCCCTGTGAATCTCTCCCAAGCACACCGTCCATGATCCATTGGGCATTCCAGGAGATGTTCGGTGTCCTGCACCTGTCCGCAGTCGCACATCGCGTTCTCCGCCATTCACCATCTGTGGAGGTTCTTCCTTGTGCGACCAACCCCAGCCCTGATACTGTTGAGGGTTTTCCACGTCGACCATAGTAGATCATGTCTTGGGTGTAGGGTTTCTTTTGGGGTTAGGAGATCTTTTGAAGTTCGATGACTTCCTTTCCATAAAAAGGATGTGTATAAGCATGGGTGTCGCCAGCCTGGAGAAGCAACATTTTTTTTACAAATGATAAAGCATAAAAAACGCGTGAATAGCGCCGCAGGTGAATTTTTTCTTATGATACATAGTGAAGAAGGTCGTGATGTGTTTTGTTTATTTGAAAACGTATACAATACTTTGCACAATAATATGTATGTTTGAAAAAGGTTTTTTTATAAAAGAGCAGTATAAAATAGAGCCGCAGGCGATTTTTTTTATGAAACTGATGGATTTTCATACTTATTTTAGAACATGTATGATATGATGAGAAAATTTATGATAGTAATGTGATTTTTAGTGAGGCTTTTTAATTTAGAATGAAAAAATATATAAATTCCACCCTGATTTGAGATTCGAAGATGGCATAGTAATCCTCGTCTCCACCAAGTGGGCCAACAACATAATATCCAAAATAATGAAAATGTAACACGAAGAAATATTGTTTCCTGAAAAAAATACCATAATCCATACCGCATTATTACTATAGAGAAATTTAACCCTCAAATTCCGTTCATCCCCTTTAAAGGACAAGGTCTGGCGAATGATTTATGTTCAATTTATTCCACATCACCACTACTATTTTTATTCCATTTTCTTCGCCTAGAAAAAGGCTGGCCCTCCTAATACATTTTTAATAAAATCATTTTTCTTTTCACTTTTTCTTGTATCCAATATTCGGTCCAATGTCACATTTATGTGTTGATGGATTTTATTAAATCCTTAACTGAATAAAATAATAAATGACATGTCTGTTTTTTTTTTCTTGAAAAATGACTCAAATATCGAAATATGATTGTCTATTTTACCTATGTGGATAATGTCTAAAAAAAATAAAATACGGGAGACCTTAGATCTCGACAACCTTTCTAAGTACTTACCTTAAATATGCTTTGAAAAAAAAAACAGGGAGATACATAGAAAATTTATCTAGTGAATGATCGTACAAGTTTTTTAAATCTTGTATAGGTTTCTCAAAAAAAAAATTATAACACCTCTGATCTTTTTTTCGAAAGGCAGCAACTCATTTCCCGAGAATTTCAGAGATTTTTTTTGTATTGATGATACGCGAGTATCTAAACATTTGCTCCGCAAAAGATGCGGTAGTTCTGAATTTTTGTTTACCGTATTTTTTATTGAATGAAGCGAAAATAAACCCCAAAAGTTTGAAAAACGATATTTTTTACATTTTGTCATGCGATTTTGATGCGATGGAAAGCACATCCTTAGCTGTATATCCGTTGCAATAACTACTTGTTATTTCAACTACGACATATAGAAAATCCGATGTTTTTCACTAAGTGAGAGTTGTGATATTAAAAAATATTGAAAGACTATTAGTATTTTAAAATCCACGTGAGTTGTGATATTGAAGTATAACGTGGATTTTATTTATTTATTTATTTATTTCCAATCATACACGGCCTCTTAGGCCATTAGTACAAAATATACGAGTATTATAACAATAAAAAAGAAAACCAAAATACAAACAAAAAACATTGCAACACATATATGTGCATCCAAAACCTGTAATGAACTAGGTACATAATTACATTCAAATTGAAAATTAGTTGAGCGAACTCAAACATATAAACATGTCAAACAAAATAGGATACACAACGCAAATTTAAAATCATTCACGAAATATAAAATAAATTAGTCAATAATCACAAAAAATAAATCAACCATATACCAACATATAAAAAATAAAATAATTCAAATAAATCTATCTATATCACATAATTAAATTAAATTCAAATTCAAATACAATGTATAAAATTTTTCGTCATATAACATTGACAATAAAACAAATCAGTCACCAAATAAAAGAATATAAAAAAAAAGAGAAAATACATAGCAGTAGCATATAAAATTGGTCAGTGTTTATAACAAAGTAAGTGAGTCATAAATATATAATATCTATACAATTAAAAATAAAACAACTTGGTTAATTAACCTGATAAAGGTCGAAGGACTAATCACCTACGAAGAAAAATAAAAGTTTGTGCAGGAAATCTTGAGTTATACCTCGTAATACAAGGCGAATCAGGAACACGTCGTGAGATGTCTACGGACTGTGGAAAGACTCCAGAATGAGACGCTTGAATGAGCTGAGACTTACCGCAAAAATGTCAGCAACACCAGAGAACTCGTTGCCCAATCGGTGGAGACGCAGTATAGGCGAAAAGTAATGATAGTTGGTAGAGGCATTGAACTCGTGAAACAGGGAGGTAGATCTGGTGTATCTGGAAGGAACGCGGTACTGGACACTTTGAACTAGATCCGGACAATCGATTATACTGTTGACCATCTTATAAAGAAACAGTAAATCCATCAATCGTCTCCTATCGTAGAGTGTAACTAGTCCAAGCTCAGCCATTAGAGACTCATAGTTAATATTTTCAATGGGAATGCCCTTTCTGTAATTTATAAAACGCAGAAATTTGTGCTGGACTCTCTCGGCACTATGGATATGCACTCCATAGTTCGGTGACCATAATACAGTGCAGTATTCAAGTAGTGGCCTTACAAGGGAAGTAAACAGAAGTTTGAAGGACTGAAATTCTCGCATATCAGCTGCCAAACGAAGCACAAAACCCAGCGTTCTCATGGCTCGGCCAACTGTTTCGTCCAAGTGTTGATTAAAAGACAAATCTTCGCTAAAAAGAATGCCAAGGTCTTTAATAATCTTAACCGTTTCCAACTGTACGTGGTCAATATGATAATTGTATATACAATGAGTTTTGGTCCTATGAAATCTTATGACCTGGCACTTACTGGGATTCAGGTGAAGCCTGTTATCATGACACCACCCAACCAATTTGTTGAGGTTCTCCTGTACCCGCTCACAATCACTTAAGTTGTTAATCCTGGCATAAATCTTCAAGTCGTCTGCGAAAAGTAATACGTTCGTATCATCGTTGAAAATTCTAGTAATGTCGTTAACAAAAATATTAAAAAGAACCGGTCCTAGGTGGGATCCCTGCGGAACCCCGCTAGTCGCACGAATGGGGCAGGAAACAAAGCCTTCCAGTTTAACGTTTAGGGTTCTACCGCGCAAATAACCCTCCAGCCATCGGAGGATACCACCATCAATTCCATAACCTTTTAGCTTCGACAAAAGCACGCTGTGTGAGACTGTGTCGAAAGCTTTTGAAAAGTCGGTGTACACAGAGTCGACTTGTCCACTTTTCGACAGTACATCCGATATGAACCTGTGATACAAAACCAAATTTGTCTGCGTTGATCTGGCCGGCATAAAACCGTGCTGTCTTGTTGTTATGACAGCATTAATGGATTTGCCAATCTTATCTAGGACAATGGACTCAAAAAGTTTTGGGATGGCTGACAAAATACAAATAGGCCTATAATTCGCTATGTCGGTATTATCACCCTTCTTAAAAATTGGAGTTACGAATCCGGATTTCCACGCCTGTGGGAATTCGCCCATCGATAAGGATCTATTAAACATTGATACAAGTGCCGGTGCCAGAGCCCGCGAACAACCCTTCAAAAATGAATTAGGTATACCGTCGGGCCCCGATGTCGATGAACATTTAAGGGAGTTCATTGCGTTTTCCACGTCAGCCAAACCGACGTGAATAGTGGAGATGTCTATTGTATCATGCGTAGAAAAATTCGGGACGGGAGCACCAAGTTCGTCACTATACACGCTCTGAAAAAACTCTGCGAAAAGGTCCACTGTGCACTGAAGATTACCAGAATGTTTTCCCCCATAATGCATATGTTTAGGAATCCCGTCACGACTGTCCCTCATTGCGTTAGTAAACTTCCACAGACTCTGGGTACATCGAGGGAGACTTGACTCAACTGAGTCCACATGTTGTCTATAACATTGCTTGGATAGTGAGGAGCACTTACTTCTGAGTTGTGTAAAATTGTTATAGTCGTCGATACTTTGTGTCTCCTTGTATTTCCTGTGAGCGATCTTTTTCAACACCACAAGCCCCCTAAGCTCAGCCGAGAACCACGCCGGAAAATTCGAGGGCTTATAACATTTTGTCGGTACATATGTGTTAAGGCATTGGTTTACTATTACATTAAAGCGATCGACGACCTCATCCAGACAACTGAGGGTCTGTAAGAATGACCAGTCGACGCTTAAAAGGTGATTTGAAATACCAATATAGTCCGCACCAGAAAAATCCCGCATGGTCACGACCTCCCTGACGGCCTCAACCGCTCCCAGGCCAACAGAAATCTCAAGAGCAGGATGGTTCTGGTCAAGTGGCAATAATTCAGACTTACCTCTCTCGACGACGACCGCATCGGCCGATGAGAACACCAGGTCCAGAATTCTGTTTTTATGGTTCCTCACCTGATTCAGCTGCTGTAGACCAGTGAAGCTCGACATGTCGATAATCTCCGAAGCTCTCTCACAGTATGGATCATTAATGGCCACAGCAAATGCATCACCATCGCATCCACCGTCCATCCAAACCACATGAGGCAGGTTGTAGTCGCCAGACAGAAGAAATTTTGCTTTAGGATATTTAGACCTTAGAAGCTTAACAGCCTCGCGATGCTCCCTATATACCAATACATCAGATTTTGATGGAATCTAAGTACAGCCCACAATGAGGTGATCTGAGGAAAATTTTAATGAAACAAAAATGTGTTCCACTCTATTACCCCCAACTTTTAATTTACTGGACGGAATACCCTTCGAAACAGCGACCATCACTCCCCCACCCCAAGTCTTAGTACTAGTGGATGCACTCCTATCACATCTATACACATTATATGCAGAAAAACCCAACTCAGAGGATTTAATAGAGGGTTTAAGCCAAGTTTCAGAGAAAAGGACAACGTCATACACCGAAGTGCTTGCTGACAAACGCAGATCATTTAGTTTAGTTCTTACCCCCCTTACGTTTTGATAATAGCACATCAGTTTTTTAAACAATAAAGTATGTAGGCTCCATCGCATCGTTCCTCTCATATATCCTCCACACTCCGAACCCTTCACTGGCTTAAATGTCCACAAAGGATTGAATTCAAGCTTTGCCTTTTGATCTTTAAGGCACTTCAAAATATGGCCCCAGAGTATATTTCAGAGCTCTGTCTCCGACAACCCATAAACCGCAGGCACGCCACCCTTAGATCCCACTCGGATAAAACCTCGAAGCTAGAAGTCGTAAACCTAAACGCGAAACCTAATTATTTGAGCCGCGCATTCATTGCGGCAGGTCCTTCAACCTGGAATGGACTTCCTGCAGACATCAGAGAGGCAAAAACGTTAACCGGGTTCAAAGGTCAACTAAAAACATTTTTGTTTAAGAAATCCTTCCCAACAACGTAGGGAGGAACACAGAGCGCCCTTGAGGTGGGAATACCCACAAAACGGCGGGATATAAATTATCCAAATTATTATTATTATTAGGTATTATGCCAATATTGAATCCTGTTTAACAATGGTTGTTTAACAGGATCTTAGACTCTTCAGCAACAATTATTTATCACGTAGTTTCGAAACTAAATATTAGGATTTCTATTTATAGTATTAATAATAAGGACTACCGATTCAACCTTCGACGAAAATTCTGACTTCCTCTTGTATATCCACTAGAGGATGTTGTATTAAGGGTAGGTTAGTATAGAATATTGTTCCACACAACTATTATTAATTCCATCCGTCTTGTCCACCGTGCGGACATTACCTGCAAGTGGAGTTTAAGATTGTATTTTTGGTAGCCCATATTGTCGAATCTTGTCATAAGAGCTGCCAAAGGTTCGCAATATTCTCACATTGTATATTTTACAAGTAACCTACAATGCCGAAAATATTACAGAGTAACGCTAGAGAAATCATTTTGAAGCAAAGATAGTTTTGCGAGTTGGAAAAGGAAAAAAATACTCCAAAAATCCCTTCAAGCCGCTATCACAAGTTAGAAAAACAATGTTGCCAGTTTATTCCAACAATTCGAAAATTGGCAAATTGTTTTAAACAACAGTTCTGAAATATAATTTGAAAGTAGCAAAAAATGTAACCATATCGTATTATCACATTAAGCAACACTAAACCAAGTTTGCACCAGGGGACTTCTAACAGGGAATCGTCTGTAACGCCGTATTAAGCACACGCTATCAGGAAGGGATATTATTAATCTAAAAATAATCAACCACATCCCATGTGAGATTATTTCCAATCAAAATATAGGAAGACAATTTGGGACACTGAAATAATTAATTCATCCCCTATTTTGGGGGCCTACGGTAATAGAAACTACTATATCACTATATAATTGGTTATTGTGACCATATGGATATGTTAGCCTAAGTATTGATGTCGTTATAGTTGTTAGTTTGAGTCTTGTTTTCCTTTTCAATTTTAACAAGATTTTACTTAGATTTAGAACACAGAACCAATGAGTCCATATTACGGGAGCTCCACGTAGATACTCGGCTCTCCACAATATGCCAACAACTTATACTTCGTCTTTTTGGACATCTACCAAGACGCGAAGAAACCAACCTAGAAACAACGGTAATCCTAGGCAGTGTACAAGGCAGGAGAACGAGAGGCAGATCGCCGATTCGTTAGAGCGACCAAGTGAGAGCAGCCAACCAATACCACTACTACTCTGGCCATGGACAGAGGCTAATGGAGGAGGATGATCAACTGCGGGAGTGAGAGTCGCGGCCCTCAGTCATGGGGACAAACGACAAGAGCAGAGGCCTGGAACTTGGCAAATGTACGTAAATTCGGTACAATACGATTTTGTGTAAAAATGGATCAGATTTCTCCTCTTTTGTTTAATAAAATTGTAAAATCTAGGTGTGCGTGTGCGATGGGTGAGTGTGTGAGCGAGATTGAGTGTAGGTGTGTGAGACGACCGGAATGAACTTATATGTTTTACTTTAACTGTTGCGCATGCTTGTGGGTGACAGCTAAATTATGAATGGACTAATCGTCTTTCTTCATGGTCTTACTTTTATCTATAGTTGTTATCTGTTTTGTGCCTGTATTTATTATAAAATAAAATAAAATATCAATATGCCTAAGTGAGTTAGCCTACTTTGATATTATTTTATCGTCACAATATATTATTTGGTCCATATATTATCTCGAGTGAGCTGAGTTAGTCTACTACCCTCCACCCGCTTATTAAGGACATCCTTGTTTTATTAAAGGTTGACCTAAAAATCCAACCGCCAATAATTAATTTATATGACGTTATTATACCAGAAGCTATTTCTGTTCACGCTTAAATTAATCGGTTTTGAAAATATGATCAACCTACACTAAAAAGTTAGTATGTATTTTTACTGTATGTATTTTTACGAACATGTAATCTGTATTTTTACGAACAAGTGTTAATTCTACGAGTATGAGGGCTGTTTTTTCCATGCTCCGATCGTGCATAAAAGTAAGCATGAAATATATGAGAATAATATATAGAATTCGGGGTTTTTAGATATAAAGTGAAAATCTAGATTCTAGAATAACTCGAGAACCGTGCGACTTTGGACTAAGCTAAAATTAGCTCAAAAGATTCAAAATGACCTCTACTATCACCCCTGAAGATATACAATGCACCCATCTATCAAACATTCTGTATTTTCTTATTTATGTGTTTTTTTTAATATCTTTCTTTTTTTAGTGAACAATGCTTTATAATCTGTACTATGCCATGTGTATACTTTGTTCACTTAAAGAATAAATAAAATAAAAAAGAAGATGTGTGTAACAGTGTTCGCATCAAACTGGCACACACGCTAGCAAATAAATTTAGAAATATAGCTTTGTAGATTTTCACGGTCCTTGTTAATTTCTTTCCATTCTTCTCGGGCGTATCGTATGTAGATTTTCGATGTTGTCGAGCTTTCGGCCTACTTGCTGAGGCCATCTTCATTCAACTACATTAGTCCTGAAGATGGCCTCAGCAATTAGGCCGATAGCTAGACAACATCGACAATCTACACACGGTACACCCGAGAAGAATGGAGAAGAAATTAAGAAGTAGGTATGTTAGTATGTTAACGTACGTGTACGCAGCATTACGATTTGCATTTTTACAAGATTTTGGAAATGTACCAAGAAAGGTTACATATTACCGAAATAGTTATTACTACATTTTATATCTAATAGTAATAATATATGCTAACGATATCATGTATTTCATGTAGGTGTGTGATTGCGAGGACGGAATACAAAATGAGTATAACTTTTTTCAGTAAAGTCTAGGATTATCCTTTCAAATATGACTACCTACTTACAATAAATTTTAATAGAGCGTGGAATAGTTTTATCAAATTTCAGATATCTTTATTAAGGCTCCCGACCCAACTATGACGTCACAGTAATTTACCACGGCATTAAGGCTCAAAATCGTATGAACAGTCGCACGATAAAATGGTAAAAATAGCGTTTTTTAATTAGGGGTTAATTTTGCTTCAATCTAAAAACTTTTACGGTTACTCCTAGATAAAGGTTCAATGTTGTCGAGATCTATGAGGTCTCCCGTTTCTAGAAATTTATGAAATATCAACATGCGTACTCTTAAAGACGCGCCTTAGGTTGCTCTCATGCTTTGTTCGCATTAGGCCAGTAGTTTAGTCGATTAGGTAGTGAATTAGTAATAATGCTAGATTCACACTCAGATGTTCATGATCTCAGTTGATCAGGTATTCACTTACACCTAATCGACTAAACTACCGACCTAACGCCAACAAGGCATCAAGGAATGGAGAATCCCTAAAACATTTACCGTGTCTTTAACGTTCAAAATTGCATGTACAAAATTCTTCTTCTTCTTACTAGTGGCTTCCGCATCAATATTCAGAAATATATTTTTTTAACGATTTTTCGGGACGATTTTGTTTTGATAAAAAAAACAGTAGGTTTTGAAGCAAACTATCATTTATAGAAAAAAAAAAATCTTTCGACTTGAAAAATACCCCTTTGGCGACACCCACTACCTTAAAAAATCATCTGTAATTCTTGATTTCATATGTTGCCATTTTTTAGATTAGCCAATTACATAAAGCAGGACCGGATTTTTACAACGTAATATTTAAAATAGCAATTTTCTTAAATTACTCTTTAGGTTTATGGAAATATTTTTTTTATAAAATCCTCTCTGGGAATTCAACACATGATATATATTTTGTCGAGTAAAATTAGTTTCACTAAATTTTACTAACGTCGTTTTCGAGAGTGTCGATTGACGGAATCACTCAAATGACTAAATCACACGCTGCCAAAATCGCAGGACGATATCACTTTTTTTTAAAAGCTTTAGTTATTGGTGAATGCTTCGAGCACCCTTAATTGGAGAGTCGACATGGGATGTTTTTCTTTTTTGTATGATAATGTATTCATGTTTTGTTGATGTCTCTGTAGGTGTCACATATATGTAAGTAATATAATATAAAATAAATTTTCAAATAAGTATCTAAGTATAGGTAATTGTAAAAAACTTTTAATGAACTTCGTTCACAAACTAATAGTGCCAGAGTACCTCGTTCCATATTCAAATATAAAGTAACCAATCAAAAGTTAGCAGACGCCTACCTACCTTATTACGTTATAGGCCCATTCCATAATCTTTTACAAGAAAAGAACTTCGTTAAGCTAAAATGTATAATGACATTCAGAATATGTGTGGCGAATCTCAATAGTGAAAAAGATGACAAGCAATGTCTTTTGCAAAATGTTGACTTCTTCAATACATTATAAAAATATCTAAAAAGTATGGGGGGTGAAGAATATCTATGCAATTAAATTAATTGTTTATCTATTTTATAGAGAGATATGTTACCTACATTAAAAATATGAATCATAACACTTGCTCACTGGGGCGAGCTTATCGCAATGCTTCGGTCTCTGCCAGCTAACCCAATCTGTAGCTAATTTTGATTATGTGTGTTTTCTTCTTTTTGTTCTCTAAGCCTGGCCACACACGTCCCGAAGTTCAGTTCCGGAATCGACCATTTTGCAAAAAAGTTCCGATCAAAACCTCTCTCTGACTTCAGCGTCACCCCGATTTTAAATTCAGAAAGAGGTTTTGGTCGGAACCTTTTTGCAAAACGGTCGATTCCGGAACTGAACTTCGGGACGTTTGTGGCCAGCCTAAGAGTTTGTCCTTTGTGATATGTCACATGCGATTTTTTCCGTGATTTAATCTCATGCAATTTCATCATGTGGCCATTATAATTATACGGGGAAAGGTATGAAAAAGGGGACAGCGAGCGACGGCCACTAGGGGAAGGATGGGATTATATGGACTGTAGGAATTGGGAGTAATTGGGATGAATTAATTTAGTCGGAATAATTTATGAAGCGGAATGGATGTCAGGTGTTTGTTTTGATATGCATATATTAAGGGCTTATATGAACTGAGCAAAAATCGTTCTATTTTTGCTACAACTTTTTCAAATTTTGTATGGGAATGTTAGTGCTCAGTAAAAATAACGTAAGCAACAAAGTGAATTATACCTTTTTAAAATAAACCTGGGAAGAAATTTAAAAATCTATAACAGCAGATTTGTTAAGATTATAATCACCAGTATTTTGGCTAAATTATACTTTTATATCTGAAAAACTGAACGGAAAATCTTCAGATCCCGTAAATTTTAGGGGTACTTTAGGATTTTTTTTTTATTCAAGGAATTTCCAAATCCTGTAATTCTAGAACAGCCGATCTGTAGTCCATACTTTCATCTATCACTGTTTTCAGTTTCAAGACGATTCCCTCAGTATTGGCTGACTAAGATTCAGGGCGCCGAAGCCCCCTGACAGCATATAGGGCCTTAAACTCATTGCTAAATCTTATAATCTCAACATACTTTCATTTTGTGATATTTGCATATCTGCGTGGAGGTACTATTTAAATAAAATTACTTGAATTATTCTTGATTTAAAATTTATTCTTGTAAAGCGTTGGATTTTTTCTACAGCCGTAGTATATACAATGTAGTCAGCCGCCAAGCCAACCGAGGTCGGTCGTAAGCCCGACAATGTTCATAATACGGAATACTACATTAAATAAAATTGTTTTTGACTATGACGGCACGGTCATTTTCCACGGCAATTTCAAAATCGCGTGAACAATCGCATGATAAAATGGTAAAAATAGCGATTTTTTTTTTCATTTTTTGGGGTTAATTTCGTGTCAATCAAAAAACTTTTACGGTTATTCCCTAGATTTTAATGCATATTATCAATACAAAAAACCTTCAACAAACGAGTTTCTGTCTTTCGGAATAAAAATTCAGAGGTGTTTTTCACATTTTTTTTACGGTCATTTCCTAGATAAAGGTTCAATATATCTACTTTATTTTTTCCAAAGCATATTTAGTAACGGTTGTCGAGATCTAAGGTCTCCCGTTTTTAGAAATTTTTGAAATGTCAATATGCATAATCTTAAAGAAAATATGTGTGCAATATATCAAGGTGCTGGGACATGAAAATTTATAAAAAGGAGAATGCTAAAAAAAAACCCAGGCCCGGCGCAAACGAAATGTTACTCAAATGATAGGTAAAAATAAGTAATTAAATACTGCATGGGTGGCATCATCGAAATCAGTGGCTTAATGGGTGAAATACCTATTCGAAGTTCTACATTGGTCACACAAATATATAAGAAAAGGAACATTAGACAGTTACAATTGCGGTCTAAAAAGGTATAATATGATGAGTATAAGGTAGCCCGTCCTCTTCGTCTTCTTTTTCATCAGCCTTGGTCCCTCCACAGCTGGATATAAGCCGAAAGGAAAATGCTCATGAAATATGTAAAAAAAAGTCAGGTCCGGCGCAAACGAAACCTAACTCAAATGATAGGTAAAAATGAGTAATTAAATACTGAATAGGAGGAATCATCGAAATCGATGGCTAAATGTGTGAAATACCTATTCGAAGTTTTATAGGGGAAACTTTGAATAGGTATTTCACATATTTAGCCATTGATTTCGATGATACCACCTATGCAGTATTTAATTACTCATTTTTACCTATCATTTGAGTCACATTGCGTTTGCGCCGGACATGTTTATTTTTTACATAATTCATGAGCATTTACCTTTAGGCCTACATCCGGCAGTGGAGGGATCAAGGCTGATGAAGAAGAAGAAAAATCAGACAGGCTACCTTACACTCATCATATTATATACTTTTGAATCGCAATTGTAACTGTTTAATGCTCCTTTTCTTATATATTCGTGTGACCAATGTAAAACTTCGAATAGGTATTTCACCCATTAAGCCATTGATTTCGATAATGCCCCCTATGCAGTATTTAATTACTAATTATTACCTATCATTTGAGTCACATTTCGTTTGCGCCGGGCCTGGGTTTTTTTCCCATACAAAATGAGCATTCTCCTTTGAAGATAAAATAAATGGCACAATAACAATATAATAGAAAATCATTTTCACGTACCTCATGCTGTTCAATTTTATATTTTCTTCGACTGAAATAGATTTGATGATAAGTGTATACTCGTATATAAATTGAATTCTTGTCTCAGTCACGTCACGTCTCAGTCAAGCCAAGTGCGCCATCTGTCATACGAGTATTGTATCATATATGTCGCGTGACAGTCACGTTACATTATTTATTGCATGGCGCATCGGTCAATATATTACGCCATCTCTCAGGATTTCGTCATATTCTCTATTATTTATACGAGAACGTATATCGATACTAAATTTATTCCGATTAGGTTTCCATCTGTTTCCATCTCCGTAAATAGATTTCATATTTACAGTTTTGTATCACCCGAACACCAGCCATGTTAAAATCAAAGTCTTCTTTTGGACTTTGGCAATCACCCTAATGAAAAGTGTTTCTGCCATTTCAAGTTCTTCTGAGGTCTTGGAACAACTTGAAGGTTCTCTTATTGTTCTTCTATGGTTCTTTTACATTCTCCTTAGTATTCTCGTAGTCAAAGGCGTATGGAAAGGAAATATAAGGAAAAAAGGGAAAGGTCTTATAATTTGATGACATTAGTTCTGAGAAATTAAACTCAAAGTCACTGGTGGACCAAAAGCATGAAGACCATAGACTATGTGGGCCCCAAAACCTAATCTTAAAGAAGACAAACTACCCAAAATCTTAACGAAACAAAATACTATTATTGGACATGTTTAGTATATTTATTAAATTTGCAATAAAAAGGACATCACATAAACAAGTAAAAACATTCACTTCTTTTGCTAGATATTTGACATCTTTTGTCTTTAGGTAATTTAGTTATGTTCACGTATTCTAAACGCACGTGAACAAAAAATGGGACATCTTAAAAATAGTTCACACACGTCTAATTTTTCCATTTCATACCAATCGTTACAGTACTTTATTTTCGGTTTTCAACACGCTGGTGGGCCGCATTATCTGGCTGTTTTCAAAATTGATTCGGGCCCCAGGAATGTTCTCAGTGGGCTAGATTCTAAACAGTATGTGAACTCCCTTGAGGAGTACACAGGATGGTCGTTCCGACTCTCACGAGTCTGACATTTGTTGAGCAGGAGAAATCACAGAGTATGATTACCTACATGAATGTGGGGCGTTCTGTCATCTCTGCCTGCCCCGCAATTAATAAATCGTAATAGTATGATGAATATCATATGTGTGTAGATGTATCGTACATTTTAACGTGTCTACGTATATCTACGTTGTTGGTTGTACGTTTTTAAACAGTACGTAGGTACAAGAGCGTATATAGGTACAGGTATAAACCCTTTGAAAGCTTCATAGTGGGATTTCGTGAAATGATTATAATTATTATAAAGGTCAGTGTATTTAATTTAAACTTAATTTATTTTAAAGACAGGCTAGGTATATGGGTAATTTGATGTACGAGTAAAAGGTCACATCAACATTAAAATACTACCATCAAAAACAAAGTTTTCCCAAGTAAGACTCAACATTCCTTATATGAACGCCCTTCCCCTAACTTCATCTGTTGTTGTTGTCATCTGCGTCTATGTTTTCTCTCTAAATTTTAATAAACCCCCGATGTCCCAGAACTTTGAAATTTTGTGCACATTACTTTTGGTGATTAAATAAATTCGTAAATTTTCATTTGGGTTTTTAGTGGTAAATAAATTTTTAATTGTTTATTGCAATTACTTACTACACATTTGGACTTAGGAGAATTATATATTTTTTCTATTTATATTGGTGTTATCATATTCACGTTAAAAACTGCCATAATTGGGAACATGTTTTAGTATCCGGAATCGCCAAAATATGATGATTTCTAGACATTCTATTCATAAAAAAACATTTAAAAAATTTACTCTAAAAATCCTAAAAATTGTGTTTCTGTTTTGAGTAGTATTTGTTTGATAAAAATCTGGGGCTTTGAAGTAAAAAAACAAAGTAACTATCGTTTGTTTATGTTACTGGCCAAACCAGATTTCAGGCTAGACTAGAGTTTGTCCTAGACCAAACCGCTTAATCCAATGCGTCAGGACATACTAGTTTAGCTTAGGACGGTCTAGTTCTTTCTTCCAAAAAATTGTTCTTAGCGCATAAAAAAATAACCTAATGAACCTAAGTAACACTTAGACAATGACGAAGATCTTTGGTCTACAAACAATTTGCAGTCTATGCACATTCTAATATAAAAGCCATGAGCCCTTTGCCGAGCATGTCTTTAGCTCAGAAGAATCCCTGTCACGTTATTACTGGTCCATTGCAGGTGACTATGGAGGCCGATTCTGGACATGCACACTCTGTCACACCTTGGACAAAGCTGCTCCTCATTTGTTTTGCGGGCCGGTGTAATTGTTTACGATCGTTCGCTAGTTTTTACGATCACCCACCAAGTTGTCCCAGTCATTTTGAGAATTTATTTTTATTTATTTATTTTATTTCACTAAAATATTACACTCTTCGGCATGACAGCGTTCAGCCTTTGCACCGAAGAGTGTACGCAGAACAAGTTACAAAATATCATACACAAAAAAAAAAACAACATAACAAATCAATAAGAAAAGGACAAATCATGACATAAAGACATTGCACCCGCGTAGGTACCCACCACCATTAACCAAGTTATGTTCATGAGCGTACTGTGCAGATCATTTTTGTATCTCTTCCGCTGACTGATATACGCGTAGGATAAACCGGTTTGGCCTAGGACGAACTAGTTTGGCTTGAAATTGTATACGAAATTTATGTTCAGAGAACTGCTATTGGATTGCGTAATACTTGTGGTCAATTATTGCGCACAAGGATTGCATAAATATAACTAAATGGAGCTTAAATAATGGAATTGTATAAACATACATGAAAATTGAACAAAACTTTGGCACGTTTGTTGTTTCTGAATATTTTATTGAAATATATGACCCAATTTAATAAACTGATAGACAAATAACATATTAAACAATGCTATTTACTAGTTATAACCCGTTACAAAGCAAGGACGTGTTTAATATCTCTCAACCTTAAGAATAAAATCAGTATAGACCAAGGCCGAGTGGTTGAGTAACGGAGCTTTCGGCAGTGATACTACTGCCATCTTCAGGGTGGAGGTTTGAAGTTTATGGCAGTAGTATTGCTGGCGAAAGCTCGGTTTCTCAACCACTCGACTCGCAGTGAAACCCGAAGAACGAATAACATGGAAATGGATTCATCACGCTGCGAAAGGCTTCAAGATTATTAGTATAGACCAAATTTATTACTTATGTTATAAGATATTGGCCTCATATGCTGCAACACGTTTCAATAAGGCAAAAATATTAATAAAACTTTAAGTATTTTTTATTTACTGTTTTTTTTAACCTCTTATTAAATTTTGTTTTTTGGAAGCCATTAGTAGGTTGTTTTATAAATAGCTGTCGTCGTTTCGAAAAAAAAGCATCTGTATCGAGAGACGGGGTCACTATTGTCAGCACAAAGAAATTTTGTTCGCCATTTTTGATTTAAAAAAAAAGCTTTTACTAGGAGGTGTCAGACACACTTTGTCTAGCTCAAGCCATTAGGGAGACACCGAGAGATGCTACGATGGTGAGGGGATCCAAGGGTTGTGTGGGGTCGTGTTTGGTACAGAGCCGCTAAAACCTACTATTTTGGGTAACGGATGGACGAACGCGTTTTGGGTCGTACTGTTGATGGACCTCATCATCCAAATTTGCCGTTGCGAAGCACGGGTAACTCAGCTAGTACTTTATATTTCATTCCGATTGACGTCACTGATTTTTTAGTAAAAATTTCATCATACGACATTAATAAAAATGTTAATGGTTCAATTAAAATGCGATTTTTGTCAATTTTCAAATATGTTTCCTTTTATAGAGTCGTTAATCCAATCCACACACATTTTTAGTTATTTTATTATGTGCGTAGTTGAAAAAGCACTTAAATAATGATTACAACACTAAAGTTAAAGTTCACGTAATTCTGAATCATTAGCTACAAAAGTTTTACATGAATAATAGAGTTAAATGTGGAATCTCATTATGACATTTTAGTGTACTGATGAATTCTTACAGCGGTGTTGTAATTATGTATATGATTATTCCTTAATCTTAATTATAAAATACTGTATTACAACCCTATGTGAATACAATATGGACTTTCTTATTGCCTTGTGGCAATTTCTTCCAGCAAACTAGAGAATTAGAATCGAATAAAAACGTAAATACAGAGGACAAAATAAACTATAAAAAATAGAGAAAAACACACAAAAACCCATTGCCCGATGCATTTTAATCACAAAACAGCCCCTCCAGGGAATGTTGTGGGTAGTCTGGATTTTTTTCATTCTAAATGTTTTTTGGGGTTTTAAATCCGTATCCAAGGATTGCCAACAAAATTTCGTGACGGAACATTTTTTGCAAAAAATGGCGATAGTATTCATTGTTTGACGATTTTATCCTTACGACTGGAAAACTTTCAACTTTTTGTACATTATCCTTCCTTGCAATAATAAAACTACGTAAAATTTAACAGGACTAGTAGTCCGAGAGCCCGCTGCTTAATTTATGACGTATCTGTTTTTTGATCGAAATGTGGTATAAACGATAGCTTACCAATAGGGTATTACATCGCACTAGGGTTGCCTATCAAAATCTTGCCGCAACCCCCCCTGCCCCCCCCGAAAAGGTCCCTCTTCGCGGTTTTTCGCATTTTATAGGAATATGGTAAGAGATAGAAGAAAGTAGTCAATGACAAAAATAATCCTTGATAAATTCTCTACAAAAAATGCTAAGTCAATTTTTTCATAGGACTAGTAGTTTACCCGTAATGGCCTGTCAAAAAACAGGATATTTTTTGAAAAAATTTAAAAAAAAGTTTGATTTTTTTCCTTTCACATTCTTCCACCCATTACTACTAACATTTTATGGAAAAAAAATTTTGGCCTGCGGCGCTATATCACTGGTTATTTTATGAAAAACTAAATTTTAAGAATTTTCGTCACTGAGTTTTATTGTAATAACTCCGAAATTATTAGATGTATGAACATAAGTTATAGCTCGTTTTGTAGCTAAGGCTATGGTAATTAATTCGTTCTTTGACTATTTTCCTGTAGCTCTTGTCAATTTTCAACCAATTTAGTTTAAATACATTTTTTTTTGTATTTTTAATGAATTTCGGTTTTGGGCCGGCCATTGCGGGTAAACTGCTAGTTCTACGAAAAAATTGACGTGATATTTTTTGTTAAGAATTTAGCAAGGATTATTTTTGTCATTGACTACTTTCTCTTATCTCTTACCATATTCCTATAAAATGCGAAAAACCGCGAAGAGGGACCTTTTCGGGGGGGGCAGGGGGGGTTGCGGCAAGATTTTGATAGGCAACCCTAGTGCGATGTAATACCCTATTGGTAAGCTATCATTTATACCACGTTTCGATCAAAAAACAGATACGTCATAAATTAAGCAGCGGGCTCTTGGACTATAGAGGTACATAGACATTAGATAGGGTCCAATTTTATAACTTTTTGAATGAAAATAAGTGTATTTAAAAAGTATTTTACTATGAAATAATTGAATCATGATCTCTGACGGTAGATTTTCAAACTCCAGTCTTTGCTTTTTCAGTGTACGATGAGTTATCGACTAAGACATTATGAGGTGGAAATGATAGCAGATAGACGTTTTGGTAGCTTAAGACCACAACCTAAAAAAACTGCTTATTCGACGCATGCAATTAAACATGGTGTATACCTACATCTAAATACTATTCATATAGTATTAAGATGTAGGTATACACCATAGAAACACAGTTAATTATATACCATCATCTTACTTTATTAATTTAACATTAAACTGTAATGAATCTTAATTCTTCTGCATTTGTCACTCGACCTCTCAAAGTCATTCCAAATTAATAGGTATTATCTTAGTCTTTTTTGTGAGATAAACATCTAAATGCACTTTTCTCTTGAAAAGAAAATACAAAAAATCATCATATTTCAGTAAGGTTGCTAAATGGTATATGTCCATTAAGAATCAGTTTTCTGCAGGATTACTCTCAGACTACATATTTTGAGTAAAAATAAAGTGGAACCCTGGTTTGGACATAGGCTATTTAAAAAGGCTCTTATAGTAAATAGAAAAATGACTTTAGTTATCAAACGACATTATGCAATAGTGGTTGGATCAAACCTAAAATCCAGGCGCAGCAAAGTTTCACCGGACATAAAATATAGTTCTCTTTACTAACTTGCCGAAAATCGACGATATCCTTTAATACAGGGAAGCATTTTTTTGGGAATTGATAGTGGTACATAAGGATACCACAAGGCTTGGCCGCTAATAGGTTATTACTAGGTAATAATTTTGTACAAAACTCACACATGTTTGTGTTGAATTCGTATGTACTCGTACATGGACCTGACTAGACAATAAGAAATGGTGTCAATGATTTCTTGGCAGCCTCTTGTTAGTAGGGGAGACAGATCTATAATACGGTACAGACTCGTAACCTAATGATACATTTTTATTATATACATACATGGCTGTGGGACTGTTGTTCTCGAGGCATTTGTGAAGCGAGCCAAAAAAGATTTGAACTGAAATTCCTTTTGAACTCTTCTAAATGTAGGTAATTGTATAATATTCTACATTTGATACTTCTACAAGCAGAAAATGCGTATTTTTTTTCAACCATTAGTTATGACTTTCCATTCTAGATCCGTTTTCGCGGTCTTCCAAACGATTTCATGCACGCCATCCCGGGATGCCTGGGTTCCTTCATTCCACTTCACCAAGAATTGACGGATTCAAAATCTAAAAAAAAAGATAATATATTATTATGAGTTCTACTCGTAAAGCACTTTCGTTGTCAAATGGAATAAAAATAATTTTGATTAGATACTTCTAAAATCAAAGCTTTCGTTAGATACCAAACAGGGCGATACGCGGTGACTGGTTCCTCTCGATCGCTCGGTGTCTTGCAAGGCTTGAGCTGGACAACAGCTGACCTACAGTTTCACTTTCTTAAAATGCAGCCGTCAGTAAGGACCTGGTTAACATGAATGATCTTCATTCACTCGCATATATTATTATATTTTTGGTTATCCCGTCATCATTCTTTCGACACATCCAAATCATCTGAGCTTATTCACTTTCATTCACCCGTCTTAGCCACTCGTCTCTCTGATAACCTCACTTCTTAACCAAATTGAATAAATTTCCAATATTCGTACACGTATAAATTTTTCAGCAGATTGCGTTTAGCTAATTTTGTCTCAAATTTATTTTCAAAATGTTGCTGGCATAAATAGTTTTAAAATATACTTGCAAGTATAGCGTAACCATACCTACTTAGTTCACAATGGTTTATTAACATTTGGTATCAAATTCCTCGAAAATTCCTTTAGCAAAGTTACTTTATTAATGAAGTATGTTTTAGTCTTATGGCCTTTTGCGGTTTCTTTGCTTCTTCTACCAAAATAATTATTATCTGGAGTTGTTGGCTGAAACGACAAAAAATCACTGGAAGATTATCTAGCTAAGGTTAACTTCGTTTATCCAGAAAACTTTTACCTACCGGAAAATTCCTGATTAATTTACTTTCAAAAGAAAATTATTTGCTCCGCTTTCCAAACTTTTATTGAACATAGTGATGTGTAAAATCATTCCCAAATGAGAATATACTTTAACATGTAGTCATCTCAACAGTTAAGTAACAGCCAAGGATGGACTTTCCATCGGGCTTATGACTGATCGTCGGCTGGCTTGGTGATGTGATCACTTTACATTTAAGTAACATTCACCAATTCCAATCCATCTACATATTTGCTGCGGCCGGGAATAGAACTCAGATCTCCAACCTGTCAAACCAGTATTCTACCGCTGTGGTATGATGGTTGGTAGTTGAGTCGAGATGAAACGTGTAGGTATATATTGAACGCCGGCGCCCTCGATTGAGATACTTTATTTAGGTATGGTAGTACGTTTCAGCAAAAATGTATTTTCCAGAACAAATGTCTCAAGAATCTTACTAAATATCTTCTTCTTCAGTCCTCCTTCCTCCACTGCTGGTTATAGGCCTCTTTCATCCCATTACATTCACTTCTACTCGTCCCCCTTCACATCCAGGTTCTACTGACTTGTTGGACTATGTCATCAGACCACCTTTTAGGAGGTCTTCCGACACTTCTAATTTTCGTCCAGGGCCTCCATTGCAGAATTCTGCGTGCCCATCTAGCATCCTCCTCTCAAGCCATGCGTCCAGAAATATGCTTTCTAAAAAAATAAGGTATACTACATTGAACCTCTAGTTATTTATTTATCGTTTGGCAACGTCGAAGTATTGTCACATCGTTAAAGTCTGACATCCAGCACCTCCAGCCACTGGAGGAATTCAGGGGACAGGCTGGCAGCACTGTCAATGGTACCGGGGTAAGCACGTATGGGGCAATCACGCAAGATGTGCTGCATGGTTTGCTTTGGGTGTCCACAGTCGCACTGTGGATCATCCCTCATTCCCCACTTGAACCTCTAGTGTAATACCGTAACAAATCTTTCATATCTTGTATAGGTGATTTACTACATAAAAATAGTAGTTTTTGAAAAGAAAAACTCGATCCCTTCTCGTGCAATTTCGTGCATGCGGTTTTCAACATTAAAGACGCGAAGAATGTTTCAGGGGTTCTTCTCTCCTTAGATTTCGAGTCTTGCAAATCTTGCAACAAAGTCAAGACTATAAAACACAAAATCTTCAGCTTGCTACTAGTCGGTATAGATAATACACAACCCACTCAAAGAAGATAGTGAGTGTCGTCAAAAGGGTATTTTCTAGAACAAAATTCTCGACAACCTTACTATAAATATGATTGCAAAGAAATAAGGTAGATACATTGAACCTTTCTCTAGTGCATTACTGCAACAGATCTCTATAATATCTTGTTCAAATTCCTTAAAAAAAATAACACCACAATTTTTGTTTCTTCTTCTTCTTAGCGAAAGTTGCAAAGAATAAAATATTTCTCTTATGCATTAAAATCTACAAAAATGTCCTCAAAAAACTTTTAAAAAAATTATACATTTATCTGCGTGATTCCAACAGACTATACACGGTGTAACACAACCGGTGGATCAACCGAAGCAGGATGATAGAGGACCTCAATACCTATCGATTTAACCCCCATGTATGTTCAGCGATTTTTTGTAGTTTTCGAGTTATGAATTTTTTTCGTATAATTTTGCCAAACCCTGACTTGCAAGACGTTATTGGTCACAGAGACGCCAATTATTAAGATACATCCTTTATTTTTTTTTCTAGAATAAGTGAATAGTGTGCCTTGCAGATACAAAAACAGTTATGGGCCTATCTGATACCATAATGCTATAAAAAAATGTTGAATCTCAAAATTAGTCACAATTAAAAATTTTAATAAATGTTTGAGGACGATTTAAAAGAAATAATCATAGCACATTTTTTTTTTTTTTATTATTTTCAAAAACTTTCCAATTTCATAAAGTACCTACCCTGTGAATTTCATTGAGCTATCTTTACGAAATCATACCTAAAAATTGTTCCAAAATAAGAAGGGCGGTAACTCACGAAAAGAAATTTTGATAAATCTCCATACTAAATGTATGAGAAAAAAAATTTCCAAAACATTTCATAAATTTATACTATTTTCATCATCGCTTTAGATTTCGACTACAAGATTAAAAAATCGGGTATGAAAATAGTAGGTATAAATTTATGAAATTTTTTGGAAAATTTTCTTCTCATACATTTAGTATGGAGATTCATCAAAATTTCTTTTCGTGAGCTACCGCCCTTCTTGCTTTGGAACAATTTTTAGGTATGATTTCGTAAAGATAGCTCAATGAAATTCACAGGGTAGGTACTTTATGAAATTGAAAAGTTTTTGAAAATAATGAAAAAAAAATTTGTGCTATGATTATTTTTTTTAAATCGTCCTCAAATATTTATTAAAATTTTTAATTGTGACTAATTTTGAGATTCAACATTTTTTTATAGCATTATGGTATCAGATAGGCCCATAACTGTTTTTGTATCTGCAAGGCACACTATTCACTTATTCTAGAAAAAAAAATAAAGGATGTATCTTAATAATTGGCGTCTCTGTGACCAATAACGTCTTGCAAGTCGGCGTTTGGCAAAAAAATACGAAAAACATTCATAACTCGAAAACTACAAAAAATCGCTGAACATACATGGGGGTTAAATCGATAGGTATTGAGGTCCTCTATCATCCTGCTTCGGTTGATACACCGGTTGTGTTACACCGTGTATAGTTCCGTGCGCGCGATTTGAACGTTTAAAGGCAAGGGTATTTTTTCAGGATACCTCTCACCTATGTCAAGATCTTGATCCTGAAAAATGCGAATCATATGCCTGAGTTCATTGTTCAATGTAATGAAAAACCTAATATTTTCATATGACGACATCTTGTATAACTTTATTGTGTTTCATAGTTTTATTCATTTGTTGAAAAGTATTGGAGAATAATACATACTAACTCGTATGTATTATTAATTTGTGTTTGCCAAGGCGATACTTTGATGGCAATAAATAGTTTCGTGTTGTAAGAACTGCCATAAAGGAAAAATATAAAAGTGTAATACATGATATTATTTATTATCAAATTTGGATTATTTCCAAATGCTTCCTAGGTCAAACCGATATTTAGACTCGTGTAACAGAATATTATATTTTGAGAAGGCATAGCAACTGAATATACGAAAAAAAATCGGGAAAAGGAAGATTACTCTCTCAGCTAATAATAAAAATATCATCCTAAGAATTAAAACGTGGATAAATGAGAATATTTTTCAGTGATTCTAGCAGTTAGATTTTTCATTTTTGTAATTTTTCTCCATCAAAAATAGTTCCAAAGTTACCACTGAAATTTACTCAAACTTTAGTTTTATCCGTATTTATTTTTGATAAAATGCTGTATCTTGGTTAATAAAATGTTTAAGGCAAGACGCAGTGACTTTAGTGGATATTATTTTGATATTCGGTCTCATTTTATACAATAAGCAAAATCAAATTTGTCGCTTTCACATATAAAAGTTGAATTCCTGCAAAAATATTGTAAGAATTTGTTTTGCTATATCTTTACCTCATCGCAGACAGTCAGTCGTTACGGATTCATTCAACTTTTGTGGTACGAAGCACAGCACTTAGAATCGTTAAGCTTTAAGTCGAGTGAGCTTTTGACCAAATCGTTCTCTTTCTCATTTTATTACTACCTACTATGTACTTTACAACTTTTTAAAACCTCTGGCGTTTCTTTATGGGACACGCATAGAAGTAAGAAGCTATGGCAGTCAACAAAGCGATGTTGGAGAACGAGTTTTACTCGTTTTATACCGATTTCTCTCTCAAATTCTGTTGTCCTTGGCTTGGTTGTTGTCTGTAGATCTGGACAATTTACATCCAGACCTGCATTGAACTAAACCACACATGCTTTACGATTTGTTTTGTCGCTATGTGCTTATTGATTTCATTCTTTTTTGCTGTACCTAACTGTTTATTGATCTATCACATTTTATTTTGTGCTGTTTGTTTAATATGTAAACCTCGACGATTCCAAGTGCCTTTAAATGGGGCCTACGGATGATTAGAGAACAATGAACAATTACATGTCTATTACCTTATTATTGTAGGAACGATGTACAGTAACAGATAATCTTCGAAGTCGTTAATACACTATGTATTTTAAAACAACCAATTTTTCCCTATCATCATAGACTTTTTCACCTTCTTTACCTAATATAATTGTTATAGCTCCGCGTCGACATTCTTTAAGCACTCATTTGCCCTTGACATAATCTTGTTGATTTCCTCAAGAATCCTTACAGACTTCTTGTCGTCTCCAATACTACATGTATTATCCCGCCATGAATTATCAAAACATGAGCCAGCAAAGCCATATTTCCTTTGAACTTAGGTTATGTTAGCGTAAATTGTTGTTTAGGCAGATGACGTTAAGGGAAGTTTCTGAGAACTAGTATTCTACTGAATAAAATAAGCCACAATTTTTAGGAGATTTGGAATTAATAAGAGATGTTTTGATACATATATTGAATGACTCCCATGGGGTTAAGGCACTCCGCATCCCCAGGTAGCACAGGCGCATATAGCGTCCTCTTTACCCGCACTTCTTGGCAAAATATTTTTAAGAGGTGGGCTCAGGGTTAGCCAGAAGGGAGCCCCCCGACAAACCCCACCACCAACTTACATTCCTTCAGTCTCCTTGTCCAAGGATGGAAACATATTTACAAGAGTTTCTGATAACAGATACATTTACTGAACATTCTCCTTTCGTATACAATTCTTTTTGCACTTCATATTTACCTACATAATAATTTCACGAAAAGCTACAATTAATTTATAAAGAAAAAAATACTTTATGTTGTGTGCTTTTCTCTGATTCTTAAGTTTCTTACGAAAAGATTATTACCGTCCAAAAGCTCCCGAGTTACATAACGACTCATAATAATACTGCTAAGACTTTATGGATTTAAGTTGCTACTAAAGGCCACATTCCACTGAAGCAACATTGGCATGCTACTTTTCTCCTACGGTGACCCAGTTAGATACAGACAGGCGACAATATAACAAGCAGTTATCTTAACAGATACACAGCAAAGGATGGACCTTCCATCAGGTTTATGACTGATCGTCGGCTGGCTTGATGTGATCACTTTACACTTAAGTAACATTCACCAATTCCAGTCCATTCATCTGCCGCGGCCGGGAATCGTACCCAGACCTCCAACCTGACAATCCGATACTCTACCGCTGTGCTACGAAGGCTGGTAGTTGAGTCGAGATGAAACGTGTATATATTGCACACGGCCCTCTATTGAAATTATTTTTTGGTATATTGATGAAGGTCCATCATTTTGCTGTGTATCTGTTGAGATAACTACTTGTTATATTCAACAACGACATGTAGAAAATTCCGATGTTCTCACAAAATATATATTGTGATTTGCAAAATTAATCTTAGGCGACAATATGTCACAATAATCAGCAATGTGGGATTTGTCACCCCTTGTCGCATGCGCTGTGTCGTCGATGCGTGAAGCATGCGTCCAAAACGAATTAATTCAGGTGTGCAATGACTTTTTAGGAAGAATTATCCGTCGGCTGTCGGATAATGACGACTTGATGTTGGATCGTATCGAACGGTGACCAGTGCGTCCAGGCAGCAACATTCAACTTGTATAGCATGCGGGAAGGCGACTTGTTTCGTCTCGCTTCATTTTTCTTCAATGCAAAGTTCATTGTTGGATTTCACCAACTTCTTAGATGAGGAATAGCGAAGATAGAAGCCACCTAGCACAAATTTTGTATAAAAAATAATAAGTGGTTCCTATCTCCGCGGAGTGGCTCCTATAATAGCGGAGATAGGAGCCACTTAATATTTTTCATACAAAATGTGTGCTAGGTGGCTCCTTTCTTCGCTATTCCTGACCAAAAAGTTGGTGAAATCCAGCATTTATGTGTAACATGCGTCAATGCCGCATACTACATGCTGCGTATTTGTTGACTCAGTGGAATAAGGCCTTAACAGACTAAGAATGTAGCTACTTAATGAGAGATGTAAATTTGCTAGGTGTGCGCGTAATAATGCGGAAAATTACAGAAAAAAATAACAATCATTCATGCTAAATGCTTTTGCATGTTCCCGAGTACAAAATAATATGAATGACAAATCTTCAGTCATTTATTACCATGTCTGTTGGATGGAAATATGGAAGAATTGAAATGTTTCTTGTTCTATGGGTACTATTGTGATTTTCAAGAGTTATATTGCACGGTAATAGTGTGACTGCAGTTTTCAAATCATGTTGTCGGTCTAATTCTAAATCATATTGTGATCGATCCAAATGCTTGCCCCAGAACAGACTCTGGCCTAGTGGGGCAGTACAATTTCCCATGTATCTTGTTGTCTTATGTGTGTTTATTTTGTACTTTTTGTGTTTAACTGTTATGAGTGTGTATTTGTATATGTATAAATGGGAAATAAATCTTCATTCATTCATTCATTCATATTTTATTAATTCAAATATTCTGTTACAACCTCAAGCAACGTCAAAAGCTTGACCAACCATGTCTACCAGATCCTCAAGGTTGGACGCGTTGTACGGCAAATTGCGTAAATGTGACTGAAGAAAGGATAGGGTTGTTTATCCTCTCTGTCTACCCGGCAAGGGATGCAACGTGAGGGGATAGAATGAACAATAATGTATCAAATACTTAACTGATCGTAAGGGGTTCGGATCAGAATTCACGTTAATTAGTCGAACCCTCAGATAAATCTTGGATACTATGATACAATAGTATACTAGTTCACCCACGGTTATGCTCTTAAACATAGATGAGTTGATCGCCTATTGATGAATTACTATAATTAAATTGAAATGCCTAACTATGTTTCTATATGTGCACTATAATGCCAATAAAGAATCTATATATCTATCTAACGTACATTATATAAAACAGTACATTATAAGTACGTAAATGTATATCGATGGAATATCAAGAAGCTTTTTTGTGTTCCTAAAATAGAATGATTCGAGCCTTATATTATGTAAGTAAACGAACTAACTATATTAATATGAAATATTCCCTCCCATTAAGCTTTCAAATAATGGAATAATAATTACTCGTTTTGGTGCCATTAAATCTGAAGCCGCCTCTGTAACTGACTTCATAAGGACTATTCGGGTTGCTATTTTACATTTTAAACTAATTGATAATTCGAGTTCACCACCCATTCTGAATGTCAGAGAGAATATTCGTTTTATGTTTTATAAATACACAGCTTTTCTGGTTTATGTCTACTTCTGTTAATCATAAACTATAAGCATTGCATATGGTACAATTGGTACATGGTTGGCCCAGTTGTTAGGAGCGGCGGTCCCCCAAGCGGGAGGTGGCGGATTCGATCCCCGGCGCTGGCGATATATTTCACTTTTTACGGTACGCATTTTTAGCCTAGTGCAAAGTGTGCAAGAAAGTATTGCAATAAAGTGTATGCAAGCCCAAATCCTTTAAAAAAATAGAAGATTTATAAATACTGATTTATAATAATAATAATAACGGATTATTTATATAGCGCCGTTTTGTGGGTGTTCCCACCTCAAGGGCGTTCTGTATTCCCATTCCCTATGTTGCTGGGAAGGATTTCTTAAATAAGTTTGTTTTTTTAATAATCCCTTAAACCCGGTCAACGTTTGTGTCTGTCTGATGTCAACAGGAAGTCCATTCCAGGCTGAAGGACCCGCAGAAAAAAATACGCATTATTTTTTATATAGACCAATATATCTGAGCCTAATTCTCTGATATCCATGATACCTTAATATGTGAATATTTATTTATATTTATTTATTTATTCAATAAACGGCTTTAAAGCCTTTTAAAAGATATACAAATCAATATACTTATTGTGCTATACAATACTACTTATAATATAATAATATCATACTGTATATAATAACTAATAACAAACCAATACTTGTACTCAAATACCAATAATGTAAATTAAAAAATATATATATTAAAGTATATATTAATAATAATACATACAGTGCGCACTCACACACATAATATAGGTAAAACAGTGAGAACGGCACTATACATAGCACCAGTTATATATATACATAGGTAGGCGCCAGGCAGGTACCATAACGTCACCTCAATGCACTACACAGAATCAAGAGTACGCACTAGGCATCCGTAACAATAATCTTTAATTGCTGCTGAAGTACACAAACAAAAAAAAAACAAATACACAATGCAATCCAGCTGTAGGTATACACCTATAGAACTGATAAATTATCCATACGTGTAATAGCTAATAGCATACAATACAAGTTATATCAAAAATGCAAACTTAAATCGAAAATATGTGTTATTCACAAACTATAAAACATAGCAAATCCATAAACAATCCAAAAATATCCATTGTAATTAGACCATTATACTTCAGGTTTGTACATTCTTTAATAATATTTTTAAACGAGGGCAGATTTACATTAAATATGTCTACATGTATAGGTAGGCATTCGTTCCCCAAGCGATGCAATCTAGGTATCACCGTATTTTTTTTTTTTGATAGTTGGTTAAAATTTGATTGTTACAATGAAACATACTTTTAGTACATCGCGCGGGTAAACGAATATTTATCAGCTGCGAAAGATCAGGGCTGTCAAAAAGAGTACTAACTATTTTATAAAGGAACACTAAGTCGAGAACGGTTCTTCTATCAATCAATTTTTCTATTGACAATTGGGATAACAAAAAATGTAATTTAACTGTTCTTTAGGTATTTATAATTTATGAGGCTCGAGAATTTTTGTTCTAATGCCTCGTACGTTTTGATAATACAGTATTAAATGATGACTTAGTTCTTTTTCTTGTCTTTGATAATTTTTGGAGTTCCATTCATAAACTTAATCACAATGTCTTCTTCGCCGTTTGTCTTACGCTTCTCGAACTCATTCCACAGTTTTTTCATGTGATCTCTCTGAATATCTGTATAGTCCTGTTTCACCTTGACATATCTTGGAAGCTTAAATTTATTGTATATCACTGCTTTTGCATCTTCACTGCTGTCAAAAATAATCTTCAATGGTCTTGTTTTATCTGTCTGACGAGCACCCAATCTATGTACTCTAACCACTTTGCCGGTGTTCAGGACCCCAGCGTGCTTAATTATTTCCGTAACTTTCTTCAGATCTTCCGTTGTATGATCAGATATGGGAATCTCGGGACCTGCCTCCGGAACATCAAACATTATAATATTTTTTGAGCGTGTGTTCCGTTCAGCCAGCTCTGCCAACGTGTCGCAAATATCCAACGCCTTGTTAGAAGGGTCCAAGCCCTCATATCGTGCGAGACGTTCCTTTAAGAGGGCTATCTCCCCTTGTTGATTAACAATTTTGTTTGTGACCATGCTCATTGCAGCCATAAACTCGACCGATATAGGCATTATTTTGGCAATGTGTTCTCTGTTAAACTTATTCGCGCTGTCCATGACTAGCTGGGACAGTGCGCTGGCTGCCTCCTTCACTTGGGCAATAATTTCCTGAGCGTCCATCATGATTGTGGTTTGATTGATTAGTACAGGCAATATGCAATGCGGTACCGGTAGGATGCTGTGCCAACCCTGTTATTGAAATAAGTCGACGCGGAGATAGTGACTATCAGCTGATTGGTTAGCAATGTGAATCGCACTGTGATTGGGCCAGATGACAATTAATGTGTTGATGTTATGCGAAATTAACCCTTATGGTTTTGCTTGATGGAGAGTATATTCAAGTTATAAAATGTTATATCTTTCAGACTCACCATCTAAAAGTGATGCCCACATTAACACAATGATGTTATTAATTGAGAATTTCTCTGAAATACTATTAGAACCGATTAGACAAGTATTTGTTAAAAAAAAAAATTTTAAAACAGAGCGCCTACAGTTTGACAGTTCACACAATAGTTTCACACGAATTGGGCTGATTGAATTGAATATAGGCTGATGAATTTATACATGTATGATAATATTATGTAGACTTTTCTGACTAATAATACAGAAAACTGTTGGAAAGTCCTGCCTGCGCATAAAAACTTCAGGACAGAAGAGTTTTCTTACAATATTCATAATGTTGTAACATATTGTGGTTTCAGGATCTGAGATAACTTATAAAAAGTTTACGAGCAATAATGAAAAGATCTTTTGCTGAGGGTTTAGCCGCAAACGATGTATTTCACAAAGATTATGGTAGTATAAAAGTGAAGTGAATTTACTCTAACGTTTTAGTGAAAATGGCTCT
Organism: Ceraclea dissimilis; assembly: GCA_963576895.1. Classification (NCBI taxonomy): domain Eukaryota; kingdom Metazoa; phylum Arthropoda; class Insecta; order Trichoptera; family Leptoceridae; genus Ceraclea; species Ceraclea dissimilis. The sequence goes on from OY756374.1 coordinate 1,311,165, forward strand.
AATTCATTGCTGAAGTCCAAATTGTAAAACATGTCTGTATAAAGTAAATATTAATAGTGATTATTGTCGGACTGTCTGTATCTACTAATTAGTTACGCGTTATTTCAAGCTATTCCATTTCTCATGTACTTTCTGTGAATTTGGTACTTTATGTTACGTATTTGTTAATGCTTTATTGTAAATGTCAAAGGCTAGATTAATAGTATATCATCCTATGTGCACCTAATGAAAATTTAAACCGCATTTCGATCAAAAAACAGATACGTCATATTTTTAGCGCCCACTTTGGAGAAAATAATTTTAGGACCAGAATCGAAAGATACCATCGAAAGATACCATCGAAATGAGGGAATCCAAGTCCCCCGGAAGGACCTGTTTAGAAGGAATCGTTTAGAAGGCCACGAAAAATGGTTCAAGGATTAGAAATCATAAAATCTAGTTTTTTTTAATTATCTTTACGATAACTTATTCACGCTTATTAAAGCCAGCATTATCTGTGTGTGTTTCACAATGTTCTAATTCTAACTAATCTCAAAGCAGGCCGTGTACAATATTATTTACATGTTTCATCTCGACTCAACTACCAGCCTTCGTAGCACAGCAGTAGAGTACCGGCTTGTCAGGCTGGAGGTCTGGGTTCGATTCCCGGTCACGGCAGATGGATGGATTGGAATTGGTGAATGTAACTGAAGTGTATTGTGATCACATTAAGCCAGTGCCGACGATCAGTCATAAGCCTGATGAAGGTCCACCCTATGCAGTGTATATGTTGAGATATAACTACTTGTTCAAATTAAATGTTTTTTTTAATTCTTTTTACAGGAAGGCTGTGGTCGTTGGGTTCCGCTGGCTGGAGAACTGATAGTCAGAGGATCTGAAGTAGTTGGCACAGCTGGTTCGACAGGACATGCTCTACTCCTTGACTGTAGATTCGAACTTCCATTTGGTAAGAAATATTCTTCATTACTTTTTTATCTTTTTTATTTTTGTCTTTTATTATTTTTCTTTTTTACTATATCTCTTTCTCCAGTTTTCTCTTTAGTCTTCTCTTTGATATAACTACAATTATACAAAGACGATTTTTTTACCTTATACTGATTTACGACGTAATGGAGATATTGAAATAGCTGGCCGTTACCGGGTACTAGGACGAATGGACGCTAAGACCGATTGTTAGTACATAGTAGCAATGTGTTTATGAAAGCAAAAGTGCTAGTTCACAATGCTGTCTTAGTGCCAATCTTTACTTCTTCTTTTTCTTTTCTTCTTTTGTTTGCGAATACAACCATTGTACAAATGATCTGGGCATCTGGGAGTCTGGGTCAGAGCTCCGCGTCAATATTTCTCAGATATTCAATTGTGGGTGAAACGGTAGAACGCCTCCAAGTTGGTTCAACCTGGGCAACGCATCCCTGAATTCGGCTAAAGTTCTGCCAAAGTAGCGAAAGACCGAAAAAAGGTCAACCCTTAGTAGTGTAGTTATAGATATAGAATGATAATAATTTATGTAAGTTGTGGACGCTTCTAGTTGGAGGGTTGACGCGTTTCTCAATTTATGTTTGTTATTGTGTATGTGTTGTTGATTCTCTGTCAGTGTCTCTTTAATGTAAAATAAAAAAATAAAAATAAAACCCTTATGTATGCTAGTGAGACTTGAACAGGGCTAAAAAAAGAAGAATCAGAGAGCTGAATGCAGTCTAAATGGAGTCATGAGAAGAATGTGTGGTAAAACATGAAAAGATAGGTGATTGTCAGACGGGCGTCATGACTAGAATGAATGTGAAAAAAACTTTACTGTCCTTCAGCCATAATCTGGCATCGGTCGTCAATACCTTCGAATCCTCCAAATAAATAATTCATTAGTAGAAAAGTGTCAAGTTCATATTATTGGCCCAGTGGATTGGAACGCGGATTCTCCAAACGGGAGATTCCGAGTTCGAAACCTGATTCTGATAAAATGTATTCCTATATAGCAAGGTTTTTGATTTTGTCCACAAACCCAGATTTTCAATGTAAGTTTAAATGGAGTATGTACGAAATAATAGTGGAAATTTATAGGTTAAACTATTTTGAAAAACCACAAAAACCAATAATTTGTTGTGTTCTAATTTGAAAATAACTCATTTCCCGAGTTATTATGTATCTATCAAAAACTTTAGCATTTCGATTAAACATGAAACTACAAACATTTTTGAATAACCTTTATAATTTTCGTTGCTTTTACATCGCATCCTGAATTTAATGTTTTCAATGCTTTGACTAGTGATTTTAACTATTTTCCAATGTCGTTACTCAGGTGCTTTTTATCAGTGGCGTAACTAGGGGGAGTCGGGCGGCGCTTTTCAGGGGGCGGGAAAATGGAACAACACATAAAAAACATCTTGATAGAACACGCAAATTAAAAAAAAAACATTTTATAAAAATACTAGCTGCCCAACGTGCCTTGCTACGCCTAAATCTGTGAAACCATCCAAAAAAAAAAAAAAAAGTTGATGTCATACATTTTTTTTAATGTGTAGAGGTCTGAATTACTTTTTCAACGCCCTTCCATATGATACCGAACATGACCACACACACAACCCTGGGACCCCCTCATCATGACATCTCTTGGTGTCTCCCGTTGGCTAGAGCTGGACAAAATGTGACTTAATTTTTGTTGCTCTCGCTTAGCTTCCAGACACCCCTGGGTAGGTAGTATACACATGTACTTGTATAGGTACTTTAGGGTTCGGGCGGGGCGGCATTTTCAGAGTTCGCCCCGGGCGGCACTTGTGCTAGTTTCGCCACTGCTTTTGATAATGGAGTAGGTATATTTTGATTGAAATCTAATTAATTTCTGTACTAAGAATACAACTCCTACATTAACCTTATTGCTGAGAATATTGTCGCTATCATATTGATTATCAATTAATTTGTTCCATAATTATTAATTACTTATAACACAACGCTTCCTTTGAGTGCATCGAGCTACGTGAAGCGCAAAGGACAACTTTACTGTTTGACTCGTATATAAAGGAATTAATTAGTGACTTCCCTAGTGATTTTATTAATAAAATACGTCATACGTAAAAACTTTTTATTTATTTATTTTATTTTTTTTTATTTATTTATTACACATGGAACAGATACAGTCACAAAAAAAACATTGACAGGTACATTAGTACAAAAATATCAATACACATCAAGACCAATAACATCCGTTCACAATTAGCTCACACGCAAAACAGATAGATTACATTACATAGTTACAAATATATATCTTATATCTATAAAACATTTATGGTAGGGAAGTAGGAAGAATGGGAAGAGGAAGAAGAAGAGGAAGAATGGAGGGGAAAATGAAGGAAGCAACGAAATAAGATTTAAGAACTGAGATCAAGAACACTAAGATAGTTTGAACATCAAAATAATTTGTTAAGAAGAGTAATTATTAATCATTTTTACACTACAAACAAACTAAGATAACTTATTTAATTGACATCGCTGTACCAAATGCATTTAGCATTCAAACAGCCGTCGCTGAAAAAAATCGTAAATATACATAATTAGCAGATGAAATAAAAAATATTTGACTTTGTAGGTCGGTATAATATGATCCCATTATAGTATTATCAGCTACAGGTATAATATCAAAATCGCTAATAAGTAAAAAAATTGACAAATTAGATTTGAATGAATGAATGAATGAATGAATGAATGAATGAATGAATGAATGAATGAATGAATGAATGAATGAATGAATGAATGAATGAATGAAATTTACTGGTAAATTTGTACATAAAAATGCAAAAATCGGTAATGACTCTGACTGCAAGGTTCTATAGGATCAAAGTTTAGAAATACAGGTATCCAATGAAGAAACAATCTATGGTGTATTCTGATACGCGAATGTTTTTGGGGACGCAATAAAAAAAACGCAGAATGTACCTCATTTTTCGATATTTCTATACAATTAATTTAGGCAGCAAGTTGTACTTAGATCCGTATAGATAGCAGCGTCGAAGGGTAGATTTCCGCAGAAGGGAAGTCGGGGCTAACAATTATTATGGGATTACGTCAGATTAGACACTATTATACCTAGTATCATTTTTTCCAAAAGGTAACTCGATGGGAATAGTGTTCTTAGGTAGCTTGGCGCCTAATAGATAGCCACAATTATTGATGTAGGTAGGTATTGGTACATAAGCTTAGTTAAGCCCCTCCACCTCCTCTACTGAGGGAAACTTTGTTCGGACTGTATAACGACATCGTAAAATCTTAAGTGCGCCGTCAACATTAAGCTTTTCCACAGTCTCCACCACTCACGTGTACCACATTTATTGAATTTTAGTAATACCTGCTCGCATTGGCGTCGTCGGAGGGGGGGCAGGAGGGGGCAGCGGCCCCCCTAGAGATTGGAATAGGTGTATATTTTTTCATACGAAATAGTAAAACCACACAAAAAATCTCATTACTAGCACACATTTTCTCATCATATCATAAATTTTCTAAAATTTGTAAAAAAATCCATCAGTTTTATAAAGAAAAATGCCTGCGGCACTATTTATATATTAAAAGCATTTTTCATACTAATTGTTGTGCAAACCACATCACGACCTTCTCCACTATGTCTCACAAACAAAGTCGTCTGCGGCGCTATTTACGCATTTTTGTGCTAAGTATATCATTTTTTTTTTCATTTTTGTCGCCCCCCCTATCTCCGAGGCTAGTGACGCCCATGCCTACTCGTAGTACACGCGTAAACTTTCTAGTCTAGACCCATTATTGAGTTCACTGATATTTTTCACAGGTTGTAAGTTTTTATTTCATTTCACTAACCTTAGAATTTTATTGATACCATTATATGCGGAGAAAAATATTGTATAACTTATGTTAACCACGATAGATGGTCGCGTTATTGGGAGGAGTCCAGCAGGTTCAAGGGCTCTCGGCTCAGGTCGATTCAGCAGGTAATTCCAAGTAAACCCTGGTTTTGTACTTTTAAGATGTCTAAGTTTGAAACATCGTCTATTTCTCGGCTGAGAATCGGTCACTGTATAGTTGCTCAACATCTATGCAGAATTGAAGAAGACAGAGAGTCAATAGACCATATCAGTAGAGTCAATAGACCATATCCTATTTGCTTGTCCATTGCGGGGTTGTGGTGAGGACTTCTACCAACATGATTTCTCCAGACCCTTTAGCTTATTGTTTTATTGTTTTTATTGTTCTCTATCGTCCGTAGGCCCATTCGGGCACCTAGACTCGTCAATTTTTACAAATAGCATATCATTAAACAAAGTATCGTGAACAATATCATTATCAGATCAATGCCAATCAGAGTGTAAAGGGCTCTGATTGACATTTCGTCATACATCAAATCAATTTTTCAACATATCGTCAACTTCTAACAACGTCGTCGCTTCTAACAACGAAGCCTAAGGAATCATATCGCGTGATCGCGGGATTTCTGATAAGGTTCGACTTGAAACTTTAACGGATTTGAACTTCTGAATTTAATTTTATCTTAAGTTTTCTTAGATGTGTACCGGTGCAAATCATCCAGTTAGGGTGGACTGCCTAATTAAAAACATGCAATCTTGTAGCTTGTAGATTTTCGCAGCATGATGAATCCATAACGTTGTTGCTTTCTTCGGGTTTCCTTACTGCGTGTAGAGTGGTTGAATGACCGAGCTTTCGGCAGCGATACTACTGCCATCTTCATCCTAATGGATTTTATTGTCCCACTAGGTGACTGCCTGTTCTAGGGCAATACTAATAACAATATACCTACTAGTTCAAGGTCGATAAGACACAAATATTATAAAACAAGTTAAAAATAAGTAGATAAAAAACGACAGTACTCAAGGAATAACCGACACTATAAAAAAATATGTAGCTTGATCATTATTAGAACTAATATACACTATTTGTTTCGCTTGTGATAAGTCCGAACATGAGAGTAGTCTAGTCAAAAGTTTGTATTAAAACAGTAATTTAAACTTTCATACCTAGTGTGTCGAGTGTGCTGGCAATAAAAAGCTCTACTACGTATAATGCAACATCCGTTCTCGTTAGATAACTTGATCTCTCGTTCTTTTCTGAATTCACGCCAAGTTTTAGGAAGCTCGTCGCGTGTATGTGTCGAAACACGAGAGATTGAAGTAGGTGCTATATCACTATACTTATACCCAATTTATCAAAACTCAACATCGTCCTATGTTGTTCAGAGATTTAAAGCTAGGGACACAACTATGACGTCACGGTCATTTCCTGCGGCATTAAGGTTTAAAATCGTGTGATAAAATTGAGGTGGTCGGGAGCCTGGTTGGTAACGCGCTCGACTGTTAATCCAGTGGGCGCGGGTTCGATCCCCGATGCCGACTTACTTCGCAACACAAGCTTTTCAAGTTTTCTGTGAAGTGTATAAAGGTGTATTTGGGTTTATTTGAATACACACAGATTCATTTATAAAAAAAAAATTGTTCGTAGGTATATGAAGGTACGTTAAGTCGTTTAAGACATACTTCCAACGCACTTCTAAAATTAGTCGTTGTGAAAAATGTTCTAAGAATCAAACCCGCTTACATTTTTCTATATATAGGTAATAATTCAATTCCATGAACCACTTAAGGCTCGACGGTGTCGCCCAGTTACTTACTGATGGACATTCTCTTCTCCACACCATATCCCATTTATTTGGGGTCGGCGGCTCGGATACTCCCTCTCCATTTTCCCCGATCGAGGCAGTCTTCTGGAGTAAGCTCCAGGTGTTCCATGTCCCCTCTGATGGTCTCCTCAAGGGACTTTTTCGGCCGTCCTCTCTTTCTTTGTCCTTCCACTGACCAGTTTGTTGCCCTCCTCAGAGCGGAATCCTCGTCCCTTCTCTGCACGTGTCCATACCACCGAAGTCGGGCCTCTCGCGCTTTTAGGTCAATCGGGGCAACTTTCATAGTTCCTCTGATGTGTTCATTTCGGATTTTATCTAATCTAGTTACCCCGAGTGACCAGCGCAGCATTCTCATCTCGGTGGTATGGAGCAACTGTTCTTCCTTTCGTTTCAGGGGCCAGGACTCCGCCCCGTAGAGCATGGCAGGTCTTACTACGGTCTTATAAAATTTTCCCTTGAGGTTAACGGGTATTCTTCTGTCGCATAGAACACCTGAAGCCTCTCGCCACTTCTTCCACCCCACTTGCACTCTGTGCCTCACATCTTGCTCAACGCCTCCCTCCGTGCTTATGACTGCTCCCAGGTACTTAAAGTTGTTCACTTGATTTAGTGTCTGGTTTTGGATCTTTACTGTACCACTGGTTTGTTGTGTACCTGGTAAATACTCAGTCTTTTCCCTATTAATTTTAAGGCCGTTGTCCTCTAGAGCACTCCTCCAATTTTCCAATTCTATTTCGAGCTCTCTCTCATCCTCACTGCACAACATGATGTCATCAGCAAACAATAAATTTTTGTGTGTTTCTCTGAGTAGGCCTCCAGTCAGTGTTTCCATAATGGTGTTAAATAGGAATGGACTTAGTGCTGAGCCTTGATGTAAGCCCACTTCAACTGGGATAGGAGATGTGAGCCCACAGGCTGTTCTTATCGTGGTTGTGCAATCTGTGTACATAGCCCTTATTATCCCTACATATATTTCTGGGACGCCAAATTTTCTTAGTGCCCACCAGATAAGATCCCTTGGAACCCGGTCGTAGGCCTTTTCGAGGTCAATGAACACCATGTGGAGTGTTTTCTGTTTATCTATGTACTTATATTGGGTGTTTCTTACTATATGAATTGCATCAGTTGTGCTTCTTCCCGGCATGAACCCAAATTGACACTCTGAGATTTTGTTCCCCAATTCAGTTCTCAGTCTATGTTCGATGATTTTCTCGAACCATTTCATGGCATGGCTTATAAGTTTGATTGGGCGGTAATTCTTACAGTCTTGGATGTTTCCTTTTTCTTTATATAGAGGTACCAATACGCTTTCTTTCCAAGCAGTCGGAACATTCCCTTCCTTCATCATATCATTGAAAATATCACAAACTATCTCTATAATAGCTTCTTCTGCTATATGGAACCCCTCAATCGGTATTGAGTCCGGTCCGGTCGCCTTATTCTTTTTCATTCTTTTCAGTGCTGCTTTTGTTTCTGCAATCGTTATTTGCTCCACCATATTACTGCACTTGGGTGGTTCACTAAGTCGTTTTCTTGGGTTTTCCTCGTTTAGCACTTTATCATAATATTCAGTCCATCTCTCTTTTATATCTTGGTCATCTGTAAGGACCCTTCCATCTTCACTCTGTACACATTTTACTACACTTAGGTCTTTGGTTCTGTTATTTCTTGACTTTGCCATTCTATATATTTGTTGTTCGCCCTCCCCCATTTCCAATTTTTCATATAGTGAGTTGCAAGCTTCAAATCTTGCCTTTGCTACTATCTTTTTAGACTCTTTCTTTGCTTTTTTGTATTCTGCCATGTCCTCTGGAGTTTTGGATTTTTGCCATATCTTAAACAATCGCTTTTTGTCTTTGATTTTCTCTTGGACTTCCTCATTCCACCACCATGTTTCCTTCTCCACCTTTCTTCCGCCCTTTGTTGATCCGCAGGCCTCTTCACCTTTCTGCCCTATCACTTGTGTTAGCCAGTTCCATTTGTCATCTATTGTTTTCAGTTCGTTTCTTTCTTTCAATCTTTCATTGATTTCTGTCCGGATACCCTGAACAAATTTTTCCTTTATATCTGGCCTACGGATTAGCCACCATTTAGTCTTTTTATGGGTTTTTGGCATCCTATATTTCTTAACCTTGTCAATCTTGTAATCCATTATTAACAATCTATGTTGCGGGGCTACGCATTCTCCTGGAATCACTTTAGAGTTGGTAATCTTTCTCCGATCTTCTTTTCTGGTTAGGAAGTAATCAATCTGACTCATTGAGTTCCCGCTTTTGTATGTGATTAGGTGTTCTGTTCGCTTTTGGAATAAAGTGTTGGCTATGATTAAGTTATGTGCTGTCGCCAAGTCTAATATCCTTTCACCTTCGTCGTTTCGATTTCCATACCCTCTACCACCATGGCAGTTGTTATATTCACCCGCTAACTGACCAACATGTCCATTGAGATCTGCTCCAATTATCACTGTCTCATTACTTGGGATGGTCATCAGCAGGTCTCCCAGATGTTCCATAAAGGCATCCTTTTCGTCATTGGGGCATCCTGGCTGTGGGGCATAGCCGCATATAAAATTGAAAGGTTTCTTTTCTATTATAACTTTTAAGGACATTAGTCGGTCTGACACTCTCTTAACTTCAACAACACTGTCTTTAAGGTCTTGTTTTACAATTATTCCTACACCATTTCTATTTGTTTTTCCCGAATATATGAGTTTGAACCCCTCTCCAATTTCTCTAGCCTTGTTTCCTTTCCACCTAGTTTCTTGTATGAATGCTATGTCAATCTTTCTTCTTTTTAGTAAATCTGCTAACTCTCTCTGCTTACCATTCATAGTTCCAACATTCATACTTCCAAATCTTAATATTGCACTTTTGTTCTTACAGTCGACTTTGGTATTCGTTCTTTGGTTTTTGTATTGCACTTTTTTGTGAGATATATTTCCGTCGCTTTCGGGGGACGCCCTAGCATCCCCTAGTCCACTTCTCATCACAACCGGGTACCGTTGTGGCGCGTCGCTTATAGGGTACGCCCTAGCATTTATCGTATTTCTTCTTTTGTTGTTTCCGAGCATGTTTTTGTTTGGCCGTGTTTTACAAAGTCGGCTGGCTGGGCCTGACACTCTTGGTTTATTTGAGTTTCCTTCTCTATGTGGTTAAGCTGATGGTATGTGCCACTACGAGGTCATGCCTTCTGTGCCGCAGTGATGTATTTGTCTGAAGGTCGTAGCACCCTGCTGCCGATGCCAGACATCCGGGTATAGTTGTGGAACCGGACCCCCATTTCCCGTTTGTTTGTCGACCCGAGTCTCCATTGGGATTGGTTACCGCAATCTCGACCTCAGGTTACTCGACGTAGCAGGGTTTACCACGGGCAGGTGGGAATGGAGTTGGTGAGGAGAGGCTAGTTAACTGTTCTTAGTACAGATATATGTTGCGCATCACACACCCCTTAGAAACCCCACTTACTGATGGATATGTTTTACTCAAAAGGAATCGTAGAGTGTGAATGACGAATTTCGTTAAATGTAACGGAAGCTAGAAGTGTGTGTAAGGATAGAAAAGTCTGGTGATCTGTTCTATCTGCCAACCCCGCAAGTGATGCGACGTGAGGGGATAGAATAGAACAGAACGATACTTGTTCCAATAAAATGTTTCACTCCTTTATAAATTTAATTTCTAGTGGGCATACTCGTAGCTATAGCAATTCAGCGAAATATGTGATATTAATATAACTACAGGTAAAAATAGACGCGGAATCACCTTTCTATTCAACACAACAACATGATCAAGTTTCAGGATGTTCTTATACAGGTTCTTTTTGCCGAAATCTTACATATAATAAAAATGGATGTATGTATGTATGTGGGTATGTTTGTTCCACCATAACTCTGGAACGGCTGGAGCAATTTCGACCAAACTCGGTATACACATACCTTGCTATCTGGGAACGAATACTGTGTGGTAGAAACTTCTGGAAATCCAGAACCTTCTGAGAAATTTTGCTGATGAGGGGATCCAAGGGTTGTATGGAGCCGTGTGTGGTATCGTATGAAAGGGCATTCTGAGAATGAATAATATTCGAACCTTCTGGAAGGTGAAACGAACTTAGTAGAACCTTGAAGAAAGTTGTGCAGATCAATCGAACATTGCTGGATGTATGTGTGTGTCATACTGTCGATTTACTTCACCGATCAAATTTGCCGTTACGAAGTGCGGGTAACTCAGCTAGTATTAGATAACACCTTTAAGTATTATGTAAATACTAGCTGTAACGCGTCAAAAATTACTCGTTTTGTGTGGTTAGCACTAAGCAGTGAGAACAGCTCGCCAGACCCTAATATGTATAATTATTGTACCTACATTTATTCTTTCCAAATCAACTTTATTAACACAATAGTATACAAAATTTTTCAGCTCTATATAATACATTCGTTTAAACCAAATAATATATAAAAACATGTTAAAATAAAAAATTACAAAAATATAAAATAAATAATAGGTAATAATATTAATACAAAATTTTAAATAAACAAACACATCACATAGAACTAAAAACATTTTACCATACTAATGGATGTCCCCCTCTCCCACGATGTGCACTAGAATGCACTTATCATGAGAGAGTTTTTAAGAGCTATAGAGAGAGGAACCTTCTAACAATCCTGCAAGATGATAGTAGGACAGCCTTCTGCATGGCGTATTGAAGCCCACCATGCAATCCAAGCTTCTCAAGATTTACTTTGAGACTCTTAGGAATGACACCATTTGTGGACATCACTATAGGAATGATGACAGTGGAAGGTGTTCTCCACATCTCCATAATTTCATGAGCAAGATCAAGATATTTGGTAATCTTGTCTTGCTCAGCCTTATGGAGATTTTCATCATGTGGTATAGTGATATCCACAATAAAGGTCTTTTTTTCCCTACGATCAACCAATGCAATATCCGGTCGATTAGCTGGAATTGTACGATCGGTTTGTATTGGTCGATCCCAGTACAACTTAACAATGCTATTTTCAAGCACCGACAATGGTTGATATTTGTAATATTCAGTTTCTTCATCGAGTAAACTTATTATTATTATTATTATTATTATTATTAATTTTGGGCAAGCAGCCTAGGCTGATGGGCCCAAATCATTGTCTGTGCCATCTGTCGTTCTGAGAAAGTCATCCAATCTGTTCTTGAAAGCGTTCACTGATGGTGCTTGTATTACACTTTCGGGCAAACGGTTCCACATATTCACCACTCTATTGCAAATAAAGTTCTTTCTCGGATTACTGTGAAACCGCTCCTTGGTGAGCTTCATTGAATGTCCTCTCACCCTCTTATGGTAAATATTTTTTTTATTTAGGATAGCATGGGCGTCGCCCGCCCCGGAACTAAGGAGGGGGCAAAAAAAAATAGAATTTATCATGAAAAAGGCTTAAATAGCGCCGCAGGATATTTTTTATGCGACATAGTGAAATAGGTCGTGATGTGGTTTGGTTTATTTGAAAATGTGTTTAATTTTTTGCTGATAATATGCACGAAAAATATATTTTACAAAAAAGTAATAAAAAATGACGCCGCAGGCAATTTTTTTATAAAATAACTCTATTTTGATGGATTTTCATGAAAATTTATGATATGATGAGAAAACGTGTGGTAGTATTGTGATTTTCGTGAGGTTTTATCATTTGGTATGAAAAAATATATACCCATATAATCTCTGGTGTTATAAATACATATTCAAAAGTCGCCACAGGTCCTGCGTTACATTGTTACCCGATTTCCATCAGGATTATGTGAGGTAAAAATATACTAATACATATCCCTGTACCTTAATAATACAAAGCATAAAATAAATAATAATAGGTATAATATAAAGCAAAAATTGTATGGACTAACATCAGTCGTTACAGAAGAACGTTTTTTGCCGATAATTGAATTTAAAAATCGATTCATTCCGTGAACAAAGAGTAACGATCGTAACGGTACAGTTCCGTAACAGTCAATAATCTGCTTCTTTTCGTGTCAGTCAGTCAGCACGTAACAAACTATATTTTCTTCCAAAATTCGAAAATGTCGATTTAACAGATAGCAGTTATGCGAGAGACGATATCATTAAGGGCGTGCGCCGTAGCACCTACACGGAAGTGGAGAGATTGGCGAGTGACAGGACGACATGGACAGAAATAAGGAAAATTCTTGGTACTAACCAAACTGCAGGATTTTAACCACATCCTCATCAGGTTATCAAAATTATCATTACCTAAATATATAATTCTATTCAAAATATTTGATTATTTACTTATTTATTTATTTAACAGATGTCGCCCATTATTAAACTTATAACAAAAAAAAATCAAACCTAAATTAACCTGCGCTTATCTAAAAATAGTTCTTGAAACATTAGATTTGGAATTAAGCAACTTGGACCCTCTTCAAAAACGTACCTAGGTTATTTTGTCAATGTTGACGTCCGTTTAGAAGGTTTTTTGACACTGGCTATCAATAATAAAACCACGCGATGAGGTAAATAGATCAATTTTTTACACTCGTGTTACTGTACCGGCACTGTACCGTCACTGCGTACAAATACACCGTAAATGAGACAGTTTCAAAACATTTATTACAAAAATGGGTATCGCATTATGGAAGGTTCAGAAAGCTTAGCGGTCTCGGCTTATCATAAGAAATAATATTATTAGATTCGCCTCGATGAATGAGAAAGAATTATCCAGTCGGTAAAACAGTTTTCCAGGTTACCTACCACAAATCCGTATAATAATATTACAAAAGATTTAAGATGAAAGAACTCATACCTACCCATTTTCTCGCTTTTGTTCCCCACTGAAAAGCCCGTGATTTAAACACACTGATTCAACACATTTCCAGGTTTCAGTGTACGGATATAATCCCCCTTCGTCACGGTTATATCATATTACTGTAAAAAATGAGCTGGTTTGTGGGGTAAACAGAGAAAACAGATCGCCAGACCCAATTCTTACACGTATAATTATTGTACGTTTATTCTTATGGTGAATTAAGTACATTACGTCATTTTAGGTAGACTTTTGTACGCTCATTATGTATTTGTGTGATTTCTCAAGTGGTTGGTTGGCAGATATTTCCCACGGCAATAAACCCGCCATTTGTGTAAGGCCGGGTTTCCATCTGCAAGAAAACTTCTGCAAGAAGTGTCCGACGGAGTTTTCGCCTGCAAGTTACTGTCTGACAGACTGTCGGAACAGACTTTCTTGCAGGTGGAACCCGGCCTTATTTATGCATGTCAATTTGGAATAAAGTTTTTTTTTATTGAATATTTTTTTTATTTAGCGTGGTATTTTCTATTCCACTTAATTACATTTTGTACCACAGGACATTGCCAATTTTTTTGGATCTCTGACAAAAAAGGCTGTGCACTGACTTTGAATAAATTGTTTGATTTAATAAATCTTTTTTCATGGAAATAGTCACACATTTTTAATATATTTTCTATTTCTTACACACAGAAAGTACAATTGCATAATTATATCTTTTAAAAAATCACAATTTTAAACTATTTCATAAAAAGCTGACACATTTATTAATTTTGAAATTGAAATTTTGTATTCAGTCATTTTGATTTTTATTTTTTTTTTGACACAAACACAAAAATTTAGTCATTTTGGAAATGATATCCCGTTTACATGCGATCACATTCTGGTCAAAAAAAAATTTCTTGATATTTCGTTAAGTCATATTTTTTCTACGTACCTACTTACAAAAGCTTACAACTAATCCAAAAGAGACATTTAGCAAAAGCTTAATAAAAGCTCAAATTAAGGCTGAACCTGTTCGTGGAAAATTAATCTTTTAGTTTTTTAAGTAAGTAGCATGGTTTTAACACTCATAAAATTGTATTTATTTGGAGCATTTATTTTGATTGTAATCATACACTTTTACATGGCGTGTTACATAGTATGGCCCTATTAATAATATGCTCTCATGAATCTTTATCACGTAATATTGTATTATGAAAATTATAATAGTTTTATAGATTTAAAGTGTGAAAAAACGATGACGTCACGGTCATTTCCCGCGGCGTTATGGTTCAAAATCGCATGATTAAAATGTTGAGAATAGCGTTTTTTAACTTTTGAGGGTTATTTAGAAATCAAAAAAAAATTACGATCGTTCCCTAGATTTTAATGCATATACTTCTTCTTCTCATCCTCTCATCCGGAAACCGTCCGCTCCTGAACGTAGGCCTCCTCCAAGCATCTCCACTCCTGTCTATCCTGCGCCTTCTGCATGCATGTTCCAGCGGAGCTGGGTTCGTCCGGGGTTTCTTTATTATCAATACACGGGACATAATATTATCAATACATTTCGGGAAACGAGTTGCTATCTTTCGAAAAAAGCATTAGAAGTGTTTTTCACAATTTTTTTTCGCGAATCTATACAAGATATGAAGCTATATGGTACGGAAATAGACTAGAGAAAAGTCCAATGTATTCACCGTTTTTATTTTTCAAAGCATATAGCAATAAGCTTGTCGAGTTATTTGTTCTGAAAAATACCCCTTTGGCGACACACATTACCTGAACTGATATTTTTACATGGCTGGTTTGATCAACCATATAATATAGTGTCGTATGTAGGCGCCACACGCTCGCCGAGAGTCGACATGTGTTCACAAGTAAATAGGCATGTAGATGGAACGTTTATGTTGGCTCGTGTATTTATTTATTTAGTCACAAACAGTTATAATAGCACACATCAAACCATTCAACCGAAACAGAAGCCAAAAAACCAGTGAAGGCCCGTCAATTTTACCAGAAAAATATTACTAAGAGAACACCGAACAAATAAATATTCGTGAACAATCGTGAACGACCGGTTTCTATACGTTTGCGGCAGACGCTTGCGAAGCATCCTAAGATGCCTCTTCGACACGCTTGCCGAGCGTCCACAATTTTCCGTCCAAATAGGCGTTAACGGTCGGTTACGTACATGAGCCAAGACAAACGCATCATCCACACGCTTCACTAACACAAAAAATGCGGACGTTCAGCAAGCAGCACGATGCATCACGTCCGTCACTTGTATGTGAACGAAACTTGTGAACACTCGTCGAGGCCCGGCGCCGGCATTAGATATTATAAATTCCTATACGATTAAATGTACATTAGTGAGGTATGTTATAAAATCGATATGTTAATTTTGTTATTGCGTGTAGTACCGTGGGTACCTACCTTAGGTTTTTATTTTATAATTATTCGTAGTTTTTTTTTTCGGTACGCTATTTTTATGATAATTTTATGAAATTACATAACTACACAAAAAGTATATAATAAGTCTGTATAACCTGAATATTACTAAATTGCCTATCATCCGCGCGTTTTTTTTTTCACTGAGGGTAAAACCAACTTAGATTCAACGGATCGCTATGGATGCGTCGAAAATCACCGACGAACCTTTTCCCAAGGTCACTCGTCCATGCTGATTTGCGAGGATCTGTAAATCCGCAGACCGTCCACGTCGAAATTCTCATTTTTCTCGCCCCAAGAAATATAAATATTCAACAAAAAAAAATATTAGAAAATGTGATGAAATTTTAATTTATTTAAGATTCCACATGCTGCTATTTGGCTTTGCCGTTTACTCGTTTACTCAGCCAATACTGAGAGAATCGTATTGAAACTGAAGACAGTGATAGACGGAAGTATTGACTACCAGTTGATTGTCCTAGAATTACAATATTTGTAGATTCTTTAAACAAAAAACCATTCCGAAATCACCCCTGAAGTTTACAAGAAGAATCCATTACTCTTTCAGTTTTTCAGATGTAAAAGTGTAATTTAGCCACTCGCTTACGATCTTCTTAATTTGATCTAATACAATGATACAAAATTTGGACAAGTTGAAGCGATAATAGAACAATTAGTTCTCAACAGATCGACCTTCAGTAACATTCACCAATTCCAGTCCATCCATCTGCCTAGGTCTGGGTCCGATTCCCAGCTGCGGCAGACGAATGGACTGGAATTATTATTATTTTTTTTTTTATTTAATAAAGTATAAAAGACCTGGACCAGCTTAACAGCGACTATTGTTGCCTTAGCGCCAGTCCAGGTACAGGTTATGTTTACAAAGTGGTACTTACATGCTAATACACGATGTGATAACTGATAACAGACGTACATAAACACATGATAAACACCACAAACACAATGATACACAATTTTAAACTTAAGAAAAACAATTGTTCTTAAAAACAATTAAAACAACATAATACAATAATTAATAGAATTCATATCGCCACAACACTCACGATGACAGCCGAGTAGACTGTCAAAGTTTAGTGATGGGCAACTGAAATCTAAGTGTATCGGATTGGCATAACCCGGTAGGAATATTCCCCCGCAAACACTGTCAATAGTACAAGTGATTCTCGAGATGGCTGACAAAAGTGGCATAAGTCACCCCAAAGATGTCAATGGATGACGCGAGTTCGTTAAGGTAGCGTACCGCTCTGCTAATCGGCGAGTTGATCACGACGTTTGTTCTACTCCGTGGAGGATAGAACAGCATATGTGAACGAGACCGGCCGTATGAGTTTGGAACGAAAAAATCCATCTGAGCAAGAATTGATGGATTTTCTATTATGCCATTCAATAGTTTAAAAAAGTGCCTACATATGTAGTCCTTCCGTCTCTTCTCAAGTGTGGCGAAGCTCAGACATCCCATTACAAATAATGAAGGATACAAGTATGGGTAGTACCCATACTCGACACGATATAGGTGCCTCAAAAAGCGTTTCTGTACTCTTTCCATCCTCTGAATGTAAGTTATTTCACTTGGACTCCATATGATAGATCCATATTCCAAAATAGTACGTACGAGAGTCTCGTATAAAATACGCAACGTGCTTGCTCTCTGGAAATAAGATGAATTTCTTAAGACAAAGCCCAAAGTTTTAAATGCCTTGTCTGCAGTTTCAGTAATGTGTAAGTTAAACGTCAAGTCCGCCTCGAATAGTATACCCAAATCCTTCGATCGATCTGCACGCTTCAGTTGGTCACCATTCATGGAATATATGAAATTTATGGGGTTGCGAGCTCTTGTATATGTCATCACGAAGCATTTAGGTACACTAAACGGTAGTTTATTGTCAATCGACCATGTCACCACCGAGTCAAGATCTCGCTGTAGTAAACATGCATCATTCTGTGATTGTATTTTACGATAGATTTTAAGATCGTCTGCGTATAATAGATATTCCGAGTGCTGTATTGCACTCCCAATGTCATTTATAAAAATTATAAAGAGCAAAGGGCCCAGATTGGAGCCTTGTGGTACTCCGGAGGGTGTGTGGTAGGTGTTCGACTTATGACCCCGATAAGTAACATATTGATGACGGTTACTGAGATAACTTGCGATGTACCTAACTAAGATATCAGGTAGGCCAATTTTATCGAGTTTATTTAATAACAAGTTATGATCTACTTTATCGAATGCTTTTTCAAAGTCATTATAATTTACATCTACTTGAGTCTTCTTATCGAGACAATTCGCAACATAAGTTTCAAAATTAATTAAATTTGTAACCGTAGATCTAGCTGGGCGGAAGCCGTGTTGTTGGTCTATAATTAGATGACTACAAACCTCCCATATTTTTCTGTGGAGAATAACTTCTAGTAATTTTGCTACTGAGGACAACACAGCCACGGGTCTGTAATTCCTAATGTCAAATTTGTCTCCCTTTTTATGTATAGGTGT
Source organism: Ceraclea dissimilis (assembly GCA_963576895.1). Taxonomy (NCBI): domain Eukaryota; kingdom Metazoa; phylum Arthropoda; class Insecta; order Trichoptera; family Leptoceridae; genus Ceraclea; species Ceraclea dissimilis. The sequence goes on from OY756374.1 coordinate 1,329,564, forward strand.
CACTTTTGTTAATTTCCAGCTATCCGGAAACACTCCTGCCTCTATTGAAAAATTGAATAGATACGTTAAGACTTCTACTAGTTCATAGCCAACTTCTTTTATGACATAAGCTGGGATCATATCAGGACCCGAAGATGATTTTGGTTTCAGTTTACGCAGGCTATACCGCAAATCTGATTCGCATATTTTGTCAACATTATTAAGATATCCAGCAGAGGCTGAGGCCACGAGGGGACCTGACCGCCCGAAAACTGACTCGAAACAAGACGCAAACCCATTTGCAATATCGCTCGGAGCAGAATAAGTCTCCGAATCAAGCCTCATACTGGTTGGTAACTTATTATTACCCTGCTTACTTCTGACAAAATTCCAGAAACAAGAGGGATCGCTGGCAATTGTTGATTCAGTAGTCTCCATATAGCGTCGATAATGTTCACGTAAATCCTGCTTGACTAATCTCCTCAACTCACTAAATCTGTTATATGCTATCTGAGAACGAGTTTGTTTCCATATTTTATGGTATGTATGTTTCTTCCTTATGTTGTATATGAGCTGAGAAGGAAACCATTTGGGGTAGCCAATACGGAAGCTATTGTTCGCTCGAGGAAAAAAATTATCAAAAGAATTGTAAATGACCTCGTAAAACCTATCAACAGCCTCGTTCACATCTGCCGCCCCATAAACTCCCGACCAGGAACAGCCAGCCAAAGAACCCCTATACAGAGACATATTATTGCGCCCGAATTTCCAGCCCTCAGCAGCACCGTCAGTCTCATCCAAAATATGATCCGCGTATTTACTATTTTGCGTCACAGAAATCTTAATATCTACTGTTGGATGTTTAAGATCTTCATTCACTAACGGAAAGTCGTGCCTGACAACGGTGATGCTAGAAGGCTTCAGGTTAGAGAGCACAAAGTCCAGTGTACGGTTATCACAATTAGTTACATGGTTATATTGTTTCATGTTATAGAAATTTAAAAAGTAAGAATGTTCGGAGATTGGTAATTTACACGAAAACGGATTGAAATCACCAAGTATTAGGATATTTTTCTCATTTAATCTACTACAAGCACCTTCTATCTTTTGATAGAATGCGGAAAACTTTGAACTGTCAGTACCTGGCGGAAAATATACAACACATACATATAGAGTTAACCGTCTAAGTTGAACTTTAATCCACAAATCCTCTTCCTCTGTTTCTAGCCAAGGTAATCTCTCAGCCAGTTGGAGTTTCTTAGAGTTGAGTGAAAGAAGCACACCTCCGCCTCTCGTTTCTCTGTCCTTACGAAATACTGTGTACCGGTCATCGAACAATTCAGCGTCTCGCACACCTGATGACAGCCAAGTTTCAGTTATAGCGATGATATCGTAATCCTGGGTTGATAAATTGTTTTTGAATTCGTGTGTTTTGGAATTTAAGCCTCGCACGTTGGCATACACACAGGATATGGAGAAGGTGGTATTTTTCTTAGCCCGTGGTTGTTGCAGTTGGACGCGCTCGGCGAAATGTCCACTCATTGAGTCCAGTATTGGGAGGCCACATATCTGCCTTCATACAGTCCCGGAATGCACTGGCAGGTACGGTGATCTTGAAAGATGCGTGTGCGCCTTTGGTAACCATTTTCTCGACAGCTATATCTTCGGACATTTCCGGTTTCATTCTATTAAGGTAGTTTTTAACATTTTCCTCTGTCGTGGTTGGTGCAAATGAAAAAGCGTGGATGAACTTTTTCGGTTCTACGGCTATAAGTTCATTATCCGGGTTTCCGGTACCCCTTATAATTGGTCTTTGCCTTTTCTGCCGAAATTTTTCGTTTCCATGTGCCCCGGAATTATTGTTATTTACAGCAGTGGCGTATGAGTTAGTAGCTCGATTGATTCCGGGAGTATCCAAGCTGACCCCACCCGGAGGCTGAACTGACCCCAGACCCGGCTTCCTCTTCTTAACAGTGGCAGACACCGGAAGCGATACCACAGATGTTGAAGGCAAAGGGAGATGCGTAGGAGATGTTGTTGCATCTGTTGTTCTTACAGGTTGTCTGTTTGTCAGGTCCAGTATGTTCAATTTTAATTGCATATTTTCAGCCTGGAGTGCAGAAACCGTCACCGCGATATGAGCGATGCTGGCCAGTAGGTCGTTGGTGGCCCTAACGACCTGACCCTTCAAATCATTATTAAGCCTACTTTTATCCGATACTAGAATAGCATTAATAACTTCAATACTACTTTTGGCCTCGGATATGTATTCGTGTGGTGAATCCATGCTCGTACCAATACTGTGCATCGAATCCATGCTCGTATTACTATTGTTTTCTTCCATCTCATGCAGTGATTAACCCGGAACCCGATTGATTGCCAATCACTATTTTTCAAGTAGGTGTATAGTGAATTAGTTTGATATTGCCTACCTGCACTAGGTGACAATACTCTTCTGATGTTTTATTTAGTGGAATATCACTATAAATTCCCACATACACACATAAGATAACAAGCACACGTATAGAGCGTTACGTTAGGAGTCGAATGATGTAATCACCACAGCAGTTAATGCAATTTAAACGCCAAAATGAAATAAATTAATTTGACAGTTCAGTTACACAAACATTACTTTCAATAGTTTGTTGCCTTGATTTGGTGAATGTTACCAGCCGACGATCAGTCATAAACCTGATGGAAGGTCCATCATTTGCTGTGTATCTATTGAGATAACTACTTGTTATAATCAACTACGACATATAGAAAATTCCGATGTTCTCACAAAACATAAATTGTTTTATTTTCAAAATTAACCGATAATATAACCTTTTTTCCTCTGTGCATATAGGTCCTAGAATATGATATTATGTGTATATATGTATATATTATTTTAATGAATATGTTAGTACTTATAAGTTTGTTTTTCTTTTTATTTCATTATGAAATTATAATGTAAAAATTGTGGTGGTGTAACAGGGAAACATCTTCGAGTAGGAAGATTCTGGCGAACCGACTCCATGATATCAGCACTGCCTTGGACCTTGTCTTCACCCTGCGAAGACTTCTCACCTTACGATCATACGGCTTCGAATTCATACAGGCCCTACAAGACGGGTGGCTACTCTAAATACGGTAAAGATTACTTTGCCGAATGCTATGTGTCAATCAATATTGTAATGCATCCAAAGTATGCGAGCACGCAGGCTTGTTGTTCCCTGAACACAATATCACTAGAACATGCGCTGTGCTGCACAAACCACATCATAAACATGCTCGATTATCATCAAACCTCATCAATCATATCATAAATAACATGACGCTATACCACATTTGTTCGATTATGTATGATCCATACCTATCACACAATCTGTGCGAGCTATGTATAACAAATCTTTGTCGCTTTCAGTAATATAGGGGAACTATAATAGCATTTAAATACTCACACAGCTTTATAAAAGAGCATCATTTTCTTCTTATATCACCTTGAATATAGCAATGATTCAATATGTTTATCAGCGTTGTTTTGTAGTAAAAAAAAAACTATACTATTGTGTATTAATCTTTAAATATCACATACAAGCACCTTGACACAAAATATTTCATGCTTCTTATTTTTTTCAAGGTGCACCTCTTGTAGGTAGGAGGGCAGTAGATGTAGTTAGGTTCAATAATCACAGGTGTTTTAAACAGATAGTTGCGAAAAATCCTGCGCCATATAGAACGGTCGCGTTGACATGAGCCTGTACCAAGGTTTCTCATGCCCAGTTGGGTAGATCATAATAGTATAAATAAATCAAATACTCTTTATTGCACATGTCAGAACATACAATGGGCGGACTTAATGCCGTAGGCAATTTCTGCCAGCCAACCCAAAACAGTAACTAGGTACATAGTGTGACAAATATACGTTTAGTACCGAAGGTTACCATTGGCTTAATATTATTTGTTATTGGGTAGGCAGCTTTCGCTGTTTTGACCCAAGTTCCAGTTATGTTGTGTTTATATTATTATCTAGTCTATCCTTGAAGGTGTTGGTGGTGGGAGCAAGTACCACTGACTTCAGCAACTGATTCCAAGCACTAACAGCTCTATTGGTCAAGAAGTAGTGTTTCCGTGGATTGGATGTGAATCTTGTTGTTGTCAGTTCCAGCTGGTGTCCTCTCAGGTGCACATTAGAGTCCATGGTAAACATGGAATATATATGTTGTTCCAATACTGTTGTAATATTATGTAAACAAATGACATTAATGATATAACTGATAATACCTAAACTCGAGAAGTTCCCATCGACTGTTCATCTGAGATAAGCCGCAGCCAAATGACTGTATACGTCATATCAATATACCCCGAGTTCAAATTATTCATTGTACGTATGTCAGATATACTCGTATTGTTTGTGCTTTAAGTCCAAGATTTTCAAAGTACCTACTAATGTTTAGTTATCCGAACAATGAATAAGGCTCCGTTTTACGGAATAATTACATCAAGGTTAGGTTCCAACAATATTGTTTTATAATAAATTCTATTGTTCGCACAGTAATTGAGACAGACACCCCTAATTATTAAACTTTTACATACAGAAACTTAGGTATATAGACTGCTATATCTATCAGTGGGAAAGGGTGGATTTCTGCAAAAGGGAAGCCGGGGCTAATATTTCATATGGGATAACGTCAGATTAGACAATATTATTCCAATATTTTTTTCCAAAAAGTAACTCGATGGAAATCGTGTTCTTAGGTAGCTTCGCGCCTGATATCTATTCAATTCTTCTGCTCAAATCGTCATTATATACGCTCCTCGGCGCAATGGCTTTAAAGCTGTCATGCCGGAAAGTAAAATATTGTAGTTATTAGAAATAATAATTATTATTTCCATGTTGTTCGTTCTTCGGGTTTCACTGCGGCTCTTGTGGTTGAGTAACCGAGCTTTCGGCAGCGACACTACTGCCATCTTCAGGGTGAAGCTCGGTTACTCAACCACTCGACCTGCAGTGAAACCCGTAGAAAAAACAACATGGAAATGGATTCATCAAGCTGCGAAAGCCTACAAGAGTAATAATAATTATCGAATGTAATTTCGGCTCCACACGCTTGCCAAACCTCAACAAGCCATCATAAATTCAAACGTGTACATAGATAGGACGTTTGGCTTTGCTCATGTAGGTTTGCTATAGTACTTGTGACCGATCCGATCGAGTATCGGTTTTTCACAAATCAAAGCGAGTTTGCGGCAATAGCTCATTATTATTTATTATGTATGGTAAGGTAATGATGCCTCAGTTTACTTTTGAAAGAACGAATAGTTGGAGCTAGTCTGATGTGAAATGGAAGATTATATCGCTAGTTATTTTATGGAAAGTTAAATTTTAAGAATTTCCGTCACTGAATTTAATTGCAATAACTCCAAAATTATTAGATGCACGAAAATAAATTATAGCTCGTTTTGTAGCTAAGACTATGGTAATTGATTCGTTCCTTGACTACTTTCCCGTAGCTCTTATCAATTTTCAACCAATTTAGTTTAAATACATTTTTTTAGTATTCTAAATGTATTTCGGTATTTGGACCGGCCATTGCGGGTAAACTGCTAGTCCTAAGAAAAAAAATATGTAGAACATTTTTGTTAAGAATTTAGCAAGGATTATTTTTGTCATTGACTACTTTCTCCTATCTCTTACCATATTCCTAAAGAATGCAAAAAACCGCCAATCGGGACCTTTTCGGGAGGGGGCTGGGGGGCTTGCGGCAAGATTTTGATAGGCAACCCTAGTGCGATGTATTACCCTATTGGTAAGCTATCATTTAAACCACATTTCGATCAAATAACAGATAAGTCATAATTTTAGCAGCGGGCTCTTGGACTATAATACAGCTAGTATACCTGCGACGTATATGTTGGTATTAAAAATAGTATATTTCATTTTGATTTTGATCGATCCACTCATTACAATTTGATCATTCAATGAATTCTAAATAATTGAGTGTCATTTACCATTCTCTTATCTGATTGTTTCTGTCGACCGGCAGTCGATTAGGTGCAAGTACTGCGAGGTCGAGCTGGAAATCGATCGAACGCTATTAGGTAATCGTTGTAATATTAATGATGTATTGTTTATGATAATTGACGAGCCAAAATCTACAATAAGTTAAAGCTCCCGACCCAACTATGACATCAAGATCATTTCCCACGGCATTAAGGTTCAAAATCGCGTGAAAAAGCGCATGATAAAATGGTTAAAAATAGCGATTTTTCCATTATTTGAGGTTAATTTTGCGTCTATCAAAAAACTTTTACGGTTATTCCCTAGATTTTAATGCTTATTATCAGTACAAAAAAATCTCCGCGGCTTTCGGGAAGCGACTTTTTGTCTTTTGGGAATTTTTTTAGAAATCCATAGAAGATCTTCTTCAAATCTTTCAATGTATCTACTCTATTTTGGCCAAAGCATATTTAGTAACGGTTGTCGAGATCTGAGGTCTCCCGTTTTTAGAAATTTTCGAAATGTCAGTATGAGTACTCTTAAAACATCACCATCGCAACCAACCGTCAACAGGACGTCACATACCTAACCTGATGATTTTCTTCTTCTTTCTCAGTCATCTCTCTACTGCAGGATGTAGACCTCTTCCAATTTTTTCCAATCGTCTCTTCTTTTGGCTTTCCGGATCCACCCACTATCAGCGTCAGGGACAATATCATCGGTCCATCTTTTCAGAGGCCGATATATTCCTCTTTTCATGTCCCACGGTATATGGTTGTCCATCTCTCCACTCCCTGTCTAGCAACATGACCTGCCTATTGCCATTTTAGTTTGGCAATGCAATCCATCACATCGGCGACTTTTGTCCGGCGTCTGATTTCCTCATTTCTGATTCTATCTCTCAGACTCGCACCTAACATTTGCCTTTCCGTAGATCGCTGTGTATACATTTTAGCTTCTGTATGGTCCTCACAGTTAGCGTCAAAGTTTCCAGACCTCATGATAAACACTTTGAATATGGAATATTTCCTCCCATACCATTTTCCTTCCACAAGCTGTGACCTCACGAGCTCCTTATGTAAGGCATACACAAAACATCACGTCGGCCTCGGACGAGCACTAATGCCAACTTGGGCTTAACTACCTAATAAAAAAATAAGTTGCTGGATTTTAAAATCGAGCAAATGTGGACACATCTAACAGCAATTTAGCCGTTATTTTACCATCTTATTTATTTATTGAGCATATTATAAGAGGCGGTAAGAACAAATGCGAGGTAACCCACAAAAAACACCCATGTTAACTGGGTTAACTTTTGACCAATAATACTTCCAGTTTCACTCGCATGTGACTTACGTCACCTTTGCTCACACTGCCTCATAAACCTAAAGCGAATCATCATAATCGAACAAATGTGGTATAAGGTCAAATTCTATAACTCTTTGAATTAAAATAAGGTGGCATACTTAAAGGAATTGCGTACTGGAGAAGAACTGGGCGTAAAAACTGGCAGGTAAAACTATTTGCCACCATCGACCGTTTGCCACCCCAGGTAAAGAAAGAAGAAGAACGTCTTATTATTTTTTTGATATCACAATTTTACTGTTTGTGGCATACGGATTTTCTATGTGTCGTAGTTGAAATAACAATTAGTTATCTCAACAGATATACAACGAATGATGGACTTTCCATCAGGCTTATGACAAATGTATTGTAATTGGTGAAAGCGATCACATTGAACCAGCCGACGATCAGTAATAACTTTTTTTGATTTTGAAGGTTTCTTTATTTTGTGACGACATTATATAATTAAAACAATATTACTTTGTTTACACCACTTTTATTTTGACCAGAGTCAACATGTTTCGGGAACAAAGTTCCCTTCTTCAGGACTAACACAAGATTGTATTACCCCCGTTTTCACCAACTTTTACCTAAGAAGGAGACCCCTAAGAAATTTCCATACAAAAACAGAGATAATATTCTATTTTTTGACACGCAGGCCTACCAACCACACCCTAATTCCATACAAAATGCAACACGCAACTCACCTAGCCTGGGCAGAGATATTTGGGCACCTAACGTAGGTGAGTTGCGTGTTGCATTTTGTATGGAATTAGGGTGTGGTTGGTAGGCCTGCGTGTCAAAAAATAGAATATTATCTCTGTTTTTGTATGGAAATTTCTTAGGGGTCTCCTTCTTAGGTAAAAGTTGGTGAAAACGGGGGTTAGTCCTTCTATTAGTCCTCATCTTGTATTAGTCCTGAAGAAGGGAACTTTGTTCCCGAAACATATTGACTCTGGTCAAAATAAAAGTGGTGTAAACAAAGTAATATTGTTTTAATGATCAGTAATAAGCCTGATGGAAAGACCCATCCTTCGCTGTACATCTGTTGAGATAACTGCTTGTCTTATTTTAGTTAGTACGCACTCAATTAGCTACAGAATTGACCCCATCACCGTCTTCAATTATTTCACTGTTGTTGTATTGAAAATAAATTGAAATGAATGTTGTCCACCGCACCAAAGCACGATACAGTAGAAGTCCATTAGTCCGGCATCCAACAGTCCGGAATGCCCGATAGTCCGGCATCGCTCCGGATCTCTTTCGCTGAGGCTAGTGTGCAGTATACAGTGTACAGTGCTTCAGAAATTATGGATTTCCATATCATTAGAAATAAATTTTATACTAAACGCCAAAAGTCAAGAAAACAAAAAGACATTCGTTATTTTTTTTGAAACATTATATGAAATGTAAAATAAACATTGTTGTATTTGCATACTATATTTGTAGTTTAATTACTAACCTAATTGTTCTTATAATTACGATTTATGTATGTATTGTATATATTTAAAAAAAAAGTACCTACACTAAAAAGAAGGGGCACCGATAGACCGGAATTTTCGGTAGTCCGGCACCGAGCTGGTCCCGAACGTGCCGGATTATCGGACTTCTACTGTATTCGTATTATTTCACATTGTTTGCCATTAACGTAATCAAATGAATCGTTAATTGTTATCACACAAATCATAATTCTCACGCAATCGTTATCCAATCGTACCATACTTCATTTTCACACATTTTTCACAATCCGCAGGCATAATGGCGTGCAGGTATTTATAGTATTAAAACCTTATTAAAGGATGCACGCTGTCCGGTAAGTTCGTCTAAAATCAATTGGTATAAAATGAATTCGTCTAAAATCAAAAAGTATAAAGTCAATTGGTCCAAAATAAATTCGTCTAATTATCAATTCGTCTTAAATCGACGAATAGATCTTTAGGCAAATTTTATTTTGGCCGAATTGATTTTAGACGAATTGATAATTAGACGAATTGATTTTAGACCAATTGATTTTAGACGAACTTACCGTAAACTAAGATGCACGATACAATATTATGCATGTGCATTGTGTATGCCCTAAGAGCTGAGTTTTTATAACTTCATTAATAGGTAGGGTTGCCAGATGTCCGGTTCCGGACCGGACAGTCCGTTTTTTATGACATCTGTCCGGTCGAAAAATCTTGGGAGACCGAACAAAAAGCTTTTTTTGACAGACTTTGTTGTCGGTGTGTGCTGCGGGCGCCCTTAATTGGAGAGTCGACATGAGATGTTTTTATTTTTTGTATGATAATGTACTCACGTTTTGTTGATGACGTCTCTGTGTAAATAAAACTGAAAAAATCTGTGTAAAAAAATAAAAATAAATATATATGAAGGTCGTAATATTTTTTTTATTAGGTATCATTATAAATTTTGTTGTTGTTTTGAACATAACAACGAAAAAATTGTTTTTCATAATACTTGTAGGAACGTACTTAGGTACGTATGAAAAACGTTTGATGTATTGTCACGTTTTCGCGAAAGAAAGTTTTACACAAAAACATGTTTTCGTGTACCCGCTTAATTTTATTGTATCTACTTTCGAAATAATTTGGATTTTTTGTAACAAATTGTAGACGTATGATTTTGCTGGTATAAATAATTTCACTATGGTGGTATTAGAGGAATAACGTATTGGAGAAGAGACTGGGCATATAAACTGGCAGTGCCACTAACGGATACCTACAGGGACTGAATATATTTTAAACATTGACCTAAACCTTTGTCAGTCAGACCTATCCGCATGGGCGTCGCCAGCCTCGGAGCTAGAGGGCGGCAAAAAAAATTAAATTGGACACACCATGAAAAAGGCTAAAATAGCGCCGCAGGCGAATTTTTTTAATGAAATCACTGTATTTGGATAGATTTTCATGAAAATTTATGATATGATGAGAAAATGTGTGGTAATAATGTGATTTTTGTGAGGTTTTATTATTTAGTATGAAAAAAATATATACCTGTTTCAATCTCTAGGGGGGGGGGGGAATCTGCCCCCCCCTACCCCTACTGCCGACGCCTATGAATGTACCTATTTTTAAATAAAAATTTAAAAATATAATGTAAAATTTACAGCATTTTCAAAATCCCTGTCTTTCTGCATCACGTGCATGTATCAAATTTGAATTGGTCTGAAACGTACCTAATAAAATATACCGTACTTATAATATGATGTATTGTTTGACACAAATACGTCCATCAGTAAATTGAAGTACGGGATTACCATTACGTGGTAAGTACGATGAGTAACGAGTAACGAGTAACGTCCTTCAGAAGTACAGTGGTGTAATGTTATCATGTTACAAGAACAAGATGGTATTTACTTAAAACGATTAACTTGCTATATACTGTACTTACTATATTATTATACTACTAGCTGAGTTACCCGTGCTTCGCGGCAACGGAAAATTTGACATAACAACCCGGCGTACTTTATAGGCTTGAGCTGGACAAAATATGACCTAAGATCTGAACTTCTTTTTCAACGCGCTTTCATATGATACCATACATGACCCCACACAACCCTTGGATCCCCTCAGCATCATCGTCGCATCTCATAGGAAAAACTTTTTCTCCAAAAACCGGTGACGTTAAAAATTATTGCAAATGTTATTCTAAATTTTCGCAGCAATCCCTCAGTAAATGCAGGAGTTATGCGAACCCTTACAAAAAAATCGACTTTATTTTATATACATTGATAGATGCGGTATGTTGTACTTGTTACTAGCGTATCTTCACGAAAAAATGCACGGAAGGCTGATTGTGGTTAAAGATGTTTTTTTTTGTTAAATAACTATTGCTACGACTCCGCCCTGTTTTTCCCGTAAGAACATACGGTCTTGAAACCATGTCGCTCACTGTCAGAAGTGTCCACAAACTGAAATGCACTCAACGAGCAACGGAGAGACGAATGATAGGTGTATCCTTGAAGACCGGACAAGAAATAAGATATAAGACGACGGTTAAGGGTCTCAGATATTGCGGAGAGAGTAGGGACACTGAAATGCCAGTGGGCGGGCAGATGGACCCCCAGAGTACTGAACTGGAGACCTTACGTAAATAAACGAATTGTAGGGGGACCACAAAGGAGATTGTCGATGATATCATCGAGTCGGTGGGACATGGGTGGAAGCAGAGCGCCCAAAATAGAGGGAAAGTGGCTGAAAAGAAGAAGAAGAAGAATAATGCCTCTATGTACATATTTATGTACCATCTAGTAAGAATGGTTACGTTAGATCGAATGAAACTTTTATTTTTAAAAATTCGATGATATTTTAAAATCATACATAATATTAAATTTGAACAACTCACAGTACATTCACGCCCGGTTACGAGGAGAATCACGTAACTTGTAGTAAGTATAGTAAACTTACTTAATACTTACGATTAGGTAATTTCGTATAGTTGCTGTCGATTGTTGAATGAAAGACAAAAGTTTTATGAATAGACACCAGTCTAGCCACTCGGCGCCGGCTTACTCCACCAGCGTAGGTAGGTTGCAGTCAGCAGTACTGAAGACAAGTGCTTTTAATGAACTAAATTATTGTCTACTATACATTTTATTATTTGTTAATTTATTAGACAATCCAGCTATTCAATATAATAAAAAGAGAATGTCTATTTGGTTGGAGTTTGGAATGATTTGAGATATACCTTAAGTTATTTTTGGTATTGAACCGGATTTATCTTCATTGGATAGACGGAAATGTATTTCATTTATCATTTAAGACAGCCAAAGCCGGAAAATGTGGTGAAATGGCTGAACGTTGCCCTGGGCATGAAGTGATCACTTAACCCAGCCAAAGCCGACTCGTAAGCGTCGGAATACCCATTCTGCTTCCTCCGCAAGGGAGTTCACATAACGCTACATTATGAGAGTGAAGATGCCTCTCGTCTCTGTTGAGGTAAAAAAACTGTAATTTGGAATGATTTTTTTATTAAATAGTGACACGTTTCGGCTTCTGTAGCCATTAAATGGTACTACGATTTGGCGTAGTCGTAGTATGATTATGGCTACAGAAGCAAAAACGCGTCACTATTTAATAAAAAAAATCATTCGAAACTTTTTGGCCAAACCTAAGGCAAACCACAAAACGTGACGGAAATGTTGGCGTTTAACGCGTTGTTGCCATGGTATAGTTGCGTAAAACGCCATCGTTTTCGTTCCTGTTTTGACTCAGGCCCCAGTGCTAGCCGGAACGACTCCTCTGCATCATCTGGATTCCGACTCATTCTCCGATGTTACTTACTTACGTCCCAAATATCCCATTTTCAGATGTTCATATCAAATGGATAACAACTTTCTTTGACATTCGAAATTATCGAATAAAAAAAATGTTTTTACACACATTTTCGTTAGATGTCACCAAAGAAAATAAATTGTAACAATATGAATGTTTAAATGTCAAAAAGCAGTTAATATTACTTATACGCCAAATTCAGAGTTTCACATATACGATCGACTTAATTATATATTGCCTTAAGTGTTTGTTTTTCACCCGGGGCGAAGTTTACGCAGGCATAGAAACAGGAGCTTTTAGTGGAAACGTGACAATTAAAGCTAAACAAATGATTTAGCCCTAAAAACCTTAACATAACTAATTAATTAAATATGTAGGAACTTATTACTTATGTGGGATTTTGATCTCTGGAAAAGAAAATCCATATACTACGGAAAACATAATAAATTTTTACTATAAAAATATACTTTGAGTATATGTTTTTCGGAAAGTTGTTTTCCACGTAGTTTCAATGAATAGTGACACTCCCGGCTTCCGCAGACATGCAGGGATGGGATAGAAGCTGACACGTAAAATCGATATAAGTGTCGAATTTATAATTTTCGGTGTCGATAAGATTAATAGTGACATTCCCAGTACCCGTAGCAGGGGTGGAGTATTAAGGGCTGGCATGTAAATATCGATATTAGTGTCGAATTTATCATAGTTTTCGGTATCAATGAGATGAATAGTGTCACTCCTGGCATCAGTATAAATGTAGTTGTGTAGGTAGAATCATCCAAGATTTGTTTGAATCGATCATTTTGACCGGGTGCTCAATAACGGGCGGGTATTGAAAAAAAATAGGGCATGTATGGAGAACTGCTATCAATGTGGCGGAGCGGAGGTTACAAGTGAATCATATGAAATAGGACAATCTGAAGTTTTATCATATGCCTAACTACAAAAATTTACGCGTAGGCGAATTCGAGAGCAACTTCTAAAAATACAATTTTATAAAATACAAACTTGCAATTTCAATAACTTAAGGAAATATTGATATGTTTTCCACAATTTCGAATATAATATTCTCGATTTGTTTAACGAAATTTAATAAAAACATGTTTCTCTCTCAAAAGAACGGCGGGTGTAGGCTAGTAGGTGTAGTAGGTGATAACTAGTGATTCATCTGAACGATTCAGTAAATGAACCAGTCATATGAATAATTTGAAAATTACTGGATTCAACGATTTAGACACAATAAAACTGTGAAGTGAATCATTTTGAGAAAAATAATGAACAAGTTGATGATTAAATAATAATTTATGCATGACAGTTTATAATAATATGTCTACAAGTAGGTACAACATTTGCTTTTCCTAAAACGTATCTTTTTCTCGGTCCCTTCTTGTTTGTTCTCTTATTTTAATATAATCTAATAACAACATTTTATCATTTTACCCGTTCGTGGTTATACCTTTTATAATATCGAATCAAATAAGAAATGTACTTAATTCACTCAATGAGTCATTGATTCGTTTGCAACCAAGTCTAAAACCCGATGAATCAGTGAATCGGTTCAAATAAGCAATTGATCCAATTCACTTCATGATTCAAATTTCAATGCATCATTCGCAACCAAGTCTTAAATCCGAAAAATCAGTGAATACGATTCATTGAATCAAACATTTTAGCGATTCGATAGTAACCGATTATTCTACCCTACCTCCTCGAGTGGGTTCTGAAAATATTAATCCCCTTACAGGATATAAACACTGAAATAATAAATTTTCTCCGAATATAAATCTTTTAAAAAAGACGCGTATATAGTTCTCCCCGGAGACAGAGTTATGGGCTTAGAAATAAAGAGCGAGATAGTTACATATAAGACGTGAATCGTCGGATTTTCTCACTCACATTTTAGGCCCACATCGTACCTATGTAATACACAAGCCCTTTCAATTGTAGGTACATTTTTGGCGTAGTTGGTTGAGGCGGCAATCTCTCAGGCGGGAGGTGCCAGGTTCAAACCCTAGCGCTGTCGATGTATTCCACACTTTGCGATACAGGCTTTTAGCCTAGTGCAAGATGTGCAGGAATGTATTTGGGTTTGTGTATGCGAGCCCAGATTATATTTATAAAAAAAAATTGAACGAAATCTTGGATTGTTGGATACAATCAAAGACTCTACAGTCAACATGTACGTCTACATAAGAGATTTGTAGGGCCGCAGTACCATGTTTTCCATATCTATGAAATGAACGTATGTCTTTTTACGCTAAGCTGTTTATGAGCAGTGCTATAAAATCATTTGCTCCGTATAAACATTTTCGTGGCGTGTTTCTCGTGAGAACGCTCACAAAAAACCGACTCTGAAAGTCTGATGAAAGCAGAAACGTAAAATCTACATTTGGTCAAGTTGCGTATTCTGAAATTGAACCGATATGGTGAAGATTCTTTTTGGGGGTGTAGGAAAACTAGTATTATAAAAATATTTTAATTCAAAATTCTCTCACCGCTTATGTCACACCGTTTGGCGCTACGAGTATTTTAAGTACATAAGTACTCAAATAATATTATGTAAGTTGCATAACTTTTTCTTGTATACCTAAAAGTATATAGGTGCTAGGTTGGTATTACGAGTAAAAACAGTAGACAAATAAATACATGTGTCACGCTTTTCTTGGACTACTTAACCAGCTAAGCCTTTATCGTGAATCAGCTGTTCAAGTACTATTAGGAGTTACCCATTTCATAACACTATTACTTCTTTACATAATACCAATTAGGTATTGCGTAATGTTACATCACCCCTTTTAGGGTAGACGTAACACTAATCGTATTTCAAATATTACAATTTTTATTTTTTGCCACTCATCGGATTTTCTACGTGTCGTAGTTGGAATAAGAAGTGCTTATCCCAGCAGATCCGTTGGAATAACAACAACATATCCGAACTCCCTCTATGTGATTACAATCTTGTAAAAACGCATCGGTAATTGTAGGTAAGTACATAAAATTGGCATAATTTGTCTGTCGCCATCTACCCTAATATTGTCTAAGACTTCAGGGAAGCATAAATTGGGGTTAACTGGAAGAAATCGCAGTTCTGCGATAAGTTCGCCCTAGTGAACAACGTTTTATAATCTGTACTATGTCCATTTTGTATATTTATATGTGTTTGTTGTTTACTTTAAGTTTAAATAAAAAAAAAATGGTTGGAACGTACACTGAAATACCAAAAAAATAATCTGAATAGAGGGCAGAATAGACAAAATATATACACGTTTCAGCCATCGTAGCATAGCGGTAGAATACCGGCTTGTCAGATTGAAGGTATGGTTTCGATTTCCGACCGCGGCAGATGGATGGACTGGAATTAATGAATTTTACTTAAGTGTAAAACTGATCACATTAAGCCAGCCGACGATCAGTCATAAGCCTGATGGAAGGTCCATCCTTTGCCGTATATCTGTTGAGATAACTGCTTGTTACTTATACATATACTCGTATGTATTTTCTTCGTCATTTCATCTCCATCAGGCATTCCCCCCACACGTCAAAACCATCTCAACTTGTTCACATTCATCCTAGTCACAAGACACTATAGTCTTACATCCGCTCATCTTTCAATCTCTCAGTGTTTTCCCACATCTTTTCATGTTGCTTTTTACATTTTACTGCGATACATTTGTATATTCTACATAATATATGCAAAATTATTTACTTAGTATCGTGGGAAAACTGGGCTGAATACTTATCCGTATGTAGGAGTACCTTAAGGCAACAGAGTTTTACATAATAAAATATGTGGTCGGTTTTTATTCGTAGTACCTGTGTACCTAGTACGTACATCATTTCGCAAAGTGTATTTACCTCTGATATTATAAATTCCATCATGGGCGTCGTCAGTGGGGGCAGGGGGGGGCAGCTGCCCCCCTAGAGATTGGAATAGGTATATATTTTTTCATACTAAATGATATGAACTCACAAAAAATTACAATACTCCCACATATTTTCTCATCATATCATAAATTGTCTAAAATTAGTATGAAAATCCATCAGTTTCTAAAAATAAATTGACTGCGGCGCTATTTTTTATTGCTCTTTTATAAAAAATCATTTTTCATTTTCAAAGTATTATATATACATTTTCAAAAAACCAAACCACATTATGACATTTTTCATTATGTTTCACAAAAAAAAGTCGTCTGCGGCGCTATTTCCGCGTTATTTATGCTATGTAAATTTTCAAAAATTTTGTTGCCTTCCCCTGCTCCGAGGCTGGCGACGCCCATGAATTCCATCTAGGTACGAACTTGCTCCGTGAGACTTCTGAAAAAAAAATGGACTGTATGTAACTGTATCTAATTCCCTTCCTAGAATTTGTACCTACATAAGTATATAACTGTTTGAGTATGTTTTTCTGCTTGATCGATTACCCGTCTCTTAACCTCAAACTGAGTGAGGATTAACTGTCAGTTGAGAAAGTATTTACCTGCTTCATATGTCTAATGTCTATTCCACAAAAATGTTTATAGTATGAATAACTATGAGCAGAGAACAAGAATAAGTAGGTGTAGGCAGAGATCTCATCACTGTGGTAAGCTCGCCCTAGTGAACATAATGTTATAGTATCTTTTACAAAAATTTATGTATTTTGCTCATATGGAATGTAAAGCCACTGAATAGTGAATAGCTACCTTCCCTTTCGGGGTAAATAAATCTTTATTGGCCAAAGAAAAATAGGCATATAGTTACAAAAACAAGACAATCGTAGTGAACCAAAAGGCAGACTTTTTGCAAAAGCAGTATCCTACAGTCAAACCGAGTAGGCAGAGAGGACAAAACGCCAAATCGCATTCCTGAACAAACACTCATTGATTTCGTCGCACTCATGCTTTATGTCACGACCTTCTAATTTTTTTTACTTAAAACGTGTCTGTTCTTGAGAATTTGGTCGACTTGATTAGGTAATTAGAGGTCAGTCACGGACGGTCTCCCATGTAGGAGATGCCGGGTTCGAATTCCACCGCTGAAGATGTATTCATAACTTCGCGATACAGGCTTTTAGCCTAGTGCGAATTGTGTACAGTAAAGTATTTGGATTTGTGTGTATAAGACAATATAAGACAAAGGTCAAGGGTCTCTGAGATTGCGGATAGAGTAGGGACATTAAAATGGCAGTAGGCAGGTCATGAGGCAAGACAAAAGGACAGCAGATGGACCTGCAGAGTACTGAGCTGGAGACCTTACGAAAACAAACCAAGTGTAGGGAAACCACAGAGGAGATGGGCCGATGATATTATCGAGTCGGTGGGACATGGGTGGAGGCAGAGCGCCCAATACAGATAATAGTGGGAATGACAGGAAGAGGTCTATATCTAGCAGTGGAGTGAAAGGGGCTGAAAATAAGAAGAAAGAAGATAGAAACCCAGATCTTTTTTTTATATACTTACCTATGGAACCATCCAGGCTCCCTCACATTGTGCTCCATGGCCAACCCCAAAGTAGGCGACCCCTGGGCAGACCACCAAAGAGATGGATTAACAGCTAGGATTCGACCTCGCAGGAGGCTAACCCCTCTTTAATACCAGGCCTACGTTAAGGTTAATAAGAAGAAGACCTGTAATAAAATCATTCCATCCACGTGCCATTTCAACTTGTTCACATTCACTCTAGTCACAACATTTTGATTTCTTTGAATACCGCGTAATGAATAGAAACTCCTACCTAATTATAACGATAATTTTGATGTAATAACTCTTACAAAACTCTTACAAAAGACTTCTCAAGACTCTACCTCATTTGTAATGTTTCTTATTTCTCTACCTTAAGAGTATGCATACCGAGTACCGACGTTTCAAAAATTTCTAAAAACGGGAGACTTTATATCTCGACAACCGTTACTAAATATGCTTTGGAACAAAATAGGGTAGATGCATTGAAGATTTATCTAGGGAATAACTGTAAAAGATTTTTTATATCTTGTATAGATTTCTCAAAAAAAAAAATTGAAAAACACCTCTGATCTTTTTTCCGAAAGACGGAAACTCGTTTCCCGAAAGTCGCGGAGTAATTTTTTTTTTTCGTACTAATAATATGCATTAAAATCTAGGGAACAACCGTAAAAGTTTTTTGAAAGACGCAAAATTAACCCCAATAAATGAAAACAAACGCTATTTTTACCATTTTGTCATGC
Organism: Ceraclea dissimilis; assembly: GCA_963576895.1. Lineage (NCBI taxonomy): Eukaryota > Metazoa > Arthropoda > Insecta > Trichoptera > Leptoceridae > Ceraclea > Ceraclea dissimilis. Next base: position 1,348,327 of record OY756374.1, read on the forward strand.
GATTGTTCGCACGATTTTGAACCTTAATGCCGTAGGAAATGACTGTGACGTCATTCTTGGTGAGGAGGCAGGTCGTCAAATTAAAAAAAAGAGCAATTTTTAAACTTTGATGCTCGACAACATTAGGTAGATAATGAAATAGGATAAATACATTTAACTTTCATCTAGTGAATGACTGTAAGAGATCTTTCATATCTTAAATAAAAAAAATAAATAGAACAATCTTTATTGTATATAAGAAACATACAAATGGGGGGGCTTACTGCCAAATGGCAATCTCTGCCAGCCAACCCATAACAGAAACCACAACGAGACAAAACTAATAATGAACTTAGTACCGAAAGGGTTCCTTAACTTAAAAATTATTCCATTACATAATACTGGTAGTTGAATACATTAATACATACATACATGAACATAAACATAATATCTTGTAAAGGTTCCTAAAATAGAGTGAAAAAAACCTCTGATTTTTTTTCCAAAGTCATCAAACTTATTCCCAAAAGTCTGTATTTATAATATGCATTAAAATAGTGAAAGACTGTATTTTTTTGAGTAAACTGAAATCAACCCCAAAAACGTAAAAGAAATATTTCTATAATTTGATTTTGAGTCCATGAAATCGGGATACTCGCCCCTTAACGGGAAGGTGGCGCCCCCCCGACCCCCTACCCCCTATCACCTCGTCTTTTCTCCAAGTTAAATAGATGTTCATATGGAATGTATGTTGGTTTGGTATAGAAGCGGTGCGTGCCAAGGACGAATAAACAAATAAGTAGCGGTAGGTACTAAACTGAGGGAATTAGCAAATTGTACCGTAATAACATATTGGCGAATATTATAAACTACCTATAAGGCTCTCCACACACGTCCGGAAGTTCAGTTAACTGAATCGACCGTTTACAAAAAATCTTCGACCAAAACCTCTCTACGATTTTGAATTCAGAAAGACGTTTTAGTCGGAACTTTTTTGCAAACGGTCGATTTAGTTAACTGAACTTCCGGACGTGTGTGGAGAGCCTTACTAGGGACTGGAAAATTTCGGTGTTATTTTTCGGGAAAAGTGGTGCTTTTTTGCAAAAAGATCTGTTATTTTTCAAATTCTTGGCGAAAAGAGCTGTTATTTTTCACATGTTTGGCGAAAATATGTGTTATTTTTCATTCAAATATGTCATTATTCTTCATTCTCAGCCGTTTTAATTCCAATGCTGGATATAGGCCTCCCCTTTGACTTTCCACAGATCCCTATCCTGGCCATGCTGCATCCACTTGCTTCCTGCGATTGGCCTCACATCACGTAATATTATAATTTATATTAATTTGTAATGTTTACATAGTTGTGTATTTCGTTTACAAAAAGTGTAAATAAATACTCTCTCTATCAGCCCGCGGTTGCCCACTGCAGGACATAGACCCCCTCCTCCTCCACTTCTCCCGCTCCTGTGCGATTCCCATCCACTGGGGTCCGGCAAACCTCTTAATATCGTCCATCCATCTGGTAGGTGGTCGCCCTTGTGGCGTTTTGTCGCCCCTTGGTCTTCACTCCAGTATATACAGGGTGATTGGTTCCGCTATTCAGATATTTTGAGAGGTGATAGAGGGTGTTCTAAAACGTAGATCTGCCAAAGGGATGTCATCCCAATTGTTAAGGGTTGCGGAGTTACACCCTTTTAAAAAAATTCCACCCCCGACATCGACCACCATCACATTTCACTGAATAACTCTGATGCTATGAGTCCAAAATTAATAAAAAAATATTTTTATGTCTCGTAATAAAACAAGCTTTTAATTGATGTCAAAAATATTTAATAATAATAATAGTAACTTTGCTAAAATTAAACACAAAAACAAAATTTCATTTTTCTTTGTTGAAAGTTTCGACATTTTTTAATTTTTTTTCAATAAAAACTATAATTAACTAGTACTTTTTTTTCTTTTAATAAATACACTAGACCCTTGTGAATAAAAATGCTGAACATTATCTATCCATATTTTGAACCATTTTTTCCAAATTTTCGATTTTGTAACTACATATTCAATAAAATATTACTTATTCGCTACTTACTACCTCTTTAAGTAGGTACGTATAGTACTTAAAGAGGTATAATCAGTAGCGAAGAATAAATTTCTTATTGAATATATACTTACAAAATCGAAGATTTTGAAAAACTGGTTCAAAATATGGATAGATAATGTTCAGCATTTTTATTCACAAGGGTCTAGTGTATTTATTAAAAGAAAAAAAAGTACTAGGTAATTACAGTTTTTAATGAAAAAAAAAATAAAAGATGTCAAAACTTTCAACAAAAAAAAATGAAATTTTGTTTTTGTGTTTAATTTTACCAAAGTTATTATTATTATTATTTAATATTTTTGACATCAATTAAAAGCTTGTTTTATTACGAGACATAAAAATATTTTTTTATTAATTTTGGACTTATAGCATCAGAGTTATTCAGTGAAATGTGATGGTGGTCGATGTCGGGGGTGGAATTTTTTTAAAAGAGTGTAACTCCGCAACCCTTAACAATTGGGATGACATCCCTTTGGCAGATCTACGTTTTAGAACACCCTCTATCACCTCTCAAAATATCTGAACAGCGGAACCAATCACCCTGTATACAGGGTGTTTGATAGATGGATACAGATATCTTCAGGAGTGATAGTAGAGGTAATTTAGCATCTTTTGAGCCAAACTTAGCTTAGTCAAAAGTCGCATGGTTCTCGAGATAATCGAGATTTTATCTTTTTTTCGAAAAACCCCGAATTACTCAAGTTTTAGCCCGATAGCATCGTAAGTAAAGGTACCTACTTAGTTCTATCATTCTTTTTTGTTACCTGAGTATGTGTTTAGTCTATTTAAATCATAAGTTTCAATCTGAAAAACAATAATGTTAAAAAAATATCGCATTAAAGTTTCGAGAAAGAGATATTTCAAAAACGAGTCAAGACTTTGGAGAGGATTTTAGATAAGAAAAAAAATGTTCAAAGATTCAGAAATTTGGAAAAAACTTCTCTGGTTTATGCTCTTTCAAATGATATACAAAACATTATAAAAAACATTAGTTTCGTAAATCTATGATACAAAAACTTAAATAGATCACCTGTAATTTAAGCAAATTTCCATACAAATTCGGAAACAGTAAATTAAAAGGAAATGTGTTTTTCACTTTGCAAATGTACCTATAGTAAATTTGTATGGAAATTTGTATTATTGTATACTAGCTGAGTTACCCGTGCTTCGCAACGGCACGTTGTCTCCCGATGGTTTGAGCTTGACAAATTACCATATATTGGAATTAAAAAAACAAATTAATAAATTTGAAATATGAGTAGAGTCTATGGTTGAATGAAGTGAAAGAAATGTAGGCAGAAAGTTTTTCTTTTAACATCTACATAAACACTTGGTGCCAATTACAATCTACAGTCTGTGACAACGGATATCGCCTTTCTGCTAATAATAATATATGGTTATAAAATTAAGTTCAATGTGGATTCCAGGATGGCCATCTTGTTTTAGTGTTCCTCATATTTAGATTTTACAACATAATATCTCTTAAAAAAAGCTTAAAGTTAAAACCTAAAGTAGATCGATAGAATAAAATTTGGGAATTTTCACAGCAATCCATCGTAAAATGAGCGAGTTTTACGAACACTTACAAAAAACAGACTTTGTTTTATTATATAGATTCGTTCACTAAAAAGCTTTAAGCTCGAAGCACTCAACTCACAACATTATTATATTGTTTCAATATACAATAGTTTTAATTCCCATCAAAAGTTTTATTGCATTGCAAGCGAATCTAACTTTGGAATTTGGAAACATTTTAATGCATTAGTTTCGGAAAACAGCTGATATTATTTATGTATATTTTCTATGCCTGAGGGAATATATAGACCTAGGGTGGCCAACCCTCGGCACGCAGGCCGCATGCGGCCCGCCAGGGGTCTTAATGCGGCCCGCGGAGCTGTAAGAAAATATTAAGTATTTTGTTAATTATTTTTTTTATTAAAAGAAAGTCTAATTATATGTTAATATGTTCGATTCCATTTTTGTTTTATTTTATTGACTAATGTAATAGCCATGGGCGGTCGTAATCATCTTACAATATAACCAGCCTGTTGTAGAAAGACAATCAAATTCATCACTTCACCCACTTTCCCCTTAAAAATTTCGCCTGCGGCGCTATGTAGGATAATCCTTTCAATTAGAAAATGTTTTCCATACATATTGTTGTGAGTCATACTTTTCCACTCAGTTTCGAAAAAGATGGCCTACGGCGCTATTTCACTTTTTTTGGTTATATCAATATTTTAATTTCTGTAACCGCCCCCGCCCCCCCCACGTTGTGCGGCCCGGTGGGCAATCTCATTTTTAGAATCTGGCCCGCCTGCTGAAAAAGGTTGGCCACCCTTGATATAGACTATTCTCATAAATTGGATGTAACTAGTGACAGGCGAATTCACAAAGGTGCATTGGTCATTGATGCACATTGCACATGTGCTAATTTCCGTGTCTTCTTCTTCATTAGCCTTCTTCTCTCCACTGCTGGATATAGGTCTCTTCCAACTATTTCCACTCGTCTCTTCTCTGACCCTTTCGCATCCCAGGTTCCCTCAGCGATTCGGACAATGTCGTCAGTCCATCTCTTGGTGGCCTTCCGATGCTCCTTCTAAGGATGCAGAATTTATGTGTAAGAAATAGGTATGCCCATTGCCCATTCTACAAGCAACTGTATAATCGTTATATTTATTATTTTTTAGATTTGGGGGATCAAACCCCCCTCCCGAGCTCAGCCAACACACCGTTTTATACATAGGAGAAATTAATCTTAAAATTACCATATTATTCAACGCAGGTCTGGATGTAAATGGTCCAACTAATTTCGTCTAGGCAATATTATTTTAACCGGTAATTGTGTTGTCTTCTTCTTTTTCATCAACCTTGTTCCCTCCACTGCTGGATATAGGCCTCTTCCATCTGTTTCCATTCGTCTCTGTTCTGACCCTTGCGCATCCAGGTTCCTTCAGCAATTTGGACAATGTCGTCGGTCCATCTCTTTGGTGGCTTTCCGACGCCCCTTCTTTCTGTCCAAGGCCTCCACTTCAATATTCGTGGCGCCCATTTGGTGTCACCCTGTCTGGCCATATGTCCTGCCCATTGCCACTTGAGTTTTGACACACACAGAACTTTGGTTCTCCGTCTAATTCTTTTGTGTTTACTGTACTTGTAACACATTGGGTACGTATACGTACATTAAATTGTAAGGAATAAAACAATGAGAGTCATGTTGTGTCAACACTCATGTCGTGAATAAACTGGGGAAAACACAACTGATGAAGAATAATTTATCACTCACGACGCCCTCTGGTGGAAAAAAATATACGCAAAACAAACAGCTCTTTTGTCGCTCCTGTTTCAATTATAGAACAACACAAAATGAAAGAAGTGCGTAGTATACTCATTGTTTTTTTTATTTATTTTAAGTTGGGGGCCCAACCATGACGTCACGGTCATTAAGATTCAAAATAGCATGAAAAATTGCACGATAAAATGTTAATAATAGCGTTTTTTTTTTTTTCAGTTTTTGGGGTAAGTGTCGCTTCAATCGAAAAACTTTTACGGTCATTCCGTAGATTTTAATGCATAATATTATCAATAAAAAAAAAATCCGCGACTTTCGGGACACGAATTGCTGTCTTTCGATAAAAAAAAGTTCAGAGGTGTTTTAACACGTTTTTTTTTAAATCTATACAAGATACAAAAAATCTTTAACGGTCATTCCCTACATAAAGGTTCAATGTATCAATCCTATTTTTTCCAAGCATATTTAGTAAGGTGGTCAAGATCTAAGGTCTACCGTTTTTAGAAAATTTTGAAATGTCAATATGCCTACTCTTAAATGATCTGAGTTTGTGTACCTGGATAAACCCAAATACTTTGCTGCACAAAGCTTTTGTCGTGAACTGCAAACATTGTCGTCGATTCGAACGCGGCACCTCCAGATTGGAAAGTCTACACAAGTTACATCAGCCTTTTCAGAATTTCTTTCTTTTCTACCTCACCCTTTTTTTCCAAAAATTATTAACATATAAAAAAATAACGTCAAAATGATATTAAATGGCTACGGGTAAGAAACATACCTTCTCATACATTTTTTATTCAATACCTGCCGCTGTCAATTGGTTACACATTTTGAACAAAACATTAGGTATGGTAATATTTTTGGAATTCAAATTGGTTTTTAGACAATGCGCCATACCAACAAACAACTTAAAGTTACATCATAATGTGAAGCAAATATTCATTACGGTAGGAATGGGTTTCCAAATAGCTGACACAAACCGACACTTATTTTTCTGTCGTGTCTTTTCGTGTCAGGACGCAATAACATAAGACTTTTTATTATAATTTGGCAATTGGGTGCTTAATTGTATTGTTAGTATGTAGCTCTTATTGTCAAATCTTGTGAAAAAAGCTGTCAAAATTTTATCAATTTTCTGACCTTGCGCCATTCACAAGTGAAGAATAATTCCGAATATCTTCTTCTTTTTCTGCAGCCACTTACGTCTCTTTTGTCCTCCAGAGCATCCTGTCTTGGGCACACTGCATCCATCCACCACCGGCACATTTTCTGATATCGTCTGACCATCTTGCCTGGGGTCTGACGACGCTTCAATGGCATGTTCTTGGTCGCCATTCCATTATCTTTTTGGTCCATCGAGAGTCTTGGCACCTGGCAACATGCCCAGCCCAACTCCATTTAAAGCTAGCGACCATTTCCGCCACATCGGCTACTTTGACTCTCTCTCTAATACGAACATTTGGTACCCGCGGTCCGTTTAAGAAATGCCCAGCATCTTCCTTTCCATAGCTCTCTGTATGACTAACAGCTTATGTATTATTCGCTTTGTTAGGACTGATGTTTCTAAACCGTAGATGAGTAGGTACTCGCAGAATTCATGCATCAAAGAGCTTCTTTTTTTAAATAATGAGAATATATTTATGGGATTTCAGGATGTATGACAGATTTCCGAATATACCTAGAAGAATATATCCGAATATATCATAGAAGGGAGTAACACATAGGCGTCGCCAGCCTCGGAGCTAGGGCGGGGCAATAAAAATTAAAAATAACTATGCAGCATGAAAAACGCGTAAATAGCTACGCAGGCGAATTTTTTTATGAGACATATAGGGAAGAAGGAGGTGATGTGGTTTGGTTTATTTGAAAATTTACATAATAATTTGCACAATAATACGTATGCAAAATGTTTTTTTTATAAAAAGCAATAAAAAGATTGCGCCGCAGGCAATTTTCTAAGAAACAATTGTATTATGATGGATTTTCATACTAATTTTAGAAAATTTATAAAATGCTGAGAAAATGTGTGGTAATAATGTGATTTTTTGTGATGTTTTATTGATTAGTATGAAAAAATATATACCTACTCTAATCTCTAAGGGGCGAGGCTGCCCCCCCTGACGACGCCCATGCAGTGACATTGTTTTTGTGATCCCTGTAGGCATCAGAATGTTAATCTGATATATGTTTTAATAGGTACACTGTAGTTCATATGCGAAAGAGAATACTACAATTACTTCTAGGGTACTCAAGTAGTTGGGTATAATTGAAGCTCCCGATGTAAAACCATGCGGTGGAGTAGAGTAGTTTAGAATCTTGAGAAGACAGAAGTAGGACAATAAGTTGGACGGGAAAGTAAACGACACGTCTGAAATATTTTGGAGCGCTATTCTTAACGAAAGTTTAGCCAAACTTGTAAGTTGGGTACAGTAAAAGTTCCACGTTTACAGCACTTAAGCTACTCTCACACGAGCAACTTCTATATCTATACCCTCACGCCACATCCCTTACAGGGTAGGCAGAGAGGACAGAGCGCCAGACAGCCCTATCCTTACACACACTCCTAGCTTCCGTCACACTCATACATTTTGTCATACACGCTCTCCGATTCCTTTTACTCAAAACGCGCGCATCCTTGAGGATCTGGTCGACATGATCGGACCAGGCCAGTCTCGGGCGGCCGCGCTTCCTCACACCTCTTCGTTCACTCAGATATACGCGTATCTTTTTGTCATCCTGTCATCCTTCATTCTCTCAACATGCCCAAACCATCTTAGTTTGTTCACTTTCATTCTAGTTACAACACCAGTGCGTCTTTTCGAGCAATAATTGCGGCAACTCGTAAAAATAATATTGATAAACATTATTTCGCAATATATAGCAATATTTCGGCAATATTTAAAGCGAGAAAACGATATTGCGTGCAAACGCGAAAGACAATTGTCTATAATGACCAAACCGAGCAGTTCGTGTCGCCGACATCATGATAATTATTCTTTTTCTCGTTTGCACGCAATATCATTGTCTCGTTTAAATATTGCCGAAATATTAGTATGTATTGCGAAATTAGGTAATTCACGCGATTTTTACGAGTCGCCGAAATTATTGTTTGAAAAATTACTCGTGTAAGTGCACCTTAAGTGAATAACTAAAGAAGAAGTGAAGAATTTAGCTAAAATTAGACGCTAGACAGAATGGGAAAATGTAAACTTTACCGTTGGTAATTTGCTTACCACAGTAATTGTACATGCGAAAAATTGCGTCGGAGAAATTAAGATTACTCATATAATACTAAAGATATCATACTAAGACTTAAAACATGGATAAATGAGAATATGCTTTAATGACTCTAGAAATGGGTAACCTTAAATCGAATCGCAGCATGGACGATGTGCTCAAATGTTCCACAGATGGCACATGCGAGATTCTCCTGCCTGTGACTGCGGAGAGCCAGTGCAATCCATCAAGCACATTGTCAAAGACTGTCCTCTAAGAGCATTCCCTGGACCATATGCAGATATCCACAATGCCACACCCAATGCCCTTGATTGGCTTGGAAGACTGGATGTTGCTCTGTAGGGTACATGTCTCTCAACAGATAGCATAATTCTCTTAGCTTCTGACGTTGCCTCCCAACGGTGGCAGAATCCATACGAAATAATAATAATTTAAAAATTAGATGTTTGTAGATCTTCTCTACAAAAAAAAAATCAAAGTGAAATTTACTGATATATTACCTCTGAATCTGAATATAACTTGTAGGTTGGTAGGTACACGTAATATCTAATGCGTAATTTGAAAAAGTCTATAACTACTCGTATACATATCTACAGTTAGTTTTTATTTACTGTTTATCTAATTAAGTCTACTCATGTAAATAAAAAAAGCCCCAGGATCTGCTGTAATGTAATATTATTCAAAACAAAGCAAAAAAATAAATACGCACATACGTGGGCGCTCAGAATAATACTTCAGGCGAAATAATTACTACTGTAAAAACAAAAAAAAAAACACAGTTATTTGAAACAGAATCCCTGGAAGCATTTCTTATCCAATAGAGTCGTGTATGAATGGAATGATGATCTGTCGTAAAAATTTTATGGCTTCAGACCCTAGAACTATTTTTCTTGGTTCCTCCAAACGATACCAAATACGCCTTTCCCGGACGCTTGGATTCTTTCATTCCAATGGCGCCTCCCACCAAGAATAGACAGAATCAAAATTTGTCAAAAGATATGAGTTCCACTCGTGAAGCACTTTCGTGAGATACCAAACACGGCGGTACGTGGTGACTGGATCCTCTCGATCGCTCAGTGTCTTCCAAGGCTTGAGCTAGTCAAAATCTCACTTTTAATGTGAATTTCTTTTCCAACGTCCATTCATAAGATACTACATATGGCACCACACGACCCTTAAAACTCTGTACATCTTTTTTGTCTCTGGAGAAGGCTGATCCAATGCGGTTCAGAATCGTAATGTCACCTAGTTTACACAATTGGTGAACGTTTCAAAGCTCGAGCTAGCCTGAAAATGAGTTGAAATTCGATTGCAAGATTTGGAGACCATATTTATTTATTTATTTATATATTTATTTATTCATGGCACTTGTACAGACAATATTGCCGAGTGAAGCTAAATAAAAGCTTGTTAACTAAGTAATACGAGTATTGGGATTTTTACTAAACGTTTACGGACCGTTCTAAAGACATTTGTGAACATCGGTCTGTGAATAATACCTAAGCAATGTCCTTATAGAAGAACATTTTTATTTTTCCAGATGCCGAAGGTATAGAAGCAGCTGAACTTCAGAGGAAACTGGACCTGCTCAACTGTTTGGCAGGACAAGAGAGGGCTGACCAGGCGAGAAGGCAACTACAGTACACAGCTAATTGTAAGAAAGAAATTTAATACTTAGAAGTCGGGAGGTTTTGAAAGATGATCGCATGATGATAACAATTGAGTATTTTTGGTAAAACGATAAGAATTTGACAACAAAATCTGCAGAAGTTGAGCCATAATCAGTGACACAATCAGTGATAGACTTATCAAAATCAGTGATGTATTTATTTATTTATTGCGGTTTCAAGGTCTTAGAAAAGTTAACAACATAAAAAGTTATCAAAATCAGTGATACATTCATTTTACCTTAGTGATACATTTCTACATCTATGTAAAAAGGATGTTGTGACTAAAATGAAAGTGAACAAGTTGAGATGGTTGGCACATGTGGAGAGAGTGAACGATGAAAGGATAACAAAGAAAATTTACCTGGGTGAAAGACGAGGTGTAAGGAAACGCCGCCGTCCAAGAACCACATGGCTGGACCATGTTAACCAGATACTTAAGGACGGACGTGTTATGAGTAAAGTAATCGTAGAATGTGTACGAGGAATTGCATAAATGTGACGGAAGCCCGAAATGTGTGTCAGGATAGGAAAGTCTGGCGATCTGTTCTCACTGCCTACCCCGCAAGGGAGGTGGCGTGAGGGTATAGTATAGTAGTATAGTATAATACATTTATCAAAATCGGTGATAAGTAGGTATATGTATATTTAATATTTATCAAAATCGGTGATACATTTATCAAAATCAGTGCTACGTTTATCAATTTTCTACGGACGTACATACAAGTATTACACGTTTTTCTATAATTCCAGCTGGTTATTCCGAGGATTCCGATTACACTTCCGACCTGAACTTCCCCGTCGGCCAACATCCCAACTCCAGCGCCTCTCAGTTCAAGGCCGCCGCTCACCAACTGCACACTCCCACTGTAAGTCCAACTTTGAATATATTATAACTTTTTAATTAGTTTTACAATAGGTATTTTAGTCTAGTTATATTTAATTAGAAAATTTTTGTATGTTAGAAAAATATCGTTTCATATCATCATTCCATAAATATTATAATATTATATTTTAGCTCGAGCCTCTGGATGCCTTGAACGACCATTGGTTCCGGTACATTTTTTTTTGTTTACTTTATTACAAAAAACATTATTTATAAGATCAACTTAATTTAGAATCACAAGCTCTTGTATTATATTGGATACTGCCCTCCTTATGTAGGTGAAATAGAAAATTATGTATATTGTAGGTTTAGCTCGGACCCCAATTATGACGTCAAGGTCATTTCCCCCGTCATTGAGGTTCAAAATCGCACGAACAATCTCACGATAGAATGTATAAAAAAACTTTTTTTTTTCAATTTTTTGGGGTTAATTTCGCTTCGGGGAAAAAAACTTTTACGGTCATACCCTAGATTTTAATGCATACTATCAGTACAAAATAATCTCTGCGACCTTCGGGAAACGAGTTGCTGTCTTTCGCAAGAAAAGATCAGAGGTATTTTTCTCCATTGTTTTTGAGAAATCTATATGAGATATAAACAATATTTTACGGTCATTTCCTAGATAAAGGTTCAATGTATCTGCTCTATCGGTTTTCCCAAGCATATTTGATAAGATTGTCGAGACCTATGTGCAATTAATTCAAAGTGGCGAACGCAGTAGGTAATAAAAATGTGACCGAGAAGTACGACTACCTGCTTTATTCGCACTTATGGCTCTGGTAAAAGTGCAAATAAAGCAGGTAGTCGTCCCTTCTCGGTCACATTTTTTTACTGCGTTCGCCACTTTGAATTAATTTCCCTATAGATCTCCCGTTATTTGACATTTTTTGAATTGTTAATTTGCATTAGATTTTACCTCGGGCCTCTAGATGCCTTTAACCACCACTGGCACTGGTACATTATTATTATGTAAAGTAGAAAATTATGTACATATTATAATGTGGGTACTTAATCAAATGTGAATGAACTCTCTACGAGTATATTGATTTAATTTTGAAGTGTAGTCGGGTAAAACATTATTTCCTTCGTTAGACTGAAAACCTATTTATATTCTATGCTTATGAATTAATTAATTATTGATCAACAATCTAATATTCCCTATATTTAAGGCTCCCGACGTCCCAACTATGACGTCACGGTAATTTCTCACGACATTACGGTTCAAAATCGCACGAACAATCGCATGATTAAATGGTAAAAATAGCGTTATTTCCATTTTTGGGGTTAATTTCGCTTCAATCAAAAAACTTTTACGGTTTGTTCCATAGGAAAAAAAAAACTCTGCGACTTTCGGGAGACGAGTCTTTCGGAAAAAAGATCAGAGGTGTTTCAAACAATTTTTTTTAAGAAATCTATGCAAGATAATATAAATTCTTTTACGGTTATTCCCTAGATAAAGGTTCAATGTATCTAGGTACTATTTTTTTCCAAAGCATATTTAGTAACGGTTGTCGAGATCTAAGGTCTCCCGTTTTTAGATTTTTTTGAAATGTCAGTATGCATACTCTTAAAACAGTTTTCCCTAATAATTCATGTGAATCATTTTGTCTGATATTAGTGGTATTCTGTAGATGTATAAGTTGATGTATAAGATGATATATACTTGTATTAGTTTTAATATCTTGTAGATTTAATTACTAAAATATATAGATCATGTTTTAATTAATAGGCATTATAATTAATTGTAGTCCAGAAGGATTCTAATAATAGAGTAATAATTAGGAAACCTTCAAATAACTATTAGCTGTTAATTTATCAACTTTTGTAATCCACATTACTGACTTAAAAACATTTTCATTTTTTCAATAATATTTTTATTCATAACATATTTATCGTACAAAACAATTACGTCACATTCAACTACTTTGAAAGAGATAATTTATATTCTTAATTCAAATACATTTGAAACTAGTAAAATCGACGTAATTCCACTAGTTTCAAATAGAAAATATCTATTCACAGAAAGATTTTAAACAAGTTAAATGTGACGTAATTCCACTAGTTTCAAATAGAGAATCTCTATTCTCTATTAGGAAAGATTTGAAACCAATAGAACGTACGTCACGTAATTCCACTAATTTCAAATAAAGAATCTCTATTCACTGTGAAGAACAATTTAAAACCAGTAGAATTTGACTTAATTCAACTAGTTTCAAATATAGAATATCTGTTCACTATGAAGAACAATTTGAAACTAGTAGAATTTTTCGTCATTCCACTAGTTTCAAATACAGAATATCTATTCCCTATTTAGGAAAGATTGGAAACTAGTGGAATGTGACGTGAGATAAATAAAATTACGAATTCGGAAATACATCTTCCGATCACTTTGATTCCATCCATTCCATCCATTAAATCACCACTTTCATTCCATCCCCATCTACCATCTTCAGATTTCGTGTCATCTGACACATCAACAGATACTTACACCATTCTGAGGAGTTAGGACTCTCTCAAAGTAATACAAGTTTAGTAATCCTAAAAACTTTTAAAGGACGCCCTTATATTTCTTTATATAAAATTTATGTAAATTAATTAAATAATAATAAATTCACCAATTGAAACGTGTTTATGGTTTATTTTAAATTAAATACATATCTTTAAATTTAATGTTTGTTTTTTACCATATTTTTTTCATGTATTCATTACATTTTTTCATTTTTCATGCTGTGATAACTGTTAACTTCATTTATGTTATTTACACTTGCGCCGTGTGTTATTTAAAATAAAATAAAATTAGAGAATTTTGAGCGGGGTCAAAAATAATATTTCGTGTTTCTGCCTATCAAAATCGATGAGAATGTGGCGTGTAGGGAAATGACGTCACTACGATTTCGATTCGCGATATAAAACACGAGATTGCTTTGGATCTCAAAATAGTCCTACCTCAGCATTTAATAAATTGGTGTAAAGCAGTTATTATTCTATTGTGAAAGTAACAACACGGTGAAAGTTCATGTATAATTTTGGAAAATATACAAATTAATTAAAAACACACAAATATTTATGAATATACATTACTAACGGAATTAATAAATTATTCTAATATCTTTGGTTTAGTTTTTTGTAACCCTTTCTGAGGCAACTCCGAAAGGCCTCTCAGAAAATGAAATTTGAATGTGTAAATGACAGTGTTAGAAAATTTGTGTTTTTCAAAAAAAATGTATATTTTTTTGTGTTTTTAGAGGTCGTTTGAGACGCCTCGCGGGCTACCCATTACTAAATCATAATAATTGTAATTCTTTGGTTTAGTTTTAAAATAACCTTGAGAGTCGACATGAGATGTTTTTTTTGTATGATAATGTATTCATGTATTGTTAATCTCTCTGCGCGTTTCACATATAAAATAAAAAAATAAATAAAACCTTTACCTTCTGACGATGGTGGCATCCCCGAATTAAAAAAAAAAACAAAAGTGAAAATTACTGCGATTGATTTATAATTTTTTTGTATTTTTCAGAGGTCGTTTGAGACGTCTCGCGAGAATTCTTACGATCGAGATGAAGTGATGTATGGAGGCGGCGGCGGGGCCAACATCATGAGGGGGGCGCACGATGACGGTTACGGGGGGGACACTCGGGGCATCTGGGACCATGACCCAGAACCCCTCTACTACAACAGCAGACCAAGATACACACAAGAATATACCAGGTGACTTACATTAAATTAAAATATACTTACATATTATATTTCGTAGATTTTCTACTTAGAATTTTAAATTCTGTATTATAAAAATTATTAACTAAGAAATTTTAAAATATTGGTTTTCAATGGGGTAACCAGTAAATGCTGCGTATCTATATAAACGCAAGAAAAATTATCTTTGCCCAAAAATTTATTATATGACATTCATATTGAGTGGTGAAGAATTCATTTTTGATAAACAGTGCCCTTTTTTCCAAAATTTTTAATAATGATATTAATTTACCAAAAATATGAGTTGTCCTGAAATTTCGGTAAAATCATTGTATTTCTAAAAACAGTATTCAACATATTTTATGGAATCTATGGCAGTTACAGTAAATCACATTTTTATGGGAATAATTCCACTTTTCTAGGCCTTTAGACTTTCCAACTACCTACATTTAAATTTTACCAACACACAGTTTTAAAATTATTGCTACTTTTTGTACTATACCAATATGACTTAAATATCTAGGTTTAGACATAAACATTATAACATAAATACATAATTTAGTTTTTATTAGATTTTATTCTTATTATCTAGAATTAGATACCATAGAATATAAGTATTGATAAGTTTTTTATTGAAATAGTGTAGCTAAATTAGTAAGCAGAAAAATTATTACTTTCACATATTTTACTGCATAATTCATAGTTATCAAACATCAGCGTTATCACAAAAGATTATTATCAACATAATATAGTATCACTGATGTACAATATTATTATTTTTTTCTTTAATTTCACTTCAGGCGCAGGAATCATGATTGGGATAATGAAGCCAGGTGAAAATTAAAACAAAATCTATGCATTTTTTCACATCCCACTCGATTTTTTAAATTATTAGGTATTTTTGTGTCATTCACCATTATCACACATTATCCACCCATAATGTGAACTCAATCATTATTATCCAACTCACTTTTCACATTTCTAATAAGCTTCGCTTCGAAATTGACACTTTGTCACACATTATCCACCCATATATTCGACTCAATCCTTATTATCCAATTTATTTTTCATATTTCTAAAAAGCTTTGCTTTGAAATTTACATAAATTATGCATTAAAATTACTATTGTCAATCACAATTATCACATATTATCCACCCATAGTATGAACTCAATCATTATTATCCAACTCATTTTTCACATTTCTAAAAAGCTTTGCTTCGAAATTGTTACAATCGCTACTATCGCCCGTTATCTCGTCATAAATATTCAACTAATTATTATTATCAAAATTATTTTTTACTTTTAATAAGCTTCGCTTCGAAATTGTTACAATCACTATTATCACACGTTATCCACTCATAAGTATTCAACTCAATCATTATTATCAAATTCATTTTTCACACTACCTAAAAAGCTTCGCTTCGATATTATTGATACACGAATTATGCATAAAAATGCTTTTTTCAATTACCTATGTCTTCATTTTCCATCTATCTCTCTACCTATACCCTCACCCAGCGATCTTGCGGGGTAGGCAGAGAGAAGTCTTCATTATATGCTGCATATCTTTACATACGCTATTCTTGCTTACATCACCTTTACCCAATTCGTCTTCCATAATCTCAGATTCCTTTAACTCAATACCTTCCATATGTACCTCATAATATCATTTTAATACATTTACGTACCTACATGCAATTGTAAAATAGTTAGGCATGTAATTTTGATTAGGTACTTTTTTACATTTAACACTGCATGCGTTCACATCTTAATTTTTTTCAGAATATTTGTAGGTCCAACTTGATAAAATAAATATAAATAATTAAATCATAAAATAAATAAGTCAATAAAATCTTTATTGAATATAAAGAACATCATTCCAAATGGCTGTGACAAAACCTGTGACAAAACTGTATGAAAATGTGTTTTTCTGGCTTTTAACAATATGTACTTACCTATCCCATAATGGATATTGACAAGCCAAAACAAAAATCATAGTTATCATTTGAGGCTTTCGTGGTAGGGTTTATCGTTTTTTTTGTTAATGAACATTTTTAGTGAATTTTGCAATAAGCATAAAAAAAAATCTAGAAAAAGCAAGCCCCTTGTGAAAATAATAGAAAACCACAATAATACTCCACGATAGGGTCACCTTTGACCTTTTAATGGAAAGTAAGTATAAAAAAATTACACAAAAAATTGCTACCGACAGTAGATTTGAAAGTAAATATATTAGGTACTTGTGTAATTTTTGTGATATTATAACATTGTGAATGTCAAGATTCACTGGAGTATACATTAATTGCCTAATAAGGTGTTAATGCTTACATCCCAGAAACATATAATACTCGTATCAGTAAGAGAATATTATATCTACTCGTATGAGTACCGTATGCATTCACATCAGTGAACACAATTTATAAAATATTAGGATTTTAATGGCAAAGGTATTCCGAAAGGAGTGGACGAAATAATATGAGGAAAATCTGCGGTTTCACCTGAATAAGTTCCGACAAAGAGCCGCTGTACACTGAAAATTGACTTTGACTTCGCGAATCAAACTCTGGGCCCACCTTTTAATAAGATTTGCCTAGAAGTGCGGGTAAAGAGGTCGCTATTAATGCGCCTGAGTTACCCCGGAATGTGGAGGGCCTTAAGCCCACGGGATTTTCCTTCTCGAATCTAATATCGCACTGCTTACTATTGCAATATCAGCATTATATCGGTATGCGGCAGATGAATAACGCCAATTGGCTTTGTCGACCGCGCAGTTAGTCTGCGCATGCGCTTTTCATGCGCATGTTTCCATCCTTGGACAAGGACACTGAAAGAATGTAGTTAGGGTTGGGGTATGTCGGGGGGCTCCCTTTGGCTAACCCTGAGCCCGCTTCTTAAAAATATTTTGCCAAGAAGCGCGGGTAAAGGGGACGCTATATGCGCCTGTGCTACCCGGGGATGCGGAGTCCTTCATGTACAGTACGTACATCAAACAAAACTTACATTCATCAGTTACCATACAGTGAAAGAATCACTCATTTAACATGAGCGGTTCCAAAGTTATACATTTTTAAAATAGGGTCCATCTTTTTTGATGACCCTGTACTACGTTACCAAAAAAGCAAGGAGGGGCATACATTACAGAGACCGGCCTCCAGTTAGGTTCCAAAATGGCCTAAGTATTTTATCAAAACTAAGGAACTTCTTACTAGGGTGAACTTACGTCATTAGGTATTTATGTCCCATTCATACCTTTATTAAATGAATTATTCTTTAATTTTTGTATATTTTCTATTCCAGAATGGACGGTTGGAGACAGAATCAGTTACTTGGGCAGCAAAGTATGGAATCTGAAGCTTCGTATCACTCGGCGATTGGGGGGCCAACGCGGAGATCGAGAGGTACTATTACTTTAACCTTGTTGAACAGTTGAATATTTAGAATTTTAAATGACAGAAGGCTTAAGCCAGTCAATAGATTCTTGCAGATTATTCCTTTGGACTTATACAGACAGACAAATGTACACATATCTACACCGATTATACGACCCGGGCAAATCGCAGGCAACAAGGTCATGAGATATTGACGTGAATTGAAGCTCGCCAATTTTCTAATGACTTGATTATGCATAAACAACGTCAAATTTGACGTCATTTTTTGACCTGTGTCGACATCGGTCAAACCTCGACGTCATATTTGACATCATTTTTTAACATGTGTGTACAATGGTCAAACCCTCGACGTCATATGTGACGTCACTCTATAACATTTGTCGACAATGGTCAAACCCTCGACGGCATATTTAACTTCATCATTCTTATAAAGTAGGTAGGTACCTAAAAAATTGTGTAATTTTTTTTTTCAGTTTCTCCGACGCGCAAACCGAGCCTCGAAAGACAAAATACTTCATATGATGAAACCTGTGATATAACTCCCACCTATACAAGGTTAGTTGGGAGAAATTTTCATTTTCATGTGTAGATTGTTCTTTAGTAAGTAGAATTTCCTTTATACCCAAATTTATTGTTTATAAATATATTTTTTACTACTGCCATCTAACTAATTTTTGTTAAAGCATTTGAATTTGTTACATTATTATTTTTTATTTGATTCATTGAGAATTTAGCCTTCCAGATTTAGTGGCACTGTGCAATAGAATAGATTCACCATTGTCTCCTATAATGCATGGTTCACTTTTACGGAATAATACCCCAGTCAAGAGTGAAATCATCCAAAGGCGAACCGTCTAAACACGAAAGTGATGCGATCACCATTCAAACTGTTATATCATATATGTATTTTGGCATGGAGAAATTCCCTGATTTATAATACCGGTGATTTATGTAAAAGTGAAGCGTGTAATATTACCATTACATACAAAATTACTTGGGTTGGCTGGTAAAATAATAAGCCCGCCTTTTGTCTTACTATTTGTAAAATAAAGATTATTTTATTTTTATTGAAGTTACATACGTAGACTTTTTATGTTTAAAATGTTATATTATTTTTTTATTTTTTTATTTTAATATTTTATTAGATACAACAGCTTTTGTAAATATTTCACCAAAATAACAATATACAATGCATTTTTTATATTGCCAATTATAGTATCTATCTATTGGCTGGTACTAGTTCAACATCATATACATGTTACATTATAGATATACTGCAAGTACTGTACATAAATATAATACAATAATATAATCTAAGAATAAAGCACTTGTTTTATAAAGAGAGAAAGGGATAATAGGATGGGAAGTATAGGGAGAAGGAAAGGGAGGGATACCGCTTGGTTGGTTTGGTTTGTAGTTTTATATTTATTAAGTCAGTCAGTAGTCTCTGTGTATGTATGTGTGCGTCATAATTACAACAATAACAAAACAGTATGAAGAAACAGTAACTTGTACAAGACTTGTACAGCAATATGCATTGGTGTTTGCATATATAGGCACTAACCCCATAGCAACGACTTTCAAGATGCTGTAGCTCCAAACTTTGAGATTCCAACCAGTTTTTTTTTAAAAGAGTTGAGACTTGTACTGAATGGGTCCAGCTCCGAGCTCACCGCGCAATTTCTATTAAAACTCGTACACACTATATTTATATATGAGCTTTGGTGGTAATTTGTTCTAGATGATTCGGCGTAAAAAAGGTGCGGACTGCGTTGTCTCCTAGTGGGGCAATGGAATGGCAAAGCGCCCAACAAATATGAACTATCGACGTTATTATTTAAAATTAATTGATGAATTGTTTGGTTTTCAGCCAACCCCAATTCTCCCAGCAGACCAGTTATGAAGAGTTCTACGACACGTCTAGTTACCCGTACCAAAACACTGACCAATATTCCCTGAACGAAGACAGACAATGGGACAGTGGAGGATACTACTTCGGGAGAGACTATTCCAACAACGATAGGTCCTCAGTCAATACAATGGTGGAGTACGAGAATACGGTGAATAAGAGGAGGTCTTCCGGGATACAGCTTCCACAAATACCAAATAAGGTATGTCAGTTACTGACGAAATTTACACCTAACTCCCATTCCTATCCTTTCCACATCTTCCCTGCCCAATTACCTTCTCCAAATCCTGTACAGGTATTTGTACACTGTTTATTTGTTCATTAATGTATGTGCACAATGCCGTCTTTACCATAATGGCACACGGGGTCTGTGTTCAGAGCCCCCGACCTCACAGGGGCCCCCGAAATGACGATACATTTACATAGACAAAAAAAATAGCTCTCTTTTTTGGTTTTAAACCTAGATGCCTACCAGGTACGAAGCTAGAAGCTACCTAAGAGCACGATTCCCATCGAGTTACCTTTTGGATAATCTGACGTAATCACATAAGAAATGTTAGCCCCAGCTTCCCATCTGCAGAAATCCACCCTTTGCCACTGATGCCTACTAAAAAAACCGTCAGATTTTAAATTTATCTCCAAAGAAATACATACAGGATTTTTTTTTTCTTGTCATTGACTTTTTTACTTTCCAATACAACCCCAAATTTCTGTGTGCCCAGGGGTATGTTACAGAGCCTTTCATCAAGATTACCTATTGTGTTGTTTGTAATATTCCGTTGTTATATTTCCAGCCGCGTCCTCATTCTGTGATATCGGATACGTATGGAGGTACGCCCACTAGAAGACTGCCGAGGATCACTGGCAGAGGGCTGGGCAGGACCACTCCTGAAGTCAAATCCAGAGGGGCGAGTTTACCTGGTAAAATTTAATACCATTCTACTATTACTAACATTTTTTTTCCTCGTAAAAGCAATACAAAAGTTATTAAAAAACTTAATAATTGTGTAATTGTCGTGTATATTTGTGAGCCTTTTTTCCTGCACACTTCACAGCAAGCTAATAGCTTGTGTCGTGAAGTGCAGAATTCATCGTCTACACCAGGATTTGAACTTGGCTCCTCTCGGTTGGGAGGCTGACACATCAGTGCTTCGAACAGTTGCCAGAGGCAGTTGTGCTTGCTCCAATCAGGAGTAGACTGGATAATTGTATATACATTTCGTTTCATCCGTCTTGTCACACTTTTTGTATAGAATTACTATGTAACCAGTGGCCAAGTTATATGAAACAAGGAGTAGTCGTCAATATCTAAACCATAATTCTTAAATAACATCACCATGGCAACTACCCACTATCGTGACGTCATCTTGTCCTGGTGATAAACACTTTGTCTATGGAATATTTTCCCCATGCATTTCTTACCAACTCATGTGACGTCATCACCTTCTTATGTCACCTAGACCTGGGCTGTATGTTAGTATTAATATGTTATAATGTTTCTTCCAGCTACTCCTCCGGGCACTCCGAAGATTCCCAGACAGCTTCCTCGTCCCCCCGCCCCCGCAAGTCTTCCCCCTGCACCCTCTACCCCCAGGATGCTACCCAGGCCTCCTACATCTGCATCACAAGTATACGGTGAGATATACAGAACTTACATGGTTTTTTAAAAACAAATTTAGATATCTTGAGGTACCTACTATAAATTCTGATATACTACCTACATGGTGGTATTATCATTTAAGGGGTGAAAGAAATATGAAAAAAGTTAAATGAATTGTGGTCGGTAGCCTGGTTGGTAAGGCGCTCGAATATTAAACCAGTGGGCGCGGGTTCGATCTCCGATGCCGACCTCCTACACTTAACGACACAAGCTTTTCAAGCTTACTGTGAAGTGTATATAGGTGTATTTGGGTTTATTTCGATAAACCCAAATTCATTTTTATTTATTAAAAAAAAATTAAATCATTTCCAAAAATGTTACCCAGAACAGAAAAGTAGTTGTGAAATTTCTTTGTTATGTTTTTGACAATATTTTGCAATCTAGTAACTAGATATTTCATCCAATTTCCAAGCATTACTAAATTTTTTCTTTTTCTTGTGGCTGATTCCAGATGGTTTAAGGAATTACAATAAAGGATTCAATGAAGACTACAACTACGGATATGATAGTTTAGAAGACCAAAGTCTGACCAATATTATAGACAGCACTGATACTACGGATTACATTTGGCCAAGGAAAAGGTTTGTACTTTGAATTCTGTCTAAGGCTGCCAACTGACCTGTTTTCACAGTTAATTTCAATAACTACTATGGAAATTTGCTATTATATGAGAATTATTAATTATTATAAGGAGAATGCTCATTTCGTATGAAAAAAAAAACGAGGGCCCCGCGCGAACAAAATGTTACTCAAATGATAGTTAAAAATGAGTAATTAAATACTGCATAGGGGGCATCATCGAAATCAATAACCCTTTGTGGTCTCCCTACACTTCGTTTCTTTTCGTAGGGTCTCCAGCTCAGTACTCTGGGGGTCCATCTGCCGTCCTTTTGCCATGCCACATGATCCGCCCACTGCCATTTCAGTGTCCCTATTCTCTCCACATTGTCTGAGACCCTATTTTTATGTTTTACTGGTTATTTAACTCATAACCTAATTATTAATCGGAGAGTTTCCATTGTATGAAATTTTGTTACTTTTCACAATTAATTTCGCAATGAAATTTGTGGACAAGATGTCATAGAGATGGTATAAATTCAGGTGCTGAGATCAATATGGTGAAAATATTGTAGTAAATTTTCATTTAAAAATCCATCCACACACATAATTAGAAAGAAATACACAGGTAGTTTCAGTCTGTTTCAAAATTTAAGTAAAGCAATGACAAAATAAAAAAAAAGAGATGAATCGACTACAGTCGTCGACTAGTCTATCTGGCCAAAAATGACGATTATTCGTTGAAAATGCTGATTATTCGACTACTCGCTCATTTGAGTGCCGACTAGTCGGCCAAATCCAATTGCTAGATATTTACAATTGTAGGTATATTTCGTATTTTCCTGTGCAATTATGTACATATTTAACATTTTTGTTTTGATCCTCCTCAGAACACGAGTATCCAGCGAGTAACACTTATATTAATGTTTATTGTGAATAAATAATAATTAATTAATATTTTCCAGGTTACCCGCAGTCACGGAGGCGTCCAGAAAGCTACCAGCACCTCCTTCCATATCTAGAAGTAGCAACGTAAATAGTACTAGTTATCAAACTGAACTGCATATAGACGATAAGACAATGACAACACAAGCTTATGCGACACCCATTAGTTATAATGTTAATACAAGTAATGATTATAGTTTAAACAATCAAATCACTGCTTATGAAGAGGAACAATACAAAACAGACTATAATAGTGTAGCCGATAACTTATATAGCACTAACACAATACCAACGTACACGACAACACAACAAGATTCATTCGTAACGGATACTTCAACATATAAACCGTACATCAGTCCGTACTCCACTACTGAAACTACAAGTTATTCTCTCGATCATAATGCAACAAATTACACGTCATCGTTGACGGCAACTACAGCAGCGTCGTACGTAACGAACGATATTAATACTACAACTACGACACAACAGCAAACGCCGTACATCGTGGAAGATAAGTCATACACTGATACAAGTAATAATTACACGAATCAAGGTTATATTGAAGATCAGCATCCGTACGTTCCCGGCGAACCGTTGCAACCGTACAACGATGACCAGTATATGAACGAGAGTTTCTATTCTGCGGAGAGTCAGCCGTACGTCGAGGAACATGAACCGTACTACAATGAACACAAACCTTATTCGGAGACGGTGGATTCGCAGTCGTCGTATCCCGTGACGATGGCGAATCACACGGGGTCGTCTTATTTATATAATCAGCAGCAGAATAGTAGTGTCGTTGCGGAGAAAGGGATAAATGATTTGTATAAACCAAGTGAGCCTTACTATAATGAATCTGAGCCTTATTACGATGGACAGACGCCTTACACTGAAGACTTTTCCTCATATCAACATGAATCATATCAAACTCCTGTTACGACAGCTTATCAGAATGCAAGGTAACTATTTTTCATAATCTTTTTTATTTTCAAACAGCATTTTTTCTCAAATTTTTTCATTTACAAAAATTATCTGGGCTCGCATACACAACAAACCCAGTAGAATTTAAATAATGTGACTTTTTAATTATTTTTATTCGAAAAAAATTGAAAAAACCATATTTCTAACCGCTCAGGTCACTAAAATATACACTTATTTATCTATTTTTCTATGTCTGAGGCCTTATTTGCATTAGGCCAGTAGTTTAGTCGAGAAATAGGAGCAATGCTGGATTGACACTCAATTACTGTACTAGTATACTTACATATAACAGGCATTGTTACTATTTCAATACCTACTCGACTAAACTACTGCCCCAATGTGAACAGGGCATTAGAATGACGTCTTTCAGACTAGCTGATTAGCTTAATCTTACTTTTCTGCACATTTGAACCTACATTTTATAAATATTGCCACAACGTAATGTAATAATTTTTTTTTTCCAGTTACATATCGGATGACAATCAGATTCCCTACAGTAGTTCACAATGGATGCCTCCCGATCCATCACCTCGGAGTGCGACAGCAATGGGGACAGCCAAGGTCACTCCGGAAGTGCCCAGAAGTCTACCGTCCAGTCAGTCGTCCACATTTCAAACAGGTAGACACTCTATCAATCTATACCCTCATGCCGCGTCCCTTGCAGGGTAGGCTGAGAGGACTGAGGGCCAGACAGCCCTATCCTTACACACACCCCTAGCCTCCGTTACATTCATGCGTGCAGTCATACATGCTTTCCGATTCCTTTTACTCAAAATGCGTCCATTCTTAAGGATCTGGTCCACATGTTCGGTCCAGGCCAGTTTCGGATGGCGCCGCGTTTCCTCACCCCTCTTCGCTCACCCAAATATATATATTTTGTCATGTTTCATTCTCTCAACATGCCCAAACCATTTAATTTATTCACTCTCATTCTAGTCACAACATTTAGTTCATTATAAGATTATAGAATATAATTTGTAACAGAAGCAAAAAGTGTGTGAAAGATAAGACAGTGTGGTATTTTCACTTTCTCAAAATTATGAAATACATATTTATAAAATATTAATTTCCAGGATTGGCTGGAGCCCCGATAGCAGCAGCCGCAGCAGCTCAAACTTTGGGTCGCTTCATGGCAAGCGGAGCCATGAAACTCGGAAGTTTCCTGTCTGCTGCTACTCCTAAACAACCGGTGCCGACAACTACCTCCGCTGTAACCTCTCAAATGACAGCTGTCACCACTTCTCAATTCTCCGTCACGACCACGGCGTCCACAACGTTGGCGGGTACAACAACGAGACCGCAACTGAGGCAACAGGTCTCTATTACGGAGCCGGAACCTTTTCATCCTTATCCTCAAATGCCTCAAGACACAGTGCCTACAATGAACTATCAAAACGATCCGTACGTCTCCAGTGATCAAGCGTACAATGATTACGGGGACGATTATTACAAAGACAGTGAAATGCACGATCACGAGCAATTAGATTACAGTGTTCACAATGACAACTTACACGATAATACTTACAATACTAGTGCTATAAATCAACATGACAATATAGATCGTCACTATAGTCATGACGGTGATGATTTCGTGACTGATGATCAAGGTTTTGTTTCGGATCGTAGTAAAACGCAAAACGGTGGTTCGCCGGTGTCAGTGATTCACGTTGCCGAGAGGCTCGAACCGATTTCTGGATCGTTTGAAGAGGACGATCACAGAATGGAGAATTCGTTGGTGGAGCCGTACAGACCGAAAGTGATTTCTCCCTCGGCTGTTGGCTCGAGGAAGACGTCCATGGAGGCTCCGTACAGGTCTTCCCCCTCACACGACGTTTCTCAATTGTTAACTGGGAAGGAACTTATGCCTGTTGAAGCTATTGGCAGCCCTCCACCGGATACGAGACTTCCTCAAGCAAATCATATAGGTTTGTTCGTTTTATATATTTTTTGAGATTGTGACTAGGTTTAGGACTAGATTAAATAAAGACATTCAGATAGGTGGTGAACATCATTGCCATGTCCGTTTTGCCCGCTATGGACATTAAAAAAAAAAGAGAATGTTAGTGTGAAACAAGAATAACTTAAGCGACGAAGTGAATTATACCTTTTTAAAATAAACCTGGGAATAAATTTAAAAATCTAAAACAGCCGATTTGTTAAGATAAAATTCACCAGTATTTTGGATAGATTATATCTGAAAAACTGGATGGAAAATCTTCAGATCCCATAAATTTTAGGGGTACCTTAGGAATATTTTTTTATTCAAGTAATTTCCAAATCCTGTAATTCTAAAACAGCCGATCTGTAGTCTATACTTTCGTCTATCACTGTCTTCAGTTTCAAGATGATTCCCTCAGTATTGGCTGAGTACAATTCAGGGCGCCGAAGCCAGCAGCATATAGGACCTTAATAAACCTGCTTATACTAAACTGTCAAAATTTTTTTTTAATTTCTAGGAGAGCATGAGACTGGCAGTATAATAGGATCTGAAGAGAAGGCCAAGAGTGTTTCATTTGAGGAGGAGGAGACAACTCGGAGCAGACCCGCCGGGGCCAGGCAGAGATGGCACTGGGCCTACGCCAAGATTCTCATGCAGCTAAATGTAAGTAGAAATATATTTTGATCAATTTTTATGCAGGTATTTGTAACTAGAAATATGTATTTGGAATGATTCTCACGCAGTTACATATTATGTTTTTAACAATTCTCATGCATTTATATCTACATAGAAATATGTATTTAAAACTATTCTTATGCAGCTAAATGTAAGTAGAAATATAATTCGTACTTTTCGCTAATTTCTTAAGAGCCCGCTATTAGCAAACTGAAAATGAAATTTCGATACGCGGCGCTAGTATCGTATTGTAATATTTTGCAAAATTGAAATCAGTTTGAATGAATGTATTTTCACAAGTTAGAGAGTTAAGGTGCAATCCCACTGAGGCAAGTTTTAAACATTAACACATGATACACATAATTTATAGTCTTTCCATTAAACGAAAATACAATGCGCAAAAAAACAAGTCGCATTGCCGCATATAAGTTAATTATTGGATCTGTGCGGTTTTAGCACGACAGGGACCGGAAGAATGAAAAATTAAATACATAAAGTAAATACATACAATTGTATGGTATGGCTGAGGTAAAAAAAGTAAATAAGGAATCTGCGTTATGTATTACATTGAGGGCGAAAAAACACAGTAAATAAGGTATGTGCGGAAGCTTTCACGGCCAGAGTCATCATATCTAAGTTATGTGTACTTTCCGGGCATGGAGGCCGTGGTCTAATGGTCGGGTCCCCAAGCGATCTCCTCGCGGTCCTCCAAGCCCGGAAAGTAGGCAAAACTTAAGTCAGTAAATAATATTAGCACATCTACCAGGACATAGAGGAAAATGGTTTGCATTTGACTTATAAGTTTTATTAACTTTTAAGTTTGTAAAAACATGACGCGCCAAACTAATATTTCCTGAATTGCACCGTTTTAGACGCATGGTTTACGCACGCAGTTTAGTGTTGAATCAGTGGAATTGCGCCTTTATAATTATTTAACTTATAGACATTGACTGAAAAAAGTGACAAGAGTAAGTGAGCACACGCATAAACATTCTAGATTCACTTTTAGGTTATCGAATAAGAGTTAAAAAATACAATGCACCTTGTTGTGAAGTTGTCTTATATTGCTATAGATTTTCGAATAAAACAAAATTCAAACGATTTCGTAGTTTAGAAAGAATACAATTGTTCCCACATTAACAATGATTTGGAATACATTGTTTAAACTACATACGAATTTGTGATTAGAATTATCGATCCATTCCCCGAAAATTACAATAAGAAATATTGCTATACTGCGTTTACATGATAAGGATTTACTTTCTGGGTTCCCAACCTGTGGAAAATTATGCTAGTCCGTGTACACTCCTCTACCGCAACTCATTATCCTTCCACTCAGTATGCAAACTTGAGAATCTCATTCATCATCTTCTATCATATCAGTGTTACTCATATTATTTGCGTATTTATTTTGCCATTTACATACTTATCGTTATCATAACGAAGACTCGAAAATCGTCAAGAATTGATAACATTAATTCTAAGATTTTTTCATGTTTTACTACTTTATACTTTTTTACCATTGAAATCTTTTACACACATACAGTTGATGAGAGCTTACATAAATAAATATGAATATTGCGAATATATTGCTTCATATAATTAATAGTGCCTACTGCGTCGAACTACTGGAACAGATATTTTTTTTCTCTAGCATGTGACGAAGTATGACTGTGGCATGATAATGACATTAGACATTATTATTGTAACATGATTATGACAGATCCTGAAAACTAAATTTACACGTTATATTTTTTAATAATCATTTGCCTTATGTACATTTGATAGATTTTACGATTAGGAAGAGATATACATCGGTTAAATTGGTGTTTATCTCTTAAATTCACAAAATATTCATGAAATGTCATCCGAAAAAAATGACAGCAAATTCCACGTCCGCACGCGTCGGCTATTAGTCGCCAACTAATCTGATTTTTATCATTATCATTTTGTGTTTATATTATCTTATGATAATTTCAATATTTTGAAAATTTAAAATATCCACCAAGATTAAAAACATTATGAACTACTCAGAAGTACATTAATTTGTTGGATAAAAATACAACATGAGAATGTTTTACGTCTTTAAAAAAAGCAAAATTTTCTGAAATTTTGATTAACTTATTTTCCAGAAAATCTTTAAAAAAAAATTACCAATCGCACTTTTCTTCTGTACGTTCTCGATAAAACAACCTAAGCTTTCGATATCTCGAAACAAAATGTAAAAAAAAGTGAGGATACATCTTCCTTAGAGCTCTAAACTCACCCCTTTTTTCAATGTTGAAAAATACGCTCTTTTTAAAAACAACCCTGTTGCATTATCCGTAATGTTTTTTATTATTTTTTAATTGCATTCACATTCTAGAAGATTGAGCATTCATTTTCTTGGATCACAATGTTTCTAAAGTTCTTCAGTTTTGAATGGAAGGTTCCCAAAAACAACAGCAAAATCAGCGAAATCACCAAAATGCTAATAAAGGGCCCTTAAATTGTAATTTATACAAATACAAATTAATTACCTATGTCAAGTTTGACAGGAAATAATATAATGCGGAAAATGAAGCAGAGACATCTACAGAATTAATGTGCAAATATTAAGTATAGTATTAGCGACATAATATATTTTAGTCTGGGAGCAAACCTCTTTCGATAAACATAAAGTAAGAACTATTAATTTATATGGGGAATTTGTACAAATTCTGGAAATCTTCTATTTTTTTTTCGAATATAGATATAGCTACCTACTTACCAATAAAAGAAGATCTTCAACTATTAGGGGAGAAGTTTCATTGAAGGTTTATCCTATTTGAAGATTCACTTAAGTTTAAGGAGAACATAATACTTCAAATACTACATCACAGTGTATTTCACTATCTCCTTATCAAAAAAGGCTTATGCCCGATCCCACCAACTACCACCTAGGAAGCAGACCCCTAAGGAATTTCCATACAAAACCACAGATAATTTGAGTGATTATTATAACTGTCATAACCTTTAAGATATAAATCCATACAAAATACAGCATGCAGCTACTTAAGTGAGGGAGATTCTGGGCCGAGATATTTGGCCACCTAACTAAGTAGAGCTGCATGCTGTATTTTGTATGGATTTATATCTTAAAGGTTATGACAGTTATAATAATCACTCAAATTATCTGTGGTTTTGTATGGAAATTCCTTAGGGGTCTGTTTCCTAGGTGGTAGTTGGTGGGATCGGGCATTATCCTCCTGCTTAAGTTTTTTTTCCATATTACTTGTATTTCCCACAGGATTTAACTTGATAACTCGAGAATATTTCAGTAATGATTTACTCTAGAGTCTAGAGAGTATAATATCAAATTATTTCAGGGATAAACTTGGGTCAACTCTGTAACTAATAAGTGCGTTATTTTTTCCAAAAAATATGATCCAAATATCGGTCTGCAAACACTGAGAAATCATAACATTCCAAAATTTGACCAAAACGTTTTATTTCATACAATAGTCATTTTTCATTCAAGGTCACATAAAAATATTACTATTTTTCACTCTCCTGTTCAGTGGCGTAGCGTAAGGGGGGCGGGGCGGTTCGCCAGGGCGGCACTTTTTGGGCAATATTTAGAAAACCCATTAAATCACATTCGATTCCTTATAAACGTTATCCTGCTTTGCTAATTGTTGTGTAACATATTCTTTCTATTTTTGTTTAAAGACAGTAACCAGAACTATATAACGACTTTCTTCACCCAATCTCTTGTAAAAAAAATCACTTGCGGCGCTATTTTCTTACTTTTTAATGTCATGTCAGCTTTGAAGTTTTTTAGTATTCCTGTAAATTTTAGGGCCTTTTGGATTTAAATGCCTAAATAAAGGGGCAGTGGATATGGCTTTTTTGGACCATCATAATAACCAGAGCTGGATTTACACTTTTCACGGGAGTAGGCCCTGACACTTTCGCTGCCCCCCCCCCCCCACCGTCCCCCGTCGACGTAAGTTTTAAATTAAGTAATTTTTTATTTTAACCATCATATTTTTTTCTGCATTTCAAGAAAATTCTGTGAAAACCAAAAAAGATAGGAAACTCACAAGCATTTTTTTGTTTTTTGCGAGCGAATGCCGCTTCCCCGAGGCTGCCGCCCATAGTCCCCGGCCTACTCCGCCTTTTGGCAAATCCGGCCTTGATAATAACGCCCATGTTTTAAGTCGAAGATAGGCCCCCCTTAAATAAAATTCTGAATCAGTCACCGCCTAGACTGGATGACATTGTAGCACCATCATACTTTAGGATCATCTGTATTATGTAGTAGGATGTATAGGATTCAGCCTGACCTTGACCTGAATGCATCTACATTACATTAAATAGGGGCTATGTGTCTACTGTCTATTATACATTTGCTAGTCAGTAGGTTACCTTGATAACGAACATCATTTTAAAAACTAGACAGGTGGAGGTCACCACTAGGCAATGAACCTATAACACCACATTATTTCAATGTTAATGTTATTGATGTGGATTTATGGATTTTACATTCTACTAGATGGTTTGGGCATGTTAAGAGAATGAACGATGACGGAAAGACTAACAGACACTGTTTAGGGTAAAATGAGATTGACTGGTGCCTCAACCAATTGCAATTGGTTGAGGCACCAGTCTCTCGAGCGGGAGGTGCCAGGTTCAAACCTCGGCGCTGCCGATGTATTCCACACTTTGCAATACAGGTTTTTAGCCTAGTGCAAAGTGTGCAGGAAAGTATTTGGGTTTGTGTATGCAAGCCCATTGCGATTGTGAGTAAAGTTCACACAATCACAACTTTATTCACAATTGCCTGATGATTAGGGTGCAAATCCTCGAAAACTAGTCGCGTAATCTAAAGTCATTTTTGTGGATTTTAAACCGTATGTTTAATCTTTCATTTTACCTTAAAAATGGACTTCCACCATGTACCGATGGTCAAAAACCTCGAGATCAGACACTCTTTAGTTTTTGTTACTCCAGTTTTCGTTCCCACGCCTGCAGGCATAAAAAGAAGGGGTCTCGTGGATACATTATATTAGTACTCATTTCCATATCATTCATGAATAACATGAATAAATTATTTATACCTATACTAT
The DNA here is from genome assembly GCA_963576895.1 of Ceraclea dissimilis. NCBI lineage: Eukaryota > Metazoa > Arthropoda > Insecta > Trichoptera > Leptoceridae > Ceraclea > Ceraclea dissimilis. The sequence continues at coordinate 1,380,326 of OY756374.1, forward strand.
GTCGAAGTCACAACTGCATTTTATCACTATATATTTTTATCTTCAGGATGTGGTTTTTGGAACTATGCAGATATGTGCAGGAACATATAGGTAGTTTCGACTTTATTTTTTATCGAAACTGCTTATTTACAGAGCGTTTCCTCTATCTTGGCAGTCGGCGGATGTTAGCTTCAAGTGGAGTTCAAGATTGTATTGTTGGTAGCCCTGATTGTCGAACCTTGTCATAAGAGCTGTCAAAGGACCGCAATATTCTCACACTGTATCTGTTACAAGTAAACTATGATGCCGAAAAAAGAGCAGCGCTAGAGAAATCATTTTAAAGGCGAGTTGGAAAAAGATAAAAATACTCCGACAATCCCTTCAAACCGCCATCGCAAGCTTGAAAACAATGTTGCCAGTTTATTCTAACAATCCGAAAATTGGCAAGTATTTTAAACAACTGTTCTGAAATATAATTTGAAAGTAGCGAAAAATTATTTCTTATCCTATCTCCTAATGTTTTCATGATTCAACACCTCAATGGAATATTTGTTTGACATAGTACGTATGTATTTAGTGTGATAGATAATATGCATATATAGGGTTAATCGTAATTATTAGTTTAATTGTGTAAGATAAAACCATTGATTAGTTATCTATTAGGTACAATCTAATTACTAATGTTTGCAATTAATATAATAACTCTGTAACTATTATAGACTAGTGTTCAGGGCCTGCTGAAACTGGTACTGAAATAGACGAAATAATCGAAAAGTGGAGAATAAAATATTATGCAGTTAAACAATTCTCAATAGGTTGGTACTTACCAGGCGCGACGATGCTTAATAACACGATTTCCGTCAAGTTACCTTTAAGATTAATTAATAATAGGTAGATATAATAGGTAGTACATGGTTGGCGCAATTGGTTGAGGCATCAGTCTCTCGAGCGGGAGGTGCCAGGTTCAAACCCCGAGGCTAGTGATGTATTCCACATTTTGCGACACAGGCTTTTAGCCTATTGCAAGGTGTGCACGAAAGTACCGATTTGGGTTTGTGTATGCTAGCCCAGATCCTTATTTAAAAAAAAATGTCTTATCTGACATAATGCAATAGAAAATGTTAATGAAATCCACTTTTCGTAACTGATAGGTATATAGGTCAAATAAAAGGGGGCTACATTATATACCTACTTATCATATTATACGCTTTTAAACCACAATTGTAACTGTTTAATGCTCCTTTTACTAATACATTCATGTGACCCCTGTAAACTTCGAATAGGTATTTCACAAATTAGACCATTGATTTCGATGATGTCCCCTATGAAGTATTTAATTACTCATTTTTACCCATCGTTTGAGTCACATTTCGTTTGCGCCGGGCCATACTAAATAAGCATTCTCCTTTACAGAGGGTAAAACAGTTTTTACAACAGTCATATTTAACCTCGTCTTTCGTTGTTGTTGTCTTTATATGCAACTGCATTTTTCTTCTTTAAATTTTAATGACTTCCCTATTAGTCCGAGAGCCCGCTGCTTAATTTATGACGTATCTGTTTATTGATCAAAATGTGGTATAAACGATAGCTTACCAATAGGGTATTACATCGCACTAGGGTTGCCTATCAAAATCTTGCCGCAACCCCCCCTGCCCCCCCCGAAAAGGTCCCTCTTCGCGGTTTTTCGCATTTTATAGGAATATGGTAAGAGATAGGAGAAAGTAGTCAATGACAAAAATAATCTGTAAAAATAAAACACTGTTTTTTACTTCCACTATTTATTTGGAGTACATATACCAAAGATCTTTCGAAGCTAATGCTTCATCATCATCAGTGGTTATCTATGAACTTCATAGAGTTCATAGATAACCACTGATGATGATGAAGCATTAGCTTCGAAAGATCTTTGGTATATGTACTCCAAATAAATAGTGGAAGTAAAAAACAGTGTTTTATTTTTACAAATAATTTACAATGGCCTTCCATAAAGTTAATCTTCCATCAATAAATAAAAAACAAAAATAATCCTTGCTAAATTATCTACAAAAAACGTTGAGCAATTTTTTTATAGGACTAGTAGTTTACCCGTAATGGCCGGTCAAAAAACAGGATATTTTTTGAAAAAATAAAAAAAAAAGTTTGATTTTTTTTCTTTCACATTCTTCCACCCATTATCACTAACATTTTATGGAAAAAAAATATTGGCCTGCGGCGCTATATCACTGGTTATTTTATGAAAAACTAAATTTTAAGAATTTTCGTCACTGAGTTTTATTGTAATAACTCCGAAATTAATAGATGTATGAACATAAGTTATAGCTCGTTTTGTAGCTAAAACTATGGTAATTAATTCGTTCTCTGACTATTTTCCTGTAGCTCTTATCAATTTTCAACCAATTTAGTTTAAATACATTTTTTTTGTATTTTAAATTAATTTCGGTTTTGGACCGGCCATTGCGGGTAAACTGATAGTTCTAGGAAAAAATTGACTTACCATTTTTTGTAGAGAATTTAGCAAGGATTATTTTTGTAGTTGACTACTTTCTCCTATCTCTTACCATATTCCAATAAAATGCGAAAAACCGCGAAGAGGGACCTTTTCGGGGGGGGCAGGGGGGGTTGCGGCAGGATTTTGATAGGCAACCCTAGTGCGATGTAATACCCTATTGGTAAGCTATCATTTATACCACATTTCGATCAAAAAACAGATACGTCATAAATTAAGCAGCGGGCTCTTGGACTATATCTCCCAGCGCCATGAAAATTTATTACTTTATAGGTGACAGTTTAAAATTGCTAAATAGGTAAAATTGAATTAACTTTTTTTTTCTATGGGCAAAAGCGTGTTTCTTCGGAATATTTTTACGATTACTTACCTACTTATTATTTGGATCTTTTCATATTTTTTTATGAATATCCCTAATTTTATTGGTACAATTGCCAATCAATTAGGTTCAATTGATAAAATGAGACAATTATTTCTTAGTTACATATGAACTCAAAGAGAGTAATACAATAAAAGAGTGCTTTATCATTTTGCTATTGTTGCTTATTGATACAATTCAATTATATTAACAGTACGTAACGTTTCAATTAAGGCTTTTTTATGTATATTATTTCCAATATAAGTACATACATAGGTATATTATAACGTATTCACTCATATCTACTGGTACAGATAAAAAAAAAACACTACATAAAGTAGGTTATATTGCGGGTAAACTGCTAGTCCTACGAATAAACTTTATGAGACTTTTTATGGATAATTTAGTAACGATTATTTTTGTCATTGACAACTTTCTCCTATCTCTCAACATATTCCTAAAAAAAAAATAGAAAGACCGAAGGGGGACCTATTCTGAGGGGGCTACTTCATAAGATTTACCCTTAGATAATAGAATTATTTCAAAATTATTTCATTCCATGTGACGATTTTTTTTTTACATAAACTCTATTCAGATAATGTTTACTATATTTTTGGTTCTAGGCACTTACAATATTTAAATTCAAAAAAAAAGTTGTACCCCTCTTAAAAAGTGTAGGTATACACTTGTGTAAAGAGAGGTAGCAATTCATTTTTATGTTATTAGTTCTTCGGGTTTCCTTACTGCGTGTACAGTGGTTGAATAACCGACCTTTCCCTTACCCTGAAGATGCCAGCAGTATCGCTGCCAAAAGCTCGGTTATTCAACCACTCTACAGGCAGTAAGGAAACCCGAAGAACCAACAACATAGAAATGGATTCATCACGCTGCGAAAGCCTACAAGTTTATTAGATGTAGCAATATTAAAAAGTAATAATATAACACGAAAATGAAATTTTGCCTTTTATTTAGCTTTTACGTGAGTCGAAAAATATGATTTTTATATTTGATTTGTAATCGCAGTTTACAAAACTCCTTACTTTGGAAATATATTTATTGAATGTAGGCAGATACCATAAGTTTTCTTTGAATTTATTAATAAATTAACAAATCTTAAACTTTGGAGCTTTTGAAAAGTTCGTTGCGTGAAATCAGTGGATAATATTCTATGTTATATTATCTTTAAGTTAATTAAAAGTTTGTGAACAAGTTAGTGGATTTGTACGTTAGTTAATTTGGATAATATGCGCAGTATCAAACTAGGATTGTACAAAGTAGGCTAAATCCAGAAACCCCAAAATAGAATAAACTGAAGAGATTAATTTGATTATTATTATTATTTCGTATGGCTTCTGCCACCGATGGGCGGCAACGTCAGAAGATAAAGAGAATTATGCTATCTGTTACATACAGGAGACATGCACCCTACAGAGCAACATCCAGGCTTCCAAGCCATTCAAGGACAAGGAAGGAAAACCTATAACAGCTGCTCGAAAAGTACTGGGAAATTTCCCCCACAGCCAACACCGCCCTGTGCCCATTGGACTTCAGATCCATAAAATAAAATCCATACCAAAAGACAGATGGAACTTTACAAAATTTGATTATCATTATCAACCACAATAATTATTTGGGGAGCATGTATAATATTCTAATGCCCAATCCCACCAACTTTAACCTAGGAAGGAGAGCCCTAAGAAATTTCCATACAAAAACAGAGATAATATTCTATTTATTGAATAAAGAAGATCACGCAGCCCCACCACCACAGCCTAATTCCATATGAAATGCAACATGCAACTCACCTACGTTAGGTGCCCAAATATCTCCGCCCAGACTAGGTGAGCTGCATATTGCATTTCATATGGAATTAGGCTGTGGTGGTGGGGCTGCGTTATCTTCTTTATTCAATAAATAGAATATTATCCCTGTTTTTGTATGGAAATTTCTTAGGGCTCTTCATCCTAGGTAAAAGTTGGTGAAATTGGGCATAAATATAGTAATTATTGAGATAGTATTTGCTGTATGTTTTTGTTTATTCGATTTTACGGTTTTGACTGTTGAATTCACTTTTATCGATTTTATTGTTATTAACTTACTTTGACTCCATTTAACATTCATTCACTTTTACATAGTTAAATTATTCTTTTTGTATTGATTTGGTCATTTGCAGAACCTTCACTGGTCTATTAATTGGTGATATTTTATTGTTATTACTTATGTATTGTCTGTATGATTTTTTAGATGATATAAAAAAAAAATTGCTACCAGGTATGACAACATTGAAACCAATCAATGGTGTATTCGGGTCCTCTACCTTTTTCCTAAAACGAGAGTGAATATAGGTAAAGTTGAAAAGAAACATTTAAACGGAAAATTGCAATCTAATAGATATACGCTTATGTTGATTTATTTTTTTCATTTTTCAAAACTAGCACACAAAAACATTGTTTCTGAGATTAATAAGAATTCTCCTGAAAAAGGTTCGCTAATTCTAGGACACCCTATTAGAGGCGCCGTAATATAAATCATAAACAATTTTCCCTTTTTAAATTCGATTTTCTCGACGGAAGCAAGGAGAGTGTGTAAGGATAGAGCAGTGCAGCATTCCGTTCATTCTGTCGACCCCGCAAGGGATGCGGCGTGTATGATAAATGTAGGTACCATCTATCAATATTGTCTCTACTCGTAGTAAGAGCAATGTTCTCAATCAGATTTGTTTTCGTATTAAATGAGCAAGGGAAACGAAGAGATCAGGGATCACCAAATAGTTTCATTGGGGGTCCGTTTTTGAAAATTTTAAGACTGTCGCGGTCCGTTTGCTAGTTATTGATAAGCAACCAAGGTCGTAGCCAGGAATTCACTTCGGGGCCGGGGGGGGGGGAGACCTCTGGACCAGAGACAATAAGTTACATCAATGAGCGTCGCCAGATTCTAAGCTGAGTTGGCAACTACATCAAAGATTACGATACTAATTGCCAAATATGATTGTTTTTTTTTGGAAAAATGGGTAAATTGATTAATCAAGTTATCTATCAATAGTACCTATCTCATATGGATCTGGGTTATTTTCCACACGACAAAACATAAGAAGGTGGATAAAAAGAGTCGTTTAAAAGTCCAGTTTATTTTTCGTGGTACAAACATACTTATGAAGAATGCAATGCATAAAAAAACCCCTACTTTAAGTATCGCCGTAGGCAATTTATTTTCATGAAACATTTATGATTTACTTAATGGAATTTCACGATAATTATTGAAAATTATAACATGATGAAAAAGCGATGTTATTTTATTTTAATTTGATATTCTTAAATTCATTGTACCATGTTTAATAAAATATTAATTTTATCTACAAAATATGGCGACGGTCCGGATCCGGTCCACGGTCCTCCATTCGGTGACCTGTGTTATCTATTGGGTATATTTGGTTCACTTTTATTAGGTACAATACTTTATAGTATAAGAGTATATAAATACAAAGTATCAAGAACCCCGAGAAGGGGAATTTCACACTCTATTAAATTATCTCCTTTTAAGAACCACTATTATTATATTCTCCATATAATATATTCTCCATCTCCGGTGTGCAGTCGTCGAGTACTGGGTTTCTTTGGTCACATCACCAGAAGAGAATCCGGAAACCTGGAAAAAAAATATAATCATGGGAAGTGTTCCAGGCAAAAGAAGTAGAGGTAGACCTCCTGCAAGGTGGTGCGACCAGATTAAGGAAATGACTGGGAGAGACTTGTGCTCGGTGATGCGGACTACGGAGAATAGAGAGGACTGGAGGCGTCTTGTTTTGTCCGTGGGTAGCTCCACAAATCACGACCCTCAGCAATGAGGAAACGATGAAAGAAGAAGAATAAATATTAAACTAATCTAATAATAATAAGTCTTAAAACACTTTATTTTTCTTTAGTTCGTAGTATTTTGGAGTATAACTCTCAAGTGTGGTCGCCCTATTACGCGATTCATAGCCGTAATATCGAACGTGTACAGGAACGATTCCTTAGAGTATTATCATACCGGGCAGGGCAGAGCAGGAACCTCAGATGCTACGAGGATCGTCTCACTTTCTTTGGGATGGAAAAGCTGCAGGACAGACGAATTGTTGCTGATCTTTCCTTACTTCACAAAATTGTTAACTATAACATTGACACAACATCACTAGAATTATTAAATTTTTACGCCCCAAATCCGCGCCTCCGTAATGTAAATACGTTTTTGACTAATAAGCATAAAAATAATATAGGTCAGTACAATCCCATCTGCCGAATGTGCAGATTCTACAATGTACTATGTGCCGGGCGCGTGGAGGGTGTCGACATCTTTAATAGTGGTCTGTCATCCTTTAAGGCAATAATCCGCACTAACCTAGACAAATTCACACTCGCCTAGTTCTAAAAAAATAATAAAAAAATCGGTTCACATTTTGTATATTGCTAGTAACATTGGCTGTTGCCCCACCATCAATGATTATTAATTATTATTGTTGTCTTTTTGTTTGATATTTTTATTTGAAAATAAAAGATGTGGATGTAGTATGATAGTTGTACATATATACCTACGTATATATGTAGTTATAGATATAGAATGTTTATGTAAGTTGTGGACACTTTTAATTGGAGGGTTGACGCGTTTCATATTTTATGTTTGTTATTGTGTATGTGTTGTTAACTCTCTGTCAGTGTCCCTTATATGTAAAATAAAAAAATAAAAATAATTAAAGTTTACTAATTCGACCTCGTTCCATATTCAAATATAACGTAACCAACCAAAAGTTAGAAGACGCCATATCCTTTCAAATAGGTCCGTCAATGCTGAGGATCATGACCTTCATGCGGTACTTCTCGCAGCAGTCTGGCCCACCCTGGTCTGTCTTCAGCCCGCCGCAATGATTCTGCAAACGTCGTTTCAGTGGCATCCGTCAGCTGGTCGGACCATCTCACCGGTATACGTCCCCGACTTCTCCTGCCTTCAACTCGGCCAGGCATTATCATTCTTTCTAAGTTGTCTGGCTTCCGTCTTACAATATTCCCAAAGAAACCAAGCGATATCCTCAGACACATTGCAGACAAACGAGTTGTATTATGTAGCTCAGATAAGATTGACCCATTCGTTCTTCTTTCTAGCCAAGGTATTCGGAGGAGCTTCCTCCAAAACCACATTTCAAGCGCATCAATTCTCACCGTCTCGTAGGCACGCATTGTCCACGTTTCCGCTCCACGCAAGAACACAGAGAATACCAGGGTCCGCCAGAAGACGCCATATACCCAATTATAATATTATTGTTCCATTTAATTACAAGAATACACCGTTATTAATTCGGAATAAACAAGAGAACATAATGATTTTGAAAGGTCGTAGGGTTGCTTGTTATATATTCAAAAATAGATTTAATTGAGTACTGAAATCTGAAGCAATTTAATTAATTTCTATTTACCTTCCAATTGTTGAAACGTGTTTGTAATAAAACGGTACCTACAACAAAATTTATAAACTGTCACCCAAAGCAAATATGTGCGCAAAATTTCAAGGTGCTGGGACATTGGAAAGTTATTAAAAATGATATTACAAATTATAAAGGGAATTTCGGAGGGTCGTAGATTCAAAGTCCAAAACCCTTGGTAAGTGAGGCAAGAATGATTTGAAAACGATGTAGGTATGTATGAAAAAAAACCACAAGCGTTTGACGAATATTTTGAAATTGTTTTTTTTTTAATGTTAAAAGTGCTGTATAATCAAAAAAGTGTCTAAGAGATTCACTAGGTACTATCAAATTCAATCACTACGTTTATTTTTTAATGAGTTTAACAAACCATCACAGGTTGGCTTTAGATTTTTTTTCTGAAGAATACACATATATTTTTTTTAAATCCGTCTAAGGGGTCCACAAGAAGAAAGGTACAAACTAACTATTTTCTTAACATTGTGTACCGGTGGGCAGATATTTTTAACTTGAAAAAAATATATTTTGAGATGAAGACTCTTAAAGTCCTCGAGTGATAACTCCCAATTCTGTAGGTTATTATGGGACAGATTTAGTTTTACAGGGTCGGCGACGTGTTCAACACTTTGATGGTAATCAGTTATGTATCGACCTATGCCACAGGTGGTCGGCTCGCCTTCGATCGGGTGTTTGTTATAATAATAATATCAACATTAATACGAGCGAAACGTTATTATTAAAAATCACAAAACCAAAGGAATACTAATATAAAATTTAAAAAATCTATGTTAAAGTGCCTGAGGATAATATGTGTGTTTTTATAATCAAATGATTTCTGTATTTTTTCTCGGAAATAACTTAAATTTTCGTTTTTCCTTTAAGCAAAAGAGCCCTTTGACATTTTTCCATCCGCGGCTTTTACGTACCGTATATTAAATTCGGATGTTGTTGTGATTAAAAATTGTGTTTGTGTAAAAAATCAATCTACCAACCTACGTATTATTTTGTTTGTCCTTTTGAAAAAAAGTGTGTCCCTTCCTACGCATGAATCGTTTGTATCGAAGCTAATTTATTTTCATTTTTACAAATTGCCCCCGGGGCTAAATTAAAATTATTCTGTCAAGACTGATTTTCAATCATGCTTTGAAAATCCTGACCCAACTATGACGTCGCGGTCATTTCCCACGACATTAAGGTTTAAAATCGCATGACAAAATGGTAAAAATAGCGTTTTTTAATTTAATTTCAATTTTTGGGGTTAGTTTTGCTTCAATCAAAAATCTTTTACGGTTATTTCCTAGATTTCAATTCGTATTATCAGTAAAAAAAAAAACTCCCGCGACTTTCGGGAAACCAGTTTCTGTCTCTCGGAAAAAAGATTAGAGGTGTTTTTCACTTTTTTTTTTTTAGTCTATTCAAGATATAATAAATCTTTTACGGTTATTCCCTAGATTCAGTGTATCTACTCTATTTTTTTCCGAAGCATATTTAGTAAGGTTGTCGAGATCTAAAGTCTCCCGTTTTTAGAAATTTTTGAAATGTCAATATGCATACTCTTAAGGGACCAACAAATTAGTTTCATCTTCCTGGTAGCGTATTTACGTTTCCGTGTTCAATAGGAGGCAGTACTGCCTCAAAACCCATACGGGTTTGTAGGTTTCCAAATCCGTATTCAATTCGAGGCAAGCTTCCTCCAGTCGCGCTCGGGTTTGTTACGCAAACTGTATTCCAAATCCGTATTCAATTCGAGGCAAGCGTCCTCCACTCGTAACCATGGTCATTTTTATACATGTTTTTTTAAAGATTATGTATATAAAAAACTTATTTTTTTATATACAGTTTAAAACCCTTAAGTGATGATATGTTTACAATATTAAGTCATAATAATGAGATATTTTAAATTATTGAAAATCGCGGTTTCGTGAATAGATTTTCTACTATGGCCGATTTCGGAGGCAAAAGTTTTTTTTAGGATTCAGAAAATAGTAACAAAAAACGTTAATATTATGTGCTAGAAGAATCTCGTAGTATTAAAATGAGTGGATTTTTTATATACCATTTTGAAGAAAAAATTATTGAAATATCACTTCAAATGGGGGAAAAGCACTAGGCGACATACCAAAAATGAGTATCTTTTCAGCTTTACACCGTTATTATTATTTTATACTATTAATGATATTTATCGGGTTGACTGTAAGATATTGCTTTTGCAATAAGTCCGCCTTTTGGCACACTGCATTAATTGTCTTGTTTTTGTTGTAACATATATATATACTGGCCAATAAAGTTTTATTTATTTATTTATTATATTTAAAGCGACTAATTATGGATAAATATGCACACAAAAATAATCATTCTACATAGGTAATCAAATCATTTTATAAGCGATAATAATTGAACGAATAAGATATTAATTTAATGTTAAAGTCGGAGACATACTCGTAGCAAAAATCGACATAGACAAAGAATTACGAAATTGCCGAAATAATAATGACTTAATTATACTATAATTATAAGTCAATGTTTTTTGGCAGGAGGCTCATTATCATTAATATTTGAGTGAGTATGCGAGCGGCGAAATTTACGCGCGAATTTACAAGTGCGTTCCATACCTCGAATTGAACACGTGTTTGGAAGAACAGTTTGCGTAACAAACCCGAGCGCGACTGGAGGACGCTTGCCTCGAATTGAATACGGATTTGGAAAGGGTTTTAGCGTTACAAACCCGTGCGGGATTCGAGGCAGTACTGCCTCCTATTGAACACGGAAACGTAAATACGCTTCCTGGTATTATTCTACGTGCCATTTGCAGGTTATGTAACGAGGACTGAATGCTGTATTATGTTAAACAACTCGATCGCGTACTTCCGGCTTCTCGTTCATTCAATTCCTCGTGTACCTATACCATGCTTACATTTAACTTCAACTGTTTATTTATTTATTTACATTATTAACGGCGTTAATGCCTTCAGTAGCATATATGCAAAGAAAAATAGAAAAACACAACGCACATTAGATGGTATAAAACGAAAAAAAAGAACAGTGTACTTATTATTTAAACAAAAAAATCAAATCGCAAATTGATTCAACTACGACATGTAGAAAATTCTGATGTTCTCACAGAACATAAATTGGGGGTAGGCAGAGAGAACGAATCGCCAGACTTACTCAAACTTAAGTTATACACGCTCTACGATTCAGTTTATTAAAAACACGTCTGTTCTTCAGCAACTCGTCGACATGGTCGAGCCACGTAGTTCTTAGATGGCCGCGTTTCCCTACAACTCTTCGTCTTGCGCTCAAGTACATTTCTTTGATATTCTTTCATCATTCAAACTCCCTACATGTCCCAAACATCTCAACTTTCAATTCTAGTTACAACATACATCGAGGTACATTCAATTGGTTTATTTTTCATATTACTATTTCATCAGTGGCTTCAATAAATACTCGTTAATTTCTTGTGACGCCATGGTCCAGTAGGTACTTCATAGTTACATTATTATTGAAAAATCTGCCAGTGGCGTTTACATAATTAAGCCATTTGTCGAATGCTAAGTGATTTTCTATGTAAAGCTCTTAAATCAGGCGTCGACAACCCAAGAAATATTTGTGTAGAATTTTTTTTTGTAGGTATTTTGTTTTTGATATTATTTGTGGGTACCGTCAATTTATTATTTTCTTGAGTGCATTGAATTATTATTTTATTGGTGTGTTGGTACCTACTTGTTGCTAATAGAATACTTACCTGCACACATTTATATATATGTTTGCCTTAGATTATGTGTTTGCCTAAGTGTTAGTATATTTAATAATATTCACTTGACTGATTTGTAATGTACCTACCATGCGTGCATGCTGTGGACACTCTTAATTGGGAGGTTAACGTGAATTATATATTTTGTGTATGTCATTATGTATGTTAGTTAACTTTCTGTGTGTGTCCCCAATAAATAAATAAATAAATAAACTGGACAGAACTAATACAGGGCACTATATAAGCTCACCTCAATATATTCAAAACTTTAGTGATTGGAGGCCTTGTTAAAAAACGCGGTCTATTATGTCAAAAATAACGCTTGTTTATGAGAATTTTGACCTCCTAGTGATTTATAGAGGGTGTTTCCTTCTGTATGTAATATCTCTTGAGAGGTGATAGAGGATAAAAAAATAAAAGAAGAAAAAAAGTTTATTATATCACAAAAAAATGTTTGATAATAAAAATTTCGCTAAATCCTGTAATGTTAACTATGGATTTCCTTTTGTTTTGTCAAAATCGCGTTAGCAGTTTGTGAGATATTTTCAAAAAACCTAAATGGTGAATTTTCATACTCTTCAATTTTCAAAAGGCCATAACTCCATATAGTCCGAGAGCCCGCTGCTTAATTTATGACGTATCTGTTTTTTGATCGAAATGTGGTATAAACGATAACTTACCAATAGGGTATTACATCGCACTAGGGTTGCCTATCAAAATTTTGCCGCAACCCCCCCTGCCCCCTCCGAAAAGGTCCCTCTTCGCGGTTTTTCGCATTTTATAGGAATATGGTAAGAGATAGGAGAAAGTAGTCAATGACAAAAATAATACTTGCTAAATTCTCTACAAAAAATGTCATTTAAATTTTTTCATAGGACTATTAGTTTACCCGTAATGGCCGGTCAAAAAACAGGATTTTTTTTGAAAAAATAAAAAAAAAAAATTGTTTTTTTTTCTTTCACATTCTTCCACCCATTATTACTAACATTTTATGGAAAAAAATTTTTGGCCTGCGGCGCTATATCTCTGGTTATTTTATGAAAAACTAAATTTTAAGAATATTTCATCACTGAGTTTTATTGTAATAACTCCGAAATTATTAGATGTATGAACATAAATTATAGTTCGTTTTGTAGCTAAGACTATGGTAATTAATTCGTTCTCTGACTATTTTCCTGTAGCTCTTATCAATTTTCAACCAATTTAGTTTAAATACATTTTTTTAGTATTTTAAATGAATTTCGGTTTTGGACCGGCCATTGCGGGTAAACTGCTAGTTCTACGAAAAAATTGACTTAACATTTTTTGTAGAGAATTTAGCAAGGATTATTTTTGTCATTGACTACTTCCTCCTATCTCTTACCATATTCCAATAAAATGCGAAAAACCGCGAAGAAGGACTTTTTCGGGGGGGGGGGGGGGCAGGGGGGGTTGCGGCAAGATATTGATAGGCAAGCCTAGTGCGTTGTAATACCCTATTGGTAAGCTATCATTTATACCACATTTCGATCAAAAAACAGATACGTCATAAATTAAGCAGCGGGCTCTTGGACTAATAACGGTTGATTTTTGGTCATGCATTAATTTAGTTTTTTTTCTTATTTTTTCACCCTCTATCACCCCTCAAGAGACTTTGCGCACGGAAGGAAACATCTTGTACCTATAAACCAAAATTCTCCAAGTAAAGTCATTCTTACATAGATTCAAAGGTTTCTGAAGCCTGCCTAATAGTAGCTTATAAATTATTGTAATGTATTAATCAGACTATGTAGCTTTAGATACACTCTTATCTTCTGCAGACGCATCCAATGGAGACATAGATGTCGTCATCTGAGAATAAGACGATCCTGACTAGCAGCAAAGTTCTGGATTTTGAACTTTTGCGTGAAAAGGTTTCAATTTTCATATGAGAATGTTAGCGCGAATTAATAATAATATAAGCGAAAATGTTGAAAACAAATTAAAAAATCTACGACATTAAATTATACTTCTTAGAATTGTACGGATAATTCATAAGTCCCGTAAATTTCAGTAGTACTTTTCGAATATTTTTTTGTTAAAGGAATTTCCTAATATTGTAATTTCAGGACAATCAACTTGTAGTCAATACTTTCATCTATCACTGTCTTCAGTTTCACGACGATGCTTTCAGTATTGGCTGAGTTAACGATATGACGCCAAAGCCGAACGACAGCATATAGCCTCCTAAACGAAAATGGAAAAGCTAAATAGTCAGAAATACTTATTTATATTTTTTCTACAAATTTTTATTGTATACAGAAAACTTAAATTTAGGTATAATTATTTTGGCTAACTCTAGTATTCATATTATGAACCATGAGCGTCATCAGGGGGGGGGAGCAGTTGCCCCCCGCCCCTAGAGATTGGAATAGGTATATATTTCTTCGTACTAAATGATAAAACCTCGCAAAAAATCACATTATTACCACAAGTTTTCTCATCATAACATAAATTTTCATGAAAATCCATCAAAATACAATTATTTCATTAAAAAAAATTGCCTGCGGCGATAGTTTCTATTGCTTTTTTATTAAAGACATTTTTCATGCATATTATTGTGCAAAGTGTTATGTACATTTTTAAGTAAACCAAAGCTCATCACGAACTTCTCCACTATATGCCTCATAAAAAATTTCGCCTGCGGCGCTATTTACGCTTTTTCATAATATATCGATTTTTTTTTCTTTGCCCCCTCCCCCTAGCTCCGAGGCTGGCGACGTCCATGTTATGAACACAACGATTATTAATCCTTGAGTAGTGCTGAATGTTGACTCCAAACAACATAATTAAGCGGTTATAAGTCCAATGTTTATTTTTTATAGCTGTTCTTTACTGTTCCAAAACATGCATTACTAAACATATCGTTACTCCTAACACTGTAAGTGTATTGGAGAGTAAAAAGGGTTTATGATAATTATACAGTACTTTGAACAACATTTTTGTTTACCTAATAGGAACTAACGTCTATACCTACCTGTATTCCGTCCGTCGGTTAATACTGTTTTTGTGAGTATATGTTAGTGGGTCTCCAAAGGGGTACCTATTTTCCAGACAAATAACTTTTTAGATTTTTTTTCAAAGAAAGTAACTCCTAAAAATAATCTTGTGGGCCTTGCAGCGTGATGAATCCATATCTTCGGGGGTTTGCTTACTGCGTGTGAGTGGTTGAATGGCCGATCTTTCGGCAGCGAAACTATTGCCATCTTCAGAATTAAGTAGTTTTTGTATGCAAAAATCTGTCGAGGTATCAGTTATTTACTGCCGCAGCAATCTGATATGGGAAGTATGAAAGAACTGGGTTTGGCTCCGCAGGTACACACTTCTTTAGCCAATTCATCTGCCCTCTCGTTTCCCTGAATACCTACGTGGAAAGGAATCCACGCGATCGTAATATTTACCTAAAAGATTGATACTATTTTGAGCTTAGATAGTAGCTTGACGTACTTAGTACAAAATAATGATCAATAAAATATCACCTACTTTTAACATCTGGGAGAACTTGGGAAGGTTGGTATTGCCTTTAAAGGCATGGCACCAGGAATGACGTCACAGTCTTTTCCCACGGCATTAAGGTTCAAAATTGCGTGACAATCCCATGATAAAATGGTAAAAATAGCGTTTTTTTTCCATTTTTTGGGGTTAATTTTGCGTCTATCAAAAAACTTTTACGGTTATTCCCTAGATTTTAATGCATACTATCATTACAAGAAAAAAAAATATTCCGCGACTTTCGGGAAACGAGTTTCTGTCTTTCGGAAAAAAGGTCAGACGTGTTTTTAAATATTTTTTTTGAGAAATCTATACAAGATATAAAAAATCTTTTACGGTTATTCCCTAGATAAAGGTTCAATGCATCTACACTATTTTGTTCCAAAGCAAATTTAGTAACGGTTGTCGAGATAGAAGGTCTCCCGTTTTTAGAAATTTTTGAAATGTCGGTATGCACACTCTTAATATAATCATCTGTTTAATCTGGCGAAAGTTTTCATTTCACTAACTTATCTCTTTTTAAAGGTTACTCGATATTCTTCTTCACTCTACTTACACTACGATAGATACAATAATAGAAAATTTGGGAACTATTGTCGAAGCGCGGTCCCATTTATTTACAAGCTTATTTTGTTTTTAAAAATACCTTTTTAGCACCTTTTTAAAACACGATAAATTTTTGACAGGAGTGACATTTCAAGTCCAAAACATCGTAAATTTCCTAAATTCGTTTAAAAAACACATTCCAACTTTCTGTGCCCTCGTCCGGCCCCACCCGCAGTCGAGTCAAGCGAAATAATATCGTTTTTTTTTAATGAAAATAAAATGTTTTTCACAAAAAGTGGGACCGCGCTTCGACAATAGTTCCAAAATTTGTGCAAAGATAATGAAAGACGAATAAAATCGAGCCATACATAAATCTTGTAGGCTTTCGCAGCGTGATGAATCCATATCTTAGTTGCTGGTTAATTAGGTTTTCTTACTGCATGTAGAATGGTTGAATGACCAAGCTTTCGGCAGTGATACTACTGCCATCTTCTGGGTGAAGTAGGTTTTGTATGTAAAAGTCCGTCGAGATATCAGTCATTTACTGTCGCAGCGTGAGCAGTGGTGTGTAGTTGAAACGTGACGTTATGGTGCTGTGTGAGTGTTACTGCCGCAGCGTGAGCAGCTGCGTGTTAAGTTGTGGTGTTATGATATATGTACATACACAAACAACTTCATCCTGAAGATGGTAATAGAATCACTATCAAAAGCTCGGTTATTCACCCATTCTACACCAGTAAGGAAACTCGAAGAACCAAAAACGAAGATATTACCTAGTCTTAAAAAACCAAACCTACCTTTCACGATCAACCATTTTATTATGGCTTTTATTTACAAAACAACATATATGCAATAGCGGTTGCATCAAATATAAAATCAGGCGGAGGTCTTCTTCTTCTGCGTCGATGTCCTCACTGCTGAGGGTCGTGACCATCCTCTCTCCTTGTCCGTACTACGTTTTGGATTGTTGTCCTCCACCTCTCCCGACACACTGCTGTACGCATTGCTCCAACCACTGATGTACCTGTGGCAGCCTTGTTTTGGTTAGTCCATCTAGTGGGGGATCTTCCTCTACCTCTTCTGCCTTCTACTCCTCCCTCGAACATCAGTTTTTTTAAGGCTATTGTCGTCTCTTCTGGCAATGTGTCCGAAAAACTGAAGGACTCGCTTTAGACAGATGGAGAAAGAAGAAATAATATAATGAGTAATCACCTAATTAGGAAAGGTAGGAAAAATATAGGTAGGGATATTATTATAGAGAAAGCTCATAAAAAGCTGCTTTATAAAAAGGACATTACATCTTTGATGAAAAAGGTTCATGCTTACGTCATCATTGTTCTTTGACATCGTTAAAATATATTATGTCTAAAATCAACTTACATAATTCTGGTGGAAATCGGGTAACATTGTAACGTAGGCCCTGTGGCAACTTTTTCAAGTCGTTCGAATACACACGGAACTTCTAACACTTATGCCTTCAGCTGCGGTCGAAATGCATTTGGTGAATACTACTTTGCGTTGAAAAATATGGAGCAATATGTAACATATAGTTGTTCACAATCCTTGGTATTCGTTGACATTATACGAGTTTACAAAATGTTTTAAGCAGTCATCGATCGATGTCGAGCTGCTTTAATTAAATTTGGCCATTTTAATGTACAAATTGAATTGGTGAATATTGCAATACATTTTTTTAATGAATCTGTGTTTGTCGAAATAAACCCAAATACATATTTGTACACTTCACAGAAAGCTTAAAACCTTGTGTTGTGAAGTGGAGTAAGTCGGGGATTGAACCCGTGCCCACTGGATTAGCAGCGAGCGCGTTACCAACCAGGCTACCGACCACATTTTAATATTATTAATCATGTAGAATAGAAAATAAAATGCTATATAAAATTTTAACTTTCCATTCGAATGTACGTACGATATTAAATTTACGCGTGTAAGAATAGGGTGTGGCGATCTGTTTTCTCTGCTTACCCGACAAACCGGGACATTTTTGTTGCGTTACAGCTAGTTTTTTTCAGAATGTCTAAAATATATTTACATTATTTATTTACATTATTTATTTGCATTATTTTCATTTATATTTATAATTTTTTTTATTTTTTTGCATTATTTATTTACATTCTTTATTGTTTATTTATATAATACTTTTCGTTCTATTTACTTTTAAGTTCCCTTTTATTTGGCTATTTCGTAATAATCTCATCCATCTCATCCATTTGTATTTATTTCATTAATCATTCATTTCATTTAATCAGGCTGTAGTTTTGCTTTTATTTTTGCTTTTGTATATATATTTTCTTTATGTGTTTTTTCGTTCATGGTATTGTAATTGGGTAAAACGTAGAATCTTTGCTGGTTTATTTGTTGGTGATGTGTTTCTTCTGTGTAAAATTTACTAATATAACTGTCTGATTCTGTAAATAAAATAAAATAAAATAAAATAAAAAATATATTTTTACAGTTTTTTTTACATATTTACAGTTGACATGAATTTATAGAGGAACATTCTGATTACGAAGGGATCTAGGTATTTTAATTAAGTAAGTACGTAAGTAATGTTCTTACAAATAACATAGGTAGAGAAATCCAATAATTTCTCTAGAGATTTCGGCTTAGATAATTTCATATAATTACGAATCCTAAGTTATTACAATTATCAACTTACATAATTGTGGTGGAAATCAGGTATGCCTGTAACGTAACGCAGGGCCGTGGCAACTGTTGGAAGTTGTTCGAATATAATATACAGAATTTAGAATATGTCGTGATCACAGCGCTCTCACCTGGAGTCGAGGTTTCTTCGGCTAGTACCACTTTTCATTGACATATTATTATAATTACGAGTTTTAACGGTTGTCGATATTCTTAAAATTTTATTTAATAACTATTTAATGCATATTCGGCGCAACGCCATTAAAAATTACATTTAATTACAATTAGGTCAATAACAAATCACAACAAGTCAATAACAATACAATACAAAGTCGCGGCTATAGAAGCGCGGGAATGTTTAATTTGTATATTGTGATTTATAACTTAATATTAAATAGAATAGAAAATACAAATGTTATTGAGTAGAATTATTCTATTATAGATATAATATTTGATTTTCCATACGAATGTTCGTCCAATAACGTGTAAGGATGGGAAAGTCTGGCGATCGGTTTTCTCTGCCTACCCTGCAAACTACGTCATTTTTGACGGGTTACAGCTAGTTTATATATTAATTATTGTCTTAATAAGTTTTGATCACGTGGCTTGATCATGTAGACCAGATTCTCTAGGACGGGGGTGTTTTGAGTAAAAGAAATCATACATGACGAATTGGATGAATGTGACAGAGGCAATGTACTCGTTAGAATAGAAAAAATCTTGTGATCTGTTCTCTATATCAACCCGGAACAGGATGCGGCCTTAGGGGATAGAATAGCATAGAATAATATTACAAAAATATCAACGCTAAATTATTAGGAAAAAAAAATACACAAACTCAAATACAGGGTCATCGAAAAAGATAGACCCTATTTTTAAAAAGTATAACTCTGGATTGAAAAGTATAACTTTCATATTAAATGAGTGATTCTTTCACTGTATTGTAACTGATGAATTTAAGTTTTGTTTGATGGTGATATTGAACGGTGATAATTAAATAGCGCCGATTGCCTTTGTCGACCGCGCAGTTAGTGCTCATTGTATTTTATTGTGCATCATACAAAATATACAAAAAACATTCATCAGTTATCATATAGTGAAAAAATAACTGATTTAGCATGAAAGGTTCCAAAGTTATACTTTTTTTAAAATAGGATGCATCTTTTTCGATGATCCTGATGTAAGTATACCTATATATAAGTAAGGTGATAGTGGCTGTAGCAATTAAAAAAGTGATTGAAACTTGGATTATTTTATACATATTTCATTGAGTGATAATTCGTACTATCGGTTTTATCTAATAATAACTAAATCAATTTCCGTCTATAGACTAGAAGACACTTTTTGTTTTTCCATTCGTAGTGGTCAATTATTAATTGCATTTTTTTTTTCAATATACAGGGTGATTGGTTCCGCTATTCAGATATTTTGAGAGGTGATAGAGGGTGTTCTAAAACGTAGATCTGCCAAAGGGATGTCATCCCAATTGTTAAGGGTTGCGGAGTTACACCCTTTTAAAAAAATTCCACCCCCGACATCGACCACCATCACATTTCACTGAATAACTCTGATGCTATGGGTCCAAAATTAATAAAAAAATATTTATAGGTCTCGTAATAAAACAACCTTTTAATTGATGTCAAAAATATTTAATAATAATAATAATAACTTTGCTAAAATTAAATACAAAAACAAAATTTCATTTTTTTTTGTTGAAAGTTTTGACAGTTTTAATTTTTTTTCAATAAAAACTATAATTAACTAGTACTTTTTTTTCTTTTAATAAATACATTAGACCCTTGTAAATAAAAATGCTAAACATTATCTATCCATATTTTGAGCCAGTTTTTCAAAATCTTCGATTTTGTAACTACATATTCAATAAAAAATTACTTCTTCGCTACTGATTATACCTCTTTTAGTACTACGTACCTACAATAAACAGGTAGTCAGTAGCGAAGAAGTAATTTTTTATTGAATATGTAGTTATAAAATCGAAGATTTTGAAAAACTGGTTCAAAATATGGATAGATAATGTTCGGCATTTTTATTTATAAGAGTCTAGTGTATTTATTAAAAGAAAAAAAAGTACTAGTTAATTATAGTTTTTATTGAAAAAAAATTAAAAAATGTCAAAACTTTCAACAAAAAAAAAATGAAATTTGGTTTTTGTGTTTAATTTTAGCAAAGTTATTATTATTATTATTAAATATTTTTGACATCAATTAAAAGCTTGTTTTATTACGAGACATAAAAATATTTTTTTATTAATTTTGGACTCATAGCATCAGAGTTATTCAGTGAAATATGATGGTGTAGAAATATGTGGTGTATGAAACAGTAGGTATGTAATGGTAATACATACCTACTTAAGTAGTCCATGATACTCTTTCCTGGATTTATGCTTGTGTTAAATAATTTCAGAAAAAGATATCGTTAGATTGCAGTTGTTGTCGCCAAAAATTTATATTTTACAGTCAGCTCATCATATATTAGTCAACGCATCATATTTAACAGTCAACCCATCATGTTTTACAGTCAACCCATCATATTT
This sequence comes from Ceraclea dissimilis, assembly GCA_963576895.1. Lineage (NCBI taxonomy): Eukaryota > Metazoa > Arthropoda > Insecta > Trichoptera > Leptoceridae > Ceraclea > Ceraclea dissimilis. The sequence goes on from OY756374.1 coordinate 1,401,652, forward strand.
TACAGTCAACCCATCATATCTTACAGTCAACCCATCATATCTTACAATCAACACATCATATCTTACAGTCAACCCATCATATTTAACAGTCAACCATCATATCTTACAGTCAACCCATCATATCTTACAGTCAACACATCATATCTTACAGTCAACCCATCATATTTAACAGTCAACCCATCATATCTTACAGTCAACCCATCATATTTAACGGTCAACTCATCAATTTACAGTCAACCCATCATATCTTACAGTCAACCCATCATATTTAACAGTCAACTCATCAATTTACAGTCAACCCATCATATCTTACAGCAGTGGTTTCCAACCTGGGAGGCGCGCCTCCCAGGGGAGGCGCCAAATTTTTATGAAAAAATAATTTTTACACCATAATAGGTATCTAAAAATCCATAAAATTTCATATCTTAACGTAACAGTGAAAATTCAGTGCATGAATGTTTATTTTTTTTTTTAACATTTAAATATATTTAATACCTATTAAAAAATATATCTGGAGCGGAGACATTTAAAAGTGGCGCGTTTGCAAAAAAGACAATCCAGTTCATCCGATTAATCATAAGGATTCACTAGTGTTATTATTACTAGAGGATCCCAGGCCTGCTATAGAAAGATAAGCAGCTAGGTTCATAATTTCACACATCTTCTAAATAAAATTCGACTGCGGCGCTATTTTTTGATACATTTTATACAAACAAAAGGTATTGGTATCGTGATCCTCTTCACTCAGTCTAAAAAAATTGCCTGCGGCGCTATTCGCATTTTAAATACCATAAGGTCATGTGACGACCTTCAGTCCCCCCATTAACAGTTCGTAAAATTTTCAATTTGATGAAACTTCTTCCCCCCCCGTTTTTTTGGATCTATTTAAACATTTGAGCGTTAAAATAAAAATTCAAAAAAAAATAACTTCGGGGGGGGGGGGGCTGTCACGGTTTGGGAGGCGCGGAATTTTTTTTTTCTTTCAGGGGAGGCGTAGTAGCATAAAGGTTGGAAATCGCTGTCTTACAGTCAACCCATCATATCTTACACTCAACCCATCATATTTTACAGTCAACCCAGCATATCTTTCAGTCAACCCAGCATTTCATACGGTTTATACTGCGAATAATTTCTATTCAATAGTTAATTTATTTGCTCAGGGTACACACACAGACTGCAACATAAAGACAAGATAACAAACAGAGCACACGTATATTTTTTTTATAATGAAGACGATATGGGCTTGCAAACACAAACCCAAATACATACTTTCCTGGACACCTTGCACTGGGCGAAAAACCTGTATCGCAAAGTGTGGAATACATCGCCGGTTGCACTAGGCGAAAAATCTGTATCGCAAAGTGTGGAATACATCGCCACCGCCAGGGTTTGAACCTGGCACCTCTCGCTTGAGAGACTGTCGCCTCAACCAACTGACCCAACCATGTACCTACTCATTTTATTTTATAATTATCACTGTCTTATTAAAGGTTCACACAGTTTACTCAATATTTTCATTTCATTTCATTTCATTTATTTATTATCCAAAGCTTTACAAAGTAAAAAATACAATAAAAAAGTACTGGATTTTATTGCCCCACTAGGCGATAGCCTGTTCCGGGGCAATACTATTTACAACATAAAAGTTCAAGGTTTACATGTATGTACAAAAAAAATAAAGCAATGATAGAATACTGAATTATAAGCAAACAATCAAAGAGATTTGTATGGTGATGATGGTGCAATTGTTTTCTGATATTCTCGCTTGTATAAGCAGGCCTTCAAAAACTAGTACAAATATAATGCTTTAAAAATACGTGTTAGGTATAATCGCTTCTGAAGTTGCTGTCTTCCTTAATGGGTTGTACATCTCCATGCGGTCTCCCGAGGCTGGACTCCAACTAAGGAGACCGAACTCTGGAAAGGCTTTTAGACTCATGCGGTTAGCAGCGGGGAACATTGTGTCGGCTCTGTAATGTTGTAAGGAAATGGGTTAGCTTTTTACAATATGAGTAAAAAGATTATTAAATAAATCTGACTTCCTCTTTCTATAGTTTCAATCATATGGATTTATTTACAGCTAAGTTCTACATCTTGTACTCTACTCTATTCCGGGAGACGTACCTATCGGCAGCTCTGCGATAATTAAGTTTACAGATTCCAACGAGGTTTAATAATACTCATAAATTTAAAGAATAATTGTTAAAATTTGCTTATGAATCTAACGAGGTAAACTTTCTCAATATACGTTTTCGTTTCTCGTAATGTAAAACAGTACAAAAAGATGGCCATTTTTTGGACCTTGACAGCTCCATTGCTATTTATTTTAGAGAAAAATGTAATATGCCAATTTTTAAGTAAATTTTACGTAGGTACGTTTATTTTGCGTAGAAAGATAACTTACAAAAGTTGTCAGTTTTCGAGTTCTCATAAAGAAATCGCCAGAAAATGAAAACTGTCACCATTTTTTGTATTTTCCGCCATGTTCCATCACGAGGTTGGCAAACCTCGGATTCGGATTCAACACCCCAAAAAAACGTGTGGAATGAAAGAAACCCAGATTAACCCACAACTTTCCATCGAGGAGTTCCTTTGCGTTTATTTGGAGTACACGGTTAGCGCAGTTGGTGGAGGCGGCAGTCTCTCAATCGGGAGGTGCCAGGTTCATACCCCGGCGCTGGCGATGTACTCCACACTTTGCGATACAGGCTTTTAGCCTAGTGCAAGGTATGTAGGAAAGTATTTGGGTTTGTGTATGCCAGCCCAGATCCTTTAAAAAAAATAAAAGAAAAAATTGCCTGAAAAAAAGGCGAAGTCATCTCAATGTCGCAATTTTTACCAAGTACCCAAGTGCCCTTAAAAAAAACACTTTCCAATAATTTATTGGTCCCAAAACTTACATAAACTGTAATTGAATTTTAATCTGTACCTAGAGACACTTTTAGTTGCTGATAACTTACGACTATATCAATTATCCTAGAATCCTTGACTTACTTTTTGTGAATTTTAATTTAAATATACATACCTAATAGTTAATCTAGCAATAATGATTTAAAGCTAGGGACCTAACTATGACGTCACGGTCATGTCCCGCGGCGTTAACATTCAAAATCGCGTAATAAAATGTAAACTTTTTCGGGTTAATTCCGCTTCATTAAAAAAAAAAAACTTTTACGGCCATTCACTAGATTTTAATGCATATTATCAATACAAAAAAAATCTCTGTGACTTTCGGGAAACGAGTTGCGAGAAAAAAGATCAGAGGTTTTTTTTACTATTTTTTTTTTTCAGAAATCCGTACGAGTTATAATAAATCTTGTACGGTACTCGTAATTTTCTAGATGAAGGTTTAATGTATCTACTCTATTTTTTTTCAAAGCATATTTAGTAAGGTTGTCTAGATCTAAGGTCTAAAAAAATTATTTTAGTATTGAAATGTCAGTATGCCTACTCCTAAATAAGGTACATAGGTAAGCATAAAACAGTACTTCGGTAGGTTGGTACCATTGAACGAATGTTGATATCAACAATAATAATTATCATTACAAACCTAACGGCATCCTGTCGACAGTTGATAACACTTACCAGTACACTGAATGGTATTAATTTAACCTGTGAGGGTTACCGGTAAAAACTGTCACGTGAGGCGAAAACGGGTCTTGCCAACACCCCACTCAAAATTATACCAAATATAACCTTTTTTTTACAATATTTTAATTAACTTTACTACGTTGCAATTCAATATTTAACCACTTTCTGACTACTTAGTGACCTGAAACTTTTTAAACGTACGTAAACTTGGTGAGAATACGATTTTATGCCACATTTAATCAGCTTTCTCCAGAGGCGAAAAATATATATAGCGTAAAGGGTCGTGTGGGGTCATGTGGTATCTTATAAAAGGGCGTTGGAAAAGAAATTCAGATCGTTTGATGTTGTCCAGCTCCAGTCTCGGAGACACAGAGCGATCGAGAGGATCCACTGTGTCCTTATTTGGACTCCTTACTTCCGTCATACGCATGAAATTTGTCATACACTTTCTCTGATTCCTTTTACTCAATCGCATCCGTCATCGTCGACATGATCGGTCCTACGTTTCGAACGATTATGCACGCCTTTTCAATCTTCACGCATCTTTTTCTCTCATATTAAACGGTTTTACGGGTCAGCTTTTAGTAGAGGGCATATTATTTCTTATCTTGAAATTATGGAACAAAACAAACAAGCCTAGTGCAAGGTGTGTAGGAAAGTATTTTTAGTTTGTGTATGCAAGTCCAGATCCTTTTTTTTTTAAGTAAAAAAAAAAGTGGTCCAACTTAACCTTTAGCAGTTTTCTCATTAAATTTGTTACCCCAATGTTTCATGATTCAGACATCGCTATCGCGTATGTAAATTTAACAACAACGTGTTCATGAATTTAAAACAACAATGGCATTAAAGTACCTAAATTACTATAGTACCTATCGCCCGTGATACAAAAACACTTGTTTGTAAATGTTTAGATTACTCGTTTAATCAAATTATTCTAAGTTTTAACATCTGTAACTTTTGATAACTTTTTTTGTTCACAACTAGTGTTCAAGAATTTTAATCTTCTTATCAAACGCTTACAAAATTATTTTAGAAATTACTTTATTTTTTGTAAACGTTTGATGGTTGAAATGAGAATCCTTGAACACCAGCCGTGAAAATAAAAAAAAATCAGCTAATGTATGCTTTTCTAAGATTTATTTTCCATAGTGCAAAATTCTCAAAAGAGTGTGTGCCTTAAATTCTGTTAAAATAAAAACAAATACATATAAAAAAAATATATTAGCTAGAATATTTGTGTGCTAAAAGGCGGACTTATTACAAAAGCAATATCTTACAGTCAAGCCGGACTATTCTGTGTTAACTTTTTTGTTTGCGTTATAAAGTTGTGAGAAAATGAAATAAATCTAATTACCTCTTCTACGTGCAATTTTCATTGAGTGTCTTTGTTAGGTGGTGATAAAAAAATATATGAAATATTGTTTAGTGATGTTTACAAAGTTTTTACAAGATGAATAGCCACGATCACACCACGGACTGGGCACTTCTGTTCCCGCTGAAGGCTGGACTTTTCGCCGTAAAATCATCAACAATGTCCCGAGCTGAGAGCCGCAAAGTAAAGAACCATCTTTCTGGAATATCCAAATCCCCAGAAAATAAAAAGAAACCGAAAGATTCTGATACAGACGAGTTGAGACCGAATGGACCGAGAATGCGTTTACGACGCGGGTCCAGTATGTCAGAACTGGACAAATTTCAAAGAGGAAACAGTTCTGATAAAGTTCTCCCAGATCTTGTAAGATCCTCGACTAATAAGAGTAATTTGTTGCTATCTGAATCTTCGAGTGGTTTCAAGGAATATGGCTCGGTACCTCACAGTCCAGCAATGATGAGAACGTTCAACAGTTCTGTGATTCTTTCAAGCAATCAAGGCAGTATTGGGGATTTGATGAATATGAAAAAGTTTGGGGGCAGTTCTTGGTCTTTGAGAAGCGAAACCCTCGTTGCAAAGACTGTTCCACTCTCCACAGTGACTTGTAAGACTTCTGGTGCTTCGACTCCTTATAACATTTCGTCCCCCGTCCATACTCCGCCAATTTCTCCAATGCTTTGCGTTCCAAAAGTGATCTGTCAATCGCAATCACGCGATATGACGGTTGCTCAAAGGACTCAAAGATTGTCCAGGTTGCTTCGCGATACTCGTTCTCCAGCAACGCCTCCACGTAGAAAGGTAAAAAAAAATGCATTTTGTTTTCTCGTCCCAATTATACCAGAATTTCCCTTTTTAATTAGTACCCTAATATTATTTGACTAGGAGAATTCAGTGACATTAAATAATAGATATGTAGTACAAAGCCTCAAGGATTTAGTTCATATTCAAACCACTTTTACATTCGTACCACATTATAGTTTACCTACCGCCACACTTCAACGCAGGTGTTTAGAGTTTCCCACTAGAAAAACTCAACACGTTTCGGGAAATTTTAACAGATGTCTCTGCTGTATACAATTTCAATTTTCATTAAACGTTATGTATGTAAAAAAGTAAATTTCATGTACCGGAAATAATATATTATTTTGTTGGCTGAACTGGAATGTAGAAGCTATTAAAAATAATGAAGATGAAAAGACAAAGTTTTACAAAATATGTTTTTGAGCTGAAAATGTAACCCATATTAATTTTGTTGCGTATTATGTTGCAAAGTACTTGGGGACGATGTTCTCTGAATAAAAAATGTTCTGATTTTATTGTATGAGAGTGTAAGCAGAAAATAAAAATAACTTAAATGAAAAAATGGATTATTGCTTAGTGTATAAAAAGACGACCGAATATAAAAAAAATATATCTGCTGGAGTCACTGCGTCTTATCTGAAACATTTTTGCCCAATCCCTCCAATTTCCACCTAGGCAGGGGTCCCCTAAGTAATTTCCATATAAAAACAGAGATAATATTGCAATAATATAGAGCATAACACCTACATAGAAGAGCATAATGTTATATGAAATTCTATATAAAACTCTCTTAGTTACGGAGATTCTGGGCGGAGATATTTGGGCACCTAACGTAGGAGAGTTTTATGTAGAATTTCATATGACAAGATGCTCTTCTAGGTGTTGTGCTCTATATTAATGTAATCGTATCTCTGTTTTTGTATGAAAATTACTTAGGGGTCCCTGCCTAGGTGAAAGTTGGCGGGATTGGGCTTGGATCTACCAAATTACAGCATTATAATCTCTAACAAACTACGCGAATTATCTCAAGTTTTAGTACATTTTAGAGGTAACATTGGAAATCAAATTTCTAATCACTAGAGTCACTTAAACATATTCTCATTTATCCATGTTTTAAATCTTAGGATGATATCTTTAGTTGAGTAATCTTACTTTTCTTGACGCAATTTTTCACACGTTCAGTTACTATGGCCTCTCAAAAATATTAAATACAAAAATATGCATAATTTTTGAAGCGTTTAATTAAAGCGGCTGTGAGTAAAGTTGACAGTGAATATTTTTTCAATTGTCAATTAAAATGTTTATCGGCGTGTGCTAGTATATAGTAACCCAAAAATAAACGTACCTAATAGTACAGTCTGTCAAGAAAATTATGGTCTCGGATTAATTGAGAACTAGAATTTGGTTTACTGGGAATGATGACATTGCTATTAAAATTCTACAGGCGTTGCCAATACGGTTGCCAAAAAGCTACAAGTAGCGCCATCATCAAAAATCATATCTTTTTTGACAGACTGTACAACATAAATAATGAAAAATTTTGTATCCATGAAAATAAGATAATTGATATTTTTAACGAATTTTAATATTTTTGTTCTCTTTTTTTCAGGTAAGTGATTTTTATATACGCCATCTACCGATCCGTTGGTTAATCGCCTCAACAACGGGGTGAGTTTTTTGTATTGAAATTAATATTTGTATGTTATTACTATTATCTACTGTTTTTAATTTTACTGTTTTATGTTTCATCTCAGACTGAGAAAGTAAAAATGCAATTACAAATATTTTGATACTAGCTTACACCCTTCGAAAATACGGATTTTTTTTTTATTTTGTTATTTATTTATACCTACTTCAAGTAATAAAATTAAAAAAAAGCAACAGATCTAATTCTGTAACTATTTATGTGTATAGGTGCTGACTAAAATAAGACGTTCCTTTTTCTGTTATTTCATAGTACGGGTGGACCATTAGTCCTTGCACTTTTGAAATGGCCCTAAAAATAAAATTACAGTTGGTATTTAATTTTTTTTTTTGCTAAGAAGAACAACAATAAACGGGAAATTCTTTTTCTAAACACAATATCACCAAGATGTCCGCCATCTTGCCGCTGACGTTACTCAAATCTGGGTATGATTTTTTTCTAAAAAACTCGGCCCTAAGCGTGAAGTATTGACAATTTCCTCTCGAATATTCAATTTTGGTTGATGTATTGTCACTGATTGATTCACGTAGACCTGACTTTTGAAATAACATCATAAAAAAACAGGTGGGATTAGACCCGGGCTGGTGAGAAGTCATGGAATATCTCTATAGAGTAGTGTGAGAGAAGTTCCAGAACAAAATAATCTCGCGGAGAGGAGATATTCCATGGCCTTCCCGCAGCCCGGACCCAACCCCAGCTATTTTTTTTATGGGCTTATCTAAAAAATAAGGTCTACGTTAATAAACTAGCCATAATAATCCAACTGAAATCAAATATTCAAGAGGAAATCTGGTTTTGAAATTTTCGAAACATACCTACGCTTTGTATAGAAAAGTTTAATAAAAATTAGGGGTCAGATATGAGGAGGGCCAGCAGCAAGATGGAGGACATCTTGATGATACGGTGTTTAGTAAATGAATTTCCCAGCTACTGTTGTTCTTATTAATAAATTATTTTTTAAATACAAACTGTATTTTTATTTTTATGGCCATTTCAAAAGTGCAAAGACTTTTGGTCCACCCTTTATAATAAATTTAAAACACACTTATTTATGTTCAGAATGTTAAGGAATCAGATTTAATGAGAAACGATGATATGTATTTACTCACTAGGGCGAGCTCAGCCATGCTGCGATATCTTCCAGCTGAATTTTAACAAAGAATATACTAATTTCTTTTTTTTTTATTTATTTACTAAAATCTCACACAATAGAAATATGCTCAAAGGACTAAAGCTCAGATCTACTTGGATTTTGAAAATAAAATTAATTGTATTTATTAGTAAACGATTTATTTCAGTGTTTTAGAAACTACCATAGATTAGAAAATAAACAAATAAATAAGCGGATCTCAAATGGGACGGACAAAAAAATTGTAAATATTTTATAAATAATTCATCTACTGGAATCCAAATAGAAACTAGGCTTTTATCCGTTGAGGATATTTCTGAAGGGCTTTTGTCTGTTTTTGGGATTTGTTCATGTTGAGCAATATTGCTATGGGTTTTTATCCGGGAACCGAAAATTTCATGTAGGTACCTATTAGATACTTGTTTTACGAAAAATCCCGGGCACACGTACGCCGAGCATTTTATATATCGGATTTTATATACTGGTGGTACGCATCTATATATTTGTCGTGAACTACTTTTTACTAGTTATAAGAACTTATGTCTCCGGAGACTATATGCCAATCATATTCACGAAATTGTCATAATGTGGAAAACTTCGATTCCCCCGGGAATCGAATCCAGGACCTCGTGAATGTGGGTCAAATAGATTATACCTACTCTAACCACTATTATATCTACCATCAATAAAATAATGTGGTCGAATATTTCAATAGTACGTTTTCCTCAACTTGAGCTTAAGATTAAACCTCCCTCAACTTACGTAGGTTCTTAGAGTTTTATATTTTATTCTTACTTACTTACTTTACGTGTCTGGGTGGGTCATACCCTGCCACTCCAATATGCGGCGACATACATCGCCTTGTCATTTCCTAGAATCAGGTCCCCAGGGGTGCAGCTCTCTCCCATCAGAGGACATATTAGTAGATGGCTGTCGTCCTGGGTCGCTCCGCAGTCACAGAGGATGTTGTCATCAGGCAGGTACCCCCAACGTTGGAGATTCTTTTTACAATTTTACTCTATCATATAGGTATGTAATGTTATTGGGGTTAGCTGGCAGAGATCTTGAGACGTTGATCAGAGACGTTGAGCTCGCCCAAGTGAGCAAATCTTTTAGCATCTATTACTTAAATGTTTTTTTCTATACACCTGACGATTAGGATGAGAATCCTCGAACACTAGTCAAGTAATTCAAATCATTAAGTGGATTTTAAACTATAAACATAGTCTTTCATTTTTACCTTAAAATGGACTTCCACCATGTACAATCGGTCAAAAATCTTGATTTCATTATATAAATATGCCCTTCATTTTAAACGATCTTTGTGAATTTAGCCTGGTGTTAAATAAAAGTGTCCCTAATCTTAGAAAAAGAAAAATATATTATAGACAGTATCAATAGTTTATGATCGCATTTTTACATTTCTCAGTCATGCCTACAATATGTTTATTACTATTTTTTATTATTTTCATATAACGTGATTGCTTACAATTGTTGTCTTTTAGATATTACATTAAAAAATACTCTGTACTTTTAATACTATTTAGGTATACGTACTACTTAATTTATTGATATTTTTAGGGTTTTTATCATAATAATATGTTTTCACACTCCCCTTCCTTTACAAAAGTATCACACTTTTAAGGGAGGGTACTTGTACCTTGGTTTACATTTAAGATTAGTATTAAGTAGTATGTAAGAATTTGAACAAAGATATCATAAGTCTGTTAAAAGTTTAAATAATATTAATACAAAAACATGTAGGTACAATTTTGTAAACAAAAAATCCGAGTACTGTTTTTTTATGCTACAGATCCCTCCTTGTTCTTCTCCATGGGATAGTCTCTTGAGTTAAATAAATTGCATAGTGAAAGAAATCGATCCGTGAACATTACATAGTGAATGCCATTTCTCCGTAAAAAAATACATTATGAATGCAATTTTTCTCTGAAAAATGCACAATAAATGCAGTTGCTCTCTAAAAAAGTACATAGTGAATGCAATTGCTCCATGAAAAATACACAGCGAATGCAATTGCTCCGTGAAAAAGTACATAGTGAATGCAATTGCTCCGTGAAAAATTATACAATGAATGTATTTGCTCCGCGAAAAAATACATAGTGAATGCAATTTCTCCGGGAAAAAATACATAGTGAATGCAATTTCTCCGAGAAAAAATACATAGTGAATGCAATTGCTCCGAGAAAAAGTACATAGTGAATGCAATTGCTCCGTGAAAAATTATACAATGAATGTATTTGCTCCGCGAAAAAATACATAGTGAATGCAATTTCTCCGGGAAAAAATACATAGTTAATGCAATTGCTCCCTAAACAAATGAGATTGCTTCGTGAAAAAATACACAATGAATACAATTGCTCCTTTAAAAAAATCATAGTGAATGCAATTGCTTCATGAAAAAGTACATAGTGAACGCGATTGATCCATGACAAAAATAGACAGTAAGTATATGCAATTTCTCCCTTAAAAAAATACATGGTGAATGCAATTGCTCCATGAAAAGATAGAGAGTGAATGCAATTGCTCCGTGAAAAATTACACACTGAATGTATTTGCTCCGTGAAAAGATACATAGTGAAAACAATAATTGCTCTGATAGTCGCCTTTAAGTTCATACATCTGTATGTTTTCTTGAATACAATAGAACAATATAATACCTAATAGCCCTAATAGGCATATTGTTTAATATGGCAGGTAGTCAAAAAATAAAGAAATTCAATACACAATTAATGCAATTGCTCCGTGAATAAATACATAATGAATGTAATAATTGCTCTGATAGTCGCCTATAAGTTCATACATCTGTATATTTTCTTGAATACAATAGAACAACATAGTACCTAATATAGACCGGTGTTTTAACGTTAAAAAAGGGGGTATAGCGTAGATAATTGTCGGAAAGCTGGAAACTGTTTTAATCTCTTCATTAACAAGCAAAGAAGGTTTCCTGAAGTTTGCACCAATTTTACGCTTGTGCTAAGTACAGGGTGTCCCAAAAACAAAAAAAAAGTTGATCTTTTTTCAGTTTTTCATTAATAACTCCTAAAGGAAGCATTCTAGACAAATTGTGTTCTCCTGTGAATTAAAGTAAATGAAATTCTTCGTCTACTGAGCATAAATACTACTCTCTACTTTGAAAAATAACTGAGAAACAGCGATTTAAAATTGTAATGTTTTTCTCAACATATGACAATTTTCTTATTTTTCTGGAATCGTTGTTGAATATCTTCTAATCCAAGCTACTTACAGCAAATTTTAGTACATATGATTCAATGGCCGGTTAATTTTCTATAAAATGGAATTAAAATTTTACCTCTATATTAAATTGTTTAGGATGTAGAGGTATTTAAAGAGAGACGAGTGAAATAGAGAAATTTATTAAATGATAGATTACAATATGTGAAAGGTAAGGAAGACTTAATTTTGCGGCTCTCTCTTATTAACGTACATTTTTTTTAGTTAAAAACCCAAATTTCGCTATTGATACGCCACTGTGTAACAACTTATATCGAAAAGACTATTTTTTTTACCTTCATCAGTTTTACTAATATAACTCCTGAACAGTTGATGTTAGGGAAAAGATATTTTACTCAAAATATAATTAAAATTAATTTACTATAACTTGATTTCAAAATTAACTCTGTAACTTAAATAATAACTGAGTTACAGTGTTTGAAAAAAAGCGTTACTAAAAAAATTAAATTGCCTCGGCTATTTTTGTTGAATAACTCCTGAACCGTGATATAGAGAAAAAGTTCAAGAGATTTAAATATAAGGTAAATAAATTTTCTATAACACAAGCGTAATAAAATAACTTTAAAAATTATAGTAAGAAAGTTATGGATGATCAAAGTCAATATTTTGTGTAGCCATTCGACGCTTGTTTAGATATATTTCATACTATATGGCAAGCAGGTACTTTATTAGGCAGACATATTTCATACTACACCGGCTCGGAGGTGCTTACTAGGCAAATAGAATTCATAAGCAAACGTCGAATTGTTACACAAAATATTGACTTTGATCATCCATAACTTTCTTACTATAACTTTTAAAGTTATTTTATTACGCTTGTGTTATAGAAAATTTATTTACCTTATATTTAAATCTCTTGAACTTTTTCTCTATATCACGGTTCAGGAGTTATTCAACAAAAATAGCCGAGGCAATTTAATTTTTTTAGTAACGCTTTTTTTCAAACACTGTAACTCAGTTATTATTTAAGTTACAGAGTTAATTTTGAAATCAAGTTATAGTAAATTAATTTTAATTATATTTTGAGTAAAATATCTTTTCCCTAACATCAACTGTTCAGGAGTTATATTAGTAAAACTGATGAAGGTAAAAAAAATAGTCTTTTCGATATAAGTTGTTACACAGTGGCGTATCAATAGCGAAATTTGGGTTTTTAACTAAAAAAAATGTACGTTAATAAGAGAGAGCCGCAAAATTAAGTCTTCCTTACCTTTCACATATTGTAATCTATCATTTAATAAATTTCTCTATTTCACTCGTCTCTCTTTAAATACCTCTACATCCTAAACAATTTAATATAGAGGTAAAATTTTAATTCCATTTTATAGAAAATTAACCGGCCATTGAATCATATGTACTAAAATTTGCTGTAAGTAGCTTGGATTAGAAGATATTCAACAACGATTCCAGAAAAATAAGAAAATTGTCATATGTTGAGAAAAACATTACAATTTTAAATCGCTGTTTCTCAGTTATTTTTCAAAGTAGAGAGTAGTATTTATGCTCAGTGGACGAAGAATTTTATCTACTTTAATTCACAGGAGAACACAATTTGTCTAGAATGCTTCCTTTAGGAGTTATTAATGAAAAACTGAAAAAAGTTCAACTTTTTTTTTGTTTTTGGGACACCCTGTACTTAGCACAAGCGTAAAATTGGTGCAAACTTCAGGAAACCTTCTTTGCTTGTAAATGAAGAGATTAAAACAGTTTCCAGCTTTCCGACAATTATCTACGCTACAAAGCTAAATTTACTGGGCTAATAGGCATATTGTTTAATATGGCATGTAGTAAAAAAAATAAAAATTACACAATGAATGCAATTGCTCCGTGAAAAAATACATAGCAAATGCAATAATTGCTCTGATAATCGCCTATAAGTATGTTTTCTTGAATACAATAGAAAAATATAACAGTTATAGGCATATTGTACTTTAATACAGTATGTAGCAGAGAAATGTATGAGTATTAGGTAAGGTAAGTGTGTGGGTAGAAGTACTCGTAGGTAGAATAATGATCATACCTGCTTATGAAGTTAATCTCTATGGATAAATGGAAGAAGAATTTAAGTCCTACTTCGTTTAAGTATTTATATTCTTACCAGCGAGAACCCGTCAACAATGACAAACTTTGTCAACTTGTGACATTTTACAATGATGTTACTAGTTGGTACCCATTAAAATTTCGTGCAGGGTTTTCATAGCCAACTTTTTTTATTAGATAAACCCGTTGACAATAACTGATATCTAACGAAAGTGTGCATTTTTTAAATTCATTTTTTGTCATTAAATACCGCCATCTTTGTAATTCTATACTTTCTATAGGATCAACACAAAATACTGTAATTCTGTTTTTCCAATTTTCTTGTTTGAGCTTTTCGGATCCACCCACTACCAGCGACGGGGACAATATCTTTTCTGCGGCCGGCCTATTCCTCTTTTCATGTCCCACGGTCTCCATCTCAGGATTCTGGGTGCCTACCTGTCCACTCCCTGTCTAGTAACATAACCTGCGTATTTGGCAATACGATCCATTACATCGGCAACTCTTGTACGGCGTTTGATTTCCTCATTTCTGATTCTATCTCTCAGACTTGCGCCTATCATTTAGTATAAAAATAGAAGTACTAAATACACATAGTTTACAAATGAGTAAAAGTATATATTTTTGCATAAAACAAGATCTTGAATACTGTACCTAGTGCTTTGTGCCAACCACTGTGTTGACCACTAATTTGGAAAGAAAAGCAACCGCTTTTTTGCACACGCTACGAGAGAAAAAAAAAACGAAAGTTATGTACAGAAATCGGGCTTCATACTTTACGAAAATTATGTTTCCAATGGATTACGCCAAGGTAGACAATGTTTTTATACCTTGAAGTACTGTCTATATAGAAACCATACAATAACGTATTCTACCCGCATTAAAATTACACAGAAATTAAATACTCACTCGGTAATGGAAATGTTTTGCATATATTATAAACAATATACGTAGAGAAACGTATGAAAATATTATGAACAAAGGTTAATTGAAGAATATACCTCGTACCGGCCCTGATTCATTTTCTTTAATACTCGTCCGTAATTCACCTCTGAAGAGATTAATTTTCAAAATATTCTCTATGTTTTCTAAATCATATGCCATTCCTGAGCTTTCTAAAAACCAACAGTACCTATATCTGCAGTATTCGTACAGCTGTGTAGAAGAATTAAGGATGATCATTGTCGGGCTTACGACCTACCTCGGCTGGCTTAAGTGATCACTTTACAGTCGAGAAACAATCGCCATTACAGTTCACCATCTGGTAGGTGGTCGCCCTTGTGGTCTTTTATCACCCCTTGGTCTCCACTCCGGCAGTCTCCTCGTTCATCTATTGTCCTGCATTCTTGCAACGTGCCCCGTCCATCTCTACTTCTGTACCGCTATCCTCTCAACCACATCAGTCACTTTAGTCTGGCTGCGTATCCAGTCATTCCTCTTCATGTGTTGCAGTTTAATGCCCAACATTATTCTCTCCATTTTTCTTTGAGTTATTCGCAGTTTGTTGGCAGACAGTTTTGTAAGGGTCATAGTTTCCGTGTCACATGTGAAGACTGGCAAAACACACTGTTCAAACATTTTAGTCTTCAGTGAATTTGGAATAGAGCTCCGAAAAGCAGTGCTAAGTTTCCCTTAGGCCGCCATCACCTTCAAACATATGTGACGATATATTATAATATAGACTAGGCTTGTACATATAATCATTAAGACACTTTAATGAATACCTACATATTTAAGGTCACGTTCAACGAACATCTTGACCTAATGATCTTCTAGAGAGCTTCATCATACTCGTTAATTTTTTTTCTAACACTACAAGGCACAAACAATACGTGGAAGGTACTAAATTCACTCCTTTATTTCAAAGTCAAGTACATTGGCTAAGATCAAGTGAAGTGTAGAGATGAATATTTTGGTTTGGAGTATACAAGATATGTAAGTTGATGAACAGGCCATTGTTGGTCCGTTTTGTACGCATACCCTATATTTTTTATCTATCTATCTATACCCTCACACCGCGTCACTTGCAGGGTAGGCAGAGAGTTCAGACCGCCAGACTTCCCTATTGTTACATACACTCCTAGCATCCGTCACATTCATACAATTTTTCACACACGCTCTCCGATTTCTTTTGCTCAAAAGCGTTTTGTACATATATCCTATATTTTTATAGACATTTTATTTTATTTTAAGGTACAGATACAGTCATATACAACAATACAAAGATAAAAGTAAAATTATCATCGAAGCAGACCAATTACATCTGTACACAAACGACAAATACAGTAAAAATACAATAAACATACATAAAAATAAAATACAATACATAAAAAGTGAAAATACAATAACATGTAGGTATACCCAATATATTCAATGTAGGTACATGGAAGGATTGGAATGAAATGGGACTGAGAGGAGTAGAGGAAGGGAAAAGAGAATGAATTGGATAGGGAAAAAATATCTGATCCATTGCATGAAAAATTATTACAACACGGCATACTAACAGCAAGCGTTTTATAAAATAGTTAGTTTCTGATAAAACGGGGTAATTTTCTTGTTTAAAGTTTAATCCTACGATCAATTTGATTTTGAAAGGGGTGAATTTTGAGTACGAAAATTCATAATAATTAACGACCCGAAACTGACTAAAATTCCACGTCTATTCCCTTCTAGGAAGGAAGCGTCGATGAGTATTTAGTAAATAAACTAAAACTAATAAGAGTAATAAGTGTAGTAGACGGAATAAGGAAATTTATATACCTGTCTTAGGGTGGGTAAAGTTAGTATTATTACCTTCGTATAGGAAAGGGGTTGGAATCGTTAAACGATCGTTCTAATCGACATTTCATCCCCTCAATATTATCACAAGTGTGGGGTGAGAGATGTCATTATGGTGTAATTCATTAAGTTGTACTCGAAATATTAGTTTCACGACTAATATTGTTAAATAATGTTTCTTAGAAAGTTCTGAGAAAGTTTACGTTTTTACGTGTTGAAGTAACGTATTAACTTGCGAAAAATTACGTCTGGAAATGTAAGATTTCTCAGCTAATATAATAAAGATATCATTCTAAGACTTAAAACATGGATAAATGAGAATATGTTTTAGTGACTTTAGTACGTAGAAATTTGATTTTTGTGGATTTTCTCGATAAAAAATAATTCCAAAGCTGCCACTAAAATTGATTGTAACTTGATATATAAGCGTAGTTAGATGTAGTGCTGTAATTTAATTGATATAACGTTAAAGGTGAGACGCAGTGACTCTAACGAATATTTTTTTGATATTCAGTCCCGTTTTCATACAATAAGGCAAAATCGTTTTCTTGCGTACACTATTCTTATTTTGCGCTTACAGCGATGATAGACCGATTTTTGCTCAGAGCAAATCGCCCATTAAGTATATTTTCAAAGTAATTGCTAAGTTACTTATTTTTCCTTTAATTTGGTAACTAACACTCTTTTTACTAACTAGGTCTACTACACGCATATTTGTACACGCATACACGATCTACTACACGCATATTTGTAATATTTTTCTTCTGTATTTTCTTAACAACTCGCAAAGAATTCTAATACGTTTTAAAAATAAGAAATGTTTGTTTTGGAAACTGTTTGTGGCAGTTTTCCCATTATAATGTGCTTTGTGTAACTCATTAAAAATAATATCACTTATTTTTTCTAACCAGAGTTCATTATTTATAATATAAGTTCTACGCACCAAAAAATAAGCGTAAATCAAGTCTTAAAAAAATAAGATTTTATGACTTCACATTCTAGAACTGTTTTTCGCAGTCTTCCAAACGCCCCCAAACACGCCCTTCCGAGACGGTTGGATTCCTTCATTCCGATGGCGCCTCCCACCAAGAATAGACAGAATCAAAATTTGTAATAAGATATGAGTTCTACTTGTGAAGCACTTTCGTTAGATACGGTGAGTCGGTAAGCGGTGACTGGATCCTTTTGATCGCTCGATATCTTCCAAGGAATCTGGATTTTTTCCCAACGCCCTTTCATACGATACCACACATGACCCCGCACGACCCTTGGTTCCCTTTGAATCGTCTTACCTACATTGTTTTCTCCCTGTCTCAGTTACGAAGGGTCAACTTATGGTCATCGATATAACTGAATTGTAAAATTATTTTTTATGCAAAATAGCATAAATTTAATAAAACACATAATACAATAATGATTCTTATTTTCTAAAGCACAAAAATACAGTCAGCTTAAAGCTTTTTAATAAGCGTACACGAATCAAAAGGAAACGTCAAAAATTAATCTCATAGACCTTTTTTATTATTTCGAAAAAAAATCCTATAAGCCGATTAAAACAATACATATTTCATGTACAGGCATTTCCGTTGTGAGGAAAAATTTCATTTAGATTTTACATATTTTGTTGATAAAACAGATACCGATTTTTTTTTTGATCGCAGTAGATAATTAAATTTATACACATTCAATAATTGGTAATGTTTTTTATAACAAAACGTTCGCTTACACGAGCAACTATTGCCGAAATAATTGCGCAGCTAATTGCTCCGAGAGCAACTATCGAAAGTATAAAATATTGTCGAAATAATTGCGTTATTAATTACTCCGAGAGAAACTATTGAAAGTATGAACTATTGTCGAAATAATTGCTCCGAGAGCAACTATTGAAAGTATGAAAAAGGTGTGAAATATTGTCGACATAATTTCGTTATTAATTGCTCCTAGAGCAACTATTGAAAGTATGGAAAAAGTATGAAATATTGTCGAAATAATTGCGTAATCAATTGCTCCAATTGGGGCAACGCGAGCTGCCGAGCAATTATTTTATTTTATAATTTACAGTTAACCTTGTAACTCAGGTATGTGTGTAGGTATGTGTTGCCTCCGTGTGTGGCGCTAGTTTCGCCTTAGATTAACCTGCTACTACGGTAGTAGCACTGCATTTACGCTTTTATTTAATTCATCTGTCGTTGTTGTTCTGAGTTAATATTTTCTTGCTTCTGTCAGCTACGTCGACGTGAAGTGTCATTTTGTAATTTAATTGTTCCCACGGGAAACATTACAGGGCGAAGTAGTCCTAATTGCCAGATGTAAAAAATGCTCGTGTAATATATTACCTACGTTTATTCTGAGTAAAAATTGTTATATTGTCGCTTTACCTCTTTCAAATTTTGTGTGAGAATGTAAGCGCAAAATAAGTATAACGAGAGCGGCAAAATCGATCTTGACTTATTGCAGAAAAAAGGAGACCGAATATCAAAAAAATGTTATTCGCCATATCCCATTTATTTGGGGTCAGCAACTCGAATCGTCTTTCTCCATTTGTTCCGATCGAGGCAGTCTTCTGGAGTATAGATATGATCTCCTTAAGGGACTTTTTCGGACGTCCTCTCTTCCTTGGTCATTCCACTAACCAGTCCGTTGCCCTCCTCAGAGCGGAATCCTAGCTCCTTCTCTACAAGTGTCCATACCACCGAAGTCGGACCTCTCGCGCTTTTAGGTCAATCGGGGCAACTATGGCCTTCAAAATTAAGTATTATTATCTTATTAAAAGCGCTGCTTTTTTCGTAGTTTTAATTCGTTCCAGTACCTATTAGTTTTTCCTTCACAAATGTATGGAAGAACGCAACAAGTATATAGGCAAGTCGACCTCAAAGAAGGAAATTTATCAAGTATTATTAGGTAGGTACTACTCAGTATGCGTAGAACGTATCAACGTGAAATACATACTGCCGGAAATACGGTCATCTCTTTTACCCCTACGAGAAAAACCATACAAAATTTCCTAAAAATTACTTTCAAACATCAATCTTATGTGACAAACTTCCAAAAAGAAAGTTTACAAAGAAAAAATGTCGTTTTAATTTATTGAGAGGAAAATATCGTTTAAACGCAATCTCGTGACCTTTTGTCTCAGAGCCTGCGTTTCAGTAAAACAAACACTCCTTAATCTTGGTCCAAATTCGTAGAGTTGCAGTTTTGTATGTATGTATTGTATTATATTGTGGTAAAGTGGTGTATGTCTTGCGTCGGAATGAGATAGACGTATAGCTTTGTAAGGGGTCGTACGTCGAGTGTGAGTGTGATGGCATTATACACGAAAAATCAATAAACCCTTGTTGCCTTTTTTCGGGCGTGTGAATAAGCAAACGTGTATTATTATAAGACCATGAGGGCTCCTAGTATTATTATTATTATTTCCAAATCAATTTTATTAACACAAGAGTATACAAAAAATTCTCAGCTCTATATAATACATTCATATAAAAAAAAATACAAAAACATTAAAACTAGCTTTAAATTAAAATAATAATATAAAATTTTAAACATACATAAACATATTACATAGAACTAAAAACTACCTATATACTATTGAGTGTCCCTCTCTCGCATGATGTGCAAAAAAATGCACTTATCATGAGAGAGTTTTTAAGAGCTATAGAGAGAGAAACCTTCAAACAATCCTGCAAGATGATAGCAGAACAGCCTTCTGCATGGCGTATCGAAGCCCACCATGCAATCCAAGCTTCTCAAGATTAACTTTGAGACTCTTAGGAATGACACCGTTTGTGGACATCACTATAGGAATGATGACAGTGGAAGGTGTTCTCCACATCTCCATAATTTCATGAGCAAGATCAAGATATTAAGTAATCTTGTCTTGCTCAGCCTTATGAAGATTTTCATCATGTGGTATAGTGATATCCACAATATATGTCTTTTTTTCCCTACGATCAACCAATACAATATCCGGTCGATTAGCTGGAATTGTACGATCGGTTTGTATTGGTCGATCCCAGTACAACTTAACAATGCTATTTTCAAGCAATGTTATTATTATTATTATTATTCCGGGTGATCTATGTGGCGAATTTTTCAGCGCTGCTGTCGTTCGTTTGGGAAGAATGCGTGTAATTTGTCGACAGTTGTCGAAATTACGAAACTCTTACAAATTATTACCCATCATTTTTAATGCCCCTTCAATGATTATTAGACCTTAAGAGTAATTCTTCGCAATTAATAATTCTCAGATATACAATGAAATTAATTAATTAATTGGCAATTTATTTATAGCGACAATTAGTAATTGTTATAAGAATATATCACTCGGATACGGGTACTTTGCCTCAAAAAGAAGAGAGAGAGAGCAATTATAATAACTAAAACATCAAACTGGGGACCAAAAAACTATGACGTCACCGTCATTTTCCGCATTTTCCGCTGCAATAAGTTTCAAAAACGCATAAACAATCGTATTAACAAATAAAAAAAAATAAAAAAATGCGTTTTTTTTCATCTTTTGGGGTGAATATCGTTTTATTGGAAAATTATTACGGTCATTTCCTAGATTTTAATGCATATTATCAGTACAAAAAATATTTATCTTTGTAATTTTTGAGAAAAAGTTACTGTTTCGAAAAAAAATTCAGAGGTGTGTTCACAATTTTTTGGAGAATTCTATACCTTCGAGATAAAAAAAAATCTTTCACGGTCATTTCCTAGATAAAGGTTTATTGCATCTGCTCTATTTTTTCCAAAGCATATTTAGTATATCTAAGCTCATCGAAATCCCAGGTTTCAAAAATTTCTTTTTTATTTAAATATATCAATATGTCTTCTCTTACTGAAAACCAACAATTAAACATGATTGCTAAAACTAAGATGGTATTATATATGGATCAGAGATCACTCGTTCTATATGGATGGAGAGTACATGGTTGGCGCAGTTGGTTGAGGCGGCAGTCTCTCGAGCGGGAGGTGCCAGGTTCAAACCCCGGCGCTGGCGATGTATTCCACACTTTGCGATACAGGCTTCTAGCTTAGTGCAAGGTGTGCAGAAAAGTATTTGGGTTTGTGTATGCAAGCCCAGATCCTTTTAAAAAAAAAAAATACCTAAAAAAATATATATTTGGATAACAATACTATTAGTGTTGTTACTTAATGATTAAATAACTAAGTATTGATGGTGTACCTGTACCTATATAATATTGATAAGGGTGGGATATATGGTAGTAAAGGGTACACGAATAACACATTTAGTTATATGGAAAAGTTTTTCTTTGAAAAGTGCTATCGATTGTCGTGGATGAGATTCGTAAAGCGATTATGTAGGCACAATATAGTATATTATACACCTAGCTACCAATAATACATTCCTAAATAGATATTTATGTACATCTCGAGTAATTTGATCAAAGGTTTTTTTTAAAGGATCATACACCAACCCAAATATTTTCCTGCGCACCTTGCACTTTTTTTAAGGGTTGCTCCCTCCCACTTACCCTGGATGTAAAAGGAATGCTAGTTTCTATGTCATCCAATATTTGTACAAAAACAGTTCTAGGGAGGGCTCAGGGTTCGCCAGAAGGGCTCCCCCCGACAAACCCCTCCCTGATTTAATACAACCCTCAACGTTCACAAAATGTCCTTATATACTAATACAATTTCCTATATACTATCTTACAGTTACTTATTTACTACGTACTAGAATTCTTAAGGCCTAAACATAAAAAAAACAGCATAATTTACATGCAATGCCTAGGATTTACACTCGGCTAAAAGCCTGTATCGCAAAGTGGGGAATACAATGCCAGCGCCGGGGTTTGAACCTGGCTCCTCCCGCTTGAGAGACTGTCGCCTCAACCAACTAAGCCAAACATGTACTCCTAATGGAAGTTCGTTGTAAAATGATTATTAAAGATATTATGACTTCTTATGTCCATGCCTCTGTGTTATCCTTTCATCATTCATTCTCTCTACATGTCCCAACCATCTATAGATATACGAGTATAGTTAACACAATGTTTTTTAACGGTACGGAAATCGGCCTACAAAAAAAAACGTTAAAAAAGTCATTTGTTTAATTTCCGCAAAGCTGTTTCTTATGGGCTATTTGCATGGTTAACTTATTTGAAACAGGGCGCCAAACAGTCTAGTCTATTCAGCATTCAATCCTCGCTTCCAGTACATACAGTATAATTAACCCTTTGTTCGCCAGAGGGAAATACTTGTACATACTCGGACAACTATTAGCAGTCGGCTGATCTAATACATTAACTATGGAGCACGCAACACGTTAATTTATTAAAATTCTTATAGTATACTCGTATATGTTAATATACCTACTCGTATGTGGTCATAATATAATTATTTCGAGTAGGGCTCATTTGGTCAAAGCGCTACATCTACACAAACAATCACGGTTCGAATCTCAGCGTTGACGATGCATTCAAAACATATAACGACATTAATGAAAGACATTTCTAAAATTTCTAAAAACCGGAGATCTCGACAACCTTACGAAATATGCTTTGAAAAAAATGTAGGGTTGATTCATTGAATCTTTATCAAGGGAATGACCGTAAAATATTTTTTATATATTGTATAGATTTCTCAAAAGAAATGTGTAAAACACATCTGATCTTTTTTCCGAAAGACGGAAACTCGTTTCCCGAAGGCCGCGGAGATTTTTTTCTTTGTATTGATAATATGATAATATTATGCATGATTCTAGGAAATGACCGTAATTTTTTTGATTGAAGCGAAATTAACCACACAAAGATTTTTCATGTGTTTTCGAACCGTAAGGCCGCGGGAAATGGTCGTGACATCATAGTTGGGTACATTCATTTGAATTTTATTTATTCAAGGAAATTTTGAAGATGATATTATGCTGTGTACCTTTTAAAAATATTTAAAACATACCAAAAGATCCTCAACCTTTGGCTGGGAATTAAGCCAACAAAAGAACCCTCCTCTTTAATGTTAGGAAGCGAGTATTTTACACAATGTATCGAATAAAAGCCTCCTTTGACATTAAATCGAATCATTAATCATGCGCCGCCCTGAATAATTAATAGCTGGTGGTGTTTGTGGTGGATCTCAAAGGGGATGAAGATGGAGCCTTCCGAGGGCGAGGGATAACAACGTCTGAAAGGGTTGATGCGTGTTGTACGTATTCATACTGTTACAGTTATATTTATTTTTAATTTTATTGTCATTTAGTAAATATTTCAAGCATTTTATAGTACGAGTATATTCAGACTATTTTCTAAATAATATGTTGTTTAGTAGGGAACTAGAGGTGGTCGGTAGCCTGGTTGGTAACGCGCTCGACTGTTCATCTGGCGGGCGTGGGTTCAATCCCCGATGTCGACTTACCTACTCCACTTCACAAGACAAGCTGTTCAAGCTTTCTGTGAAATGTACAACGATGTATTTGGGTATATTAGGATAAACCAGGATTCATTTTATAAAAAAAATAGTTCTGTTCTTTTCTATCCCCTCACGCCGCATTCCTTGCGGGGTAGGCAGACGGAGCTACTTAATTATACTATTGACAACTCTGTCTTGGTGTGGACACTTTTAGCCCAAGTTCCGACCGCAAAAAAATATGACGCATCTGTTATTTGATCGAAGTGTGATTTAAATGATAGCTTACCAATAGGGCAATACATCGCACTAGGGTTACCTATCTAAATCTTGCAGCAACCCCCCTGCCTCCCCCGCCCCCAGCATATATACAACTTCCAAAAATTACACGATTGACAGCAGGATGTGGTGGAATGGGTGAACGTTGCCCTGGGCATAAAGTGATAACTCAAGCCAGCCAATGTCGACTCGTAAGCGTCAGAACCAAATCCTGCTTCCTCCCCAAGGGAGTTCACATAACGCTACATTATGTGAATGAATATGCCTCTCGTCTCTGTATAGGAAGAAACTGTTATATACATATAATATAAATTTTATTTATTTATATTTGATCATAACTGTCTATCTATCTATACCCTCACGCCACGTCCCTTGCGGGGTAGGCAGAGAGGACAGAGCGCCAGACATCCCTATCCTTACACACACTCTTAGCTTCCGTCACACTCATACAGTTTGTCATACACGCTCTCCGATTCCTTTTACTCAAAACGCGCCCATCCTTGAGGATCTGGTCGACATGATCGGTCCAGTCCAGTCTGGGGCGGCCGCGTTTCCTCACACCTCTTCGTTCACTCAGATATATCTTATTTGTCATCCTGTCATCCTTAATTCTCTCAACATGCCCAAACCATCTCAGTTTGTTCACTTTCATTCTAGTTACAACACCAGTCTTGCAGTCACTCATTTCCCAAATAACCTCATTCCTTATCCTATCTCTCAGCGTTTTCCCACACATTCTTCTTAGCGACCTCATTTCCACTGCATTCATCCCGGATTCATCCTTCTTCAGCCATGTCCAAGTCTCGCTTGCATACATTAGGGTCGGCACCAAGACAGCATTGTGCACCAGCACTTTTGCTTTCATAGACACATTGCTACTACCAACAATCGGACCGAGTGCACCATTCGTCCTAGTTCCGGCCAGCTTCCTTCTTTCAATGTCTCCATCGCAGCGTCCATCTCTAGTAAATCATCATCATAACTAATCCATACTAATTACATGAATAACTATTCAGTTGAGAGCAAAGGGAAATAACCAAAGTTTAAATGTCCCACAATCCCTAGTGAAGTCTCCGATAATATTGGTTAATTAATATAACATGGTACAAACTACATCGTGACCTGTTCTTTATTAACATAATCTATACTAGATATTGAGATCCCAAGCTACCTCTCATATTCCCAAACGATCACTTAGGAAGTTGAAAAGTTCTTTACAAAGACATGAATAGTTTGAAGCGTTCTGTATTGTATCAAAGATACCGTTATGGGTTATGTTATAGCTCTGCCGTTATTCCAATACTAGCTGTGCAGGTAATATTCATAAAAGTGATGGTAATCCAGTTATTAAGACATCGATATTTTCAACTATTCATTTTCTGCGTGTCACATTAATCGATGATTTTTGTCCCATACGTATACACCTACATTCACTATTCTTCTTCTTCTTCTTTCTCAGCCGTCTCTCCACTTCTGGATATAGGCCTTTTCTAACGTTTTCCAATTTTTTCTACTTTGAGCTTTACTCAACCACTTTTCTTCCTCCGACTGGGACTACATCATCTACCCATCGTTTTTGGGGTCGTCCGACTGATATTTTGTTTTCTTTGTTTATATATTCAATATTAACAGTGATGATTTATAACAGTGATGGTAATTAATTGATTAAAACATCGATATTTTCAACGGTTCATTCTCTGCATGTCATATTAATCGATGATTTTTGTCCCATACGTATACACTTGCAATACTAAATTCGACAATAATGGAACATCGTAAATCAGCATGCGAAAAATCGTGCCGGGACAAGCAAGATTACTCAGCTAATATCAAAGATATCTTTCTAACATTCAAAACTTGGATAAATGAGAATATGTTGTAGTGATTCTAGCGGTAAAAAATTTGATGAAATTACTAAAACTTGAGATTATTCCCAAAGTTTGTTAGATAAAATGCTGAGATTTTGTAGATTAAATGTTTCAGGTAAGATGTAGCGACTGTAGTTATTTTTCTGGTATTATCCCCATTTTTAGGTCTAATTTTTGTATAATACTCGTAAGTCAAAATCTATATCATCGCTTACGTTATTCTCATTTTTCGCGTACATTCTTATACAATTTTTAAAGAATACGAGTAGATTGATTTTTGCTCAGCGCATTTGGCCGTTTAAAACTTTATGTATAACTTTATTTATTTATTTATCGTATGGTCAGAAGAAGTTATCACATCCCTCAAAGGAAAAAGTTTGAAGGTTGGACATTGTGCAATGATAAATTTCGCAAGCAAGCTTGGTCGTCAGAAAACAAATTGAACGTTCTTTATATAATCAGTCGCTGGCTCATTAAGGTAAAGGAAGTCATTGAAGCTCCCTTCGTATGCTCGGAGGCCGCACTCAGTCACAATGTAGCCCACAGTCTGCCCTAACTTTTTTAAATTCAACGATATATCGATGATAATATTAGACATTTTACATCTCTACTTGGACCACGATCACACACTGAATATCTAAATTTTAGTTGGCAAAACATAATACCGACTGCAAACAATTTTGTCAAACCAAATGCAATATTCCCCTCATTGTTAAACGATACGTTGTATGGCATTCACAAAGGAAATCTCGTGGGACCAAAATATTTTGCATAATATTGAAGTCTAAATAACCTATCGTTTTTAAATACCATAATAATTATTACTATCGTATATTATTTACTTATACATAAACGGCTTAGGCCTTAAACAATATTTTTTAAACATAGTGTTTTAATCTCAATAACACAAAGAATTTAAAATACAAGAAAAAATATGGTACCCCTAATTTTTCTTCGTCAGCCTATCTCCGTCCACTCCTGGACAAAGGCCTCTTCCATTTGCTTCCATAGCTCCCTATCTTGTGCAGCATCGGTATCACACCGATTACCGGACTAGGTCATCTCTACGTTTTAGTTGCTGTCCTCCTGAATTTCTATTTGGTTATGGAAGACGACAAGCTTTTTGTCGACTTCCCTTCTCCGTTTCTTGCGACGTATCCTGCACTTATCCACACATATGTTTCATAATATACATCTTCTTCAGGTTGATAGCCGATTTTCATTCGCGACTACTTCTTTACTATTACGGTAATTAGAACTACTGTAAGTAAATATAAGAATCAAATTGCTTGAATAGAAACAATCGTCAATAACTACTAATGTAATAAGTATAGGAAATTATTATTAACATTGATTGAGCTTTTGAATACCGATTACCAAAATATGTTATTAATTTGGTACTCGTTACATATGTTTCTGACATGAATGAACATCTACTTTTAGTATGTTATTCAAAAGGCAACTAATATAAGATTGACAGATCGATTACTGCTTGTTCCATTCATATAAATAGAGAAATTAATTTGTTATAGTTAGGCTTACTGTGAAGTGTGGAGGAAAAGATTTGTTCTTTTAGAAATTAAAAAAAAAGAACATTTCGAATATTTCAAAACACGGTTGAGCTAATTAGATCTTGACCACCTTACTAAATATGCTTTGGAGAAAAATAGATCCACACTTTGTTTACTTTCATTGGCTGTGCGTCCCTCAAAGAATAGTTTATAGTGTCCTTGAATCTATCTCAAAAGATTTTATTTCCGGAGACCTTCTCTGGTTCTGCTGGTTGCAATACCGTAATCAAAAGACTCAATATGTTTTTCACAATAGGTACTTTTTTGAGGATTTAGTGGTCCAACTATGTCGAACTCACTACCCTATGATTCAGTGTCTGCTTTTAGAAAGTCCTGACCTTCTCATGCTTTTAGCGCTCTTCAGGTGATCATGTCACTAAATGAAGCAGAATATCCCAAACAACAATAATACAGCATAATGCAGCACCTGGAATATATGCAATCTCTATAGCATTAAATTTTCTGTGTATTAAAACCTCGTTAAACAACCACTCATTCCGTATGATTCTTTCTAAGAACTAGTACGTAGCTTTTTAGATTTTCACGGTCCTTGTTAACTACATTAGTCCTGAAGATGGCCTCTGCAAGTAGGCCGAAAGCCGAAAGGCCGAAAACACCCGAGAAGAATGGAAAAGAAACTTATCCTCATCATCACTGGCGCTACAGCCCACTGTGAGCCTTGGCCTCTTCCAGAATTCCCCGCCATTCCATTCGGTCCTAAGAAACTAGTAGGTAAAATTCTTCATTTGTAATTTTGTAATTGTGTCAAATGGTGCATCACCATTTCTCTAAAACTCTAGACCACAATCTGTCGTGTGACACTGTTGGTAGTTCAAGAATAATCCAATGAATGAATACAAAAGGTTACAGTGTAAAATGAACAATGGGGTATTAAACTGAGGTATCAAATAAACATTTCCTACATTGTTACTCCCCTTACAAAGTGCATTTGGTAGGTGTCTGCTTAATACTTAGTATCCGGCTGAAGTGTTTGCAGTCTTTGAACCAATTTCCATACCTAGACAGTCAAGTGCGCTTGTGCTCGGAATTACATTACGACATTAAATTTAATTATGGTTTTATTACACTCCAACATTGTAGGCTAACCCAAGGCTGCCATACGTCCCGGTACACCGGGACATGTTCCAGGTCTGTGTCCCGATGTCCCGCTACGAGGGTCATTTGTCCCGGTCGGGCATTTCTTAATATTTATTCCTCAACAAAACAATTTCCGTAAAGTTTCATTATTTTCGAGAGAGAAAATACAGTATTTTACAATACTTTCATAAAAAAAAAATTAAATTACCTGCGGCGTCAATTAAGCATTGTTGAGTTTTACATATTCTGTATATGACAGTACTTTTTTATTTGAAGAAAACAAAACAAGGTTTACACCAATACTGTTTTATGTACACATCAGGTAGGTACTTGTTTATGTCTTTTAACAAAATTTTTGCCTGCGGCGCTGCTTACATCGTATCTACCCTCATAAAACATAACCAGATGACTTATGTACCTGCTATAGAAAAAAAAACATTTCATATTTTTTTCTAAAAAAAGTTTTTTTTGGGGGAGAGGGGGTGGTGTCCCGGTCGGTACTCCGAGAATTACGGCAGCCCTAGTAGGTATCAATTTTCACGTAAAATCTACGTTTCCACAAACGCTACGTGAATACGTTGTACTTACGTAGATACGAGTATTCTGTCCAAGTCGACTCTTCCCATCAATATTACGTAACTTTAAATTCAATTCTAACATTGAATATTTTACTGTGTCATTCAGAATTTAAACACATTTTATCGAGGCCCTTATTGAAGGGATTTCTCCAACCAATTCCTTGCGGAACAAACACATTTTTTGTATAGTGTGGTCCAAGTCAATATTTCTTTCTGCTCCGAGACTGGTCTGGTCCGATCGTGTCCACCAGATCCTCAAGGATGGACGCGTAAA
This sequence comes from Ceraclea dissimilis, assembly GCA_963576895.1. Classification (NCBI taxonomy): domain Eukaryota; kingdom Metazoa; phylum Arthropoda; class Insecta; order Trichoptera; family Leptoceridae; genus Ceraclea; species Ceraclea dissimilis. The sequence continues at coordinate 1,431,383 of OY756374.1, forward strand.
GATTTTGAGTAAAATGAATCGGAGAGCGTGTATGACAGATTGCATGAATGTGACAGAAGCTAGGAGTGTGTGTAAGGATAGGGCTGTTTGGCGCTCTGTCCTCTCTGCCTACCCTGCGAGGGACGTGGCGTGAGGGTATAGATAGATAGACCTAGTAATATTTTGCAGTCCGTCGTTTTTATACACTTTTTTTTAAGATTCACAAAGCGTTGATATTGCCTCCAAATCTTATACCAAATCGAATTTCAACTCTATTCCTGACAATCTGGAGCTCTGAAACTTTCAGCAAGTGTGTAAACCAGATTACATACATTAAAGCGTTTGAGGGGATCCAAGCGTTGTGTGGGGTCACGTTTGGTATCGTATGAAAGGACGTTGAAAAAGAAATTAAATCATTATCCATCTCAAACTTTGGAAGACACCAACTGATCGAGAGGATCCAGTAACTGCATACCGCCGTTTTTGATGTCACATCCAAATGGTTCACTGGGATATTTTTTATTAATTTAAACATTGCTTATACAAATAAAGGAATACTTTCAAGTTAAAAATAATTTATGATAGTAATATTTTCTAAGTTAAACGCTTCATCAAAACTGAATTAATGTAAAATTTACGAACATAATATACCCTTTAAAGTTCCCCATCAACTAGATCATTATTTCGAGGAGTGCTTTAAAAGTTCACACTTTTATTAGATTCATGAAATTTTACAGAAAATGGAAAGTTGTTAATCACTTAGTGCTTTAATTAATACTAGCAGGCATCGTTATAATACCACGCTGATTGTCTGTGTGCCCACTTGTAAAAAAATTCAATAAGTTGATACTGTTTTCTTGAAAGAATTCTGAAAGTTAAGTAAATTTTAAATCTTGTGTATTTTTTGGAACCAGTAATCTGTACACGTTGTACCGATTGTACTGCGTGGTTGGTTTTGAGAGATTGCTATAGGCAACTATACGGTGCACGTTAGCATTTATAAAAGAATTTGTTTCAAAAAATATAATTAACAAAGTAAAAATGATAAAATATTTATGTAGTTTAAAATCCACATAATGACTTTTATTACTCGCGACTAGTGTTCGAGGATTCTAATTATCAGGCGTTTGACAAAATGGCATATAGGTAATGGTACTACCAGAGGACTGCCACCATGAACCGTTGGTCGAAAATCCGGATATTATAATCAAATTCGAATTAAGTAATATCGATTTGTAGTGACTTATTTAAAAATTTATTCAAAAAAATAATTTAATTTCGTAGAATATTCCTCACCACCGTATTGAAAAAAACTTAAAAAAATCGCGTTTTAGGGAAAAAATATTTTCCGATTTGTAAATCATGAAATTTGCTACGTACAAGTTTTTCGAATAATTTCTCTAAAATAAATAGTAGCGGAACTGTCAAGCTCCAAAAAAATGATAAATTGTATTTTTTTCCTTTCAATTTTTAGTTTCTTGCTAATATGTGTACTGTCGGCACATCACGAAAACTTCTTTATAATAAATTAAGTCATGTTTTTTTTTCATTGGGCCCCTAAAAACTAGTATCTTGATGATAAGCGGACTTGTTGTTACGAAACAGTAATTCTGAAATGCTTTTGAGAATTTAAAGTCGGTTCAATTAGAATATAATTATGTTTCTCAAAATTGCAGTATTTAAAATTTAAAGATTAAAGCTCTAAACTATGACGTCACGCTCATTTCCCACGGCATCAAATCGCATGAACATTCGCATGGTCAAACGGTAAAAATAGCTTTTTTTCCCTTTTTTTGGGGTTAATTTCGCTTCAAACAAAATACAGTTATTCCGTAGATTAGAACACAAAATAAGAAATAAATTCTGCGACTTTCGGGAAACGAGTTTCTGTCTTTCGGAAAAAAATTGGATGTGTTTACACAACTTTTTTTGAGAAATCGATACAAGATATAAAAAATCTTTTACGGCTATTCCCTTGATTTATAGATTCAATGAACCTGCTCTATTTTTTCCAAAGCATATTTAGTAACTGTTGTCGAGATCTAAGGTCTCCCGTCTTTAGATTTTTTTTAATTGCCAATATGCATACTCTTAAAACGTGTTTATGAAGAAGCATTGCTACAATTTTAAACTGTCACCTGGTGCGAATTTTCAAGGTGTTGGTACAACCGGAAATTCTTAAAACGTGAAGAGGATAATGTCACCAACAACGACAGATAAAGTTAAATAGAAGCGCGGATATTTATAATAAATAATACGACTTATCATTTTTATAGGAGTTCCTAAAACCGTCATCACAAACCCAAAAAGTATAATATATTTTCAGATACATGCCTAAAGTAAATGTAGCTAATATAAAAAGGGTTAATATTGCTGTGTAATTCTAGACATGTAATATATTACTCACATTTTTTCTTGTTATTTGTCTGCTTTTATTTTTAGATTCTGTGTATAATCTACGTTATGAATTTATTATATCATCACGTAAGTTCTCTGCTGTGCGTAGATTCAGTAGGGGTATAATAATTATGTGACACATGTTGGATGTATGGACATGTATATATTATTATATTAGTAGTTTGTATCAAAATGTGTGCGAGCTTATCGCAGGTATTTCGTCGTGTGAGGCAGGTGTGCGTAGCGCGTGCTGGCAAATCGTAGACGCTTCACGATAATTTCGTAGCGTGGTTCACCCCGCGACCCCCGGCGTCGTACCAAAGGAAAAAGCGTGACAGCCTCACCGACAGAGAGAGAAGGGAAACGCGTGGAAAACCCGTGAGATACAACATGTAGAAAATGGCGGATTCAAAGTGCGCGCGCACTCACACCCGGATTCAAACGTATAGCGAATTGAAAATCCGACTATGAAAAGTGAGCTACCGTTGAAAAAAAATCATTCCCTCAAGAAACTAACTGTTTCGAGCTGAAATTTCTGCTCCTATTCACGCCCGAGGGGGTCGTGTGCCCGTTCGGTGAATTTGTACCACTGGAACGACTTCCCTCTCTCTGTCTCCTCGATCAGTTGCCGCCGAGTCACGGTTGCGTACGGTGAGCAACCGGACCTCGATTTCTTTCGAAAACAAGCGAAAGCGTTTTTTGTGAGGTTAATGGCGCGAGAGTGTCACACTATAATATAATATTTGAAATAATATTGTGTAAATTTGTACCAAACATCTTGTTAAAAGGGTCCGCCCTTTGTATGAGCTTCAGTAGTTAGGTGCTGTGTGTATTGTTTGTGAATGTTCCATAATTATATTATATCTAGAGGTCCATATCTGAATGTTTTCGTAAAGTGTTAAGAATTTAAGGAAGGACACAAAATGCAATCTTGGTCTTATTGCTGACGGATCATCCCCTACTCTCAGAATCGTATGGGTTAAGTATCACACTTACAAAACCAATGTGTAAATTTTCACACTTTCACAAAAAAATAACAAGTTTACATAAAATATATGTTTATATTTTATAATTACCTAAGCATTTATCAATTAGTTTAATTACAGTTAATTAAACTTAATCGTATGTACAATGTATATTTTTATTTATTCTATTTTTCGTTATTTACATTTTCTTTTCATAATAAGTGGGGTTAACTGGAAGAAATTAGGGTTAAATGAGAGTAACCGAAGCTTTGGGATAAGTTCAACCTATAGTGAAAATGCTTCATGATTTGTTTTATATGGTCACTTTTTCTCAGAATCTGTCGAGATGGGATCGCTGAGAAGAATGTGTGAAAAAACGTTGAGAGATAGGATAAGAAATGAAGTGATTGGAGAGTTGAGAGAAAGTAAAACGGATGTTGATACAAAAATGAAAGTGAACAATTTGAGATGATTGGGACATCCAGAAAGAATGAACGATGAAAGGGTAGAATATACCTGGGAGAAAGAAGAGGTGTAAGGAAGCGCGGCCGTCCCAGAACCACATGGCTCGACCATGTAGACCAGATTTACTAAGACGGACATCTTCTGAGTAAGAGAAGTCGAAGAGTGTGTATGACCAAATGCATGAATGTGACAGAAGCACGAAGTGTGTGTAAGGATAGGAAAGTTGCGATCTTTTCTCTCTGCCTACCCCGCAAGGGATGCAGCCTGAGGGGGGTGGGATAGAATAGAAATAGAATAAACATATTTCTATTTAAATTGAATATTGTAATTACATAGAGTTTGTTCAATATGTAAACCTGACGATTCCAAGTGCTTTAAATAAAGCCTAAGGATGATTAAAAACCAATAGAACTAAAAAAAATCTCTCTTATCTGCACCATATATTTGGGGTCGGCGGCTCGGATCCTCTTTCTCCATCTGCCCCGATCGAGGCAGTCTTCTGGAGTAAGCTCCAGGTGTTCCATGTCCCCTCTGATGGTCTCCTCAAGGGACTTCTTTGCCTGTCCTCTCTTTCTCGATCCTTCCACAGACCAGTTTGTTGCCTAAAAAATATTGTAATTAAAACTATCATAAAAGTGTGCAAAATTTTAAGGTGCTTGGAATATGGGGAAATAATTACATTTTGATGATGAAAACTTAGTCGCAGACAACAAATAGGTGAAGTCAATAAATGCGTGGTAATAAATTGAGTACAAAACAATTAATTAACATAATTAATCGTCATGAACTCGGGAAACTTAATTAATAATAATTGTTTTATTTCATGGTATTGTTTTAATCGTATTATACTTGTTTCAGTTTGTCTTCTTTAACGACGAAACACGTAAAATTTATTATTATTTATTTTATTACGTGTACGTCTAACGTGTTTGAAAAGTTTTATCTTTGTGAAGATTTCCTTCGCGAAAACTAACGTAAAATTATTTGTGAAATTTCTAATGTTTGCTTGAATGAAAACGACTTCGATAATTTCAAAGTCTCACGATAATTTATTTTCTTTGCGAGTTTCTCTAGCAATTAATTTGGAAATTTTGGTTCAGAAACGAGATTCTCATTAAATATTAAGTATAGGCACCCATATATAAGTAAGTTTTCTTTTGATTCTAAGTTTTGTAACTTCAAATTACGTATAATTGGTGTATAATGTCACGGTTCTGGTTAAAATTTTATTAGTACACCCTGATAGTTCATTTTGAGAACAATAGCAGTTACAGTAGTCTCGCGAGTTTAAGACCCTTTTTTGTAGTATTCGTAAAGGACGGATATACCTGATAGATCGAATGATTCTTACCGATTTTCGCAATGCACGCGAATTTCGAATGATGTTGCTACAGACCTATTTACAATCAAAGAAAAAAACTGAGCGAAAAATGATGTACTTATAACATTACCATCAGACGGTTTTCATCTTATTCATCAATAAATCTTGCCACCCATACTACGAGTATAATACCATATAAACTTTACTCAGAAGTGTTGTGTGTTTTTATTCACACACAATATTGACTGGTTACCCCATTATTTGGATGTTTGGTGATGGTATAGATGCTGGTGTCGTATATCCTCATGACCGAGGGTCGCGACTCTCATTCCCGCAGTTGACGATCCTCCTCCACGAGTCTCTATCCATTGCCAGATGTGCGGCCTCGTGTAGAGTGGTGTTTGTGGCTGCCCTCACTTGGTCGCTCCAACGCATCGGCGATCTGCCTCTAGTATAGTTAGATTACTGGAAAACAGATGATTGCCGATCTAAAGAATCGACCATCAACTGTTTATACCTTTTACCAGTCAATTAAGGTGTAAAACTGCCACAAGTTTACACCCTTTTTCAACAATAAGGTTCAACATTATTGGCTGATTACTGCTATGCGAAAGGTTCCAACTTACATACAAACTGTACTTACTTACTTTTTATTCAATTATTTTTTATATTTGTTTTGTTATCACAAAGTTCAATTTCATTTATTAAAAATAATCTGTTTTTATGAAAAAATTTCAGCTTTTCCTTTGTCCGATTCGTTATGAAATAATATACCGGAATTCTGTTTCTCTAAAGACATACTCGTACATAATACATTCTACATACTTAAAGTTCGCGACCCAACTATGACTTCACCGTCATTTCCCACGACATTAAGGTTCAAAATCGCATGAACAATGCATGATAAAATGGTATAAATAGCGTTTTTTTTTTCTTTTTTGGGGTTAATTTCGCTTCAGTCAAAAAAATTTTACGGCTATACCCTAGATTCTAAAGCATATTATAAATACGAAAAAAAAATCTCTGCTACTTTCGGGAAACGATTTTCTTTCTTCCGGAAAAAAGATCAGAGGTGTTTTCATTTTTTTGAGGAATCTTTACAAGATATAAAAAATCTTTTACGGTTATTCTCTACATAAAGGTTCAACGTATCTTACTTTATTTTTTTCAAAGCATATTTAGTAACGGCTGTCGAGATTTAAGGTCTCCCGTTTATAGATTTTTTTGAAATGTCAGTATGCGTACTCTTAATATTATGTAATTGAAATTCAACTCCCAACAGCGCCATATGATTTATAACATGAAATAAAGCTCTGTGCTCTTTTTTTTTAAAAGCTTTATCATGTTTCAGGTGCATCTGTGTTTCAGGCTAGTAGAATTCATTACAATATATTACGTATATGTATTAAAAAAAAACACAATGTGAATATTTTAATAGAACATGCCAGCAAAATGCAACCATTGTCATTAATTATTTATCGTCTATACTAGTATTCAAAATCTTGCTAAACATGCGTCAATATTGATACGATAGCATGCGTTTTTCAGCAGGCTCCTGAAGGTAGATAAACTACTTTAGAGTTAAGTAGGCATGTTGACATTTCAGAAAAAGAGATTTTTGAGATCTTAGATCTCGACAACCTTACTTAATACGCTTTGAAAAAAATAGGATAGATACATTGAACCTTCACCTAATGAATGAATGTTACAAAAAATTTTCTTCTAAAAAAAATGTGAAAAACACCTCCCGAAAGTTGCGAAGGAAAAAAATATTTTTCGTATTGATAATATCCATCAAAATCTAATGAATGGCTGAAAACTCGCTGAAGCGTTTTTTATGAAGCGAAATTTACCCCTAAGAGTTTTAAAAAAACATGCTATTTCTAGCATCATATAATGCGATTTTTCTTTCGATTAATGTAATAATTCGAACCTTAACGCCGTGGGAAATGATCGTGACGTCATAGTTGGGCTCTTGGTTTTAAACTATACATAAATTCAATGAGGAGGGATATCTTTTTCAAAATTATCACAACAAACCGAGCGGGCACGAAGTCTTTCGGATTTTTTCGGTATAGACTATTGGCAGTTGGGTACTTGATTATAAATCTAGTAAATCTATCGTCAAATCTCGTATCCATGGTGATTCATGCTATATGTGTGTTTTCCTCTCATATTAATTGTTCATTGAAACACAATGTTTACTCTTAACTCCTTCAAGTCATTTCCATATTGTGAAATTAAGGGGTCGAAGCCTTACTATACGCTACTATACAGGCACTAATTAACCTATATAAGGATTTCCCTAGGAAAAGGTATGTTGTTAAGAGGCGATGTTCTCTGACTATAAATCGTTCTAATATAAAATTTTCTATAAAAATGTAAGCTCAAAATAAGAATAACGTAAGTGACAAAATTAATTTTGGCTTATTGTATGAAAAGGGACAGAAAATAAAAAAAATATCCACTAGAGTTACTACGTTTTACCTTAAACATCAAATCAACCAAATTACAGCATTACGAGTATATCTAACAAACTACAAGAATAATCGTATATTTCCGTAAATTTCAGAGGTAATTTTGAAAATATTTTTTTATTGAGAAAGCTCACAAAAATCAAATTTCTAACTGCTAGATTCACTAAAACATATTGTCATTTATCCACGTTTTAAATCTTAGGATGATATCTTGACTATTAGCTGAGTAATCTTACTTTTCCCGACGCACATTTTCTCATTATTAGGTCCTGTAGCCTCGTAATATGAATAATATGTGAATTTAATTAATATTCCTGTTTACATACATGTATAATTTCATAATAATATTCAGTGTATAATCAGTATGTAACATTGAATCATCAACCTACGTAATTCTCGTAGAATCCGGGTTTAAATATAAGGCAGGACCGTGACAACTTTTGCAAGTTGTTCGACATTTAAAACATTCCATGATCGCAGGGTTATCTGCTATTATAGAAAATTATTCGTCCAATACCACATTTTTTTCTTTGAGATAACATTGCGTAATAATATTATTAGTTTATATTGATTATTCACAATTTAAGAATTCATTTGCATCATATTAAGCCTCCAAAATGTTTCGAGTAGTTATCTACAGATGTCGACATTTTTAGAATACATTGAACATTGAACTGCGTTATTTTTAATTTGTAAATTTTGTTTCATAGTTATAGTGAATTGGTAAATACTGCGGTTTTACAAAGAGTATTAAGTAGAATAGAAAATACTGTGTTAATTTTAAAAAAATACCAAAAGAATGTCTTAAAGAAGTCCGGCGATGTGTTCTCTCTACCTAACCCGTCATTTTTAACGATTTTTTTTTTTATAAAAAGGATCTGGGCTTGCATACACAAACCCAAATACTTTCTTGCACACCTTGCACTAGGCTAAAAGCCTGTATCGCAAAGTGTGGAATACATCGCCAGCGCCGGGCTTTGAACCTGGCACCTCCCGATCGAGAGACTGCCGCCTCAACCAACTGCGCCAACCATGTACTCCATGTACTAATTACAGCTAGTTTCATAATAATATTCAGTGTATAATTAGTAGTATGTAACTGGTAACATTGAATATATTATTACATGACAGGAAGCTTGATTACCAATAAAATTGAACAATATATCATTCCTTTACATTAAAATCTACATTATAATTTATGTAACCTTTGACATTATTACTTATTTACACGACTCCCAAATCCCAACCCAAAACAACGACGAAATACCTCAGCGAATACCTGTGCTTTCACGAAATACTCCAACGAACGAAACTGCCTACTATGTAGGGACGATGTAGCTTATAAACCAATACTATGAATTGATTTAAAGCGTTATTTTTTGTTTCGAATCGAAAAGAATATTAATAATAGTTACATAATTATCGATGTGTTTATAAAAGGCGTATAAGGCGATCAAGGGCGTATATAAAAAAAATCACATAAAATCTGCCATTGCTTCCCCCATTTTTCTAAAATATTTCGCCTGCAGCGCTATTTTTCTTATTATTGCGTTATTTGAAGACGATAATATTAATACCAACCTAAAAACTCGTCCTTTTTCGCCCAGCTTCACGAAAAATTTTGCCTGAGGCGCTATAACTATTTTTAATACTTACGTCTGGTTCGGCCCCATGCCACTGGCATTTATATTGGATGACGGATCCCTCCCCTCAACAGACTTGTCTCGAAATATTATAAAGAAATTATGATTTTTTTTTTTATTTAGTACTGTGTAATTAATAATTATTATAATTACAAAACATCAGATAATAGGAATATAAAAACCGAAAATTTGAAACGTTGTACTTTAAAGAGTCGTGCTCTGACTTAAAACAGCTAATGCATTCGATTTAACAAAAAAATGAGAAAAAGGTACATAATATCAAAAGAGATAAAATCTAAAACTAAATTGGTTATTGCAATACAGAGCTGAAATGAATTTCATCAAAACTTACTTCCAACTAGGATACTATGTTAATACAGTACTCCAAATTTAATACAGCCATGGCATTCAAACTCAGTAGATAGATATTGGTTATATGCCACGTCGTCGTCGACGGTAGCGCGACCGAAATTAACAATTATTTGAATAATGTATTTGCATAAATAAATATATTACTGCCACTTGAGTCTGTGAAAGTTGGGCGAAGAATACGACGAGAGAATTTTCAGTTTCTTTATAGAATACGATTCCATTTTTTTTTCTAAAAAATGTAAACATCCAGTTGTATAAAACAGATTGAATCTTAAAGTAAAATTATGTCGTCCAGATTTTAAAGGACGATCGTGTCTCGATTAAATGCAATATTAAAGAGTTGAGCAGATGAAAGCCACATCACGAAAATCAGGTTGTATCCACTCCTCAACAATGACAGCAGAATGTGGTGAACGTTGCCCCGGGCATAATGTAAGCCAGCCAAAGCCTACTCGTAAGCGTCCGAACTTTCATCCTGCTTCCTCTCCAAGGAAGACCACATAAAGCTACATTATGTGAATGAAGATATTATATCTCCGCGACTTTCGGAAAGGGAGATTCAATCTTTCGGAAAAAAAGATCGGTGGCGTTTTTCACTTTTTTTTAGAAATCTATACAAGATATAAAAAATCTTTCACGGTCATTTACTAGATAAAGTACCTATCCTATTTTTTTCCAAAGCACATTTAGTAAGGTTGTCGAGATCTAAGGTCTCCCGTGTTTTGAATTTTCTTATGTGATATGCCTATCATGAAGTTTTAGACAAGCTATTATATTTAGCTAGTTTATTGCTACATTCGGCTAGCTTGTTACTTCTTATTACTACATATACATCTAGGTTCAACATATTTGCATCTCTATGGTATCCTTTATCTTGTAGAATACGGACTCGACGTAGTAAAATAAATCCCTTTTATATTTCTACTGTTGCTTAGTAATATTTCTACATGTATTTCCTGTAGGACTTTTGATAATATATTCTTCATCCTAGATGTTCATATTTTCCTCTATAAGCTGATTATAAGGGTTAAGGTTTATTAGAATCCTTAGGTAGGATTGCAAGAGGTTTAACATCACGGGAATATGTAGTATTACTGTTTACGAAATCTAGGCAGGTTCTCAAGAAACCATTCCGTTCGATCCAACAAGTGTGTCCCTTTCTAAATAATATGCAACCCCTTTTAAAAACACATCTTTTCTACCCCTCAATCAATTCAGCTTCGAGTTTTTTCTATCTACAAGATCGTCCTATCTTTACACGCACTTATTGCTTCAGTTATTATTCGTGGCGACCCTAATGTAGTATGCTAGCGAGACTTGGACGTGGCTGAAGAAGGACGAAGAATGTGTGGGAAAGCGTTGAGAGATAAGATAAGGAATGAGGTTCTTAGGGAAATGAGTGACTGCAAGACTGGTGCTGTGACGAGAATGAAAGTGAATAAACTAAGATGGTTTAGGAATGTTAAGAGAATGAAGGATGTGAGGAGGACATATTTGAGCAAGTGAAGAGTTGTGAGGGGCAGCCCGAGACTCGGTCCGATCATGTGGACCAGATTCTCAAGGATAGACGCTTTTTGAGTAAAAGGAACCAGAGAGCGTGTCTGAAAAGTTGCATGAATGTGACGGAGGCTAGGAGTGTGTGTAAGATAGGACTATCTGGCGCTCTGTCCTCACTGCCTACCCTGCGTGGCGTGAGGGTATAGATTGATAGATGGATTATATTCGTGCAATTTTTTATAGACGCCCTCCAATTTCTTTCCTTCTAAAAGCGTCAGGATCAGGATACTGGAGGATCTGATCGATATGATCATCGTAATCTTTCGACGGAACAAGTCCGGAAACACTTTTCGATTATTTACACCTGTTTTTAAACACTTACATACTTATCCAGCCATCTCTGTGCACTGCTGAACGTAGGCCTCCCCCCTACTCCTCCATATATCTCTAGCTTGCGCCCTCTGCATCCAATCACAAGCAACTCGTTTAATGTCATCTGAGGTCTCCAATCCACTACCCTCTTTGGCCATCTTTGATCCTGGAGTTTCGCAACATGTCCCCCATTAGACCACTTGAGCTTAGCCACTCTTTCGACACTAAAAAACACTAGTTACCTATAATATTGTTGCCCAATCCCACCAACTTTTACCTAGGAAGGAGAGCCCTAAGTAATGTCCATACAAAAACAGACATAATATTATATTTATTGAAAAAAAGACACAATCGGCAGCACCACCACAGCCAAATTCCATATGAAATGCAACATGCAACTCACCTACGTTAGGTGCCCAAATATCTCCGCCCAGACTAGGTGAGTTGCTTGTTGCATTTCATATGGAATTTGGCTTTGGTGGTGCTGCCGATTGTGTCTTTTTTTCAATAAATATAATATTATGTCTAGTCTGGGCGGAGATATTTGGGCACCTAACGTAGGTGAGTTGCATGTTGCATTTCATATGGAATTTGGCTGTGGTGGTGCTGCCGATTGTGTCTTTTAATAAATATACATAATATTATGTCTGTTTTTGTATGGAAATTTCTTAGGGCTCTCCTTTTTAAGTAAAAGTTTGTGGGATTGGGCATGTGTTTGCTAATAGACATAATATATGTAATACACAATCCACCACGTACTATTTTTAGGTCGATATTACCATTCACACAATTCAAATCACATTTTGTACATTCAGATATCGGGATATTTCTGTTTCTCATAATATTTGCATGAGATTACAATACGTATACGACAATATAATACCTAAACTGGGAATTTGTATTAATAACATGAATATGGGAGGTGCCAGCCCAAATACCACATCGTATTAGTATCTCCTGTGAGAGCTTTGAGACCCTTTGTGTGCCATTTATATTAAACACATATTATGTATTATTTTATATTACAATATAGGGTGAACATTCATTATTGTAAAATTAATCTAACTGCTTATACACACGAAGTAGTATACCGACTACTCAATTTATATATTAATAGGTACCTATTAGTTAAAACAACCTCGTGAAATTCACTGAGTTTCTTTTTGTATTTTTTTTTAAAACGTTGTTATGTGAAAATGAAGATGGCTTCTAGCGAAAATGTAGATAAATATTACAATTATTTATCGACCATTTATTTTGTGGTACGTGACCGCCATCTGTTATAGATCGTTTAGACACACCACGTTGAACTAGACAAAAGTCTACTCCTTTTCAATTACCTACCGATAGTTTCAATCATGATTTAAACATGTTTTTTGGTAAATTAATTTTTCTGATAATTCTTGCTCACTTTACAATAAGCTAAAAGCTTGTATCGTGAATTGCAGTATACATCGTTAGCACAACCCAGCACCTCGTGATTAAAAGTCCGCCCTCCAACCAACCGCGCAAAGCTGTTTGTTTATGTTCATATTTTTAAACGGAAGTCTTAGTCGCCTGAAAACTTACTATTAATACAAGTTAGTATAATACATCGAGGCATAAAATAACGTTCCCAGATCAAATAAAACACAAAGGACGAAAAGGGAAGGTTTGGGACAAGAGAAATGAATCGTGTCGTATTACTTTGGGAAAGGTTCATTAATTTATTATTCCTAGTTAAATAAAACCACAAACTTCTTACACTTCACTAAATTTGGTAACTTTAATCTCTAAAGCAGTGTTTTTTGTCAGAATATCGATTTATCCGATTTTATTCAGAGCTTTCAATTAATTATGTATCTCAAATTGAATAAGTAACCGTAAAAAGCTTTTTTAAGAACCGCGCTCATAAAAATTAAATTAATTGAAATTTATCAATTGTAACGTGTTTATCGATAAAACAGTAATACAGTTTAAAACTGTCACCTAAAGTAAATATGGTGCAATATTTGAAAGTGTTGGGACATTGGAAAGTTATTAAAATTTGGAGAGGAAAATTTAGACGCAGAAAAAGACGACAGTGACAATTCAATTGAATAAAACGTGGTAAAAAATCTTCTTCAGATATTCTGTTTGCTACATCCGCACAATATGAATATCCGGTATTACATTTCTTTGTAATTTACAAGTTTTTTCATGTAGTTGGCGCTACAGTACATATTAAAGCATTTGAATCAAAATGTATAAGTTTTAAATTTCTTTTACTACGAAATAATTGTAAAGAAAACGTCTTATTTTAATTAATTAGTACAGGTACTATGTAGACCAGATTCTAAAGAACGGTCGTTTTACGAGTAAAAGGAATCGTAGAGTGTGTATGACGAATTGCATGAATGTGACGACAACCCAAAGTGTGTGAAAGGATATGAAAGGTCTGGCGATCTGTTCTCTCTACCTACCCCGCAAGGGATGTGTGAGGGGATAGATATAATAGAATTTACTCAAAAAATATACATGCTTCATTTCTAATACTGCTTGGGGAGCAATCTAAATAAAGTAATTTATATGGAAATATAGAATTTTACAATTATAATTGCTACTACTGTATTATAGAATTTAATTCCCCATGGGATCCCCCGTTTGTGAAATTGATCCCCATCACACTTAACATATTTTTTTAGAAATGAGATTCGCCTACCATTCTGAATGTCGTAGAAAAGAGAATGTTTGTAGCAAAGGTTATCTCAACAGATATAAAGCAAATGATGGGCTTTCCATCCGGCTTATGACTAATCATCGGCTGACTTAATGTGATCATTTAACACTGAAGTAACATTCATCAACTCCGGCCAATCCGTTTGCCGCGGCCGGTAATCGAACCCAGACCTCCAACCTGACAAACCGGTGTGACATGATGGTTGGTAGCTGAGTCGAGGAAAAACGTGTATATATATGTATTGTAAGCCGGCCCTCTATTGAGATTATTTTTTGATATTTAGTGTACTCACCAACCATTTTTATGTATCCCTGTTTGTGTTTTGATATACCCAAAGAAATTATTTCTTACCGTTTTTTCTTAAGACCTGACATTTACAGGACATTCTAATGAGAGTCTGTTCTAAAACTAGGAAAGGCAAAAACTGGTATAGTAATGTCGGTTTTAATAACAAATATAAGAAAATGATGTCGAAGGTTTTCGCAGCATGGTATATATACGTATTCTTCCTTCGAGGTTATTCGGGTGTTGGCTGCGTGCCATCTTCAGGATGAAGTTCTATCTAACGATACTTCATCCTGAAGATGGCAGCAGTATCGCTGCCGAAAGCTAGAGAAAATCAACAAACACGCAGCCAACACCCGAACAACCTCGAAGGAAGAATAAATATAAGAAAGTATAAATTCGCATATTTATAGAAGTTTATACATTTGATATCTGATTATTTCTTATTCGTAACATTATTGTACAGTCGTAACTTAATCGTAGATTCGTAACTTTACCGTGTGCGAGGTTAGGAATGTGTAATATAAAACACATTGTATAACTATAAACGGGTAAATACTCCTGCGTATGGAAATAAATTTATACTTACGCTTAAGAGTCTTCATCTCGAAATAGGGGTTTTTTCAAGATAAATATCTGCTCACAGGTACGTATTAAGCTAGTAATATGTTAAGAGAATAGTTAGTTTGTACCTTTTTCTAGTGGATTCTTTAGCAGATTAAAAAAAAATGGATCTTTAATAGGGGTTTTTTCAAGATAAATAACTGCTCACAGGTACGTATTAAGCTAGTAATATGTTAATAGAATAGTAAGTTTGTACCTTTTTCTAGTGGATTCTTTAGCAGATTAAAAAAAATGGATCTTTAGAAAAAAATCTATTTATCTCTCTCTTTTTGGGCAAAGTACCCGGTTCCAAGTGATACATGAGTCAAATTCTAAAGTCTACCTGTGATGATATTTTGAACTCATTTTTGGCAAAAGCTATAAAACAGAGATAATAAAAAGTTACACTTATTTTGGAGGGGTTTGAACGTTGAATCTACGACTCTCCAAAATTCCCTTTTATAATTTATAATATCAATACAAATTATTATAAAAAATATCGTATTTATTTAAAAAAAAAAAAGGTGAGTTTGCCTCGTATTTATGTACATAGGGCCGGCGCCACAGGGAGATTTGAATACTTGGCAGTATGAGGTCGGAAGATTAGCGGATATTGATGACTTAAGAATGAGGTTATTCCTCTTAAAGCTCTTTTTAACCCCCTGTTTCAAGACTCGTAAAGAATTTTTTTAATATTATTTATGACGCGCTAATGTGTTGCTGAAAAAAATACTCTCACAAAGAACCTTTTTTTCTGCGTTGGTGGATGTAATTATTATTAAGCCTGCCTTCCACATCCACACTGTAACTAGGTGGGTTATAACAGTAATGTAGATAGATGATGTTATACAAAGCTGGCTCCATACGTCTGGCAGGCGTTCACAAGTTCCGTTCACATCAAACAAGCGACAAACGGGTGGATGCTTCGCAAGCGCTTGCCGCAAACTTCCATCGATTTGTGTAGGATCGATCGTTCACAATTGTTCACAAACCTATACGAGCCAAGACAAACGCTCCATCCACACGCTTTTAAACTTTTATTCGATTTGGTGATTGTATATTTCTGTGAAGATCTTATACCGTGTGGTGAGATACAGGGCAATCAGCTCTAGTTCACCCACGGTTATGCTCTTAAACGTAGATAAACTATTTACATATTGATAAATGTCGCTATATTTTGAATACCCATCTATGTTTGTATGTGCACTAAAAATGACTGAATAAAGTATCTATCTATCTATCTATTTTTTTATTTATTGACTCAGGAACACACATATTGAAAATAATAAGTATATAAAAACAGTTTATGAATTGAACACATCAAGGATAATCCAAACAATGCCCTATTTAAGGTGTCATCGTCATTGGACACACATTAATTAAAAAAAAAAAAAAAAAAAAAAACAATCAAATAAAGATAATAAATGTCATGGCAAAAAGAAAATAAAAAACTAACCGAAAATAATTATGTCACTTGTGAACACTCGTCGAGGCTCGTCCAACGTGTGGAGCCAGCATTATATAAGAATATTGCCTGAGTATAATTACATTATTGCCTTATATTGAAATTCCCCGTCAACGCTGGAATCCCGTCTTTATATTTATAAACCCACTATTGTAGTTTTTCTTGAAATAGAAACTTAATTAATTTTACACATTTATTTTCTTTTCACATAATCTATACCCTCACGCCTCACCCCTTGCGGGGAAGTCAGGGATGACAAAACGTTAAACCGCCCTCTCCCTACACATACTTCTTGCCTCCGTCACATTAATACAATTTGTCATACACATTCTCCGATTTCTTTTACATAATAAAAATATATCTATGAGATGATCTCTCAGAAGCATCGGCCTTAATTTACTTATTTTTTCGAATGAAAATATATCTGTCGTTCTCGGACGACGTATGACTAGTAATCATATTCGTAAACTCGTTGGACCACGGTTACGTGAATTATGCTGTTTTAGGGCTTATAGGTTTCTTTTTTTTTAAAACTATTTTTTTTCGTGCTCTCTAAATAAAAATCATTCCAACATGCGCATCTCTGGAATATTTTAAAAAAAAATGGAGAAAACGATGTTTGCTTTTTCCTTTTTTTTTACAAGAAACTGTTCCATATAATATATCAAAGAAACGGCTCTGATTCCGCCTTCGCTAATGTGTAGTCTACTATAAAATTTTATGTAAAAAATGTAGACTCAAATAACTTCAACAAAAACGACATCTATTTATTTACTCGTAGTATTCATATTATGTGTTTGATAATAAAATCATCTAAAACAGAACGCCGCGTGAGTAAGGAGTTTTCAAATTTATGTACAGTTTTGTCTCATAACGAGTTTGCCAGAAAAAACGTTTACCACTGTTAAAAACAAACAGTAGATTTGCATATAGGTTCATATAATATCACCGTACAAGTACTCTGTCGTCGTTCAATGGTAAAACGCAGTAAGTCGAAAAACATGGTTTCGAGAAAATAGCGTTAAATTTTTCGATTTTTTTATTTTTCAAATCGCCATAATGCACGTATTATGTTGCATTCCGAAAATATTAAAGTTTACTTCAATTTTATTATTCCTTTTTAATGACTTTACTTTACTATTCCTTTTTCACTACGAACTTGCCGTTAGCGTTATGTCGCTCTGACTGTTAGTTGCCGAGTTTTGCCATCATCCTCGAAGATCTAATAACCATGCTAGAATGCTGCATGTTGAAAAATAACAGGACAAATTATTGCAGGTTGCCGAAATTCCCCATGAATATCGAAACAATGAACTTTAATTTCATATTTTTGGAAAATCTTCACAGACTAATCGCGTTTGGTCTACAGCCTTTTTGGTATCAAAACAGAAATTTTGATTTTTTTATGATAAAAACAGAGCACGAGAAATCGAATAAAAGACAACAAGGCAAAACGCAGTAAGTCGACTTACCGTGTTTTGTCGTTTGACGGCATTACTCTCGTCTCGTTGTTGTAATGGCTTCAAAGACTTTGTATTATATATCATAATAGTTTTCGCTCGCTTGTATGAAAAAGTAGGACAATTAAAAAGAGCTATGAATAATGAGGAATAGTATGCGAGATATTCTTATTTATAACAAAACCTACGAGAGTTTTAATTGCCGTGTTGCCACATGTGCTGTGCTGCATTACTCACATAGCCACGAGCATAGAAATATTAATTACAATTGATACAACATGAGTACTATTCAAAACTAAAGGAGAAAAGAAGATGAAAGCGGTATGGAGAGAGAGAATCACTAGAATATAGAGGGAAGGCAAAGAATGACAGGTTACCCTGTCCTTAGACACAATTCTTGCTACCGTCACATTCATACAATTCATCAGACACCTCCAATTTCTTCCACTCAAAACCCTGTCCTTATTTTATCCTTAAGGATCTGGTCAACATGGTGTATCTAGGACGTCCACGCTTCTTAGAAAAAAAAAATAGAAATTTTATTAGAAGATTGAAGACCAAAAAACAGAAGCGTCATATTTTTAGCGGCCTGGTCTCAGGCTAATACGAGTATAATATATCATTATTTACAATAAAACTCCTATCTGTAGCGTGGAACCTATTAGCTGTTGGGTTACAGCATTCATACTAAGAAATCATTCGGTCACATAAAGGATCTGTTTAAAGACTTTCACAAATCTCTCCATCGCCGTCCACAAAATATAATAGAATCTGTTTATTTATTGCATATAGAGCATTCTTGATTATATATTGTTACTGTCGCTATCCATCATTGTCCACCAGATGCTTTGAATGTCTTGAGTCAGCTATCTCCAACAGTTTTCCTACTTTACTACGTTCACTATTTGGCTAGGAGAAAGTTATATCATCGTCGGTAATGTGCAGTATGTGATGTAGTTATATTTTATGGTTCTATTAGAGCACTATTACCGAGACAGCACCGTAGTACGTGTACCTGTCACAGAAGTTATCTTCCACCATATACTTCTACGCTAAACTGGGTACAGGGCAGAGCTGGGCAGAAAAGCGTTAATCCGTTAATCGTTAATTAACGAAGTTAACATTTTGGTTAACGATTTAACGCTTTTCTCACCTCCAAAAATTGTTAACGGATTATTTAACTTCCGTTACATTTTACTTCCGTTAATTAAGTCCGTTAATATTTCATTGTTTGCATAGACATCATCCACTGGAGGCGCTGGCATTAGATAATCCAAGGGTTGTATAGGGTTATGTGTGGTATTGTATGTACGTTGGGAGTTGGAATTTTTTTTTTTACTTTGTTGGGATACATCGCGATAGTGTAAATGTGATAGAAGATGTATTTATGTAGTTCTATTTCATTCCATTTAACCGCGATTTTTTACATTAACGCTTTAACGGATTAACGTTAACTTCCGTTACATTTTTTAAAATGTAACGCTTAAACGATTAACGAAGTTAACTTTTTAGTTAACGGATTATCGATTAACGAAGTTAACTTTTTGAATAACGGTGCCCACCTCTGGTACAGGGTACAGTCATAGTTGAATACGCTACAGGAACTACATTATATTAAGATATTAGTGTTCCAAGATACAGAGTTTTCAACATGTAAAATTATATTTTCGCGAAAGATGTTGCAGTCGACTTAACAAGATATTATTATTTTAAATTTGAGTTTAAAAATGCCTACTAAACAAGTGACAATACTAAGTGTGCAATTGGACTGCGGTTTTGTTCACGATTATCTTGCTTCATACTATGTTACTGTCTCTGACGAAATGCTGACAGAGCCCTTTACACTCTTTAGCATTTTTTTTTTCTTATTTTACGCGGAGGCATGACTTTGCCAACACACTTCTCAGTATTATCAGCCAGAAGAGTCTACATATTATCATTCATGATTCACATATAAACTCATCAGCCTAATACTGGGAAAAATTCACCTATCCAGATATCACGGATATCACAGGATTAGGCTCAGATGCGCGGGGCCTAAAATACAAGCATTGTGCCTGAAATATCAGTATTTAGGAATCGTCTTACAATATTGCAAGTATTAATAATGACCGATTTTTGTATTTTTATGTATAAATTTTCCGGTAAATCTAATTTTTTTAAATTGTTTATAAGCGATTTTGGTATTATACTGTGCATATAATTACTATTACTTTTATTGTTATATATCTAATTATGTAAAACTGACGAGTCCATATGCCCTATATAGGGTCTAAGGACGATAAACAACAATAAACAATAAACTCGAAAATGTGAGTTTTATCTAGTGATAAAATTATTCAACAGGGTCCTTTTAAGGCAAACTATATAACTAGTCCATTAATTTAAAGGTCGAACAATAAGGATTACAAAAACCTTCTATGGATTTTATTCTAAAGTAATTTTTAAATAGAAATAGATAAATCTTTGAAGACACCAATATAGATTTGATTCTGAATTAGTATCCATTCAGAAATGCTTTACGATTTACGAAAGGTCGTGAAAACATACACCGTAATCATCTGATTAAGTGGACATTGATTTCAGAATTTCTTGTAGACATCATCCGTATCATAAATTCGTGACCAAAGCGGCATTAGGTTTGCCGAAACGTTCGGAGATCTCACTTATGGAACACACGATGGAACCCTAAATTAACACATAATAATTGATAGATAGATAGATTCCTAGTTCCTAAACATAGTTAGGCATTTCAATTCAAATTATAGACATATTCATCAATACGCGAACAGCTCATCTACGTTTAAAAGCATAACCGTGGGTGAACTAGAGCTGATTGCCCTGTATCTCACCACACGGTATAAAATCATTTCAGTAATCACAAGAATAATCCACAATTCAATAATGTTATTTAAATACACGTATAATGATTTAGCAAAAGCTCTAAAGATGGCAAGAATTAATGCAAATTCATAGATTCCAAATGGTCGTCTGATATATGAAAGATGAAGGATCTATTGATGAAAGATTTCATGATTAAAAATCAGATGACTGCAGTAGATAAAAGTATGAAGGTACGAACCTTCTATTAAATGCACGCTGTAGAGGTTGCATACAATCAGGAGAATCTAATTATCCCGTGCAAAGTGTCGGCAGTCGTCGAGAACTTCCTTTGAAGTCTACAGACTCCTCTCTCACTATTCTAAAACGACATATTATTGTTAATTACTTGATCGTAATTAAATTCTCCGAGAACGATTGACAAAATGTAATTTAATATATTGAATTGTTCGGTGTTCAGAGTATACTTAGGAAAATTAATAAGCTACTGATATTTTCCACTCTTTTTTAAACGTCTTGTATACACAAACTCAAATACTTTGCCGCACTATTCGGTTTACATCGTCAGCGCCCGAATTTGAACCCAGCACATCCCGCTTGGGAGACCGATGCTCCGATCCTAATACCTCAGCCCCAAATTCTGCAACAAATTTAATAATGATGAAACCACTGACATTGACAATAAAAGTTATACCTATCATCGACAAAAAATTAAAAAAAAAAGATGGATGCTAGTTTTATGTTCTATTCTTTTTCCGCTTTTTCTAGGGCAGCGTCTATTACTGGGACATTTGGTCCCGACATTTTTAACTGTGGTCTTCCTGAGGTTCTGGCACCCGATGGCAGCTCATTTTCTCACCACTTTTTCAGAAATTTCAACTTTGCTATTTTACATTTTCATCACAAGCATTTTGGATCCATAGGAACAAAGTTCATTGAGAAAGAATCTTACAGACTGTCGTAAAAAATATAATGGTTCAATATGGGGGAAAAATTTCATATAGGTTAAGTGTTTTCAAGTACCTGAAATTGAATACGCGTGAAACAACGAATGAATTACGTATTTTTAGTCATACTTACCAAAACAATATCTCCTGAAGTTTATTGTATTGTTTTTATTGTCTGTATCTTTCAGGATATTTGATATCTACAAATAATTCATCATAATTTATTGAGCTCTGATACTTGACGAATTCTATTAAATGATACCTAATATACTCCTATGATTTCATCTCAAAAATTCACGATTTTTCTATATTTATGTAGTTCAAGTATACATACATAGTATAGATATATTACATTGATTTTAGACAAATTATGGCAAACACAGAAGTCATCCATTCCACACTTACATGTACACACGTATAGATCACTTTGTACCTAAAAATTTACAAAATTAAAAATTTTAATTGCTAGATTCACTAAAAACATTTTCATTAATCCATGTTACAAATCTAAGGACGATATCTTCCGTATTAGCTGAGTGATCCTTCTTTTCCCGATGCCTCTTAAATAAATATCTGCAGGACCATCCGAATTTCTTGTTTTTCAAAAATTATCTGAAGTCGATTATTTTTACTAGTCAAGTCAGTTATTTATACAAGAATGTGAAATTTTGTATGAAAGAGATTATTTTTCCTTTCGTTCAATGCTAAAAATATTATGGAAATTCGATACTTGGAAGGCTTATCGTAAAGAAAAAAAAACACAAAAGAATATAATTCCTTCACAAACTGTTGAAGTTTCCACGGGGACAAATAAAAATGATTATTTATTATGGATAGCAACACTTTCTCCAACAATATCTAATATCTAAAGCAATTTGAATCGGTTTATTGTTGTTTGTTTTTATTTCCTAAATCTATTATTGATTTTTTTTTAGTGTGCAATACTAACTAGGACAAAGTTTTTTTAGGGGGACGTAATAATATATTATGAAAAAGTACTGCTTTGTGTGTAGTTGCAAGTAGGTCTCATACACGCATATTGTAGGTTAATAAAACCCTGAGGTGTTGATATACTCGTAATATTCATCACGGATCAACTCCCGTAATATAGAAGTGTCAAATTATTTTATATTAAAGCTAAGCACACAATATAATGACGTGTCATGTCCCACGCCTTTAAGGTTCAAAATCAAAATCGCATGAACAATCGGATGATAAATTGTTAAAAATAACGTTTTTTACTTTTTGGAATTCATTTCACTTTATTTCAAAAACCCTTACGATCGTTCCCTAGATTTTGGTGTATATTATAATACAAAAAGAAAATCTCTGCGACTTTCGGTAAACGATAGCTTTGTATATTTTCACGGTCCTCGTTATACTCTTCTCCATTTTGCTCGGATATACAGTGTGTAGATTATCGATGTTGTCGAGTTTTCGGTCTACTTGCTGATGCCATCTAAATCATCATCATCATCAAAAATCTTCTACAATCATTCCTTACATAAAGGTTCAATGTATCTACCTTATTTTTTTCCAAAGCATATTTAGTAAGGTTGTCGAGATCTAAGGTCTCGCGCTTTTAGATTTTTTTGAAAAATCAATATTGTGATTTCAAATAACCTGTAGCTGTACCTACATGACAAATTCTAAGTGTTGTTTATTTCAATTTAAACCTTAAGCTGTCTCTACATTACGGTCACAGTTCTACGACTTCACATGCTTGTAATTGTCCATTGAATGTATTATTGATTATTAGGTATTACAGTATATACCGTACATAATACTGTAAGCATGTTAGTCGATACGATATCCCTTTGTTTCCTAAGTGCACGCCTCTAAACATTTAACACGCTAATGCGTGCACAAGTAAAATACTGTTATTATTTTAACATTGTGCTCCATCGAGTACTTCACAACTTTATAGATAATCAGCTACGATTACTATTACCTATATTTTTTTCCGTTTAATCTTACCCCTACGTCACTATTATTGACTTTTGTATGGTGTTATTAAGTCTGAGCTTTTGTGACGTGTTTATTTTGACGCGAATAATAAACGGAGAAAAGAAAAAAGAAAAGACATCACTTGTGATTGTGGCGAAACCCAGGATGACAGCCACCTACTGATGTGTCCACTGATGGAGAAGAGCTGTTCACCTGGGGACTTGATTGTGGCCAATGACAAAGCGATGAAAGTCGCGGCTTATTGGAGTGGTAGACTTTAGACCGGACACGTAAAGTAAGTAACGGAGAAAATGAGTAAAAAGAATCGGAGGGCGTGTATAGCAAATTGCGTGAACGTGACGGAGGCTAGGAGTGTGTGTAAGGACATGGTAGTCTGGCGCTCTGTCCCCTCTGCGTACCTTGCGAGGGACGTGGCATGAGGGTATAGATAGATAGATAGAATAATTAACAGATGTTGTGTTTAGAAGAATGAAAGTGAACTAGTTGAGATTGTTGGGACATGTAGAGAGGATGATCGATGAAAGGATTACAAAAAAAAATTACCTGGGAGAAATAAGAGGTGTTAGGAAGCGCGGCCGTCGCGGCAATGTCGACTGAATTCTCATGTTAATACATGTTTTGAGTAAAAGGAATCGTAATTGTCTGACGAATTGCATGAATGTGACGGAAGCTTTGGGCTGTGTGTTGATGAGTGAGTATGTTAGTCAGTCATTTAGTCAGGCATCGTTTTGTATAGATTTGATTAAGACATTGGTTTGTGGTGCTCAGTTATGCTCGCCTTAGTGATAATTTTCCCGCAAAATTGTATTAGAAATATCACTTATTATGTATTGTATTTATTGTGTGGGAAGGTTCCATAAATATAAAAAAATAAATAATAAATAAATTGAATAGTCAATAAGATTTCAATGAATGTTTAAATCGAGGCTTTTTCTTCTATGTAAAGATATATTATCCAAACGATTTTATAAAATCGATGTCTTTTGTAGCCACCACCAACAAACGTTAGGGCCATATTTATGTCCGTATTATGTAGATCTGTATGGGTCCTCCAATAATGTTTTCACAGAGGTATATTGTGCGAAAAGATCCCCATGTATGTATGTAGAATAGAACCCTTTTGCATTTATCAAAGTCTATTGATTATAAAAGTGTTATCCCCAAATCCCGGGGTAAAGTAAACAGTGGGGTCAACTAGCGTGCTACCCCCCTTCCAATTCCGAGTACTAAATCACCAGTTAGAGAACTCAAAATGCAAACTTTCGTTTCCACGTAAAAGTAATCGTAGAGTGTGTATGACGAATTGCATGAATGTGACGGAAGTCCGAAGTGTGTGTAAGGATAGAAAGGTCTAGCGATCCGTTCTCTCTGCCTACTCCGCAAGGGTTGCGGCATGAGGGGATAGAATAGAATTTGTCCACGCTATTGAGAGTATGTATATTGAAATTCAATAAATTTCAGAAAACGGGAGACCTTAGATCTCAAAAACCGTACTAAATATTATGCTTTGGAATGACCGGAATGACTCGGGAATGACCGTAAAAGATTTTTTATATGTCACATAAATTTCTCAACAAAAAATGAGAAAAATACCTCTGATCATTTTTCCGAAAGACAGCAACTCGTTTCCCGAATGTCCGAGAGAAAAAAAATGTAAAAAAAAAGTAAAATAAAAACGCGCTTTTTATATTTAATCGTGCGACTGTTTATGCGATTTTGAACTTTAATGCCGCAGTGACGATAGAAAACAGTTATCAATGTACAGATTGCTAATATTTCGTTTGTTTTACCAGTGTACACACAGCTTTAGCCCTATCCAAGTATGAAAATAGGTAGTCTTTTATTTCATTATTTATATGAGAGAATTTTATTGTAGAGTTGATGGAGAAAGAATTTTCTGAAAGGTTTCAGATATTTCGTACATTCTTTATTTCATTTTTTAAATTGAAATTTAGTAGGGAAAGATGTACTCGTACCAAACGAGATTTAATTCTATTTATGTACGTACCGATCTGGAAATGAGAGGAAATAATAAGGCATTTTCAGAGGAATTTCTCGATAAAATCATTAAATTGAGAATAAATTAGAGAACCAATCTGAACTTCCACCTGCTTTGATTTTTCCTTTCATATACACAGGGTAAGGGTATATTAAATTTCGTATATCTCTATACAGGGCTGTATTCGTCTGTACATAATGATAATATAATACCTATCTTCCAAAAAAAGTAAACAACTAATTTATCTTACAAGATTTCACGAGCAGTATTTTTCTTCTTGATGTTTACTCATTGTTTTATAATAATATTAATGAAACTTTATTAGCCAAAACATACACAGATACAAGAGAAAAATTCAAATAACAAAACAATCTTCTTGGCTAAAGAGCGAGCTTATCGGAGGACTCCAATGTCTTACAGTCAACCCTCATTAATATGATCTGGGTTTCATAAAAATGATCTGGCCTTTTGTACACAAACCCAGTTACTTTCCTGCACACTTCACAGTAAGATTGTATCGTGAAGTTAGATCATCATCAAAAAGACATCATCAACACTGAGATTCGAACTCAGCCCCTCCAGATTGGTAGTCACCGCCACTCTAGTATATGATCTCATATCAATAATCATTGATGAATCATTGCACATATTTGCTTCAAGTGTTTAGAAAGTTTAAATTTTTTGTCATATAAACACTTTACAGTTGATAAATTCTAATAATTTAATTGGAAAAAACACATTTTTTAGCAAAAAGGTGAAAATCAGGTGTTCCTAAAATTTATCTCTTTCTGCAATCAGGTTCAGCACCAATTCCAAATGTCGTAAAAATGATTTCTCATAGAGAATGTTGTGTATTGTTATACAATATTTTAAAAATTATTATACACATAAATTTAAAAATTACGTACGTTACTAGTTAGCATATTGTGAATATGTTAACCTAAGTATTTCTAAGTTATATTGGCCTATAATTTATGACAAGTCATTGCAATATAATGTATGAACTAACCGAGTGACCCATATAAAAACAAACACTTCTGGAGGGAACGTTCGGCCCCTTAACGTCGCCATTTTTGATCATGTAATAATGTCGAGACGACTGGCGTTTTTTTTATTATTGTTTACCCTTGTAACTTGTACTTTCTCGCCGGTTTTCTCAGACGAGTGCCCCCTTTGATTATAGAAACGAAATTTTAGAATGCAATCAAACTGATTTTCAACGAATTGATTTTAGACTAGTCGATTTAAGACGAATTGATTTTGGACCAATTGATTTAGACGAATTTACCGGACACCATTCTCGCTACAGTACCTACTTATTGCCGCTGGTCATCCCGGACGAGCCCCTAATTGTAACGATACTAATTATGTTACTAATAATTGAATCATAACATAAAATATATTTTACGTTATCATTTTATTCAAATCGAATCAATCCCATGATACTTTATTTCAGTGTTGCCACACTTTTAAAATCCAAATCTGTATTTCAAAGTCTAGAAATCTGTATAAATCTGTATGGGATTATAATAAGCCAAAATCTGTATAAAAAGGCATAAAAAGCTAAAAAATCTGTATAAATGAAATTTTAAAACAAACAAAATATTGTAGTTTATTGAAAAACTAACCTTTGTGGTACCTTTTTGAGAAAATAACAGTACTCGTGCTTAGATAAAATATACAAATGTTTTTTTGTACATATTTTTAGTCATTCTTCAAATAAGATTTTCATATATTTTAATTATCAAATGACAATTGTGATCGAATCAGTTTCTTTTTACTTTATCCTTCTGATTTATCATAGGAAATTTCAAAAATATCAAAAATCTGTATAAAACAGAGTAAAATTTATTATCTGTATTTGTCTGTTCCCGTTGCCTAAAATCTGTATAAATACAGATAAATCTGTATATATGGCAACACTGCTTTATTTCGTTTCTCATACAGCCAGAAGCAAGGAAAAAATGGCCCATTTACGATTTAAATCACCATTAAATTCTTCTGTTAGCACTCAGACATTGAAGATAGGCAATCTTTCGGGAAACAAGATTATCATTGTATCCAAGGTTTATTATAAACTTTAATTAAATTAATACGTATTCAGTCACCTTGGCACGTAATGACAAGATTGCTTCTCACCATTAATTTCTCTTATTATAATATTGCGTAACCCATTTCATGTGTCAAGCTATTTCATAACTACCGCCATCTATGTAATGGCACTACTAAATTTCAATATTCATATTACAGGATTCTGTATATTATTATATGATTGTAGAGATAGCGAATTTCATTATTTTACCCACAATCCAATCGTTAGTACATATTTTAGTGTACCTGGTACGTAGTTAATTACCATATTGTTATCATACTAAATAGAAACCCCCTTCTCTACAACAACTGGAAGATGGCTTTTCTTCATTTTTGCATATGATGCATGCTCTATCAATTGTAAGTAATAAAATAGTATGTATTCATATGTATACAAGTATTATAAAAGTGGAACAAAAATGGCGACTACTCAAGAATGCAACCTCATTAGTGCTTGTATTTTACATCTAGTTTCCTTTCTATACCCACTGTTGCTGCACGTCACAGCAAAATACATGAAAACGAACCGTTAATAAACAGAGTGGAAGTCTGTACTCTAACTACCTAACTACATGTCATTGTAATTCTACGCACTCCCTCGAGAATCTAATATAAGCTTCGTGCAAGCTGAATTGTTATATTATTATGCCATGACTAGCCGTAACCCGTCAAAAATTACGTAGACAGAGAGAACACCAGACTCTCCTAGTCTTACACGACTAATTATTGTACGTACATCTATCTATCTATTATTTATTTATTTATCGAATAGTCATACAAAGTACATCACATCAATATAATAACAATAAATAATAATTAGACAGACACTACATGTATATTGCACAATGAAAACTGTTTTTCAGAGTTCGAAATCAGATCCTTCGAATCCAGACACGTGAAGTCAGATGTTCAATGTTTATATATAGAATGCATACATACGTACACTATTATGTGAAAAAAAAAACAAAAAAACATACATAATAAAATATTACGTATTGGCTTTAATGAAAAAAATGGTATTAGTCGAATAATTAACGATAATAGCTGTGCAATCGTAAAATGTTTTAAATTCCGTGTAATCAAATTCATTAAAAAAAGTGTAAGAAGCAATACAGTAGGTATATAAGAAATCTAGATTCAACTCTCTGACAAGCAATTCACTCTGCGCTTTTGACTTTAATTTTTAACTTTTATAACGAATGTTAAATTATATAGGCGTGATGTTGGCCATACGATAAACAAATAAATATTAAATAAAAACTAGTCCCCAAAATTGAGCAGAGCTCCTGCTTTAGGCTCCATAATATATTCGAACAACTTGCAATAGTTACCACAGTCATGCGTTAAATTCATACTCGGTTTCAACGAAAATTATGTAAGTTGATAAGTAAGTTCTTAGTGAAATAATACGACAATATACCATAAGATGGGAGTATTTCATGGAAAATATTATTTAATAAAGCAATCTTGTTAAGAGGCGATATGCTCTGAGTAAAAATTGCTTTATTATCGCTTCAACTTTCTCAAATTTTGTATGAAAGTGAAAATATGTAGGAATAACGTAGGCGACAAAATTGATTTTGGCTTATTGTATAAAAAGCATAGACTTTTATAATTAAGTATCTAGATGGCGTACTCAATATTAAAGTCTATGATAAAAAATGATCCAAATATTAAAAAAAAACATTACTGGAGTCACTACTGCGTCTCATATTAATAATATTATCAATCAAATCACGGCACCGTATCTAACAAACTACGGGAATAATCTCAAGTTTCAGTAAATTTCAGAGATAACTTTACAGCTATTTTTTATCAAAAAAAATATAAAAATCTGTATTGGTGGAAGTCCATTTTGAGGAATAAATCAAAAATTAAATATTTAGATTTAAATCCACAAAATTGGATAAAATCAACATGGATTTTACCATCCCACTACCAGTCCCTCCTGAACCCAGCATCCCTCCCTTACCCTATCCCATCCCATTTACCATTTATGTATATATTTATATATGTATAATATGTTTATCTGTGTATGTATTTAGTATTCAATTATTGTTAAGTTAAGGTACCCTTTTGGTACTTAATATAATTAGGTATATCTCATTTTAATCTCTGTTATGGGTTGGCTGGCAGAAATTGCCATTTGGCAATAAGTCCGCCCATTGTATGATTTTTTTCAGTACAATAATTTTTTTTTTTTTTTATTTTAATCTAAATATTTAGTTTTTCATTTTTTCCTCAAAATGGACTTCCACCAAGTACCGACGGTCAAAAACATGAAGATTGTGTCCTATTTATTAGAGCGACTAATACATATTCTCATTTATCCATGTTTTAAGCCTTTCACTCGTAGGTATGTTCAGTAATACATAATATATGAAAATTTGTTTTATTTCTCGCATGCAACATATTCTGAAAAAAAGTTCTTATTAATATTCAATTGGTACATTCATCCAAGTAGTTGTCACCCCGGGACTGATGCGTAGCGGGGTGACAAAATGTAATGAAGTCGAACGGGTGGAGTGATGTGCCTTCTCCCACCTACCCTTATACAATATACATATTTAATATGATACGAGAATTATGTTAATGTTTTGCACGATACATGAAAATTTGGGCTTCACCTAGTGACATAAATTTATTCAACAGAATCCTGATGAAGGCAAAATAAATTGTTGTATGGAAAGCTTAATAATCTTCATTTTTCGATGTCTTTCTGAAGTTAGTAGCTTTGTTGATGAAGTGGAAAGTGGCCAATCAAAACTTAGAAGACGCCATAAACCTAATATCGTTATCATTCGAGGTGGTCGGTAGCCTTGTTGGTAACGCGCTCGACTGTTAATCCAGTGGGCGCGGGTTCAATCCCCGACCTACTCCACTTCACAACACAAGCTTTTAAGCTTTCTGTGAAGTGTGCGAAGATGTATTTGGGTTTATTTCTATAAACCCAGTTTCGTTTAAAAAAAAATCCATTCCATTATAAGAAAAGAAATCCAATCATTGAGATCAATTAACTGAAAGACTTGAAAGGTTCTTGAGGTAACATATTTTCAAAAGTAATTAGGTAGTTGATTATACAAATTTGAAACAAATTTAAATTAGTTACAATTTAACAATTATATGATAAAACAGTACCACAATAATTTTAAACTGTCACCTAAAGCAAACTTGTGATCAAAATTTCAAGGTGCCGGAAACATTGTGAAGTTAACAATGTTAAAAATAAAATAAAAAAATCTTTATTGAAAAGAAAACATATCTTCCAAATGGCGGGTTTATTGCCGTAGGCAATATCTGCCAACCAACCACTTGTGACATTAATTTGATGTACACATTACATACAGGTGTATGAAAAATAAGAAAAATATAAATAAATATGAAAATAATAATAATATATAGAATACTTATACATACATAAAAATACATATACATACATAAAAATACATATATAAATGTGGATGGGATGAAGGACAAGGAAGGAACCACGGGATTGTCAGTTAGATGGATTATTTAAGGAAAGGTAATGATGCCTTTTTTCTTCCTACTTTTGAAAGAGAGAATAGTTGGAGCTAGTCTGATAGGAAGTGGAAGGTTGATGTTGAGTGTTTTGACCGAAGGTGCTTGGTGTTTGTTCATTGTATCTAATATAAATATAACCCAGTATTTAGGATCACCCACAGACTTTCAATTTCATTGAATAGGCTCCTAACTTACAGATACTTTTGAGTCCTTGTCAGGACAATACGAAGCAGAGAAGTTTGATGAAAATTTGATGAGGAAAATATAAACTTAGATACCAACAACTGAAGACGAAGTTAAATAAAAGTGTGGCAATGGGGCAATAATGTAAAATGTAGGTACGAGTACATTGTCAAACGATTCCATTACTTTTTCGTAATATGTAGATACGTGTTAAAGTACCCTCATATTAATGCAATTCTAGATTGAATTGTACCGATATGTAGAATATGTACTTACTACCCTCCACTGTACGTGGTAAAATTTCAATGGAGTTGTGACCTTTTTATCACTCCCGGCTATTTATTACCCGAAGCTATTCCAAACCCGACTCTACTGCGTCTGAAAGAGTATCCGTACAATATTATTATTACTAGCTGTAGCCCGTCAAAAGTGGCGCTGTTTGCGGGGTGGGCAGAGAGAACAGATCGCCAGACCCTATCCGTACACGTGTAATTATTGAAGGTACATTAATATTATTCTTCTGGTAATTTAAATTTTTATGTAGCGCAGCATTTTCTACTCTACTTAATAACATTTTGCACAACAATATATACCAATTCCTTTTATTTATTTATTTTATTTTCTTAACAGAACAGTTATGGTAGTAAACTTTACGATAGAACACATCACCAACAAACAAACCAGTAAAGATTCTACATTTCACTCAATTGGAAAACACACACAAAAATCATAACGTCTGTCGATGACTGCTCAAAACATTACGGAGATTTGTTAAATGTTAATGAATACCGAGGGTTGTAAACAACAATATTTCTATCATATTTCTCAATACTATGATTCAAGTACATGGTTGGCGCAGTTGGTGGAGGCGCCAGTCTCTCAAGCGTGAGGTGCCAGGTTTAAACCCCGGCAGCAGCGATGTATTCCACACTTTGCGATACGGGCTTTTTGCCTAGTGCAAGTTGTGCAGGAAAGTATTTGAATTTATGTATGCAAGCCTAGATCCTTTTATAAAAAACAAAATGTAAAAAATGTGGTATTAACCGAAAAATTCACGCCCATGATGATTAAGAGCGCTATTAAGATCGCGAGATCTTTTGCATTCCGTATATATTAGTACAAAAAGTACAAAAAAACTTGCAAAAGTTGCCAGGGCTCTGCATTACATTGTTACCCGATTGTCACCAGAGTTATGGAAGTTGATGATTCACCCGGAATGTAAAGAGTGCGGCGGTATGTAGATTCCGGGTTTGTTCGCTTGTTATTATTAGATTTTCAGAAGTGGACTGGTAAGAACACTCTCATTTAAGGCTACCGACCCAACTATGATGTTACAGTAATTTCAAAATCGCGTGAACAATCGCATGATAAAATGGTTAAAATAGCGTTTACTCAATTTTTTTATTAATTTCGCTTCAATCTTAATTCCTTTATGATTATTCCCTAGATTTTAATGCGTATTATCAATACAAAAAAACTCCGCGACTTGCGAGAAACGAGTTTCTGTCTTTCGGAAAAAAGATCAGAGGTATTTTTCACATGTTTTTTTTTTTAGAAAACTACACAAGATATAAAAAATATTTTGCGGTTATTCCCTAAATAAAGGTTCAATTTATCTACCCTAATTTTTTCCAAAGCATATTTATTAACGGTTGTCGAGATCTACGGTCTTCCGTTTTCAGAAATTGTTGAAATGTCAGTATGAGTACTCTTAACATTACGAGTATATTGCGAGAACTGGGTTATGGAATGGAGAGATGCGAGCCTTGCGGCGTAGTCTTTTCATTATTATTTTAGTGCCTATATTATTATCTGCATTATTCTAATAATATATTTTATCTTTAGTGATGGGAGATTACGACAATTCTTTCAAATCGAAATGTTATTCGAATTCTTTCAGAATTTACGTCAATTTAAATAACGATCAATTTCGTTGTAATCGTGTAAAGCGATCGAATAATTATTATTGAACTGATTAAATGAGTATACTTACGTTGTAACAGAGTCGATGTTGGGCCGATTTGTAATGTTTTTTTTTTTTATTTACTTTTTTTTACTAAACAAAATAACACAATGTTAATAACATCACTTAAAATAAGTCACATCCTCTGTATTATTTTGGATACTGCCCTTCTTAAGCAACCAAATGTTTGTGTGGAGAGCAGGACTCAATCAAACACAACAAATGAATACTCGAAACAGTTCTACACAATACATATGTTGATACAATAGTCAGTAACTACAATAATTGCCTTACCAAATACCTAAAGATTTTTTCTTTCAGTTTGTGAATTTAAGTGACTTTTGATGACGTATATTAATAAATAAATAAATAAAAACTTTATTATACATAAGCATACATATACAAAGGGTGGATTTATCACCTACATATTGGCAATTTCTGTTGTTTCAATACAAATCCATACAAACTCAAATGTCAAAATCGTCATATTTTTAAATCTCTCACTTCAGCAACTGTCAAAATCGATCTTATTTTTTTTTATATTACTGTTAAATAACATCTTCTACGCCCATCATTACTCTTATTATCACATACTATCTCGTCACAAATTATTTCATGCTGCTTATGTTTTTCCTGGTGCACCTCCTGTAGTTAGGGGGACAGTGGGTGTAGGTAGGTTCAATACTCAAAAGTCGAATAATTTCGATGCATTTGACAGTCGAAATAATATTCGATTCGAATGTCAAATATCCGCCCCTCACTATTTTAGACTTAATAAGAATTGCGGGCAATGATAAAGAATATTCGCAACTCATTCGTATGCAAAAGGCGAGACCCTCAACTTTCCGTCGTAGAGTGTTTACGGACTCCTAACAAGGCGATGTCTTCAATTATAAAAATAAATTAAATTTGTTTTGCTGTGTTTGTATAGCGCCATCTTCATGAATTATTTACTAACATGTCACTTATAAAACTTCTTCCAATAATTTATGTGTTTCTCATAAAATATTACAGTGTTTGCTTCCATGTCCTGCATAGGAATGTGGACAAACATTTATCTTCTCAAAAAAACGTCCCTTGCGGGCTAGGCAGAGACAACAGAACGCCATACTGCCATATACTTACACAGACTCATTTGCTTCCGTCACGTGAATGCAATTCGTCATACACGCACGTCGATTCCATTTGTTGCGTCCCTGAAAATCTGATCGATTTGATCAATCACACAACCGGCAAATCATTCAAAACTGTTCACTAGGGCGAGCTTTTATCGCAGTGCTGCGATATCTTCCAGTTAACACATTTTTATTTAGCCACTCATTTTAATATTTTTTTATACTTACAAGAATTTATGTATTTATTTAATTATAAGTTAAACTTAATATTTTTTATATATTTACTTATTTATTTTTATGAACCTATAATCTCATCCTTTTTTATTTATAACTCAACATTATAAACATAGAAATATCAAATTATTCATTATAAAAATAGGGCCTTTACAAAAAACTATTTATAGGCAAAAATTTTCCTGTTTAATTAATTAAATTTTTATTTTCAATATCCAGGATTGCATTTTGTGAAGTGATTATGATCATATCGGAATGTATATAGAAAAATCATACTAATTGTTGTGTAGTTATTCAGTGGATTAGTGATAAATCTGGATCATTGATCGTGTGTGCTAAAGGATTATTCTGTCATCTTTGGATCTATACGGAAGGAGCTTTTGGATTATCCTACAGGTCAGATTGTTCCATAATATAAAAATTTATCAAGTATAAGTTTTTTAGTAGATAAATCATTGTCAATAAAAAGGTAAATCAACGTAATAATTACTACTATCAAAATCCCCACATCGTCGTTCATCAGTTTTAAAAATTTGCCATGTTGCTGGACGTCAATTATTATTATAACTCCTCATATCCTTAAGGGTGAAATTAATTATCAAAATTCCTTGTTGAGTGTCAATTATACAAACTCCCCATGTAATTGGGAGACAATTAAAGAAATCCCCGATGTTATTTGGAGTCTATTATCAAAAAATATCTCCATATTATTGGGGGTCAATTCATTATAGCAAATATTCAACTATTGTAGTGTTTCTAACATTTTAATTTCTCATATGTAAAATATAAATACAAGGAGACCAAGTTGATTATTATGTGAATTATATAACCTTTGGTATATTACGCTGAACCTTTCTTATTGACAATGTACTTAATTACTTTATAAGAGCAAATCATCAATAAATAAAAAAACTTTCAATGTGTAATGGCAACATAGTAACAATTATAGTAGTAAAAATATTTTTACAATGTTATTGTCGTAGAAATGTTGTTTACAATGGTAAGCTAATCGCTGCTAAACGATTTATTCTTGACTAACCTACAATATAATTTCAAAAAATAGTTACCTAGTTACTATCAATGAATAGTAATAGTTTTTAATACAGGTTATAATATGCTAAAAAAAAACATTGTTTTTTTTTCACTTCTTGTCTTTCGTTAACTACTGTGGTCACAATTGTCAAAACAAATGAGTTTCGATTTAAATTCTGTCTAATGCCTTGTTCACACTAGGTCAGTAGTTAGGTGGAGTAGGTAGGAATTAGTAACAGTGCGAGATGTACACAAAGATTATATTTGAGTGTATATCTGGCATTGTTACTAATTCACTACCTACACAACTAAACTACTAGCCTAGTGTGTAGGGGCCCTAACTGTTGGCCAGAGTAGTTAACGAAAGCTTTCAAGTTTTAAACCAATAAGTATAAATTTAGCTGTATGTTTTTAGCATGTTGTAAATTAAACTGTACTTGTATTTAGAATATTTTTACGTGTATGTTCACTGTATAAATATACAAAAATTGAATAACAAGTTATAATATAGGTTTCTAAGATTGATGAAAAAAAATCAATTAATTCCGCTCAATAAGTCGATACAAATTTTAATTAATAACTTTCAACAAGTCTCCGCGATAATGATACGATACGCTCTTATAAAGTGATCAAAATAATTGATAATTTATACATAAGTTGCAACATGGTGATATTATTAAAATGATTATATTATAATTATTCAGAATGATTGATGATCGAAGTTTTCGACAAATGAAGGCAATTTTGAAGCAACTTTTAAGTTACAATCATCGCGAGTATATTTTCGTATAACTTTGGAAATAATGGTTTGATATATTGATCTACTTATTGTATCCAATATTTTAAATCATAACAGATTCTACTCGTTTAGAGCTTTTTTTTGTATAACCATTATGACAAATGGATGAAATATATCATCGTTAAAAGAAAGCATTAGTGTACCTAATAATAGTAACATTATCCGGGCCATATGGCCGTGGTATACAGGTTTATGTAACCAAACCCAACTTTTCACCGGTTTACGGTAAGTCCGTCTAAAATCAATTAGTCTGAAATCAATTCGTCTAAAATCAATTCTTCTTAAATCAATTCTTCTAATTATCAATTCGTCTAATTATCAATTCGTCTAAAACGAATTCGCCCAAAATCAATTTGCCTAACGATGAATTAGTCGATTTTTGACGAATTGATTTAAGACGAATTGATAATTAGACGAATTGATTTTAAACCAATTGATTTTAGACGAATTATTTTAGACCAATTGATTTTCGACGAACTTACCGGACACCCTTTTAACCCATATTCCATGTTGGGCTTCTTCAAGGGTGTATTTCAGCTATTAATTGACTTCCTCGGTGGTCGCTGCGTGATTGACCCCACATTGCTGCAACAACACACCGTTGAAAAAGCCTGCGGGTTCGTTGGGTTCGATCGCATCAACCTGTACACCACTGCCATATAGCCCGGATAACCTCACATTGTACCGGCAAAATGATTGCGCCATAAGTTCGAACGAAAATTAATTATAAAAACCTCGAGGTTTTCGATCGTCGGTACATAGTGGAAGTCCATTTATAAGGTTAAATGAAAGACTAATTAATTAGTTTAAAATCCACAAAAAATATTTTAAATTATGCCTCTAGTGTTCGAGGATTTGAACCCTCATCATCAGGCGATCGTGAATAAAGTCTACTTTTTATTATAAAAATTTACTTTATTCACAATCGCCTGATAATGCTAACAACTTCGCTTCGTTTTCGATCGTCGGTACATAGTGGAAGTCCATTTATAAGGTTAAATGAAAGACTAATTAATTAGTTTAAAATCCACAAAAAATATTTTAAATTATGCCTCTAGTGTTCGAGGATTTGAACCCTCATCATCAGGCGATCGTGAATAAAGTCTACTTTTTATTATAAAAATTTACTTTATTCATAATCGCCTAACAACTTCGATACGGGCAGTGACCATAGACTTGTTAGGGCAATGTTTAAAATAAACACGAGAATGGAAAGAAAGAACATGATAGATGGAAAAAGACACAAAATTCCTACACTAGAAATACTGACAAACAATCAATGTTCCATTCAAAATACACTAAATAGTAAATTGGACGATGAAAACAGCCTCAAACAGATGGACATAAATCAACTAAATGAGAAGATAACAACAAGTATTCATACATCTCTGAAAAAGATTTCATTCCAGAAACAGAAAACAAACAAACTGTCAAATAACACACTTAAATTACTGGAAGAGAGAAAAAATACCAACAGAGACTCAAATGAATATAAAGTATTGAACAAACAAATCAAAAAAGAAATCAGAAAAGACATCAGAACTCATAATACAAACCTCATCTTGCAAACAATAGAAAACAACAAAAATATGAAAATACTGAGGGGGATCGAGTCAAGAGGAAAACCAATCATAACCAAAATTAAAGATAAAGATGGAACAATAGTAAAAGACAAAGAAAACATCTCGAAAGTTATTGAAGGATTCTATACAGAACTATATACATCAAACATAGACCACCATATGCAAGGCGAGGTCCGTAACATAAACGTAGGATCCGAAGAATTACCGGAAATAATTATCACCGAAATCGAAAATGCCCTGAAATATATGAAAAATAATAAAGCTCCAGGTGAAGACAGAATAACCAGCGATATGCTGAAATTAGGAGGTGGGAGACTAACAGAAGCCCTAAGAATATTACTTGAAAAATGTTTAGAGGAAGAAAAAATACCCGATGACTGGCAAAACGCAGAAGTTAAACTACTGTTTAAGAAGGGCGATAGTGACAATCTGGAAAATTATAGACCAATTAGTTTACTTTCACATCTATACAAACTTTTAACAAAAATTCTGACGAACAGATTGACACTAAAACTAGACTACTACCAACCTGTAGAGCAAGCGGGCTTCCGCAAGGGTTTTGGGACTAGAGACCATATTCAAACGATTAAATTGCTGATTGAAAAGTCAACTGAGTATAACATAACACTGCACTTGGCCTTCATAGATTATAGAAAAGCGTTTGACTCAGTTGAAACATGGGCCATTATTAAGGCACTCCAAAACGCTAAAATCGACTCCAGATACATTAGATTGATTAAATTCATTTATGATAATGCAACTATGGATGTGATGATTGATGAAGATACGAAAACCGACAAAATAAGTATTAAAAAGGGTGTCAGACAAGGAGACACGATATCACCAAAACTCTTTACATTAGCCATGGAAGATGTTTTTAAAACCCTGAACTGGGAAAACAAAGGTATAAAGATTGACGGGTCTTACTTAAGTCACCTCAGATTCGCAGACGACATAGTAGTCATAAGTGAGGATATAGAGGAGTTGGGCCAAATGATTAAACAGCTACATGAGGCATCAAAAAGAATAGGTCTGGAAATGAATATCGGAAAAACCAAGATTTTAAGCCCAGTCAAAAAAGACATCATCATCGGAAATGATAAAATCGATACTGTGGATGAATACATATATCTGGGACATAAAATCAAACTTGGTAAAGATAACCAAACAGCGGAGTTGCCGAGAAGAATAGGACTGAGCTGGGCTGCTTATGGAAAACTCAAACCCATCTTCGAGAACAAACAGATCCCAGTATGCCTAAAGCGCAAAGTGTACGAGCAATGTGTCCTGCCCGTGACGACATATGGACTTGAAACAATGTCCATCACCCAAAGAAGTTGCCAAAAGTTAAAATGCACACAACGATCCATGGAGAGACAGATGCTGGGTGTGAGCCTCAGAGACAGGATTAGAAATGAGGAAATTAGACGAAGAACCCAAGTTGTCGACGTCATGGATCGTACAGCAAGACTCAAATGGCAATGGGCAGGGCACATAGCAAGACAAGACGGAAATAGATGGACTCCCAGACTCGTAAAGTGGAGGCCATGGGAAAACAGAAGAGGTGTCGGAAGGCCCCAGAAAAGATGGGCGGACGACGTGACCTCGGTAGCGGGTAAACAGTGGGTCAGAAAGGCGAGGGACCGAAAGGACTGGAAACGAATGGAAGAGGCCTACATCCAGCAGTGGAGGGACCAAGGCTGAC
Organism: Ceraclea dissimilis; assembly: GCA_963576895.1. Lineage (NCBI taxonomy): Eukaryota > Metazoa > Arthropoda > Insecta > Trichoptera > Leptoceridae > Ceraclea > Ceraclea dissimilis. Next base: position 1,471,364 of record OY756374.1, read on the forward strand.
GAAGAAGAAGAAGAAGAAGAAGCCTGATAATGAGGGTGCAAATCCTCAAACACTAGTCACGTAATCTAAAATCATTTTTGTGGATTTTAAACTAAGTCTTAATTTTACCTTAATTATTGAAACATATTTTTTAGGGTGGGAATATCAAAATACCTATCTACTTTAATGAATATTTCCTTAAGTCTGAAATTAAGATACCCCTATTATTAATAGTATTAAAATATCTTTGACAATCTCAGTCAATTTTCACTTTAATATTATCTATATTATAATATCAACTATTAGGCATTGTCTTTGATTAATTAGCGTTCGGCTGGGAATAATATCTCAGATCGCCGACCCAAATATTTCATCGTTTTCCAATTCCTTGTGCGCCCTACTTCCGTGTATCTACGGAAATTTATCAATCTCCGTCATCTCAAATACTTATATCTAGAGACTGGAAACTTCGCGATCGCGTGAAAACGAATTTATTCGCGAATAACGCGAATTTCGTGTTTCGTATTATTTTAAATTTCGTTTATCTTACATAACGCGAATTTTCGCATATTTGACGCGAATTTCGACTTTTATTTTGGAAAACATTGTAGGTAATTGAAACATCATCAAAAGCAATGTGGCTTTGAAAGTAAGAAGAACCACACTGAATAAATCTAGCAAAGAGGCGTTTTTTTGTTTTTTTATTTTATGTTTTATTGGTTTAAGGATTTTTGTATAAAATATTTACGTTCAAAAATTATATATTCTTGTAGGAAAATATTCAAATTTGACCACTTTAATTAGACAAATGTATGAAAAATAACACAGAATTTTACAAAAATTGTAAAAAATAACATCACATTTCCCGAAAAATAACATCGTTTTTCCCAGTCCCTCCCTACTAATATCATATTTCTAGCCCAAGGCTGAAATTAGAGAAGATCTTTCTTAATTGAGACTGTTTCGTTCTTCGATAAGATATAATATTATTTTTCTGTTAAATGGAAATGTATATTACATCAGACAATACAATTTCGTTAATAATTTATTACTGTTATCTTTTGAGTATTAATAATAAATAAAACATATTCAATATTTGCGTCTGAAAACATAGAAATAACAGATAAATTTCTTGTTATTTTCCTTTGATTTGAGCTTATTGTTATTATATCGTATCGAAAATTATCTCTATATAAATGAAAATATGGAAAGAAAATCATTTTGCAAAATACGAAAGGTTGATATTTCATATCAGTAAGGGAATTGATTGGCGTGATTTGTTCCATAAAATCATTTCTTTCTCTAGTATATTTCCCATATTTTTTAACGCTATTTACAATGACTTAATAAATATGTCATCACTGTAATATGGGGTGGGGTTTGTCGGAGGGCTCCCTTCTAGCTAACCCTGAGCCCACCTCTTAAAAATATTATGCCAAGGAGTGCGGGTTAAGAGAACGCTTTATGCGCCTGTGCTACCCAGGGATGCGGAGGGCCTAAGCTCGTGCGAGTCCTTCAATCACTATTTCATTTTCCGGCTCTAGAAATTTTCTTAATGATTAATACAAAACTCTGTTTCTTTCAATCACTTGTCTTCCTTTATACACCGGAAGCTGTGCAGCTCCCCTAGCGTCTGTATGAAAGTTCTCGTGAGTTTCAAGTAACATCGTTTATGAAGCGAGAATTTAAGACAGAAATCGTGTTCAGAAAATACGAAAATTCATAATACTTTCGTATATTAATGATAATATTCTTATGTTGAGTTACAAAAAATACCATTCCTATACCTATTCCTGTACATCCTTAGTAAATCGAAAAACCATCTTCTTCTTCTCAGCCGATTCGATCTCAATGCTGGTCACTGGTCATAGGTCCTCCTTTGAATTTCCAGACTTCAGGTTCGAGCATTCTACATCCACCTGCTTTCATAAATTTGCCTCAAATCGTAAAAGCATCTCGCCTTAGGCATTTTTACGTTCCTGCAGTTTATTCGATAGCTCGCCATTCGGTATATTATTTTATATAGGTATACAGTAAAAAATTGCAGTAAAATTTTGCAGTTTAGGAGGAGCTTCGTTTAGGAAATGTCCGTTGTATAAACGAGTTTTATTTGGATTTGTATGTGAAAGATATGCTAAATCGATAAACCGTAATATAGTAAGTGTAGGGTCCGAGGTCATTGAGTAGTCAATCACTGGACGATCCCCAGCATTTATATTTTGAAGGATACAAATGACCTCTGTAATGCCAAGGGTGGCCGAAGTAATCATTGCTAACCCTTCCAACATGTTAAAGTGGTGGCGATAAAATATTTCTATTTCTACGCAATATCGTCGCGGTATATTTCGAAAGTGGGGTAACCAGGAAAACATTCTCTCTTAGTAAAATTATCGGTTGTATTAGGGCTTTTTCACTGATTATATTTTCGCTTGGAAGTTTACGTAGGATATATAATTCTGAAGATGATGTTAGCGCCGATACCAAAAGCTTGAATAATTCGATGAAAAAGTGCGTACTGTGAAAAGTTTTAAAAACATACAACCTATGGATTCGTCACGATGCGAAAGCTCACAAGAATATTTAATTAAAATAATTTGTCATTCTGAATGGGAGGCCAATCTCATAGCAGAATAATAATAAAAATAACCTAATGGAAGTTTCATACTTTACAGAATGATCGAATAAAATATTAAAAGAGTGTGGGGTCTATTATTCTAGAACCCAGAGTGCCCTGCGTGTGTGAGAATATGAACGTGAACAATTTGAGTTGGTTAGGACATTTAGAGAGGATGAATGATGAATGGGTAACAAACAATATAATGTATGTAAATCTATAGTGTTGGAGAATTGGCTAGTCGGGCTCTGTGTTCTATTGTTGACGCAAGGGAGAATTCATCAGAATTCCGAATTCTAAAATTTTATTCCATTTTAATAAATGCTCTGAAGGATGGCTTTTTATAATCCCTTTTTAATCCACTTCCAAAAAAAGATTTAAATATTCTATACGACTAGAGACTTAAGAGCTTGGCACCAAGAATGACGTCACAGTCATTTCCCACGGCATTAAGGTTCAAAATCGCGTGAACAATCGCATGAAAAAATGGTAAAAATAGCGTTTTTCCCATTTTTTGGGCTTAAGTTTGCGTCTATCAAAATTTTTTTCCCTAGATTTAATGTATATTATCAGTACAAAAGAAAATTTTTACTCCACGAGTTTCCGTCTTTCGGAAAAAAGATCAGAGGTGTTTTCATTTCTTTTTTTTGAGAAACCTATACAAGTAAAAAAAAACTTTTACGGTTATGCTCCAGATAAATGTTCAATGCATCTATCCTATTTAGTTCCAAAGCATATTTAGTAACGGTTGTCGAGATATAAGGTCTCCCGTTTTTAGAAATTTTTGAATTGTCTGTATGCATACTCTTAAGACTTAACTTTAGGATTATGTGCAACGAAGTGACATAGGTACATTAATGAAATGCAATCCGAAACGGTGCTCACTTTAATAGTTGTTATACTGCTTTGCATTTTACATTAAAAATTCATCGAGTTTCTGTCTACGGAATCAGCTGTTGAATATTTTCGTACTACATGGAACTTAAGAAAGAATAATTGCATAATAGATTATGCCTTGATATTACTATGTAAATGTCAAACTATTTTATTTAAGTGATCAAGGTGATCTTACACAAGCAATTTTTCGAGCAATATTTGCAGCAATTCATTCAAATCGTATTGATTAACATTTTTTTTGCAATATACAGCAATTTATTTATTTATTTTTTTATTGAATCTTAACATTGGATATACATTGTTTATATGTTTGCCTCCCCCACTAGGAATATCCTGTGTCGGGAGAAGCAAACTCACATCACAATAATTATAATAAGAACATTACAAACAACACAATGATTGACAGATAAAAACGACATAACACAAAGTACATACATACCAGTTAAGTGGAGCCCAACACACCATACATACAACAATAATCATTCTTATTATTGTGTACTTCCTCAACCATAGATGTACAGCCAGGTGTGTAGGGTGACCACATGCTTGGGCTTAAAAGTGTTATTATTTCGGCAATTTTTATTTATTTATTTATCTATGGTACAAATACAGTCACAACAATACAATGAAACAGGAAATGTATTGACAAACCTGACCAATTACGTTTGTACACAAATAACAACACACAAACACAATAACACAAACATAGACCTATACATCATAGCGAAAACAACTTAACTAATAGATATTATGGTCATACAATATGTGAAAGGATAGGATGGGAATGGAACGAGGAGGAGGAGAGGGAGGGGAGAGAATATTTCAAGCAAGACAACGATAGCGCGTGCAAACGAGAAAGGGGATTGACTGAAATGTCTAAACCGATTGGATATTCAGCAATTTGTGTTGCCGACATCATGACTAGATATTCTCTTTCTAGTATTTGTGAAATGCCATAGTATTTCAGGTTAGAGATTCTGGGTTTGATAACCGACCTCAGTGAATGAATGGACTAGAATTGATTAATATTACTTATGTGTAAAGGGATCACATTAAGCCAGCCGGTGGGAAAGTCCATCCCTTGCTGTAATCTGTTGAAACAATTACCTGCTTTCTAACTACGGCATGTAGATGCTTAATAGTAAATTTATTGTGATATTCAAGGGAATATTATTTACCTACATATTTTCACTCGCTGGCTTATCTATATTAAAAATTTGATGTTTTTAGCCTAATTACAATATTCTAAAGGTGAATTTTCTTAATTAACCTTTGAGCGTTAATTCAGAATATCTATTACGTAAGTTCATTATTATATAATGAACGGAATTCATAATCTGAGGATTATTAGAAACTGTTAAACTATCTTTCCAGTCTGTTCTATCACCTCCTCATCGCCTGCATGGTAGGCAGAGACATCAGAACGCCACATTGACCTATCCTTACACACATTTCTTGGTTCCGTCACATTCATACAATTTGTCATACACACTCTATGATTAATTTGACTCAGAACACACCCGTCGTCCGTCCTTAAAATCTAATTTATGTACATGGTTAAGCCATGTGGTTTTTGGACAGCAGCGTTTCTTCACACCTCTTCGCTCACCAAAATATATATTTTTAATCATCCTGTCGCTATTCATTTTCTCTACACTTCCCAACCGTCTAAACTTTTCCACTTTTATTTTAGTCACAGCACACGTTTTACATTCACTCAACTCTCTAATCACTTCATTTCTTATCCTATCTCTCCACCCACACATTCTTCTCAGCGATCTCATCTCGACAGCTTTTATACCTGATTCTTCCGTTTTAAGTTATGTCATGTTAAGGGCTTACTCAAATCCATTTTTTTTCTCCTGTACACTTTACGCTCAATCCCACCAACTTTTACTTAGGAAGGAGAGCCCTAAGTAATTTCCATACAAAAACAGGGATAATATTCTATTTATTGAATAAAGAACATCAGCTTCCAGCTAGAACACAGCCAAAATCCATACGAAATGCAACATGCAGCTCACTGAGCTCACCTACGTTAGGTGCCCAAACATCTCCATCCAGTTTTTGTATGGAAATTTCTTAGGGGTCTCCTTTCTAGGCAAAAGTTGGTGGGATTGGGCATAAACTGTATCTATCGTGAATTCCGTTAGTAGGCGTATCTTTAAATAGCAAAATTCTAATTATCAAAATACTTACATAATTTATTAGTTTTGTGTTTGATGATAATTTCGTTTCTATGTAAGAAAATAATTAATATAAGGAACGTGTTGAATAAATAATAAATTTAGTGGTGAATCGTGTAAGAAACTTTCTTGTACTATTTATAGAAAAACCAATATTGAAACGAACGATTGTAATTCGTAAATGAAACGAATAAAATAATTATAAATTAAGCAGATTGTGGCTTTTTGATCTTGAAGTATTTCTAATAATGTAATACCATCATCATCAGCCCTCTCCAGTTCACTACTGGATATAGGCCAGTCTTCCTGCTTTCACAAATATTTTTTTTATTTTGTATGAAAATGTATACGCGTAATGCGTGTAGATGAAATAATATAGTAATATTGTCTATGTATCGAGCAAACATGACATGTAGCTAGAGGTCGCTAGTTTGTATCTATATGGCGCACGGAACGGGAATGAGATAAGACGTTCCGGTATGGACGTGTATGTCGGCGAGCCATTTAGTGGATAAATGCAAATTCCACACGCGTAATAAGAATTTGGCTGATTGTTTTATAGGGGGAGCGAATATCAAAAAAATATCCATTAGAGTCACTGGGTCTTTCGTGAAGCGTTTCAATCAACCAAATTACATTATTATGTCTAACAAACTACGGCAATAATCGCATGTTTCAATAAATTTTAGAGACAATTTAAGAATTGTTTTTATTTAGAAAATTTAACACAAATCATATTTCTTACCACTCTCTCTCCGATGGCGCTACAGCCCATATCGAGCCTTGGCCTCCCGCAACATTCGCCTCCAACTCCCTCTGTCCTCAGCGGCTGACTTCCAGTTGGCTGACTTGAGAAGCTGTGCTGCATCCTTTCTCACTTCGTCTCATTTCTTACCACTAAAGTCACTAAAACATTTTGTCATTTATCCATGTTTCAAGTTTTAGGATAATATCTTTAATACGCATTTTTTTACAATATATTCAGTTACCTGTTATACCTAACTTCGTTCATTGCTAATTAATAATTCGAAGTATTGTCTTTCAAAAACTATCCCGCGAGACATGTAACTGTATATTTGTATATTTATTAGGCTATCATCGATATAAAACAATATTGTACATAATACAATTAGGTACTTAATTTAATTGAGTTTCGTGTATAACTGAACACACCCAACAATTAATACTTTATGAGTAGGTACCTGAGGTATTAAGGTACCGTAGAGATGGGATTAATTAATTATGTTGATTAATAAATTATCGCTCCTTGTTACATTATGCCGGTGTTTCCCCTCACTAATACGTCATCGTCACATCCCTTACCGTTACCGGAAAAATACGAAATTTAGAAATTGTGTACAAATTTAGGAAATGTGTGAAATTTTGTCACAGGTTCTTTAATTCATATGTATGTATTTAATAACTCATAAGCTTATCGTTTTTTGGGTAAGCTGGCATGAAGCTAGAATCGAGAGTAGGAACGTAATCAAACTGAAGAACCTATTTATTTTTGCAAGTAAATTGGAGTTTATCACATAATTTGACATATTTCAGCTTCCTGTCTAAAAATATAGGTGCATAATTCCTAGTAAAATGTGTGTAGTATATTACATTCATACATAATAAATATATAAAATATAATTAATTATACAAAAACTACAATAAATGAAATTAATTTCACACATTTCCTGTCGATTTTAGGCATTGTGTACATTTCCAATATAATAACCAATACATGGATACGACAGAAAACGAGAATCACCAACGTAGTTCTTAAGGTCGCCAAACAAAAGTGGAGTCGGGCTGGCCACATAGCACGGACATCAGATGCTAGCTATGGACCAAAAAAGTTCTCGAATGGCGACCAAGAACAGGCCGAAGAAGCGTTGGCAGGCCCAGGCAAGGTGGTCGGAAATCATAAGGAAGGTTGCCGGGGGCGGATGGATGCGATCGGCACAAGAAAGGGAGAAGTGGAATTATAGGGGGGGCGGGGGGCAATGTACATTTCCTGGGAATTGTACACAATGTCGGATTTCATACATTTCCGGTAACAGATTCAATACTCTTGTGTCTTCAGTTATCCGCTTGTAATATTTCATACATAAATAATGTTTAATTGTAATAATTGATGAAGGCATTGTAAGATTACAAGCTAAACTGATTAATGTTCTTTTCACGAATATCGACATTTATTAAATCTATCTATCTATACCCTTACGCCACGTAGGCAGAGAGGACAGAGAGCCAGACAGTCATATCCTTACACACACTCCTGGCTTCTGTCACATTCGTGCAATTTTTCATAAACCCTCTCCAAAACGAGTCCATCCTTGAGGATCTGGTCGACATAATCGGACCACAATGTAAATAATTTATAATTGAAAATGTAAATTTTTCCGCTTCTTTTTGGCACACTACTTTTGTTTGTTTTGTAATTCAACGTGTTTTTTTTTTGGCCAAGAAAGTTTTTTTTTTAGTTTTTTCTTTCTTTTTCATCTTTTGCAACTAACTTTCTCTCTCGTATAAGTGAATAAATATTTTTCCTGGATTTGGTACAATGTTTCCTATATTGACTGGGCTAGAGAAATAAAATCCTTCCAATTCTGAAGTAATTCGCAGTACATCTGAATCTAAAGACGATATCTTGTCAGATTACGCCTCCTGCGTGTAGAGTCTCTTTAATACCTTCGTAAACATTAATGTTGTATTAACTATCTATCTATACAAAGGTTACACGATAAAATAACACAGGAAAGATCACACGGAAAAAAATAACACATGAAAAATAACACATAAATAATAACACATATTTAATTAAATTAAAATTTGATATTATAAAATGTTAAGGTGGTCGGTATCCTGGTTGGTAACGCGCTCGACTGTTAATCCAGTGGGTGCGGGTTCAATCCCCGACTTACTCCACTTCACAACACAAGCTTTTCAAGCTTACTGTGAAGTGTACAAAGATGTATTTTGGTTTATTTCGATAAACCCAGATTCATTTTTTAAAAAGAAAAAAAGGAAGAAAAAAATGTGTTTTTTTTCTAGTGATATAATATTTGCACGTGTATTTCTTCCTCGTGAAGATATACTTCCCATGTAATATTCATTTCATGTAGGTAATGTTTTTTCGTGACTTTTTTCCTGTGTTATTTTTTCTCGTGTTATTTTTTACACCCTTTACAAAACACATTAGACTCCATGAATACATGGAATTCAATATACACCATAAGGAGGACTTAACGAAAAATCTCATTTTCATTGACAACAACATTCTAAATCCTTGTGAAAGGCGTTTGCTTTTAAAGCCTTAACGATGGTATATTGATATTAAAATAGTAAGCTTTGCGAATATAGATAGGCATATTAAAAACACATGAAAACATTAGATAAGTACTTTTTATTTTAAAAAGGAAAACCAAATAATTCAGGATTTATCTCCCATGTAAATAATATTAATTCTTTTTATTAGAAAAAACGGTCAAAATTATTAAATCAGAATTAATTTTATGCAGACTGCTGTTAAATGACAATTAATTTTATGCAGAATATTTTCAAATGACAATAAATTTTATGCAGAATATTTTCAAATGACAATAAATTTTATCCAGATTGTTCTTAAGACTATTACTTTTGTGCAGATTGATTTCAAATAACAATAAATTTTATGCAGATTGTTATTCAATAATTATTAATTTTATCCAGATTGTTCTTAAGACAATTAGTTTTGTGCAGATTGTTGTTTAATAATAATTAATTTTGAACAGATTGTTAAAAATGATAATTAGTTTTGTGCAGATTATTTTTAAATTACACTTAATTTTATGCAGATTATTTTTAAAAAATGATAATTAATTTTATGCAAATTGTTTTCAAACGACAATAAATTTTATCCAGATTGTTCTTAAGACAATTAGTTTTGTGCAGATTGTTGTTTAATAATAATTAATTTTGAACAGATTGTTAAAAATGATAATTAGTTTTATGCAGATTGTTTTTAAATTACACTTAATTTTAAGTAGATTGTTAATAAATCTTGATAGTGAATTCAAACTTTCGACTGCCGAAGTCATTTTCAAATTGAATGTTTCCTAGTCTTTAAGCTACTCCAGACTTTCTGGAACTCCAACCCTACATTAACACACTCACAAGCCTTTAAATAAATCATTATTTAATGAATATTGTCGTAGCCTTTGTCAATATTAATTAACTTACTGTAGACGATACATTATATTTCCTCATTAAACACAGTTCGCATAGAAATGCTTAATAACGATACATAATACCTAATGATTATTATTGTTACTAATGCCAAATGGTATGTAACAGAACCTTTTCGTATTGTATAGAGCCTTTAGTTATGCAAATATATTAATTTTACTTGTGTATCAGACCGTTTTATGCGTGAACTCGAATAATTCCTTAGGTTTGGTTAGACTAAATGAAGAACGTTAATGTTAATTAGTTATAACATGGTTATAACCAGATTCTATACCGGGCACAAACCCATGTTATTAACGAGTTACATACTGTACATACATCTTCTTCCCCTTCTATCCTTTGTTGTTTCGGGGGCTCAAAGCATCCGTGTATCTTCGCCAGAGGCCCCTGTCACTTGGAGTTTTCAGTACCTCTGGCCAGTCCAACCACAGTCTCTCCTTGCACATCTTTGTCACCTGTTTCTGCCAGCTATTTCTGGGGCGGCTCACCGGTCTTCTGCCTGCACCCTCGGCTTCCAGTTATTTAGGTTATTTAACTAGTTGTTTAATTTATTTAATAAATGTAGGATGATTTTAACTACAAGTTTTGCTCGACAAACTTTAACCCAAATCTGTACGTATTTCTCCCTTTTTGGTCATTTATTAGCGAATGTTTTGACATCGAATTCTGCAAGTTTTGAGCAGAATTGGATGTCACAAATAATAGGTAAAAAATGGACCGGTTGGCATATGCGGGTTTAGTGATATGGCATGTATGTGCCTTGTGAGGAAAAGTCAATTTTATATAAAAGGGAAATTGTGAAACGACAAATTTTGCTACGAATTAAAAACTTTAAATCATTCTCCTATAAAGCTGGCATTTTCTATTAAGTGGTGATAGTTTACATATGGGACATCGAATATTGTTTCAACTACTATGTCTTCTATATTAGCCTCTGTTATTAATTTTAATAACATGGTTAGCAATTGTCTGGTCTTCGTTATTATATGCGACAAGAATTTCAGACAAATGTATGTTTTAACCCCATTAGTTATTGCCCCTTAGGAATGTAATTAAGGATATGAAGATTAATAATATACCCATTACCCACTCGCATTACGCACGAAGTAATGTATCTGTCGTGGCTGGATTGTATAATCAGCCATTTCATAATATGCCTAGACTTAATGGTGGAGTTTCGTGACAGTGTCTACATGGCATATTGGTCACAATTCAATATGCCACATTGCCACAGGTAGAGGAATAAAATTCATTCATTAGGCGCTGACAAAAAATTGGTCCAATTCTATACTTAACTTTTAGAAGTAAAATTATTGTTTCACACTTATTTTACTAATGACTGAAAAAAGAACGTGCATGTTGTTTTTGTTAGTACGTACGCACTTAATTCGACTCATTTGGTGCAAAGTCATAACCACGCTTTTTTAGGATATCGTCTGGTGTCGTTATCTACATCAACAATTCCGTATTCGAATTTTAAAATTTTAGCAGAATAAACTGCAACAGTAACAGCAATATTGCACACATATCTGCTTTTAGACTACAGTTTTAAATTGTACGATAGTTTTCGCTTTTAAATTGTACGATAGTTTTTTTTTAAATTGTACCTTTTAATGTGTAAATTTTAATTAATTTAATTTCTGTATTGAGATATATGAGCTTCATACGATTAAGTTTTTTTAAATTCTATATTCAAGTAAAGTTATTAAAGTATTCAAAAAAAAAAAGTTTAAATTACAAAGTCCTTATTTATCCATTTCTCTTAATAACATTGGATAACCCATAGATTAACGATAAAGTTAAGAGTGTGTTACCAATTCAACAAAATATTAAGCATTGAATTATGTGGCAGACATTGATCATTTTATGAACGATCTGGGCACATCAGGAAATAGCCAATTCTACAACCTAACTACGACATATCTCCTATAATATCTGGTATGGCTTTTATGCGACTAATTACCCGATGCGTAGGTATCTGAAACAACATTTTTATTAGGTATTTTAATTACAAAATAAAACAACAAAGTAGAACGGTATATCATAAAAAGTCCCCGTGCTATTACTATCGTGTCTGAAACTTTTGTCTCCGCGTCCTCTATCTAGAATCTAGAACACAGATTACTTTAATGACTCAATGCTTTTTTTTCATCAGTTTTTAATATCAGTTTCCCTGCGAAAACTTTATAGCTGCATATTATTCTTCTTTTTAATTAAAATTAGTCTTAAACTTTCTAATATAATATTTCATTATTCTATGGCAAGGGTTCCCAACCCCGTGCCGGCGGCACGATTCGTATGTGCCCGTCACTATTCGACAGACAGAATTTTTTCAAAAACATAAATTAAAAATGTTCATTATTTTTATTTGTTTGTTAGAGTTTTAACTTTTTTAGTACCTAGGTTTATTACGTTTTTTGTTATGTTGTCAGTGCCGGGTCTATAATGTTACGTTAAAAAATGCGACCTTCTAGGGCTGCCGCGCTCCGATTGGTAGCGAAAAAACCAATTATAGGAAAATGAGAAGTTTTGAAGGAGTCGATTAAAAATAGGTGGTGCCCGCCACCCTACCGATATTTTAAAATGTGCTCTAGAGTACAAAAAGGTTGGGAATCCCTGTTCTATGAAATACTTGCACCTGATTTTCCCTACTTTTTTTGAAACTTTAGAAGATGAACGATTGATACGATTCGTTCTGAAATTGTCGGTCGATTGAAATCTCACAGGTACTTTTTCAACCCTATAACATCAGCTGTTGTTCGAACTTTGATTTTAGGCAATATTGAGCGAAAAATTGCGTTGGGTATTCCACAGAGAATTAGGTTGGGAATTCCGAGACGATTCCTCATCTAATACTAAAAATATCCTCCTAAGACTTTAGAAAATGAATAATTGGGACTACGACTTAGTGACTCTTACTTACTTACTGCTAGCCACTTGCGTTCCATTGCTGGACATAGGCCTCATCTAAACTCTTCCACTGTCTTCTATCTTGGGCTATCTGCTGCCATCTACGACCCGTAAGCTGGACAATGTCATCTGTCCACCTTTTTTGTGATCGTCCTACGCCTTTTTTCTTCTCAGGATTTTAAGTGTCCATCTGACACTGTCCTGTCTTGCCACATGTCCCGCCCACTACCATTTGAGCTTTGCTGTTCTTTTTGCGATGCCCGCAACTTTTCGACGCCTGATTTTGAGTGACTCTAGTAGGTAGAAATTTATATCTGCAAATTTTCTCAATAAAAAAAAAAATACCAAAATTACCTCCAAAATTAAGATTATTCCCGTAGTTTATTAGGTAATACTGTAATTTCAGATATATAATTCCGCCCCCTTTTTATACATAAAACAAACAAAAATTGTCGTTTACCTTAATCTTATTTTGCACTTATATAATATTGAAGCGATATTTTACTCAGAGGATATCTCCCCTTAAGATGTTATGATTTATATCTCATGCAGGTACGAGTATTTTTATGCGCAAAGTTACCATCTGGCTGATATTATTGGCTACCTTCCAACGAGCGAGATATTATAATAGGTTCAACCTATACAAGTAACTGTTATACGCAATAAAGACCCCAGACTTTACAATGGTCTAATGAACCGTCCCTAATAACAGTAGTAATAATATTTCATTACATCATACTGGTAGAATCAAAGTCCGGTATGTTCGTAACGCTGATGGGCATTTGGAAAGGTTTGCAAGTTCTATGAATATGTATCTAAATTTAAAACAGCGACGCATTCATGGGTGGTTAAAAATTTTCGTCGAAGTCTCACTTTTTATTAATGAAAATTTGAAATTTAGAAGTGTAGGTCCCTGTAGTGTAAGTGGATGGGAATCGCACAGGAGCGGGAGAAGTGTAGGAGGAGAGGGGAGGCTTATGTCCTGCAGTGGGCAACCGCGGGCTGATAGAGAGAGAGAGAGAGAGGTCCCTACTAATGAAATTTTGAATGAAAATAGTTTTGAAATACTTCTTTCGTGGAAATAATCAAGTAATATAAGTAACATTTTATTCTCATACATACTATATGGTACGTACCTATACAATATACGTAGAGATTGCAAATCGACTTCTATATGTGTGTAAAGTACCTATATATGTATGTAGGTAGACATGTATGTAAGAGGATTTTTGTGGCTTTCAGGGGTGGGTACCAACTAAAGAAGTCGACAATATGTATCTGGTTTTACGACTATCATGACGATATTGGAGAGACGAGGAAAAGACGGAGCCTTGTGATCTTCCTGTGTTTACTCGAGGAACTTTGAAGGGCGGAGTAGTAATAGTGGTTACACAAAAACATATTTAGCCAAGCCTCCGTGAATTTTCACGGGTAGGTATACCCACTAGTAATAACAATAATAATAATTGGCAACGATTACTATTAGCTACTACGCGAGTTCAACATGTAGAAAATATTGTCCCAACCACGAAATAATCTTTATATGATTATGGTCTACGAGTATATAGCGCAATATAGACCGTAGTAAACATTCAACAGGCGTCATTATGCAGTTGCCAAATAATACCTAATAAATGAACTTCTGACTGAACAGATGGTAAAATTCTGGGCAAAACTCAACAAGATATAAATTATCTAATGATAAAGTTTGCATAAGAAAGAAAAATGTGATTACCTATTTTTAATGTTTAACATATTGTATTTTATGTACTCTGATTTATTTATTTATTTACGGCGTAAGCCTTTAACATTAATAATAGTAATAACAAGTACCTACAATACAAGTAACAATAAAAATAAGTAAGTTAAGGTAGGTACATCTGAAACATTGACAAATACAAAAATCAAATCAAATATATATTTTTTGAGGCAAAGCACCCGTAGTCGAGTGATACATGAAATCAAATATAATTACATTTCAAATATAATTCTCGTTTTAACAATTATGTATGCAGTCTCTCAACTAACAAACAGTGTAAGATGGGCATGCTGGACTTGGGACGCTGGGACGACCAGCCCTTGTTTAGTCAAGAGATAGCAGTGGAAGGTTTGCCTTTATAAATGGGTTTCTTCGTAGGCGGCTTGAGAAGGCTTGTGGGTTAGTGGGTAAAATCCTTGCTTCACAGCCGTGGGGCGTAGGTTTGAATCCCACCCAAGGTGCGAATTTTTGCAGAGTATATCATAATCTGAAAAAGATGTAAGAATACACACAGGTGTTAAGAGCGGAATGGTGAACGTTTTTTGAGAGTAAAGTGATCTCCTAAACCAACCGATGGTCGTAAGTCCAGCATACCCGTTACCCATCTTACACTGTTCGTTAGTTGAGAGACTGCATAACTAAATAAATAAAAAATAAATTAGGTGGTCGGTAGCCTGGTTAGTAACGGGCTCGACTAGCGGTTAATCAACTCCACTTCACAACACAAGCTTTTAAGCTTTCTATGAAGTGTACAAAGATGTATTTAGGTTTATTCGGATAAACCCAGAATCATTTAAAATTATAAAAAAAACTATTAGAATGATAACTACTTTGTAGACAAACCCATACGCACTTAGTAAAAAAAATCCCCTTTCTTTGTATAATACTCGTGATATTAGGCAACCATACCCTTAATATAGACATCATTCAAGTACTGGTCCTTCCTAGAAGGATAGACGGGATTCTTTTTATTTCATAATAAACTCGACGTACGTGGACAAAGGAAACTTGATATACGAGTATGAAGCATGCTACTCCTATATCCCTTATTACATCTAGGCCTGTCATTATCCATCAACCATTTCGGAAAACAAAATTGTCTGTTCCAGACGTTCTGTCTGATTGTTAGATATTGTCTGTATACCAACGATATCATTCATACGTCTCCCGTCTCGATCTTATCAAACCTTCCCTAAGATAAAATTCGTTGGGCTGGTAACGATATTTCATTTAGCCGCTCCCACAGCCGACGTCCCGTATATATAAAACCCACAACCCCATCAATCTTACACGATTATCTCTGTCTGTTTTGTACCTATTCTAACAATGTAAATGTGTAGAAAATTGGCGATCTTTATTTTGTATAAAAACTACCACTTTTACACTATCCTTATGCAAACGTAGAAAGATTACAAGTCAATTACTAAATAACTGGTAGATTGGAGATACTATTCCTAAATCATTTTAGCTGTTTGGAACTGGATTTTTCTGCATTCTTCTTCTTCTCCACTGCTGGATATAGGCCTCTTGTAACGTTTTCCAAATCTTTCTACTATGAGCTTTGTTCAACCAGTTTCTTCCTGCGACTGGGACTATATCATCTACTCATCTTTTTTGGGGTCGTCCTACTGGTCTTCTGTTCTCCCATGGTCGCCATGTTAAGATTCTGGGTGCCCATCTCTCATTTCTGCATTGCGCAGATGGAAATACATTACAGATTTTTCTCAACAGAAGCGAGAGGTATCTTCATCCACATTTTGTAGCTTTATGTGAACTCCCTTGAGGCGAAAGCAGGATAGATGTTCCGACGCTTACGAGTAGGCTTTGGCAGGTTAAATGTTCACTCTATGTCCGGGCACCGTTTACCACATCCTGCTGTCAATTGAGTATTTTTGGAAGTTAATGTACTACAGATCGAAGTTAATTTACAATGAACCAATTTTCCGATACTACCGCCAAGATGGCGACAGACTCACTATCTCTCCATATATTCCTGTTTACTTTATTGTCAAATGCCTGATGATTAGGATGAGAATCCTTGAACACTAGTCGCGTGCTAATAAAAGTCAGTACGTGGATTTAAAACTAGGTATATATGAGACCTGGACGTGGCTGAATAAAGAAGAATCAGTGTTGAACATAGTAGGTATGAGGTCGATGAGAAGAATGTGTGGAGAAAACACTGAGAGATAAGATAAGGAATGAAGTTATTAGATAAAAACGTGACTGCAAGACGGGTGTTGTGACTAAGATGATATAGTGAAAAAACTACGATGGTTTGGGAATGTTGAGAGAATGAATGATGACAGGATGACAAACAAGAAATATTTGGGTGAGCGAAAAAGACTGACCTGGACCGATCATGTCGACCGAATCCTCAAATGGAATCGAAGAGCGTGTATGACAAATTGCATTTAAATGTGACTGAGGCTAGGGCTAGGTGTGTGTGCAAGGATAGGGTTGTCTGGCGCTCTCTCCTCTCTGCCTACTCTGCAAGGACGCGGCGTGACGGGATAGATAATGATAATTGGCTTTCTTAAGAATGCTTTAAAGGCGTGAGAACGTTATATTTCATTATCTCAAATGACAAGTATTTGAAAGGAATAGTTACAGATAAATTCAATCTGATTATTTCAAACCATTTTTGCCTGTATACCTACTTACATTACGTCTGTTTCGCCCGCCTTCTTGTCCTGTTATCTTTAAATATAACACAAAGCAAGGCGAGGATAAGGGACACAAGGTTTGGAAGGACAAGGGGTAGGATACAATATATCCATCAGTGTATGTACACGTAAGATAGACACACTACTGCTGTCATCTTGATGGATGCGAGAATTACAAAATTCCTTATCCTTTTCACCATAGTTATCCCAACAATACAACTACTGTCTACTTATAATATCCTAATATCTTGTAAAATAAGGACACAGTAATATGTAGGTAAAACAGCTATTCTCCCATTTCATCAATCAACTACATATGTAGGTATTAAGAGTACGCATACCTATTGCAGTTCAAAAGTTGCTAAAATCGGGAGACCTTAGATCTCGACAACCGTTACTAAATATGATTTGAAAAAAAAAATAGAGTAGATACGTTGAACCTTTTTCTAGCGAATTACCGTAAAATATTTATTATTTCTTCTCAAAAATGTGATAAATACATCAGTACTTTTTATCCAAAATATGGAAATTCGTTTCCCGAAAGTCGCGGAGATTTTTTTTGTATTCATAATATGCATTAAAATCTAGGGAATAACCGTTTTTTGATTGAAGCGAAATTAACCCCAAAAAAATAAACAAAACGCCATTTTATCATGCAATTAATCATGCGTTTTTGAACCTTAATGCCATGGCAAATTACCGTGATGTCATAGTGGGGTCGGGATCTTTAACAGCCCGACGGAAGCTCGAAGTGTGTGTAAGGAGAGGAAAAATCTTTCGATGTGTTCTCTGTGCCTACCCCGCAAGGGATGGGGCGTGAGGGGATAGAATAGAATATTATGATATAATGTTTAATTCCTTCTGAATATAGAATTTCATAAATCACCCGTTGTCGGGTGGACTGCCTTTTAAAAAAAAGTACGTAATTTACTTTTATTTCATTTTCTAACGAGAATTCTTAAGGTCTTCATTATCGCGAGGTGGTTTCCTCTTTGTCTTATATTGTGAATTATCTTTTTTTCTTTGCGTTTTAATCAAAGCATTTGTGAAATTAAATCGTCAAAGGAGAGAACATTTTATTCCTCTTGTTTATGTATTCAGTTATGCTAAGTTATTCCCGTGTGTTTGTGAAATTCATTCGAGTTCTCTGGAATAAGCTTGCGTTTCTAGCGTTGTTTTTTTAAGTACCTTACTTTTGCTTCTATCTATCTGTCTATCCACTCACACGATGTTTTTTCACACGCCTTTTTTTATGTACCTTCTTCTTCTTTTTCTTCAGTCATCCACTCCTGGACGTAGGCCTCTTCCATCCCTTTCCATGCCAAACGACCTTTGGCCACTTGCACCCATGTTTCAATGGCATACTTCACGATGTCATCTCTCCATCGGAGCTGTGGTCGTCCGGAGTTTTTGTAGTAGTCCTAGGACGCCAGCACAGGAGGCGTTTTGTCCATCTGTTGTCTGAGCTGTACCTTTAAGTGTCTTGCTTGTTTCTATCTATATATCGCCTCACGCCGCGATCCTATCGAGGTAGGCAGAGAGAACAGACTATCTTTACACTCACTTATACATTTCTTTACCAAATTTGATCATCCTTCTCAAGAGATAAAAATAATGTAAGGCGTTTGATGGAATCCAAAGGTCGTGTGGATCATGTGTGGTATCGTATGAAAGACGTTGGAAAAGAAATTCATATTGTAAGTCAGATTTTGTCCACCTCAAACCTTGTTAGACACTGAGCGATTGAGAGGATCCAGTCACCGCATTTCGCCGTGTTTGGTATCTCACGAAAGCGCTTCACGAGTAGAACTCATACCTTTTTACAAGTTTTGAATCTGTATTCTTTGTGGAAGGCAAGCGCTACGCAATGGTGTGTTTGCTATCGTTTAGAAGACCGCAAAAAACAGTTCTAGGACGTGAAGTCAAAGTCTTGATGAAAAAAAAAACGATTAAGTATTTGTATGTGATGTACAAATTGTTGCATTAAACTCCTAATCTTTTATCATAATTCCTTAGAAATGCTATCACTAAATTTACTAACGTTTGTTGCGGATATTTGTATTTTGTTGGATCTCAATTTATACTCAAATGGAAAAGGTTGACTGGGAATCCCCAATTGGGAATTGGAAAAAGGTTTAGAATTATTGTCAGCATTTAGGAAGACATCGGCTGTGGCTTTTTACTGATAATATTGAATTCTTCATTTATCGTGGAATCCCACTCCATCATTCAATGAGAAGAATGCTTCGTAAATTCTTATTCAACCTTAAAAATAAATTGTGAATAGTCAATCTTGATTTCTTTTATCGTCAATTTCAAATACTATATACGAGTGAGTGAATGTAAGACGGGTGTGTAGACACTAGAATGAAAGTGAATAGGCGAAAGACATAATAATAATAAATAAATTTTATTTACCGTAAATATCTATGTACAATATAATTAAAATATAATCAATATGATATTTTTCACAATATGTTCTAGTCCCCAGACAGCAACTATCGTGCTGGTATAAGGGGACACACAAATATATACGAGTACATATAAGTAGCACTAACACTTTACTTTATTTTCACTATAACATTTTACTTCTCATGTGATGTCTCTTTTTGTAAAAACATACTGTTTAATACGTTTCTTGAACGCATGTATACTTTGTACACTTTTCACCTCATCCGGAATATCATTGAACAACTTGATGGACGAATAAACAAAGCCATATCTTGCTCTGTTGGTTCTGGGTTTAGCTGCTCTTAAATCGTTCACCGATCTGGTATATCTAGTGTGAATGTCCCTGTTATACACCAGACCTATATTAGTTTTTATCAGTTTATGCTTCATCTTGACATTGGAAAGCTATTAAAATTTAAAGAGGAAATGTAGACGCAGACAACGGAAAATGACAGATAAATAAATAAATAAAATAATCTTTATTGTACAGAAACATACAAAGGGCGGGCTTATTGCCAAATAGCAATTTCTGATGCCAGCTAACCCATATGACGTTGAGTAAAAGCGCCCGAAAAATTGCCGTTACACTAAATCCTTTATAACTTTTTATCTTCTTCTTCTTGTTCTTAACATAGACCTTGTGGCCTCCTGCGATGTCGACTCCCAACTGTCAATCCATCTCTTAGGTGGTCTGCCCGAGAGTTTTTATCATAAAATGTTATATTTTTGTAAAACGTCTTATAGATGGCACATAGATGGCGCTATAAAAATATTACAAATATTATTTTAAATTTTAAAATGTCGTTACAAAAAAGCTTAAAGTCTTGTTTTTTTCAGAAGTATCACGGGGCAAACTTGGTTTAGTGTTGCTTGATGTGTTATAAGATATGGTTAGATTTTTTCGTTACTTTCAAATTATATTTCAGAACTGTGGTTTAAAAAATTGATTGTCAGAATGAACTTGAGATGGCGGTTTAAAGGGATTATAAGAGTATTTTTTCTTTCTCCCACTCGCAAAACTATCTTGCCTTTAAAATGGCTTCTCTAGCGTTGCTGTGTAATATTTTCGGCATCGTCGGTTACTTGTTAAATATAAATTGTGAGAATATTGCCAACCTTTGACAGGTCTCATGACGAGGTTTGACAATCAGGGCTACCATCAATACAATCTTGCAACCTCACATGCAGCTAACGTCCGCCGGCGGCCAAGATGTACGTGTTGCGTCACTTCTCTTCAGTTCAAAATTGTTTGTGCTATTGTGTCAACATTCCAAAAAATGTATATTAGTAAATTGATTTTTCATATAGAGGGCGTCACATTGAGTGGAATTTATGATTTTGCAAAACGTGCAAAATTTGCGCTTTTTAAATCCTGTGATGTAATTGAAATATTATTATTTTCAATTGCTACCAATTTGCCTATAAAAAGAGCATCAAGGATTATGCACACTACATAGTCATATTGTATACAAATTGATTTTATTCAATTGCAAAATTGTCATCGCGTATTCGTATTATTCAGTTTTATTCACTAATTTTATAGCTCCCAAATATGGCACTGACAGCGGATTGTTAGCATTTTTCCTATTTTCTTCAAAAAGTGTTAAAGTGTTTGTTCAAAATGATGTAATATGTAAAATTATGGAAGTCTTATGAACATCTGACTCTTAAAAGACACTATTTTATTAAAAAAAAAAAGGTGGGGGAGGACAATTCAACAACTCTTCCCATAGGGCTTTACTAGTAAAGTGCTACTAGAAGTAAACATTAACGTAAATTTAACGTAACATTGACGTAAACTTTTTTATGTTTTTATGTATTTGTTGTTCACTTAAAGATTAAATAAAATAAAAATAAAATAAAATTCACGTAACATTAACACGCAAAAATATGCGCGTCCTACAAAACGTGAAAACACGCGTGGTGAGAGAAATGCTAACCCTTTTATAACTGCTTATAATTCTGTTATTAATTAACATATTATTACCAAAATCAACCAATGGATACCTTAGAGTATCTACTACTAAACTACATAAACTAAAAATCTGTAAATCTCAACAATAAAGAAATAATAAATAAAATGTTAGACTACTCCAATTTCACAAATATCAAAACACATGTACCTATCTTGAACACACGCGTGGTGAGAGATTCCCCGCGTTTTATTGCCTTTACGTAAAGGGCCACCGCTAGGAAAGATTGCGTAATGTGTTATCTTGGGTGCCAGACCTTTTTTTGTTTCTTGGGATCAAACTTCAAATACATATAGTATAAAAAAAAGCAAAATTCATGGGAACAGAAAATAAAATATATAGCCTATTTCATCCGCACAGTGATAATACACGTGCCTAATTCGCAAGAAACGGGTTAATGTTCTGGTTCAATATCGAATAATTTGTTTTCTTCATGCTCGATAATGACAATCCGACTGGTATAGGTATCTTACTGCTTAATCACACTACTTAATGGACTAAGTGTAATACCTAAATATTTATATATCTAAATAATAATAAGATTACGAGTAGAGGTGATTGCAATTAAAATAACTTAAAATAATCGTAAACAAAACATTCATTTCGAAAAATCTTACATATAAATAATAAGACAATATGAATAGTAAAATTCCGTTTGGACATTAGGTACTTAGTATTTAAATTTATATACATATTTTCTAAAAAGTTTGCTCAATCAAATATTTCACACTGGAACACAGGAAGGTCTTAAATAAATCTCTCCATCATGTTATAAAAAAAAATATGACAAATTAGTGCTGTTATATAATAATTTTATGGGACAGTTTATAAAGAATACATATTTTACATTTATCTAAATTCTATTAAATATTGTGCAAAAAAATCAATAAAGCCGACAAAATACGATGTTAGTAAAAACATAAAAATAATTATTATTTTGGGTCTATAACAGAATAAAATGCACATTTTAGTTATTTGTTATTGGCAATATTATAATAGGTACAAAGATAATAAAATTTAGGGACTCTAATAGTAAAATCGCTGCCATAAAACTATGAGGTACTCAAGTAACAAGAAAGAATAGCTTTGTAGAGAGCTAAGAAAGAAGTAGGTTGTAAATTTTGCAGTTAGGGGCTATTATAAAAGAAAGACACGTAGGTGTCATATTTTTTTTATCCATGGGTCGGGATGGGTCTAATAATTCTTATGGTGACAAAAAATAACAAGATTGAAAAACATAATAGGTAACATAACAATCTACTTACAACTAATACTTGCAACTAATGTAAAGAAATAAACTTATTCGATTTTTATTATGCATCCCATGGACAGTGGTTTATCGTAATATCTGTTTTCACTGCAATTACATTTACGTTCAAATTTATTACTATCTACTCAATTCCAATTGATACTTGGAATTTTAGTATCGGGTGGCTTAATTTAGGACACCTTTTGTATAATTCCCATAATACCTGCATTCTGAAATACTATTTTCTATAAGCCACAATGAGTAGGTATGGGTATCCGTTTTAAATCTAAGGTGTTGATTATTATTTACCTATTTATGTATTTTTATTTTCTTCGACAACGTCGATTTGACTGAAGATTTTTTACGGTACTTGACGGTGATTTTGAGTAAAGTTATATCAGAAAGGAAGAAGCCTAACAGCAAGAGCCAAATGGTGATTCGGAGGAAGAAACTCCATCTGACATAATGTTTTCCTCACTCACTACCTGCTTTCGTAAAAATGGATCAACAGTATGGTGACTGAACAGTGCAGAAGCACTATTCAGAACACCAGAAGGTCCAGCAGGTGAAGCACTGTTAGTGAAATCTGAATTACAGTGTTTTAGTTTTTTTTTATAATGATAATATTTTTAAAACACAATTGTAGATCGTACAACTAAAATTGAGCAAGTAAAAAGAAATTATAAGAGTGAACGATTTGCCAAATTTACAGATGTGCATTTATTGGTATTTTACATAACAATTATATTTTACATACCGTTTGTAATTATGTAAAATATCCTAATATTCAATTCTAAACACATCTGCAGATCGAAAAATTTCGCCTCGCAATGGGGAAACAAAACATTTGTTCGCTTTAGATGCATTATCAGGATAACGTTCGCCCGAGAAAAAATAACAAAAGCGATCCTAGATTCGGACCCTAATGGATAGTTTTTATGACCATAAACTTGAACAGTGCCGTCGTGGCACGCGTAGGCGGTGATTCCCCGCCGAAATAATTTAAACTCTAAAAATACGTATTAATTATAATTATCACGAGCGCATTTCACGATAAACACATGTAGTATAGTACAGTAGAGGATATCCTGGAACGACAAAATGTAGGATCTGCTTGTTTTAATTTTATAGCGAAAAAAATCTTCAAGGCGGCAATTTGCCGCTGAAGCGTGTGATGTCGTCATAGACCCCGTATCGTAAAGTGTAGAATACATCATCTGCGCTGAAATTCGAACCGGTACCTCCCGTTTGAAAAGCCGACTCTCCATGCATCTTTAAAGCTAATAATTACTGATGAAATAAACCAACAAATGTTTCTTAACAGTTCTATATTATCTGATAATCTTAACATGAAATATAGTGGTAGCTAATGCTCCACAAATTATTGGTTGGTCTTCGTATGCTTAGGAAAGTACAGGGAAAAGAAAGAAGGACTTAGGAATTATATAAGTACTCATCCATCTGGAGAGTTTCCCGGTAACCAAAATGTACGTAATCTCTGATGTAATATGTAGGTAACGTTATAGTACCTAGACATTTTTTATTAATTCTATAGAAATCGATAAAAGACAGTAATAATATGATATCGCATGTTGTAATACACGGGTTTAAGAATATTATATAAATACCCCAGTAATTTGATATTGTGATAGTGATAGCATCATAGTTTACAGTCGAAAGAATCGAAGTCGTTCATAATGTGTAATCGATAGTAATCATCGACTTACGATGAAGGTATAAAACTATCCAAAAGTCGAAGTAGGATCGATAAATCGTAGCGCGCTTCTATAAACAAAATTTATTGAAATTAGGAGTTATAAGTCGATTCTTTTGAAATCGATGTTTGAAGTCAATTATTTTTGTTGGTACGTCGATACAGTGGATATCCGCGGTATCTTGCGCACATTTTTTGTTTCACAAGCCCAAATACTTTCCTGCACACCTTGCACTAGGCTAGAAGCCTGTATCGCAAAGTGTGGAATACATTGCCAACGCTGGGGTTTGAACCTGGCACCTCCCACTTAAGAGACTGCCGCCTCAAACAACAACCAATCCCTGTATTAAAAAAAACATGCACGCACATTTCACGCTATCATAATCAATAATTCTCGAATCGATTACTAGCATAATCAAAATCCAGAAGTCGATATGTAAAATCGAAATTTACGAATTCAAGCGATATTTTTTTTATTACGTAGGGCCATTCCACAGTCAATGACGTAATCGTTTGGCAATCGATTGGCGGCCCATCACTAGAATGATATGTCGTGTATAAGGGTTGTTTGCATAAATCAATGTAATATGTACCTAATACGTCATATACCACTACAAAAAATAGAAAATGTTATTAGTACATTGTCTCTCTTTGTGTCTATTGTTTTATCCGACATATATTCCGTGTCCAGACAAATAAAACAGCGTTCGACATTTTCAATATTAGATTCTGTCCCACTTTAACCGTAATAATAAATTGTTTTTTTTTTTTCACTTAAATATCGGTCAATAAATACTGTATGAAAAAATCCCCATTGGGTTCCTCAGATAGCAGAATTAGTCCCCACTATTTTTTTATGTTTTTTTCATTTTCCGCGGCATTCACGTTCAAAATCGAACGATCAATCGCATGATGAAATGGTAAAAATAGTGTTTTTTTACAATTTTTGGAGTTAATTTCACTTTAATCAAAAAAAGCTTTTCGGTCATTCCCTAGATTTTAACGCAATACAAAAAAAAAAATCCGCAATTTTCGGGAAACGAGTTTCTATCTTTTTGAAAAAAGATTTGAGGTATTTTTCACATTGATTTATGAGAAATCTATACAAGAAATAAAAATTCTTTTACAGTTATTCCCTAGATAAAGGTTCAATGTATCTGCTCCATTTTTTTCCAAAGCATATTTAGTAAGGTTGTCGAGATCTAAGGTCTCCCGTTTTTAGAAATTTTTGAAATGTCGATATAAATTTTGCTTATTGTAATACTCCCGTTCTTCTATCATTCTTGTTGACAAGATCCAGAGAAGTAGTTACTTGTCAAGTTATAACATTAAAATATTGCCAATTCAAACAAAGAGCTTCCCCTGACTGTCTTCTAATTATTGCGTCGTTATGTATTAAAATTAAAGGATGGCCTACAATCGATATTAATACCCATTACATAATAAAGCCATTATAATCCCACTTAAAGCCTCGCTTGTAATATTTTGAAACTGACATAAAATTTGAATTTAATTATATTAGTAATCTTCTGAAATGCTCTACTCAATCAAGGCTATAAACATTGTACGGGTAATTTATTTCTTTGGAATTACTATAAAATACGTTAATTTAAATCAAGTAGTTATATCTCAACAGATACACAGCAAAGGATGGACCTTCCATGAAGCTTATGACTGATCGTCGGCGGGCTTAATGTGATCAATTTACACTTAAGTAACATTCACCAAATTCAGTCCATCCATCTGCCGCGGCCGGGAATCTAACCCAAAACTCAAACCTTTATGATTTCTTTATGATTTCACATCCTAGAACTGTTTTTCGCGGTCTTCCAAACGATGCCAAACACCCCATTCCGAGGCGCTTGAATTCCTTCATTCCAATGGCACCTCCCACCAAGAATTGACAGAATGAAAATTTGTAAAAAGATATGAGTTCTACTTTTGAAGCACTTCCATGCGATATGAAACACGACGGTATTAATATCTCGACTGGATCCTCTCGATCGCTCGGTGTCTTCCGAGGTTCGAGCTGAACAACATGTGACTTACGATCTGAAATTCTTTTCCAACCCCCTTTCATACGATACGATACGCAATGAGGTATTGGTAATGTTTCAGAGCTCTAGCTAGTCTAGAACTAAGATAAGATTTGATAGATGATTTGGAGGCACAACAACA
The DNA here is from genome assembly GCA_963576895.1 of Ceraclea dissimilis. Lineage (NCBI taxonomy): Eukaryota > Metazoa > Arthropoda > Insecta > Trichoptera > Leptoceridae > Ceraclea > Ceraclea dissimilis. The sequence continues at coordinate 1,498,161 of OY756374.1, forward strand.
ATAAGTGAAATTATTACAATCGTGTAATAAAAAAAATACATCGTAAACGCACAAAAAATGCCGAATACTTCATTTCATTTTGCCGAATGTAAAGTGATCACCTGAGCCAACAAAAGATCAGTCGTGAAGTCCGATAGATGTCAATCTTACACTGTACATTAGTTTATTTAATTTATTTATTATTAGAAGTATACATTTACATAATATTTTGCTCAATCCTACGGATTTTTGGCTAAAAGTTGAGTCGTCAAAGTATAACTACGAATGTCGTAAAACCCAGTGACTTACAGATTTTTTTTTTCGCAGTAATTTTTAAAAAAGAAATAAATAAGTAAACACATGGCTGTCAGAAGAAATGTAAGAAGGCAATATTGTACAAAGATGAATAGGTATAACGTACAACATTAAAGGAAAATGTGGAATGTGGAGATATCGTTTGACAAATCCCAGTTTCCGTGACGTTATCTAAGTTTGCCTTATTTGATCCTTCTCGTGTGTAGAAGGACGATATGTACGAGTACTCACATACGTATGTAGGTAAGCTACGTACAAATAGAACTAGACGTATTATACTGCTTAGGGGAAGACAATATTCCAAGGACAAAGTCGAGATTGTATGAAATCTGGAACAAGAGAGATCCTATATTTTATTTAACTTCCATTGTGGTGTTTTTTTCGGTTTGTGACCAAATTTTGAATTGTATTTTTCAACCACTTAACAAAATTAAAATTAAATAAACTATTTTTAGATTAATATCCACAGAAAAGTAAACGATTTAAAAACTTTGACTTTAACGATAGCCTTAAAAGCCTTAAAAATGGACTTCCACCAAGTACAGGACCACAGTCACCTGTTTTCATGTCCCCAAATAGGTGCGACATGCACGCCCGAGGATGCGCTACTGGCGAACGCCAGGGCTATCCGGGTGGCTGAATATTGGGGGTTTCAAATTTGATGGTGTTCCGGACACGGAAAGTAAGTAAGTACCAAGTACCAACGGTCAAAAACATCGAGACTTCCTGACTGCCTAGAGACCTATTGAAACTTTACAAACATACCTGCGTAAACTCGGTGTACCAAGATGGACCAACCTACTCCATCCTCCAATCCAAGGGTTGTGTGGGGTCATGTGTGGTATCCTATGAAAGGGAGTTGGAAAAGAAATCGAGATAGATACCAAGGGATCGAGAGGATCCAGTCACCGCATACCGCCGTATATTTTTCAGTTACGAGTATTTAGGTCCCTCGAATATAAGGTGTGTGGAAGTATGAACGACGTACGTCGGTGTACCCTCAATGATATAGAGAACCATCTCTAGTATGTTAGCAGGGTATGTATACTGACTAGGGCTGTGTCAATAATGGTCGACAGTTAATCTTCAACAGTTGTTCTTATTTAACACGTAAAACTGTTGTCTGCTAACGTTATTCCACCCCAATGCCTGGAGTGAGTATGTAAATATTCCAACCAAACGCACGAGAAGAAAGCTGAGCAAAATTATTAACCCGTCAACAATAATATTAATATCAAGAGAAAAATGAAGAACTAGGTACTGATATTAATCTCGCGATGTCATTGGTCAGTAGCGCCTGTTGACCGATGACCAATGGCAACATGAGATTCATTAGCATTACGCGCGGGACATTATAGTCCAAGAGCCCGCTGCTTAATTTATGACGTATCTGTTTTTTGATCGAAATGTGGTATAAATGATAGCTTACCAATAGGGTATTACATCGCACTAGGGTTGCCTATCAAAATCTTGCCGCAACCCCCCCTGCCCCCCCCCGAAAAGGTCCCTCTTCGCGGTTTTTCGCATTTTATAGGAATATGGTTAGAGATAGGAGAAAGTAGTCAATGACAAAAATAATCCTTGCTAAACTCTCTACAAAAAATGTTAAGTCAATTTTTTCGTAGAACTAGCAGTTTACCCGCAATGGCCGGTCCAAAAAAGAAATTCATTTAAAATACTAAAAAAATGTATTTAAACCAAATTGGTTGAAAATTGATAAGAGCTACAGGAAAATAGTCAGAGAACGAATTAATTACCATAGTCTTAGCTTCAAAGCGAGCTATAACTTATGTTCATACATCTAATAATTTCGGAGCTATTGCAATAAAACTCAGTGACGAAAATTCTTAAAATTTAGTTTTTCATAAAATAACCAGTGATATAGAGCCGCAGGCCAAATTTTTTTTTCCATAAAATGTTAGTAAAAATGTGAAAGAAAAAAAATCAAACTTTTTTTTTTATTTTTTCAAAAAATATCCTGTTTTTTGACCGGTCATTACGGGTAAACTACTAGTCCTGTGAAAAAATTGACTTAACGTTTTTTGTAGAGAATTTAGCAAGGATTATTTTTGTAATTGACTACTTTCTCCTATCTCTTACCATATTCCTATAAAATGCGAAAAACCGCGAAGAGGGACCTTTTCGGGGGGGGCAGGGGGGGTTGCGGCAAGATTTTGATAGACAACCCTAGTGCGATGTAATACCCTATTGGTAAGCTATCGTTTATACCACATTTCGATCAAAAAACAGATACGTCATAAATTAAGCAGCGGGCTCTCGGACTATTAACGTGGAATCTTCCGAAATTTATCAGCAACGAGACGACAATTTTAACGTAAGCAGTTAACGATAACTATTAATCGATTAACATCTGCTAAAGTTATCTTCAGTTAGCGTAAACGCCCAGCACTAAATTACTAACATACATAGAGGATTTTAGTATGAAGGTTATGTCGAGGAATTTCACAATTCTCTTTGACGCGAAACAATCTTGAAATGACTTCCTCTTCCTTGGCAGCTTATACGACATATCGTCGCATGGGGAATGCTCCTAATTTGGACAATCTTACAAAATGCTTTTTATTATCATTCCTACTTATGTTTGAGGCTCTCTTACGAAATATTTGAGCTGAAACGTTACTCTTTATAAGACATTTTCAGTAAATAAATGATGTAAATCGTTGTACATATATGTCAAGTTTATTATGCCTACTCGTAATCTTAAGTAGTCATGTTGGGGGCTGATTAACATATCTACGTATGTTATTCACATTTTAAGTTTATTCTGTATAATATGTATTTTTTCTATATTCCGTAGTGTATACAACAGTGTAGAAGAATTAAGGATGAACATTGTCGGGCTTACGAACGACCTCGGCTGGAGTGTATAAAAATGTGAGTTTAAAAAATACCACCTTCTTCCTTGAAGAGTATATGAATGTACTAAATGTATAGGGGTACTTATGTATACAGAATTCGAAAATACAGCCTCGCTCTTCGTGGTGTAGTGGACAAGATCCCTACTATGCGAGACGAAGGTCTCGGTTCGAATCCCAGCCGGGGTGAACTGAAATGGCGAATTTTTCTCGAGTGTTAAGTGATCACTTAAACCAGCCGAGCCGGTCGTAAGCCCGACAATGTTCGACCTTAATTCTTCTACACTGTTGTAGGAATATTCCACAGAATCAATTTGTCTTTGATTCTTCACATATTGTAGTTACTAAATGAACCATCCCTCAGTGTTAATCGTGCATATAATTGTTTCGCCCTTCGCAAAGTAATTGTTATAGTAAAGTTATTATATCTAAATGTTAATTAAATAATATGTACCTGCTAATTATACCGTACCTTCAGTTGTGAATTAATTAAACAATGTACAATTATTATTAGCCTATGCCGGCAATTTTCTTTGTTATGTAAATAATTTTGTCTGTACCTGCTTCGGTATCTAACAGTATTTTAGTAATTCCTCAACCCTTCCGAAACAAATTGAAAATTCATGTTTTTACCCTTACGGGGCAATATGCTCAAAGTAAAAATCGTTGTATTATCAATTGAACTTTTAAAATTTTAGTAGCGTAGCAAAGGAACAGCTTTTTTAAATAAAAAAAATAGACGAATTTCGACCTAAAGAGGAGGCACATTGCCATTTAAAAAAAAGATTTTTGAGCCTTAGATCGTCAACCTTACTAAAAAATAGGAAGATACATTGATCTAGCGAATGACCGTGAAACTTTTTTACCATCTTGTACAGATTTTGCATAAAAATATGTGAAAAACATCTCTTAAATTATTTTTTTCAAATACACCATTCGTTTCTGGAAAGTGGGATAGAAAAAATATTTTTCGTGCTGATGATATGCTAGTCCTATGAAAAAATTGACTTAACACTTTTTGTAGAGAATTTAGCAAGGATTATTTTTGTCATTGACTACTTTCTCCTATCTCTTACCATATTCCTATAAAATGCGAAAAACCGCGAAGAGGGACCTTTTCGGAGGGGGCAGAGGGGGTTGCGGCAGGATTTTGATAGGCAACCCTAGTGCGATGTAATACCCTATTTGGTAAGCTATCGTTTATACCACATTTCGATCAAAAAACAGATACGTCATAAATTAAGCAGCGGGCTCTCGGACTATATGTGCAGTCTCATTATGAGAGATGTATGGAAGCGGTTATATCTGGTATATTATACTTGGAAGTAGACTATCACCACAGCTGCTGTTGTTCGTTCTTTGTTCATGTGTGGCTATACAATAATATTATCGTACGGGGGAAATGATTTCCCGGGGGGCAAACAAACAGCTTAGAATTTTTCCTTTGGATAACATCATTATGTATGATAGAAAGCAGCAAATTTTCGCTTACTTCCGAGTGATAATGTTTAACAAATAGAAATCTTCTTTTTCTTCTGCAGCCTTCCTCTCCACTGCTGGATATAGTCCTCTTACAACTTCTTTTACTCGTCTCTTCTCCGACCCTTCCGCATCCAGGTTCCACCAACGATTCAGAAAATGTCGTCGGTCCATATCTTTGGTGCGGCCTTCCGACACTCCTTCTATCTGTCCAAGGCCTCCACTTCAATATTCGTGGCGCCCATCTGGTGTCAGCCTGTCTGGCCATATGTCCTGCCCATTGCCACTTACGGTTCATGATGTCGGCAACTTTGGTTCTCCATCACAAATCCGTGACAAAGACGAAAGAAATATTTTACTTTACTTTACTCCAAATGAAGATAGGAGTAAAGTAAAGACTTTCCTCCAAATGAAGATTTTTGCGGTGAAAACATTTCCAGTACCAAAATGTATTTGTGAATACTGCAATAAACAGATATATTGTATTATTTAAAAACAATGCACTCAGTTCTCTCTGCCGATCCCGCTAGGGTCATAACGTAAAAGGATAGATGGATAAATAACGTAAAATAAAAAAATATTCTGAAAAAATGTTTCCTTTTGCCCTCAGGGAACAATCTCAAAAACATTTATGGGGGAGGGGTAAAAAAATACATTTTCTGCATTGCTATGTCATACGCAGCATAGGAAACATTAATTTGCGAAAAATGCTGTTTGAAAATAAGCAAGTACCTGCTCATGGGCGTCGGCAGGGGAGAGAGATTGGAATAGGTATATATCTTTTCATACCAAATGATAAAACCTCACAAAAAATCACACTATTATCGCACATTTTCTCACCATGTCAAAAATTTTGATAATTGGTTTAGAAAATCCATCAATATGCAATTGTTTCACAAAAAAATTGCCTGCGGCGCTATTTTTCTATTACATTTTATTGGAAATATTTTTCTTACATAACATTGTGCAAATTATTATGTACATTTTCAAATAAAGCAAACCACATCACGGCCTTCTTCACCATGTCGCACGAAGAATTTTTACGCGTTTTTCATCCTATATAAATTTTGCATTTTTTTGCCCCCCCCCTAGCTCCGAGGCTGGCGACGCCCATGTACCTGCTTATTCGAAAATTGTGAGGAAGCACGTAACGACGCAAAATAAAGTTGTCAAATAAATTACTGTTTTTTGTTAAACGAGTAAATATGTTTGGTACACAGTAAAACGGGAATAAATTTAATTTAACGAATTTAAACTCTAAAGTCAGCAGTTTTGCTTTTACCAACATTTACCAAAGTACGAGTTTGTGTGTCGGTAAATAATAAGGCAGGTTTACATACATTGAAGAAAATTAATTCACTTTAGTTAAATTGTTTAATAAGTTATACAAATAAAAATGAATTTTAATGCAGACGCCCCCGCCAGCCAACATGAACTTTATGTGTTCATGAGTAAAAAGGCGTCAACGGTCGGTTATGTACACGTCAAGACAAACCTTCCATCCACACGCCTTTTTACTTATGTACACCAATAGCTCGTGTTGGCTCGGGCACGTCTAGCGGCGGCATTAGAGATCTTAGTGAGCTACCGGTATTGTCCGTATCTGTTTGCTCAATGTTTCTTTACGGTTATCTTTTCTGTAAGATTAGTTATAAGAACTTTCAGGCTAATATGAACCAAAGCGAAATTATCTTGATGTATGTAAAAATAGCAAGAAACTTATAATTGAAAGATAAACGAAAATTTGGTCAGTTTCTGGTGTTTGATATAAGCTCCGCTGCTATTGAATTTAGAGCAAAATTTTATTTAGTATACTAATAGTCCAGGTAATGGGTATTTTTACCTTACATTTTGTATAGTAGTTCTGGTTTTTGGATATGTTATAAAGGTCGGTCCTGTGATTAAGAATCTAAGTTTTCGACCTCCCAACCCTTGTGCGTTCACTAGGGCGAGCCAAAAAGTGTCGAAATTTCGGTCATTTTTCAGTTTATTGATCATAACTTTTTTACAATGCATTTTAGAGAGAAACATTGTACCTAAAAGTTGTAGAATATTAAATTCTCTGCAACTTAAGTTCACAAAGTTTTTTTGTAAATTCAATATACAAAGAGTTCTGCGTTACCAAAATTTCAAAATTTTTCAAAAAAATGCACTTTTTTTACAATTATTTTCTTTAATTCAATATATTTCCTAAACGGTACATTTTAGAGAAAAGTGTTGTAAGTAAATGTTGTAGATCGTTCAATTTCCAATAAGTTTGATGTCAAACATTTTTATCTCGGACCAACTTAACTAGAGTTGTGATCTTCTGAAAAAATATAAGACGAACATTTTCGAAACTTTCAGTATAGTACGTATGACAATAGTAATCAGAAAAATGCAATTTAGGAAAAAAAATTTTTGGACATTATTAAGATTGGTGTCGTGGTTTAGAATCCAAGTTTTCGACCTCCTCAACCTTGTGTGTTCACTAGGGCGAGCCGAACACTGCCGATATTTCAGTCATTTTTCAGTTTATTGATCATAATTATTTAATTATCCATCTTAGAGTGAAAGATTGTATGTAATAATTGTACAGTTTTAAATTTACTGTAAATTAGGTTAGAAATATTTTCTTTGAAAAGCTATTATTTTAAGAATTATATAATAACAAACATATATTTATTAAGAAAAAAAAATTTTTTTTCACGATTTTTGAGTTTTTTTCAGCACGGTACGTTTTAGCGAAAAATGTACTTAACAAATATTGTAGAATATTAAATTTGCAACAAAAAATGATACCACACTTTTTTGACTTGGACTAATAATAAAGGAGATATGCTCTCCTGAATATTTATTTAAGCTCAATATTTAATTTTCAGGACAGCATATCTCCTTTATTATTAGTCCAAGTCAAAAAAGTGTGGTACCATTTTTTGTTGCAAATTTAATATTCTACAATATTTGCTAAGAACATTTTTCGCTAAAACGTACCGTGCTGAAAAAAAACTCAAAAATCGTGAAAAAAATTTTTTTTTCTTAATAAATATATGTTTGTTATTATATAATTCTTTAAATAATAGCTTTTCAAAGAAAATATTTCTAACCTAATTTACAGTAAATTTAAAACTGTACAATTATTACATACAATCTTTCACTCTAAGATGGATAATTAAATAATAATGATCAATAAACTGAAAAATGACTGAAATATCGGCAGTGTTCGGCTCGCCCTAGTGAACACACAAGGTTGAGGAGGTCGAAAACTTGGATTCTAAACCACGACACCAATCTTAATAATGTCCAAAAATTTTTTTTCCTAAATTGCATTTTTCTGATTACTATTGTCATACGTACTATACTGAAAGTTTCGAAAATGTTCGTCTTATATTTTTTCAGAAGATCACAACTCTAGTTAAGTTGGTCCGAGATAAAAATGTTTGACATAAAACTTATTGGAAATTGAACGATCTACAACATTTACTTACAACACTTTTCTCTAAAATGTACCGTTTAGGAAATATATTGAATTAAAGAAAATAATTGTAAAAAAAGTGCATTTTTTTGAAAAATTTTGAAATTTTGGTAACGCAGAACTCTTTGTATATTGAATTTACAAAAAAACTTTGTGAACTTAAGTTGCAGAGAATTTAATATTCTACAACTTTTAGCTACAACGTTTCTCTCTAAAATGCATTGTAAAAAAGTTATGATCAATAAACTGAAAAATGACCGAAATTTCGACACTTTTTGGCTCGCCCTAGTGAACGCACAAGGGTTGGGAGGTCGAAAACTTGGATTCTTAATCACAGGACCGACCTTTATAACATATCCAAAAACCAGAACTACTATGCAAAATGTAAGCTAAGGTATGATTTTTTGTACTCGTTTCTCGGAGTATAATATTTGTGGGAAATTTTATCTACTTTCGGTTTGAATAGGAATGTTGTTAGTTTTAGAGTTATAAGGGAAAAACCGCTAAACAATTTTTTTGTATATTTTTTTTTAAGTTTTCGTCACGAAATTTTGTCAACATACTTTAGATTCTAATTCAGCGCCCAAAAAAAACACCCAAGAAATCAAAACAACCCCACAATTTTTCTTGACGTTATTGTAAAACTCGTCGTTTCTGAGCATACACGCGATACATAGGTATAGACCTAATGATTGTGGTATAACTAGAATTTTTATCCATTTTTATGTTAAAATTTCTTAATCAATTCACGTCCAATGTATTCCGTAATGTAAACCCGGCATAACGTTTATTATGCTGTAGAAGAGGGTTATTAATATTTAGGTCAGTTGTATAGAGTGTTAGTAGTAAACCTCCAGAGAGCGTAATGTAAACGATACATTACTTTGAAGAATTCTTGTGGTTATGTGAAAACTCAACATAACATTTCCATATACGAATATACAAATGAGTCTTAATATACCTCTCATCAGTCAAGTCTCTCAACGTGAGGTAAACAGCGACAGATGTGAGTGTGTAATGTATATTTCCTCGAAATACGCGCACGAAATTGGCATGCCTATCTTTCTTTTTATTTTTTTTAAATTCCCAATCTTTGAATTTTTTTTATGGATGTGGGACTAGAGTCAATTTATTTATGGATGTGGGACTACAGTCAATTTATTGAACAAAATATCCTTGTGCAAACTCTGGGAAAGGCGAAAAATTCCAAAACTTTAGCACGTTTTCAAGTTTTTCTATTAAATTTTCTAAACCGTACATTTTTTGGATACCATATGTACCTAGTATTTTTTTGTTATTTTTGAGCTAGCTTTAAAAAAATGCAAAATTTTTTCAAATTTATTAAGATCTGATAACAAGACAGTATTTTAGGCACATTTTATCTGCATTGGGAAGTTACTGTATTCTTAAAAGACTTAGAAATCATCAGATAAAATTATTTAGTTTCATATTTGTTATCTACAATCTGTTTAAAAAAAATAACATTTATCTGATTCTGAACTTCAAAGATGGCAGATAAAAAAGTCGGTCGTTTTTGACGGATTATAGCTATTAAAAAAATACTCATACAATTCGTTGCAGCTTTCAAATGTTGTGTTGAAAAAGCTCGGCGGTCCATTACTAAGAGTTCAAAGTCCGGTAATGTTGTGTTATGTTTGACTTGGTTACCATATTAAGGGCATGGCACCAAGAATGACGTCACAGTTATTTCCCACGGCATTAAGGTTCAAAATCGCGTGAACAATCGTATGATAAAATGGTAAAAACAGCCTTTTTTCCATTTTTTGGGGTTAATTTTGCATCTATCAAAAAAAATTTACGGTTATTCCCTAGATTTTAATGCATATTATCAGTACAAGAAAAAAAAATACTCCGCGACATTCGGGAAACGAGTTTCAGTCTTTCGGAAAAAAGGTCAGAGGTGTTTTTAATTTTTTTTTTTGAGAAATCTATACAAGATATAAAAAATCTTTTACGGTTATTCCCTAGATAAAGGTTTAATTCATCTACCCTATTTTGTTCCAAAGCAAATTTAGTAACGGTTGTCGAGATATAAGGTCTCCCGTTTTTAGAAATTTTTGAAATGTCGGTGTGCACACTCTTAAAATGGGAGCCTATATATGAGTTATTAAGTACCCTAACCCTTTTCATATCTCACGTCAAATCAAACAATAGTAGGTATTTAGCGTCACATTGAAACGTAAAAGTAGTCAAGTACCTGCTTACCAGAGCTGGGCAGAGAAGCGTTAATCCGTTAATCGTTAATTAACGAAGTTAACATTTTGGGTTAACGATTTAACGCTTTTCTCACCTACAAAAATTGTTAACGGATTATTCAACTTCCGTTAATGAAGTCCGTTAAAATTTGATTGTTTGCATAGATATCATCCACTGGCGACGCTGGCATTAGATAATCCAAGGGTTGTATGTGGTTATGTGTGGTATCGTATGTGGGTTGGGAGTTGGAAAAGAAATTTCACTTTGTTGGGATACATCTCGATAGTGTAAATGTGATAGCATTTGTAATAATGTAGTTCTATTTCATACCATTTAACCGCGATTTTTTCATTAACGTTTTAACGGATTAACGTTAACTTCCGTTACATTTTTCAAAATGTATCGCTTTAACGATTAACGAAGTTAACTTTTTAGTTAACGGATTATCGATTAACGAAGTTAACTTTTTGATTAACGGTGCCCACCTTTGCTGCTTACTTACGTCTGCACGCTCCGTTGGAAAATAAATTCAACTCGAAATTTTACACATTTTAATTATGTACCAACGATTTGTGAAACACGTGCACATTTATTTCCAAAAAGGCCGTTAATTTAATTTAAAAATGTTTAAATTCGTTTAAAGTTAAATACGGTTTAGAAAATGAGTGAAAACTTCTAGTAATGTTGCTCGGGGTAAACGATAGAGGTGACTGACATACTCGTATTTTTATTTTTGTGTACATAAAATTACACTGAGCAACATTACAGCTTTAGCCTTTGCGTTGCTTGGTGTAAATAACTAATTCTGATATTCTCGTGAAGACTTTAATGATATCCCGCCGCATCCCTTGTGGGGTTGGCAGCGAGAACAGAACACAACACTGCCATATCCTTACTTAGTTGTTGTGTCTGTGTATGCATGTGTTTTGTTTGTCGTTTTCTTAACTAATTCTTTGTGTTGCGACTTCCAATTGTATCTGAATGTTTTTATATGAATGGACTAGATGCGCGCTTGTGGTTTCTAGATAATGTATGAATGAAATGAGTTCATTGTTTTAATGTTTATATTTGTATATTATGTTGTCTGTTCAAGTGTTATAAATAAATCCTTACGAACCATACTTGCTTCCGTCACGTAAACGTAATTCGTCAATTTTATTAACTTCCTTTCTCGCCACAACTACTAACACCAGTATAACAATCGATCATTTCTTTAATAAACTCATTCATTGTACGATCCATGAAAGTTTTCTCACATGTTTTTATCTCGACCACATTTCAACAGCATCACAATATTTTGGTATCTTTGCATTGGTGCTAAATTATCTATATCCAGGATACAATTTGACAGAGGAGAGTTCTCAGACTAGACAATTTGAGTAAGGATAGAACATACAATCCTGGCTAGGATATGAGCTATAAAAAATCTAATACATAAGCGGGTGAATATTAGATACATGTGTATATAAAACTAAGGTAGATATAATTATATTAATACATCGTATGGCACATCATTCATAGCTACTACACTCACATCTGCGCAATTACAAGAAAGAAAAATGAATTAGTTGGGATGGGATATTGGAAAAGAGGAGTGAATTGAACAAACCAACGTATATGCATTAGTGGTTGCATCAAACCTAAAATCTAGGCGCATTCAAGCCGAGCACTTTGTTATTATTATGATACAACTATTAGATAATATAACATGACATCTCTCGTGTTATCAATAGAGCCTTTAGTGTCACTAATGCATGTTAAGTCTGTCCGCCATCAGAGCCTTTTATTAGCAAAGTAATTTATTAATCTCACTAACAACAGGATGGTAAACCGTCTGAGACATTTCCCGCCTGTCTCCATGCCATTAACGTAGCATTAACGTACCACAAACCCTTCCTTATGTATAGTCATATTAGCCGCCGTTAATTTTACAACTTATTTATGTTTCCATTAACATTTTCTGCATAATTTTACTGTTATAGGTTTTGACGGAATATAGGTTTATTTGCGTGCTAATGTTTATATTAATAACCTGGATAATATACGATTTACAGATAGGGATATAATTTAAAAGATTTGTGTATAAATAGGGTCTAAAAATCCTTCAAAACAGGCGACAATACTGGCGTAATAGAACTTGCGTTTCGATTTGTCTGTGGTTTCTTTCATTCAGGGTTCCATTCGAATATTTGGTGTTTAACTAGTGGCAAAATTATTCAACAGGATCCTTAAGACAAAATATATATTAATCATTCAGTTAGGATTCTGTGAAGACCAACTTCAGGACTCTAAAAACATGAAAACCAACAAAATGAAAATTTAATTTAGATATACAGGTTGTTTGATAGATGGATGCGTATATCTTCAGAGGTGATAGTAGAGGTCATTTGGGATCTTTTGAGCCAAACTTAGCTTATTCCAAAGTCGCACGGTTCTCGACTTATTCGAGTAAAGGTACCTGTTAGGTTCTGTAATTATTTTTTGTTTCCTGCATATGTGTTTGGTCTATAAAAATCATTAGTTTCAATCTCAAGAAACAGAAATGATAAAAAATATCGCATTAAAATTTCGATAAATAGTTATTTCAAAAACGAGTCACGACTTCAGATGAGATTTCTCTTAAGAAAAAAATTGCCTTAAGATTCAGAAATTTGGAAAAAAACTTCTCTGATTTATGTTCTTTCAAATGATGTAAAAACATAATAATAAAACATTAGTTTCATAAAGATATGGTACAATAACTTCAACTTTTAAAATCCAAATAAATAGTATTGTTGCAGTCACACAATACACATGCAACCATAGATACATGCATACAGTACTACAGTGCCAACCTGACAACTGTACTTCTAATCATCAGTCAGAATTCGGTAGTACCAACACTAACATAATATTTGTTGGATTACATTGATGCCAACACCAAAGAAACAAAATACACCAGAATAAACCCTCTCATACCTTCTGAGTGTTACTTTTGCGAGAAGACGTCCATAGATAAATTGCCACAAAACACTCTGAGTGTTATATTTGCTGGAAGACGTTCATCGATAAATCGCCACAAAGCACTCTGAGTGTAACATTTGCAGGAAGACGTCCATCGATGAATCGCCACAAAGCACTCTGAGTGTAACATTTGCAGGAAGACGTCCATCGATAAATCGCCACAAAGCACTCTGAGTGTAACATTTGCAGGAAGACGTCCATCGATAAATCGCCACAAAGCACTCTGAGTGTAACATTTGCAGGAAGACGTCCATCGATAAATCGCCACAAAACACTCTGAGTGTAACATTTGCAGGAAGACGTCCAACAATCACTCTATATCTGACCTGATATTCTAGACATGAGTAAGTGTAGCCAGTGTGTGGGGGCGTTGAGTCCATCGAAGGTGGTAAAATGCAGTAGATGTTATAGTGTTTTCCACTTCTCCTGCCAGGGAATAACAACTGAGTCGTACAAGAAGATGTCAAAGATCAGACGAGACCAGTGGCGCTGCGCGACCTGTAAAAAGCAGGACCCGCGATCCAGTTCTGTGCCGCCTGTGGATGTGGCACATGACTCGGCGGCGTCTCCCATCGGTGTCCCCCTGTTAAACATCACGCCCCCAACGTCGACTAACCCGTCACCGCTTGACATATACAACGAAATTATATTGCTCAGAACAGATTTGAAGGTCGTGCACAAGGGGATGGACGACCTCAGATCGGCTATTCTCACTCTAAACACTCGTTGTGACGATATAGAACACAAGATGCATGAATACAGAACTGCAGCTATTGATGTGAGAAAACGTTGTGATGCTTTGGATGACAAGATTAAACTTATAGACACCAAGATTGAGCGGGTGGATGTCCTGGAGGAGAAAATCTCTGGCATCGATCAGAAAATTACGTTATTGGGAACGGCCGATTTTCTGCCTCGAGATAATAATGCGAAGGACCAACGCGAGAGAGCAAACAACATCGAAATCAAGGGAGTAACACAAACTGGTAATGAGAGGCTACCTGATATTATAACATCATTATCCAAAGCGCTGGGATATGATTTGGATCTAAAAGAGGTGGATTATATAGTGCGGGCCAGATCTAGGAATAAAACATCTCCAAAACCAATAGTTGTGAGATTCTTACGAAAAATGGCAAGAGATGACTTTTTGGCCCTTGTTAGAAGTAAGAAAAAAACTTTAACTACAAACGATATTGGTATCCCTGGAAGCCCCAGCAACATCTTAATTAACGAACACTTGACTCTGTACTACAAGGATCTCCTATATAAAACTAGGCTGTTAGCGAAGGAAAAAAATTACAAATATGTATGGGTGCGGAACGGAAACATATTCATCAGACGTAGCGATTCTTCTCCAAAAAACTATATAAGGTGCGAGGAGGACTTAAAGAAGCTCAACACTTAGATGTATTCGACCTGTATCGTGTAATTATGGATGTGTTATATTATTGTATTATTCCTTATATTGTATTCATCCTCATTTCCCCACCATCACTTTCCTTATTACCATTTCACATCCCATCCAAACCCTTCCTAACCTATTCAATAACCTTACACAGTACAGCTGAACTCAACCCGCGGTGTGGCTCGTTGGTGTGCGGCGCGTTGGCCTGGCCGGCTCCGGTTTCGTCGTTCGATTCTGGACTTCTGTTGTACCGAATCACATTTAAAATTAATAAAATTATCATCTATCTGTTACCGGCGCGTGCGTACAAAATATAAACGTTTTTTATCAGAATACCAGAGGCCTTCGTACTAAAACGGAGGAGGCTCTCTTGAACTGTTTGTCTAATGATTTCGATATAATTTGTTTAGCAGAATCATGGCTACACGACGGCATCTATACCTCAGAGATAATAGACCCCAGATATACAGTTTTCAGAAGAGATAGAGACGTATCTATTTCCGGTGTGGGTGGCGGAGTACTTATAGCGACCAAGCCTGGTCTCAATCCTGTGCATCAACCAACGTGGCAATCCTCGGCTGAGGATATTTGGATCTCTATACCCCTTAACTCAAACAAAAAATTACACGTTTGCTGCGCGTACATTACCTCATGTAGCAATCATTTAAATTTACTACGGGCTCATCTGGACAAAGTTGACGAGATTTTATTGAATAATTGTGAGGATAAATTCATATTAATTGGAGACTATAATTTGCCGCAGATGGATTGGGGGTCGGTACATGGCGAATCTTACTTAGAAATTCTTAATCATAATGATGGTCCGGCTTACAGGTTGATCATAGATTTCCTTTCTTTTTCTGGATTGAATCAATATAACTCCATACCAAATGATTACAATAAAATTCTCGATCTTGTCATATCGAACGTACAGAGTCTCGTTACTCCATCTGATGCAATGCTTGTTAAGCCTGACTCTTACCACCCCACTTTGGAAATTCATTTAAAGGATTGCTTGACACGTAACACTTCTATGAAAAATAATTCCAGAGAGATCGCCCTCTATCATAAAGCTGATTATGTCCAAATTCGAAATAGGCTCTCGCAATACGACTGGAATCAAGAACTATCTAATCTCAATACAGAAGAGGGTGTTTCGAGGTTTTACGATATAGTGTTTGGTATTGTTAAGGATTGCGTTCCTATAAAAAAAAATAAAGCCAAATAACTCTTTCCCCTCTTGGTATTCTCCCGCTCTAATTAATGTGGTAAAGGAAAAAACAATGTATCACAAAAAATGGAAAAAATATAAAAATCGATTGGACTATCTGACATTCTCTTCGCTTAGAAGTAGACAAAAGCGCTTGACTGCTGAATGTTATTTGAAATATGTGTCCAACATAGAAAATAATTTAGTAAGTAATCCCAAATCCCTATTTTCATTCGTCAAGTCAAAACGCAGAGAGGAAGGTTTGCCTAATACAATGTCCTATAGGGATGTCACATACTCTGATGAATTAGCAATATGCAATGCATTCAATACTTTTTTCACATCTGTACACATTACTGATCCAAACCCAGTCTCTACACCCCAACAGAATAATATATCAGTGGCAGAAACGGTAGACTCGATAAGCAATCTGCGAACCAATCCCTCTATCGTGCAAAAATATATCGAAAAAATAGACGTTAACAAGGGTCCAGGTTCGGACAAATTGCCTGGTATATTTGTGAAGAACTGTGCAAAAGAATTGTCCGTACCTCTCTCTATTATATTCAACATGTCGCTAGCCGAGGGTTGCTTCCCATCGCGTTGGAAAAAAGCCTTTATAACACCCATTTTTAAAAGTGGAGATCGACACAACGTCGAAAACTATCGACCCATATCCAAACTACCTATCTTAAGCAAACTGTTAGAAAAAATTGTCATCGATCATATTAATCCCTTGCTTAATCCAATTATAATACCAAATCAACACGGTTTCAGGAGTGGAAAATCGGTGGAATCTAATATGCTTGAATTTACTAACATCTTAACGAATGAAATACACAAAAATGGCCAGGTTGACGCTATATATACCGATATGTCCAAAGCGTTCGACAAACTCAATCACAATTTATTACTTAAAAAACTTTACGGTGCGGGGATACGAGGAGATCTGCTGAGATGGTTCAAGTCATACGTGACCAACAGACTCCAGGCTGTCGTGGTCCATGGATACGAATCCAACTACAAGGCTATTGCTTCAGGTGTTCCGCAAGGTTCCCATCTGGGACCTCTTTTATTCCTATTATACATAAATGACATCAAAAATTGCCTGAAGCACTCGGAAATTTTACTTTTCGCAGACGACGCAAAAATATTCAAAGTTATTAATGACTTATCCGATTGTATTAATCTTCAAAGGGATTTACTGGATTTTGAAAATTACTGCCGGGAAAACCAATTGTTTTTAAACAGCGACAAATGTAATGTTATTACTTACACACGCAATAAAAAGAAAATTACATTTAATTACTCGATCAATGATGAAACTCTATCATACAAAAGAGAGGTAAGGGATCTTGGAATAATAATGGACGAACAACTCACTTTCACCAAGCACTACGACAACATAAGTTCTAGAGCCTTTAAAACTCTGGGCTTTGTTATTAGAAACACAAAGGTTTTCAAAAAATCCAAATCATTGGTCATACTTTTTAACTCCCTAATTAGAAGTCTTCTTGAATTTGGTTCTACTGTTTGGAATCCAAACTACATCGTCCACATAAATACTATAGAGAAGTTACAAAGAAAATGCGTAAAACATCTCAATTATCGCAATAGATTACACTTTGATTCATACATCCAAGCATTAAAACACTACAAAATCAAATCTCTCGAAACTAGAAGACAAATAATCGACCTTTGTTTCCTACATAAAATTATAAATAATAAAGTAGATAGTATTCCTCTTGTGGAATCATTGCCTTTCCATTGCCCTTCCAGAAATGTCAGACATCGAACACTTTTCTACGTCAGCCATTCAAGAACAAGTTATATGCGAAACTCATACATAAAAAGAGCGTGTGTATCTTTTAACAAGAATTGTATGAAGGATCCAGCTCTGGATCCTTTTGGCTCTGGTCTGTACACTTTTAAAAATAAACTGTTGAAAATAGTGGACGTTTAGCGGGGTGGTCGTGCCGGCGCGTCGAGTGTGCCGTTGGATATGAGGGTTTCAGCTTAAAACTCAAATGAAAAGAACTGTTGTCACTTCCTTTCTCCATTTTCCTTCCTATTCCTGGATCCATTCCTATACTATTTGTTGCTTATATATAGTGTAACTACTTATACTTTTGCGAATAAAACGTAGAATACTATAATTGGCGCTATAAAATGTAAATATGTATAAAATATTAAATTATGTATTAGCTGTTGTATTCTCCAAATAAAAGAAAAAAAAAAAAAAAAAAAGAGACCGATGTAATTTTTCCAGCCAACCGACTATGTATTTGACATGACTATACTAATGGGTATTTAACGATAAAAACACACAGCGCTATAAAAAGACTGGAATCAAATCAATACGTACCGAGGTGCTTTCAGTTCCCTGTATAAATTGACAGTTTGTTGGCCGGTCTCCAGTCTCTTGAGACGGGACGCGACACCAAGGTGTGAAATGTACACAGAATTTATTATGTAGGTGTGAAAAATTCCACTCTACCACCGGAAATCGAATTCCTGGGTTTGCTGTGTTTAAGTACCTAACTACTCTGATTATTTCCGATGTACTATAGGGCATGTAGGAAACATTTGCATATTGCCGCTCGGTTTTCACTTTGATTAAAGCACCACTTACAGGAGAGTTTTTCTTATAAACCAAATATTTAAGCGCCATTCGCGACTATAAGTTGTATTACCTATATTAATATGTTTTTTGGGGTGCTGAATCCAAATCCGAGATTTACCAATAAAACTCCGTGATGGAACATGGCGAAAAAATGTGAAAATTTACATTTTTGGTAAAATTTTGCAAAAATTATTATTAGTGTCGAATCCATAGTTTTTTTATGTAGATGATATTAAAAGTGACACTTCTCCATCCGTATCGAGTGTGGATTCACACAGTCCCTAATATTGCCGGCCGACGACGCAGAATTTTGCACACACTTTGTATGGAAAATACTACGTCTGTCTGCAATATCACGGACGATGGGAAGCCAGCTTAGGACAAAGCAAGGTGCGCAGGATACAGCTAGTCTGTAGGTATATATGAAAATAAGTCGATTTTTTGAAAGTGTTCGCATAGCTTCCGCATTTTACGGTGGATTGCTGTAAAAATTCACAAAAACATTCATACCAATCTGCTTAAGGTTTTGAAAAAAAAGCTTTTACTAGGAGGTGCCATGATGATGAGAGGATCCAAGGATTGTGTGGGGTCATGTGTGGTATCGTATAAAAGAGCGTTGGAAAAGGACTTCAGAGCTTAAGTCACATTTTCTCCAGCTCAAGCCATTGGGAGACACCGTCCCGTTGCAAAGCACGGGTAACTCAACTAGTATTTTTATAAATTAACTTGTACCAACACTCAAAAACTTTTCAATATTTTTCAATATTTCATAATTCATTATTATAATCTTGTTCCCTATCTGACGTGATTATATTTCGTGTAGGATTCGTGTTTGCGTGCTGTAAAGTCGTGCGAGTTTACACATTGCATTAATTTCGATATTATTTTACATTATTTTTATAATATCGCTAAAATACTATTTCATTCTATAAAAAAGAAATTAATATCACGAAATATAAAATATTGTATCACTTGAAACACATGCGATTGCGAAATTTGATTTAGAATTGGTGGGGGGAGTTAAAAGATAATTAATTACAAAACAAATACCAATATATTTTATAGAAAAACTTAACTAACTTAAATTCATTTTTTGTTTCAATTTGTACTTTAAAAAAATGATTAATTTGCAATGGAAATACCACTTCGTCACTAAAAGGGATTTTATTGTTTAGCTAGTACAATTTCAAACTGTCACCTTAATCAAATAATGTGTGGAAATTTCGAAGTTCTGGGAGATTGGAAAGTTTTTAAAAATAGATGAGGTAAATGTACGCGCGGACAACAACAAAAACAAGCTCACTCAAAACTATCTCAAAAATATTATTTTCCTATTATACCTAATAAGTCATACTATGTGGGTGCCTAAGTGGGTGCCTAAGTGTTAGTATATTTAATTGTTTCATATTCACTTGATTGATTTGTAATGTACCTACTATGCGTGCATGCTGTGGACACTCTTAATTGGGAGGTTAACGTGAATTATATATTTTGTGTATGTCATTATGTATGTTTGTTAACTTTCTGTGTGTGTCCCCAATAAATAAATAAATAAATAAATACTATTATAACTTTTCGTAAAACTTCGATTTCTTCCAAATAACCCCATTATGCAAATTATTGATTCAAACACAAAGGAAATAAGAAGATGTTGTACCTATTATAATACTTAACCGTAAAGTAGTGGAGAAATTATCATAATATAATGTATAGGGATATATGAATCTTTCAGCTTGGAAAAGCTCAAGTATTTAAGCCAACATTGATTAAGCCGACAATGATTCATTACGGAAGATATATTATTATGTTAGTAGGGGACGACGTTCATGTAGATATAATTATTTTCAGTGTGTTGGTTAGCCATCGATATATTGCCTCAAGTCACCATCATTTTATTCTATTCTATTCTATCAAGTCACAGTGCAACAGTTTATCATGGCAAGCTGAAGGATTTAAATGGGGCATTTATTTACTTATTGGATTGTATGCCCGATAGGTCTACCTCTGAATTTTAGGTTTGATGCTATCACTTGTGCATGCATGTCATTTTGTAATTAGTAATTAGGAGGCTTTGATATTTTAATAATCTATGCCCAAGCCAGGACTCTACTCTATCGTTAGGTACCTCATGTATGTATGTAGTTTGAGAATTCTTCCATATAAAACTTTTTCATAGAACGTGTATGCAACCGTGCTAAAATTCTTACATTTTTACTATTTGTGGCGATCCTATATGGCGATATACACTTAAAGAATGAAAGGTGCCCTTGGGGCGATGTTTATCCCTAAACGGCGCCAATAAATGGTCCAACTACTACAATCACGGAATGGGGTAACCAGTGAATGCTGTATGTAGATACATTAAAATATACACAACATTATCTTTGCGCAAACATGGAGGTATGATGTGAAATGGGTGTGTAGGTATTTTGTGAAATCCTGATTTTTACAAAATACCTTGTTGACCAACAAGAGGATAGAATTGAGAACTGTATCCAAAATAACTGCAGAGATTATTTAAAAAGTATGCTATTGTCAAGTTTCCAGCCAAGTTACATGTGTGAGAAAGTGGATACATTATACTTCTACTTCTAACACCATTAGCAATAAATTTTCCTAACATCTCGGCTAACAGTGTTCCAATAAGTGTTCCTAAGTATCTAGAGTGGACCTACTGCAGTACAGTTCTCGGGAGAATTTGCTTCAAGAAAAATTACTAAATACGAACTATGAAAAATCTCCATGGTGCAACCATAGATTTTGAAAATTAAGTACTATAATTCTATTGGACATACATAAGCCATAATTCAGTTGTTTCAATACAAGTCCATAGATGGTCCATACAACTCAACATGAAGCCAATTTGTTTGACACAATATTGTCAAAATCCTTAGATTTTTATATCTATCCCTTCACCAACTATCAACAATCGATCTTTATTGTTTTAAAAGTGTCAATAACACCTTCTACCCACATCCATTCAATACAATATTACTGTGCATTAATCTTTAAATATCACATACTGGCACCTTGACACAAATTATTTCATGCATATTTTTTTCATGGTGCACCTCTTGTATATAGGAGAGCAGTTTAGGTATAGGTAGGTTCGATACTCAAAGGGGGCAACCAACGAGTATTAGACGTAAACTCTCACACCGCTTCTGGACGTAGGCCTCCGTTATGATTTCCATTACCCCAATCCTTCTGCATCCACCTTCCAACCGCCACTTGGCATAATATTCTTCCTTTTGTTCCTAAAACTTCCGTCAGACATTTCACATCTTTCAATTTCAATTTATTTAATAAATAGTATTATCATACCTTAATTTTCAATTTACAAATACAAGTATAATTTAATACCAAATTATTGTTTTTCATGCCCCCAGACATCATACATGAGCTGGTATAAGGTTTAGGTATAAGGTTCTCAGCATTCACCGGTTGCCTCATTACTTAGATATACCGAGATGTTAGCGGGTTATTTGGACCTCGTTTGCATTTTAACAAATATGTCTTTAGGAAGTAGGAGTTATCTCAACAGATATACAGCATAGGTTGGACTTTCCATCAGGCTTGTGACTGCTCGTCGGCTGGTTTAATGTGATCACTTTACACTTAAGTAACATTCACGAATTCCAGTCCATCCATCTGCCGCTGCCGAGAATCGTACCCAGACCTCCAACCTGACAAACCGGTAATCTACCGCTGTGCTATGATGGTTGGTATAAAATTCCGACGTTCTCACAAAAAAAAAAACGTGATTTACTTACTTTTTTTCATTTTTATCTTGCGTGGTAGGCAGAGAGAACAAAACATCACACTTCTTGCTTCATTCACATCAGCTGTTCATTTGTATTTCATTCACGGTACAAAAGTGAATCACCCACTGAATTGCAATAGAGACGAAGAAAATAAATAATTCTTGTAATAATTTTACAAGACTTCAATATTATTATCCAACGACGTTACGGAATGGGTTTTTAAAGTCGTATTTCTTTCCCATGATCAACAGCAGATTTTCAAAGCTGAATTTATGTTTTCAATCTATGGGTTTTGTGTCGTTGATTTTTATTCCGTATTTCTATGAAATGACATCCATTATTTCTATATCCTCCCGAGAGCCAAGAGCATTGAGCGTGTCGGTCTACGTAAATTGACTTCGCTACGTTAGATCTTCGACCGCTGTAATTACTTTCTTCTTTCTCAGTATTATTCAAACTCCTTTAATTCTCGAGTATCTTATGATACTTGTCTTTTTATTTACAGTTCCTCGATAAATAAAATCAATCCTACAATTTCAATTCAATTCAATTCAATTTCAAATTCTTTTTATTTCCTTCAATATTTTACATATATATATATATATATATATACAAATTAAATACTTAAAACTATACACATTTCGAGATACCTCCCCAATAGAGACAAGTCTCGTGTGTGGGGAGGAAATAAAAAATAGTAATTTAAGAGTAGGTATGCATACCGACATTTCAAAAATTTCTAAAAACGGGAGACCTTATATCCTTTATCTAGGGAATAACCGTAAAAGATTTTTCATATCTTGTATAGATTTCTAAAAAAAACGTTTTTGAAAAATACCTCTGATCTTTTTTCCGAAAGACGGAAACTCGTTTCCCGAATGTCGCGGATATTTTTTTTTTCTGTACTGATAATATGTATTAAAATCTAAGGAATAATCGTAAAAGTTTTTTGATAGACGCAAAATTAACCCCAAGAAATGGAAAAAACGATATTTTTACCATTTTATCATGCGATTGTTCACACGATTTTGACGCTTAATGCCGTAGTAAATGACTTGACGTCATTCGTGGTGCCATGCCCCTAAAATCTTTAATAAAAAAATTCGCAATCTTCGTCTTCTTCATATTGTTATAAATCAACCATGTCAAACTCAGTCACTAGTGGGCCAAAAGCATAAAGCGCAAAGACTAGGTGGGCTGTAAAACCTAATCTTAAGGGTTTGGCACCAAGAATGACGTCACAGTCATCTCCCACGGCAATAAGGTTCAAAATCGCGTGAACAATCGCATGATAAAATGGTAAAAATAGCGTTTTATTTCCATTTTTTGGGGTTAATTTTGCGTCTAACAAAATTTTTTTACGGTTATTCCCTAGATTTTAATGCATATTATCAGGACAAAAAAAATGTACTCCGCGACTTTCGGGAAACGAGTTTCCGTCTTTCGGAAAAAAGATCAGAGGTGTTTTTAATAATTTTTATGAGAAATCTGTACAAGACTGTAAACAACGTTTTATAATCTGTACTATGTCCATTTTGTATATTTATATGTGTTTGTTGTTTACTTTAAGTTTAAATAAATAAAATAAATAAATAGATATAAAAAATATTTTACAGTTATTCCCTAGATAAATGTTCAATGCATCTACCCTATTTTGTTCCAAAGCATTTTTAGTAACGGTTGTCGAGATATATGGTGTCACAAGCCCCTCTAGGAGTAAGGCGACCTGGACACTAAGTTCTCGATGTTATTATTGATGTAAGGGGTTACCTTGGTCACTGGTGCAGGTCAGGATTGTGGTAGATGGGCCAATTGAAAACGACGAATGCTGGATACACTTGTATTTAATAACGGAACTATGACAATGGTGCAATAGGTAGTCAATACGGTTATATCACGAATATCAATTACAAAGCATTCCGATTTATTCCCTGGAGCGGTCCAGCCCTAGGGCTGGACGCGACCCGACCACTCCAGACCAACTCCCGAATCGTTCTGCCCTCTTGCGCACACGCAACTTGGCGTGGCTCACTCCACCCCCCACTAACCAAAACTACCTCATGCCTATCTCTCTTCCCTTTATGTCGAGTACGGTACGTACTGCGACAATGGTCTCCCGTTTTTAGAAATTTTTGAAATGTCGGTATGCATACCCTTAATATAAAGAAGAGAAACTACTGAAAATTTAAACAAAAGATACCCAAAGTATTGACAACATTATTTTGTAAAAATAATGAAGCGATTTCCATTCTTCTAGTGAAAACTCCTAAAAGCTTAACAATATTCTATCGTTTCTGCATGGAACAAAAAAGTTACTGGCAAATACTCGTACTTTAAAAAAATTAAATT
This sequence comes from Ceraclea dissimilis, assembly GCA_963576895.1. NCBI lineage: Eukaryota > Metazoa > Arthropoda > Insecta > Trichoptera > Leptoceridae > Ceraclea > Ceraclea dissimilis. The sequence goes on from OY756374.1 coordinate 1,522,838, forward strand.
ATCTCGGAAGTCGCCCCTTTTCAATTTCTCTGGCTCTCGTCCAAAGGTCAATGCTAACAATTTACAGTAATTGTAGTACTACATGTAGTTATATTTTACTACAACTACTATTATTACCCAATAGTTGTTTTGTCTTTGCCGTTGTTTTATTCTACATCAACATCACTCTACATTTTACTAACAATCCTGTAGTTATACAACTACAGTTTTATCGATACTGTCTACGGAGCACTCTTCTTTACACTTATAACTTTTCACTTACTTTCTTATTGGAATGTCGAGCGAACAACTCTCGAACTGCTTTTCAAAAGATACGATACCAATTTCAGTTTTTGCTGACTTTGATAGTTTTCATTTAAAATATCGAAGCGTTGCTACTTAGTGTCGCTTCATAATGTCTTTAAGTTTAGTAACATAACTCGTCTGATAGAAAAAGACAGCTTTTTATTTGTCTCATCAATCAATGTCTACAACTTTTTATTTGTAGAAATTACCCAATTTCTACAAATAAAAACTACTGTTTTTTTACAAGGTCTAAAAATTACTATTCAACTTCACTAATTTGTTTTTTTATATATTTTTTGTCTCTGATCTTGTGATGTCTCTGATGTGACTGTGGGGCGGAAAAACAGACCATACACAACATTGTATCCGAATGCAGCCTTAGAGCGTATAATAGTCCGAGAGCCCGCTGCTTAATTTATGACGTATCTGTTTTTTGATCGAAATGTGGTACAAATGATAGCATACCAATAGGGTTTTACATCGCACTAGGGTTGCCTATCAAAATCTTGCCGCATTCCCCCCTGCCCCCCCCGAAAAGGTCCCTCTTCGCGGTTTTTCGCATTTTGTAGGAATATGGTAAGAGATAGAAGAAAATAGTCAATGACAAAAATAATCCTTGCTAAATTCTCTACAAAAAATGTTAAGTCAATTTTTTCATAGGACTAGTAGTTTACCCGTAATGGCCGGTTGAAAAACAGGATATTTTTTGAAAAAAAAATATATTTTTTTAGATTTTTTTACTTTAACTTTCTTCCACCCATTACCACTAACATTTTATAGAAAAAAATATTTGGCCTGCGGCGCTATATCGCTGGTTATTTTATGAAAAACTAAATTTTAAGAATTTTCGTCACTGAGTTTTATTCCAATAACTCCTAAATTAATTGATGTATGAAAATAAGTTATAGCTCGTTTTGTAGCTAAGACTATGGTAATTAATTCGTTTTTTGACTATTTTCCTGTAGCTCTTATCAATTTTCAACCAATTTAGTTTAAATTCATTTTTTTAGTTTTTTAAATGAATTTCGGTTTTGGACCGGCTATTGCGGGTAAACTGCTAGTTCTACGAAAAAATTGAATAAACATTTTTTGTAGAGAATTTAGCAAGGATTATTTTTGTCATTGACTACTTTCTCCTATCTCTTACCATATTCCTATAAAATGCGAAAAACCGCGAAGAGGGACCTTTTCGGGGGGGGCAGGGGGGGTTGCGGCAAGATTTTGATAGGCAACCCTAGTGCGATGTAATACCCTATTGGTAAGCTATCATTTATACCACATTTCGATCAAAAAACAGATACGTCATAAATTAAGCAGCGGGCTCTTGGACTATAAGGGAAGTATCAGGGACATCTTCATGCTGACGGATACATCGACTGAATATATTTTAAACATTGACATAAACCTTTGACAATCAGATCTACCTATGCTATTGTTTCTGTTCTATGTCCTTATTTTAATATGTGACGTTAAATGCCATACGATAAATATATCTGATCATTGAATCGATTTTTCAACCTCTTCCTGACTTCTAGTAGAGCTGAAACTTTGCAAACGTACGTAAACTCCGTGTAGACAGTAAAGAAGTCAATCAATTAACGGGAATCCAAGGCTCATGTGGGGTAGGATTTTGTTCAGCTCAAGCCTAGGAAGACTTCGCGAGCGATCGAGAGGATCCAGTCACCGCACACCGCTGTGTTTGGTATCTCACGAAAGTGCTTCACGAGTAGAACCAACTCATATCTTTTGACAAATTTTGATTCTGTCCATTCTTGATGGGAGGCACCATTGGAATGAAGGAATCCAAGAGCCTAGGAATGGCTTGTTTGGTATCGTTTGTTAAACCGCAAAAAAACAATTCTAGAAGCTAAAATAAAAAGTAGAATTACTTATTTTGAGATTACTTATTTAGCCTCCAGTCTAGCAGAGCAGCACAAATGACTTATGCCATCTTATCTAGAAGAAAAACGCTAAACCCGAAACTGATTGCTAATTTTAGAAGTCGATTAAATCAGCAGTAAGTATGTAATGCGATACTCAACATCTCTAGAGTAATTTGATGAGATTGTTTGGAAACTTATTAACACGAGAGTTCCCTTCTATTATTAGTGATGTACGTAACTTGAAGTGAGTAAGAGGAAGCCTTATACACTTCAAAAAAAGTCTGGAATCATGGCATAATGTATTGGATGTTTTGTTCAAATAACCAACTACATAGATACACCCTTAACATTCCTTGTCGAAACACGAGAATCTTAGTAGGATTCGCTAGGCTACTCTCATGGGTTCACCTCTTTCCACGTTTGAGGTTATGTTAGGTGTGGAATATACATTTATCCACTAAATGTCTCGTCAACATACACGTCCATATCGGAACGTCTCCCCTAATTCTCGTTCCGTCCGCCATAGATACAAACTAGCGACCTCTAGCTACATGTGATTTGTGCTCGAGACATAGAAAATATTACTATTATTTCATCTATACATTTTAGATATACACTACGTTAGAAACAAGCATACATGTGAAATGGAGTCTTTTGGGGTATCTGAATAACATTTGAAATAATAGTACCAGTCTATACTAGCAAAGATTACAAAGATAGCCATAGTTTTTTCTTCTTTCGGACTGCAAGATACCCCAGTCAAGTGATTTGCTCAGAGTATAGCGAAACACCTATCCATATCTTCTGTCATTTTACTACGTATTGGCTCCTAAAAGAAGTCACGCCCTTGGAGGACCATGAACTCCGCAAAGTAAAACATCTCGTACGGAGACAAATCGTGATTTACGAACCTGGTTTTGAGGGTAAGATATATAACATCGAAGGATCTCAAAATAGATTTATCTTGGTCGCAGTGACACAAGAGATTCTTGGTCCCCTAATCTTTAATTTAAAAAAGCATGTCGAGTAGTTTAATGTTTTGATCTCGTCATTTCACCATGTTCCTCTACAATGTTTCGCAATACGAATAACCCTATCACAATAATAAGGTATGTTACAATGCCCTAAGCTTACATCATACTGTATTAGATTCATAGAAGATTAGGAGTGGGATAATACAGTAAGGTGAGGGTGTAGACTTAAGCTTAAGTTACGATAATTTCCTGTTTCCCGTCCATCCTCGTCTGCTTGCCTTCGCTTAGCCTTAGATAAACAGATTGAACATTATTAAGTCGTTCGATTTATCTTTCTTTCTCGTTTAACTTTTACAGACCTCAAAAAAAAAGGCTACTTTTCCTCGTTTGTTAGTTCTAGGAGTCCATATTACTCCAATTCTTCATCCCAGTACATAGCTTACCATTTTCTATAGTTTTCAAATATTGCAAAAAACAATCCGGTCCACCCTGGTATGTCTTCCGTCTTGCAAAAGCCGTCCCTGTAGTCATCTTCACCTGGTCGGAATATCTATGTGTCGCTATCTATCCTGCCTTGAACTCCGCTAGACATTTTTATCTCCTAGATTGTCCGGCTCACGTCTCGCAATATGCCCAAAGGAACAAAGCATTTCAGACACACTGCTGACAGCCGAATTGTAATACAAAGCTTGGATTAGACTGATACATTAGTTCTCCTTGCAGTCCAGGATACTTGGAGTAGCTTTCTCCAACACCGCATTTCGAATCCATCTTATCTTCTCGTAGGCACAAATGCTCTCCCCATTAGGACCTACACCAGTCTCCTCTTTGAGTAAGTATGTATGGCTCAAACACTCCAAATCTTTAATTACCATTAAGTGCTCGACAGAAAGACATTGATATGAAGTTAATCCAATATAAAGACGTTTCATATTCTGAGCGCCCACGTTAAACAAAACAAATTACATTAAGGGCATGGCACCAGGAATGACGTCACAGTCTTTTCCCACGGCATTAAGGTTCAAAATTGCGTGACAATCGCATGATAAAATGGTAAAAATATCGTTTTTTCTATTTTTTGGGGTTAATTTTGCGTCTATCAAAAACTTTTACGGTTATTCCCTAGATTTTATTGCATATTATCAGTACAAAAATAAAATTTCCTCCGCGACTTTCGGGAAACGAGTTTCCGTCTTTCGGAAAAAAGATCAGAGGTGTTTTTAATTATTTTTTTGAGAAATCTATACAAGATATAAAAAATCTTTTACGGTTATTCCCTAGATAAAGCTACCCTATTTTGTTCCAAAGCATATTTAGTAACGGTTGTCGAGATAGAACGTCTCCCGTTTTTATAAATTTTTGAAATGTCGGTATGCGTACTCTTAAAACATTAAAGAAATACAATATTAAGGATAATGTCAAATTATTTCTATCCCACGCAATTGTTTTAATCCTTATTATAAGCCTTACAATATTAGTAAGTCTACAAAATAATGAGCTTTGTAGGTATTACCTACTTGTTTTTTTTTTTACTAAACATAATTTTTGTAGAAACTAATTTGTGTTTTTTTCTTCTAGGAATTAGAAAGCCCCGATTCTTAGTATTATTTAATTTAATTTGACATAAAACTTATTCGCCATAATTGGAAATTTGGGGAAAATAAACCGACAATGAACCCTCGCGAACGAAAGGCAAATTCACCTTGAAGAAAATAACTAAAAATTAAAGAAATGGTAATTTTCGCTTTCCACTATCGGAGTTTTGAATTGTTTTGATTTCTTTTACTTTACCAACTAATTTTCTTTAAAAAAAGTTTTCTCTGGCTATGTATTTTTGAAAAGACTTATTGCATGAATTTTGCATAAAACTGTTCACGCTGAAAATGCGAATTTTATATTATTAATGAATAGGCGACTACCTAGGTCAATTTTGTGTCCTTTGTCAAGCCATTTCAAAATGAGATGTAAAAATAATAATCTTTATCCTACATCAATAAAGATAGTTGCTACATATCGCATCCACTCAACAGATGGGGATGGGATCTAAAAAATTGGTCCATTGCGAGACGTTCTGAAACTGTAGCAGACACTTACAACTTCCATAAATTACACATTTAACAGCAGGATGTGACGGGATTGGTGAACGTTGCCCCGGGCATAAAGTGATGCCTTAAGCCAGCCGATGGTGACACATAAGCCTTTTTATATAATAGCAATTTGTGTAATATATTCTTCAAATAATACATTTTTAAAAATGCGTCGAAACGCTTGTCTTGCGTTCTCCCCACGGGAGTTCACATAATGCTGCATTGTAAGGATGAAGATACCTCTCGATGTGTAGACTTTTTCGGGTTCCATCGTGTGTAGAATTGAGATCTTCTGGCGTTGTGTCACAATCAGTGACCAAGGCGACAGTAGGTTCGCCGAAACGTCGAAAAATCTTACTTGAATACACGATAGAACCTGATAAAAGCCCTACATATCTTGGATCTTTGTGAAAACCTTCAACAACTATTATAGATACTTACCCATTTGTTTTGTTGAAAAAAAAACCGTAATATGATTTTTTATCCATTGTTCTCTTTTATCCTATTATTGAGCTATTTATAATGAATTTCAGCAACATTCTGATAAATGACAAACAAAAAATAATATTTCAAAAGTACCTTTTGTACTTAAAGCGGGCAAATAAAATTGGTCAGCCATTAAGCCTTTGCGTATAATATTTCCCAATGGTGTGGCTTTCAATAATTCGTCGCTGGACCTTTATTTTTTTTGTAAATACTTCGTGTGTAGACGGCGCTGTGGTCCTTTTACAGAGAATTACCTGGTGTGGGTACTTGGTAGACGTGACGTACTTAGCCATTAGGAAATTGTAAAAAAATCTCATTATTTAGGTAGAATGTAACAACACATGTTCGTTTCTATTTTTCTTCTTCAACATTTTTCTTCTTAATCTGGCCGTATCACACTATTATAGAACCTGTTTGTCCAAAGTTCACAGTCTCTTCGTATATGCTACTGCTGGAAATTATTTCACATTGACCCAATGTTTCCGATGCTAACGCCATCTGCTGAGAGCATAATATATACAACTTCCAAAAATTACACGATTGACAGCAGGATGTGGTGGAATGGGTGAACGTTGCCCTGGGCAAAGTGGCCAGCCAAAGCCGACTAGTAAGCGTCGGAACACCCATCCTGCGTCCTCGCCAAGGGAGTTCACATAACGCTTCATTATGTGAATGAAAATGCCTCTCGTCTCTGTTGAGGAAAAAACTATAATATATACATAGTCTTTCATTTTTACATATTTATCAGTTTTCAGCTAACAATACGAATAATACGATCCTTTTATGTTTTAAGTGCCTACACTGGATAACATGTGCCTTTGTATTCGAATAGCTACTGTCTATTGAGATTATTTACATTTTGTCATGTGAAACAAATTATTTCAGACCCAAACCTTCACCTATTCATCCGATACTCGTACCCAGTATTGGTGTCAACATTAATTTATTTTGCCACAAATCAGTCGCTTTTCACATAGAGTTCTGTATGAAATATATTCAATTTACATTTGTGTACATTACTTCTCGAGAGTCCAAAAAAAGTACGAATATTTTTTTTAATATTTATTTATTTATTTATTTATTTAAACTTAAAGTAAACAACAAACACATATAAATATACAAAATGGACATAGTACAGATTATAAAACGTTGTTCACTAGGGCGAACTTATCGCAGAACTGCGATTTCTTCCAGTTAACCCCATAATATTCATGTCGAATAAAAAGCATGAGTTATGATTAGAGGCAGGTCGGATGAAAAAGGATGAAAATATGATAGGAATCTATCTACCCTTTTAAAATACATTCGTTTTTTTATGATTTGTACCAAACAGTTTGGAATAACTCAAGTCATAAAAGGTCCACACATCGGTAATGGCAAAAAATACAACTTTACGTACACCAGTGGCGGATTATCCATAAGGCAAAGTAGGCACGTGCCTAGGGGCGCGAGGTTACAAAGGGGCGCGCGAGCCGCGTGAGCCGCGCGATGAAGTTTAAAAAAAATAGTTGTGTAAGTAAATATGCACCTACTTACACAATATAAAAGATTATATAATTCTATAGAGATGTAGAGTTCCCGAAGCATGCTCCACCTTCATGATTATTTCGACATCGCATGATTTTAAAATAGAAGATTTAAAAAAAAACTACTAAACTGATTTTGATGAAACTTGGTATGTAGATTGGTGGAGACACAGATTTACACATTTTATTCCAAAATTCCAACGGGATGAGGCATCACGATGGGTTATGCCGTGTGGCGCAGCATTAGTTATTATAGTATGTACGAGGGCGGATCAATCCCCGTGCAACCCGTGTTTGAAGAAATGTGGCTGTGCTGAGGGAAAATGATATGACCATCGTGTGGAACCATCCTTCAGACGACACCATACTGAATTTCGGATCGATTCGTGGATTAGCTATTTTTTGGCAGCCAGTTTAATGACCCCTGTTGAGTGTTTCTCGAAAAAATTTAAAAATAACAAAATTGATCCGAATTTGGCTCCTCATTTTTGGGTCGAAAAACACGCGATGAAATAAAAGTGAAGTTTGATGCTGTCTATGGAGACCGTTCACCATCTATTGTAAACATACAATTTTGGTTCAACGAATTTAAACGGGCCGTGCAACTGTTTTTAATGAGAAGCGGCCAGGTCGCCTGGCAGAAGGGGTTACCGAGGAAATCTTTGAAAAAGTCCACGAGATGATTCTTGCTGATCGCCGAACCAAAGTGTGTGAAGTAGCTGAGGCCATAGGCATGCCGTACGAAACGGCAATTAATATTTTTCAAAACAAGTTAAGTGTGCAAAAGGTGTCGGCCCGATGCATCGCGATGGCTGCCACAATTGCTCTCTTTGAATAACAAGTGGATACAGGTGTAAAAGTCCAAGCAGTTTCTGGACCTTTTTAAGCGAGATTCGATGGGGTTTTTACGTCAAGCGTCACCGTTTATGAAATCTAGATACATAATTATACGACAGGGACCAAGAAATGGGCAAAAAAGTGTATTTTTCCGGGTGAATCTCCATCAAAGGAGGAAAAGACGGTCCGATCGGCCGGAAAGGCCACCACCACGATTTTTTTGGGATTCGAAGGAAATATCACCACGGTCTTCTTGCAGAAAGGCAGAACGATCATGAGATAGTATTACGGTGAATTATTTGAGCGATTCGATGAGAAATTGAAGGAAAATTGAAGGAGGTATGGCCCTAGTTGGCTAAGAAAAAAAGTGTTTTACCACCACACGATAATGCACCAGCACATTCCTTCGGGGCTGTCGCGGCCAAATTGGATGAATACGCCGCGACTTGCTGCCGCACCAATCATATTCTTCCAACCTGGCTTTCTACGAATAATTTTTCGGTCCCCCATATGAAAACATGGCTCGGGGGGTAAAAATCAGCTCAAAGAAGGAGATTTTCCCCGAGAAAGAGGTGTATTTTAAAGAGTTTGCCAGATCGCGTTTTTGGAGGGGTTAAATAAATGGCAGAGGTGTTGGGATAAGTGAATCGACCTAAAAGAAGATGACGTTGAAAAAAAAAAAAAAATGGAAAAAACTTTCATCTTCATACCTAACACGGGTACTTAATGATCTGCCCTCGTATAAGTGCTAGTTAAAATTTATAATATAATATGGACGCTAGAGGGGCGCCGATGAGGTGCTTGCCTAGGGGCGCCTCAACACTTAATCCGCCTCTGACGTACACAGTACTGTGCTTTTCGCCAATTCTAATTTCGCAGTTTTGCGCATTCGCGGATGGAAACATTTTTAGATATTTGCGAGTATACGAGTATGGTAGGCGTATATTTTAATTTTCCATTTTCTATTTTCTATCTATCTATACCCTCACGTTACGTCCCTTGCAGGGTAGGCATCAGAGAGAACAGAGCACAAGACTGCCCTATCCTTACACACACTCCTAGCTCCCGTCATATTCACGCAATCTGTCATACACGATCTCCGATTCATTTCACTCAAAACGTGTCCATTCATGACCAGGCCAGTCTCGGGCGGCCACGCTTCCTCACACCTCTTCGCTCACTCAAATATGTATTTTTTGTCATCCTGATGTCATCCTTCATTCTCTCAACATGCCCAAACCATTGTAGCGTATTCACTTTGATTCACATTCAGTTATGTATTGTGCCTACAAGTATTGCCATGTCACCGACATTGCCACCTGGGCCTATTGTAGGTACGACAAATTTAACGTAGGTACCCTTTATAGAAACCGAATTGGTAGTTCAACAATAGCGGATAAAAACGGGTGTCCGGTAAGTTCGTCTAAAATCAGTTTGTCTAAAAACTATTAGTCTAAAATCAATTCGTCTGATTATCAATTCGTCTAAAATCAATTCGTATGAAATCGACGAATTGGTCGTTAGACCAATTCGTCGATTTTATACGAACTAACCGTAAACCATGAAAACGATATCTAGATATACATATCGATTGATGGAACAAAAGATGAACTTTTCAGATCTAAAGCAACAAATGTATTTCAATACTACTATAGTGTCTATTTATAAAATTAACAATGAAATGGTGCCACGCTACCTTTAACAAAAAAATAATGGCCTTGGTACGTGACACCTTATGTGTACGAATGAATAAAAAGTAATGACAACTGAAGGCGTAGGTACTCGTATTGTTGTTAATGTAATGCCGACTGCACATGCTTGCCGAGCCTGGACAAGTGTTCACAAATGTTCACGTTCGCCTTTCGTTGCTTCCTTCATTTTCCCTTCCAATCTTCCCCATCTTCTTCCTCTTCCCACGCTTCCTCCTTCCCTATTATAAATATTATTTAGATAAAAGATATATTAACTATGCAATGTAATCTATTTGTTTTGCGTGTGTGTTAATTGTGAACGGATGTTATTGGTCTCGTGTATTGTATATTTACTAATGTACTTGGCAATATTTGTTTATGTAACTATATCTGTTCCCTGTGTATTGTGTGTAGATAAATAAATAAAATAAACAAATGTTCACATGTTCACGACCGTGTTAACGGGGCTTTTTCTTGGCTCATGTAGGTTCGTGAACACTGGTGCACGGTCGGTTTCTATACAAATTAATGGAAGTTTGCGTAAGGTGCTTGCAAACCATCCGCACGTTTGTCACTCGTTTGTGAACGCATGCCGAATGTGTGGAGCCGGCATAATAAAATTGCGTAGGTAGTTTATAAATTGGCATTTTCGAATTACAAACTGTGTGCATTCATAATAACTTTATTAACAAAGAAATATAATTCAATTCATTAAAAAATTATAAGTTCAACCTATTGTTAAACATATTTATTTTTAAAAGTAAAAATGTCACCTTTTAGTCCCAATGCGGTCGTATTTGTTTTCAGCAGTTACCTAATATTGTTATGTAACCAATATATTACTTGACTTCCGTCCCTACTGTTGTGTTCTGTCTCATGTCATGCGAGCAAATAACGCCCTTTTTACATATTCTACGGTACCTGATACACCCCCTTTTTACAAATAACTGTCAATTATCGCACCCAAGCTTTCCTGTTCATATTTAAGGGCGTGAGAGCAAAATAAGTGAGGTAACCCACATAATATGAGAGAAACTGAGATACCTAAATGAGTTTACTTTGTATATTCATTTATTTATTTTTGGGCTTGCATACACATACCCAAATATTTTCCTGCACACGTTGTACTAGGTTAAAAACCTGTATCACAAATTGAGGAAACGTCGCCAGGGTTGTAATTTGAACCTGGCAACTCCCGCTTGAGAGACTGCCGCCTCAACCAACTGCACCAACCATGTACTTAACTAAGTACATACTTACGAGTACACGAACTAAAATTCTTTTCTGCACGCTTCACGGTAAGCCAACAGCTTGTATCCTAAAGTGCAGAATACATCGTCAACACTAAGATTCGAACCCGGTAACTCCAGATTGGATGTCCGAGCTCCAACCAACAGCACCAACCATCATTATTTTAACTTTTTTTTTAAAATAGAATAATTGGTAAACTTGTATTTTGCTCCTCCCCGAAGCACGAGCTCTCCTCAATTTTGTGGAGTAGTTTTTATGTGTATTAAATTTTAATAATAGCATTTTTATTGCAATTTTATACTTAATAAAAAATAATAATTTGGATTTGTATATTATAAGTATAATATAATGTTTCTAACTAAGATTAGAAAGCTTTTTCGGAGAGACAAAAAGCAGACTTAGACAAACATTTTCTTCTACTCAACAATTCCCTTTAATTATTTTAACTAAACTCATACTGCTTAATATCATTATTTTCTTTTGCCTTCTTGTACGAAAGTTGGTAAATTTCCTAAAAACACTTCATTTTCCCTTTTTGTATAAAAACATATAAGTATAATAATACTCGTACTGAGAAGTAAAAAGATTCCGAGAGACGTTTCTTTGTAGTGAGGAAAAACCTGTACCTACTAAATGCTTTACTTTTGAGAACCTGTGTATTCATTTGTAAACATTTGTTTAAGAACACTGTTTGCCAACATGTTTCAACTTGTATCACTTTACGCAACATCATAAATATCGCGTTACTTGTAAAGTTTGAGTACATTTCAACTTCTTAGGAACATGCTTATGTTTTCTCCAGTTAAAAATTAAAATTTGCCAATACTTTCAACTTTGTTCCATATTCAAATATAAAGTTACCAATCAAAAGTTAGCAGACGCCATATACCGACATTCGGGAGTACCTTTTATTAATAGTGAAATAGGAATCAGTTGAATTGGTAAATTAAAATTTACCAATTGAATCGTATTTATGATAAAACTGTACTACAATTTTAAACTGTCACCAAATATATTTTCAAAATTACAAGGTGCTAGGACATTAGGAATCAGACATTTAAAATTTAAAGAAAAAACTTTAAATTAAAAAAAAAATACAGATCTGTTTTTTTAAACTTAAATAAAAACGTTTTTTTTTATAACTTCACATCCTATCACATCCTTCACATCCGGTCTTCCAAACGATCCTAAACACTCCCTTCTGAGGTGCTTGGATTCTTTCATAACAATAGCGCCTCCCAATAAGAATTGACAGAATGAAAATTTGTAAAAAGATATGAGTTCTACTCGTGAAGCACTTTTGTGAGATACCAAACACGGCGGTATGCGGTGACTGGATCCTCCCGATCGCTCGGTGTCTTCCAAGTATTGAGCTGGACAACATCTGACTTACGATCTGGATTTATTTTCCAACGCCCTTTCGTACGATACCACACATGACCCCACACTACCCTCAGATCCCCTGAAACGCCTTACATATTTTTTGTCTCTAGAGAAGAATGATCCAGTTTTGTCACCGAAATTACGAACGTTTGCAAAGTTTCAAGAAATCAGGAAGTAGTTTCGAAATATTTTACTTAACCTTCCACTCACAACCTCATGAAAAAAGCTCCACAACAAAAAATATTCACAAATGTATACGTAACGTTATGTTTTTAAGGCCCTATATGCTATCAATAGGCTTCAAATCCCTGAATTTTACTCAGCCAATACTGAGGGAATCGTCTTGAAACTGAATACAGTAATAGATGAAGGTATGGACTACAGATCGGCTGTTTTAAAATTACAGGATTTGGAAATTCCTTCAATTAAAAAGTGTATCGAAACCATCCCCAAAACTTACGGGATCTGAAGATTTTCCGTTCAATTTTTCAGATATAAAAGTATAATTTAGCCAAAATACTGGTAATAATAATCTTAACAAATCGGCTGTTTTAGATGTCTAAATTTCTTCGCAGATTTCTTTTAAACAGGTATAATTCAGTTTGTCGCTTACGTTATTCTTATTGAGCGCTAACATTCTCATACAAAATTTGAGAAAGTTGAAGCAAAAATAGAAGGATTTTTGCTCAGTGCATAAAAGCCCTTAAGATTATCCTAATCTCTCCCACATAGAATTAGGTTCAATCCACCGGTACGGTTGTTTTGCTGCCAACCTCGTTTAATTGAGTTTTCTGTAATTATTTTTCTCATCTTCCAGAAGTACTAAATTTTAATCGTCTCGTCTGTTGTTATTTCCAAGAGGTATTCTTAGAATTAAACTGAAAGAAGATTCCACAGATGGCTTCCTATATAATTGTATTCATTAAAACGTCGACTTTTTTCTGCCTGATTTTTTTCATAATATGCTACTGTATTTTATAATGCCCATAGGTATGTATATTATAAATCAAAGTATCCTGACTGACTAACCAAATGACTTACTCACTCATCAGCACACAGTCCAAACGACTCATCGCAGAGAAGTGAAATTTGGAAAACAGATAGATTTAAATCGACACTGGTGTTCAAAGATCCTCATGCTCATCATCAGGCGTTTGACAATAAACTACTTTTCGTAATTACCGCCCTTAAGGGGGTGAAAATTTGTTTTATTTTTTTTTTTTTACTGGGACGGAATTTTGTAACACCACTCGCTTGCTATGCTACGTGTACACGACATAAAATAATTGTTTGTACGTCGCATAGCGAGCGAGTAGAGTTCCAAGATATTACATATTTGCTGTAGGTGACAGTTTACAAAACTAGCAGTGGCGAAGGGTGGATTCCTGTAGAAGGGAAGCCGGTATCAATATTTTTTATTGCAATATATGTATTGTTATTCGTGGGCACACACGGCCACTCAACACCATCTATCAAAATCGAAGCAAAACACGCAGCTTTCAAACTTATTATGCAGATGTCTCTATCGTTATGCAAAATAAAAAAATAACACGCTTCTACTATATTATCAATTTTCCAGCGTATTGTCGAACATAATAATTACCTAAAATATTAAATTAATATACATACCTAATATAATTAAGCACGTTCCCATCTTTAAGGTTAATCAGGTATATCAACATCGATCGAAAAAGTTTGTAATTATATTTAGTTAGTAAAAATGTATTAAGTTGAACCGCTTTCCACAACTATCACTAAAATACCTCCATATGAGTATTAAAACATAAAAAATACAATATAATATTATACTAAATACAAAACCCGGAGATAAAAATATACAAAACATATTCCATTTGTTTTGACAGCTTGTGTCAGATAAAATCTTGCCATATGAAAAGTTTTATATCGCTAATAATTTGAATGTCATATTATGAAGAAAAAAACATGTATCTAAAATATTCTAAAATTGAATATGCGAAAATCTACTACTTGTTAATAACCTTATATTAATACCTGTAGTTAGCAATAGATTAATATACTTGTCCTCAAGTAATCAAACAAAAAGGGTCTAAAACCAACAAATTATTAGTCACATCTAGCGATAATATTTGTAAACAGCAATACTTCTCGTGCTCTTCATTTTTTTAAAAAAACATTACAAATTTGACCCATTCGTAAAAATATCTTTGCATTAGAGAATAGAAATGTGCAGTGAACTAGTCTCTTTTGAAAAACATTCCTAAATTACTGCCGCTAAGACATGGTAAATTTTTTCCTCTATGACGTTGAAAGAGACAGTAGTATTCCCGTTTTCTCATAAGACTGAGAGAGAAAGATATATTTTTGTCATTTTAAAGGAATATGAACACACCCGCCTCGTAATAAAATCTGCACCAGTAACTAAAGACTACACGGTTTACCTCACAATATAATAGCAAAGAGTACGGGGTGCTCATCGGAAACGTTTCCCGCGCTTATTTAAACTACTAATATTATTATACCGTGCACCGCCATCTATCGGAGACGAATCTACAAAGTTTGAATGTAATATTTTTTAGTGCATTTCTGATTATACATCATTCTATCTATTATTTATCTATCTAAATCAAAGGATAACTCGATGGGAATCGTGTTCTTAGGTAGCTTCGCCCCTGAAAACTAGTATACTGTTTTGTCGTAAACACGTTTCTTCTTCACTTCAGACTCTTAGATCCATTGTAAGATGTGGACCTTTTACCTATTTCCACATCCACATTTTTCATATTATCATTAGACCACCTTTCCTGGGGTCTGGCGAAGCTCTTTCGGCTTGTTCTTAGTGGCCATTACGTAATCTACGTGAAACAAATTTCAATTAATTAATCTTAAATAATCTTGTAGGCTTTCTAAGCGTGATGAATCCATATCTTATTTGTTGGTTTTTCGGGGTTCCTTACTTCCTTACTTAATTAGGTAATTTAACTTTTATATGGCGAAGTATGAGCGTGGTTTATTAAAAAGTTTTTACGATTAGGTGCTTACTTATATCTGTCATTATTTCTCGAGGAAATACCTAGTTAGTGGGAATCACGCTCGCGGCTTCTAGAATAGTTATATAATACCGATAACGTATCTACCACCTCTATAAGAAGGTCCATTGGAGTGTATGATTGTGCGATTCAAATAGTTTGAAACAAACTCCAACTTTTAATGAAACTTTCCATATAACAGTATATTATATTATATTATTGATTCAGCCTGAGGATATTAATATAACGTCCGTGAACTCTATCGATTCACTACACGTTCTCAATGAACTCAGGACTATTATTTCTTTTTCATGTATAGTTTCAGATTATATTTAACTCTATTACTACACAGGCGATCCACTCGAAAACGAGTAACCAATACCATTAATAGAACATTTCTTCGTCCGAGTGTTTTATTCGATTGTGTAGCATTTTATGTCACATTTACTTTAAACAGCATTATTTATTGTGAGTAGCATTTATTGTTACAAATTATTTTGAGTATCATTCAACGTTACAATTGAGTCCCCACGTTGGGCGCCAAGATGTATCGTCAATCAACACTACTATGTTCAAAAAAAGTTAATTGGCTTCATGCCGCAAATACATTTCTTTTTATCTTTCATTTCCCAAATCATTCCGGCATTTTATACTACATAAAATAACTATTTTAAGTTGTCTCCTGGTTCCGTTTAAACTCACGTTTAAAACTACCGGCGAACTAAATATTTTTATTTCTGTTTCAAACTTTTTGCAAATATTATTCACGTCTACAGTTCTAGAATCTAGATTTGCTTCTGTTAATTAAAATGTCTTTGTTCTCCGAGGTTCCGATTATTCCTGAAAATAATGGCCCAGAGTTTGTCTCCCGAGTTTAAAGTCATTACGCGGAATTTGACGTGAATATCTACAGAGAGCAATACTTCAGTATTCGAGAACATCCTTTATCTAACCGACCGCCGAGTAATGTTATCATTAATTGATCTAACCGGGAAATAACTTTATACGAGACACTTCAGCTGGGATTGTATAATGTTCGGTAATCAAATTTAGCAATCAAGTATCGCCAAATATGAATGTGAGTTTTGAAGTGAATTAAATATAATAGGAATGTAGTTTCATAGAATCAACAGCAGCAACGCGTACAGAAATGCTACTACAACTTCATAATCCTTTAATATTTTTCGTCAGTTTTACTTAGAGCTCATTTTTAGCCCTCTTGCTGAAATTTATCTGACAAAGTAATAATTTGCGGTTCAATGAATACCTATATTTTGTTTGCTTGAACTTATGGCTACATAAAATTCGTAGAGCATGTGGAAACATCGTTTATTTATCCCTGACATGTACATTTTTTTTATGTTTTACGCTTTTGTCGCCAAAAGGGTTTTTTTTTTTAGAACAAAAATCTCAAATAATCCATAATAAGGTGAAACAACGGCCCCCAACATTGACAACACCACTGACGCCCGAGTTTTCATTATCACAGCTACCAAGAATCTCACGCAACAGAAACAAAGTAAGCTTCACTGGTCGTTGAGGTGTCAGTTATCGGGCCAGTGACTCCATTACTAAATGACAGTGAGTGAGTGTGACTTCACTTACACGTACGATAGAATAATGACGTCACAGACATTTCCCACGGCATTAAAGTTCAAAATCGCGTGACAATCGCATGATAAAATGGTAAAAATAGCGTTTTTTCTATTTTTTTTGGGTTAATTTTGCGTCTATCAAAAAACTTATACGGTTATTCCCTTGATTTTGCATATAATGTGTACAAAAAAAAATTACTCCGCGACTTTCGGGAAACGAGTTTCTGTCTTTCGGAAAAAAAGATCAGGGGTGTTTTTCACATTTTTTTTGGGAAATCTATACAAGATATAAAAAATCTTTTACGGTTATT
Organism: Ceraclea dissimilis; assembly: GCA_963576895.1. NCBI lineage: Eukaryota > Metazoa > Arthropoda > Insecta > Trichoptera > Leptoceridae > Ceraclea > Ceraclea dissimilis. The sequence continues at coordinate 1,540,155 of OY756374.1, forward strand.
CCGTAGATAAATGTTTACCCTATTTTGTTCCAAAGCATATTTAGTAATGGTTGTCGAGATGTGAGGTCTCCCGTTTTTAGAAATTTTAGAAATGTCGGTATGCATACTCATGTTTGTTTTTTAAATATCGACATTTTGTCACCGTACCTGAACTGCACCGTCACGGATACGTCCAAATAGACCATTTGTAGTTAGCAATGAAAGCGGCCACTTCAGGAAAATTAGGTACAAAATGTCAAAACGAAGTACAGTAATAATATAATGAATATTACAAGTTAACTGCGTGTATTTCTACACGAGGGGTGTTAGGCGAACGAACGAATAATAATAAATAAAAAATATAATATAGAACATCGTCATCAATGTCATCATGTTTGACGGGTTTATTCAGGTCGTTTACATAAATAAAAGTGCTGTTTTACATCACAAAAATGGGAAGATACAGTAATATATTATGATACGTACACGTCAAATAAAGAGTTTCCGTGAATACAGAATACGTACGATGGGTATTAAGTAAGTATGTGAGAGCTTGCGCGCGCTGACATTCGTGTAACGCATTTGTTACGTATAAAAAGCTTCGTTTGTTGTACAATTTGTTTTTTTGATGTAACGTAAAATTTATGAGGTAGTAAATTATTACAACGCACCTCTGAAAATATTGATTTTCAAGCTTAATATTTCACGTTTGTTAATGAAATGTTTTTTTTAAACTAATATCGACATTTTTTTAACGTGACGGAACTGTGCCGTCACGGACATGTCTCAGTGAAGACGAAATCCTTCTTCACGACGTTGCCCAATGTTTCGACTGGATTCGGCCGACCATCAGTTAACTAAATCAATTTTGCCTTATTGTCTAAAAAGGAGACCGAATATTAAAAAAATATCCACTAGGATCTCTGCGTCTTACCTTAAACATTTTATCAGCCAAATTACAGCATTACATCTAACAAGTTTCGCCAAATTTCGGAGCTTACTTTGGAATTGCTTTTTATCGTGAAAATTCTTAAAACTATAATTTCTAATAACTAGAGTCACTAAAACATATTCTCATTCTCATGTTTTAAGTCTTAAGACGATATCTTCAGTATTAGCTGAGTAATCTAGTTTTTTCTGACGCAGTTTTTCGCGAGCCTAATTACGGTTCCCATCGAGTTACTTTTGGGATGATTAACTGTCATAAAACAAATTTTAAGTCCAGCCACAGGAATCCACACTTCATCACTGGATTACCCACACACCTGTCGCTTATTACCTCACATTCTGGAGTTCCATAATAATGGGAAATTAATGGTTTCCATTTCAAAATCACTGTGACCCATATAACTTATCACATTGTCCTAAAATATGGGTAATGGTTTGTACTCCGTAGTGTTGGGTGTAATTAAGAGTATTGTCAAAATATTATTTACCCCCTGTCATGTTGCTTTGTATAAGGACGTCTGGGGGTGTGTGTGGGGGGGTCTAGGGGGCGTGGGGGTGGGAAATATCGATCCTTTCCACACAGTCTCTCATCCACCCGTTTTTACTACAAGTAGCTCCCCAGTTAATGGAGAAACTACCACAGAATTTGGACGTGCCTTTTCAGTTCTTGCATTTATTTGAATTTTAACGCATTTTTTGATTCCCCGCATACGTAGGTACCTTCCTGATTTCGAATCTCTATGTTGCTTTGGATATTTTCTCCACCCTCATATTTAACTTCATCTGTCATCGTCGGCTTTGTTGTTGTTGTTATCCGCGTCTGAATTTTCCTCTTCAAATTTTAATAGCATCCATTCAATATCTCATCACATTGAAATTTTACACACATATTTGCTTCAGGTGTCAGTTTAAAATTGTAGTACTCGTGTTATCATAAACAAGTTTCAACACTTGTGTCTCACACGAGTGATATCTTGATGCTCCTTCGATCCTATTGGTTAACATCCGACCAATCACAACGCCTCAGATTTCAAGGGATATTTTTTTTTGGAAATCCACTGTTTGTGAACTGCATGTTTGCGTTTTCACTGTTGCTATTACAACGCGGATGTTTTTTTAGAGAAAGCACTTTAAACATATATGTCTAATTTAAGCGGGCACCTAAAGGACACCAGAATCAATCTGGGCTTGAAAGTAAATATTCTAAGTTGCGTACGTCTAAACTTCACTTGAAATCTGAGGCGTTGTGATTAGTCGGATGTTAACTAATAGGATCGAAGAAGCGTCAAGATATCACTGGTACGAGACGCATGTGTTTCAACCGTTTTATCGTAATCACGGCTTGCTTATTTTCTTCTAATTGCTAAATATCAATTCATTTCATTATTTAAATCTCAAGCATAAATTATCTGAAGTACTTTTATTGAATAGTGCTATTAGGCAAATGTTGAAGGTTTTCACGGTGTGCGATTGACATTGTTTCTTGATTTTTCGGGTGAACCGTGTGTAGATAAACTTGACCGACGTTTCGACACTCCTACTGGTGTCTCTCCACACTCCTAGAGGAAGTCACCAGTAGAAGTGTCGAAACGTCGATCAAGTTTATCTACACACGGTTCACCCGAAAAATCAAGAAACAGTGATATTAGGTATATGGCGTTTGCTAACTTGCAATTGGTTACTTTTTATTTAAATATGGAACAAGATTGTATTGGCATGTTTTCCATAGGTATAGTTGTGTAGTTTTTTTTAGTGGAGGCTAGACTTACTAACACACTTCTCAGTATTATCCGCCAGAAGAGTCAACATATTAACATTCATGGTTGACATACAAACTCGTCAGTCTAATACTGGGAAACATTTACCTATCCAGATATCATGGATATTAAAGGATTAGGCTCAGATATACTGCTACATATAAAATACAAGCATTGTGCCTGAAACATCAGTATTTAGAAATACTGTTTTTTGCTTTTTTTACTTGCCAACTTTATTATTTATTACTAGAATTTATATTGAATTTGTAAAAAAAACTTATCTGAGAAGTTATTGAAGGTAAAACGATATCAGAAGTAAAGTAAGTATAGTCGGAATGGAAATAAAAAGAGAAACCTTCAGACTTGTATGACAAGCGCGTCCCCATTAAAGAGAAATATTTGATACTCAAATAAGTTTTACGATGTAAGAATTTGCGTACGTGAAAAAAATTCAACATCACTTCCGTATACTATAAGGGTTGTACCTAACATCGATTCATAATAATGTCATCGTTCCATCGATGTCGGTGTTTTCAATTTAAAAACGTCGAATTTCTATGTTAATTTTAAAAGAACCAATAATTTACATAAATTTTGATGTTTTTTTTAATACTGTATATTTACAAACTAAGATTGTTTTCTTTTTCTACCTCGCAAGGGTTGAGGTGGGCCGGTTTCTCGAAACACGATAGTAACAGTAGATTACCATCGCCGTTACTGATCAGTAAACGTATTTATGCATTGCACCACAACACCGATGACGACTAGTTTATTTATTTATTCAGCTTTGGAATACAAACAGACATCACACATATAAACACAGTACATATAAACACAAAAAAAGTCTAATCATAAGTGATGCCCTACTTATATGCATTCACATTTATGTCAGCAAAATTTTGTCAATTAAGTTGCAATCTATACTACTAATAAAGGAAACTAAGCCTTACCAAAATTAAAATACATAAAAACTAAACTAAATACATAGTCACAAAATAAAAGTCATAAATATTAAAAAAAAAAAAACAATAATAACAAACTAAACAATTGAAATAAAAAGCACATCAGGCACCAATCACTTAAAGGAAGGAGGAAAGAAAGGGAAGGGAAGGAATGTTCAACTTGAAAAGATTGAATTAGTTTGTTAAAACAGGTTATGTCATATATTATAAATGTGATTATAAAGTCAATATATTATAAATGTGATTATAAATTATTATGTCAGTTACCATTAGTCAATTTCTTAAAAATTAAAGTTTTAAAAGTACTAGGAGTAGTGGCGAATATGTCAACGTCGGCGAACTTGTCATTGTAGGTACTCACCATTCTACGGAGCGGATTTCTCAAACCTGCATTAGTTAAGGGAAGACTTAAGTGAAATGGTCTGAAATATCGTCTTCGCGACGGTACACAAAATCCAACATCGGCCAGTAGTGTGGGTACATCGACCATTGAGGTGCATATTTTCTGCAACATACATGCGTCAATGAGTTCGCGCCTTTTAGAGAGATTGAACAAGCGCGATGAGTCAAAACCAGGAAACCTACGCTCACAAATACGAATGAATTTACTTTGAATTTTTTCAACGTCAGTGGTGTACTTATTGTAAAGGGGATTCCAAATAGGCTAGTAAAAATAGCTAACTATATTAAATTAACACGCACTGAGATGTTTTGTTTGCCGTTTCGCTTTTTGTTTCGTGCGCAAACGAGATAGCAACATTAGGAAAGAGAGAATGCATCTACCAGTATAGCGCGCCAGTATACACGTCGTTACTATGTCGTAACTGGACCTGGCGGTAGCGATAAACGGATAGGAAGAAATCTTTCGATTGCATATTGTTACTTTTATTTTGGAGCAACGATATCTATCTCCTTACCGTTACCAGCCGACGATACTATTCGTCGAGCAAACGGGCCTGAATCAGTTGTATGATAAGTGCATTCTGTATGTATACGAGTACGATCTCTGAACGTACAAAACACATTATAACATGTGATACAATCGTTGTAAAATATTCAAGTGATTACAAAACAATGTATTGTTGAACATGCACGATACATACGCTGAACATTACGCCTGCATGCTAGTGGTGGGCCGTTACACTTACTAAAGTTAACTTTAACAGATGCTAACGTTAATTTATTTATTTTATTTTATTTTTTATTTTATTACAGGTATAAGTGCAAAACAGATAACAACTATAGATATAAGTAATTGAAGATTAGTTCATTCATAATTCAGCTGTCACCCACAACCATGCACCACAGTTAAATTAAAACATATAAGTTCATTCCGGTCGTCTCACACACCCATACTCAATCTCGCTCACACACTCACCCATCGCACACGCACACATCAGATTTCACAATTTTTAGGCAGAAACAGAAAATAAACAAAAATATAAAAAATACAAAAAAAAATAGAAGCAAGAGTCCTCGATTAATAGTTATTGTTAAGCGCTAACGTCGCTGATCAATTTCGGAAGATTCTCCGTCACGATAATAAATCTCGCGACGTCATTGGTCACCGGTCAACTGACGCTACTGTTGCCGGTGACAAATGAAATAACGAGAAATTTTATTTTTTTGAAATTTAAATTTTTCTAATCTTTTCTAATTTCTGATCTTCAGTATTTTTGTTTTTTTCGTAGGTACTTGCATGTAACCTTGAACTGTTATATTGTGATTAGTGTTGCCCCAGAATAGAGTATCGCCTAGTGGGGCAATAAAATCCAGTATTTCTTTTCTAATATTGTAAAATTTGTAAACTTTTGTAAAATTGTTTCGATATTAAATAAATGAAATAATAACATTAGCGATTGTTGACCGGTGATCATTTTCATCGCGAGATTAATAACAGTACCTAGACGTTCATTTTTCTGTTGATATTTATATTACTGTTGACGGGCTAATACGCGCGAGTATTTCGATGATTAGTTTTCTTTTCGTGCGTTTGGTTGGAATATTTACATACACACTCACTCTGGTATTGGTGTGGATGAACGTTAGCAGATAATATACTTTTATGTCAACAGTGTTGACGTGTTAAATAAGAACAACTGTTGAAGATTAACTGTTGACCATTATTGACACAGCTCTAATACAAACACTGAACATTACATCTGCGTACTATGCTACCTGTATTTCATTAATTAATAAAACTCGAAATGTATGAGTTCGCACTACTTTTAATTCACTTCTATTCTGTTTTACTAAAACTAACGAATGAGTATTGATATAATACATAACATTGTCTACGCGTATGTGACGTTACATTCAATAATATGTATGTAGTATACATAACAGTACAATTCCATTACATAATACTCGTATTATCCAAGTCATGTAGGTATGTAACGCTTGCCCATTGGAAAATTTTGCAAGTTCTAGAAATATGTATGTAAATTAAGGGCAGCGACGCCTTCGTGGCTAGCTAGAAATTTTCGTCGAGTCTCACTTTGTATGAATGAAAATTTGAAATATCGAATGTATCTTCAATGAAATTATGAATGAAAACAATTTTCCGCGAAAATTGAAATTTAGAAGTGTATCTACCTACTGATGAAGTCATGAATGAATAATTTTCCGCGTAAAAGTACAACATATACCTACCTATTATATTAAAGATAGAGAATGCAATTCGAATTCTTTAGTATAATCATACCTACTGTACATAGGTACCTATAGTAGGTATGTATGTAGAATTAGTATGGAAAGTAGGTAAGACCAAGACCCTCTCTACATGTTCCTTCGAAGAACTTTGGAAGGGCATGGTAGAGTGGCAGTATGAGTAGTTAGTTAATAAAAAATGGCAAATTTCGTGAATATAGTGTTCACGGGACCCACTAGTACAATATAAGTATTGGAAAATATTGCTTCAGAGTTTAAGTAGGTAGGCATATTGACATTTAAAAAAAAAAATACAAAACTGGAGACCTTAGATCTAGACAACGTTTCTAAATATGCTTTGGAAAAAATAGGGTAGATACATTAAACCTTTATCTAGGGAATGACATTAAAAGATTTTTTTATATCTTGAATAGATTTCTTAAAAAAAAATCCGAAAGACAGAAACTCGTTTCCGAAAAATCGTAGAGATTTTTTTTTTGTATTGATAATATGCATTAAAATCTAAGGAATGACCGTAAAAGTTTTTTGATGAAACGAAATTAACCCCATAAAGTAATAAAAAATGCTATTTTTATTATTTATCATGCAAGTATTCTTGCGATTTTGAACTTTAACTCAGCGGGAAATGACTGTGACGTCATAGTTGGGTCCCTAGTCTTAACGAAAGGACGGCCTTATTATGTAGATATTTGAAAATTTATTCCATATTTCGTATCTGAATGACCAATTTCCATACTATAGGGAATCTGAGAGTCAAATCTTGCTGTCAATATTTCTCAATACCCATTCTTTGCGTCATCTCATGTTTCACTCAATATTACCCCCTGGATTTCTCCATGGATCAATAAAATTTATTGAATACTCAAAGTCAGTATCTGTCTCTCATCTAGACTAGACGATAGTGTTACTTCAGTCCATCCTTGAGAGTCGACACCAAAATACTTATTCATTTAAAGGCTTGGTACCAAGAATGACGTCACAGTCATTTCCCACGGCATTAAGGCTCAAAATCGCGTGAACAATCGCATGATAAAATGGTAAAAAGCGTTTTTGCCATTTTTGGGGGTTAATTTTATATTCTAGTCTATCAAAAAACTTTTACAGTTATTCCCTAGATTTTATTGCATATAATCAATACAAAAAAAAAAATACTCCGCGACTTTCGGGAAACGAGTTTCCGTCTTTCGGAAAAAAGATCAGATGTGTATTTCATTTTTTTTAGAGAAATCTATACAAGATATTAAAGCTCTTTTACGGTTATTCCCTAGATAAATGTTCTATGCATCTACCCTATTTTGTTCCAAAGCATATTTATTAACGGTTGTCGAGGTATTAACGTCTCCCGTTTTTAGAAATTTTTGAAATGTCGGTATGCATACTCTTAATAATCTCAATATTTTTGACCGATGCTTGGTGTGGATGTCGATTTTTAAGGAAAATTAATGAAAAAACTAAATATTTAGATCTAAATCCACAAAAAATGACTTTAGATTTCGAGACTAGTGTTCGAAGATTTGCACCCTCATCATCAGGCGATTGTGAATAAAGTAAACATGAATACAAGGACAGTGAGTATTTGTAAGAATTGAAACAATATATTGGGAGAAGCTCGTAATTAATAAATGTAAGAAGGAACATGGCTCAGTAAACAAAAAAAAAACTAGAGTGATGACTAACTATCACAATAGAGTGCCGTGTGGACGGACTTTTTCTAGCTAATTCATTTCGTTCAAGGAGTACGAAGCTAACAAAAATGCTACAAGTCGACTGTTGTCGCCTAAACGCATTTTCGACGTCATTCAAGGTGTTACACAGTCTCGTCTGCTCGTAGCATGCGAGATGTTTTGACGATTATCTAACAAGTAACATGCCACATATTTTTCAATGCTGCCTCAGTGGAATTGGGCCTCAATGCCGGGTACACTTCAAACCTCCACATGCTATCACAAATGCAAACGTGTGAATAGAATGGCTTAGCTTGTATAGGCTTGCTAGCACTTATGACCGTTTCGATCGAGTATCGTTTTTTTTTCACAAATAAATGTTAGTTTGCGGCAAGCGCTTGCAAAGTGTCTTCAGTTTGCGGCAAGGGCCAAGTGTGTGGACTCGGCATTAAGGACCAATTCCACTGAGGCAGCATATTATTATGTTTAGCAATTCTAAATAAAACCGCCACTGTTAGGTACGAGTATTTACTTGTATATTAAATTTATGTGTTTAAAATCAACGAACCTAATGGATGAAGTAATACTTATTGATTGCTATTTTCCATTAAATGACTTGCTGTTTCATTATCTTCATTTTCAGTTAAATAAAAAAATTACCAGTCATCGTGTTGTTGATCAGAATTATAAATTTCTTACAAAAAACGTTTTAAATTACAACCAATCGATCAAACATAAATAGACGCGATATTCACGCGATGTAAAACTAATGTAAGTCTGATTAACAGAAAAAAATATTCATAAAGAATGTGATACCAAAACGGTTCATTTTTTATGAAGTAATTGATGACTACCAATATACATGATACTTTATAGTATTCATAATAGACGAGCATCAGACATACTGACATTTCAAAAAAAAATATAAAAACGGGAGACCTTATGCGTTATCCATATGCTCGCCGACCCTCCACGTTTTTGTGTGAATGAGTAAAAAGACGTCCGGACGGGATGATTGTCTTGGATTGTATACGGAATCGACGGTTAACGTCTTTTTACTCATTCACACAAAAAACGTGGAGCATGTGGATGAGGCATCTGATCTCGATAACCTTACTAAATATGCTTTGGAAGAAAAATGTGGTAGATACATTGAACGTTTATCTAGGAAATTATCGTAAAAGATTTTTTATATCTCGTATGGATTTTCCAAAAACAATTGTTAAAAACACCTCCGATCTTTTATCCGAAAGACAGCAACTCGTTTTCGCAGAGAAAGGCGCTGAGATTTATTTTTTGTATTGATAATATGCTATCAAATCTAGGAAATGACCGCAAAAATTTTTAGATTGAAGGAAAGTAATTTTTTAACCTTTATCATGCGATTTTGAACCTTAATATCGCGAGACCGTGACCGTGACGTCATATTTGGGTTCTGCGCTTTTAACCTTAGGTAAAGTAGATCCATATATTAAATATGCAAGAAAACAAAAAGCTAGAATTATTACTATGACGTACTAAGTATTTGCTTTGTTAGAGTAATACAAGAATTATTATTAAAGTTCTAAAATAACGCTTCTAACAAAAGTGATATATTTAGTGTCAGATAAACCTTCATCATTCGAGCTTTTAACTTTTAACATAATACGTATTTTAACTACGTATAAAATTGCTATTAATTTCTTTGTATTTTATACTCAAAGAGGGTAATAATGTTAATAGTCAACAATCCAGGACCTAAGAGGAGCTTGAGTACCCCGTGCATTGTTTGAGAATAGCTTCGCAATTTTGATTCCACAGCCATTGAATTCCAGTCCATTCTCCGATACATTTCAGCCAAAATTCCCATAGTGCGACGTTTCGCAATCTTTTCCAGGAATTGCAAGACGAGTCTCTAAAATCTGGACACCTGGATTTGACCTGCCTCGCAAACTATGGGCATACGCCTCCGTCCTTGGGAGTCGACACTCATATATCCTTTTCGTCATCTCTAAACGTGCCAAAACCCTCTAAGTCTATTCACTTTTATTGTTATGTCTCCTCTATGTAACAGATAGCATAATTCTCTTTTCTTCTGACGTTGCCCCCCAACGGTGGCAGAAGCCATTCGAAATTATTTTTATACGCGGAGGCATGACTTTGCCAACAAACTTCTCAGTAATAATAATTCTCATTATTAGACTACTATTTAAAATTGATATATTTGGGAGAAATAAGGGTATGTTTCTACGAGGTTGCTTCAAGTACCCCTTTTCAACCCTGAAAAGGTTATTCGTCTACCTACGTAAGAAGAACAATAAAACGTGTTTAATATAATCGTAAAATAAAGCGCTATAGTACCTACTTTGTTTATACTAGATACTTTCTACAAATTATTTTATTAGGTACAAGCAAATAAATCGCTTCTCATCTATCTCGTGTTTGTGAGATGACTGTCACGCTTAGACGAATTATAATTTGATGGAAATTAAGAAAATGAAGACAGAACTTTAGTACAGGTTGTTGTTTTTTCAAAGACTTTTGAAATGAAATTAAATACCAAGTAGTTATCTTAACAGATATACAGTAATGTATAGACTTTCCATCAGATTTATGACTGATCTTCGGCTGCTTTAATGTGATCATTCCGTATGCAGCGGCCGGGAATCGAACTCAGACCAACCAGTCCAGACTAACACACCGGTATGCTATCCGCTGTCGTGAAGGCTGATGATCGATCATTCATAATCCTGATAGAAAGGTCATCCTTTGCTGTATATCTTTGAGATAACTATTTACTGTTTATCTAAAAAACCTTCTTTATAACAAACCTAATTGTGAAATTCAAAAAAATATTTTTCCATAAAATTAGCTTTATTGGAAAGATTGACATTGCCGACAGCAATAAACCCGCTATTTGAAAATGTTATTTTTTTCAATAAAGTTTTATTTATATATTTATTTAAGATTATGGTATGCTATTTATGCTTGAATACGATTTCGGGCATAAGTGCACCATACTAGCTCGAATGTACAAATATAATTATCGGTCATTTTTTTCTAGCACTTAGGCTATACTCGTGAATCGACAATAACTTTGCGAATGTCGGCTTACAAGCGGATCAACATCTCTGATTCAGCCAAGAAACACAGACCAGCTACTTCACATATTATCTCCATGGAAAATAATCGAGAGGGGTGAAATTACATGGAGGTTAATTGCCAAGACCATTGAGTGAAATGACGCACTCATAAATTGATCTCTGCTGTAATCTGATCAAATATTCTTGCGTAAGCCAATTAATGTTGAAATGGCAAAAAGTACCGAACATAAATCAGCTGTCAATTGTCAAAATGGTTGCCACTAAAAAAATGGAGCTAAATTAAAAATCAAACCTCTAAAAGAACACCCTATACCTACTTATATAAATAAAATGAAATAACTTCATGAATATATTAAAAGTCAAGGTGTCCTTTACGAAGCTTGTCCTTTGCATGACTTTTTGTCGTGAAATAAAAACATTCATACTCAAGTCTCAAAAGCTCCATTGTGCTTTTTTATAACAGTTTAGTTATTATAAAAGTTTATTATTTCTTCAAGTTTATAATTTAGTGTTGATGAGGTTAGATTTCTAAATTAAACTACGTTTTATGATGATAGAGGTTTATTCCGATTAAGAGTATGCATATTGGCATTTCAAAAGTTTCTATAATCGGGAAATCTCGACAACCGTTACCAAAATATGCTTTGGAAAAAAATTGAGTAGATACATTGAACCTTATTCTAAGAAAAAACCGTAATAGATTTAATATATCTTGTATGGATATGTCAAAAAATAAAAGTGAAAAACACCTCTGATCTTTTTTCCGAAAGACAGAAAGTCGTTTCCCGAAAGCCGCGGATTTTTTTTTTTGTATTGATAATATGCATTAAATTCTAGGGAATAACCGTAAAGTTTTTTGATTGAAGCGAAAATAACCCCAAAAAATGAAAAAAAATGCTCTTTTTACAAATATCATGCGATTGTTCACGCGAATGCCGTGGAAAATGACCGTGACATCATAGTTGGGTCGCGAGACAATTGAACGATTCACTTTTCGGCACAAATACGTGTGCAGACGTAGATAGATACATAGACAAAATCTACGTATATAAATAGACAGGTATACAATCATTTTAAGATTACCCTTTCTACTGGACCTGAGAAAGTTTATAAACCAAGTCAACTATCGTTAGAAAACATCCTTAACTGGAAATCTTCCTCCCATTACAGGTTTGGGATAATAAAGAAAGAAAAATGTCTGATTCCTTAAGGGGGAAAACTTAATGTTCCACGTGTTAATCCGAATAATCAAGGATGGGGGGAGGGTGGTACTAAAAACCATTACCTTGCAAAATATCTTTCCCCTCTTTTTTAAAAGGGTTCGTCTCCTTTCGCCGCGTGAAAGAAACACTTAATTGTGCCACTGTTGACCTTTTTGTGAGTGTTTACACTGCTCCCCGTCGCCGTCGCCTTCTCAGTCGGATAAGTAGGATACTTGTTTGCAAGGTAAGTAAGTAGCCATGCCTGCCTACCCTAAAACTCTGTATCTTGAGGTTTTTTTAGTGTTTATCACTCGTGAGGCAATATTCCTAAAGATAATAACGCCTGCAATGTACTACGAGTACTTTGCTTTTGTTTTTATATAATACGTACTTATAGTACACACTTCAGTACGATTCGTACTAACAGTGTATTTGCTGAAGAAATAATGCAAGGAAAAAATAGTGCGTATTTTTATGTGCGAAAGTGTTGTTTCATTTAAATTTTTAATACATACTTATGTACTTACTACCAGTTTTTTGCGTTCCACTGCTGGATATAGGCCTCTTTTAAACTTTTCCGTCTTGGTCTATCTGTTGTCATTTGTTCACCTTTTTGTAGTGTTCCTGAGCCTCACTTGTTTATTTATTTTTTAAATTACAAACGGCCAAACGCCTTTAAATACATCTTCACAATAAGGCCAATTAAAAAAAAACATACAAATAACACACTTAATACTACACGACCCAGGAAAAATATCTAATGTTAAAATTTAACATATCAAATAGGTAGATAAAAAAAACATTGATTCCCTTATACTCAATAGAAAACACAATTTAGTTGTCCCAAGGCTTTTTGGGAATCTTATATAGATGACCACATCAGACATTTATTCTAACACTCTCCTGTCTTGCCACGCGCCTAGCCCACATTTACATATAATGCCTACACAAAAGTTGTATATAATTATATGGCAATCTGGTACTGTGGCCCTACAAAATACTTTGTAGGTGTACTACAACGTACATCACTCGTGACGTGTACTCATGTTTTAAGTAGTGCTATAAATTCAACGTATTTGGCGTGTGTTTTGAGTAATAGAAACCGAAGAGCCTGTATGACAAATTAAGCATAGGGGGGTCTGACGTTCTGTCCTTTATGCTTACCCCAAAAGGGACGCGGCAAAACAAGATCTGATAATCTAAAAAATCCACACAAATTGTCCTTAGGAACGAAATAATTGTTTCCTCAAAACAATGAAAATGCAAACTTTGTGGGTCTAGAATTCAAAATAAAAAAGTAGTTAGAAAGTAATTGTCTTTTTCTAAGGAACCATCAAATCATCATACTTTCTTGCTCTCGCAAATACTACCGCATTGTCATTTACTTTCGTTATCTCTCTTTCTTTCTTTTGTCACCCTTTCGTCTCTTCATCGCCATAGTTCGTACTACTGCGCTCAGTGAATTCATTATTTTCGCTTATTAGAGATGAGAAAGTTTCCAAAATATTACTACCTACTGTTATTTTTTACGTAAAGTTAATAACAGTGACATGTATCACCTGTTACTAATCTTGTTCATTTTATTAGGTGTATAAATTCGCGCAAAGCTTCCAACAAGTAGGTATCTAACTAAAAAAATGAAACTACGAGGAACCAAATTTGTACAGCTATAATATGCGCAGTATCCAAAATTGTAGTATATGATTGTGATTCGGGTGATATTGTAGATGTTGTTATTTTGTAATAAAGTGATTTAAATAAAAAAAAAATAATAATAATAATCCAAGTTTTTACTTAATTTTGAATAATCTTACTTTTGCGAAGGCTAACATAAAAAGCTAATTCAAAATCTTTGATTGATAATAAAATAACCGAAATAGTTTCTTTTTGTAATTAGGCAGTCCACCCTAACTGGGTGATTTGTGCCAGGAGACATCTACGAAATAGAATCAAATTGACAATAAACAATCGTAAAAAACATCTTAAGAACCACGCTTAAATTTCTCTAAAAGTAAACAAGTAGTTAATAAATAATTGTATTTAATAAAATCTACCATTTGATATGTGTTTATGATAAAAACAGAAATACAGTTTTAAACTGCCATCTAAAGGAAACATGCGTACAAAATTTCAAGGTGCTGGGATATTGGGAAGTCAGTAAAATTTGGTAAACAAAAATTACGCCGTAGATAGGTAATTCGGTGAAAAAGTTTAATGACATCTGTAGCGTAGGTAAACAATGAATTCACTGTTCTTTTCTTGTCTAAATTAATTATACCTGTTAATGCTACTGTTACTTCATAGTCCCAACTCAACACAACACTATTTTCTTTATTTGTTTTAAGTTTTGACTCTCGACCATTAAAACAAATGAAGATGAATCTGCATTTGTTTGCATTATTTATATTCAGTTGTTTTTTTTTCAGTTCTTTTTTTGTACAAAGAATGCACTCTATTGTACGAAATGCTATCTGATTTTAAAATTCATCTCATGAAAAGCGAGCTCAGATTTCTCCGGAAGAACACAGAGTTTCAGAATGGTGAAATGTTCTACCCTAGATTCTTTCCTTTTTGTTACGAATGTATTACACTTTTTGCCCACTGTTCTTAATACGTGATAGAATTTTCAATGCATTCCCATACATAGGGTTCAAATGAATGTTTTGTTACGTAATGGAATAACAAAATACACGAAGACTACTATTTTTGGCACCGTTCAATGATAAATACTGCCCTGCTTTCACACACTCCTAACCTCCGTTTTTTTCTTCTTCTTCCGCAGCCACTCAGGTCCCCACAGCTCCCTGTCTTGGGCAGACTGCATCCATCCACCACCGGCACATTTCCTAATATCATCAGACCACCTTGCCTGGTATCACCCGACGCTTCTTAGACTTGTTCTTGGCCGCCATTCTATTGTCCTCTTGGTCCACCCGGAGTCTTGGCACCTGGCAATATGACCAGCCCAGCTCAATTTAAGTCTAGCGAATCTTTCCGCCACATCGGTTACTTTGGTTTTCTCTCTGATACGAACATTTGGTACCCTGTCCCTTAAAGAAATGCCCAGCATATTCCTCTCCATAGCTCTCTGTGTCACATTCATGCAAATTTTCAAACACCGATCCTTCTTCTTCGTGTGCCCTGTCGGGTCCTCCCCAAAGTTAGCAATCGACCCGATCCTTAAGGACTAACGAATAATGCCTATTAATAAGCAAATGCGTCCATACCATAAATATTGAACTTCTCTTTTAGACTAGCTCTGAACCTACCACTGGTTTCTTGTATGAATTATGTTACCTTCTTGTTTTGTATTCAGGAAGGCGACTGTTAGTTTTGCGTATACTCAGGCAGGTAGGAACTACTTTATATTATAAATAAAAAGTCATTTTACTCAGGGACAAACTTCCTCTGTAAGCAATGGACAAAAACGTGCTGTTTAGAATAGAAATAGCAACAAAGTCATTAACTATCGTAATTTTGTCGTTATCGCTTCTTGAACTTGAATAATTATAAATCTCTATCACTTTCCTACACACTTCACAACGAGCAAATCGTGTAATCCAAAAATCATTGTGCCTACCTAAAATAAAAATCATTCCAATGTATTTTAAAGTCGGTGTTTTTAATATACAGTTAGTAATTCTACGATAACACAATTGGTCGAAGCTTTTTAAATTTGGAACAGTATTTGACGTTTAAAATAACGAGAAGGGTTCTAGATCCCGTCTAGGATGGTTACGTATCCTGAAATCTTCCTCTGAAATGATACCTAATATGAATTTAACTGTTTGTTAAAATATTCCCGAATGTGTGAAATCAGCCGAAATTGTTAGGTAAGTACCTGAGCCTCCGGTACCTACTCAATTTTTGCTTGTTTTTAGACTGTACATGCGTATCTTTAGGGTAGCTGATTTAAAGAAGACACATTTCATCGAACACATGAGTATTTTGTATTGGAGTATACGTAGATCTAAACATATATTATATATATTTTGAAGTATGTTATGTACACACTTAAATTACTGGAAGAGAGAAAAAATACCAACAGAGACTCAAATGAATATAAAGTATTGAACAAACAAATCAAAAAAGAAATCAGAAAAGACATCAGAACTCATAATACAAACCTCATCTTGCAAACAATAGAAAACAACAAAAATATGAAAATACTGAGGGGGATCGAGTCAAGAGGAAAACCAATCATAACCAAAATTAAAGATAAAGATGGAACAATAGTAAAAGACAAAGAAAACATCTCGAAAGTTATTGAAAGATTCTATACAGAACTATATACATCAAACATAGACCACCATATGCAAGGCGAGGTCCGTAACATAAACGTAGGATCCGAAGAATTACCGGAAATAATTATCACCGAAATCGAAAATGCCCTGAAATATATGAAAAATAATAAAGCTCCAGGTGAAGACAGAATAACCAGCGATATGCTGAAATTAGGAGGTGGGAGACTAACAGAAGCCCTAAGAATATTACTTGAAAAATGTTTAGAGGAAGAAAAAATACCCGATGACTGGCAAAACGCAGAAGTTAAACTACTGTTTAAGAAGGGCGATAGTGACAATCTGGAAAATTATAGACCAATAATTGGTTTACTAATTGGTTTACTAACTAATTATTAGTTTACTTTCACATCTATACAAACTTTTAACAAAAATTCTGACGAACAGATTGACACTAAAACTAGACTACTACCAACCTGTAGAGCAAGCGGGCTTCCGCAAGGGTTTTGGGACTAGAGACCATATTCAAACGATTAAATTGCTGATTGAAAAGTCAACTGAGTATAACATAACACTGCACTTGGCCTTCATAGATTATAGAAAAGCGTTTGACTCAGTTGAAACATGGGCCATTATTAAGGCACTCCAAAACGCTAAAATCGACTCCAGATACATTAGATTGATTAAATTCATTTATGATAATGCAACTATGGATGTGATGATTGATGAAGATACGAAAACCGACAAAATAAGTATTAAAAAGGGTGTCAGACAAGGAGACACGATATCACCAAAACTCTTTACATTAGCCATGGAAGATGTTTTTAAAACCCTGAACTGGGAAAACAAAGGTATAAAGATTGACGGGTCTTACTTAAGTCACCTCAGATTCGCAGACGACATAGTAGTCATAAGTGAGGATATAGAGGAGTTGGGCCAAATGATTAAACAGCTACATGAGGCATCAAAAAGAATAGGTCTGGAAATGAATATCGGAAAAACCAAGATTTTAAGCCCAGTCAAAAAAGACATCATCATCGGAAATGATAAAATCGATACTGTGGATGAATACATATATCTGGGACATAAAATCAAACTTGGTAAAGATAACCAAACAGCGGAGTTGCCGAGAAGAATAGGACTGAGCTGGGCTGCTTATGGAAAACTCAAACCCATCTTCGAGAACAAACAGATCCCAGTATGCCTAAAGCGCAAAGTGTACGAGCAATGTGTCCTGCCCGTGACGACATATGGACTTGAAACAATGTCCATCACCCAAAGAAGTTGCCAAAAGTTAAAATGCACACAACGATCCATGGAGAGACAGATGCTGGGTGTGAGCCTCAGAGACAGGATTAGAAATGAGGAAATCAGACGAAGAACCCAAGTTGTCGACGTCATGGATCGTACAGCAAGACTCAAATGGCAATGGGCAGGGCACATAGCAAGACAAGACGGAAATAGATGGACTCCCAGACTCGTAAAGTGGAGGCCATGGAAAAACAAAAGAGGTGTCGGAAGGCCCCAGAAAAGATGGGCGGACGACGTGACCTCGGTAGCGGGTAAACAGTGGGTCAGAAAGGCGAGGGACCGAAAGGACTGGAAACGAATGGAAGAGGCCTACATCCAGCAGTGGAGGGACCAAGGCTGACGAAGAAGAAGAAGAAGAGATGTTATGTAAAAAAATGTTTAATACCTACTTCTATTCAAAACATAGTCTTCGTATCGAGAACATTTCCATTTGCGCCACAAACTTGGTGTGGAAAAGCATTGTACTATTTTCAGTGTTGCAAGTTATACGGCAGAGATGGAAAATGTTTTAAACATTATTATAAATTATTTACTTAATATTTGTATAATGGCAACACGTCGTATAATTTATACATTAGCCGAGTGTGCTGAATAAACATCGCTGTCTGCTCTGAATTATTTTGTAATATTACTTAAGTCAACATAACCTCGCCACACCATAATACGAGTATGTATCCCACTGTGTGAAATGATGTGATTCATCATAAAATTAAAAACGTTTTTGCTATACGGCCTGACTCCATTTACTTTGCGTTTAAAAGATCATTGGCCTACTGTGAATCGTAAATGTAATATAACAGTGCCTAATATATTAAGGGTAAACCCACCTCCATCCCTGGATGTTTCAGGAAGTTTAGCTCCTATATCATCCAGTCTTTTAAGCAAAAACATTTTTTCAAAGGAGGGCTCAAGGTTCGCCGGAAGGGCTCCCCTCAACAAACCCCTCCCGAAACTACTCTGAACACCCTTAATGTTCCTTAGAGGAGACTCTCACTGCAAGGATCTACACACTCCTACATTTTTTTTTCTTAGAAACTATCATCTTACAATTACGTAATACTACGTACTAAATCTAGAGGACAACACTTTAACCTAGCGTGCCTAATATGTGAAACTTAGCAGTTCGGATTTTTTGCTCGCTGATTCCATGGGCGTATGCAAAAGGGGGACCACCCCGCGAAATTCCTTAGTCAACCTATCGTATTGTACATAAATGAAATGAATCACATTATTACCACATCGTTTTTTCATCATGTCATGAATTTTCAATATAGTTATTGTGAAAAACCATTAAAACAAAGTTGTTTCGTTAAAAAAAAAATGCCTGCGGCGCTGATCTAATTAAAGTGAGGGTTTTCATTCACAAAAAATGAAGTGAACTTTTAAACGATTTTCTTTTCATCTAATTATCTTCTTATGTTTTATGACATTTCGCCTGCGGCGCTAGTCGTTATTATTTAAAGATATTTTTCTATTGAGATAAAAGCAGGTTCATCTATTCACCCATTTTTAGAAAGAAAAAACATTTTTTGTAAAAAGACAGCGGTATGGAGAGGGATTAACTATTTATCACGAAAAATAATGGGGCGTAACTACATTCAATACTAATTAAACATACTTTGAAATACTCTTCTTCTTCTTATCGTGTCGGTGAGCACTCAATCAGATTCCCCTCCGCTCTCAGAAAGCCACAACCTCTCCCGCGTCATCGTCCAAGGGGGAGCGATCCGCGAGGCTCTCCCATGTGCACCGCCTATGATAAAATTATTCGATTTGAAACTCCATACAATTACGTAACTTGATGAGTTGTAGCTTCATAATAATGGACTTGTATAAAGTTATTTGTATTGATGTCTGAACGCCACACAAACTGAAGAGGACAAATGAGTTTATTGTTGGGACAACATTAATAACATCCACCGCTTCACTATAAGAGCTATACTATAATATAGTGATGCAACGAATAGAATATTCGACCTCAAGCCGAATACCAAATATTCGCCCACAATTTAGCATGGATGATGCGTTTGCGCCGGACATGTTTTATTTTTACATATTTCATGAGCATTTTCCTTTAGGCCTACATCCGGCAGTGGAGGGACCAAGGCTGATGAAGAAGAAGGAAAATCAGACGGGCTACCTTACAATCATCATGTTGTATATTTTTGAATCGCAATTGTAACTGTCTAATGCTCCTTTTCTTATATATTATTATTATTCGTGTGACCCATGTAAAAGTTTTAATAAGTATTTCACCCATTAAGTCATTGATTTCGATAACGCCCCCTATGCAGTATTTAATTACTCATTTTTACCTATCATTTGAGTTACATTTAGTTTGCGCCGGGCCCGGGTTTTTTTTCCATACAAAATGAGCATTCTCCTTTATTTAGGTAATAAAACAGGTCCTTTGCTAAAATTAACATTATATTTCTAAAATGTATCACATGACGAAAATGAATTTACCTAGACATGAAACACTATCTTAATTTGCTGTGTTTTTATTGTTTCTTACTCCTGTTTAAGGTATTCGGTGTTCGGCAGTATAGTAGCCGAAAGGGGCCGAACTGACCGAATGCCGAATACCTAGTATCTGAATTTTCGTTACGTCTCTAATATAATGCCTTTAGTGTTACGGGGATCAGTGGACTCATGTCCGGAACATTAATCAACACCCCTAACTACACTATGGCCTAAGAACCGGCCGCTCAAAATACGACCTGTCAGTTTTTTGATCGAAATGTTGTTTTAATGAAAGTTTACAGTTCACACATAGGGTCATAGGGATTACCTATCAATTTTTATCATGTGAAGTAAAATATATGCTTATGTTTTTTTTATGTAAGTAGATAATTTAGTAAGGGTTCTTTTTGTCATTGACCAATTAAACTCTTCTTAAAATATTCCTAAAAACTGAGAGAAACCACGTAAGAGGAAGGGTCAAGATTACTCAAGATTTTGATAGGTAACCCTTGTGCGATGTGTAAACCTTCATTTAAATCGCATTTCGCTCGAAAAACAGACAGGTCATATTTTGAACGTTAGGAACTTAGGCTTCTACAGCTTCCTAGCACTAGAGTGACTGGACTTCATGTTATATTATTAGTATGGGACGATTCAATTATGGTATTTCGATATCAAACTAATACTGCTGGGCGTCACATGGTATGATTGGTGTGCCGTCGTCAAATTATTGCATGGTTATACTATGTTATCTGAAAGGACAAATCTAAGCAGAATGTTTAAAAAAATATTGAGAGATATGATAAGAAATAAAGTGATTATGGTGCAGAACGCCGTCCTGGTGCCAACACTGGTGTATGCGAGTGAAGCACGGACATGGCTGAAGAAGGAAGAATCATGTATAAATGCTGTCGAGGTGAGATCACTGAGAAGAATGTGTGGAGAGATAGGATAAGAAATAAAGTGGTTCGAGAGTTGCGGGACTATAAAACGGATGTTTAAACTAGGATGAAAGTGAATCAATTGAGATGGTTAAGACATGTGGAGAGAATGAACGATGAAAGGATAACAAAGAAGAGGTGTAAATAATTGCGGTCGTCCAAGAACCACATGGTTAAACCGTGTAGACCAGATTCTCAAGGACGAGTGTGTTCTTAGTCAGTCATAGAGTATGACGTGATTGTGACTTGAGCAAGAGTGTTGAAGGATAGGAAAATCTGACAGGTGTTATTCACATTTTTTTAGTAATCTAAACAACATATAAAAATTATTTTACGGTTACTCCCTAGATAAAATTCCACAGCATATTTTAGTAACGGTTGTCGGGATCTAAGGTCTCCCGTTTTTTTTTGAACTGTCAATATTGGTACTCAAATACTTGACATTAAAATAATACATACAATAGCTACTTCAGCGATATTATTAAGTACCGAATAACGTTTGTGAAATCGAGTGACTCAACCGAAGTGAAATAGACTTTATATCAACGTGTAAGTGGTGTTGAATTAGTTTGTTGTATACCCAAAAAGTTATTTAAGCATAATAAGTATTCGTCTCCTCAACCATGTCAAAATAATTTTTGGTAACAGGGTCATCGAAAAAGGATGGCCGGATTTTTAAAACCTATAATTTTAAACTCAAACTTCTTCTTCTTCTTTCTCGGGCATTTTAACTCCAATGCTGAACCTCCCCTTTGACTTTTCACAGATTTTTGACTTTTGACTTTTCACAGGGCATGCTGCATCCACTTGCTTCCTGCAATTCGTCTCACATCGTCAGACCATCTTGCCTGAAGTCGTCCTACGCTCCTTTTGCTTAATTTTGGGTATTTCGTTGAGAGATAGACGGACAAATGTATGGATACGAGAGAAATCCAAGGTCACCGACGTGGTAAAACGAGCAGCTGCCTTAAAATGGAGTTGAGCAGGATAAGTTATCAGACGCTCAGATTCTAGATATGGACCAAAAAGATTCTCGAGTGCAGGCAACCTAGAATAAACTCAAACTTAAAACAGTGATAAATGAGAATATGTTTTAGGGACTTTAGCAGATAGAAATTTGATCTTGTAACATTTGTCGATAGAAGATAGCTCCAATTTTACCTCTGAAATTTGCTGAACTTGAGATTATTCCCGTAGTTTGCTAGATAAAACGCTGTAATTCGGTTGATAAAATGTTTAAGGTAAGACGCAGTGATTCTAATGGTTATTTTTTTGATATTCGGTCGCCTTTTTATACAAAAAGCCAAAATAAATTTTCTTGCTTATGTTATTCTTAATTTGCGCTTACATTGTCATACAAAATTTGAAGGAGTTGAAGAGATAATGGAACGATTTTCGCTCCGTTACTATGGCGCCTTAACCAATTAAGCAGATTTATAATATTTAAGCCTTATAATCTTCATGAAAAGATGCTTGAATTATGAAATAACGATATCAACTTACATAGTTCTGGTGAAAATCAGGTAACATTGTATCGCAGGCCCTGTGGCAACTTTTGCAAGTTGTTATTCGATGGAATTTAAAACACTAAATACGCCTTCAGCTACGATCAAGAAGTGTTCGTTCGATTCTACATTTTTTTAATTTACAATTGCTTAAAGAAATGTTTTGAGAGTAAATCGATAGATGTCTCAATACGATACACTAAAAATGCTTTCAGCGTTTTATAAATGTCAAAAATTTCTTTGTCTAAAAATATCTTTACGATTACTTACTTACATAGAAATCACGGCTTTCATTATTACTGTGTGTTTCCGGGTACTTTTTTTTAATAAAAGGTTATGGGCTTGCATGCACAAACCCTAATAATAGTTCCCTGCACACTTTGCACTAGGCCAAAAGCCTGTATCGCAAAGTGTGGAATACATCGCCAGCGGCGGGGTTTGAACCTTGGACCTTCCGATTGAGAGACTGACGCCTCAGCCAACTGCGCCAACCATGTACTCATGGATAAACGTACAATAATTGTACGTATAAGTCTGGTGATCTGTTCTCTCTGCTTACTCCACAAACAGGGTCATATTTGACACGTTACAGCTAGTATTCATAATACTCATACCAGAAGTCGTATTACAACAACCGACCGAAATAAGTTTCCTTAAAACTTAACAAAAACAATTCAAACACAAACTCAAGACATCAGACAAAGGAGAAAGAGTAGGCAAGTTTAAAACTCATTCCCTTAACAAAACATCAAAGGAATCTGGCTGAGGTTTTCCTCAGTGCACGGTTTATGTACCCATATTATAGTGAAAGTTTTAAACTCGAGAAGCGCTTAAGAGATTCCTCAGATTTAATTTTTTTCCTCCCCTCAGGCTGGTCGTATTCTAAAGGAAATACGTACTTTCATACGTCGGCGTCGGCCTCGTCTCGACTTGCTGAAATGTAGTGACGTTTAAGAAAATATTAAATTACTTCCTTTTGTTTGGGCCTTTGCTCCTAGTTTTTAGGATTGATGCTACAACTATTTCATAAATTTTGTTTTGTAATTTAAGTCATTTTTTATATTTTTGTGAATGCCACACATTATTTTTTGTGAGAACTTCGGATTTTCTATGTCAATTTCGATTTCAATTTATTTAACAAATAATATGATCATACATTAAATTATAATTTACACATACATGTATAGTTCAATACTAAATAGTTGTTATTCATGCCCCCAGACAGCATACATGAGCTGGTATAAGGGAGTCGACCATAATTTTTATAATTCACAGTATTATAAGATATTTAACACAAACAACATATATATTAATCTATCACATACTGCACCTCATAATTATTATTTTCACTATACAGAACACACACCATAAATAAATACAATTCACTTTCGCCTGTCCAATGTTAGTTTCTTCAATGCTCTGGAAAAAGGCTTTATCTGCACTATGCCTTTAATTTCATTTGGTAAGGAGTTGTACACCAAGGAAGACGAATACAGGAATCCAAGTCTGGCTCTGTCAGTTCTGGGGTTCTCTGGTCTAACTCAGACTTAAGTGAATAACGAATAGATCACTTTAAACCATCCGACTATCAGTTATAAGCCTGATCTGCCTGATGCAGAGTCCATCCTTCGCTCCATATCTATTGAGATAAGTACTTGCCTTTTTTCTCTTTAACCGTAATAGGTACATGATTTTTTCTTAGCGTCCGTCATAGTCGTTAATCTAAATATAATTACGAGTATATATACCTCAATATTTAGATACATGAGGATGAGAACTTAAGACAAGCACCAGATAGAGATGGAATCAGTTCCCGTCCTAGGCCCCCTCCGAGTGCTAAACTTCGTAAGACATCTAGGACTAAAGGGGCTGCTCTAACT
Source organism: Ceraclea dissimilis (assembly GCA_963576895.1). Classification (NCBI taxonomy): domain Eukaryota; kingdom Metazoa; phylum Arthropoda; class Insecta; order Trichoptera; family Leptoceridae; genus Ceraclea; species Ceraclea dissimilis. The sequence goes on from OY756374.1 coordinate 1,564,761, forward strand.
GGGTAGTTTGATGTAGGCCCAAGACGGACACTTCAAACCACCAATACAAGTCATTACACAAAGTTAAACATGGCAGAGGCTGAAGTCCAGCTGTCTCTCCATCGTTTTCGCAGTCTTCCGGGGAGCCGGTGACTAGCTGGGATTTCGTTGGCCACGACATATGGAACTTTGAAATCGTCCATCCTATTTACGTGGTCCCTCCAAAATCTTCGCCAAGTTCGACCGCATCTTGCGATGTCCGATATTACCGTAATCCGTATTAGGTAATCCGTATATCTTGTGCGAATTCAAATTTTTGTACCGCAACCTTATAACAGATGCTGTCGTCATCTATTGTTTTATCCTCCACTTGGACGAACTAATATTGTTGCAGACTCTCCGATCAGTAGGGCAGTTCGTCTATTGAATGAGCTGTCTAGCAATGGCCTGGATATGTTTAATATGGCATATAGTGAATTTGTTTCCCGCATCGAATTGAGTCTGTAATCTGATTGGATGCAGATATTGCGATGCTCTCTATATGATTGTATTTTGTAATTAGCATAAAAAAGATTGTAACCTCACATTGTGTGGCGCAAAGGTGTTTTACACTGTAATGCCACATAATTATATTAATATAAAATAAATAAATAAATAAATAAATTACACCCAATTAAATAAAATACCTAAAATAATAAATAAATACCTCAATAAATAAGTACCTACCTTCTATTCTTACAAATTAGTATCAAAATAATTAGGGATAATTGCCAATTAATGTTATGTCTTCTGAAATCCTTTTCTTCTAACTTCTTTCATCCTTTGTTAACTGGGATCCATTGTTTTTTTTTCTTATGTCATGTACGTAATTAAATTGACATTCTGTAAACCTGGCAACAATGTCACGTAGTATTTTTTCGTGGATCTGGCAACAGTGTCACGTAGAATTTCACCGTACAATACCTACTTACCTAAACGGTGACTTTACCGTGTATTTGTTCAATTATTGCCGTTATGTTTTTGATTTGCCCCCGCAAAAATAATGTAGATAAATACTCGTAGTAATATGGAATACACGGACACACTTTTGGAATACACTTTGGAATTGGATCCCGACTATTTCTTTTAGACATTATATTGTCCTGAAATAATCAGGTGTCCGTAAAACTCATATAGGACATTTCTCATCTTTCCTACCAATGAGATTCGCCACCCATTCTGAATTTCATATACATGTTGGCGGTGAAAGAAAAATAATAAACAAATAAAAAATATTGTAGAAAAAAAGAAAACAATACAAATGACAATTTGAAAACCATGATGCATCCAAAAGGCGGGCCTACTCCATATATTTAATAAACACACAGCATTCGCTGATTACCTCATTATTGGGATTCGGTGTTGTAGTAGTAGTACAAAGGAAAATGCTAAAAGAAAACCCAGAAAAGGTTTTTTACACATTTAGCCATTGATTTCGATGATGCCCCCTATGCAGTATTTACTTACTCATTTTCACCTATCATTTGAGTTACATTTCGTTTGCGCCGAACCTGGTTTTTTTCCTTATAAAATTATCATTCTCCTTCGAATATCTTCGTATGAAAGTTTTATATTTAGATATTAAAACATCTGTAGACAAAAGCAGAAGAACTTATTTAACAATCTACTTACAATACATATTATTATTATCTGGCTGGATAATTTGTTTCCTTTACCCGCAATCAGCCAGAAATAATGTTGGATAATTGCCAACGGCTGAGTACAACAAGTACGTGTAATAAATTAGTTCATGGTGTACGATGTACGTACTAAAACTAACACCTCATGGGGGCATATGCACTGAGCAAAAGTCGTTCTATTTTTGCTTCAACCTTTTCAAATTTTGTATGAGAATGTTAGCGCGAAATAAGGATAACGTAAGCGACAATGTGAATTTTACCTTTTTAAAAGAAACCTGGGGACAAATATAAAAATCGAAAACAGCCGATTTGTTAAGATTATAATTACCAGTATTTTGGCTAAATTATACTTTTATATCTGAAAAACTGAACGGAAAATCTTCAGATCCCGTTAATTTCAGGGGTACTTTAGGAATATTTTTTTATTTAAGGAATTTCTAAATCCTGTACTTAATTCTAAAACTGCAGATCTGTGGTCCATACTTTCATATATCACTGTCTTCAGTTTCAAGACGATTCCCTCAGTATTGGCTGAGTACAATATTGGTAGGACCGAATATGAACAAAATATATATTTGAGTCACTGCGCCTTACATTTTATCAACCTAATCACAGCATTACATCTAGGAAACTACGAGAATAATCTCAAGTTTCAGTAAATTTCAGAGGTAACTTTGGAATTATTTTTAATCGAGAGGATACACAAAAATAAAATTTCAAACTGCTGGAGTTACTAAAACGTATTCTTATTTTTCTATGTTTTACGTCTGACATATGCCTCAACCACACGCTTGCCAAACAGGGAACGGTTGGTTGCCTACACCAACCAAGATTAACGCCCTATCCACGTGCCTTTTTACCAATTCACCAACACGATATAAATAATTAAAAAGATGCTCGTCATTTTTGATGGGTTGAAATTATTGTATATTTCTACAAAACTGTTTCCACCTTCTATATCATAGAATATTTCATGAAATATTTATTCCTATTATTTACCCTTTTCCCCTTTACCTTCCCTCGTGACACACTTGATACGGATTCATCTTTCATCCCCTGACATTATTGTACGTACTCGTACGTGGTACAATAATATAGTGTATTATGTCAAATAACATACAATAAACTTCTAGGTTAGGTTATGTGAAAATTATTTATCTATGTACTAGCTCAAAACCCCTCCACAAATTACGGATTTCTTCATCATTTTCTTGACGAACTTAAGATACTTTATACTTTAGCCATCGTGGATCATCATGACCTCCAAGTACCTCGTTTTACGAATTTCATATTATTTATTTATTCACAAAGCACATTGAACATGAATTTAGATAAAAACAAATTGATACAATACAAAGAGTGAATTCAATGCCCTATTACTGCGTACACAGAGTCAGTTCAATGTAGGGTCAATCATTATCATTAAATATCAAATAGAATTACAAGTAAGACTTATTACTAAGTTAATAAAAAATTAAGAAAAATATAAAACCTAACCTAACATCTGCAAGCACCAATCAAGCAAGCACATTGCCTTCATTAAGATATTATGTTCTTGAGGCATTTCACTGCTTAATCGTAATTACGGCACAACCCCATTGCGGCGACGACTAATATAAAGTACGATATGATTAGTTTAACAAACAAACAAAAAAAATTCCTTTGGCACGCCACAGGCATAGGTAGATTCCAAGTGATTTATTAATTTTATTAATTTTAAGAGTACATCTGTACAATAAAAACAATCACAATATTATCAGCAAATAAACCAGCGAAGTGATGAAGTAGTATGGATGTAGTTTATTCTTTGATTATCGAAGTACCGTATGACGAAAAAATATTTGATTAAGTACTTCAATAATTAAAGGAAGTACCTAATCCAATAATCAAATTATTTTCATTCCACACATAATATGGATTAGTACCGGTACCTAAGCACTAGAAATTTGAAAAAAGATGTGAGTTCTACTCGTATCGTGAAGCACTTTTCTAAGACAACAAACACGCTAGTACCTATGCGGTAACTACTTAACTAGATCTTTCGATCGATCATTGTCGTCCAAGGAATTGATCTAGACAAAATCTGTAAATTGATCTGTATTCCTTATTAAATGCCCTTTCATACGATACCAGACACGGACCCTCACAATCATTGGATCCCCTCAGAATGATTGTTTTTGTATTTAAAGCCTTAAAAAGTGAACCTTCCTCTTAATGGATTTCACCCAATCTCCTATCAGTTCATCTACCCCTTACCAAAAATCTACCACCCAAGTTTCACGTTTCTGCGACGCATAGGTTGGCCGCAAACGTGCGCACAAGAAAAGGGACATATATATATATGGCTTATATATATAAACTTTTAAACCAAGGTCGGATTCGGGTTCTCCTGGTCCTAATTAGTGATACTGAGTAGAAATTTTTCAATTCTGCGACATCACGGGAGAAACGAATAGGTAGAGTTCCTTATGGAAATCTACCTAAAATGTACTTAGAAATTCTTCGTCCGCCATATAAAGAATATCTGTGAAAAAAAATGCGTTATATTCTGTCATTATTTCAAATATAATTATGTATACCTCTTGATAATCTATATACGAATAGTCTGATTTTGAAGTGTTCGCATAACTCCCGCATTTTACGATGGTTGCTGCGAAAATTTAGAATAAAATTTACGATAATATAGACTGTGTCCTAACGTCGCCTTTTTTCGGAGAAAAAGCTATTCCTAGGAGATGCAATGACGATGAGGGGATCCAAGGGCTGTATGGGGTCGAGTGTGGTATCGTATGAAAGGGCGTTGGAAAATAAATTCAGGTCTTAAGTCACATTTTATCCAGATCAAGCCTATAAAGTATGCCGGGTTGGTTTGTTAAATGTGATGTTGCGAAGCACGGGTAACTCAGCTAGTGTTTACATAAGGTTTAATAAGATGACGGATAGAGAATAGGTAGTTTCTAACCTCCAAAACAGTTCGACCCTTTTGTAGTGTTCAAATATCCTAATTCCAATATATGATTGTTGTAGAACTGTTTCACCAGGTGTTTGATACAACGGAATGTACTGAAACCCTTGTAATCCGTGGCTTTGTTCTATTCAATTTGATTACTTCTAATATAAACTATCTAGCAGAGATATCTCCAGAACCTTTCTATCTTTTCTATCCAAATAAAGATCTAGGATCAAATAAGTAACAATTAATTACAAGTAATCAACAATTTATAGTCAATAAAAGGGTCGCTTTTATTTAATCCATTTACTTGGTGAGATTCTCGTTTTTTTTCTTGTAATTTATTTATTTATTCAGCGGTACACATACAGACATTACTTATGAATTAATTACAATGGGACATTCGTATATTACATGTAGAGTTCAAGCAACGCCCAGTTATAAGTGCACACAATTAGTTAATCCGTCAATAGTAACAACTTGAAAACATACTACTTACTAATCTGTGGTAACAACAAATAACAAAAAACACAATTATGACAACAAAAATATTAGAGAAAACTATAAAAGTCTGATATGGTGTAAACGGTTCAAATATGTATATTCTATCTGTCTGTAGTAAAAATAGCGTTACTTTCTGACATTATTACAAAGATAATTATGTGTAGGTAGATACGTATTCGTGATATTTTCATCAGGTTTAAGACGAAGGATAGACATACTAGATTCTGCGGCGCGCACCCAGTGGGGTAGGCAGAGATAACAAAATGCCAGATTACCAAATATTTACACGGCACACTCGTCGCTTCCGTCACAATCATGCAATTCGTCATACACGGTCTCATATGTTGTGACTAAAATGAAAGTGAACAAGTTGAGATGGTCGGGACATGTGGAGAGAATGAACGATGGAAGGATAACAACGAAAATTTACTTGGGTGAAAGAAGTGGTGTAAGGAAACGCGGCCGTCCAAGAACCGCATCGTTGGACCATGTTGACCAGATCCTCAAGGACGGACGTGTTTTGAGTTAAAGTAATCGTAGAATGTGTAAGAGAAATTGCATGAATGTGACGAAAGTCCGAAGTGTGTGTAAGGATAGGAAATTCTGGCGATCCGTTCTCTCTGCCTACCCCGCAAGGGAGGTGTCGTGAGGGTATAGTATAGTAGCATATTTTTGGTCACCCACTTATCATAACTCTAATAACCTTATTTCTTATCCTATCTCTCATTGTTTTCTCACAAATTCTTCTCAGGTATGCTGCAACAAAAGAGTTTGCGATTTCGTCAATGAAATATTCAAGAAGGATATTCTTTAAGCCTCATTCCTGGAACGGCTCTCCAAGACGTTCTGTTCTTATCAAATTTTAATAAAATCCTCCAATATCTTTGATCTCTCCTTTATTTTTCTTATCTACAGCACTCTGTTTCCATTTCCATATTAAATACCTACTTGTATTATGTTAATCGTAATATTATTCGCCCATATTCAAAGTCTTATCGCCCTGATTCGCCCAATTTGAATAAATATTTAAATAATTTAAGTGGTGGGTATCGCCAAAAGGTTTTTTTTTTCAGAATATCATCGACAACCTTTAAAAAAATACTTCATTGTAAAAGAAAATATTATATAATTATACGTTGAATCTTCCTCTATTGAATGAGCTGAACAGATCTCCCGTATTTTTTATAGATTCCCAAAAAAAAAAAACAGGAACATACCTCTGACATTTTATTCCAAAAAAACGCCCTTCGCGAAATTCAGAGAAAAAATGTTTCACAGTCACTAAAATCAGCTAAATTACCAAAAAAAGCTTTTTCATTCAACCATTCCTGGAAAACGTACAAAACCCAATTTTTTTATTTGATCCGCGAGCTACCAGCAAAGTCAGAAATTTGGTACATGCGATTTTGAACGTTGACGGCAGAGGAAATGTTTTAATTATAAAAAGCTAAGATGGTTTGGGCACGTTGAGAGAATAAAGGAGGACAAGTTGACAAGAAAGATATATTTGAGCGAGCGAAGAGGTGTGAAAGAGCGCGGCCGCCCGAGACTGGCCTAGTCCGATCATGTCGACCAGATCCTCAAGGATGGACGCATTTTGATTAAAAGGAATCGGAAAGCGTGTATGACAAATTGCATGAATGTGACGGAAGCTAGGAGTGTGTTTAAGGATAGGGCAGTCTGACTTTCTGTTCTCTCTGCTTACCCTGCAAGGGACGTGGCGTGAGAGTATAGATAAATAGATAGACATAAATATTTTCGGAAGTCTATTCTATTCTATCCATTTACGCCGCGTCCCGTGCGGGGTAGGCAAAGAGAACATTGTACACATTGCTCTACGATTTTCGAAATACTCCTCCTTTAAATAATTAATATTAAAACTCGTTACGGCTGCGAATAAGGAAATCGTAAGAAGGAACATTTAGACACATTCCCTTCAGTTTAATTAGCCCTGAATACTTGAAAGCGACCTGTCGCCCTTCATGGTAATAACAATAAGGGTAGGCAGGGTTAATTTCACGTTTCCTTCTGGTGAGCTTGAAGTGGGAAAGGGTGAAATTGGTAGTAAGGAATGGGCCCTTCAAATAACGGCCTGGTTTCTCTAATATCAACTACTGTTACTTTTCAGAGACCATTTTCAAATTTCATGAAACTTTGAATGTTTTTTTTTTATGTGTAGGTGTTTAATATTTTTAAGTAAATAAACGCAAATCTGAAATTCAGTTTATGTCACTAATGCTGGATTTCACCAACTCACCAACTCCTTAGGTGAGAAATAGCGGAGATAGGAGTCAAAATTTTTGTATGTAAATCGTGATAACTGGCTCCTATCTCCGCTTTTCCTAACTTAAGAAGTAAATAAATCGGAGAGCGTGTATGACAGATTGCATGAATGTGACAGAAGCCCGAAGTGTGTGTAAGGATAGGAATGTCTGGCGATCCATTCTCTCTGCCTACCCAGCAAGAGACGTGGCGTGGGAGTGTAGATAGATAGATACTTCACTCGCATAATTAAGTTGATTCACAGAGAATGAAATTAAATTATTTTGGAAAAAATACTCTGTTTACCAAAACAGTAAATTATGCTTCACACGAATTTCTAATTGTGTTTTTTTTTCTTGTTTTAATTTCCAATGTCGAGGGAGACAGTCTAGAGGTAATATTTCATTGAGCTCGACAGCAAGTATTCGTTTCATTCCAAATACTTTTTATTTTTTTGAGCTTCAGTTTGTTTTTATTATTTTTTATCTGATATCCGTTGAATCATTCCGTTGAACTCAGCCGTTAATTTTGTAAATTAAAATATATTCTTAATTAACCTCCCTCTCGGTTTCTTCTTCAGCCTACTCCCGTCCACTCCTGGAAAAAGACTCTCTGGGTCCAGTTGGCACCAACGTACTTGACTAGGTCGTCTCTCCATCGTAGTGGTGGTCTTCCTACGTTCCTGGTAGTCATACTAGGTTTAAATTGTAAATATTCAAAGGTTTATCTATCTATTTATACCTTCACGCCGCGTCCCTTGAGGGGCAGGCAGAGAAGACAGACTGCCACATCCTTACACACACTCGTAGCCTCCATCGCATTCATGCAATTTGTACACATACTCTCCGAAAACGCGTCCATCCGTGTGGATATGGTCGACATGATCGGTCCAGGTCAGCGCCTCGGGCGGCAGCATTTCCTCAAACCTCTTCGCCCACTCATTAAATATATATTTTCTGCCATCCTGTCGTCATTCAATCTCTCAACTTGCCCGAACCATCTTAGTTTATTTACTTTCATTCTAGTCACAACCCCCGTCTTGCAGTCACTCATTTCTCTAATAGCTTAATTCCTTATCTTATCTCTCAGTGATTTCCCACACATTATTCTTAGCGACCTCATTTCCACTGCATTCAGCCCTGATTCGTCCTTCTTCATCCACGTCAAATGCATGAGGGTCCGGACCAAGACTGCTTTGTGCAATAGAACTTTTGCTTTCATAGACACATTGCTACTACTGACAATCGGTCCGAGGCGAGGGCACCATTTGTCCTTAATACCAGCCAGCTTTTTTGTAAGTCTATTTTTTACGCTTTATTATCATTTGTAGCACCCACGATGGATGTAATAAATTTTAACAGGAAATTAATTATTTACGATGTAATTAAAACAATTTCGAATATTTATTTAGTAACCTTGATCTTTTTTCCAAGGCCAAATGTTGACATTATCAACAGACAACAACAAAATAACTTTATTTTTAAACTGTAACCTAATAATGAGACCTATATTATATCGCCATGGTGACAACATTTCGGGTTTTGAGCATTTTAGCGCTATCCTCATTTTACAATTATGAACTTTTATACATTTCACAGAAACTTATATTCAAATTCTAATTTATTTACATTACTAACGGCGTTAATGCCTTTAAAACAATTATATATAATATGAAAAGAAAAATAGAAAAACACAATGCACTTCTTCTTCTTTCTCAGCAGTCTTAATTCCAATGCTGGACACAGGCCTCTTCTCCTTTAACTTTCCATAGATCACTATCCTGGGCATGCTGCATCCACTTGCTTCCTGCGATTCGCCTCACATCGTCAGACCATCTTGCCTGAGGTCTTCCTACGCTGCTTTTGCTTGTTCTAGGTTGCCACTCAAGAATCTTAATATATTAAGTACAAGAAAATGCAAGAGAAATGAACAGTATAAGTATAATTATTATAACACCAGTAAAACAAGTAGGTACCTAAAAAAGCATTGGTCCGAATAAATAAAGTTCTTTTCTTGTAATGCAATGGACCAGTAATAAATATAATTAGATATGTGAAGAAGTACTAAGTGTGGTTGTTAAAAATGGATTTCTATTATTATTACATGTTATAGCTATCCACTCGTCTGCGAGTGATCTCAAATGGATCCTAGTTTGATTCCAATCTGATATATACATCTGTCATACATTTTATTACCAAACAGAAAACTTTAATGTAGATAGATAATAATAACATATTCACCTACCACTAGCGCCGTTTGAATAATTTATTAGTTCATATCATTAGTAAAGCAATTTCATACACTTCATTACACACCGTAATGTAGGTACAAATACTATCATTGTGTTTAGTACATAGATCAATTTTCTCCTTCGTTTAGTATTTACACCTAACTCTACAGTCGGTAATATGTTTTAGGCGAGTGTGACTAAATTGTTAATTTAGTCCCTTTGTTTAGACAAACAATAACTTCAGAAAACAATACGAAATAAGGGTTGTTTTTGTTTGTTTCCGCTTATATATTATTATTTTGAAAGTACCTACTTGTCCGTTCGCTTGGTAAAATTTTGTAGCTCAATATCATTATTTATTATATTCGTTTATATAAACGAACCTTTAGGCACATTGACAATAAAGAAAAATATAAAAAACCGAAGATTAGATCTCGACAACTTTACTAAATATGCTTTGGAAAAAAATAGGGTAGATACATTGAACCTTCATCTAGGGAATGACGGTAAAGGAATATTTAAATCTTGTATAGATTTCTCAAAAAATAAATGTGAAAAACACCTCTGATCTTTTTCCGAAAAACGGAAAGTGGTTTCCTGAAAGTCGCGGTGATTTTATAAAAATATTATTTATAAAACTCATCAAAATCTAGTAAATGACCATAAAAGTTTAAGAATGGAGTAAAATTAACGATTTTTTTTTATAAAATGAATCTGAGTTTATCGAAATATACCCAAATACATCTTTGTACACTTCTCAGAAGGCTTGAAAAGCTTGTGTTGTGAAGTGGAGTAAGTCGGCATCGGGGTTTGAACCCGCGCCCGCCGGATTAACAGTCGAGCGCGTTACCATCAGTCAGGCTATCGACCACCTCATAAATTCATAAATTACCGGCATTACAGCATGAAAACGCCTTTGCGCCGGTTAATGTCAATTCAACAATGGACAGACAAACATGACATGGTTTGTTGACTCATCGTCTACCCCAAAAGGATCAGACATAGTGTCGTGTTGAAAGGCAGTAAGTAAAGTGAGGAACGAATTAAATGTATACCGGAAAAGGTTTATAGGTTTAAAGGTTGTAATCTTATTATAGCATCGTTCCATGAGCGTCGTCAGCCTCGGAGCTAGGGGAGGGCAACAAAAATTTAAAAAAAAATTAACAGCACGAAAAACGCGTAAATAACTCCGCAGGCGATTTTTTTTTTTGTGAGAGAACAAGGTCGTGATGTGGTTTGGTTTATTTGAAACTGAAGTATGTATTAAAAATGATTTTTATAAAAAGCAATAAAAAAAAGAGCTGCTGTCAATTTATTTTATGAAACAATTCTCTTTTGTTACAATTTTATACTAATTTTAGAAAATTTATGACATGATGAGAAAATGTGTGGTAATAATACTTTTTTTTTGTGAGGTTTTTTCATTTAGTATAATAATAATAATCGGACAACTTTAGGCGCCGTTTAGCGATAAAATCGCCTCAAGGGCACCTTACATTTTTCTTTTCACCATATAGGATCGTCACAAACAGTAAAAATGATAATTAAATCACCACATAGGATCGTCACAAAACAAAATAATAAAAATGAATTAATCTAATCAGTTTCGGCTAACATGACCTATCATATCTAGTATGGAAAAATATATACCCCCCTGAGATTGGAATTGGGGGCAGAGGGGCAGCTGCCCTCCCTGACGACGCCCACGCATCGTTCTCTAACGTTAGCTTTAGTCAGTTAGGTAGGAGTATATCTTTACGATCACAGTGTAGATAGCTGCATTTTAATGTCTATACTATAGAGCTTTTTAATTTTAATTTTATTATACGTACCTATGCCTACTGTATTAAATTTAGTCGATGTCTGTTTTAAGTGGTCCCCGGAGTTTTTAATTGTTGTCCTGTAGGGATCAATTAAATAAGTTTTATAATATGGAACTTCCGTTTTTTTATATTCATTTAATATATCATTGATATATTTACGAATAAAATTCATAGTTTTTCTGTTCTGTTCATTAGCATCGTACCATGTACCACCTTGCAGGGTAGGCAGAGAAAACAGAGCGCCAGACTTTCCTATCTTTAGACACACTTTTTGCTGCCATCATACTTATTAAATTCGTCAAACAGGCCGTATTTTTTTTACCCTTAACACTTCATATATATATACGTAGATAGTTAGATTCTTTATTTAGTCATTGTAGTGTTCATAAAAACATAGATATGCATTTCAATTCAAATCATAGACATTTATCAATATGTGAACAGCTCATCTACGTTTAAAAGCATAACCGTGGGTGAATAAGAGCTGATTGCCCTGTATCTCACCACATGGTATAAAATCATTACCACAAAATGATGATAATGGTCGAGACGTATGGTTCTTGGACGGCCGCATTTCATTTCATCTCTCCAACCATTAATATTTAAAAATCACACTTGAGTCTCACGCTGGAGTCACAAAAACATATTCTCATTTATCTATCTTTTAAATCTCAGAATAATATCTTCAGTATTAGCTGATTAATCTTAATTTTCCTCACTCAATTTTTCGCATGTTCATTGTTCAGGTATCCCCTGTTAATAAGAAGAACTGACGTATTTTTTGCCTACTTTTTTCATTGGAGTTCTTACGTTTAAGTATCTAAAAAGTGTACTGTCGATTTATATCAATTATACCCCTTTCAAAGACGTGTTTATTTAAATCGTATCTAGTACCTATAGTAAATGTAATAGTGTCTTGTAACGCATTACTGTATTAAGATACTAGGACGATTAATGGAATAAATTTCGCCTTGTAAGTCGACCGATGACCGTGCTGATAAAAACACTATTAGCCGTTTGACAGACAGGACTAATTTCATACGACACTATTGCCCTAGGTAAATATTTTACTTTATACTTTACACAATGATAGAGGGATTAGATATATTGCTAATAGTCCAAGAGCCCGCTGCTTAATTTATGACGTATCTGTTTTTTGATCGAAATGTGGTATAAATGATAGCTTACCAATAGGGTATTACATCGCACTAGGGTTGCCTATCAAAATCCTGCCGCAACCCCCCCTGCCCCCCCCGAAAAGGTCCCTCTTCGCGGTTTTTCGCATTTCATAGGAATATGGTAAGAGATAGGAGAAAGTAGTCAATGACAAAAATAATTCTTGCTAAATTCTCTACAAAAAATGTTAAGTCATTTTTTTCGTAGAACTAGCAGTTTACCCGCAATGGCCGGTCCAAAACCGAAATTCATTTAAAATACAAAAAAAATGTATTTAAACTAAATTGGTTGAAAATTGATATGAGCTACAGGAAAACAGTCAGAGAACGAATTAATAACCATAGTCTTAGCTACAAAATGAGCTATAACTTATGTTCATACATCTAATAATTTCGGAGTTATTACAATAAAACTCAGTGACGAAAATTCTTAAAATTTAGTCTTTCATAAAATGACCAGTGATATAGCGCCGCAGGCCAAAATTTTTTTTCCATAAAATGTTAGTAATAATGGGTGGAAGAATGTGAAAGAAAAAAAATCAAACTTTTTTTTTTATTTTTTCAAAAAATATCCTGTTTTTTGACCGGCCATTACGGGTAAACTACTAGTCCTATGAAAGAATTGACTTAATATTTTTTGTAGAGAATTTAGCAAGGATTATTTTTGGCATTGACTACTTTCTCCTATCTCTTACCATATTCCTATAAAATGCGAAAAACCGCGAAGAGGGACCTTTTCGGGGGGAGCAGGGGGGGTTGCGGCAAGATTTTGATAGGCAACCCTAGTGCGATGTAATACCCTATTGGTAAGCTATCGTTTATACCACATTTCGATCAAAAAACAGATACGTCATAAATTAAGCAGCGGGCTCTCGGACTATAAGTAAAATATATGGCATGATAAAATTACCCAGAAAAAATTACACGTAATAAAATAGCACATGGACGGAGTTTTATAGTGAGTAAATTACACATGCAAAAAATGCACTTTATTTTTTTATTTTATTTTATTTATTGCAGAATTAGGTTGGGATATCAACAATGCTATAATTTATGTAATGGTTGTGTAATCCGTGAGAAAGAATTCAAATTTTCTTAATTTAGTTTTGCAACTGCTCAAGTATTAACTGTGTAATTTTTACACGCGTAATTTCTTTTCAGTGAAATTCACTCAATGTTGAATTTCTTCTGTGAAATTTTTCCCAGTCTAATTCTGCTTTACCACAACTTAACATTTCTTCCCTAGGAATTCGGTTATTATATACGAGTAGTTTGTTACCAAGCTTTTCTGTTCCACATTTAACTTTTTTTGTGCAATTATATCACGTGAAATTTTTCTGAGTAATTCTGTCTTCAAACCATATAATACTTCATTCCTATTAATGCGGTTATGACAGTTTGTTACCAAACTATTATCTTTCTCAATAGTATTCGGCTTTTTCTCTTCCACGTTTAACTTTTTTGTGCAATTATATCACGTGTAATTTTTTCTGAGTAATTCTGTCTTCACACCGCATTTCATTCCTATGGTTACGAGGTATAGTTTGTTACTATCGTATATTATCTTTATATAAATAGCATGAGGCAATAGCTTCACAGCTGTTATCGTTTTAAAGTTAACAAGCTATAAACGTTAATGTTAACAATACGATTACGCATAGTGTGACGAAAGGCGGATGCGATAAGGGCCGTAGACTTAACTGCCCGCCTACCTTAGGTATAATATTGTGGCGGAAAATAGTGAAGAAAACTGTTGCATCATTAGGTATATACCAATACCTATCTAGTATCTACTAAATTATAGTACTGTCTACTGCCCGTTTGCCCTTTTGCAGGCAAGAATGAAAAACTAGTATAAGGTAGGTAGTTTAAAATCCACGTAATCATGTGAATTCATCATTACGTGGATTTTAAACTTAACATAATAATTATACTAGTTCTTTATTTTTAGCTATAAAGTGGACTTCCACCACCGTCGGTCGAAAATTTTAATGTTTTCATTCTACGACAATTTTTTTCTCCTCTCATGCAGCGTCAAGGCAGGGAAGACATATGTAAGGCATAACTACCCTATCCTTAAACACACTACCTACTTGCTATCGACACATTTATGCAATTTGTCATACACCCTTGACAATTTCTTTTACTCGAAACGCGTCTGTCCTTAAGGATCTGATTGACATCATGATCGGTATATGTTTATCTCAAAAGGCCTCACTTTCTCACACCCCTTCTTTCACTCATACACATTTTTTGTTTCATCCTGTCATCGTTCATTCTCTCAACATGCTCAAACCATCTGAGTTTATTGTCTTTCACTCTAGTCACAACACCCGTCACTCATTTCTCTAATAACGTCTTTTCTTATCCCATCTCTCAGGGTTTTCCCACATAATATTCTCATTGATTTCATTTCTACTACATTCGTCCTCTACGTTCTTTACCCTTTTTGGAAACTCGAAAGTTAGAAGTATTCTCTATACTTTCGAGTATTTCATGTAGGGCAAAAACGCAGAGAATTCCTTACTCCAATAAAACTCACAGCTGACCTTTTCTGAAACAATTAACTATTTATAACCGAGCGCGACAACCGTCATGTTCAAAGTTTCTGATTCATTAAGGCTTTTTAGGTCAACCTCCTACATCCCTTCGTAGAACCTTCCCTTCTCCTACTGCAAGCTGTTGCTTTTGAAATTTACCCTTTCAAATCATCCTGATTATTTATTATTTATGAACGATATTCCTGTGTGTGTGTTTCCTTATGTTTGTATATAGGAACGTATACTTATTAAAACAATCGGATATATTATGTAATTACAGTAACACAGTAACGAAGATGTAGAAAAAATGTATTTTAAAACCAAGATTTTTTGACATCCCAGATCCGTTTTTTGCGGTCTTCTTTACGATACCATGCACGCCCTTCCGGGGTGCTTGGGTTACTTCTATCCGATGGCGCCTCCCACCAAGAACTGACAGATTAAACATTTGAAAAAATATATAAGTTCTACTCGTGAAGTGCTTTCGTGAGATACCAAACAGAGGTATGCGATGGCTGGATCGTCTCATTAGCTCAATGTCTTCCAGGGCTTGAACTGGACAAAATATGACTTACGATAAGGATTTATTTTCCAACGCCCTTTCATGAGATACCACACATGACCCTACACGAACCTTGAATCCCTCTGAAACTCTTTACATATTTTTTGCCTCTGGAGAACGTTGATACAATGTTATGCAGAAACCTATTGTCACCAAGTTTACGTATGTATGCAAAGTTTTAAGTCTCAAAGTAGTCACAAAATGAGTGAATTCTATTACAAGATTTGCAGACAACGACAACGCCAAGTGAAGCGAAATAAAAGCACGCAAAAATACGACCAGAAAACGAATTCGTGATACAATGACAGGAACGTTAACCAGGTGCTAATTTGGATGGCTAATCTTACCTTCACATTATAGTAATGGATAATGGATCTGGTTTAGGAGTACGACTTTATCTTAGGTTTAGGAACTCCTTCTCTACAAGAATCTAAGTCACGTCTTTTTGTCCTTTTAGGCTGTACCATTTACATTAGTTTCGTAAAGTATCTTTTACAGGATAACGCTATAGCATTTCAGGATATAACCATGCAGTGTTTTAGACTTTTAGAGGATAATCAAAAGCTCCATTAGATGAGTGAATGCTGAGTGTTGCGGTCATTAGGAAACTTTTAGTTTTTATCTTTGTAAGCACGCGTTGCACCCTCTCTTGAAAGAAAGTTTTATGTACAAACATGCTAATGTTACACGCATAAGTTTTGTTAATGTTTTTTTGTATAATGATGGTAGTACGCTCTTCATTAGACGCCAGTTTATATCCCCGAAAATTCACGGAGGACTAAACTCGTTTTTATGATTATTTTTACAAGATTTTATATAACTTCACTATCTATACCCTGACGCCACGTCCCTTGCAGGGTAGGCAGATATCAGATACAGAGCTCCAGACAGCCCTATCATTGCACACACTCCTAGCCTCCGTCACATTCATGCAATTTGTAATACACGCTCTTCGATTCCTTTTACTCAAAACGCGTCAGTCCTTGAGGATCTGGTCGACATGATCGGACCAGGTCAGTCTCGGGCGGCCGCGCTTCCTCACCTCTCTTCGCTCACTCAAATATATCTTTTTTGTCATCCTGTCATCTTTCATTCTCTCAACATGCCCAAACTTCACTCCGTTGTTTTTTTTTTGTTTGTTTGTATTCATTCATTAAACCAACCAGGCGAGGTGGTCGGCAGCCTGGTTGGTAACGTGCTCGACTGTTAATCCAGTGGGAACGGGTTCGATCCCCGATGCCGACCTACTACAGTAATTCACGACACAAGCTTTTGAAGCTTACTGTGAAGTGTACACAGGTGTATTTGGGTTATTTCGATAAATCCAATTTTATTTAAAAAAAAATGGTGTATGATATAAATCGGGTTGACTTTAAGATATTGCGTTAGCAATAAGTCCGCCTTTTGGCACACAAGATTGTCTTATTTTTTTGTAATCATTGTAATCATTTTGGTCAATAAAGATTTATTTATTTTATTTATTTTATTTATTTTATTTATTTTATTTATTTTATTTATGATAATTGGTGGATTTTGTGGACTCTTCTAATTAAAGAGTTGACGCGTTCTTCATTTTATGTTTGTTATTATGAATTCTCGGTGTCGCTAATATGTAAAATAAAATAAAACCAAATAACATCTTGTAAAAATATTGTTTTCATTTCTTTGTAATATTAGGTACTCTTTACGCATAAAAGCCCACAATGCGGAAAACTTTAAGCACTGTTGAACAACGATACTCATTCTAGTATCCTGATTGTCAAGTGCTCTTGACATTTTTATTACTACTCGAGTACTCGACAACTTCTCGAGAAACGTGGCCGTTATGGCCGCGTAGAAAATCTTACGTTATTCCATTCGCAATATTGTATTCAATATGACCCTTATTTCAGACAGATCTTAGCTAAGGGTAGTCAGGCATTTTTATACTCATTTTGTTCACTGTCTTGAAATAGCTACTTGTCACAAAAATTTTCGTAAGAAGTCGTGTGCATTGAAAATATGTATACTTTAATTCTATCTATCTGTCCCTTCACGCCACGTCCCTTGCGAGGTAGACAGAGAGAACAGAGCGACAGACTTTCCTATCCTTACACACACATCGGGCTTCTGTCATACTCATGCAATTCGTCATACACGTTCTTCGGTTTCTTTCACTCAAAACATATCCGTCCTTAAGGATTTTATCGATTTGTCTTCGATTGCTACTAGTACTAATAATAATTTATTCAGGTGAAAATTTCATTAGGGACTGATAGGACCAATCGGAAGTCCAGAGATAGAGCACCTCTGCGGGTATCTTAATACCCCAATTTATATTACGCGATTTTTTGCAGTTTTCTAGTTATGATTTTTTTTCGTATTATATTTTGTCAAACCGTGACTTCCAAAATATTATTAGTCACAGAGACACCAATTATTAAGATATATCCTTGATTTTTTTCTCCGAAATAGGTGAATAGTATATCTTGCCGATGCAAAAACAATTATAGGGCTTATACCTTCTTATTCATCTTTATTTTGAAACATCCGCATGATCTTTGCACCAATTTATTCGGACGCGTATGCGAATATTTGCACCAATTTATTCGGACGCGTATGCGAATATTTGCAACATCCCTGGTACATATTACCTACTCAGGCACTTAGGTACTACAAATACTCATTGCCAACCTTAATCACATAATTACTTGTCCTCACTATAAAATAACTCATTCTCACTTCTAACAATGAACATTCGTATACCAGTAATACACTTTGTATGAATTTAGACAAAAGAGGGTTTCGGTTATTTTATATCAAAATTATCTCTTACGTTTCCATTTCCATAATTATTATTATATCTGGAATGAAACGTGTGATAAGAATGATTTATGACACTCGGGGCGATTATTTATTTTAATTAATTTTTTCACACGACCCCTCCACATATTAAATTTGTCCGATTAAATCGTATTTGTATAATGGTCAGCCAAACAATGAATATAATCCGCCTGAGGTATGGTGTCGTTCATCCAATACTATTTTCCAATGAGAGCCACCCAAACAGTGCGGTCAAATCATTAAGCTTATTCTCCCATCAGGGAGCTATCTCAAATTCGAATATTCACACATGGGCGTCGTCAAGGGGGGATTGGAATAGGTATTTATTTTTTCATACTAAATGGTAAAACCTCACAAAAAAATCACATTAGTACAACACATTTTCTCATTTTCTAATATTAGTATGAAAATCTATCGGTCTCATAAATAAATTTGCCTGCGGCGCTATTTTTCATCACTTTTTTTTATAAAAAATCATTTTTCATACGTATTATTGTGCAAAGTACTAAAATATATTTTCAAATAAACAAACCACATCACGACCTTCTTCACTGTCTCACAAAAAAAATTACGCGTTTGTTTTCCAATATCGATTTTTTAAATTTTTGTTGCCCCCCCCTAGCTCCCAGGCTGGCGACGCCCATGGATTCACATACCTTGTTTGATAATATTGAGTGTTTTGAGCGAAGGTTCTGATCTTTTGGGTTCATATCTCCCTTCACCTATATGACACAAACGCGGCGCAGAGTGCATGGAAACATTTGAGTTTTTAAGCATGCAAGCATACATTCGAATAGAATGATCCATTTCTAACAGAAAATAATCAGTAGGTATTGTTGATTTATTTTACCCTATATTCACTAGACTGAAACATTCAAATTAGTTTTATCTGTACGCCCGTCAAATTTGTCAGATGAATAGTTATAATATTTCATTTTGTAGATTCGTTCGCTGTCTGTTTCCCGATATAAAATTGTTATTCAGGTTATTGAAATACATTCCCAACAACAACGTATAAATAAAATTTTCATATTGCAATTTCAGCGGAGTTATCGTCGAATCTCAAACTAGGTAGAGTAAAGGTGCAGTGGAACCAGAAAAACACTTTCTGATACTCCTGTACCTATTCATGATACTCGTATCTATGGTTTTTTTCTTTTTGATTCCGTCTATTCTTGGTAAAAGGCGCCATTTTTTGGGGTTAATTTTGCGTCTATCAAAAAACTTTTACGGTTATTCCCTAGATTTTAATGCATATTATCAGTACAAAAAAAAAACTCCGCGGCTTTCGGGAAACGAGTTTCCGTCTTTCGGAAAAAAATCAGAGGTGTTTTTCAATATTTTTTTTCAGAAATTTATACATGATATAAAAAATCGTTTACGATTATTCCCTAGATAAATTTTCAATGCATCTATCCTATTTTGTTCCAAAGCATATTTAGTAACGGTTGTCAAGATAATAAGGTCTCCCATTTTTAGAAATTTTTGAAATGTAGGAATGCATACTCTGAAAATAAAATATCTTACGATTAGGTTCTTATTTTTAATACAAATCTATCACCATAACTTTAAATTCCCACATAAACTTGCACGATTAAAAGCAAATAAAGTTTCCTTTTGGCAGACACGGGTATGTCTATTGTAAATTTTAATGAGGACTATAAAACAAGGACTCGAAATAATAATAAATTATTTTACACGCCAAATTAAAACACTTCCCATTCAACCAGCGATTCTCAAAGTACACATTATTGTTATTGTATCCCACCCTCCCCCTTCTAACTCATTGTCTTCTCCCCCTTCTCTCTTGAATTCATCCCCCTAACTACCACTAACGTACACGTACACGTAGGTATGCGAATTACGTAGTAATACACCAACCAGGTTACCAAATAAACGAAATGAGTGAAAAATGTTTCACGAAAATCATCGTACAAATTGCGAATTGAGGTGGTCGGTAGCCTGGTTGGTAACGCGTTCGACTGTTAATCCGGTGGGCGCGGGTTCAAACCCCGACTTACTCCACTTCACAATACAAGCTTTTCAGCTTTCTGAGTACAAAGGTGTATTTGGGTTTATTTCAATAAACCCAGATTCATTAAAAAAATGGAGGTGCGGTAAATCCGGTAGGTGCGGGTTCGAACCCTGATGGCGACTTACTCCACTTCATAACACAAGCTTTTCAAGCCTAATGTGAAGTAAAGTGCACAAAGATGAATTCGAGGGTATTTCGATAAACCTAGATACATTTAAAAATAAGCACTATAATCATTGATATGTTAGTTTTTTTGAAACATTCAGATTTTCATGGATGCTTGGCTGGGGCATGGTTTTTAGAATGCCTGTTAATGGTTTTCCAACAAGAGTGCTGTTTTTCAGCCCAGATATTCTAGAACCTGAAACATTTTCTTTCGTTGAGAGGCTGAAAGTGTCTTCTTCAGGATGTGACGAGACTAGTTGTCTAGTAGGTATTCGCATGAAAGTCAGATATTGTCGGCAATCCCACATTCTCAGAAAAATCATGAAGATTTAGGTTTGTTTTTATATTTTCATTGACAAAATTGTTGTTTCATTAAATTGATGATGTAAAAAAAGGCATCGAAATATATTTTCCCTCTCTAATTCCAGTCTACGCAGCTTCCGGACTTTCTCTCAATAAAAAGAGCTTTTGAATAAAGCCGTTTGTTCTGGTTGCTCATTGATATAGGAACCTACCCGCCTAACCTAAAGCCCAGTTAGTCTAGTACAGTCCTCCTCAAACTTTTCAGTGTGGCGAACCAGCTGCAATTTATCTATTACGCCAGGGACCAGTACCTTTTTTTATTGATTATTTTTCGTTTACGATCATCTCAAATATACATTAAAATTTGTTTAAATACATTTCTTTTATAGAAGGGTGTCTATTATACACCTATGACCTTATTACCAGTTAATGATAGCAGATATTAGCGATTTTTTATGAATGTTTAACAAATTTAAGTTGTTTTTATTATACAAGTTGTATTTAACCTCCATAAACAGGAATATAAAACGTCAAAAATGTAACAACTGTAAAGTTCTAATTATAGGACATATTATAAGCACGTTAAATGTCATTAAAATTAGATTAGTGCTATTGGAAGGTGTTATTCCATGTAAAGTTACGAAATTCGATGTTTACGAATGCGAAAAGTTAGTCTGTTTATCATTCCGCGACGCCCTTTGCGGACCGGCGACTGAGAGCTTATGGACCGGCACCGGTCCGTGGACCACCACTTTGAGGAGCACTGGTCTAGTACATATACCTACCCACTCATTTCCCTTCCCAACTTAATAATGCTGTTGTTCAGATCTTAGAAAAAATAGGGGCTTATCAGTACCTACCGAGTACCTACTTACTTTGATTATTACAGCGGTAGATAATAAACATGAGCCTCATACTTTGAAGATTCTTTTTTTGTGAGAGCTTTTGTGGTTCTCTAATCTGAATCTTGTCTTTGATAAAATCACTCTCCTGCCAGATACCTTCAATTAAAGTAACAAAATAAGATAATATTTTAACTATTAGTATAAGTTATAGTATGTCTAGCTACGACATAGTTTAGGGGAAGAAACTGAACATCTGAAAAATTGCGCTAGGAAAATGTAGATTCCTCAGCTAATACTAGAGATATCATCCTATGACTTAAAACATGGATAAATGAGAATATGTTTTAGTTACTCTAGTAGTTATAAATATGATTTTTGCCAATTTTCTCGATAAAAAGTAACTCCAAAGTTACCTGAAATTTACTGAAACATTTTTTTTGATATTCGGTCTTCTTTTCTACAGTAAGCCAAAGTGATTTTGTTCCTTACGCTTTGATGAATGACCATAATTGAATTGAAATGCTTAACTATGTTTCTATATGTGCACAATAATGACCAATAAAGTATCTATCTATCTATCTTATTTTTTTTAAAGGATTTTGGCTTGCATACACAAACCCTAATACTTTCCTGCACACTTTGCGCTAGGCATCGAAAAAAAGTGTGGATTACATCGCCAGTGCCGGGGTTTGAACCCAGCACCCCTCGCTCGCGAGACCTCCGCCTCAACCAACTGCGCCAACGATATACTCGTTTTTATTTTGATTTATTTTGATAATATCATGTACTTTGGGGTTAACTGGAAGAAATCGCAGTTCTGCGATAAGTTTGCCCTAGTGAACAACGATTTATATTCTGTACTATGTCCATTTTTTATATTTATCTGTATTTGTTGTTCACTTAAAGATTAAATAAATAAATAATCTCATACAAAATTTAAGAAAGTTGAAGCAATAATAGAAAGATTTTTATTCAGGGTATATAATATCGCCTCTTAACGGATTCTAATTCCGTTCCGGATACAAACGTTTATGAGCTCGTTCAAGTTTATTATTCAATCCAACAGCAGCAGTAGCGATGCCCAGATGTTACTCCATTCAAGGCTGGTTTGCACCAACCACCACCACCCTGGGAACAGTTCGCTTTGTTGTTTTTTCTTTCATAATTTCTCTACCAACCGCAGTCAGTGGAGAGAAATGAATAAATATTATTATTTCTAGAAGTTTACGTGAGCTAAGAAAGAAATAGGTACAATAGTAAAGCTGTGTTTACAGCTTAATAATCTCATCGAAACAGAATCAAGATTTATAGCAACTAAAATAAGTAATCGTATTCTTTTAAAAAATAATTTTATTTGAGATCATATCCTAGAACTGTTTTTCGCTGTCTGCCAAACGATATCAAAAGTGCTCTTCCGAGGCGCTTGGATTTCTTCATTCAAGTGGCGCCTCCTACCAAGAGTTGACAGAATCAAAATTGGTGCTGACGAAATGCTGACGATTTATTCTCTATTCACAAGCTTACTGGGAAGTGTGCAGAACAGTATTTTGGTGTGGTAATAGTTTGGTTTAGTTCAAAAAGTAAACATATCGAGATAAGAGTGTGAGGATATCGAAAGTTGTAGGACACAGAACAGTGTTTTATCGAACTTTGAACACACAGACATTCAGAGACTTGTGTGAGCTTGTGAGCCACATATTTTGTATACAAGGTGTGCTGACTTGGTAAATTATTATTAACTAAACTAAAATAATCCACTTTCCGGCATGACAGCTATTAGGCCTTTGCGCCGAGGAGTATGCAGACATGTTCAAAAAATATGGAAACACTCAAACATATCAAATAATCAATAAACAACGGATGAACATACATCAACCATCCTCGTAATATCTCTCGAACGAGCTGCCCCAGCATTGTTAACAGCATCGATTCAACTGTAAATGTAACCGTCGGTACAAAATGATCACTTATGTCAGCCAGTATCGAATAATGCGTCCTCCCCAAGGGAGTCCACACAATGCTACTTTATATAAATGTATAGATACCTCTCGGTACTATTGAGGAAAAAAAACTCTTATAAGAATCGTCATACATAGTAAAAGTGTATAACTATATTCCTACTTAACCTTTTCACAAGTCTTCTATTTAAAGCAGTCAAGCAGGTCAAGAGCTTTTTACTTCCTCACCTATACTTACATCTAGAAGTATTTTCAGTTCCTTCTAAATTATATCCTTCCGTTCTATTTCATTCTTCTTTTCTATTCTGTCTCAGGTGAAATCTTTTCGTAGAAATGTAAGTAAAAATAATTATATATCTAATAGAAAACGTTGAAAAAGTAAAATTGCAGAAATTCCGGATAGGATTCTTATAATGAAATATTATTTTAAAACTGCAAAGAATTCTCTTCCCTTATCTTGCGAAACATGCAGCTCGTTACGTCTTTCAAGGAAAAAAATAACTTTAGAAAAATTTAATCAGATGAATTCAAGTTAGTAGAAAATGTTCATGGTTTTTTTTAAGACATCTTCTTATATATGGGTCATTTTAGCTTATACTCCTATGTATATTATATTGAATGTGCGCTGGATTTATCTAAATAAACCCAAATACATCTCAGTTAGCTCGAAAAGCTTGCCTTGTGAAGTAAAGTAAGTCGGCATCGGGGATCGAGCCCACACCCACTGGATTTTTTATTTTATTTCTGTATACGAATGGTCCGTAGCTTGGTTGGTAACACGCTCGACTGTTAATCGGGTGGGCGCGGATTAAATCCCCGATGTCGGCTTACTCAACGTCACGGCAAAAGCTTTCTTAGCTTTAAGACTATTTTTTGATATAAAAAGAAGGATTAAAATTGACGAGTCCGAGTGCCTGAAATTAGGGCCTAGTGAGGATCAAAACTACAGTAAACAAAAAAAATGTATGCAGCTGTTAAATCATCTTAAATATTATATCATGAATCATTATTTTATAGATACGAATATCATTAAAACTATGATTAATTAAACACATTTTGTATCCTCAATTATGCAAATTCATTCGCGAATTATCATACGTTAGGTGGGAGACAATTTTTCCGTATTTGTCGACCTGGGGAAGTACCACCGTCCAAAGTACAATTAAAGTGTCCGACAATACGAATTTGTCGCACGCTTTGGTTCCTTTGGATTGCCAGATCGCGATTTTAAAAGCCCATCAGGCTACGAGAGTGACTCGCTTCAAAATCGCCTTCATCAGCGTGTGGATGGCCTTGGATTGCCAGATTGAGATTGTAAATGCCCATCGGGCTACCGGTGTAATTCGCTTCAAAATTGCCTTCATTCGTCATGTGGATGGCTATGGATTGCCAGAGCGCGATTTAGAAGCCCATCAGGCTACCAGTGCAACATGCTTCAAAATCGCCTTCATTTTGCGTGTGGATGATCTTGGATTGCCAGGTTGAGATTGTAAATGCCTATCAGGCTACCAGTGTGTTGCCTTAATTTTACGTGTGGATGATCTTGGATTGCCAAATCGTATAAGTGCCCATAAGGCAACCACTGTAACTTGCTTCAAAATTGCCTTCATTTTGCGTGTGGATGGTCTTATAAAGGTTTGTATGAGATATTGCAGTAATGTATAAATGACTGTAAACTAATTGTTACTGTATTTCCTTGTTACAGAAAGTTACCGCGGTGGAATCAAAATGCTTAACAAAATATATTCGTTTGTGTTTAGTGGTTGTTTGATTCAAGTGATTCAATAAACAAATTACTGACAAGCAAACATCATGATCAAGTGTATAAAATGAATCTGCATATCAAACTAGTTGCCATTACTGAATTATGCAAATCCTCGTATAGTGTGCCGTGTCCCAAAATTTAATAAATGATGTGATTTCGGTGTATGTTCGTTTCTCCGCCGCGTGGCTGGTGGCGCTATGCCGCCACTAGCGCCACCAAAACAATTCAAAAACTAACATCGAAAAAAGTACCATATCAAAATATAATAGCATGAGCAAATAATTTTATTTTTAATACTAATTTTTAATTTAGTTTAAAGCGGGCTTTGCATATCAGTGTTTTTTTTTTTAATTAAAAAAGTTTATCGAATCGTTATTAGAAAAATTTATAGTGGATTTTGTGAACATATTAATAAAATCGTAGTGAAATGTTGTAGTTTGATGTTAAACATAAATAGTTGCAGTTGATATTTAGGCAAGATGGACGTCCAAGGTCAAATAGAAGCAGAAAGTTCGGGCCCCTTAGCTCTGCCCGCACTCATGTCCGGAGATATGGGACCACCAGGGGCGTACGAAGGCCAGACTGATTATATCATTAGCGATTATATGGAACGTCTAGGAACACGCTTAAATATTCTAGAAACTGAGCTTAAGTACGCGTGGAGAGCACTGGACCTTCTCTCACAGGAATATATTAAAATGTGGGAGAGGCTCGAGAGATTAGAAGGACTGCTTTGTGAGCAGCAAGGAGTAATAGCACACTTATTAGATTTTTATACTGCGGAAAGAGGAAGCACTACAGGACGAATGGGACAATTAGAAGTAATTAGAGAAATATTAGGAAACGGATCTGTAGAAGATGGATTAGAAGAAGGCGTAGAAGCAACCGGAGCCACTGGAAGAATTCTTGTAGACGTAGATATGGATCCTTTAGAATTGCAAATGGTCGTTCCAGATTCGGACGAAGCTTTCTATCAAAGCCTCAATAGAGCGTACCGAGAAGATTTAGTAAACGAACCATCTCGACCTTTATCTCAATTAGATATGATTTGGGAAGATCCAGAAGATACGGAAGATCCCAATCATGTAAAAGATGAAGTAAGAGAATTAATGGAACAAGCTTTAGAAGATGAACGGCAAGAAGTATTTAGTGCTATGGACTATAAAGATTATAGAGGAAATTCACCATGTATTAGCGAAAGAGATATAGCTCAACTTTCTAGACTGAGCTCTATAGACCAAATAGCAATAGAAAAATTACACGAATTAGATAGGTTGACTACAAAATTACAAAAAGATTCGAAAGAATTAAAAGAGCTCAAAAATAGATTAAAAAGTCCGCAACACATTCAGCACGAATCGAGAGATGACAAAGAAGTCGATTCGAGAACTCTTGTAGAAGATGGAAACATCATAGATGAACAGCTTCGGCAAATGTATGGAGACGAAAATTGGACATTTACGAGCGCTCCGAGAGGAATTGACGAACTTATGTTATTAGCCACTAGTGGACCTCCCGCTTCGATACTCACCCCCGTTCAACAATCAAATAGATCATCCTCTCGACTTTCCATCGCCGATAGTACATTAAGCACAGATAAAGAAGTAGCTGATGCAATGACGGGTAGTGGATTTAGATCTCCAAATGTAGTATCGCCCCGTCACAAATACAACAAAGATAAAAATACAACGACTGAACCTTATACAACAGTGACTGGTAGATTAGCTTATAGTTCTGCAGTGGCGAATGCGGAATCACATTCCAAACCCCTTAAATCCCCAGGAGCTTTATCGAGAGACCGATTAGACTTGACCTACTCATATGATACTGATTATACCAATCTGTATGGAAGTAATTATGTACCGTCACATATACCTAGCGAAAGTGTTATCAAAGCTTTAGAAAAACCTTCTTCGCCATCATTATCGATGCATAGCGTAAAATCTAGACAGGACAAATATAATGAAAAAGCTGATAAATTAAGTATTCAACTAAGCGAAAGTCGAACACATTCATCATCTCCAAGTCCACCTCCACCAGCTCCTCAAGACGATTCAGAGACATTCCTTATGCCAGAAAGTTCACTACTTCCAGGTCCTCATAGAGGTCCTTCTCCCGTTTATCTCACGCCAGCGAATCAAGCAACATTAGCAATTCAACAAGATCACGGTAGATTAAGTCCGAGATCACCCAAATCATCCCGCACATCCCCTAGACATACAAAGAAGGATCCGTCTAATATTGTACCTGCTAAATCTGATTCTGGTCTATCGTCTATGAGCGGTTGGTCAAGTATTGAGAAAAGTCCAGGATCACCCAAAACTAGTAAATCTATACCAATCCCGATAGCAAACCAACACCAGAGAAGTCATTCTCCTAGTCAAATGCATATCTATGCAGAACCACGGAGGTATATGGAAAGTGATACAGATTCTTATTTAACAACAAAAAGAGATGGTTCCAAATCAACAGGGAATGTTCTTCATTACTCTGTATTAGGAATTGATCACACAGCCCAACCGATAGAAAATGGATTGGATGCTTATGGACAATATTTACAGGAGCTAGGTTCATCTAGACATTTAGATATGAACTCATCTGAATTTCAGGAAAAAAATCAAGTTCCCGCTTATTCTGAGCATTTTTATGGGAATGAACAACAACCTGCGATTTACTCTGTAGCTGGGAGTAATCAACAACAAAGGTTCACATCTGTTTATACATCTGGGACCACAAACATGAGCCATAACACCAATTATCCTGATATAATTGATTCGTATAACGAACAAGCTATGATTCCCGACATGTCAGCTCAACGATATCCTCCTGAGCCGAGTTATAGAGCGCAAACAACATTACATACTGCACATGGAGGTTCCAGAAAATCATTATCCAGAGGATTTTCTATCAGCTCGATGCCAAGTGACGGTATAGCAAATCACGAAGGTTATAGAAATGCTATGCAAAGAACAATGTTCCCCTCTGGAAATATAACAGACGCACTGTCATACTACCCAACCTCTTCTAGAAATGAAAGTAATGCATACAATCTACCAAGAAAAGATTATAATGACCCATCAGCGTGGTTAACTCCTGAAGGTTCACAACTAACACATGATTCCACGTCGAGTTCGATGGACACAACGGCAAGTATGACTTCACAAACAATGGCAAATAACATGGAATATAGAAAACAGTTTCAAAATCAACTACAACAAGAGTACTTTCGTCAACAACAGCAGAGAGAGCAATACGAACAACAAAATATTAATCAACCAGTTTATCAAAATACCCAAAATTTTCAAAAACCTGACGATGGCAGAAATGAAGACCAAAGACTATGGAATCAACAGCGACAATACCAACTACAGTTGGAACAGGAGATGAGAAATCGAAGTGCACACGAACAGCAACCTGGGGTGAGACAACACGGTGACCAATACTACGATCATACTGGACTCCTCGTTTCACATTCAGGATACGTATCAATATCATCAGATTTCAAAACTCAGAAAGCTCAAGAAAAAGTTGTCAAAAAACCGAAACGTGGGTCATTGAAACAGGCTATGAGCTCAGTAAGCAATTGGCTACCTGATTTACACCTCCCAAAAAGAAATAGATCCTTATCACTTCCTTCCGGTGTAGATAGAGACGATATTGAAAGTCCAAAAGAAAATAAGCAATCGGCACGTGGAAGGTTAGTTGGGACATTGTCGAGAAAGAAAAAGAAATATCCCCTAGTAGCAACCATGTCCGGAATTTTACAAAAGGCTAAAAGAAAAACTCACTCTAGCCATCAATCGCTTTCCGATCCTGAAACATCGGAAAATGAATGGTCAGGAGGACGTTCTAGTGCACAATCAGAGGATAGTGATAGCGTTTTCTCAGATACTCCTTTAGATAATAATATGTTTGCTAGAATAGCATCCAGTAAAAAACAGAGAAGATTAAGTCAACAGGAGAAAATGGATCAACAGCAAAAGATTCAACAGTTGCAACTACAACAACACGGTCAACAATATCCAAAAATTCAGCCACAGTCTTCAGCGCCAATGTTTGAGCTTGTCCAGAAATCTCAAGATAAGATGAATGAAGACACACCACCAAAACACGACTCTCCTCCTAGAAGTGAAGAGGGTTTTCCCAATTCATGTGAAACTTCTCCTCCACAAGCATTATTTGCACAAGTAAAGAAACGTCATTCGAAGGATAGAGACCAACTTTCAGATGGTCAAAAAACTGAACCAGAGACTGATTTTTCTGATAATGCACCTGGAGAAGAAGAAGGGAACAAAAGCTCTGGAAGTCAAAGTGGTTCTTCTTCTATATTTGCTACAATAGGCGAAGTAAAACGAAGAGATGGTTCTGATGAGTCTGGTGGAGATAATAGATCTTTCGGAAAAAGTGGAGGCTCAATGGAGTTTGCAGTCTCCAGAGCTCTCGGAAAATACAGAATGAGACAATCTTCCTCAGTATCAGATGATCAAATTTGTCCTGATGAGCAAGCTCCAAAAACGAACGATGATTTAGAAAAATTGGATGAATCTGAGGAACAAGTAAAAGAATATCAACAAGAACCCATACCAGCTCAAGAAAACAAAGCTAAATTACCTGAAATCGTAAGCGTTACATCTATTGAGGAGCCTTCTCCCGTTCCAGAAGGTAGTCCTTCTACCCAAAGTTTACGAAGTCATTCAAATCGTTTTATGCCTCGACATCAACAAAGCTTGGACGTTCCTTTCTCCAGGCATGATGATGATGATAATAGAAGTACCCATTCGTGGAGAAGTGGCTCTAGAGTGTCTTCTCGTAGACAAAGTACAGAAGACAGTATTGATTCGGAAGACGAATGGTATTGTTATGAACTAAGGAAATTAGAAGAAATGGAACGACAGTCTCAAATGGATTTAGAAAGAAATGAACCTCTAATTGAAGAGCCTGAATTTGAGAAAGATTCGACTCCGTTCGAACCCGATGAAGACGTGAAAGAAAAAATGTCCTTTGTTCTTCGAGAGCTTCGAATAAAAAGAAAACCAATTGAAGGCGTCCTTACGGCTGATGATATAAAAAGTGAAGTAGTGGCTTCTGCCAAGCGACGTAATAATAGAAATCAAAGTCCTCTTACGGCACCTAAAAATGCTTGTGTAGAGTTTGCTCGCGTAACTGATTACCATACTTGGAGAGACGCTGAAGAAGCCTTGGAATATGAACAAGAAATCCCAAAGGAACCGGAACCAGAACCGGAGCCAGAACCTATAGAAAGTGATTTGGACGAAGAAGATGAAAGAGGCGATGAAGGTGATGGTGGATCTTCGGGAGAAACTTCCGGACCCGACAGTCCGGGAGAACAAAGTGCAGATGAAATCGAAGAAGAGCCTGCCCCTCTTCCTCAACCGCCACCCCAGCAAACGGAACCCCTGTCTCCGCCAGCCCAAAAAGATGGCGGACCCTTGGGGAGCAAGTGGAAGCTGCTGAAGACTTTGAAAGAAAGGAAGGCAGAAGAGAAAATCAACCAAGAATCGCAGGCCGCAGCTGAGAAAGACAAAGTTAGTACCAGTGTAAGTTATTTGATGCAAAAGTTTCATGAAATTAGAGTTAAGAGTTAAGTAACATAAGGAAAGAAAGTTTTTTACTAGTAACTTTATAACAAGTCTCGTCAGATAGTTTTTTACTAAACACTGCAGAGATTGTGAATAAATTTACCAGTGAAAAACTATTTATGGTTAAAGATATTCATAAGTTTAAGGACTATGGCAATGGAAAATGGGATGAGAAAATTATGATCTTGTTATAAAATATATGTATTGTAACTATGAAGCACTTATTAGATACTAAAATATAAATTATAAGTATACAAAATTCGATTGAACTAATGATTTGACGTACCTATGAATAATAAAAAGTATTAAAATGTATTATTTTGACAATCTAATAGTATTGTGGTTGTTATGCTGGCGCCACACGCTTCCAGAGCGATCTTTTTACTCATGAACACAAAACTTGTCGACGCTCGGTAAACGTGTGGATGAGGCATAATAATGTAAGTCCGTTCCAATGAATAGAAAAAATACTGTGTAAGAAAAGTTTCCGTAAATTGTATGTTTTTTTTTTTCGGTAAAACAAACCGTTTAGGAGGTATTGTAAGAAATTGTATTTAAGTAATGTGTTTTTTAGAAAAACTGAACGTTTAGGATGTGTTTTTTGGAACGAAATTCAAGAGGGAACTACCTAACGTTTTGTATGTAAATTTTACTAGGTAATAGGAAAATTGTTTTTTTGTAGTGTGGCGTTATTTAAAAGTGGTAGGTTGCTTTTGGAACGGATAAATTAATGTTGACCTAAAATTATTATACTATTATAATTTCATAATCTTTATAGATTACAAACATTCATAAATATCATGCATATAAATAGAAAATTATTATTTACAACAAAGGAAAAATTATTTACAAAGTAGATTTCGTTTGAATCATATCAGTCTCTCATATCTCACTCATTGTTGTACAAGAAAAAAAAAGATAACAAAATTTATTTAATAATTTTATGTATACAAATTAAAGCCTAAATTGTATGATTACCTATATTCATATTTAACTACAATATTTGCTGACTTTAATGTGTCCATCCGTGTAGAATTACTTTTTGTATTTGCTTTCAATGTAAAGGTTGAGGCAGTCATTCATGAGTGGGGACTGGATTATATGCATTTGCATATACAGAATATTGCATATTTCGACTAATATCTATTGAGCATGCATATTTAGGTATATTGCCTAAAATTCTAACTCTATCTGTGGTATGTCTACCGAGAACCTAAATGAGTTAACGAAGATCTCTGAAGACAGTCAGCTTTTTTGTATACAGAAAAATACATACAGTATGTAGAAGGTATTTATATAAATTTTAGGTTAAATATTTTGCCACTTTTTAGCGATTTGTTGCATATTTCGAGCATTTAAGATGCATATTTCAACAATTTTAAATTGTGTATAATCCGTTCTCTGTTTATGACGTTTACGCTCTTACTCTGTCCTTACTCTGGTAAACAAAACAGAAGTATGCCTAAAAACTTTATCAATTATTTCACAATAATTTTTATATGTTTAGTATACTACATACATAGTATAGTAGGTAGTTGATAAAACTTGTAGAAAAATTGTAGAATTGTAGGAAAAATAGTTGGTGCTTTTATTAAACGTAAAATGTGATGAAAAGTTTTAAAATTATTAACGATATTGTTTATTAACGTTTGTACTTTTTTTTATAAACGAATTCGCCGCTAATAAAAATATTCGCGAATTGCAATAATTATTGTTATGTAAATTTCATCTAGGTCTTCAATGGCGCGTTGACAACTGGTCCCTTGGCAACATTTGTCCCCATCAGTTGGTCCGTCGGATATTTATCTTCTCCGACATTTGGTCCCCGTGTCAGTGAGTTGTATTCAGCCCATTTCTGCAATTTGTATATCTACATTCTATATACTCCATAAAGCATAATTATATGTAAAAAAATTCAGCGAGACCAGCCTTTGATTATTTTTTTTATTCGGGTTAACTCAGTTTTGACCTAAAAAAAAAGTTTTTGTAGTTGATTTATTGTCCATTATAATAATGAATAATTGGGGTGAGCTGGCAGATAAAGCAGCACTGCTATCAGCTCGCCCTAGTGAAAAAATATTGTTGTATCTTTTAGTTGTAATGTCAACATATTTCTGTATTTTTTTTCACTAAAAGTGGCAGTAAATACGTTAGGTATTCTAATACGATAGGTATGTAGGTATTCTACATTCAGAAATGGGCTGAAAGGGATCAATTGGCAAGATGACCAATTGTTTAGGACATCGACTATCCGGGGGATCAACTGATGGGGACAAACTGTCGGGGGCCAATTATCAACAAATCGTCTTCAATAAAAATTAACTGTCAATTACTTAATTTAATATAACTACTTCAATTAATTACTTCACTACCGTAACTTGAGACAATATTCTATGAGACGTTTGGTTGATTTGTTATTGTTTTTATACTTCTTATACTTACGATATTATACTTACATACCTAGTATAAAAAATAATAAATAAATATAAATTAATATGATGGATTTGAAATAATGCACGTGACTTAGATTTTTCTAGATTTGCACTAGAAAATACTAATGATTCTTATTACCTAACTATAAATAAAATTATGTTTATTCTAAGATAATAACATAAATCTAATACTTATACTTATTTTATAATTAAATATTGTCGCCTGGTCCTAAATTGTAACTACTATTGCCCCAGAACAGACTGGCTATGGTCTAGTGGGGCAATAAAATCTGGTATTAATTTTATATGTAATATAATTTTGGATTAACACTTAAATTAAATATACTCTAAATAAGATTCTATATACCTTTATATACTATATATCTACTTATTAAACTATTGGGCCAACTGGAAGAGATCGTTGTATAACGATAAATTCGCCCTAGTGAACAGTATTATTACAACTTGTTGAATTTTATCATGTGTCATGTTCACTTAAAGAATAAATAAATAAATAAAATAAATATGTAAACTAATTACTAAGTACTCACAAAAATTCGCCTCAGAGTTGATCTTTTTTTTATCAGAAATTCAATAAAAGCGAGACCTAACGAAAATGTCTAAAAATATTTTATTTATTAAACATTTATTTCAAGTTAATACCATCTGTTGTAAATCGTGCAGACACACTACTTTCGAAAATTTTACTACATTTGTTACATAAATCGTTTTATATCATCTTCAGCCTTTGTGTATCCATAGTTGAACATAGACCTCCATAGTTTCCTATCTTGAACATTTCTTTATCCAACCAGCTCCTGCAACTCGCCTTATGTCATGCGAGCACTTGCTTGAGGCCTGCCATGATTTCTTCTGCCTGTTCTTTACTTTTTTTATCCACTTTTAGAGTCGGTGATTCCAGCTACATGACGAGCCCAGTCTTATTTAGGCCCGAAAACTAGACCCTTTCTGAAAATTAAATCAGTGTTTTTCAACATAATAATTACATGTTTACAACAAAACTTTAATTTGTTATAAATGGGCCATTTGAAACTCATTAATTTTAAATTAACCGTTCACTTTATCATTAAAAATTCACGTATCGTACTTTTATAATATATTTATCATGTCCTTTTAAACATTATGACATTGTTTAATTAATTATTAATTTCAATTACGAGTTGAACATGAATAAATTAACAAATACAAATGACACACGGCCATGTTTCATGTTTAAAAGTGACGGCTATAAACACGTAAAGTCGGCAACGCTATCGATTAATAATAATTAGTTCAATTAATTAAAATAATTAGACTACCTACAGTTTAATCTGAATAACGATCATAATCATTTGTCCGTAATAGTGTCACGGATTTATTAATATGGGCCAAGTTCATTCTACAAAAAAATGATGCGGTGAGAGCAAAACTGACCTAAGCCACATGTACCTAAGTGAAAATGAGATTAACAGAGTGTAGACATGTAGAATAACAAGTACAACATAAATTAAACGTAAGCAATGTTATTTTCCGGCTAACGCAAGCCATACGCCAATGTGACAGTCGATGTCAGCCGGAGGCCTGACATGGCACTTCGAGAAAAAGAATGCTATCTCTTGATAAGTTGGATATACGCCGTCCTAAGCAAGACCCGCGTATACGCCACCTTCAGGTATTTTGAGTTTTTCATCGAAATGAGTATTTCAACCTCAGATCCACCTAAGAGTATTTCATTCATAAGAAGTCTGAGTTTCCATACGCAATCCCTATTTTTAAATGTATGAAGTTATATGACGTTTTTCGTGATTATCTCAATTACAACATTTTGGTTTGTACGCGATTCTTCGGGGATATGCCATTTATATTTCATGAATCAATATCGGGAGCATTTTTTCAAAAGTTGACGAGAGTCAGTTTAGGTATTTTTTCGTGCTCTCACTGCCTGAATTCACTTTTTTTAAAGTGTTCGGAACATAGATTCACAGAGTTTGCCTAGCTGGATGCGATATTGTCTTGCAAAACTGAGGCATATTGCATGTTGTCTACCAATAGTGCCTAAGATTTTTCATGAATCTAATTTCACATTCAACAAACATTTCCCTATATACAGAAAGTATTTCATTTCATCTTCTTCCTTATCCATGTCCACTCCCTAGGTGGAGTAAAAGGATTTCACATAGTCTCACCAGGGTCTCCTACTAGGGCGAGCCTCCTCAAATTTTTTTAACGTAAATTTATTTATTTATTCAATACAGGCTCAAGAAGCCTTAAATACCTACTTAAATAATATAACAACATAAGTCAAACAAGACAACACAAGGACATATGATGGTACTAAAAAAACAATGTAAAAATTTAATAATCTCGATGTTCTCGACCGTTGGTACTTGGTGGAAGTCCATTTTTAAGGAACTAAATTAAAAAAATTATATTTAGATTAAAATCCACAAAAAAATATTTTTGCTTTCGCGACTTGTATTCGACGATTTGCACCCTCATCATCAGGCGATCGTAGTAAAGTGTTTACAATCGCCTGATGAAGAGGGTGCAAATCCTCGAATACTAGTCGTGAAAGCAAATTTTTTTTATTTTGTGGATTTTATTGTAAATATTAAGCTTTTTTCATTTTTTTCCTCAAAGTAAAAATAACAATACAATTTATTAAATATACTAATCTAACCCCTAATATTAATACTATTTAAAAAAATGCGACTATAATTATAACCCTGTATACACCTCAATATATTGTAACCTATATGCCTTCCTATCTAATAACTTCTGAAAATATACAATTATTATACCTTATTGTACCTTATTATACCTTATTATATATTATGTATATCTTTTAAAATAACGTACAATTAACATAACGACGACAAAACCTATAAAATTTAGGTAACTTTCTTATAAAATAACCATTTAACTTATGAAACAAAAATTTTATGGCCTAAACATCCCATAAGCTTTCAAAATATAACTTGATCAAACTTTTTGTCAAGCTAACTTCATCGGTATGATATAATATTTTAATACGACTTAATAAGATTTGTATCTTTTCAATTTTCTACTACTATATATATAAACCAAAAAAATAATTATTCCTATATCTATCTTTAAACCTTTAGCAAAATTATTAATAAACTGTATACTTTAAAAAACTATTAATTCTAAGATATCCACCCAATGATTCAACATTTTCTTTACATGAGCATTTTCCAACTCCAGCATTCTTGCAGATGAAGTCAATTCAGTTGTCATTTGTAGGATATTCTTATTATTTTGTCGTTGTTGTAATCCTCCCCGGAACACGTGAATTAGGTACTCGTGTCCGGGTATAAAAAAATTAAGTATTTGATAGTGCATACAGTTTCTATTTCAAAATTTTAATTAATTGAAAATCAAAATTTATAAGTTTAATTTTGAAAATAACAGTTAATGTTTTGTGAGAACATCGGAATTTTCTACACGCTGAATATAGCAAGTATTTATCTCAACAGATACACAGCAAAATTAATCTTGTAAAACGTAAAACGCATCGGTAATTGTAGGTAAGTACATAAAATTTGCATAATTTGTCTACCACCATCTACCCTGATATTGTCTTAGACTTCAGGGAAGCATTAAAATGGTTGGAAAGTAAACTAAAATACCAATAAATACTCTCAATAGAGGACCGTATACAATACATATAATATATACACGTTTCATCTCGACTCAGCTACCAGCCATTATAGCACAGCGGTAGATTACCGGCTTGTCAGGTTGACGGACTGGATTCGATTCCCAGTCGCGGCAGGTCGAGGGACTGGAATATGGTGAATGTTACTTAAATGTTAAGTTAACATATTAAAGCAGCCGACGATCAGTCATAAGCCTGATGGAAATTCCATCCTTTGCTGTATATCTGTTGAGATAACTACTTCTTGATTATATTGGTAAGGCACTAAGCAATACATAGTATTCATGAACAAACTTGAGCAACAAAATCCAGGATAAAATTATACCTATTTATACCTACGCATATTAATAAAACTTTTTTTATAATATGTTTTTATCATTAAAACAACTATACTTAACATTTATTAAACTTATTCTACATATATGCTTATTGGCAAATTATCTATTTCTTATTATAAACATGCATATATAAGTATTAACTGTATACATATTAAGTGTTGATCGTTAATTAATTGATGGTAATAAAAAAATATTTGTTTATTAATGTAGAATGATAACATTATGTTAGTTTTAAGTTATATGAATGACGTTAATTCGTAACTTTATATAAATAAATAAATTAATAAAATGTGTAATTTATTTATAATTTAACGTATTTGTATTAAAAGACTAGCTGATTAGAAACGCGTCAAAATATGAAAACTGCTTGATTGTGAGTCGTCTAGAAAATTGTAGCAAATATTAGAATTATAAATTAAATCATTGTTGTTAATTTGTTATTCGTTAAAATGTTTTGTATATTGTGAATATTAAATTCGATATTGTTATATATGTTGTTTAAGTTTTTTTCTTTTGGAAAATACTTCATTATGAATACACCAAAAGAAAGGTATTTTCTCTCGACTAAATATAGGGTCATCTCCCATTAAAATACATATTTAAAATTATGCTATTTTTGACGCGTATTATATCGAAATGGCTATCTCAACATTAGATACATCTATTTCAAACATAAAAAGTTGGAATTACTATTTGCAACCCCTGTTTTCCAACTCCCTCATTCCAAATATACCTTTTTATGAAACTATATGTGCGCTACCAGAAGCTTTATGCGATTATTTCGGTTTCAATTTTTTTGCTTATATGCGGTTCTCAGGATTAAATACGCGATAGTAATTTATCTTGTTTTCTTTTAAAATATAGCAGTCTGTCAAGTAAGAGTTAGTCTCGAATTAATTAACAATGCTGGCAACAGTGTCATTCTATTGAAATCTACAAGTGTTTCCACCATGGTTGCCAAAAAGCAAAAAGTAAGACCTTCATGACAAAATATATATTTTTTTGTCAGACTGTAATATACGATTTTTTCTTACGGGTTACCTAAAATGCTCGTAAAATCGAATAAAATTTCCATATAACTAGTCGAAGCTGAGAGAAAAAACAATAAAAATGAACTACGGTAATAATGTCTATTACCTGAAACTATAATTGTTAGAAATATGACATATTAAAATGTTATGTTATATTATTGATTATAAAGTACTTTGTCAATGATAATAATGTTATATATTATTGATTATATAATACTTTGTCAATGATAATAATGTCAATTGTAAGCAATCATATATAATTTATTATGTTAATAATAAAATGTTTATTATGTTTCTTTTTTACATTTTTACGTTTTGTACGAATCTTTGCTTATGGAAATCTTTTGACCGACTTGTGTCCTATTTCAAATATCGTCAGTCAATGTCGAAAATTTTGAACGATGGTTCTTAGTGGAAGTTGATCGTAATGATATTAAAATGAAACTCAATATTTAGTATCTACCACAGAGTTTGATTTATTAAAATGGCGACTAGTATTGAATTCAGGACTGGAAGCAAATTAGTATTATATTTTCTTAATCTCATAAAGATTTAGCTCCATATTGGTTCTAGAACAGTTTTGGAAACAATATTGAAGTAAAATTATTACTTCTACAATTGTTGTAGAACTAATCTAGGAGCTAAATATTTTTTTGTGATTGAAAATATTGACATTAGATTCTGTCTTGGTCTAACGAAAGGACTCGTAATTATCCTTATACAAGTCGCCTTTTTAATCAGAGTGTGTGGTACCTACTAAACCTACTAAATATTCTGTTTCATTTTAATATTGTTTATTTATCTGTATTGTTTTAATACAAACTACAACGATGTAAGAACCTTTAGAAAGCTTTTATTCCTTCAAAAGCCCATTGTATTGGGAATAGCTTAAAGCTATAACATGTTTTAACTAATTGTGTTCTTCAACTTTGAGAGATAATCAAGCTTTCCTGCTTGAAAGAGCTTGTAAATAAAAAAAAGTAATTTTCTAGACTGACAATATAATACTAATGGGGTTATTAAATGCTGAACAAAAGTGCATATTATATCCCAGTTGAGAACTTGCAAAAAAAAAACAAGTTATTGAAACTTCGGGATATTTATGTAGATTTGTTTTTTCGGGTTTAATCGTGTGATGATCTGATGATCCGACGTTTCGACGATCCTTCTGCTGCCTTAGTCACGGTGTCTATGGGTACTCTAGTAAAGCGACACTCAATTTACCTAATCATGACAGCAGTTTCTAAATTTGTGAAATCGGATTCGTAGGTATACATATTGTAGTTCAGTTGAGATCTTGCAAAAAATCCCAAGTTTTTTAAACGTTTATTTAGAGTTGCCCTCAACAGAACTGACGTATTCATGGCAAAAATTTCTGAATTGTGAAATGTTCGGGTTTGTCTATGCAATCCTTTTAAAAAAACATCTTTCGATTTATAGCCACATATGTTAACCCCGATCATTAGTATTGCGAGTAACGTTATTTTAAATTAACTAAATGGTAATTAACAAATCCAAAAAATGTATTATAGCATTTTTTTCCATAAGCAAAGATAAACGCAAAATGTTTTTTTTTTTTAGTTTTTTCTTTTCATACCTTTTAATTTGTTTTGTGTGTTTTTTTTTTCAAGAATGGCGCTGGAGGAGCGGGCGATTCGAGCGGACGAGCAAATGGGTGAGTTATCTTATTTATACAATTTTAGTCTTTGAAATAACTAATCGTAAAGCTTAT
This sequence comes from Ceraclea dissimilis, assembly GCA_963576895.1. Lineage (NCBI taxonomy): Eukaryota > Metazoa > Arthropoda > Insecta > Trichoptera > Leptoceridae > Ceraclea > Ceraclea dissimilis. The sequence goes on from OY756374.1 coordinate 1,605,171, forward strand.
ACTTCTCCGTACAAAAGATAAAATCATTTAAATTTAATTTACGTTCCATATTCAAATATGAAGTAACCAATCAAAACTTAGCAGACGCCATAAACCTAATTGCATTATTGGTCTATTCCATTACAAGAAAAGAACTTCATTAATTCAAATCAATCGATTAAGATAGATAATACAGATGTTGCCCGGTTGCCAGTTAAATATATAGAAATCTTGTCAATTTTTTTTAAATGAATTAAAATTTACCAATTTTAACGTGTTTGGGATAAAAGAGTAAGTACCTACTATAATTTAAAACTGTCACCTAAAGCAAAAAAATGTGTGCAAAATTTGGCGAGGAAAATGTAGACTCAGACACAATGACCAATACCACATTGTGTAAATCTCCAATTTACACAATGTATTGTCTACGTATGTTTGCAAAGTTTCAGCTCTCTCAGTCAGGAAGTGGTTGAAAAGTCGTTCAGAAAATATGCGCAGAGACATAAAATAAATCTATTGAAAACACCACAGTGAATATAAATAAAATCTTTTAAAATTACTGTTGCTTACCCTAAAGAGACATTATACCTAGGGACTAGAGAATCAATTCCATACGAATTATCAGTTTGAAACTTGCATCCACCGAATAAGAAGCATAATTTCGACACATTCAACTGGTACCTAAAGATTCTTTTACAAAGAAAGGAAACAATGTGACCTTTTGTTGTGTTAAACCGCTTTGTAAAATACTTACCTCGTGCTATCACTGACGATACCTAAAAAGACTGAAGTACCTGGGGTGGCAAACGGCCGATAGTGGCAAACGATTTTAGCTGCCAGTTTTTATGTCCAGTTTCTTCTCCAGTACGTAATTCCTCTAAGCCCTAAGCCGTATTTCTGGATTACGGGATACCTCCCCCCTTAACTGAGTTATTCGTATTTGAAAATACACATGCTGCAGGTATGAAGCAAGTGTTAATTTATGAATGCATAATATTGGGTTGGGCCAGCAATGCGACAAAGACTTGCAAACTACATTTATTTTACAATAATAGAATGACTTTATGTGCGCTGCTGTGTGGCCATACACTCTGATTTACATGAAACATTTCAGCAGATTAGTACTAATAGTCCAAGAGCCCGCTGCTTAATTTATGACGTATCTGTTTTTTGATCGAAATGTGGTAGAAATGATAGCTTACCAATAGGGTATTACATCGCGCTAGGGTTGCCTATCAAAATCTTGCCGCAACCCCCCTGCCCCCCCCCCCCGAAAAGGTCCCTCTTCGCGGTTTTTCGCCTTTTATAGGAATATGGTAAGAGATAGGAGAAAGTAGTCAATGACAAAAATAATTCTTGCTAAATTCTCTACAGAAAATGTTCAGTCATTTTTTTTCGTAGAACTAGCAGTTTACCCGCAATGGCCGGTCCAAAACCGAAATTCATTTGAAATACTAAAAAATGTATTTAAACTAAATTGATTGAAAATTGATAAGAGCTACAGGAAAATAGTCATAGAACGAATTAATTACCATGGTCTTAGCTACAAAACGAGCTATAAGTTATTTTCATACATCTAATAATTTCGGAGTTATTGCAATAAAATTCAGTGACGAAAATTCTTAAAATTTAGTTTTTCATAAAATAACCAGCGATGTAGCGCCGCATTCCAAAAATTTTTTTCATAAAATGTTCGTGATAATGGGTGGAAAGATGTGAAAGAAAAATATCAAGATTTTTTATGTTTTTTTTTCAAAAAATGAACAAACTACTAGTCCATTTAAGTAAGTAAGTACTAGTAATTTAGTTTAAATACATTTTTTTAATATTCTAAATGAATTTCGGTTTTGGACCGGCCATTGCGGGTAAACTGCTAGTTCTACGAAAAAATTGACTGAACATTTTCTGTAGAGAATTTAGCAAGGATTATTTTTGTCATTGACTACTTTCTCCTATCTCTTACCATATTCCTATAAAATGCGAAAATCCGCGAAGAGGGACCTTTTCGGGGGGGGCAGGGGGGGTTGCGGCAAGATTTTGATAGGCAACCCTAGTGCGATGTAATACCCTATTGGTAAGCTATCATTTCTACCACATTTCGATCAAAAAACAGATACGTCATAAATTAAGCAGCGGGCTCTCGGACTATAAACCAGATACAAATAGAGAGACTCAACGAACTGTGTAATTAATTTTTCTACCTCTAATCAGAACGCTGTATGTTTTGCAATAGTCATATATGTACTACTGTTGTGATATGATAACGTTTTCCATTGTTTATTGTTTGTTGTTGGTCATCAACCGTAGACCCCATATCAAAGTACTTGGAATCGGCAGAGTTTTACATAATTAGACATACCTAATAATTATTATTGAGATATTTTTAGGTAGTAAAAAATATTTGTCATTTCATTTGTCATAATCAGCTACAGATATAATACCAAAATCGCTAACAAATCGTTAAAATAAATAGGGTTTACCTGTTAATTATTATGTTATCAATATACTCGTATGCAATATTGTAAAAAGATTACTAAATACTGACATTTCAGCTACAATAATTGTATTTTAGGCCCGCGCATCTGAGCTTAATCCTTTGATATCCGTGATATCTGGTTAGGTGAATGTTTCCCAGTATTAGGCTGATGTGTTTATATCAGTAATGAGTGATATAATATGTAATGAAGGTATACTTTTCTCACTGTGTGTTGGCAGTTCCAGCCTCCGCGTTAAATTGTCTATCCTAATTACCTCTCATTTATATGTAAATTCAATATAAATTTAATTTTAAATAGAGTGTCTTAACTTGTTGTGGAATGTTTCTTGTTAAGTTGTTCGTCAGCGGTTTTGAATTTCATCAAAACCCACTCTACTAGTCCAAGAGCCCATCGTTGAAATCATGACGGATGTGTTTTTTGATCGAAATGTGGTTTAAAAGAATGTTTAGACATAATATAATACATTGACATAGGGTTGCCTAGCAAAATCTTGCCGCGAGTACCTTTACCATGATGATTATTGACACCAATTTTGAAGCGAATTGCACCCATCTGTTTTTTAAGTAAAATTAGCACCATCGGAAAAAGGACGATTTGAAGATATAGAAAAACATGGGTTGCCTGTCCTCAGTCTGCCGCAACCCTAGGCAACCCAGGCCCAAAGATGCCATTTTTCGAAGTAAAATGCACCCATCTGTTTTTTACACGAGTGACACATCAAATTGAAGCTACTGTCTTCCTCGATACGATGGGATAGGGTTGCCTCCCAAAAACCTGCCGCAAATTAGGGTGGCCTGCATTTGAATGATGATATTTGAATGATGATGACCTAGTGAAAATGTGGTGGCATATCCAGGAAAATACTATATTTGTATTTTTTTTATTCATTTCTTATGTTTGTTGGGGTGCTGAATCCGAATTTTGACGTTGCAAGCTCCTACCTGTAATGGTTTTCGCGAAAAATGCGAAAAACAGAGAGAAAAGTGTTTTTCTTAGAGACTTTTTTCATAACTCGAAAAGTATGCACTTTAGAGCAAAAAATGTTAGGACAAAAATAATCTGCACTAAATTTTCTATAAATTTTATTACGTTACATTTTTTCGTCAGACGAATAGTTTAGGAGCTATAACGCTTTAAAACTTGATGAAAATCAGAAAATTGTTCCAAATTTGTACTTTATTTAAATTTCTGCCTACAATAAAAAAACTGCATACTTTTAAAGAATGAATTATAAAAGAAAAATGAATTCCCTACGATTATGTCTTTGGGTACTTTTCGCTCAGATGCACCATTTAAGAGATAAAGGGTGCCAAAGTTTGATATAATAATTCAAAATTAGCATTTTCATACATTACGTTGCATTGGTTGATCTGTCGGTAAGTAGGTATGTCACATCATTACTAATACATACAAAGGTATATTAGCGCGAGTATACTATCAGCTAGCAAACTATTAATAACAGTCAAGACACTACGTAATAAGAGTAATATCATTTGAAAGTCATTTGTTAAATTATGATGAAAATAAAATAACACTTTTTATAAAAAAACCGTGAAATATTAACATTTGTTTTAATTCTTGAGAAATAGTATGTCAAGCGTGGTTAGTATATAATGGTGGTGTGATAAAAAAATACTGCCAGTAAATAAAATTATTAATTATTTGATGGATGTTAATTATGGATGAAAAAACATAAATCACTCGGCTCGGCTGCGAGTGGAGCCGTGCGCGATAAAACATTATTTGCGCTTGTATATTTTAGCTACTCTTCCAGTACCCATGTAGCAAGACTTTGGTGGTAATATTTACTGTAGGTACTTGGCATCACCCGCAGCCGAGTGAAAAAAGTTATAGCAAAATGACAGTGGCCTGTAAAATAGAAAAACTCTTTTAATAACTCGGTAATATTTACTATATGTACTTGGCATCACCCGCAGCCGAGTGAAAAAGTTATAACAAAAGACAGTGGCCTGTAAAATAGAAAGACTCGCAGCCGAGCCGATCCAAAAACCTTTAGGCGGTTTCATAAAAAATAGTTTGACAGGCCACTGTTTTTTGCTATAACTTTTTCCACTCGGCTGCGGGTGATGCCAAGTACCTACAGTAAATATTACCGAGTTGATAAAATAGTTTTTCTAGTTTGACAGGCCACTGTTTTTTGCTATAACTTTTTCCACTCGGCTGCGGGTGATGCCAAGTACATATAGTTAACATTACCGAGTTATTAAAAGAGTTTTTCTATTTGACAGGCCACTGTCATTTTGCTATAACTTTTTTCACTCGGCTGCGGGTGATGCCAAGTACCTACAGTAAATATTACCACCAAAGTCTTGCTACATGGGTACTGGAAGAGTAGCTAAAATATACAAGCGCAAATAATGTTTTATCGCGCACGGCTCCACTCGCAGCCGAGCCGAGTGATTTATGTTTTTTCATCCATAATTAACATCCATCAAATAATTAATAATTTTATTTACTGGCAGTATTTTTTTATCACACCACCATTATATACTAACCACGCTTGACATACTATTTCTCAAGAATTAAAACAAATGTTAATATTTCACGGTTTTTTTATAAAAAGTGTTATTTTATTTTCATCATAATTTAACAAATGACTTTCAAATGATATTACTCTTATTACGTAGTGTCTTGACTGTTATTAATAGTTTGCTAGCTGATAGTATACTCGCGCTAATATACCTTTGTATGTATTAGTAATGATGTGACATACCTACTTACCGACAGATCAACCAATGCAACGTAATGTATGAAAATGCTAATTTTGAATTATTATATCAAACTTTGGCACCCTTTATCTCTTAAATGGTGCATCTGAGCGAAAAGTACCCAAAGACATAATCGTAGGGAATTCATTTTTCTTTTATAATTCATTCTTTAAAAGTATGCAGTTTTTTTATTGTAGGCAGAAATTTAAATAAAGTACAAATTTGGAACAATTTTCTGATTTTCATCAAGTTTTAAAGCGTTATAGCTCCTAAACTATTCGTCTGACGAAAAAATGTAACGTAATAAAATTTATAGAAAATTTAGTGCAGATTATTTTTGTCCTAACATTTTTTGCTCTAAAGTGCATACTTTTCGAGTTATGAAAAAAGTCTCTAAGAAAAACACTTTTCTCTCTGTTTTTCGCATTTTTCGCGAAAACCATTACAGGTAGGAGCTTGCAACGTCAAAATTCGGATTCAGCACCCCAACAAACATAAGAAATGAATAAAAAAAATACAAATATAGTATTTTCCTGGATATGCCACCACATTTTCACTAGGTCATCATCATTCAAATATCATCATTCAAATGCAGGCCACCCTAATTTGCGGCAGGTTTTTGGGAGGCAACCCTATCCCATCGTATCGAGGAAGACAGTAGCTTCAATTTGATGTGTCACTCGTGTAAAAAACAGATGGGTGCATTTTACTTCGAAAAATGGCATCTTTGGGCCTGGGTTGCCTAGGGTTGCGGCAGACTGAGGACAGGCAACCCATGTTTTTCTATATCTTCAAATCGTCCTTTTTCCGATGGTGCTAATTTTACTTAAAAAACAGATGGGTGCAATTCGCTTCAAAATTGGTGTCAATAATCATCATGGTAAAGGTACTCGCGGCAAGATTTTGCTAGGCAACCCTATGTCAATGTATTATATTATGTCTAAACATTCTTTTAAACCACATTTCGATCAAAAAACACATCCGTCATGATTTCAACGATGGGCTCTTGGACTATACGTATTTTGCCATATATTATTGTGTGGATAAAATAACTCTGCGATAACTAGAGTTTGCGTGTATGGAAATGGAATGTGTGTTATGCCGGAGCTACATGTAATAATATGTAGTCAAGTAAATCTTGTAAGCTTAAAATACCGCAGGAACAATCTCCTTATAACAATAATGAAGAACATTCTTAGGGTAACTACTGCATGCTCTACATGTTTCTTTAAATATTCATTACCTCGCCTTACATCACTTGTGAAAACGTTGCTCTTAAATTGTATTTGAGTAATGTAAGTTTGTCGAGACATTTTTCAATTTATAAAATCAGTAGATAGCATGCTTTAGATGTTAGATTACAAGATTTTATGCTTCATCCACATCAGTGGCGGATTATCCATAAGGCAAAGTAGGCACGTGCCTAGGGGCGCGAGGTTACAAAGGGGCGCGCGAGCCGCGTGAGCCGCGCGATGAAGTTTAAAAAAAAATAGTTGTGTAAGTAAATATGCACCTACTTACACAATATAAAAGATTATATAATTCTATAGAGATGTAGAGTTCCCGAAGCATGCTCCACCTTCATGATTATTTCGACATCGCATGATTTTAAAATAGAAGATTTAAAAAAAAACTACTAAACTGATTTTGATGAAACTTGGTATGTAGATTGGTGGAGACACAGATTTACACATTTTATTCCAAAATTCCAACGGGATGAGGCATCACGATGGGTTATGCCGTGTGGCGCAGCATTAGTTATTATAGTATGTACGAGGGCGGATCAATCCCCGTGCAACCCGTGTTTGAAGAAATGTGGCTGTGCTGAGGGAAAATGATATGACCATCGTGTGGAACCATCCTTCAGACGACACCATACTGAATTTCGGATCGATTCGTGGATTAGCTATTTTTTGGCAGCCAGTTTAATGACCCCTGTTGAGTGTTTCTCGAAAAAATTTAAAAATAACAAAATTGATCCGAATTTGGCTCCTCATTTTTGGGTCGAAAAACACGCGATGAAATAAAAGTGAAGTTTGATGCTGTCTATGGAGACCGTTCACCATCTATTGTAAACATACAATTTTGGTTCAACGAATTTAAACGGGCCGTGCAACTGTTTTTAATGAGAAGCGGCCAGGTCGCCTGGCAGAAGGGGTTACCGAGGAAATCTTTGAAAAAGTCCACGAGATGATTCTTGCTGATCGCCGAACCAAAGTGTGTGAAGTAGCTGAGGCCATAGGCATGCCGTACGAAACGGCAATTAATATTTTTCAAAACAAGTTAAGTGTGCAAAAGGTGTCGGCCCGATGCATCGCGATGGCTGCCACAATTGCTCTCTTTGAATAACAAGTGGATACAGGTGTAAAAGTCCAAGCAGTTTCTGGACCTTTTTAAGCGAGATTCGATGGGGTTTTTACGTCAAGCGTCACCGTTTATGAAATCTAGATACATAATTATACGACAGGGACCAAGAAATGGGCAAAAAAGTGTATTTTTCCGGGTGAATCTCCATCAAAGGAGGAAAAGACGGTCCGATCGGCCGGAAAGGCCACCACCACGATTTTTTTGGGATTCGAAGGAAATATCACCACGGTCTTCTTGCAGAAAGGCAGAACGATCATGAGATAGTATTACGGTGAATTATTTGAGCGATTCGATGAGAAATTGAAGGAAAATTGAAGGAGGTATGGCCCTAGTTGGCTAAGAAAAAAAGTGTTTTACCACCACACGATAATGCACCAGCACATTCCTTCGGGGCTGTCGCGGCCAAATTGGATGAATACGCCGCGACTTGCTGCCGCACCAATCATATTCTTCCAACCTGGCTTTCTACGAATAATTTTTCGGTCCCCCATATGAAAACATGGCTCGGGGGGTAAAAATCAGCTCAAAGAAGGAGATTTTCCCCGAGAAAGAGGTGTATTTTAAAGAGTTTGCCAGATCGCGTTTTTGGAGGGGTTAAATAAATGGCAGAGGTGTTGGGATAAGTGAATCGACCTAAAAGAAGATGACGTTGAAAAAAAAAAAAAATGGAAAAAACTTTCATCTTCATACCTAACACGGGTACTTAATGATCTGCCCTCGTATAAGTGCTAGTTAAAATTTATAATATAATATGGACGCTAGAGGGGCGCCGATGAGGTGCTTGCCTAGGGGCGCCTCAACACTTAATCCGCCTCTGATCCACATGCTCGCCGACCCTGCACGTTTTTTGTGTGAATGAGTAAAAAGACGTTAACCATCGATTACGTTTACAATCCAAGACAATCACCCCGTCCGCAAGTCTTTTTACTCATTCACACGAACGTCGGCGAGCACGTGGTAGAGGCATTACTTAACTTCTATGTGGCGTTTTTTTGTTTTTTTTTTGTCTGCGCGCAAATCCTTAGTCGATTTTTCAACCAGTTCCTGACTAGTAAGAGACTTGAAACTTTGCAAACGTACCTATACCTGGTGACAATATGATTTTATGCAAAAATTGATCAACCTTCTCTAGAGACAAAAAAATTATAAGATGTTTTAGGTGATCTAAGGGTCGTGTGGGATCATGTGTGGTATCGTATGAAAGGGCGTTGTACAAGAAATCCAGATCTTAAGTTAGATCTTGTCTAGCTCAAGTCTTGGAAGACAGCGAGCGATGGAGAGGATTCAATGACTGCATCCCGCCCTGTTTGGTATCTCAAGAAAGTGTTTCACGATTAGAACTCATAATATATCCTTACGATTTTTTTTTTTTATATATAATTCTGTCAATTATTGGTGGGGTTTTTCGATAAACAGTAAAATCTCGAATACTTCGAAAAATTTTGGACTAAACTAAGTTTTGGCTCAAAAGATCCTAAACGACCTCTACTATCACCCCTGAAGTTATCTGTATTTATCTATTAAAAACCCTGTATAGATAGAGATAACAGAATATTTTCTGTAAGGTAAATGCTCTGTCAATATTGGTAATCCTCGTACCTAACTTTGGTAAAGTTTACCCAGAGTACTAGCTACATTATTTTGCACTAGCTGTATTTCCCGTGCTTCGCAACGGCTAAAATTGTGTACGGGTGGTGAAGTTACATCGTCTTAGAATTAAATACCTAATGCAATAAATTTTTGGCATATAGGAAGGAATATATTTGTTTTACCTAGTAAAATTTTTTTTTTTTTTTTGTATATAGGATTCTGCTCAATTCAAATTTCAAAAAAAGATAGTAAAAAAAAGAAGAAAAAAGCGTTGGGTATGGAGTGGGATCGAACTCGTACCCTCGCATCGCATAACACTCAATTTAAGTTAAGTACGCTAGCCCCTACACCACGCAAGTCAAAACAGACGACGACAGAAAGCGCCGCGGAGCAAATGTCAAAACTATTTTTTAATTATTATAGACATATTTTTAGTCGTACAGAAGTATTTGTAGAGCAAAAACATTGTATAAAAATAATCCTTTAATGTATATCCTAGTTCTAGATTATGTAACGACGCAAACAAATTTAAAAACCATATTAATGGGACTACTTTAAATGGCTTCTTTCATTTTCATACTAACTTGATAGAATTCAGTATCTTGGGAAAATTGATAATTTTACCAAACCACGATACAAATCATATATTTTAATAGCCTATGTTGAAGCCGAGATTCCATTTGTAAGTTTATTTAATAGATGGATGTCTAAAATCGTCTGGTATTAATGTTTACTCCGGACGCGAATCGTCATTTTTTTCAGATTCTTTCCCAGGTCATTTATCATTCATAGATGGCGGTAGTGATGTTTTATAAAATCAGAAATGAAATAAAAAATCATTATAAATCAATAATTCCCTTTGTTGCACATATTTTTATCCAAAATATCAATACAATCTCGTGCAAAGTCAGTGGCGTATACGAATATCTACTTTTTGTATTGTACGTATATAATTAAAACAAAATTAAATTAGGTGCAATGCGAAATGTTTTTTGTAAACAGTATATATACAATTTTCAAAATAACGTTCCGATGTGATTGTGACGGCGTTTTGTCAAATACTCAACGCTGCCGAAAATCCACAATTATTAAGGAGATTCCACTTAATTTTTCTGTAGGAGTACAAGTAGTGTTAATAATATTAAAATGCTAGTTGGAGCAGGTGTCTTGTTATTGAATAAAATAAATTGAATTAGATAATATCTTAGAAATTTTATGTTAGATACACCTAGCATACATACATACGTTCTAATGCAATACCATCTGGTTAAGGAGATAGTTAGGTTTGCAATAATAATTTTATGTAGGAAAACACTGTAAACAGGAGAAAATATTGGCGTAATAGAGTCTGAATTTTAATTAATAATAATAACAAAATATCTTCATCTTGATGCTCATGAAATTAAGGAGATGTGGAGAACACCTTTCACTGTCATCATTCCTATAGTGTTACCCACAAACAGCGTCGTTCCTAAGAGTCTCAAAGTAAATCTTGAGAAACTTGGACTGCACGGTAAAAAGTGGGTGTTTACAATTTTCAGGGGTTATAATTGCGCTTCAATCAAAAAACTTTTACGGTCATTCCCTAGATTTTAATGCATATTATCAAAGTATACAAAAAAATACAAAAATTAAATCCGCGACTTCCGGGAAACGAACTGCTGTCTTTCGGGAAAAAGATCAGAGGTGTTTTTCACATTTTTTTTTTGAGAAATCTATACAAGATATAGGCAATCTTTTGCAGTCATTCTCCAGATACAGATTTTTTCCCAATGTATATTGAGTAACGGTTGTCGAGATCTGAGGTCTCCCGTTTTTAAAAAAAATTGAAATGTCAATATGCCTAATCTTCAGTGAAGGTTTTAAAATGAAATAAAGCAGAAAATATCCATCTATGCATTTTCTTCTCAAGTTATTTTATAGTAATGTTACTACCTATAAATTTTGTATAAGAGACTCTAATTTAATATTTTTACCACATTTATTTATTTATTTATGTTGTTCTACGCAACAAAGTTGCATTTACATTTCCATTATAAACACAAGTACTTATATTATACATAGGAAATATAATAAGAGAGAAAAAAAAAAACAAAATAATTCATTCACGACAGAGCAAATAGCAAATAATATTTGTCCAAGGAGCAATCACAAAGACCGCGAATCAAACAACAAGATATTAAAAACGTAAGAAAGTATCAATAATTCATTATATATTTCACCAGTGCATCGGATGATTAGGCATTACTGCAACAAAACACAGAGAAAGTACATACATCAATTCACACACACACACACCGCCATCCACACCACACAAATACACACCATATACATTCATACGATATACTCTCCAAAGACAGTCAGCACACACATACAATAAACCAACCAATCCAAGATAGTAACGTCAATCGAACAACATGAAACATCATACAGGGAGTTCGGATTAACCGTATTATACATTCTTATATCTGTCATCATTTGTCGTTATCGTTATGGCCTACGTTTCACCCTTCAAATTTTATCACCTTGAAATTTTGCACATATACTCGTATTTACATACTTTAGGTGAGATTTCAAAAATGTGGCAGTATTAAGGTGCACTAACACGAACAATATTTTCGGCACCTTGTACAAATCGAATTGATTAACATTTTTTTCGCAACATATAGCAATTATTTCGGCAATATTTTAACCGAGACAACGATATTGCGTGCAAACGAGAAAGAGAATTGACTAAAATGTCCAAACCGATTGGATATTTAGTAATTCGTGTTGCCGACATCATGACAATTATTTTTTACGTTCGCACGCATCATCGTTGTCTCCCTTTAAATATTGCCGAAATAATAGAATTGTTTTATACATTGCAAAATAATGTTAATACAATTTTTACAAGTTGTCGCAAATATTTCTCAAAAAATTGTTCCTGTAAGTGGACCTTTAGGTACTACTAGATACTTATTAGATAGGTAATAATTTTTATATTTTTTTTTCAATTTTTTTCCAGCCACCCCGGAGACAACCCTTTTTACAGCAACATCGACAGCATGCCCGACATCCGACCGAGAAGAAAATCTATACCATTGGTTTCCGAGCTGGTAAGCCCCAATCCTTATTAATTACAATATTAATTAAGTATAAAAAAAAACTAAATTTAAGATTAAAATATACAAATAATTTCATAAAATTACAACCAAAAAATATATTTCGTGAATAAATTTGCTCCTTTGAATCTATAATTTTAATAAAATAGTATTTTTTTATTGAATTATTCAAAATAAATTTAAATCTTTATTAAAATTTAAGCCTACGCTAAAAAGTTATTTTTTCACTTCAATTGATGGAAATTTATAAAATCACAAGGTGTATTATCAGATTTTTTGTTTTGTTTAAAATGTTTATGCTGTTTTAACTCAATTACTAATTTCATTCATTTTTATACGAAAATTTCCATTTTAATTAATTTAAATATTATCCTAAGTTTAATAAATTATATTACACGTCTCTGAAAAACTAAAATTAAAGGTTAAAACTAATCTTAACGACTGTACAACAAATGATAGACTTTCCATCCGGCTTGTGACTGCAGATTGTCGGGAGGTCTGGGCTCGAATCCCGACCGTGGAATTGGTGAATGTTACTTAGGTGTAAAAGATTACATCAGACCAGCCGACGATCAGTCATAAGTCTGACGGAAAGTCCATCCTTTGCTGTACATCCGTTGAGATAACTGAAATCTGGCTACAAACAAAATAATATTTGTGTTTCATCTATGATTGCTCAAAATTTGCAACGATCGTTTTTGGGTAAAGTGCCGTTTTTGCAAAGTTCATAATATTTGACAGACTGACAAAATTTGTATACTTCTAAAAGTGTTGCCAGGACAAATCATAGACATTTTATCTATGAGCTGCCAGCCTGGACATTTGAAGAGTGGAAACATCGCATCAGCTGATCGTTGGCAGAAGCTTTTTTACGTCGTTTAACTCAAGTTTAACTCAGCATTATTATATTTTGATGTGAAGTAAGGGTTATTTTTGGTAAAGAGAAAATAGTTATCGGTTATAGTTGTAAAATTCAAATTTGACAACTTTCTTGCCAACTGTCACGTGACCCTTCCAGTACAAACGATGTTTCCACCCTAATTTGTTCGTGTACCAGCTCAGGCTGACAGTTCATAAAGATAATATGTCTATGGGACAAATATTTGCCATAGATAATTTTCAAATTTTTTCAATAAACTACATTTTACCCAATTATCTGAAAACAATTTTCAAGCAATTTATTTATAGTGTCCCATTACAATTACAATTCCATGTGACCCACCATATGTATTCCTTACCCGAATGCTTAAAATGATTATTGTGTTACAATGAAATTCTTCTTATGTCCCATCACCTTCTAAATCCCCATTCTGTATCCCATTTCTTCCAGTTTATTCGTAGGTACATTGTAAAATAATAATATTTTGTAGGTATAATAAAATTTATTAGAAATATAATTATCAAAATTAGTGGGAGAAATAAAAAATATTTGGCATTCTACATAATATGTAGATTGTAGATCGGTATAATATTATCCCATTAGTTACATGTATATCATCATTACCCATCAGCTACAGGTATAATACCAATATCGCTAATAAAAAAAATATTTAAACTAGATTTATCGGAAAATTTATACACAAAAATGCAAAAATCGGTAATTATTAATACTTGCAATATTGTAAGACGATTTCTAAATACTGATATTTCAGGCACAATGCTTGTATTTTAGGCCCCGCGCATCTGAGCCTAATCCTGTGATATCTGGATAGGTGAATTTTTCCCAGTATTAGGCTGATGAGTTTATATGTGAATCATGAATGATAATATGTAGACTCTTCTGGCTGATAATACTGAGAAGTGTGTTGGCAAGTCTTGCCTCTCCGTAAAGGGCCGAGACCGTAAAGTGTCTTAATCAATACTTCTTAAGTATACTCTAAAAAGAAGTGGTAAATAAAAATATTTATTTAAAATAAATAAATATAATTAAAACATTGTTTTGACTTTTAAAGTAGAAAACGCCAATAATAACCGGAATGATCCAATAAATGTAATTAAATTGAGGTTAGCTGGCAGAGAAAAGTTTACCCTGGTGATCAAATGTCATCTGCTTGTAATGTTGACATAATTCTGTAAAGTGTAAATAAATAAATAAAAATTAATTAACTATAACCAAATAAAGTCACGAATGTAGGCACATCAAATGATGAAGAAAAATCTTTGTTAGGTACATGAAACTTATCTAATAATAATATGTTCATAAAATGTGTGAGGTGTTTTGAACAAAACGCGTCCATCCTTGAGGATCTGGACGACATGATCGGTCAAGGTCAGTCTCGGGCTTTCGCGCTTTTTCATGGTTGCGACATGTAGGTAGAGAGAATGTTCTCCGTTCTATTCTATTCTATACCCACACGGCACATCCCTTGCGGGCAGAGAGAAGAGATCGCCAGACTTTTTCATCCCCACACACTTCCGTCACATTCATGGAATTCGTCATACACACTCTACGATTCCTTTTATTCGGAACATGTCCGTTTTTGAGAATCTGGTCTACATGGTCAAGCCATGCGGTTCTTGGACACCTTTTCTTTCTCCCAGGTGTATTTTCTTTGTTATCCTTTAAACTCTCAACGTTTCCCCACACATTCTTCTCCGTTCAAAGGGCCTTAAAGAAAGATTTCAATTTGTCTGGTATTTAAATTATTGACAGGCTCATGAAAATTATCTAAACTAAACCCTGTAGAACAAAAACCTGAACGTAGAGAATTTTACATACTTCATGGATATTTCGGGCGATGTTACTAAATACTGGAGAGATCGTAAACTTCGAATACGTCGAGACTACGCCTGATTTACTCTCTCTCTTATATAATATATTTTACGGTTGTATATTACTAGCTGAGTTAACCGTGCTTCGCAACGGCCCGGTGTCTCCCGATGGTTTAATCAAGTTGACTTAAGATCTGAATTGCTTTTTAACACCCTTTCATATGATATGACAAATAAGGTGAAACGCAGTGCAACATTCAAAACATGGATATGTATGAACTGAAAACTTACTCTACTCTTCATAAGATGGCGTTATTGGAGTTTCAGTACCAAAATGTACGGTTCGCTACATGGCTAAGTTCATGGATTAATAATTTCAATCTGTGGTCTGCGACATCATCTGTTTGTTTTTTTTTAAGGTTGGTACTAATTACCGTGTATGGTCTCTGATATTGGACATCGCCTTGTACTAATAATTATAATCTATGGTTTAACATGACATTTAGTTCAACATGGCCGTCCCGTTTTAGCCGTATCCGTATTTAGATTTTAAAGTTAAATATCTCTTAAAATAATTGTTGTTTTCCAAAAATGGCGCAGTCAAAACCTAAAGTGGATCGGTAGAAGTGTTTATGTGAATTTTCACAGCAATCCATCGTAAAATGCGCGAGTTTTGCGAACACTTACACGATTTGGGACTCTCCAATAGTATATAGATGTAGTATGAATCATATACGGGGATCGATTAAAGAATGTTAAGGAGAGAGGGGTGTAGGAAAAAAGTTGTAGGTATCTAATAAATAATTTAATGCTGTATTTCGGGTGAATCGGAGCAAATAAGGGTGAGTAAATATCAAACGGTGAACAGTGTACTCGTAAATGAGTTTGGAAGGTAACATTATAATAAAGTCGGAGTTGTGAGGTTTTTGTACTTTTGTACCGATATATCTTTGTACAATTGTTACATACTAAATTTAACAAGTACATTTTATGTTCCAAAGATCCATGGAATGAGCCATGTTGGGTATCACCCTGAGAGATTTTATTTTATTTATTTTATTTATTTCAAAGAACACACGGCGCAAGGCCATTAATACACAAAGTGAACAGATGAAAATATTAAATGAACACATGAAAAAAAAAGTATGGTAAAAAAACAAACATTCAACAACTCGTCCATACATATCACACACAGACATAATTGCAAAATAAAGATAGATATATGAAAGTATAAGCAAAATAAAGTTACATATATGATAGAGTAAGAAACGAAACGATACGGCAAAGAACAGGAGTAACAGATATTGCCCAGCGTATCGCATCTCTCAAATGGCGGTGGGCAGGTCACATGGCTAGAGACCCAGACGATAAGTGGTCGAAGAGGGTCTTAACCTGGAAACCCAGAATGACTACCAGGGGTGTAGGAAGACCACCACTACGATGGAGAGACGACCTGGTAAAATACGTGGGTACCAACTGGATGCAGAGAGCCCAGGATAGAGCGGCGTGGAAGCAGATGGAGAAGGCCTTTGTCCAGGAGTGGACGGGAGTAGGCTGACGAAGAAGAAGAAGAGACATTTTATGATTTACCTATACCCTCATGCCACGTCCCCTGCAGGGTTGGCAGAGAGGACAGAGCGCCAGACAGCCCTTTCCTTACACACACACACACTCCTACATTCATGCAATTTGTCATACGCGCTCTCCGATTCCTTTCACTCAAAACGCGTATATGCCTATTTAATAATTGATGATCCCTCAATAAATTAGTTACGTAATGAAGGAAGTTTTGAAGTATTAATATTTACGTAGAACGAGCGCCTCCCAGTCAAAGTTATTAGGAAACAACTCATGTTGATACCTACTACTTTAATAATATTAGCAATATCTTAATCTATATTAGATTATAGGTAATATTATGTGGTTTGATGTTATAACTCTATGTAGTAAAGCGATCCCCAAATAATAAGTAATTTAGAGATGTAACGAATATTCGTCCTATTCGCCATTCGGCCCTTTTTTGGAGTATTCGGTATTCGGCCGAATAACGGGGAAAAGAAATAATAAAGAGACATAGTAAATTAAGTGATTGGATGCAGAGGGCGCAAGATAGAGATACATTGAGGAGTAGGGGGAAGCCTACGTTCTGCAGTGGACAAAGATGGCTGGATAAGTGTGCGATGTCTAGGTAAATTCATATTCGTGACGTAATAGACTTTGCAAATGTAATGTAAATATATGGGGATATATTATCGTTTTATCAAAGACTACTTATCTATTACCGATATAAATTTATTTATTGATTCTTTAAGTGAACAAGAAAAACGTACAAACATAAAATAATGGACATAGTACAGATTATAAATCGTTGTTCACTAGGGCGAACTTATCGCAGAACTGCGATTTCTTCCAGTTAACCCCAGGAAAAAAAGAGAAATGGAATAAAAAACATATAAAGTAAGAAAATATACACAAACGTACATATGTGATAAAAAAAATAAAAACAGAATAAAAAATAAGAAACAGAATGCATTATTGGCAAGTTTTAGGCGATTTACTTCAGCGGGCCAGTCAGAGAGCAGGATGTGCAATACTTGGAATAATGTGATTTGCGCGTCAAAATTCGTACGTGTGTTATTCGGACCGAATAGTTTGGCCAAACATTTGGTATTCGGCTTGAGGTCGACTATACTATTCGTTGCAACACTAGTCATTAATTTGATATTGTTTGAAACTCAAATTTCCTTAATTTGTGGAAAAGATTTTAGATGTAATACAGTTTTTATAAATCCATCATCAAAAATTATATTATTCAAAGAAATCTAAATAATTACATTAATTTTTATTTCAATAAGAATATTATATTTTTTGGGATGAAAAAAATCAGAAAAACATTTCGTTGATGAAAGAAACCATCAAATATTATAAAGAAATTACGATAATTGAATTGTAATGAGAAGATGGGCGCCCTCTCACTTAATTTATAATAACAGTAATTTGTTACGATTCAATTAACATAACTTTATTTAGATAACAGAAGATAAGATAAAACAGATAAGATAATTAGACGAAATATTGCCGAAAATGAAGGCCATATTACTCATCTCTTCTCTAGACCATATCCCAATTATTAGGGGTCGGCGGCTCGGATCCTCTCTCTCTCTCTCCATTTGCCCTGATCGAGGTAGTCTTCTGGTGTGATCTCCAGGTGTTCCATGTCCCCTCTGATGGTCTCGTCGAGGGCCTTTTTTAGACGTCCTCTCTTTCTTCTCTTACAAATTAATAGAACCAAGGGGTAAACTAATGCACAGGCCATCTCATTGAGCCTCTACAATAAATTAAAAGTAAACCATTATATGTTTATCTTTATTTTAACATTGCCTTATCTCCGATTCCAGTCCTCTTAATAATTGTCCTCTTAAAAAATGAACAGCCTATTGGCCTTTGCACAATCAAAATATAAGTATATTCTGAAGGAATATGTCTAAAACAACCAGTAAATTATAAGTGGCAAATGCTACCTAAACAATAAATGATAAATGAGAAATAATAAACGGTAAATAATAAATGATAAACAATAAATGGCAAACAGGAATTATTGATAAGTAGTAAATTACATAATGATACATAACAAACAATAAACGATACGTAAACAAGAAATAATAAATGATAAACAAAAAATGATACCTAAACAATAAATGGTAAATAGGAATTATTGGTATATAAAAAATAAGATCATGAAAAATAACAAAATGATACATAAAAAACAATAAACGATAGAAAGAAACAATAAATGAAAACTAAAAAACGACAATCATAAACAGCTGTAATTTTATTAATAGGATAAAAAAATCTTGTAAGTGATATGACTGATAGACTTTTTGTTATTTTTTATGCCTACATAATAACACAATTCTTAAAAAATGTTCAACAATGTACCTACAAATAAAATCCGCTATTGTTAATTTTTTCCTACTTATTTTCTATTCATTCCTATCTCAATGATTGTGCTTTTGTATGAAATGTAAAAAATGTTTACTAAACTGCTGAATCGTATAAGAAACACTTTTTACACTCCATAACTACTTTGTTGTACCCCTATGTTCCATAATATATGAATGTATATTGTATGTCTCTATCCTTCAATTAATAACTATTTCTTCATATTGTGTTTACCTGGATGGAATTGCAGGTTCTCAAGGTATATTACCCCTCTGATCCTCTTTCTTCATCTTTTATATAAATCTTTTATTAGCTCGCCTGGTTTGCCCATGCTTATTATATACAACTTTTATTAGTTCGCCTGTTTTGCCCATGCATTTATACAAAACATTTATTAGCTCGCCTGTTTTGCTCATGATTTTTATTATTTTTTATATAGCATTATTATAAGATGAATGCACAATACAACGCCAGGAAACAATACAATAAATGTGCAAGGGTTAAAAGTTAGTAAATTCACAAAATGTTAGCATACTCGTATTTACAATCAAAATTTTCACGTTATTTGGAATCAGATAGGACTTGAAAAAACATGTTTTTTACAAGATCTGAATCTGAAAACACAAACCCGAATACTTTCCTGCACACCTTGCACTAGGCTTAATTAAAGCCTGTATCGCATAGTGTGGAATATGTCGCCAGCGCCCGGGTTTGAACTAAATTCTGAACAACATTTTGACAGAACTTCATAGTTTTGAAAAAATCCTGTTTTTTAACCAAATTACGATCCCTAACTGTTTCTTGATAAGAATTTTTAATATTTTATAGTAAATTACTGATATAAAAAACTGCATATTGAAATGGCTGCTTCTAATTTTCGGGAGAACTCTTGGTTTTTTTTATTTGACCGACGTTCATCTGAAAAAAATAACACCACTTAGAGTGTCGAAACGTAAATAAAATATTTTATTAAATTGATTCATTCAATTTCCTAACTAAGCATTTATAAAAATTCAACTAAAACATTCCCCAGTTAACAATTCGTGCATTAGTTTATTTATAGCAAATTTTACGCATAATTCAAAACGTTAAATATGCATTATGTAGCATATAAAAATATGTAGGTATAATTGCTTGTATTCAAAGTAATTATTGTTTCATGTCGCTTATCGCTTTATATCTATAAATGTTCGCTACTTTAGTATTAAAATATTTAACGATTTCAGCAGAATAGATATTTTCAGCCAAAGCTATTGTAGACTTCATTTTTATTTTTTACAAGCTCGCATTGGACTGGTCTTGCTATTAAAAAAATATTTTCGCACGATGCAACCTTATTTCTAAGCTTATAATTCCTGTAGAAAATGTTTTTTTACATTTTTCTTTACTGTATATGTGTACATAGGGAATGTATGAAATTTAGGAATTGTATACAATTCCTAGGATATGTAATCAATATCGGGTCAATTCAGGAAATGTGTGAAACAATTTGTCACTGGTACTTTAATTCATATTTTTCTTTATTAGGAAATTATACATGTTTTGATAACTAAAAAAATATTATTTTTTCGGGAAGCCTGGCACATAGATAAAATTCTGAATAAAAACGTAATCAAACCGAAGAACCTATTTATTTTGGAGGTAAACTGGAGTCGCAATTAAAATACATAATTTGATGTATTTCAGATTCCTGTTAAAAACGTACATCATTTCTAGTACTCATAGTCCAAGAGCCCGCTGCTTAATTTATGACGTATCTGTTTTTTGATCGAAATGTGGTACAAATGATAGCTTACCAATAGGGTATTACATCGCACTAGGGTTGCCTATCAAAATCTTGCCGCAACCCCCCCTGCCCCCCCCCGAAAAGGTCCCTCTTCGCGGTTTTTCGCATTTTATAGGAATATGGTAAGAGATAGGAGAAAGTAGTCAAAGACAAAAATAATCCTTGCTAAATTCTCTACAAAAAATGTAAAGTAAATTTTTTCGTAGAACTAGCAGTTTACCCGCAATAGCCGGTCCAAAACCGAAATTCATTTAAAAAACTAAAAAAATGAATTTAAACTAAATTGGTTGAAAATCGATAAGAGCTACAGGAAAATAGTCAAAGAACGAATTAATTACCATAGTATTAGCTACAAAACGAGCTATAACTTATTTTCATACATCAATTAATTTAGGAGTTACTGCAATAAAACTCAGTGACGAAAATTCTTAAAATTTAGTTTTTCATAAAATAACCAGCCATATAGCGCCGCAGGCCAAATTTTTTTTTCCATAAAATGTTAGTGATAATGGGTGGAAGAAAGTTAAAGAATAAAAATCAAAAAAAAAATATTTTTTTTTCAAAAAATATCCTATTTTTCGACCGGCCATTACGGGTAAACTACTAGTTCTATGAAAAAATTGACTTTACATTTTTTGTAGAAAATTTAACAAGGATTATTTTTGTCTTTGACTACTTTCTTCTATCTCTTACCATATTCCTACAAAATGCGAAAAACCGCGTAGAGGGACCTTTTCGGGGGGGGCAGGGGGGATTGCGGCAAGATTTTGATAGGCAACCCTAGTGCGATGTAAAACCCTATTGGTAAGCTATCATTTGTACCACATTTCGATCAAAAAACAGATACGTCATAAATTAAGCAGCGGGCTCTCGGACTATCATATATTAGATTAATGTATTAAATATGATTTATAATACAAACAAAAATTACAAGAAATGAAATTAATTTCACACATTACCTGCCGATTTGAGGAATTGTATGCTTTTCCTAGGAATCGTATACGATTACAGTTTCATATGTTTCCGGTTACGTACATATTATCATTACTGCACCATTTTATAGTTTAAATAAATCTACACCATTTTATATCAAACTTAACTATCTTCTTACTTTATTATTCTTAACTTATTTTAAGACAGCTACCCCCCCCCTAGAACGGGCAATAATAAAAAGTATCACAGAATACTTTTTTGACTTCTATGCACATTTTATAAAAATGCTATTAATATAAATATTTAGCACACGTTTTTTTATTATAGTAAGTAGGTACATATATTTTCGTAGCATTAAATTGATATGTATATGCTTGGGCCCATATCCTGAAGTGACGATTTTTGCAAGATAAGTTTTAGCACTCCATACACACTATAGAAAAAAAATGGAAGTAAGTATTACGAACGCGCATGATCGTTTTTGGATTTTTCTAAGTGGTTCGTATAGACTCTATAGAAAAAAATCCAATACGTTTTGGAGTGAATTTTTATCTAAGATTAAAAAAAACACCTTTTTTTCTCCAAATTTTGCTCAAAAGTGCTTATTATTTATGAGCAAGCTATTTTGGAATAATTTCATTTCGGGATGTGGGACCCTTTTAAACTAAAAATGTATATTTTAATATGGATAGTTATAATTTATATTTTTATTATATTTAGAAATATTAATTTTAATATATACAGTATTATTATATACTTATAATCAATTCAATTTTTTGTTAATACAATATAGCATAGCTTTTGCTACACACATTACTATTTTTTTATTGTAAATATTATTTTTGGCGCAAATATCAACTTTTGTTTTTTTTTTTATGTTGCGTAAGTATCGTAAAACAAAAAATACCTACTTACGTGATTTAAATAAGCACGTGAAATCTAACTTTTCAGACAAGAATTTTTACGTTTTCATTTTTAGATTTATTTCTCGAATAAAGAAATAATTTTATGTTTGAAAAAAAAACAAAACAAAATTTTCTTCAAAGTTCGAACATAGTTACTACAAAAATATTTTTTCCGTCTTTTTATTACGGTTACTTAAAATGTTAATAAAACACAGGTATTC
This sequence comes from Ceraclea dissimilis, assembly GCA_963576895.1. Taxonomy (NCBI): domain Eukaryota; kingdom Metazoa; phylum Arthropoda; class Insecta; order Trichoptera; family Leptoceridae; genus Ceraclea; species Ceraclea dissimilis. The sequence goes on from OY756374.1 coordinate 1,627,937, forward strand.
GGTTCCTTGAATTTTATTACTAAAACTCAAAGTTATTTTTCATAGGTTGTAAAGTTCAACATAATCTAGATAAAAAAAAGTAATGAAAGTATTTTTTTAGTACATTGTTTATTTTTTGTTTTATTCTATAACTTTTTAGACTCGAATAGTTCATATTTCAAAGAAAAGTTTTAAAATCCAGGCACGTTTCTAGTGAGAGATGGGATAAGAAACGAAGTGATTAGGGAGTTGAGTGAGTGTAAAAAGATGTTGTGACTAAAATGAAAGTGAACAAGTTGAGATGGTTGGGACATGTGGAGAGAATGAACGATGAAAGGATAACAAGGAAAATTTACCTGGGTGAAAGAAAGGTGTAACGAAACGCGGCCGTCCAAGAACCACATGGCTGGACCACGTTGTTCAGATCCTAAAGGACGGATGTGTTTTGAGTAAAAGTAGTCGTAGAATGTGTATGAGGAATTGCATGAATGTGACGGGAGCCGAAGTGTGTGTAAGGATAGGTAAGTCTGGCGAACTGTTCTCTCTGCCTACCCCGCAAGGGTAGGTGGCATATAGTATACGTTTCTAGTAGATATTTTGCCCACTGTTTTGATATTTTTTAGCAGTTTTTATTAATATTTTGTATTTCTTACGCAGACCATGGCAGCCACCAAAAGAAATGCCGGATTAACATCAGCTGTCCCTCGGGCGACTCTAAACGACGAAGAATTGGTAAACTATTTATTTATTTTATAACTTAAATAATACTTGTTACCTACCCCACTAGGAATCTCTTGTGCTATGAGAAGCAATGTCGTCAAAGCAAAATCATTTCTAATATTTTTTCGATATACGAGTATTTCGTATCACTTTTAGATGATCCATTTGCAAATAGAAAATTATTTTTTTATATACTTAAGTGTATAAATTACCATAATACATAGATGATAATAAACTCTTGTTTTCAAAAGTCACATAGTGCATTCCAAAAAACGGTTTAATGCTCCCGCTACATTATCGTCATAGTTCGCGTCCGAGTAGTGTTCGTGAGTAAAAAGGCGTGAGGATTGAATGTTTGTCTTGACGTGTACGTAGCCGACGGTTGACGCCTTTTTACTCATGAACACTGTATGCTCGGAACTCGGACGGGCGTGTGACCGGAGCATAATAAAATATGCATAATTTGTTTTTCTTTTCAACAAAATTTTGTTTAATAATTCCTCCATCTAAAATTACAATCACGCTTCAATGTCTCATTAATATTAATTAGTAATTATGAAAGCAAATAATGAGTTTACATATTGGATTTCTTAATTTTATAATTATTGATACAGAATTTCCAGAAATTGTATCAAAATACCAATTATTAACTTAATAATTAATATTGCTTGTTCAACGTCACATAGAAAATGCACGTGTATAAGAAGACCCTTCAGGCGCTCATCTATCCAATATCCTCGACCACGCCTCACAACTTCGTCCTGTGGACCGCCACCTCGCCAACTTATTGTTACGAGTGTGAAGGTCTGCTTTGGGGCATCGCAAGACAAGGAGTCAGGTGCACGGAATGTGGGGTAAAGTGTCACGAAAAATGCAAAGATCTCCTCAACGCTGATTGCTTACAAAGTGAGTACAAATTTACTTCCAATTCTATCTTTAAATTTAATTTTATCTCAACTACGAGTAATAATACTAACATTTTTTCATTTTCAGTGTCAATTTTTAGGACGATAAATGTCTCAATTTTTTACTGTGACATTTATGAAAAAATCATCAATTTTTTAACAACGTTATCGGAATTTATTTCCCCTTCTTAGAGGGGAGAGTTGTCTCACATTGACAAAAAGAGAATAGAGATTTTTATCGTTAGTAATTAGACATTCCCCTTTTTTTAGAATAACAACCAACTTGTTGACCCAAATTTACGTTCGCTAATTATTTTGAACTTTTTTTATAATGAACCTAAATTAGATACAAAATACTTGTTTTTAAAAAGTGAATAAAGTTCAGCTATAATTAATCATAGTTTACATAATACTATAGTAAATGTTCTCAAGTGATGCGAAGGGTTTTTAAAATATTATTTTTTCTAGAGGTGGCTTCCCACGGTCTGGGTATTATGGACCGACGCAGAATTTTATATACATACACTTTGTACGGAAAATATTACGTCCGTCTGCAATATCGTTCACCGTGGGAAACGACCTTAACTCCGGCGGTTGCAGAAATGTTTTTTCAGTATACAAACTTACGAGTATATTATGACGAGTAATATTCACTTCATTCTCAATGGATAATTCAACTAATAAATACGACAATATACAAAAAGGAAAATTGATGATTTTTTCATAATCAGTGACGGTAGATTCACGTTACATCAAAATGTTACCGTTACGATACGTTCACGGCCCGTGACGAGAGGTTGACGTTTGATGTAACGTGACTCGATCAACAACTAAATTATATACTTACTTCAATCGACATGGATTTAATAATATTCTACAATCATTTTTCTTGAGTTACAATTTTGATCAACTTTCATTTACAATTTAAGTTCATCACCATCATCATAACATTTTATCACACATTCATTAGGTTATAATAATGTGAGTCTATAGTATCAAAAACAGCAATTATTATGTGTGGCGGTTCTTCGTTCTTTAACTCACTTGAAAAACTCACCCGAGGAGGAAAACGCGATTTTCACCGTGAATTAAGAAACATACATTGTACCATTCTCAAGTGTCGGTGAGGTGAAAGGTATGGTGAAAAATAGGTAGTACCATTCCGGATCTTAGACTGATTTGGAGCAACTTATAATTAATAATAAAACGTATTGTATAAAATGCTGTTCTTGACTCTCACATATTACGGATTGCTCTATTTGAAACCACATAGATTTTTATATTAGAAATTTATATGGATTTTGACATACATAGATTTCTTAGTATGTATGTGTAGTTTTACATTTTACAATAGAAACATTTCCACATTGTTAACTCAATTTACGCAAAAGCGACAGATTCCTGTTTTTGATACTATGCGGCTCACATATTTCTACATAACATATTTGTTATATTATGTATTTTTTTCACCAATCATTTCTAAATCATACAGGTTATAGGTATTCGTTATTTCCCGAAAAATATAACGTTCTATTTATACTTCAGCGAACATATCTGAAAACTGTTTTGAGTATGTATTTATTTCTAAGATAAAAATATTCCAAAATATTTACGTTTTTTTTTCGTTTGAGTAAACAACAGACGACAATCATTTTTACATACATTATGTCAACTCTCTATAGTAGTTTCTGAAATTTACGAGTATTTAGAAGCGAAGTTAGTATATCCGTCTAGTCGCAAGAATTTGGGGTCGCAGATTCGCTGATCGAAGAAACCCTACAAAACATTTTGCCCTGGGCAAATGATTATTTGATGGTGTCGGTAGCCTGGTTAGTAACGCGATCGACTGTTAATCCGGTGACGCGGGTTCGATCTCCGATGCCGACTTACTCCACTTTACGATACAAGCTTATGTACTACGAAATGTGCAAAGCTATATTATAGGTATATTCCTCTTCGTTCACCTTAATATATCTTTTTTGTCATCCTGTCATCCTTCAATCTCTCAACATGCCCAAATTATCTTAGCATATTCGTCTTCATTCTCGTCACAACACCAGTCTTGTGGTCACTCATTTCCCTAATCCCCTCATTCCTTATCTTATCTCTGAGCGTTTTCCCACACATTCTTCTTAACGATCTCATTTCCACTGCATTCAACTCGGATTCGTCTTTTTTCAGCCACGTCCAAGTCTCTCTAGCATAGATACATTAGGGTCGGCATACATTTATATCATTGATTGCATAGAAATGCTAAACCTGGGATGGCTTCTAAGTAGATTAGGAGAGAATCTGAATGGCTTATAGTACTAACGCGTAATTCGATTCTGTAATTCTTTTACACTGTATCGTATTTGCATAGGTCCTATGCTACTGTTCTGCCTTCGAAAGGCAAAACACGGAAAAGATAGTTTCGTGAAAAACACGTTTCAAGTTTTTGATTTTTTAATTCGCCATAACGCACGTATTATAGAAAATACTTTTATGAGAAAATCTATTATAATAAACGAAACTGCCTGACTGACTGACATACTCACTCATCAACGCAGAGCCCAAACGGCTAATCCTAGAGAACTGAAAATTTGAATACAGATATTATGATTAAATACAACACCTTCCACTAAGAAGGCATTTATGGAAATTCCGCCCCTAAGGGGATGAAAAATAGGGTTGAAAGTTTTTAAGAGTATACGAATATCTCGGAAACCAGACATGGTGGGAACTTGAAATTTGGCATATAGATTCTCCCATCAAAATTAGCAATAGGGTGTTTGGCTGAATTTTCTAAATTTTTATTAAGAGAGATAAAAACGGACTCAAAGAAAAGAGATGATTTTAAAATGTCATACGAATTGAAAAAAACGGTTTTGTATTTCATCCAGCATAAGTCTACTTACTGCGTTTCGCTATTTAACGGCAGTGTTACTATCTACATCACAGTGGATACAGAGTGGATAGAATCAGTTACTGCTAACTGATGTACTGTGTACACTTGTATTCACTGTACAGTGTACAATATTAGTGTACACTGTACAATGTATAGCTGCCTAACCTCGTAACTAACCATTGTACTGCTCATCGTGAAGTGAATAATATTAGAACTCCCTTTTCATGTATAGGGAAGACAATGCTTATATCAATTTTGTGAAGTTGACGCACAGAAAGCGATATTTCAAACATCGAATCGAAAGAATTCTTTGGGTATCCATGAACTATCGAGACTAGGATCCGATCGCTAAAAATTTCGTATCTGTTTTTTAATCGAAGTGTTTTTTTTTTAATAAATGTTTAGGTACAATAGGCCACTTGTTGGTATTAAAAAAGCCGCGTCCTACCTATGGTCCCCCAAATAGGTCCTATAGGTATAGGGTTCTTCGATTTTTTTAGGAAAATAGTAAGAGGTAAGGAAAGTGGTCAATGACAAATATTGGCCCATAGTTTTTTCAAAGGGCTAGCAGCAGAGTCGTTAAGTCGTTATTGTTCTCTAATCATCCGTAGGCCTTATTATAGTAGGCAATTGGAATCGTCAGGTTTACATATTGAACAGACATTACAAAATCAAATGCGATAGATCAATAAACAGTTTCGAAAGTGAGTTATCGCGTAAACCAACCTATGGTTTAAAGTCCAGCTGATGCCCATCTCACACTGTACATCAGTAATACCAGAATGTAGAAAAAAAATTGTGTCCATCGGATATATTTGATCGATTAATTTGTGAGTTATTGAAACCCCTCGCCTTGTCGTAGAAATCCGTATTTCTCCTAGTTTGGAAATGGTAATGAATGTTTGAACTGTATAAGCTGAAGTTACCCGTACGTCTACACTACAAATTTCATTTGAGATATAAACGGCGGGCGGCGTCGTAACCAGTCGACAGAATTACTTTAAGTTTTGGTTTAAATACTCATTGTACCGAGTACTTACTATTAATATCTTGTGGTGACTTTGAAATTACTTGACTGAGCCACAAATCAAAGTTTTGGGGGGCAGAATGACAATGAACAAAATGTATGTACATAGCGAAATAATACGTTTATCTCTATTTTGATTCAATAAGGGACGATATCTAAACTCTTTCTATTATTGTTTCTTGAGTTATGTGTGTCTAAAGAGAATTCTTGACTCCCATATTAATTCGGGGAGATGTGCTCTGAGTAAAAATCGTTTCATTATCGCTTCGATTTTTACAATTTTTGTATGAGAGTGTAAATAAGAATAGCTTTAACAGAATACGTTGGCTTATTGGGTAAGAGGGGGTTATCGGGTTGACTTTAAGATATTGCATTTGCAATAAGTCCGCCCTTTAGCAAACCTTTTAGCATAAAAAATATCCGCTAGAGTCACTATGTCTTATTTCAAACATAACCAAATTACAGCATTATATCTAACAAACTATGGCAATAATCTCAAGTATCAGTAAATTTCAGAGGTAACTTTGGAGTTATTTTATATCAAGAAAATTTACAAAAATCAAATTTATGACTACTAGAGTCACTAAAAAATATTCTCATTTATAGTCCGAGAGCCCGCTGCTTAATTTATGACGTATCTGTTTTTTGATCGAAATGTGGTATAAACGATAGCTTACCAATAGGGTATTACATCGCGCTAGGGTTGCCTATCAAAATCCTGCCGCAACCCCCCCTGCCCCCCCCCCCCGAAAAGGTCCCTCTTCGCGGTTTTTCGCATTTTGTAGGAATATGGTAAGAGATAGGAGAAAGTAGTCAATTACAAAAATAATTCTTGCTAAATTCTCTACAAAAAACATTAAGTCAATTTTTTCATAGGACTAGTACTTTACCCGTAATGGCCGGTCAAAAAACAGGATATTTTTTGAAAAAATGAAAAAAAAAGTTTGATTTTTTTTCTTTCACATTCTTCCACCCATTATTACTAACATTTTATGGAAAAAAAATTTTGGCCTGCGGCGCTATATCACTGGTTATTTTATGAAAAACTAAATTTTAAGAATTTTCGTCACTGAGTTTTATTGTAATAACTCCGAAATTATTAGATGTATGAACTTAAGTTATAGCTCGTTTTGTAGCTAAGACTATGGTAATTAATTCGTTCTCTGACTATTTTCCTGTAGCTCTTATCAATTTTCAACCAATTTAGTTTAAATACATTTTTTTTGTATTTTAAATGAATTTCGGTTTTGGACCGGCCATTGCGGGTAAACTGCTAGTTCTACGAAAAATTTGACTTAACATTTTTTGTAGAGAATTTAGCAAGGATTATTTTTGTCATTGACAACTTTCTCCTATCTCTTACAATATTCCTATAAAATGCGAAAAACCGCGAAGAGGGACCTTTTCGGGGGGGGGGGGCAGGGGGGGTTGCGGCAGGATTTTGATAGGCAACCCTAGTGCGATGTAATACCCTATTGGTAAGCTATCATTTATACCACATTTCGATCAAAAAACAGATACGTCATAAATTAAGCAGCGGGCTCTTGGGCTATTATCTATGTTTTAAGTCTTAGGATGATATCTTTAGTATTAGCTGAGTAATCTTACTTTTCCCGACGCTATTTCAAGACTATTCTTTTTAAAATTAATACTACGCCACGGTACTGTCGTCTGTTAAGCATAATACGAGTATAAACCCTATAGTAAATAATAATACTCATAATATAATGGTTGTTCTACCACGCATTGATGGTAGATTTCGTCCCATATTTCCTCCATTTCCCACACATTGCAAAGATCAGGAAACGATTTGTCATCTGCTTCATCTGAAGGAGTCGATATAATAATAACAAGACAAGAAAAAATAAAAATAAGATGTTTCTTTGTACAGAGGAATGGGGTGCCAATATTCACGGTACGATTGATATTGTTGATATATTGATTACAGATCCCTTTTTTTATACGTATTTTATTTATTATTTTACAAGCTTTTATTTAACTTTGACTGTTGTGTTATATTACTTGTGTCTCGCACCAGTTTTAGTCTTGACGCTCCTTCGATCCGATTGGTTAACATCTGACCAATTCCCAACGCCTCAGATTTCAAGGGATAAAATTTTTTGGAAATTCACTGTTTGTGAACTGCATGTTTGCGCTTTCACTGTTGCTATTACAACGAGGATGTTTTTTTTTTTAGAGAAAGCACTTTATCACAATGCTAGGTATAAAGGTGTCTAATCTGACGTAATTCTATAAGAAAGGTTAGCCCCGGCTTCCCTTCTGCAGAAATCCACCCTTCGTCACTGGTACCTACTCTAGGTGGCGGAGATACAAAGAATCGAAAAATGATAGGTGCCAGGTGCCTACGTACGTAGCTAGCAGAAAATAATTCAAAATGTAGATTTGCTGTGGAGCAGTGGGTTGGCTATAATTATTGTTTAGGGTCAGAGTGTCATGTTTACTGTTCCAAAAAATAAATGTCTGCTCTTCTGAGAGTTAAGGAACTGTCAATAAATTCTTTTCTCACGGCCATTTTCTCTCAGTTTCCTGTTGTTATATTTTTCTTTCTCGCCCGTTTCTTTACAACCATCCTCCCTTCCCCTCCGTTTCAGGCGGACGAATGATGGTTATTTTCTCTTTGTTTCCATCGGGAAGCAATTATTATTATCGCTGTTATCTTTGCTTTTAGTATCTCTTAATAAATAACCTTTTTTTTTCGAGGTTATATGATCATCAAATATATCCGAAAGAAGTGATACTTACAGAAAATGTAATGTAAGTATAGTGAGAAGGATTTTTGTGTACGACGAATATTTTCATTTTAAGTGGACATAGAAACTGAACATGCAAAAATTGTGTCATAATTAAATTCTTTAAGTGAACATAGAATTATAGATAGTAGGTACATATTTATAACAATAAGTAATGCTTACTTGGATGATCTTATCGCTAGACAGCGATCTCCAAGACTCTAATCTAATCAGTTAATGCAGTTATCCTGGATAAAATTATGTTTTAGTGATTCTTGTGGTTATAAATTTGTAAGAGCAGTTTTTTTGTAAATTTTCGTGATAAATTGTAATTCCAATGTTAACTCTCAAATTTCCTGAGGCCTAAAATAATCCGTGTGGGCTCATGTATGGTAACGTATGAATGGGCGTTGGAAAATAAATCCAGATCGTAAGTCAAATTTTGTCCAACTCAAGCCTCGGAAGACACCGGATCCAGTCACAGCGTCCCGCCGTGTTTGGTATCTCACGAAAATGCTTGACGAGTAGAACTCATATACAGAACAGATAATAATCTTTCAAAAAAACTCAGAACAGATAATAATCTTTTTACATACCTATTTTGATTTTGTTTATTCTTGTTGGGAACCCAATGACCTCGGAATAATAATAATAATAATCGGACAACTTTAGGCGCCGTTTAGCGATAAAATCGCCCCAAGGGCACCTTACATTTTTCTTTTCACCATATAGGATCGTCACAAACAGTAAAAATGATAATTAAATCACCACATAGGATCGTCACAAAACAAAATAATAAAAATGAATTAATCTAATCAGTTTCGGCTAACTTGACCTATCATTGGCTAACCAGTGACTGACCCGTAGGTACGCACAAAAAGGTGAGTCTTCAGCAACCTCCTGAACTCCTCCAGGCTTTTGGCACACCTAACATCGAGTGGAAGGGCATTCCACAGGCTTGGGCCCGCTGCACAAAATGCACGGTCACCATAACCCGTAGAAACAGCCCTCCGCGGCTCTTCTAGTTCATGTGCTAGACTCATAGCCGACCTCAGCGTCCGATGCCTCCAGCCCATATTCTTTTTCACACACATTTCTTTAATATAGTGGGGCGACTCACCATGGATAGCCTTGTATACCAACACGCATACTTTGTATTCAGTTCTGGCACACACTGGAAGCCAGTGTAGTTCCCTGAGTAGCGGAGTTATTCTACAATATTTATTACCATGAAGAACGTGTTTGGCAGACCCCGAAAAACAGTTTTAGGATATAAAGTTATAATATTTTGTTTATTTAAAAAAATACCATTACTAATTTGGATATTCGGTAACCCTTTATGTAGAATAAATCAAAGACAACTTTCATATTCGCAAAGTCCCTGATGTACACTGTGAATTTAGAATTTCCACCATATGTCAAACAATTTTAACATTATAATCTTTGAATACGTATTTGTTTGCGAAATACTTCATTATAATATGAATATATTATCTTTTACCCAAATAGACTATAGATTATTATCATTCCTCTTTATGTAATATTTAGTTCCAGGAACCTTTATTTCACACATTATGATCTCATTAATATTAACTACCCAACTCTCTTCTCTTTTGACCCTCGGCACACACAACATAATACCTAACCCAGCTCCGGCCCAAATATATTCGTTTTACATACGAGTACATACAAGATACAAATTACTTGCCTTTATAATTTAGCCGAAATCCGTGAAATAGAAATTTCCGGGAAATTTTCTATTACTTTTAATATCAAAAGCTGTGATGGCGAAACTCTTTTTCGAAATTAGAAACAGAACGTGAACAGCGTTAAAAAATGAGGAATACTCTTGAGACGCCGTCGTTTCAGTAAGAAGACAGTATTACGAAGAGAGGGAGTCACTATTCAGTATGAACAAATATGATACTTTCCATACAAACTGAATGCAGCGTATCATCTACAAACGTTTAAATATTAAAAAATAAATTAAAAAATCTTTACTAGCCACAGACCAAATATAAATAACAAATAAATCTTATTAGACACAGAAGTACTTATACCAAAGTGCGGACTTATTGCAAAAGCAATCTGGGTAAAATATTTCGACTTTAAAAGTATAAGTAAGTAGGTATCAGGTACAAAGATATAGTTGAATTACTTTTGTTTTTACAAATTATCCTTGTGAAGCGTTGGATTTTTCTATATTCTTTAGTATATACGATGTAAAGTGACCACTTAAGCCAGCCGAGGTTGGTCGTAAACCCGACAATGTTCGTCCTTAATTATTTTACAGTGTTGTAGGAATACTGCAAAGATAAACCTAAAATAACGATTCCCAATGAGTTACCATTTGATTTAGGACGATAAAATATAATAGTTCTAATTTGACAGTAATACAAATAAAAATAACAAAACTAAAGTAATAAAAAATGTTAGCCCCAGCTTCCCTGCTACAAAAAACCACTCTTCGTCACTAGTACTAGGTATCTCATTCATTTTGCAATTAAAACATGAAGCTCCCTTTAGGAATAAAACCAAAAAATAAGGGGATAAAAGGCTTATGGTATAATAGATAAAACGCCATCTACCCAATCATTATTGGATTTGTTTGGATCGCTTCTTAATCTCCCAATTTTCTACGTTGCTATCTTAGACTCATGAATAATCTGTAAGTCCAAAACAACGAATAAGAATCTGATCTCATATGCATTTGAAATTCTTCTGGAATAGAAAACTCTAGTCTGGCAATATTTTACAATTTCCATACGTAAGAAGGAAGAATAGAAGAATATTATATTAAAGGAATTTCAAATTCAAATTATCATAGAATTTGCTCTCTCGAAATCATTTCTCTACGTATAAACTTATATCACAATAAGAATAAAAATAAGCGACGAAATCGATTTTGACATATTGCACAAAAGGGGACCGAATATCAAAAAATATCCACTAGAGTTATTGTGTCTTACCTTAAACATTCTATCAACCAAATTACAGCATTTAATATAACAAACTATGGGAATTATCTCAAGTTTGAGTAAATTTCAGAAGTACTCTTAACTTTGCAGTTATTTTTGCAGTCACAAATATCAAAAATCTACCTGCTAGGAGTCACTTAAATATATTCTCATTTATCCATGTTTTAAGTCTAAGGCATCGTTCACACTAGGCTAGTAGTTTAGTCGAGTATTTGCTATTCTATATACTATGCAATTCACTACCTACTTGACTAAACTACTAACCTAGTGTGAACAAGTCCTTAGGATGATATGTCAATTCAATTCAATTTCAAAATTATTTTTATTTTTCTTCAATATTTTACACATACAAATATGGTCACTTAAAACTATACATGTTTCGAGATACCTCCCCAAAAGAGACAAGTCTCGTGTATCTTTAGTATTAGCTGAGTTATCTTACTTTTTCTTTAGCAGTAATACCATCCCATAAAGAATAAATAAATAAATAAATATGAGAGATTAATTGAAAATAAACAACACACAACAATATATTGGCATTGGATTAGCGGCATTTTTGTGTAGTTAACATAATATACTTTCGTCCGAATAAAACAGAATACGAGTACTTACGTGGATGATTGAAAAAAGGGAAAGCTTGTTTATTATATATTTACATATTCCATTCTTTCTCAAAACATACTTGGATACAAAGACAAAGCTGACATTATCATACCTTTGATCCAGTAACATGTTGCTGTACATTGTTAAACAGAATTTTGTATACATTTTTTTTTTATTTATTTATTTAACATAAAATACATTTACAATTTACAATTATTAAATACACGGTATGAATATGATTAGCAATGATCTTGTTACTCCCCGGATATGAGTATATTACTCGTGTTCCGAGGAGGATCTCAAAAGCAATACAATACATACATATATACATACATACATATACATACATACACACATACATACAATGGAAAATAAACAATTACAAATTACAAACACACAACACAACAGCAGAATGACAACATAAAAACAAATATTCAAAATAACATATAATAGGACTATTTAATTTCAGACTTTATTTTAGACTTAAATTTGAGATAGTCTGTGCAGACTCAATGATATCTATTATGAATACATACAATAGGTATGTTTACCCTTAAGGTGCGTGTCATCAAAAGATTATTTTTTCAACTCTACAGCCGCACTGGTATCCAGTAAATTCGACTAGGTAATACTAATTCGACTAATAGCTAATTCGACTAAAACTTACTTACTTACTTTACGTGTCCGGGTGGGTCATACCCTGCCATTCCAATATGCGGCGACATACATCGCCTTGTCATTTCCTAGAATCAGGTCCCCAGGGGTGCAGCTTTCTCCCATCAGAGGACATATTGGTAGGTGGCTGTCGTCCTGGGTCGCTCCGCAGTCACAGAGGATGTTGTCATCAGGCAGGTACCCCCAACGTTGGTATAATACTAATCCGACTTATAGCTAATTCGTCTAAAAATAATTTATCTAACGATCAATTCAACTAAAAACCGATTCGACTAATGTCATACATTTTACATTATTTTAAAATCCAGAACAATAATTTGTAATTACTGTTAGGTATGATGTGAGGTAAAAAATAAATACCTTCTCGCCTCACATAATTAAAATTGTTTTTCAGAATTTTAAAATAATGGAAAATGAACGATATTATTCCAGTTGGATATTAGTGGAATTGATCGTTAGTCGAATTTACTGTACTTAAATCGTAAATAATATGTTTTGCAAAAAACAAGGTAAATATTCGTACATTGATTAAATGAAAATAAAATAAATAAAAAAAATGAAATACATGTTTGAGAAAAATGTATTTATTTATTAACATATTTGAGTACTTAACAAAATACAGAGACATGTTAACATTACAAAAATGAACCATAACATTTGATCACTAGGGCGAGCTTATCGCAGAATGCGATCTCTGTCAGCTACCCCCAAAATGCTAACTCGTATAGTGATTCCGCGAAATTGTCCCAATAATGGGGTTACCAGTGAATGCTAAGCGTGTGTGAAAACACTCAAATTTCATTTGCACCAATATGTGAGTGACATTCAGAATGGGTGGTGAACTACATTGCAGAAAAAGATAACAAATGTCTTTTGTTAGTTTTATAAAAAACCAACAAGAGACTTACTTTCATACTTTGATGGCCGTACAACTCCGGTAGAGTTTTGGCCTCCAGAACGATGGATCTCAAAGCCTTCCTGTCTGCATCAACGGTCTCCCAGTCATCGCCATAGGGGACCTGGACATAATATCAAAAAAGAGTTAGGGCCCAATCCTACAATCCGGGGATCTCAACGGGGTAAATTTCAGGATAATCATCCCCTTAATATATGTAGGTTTTGCCTTCTAACTTTACTTGCTCGTGAAAGAGGTAGTTTCTACCTAAATAGGTACTCGCTACTTGTTGAATAAATCATTCCTCCCTACAATATTGTTATTAGGTACGGACGGTTACTACTAGTGGTGGGCGTTTACGTCAACTAAAGTTAACTTTAACAGAATATGCCTCGATTAATAGTTATCGTTAACTGCTAACCTTGCTGATCAACTTCGGAAAATTCTCCGTTAATTTTCCGCCCATCCAAAGCGCGTAATGAATGTCGCGATGTCGTTGGTTGACCGGTGACCAATGACGTCGCGAGATTAATAACAGTAGCGATTGTTGACCGGTGACCAATTCATTCATTCATTTACGGGTCCGAGCTTCTCCCCATGAGGCCACCCCTCTCCAGAAATTAGCAGCCATAACAGCATTGTTAGTGACCATCATCAGTTCTTTCGCGTCGCACATGACCAATAACATCGCGGGATTAATTAGAGAACCTAGTTGTTCATTTTTCTTTTGAAATTAATAATATTACTGTCGACGGGCCAATACACGCGGGGATTTTGCTTAGTTTTCTTCTCGTGTGTTTGGTTGGAATATTTACATACTAACTCTGGTATTGGCGTAGATTAACGTTAGCAGACAATATACTTTTATGTCAACACTATTAACTTGTTAACTAAGAACAATCACAAAATGTCATTATATACTAATACAGTTTCCTAACTAAGAACAACTGTTGAAGATTAACTGTTGACCATTATATTGACACAGCTCTAGTTACTACAGTAGGCCGATTCTCGCGATTTGCTTGTTAGGGGAGTAGCCGAAACGCCTCTCTAATTAAACTTGTTAGCTATTTAAAGGTTCTTCAAAGGCGATGAAACGTGTTTTACAAAAATTACCGAAAGCTTTTCTTCAGCCTCGTTTTTAGCTCGAAACCCTACCTTTCATTATCGTCGACAGCTCATTTTACAACAATAATTATACTGCGAAAAGTTGCGTCGGAAAACGGAAGATTACTCAGCTAATATTAAACACATCATCCTAAGACTTAAAATATGGACAAATGAGAATATTTTTTAGTGCCTCTGATGGATATAAATTTCTTCTTCTTCCTCAGCCTTCCTCCCTCCACTGCTGGACGTAGGCCTCTTCCATTTTCTTCCACTCATCTCTGTTTCTCCCCCTCCGCATCCAGGTTCCTCCGGCTTGTTGGACTAGGTCATCAGACCACCTTTTGGGAGGTCTTCCGACGCTTCTCCTTTTGTTCCAGGGCCTCCACTGTAGGATTCTGGGTGCCCACCTAGTATCCTCTTGTCGAGCCATATGCCCAGCCCACTGCCATTTTAATTTTGCAATGCGGTCCATAATATCGGTAACTTTAGTTCGGCGTCTTATTTCCTCGTTTCTAATTTTATCTCGAAGGCTCACGCCGAGCATCTGCCTTTCCATGGCCCGCTGTGTACACTTTAATTTGTGTATGCTTTTGGCTGTTAGTGTCATTGTTTCTAGGCCATATGTCAACATCGGGAGGATACATGTATCGAACATTTTTCTTTTTAGGCATATCGGGATTTCTTTATTTTCAAACATAATATAAATTTGAATTTGTAGAATTCATTCTAAATTTACCTCCTAAATTTATTGCAGTATTTCATTTATTTCAGTAGCCTGTTAGATATTTAGATAATGCTGCAGTTTGGTTGATAAATTCAAGCAGATTTTTTTTACATAGTACCTACTCGGTCCACTTTTCATAACATAAGCCATAATAGATTTTATTGATACACTTACGTTATTGTTATTTTGCGCTTACATTCTCGTACAAGATTTGGAATAGTGGAGGCGTTAATAGTTTGTTATAAACTTTAAGTTTGTACAATCAGCTTGCGAGATAATTGTAATGTTTTTTTGTCAATTTTCGCAGAACGTGGGTCGTACTTGTATTAGAATTCGTATACTCGTAATTAGGATAATGAGAAGGTAGACAGAGAGATTTATGTAAGTCCCACGCTCTTCTCCTACGTTTTATTGTGGCTTACAGTACAATTTTATTATATTCACCCACTAACAAGTGGTTTTGACGTTACTAAACCAACAATCAAACAGAAATATCTCTTAATTAAAACAATATTACTTTGTTTACACCACTTTTATTTTGACCAGAGTAAACATGTTTCGGGAACAAAGTTCCCTTCTTCAGGAATAATACAAGAATTCCCGAAACATGTTGACTCTGATCAAAATAAAAGTTGTGTAAACAAAGTAATACTGTTTTAATTATATAATTTCGCCACAAAATAAAGAACCATTCAAAATCAAAGGAGTAATATATCTAACTCTCCTGAGTTTCAATCGTTACGATTGGTTTACAGCAAAGTCCCATATCTTCTTCTCCACCAATCCCTGTCTTGTGCGGTTTTTTTAAACTCTTTATATATGAGTCAAAGCCCATATCCTGGCACAGGTCGTCCAGGTATTCTTTCCTTGGTCGTACTCTGTAGTTTCTCCCCTCGTTCATTCCTTCAGTTAATTCAAATAGGAGACCCTCTTGACGCACAATGTGGCTGATCCATCTGGCACGTCTTTTTAATATTGTACAGAAAGATAATAGACGCTAAAAAGTTTGACCTTAGTAAATAATATTACGAGCGTTGTGCTATTTTCAGGAAAAAGCTTGCAAAAGCACAAAACATTACATCGTTTTCATAAATTCTATTCACAAAATTGCACGTTGAAATGAGAAACATTCATGAATACTGTAAATATGACTACGTGTATTCAAAGCAAACAATTGGTACTTTATATCTAAATTTAGCAGCGTTCAGAAAAACCCGTTTGCTATGCGCATTGTTCTGAAACAAGCTGACGTTATACTCGTATGGGGTTATGCAATCTGTTTTATTATTTAGACGCAAACAAACAAATCAGAATATTTGTTTTTCTATGTTTTCATCTACGAGGGTTTAAACTTAAACATACCCGCGCAACAAGTAAGTAGAAATGAAAAGATAATAGCAAATTTCTAGATACTAACCTTAAACGATCACTCGTTCTTTATGGGTGGAATGCCGATAAATAATGAAAAAAAAAACTTAGACATTACGATTTTGAGACTTGGACAGTAAGTTTGTATAAGCAAATGTAAAGCAAGGTCATGAGGATTCAGAAAAAATAGGTATTTTAAAGCTAGGGACCCAACTATGACGTCACGGTCATTTCCCGCAGCGATAAGGTTCAAACTCGCATGATAAAATGGTAATAATCGCGTTTTTTCCATTTTTTTGGGTTAATTTCGCTTCATTGGAAAAACTTTTACGATTAGCTGTCTTTCGAAAAAAAAAATCAGAGGTATTTTTCACTTTTTTTTGAGGATTTTATACAAGATGAAAAAAAATACCGTCATTCCTTAGAGAAAGGTTCAATGTATCCATCCTATTTTTTTCCAAAGCATATTTAGTAAGGTTGTCGAGATCTAAGGTCTCCCGTTTTTACTTTGAAGTATAATTCCACGTACAACGGTAGTTTCGTAAAAAATATAAGGCTGGAAAGCCTACCCATACTAAAAACATACTTTTTAACAGTTTTCAGATATGTGTATTAAGAGTCTTCAGGTATATTGTGTAAATTTATGTATATATCTTTAGGTTATTATAAACCCTAGAAGAAGGATCGTCAAATTAATAAGAAATTAATTACAAAATTTTATTGAAGTATTCCCACAACAGTATAGAAGAATTAAGGATGAACATTGTCGGGCTTACGACCGACCTCGGCTGGCTTAAGTGATCGGTCGTAAGCCCGACAATGTTCATCCTTAATTCTTCTATACTGTTGTAGGAATACTTCAATGTATTTACTACGGCTGTAGAAAAAATCCAACGCTTTACAAGAATAAAAATTTGTACAATCAAAAATAATTCAAGTACAAAATTTTAGTTAACAATTTTTTCAAAGTCTTAATATGTACTAAGGCCTTTCATGTTCTCATATCTATTTTCCATTTAACACACTGTGCACATATTTATGAATATCATTCAGTAATAAACAATTATTTCCTATACATATTTTTTCTGCCAACGCAACGTCTTCTATCTTAAGTCAAAGTATAAAAATCATTGGCATTTCTGAACTACAAGATAAAAGTATGCTTTTACATTTTTTCAATAGATGGTAATAGCATGCAAAAGATGGTATACTGTGAAATATTTCGGAACATTTATGACAAATAATAAAGAATTTTAAACCAATTTTCGGACTAGTTTAAGCTCTGTGTTTAAATTAAATGACACTACAATGCTGTTCCTTATTGGAACAGCCTTCTTCAGAGTCAAAATAAAGCATTTTGAAGATATCAAAGGGTTATGCGTAGTATCTTATAAAAGGGGTTTGAAAAAGAAGTTCATATCGAAAGACAGATTTTGTCCAACTCAAGACATCGAGAGACACAGAATCCGGTCACCGCATACCTGCGTGTTTGGTGTCTCATGAAAGTTCTTTACAATTAGAACTCAGATTGTGTTCAATTATTTATTCTACAAAATTCGTAAACCCTTTCCAATTTTTTTCTTAATTAACATATTTACTGAATGATATTCGTAAAGAAAAAAATACTCACATAAGTTTTTTCTATCCAAAAACACTTTTATTTCAAACTCTAACATACCTATTTTTCTTACGATGATTTTTTGTAGATGTTTTTGCATGTAACGAAACATATCACAAAATAGTTTTTTTCTGTGTTTGTGTTTTCCCAATGTTTGCACCCTTCACGATGTTACACACAACCGCATCCATAACGACCTCGATCACGCGGTGCAGGCCAGGGACAGAGTACGTACACAATCATGTACTACAGCAAAAAACAACTACCAACATGGCCTACTTCAGTACAATCATTATATATAATATTTTCCTATGAGTAGAGTACAATTATCTATTTTACACATTAAATTTTAATTACTTACGTAAAATTAAATTAATACTTTTAGCAAATTGCGTAATTACTATAATCATCTACACATTTTTAATTAACAATAATTATCGTATTTTCATCAAGGCTTTGACGATTACTATAGTCACAAAAAAGTATTTAAGTACCTAGTTATTTTTAAAAAAGCTGAGCAATCTTTAGGAATTTAGTATTAAATTTTCACATAGAGAAACGCAGAAAAAAAACAATTATAATTTATTGGAAGATATTTTTTTTATTTGTTCAAGGGACACTACACGAGATAGTGACAAAATTGTAGAAATCTGTTCAAAATTAAAAGCCTCATAATTTTTCTTGAAAATTAATCTATTGAAAATTGTAGTAGTTTATGTCATCCAGTCAATTCTAACGCTTCTATTGAGATATTACATGATTTAATAGGACAATTCACAACCAGACAACCTTCTTTATAATATTGGAAGATAAGATCAGTAACATCTGTTCACAAATAGATGAGCACGCGCAAACAAATTAATTTAGTTACAATTGTAAAATTGGCATATATATCTACAAGGGAAAGAATACAAAAAACACATTTAGTGTCAGCAAATTCATTATATAATTCCCCACTCCTAGAAAAATATGGACTCAAAATTCAGTAGGTATGAATATTTTGAGGTTAAGACTTTTGTACGTACAACTTTCTGTTCAGTTCTCCACATCCAATATTTTATACAAATGTAAGTTTTTCTGCGTTTCACTTAAAAGATTATAGGTACATTAGCAATTGAACAAAAGCTTAAAACAGTAGCTTTTTATTCAAAGCTTTTCAGAGTACTTCTAAATACATAATATATTTTGAGTACATTGTAGGTATTAGACCATATACACGATTATGTAAGTAGGTGCTCAACATTTTTTTTGGAATAGATATCAAAAGTAAATTTTTATTTCTTTTATTACACCTCATTCTAATAACATATCATACTCATTAATTTTGATATTCACAAATAACTTATTACAACCACATTTTTTTTTATTTTCGTTTAGACATCGTTTCCAGGTTATTATTTATTTTTAGGATAATTGCGTTTGTCTTAATTTTGTATTCAACCAAAAGCATATTTTTTGTCATCTTATCATCATAATTAACATCTTTAAAAAGTATTTCTTTTGTATTCATTTTCATCACAACTGTTTCCTTCCATTTGAATCTTATGAAGTGAGCCGATAAAACTTATTCAATAATCAATCGAAAGTTACATATGTAACCTCTCTCAAAACTTAGGGTTTACCAAAAAATCATATCTGGTTACTAAAAAGCAGTATATCACCTCTATTTTCCACGGACGTCGTTGGCCCTATAAAACTTATGGAAGTCCGTAAGATACTTGTAGGAAATGATATCCTCCAGGCCACGAGGCCGTGGTCTATTGAGATCGTATCTTCCCTCATAAACCACGGCCTGATATAAAAAGAAAGAATACTCACTCTTATAACAATGTCCGCAAAATCTTACGATCTTATATTGTTCATTGGTAATTAATTACAACTTACGTATTCTAAAAGCTCTGCATATAAAAAAGTTGCCTTAAATTTCATTTTTATACGCAGAGGCAAGATTTTTCAACACACTTCTCAATATTACCAGCCAGAAAAGTCTACTTATTATCATTCACGATTGACATATAAACCCATCACCCAACACTGGTAAAAAATCACCTATCCAGATATCATTGATATCAAAGGATTAGGCTCAGATATACTGCTCTTTATAAAATACAAACATTGCGCCTGAAATATCAGTATTTAGAAATCTCCTTACAATATTTGTACGGTATGATATAGATAATATTATTATTAATAAATGTTTTTGGCTCACTTTGTAAAATGATTGGAATTTCCTTTGTTAGTTAATAATGAAGTCATACTAGTACAATCATATCGTTTGGAGAATATTGTAACAGTAAACATTATTATAATTATTATACCCTGATGTTGTTCAAAGCAAAATAAACGTTGCGGATGAATGAACTAGAATTATTGTAACGTGATCAGTTCATCATCGTTATAATATATTACGTAATATTTCAGTTTCAAAACAAACGCTTACCTATTACTTTATAAAATTACTAATCTGGAAATAGAGTAATAGGCCGGCCATACGCTGAATGTTAGCTAGTGGGTGGCTATCGGTTTACTGTAAGTTCGTCTTAAATCAATTGGTCTAAAATCAATTGGTCTAAAATCGATTGGTCTAAAAACTATTCGTCTAAAATCAATTGGTCTAAAATCAATTTGTCTAAAATCAATTGGTCTAAAATCAATTGGTCTAAAAACTATTCGTCTAAAATCAATTCGTCTAATTATCAATTCGCCTAAAATCAATTCGGCAAAAATAAATTTGCCTAACGATCAATTCGTCGATTTTAGACGAATTGATAATTAGACGAATTGATTTTAGACCAATTGATTTTAGACGAATTGATAATTAGACGAATTGATAATTAGACGAATTGATTTCAGACGAACTTACCGGACACCGTGGCTAGCCGTCTTAATATCAGTTTACCATAGACTGATATTGTAGTAGTCATAGACATATATTAATAGTCAAAAATATCGGTGTGTGTGCGAAGCGAAGTCTGGGTTAGATTCCCGGCCGGGACGAACTGAAATGGCGAATGTTTCTCGAGGGTAAAATGATCCAGCCAGCCGAGGTCGGTCGTGTGCTCGAAAATGTTCATATTCAATTTTACATTGTTATAGGATACTGCATTATAGTATGTATATGAAAATTACATTTTAATTTTGTGATTTTTTTCATGGGGCAGATCGAATAAAAGACATAAAACAACGTACTTTACACTCTTTTATTAACTTCAAATTCTTCTTATTATTTAAATATGGCACGCACCCGTCTACGAGTGATTTTGCCATTGTCAAGTGTTTTGGTTATTTACTTATCTATTTATACTGAGAATATTTTATATTAACTTCAAATTAAAAACTTCAAAATTCTGAATAACGGCTTAAGCTCCATTGCTCATGGATTACACAAAAATAAAATCCGTTTAGCGAGGAGTATCGCTTATCGACTATAATATGATCATTTTTTGCCTATGGTTGTAATTTTTTTATATCCATCCTGTTTTATTGACTGCTTTCTCTGTCTTTCTATCTAATCCCACACCCGTCTACTAATTCCGGCAATATCTGTCTACCATTCACGCAACGACTATTTTGCCTTGAACACATTTCTCCTTACTTACTTACTTCACCTACTTTCACAAACTATGATTGTACCTTCTAATGTCTACTTATAATATGAGTCAAAGGGTATCTTTACGTAGCTTGAAAACTTTCTTGTAGCTTTCGAGTGCCATTTGCGTTGCTGCATAGTAAATTTCGTTTGACAAATTCGTTGGTAACTTGAAAGCTAAGTAACATACTCGTAGTTGTAGCAAAGTATCGTACAATAGTAAGAAAGCTTTTTATTATAAGATTCGTATATAAAAGAAATTGCGCTTTTTGATAATATTAACAATCACTCGAAAGTTGCAGCTTTTGAAACGAAGTTTACTCGAGATTGCTTACAACATACTCGTAGACTTCTGTGTAACTTTTCGGCATAAGCTTTTGTTAATACCTTCACAAAGTTTTGCCGAAACGCCATGGACTGCCATCGACTCACAATACATGGTTCTTTCAATATTTTTTGTTCAAATGGTAAATAATTAAAGTCTATTATTTGAAAATCCACGTAATGACTTCTAATACTGGCGACTAGTAATCAAGGACTTACGTCCTCATCAGACGATTACAAATAAAGTGAATAAAAATACAGAAAAAGTGAGATTTAGAAAAGTGGGAAAAGACTAACATGGAAAGGTGACTCCTTAATATTGGGCTTTTCCCAACTTTCTATAGATACTCACTGTTTTGTAATCTCGATGTTTTTGACGGTCGCCACATGTTAAAAGTCCATTTTTAAGGTAAAATGGAAGACTAAATATTTAGATTAAAATCCACAAAAATGACTTTAGATTACGCGACTAGTGTTCGAAGATTTGCACCCACATCATCAGGCGACTGTAAATAAAGTTTTTTTTATCACAAACAACAAACTTTATTCACAGTCGCCTGATGATGAGGGTGCAAATTCTCGAAAACTAGACGCGTAAACTAAAGTCTTTTTGTGAATTTTAATCTAAATATTTAGTCTTTCATTTTACCTTCACTGTTTTGTAGTCTTATTCAGTTTATTCGTAATCGCCTGAAGATGAGGACGTGAATCTTCGAAGTAAAAGCCATTACGTAGATTTTAAACTATATATTTAGACTTTATTTTTTTTACCTTTGCTAATGGACTTCTACCATGTTGTAGCGTTAGCTAAATATCTTAATATCGTATTGTAGAAAAGTATGGGAAAACTTAACGACAGCGTAAAGATACCTACATATACATTTAATAGTTCTAAACCTTGCCTCAGTATTTAACTATTGGTACTATTTAAACCTTCCATATAAAATATAATTATACCTATTATTATTATGTAATAAATGATATACTATTATTATACCTATTATATTGTTGTATTTATAAATATTATTATCTAGCAACGTATATTATGGTAACTATGAAACTTTTCTTCTATCCTTCCATTAGTCTAAGTCTCATCCTCATAAAAACATTACCTAACTATAATTTGCATGCTTTAGTATTAATTATTATTATAAGAAATTTAAGCTTTCTATTGGTACCTACTTAACAATCATCCCTAACGAGCTTTTAAGGATATGTTTGAATTGACACTGCACTCGTACGGGTGAAAAAAATATAGAAAAAAATATGTGACCATTCCAGACTCATCTGGATCATGTCGACCGTCGAGGATCGTCGAGCGTGTATAACAACTTGCATGTGTGATGAAAGTAAAGGTGTAGTACTAAATAAAGAAAGGAACTTTACAGAATTTTAATATGTGTCCGATTCTGTAAAACAGATTTCTGGTTGAAATCTATTTTTCAAGCCAAAAAAACTTTTAATAAACAAAAATTTACGAATAATGTTATTCAAAATTAATTATGAGCAAAAAAGATAAAATTTTAGGAAAAACATTGATTTTTGGCTATTCGCTTTGTTTGGAATTAATTAGCATAATATTTATTACTCTAGAATATTTTCGCTGTTTCTACAAACAATATCCAAAAATAATAATGTTTAAAACTGTTGTTTTGAAATTTAAAACATTATTCATCAGTCTTGTTTTTATCATAATTGTTACCGTTTGTCCATGTTTTTACCGTCTTAACGGTTACCGATATTGGTAATTGATCAGCCACTAAAACGTAAAAATAGGAAGATCTTAAAAATATCGATAATAACAAAGTTATGCTAACGAATAACGAGTTAATTTCTCGAGGATAATGCATGTTGAATAAAAATGATAAATTATGGAATAAATAATTGTGTTAAAAGTGCATGTGTTAATAATTGTTTAAGATCCGTCCCAAATTTTGTCTTTGTGCACAAACTACCAAAGATTATGTACAACTCAATGTCCATTCCATAACTGTGTTAATTTTGCTTCACTCACAATATACAATCACAGTAAAAGTTGCGTTGAATATTTTATCATTTATCTAATTATTGTATCACTTCTCTACTGTTGTCCACTTATTCACCTTACAAAAGCATGCAAACATTTTAAAACACCATAATTATATACCATTTCAGTGCGAGTGATAATGAAAAAAGTTGTGGGATAAGTTTCAGTACTATTACAGTTCAATTGCGTGATATAACAAAAAAAAAATACGCACTGGAATTTTTACCGCAATTTTTTTGTTGGGGAGTAATAAAACATGTATGGTATTTATTCCACAACTTTTTGCATGATTCGCAAAAATACAAAAACCGCCCAATATAAAGGGTTTTATAATTTTATATTATGGTTAGGTACATTTCTACTTACTAATACATTTCTACATACAGTAATTTACATAGTTTTTTGTTCTATTATTTTTTTACATAATTAATTATGCGATTAATTTTTAGGTAATTTTCTCATGTTGTTTATTATTTTATTTATTCTGTTGTAATTTAAATTAAAAAATACGACTCAAATTTAAATTTAAATAAAATGGATTTAACTTTACTTATTTCTTATCTTTTTCTACTTCTGAACTCTGTCCTCCACTGCTGGATATAGGCCTCTTCTATACCCTTCCATTTCTTTCTGTTGTTTGCTGCTTGCAGCCAATTTTTACCACCCACAGTGGCTATGTCGTTGGACCTTCCCTTTTGGGGTCTTCCGACGCCTCTCTTATTTTCCCAAGGTCTTCATCTTAAAAATTATGAGGTCCATCTTGTCTTGCAATATGTCCCGCCCATTGCCATTTCAGACTTGCTACGCGATCCATGACGTCTGCTACTCTGTTTCTTTATACAGGAGTAAATTTACTAATTGCCCACAAACTACAGTTGTACTGTTTGAGGTAATACACTCTGTATAAGAATATACCCGTTGTAATTATTGGATATGTATTATTATAATTATTTGTTTATTGTTACCGAAGATGCAAATTAGATGCTAATGTAATCAATAAGCAAAGGTACAAACCCAAATTACCTAACGTTATTCAATATCTGAACCTTTTGTTGATATTATTATAATTATGGAATAAATTTCCAAGCCATTAAAATAGTATTTATTGTAATAATTAAATGAAAACAAATAAAAAAAATCCCAGTCCAATATTATTTTATATATTGCTGTCATACAAAGAAAAGCTGTAAAATCCTTTTGGTTTACATAAAAAAAACACTGATAAAACAGAATAATTTATATTTTTTAAAGTTTATTGTATTATTTTGCAAATTATTTGTTAATGATGTGATTTATTTTATATGTAAATACAGATTCAGGGACATTTCGTTATTTTTTTATTACATATAAACAACTAGATTACAACCACACTAAATAATTATTCTCAAATAATTGTTAATTTTCAGTCATAATTTTAGTTACACAATAATCACATTTTTTTTTTTCGTAAATTTTTTATGCTGGAAATATTCTAGGGGCTTGCCAATATAAACATAATTTTTAAGCAGAATGTATCAGAACTAAAAAATATAGAATTTTGAAGGAGATAATTTGATTGACGACTGATTGCACTATCGAATCTTGGACGTGTCTGAAGAAAGACGAATCTGGAACAAAAGTCATAGAAATTAGGTCACTGATATGTAATGGAAGAATCATTGATGAAGTACGGAAAGAGGACGAATGATTGTAAGCTGTAAAGTGAAGATTGGTATAGAAGTGGATGTTTGAGAATCAAATTGACTTATTTCATTATTTATGACACTCACCGACTGGTGTTAGAGCACAAAAATGCTTTAGCGTTAGTCGTTTTACGCACTTTTCCCTGAGTGAATAGAATTGTATGTCTGAGCTGTATTTTTGTGCTAAGAACAGAAGCGATGTGTTTGAAAGGTTGGAACAATCTGTACCTTTTCGTTGTTTGCCCCTTTGAGGGCATTGAATAGGTGAATTCCTACTGGAAATGAGCAGGTTTAGTCAACGTACACATTATGTAACATATTCAGGGAATATTTCACGGTTCACTAACCAATACTATATGCATGAGTAAACACACATATTGTTCCTATAATCTCTCTCCAACCCTGTTTGTACCTATATGTTGCTTATGAAATATCTAATGAAATTAATACAATTTTCATATGTTACACATTTAGTACGGTGTCTGGTTAGTAGTGCATTTAAATTTATGAACCTCTTACCACAAAACTCTGCCTACCTACCAACAAAATTATTATAATTTCAGATTGTTTCGTGTGTATATTATTTTCTATTTATGTTTTGTTGTACAGCCACATTATTCCATACTTTCTATATACCTACTACTTTACCACTTTTCACTACTCTATTATCTTCTAACCTAATAGTCCTAACAAACAGAAACACAGTAATGCACTTTGTATGAAATCAAACAACACAGTATACAAAATTATACCAACAATTATTACAATAAAAAATACATCTTGAATAAAGAAATTCATTGACAAAAATGTAGAAAAGTTCGTCGGTAGATTGTATGAATTCAAATCTTTTTCACGCATGTTGAATTCATTTGAAATAATTAACTGTTTTAAACGAGGATGATTTTTCCTATTAAGCTTTGTCTAAGCTTAAAACCAAAGGAATGCTTTCGTTTTCGTTTAAAATAAGTTCAATTCCAAAAACAAATGAAATTCGGTATTGTTTTACAAATTGACTAGTACGATCGAATTGACGTCGTATTTGTCATTTTGTCAAGAGTTTTCAGTCCAAGTCAAAGTATAGTGACCAGTAGAAAGCTCTTCATCGATTCCATGGTCCCGTCCGTCCGTTTTATCAAATCAAAAAGTTGCCAAACTGATTAGAAAGTTTGTAGTAAGGAAATCATCGTGTACTTTACATCGTGTATTACTTTTACATAGCTGACTACAATCAAACTAATTAAAGATTTACATACAACAGTAATCAAACTACTGTAAGATAATCTCTAAGTGAATGTTCCTTTTTTTCTCTGTATGACTATTCCCCTTTTGTAAATGTCATGATTACCAACCGTATATCTGTGTTGTCATGAACACCTACACGATTTTTTCCATTGTGCATGTGTTTTTGCATGTTAATTTTAAAATGAACACGTTTTATTTTCACGTGCGGTTTACAATATCTTGATGACATCGCAATATTATTCGATAGATTGGGTAAATTGTAGATTGTTCCACCACGGAATTTACATGAAGAACCACTTTTGGTTCTTCATTCCAATAAGGTGAATGCTTTTCTAGTAAAACGTAAAAAACTGAATACTTCCATCTACGTTGTTTTTCCACATATCAAATCTACTAATGGCATAGTCTACTCGGATTTCAGTAGATTGCCTAAGGTGAAACAATAATATAATGTTTTTTACAATGATTTTCGAAGAAATGTAGGTATGTTTTTGATAAGCATTATTTTCATTTGAGCAAATGCCAGTTCGGAGTTTAGAGATAGCTCATTTCAAAGATTCAGTTGTGAATTATTTGCTAATTATTTGCAAATCTGTATTAATTTATCTGCTTCAGTTCCTATTAATCTTAATTAGTTATTCTAAGTCCCATTGGATTGCACCTCATATTTCATATATTATTAACTCTAGGAAGAGTCTAAATACCTAGTTACATCTTCTTCTTCACCTTGCGCAGGTTTCTCTGATCTATGCTAGCCGAAATAACTCCTCTACTCTCTTGAGTCCGTTCCTTTCCCTTATGTTTCTCAGCCGAGAAATTTGCTGTCTCCCCACAACTATGTCTAATCTTTCCTTCCATGAGGTGCATCATATCGTATTTCCCTTTGCTGAAAAAGTGTCCCAAATTTGCCATTTTCATAATTTTATCTTCTTCATTAGCTTTTTTCCCTCCACTGCTGGAGGCCTCTTCCAACTGTTTCCACTCGTCTCTACTCTGACCCTTCCTCATCAAGGTTCCCCCAGCGATTCGGACAATGTCGTCGCTCCATATCTTTGGTGGCCTTCTGACACTCCTTCTATCTGTCCAAAGCCTCCGCTTCAATATTTGTGGCGCCCATCGCCTGACCATAGTCCTGCCCATTGCCACTTGAGTTTTGACACACGGCTCGTGATATCAGCAACTTTGGTTCTCCGTCGATTTTCTTCATTTCTTCGCCTATCCTCATAATATTTATATTCGACAATATTTCCTTTTCTGTCCTAACAACAACGTAGGAATTACTAATAAATAATTATCCAGTGGTAATAGGTGAATTTCAATCGATATTTAACGTGGGAAAATAGTTTTTACTCCAATTGTAAATATATTTTATGTACCTCCTACAAGATTCTTTTCGTTGATCAGTTTTTGTGTTTGCGAAACTTTTAAATTAAATTTTCATCAAGATGTTGTAGTCTGCGAATGATCACGTTTGTGAAATACTTTTTTTCGCAAAATTTTCTAAAACTTTCTTTTGCTATGTGAACCTTCCCAAACACCTTTGTTGTGAAATAACACAATATTCAAAATTCATTAAACTTAATAATCAATATTTGACTGTATTGAATAATTTGTTTTTTCAGCAATGTTTTTGTCTGCCCCGTGAATATGTGTAATTCTACGTATATTTTTTGTACAGAGTGCCCCAAATTGTTGTGTCCAAACAAAATTGGATGATGAAGGACCTCAAGATCTCTCAAGATAACCTCTATAAAATGTGTAATGATGTTTAATCATTCGGAAGTTTTTTTAAATTAAATGTTTACGGAAAAACATGAAATCAACTTTCAAAACTGTCCCTTATAAGTGGTGTTTAAAAAAACTGTCTTTTGCAGATTCTAAAGTCGATGAATTCTCCACAGATTTTCAGGTTATTTAGTTACTTCTTGTAACAAATTTTATCTTTCAGGAATTTGCAAAGAAAGTGACGGTTTTTAGAATAAACAATATAAAAAATACATGTGTTGATTTATGTTTGTCTGTACAATTCTCATTTACGAAATCTCTATACAACCAAAAATCACTTTACATTTTTTAGAGTTATTTCGGTAGATTTGGAGATCCTCTATCATCCACCTTCATTTACAGACAATTATTTGGGACACCACGTATAAACAAAATAATTACAATAGATGTCTAGGATGTAAAATATTATTTTAAACTTATTTTAAATTCACGAAACGTAAAAATGCTTTTTAACGAATAAAATTTATTTTTTAATTACCAGCATTTAATGTTATAACACAATGTTTGAAAAGGTTTAATTATTATTTTTCAGTATGTATTTATGTGTTAACATTGGAAATTATAGTTTGTAATTATGTTCTGATATTTATTTTCATGAGATTATAATAATTATTAATTATTAATAACATGATCCTAGGTATTTTTTATACTTTTATTTTCTAGGTCGTATTTCATCACATCATTTGAATTAAATATGAAAATTTGAAACGAATAACTCTATTTTTTTGCAATATTATTAATTGCTGATCTCAATCAAATTGTGGGATCTTTTAAGTCAAATCAAATCTACTAGTAATGAGAAAATTGTGGTATAAATGTCGTAAATCCACGGAATAATTTTAATTTACTAGGTTGCTGTGAAAATTTATTTCAGATAACATGAGTAACATCGTGCAATTACACTTTGACTGAGTTAACAACATTTTTATACTAAAACTTTCTCTATTGGACTAGTAGCACTGTTTTTATTTTTAATGTAGAAAAATAGAGTTTTTCGTTAAATTAATTATTACGGTATTTTAATTATATATTATTATTGTAGTATAAAATATTTCGCACAAGCTTTTACATTAACATGCACCATTTATTTTAGTTAAAAGTTATTATTTTATTTTACTAAATATAACAGGAACTTCAATAGAAATAATTAAATTCGCACTGCAATTCTGTGTCGTACTCCAGAGAATGATACATTTTTTCCATTATTTTTCTACACAAGAAAGAATGTAGAGAGTTTTAAAACATTTTGTAATGAAAATAAAAAGCTCACGCGGAGTGGGCGTTCGTACTAAAATGTAAACTTTACAATTGCATTGCGTTTTGCAAGTTGAAAACTAACAAAATGAAATTACATAACTTTTAAAATTACGTTATAGAATTCAAAACAATCAAAATGATAGATATATGTTTAGACATCGAAAAAGTCCAGGTAGACGATAAATAAATAGATCTTTATTAGACACATTAGTATGCCAAAGGGCGAACTTATTGCAAAAGCAATGTCTTACAGTCAACCCGGCGATAGTTTGTCAATGAAAAAGTTATAGAAGTATTTTTATCCGTCGTTCTTTTTGCTTTTGGGTGGCGCTGAATCCAAATTTCAACTTTGCCACTGAGAAAGACTGAGTAAAAATCTAGATCCATATCGTATCACAAGCGTTTGTCTGCCGTGGAGACAGATTATTTACTTGAGAATTTTATATGAAGTCCATTAAAATTTATTTTTTTACCTTGAACACCTCGACACAGAAAATAAGATTTACGAAATTTATTACGAACTTAACGACAACTAATTATTAGAAATGAAATAAATCGCACAACATTTTAAAATTCAAATTAAATTCCATGAACTATTTGAAATGTGAAAAAAAAACGAACTTTCAGCGTAATAGAAATTTAAATATTTTTCAGTGAGATCCATACATATTGTTAACGAATTATATTTCGCGCGTGTTTGTGACATCTGCGAATTTTATTAAACGAAATTCAATTTTGCAAAACCGCATCTGATTTAACTCGAATGATTATAGAAAACGTTTTTTTTTCAGGAGTAGATGTACGAATTATGCATTCGAATTTCGAAACGACAGTACTTTGAAAGTAATTCGCTATCAATCATTTAAATTAATAAATTAGAAAAACTGCACATAAATTTGAAAAAATCGGTCATAATAAATTAATACGTATTAATATTGTTAGAGGATTTCTTTAACTGTCTACATATCTGAGAGGGTCGTCTCGTCCCTGTTAAAAACAATTCGATATTTTTCGGAAAACCTATCAAACTCAGGAAAATAAATAGGTACCCAACACGTACCTATATAAAATAATCAAATGATTTCTTTGCCGTATTTAATTCCAAGTTTGTCTCCCAAGATCCACCTACCCTTTTTTTTAAAATAACTTTGAAATTAAATCAACTCATGGATGTTTTTGTATAAAATAAGTCATAATATTTAGCTTTAAAGTTCCTGTTGAATAATTTAGTCACAAGATAAAGCGCAAATTTACGAATGGAACTACGAGTATATGAGCGAAACCACAGTCTAATTTAAGTGCAAGCTCTATTATTCCAAGCTTGCAGTAAATCTAGCGTGTCTAAAATAATGGAAAAAATAGATTAAGACAATTTCGGGTACTTAACTAATTTTTATGATTTTCTATATATTCTATTGAAGTTCTTTCAGTTTGGCAAGTAACAAGTCTACGTCCAAATCATTCCCTTCCCCAAAGCAGCCAAAGAACTCCCTTCTACTGTTTAATATTCAGTGTGCTTCGCAGGAGCTGCGGAGAAATCGTCCAAGCACGGAGCTGAGGACAAGGCCAACTCTATTATCACAGCCATGAAGGAGAGAATGAAACAACGGGAAAGGGATAAGCCAGAAATCTTCGAGCTAATCAGGTATGTTCATGAAATTTATGAAATCGTAAACATTAATATCAGAGATACTTAATAATGAGAGGGTTTTTCTACAAAGTAGTTACCATTTCCTATCCATTCTTCTCGGGTGTACCGTGTGTAGATTGTCGATGTTGTCGAGCTTTCGGCCTACTTGCTGAGGCCATCTTCAGGACTAATGTAGCTCCACAACAACAACATCGACAATCTACACACGGTTCACCCGAGAAGAATGGAGAAGAGATTGACAAGGATCGTGAAAATCTACAAATCATTCGACAATTATGTAGTTTCTCAACTATGTACAGTTGTTAGGGGTTAATGCTGAACGTTTCTCGAGAGTTAAGTGATCATCTAAACGAACATATGGCTCGTCGTAAGTCCAGCACCCCCATCTTACACTGTACATTGTTGAGAGACTACATAACGTAAAGTTTGATTTAAAAAAAAAAATGCATTAATTGATTAAGAAACACTCCCGCTCTTTGTTGAAGTAAATATTCGTTAACTTATTGAAAGCGGAAGTACCAACGTAAAAATTGAGAATTTTTGTAATTACCTATTTGAAATAAGTAAAAAGAATACTAAACTTTAATATAAATCAATGATTTTACATGTAGATTTAATTTTAATGTTTTATTTATGAATGATGTTGAAGTTTTCCAATAAAAAAACTCAACATACTATAATTTTTAGAAAATCATTTTACTCCAAATCATTTTTTTCAATGTTGGTTTAATGTTTTAAAGATGCTTTTAAAAAATAATCACGACTTTAAAAAATATTTTGAGTAAATTTAAGTATTAATAAATATTTTTTTCCAAAGACTTGTTAAGTATACATTCATCTTTTTTGTAAAGTTCAACATTTTTTTACATACATTTTCAATCGAAGAAAAACAAAAATATTTGAAAGTAAACCATGTGATATAAAATATACCACAAAAGGTATATAGCATAATATTTTCAGGCGTACTTTTATGTTTTATGTAGATTACACATAATAATTTTATTTGTTTCCATCTTATTACAAGTTTTATGGTGTACAAATATTGATTTACTGTCGATGAATCTGAAATTCTATAAAAGTAGAACATATCTATTTCAAAGTAGGTAAACTAAAAAAGGCAGCAAAATCTTTTCTTTATTTGCATTGAATCAGTAGCTTAAGTGTCAGGAAGTAGTTGAAAAAACGATTGCAAGATTTGCACACAGAAAAAAAATACAACTAAGGAATATAAGTTTAATAAAATCTTGTAAAAATGTTTGTAATACATAATCCTCGTAAGGTGATTCCAAGTAAAGATTCTCTTTCCAAATCAGAAATGTCCAGACCTGGGAAAAGAATCACCTGAACCCATGTCACAAATGTCCGGTCCGTATCCGGGGTCAGCTTTTGATATTCAAATGGGATCAGAGGTCAGACGAAGAATCGTTAGTAAGAAAGGAAAGTAATTTTGATTTTTTTTTCTTTAATGTAATACAATTTTTTCGTCTTAGAGAAACGAGTGATTGTGAGACTGGTGTTGCGGCAAATGAATAAACTAAGATGGTTTGGACACGTTGAAAGATTGAGTGATGATAGGATGATAAAACGAGTGTAAGTAGCTGAAAGAAGGGTGTTAAAAAACGCGTATTGAATTGATTGTCTTAGGAACACGCGCGTGCTGAGTAAAAAGAATCAACGAGGGTGTATGACAAGTTCTTAAACAGGATGGAAGTAAAGCATAGAGACTGTGGGCACTGTTTTCCTGTGCTGTCTCTGACTACCCTGCAAGGGATGCGGGGTGATTATAATGTGCTTTCAATCCTTAAGAATGGTTTGTACCAAGCATTCTCGTTCTTTCTTTCCACGCCGTCCTTTCCTTTCGCTCGCCAATCTCTTCACTTTAGTGTAGGTGCTACAGAGCACGCTCTCAATAATCAGGTCCATATAACTGCTTCTTGGGCGACCTCTTACGCGGGGTGGAGGTATACTTATTCGTTTTGCTGAATATGGTCCACTAAAAAAGCTCTCCCACGATACAGTATTATAAAAATAGCAACAAGAGACTTTTTTCAAAAGATATTCATTTTCGAAATACACACCCAGCAACAATATATTTCACATGACCCTCATTTCCGGCAATAGATCAAAGGTTGACATCGGCTACGACTACTTCCGGTTGGTCGGAATGAAACGTTATTTGATATATCGATATGTTTGTTTAATTCATTTCCCTGGGGTTGTGCCTCGATCGGTATTTTATTCAACGTTTATTCATTTTTCGATTAAACAGTTGTTGAATATTGGCAGATTTTCAACTACATTTTATCATTGTGATAATTCTTTGTCAGAAAGCAGTCAGTGTGCCAGTGTTTTTTTTTCTTATTGAGTTCAGTAATAATACTTTCATTGTGTCCACTGTCTACTTCAGTAGTCGGCAACCTTTGGAGAGGCTGGTAGCAGATCTAGAGTCTTGTAGAAAAAAACGAAACCAAGAAAACTTGATTTGTATGATGTATTCTGGGTGTAAAATCTGTAGAACCTAATAGCAGTGCTGCGATCTCTGCCAGCTAACGCCAATAAATCCCTATGATACCTACGAACACGATTCCCATCAAGTTACCTTTTGTTTTTAGATAATAAAATAATGATTCTTTGATTTGAACATGTGATGGAATTGACTCCCCCCCCCCCCCATTTTTTTTTAGATATTTTTCGAATGTCCTCTAAGAGTCAACGTCATTTCACATCTTTTCAAAAATGAGTCACATAAATATTTCCGCAAAAATAATAGTCTGCTTGTTTTTATTTGTTACAATTTCGTATAAGCCGCCATAAAAATAAGTCGTTGTTAGAATATTTCTCGATAGATAGACAAGTAAATCAATTGTTTCTAGCTTCAGATAAAAAGGAAATCCTTCCTCTCTCTGCCAGATCGGAGCAAGGTCAGCATCTCTTCCTTTAAATATTTTTTTATTATAACTGTTGAAGTAAAAAAGTAGTTATTATAAGTATGATTGAGTACATGGTTGGTGCTGGCGATCAACTGGTTGAGGCGGCAGTCTCTCAAGCGAGAGGTCCCAGGTTCAAACCCCGGCGCTGGGGATGTATTCCACACTTTGCGATACAGGCTTTTAGCCTAGTGGAAGGTGTGCAGGAAAGCATCAAGGTTTGTGTAATGTGTATACAAGTCCAGATCCTTTTTTATAAAAAAAAAGTATGTGATAGTAATTGAAATAGCTATAGTTGCCGGCCACTGATCTACGTTCATACCACTTGTAGATATTATGGACTGTATGTATAAGGGATGAACGGAAGCTTCGTTAATTGTATTAGTATTCCAAGAATTAATACAGCAGTAGTTTCTTCATTGTCTAGTCTGATAATATTGGAAGGAAGCCAACTTAGCCAACAGCAAGATGATCTTGTTAACTGTTGTATATTAATCAATTATTATTCATTTCTTGCTATGGCAATAAGACCAGATCACAAACAACATGAAGTGAATGAAAAGGAAATATTTTCAATTATGTATAGGAGGAGGTCGGTAGCCTGGTTGGTAATGCGCTCGACTGTTAATCCAGCGGGTGCGGGTTCAATCCCCGACTTACTCCACTTCACAACACAAGCTTTTAAGCTTTCTGTGAAGTGTACAAAGATGTATTTGTGTTTATTTCGATAAACCCAGATTCATTTAAAAAAAATGTATGTTGGTTTTCCATACTTTCCTAAGT
The DNA here is from genome assembly GCA_963576895.1 of Ceraclea dissimilis. NCBI lineage: Eukaryota > Metazoa > Arthropoda > Insecta > Trichoptera > Leptoceridae > Ceraclea > Ceraclea dissimilis. Next base: position 1,663,442 of record OY756374.1, read on the forward strand.
ATGTGTACAAATTTTCTCATTTCTATGTCACAAGTGATTAGTTAGCAGACATTCCCTACGGCAATAAACCCGCCATTTGGAATAATGTTTGTTTATATCCCATTAAGGTTTTATTTATCTCATACCACCTTGATATTTCAAGAGCTTCAGTTCCTATGTCATCCAGTCTTTAATGCATAGACGTTTTTCCTAAACGAGAAAAATACGTTGAGGGATAGAAAAAAAAATGAAGTACCTAATTAGAGAAATGAGTGACTGTAAAAAGGATGTTATAACTAGAACGAAAGTGAACAAGTTGAGGCGGTTGGGACATATGTATAGACTGTAGATAGAGGATGAATGATGAGAGAAAAACAAAGAAAATGTGGGTACTTTAACTAAAGAAGGCGTAAGCGCGATCGTCTAAGAACCCTTTGGCTTGATTATATGCAGACGAGACTGAATTTTCAGTGTAAAAGGAATCGTAGAGCGTGTACGTATAACGAATTTCATGAACGTGACGTCAAAAAGAAGTGTGTGTAGGGCGGTGTGGCGATCTACTCTCCCGGTCAACACCGTCAGGGATGCGGCCTGAGGGGGTAGAATAGAGTAGAATATTTGTTGTAAAAATTGAATTACTTTGTTTCTTAAGCCAAGTGAAAAACTAAAAATTAATTTAATATACCTAATCAGCTACAGGTAGAATACCAAAATCGCTAATCAATAATTAAAAAAAAAATTGATTTACCGGAAAATTTATACATAAAAATGCAAAAATCGGTAATTATTATTAATACTTGCAATATTGTAAGACGATTTCTAAATACTGATATTTCAGGCACAATGCTTGTATTTTAGGCCCCGCGTTGAGCCTAATCCTGTGATATCTGGATAGGTGAATTTTTCCCAGTATTAGGCTGATGAGTTTATACCTATGTGAATCATGAATGATAATATGTAGACTCTTCTGGCTGATAATACTGAGAAGTGTGTATATAAAAAAAAGTAAGTACGTAAGTGAGTACGTTAAGTTTCCGCTTGGCAAACAGTCTTGTATTCAGTCTGAGATATTATTAATATCACATTATGATAATAAGAGTACATCACATCAGTACGGGGAGGTGTTATATCTCTAGTTATATAGATAGAGACATGGACCAGATGGTGTTCGACTTGGCAAGTTCATGGCAGTATGCATTGTTGGCAAGCTACGCCGTGCGTCGAGCCATGAAGGTGATCTATTCAAGCCTTCAACATCTGGCGCCACCTGTTGCTGGCTGAACACAGAAACACGCAGAACCTAATGATGCATGGATAGTATTATTACTAGACCTTACCTAGTGGGTCTATTGTGAAAATATTAGAAGGAGTTTTATATCGGATGAAAGAATTCAAGTTTTAACATCTGCTATGTGCGCTTGCCAAGAGGGGTATGAAACTGCAGATCATGTTCTCTTTAATTGTTACATTGTTTAATTGTTACACTAAAATTTATCGGAGCGTAAGTTAAACAATGAAATTTGAGACCACTTCGTTTTAAGCGGCGGCGTTGCCATCACCGTCGCTAACGAAATGTATGGAATAACAGTCCCATAACAACGAGTACGACATACCACGTATTATATTCTGTTAGGAGATTTGACAGAAGTAGCGGTCCTGTTTGATCATTATGCTATGTTGCCAACTGTTACAGCATGGCTAGAGTTCCTACTCTAGGAGGCGGTGCATCGCTCCATCAATTGTTGTCCCACATTGATCAATACTTCTTGCCGAGCAATTGCCCGTGTGTGGGCACCTTTAGGTAGTGTGAAATCTTCAATCTAAATAGGCGACAAAGGATTGTATAAGTGTCGGAACGGAATGAAGGTACTATATTATAGGCGGGATCCACTTATAATATTAACCTATCTTAGCGTAAAATTGGACACTTCATAATAACTAAATTGAATAAAGGATGAGCGTGTCCAGTGTCCACTGGGCTTTAATTAAATTACGCAAAACTATTATTACATTTTATTATCTTACGTTTATATCTAACAAAGCTATACTTACCTTTCCTACTATTTCTGAATTATTATGTGTGGCGCACTATACGAATGGTTGGTGTTATATGTAAGTATAATCTTCCTGCCTATTGTAGGTCTGGTACGCATCCATTACGACACGTCGAATCTCACGCTCATCAAATTCAGTGTCTATAGGGTAATTAACTATTAGGAAATATGATTGGCGTTTGCCATATTTATTTTCAAATTTATAGTAGAGTCTTATCTTAAAGGGTTGAGAAGACAGAGCGCCAGACTGCCCTATGATTACACAGTTACACACACTCCGTGCTTCAATCATATTCACACAATTCGTCATAGACGCTATTGCTCTATTGCTTTTGCTCAGTATACGCCCATCGTTGAGGATCGGGTTGACATGATCGGACCAGGTCAGTCTCGGACACCTCTTCTGTCACTTGTCTTCTTCTTCTTGTTGTTGTTCTTAATATAGGCCTTGTGGCCTGTTATGAAGATTGATTAGCCTCTTGCGATGTCGACTCCCAACTGTCAATCCATCTCTTTGGTGGTCTGCCCGGGAGTCGTCTGCCCTGGGGTTGGCCGTGCAATGCAATGTGAGGGAGTCTGGATGGCTCCATTCTCCTCACATGTGCATACCATTGTCTTCTCCGTTGCCTTCCCCATCTAATGACATCTTCGATCTCGCACATTTCTCTTATTCTGGCATTGGACTATTAATGTATTTATTGTTGTAAGGTTTGCTGGGCACAGATGGATTGGAGTTGATGTTTTGTTTATGCATGCCGATTGATTTATTATTATTGTTTTTTTGAGATTTCTATGAAATATGAATTATTTATTATTATTAACTATATATTTTGTTGATTGGTTGTGTTGAAATAGTAATGTTTTTTTTGTATTTGATTATGTATTTGACACTGAACCAACAAGAAATTGTTAAAGGCTTTAGCCGTTGATGTGTAAATAAATAAATAAATAAATTCCTTATTCTATCTCGGAGGCTCTTACCAGATGTACTCCTGAGAGTCTTCATTTCCGACACTCTGTCACTTGTCTACACATTAATTCTCTGGAAATTCCCAAATCATCTATGCACAGTTAATTTTATTCTGGTCACTCTAAAAACTGTATTTATTTATTTATTATAACATAAACGGCCATACGGCCTTTGAGAAATACAAAATATAATCAAAAACAATAAAAAATTTCTCACAATTGGTAGTATAAGCGAATGCAGTACATGGAGTAAATGGAACATTTAAATTTATATTTGGAAGAATTTATAACAATCGTAAAAAAAATATTACTTAATATGACAAAACTATACAATAAAAACAAAATATGACTGTAAAATATTCATACGAAAATCAAAAAGAAAAAAGTCAAGAAAGAAATAAATATAAACACAAAAAAACGTACAAAACATAAAAAAAAACAATACCAGAAAAAATAATAATAAAGATATATTAATATAATAATAAAATAATATTACGTATCTTGTATCAAAATTTCGATGACTTTGGTTTGGCAATAGTTTTCCTTTTCTATGTTAAATTCAACTTCTTTACCCGTTTTTTCTTCAGACAAAGTCCTCGACTACACGTGATGCATGAACGACTTTTTAATCAAGACAAGGTATCTACATTTTAAATAAAAAAAATATAATTGTTCTAGAGTTTCTTACTTCCTTTATAATAATTGCACTCCGGGATATAATTAAATTAGATGCTTGTGCTTATATATGAGTAACATTTTGATACCCACTCTCTTCGACTCAGAGTATTAAGGGCTTGGCACCAAGAATGACGTCAAGGTAATTTCCCACGGGAATAAGGTTCAAAATCGCGTGAACAATCGCATGATAAAATGATAAAAATGTCGTTTTTTCCATTTTTTGGACTTAATTTTGCGTCGATCAAAAACTTGTATGGTTATTCCCTAAATTTTAATGCATATTCTCAATCTAAATAAAAACAAAAATTACTCGCGCACGATTTTCGGGAAACGAGTTTCCTTCTTTCGGAAAAAAAGTACAGAGGTGTTTTTAAAAATTTTATTTGAGAAATCTATACATGATATAAAAAATCTTTTACGGTTATTCCCTAGATAAATGTTCAATGCATCTACCCTATTTTGTTTCAAAGCATATTTAGTAACGGTTGTCGAGATATAAGGTCTCCCGTTTTTGGAAATTTTTGAAATGTCGGTATGCATATACTCTTAAGCATTGGAGTACTTAGAGCAAGCAGTATATTCCCATTGGTATTCGCTTGAGTAATAGCATTTCTCTCATTCTCTTCTATCTGACAATGTATAAAGACTTAGCATAACAATATACATAAATCTTAGATATTATTGTAAGAAACTCGTGCGGTAATGTTAACCTAGAGTTCATGTGAATACATTTTTTTTAAATGAATCTGGGTTTATCGGAATAAACCCAAATACATATTTGTACACTTCACAGAAAGCTTAAAAGCTTGTGTTGTGAAGTGGAGTAAGTCGGGGATTGAGCCCGCGCCCACTGGATTAACAGTCGAGCGCGTTACCAACCAGGCTACCGACCACCTCAACTCTTACTTTGGTAATCATTATTGTTTATTTATTAATTTTAATTATTAAAGTTAGACTGCCCTCCCCCTCCCCTACTCGTATTTTTGATATTTATTGGGGTGTCCTGTAAACGTCAGGTGTTTGAAAAATTTCTAAAAACGGGAGACCTTAGATCTCGACAACCTTACTAAATATGCTTTGAAACAAAATAGGATAGATACATTGAACCTTTATCTAGGAAATTACCGAAAAAGATTTTTTTTATGTTGTATGGATTTCTGAAAAAAAATAGACATAAGATTTGGTTGCTTTTTTAAAAATGATTTCTTCTTTTTTTCACTATCTTTGCAAGTCTGGTGTCATCCATTCGGTCGACATGGTCCCTCCAGAAGCGTCTTCTACTTCTCCCCCACCTTACTATATCCTTCAGGGCTAATACAAGAAAAAGTTATAAGCCTGATGAGATGTATTAGTCCTGAAGAAGGGAACTTTGTTCCCGAAACATGTTGATTTTGGTCCAAATAAAAGTGGTGTTAACAAAGTAATTATTGTTTTAAAAATATTCTACATAAAATGTTTAAGTAAATTTTATTTGATAACATACAGATTCAGACAACAGTAAATCAATATTATCTACCTAAATCTTGCATTTAATTTTATATAAAACCTATGTGTTACATATTTATAATTGTTGTCATTCCAGCTATTCCAGAATCCAGATCTTCAGTACATTGACAATTTTATTTTCTTTAATTTACTATTTATGAAAACTAATTAACAAAATGTGTTTTATTTTAATTAGGTACAGATTTCACAGGACGCCGTCTACAAACATATAATAATATTACATTTAAAATGATAATGTTTTTAAATGCACGATGTTTTAATTATTTTTTTCGTGTCAAAGGATTTTGTCACAAATTTTAATTAATTCAATTATTAATTATTACACCTCGTTACATTCAATTATTATTTTATTATTTATTATTAAACCATTTTGCATTTTATCTATCAACACTTGAGAATTGTTTATTATTTGATACATTTACGTTTGATGAACCAAAAATCATAAATACTCGTATATTTTTTTATATCACAGTTTTTTGTTTTGTGAAAAATCGATTTTTCTACGTGTCATAGTTGAAAAACAAGTAGTTATCCCAACAGATATACAGCAAAGAATGGACTTTTCGTCAGGCTAATAACTTTTCGTCGGCTGGCTTAATGTGATCACTTTGCACAATATTCCATATAAAAATTAATTGATAACAGAAAAGAAATATAGCCGTTTTATCTCGCCCAGTTTCTAGCCTAAAGAGTACAATGGTAGAATATGAGTGTTGCAACTTAGAGATTCTAGGTTCAATTCCCGACCGCGGCGAACAGATGCACTGGAATTGTGAATGTTACTAAAGTGTAAAGTTATCACATTAAGCCAGCCAACGATCAGTCATACATAAGTCCGATGGAAAGTCCATCATTTGCTGTATATCTGTTGAGATAACTATTCAAATAAATTTCGATTCTTCAGATACGTAGAACCCTCAAGTATTGATAATTTTCTTGTTTTTATTGGTTTCTTTTTTAACACTGAAAATTTAGTTAATTACAAAAATTCACTGAATACTAACTATGTAAAATATCAGGGCCGTCTTCTCTGTGGAAGAAAAGAGTCACGCTGGTCACATGAAGGCAGTTAAGCAGTCTGTCTTAGATGGAACGTCCAAGTGGAGCGCTAAAATTGCAATCACAGGTTTGTCCACGTGGCACATTGAGCCGAAGAAATGATATATGTGTCATATCCTATGATATTGTGAAACCTATGGTCTTAGCAGCTATATAACATATCGCAAAATTATGCCAATGATCTTAATATTGGACGCATAAATAAGTCATTAACAGCAATCGACTTCTGTCGATTTTTATTAATCGAGTAAAGAATTTGGAAATGTTCCTATTCTAAAACTACACATTGTAAGATGGCAACAAAAGCAGCCACAGCCCACACAAGTTTTCGATGTAAAAAGTGACATGTTTTTTTTCAATATCCTATGAGAGTCAAGAACAGCAAACTAGATAAACTTTTTTAAATTTACTCTGAATGAATCTGGGAACAGATTGCTGTTTTTGAGAGTCAAGAAGAGCATTTAGATAAAAAAAAATCTCCAACTATGTCTGAGATCAGATTGCTGTTTTTGACACCATACGGTTAGTATAGTAAACTCCAGCATACGATGCATTCCAGACTTAAAAAGTTTGTGGTTTGCTTAATGAAACAGTGACTTAGAAATTACTTTCTCTTTTACTGACTGACAATATTTTCCAGTTATAAATTTATGCCCAATATTAACATCATTGACATAGTATACTAGCAATTAAATTTTGTCTCAATGTGTATATCTGTGTATATAAAAAAAGGTCATGTAAATCTATATTAAATGTGTAAGATTCACCATTTTAGTTTTTTTTTCTTTTCTTTAATATCACCGCTTTTTGTTTCAATTACATTTTTCTGTATATTGTATATGTGTCTTTTTTTATCCATTTCTCTATGAATTTCATAATTATGCATTATGTTATCAATTGGCTAATTCAATATTTAAATTTTTCGTGTTAATCGATTTCGTGTTGTAATTATCGGATGTGTTAGTTTTGTGTTAATGTTTGTTAATTGTCGTTGTTGTTTTCGTATTCAAAATTTACCTAATTTTAAATTATTATAAGAAAAAAATCATTCCTACTCCTAATCAGTGAGATACCTACTAAAATACATAGTAAAAAAATGATTAAAAACACTGTTTAATTATCCTTTTTCGTTTTGAAAAAAATTGAGCGATTTCATTGACAATTGAAGTCAACATTGTCGTGAGAACTAAAAATTATTATAGTCAAAAGGAGAAAAACTAAAGTCAAATGGGGGAAAGAGACCCCACTAAATTACAAACATTTAAAAACGGCAGCATAATAGTATCCAGATTGACCCACTGTATTCCTACCACTGCTACATTCTGTCCCCCGATCGTTCCTCTAATAATCTGCTCACTTTGACTTTAGTTTCAATTTTTAATTCTCTCGACAATGTTGACCTTAATAGTCAACAAAGTCGCTCGAGTTTCAGAACTGTAAACTGTGTTTTTCATTCATACTTTTATACATTCATACATTTTTGATATAATTTCTCTACTGTTTCATAACATTATTTATAATTTATTTTCATATCCACCTCTCGGCATGTTCTATTTCTGGAAACAGAGGCTTTTAGCGTAGCAATAAATTATTTCTACTGCACTTTATTATCGCTGTATTACAGAGACTACTTTACATTAGAAAACGAAGAAAGAGGATTCAGGTAAAGGTAGAAAAAGGGAAATTTTAATGAATGTAATCATAATTCATTTTGATATATACAGGTATTATCCTTTTTATATTGTGTTCATTGTAATACTTATTTCTTTGTGCGTCAGCAGGTACTTACTTTCCAGTTTTTCTCAATACGGAATGGCAGAATCTTTTTAATCTACATTTTACATACACAACACTTCTTACAATCGTGAAATGCAGAGATACAAAAGTAAAATTGTAAAAATTAAATATCGCATAAATAAAACGAATCTTACACAAGTCGAAACATCTGAAAAATTGGTCAATATTGGAAATTTTGAGATTGAAAATTCAATACTATTTTTTTGTGTTCTTCTTTCTCAGCCGTTTTAATTCCAATGCTGGACATGGTGTCCGCTAAGTTCGTCTAAAATCAATTCGTCTAAAATAAATTAAGTAGTCTAAAATCAATTCGTCTAATTATCAATTCGTCTAAAATCAATTCGTCTAATTATCAATTCGTCTAAAATTAATTCGGCCAAAATCAATTTGCCTAACGATGAATTTGTCGATTTTAGACGAACTTACATTCATGGGCATGCGGCATCATTTTTACGCGTTGTATTCTGCAACTACTACTAACTATTCGTGAGAATCTAAACGCCTATCCTACGTCCTCCCCAAGGGACTACATTTTGTACATATAATATGTATTGTATTTGTTGTGCATGTATTTATATGACTGTGTTTTTAAGACGACTCTTGACGTCTCTTCCAGTTAGTTTATTATCTTTTTACTTTTATATTCCCCCTTTTTTTACAATTACGTTTTGTTTTGATTTTATTTCGTTTATTTTATTTTATCTACTACTATTGTGAACACGTATGGGATTGGCCCAAATCCAGGTTGTAAATACCTAGTTAAATTGTTTGTACAAATTATATGTTAAAAAAAGAAACAATAAATTAAAAAAAAATTGAAGATATTTTGACTTGTGGCACGTTAACATTAGGAATGCGATATTGCAATATTTTTTTATTTGAATTCAATTGATTATTTGTATCGAAGTATTTCTCGATTTTCTCCGAGTCCTTTATAAAGGACATTGCTGATAAATTCCTTCACTGAATGCAAAATATAATTCTTTTTCTCGGTCTGCCTCCTGCTTCTTAGGCGTACATTTTCAGTGGATCCTGACACACATATAGACGCCGTCGAACAGGCAAAGGACATTAATATAGAAGGCACGTCCAAGTGGTCTTGCAAGATCGCTATAACAGGTGGGTGGGAGGTTAAGATTTCACGACAGTTAGGGGTTAAGATCACACGACATCACCCTGTAATAATTAATGACATCCATGTATTTGTTTGGAAATGTTTGTCCTTTTAATAGAACGCATTTGCAACTAAAGTACCAATCAAAAAGTTGAGTCGACACGACACAAAACACTTTACAATGCAAAAACACTCACACGTACTCGTAGAAATATTTCACTGACACTCACAAAAAAAAATCGACATAATAATAATTATAGTGCAACTAATAATACTAAAGACCGGATTATATGCATTTGCATTTTTGGCAATTTATTCAGGATTTTGCATATTTCGACCAAAATGTATCGATCATGCATAACATTTGGGTAAATTTTCTTACATTTTAACTGTATTTGTAAAATTCATAATCGTTTCAAAAACAAAAATGTTGGTATCTAGTTGAAAATGTAGTAGGTAAATAAAGTAATTTAATTTTAAAAAATGCCTAATAGTAATTTTAAAAAAAGGAAGATTTTATGACTTTACATCGTAGAACCGTTTTTTGCGGTCTTCCAAACGATACCAAACATAAATTAAATAAAAATTGAGTTAAATAAAACCTTGTTTTGACGTTAATTTGTTGTATTTATTTAGATTTATGTTGCAATTTGGGTATTTTTTGGTGATTTTGTTGCATATTTCGAGTATTTATGATGCGTATTTGCATGCATATTTCAACCGTTTTAAGTTGCATATAATCCGGTCTCTAAATATTACATACCACTTTTGACTCACACACCCCAATATCTGTCTACTAATTTGAAACTCACACACGTACCTACATAGCTTATATCGTAAGTATAAATACGCACTTAGGTAATTGGTTTTTAACACAACTTTCTAATCCACGAATTAATCATGAAACTGTTGACGCTAACAAAAAATGTCTGCACTCACAAAAAAATGGTTATACTCACATCGCCACAATCCTCACACTTAATTAACTTCGACAGAATAATCAGAATCTTTATAGCACTGTCTTATTGACACTAGAATTGAAAATAACAAAGTTTTTATCACAAAATATTCAGTGCACTAATGCAAAAAAACGGTAACTATTAGTTCATACAATAGCGTAAGGAGATTTCTAAAGACTGATATTTCAGGCACAATGCTTATATTTTAGGCCCCGCGCATCTGAGCCTAATCCTTTGATTTCCATGATACCTGGATATGTGAATGTTTCCCAGTATTCGGCCGATGCGTTTTTATATCAATCATGAATGATTAGTGATTCGATAACACTGAGAAGTGTGTTGACTAGACAAGTTCTGCCTCCGCGCTCTAAAACATGTTCTCGACATCATTTTCCATCAGCTTCGCATTAAACAGTCGTTTGACTGTCTGGCACTGTTTTCGTGTGGCTGCTGAAAACTATGGTAAGCACATACGCTCTTTGCTCTTTGTTGACATACGCAGAATATGATTTAACCACTTTGAGCTGCGTCTTTTTAAAATTATCAAGACTAGTGTTAAAATCTCAATAAATTATCCACATACATACTTATATCCATATATGGTTCCCACATGAAAATGCATAAAACCTCGGCACATGATAAAATAAATATTTGGTAAAGAAAATTTAATTAAGTCGACGTGTCCTGATGCAAAACCAGAATCTCGATTTCAACATGCAAAATTCTACTTAAATGTGGAATGAGGATTTTTCCTATTAAATTTAAACTTTTGAGCTTTGAATAGGTTTCGTTGGAGCTTACTTGAAAAAGTTTGGAATGTAATTACTTCCTCTTTGAGGAGTTATACACAAAGCATACAACAACATATCAACATCCAAATAAGATTTATGATTTAATAATACGTACTTTTATATAAAAACCTGAAAATTTTAGGAAAACAAATTAATTATTATGAATTCCTCTTCTTCTTCTTCGGCCCTCATCTTTCTATCTGTCTCTACCCTCGTGCCACGTCCCTCGCAGGGTAGTCAGAGCGGACAGATCGCCAGACTGTCCTATCCTTACACACACTCCTAGCTTCCGTAACAGTCATGAAATTTGTTTTCAACGATCTTCGATTCCTCTTATTCAAAACGCATCCATCCTTGAGGATCTGGTCGACATGATCAATCTAGGTCAGTCTCCAGTGGCCGCGCTTCCTCACCCCTCTTCGCTCACCCATGTATATTGTTTGTCATCCTGTCATCATTCATTCTCTCAACATGCCCGAACCATCTTTCTACTTCGTCTACGCATCTCACCCCTCTTCGCTCACCCAAATATATATCGTTTGTCATCCTGTCATTCATTCTCTCAGCACGCCCAAACCATCTTTCAACTTCATCTACCCATCTCTTCTGTGGCCTATTTGGTTTGCCCATGGTCCTATTTTATTAGCCCAGGTGCCCATTACCATCTTGCCTTGCTATGACTGCTGGTATCTCAAATTTGAACATCGGTAGATAGATTATTAGATTTCTCCATAATTTCTCTTCAATGCTACTAATTGCTTAATTTTTATTCTCGATAAATTTAATCATGTATAAATTCATAATTTACGAAATATATTTCATGTTTTTTTACCTTTGCAAATACGTGTTGTTTGAGATACTTTTGAATATTGTTTATTTCCACGAAATTCTTACATATAAAGGCTGAAGAATTTATCTTTGTAGAATCCAATTTATTATTATTTCATGTATCTAGAAGGTATGTAAATAAAAGTATTTTATAAACGAAAGGAAAACATGTCGACGAAATTCACCTCTCTTTGATGTCGTGTAAGCTAATCAACTCTTTTTTATGAATACAATACCTAATAATTCAAGATACAGTTATTCCTCGATAAAACAAATAATCGAACTCGAATAATAAATAATGCGGCGTTAAACGGAGCTCCTCTCAATCTCCAAACAGCAGATGAGAGTTCGATATTCACTTCTCTATATTTGCTTGTGATTCTCGAGCGGGCAACAGTGTCTTTTTCTCATGTACCTTTCTTCCTTCTTCTTCGGGGCCACAACACATCACTTAACAATCCCATAAAAAATTAAGATCACCATCATCAGCCCACTTGCGTCCATTATTGATTTTCCCCTTACCTCCCCAATAGAGCTCCACAGTTCCCTGTCTTGAGTTAACTTATCCAGCTGCCTACCGAAACTCATCTGATATCGTCCGGCTAAATTGATTGAGACTTACCAACTCTTCTTCTACCTATTATAGGCCACCATTCTAGAACTTCATATGTCCATAGTTCGACCAGCCTAGCTTTATTTATGTCCGGAAACTTTGTAGACTAAATTGTTGACCCTAGTCTTCTCTTTAATCAAAATGTGCACGTATTGAATTCATTTTTCAGCCATAAAAAGCTTTTCGATTTGATCAAAACGTGCTAATTCATAACTGATTTATCCCTTTTTCCAGTCATTTTTTCCAACACCTCCAAATCATCTAAATTTATCCATATTCATATTAATTTTTGTTATTTACCCTTACAGTGCAGTCAGTCATCCCTCCAATTAGGTACTTCATTTCGCATCCGACCTTTCGAAGTTTTTCCTTTGAACCTAAAAAACGTTTTTGCGGTTTAATTCTCCATTTGCGTATATAGGCAAAGACTTATTGTATTGTTATTTGATTATGTTATCATACATTCGTTTCACAAATTACTTATGCAAAAGTAATTTTAATAATAACACAAGACTTTATTACATGAATCTCATATTCTCTCCCACACAACAACTCAAGCAGAAATTCCCCGAGGTAATATTAGAGAATTTCATTCTCTTAAATACTTAATAATAAAATATATTTCATATTATAAATACAACAATTATAATATTATAATATAGGTACGAATTATCTCAAAGGATCAAAAACTTTAAGGAAATTTTTATTGTGGTTTTCCCATTGTTAAAACCGATTATCATAAGTTTTCGGTTCATGGATCATGGCATTAATTACGTATATTATAAACCTACTCATTTTTCACCCATTTTCTCGACATTAAATGACTTTCATTAGACCCTTTATTATTACCTTACAAAAAGTCATAACAATACCGAGATCTTGAAGGAAAACAGTGTTTTTCAAAGCAAAAACGTGTGGTTGTAAATTGTTATATTTATTCATAAACCAATGTACCAATTCACTTCATAGGGCTTGAAACTTTGATGGTCCTTCTCACAACCGAATGACACAAGTTATTATACACACCGCCCCAAAGTTGGCGAAAATGGTACCCCGTGCAACACCTCATGGAATATTTATTTCATGTCCTTGCTACAAAGAAAAAGGAATCCAAAATCTAATCTATAAAATAATTATAATAATTGGAATCTAAAACCAACTTAGGACTAATTAAACAAATACAACAAAATACATATTATATTAAAGGATTTGAACCGCGACTCGAGTGGAGGTATCAAAAGTAAGGATCTCTGAGGATCTTTAAGAAATAATTTTTGTGCCATTTTGTTCACACCGGATGTCGAAAAGCTATTCAAAATTTCATCGGCATATGTGTAGGTTTTTATAGAATGTCGTTTTTTAAATGCAAAACTTCTTGTAGGAATAACGTATTGCATTGGCAGGGAAATTTTAATTAATTAAACCTAGTTCTCAACTTGAATCACAACAAAATAATTCCTACTGCAATAAATTAAACAATCGGCGTTGAATCAACGGCAAAGTTAAAAGAGTTTTCTGAAATTAATTTCCCTGAAACTGAAAACCTACACATCTCGCAATAAAATCCTGTATTAATACACGCTGGAAACCTTTAATTTTAATAACTTTATTCTATTCTATCCCCTGACTCCGCATCCCTTGCGGGGTGGGCAGGACAACAGATCGCCAGACTTTCCTGTCCTTACACACTTCGTGCTTCCGTCACACTCATACAATTTGTCATACACACTCTACGCTTCCTTTTACTCAGAAAACGTCCGTCCTTGAAAATCTGATCTACATGGTCGAGCCATGCGGTTCTTGGACGGCCGCGCTTTCTTGCACCTCTTCTGTCTCCCAGTTGTATTTTTTTGCCATCCTTTTATCATTCATTCTCTACATGTCCCAACCATCTCGACCTGCTAACTTTCATTTTAGTCACAATATCCGTTTTACATACACTCAACTCTCCGATGATTTAATTCCTTATCTCTCAACATTTTCAACACATTCGCAGCGATCTCATCTTGACAGCATTTATGCCTGATCCTTCCTGCTTTAGCCATGTCCACGCCTCACTCGGTGTTGGTAACGTTTTGCTTCAACCTTTTACAACGAAATCTATCTGTCGATCTATCCCCTCACACCGCGTCCCTCGCGTGGTAGCCCTGTCGCTTATATTTCTAAATATAGACCTCCCTAATCAAGTGTATTCACTCATCTTTAACCTTCTCCTTAGTTGTTCATTTAAGACCGTCTGTTGTCTTAAGGTCCTTAAGAGTATCTTTTCAACTCCATTCTTATCATGATAAATACTTGGTTAAATCAGCTTGAAATCTCAATAGGTACGTAAGATAACTTAATACTTCGTCAAAAAAGTCAATTTTTTATTCGTCGACATGCGAAAAGTTGCGTCAGATAAAAGAAGATTCCTACGATAAAGTGAATATACGTACATATTATATACTACTAAAAAAATTCAAAACACATTGTATCTACGATAAATAAGTGCAGCATACAATAACACAAAAAATTAAATTCTATACCACTCCTAAAATACCTGACAAACGAGAGGTGAGAGCAAAAACGATGTAAGCCACATAAAAGTGAAACAAAGATAAACTCAAGCACCTAGCTATCTCTTAATTGGTCGGATAATAGGTGAGATACACCATTTCTATTTCCTAAAACACAATATTGGGAGCATTTTTCAGAGAATTTTTTGTGGGTTACCTCACTTTTTGCTCTAATCGCCTCCACAACCCAAAACACGCAAAACAAAATGCACATACTGTCATCATTCACATACAACACAAATCGTACCTATTCAACATACTGTAGTTTTACTAACATTTTGTAAAAAGGAGAATTTTTCATTCATACGTAAAGTAAAAAAGTATTTTAACAGTTAGAACATTAATTTATTTCAGCGTAAACGATAAAGTTGAATGTAGATTTACTCGTATCTAATACAAAGTTCATTTATTACTTTTTTGACGTAGGTTAACTTTTTGATCCACCCTAAAGTATTCAGCTGACTTTTCATTTCCTAGACTAACAAATAAGTTTGAAATTTTATTTCAAATCCATGTTTTTTATAATTGCCTCGTATTTTACCTAATAACCCAGTACTATAGGGTCCATAATATGAAAGTAAAATGAGAAATAGTGTTTTTGTATGCAACATAGACAATGCTTATTCTTTTTAAGTAAGTCCCCCTATCTCTTTCTCTACAGCAATCTTCAAGTATCCGATTGTTGAATCTTTACTTTTTCTTTCACTTATCTACTACTTCTCTAACATTGACTTTTTAATCCTTTTATTTTCATTACTTGTATCTTAATTTAAACCGTTTACATCCTAGTAAAAATTTAGCTCCTAGATTGGTTCTAGAGCAGTTTTAGAACCATTCTAGAACCAATCTAGAAGCTTAATTGTTACTAGGGCAGTGTTTGTAGCCAACAGCGTGATCATCTCTTAAAACCCTGATAATGGAATCTCCGTGATATTTTAGTAAGGATTCATAAGTACTGAATTTCCAGGAATCAATTTTACACGGGAGTACTCTCATATTACATATTTTGAGTAACGATAAAGCCGAATCCTTGCAAGGGCTTATACGAGTACTATTAACAATCAAATATCTATTAGGTACGGCTAAAGATAAAAACGACTTTAATTAATTAGCCCGATGAGCGCAAAAGGCAGTTACGACCAAAAATCACAAAGTGGTCGCACCGTTATTGATATTTTCTGTAACTTATTATAATTTCAGTGTCACATTAAATGTCAAGTGTCAATAAAATTTATTAAATTTAATAATAAAAAAACTGGGTAAACCACTAATTAAAACCTTATAATTATTATAATACAAAAGCCGAACTTAAACACTTAACAAAATTTAAAGAGAATTCACACCTCGCTGTAGTAATTGCTAATTACTAATTACAACATCAAGAGCCCCTGATGAGGTCCAATTCTCCAATTTTTAAAACTAAAATAAAAGTATGTCCATTGACTTTCATGGTCGGAGTCGTGATGTCGTATATTATGTGGACTTCCCGGGCCTGAAGCGATCACTTGACCACGGCCTCCAAGCCCGGAAAGTCCACATAACATACGATATAAATTTAAATTTATTTTACTATGAAATACTTGAAAAAACATCGTCTTATTTTAGTTAGTACGCACTTAATCATATACGGAATTGACCTATGTGTGGCTTTTGTAAATAAAAACTCTCCAGAGATATCTTTTAATCAGTATTTTCTTACATTGTAAACAACTTATAGTGTACGGTAGTATGAAGGTTTAGTTACATAAATCCAGACTATGATCAATCAATTACTAGAAACAGAGCAGGAGAAAATATTAACAACAATGTTTCATTACATCAAATCCGTTTATCTGAGATGTATTCCAAAGCAGAATCAATTTGTTCATTTCATTTCTTAGAAACAATTTTCTTATACTTTTCTTTTTCTTTGTTCTTTGTCTGTATCTTCCGTAGAGATGGAATATATCAAGAGTGTCAAAACTCTCATTTTTAGCGTTCTGCGCATAAGTCAACATGTCGCACGTGTAGTTAGGCAAAACACTTGTTTTCTAAGTGAATTTGGACGGCCAGTATTGAATCTTGTGTTTTTTTTTTCTATTTTATGCAAAAACCGTTCAATCTCTTTGCTATTATAATCGCATCTAACGTTAATAAAAAACATATGTTTTATCAAATTAAATTCAAATGCTTAAATTTGCCTGGGATATGTATAGTATTAATAAAAAAGAAAAGTCTTTCTGGGCCCCTGTATAAAAACCCAAACACTTTCCTGCACACTTCACTGTAAGTTAAAAGCTTGTGTCGTGAAGTGCATAAAGCATTGCCAGCGCTGGGATTCGAACACAGCATTTCGCGCTTGGGGGACTGGCTAATTAAGTGCGCCAACCGTGTACGCAGTAATATTGATAAATTGATTGACAATACATAAAAAAAATAACATTGACTATATCCTAAAACACCGATGTCGAATATTCTAATTCCATACAAATACTACTACGTTGACAGATATTTTGCCTAACTCCACGTGGTCGCTCCAAACTAAGATGTTGGCGTACTAAATGTGGTACTGCGCAGTGCGCATGCTCTCAACCCTCATCCTATCTCAGCTCTATGGTATCTTACGAGTCTCGACGAACGTTTCTGAATCATTTATACAATTCATCAATCATTGTAGTCGTAGCAAGATAAATTATATATACTTTTATACCTCAACTACTATAAAGTCGTCCTTCCGATCGTAGATAAGTGTATGGAGAGAAAGATGTGTTTATAGTTGTCAAGCTATAGACAAAATATATCAGTTAATTTAAATTCGGTAGTAAATAATATTATACCTTCCGTCCACTAACTCCAACTTAGGGCAAAAGTGAGTTTAGCCATGGCAAAAGTAACGGAGATAAATGCGTTATAGAGTAGGCATATTAACATTGACCCCGATGTCGACTTACTCCACTTTACAACATAAGCTTTTCAAGCTTTCTGTGAAGTGTCCAAAAATGTATTTGGGTTTATTTCGATAAACCCAGATTCATTAAAAAAAATCTTTTATCAAACCTTAAATTCAATGTGAAAAGCCGCCGGGTACAAAAGCTAATAATTTATTAATTTTAATACAGCCTTGATCTCTCTCACAAAAATGAAAATTGTCATCATAGAAAACACTTCTAATGTAAATAAAGTAATATTGACTGAACAAGTAATTGTCAAAAGGCGGACTTATTGCCCAATGGCAATCTATGTTAACCAACCCAAGCTTCTGATATGAATAATTGCACAAAATCTTGAAATATCAATAAAATGTTCAATTACCTAATAATAATTCTCGATCAAAATTGATTGAATAATTTTCAATTAGGTCTGAACCATATTTGAAGTCATTATTAGCAATTGGGAAAAATTGCTTTTCCAAGACCAAAATTTCGTTGAAATTACTCGAGCGAAAATATTTTCATTACAACTATTTCACTCAATTCCACTCAAATTATCTTCTCATTATATTAGTAATATCGTCATGTACCATCACCGAAATTATTCTAATAACTTCAAATTCTCTCTCACTATTACAAATTTCATTACTCGGATTGCTTGCTAGGCTAAAAAAATATTGTAATATTATCGTTATAATAATAGTTTAGAGTGATTCCTCGAATTTTGCGAGGTTAGGTTCATGATGGCACCGCAAATCAAGCAAAATCGCGAATATTTTTGATAGAAGACCGTACAACGCTTATGAATTCCCTTAGAGGTAGATTTTTCAAAAACCCTTCGTTTGTTGGAGCAGGAAGATATATTGAAAAATGAAACCTATCAGTCTTCCAAATTTCTCTTCTGTACGATTGGCCGTTTAGGATGTGTGTTGACGAGTAAGTGTGTCAGATTTTAGGTCTTCATTTACATCTTATTCGTGTACGGGGCCGACGCGTCCATATAGGCAAGGTTGGCAACTGCCTAGGGCGCTAGCATTAGGGGGACGCCATCGGCGCCGGCGCGGCGTAGCAAACGGGTGATTTAAAATAGCTGCAACAATTGATTCAGAGGAGATCGATTTTAGTAATTTTACCCATTTTTTTGGCTTATTTTATAAACGGGCGGCGTTCTACCCGTTGCCTAGGGCATCAAGTTTGCTCTGGTCGGCGCTAGATAGGTATATTCTATTTAAGGCTCTCCACTCTGCGAGTGATCTTAGTTTCGAGCATACCTTATGTTGTTTCTTACTGCCTAGCTTTCGCCTTACATCAACATGTGAGCCGGAAGCTAGAAGCAAAAATCAAACACGATATACACGAAGAAAGATACGAGTATGTCAGTTAGTCAAATCTATTGAATTTAGAATGTACCACTATAGGAAAATTATATAGTCTGGATTTATGTACTATTACTGTTAATATAACATTAGTAAAAAAAACTTGTCTATTTACGAATTTCGTGACACGTTCCTGTGATTAATATTACATTAGGAAATATTTTTTTGTATTTATTTAAACTTAAAGTAAACCTCAAACACATAAAAACGTAATATACATAATACCTTTAAAAAGGGCTTTCAATTGACTAATCCATATTTAATTCGTTTTAATAGAAAATACATACTCAATAATAATCATTTTTTAATACTCGTATGTGACACTGTAAGTAGAAGTAACGTAAATAATTATGTATAAGGTGCGTTAGGGTGAGATCGGAAATGGGGAAAGACCGAAAAATTGAATTTGTGATGAACTCTGGCAACATTGTTTACACTGACCATTTGCATTTGAAACTTTATTCTGTTACGCCCCGCCTCAGCTCAGTCCGATTTGTCTCTTGAGCTGAGAAGATGTGTAGTGAGTGATTTTGTAAACGTCAATTTTTTCCGCGAAAATTCGAGATTTCCGGTCTTTCCCGGTCGGCTATATTATCGTTCCCAGGTAAGTTATGTGTTTATATTATTGATATTCATGCATTTTATAGCAGTAAGGTCAATGTATGTTGAATGACAACCCGTTATCTGTCGTAGTTTAAGCTGTACGTGTTTTTTCGATCTTTCCCCGTCAAAAATGTTAGGGGAAAGATCGGAATTCAAATTATCCGTTCTTTCCCCATTTTGGAACTCCATACTAAATTCCATAGCTTTCCAAACTATTGCTATCTTTTCTACATCAAAAAATAAAACCGCTATTTTTTAATGTGACTATCTGTTGAGATAACTTCCTACTTTTGAAATACTATTTTCAAACTAATATTAACAAACGTTTATTTCTTCGAAAATTGTTATGATCTGCTCTGTACCAAATACATGCATATATAGTCCGAGAGCCCGCTGCTTAAATTATGACGTATGTATCTGTTTTTTGATCGAAATGTGGTATAAATGATAGCTTACCAATAGGGTAATACATCGCACTAGGGTTGCCTATCAAAATCTTGCTGCAACCCCCGCGATTCGTGGTTTTCCGCATTTTTTAGGAATATGGTAAGAATAGGAAAAAATGGTCAATGACGAAAATAATTATATAAGTACACCCATTAAAGGACACATATGTCGTAGCTAATATTGTTACAATAGTAAATATTAAAATACCTAAAGCTTCGATTTTAATGACATAATTTTACTTTTTTCTTTACTCATGTGAATAAAATATTATTGCAAACAGTTTGGGAATGTCAAGGTAGTTCAAGGCCGTTTGAGGTAAGACCGGAATTCATAAATCATATATTTCTTAAATTCGGGAGTGAATAGTTTCCTATAAAGAAATAATTAATGTATTTAGTCATTAGGACAACATACCATTATTGTCCCAAAATCTCAGTGCCCTAAAGTGTCTAATAGTGATTTTAGCATGAACTCCGGTCTTACCCCAGTATTTTCCGTTCTTACCCCATGTGAGGTCTTATTTAAATCATAAATATAACTGGTTTTTATTAATTAACGATTACGATTCTGATGATAAAAAATATACCGTAACGAAGAATGAAGCCTTATGTTTACCAATATTTAAAAAAATATGTGCTAAACCTGGTGGACTGCATGTGATGAATGATACAAATTACCATGTGCCATCTCACCAAAAAACCATTCGGACTTACCCCAACGCACCTTACTTAAATAAAAAAAATTGCGTCGTTCCGCTATATTACGTACCGTGGGAAGACACCTTTATAGTAGAACATTAGTAGGTACCTACCTACAATTTAGTTAAATCAATAAAAAATATAATACGTATTACCTCAACCACACGCTTGCCAGACAGCGAGTCGAGCGGGTGTTTATGAGTAAAAAGGCTTGAGCGGTCGGCTACCTACACGAACTAAGACAAACGCCCCATCCACACGCCTTTTTACTCATGCATGAACACCCGCTCGGTCAGACTCTTGCCTAGCGTGTGGCGCCCACGTAAAATATTGTATATACTTTTTTCATCCTGTTCTTTTCTTCACTTTGTTCTGATTCTTCTTATTCTATTGAACATTCTTCTCTAAAAAATCTTCAAAGGTAAGTTAAAATTTTTAAAAATTAATTCGTATGTATTATAAAAAACAAATAATTGAATACCTATACATGGGCGTCCCCAGCCTCAGAGCCAGGGAAGCAACAAAGATTTAAAAATTCGATGTAGCATGAAAAAAACGTTAATAGCGCCGCAGGCGAATTTTTTTTTGTGAAACATAGTGAAGAAGATCAAAATGTGGTTTTTGGTTTATTTGAAAATGTGTATGATACTTTGCACAATAATGCGTATGAAAAATGTCTTTTACAAAAAAGCAATAAAAAAAGCGCCGCACCAATTTTTTTTTTATAATAATTATATTTTGATGGATTTTCATGAAAATTTATGATATGATGAGAAAACGTGTGGTAATAATGTGATTTTTTGTGAAGTTTTATCATTTAGTATGAAAACATATATATCTATTCCAATGTCTAGGGGGATAGGTATATATTTTGCCCCCCTGCCCCCCCTGTCGACGCCCATGTACCTATATAAGTAAGTAATGTATCTTAATTATGTAGATATATGTATAGATATAGGTGCATATCTAAAAAAATGTAAAATACATTATATCATCTATTGTATGTGTTGTATAATGGAAATGTATGAGATTTAGAAATTGTATAGAAATCCTAGGAAATGCTTACAATTTCGGATCAATTTAGGAAATGTGTGAAATAAATTGTCACAGGTTCTTTAATTCGTACTTTTCTTAGGACATATATGGTTTAATAACTAAAAAACTTATTATTTTTTAGGGTAAGCTGGCACATGAGTAAAATCGAGAATAAAAAACGTAATCAAACTGAGCAACCTATTTATTTTTGCAGGTAAACTGAAGTCGCACATAAAATTACGTAATGTGATATATTTCAGATTCCTGTTTAAAAAAATTACATAATTCCTAGTAAAATGTGTATGATATATTATATTACGGCCTTGGTACCAAGAATGACGTCGCAGTCATTTCCCACGGCATTAAGGTTCAAAATCGCGTGAACAATCGCATGATAAAATGGTAAAAAAAGCGTTTTTTCCATTTTTCGGAGTAAATTATGCATCTATCAAAAATCTTTTACGGTTATTCCCTAGATAAATGTTCAATGCATCTACCCTATTTTGTTCCAAAGCATATTTGGTAACGGTTGTCAAGATATAAGGTCTCCCGTTTTTAGATTTTTTTGTAATGTCGGTATGCATACTCTTAATATATAAAATACAATTTTTAATAGAAAATAAATGCAAAAATGAAATTCATTTCACACATTTTCTAAGATTGTATAGATACAATGACTAATTTCATACATTTCCGATGACATACAATATACATAAAATCTTATCACCCTGGTAAGGTAAGTAATATGTAATTTTTGTAGTGTTCTTTGCATGTAACCTGTAATATCTGCATTTAATCCTGCACTGCTATCAATGTTGTATATTGCTTGAGCATACGTCTGTAATCTGTAATTATTACTGCTTTCAAATGTTGCATGTTAATGCTAAAATGTTTACATTGTAATTAAATGTGATGAAATGTATATATTTTTAATGTTTTTAGGGATGTATTTATGAGTATTTTAATGAAAATTTTCATGGATTGTAAAACAATCCATTAACGTTGCGGTCAATGTGGATAGACATCTATGAAAAAAATCGATTACTTACGATTTTCTCTACTGGTATTTTTCGACGATTTTGGAAACTCTTTTAATCCATATAAAAATATGTATACGTATGCGGGGAATATCAGGGACTTCTTCATGCTGACGGATACAGCGACTAAATATATTTTAAACATTGACCTAAACCTTTGACAGTCAGACCTCCCTATGCTATTTTTACTGTTTTATGTCCTTATTTTAAGATGCAATGTTAAATATTTATTTATTTATTTATTTATTTATTTTATTTATTTATTTAGAACATGTGTAATTACAATAAGTTGACAGATTAAATTTATATTTGAGGATAAAGATCTTAAACTACATATTATAACGTTTTACCCCCCCTTATAAAGTGAAACTTAATTAAATGCCATACGATAAATAAATAAATATACAAAAACCATAAATAAATCCGAATCAGAACTGGACATGGAAGTTACAAACTTCTGCTTCACCCTTGGGGTAAACGGGTCAACCCTAACTGCCCTTGTGGTGGGGTGTAGTCCGTTAACCACATTGAGAATGAATGTCAGTCCACAAGAACACAATGGAAGACATTCACAACTTGTTTCCTGAAGCACTTAAATACCTGAGCTCTCGCGAACTTAATATCTGACTATGGTCTCTCCAATCCCATATGACATACATGTTTACACAATTAGCTACGTTCGTACGTCGTCTTGTCCTTCGGGATTTTTCGGCAGACATTCGTGTCCACTCGCTTGTTGTCCATACGTTGTAAAAAATTTAACGAAATGTCGTCAATTTTTATTTGTTTTTTTTTTTAATGAATCTGAGTTTATCGAAATAAACCCAAATACACCTTTGTGCACTTCACAGTAAGCTTGAAAAGTTTGTGTCGCGAAGTGGAGTGGGTCGATTAGTTATTACACCTTCAGTACCCTGTTGAAAAATGCAGGCTATTGTGCCAATACTGAGGACTGTTTAGTACGCTTTTTGAACCTAATACATACCTACATAATCCAGTGTCAAAAGAGTGAGAGTGTCAAACAAGCGTGTGAGCGAGATTAAGCATGGGTGTGTGAGGCGACCGGAATTAACGTATGTTTTAATTTATCTGTGACTCTGCTTGTGGGTGACATCTGAATTATGAATGGACTAATCGTTTTACCTTTAATAGTTGTCTCTTTTGGTGCTCATAATTGTAATAAAATAAAATAAAAATCAAAAAAACTTTTTAATATTCTAACTTTAGATAGTTTGATAACAATAGATATTACGGAGGTCTGTGACCCACTAATAGAGATATTGTGCGATATAAAAGTATGTCTAATGTTAATATTAAGTCTGTTCCTAGGAATGTTACGGGCACTTAATGTTTTATACTCACAACATTACAACTTCGTAATGTCGTCATTAGGTCGTTCCCGTCACGAAACATATTTTGATTTCATACTTTTTCTTGTTTTTCTTAGAAACTTATATCAAACGCACAATACTATTGATAAAAATATATAACTTTCCGCATGGATACAAAAAAGTTGGTGTAAATAAACAAAATTCGAGCTAACGCGCTCAACTGTTAAAATACAGTATACACAGGTTCGATCCCCGATGCCGACCTACTCCACTTCACGACACAAGCTTTTCAAGCTTACTGCGAAGTGTACAAAGGTGTACTTGGGTTTATTTCGATAAACCCAGATTCATTATATAAAAAAAAAAAAAAAAACAAAGACAAGATCAGAAAAATAAGACAGGGAAAAATTATCGCCTATATCGAGTGGAACCGAATCCCCTGAATTTCATGTAATAGAAGTCTGAATAGAATGTATAGAGACACTTTGATCTTTAATCGTCAATGGCCATAAATGTTTTATGGTGGCGTCGTAACCATAAAATTATTAGAGTTTTATTAGGAAATTGTTATTAACGCTCACATTCACACCATAATGAATGAAAGAGAACAATCGAAAAATAATATTATCATCATTATATTGATTTTTATTATTGAATAACTAAACGTTAATGGGTATTATTATTTCTTTCCCTCGACAGTCACTCACGAATAAATTGACTATTAGTTAAAATGCCATAGTTAATGCGAAAAATGGCGTCGGGAAAAGGAAGATTACTTAGCTAATACTAATGATATCAAATGAGAATAATGCTGGGTATAAATTCGATTTTTTGTACATACTATCGTCATGTTTTGAAAACGCGATATAATACCTGATATATACCTAGTAGTAAATACCTAGATGCCAAAAAAATATTTTAGTTGCATTTTTAAAATATTATTACTTTAAAAAAAATCAATGTTTGTGAAGCCAGGTACCTGTACACATTCCACATCTATTGTTTAAGTAGTCAGGCAGGTAGAGGCATTGTTTTACGGGTCTATTGTCAAGAGAATTAATTGCAGACACATTATATTATAGCAACTTGGAAAGTTGCACTTAGCGGGGTACATCATTTTAGTATAGGGGCTCATTGTGTGAAAAATTAGTTTCAAAGGCATTACAGGAATTCAGTCACGTGATGGAAAAACCAAAGGCCCATGTAGGGTCTTTACTTACCTGTTTTGAGTCAGTCGGTCTCCAGTCCTTGTCACGTGCAGTCAAGCTAATAATCGCGAAGCCAAAATTATGGCCTTCATAATATAGTCGTCGGGACATCAAGCCTCGGGCCACTTATGTGTATACTGTATATTGTGTTACTAAATACCTATTTGTCTTATTGTGTAATTCACCGTATAATAATAACGTAGAGACTGTGTTGATTATTCATTGTGCGCACGAACATATAATTTATCTAAATCGTTGTGTGACGAACTGTTAATTGAGTGTTTGAACTGTTTATTATACATACTACCTCCTACCACGATTGCCTAATATCGTAATTGTTGATCGAACGAACTTTTGATAATTGTTATTATTTGCTGCTACAAATTACGTGGTTACGTAATTTTATACCGTACACCTCGCATCGTAACGTGAGGACCGCGTTCTCACATCTCACGGGAGGGCCTTTGCTTCCCTCACATCATCACGCCGTCATAGGGAGGGCTGGACAGCCTCTCTATCATCACCGCCGAGATCTTCGCAGGCCTGCGTCCTGCCATCACCGTTGGAGCATCGGAAGGGCTGTGCGCCTTTTCCACCATCGAGGGACGTTGCGTCAGTGTTCATAATTCGTGTAGTGTGTGTACGTACATAGACAATTTCGGACAATTAGTGTGTAGTGTTTATTATATATCATCATAGAGTAAGTACCTAGCTTTAAGTTTTTTTTTATTTGTAAATATATGTATTAAATTGCTATTCACTGTTTTCACTCTTCCAAGACAAACAGCCCTCAGGTAGCACAGAAAAAAGTAGTAGTTATTGACACTGGGAACTGAACCGAGGACCAGGTTTTGTTCCCCAAGCCTTAAGCAACGTGTCAATCTGGCTCGCCAACGTGTGGCTATTTTCAGTAAGTGTGCTGGAAGGACTCATCACCCTGAGATTTAACGTTTGCTTTGTTCGAGATGTTTTCTGTTCTGCTTGAGTTTTGTTTTGGAGGAGTGTTGGGGTTGATTTTGTTGCGCTTCTTTGCGAACCGCAAGGTTGAGGACGACAGGAGTAGGAACACAGAGGTGACTACGAAGTCACACTCAGTCAGTGAGGGTAGTCTTGTTACAGAGGTAGAGAAGACTGAGGCAATAGAGACAGTACACTACTCTCATGCGTGCTGTCATGCGCGAGCTGAGTGGTTGGGGCAATACTCGGGAAGACCAGAAGAGTCTGCTGAGAACTTTATTCGTGGAGGCGAAGAGTTCTTCGCAAAGGAAAAATATAGTGAGCAAGGGAAGGTTAGACAGGTTTATAAGAGACTAACTGGAAAGGCAAGGGAATTTTGGGAAGTTGAAATAGGTAGGGATATTGGAATAATGGATTGGGATTGGTTTAAAGGGGTATTCTTATTGGCGCATGGGGTAGAAAACCAATATGGGTCACTGGTTGCTCACCTATATGGGGACAGACAGGAGGTCAACGAACTCGGCTGTATATTCCTTCAGAGGAAAAAAGCCCTGTTTCAACGTTTGTTTGGGGATAAGGATATAAATAAAGAGTGTATGACGTTTGTACGATTGATGTCTCTTAGGTATAGGAACGTATTTGCATTGGGAGATTACACATTTGAGGAACTTTACAAAATTGCAACGAGGATGGACATTCAGTTTGAGACAGTATATGATAGGCAAGAAGAGAGGGGGTATCACTATCATCACAGACGATCTAGTGATTTAAACTCATACGACCTGAGATCGCGATAAATCGGAATAGGACCGACTCAGGAGTACGCAAAGTAAGATCATGGGAGGAGAGTAGTAATCGTTTTTCGAGAGGTAGCTCTGTTGGCAGGGAGGTAGAGAGAGTAGGGGGTGACTCACCAGCGCCTGGAATGGGTTTCCAGCATCCTGAGGAGCAGGATAACGCGTTGAGTGTGGTGAGTGAAGTTGAGGTAGTTAGCGTGGGTGTATCGAGCGATACAACGACAGACGAGGGTTGCATTCGAAATGGAGTGACAGAAAACTCCTGTTCAGTGGTGGTGTGTCAGGGAGAGGACGCGTTGCCAATCTCGGAGGTTCGAGTGGAGGACCTCCCTCACCAACCAGCTGAGCAGGGTGTCTGTATGTCTGTAGAGAAGATGAATGTAGAATCCAAGGAGATGAATAATAGCGAAGTTGAAGCTGAGTGCCTGACAGAGGAAACGATTGCTAGCGAAGAGAAAGACAGAGGAAGTGCGTATGAGGGTACGATCGTAGATGTGATAGATGATAGTGATAGGTGTTGGGTGAGAAGGGATGCTGTGACTGAGAGAATGAGTGTGGCCGAGTGCAATCTTCTCTGTTGCTTACTCGCCACTTACCAACCGAGTAAGGATGATGCATCTGTCGATGTACACCGCGTGCGTGACGCAATAGTTGAGTATGAGGAGCTACGCAGGGAGGTATCTCACCACACTTGTAAAGTAGAAATAGCTAGAGGGGTTATAGACAGTGAGGTTATCCAGAGGGACTGGAAACGTCGTAGGATAAAATGTCGTCCTCTCCTTCGGCGCATGGGAGCGTGACTCATGCATTGTATATTTCGTTCATTGTATTAGCTGTAAGATGTTCTAGATGTAAGTTCTGTAGTGTAGGCTTTTTAATTGTTATGTATTATTTAGCTGGGGTCATTGCACGGTTTGGATATTAATCCTAAAAATATCCTGGCGCCCTTTCAAATGAAGCTGCATGTTTAGATTAGGAGTAGGTTAAGTTTGTAATTAGTCCATAAGTTTTGTTCCATTGTTTACAAAAACAAATATTTTTTTGTCAAGTCAGGGGGAGCGTTTGATATATACCTAGTAGTAAATACCTAGATGCCAAAAAAATATTTTAGTTGCATTTTTAAAATATTATTACTTTAAAAAAAATCAATGTTTGTGAAGCCAGGTACCTGTACACATTCCACATCTATTGTTTAAGTAGTCAGGCAGGTAGAGGCATTGTTTTACGGGTCTATTGTCAAGAGAATTAATTGCAGACACATTATATTATAGCAACTTGGAAAGTTGCACTTAGCGGGGTACATCATTTTAGTATAGGGGCTCATTGTGTGAAAAATTAGTTTCAAAGGCATTACAGGAATTCAGTCACGTGATGGAAAAACCAAAGGCCCATGTAGGGTCTTTACTTACCTGTTTTGAGTCAGTCGGTCTCCAGTCCTTGTCACGTGCAGTCAAGCTAATAATCGCGAAGCCAAAATTATGGCCTTCATAATATAGTCGTCGGGACATCAAGCCTCGGGCCACTTATGTGTATACTGTATATTGTGTTACTAAATACCTATTTGTCTTATTGTGTAATTCACCGTATAATAATAACGTAGAGACTGTGTTGATTATTCATTGTGCGCACGAACATATAATTTATCTAAATCGTTGTGTGACGAACTGTTAATTGAGTGTTTGAACTGTTTATTATACATACTACCTCCTACCACGATTGCCTAATATCGTAATTGTTGATCGAACGAACTTTTGATAATTGTTATTATTTGCTGCTACAAATTACGTGGTTACGTAATTTTATACCGTACACCTCGCATCGTAACGTGAGGACCGCGTTCTCACATCTCACGGGAGGGCCTTTGCTTCCCTCACATCATCACGCCGTCATAGGGAGGGCTGGACAGCCTCTCTATCATCACCGCCGAGATCTTCGCAGGCCTGCGTCCTGCCATCACCGTTGGAGCATCGGAAGGGCTGTGCGCCTTTTCCACCATCGAGGGACGTTGCGTCAGTGTTCATAATTCGTGTAGTGTGTGTACGTACATAGACAATTTCGGACAATTAGTGTGTAGTGTTTATTATATATCATCATAGAGTAAGTACCTAGCTTTAAGTTTTTTTTTATTTGTAAATATATGTATTAAATTGCTATTCACTGTTTTCACTCTTCCAAGACAAACAGCCCTCAGGTAGCACAGAAAAAAGTAGTAGTTATTGACACTGGGAACTGAACCGAGGACCAGGTTTTGTTCCCCAAGCCTTAAGCAACGTGTCATACCTAACGAAAATATACTCATTGTTCATTCACTAACATTTCCATTAACGATTGTTTAGCCCTCCAACTAACCATTAACGACGGCTTATTACCTAGCCATTAGCGATGGTTTAGTACTGCAATATAGATCTATACGTTGAAAACGATTTTATGCTCAAATTTAGACATATCCATCCATTAACGACGGTATAGTAGTGCAGTATAAAACTCTCCATTACTTTCTCACTTTCCGTGTCCGGAACACCATTAAATTTGTAGCCCCCAATATTCAGCGAACCGGATAGCCCTGGCGTTCGCCAGTAGCGCATTAACTCTCATTGACGACGATTTAGTAATGCAGTATAGACAAAGCCATTAACGACGATTTAGCACTACAATACAGACTTAGCCATTAACGACGGTTTAGTACGAATTAAGGTTAGAAGATTAGGTTAAAAATATTTATTCGTATACACCTCAAAGCTACATTACGTATAGTCAGTGTTTAAAAACAATGAGGTTATTTTCTCTTTGCAAGAATAGCCTTTTTGTTTTTATTCAATTTACCTTTAAATATCCTATTCACGATTGCTTAATTTCCTGTTTCGCCATTAAGTTATTTTTTAATAAAACACCGCAGTAACGAAATACCTGTAGATTTTCGCGGCTTTATTATGTCTAACTACAGGTTTTCCCTATAACGGACAACCTTTCATGCAGGTATTAACATAGTTTAATACCGAATTTATTAAATGGATATATTGAATATTATATAAATTATAAAGGATGTGGGAGAAGAGAACGAATGGAAAAGCCTCACGACCTTCATGTGTCATAATGAAGGACATTAATGAATGGAATATCCCCTTTTTAATCCGGCACTTCCTGTCAGTAATCCGACGTTTTTATACAGGCCAAACGTGTATCAATGGTCCCACGATAAAATGTCTCCGGATTAAATGTCTCCGGACAAAACGTCTCCGGATAAATGTCTCCGGACACAATGTCTCCGGACAAAATGTCTCCGGACAAAATGTCTCCGGACAAAATGTCTCCGGACAAAATGTCTCCGGACAAAATGTCTCCGGACAAAATGTCTCCGGACAAAATGTCTCCGGACAAAGTGTCTCCGGAATTCCGGACAAAATGTCTCCGAAAAAAATGTCTCCGCACAAAATGTCTCCGAACAAAATGACTCTGGGTAACTGTAGGATTCTGGGTGCTCATCTATTATCCTCCTGTCGAACTCACGCTCACTGCTCACTGCCATTTTCATTTGGCAATACAAAACAATATCACAAAAAAAAGCGTGAAGATATACGGAGCAAAACTTCTAGGTACATACTAAAAAGTATCTCAGATTAAATTCATAACATTTTGAAATTTCATCACTAAATATACAATGTTATTTTCCCAGGAATATTCTTCACATTTTTATGAATAGATTACGACCTAATAATCGTCAACTTTCATGTGAAGATTTCCGAAACTTTCACGGATTTTACGAGAATTGCCTAGACTTCGCGTAAAAAAATATATAACTCCATCACCGTAAGTGGGAACGCGAATAAAAGGCCACACGTGTATGATAAAAATATTAATATCATTAAAATTTCAATTCAATTACTATTTACATTACATTAAAATATACCCCCTCACACCGCGTCCCTTTCGGGGTAGGCTAAGTTCCGAACTCCAAACCACCCTATCCTTACACACACTTCTTGCTTTCATCACGTTCATTAAATATGTCTACGATTTCTTTTACCAAAAATGCATCCGTCGTTAAGAATCTTATCGGCATGATCGGTCAGCGAATCAGCCCATTATTTTCGTAGCTTATTATTATTATTATTAATTCTGGGCAAGCAGCCTAGGCTGATGGGCCCAAATCAATGTCTGCGTAATCCGTTGTTCTGAGAAAGTCATCCAATCTGTTTTTAAAAACGTTCACTGATGGTGCTTATATCACATTTTCGGGTTCCACATATTCACCACTCTATTGCAAATAAAATAATTTCTTGAATTACTGTGAAACCGTCCCTTAGTGAGCTTCATAGAATGTCCTCTCAAATGCGTACTGGTATTCAGGGTGTAGATGGAGCTGATATCGGTAACATCATAGTAGCCATTCGTAATGTTATATGTATCGATAAGGTCACCTCTAGATCGTTCGTTTGTTAGATATACCTAATGCTGAAACTCGTTTTACAAAATGTGTGTGTGTGTACAGTGACTCTTGTAGACCTAGTTGAGCCCATTCGGAAAAAAAAATGAGGTGGTCGGTAGCCTGGTTGGTGACGCGCTCGACTGTTAATCCAGCGGGCGCTGGTTCGATCACCGATGCCGACCTACTCCACTTCACGACACAAGCTTTTCAAGATTACTGTGAAGAGCACAAAGGTGTATTTGGGTTTATTTCGATAAACCCATATTTATTTATTAATTTACTTATTTATTTATTTATTTAATCTTTACGTTAACAACAAATAAATATAAATATAAAAAATGGACATAGTGCATATTATAAATCGCTGTTCACTAGGGCGAACTTATCGCAGAACTGCGATTTCTTATTTCATATACACTTTTTATAAAAAAAAAACGTTACTGGTTGACAAGATGGTACCCAATCTTTTTTACAATAGCCAAGAAGCCAAGAAAGAAAACATTTCAGGTGCGTTCAGTAATCTCTGATATCTTTCTGTACAACAAAAACTCATCAGCGTGATACGAGACACTACAAAGTTTCATTTATCGTTCCTTTTTAATATTTTTATTTTGTCCCTGCGATATAGTATTACAACAATGTGCTTAATATTTAATATAACGACGGCGTTGATATTTTATGAACGCCATTTACGACAGTCATAAAGGGTGTTGAACAAAGCCATGAGGAAAGATTTTTATCACTCACTCGAATGGCCAGAGAGGTTAGGTATAAAAGCAGACACATACTAGCTTTCAACTTTGTATTATTATGAATTGAACTTCAAAGAGTCTAAACCTAAAGGTGACTGTTTTAATTTAGAACAAAGAACAATATTCGCTTATTACAAAGTGTTACACTACTATTGTCTTGTTTTTAACTGTTGAATATTTTTTTTAAATAATCCTAGGTTTCAGTAATTTTCAGAGGTAATTTTTGGAATCAATTTTTAATGAAAAAACTTCATCATCTTTTCTTAGATCTTGTGATCTGTTTGTTCAAAAAAGCCCTCATTCTTGGGAGGCTGAAGTCCATCTGTCCCTCCATCGTTATGGCGGTCTTCCGGGGATCCTGTGACCTGCAGACATTTCGAAAAAAAATTACAAAAATTAAATTTCTCACCACTAGAGTCACTAAAACATATTCTCATTTATCCATGTTTCAAGTCTTGGGATAATATCTTTAGGATTAGCTGAGTAGTATTACTTTTCCCGACGCAATTTTTCGCGTGTTCAATTGGACAACAACAATCAAAATTCTACCCTTGTTTTTCTTATTTCAAAAAGTTTGCACGACAATTTGACAGACTGTGGTGTTGCCAGCTAGCAAATTACACCCTAATTAATATTGTATATTCTAATGTGATACATACTCAGTTACTGAAGTGATTTACTAATATACCCCTGTCACGAAGGACATAGTAGCCTAATGATATTGTCAAACAAAGCAATAGTGGCTTTCCACATATTTATTATTCGTCATTACTTATTCAATGAAATTTGGTATTTCAAAGTGTCGTTGTTACGCTTGTCATCATTAATTTGTCATTAAATGGATATCTTACGTATAATAAAAATTGATGTATGTTTGTTCCACCATAACTCTGGAACGCCTGGAGCAATTTCAACCAAACTTGGTAACACAAAAACCTTGCTATCTGGAAACGAATTTTGTGTGGTAGAAACTTTTAGTAATGCAGAACCTTGTGAGAATTTTTTCTGACGAGGGGATCCAAGAGCTGTGTGGTATCGTATGAAAGGGCGTTTGAAAAGAAATTCAAGTCCAGCTCAACCGAGTGATCGAGAGTATCCGGTCTAGAAAATTTCAGGGTTGATCGAATATTGTAGGACCTTCTAGAAAATTTTGGAAATTAATATAGCATTGCAGAACCTTTAATAAAAGTTGACAGGATGAATTAACAGGTGTACTTCACCATCCAAATTTGCCGTTGCGAAGCACGGGTAACACAGCTAGTTAGTAATAAATAATCATAAATGATTATTTTAAATTAAATTTAATTTGATAATGGGGTACGTTGAGAATATGTGGTTTTGTTTTTATCATCTAATAACACCTTTCACACACGAAGCCTCCGCGATTAAATGTATGGTAAAAACACACAACCGTCGCAGATAAACAGAATTAGCAGGTGAAATAAAAAATATTTGGCATTCTAGGTCGGTATTATCAGCCATAGGTATATTACCAAAAT
Organism: Ceraclea dissimilis; assembly: GCA_963576895.1. Classification (NCBI taxonomy): domain Eukaryota; kingdom Metazoa; phylum Arthropoda; class Insecta; order Trichoptera; family Leptoceridae; genus Ceraclea; species Ceraclea dissimilis. The sequence continues at coordinate 1,697,419 of OY756374.1, forward strand.
CGCTTATAAGTAATTTAAACAAATTAGATTTACCGGAAAATTAGAACATAAAAATGCAAAAATCGGTAATGATTTTTTTTTTATTATCAGTCCACCCTAACTGGGTGATTTGTGCCAGGTAACGATTAATACTTGCAATATTAAAAGACGATTTCTAAATACTGATATTTCAGGCACAATGCTTGTGTTTTATATAGAGCAGTATATCTGAGCCTAATCTTTTGATATCCATGATATCTGGGTAGGTGAATCTTTCCCATTATTAGGCTGATGCGTTTATTGAGTTTTACCTTTCTGGTTTCAATCTGGACGCCGCGTGTTTTTTCTGATCAGAATGCTTACACGTGACTGTTATGGTTGACATTAAAAAAATACTTCTCGCTCTATGCAGCATCCTCTAGAAACCATTGAGAAATAAATATCAATATAAATAAGTGGGTCAAAGTTGTAAAACTGAAGAAACTACATTTTTTGTTCTCAAGAGGGGTATGTTTTTTTTTTAAGTTTTAGTACCCTTCAAATTTTAAGTTTCTATAGAGCTATTCTTGGATCTAACCAAATTGCCTTAGTAACAGGAGTCCTGGTTATTCCCAAGGACCTTTTAAACCCTGAAATATTTATGATTATGTTGATGTCAGAATCGTAAAAACCTGAGTAATCTTTAGCGTTTTCCATATTACAAACTACGCCATTAAAGTAATGGGGTCTATATAACTTAATGTAAGCCGTTTCTACATATTCATAATGCTATGTAAGAGCTGTTAACATGATAAAATCACACAGGAATAAATAACACAGGAAAAATTTCACACGGAAAAAATCTCACACGAAGAAATAACACATTTTTAATTTTATTGTACATTTGGTTGTCCTATTAATTTTATAATGAAAGAGTACCTACATGTATCATAAAATTTAACTATAAAGCATCAATAATAAATTGTAGTGTCTTAAAAATCATTAATAAATTTTAAATAGAAGTGTTTTATAATATTAAAATCGCACAGGAATAAATAACACGGAAAAATCTCACACGGATAATATCTCACATGGAAGAAATAACATATTTTTATTCATAATTTATCGTGTATCATTACTTTATTAATATTTTTAACTTTTTGTATTGTAAACTTTTTCAAAGGCCTTGAGACCGTTTGACGATATATAAATAAATAAATTTGGTTGTCATACTCATATTAATATCAATAAAATTTATATCTATTTTTTCATTAAATTTAACTGTAAATATCAATTATGTTGTCTTATAAATCATCAATAAAATTTGAATAAAAGTGTGTTATTTCTTCTTGTGAGATTTCTTCCATGTGAGATTTTTTTTCCCGTGAGATTTTTTCCTGAGTGATTTTATCATCTTACCCTTATACTAGATGCTGTGATCTATAGACTGAATTTACGAGTAGTTAAAGCTTTTTCAAACATTGTTAGATCTAAAATATCTAAATCTAGATCCTTTTAGGACCTTTTTTTCAGCTTTTATTGGTGCGGATAAATGCTTTTATGAGATATGAGATATTAGATAAGAAATGAAGTGATTAAAGAGATGTCGAGTGACCATAAGACGGATGTTGTAACTAGAATGAAAGCGAACAGGTTGAAGTAGGGATAGAAAAGCTTGTTCTCTCTTCTTCTTCCTCGTCAGCCCTCTTCCCTCCACTGCTGGATGTAGGCCTCTTCTCCATTCTCTTCCACTCATCTCTGTTTCTCCGCCTTCGCATCCAGTTTCTATCAGCTTGTTTAACTATTTAATCAGACCACCTTTTGGGAGGTCTTCCGACACTTCTCCTTCATATCCATGGCCTCCACTGGAGGATTCTGAGTGCCCATCTAGTATCCTCTTGTCGTGTCATATGTTCTCTCTGCTTATCCAGAAAGAGCTCCGGCTTGAATAGAAGAGAATATAGGTACTTATTTTATTAAATGTTTCACATTACAATGGTAAATAGTTTAAAACAGACGAATTTAAATGCAAATAACGTATGCACACAATGGTAGATTTTATCACAATATCCTGATTTCCGCCAACTAACCAATTAGTGATAATACTCGTAATAATACGAAAACATACAATAGAAATTCGTGTGAATATAGAAATAATACCAGTAGAGAAAATGTAGGACTACCTAATAGATAATGTTTCTATTTGATTATAATATTATTTTTAATATTACATACGTCGATATGTATTGTTTAATTAAAAAAAAAACTATAAATTCAAATCCACATTGACTGAATTCCACGGTTTTATTAAATAAAGTAACCAGGGATAATGTAGTTATGAGGACAAGACCGGAAATTATTGCCTTTCATGCAGAAAAAGAATCAGTGACTGCATTGATTTCTAGCAAAAATGCGGGGTTGTTATCGATAACTTCGTGGTCCGTTCGAACTTACGTCATTAAAGTCATTTTGACATCATTTTGACGTCACTCTGAAGTCACTTTAACTTTACTTTGACACCACTTTGACGTCACTCTGTTGCCACTTTGGCGTCACTCTGACGCCACCTTGAGGCCATTTTGACAGCAATTATACGTCCTTTTAAACATGTTTCTAGACACGAAATCATTGAAGTCACTTTGACATCAGTTTGACGCCACTTTGACGTCCCTTTGACACCACTTTGACGTCATTTCAAACACTAAACTAAGCATTAAGTCATTGAAAAGTAACCCTGCAATCTTTTTCATGGGTTTTGCCCATCATTAAACAGTAAACACTAAACATGCTTAAAAAGATACAAAAAACTAGATTTTTCAATTAAATATTTTTCTAATTATTTTCGTTGTTGCATCTCGTTCCTTAGTTATTTGCGCACAAGGTCTCATCGCCAAAGACAAGAGTGGAACATCAGATCCTTACGTCACCGTCCAAGTCTCAAAGATCAAAAAGAGGACGAGAACGATGCCTCAAGAACTGAACCCTGTGTGGAACGAAAAGTTTTACTTGTAAGTACTAATGTTTATCTTTAACTTCATCTGTCGTTGTAGTCTGCGTCTACATTTTCCTCTTCAAAATTTAATATAAGTTTTCAATGAAATTTTGCACACATATTTGCTCCAGGTGACGAGTGTAGTTTTGACTTTTCATTCCTACCTTAATTGCGAGATTTGACATAGATGCTTAAAGATGGCTTCCCATGGTCCGTGATATTGCAGACGAGCGTAATATTTTCTAAAAACGTAAATTCTGCGTCAGTCCGTTATGTCGCAGACTGTGGGAAGCCACCTTAGCAGAAGCTAAACTGTTGACTCAAATTAATTTTACAAACGTTTATTTCTGTTTGCCAAAAAAACATTTATAATATTTTTAATTATATTTAAGCCGATTATCCGCAAAATGGTTTCCAAAACCTAATGATTTTTTTTTCACATTTCACAGCGAATGTCACAATTCTTCGGATCGCATCAAGGTACGAGTCTGGGATGAGGATAATGACCTGAAATCTAAGCTGAGGCAAAAATTGACCAGAGAATCTGATGACTTCTTGGGACAGACAATCATTGAGGTAATATTTATGTAATTCAGGCGCGAAGCTACCTAAGAACACGATTCCCATCGAGTTACCTTTTGGAAAAAATTATAGGTGTAATAGTGTCTAATTTGACGTAATCCAATAAGAAATGTTAGCCCCAGCTTCCCTTCTGCAGAAATCCACCCTTCGCCACTGATGTGTATGGTTTAGATTCACTTCACGACACAAGCTTTTCAAGCTGACTTTGAAGTGTCAGCCTTCTCGTATTTGGTCGATATAAAAAAATAACGACCATCGCGAGAGACATTAAAAAAAACTATTAATAACATCATCAGTCACCCTACAACAGCTGAGTTAAGAGGTTTGCCGGACCCCAGTGGATCGCACAGGAGCGGAAGGGGTGGAGGAGGAGAGGGGAGGCCTATGTCCTGCAGTAAGCAAACGTAGGCTGATGATAATGATGATGATAATGCCTAGTTCAAGAAAGTTTCACAATGCACCAATCTTCCGATACTATAGCCATCTGTTGAACGTGAATGCAAAGTTCGAACTGACAATACCAAAATGCTGTGATAAAACTTTATTTGCCTGTGATTTACAAAACTACACTCTTTTCGATGTCATACATTATGTCAGTTAGAAACATTATCACGTAAAAGTCAACAACTCAATGTTTGATAGTTATAACCTTGTTACTCTCAGATGACGATTAATAATATAATTATTACTGCATCGGTGCCAACATCTGGTGCAATTATTAGTAGTCGAAAACTTTGCATGGTAGAAACTATACGTTCGAGTATTAGAAACTTAAAATATGTTGACTTAGTCCTGGTTCTATTGGCATTAGCATATTGGACGACAAAGAAACTTGAAATAAGTTTGACTTAGTTATTTCCCATTGTAATCCACCAGCCAGTCGTCAGGGTACACAGACTTGTGTCTCGCACCAGTGATAGTCTTGACGCTCCTTCGATCCTATTGGTTAACATCTGACCAATCACAACGCCTCAGATTTCAAGGGATAAAAATTTTTGGAAGTCCACTGTTTGTGAATTGCATGTTTGTGTTTTCAATGTTGCTATTACAACGGGATTATAGGGGCTATTATAAAGGACATCAGAACCAATCAGGGCTTGAAAGTAAGTCTTCTAGGTTGCGTACGTCTAAACTTCACATGAAATCTGAGGCGTTGTGATTAACCAATAGGATCGAAGGAGCGTCAAGACTATCACTGGCGCGAGACGCGTGTGATTTTAGTACCTACTGGAAAGCAGTAGGAACCACGGATGTCATGATTTGGACTATATTCTCTGAGTGAAAATCATCCATCTTTTTATTATTTTTATAAACAAAAGGAAGCAGCAATTTCGATTTTCATTTATTGGGTAAAAGGAGGTAGATAGAACAGAATCGTCACGTTTATATTTTGAGAACAAACTCTCACTTTAATAGGATTAGCGCCGCAGGCAAATATTTTGAAGACACAATTGAAAATTATCGTCAAAATGAAAAAACAGTGTAGTAATGATGTGAAATAATTTCTCATTTGCATAAAACAGTGAGTTGACTGAGGAACTTCGGGAGAAGGGGGGGGGGGTTTACCCCAAACCCTGCCAACGGCCATGACTGTCAACTATAAAAAAACTACATTTATTCTCATATTTAAATCTTCTTTTTTCCTCCATCAGGTACGAACTCTGTCAGGCGAGATGGACGTGTGGTACAACTTGGAGAAGAGAACAGACAAGTCAGCTGTCTCTGGAGCCATCAGACTTCATATCAACGTGGAGATCAAAGGAGAGGAGAAGGTGGCGCCTTATCACGTCCAGGTAAAGAATTTTTGATTATTTAAACATATTTTTTTAAAGGATCTGGGCTTCCATACACAAACCCAAATACTTTCTTCCACACCTTGCACTAGGCTAAAAGCCTGTATCGCAAAGTGTGGAATACATCGCAAACGCCGGGGTTAGAACCTGGCACCTCCCGCTCGAGAGACAGCCGCCTCAACCAACTGCGCCAACCGTGTACTCGATTCTTAGTGAACAAACTTGTAGTAAAAAAGATACAAACGAATCAAATTATTACGTGTTATGTGAGGAGACCACAGGCGACAATCATTTACTCAAGGCACACATTGTGTAAACTATCTTCTCCTTCATACCTAGTTTGAATCCTGAGGATTGGTGTGCGGCAAAATTCTAAATTGCGTTCCCCATTTCGCTCGGTCATCTGCGGTCCTTTGCAGCTCAACAAACGAGGCACAGGCCGCACAGGTGGTGTCCACTTTACAAACATATCTCGTCGCAAGAAACAATTTACCAAACATACCTCGTCGTGAAAAAATAATCGGCAACATAGATACATTATAAGGGTAAGAGCATTTGCTGAACTATTTCGCTACCAAATGAAAGCATAAATCACACTTCCTGATGTCATCAATAACGGTATTCGTAATGGAATTCATGGCATAGTTAATTAATAAATTAATTATGATGAACTATTAGGGTATCTAATAACAAATCTCAATAATAATTATTAATAAACTGTGTGTAGTGTAATTAGGGGTTGGCATGTTCGGGTAGTATTATATTGTTACGTAATGCAGTGGTCCCCAACCTATGGTCCGCGGCCCAGTACTGGGCCGTTGACCAAATGGTACTGGGCCGCGCCGCCCGCCTGCTTAAAAATCAATATTTTTTTTGAAAAAATCGTCAATTATATAGCTTAAAATAATTATTCCGTAAAAAATGCCTTCACGCTAAGTTACCATCTACACTGTACCTGATCAGTAGCTATGTATCTTCGGTGGAGAGAAGGTGTATGTCGTTCTTCTATCTGTTTACCGGTACCTACTTTCTCGCGTTTAAAACCTTTCCTTCCCTGTGTTATGTAGCCGATGCACATTGCTCCAATTAAACTGTAATATCTCTATCAGTGGCGTATATAGGGGGGGCCCGGGTCCCCCTGAAATGTCAAAGAATGATGTGCCATCTGCTATAGAATGATCCCAGGTTCATCACTTCACCCGTTTTTCAAAAAAATTTCGCCTGCGGCGCTTCTTTTTTGTTCCATTTTTAACCCATCAATTATAATGCTAACCTAAAACTCAACCTTTCTGAGTGCACCTTCGCGAAAAATTTCGCCTGCGGCGCTTTTACTGATTTTTTACTACGTCTATGTTAAAAATTTAATTGTTTCCCCGAGGAGTTTTTTCGCCCCCCCCCCCCGAAATGAAAACCTATATATGCCACTGATCTCTATAAATATAATAAATACGGGGTTGGGGTTTTAGGTATTCCTGAGGGACCTTGTTCTTTATGATTAGGAACCACAATTTATTATTTTATATTTATTGTTAATTTTAATACATTTTTCTTTACTGTTGGTTTTTAATTTTTATATTTCTCTGTGTATGCCCCCCCCCCCCAATGTAACCCCCTTACCCTCAGTGGGCCGCGGTGAAATTATCAAACGCTGACCGGTCCGCGGCGACAAAAAGGTTGGGGACCACTGACGAAATGTACTCTGTACTATGCAGGGTAATCTGTTGTTATGTAGAAACCTCTGTACTATATTGTTGTATGATGGTGGTAGATAGTACGACCGAATCCATTTATCCATTATATCCCTTGTATTTATGTTATATCCCATTATATTCATTGTATATGTACTATGGTTATCCTCAAAGTAAGAGTACTGTTCTCCTCACGGGCTGTGAGGATCTTTTTTGCCAATTTTTTTAGCACTCAGTGGTAGTGGGAATTCTCCTGAACGCAACGAGCACTGACGCACTTCTGTAGCACGAAAACTCGTATTGTGGTGGCCGTTTCTGTGAGACATGTCGATAAAAAATCCCGCCAAGTACGTAGTGCGCCCTGATATCGGTTCCTTCTCGCGGATGGAAAAACACCGTTTTTTTTTCAAGGATTAAAGCTGTATGTGTCGAAGATGTTAAGAGTCGAAGGAACGTGTTCAATTGGTTTCGTGAATTAAAGGAAGCCAAAACAAATGTTTATCCAACCTTGAATCTCATTTTTGAGATTGAGACAGAAAAATCATGGCGTCTACCGACGGTTTGGGACCGAAAGCGGATCGTTTTGATCGAATTTCTGCCGCAGATCGAGGCGATTAATGCAGCAGAATTCTGTGAGAACCTAAATAACCTCAAGTGAGAAATTCAAAACAAACGGCAAGGAATATTGACGGAAGAAGTGTGAATGTTTCGCCACAACGACCGCCAGCACACGATTTTCACAACCATGGCTCTTTTGGAGGCATTCGGTTGGTATATTTTGAACCGCCGCGCGTAACTCCCTGACTTTGCACATTCATATCTTGAATTGTTCACCTCTCTGAAGACTCACATGGAAGGTAAAACGTTTTCAGTCGACGAGGAGGTGGACAGGAGGTCCTGAACTGGAAGAAGGAGATGGCGGGAAATTATTTGAGGAGAGCTTCAAAAAGCTCTGCCACAGCTCACAACCTGCATACATCGGTATAATGACCACGCGGAAAAATAGCTGACATGTGTATCAACAAAACCCTATAATTATTATTCAAATACCATTTTTCATAAAAGAATTATAAAGTCAGTACTCTTACTTTCTGGGTAACCCTCGTACGAGTATAATAATATGTATCTACTACCAACAGACATTCTCCATCTCTCAATCAACATTTTCTCAGTACAAATACACTAACCCCCGTTTTCACCAACTTTTACCTAAGAAGGAGACCCCTAAGAAATTTCCATACAAAAACAGAGATAATATTCTATTTATTGACACGCAGGCCTACCAACCACACCCTAATTCCATACAAAATGCAACACGCAACTCACCTACGTTAGGTGCCCAAATATCTCTGCCCAGGCTAGGTGAGTTGCGTGTTGCATTTTGTATGGAATTAGGGTGTGGTTGGTAGGCCTGCGTGTCAAAAAATAGAATATTATCTCTGTTTTTGTATAGAAATTTCTTAGGGGTCTCCTTCTTAGGTAAAAGTTGGTGAAAACGGGGGTATGACTCATAACTAGTTCACACTCGGGGATATTCTACTCAGCTACCCAGCCTTCAGCACTTTCTAAATTTCCATCTATCAGATTATTCTTTATTATTATCCTCCGTTTCAGCAGCCCGTCGAACACTAGTAATAATATTGTTAATTAATATGGACACACAAGTAATATTTATCTGGGGTACAATCCAACACACAATTAACACAACTCATTTGAATGTTTAATTACTTAATTTATTTATTTGTTGATTGCGATTTTATCCTGATTGGCTTTCATCATGTTATTTAATTTTTATTTATTTTATTTATACAGATAGAAATTATTTTGTTTTACTATAAACACTAGGATCCCCCAGTGAGATTAGCACAATCTGACAGTTATTTGGTATATATTATATTATATTTATTTATTACACATGGAACAGCTACAGTCACAAAAACAAACATTGGCAGGTACATTAGTACAAAAATATCAATACACAAGACCAATAACATTTTCTCATCATATCATAAATTTTCACGAAAATCTATCAAAATACAATTGTTTCATAAAAAAAAATCCAGCGACGCTATTTTCTATCACTTTTTTGTAAAACATTTTTTATACATATCTACCTACACGTTATCGTGCAAAGTATTATAATATACATTTCCAAATAAACCAAACCGCATCACGACTTTCTTCACTATGTCTCACAAAAAAAATCGTCTGCGGCGCTATTTACGCTTTTTTCATGCTATATCATTTTTTTAATTTTGTTGCCTCCCCTAGCTCCGAAGCTGCCGACACCCGTGAACAGTTGTATTCCTAAATCAAATCTCTACGGAATTCCCTTTGTAGAACCGTTACGTTAGGTACTGTTATTGTTACGTATATTCGCCCTGTCATATGTTATTAAGTACGTGATCAGTTGTTTTGGGAAATATGTAGGTAGGTATGTCATCTTGTGGATAAATAATTGGGACGTGTTTTCGCGCATCTGAGTCCCAGTAAGCAATCTTGGGAGCAAATCCATATACGTAGATAGAACCTACAAAGCCTTAGCCGCGTGTTGTGAACTAATTCTAGTTAGAGAAATCAAGACAACGTTGATGTCTTCTTCTACACCTATTCTATTCTATCCCATCCCTTGCAGGTAGGCAGATAAAACATATCGCCAGTCTTTCCTATCCTTACATACACTTCTTGCCTCCGTCACATTCAAGCATTTCGTCATACACACTCTACGATTCCTGTTACTCAAAACACGTCCGTCCTTGAGAATCTCGTATTCGTACCTCATAATAATAATAGTATTACGGACAATTTCTAATGTACCGTTTTGTGGAGCAAGTCCACCTCAAGGGTGCCTTTTACAATTAAATAAGCTAACCTAAGTACTGACATCTACATATTCTATATTATACTAAACGATTTTTTAAACAGGTGAGTATATATGTGAGAAGCTGGCTCTTGAATATAGCATTGATTGCTCTAAATTCTTAAGAGCAATATGCTCCAAGTGCAAATCATATTGTTATGGCTTTAACTTATTCAAATTGTCTCTGAGAATAAAAGCGCAATATAAGAATAACTTAAATGACAAAATCGATTTTGGCTTATTGTATGAAAAGGGGACCGAATATCAAAAAAAGACATCCGCTAGAGTCACTGCGTCTTACCTCAAACATTTTATCAACAAAATTACAGCACTATATCTAACAAACTACAGGAATTACAATCTCAAGTTTCAGTGAATTTCAGACGTAACTTTGGAATTATTTTTATCGAAAATATTTACAAAAATCTAATTTCTAACTACTAGAGTCACTATAACATATTCTCATTTATCCATGTTTTAAGTCTTAGGATGATATCTTTAGTATTAGCTGAGTAATCGTACTTTTCCCGACGCAGTTTTTCGTATGTTCAGTTACTAGTTTTATCGAATCAAATATTCGATACCTTCGAAATCTTGATAGACTGTCGATTTTATCGAAAGAATTACGCGACAATCCACGCATTTATTCACTCGACGGGGGTGGTTTATTAGGGGTAGGCTTAGATACAAAATTGAATGTTATTGTAGGTAGCTATTGTATTTCATGGAAATTTTAACCCAGTAAAATTGAGTTTTTATCGGAAAAATTATGATACAGTTTTGATTTCTACCATTCTATATGTTTTTTGAGGTGCGCAATCCGAATCTACGAAAAAAAATCGTGAAACAACATTGAAAAAAATGCAATATTTTTGGCGGTATTTTGCTTTTAACAAAAAAAAAATAACATTTTGTAAATAACCCATTCAAAATGAAGAAATGAAGAAAATTTTGTGGTGTGAAATGTTACTCTAAAATAAATAGCAACGACATCAAGCTCCAAAAAAATAGCCAAATTACGTAATTTTGTTAGCAAACCTCGAGGTGGTCGGTAGCCTGGTTGGTAACGCGCTAGACTGTTAATCCGGTGGACGCGGGTTCAATCCCCGACTTACTCCACTTCACAACACAACCTTTAAGCTTTCTGTGAATTTTACAAAGATATATTTGGGTTTATTTCGATAAACCCAGATTTATTTTATAAAAAAAAATAGATTTCGATTCAGTACCCCAAAAAACTTGTAGAATGAAAGTAATCAACTCTACACTAAAACTTTTCCGCTTGGAGCCCATTTGAACACAAATTCTCCGGAATATTTAAAGGCATAATAAATTGAAGTATTCCCACAACAGTATGAAGAAATTAAGGATGAACATTGTCGGGCTTACGACCGACCTCGGCTGGCTTAAGTGATCACTTTACACTCGAGAAACATTCGCCATTTCAGTTCACCCCGGCTGGGATTCGAACCCATACCTTCGTCTCGCTTAGTAGGGATCATATCCACTACACCACGAAGAGCGATGGCTGTGTTGTCGAATTTCATGTACATTAAGTACCTATGTATTGTTGCATTTCTTACTGTTGAAGGGAGAGGGTGGTATTTTTTTTTTTTTTTTTTTTTAATTTTTTTTTTTTTAACACACCCGCCATCTTTATTATTGCTTAGCCGAAGAACGTAGTTCACAATCAACTTCGCTAATGGCAGGAGAGGCAACTAAGTACCATATTTATGTTTTTATACCTAACAATTACCAACGTGATTTTAACTTGAATTATTTTTGATTGTACAAATTTTTATTCTTGTAAAGCGTTGGATTTTTTCTTTTCTTTCGATTTGCCGGGGTGAACTGAAATGGCGAATGTTTCTCGAGTGTAAAGTGATCACTTAAGCCAGCCGAGGTCGGTCGTAAGCCCGACAATGTTCATCCTTAATTTCTTCATACTGTTGTGGGAATACTTCAATGTATTTACTACGGCTGTAGAAAAAATCCAACGCTTTACAAGAATAAAAATTTGTACAATCAAAAATAATTCAAGGCATAATAAATTTTTATATTTATACAATTACCTATTTAGGGATTTCCTTTCTGAGATATTGTACGGATTTCTATCAAAGCGAAAAGTTTATATAGGAAACGAGGGAACACCATCACTCAAGCGATGCAATGCAACAATAATACTGGATTTTACATTCAAATCCGAATCCCATTTCTTTAAATCCCATTTCTTTAAATCGCATTTCTCGGTTTGGCAAATGCATTCAAAATGGAAATCTAAGAATAAGGAAGTACAGTAGTAAAGAAAGGAACTTATTCCAGAAACCTAGACGTATCCAAATAAAGATATTTTTATTAATCTTGCTGAAGAATAATATTTAGTTTAATTTTACCTGTAGTTCCTGGAATTGAATTGTATTTTTGAGTGTACCTACGGCCTGTATATATGTAACTGTGCTGTGCGGTCAGAGAGATATTGTTGTATATATTCTGTGTTTGTCATGCAATAGTTTTTTCATTGATGTTATATAAATAATATGTTTGTCGTACATGTTGAAGATATTGAAACATTTTATAACACTGCATTTAGTATTTGTTACCTAAATATAAAATACTATGATTCGTCACTCTCAGTGTAAATAAATAAGTATAATAATAATAAATAATAAAAATTTTATTTACCGTGAATATCTATGTACAATATAATTAAAATATAATCAATATGATATTTTGCACAAGATGTTCACAGTAGTTCAAGTAAATAACCAAAACACTTGACAATGGCAAAATCACCCGCAGACGGGTGCGTGCCATATTTAAATAAGAAGAAGAAGAAGAATAGAGAAAGCTGTATTCCTACTTATTAAGTATTCAATGAAAGTCGTTTCCTTTATTATTTCTCATAAGTACAGCTTTGGGTTCTGAATGAGTTTATATACAAAATATTTTTACATATAAAGGTGTTGTTTTGACTGTTTTATTTTATACGTTATGACTGATATTTTTTATATGTTATGGCTGTTTTATTTATATGTAATGACTGATGTTTTTATTCGTCATGTCCGTTTTATTTTATATTTTATGACAGATTTTTTATACGTTATATTATTACTTTTTTATTTGTGTTAAGTTTTGACTGATTTATTTTGTATGTTATGATGACCGATTATTTTATATGTTATGACTCATTTATTTTATATATTATGACTGATTATTTTTATATGTTATGACTCTTTTATTTTATTGGTTATGACAGATTTTTAATATAATATGACTGATTATTTCATATATTATGTCTGATCTTTTTGACTGATTATTTTATATTATATGACTGATACTTTTTATAATATAGAGTATGACTGATTTCGCCTCAACTTTCGACTTATGACTCACGTCAACATTCGACTTATGGTTCACGTCAACATTCGACTTATGGCTCACGTCAACATTCGACTTATGGCTCACGTCAACTTTCAAATTGTGGTTCACATCACCTCTTGAACTTTCACATTAAATCAATTTCGGCCTAGCGTTACGGTAAGGTTTATCAGTGTCACAATATCACCTGCTCTAAATAGAAAATAATATTTAATGTAAATGGCATTGCTAAAAGCATGTCATACTTAAAGTGATAGAAATCCACTCAAAGAAATCCCCTAGGTTCAGGGCTGGATTTAGAGGTGTGGAGGCCTCGGGGCAACAAAGGAGTGGAGGCCCCCTGGCTCCAAATTATTTTCCAAATAAAATGGTAATTATTTTTCAATCGAGATTCCCTCCCTCAAGATGGAGAGTAAATTTCAAGTGCTTATCAGGGCCATTTGAGATTTTAATATTTTACTGATAGCCTGATTGGAGTGAACCGATAGATATAGATTGATGATTCCTGTTAATATTTAATATAGGTAATCATGTTTGTACAAAGTACTGTAGGTAACGGTAAAACGCGAAAAGAAATATCAAACGAAAAGTTGTTTACTAGTCTGAATTTGTTTTTTTTTCCGAAGTCTCTATTCTGGGGGCCCCTCTTTTGTGGAGGCCTCGGGCAGTAGCACCGGTTGCCCTCTCCTAAATCCGGCCCTGCCTAGGTTAAAAACCGAAATATTATGCTCGGATTATATTGAGAAGGTAGGTAATAATTTCTTTCAGAATATCAGATTGTATCATCAAAAGGGATAAAAATACCCCATCCCCTTGAACTCTTGAGAGTGTTAAGAATCTTTTCACCTCAGTCGAACTCTTAACACTTTGTGTCAAAATAATGTATTTACCCTTTTCTCCGTATTTCCTCGGTTGAAGCTAGGGACCCAACTATGACGTCACGCTCAATTCCCGCGGCATGAACGGTGTGCGAATCCGGATTCGTACGTGATTTTGGATTTGTACGTACCGCAAATCACTATGAAAGCGTCTGTAGATTTACGGACTCACCCCTTCCCACGGCGTGTGAATCTACGTACGAATCCGGATTCGCGCACCGTGGGATATCGCTTTAAGATCTCTCGTTGTGTATGAAGTACTTTGAAATGTCAATATGCTTACTTGCTTTTGAAAAGCAGGAGATAATAATATCATTATAGGTAATATCAAAAATAATCCACCAAAATTTAGCTATAAAATATAAATTAATAAATTCGAGAAATATAATTCCATATTATAAATACAACCCGGAATCGGTTTTAGAAGATCAAAATTTTAGGCTCTATTATGATAAAACAATTATAACAGATAGAACAATACATAATAATAGACCCGATGTAGTTTTACATAACAAACAAACTAAAATCACTTATTTAATTGACATCGCTGTACCAAATACATTTAATATTCAAACAACCGTCGCAGAAAAAATTCGTAAATATACAGCAGGTGAAATAAAAAATATTTGGCATTCTAGGTCGGTATATATAATCCCATTAGTATTATCAGCTACAGGTATAATACCAAAATCGCTAATAAACAATTTAAAAAAATTAGATTTACCGGAAAATTCATACATAAAAATGCAAAAATCGGTCATTATTAATACTTGCAATATTGTAAAACGATTCCTAAATACTGATATTTTAGGCACAATGCTTGTATTTTAGGCCCCGCGCATCTGAGCCTAATCCTGTGATATCTGGATAGGTGAATTTTTCCCAGTATTAGGCTGATGAGTTTATATGTGAACCATGAATGATAATATGTAGACTCTTCTGGCTGACAATACTGAGAAGTGTGTTGACAAAGTCATGCCTCCGCGTATAAATTAGTATACCTATATTCTCTCAAACATCATTCCCTTTGGTTGATTTCACGAACTTTCCACTTTGTTATCTATTAGATCTAACTCGAAACCCTTTTGACCAATTTGATTCAAACTTTGCGTACAGTTTCCACTGTTGTAAAATAACGTGGGTAGGTAGCTCTGGTTCCCGTAGAAAAACCCATAAGAATATTGCTCAACGTGAATAAATCCCAAAAAACACAAAGGCCCTTCAGAAATATCCTCAGAGGATAAAAGCTCAATCTTTCCAGTTGGATTCCAGTAGGTGAATTATTTATAAAATGTTGACTATTTTATTACCTATCCCATTTTAGATCCGCTTATTTATTTGTTTATTTTCTAATCTATGGTAGTTTCTAACACACTGGAAGAAATCGTATACTAATAGATACAGTTAATTTTATTTACAAAATTCAGTTAGATTTGAGCTTTTGTCCCTTGAGCATATTTCAGTAGGGCTTTTGTCTTTTTTGGGATTTATTCATGTTGAGCAATATTCTTATGGGTTTTTGTCCGCTCACGGGTACCTTTGACTACACGCATCCCAGGTAAATATCCCTATCCCATATTATCCCTTTCAACTCGGGATACTTTGACATTTAGAATGAAGAGGATCGTATCTACAACTTGTCTAGAACTAATTGTATAATACATATGTACAGGAACCCACTTACTTTCTTTATGAACTTGATTTTCTGAAGAAAGAAGTTCGGAAACTACTTATATAATTTTAAATTATCTTTAGAAAAGCATAAAACAAGTGGATCTGCCGGATTTGTTCATAAAAAACTCAAATATTTGAAGTGCTCGTCCTGACAAAACAGCGAAGTATGGACTCAGGCTTTTGACTGATCGTCGGCTGCCTCAATGCGATCCAACATTCAGGAAACGCGACCGCCCGAGAGTGACCTGGTCCGATCATGTCGACCAGATCCTCAAGGATGGACGCGTTTTCAGTAAAGGGAATCGGAGAGCGCGTATGACAAATTGCATGAATGTGACGGAGGCTAGGAGTGTGTGTAAGGATAGGGCTGTCTGGTGCTCTGTCATCTCTGTCTCTGGCGCCGTAAGGGTATTGATAGATAGACAGATAGATAGACATTCACCGATTCCAGTCCATCCATCCGCCGAGGTCGGGTATCGAACCCAGACCTCTAACCTAGCACAACGGTATTCTAACCACTGTTCTATCGTTAGCTTGTGATTGGTGAGTAGGTATATTACACTACCGGCATCCTTTGAGATTGTGCTGGTGTTTAGAATCTGGTATCTGTTAAGAAAAACGACTTGTTATTCAACTACGCTACGTAGGAAATCCGACGATTAAGGGGGAGTTCCGTGAGGCTATTGATGCAACGCGATGTAAGGGAGTCTGACCGTGTCCATTCTTTGTACATATCGAGTGGATGACATTTTTAACTTCGTTGTCTACTCCATCGAACAATGTCTTCAACATCACAGATACCTCTTATTCTAGTTTTCCTCACCCTATCTCTCAATGCGCCATATAATTATGACATTAATATTATGTATTTTCCATTTTTCCAGTACACCTGCCTTCACGAGAACCAATTCCACTACCTATGCGAAGAGAATGGTGGCGTAGTGAACTTGCCCAAAGCCAAAGGAGACGACGCCTGGAAGATATACTTTGACGAACCTCCAGAAGAGATCGTGGATGAGTTTGCCATGAGATATGGAATAGAGTCCATTTACCAAGCTATGACGTTAGTATTCGTTTTATATTGCAAGCAATTATTTTTTCTTTCACACTTTGTCGAAAACGTAAAGCTACCACCACTCCTGGAGGTTTCAAGAGCTTCAGCTCTCATATCATGCAGTAAAAAGATATATTTCTTTCCACGGGAGGGCTCAGGGTTAGCCGAAAGGGCGCCCCTCGGCAAACCCCTCTCGAAACTACTCTGATTCTGAACACCCTTAATGTACCTTGGAGGAGACTCTCACTGCAAGGCTCTACACATTTCGCTGTTCTTTTAGAAACTAGGATCTTGCCAGTTACCAATGTTTACCAATTGTCTTCAAAGCACGTATGACGAAGAAACCACATTTGACAAAACCAGATAGAAAAATATCACCTCCCAAAAAAGGGAGAAGTATAATAATATACATTAACAACACAATAATATTACCTACCTACGACTAATTTGATTTTTTTTATTTTCCAGTCATTTCCACTGCTTATCAACAAAATATCTCTGTGCCGGAGTTCCAGCCGTGATGAGCACACTTCTAGCAAACATCAACGCATATTACGCACATACAACTGCTTCTTCGGCTGTCTCGGCTAGTGACAGATTTGCAGCTTCCAATTTTGGGGTAAGTTTCATTTACTGGTACCAATTCTGCTAGTTTGGCTTCTGGGATCGAACCTAGGAATATTTCCTGAGACATGGACTTCGCTTTAACAACCCTTTTGCTCCACATATTCTCAATGATCTGATGTAAAACGATTGCCATCCTCTTGGAAAGTGGGACATCATCTATCCTTCTATCTTTTAGGAGATCTTCCTGGAAGACGGTGTCTATCTGGTATATTGTTAGCAGTTATCAGTCACGTGTGGTATTCTGGCACTGTCCATAGTATCCATTTTGCCCGCCGTCAATTCCTGCCCCATCTCTCAGGTCTCTCTCTTTACTGAGACTATTATTGACTTTATTGAGTCTTTTATTGTATTTACATCTTTTTTCTCACCCTGATGTGCCCGAAAGTTAACCCTTAATATATCTCTCAATACGAGAGTATATTATGAGAATATATGATGAGTAAAGAAAATTCTTTGCCCTAACTGTATCAACCATAGTTTCTTCTTTCAATAAGTCATAATTTTTGGTCTGACGCATGTTTTATACACGGACTTTACCGAATATTAGACCTTATTCTTCTTCGCCCTCGCCTTTGTCCCATTTGCTTGGGGTTGGCTCTCCAAGTCCTCATCCTCCGAGTCCTTATGTTCTACGCATGCTCCGCACAAAATCTAGCCTCCTTTAGGACATCCAAGTCGTCAAGGTTCAACCTAGTCTTCTGGGTCCTACTTCTATGTCCATTATCCTTTTTATCATATTTACCTGTGGCAGTCTCATAATGTGTCCTTACCTTATTACCTAATATTATTCTATTTCGCTGATTCTTTAAAAAACTAAGTATTTCCTAATAACGAAGAAGTTTGATTAAGTGAATGGATTGCAGGACCCATCACAAAATAAAATGCTTTTTTTTCTATTTGCAGAAAGAGAAATTCGTGAAGCTGTTGGACCAATTGCACAACTCGTTAAGAATAGATCTCTCCATGTATAGAAATAACTTCCCAGCTTCCAGTCAAGAGAAACTCATGGACTTGAAGAGCACAGTGGACCTCCTGACCAGTATTACTTTCTTCAGAATGAAGGTAAAAAATTATAAGGCATTTCAACCTCACTTATATAAGGTTTCTAAATGAAGCCTTGAGGGACTCCGCTTGTAGGTCCTTTCTTCCGAAATTATTTCTTACGGGCTAAATGCTGAGCTGGGATGATTTAAATTCACTTCAGCAATAAACTGACTTTTATAAAAAAGGACAAAAGGCAAAAATATATGGAACTTGGACCAAAAGCGTCCACTGATGAGACTGAAGGGAAATGAAAGTACATACTTGTTTTATCATTCTGGCAAAATATGTCAAATTCTCTCCTGGGAGAGTCTCGCTATGGTCATTTTTGACCCACGCCAACAGTCTTTTACAGTCTGCTAGCATTGATATGGTTATAATCTGATGAACCAATGTGTATGGCAATGTTTTTTTTTGTATGTAAATTTTTGAAACTGTATAAATTTTGGGGGTCCATGTGCCTGATATTAGGGCATAGAGGCAATGAACAATGTCCTATTATGGCTGAAAAATTTGATGGTTGAATAACTTTTTCATATATTGTTGTTTCAGGTTCAAGAGTTAAGTAGTCCCCCTAGAGCTTCCACTGTTGTGAAGGACTGTGTGAAGGCTTGCCTCCGCTCAACATATCAATTCCTCTTTGAGAACTGCTATGAACTCTACGGTAGAGAGTATCAGGTATGTATAACTCACCTCTTTACTTTAATTTATCTATCCCTTCACGCCACATCCCTTGCAGGGTAGGCAGAGAGGACTGAGCGCCAGACTGCCACATCCTTATACACACTTCTAGCTTCCTGAGAGACCCTGGATGAAGAACAGAAGTGTTGAAAGACCTCCTAAAAGTTGGTCTGATGACATCGTCTAACAAGACAGAACCTGGATATGAAGGGGGAAAAACAGACATAAATGGAAGGGGATTATTATTGAAGGTCACTCTGCACACCCGCCAGTTAGGCGCCTTTTTATTTGCTCTTTCAACCCACAGTTACTCAGATGGCCCCAGGATTGGCCGGAAGGGCACCCCTCCAGCAACACCGTCCGGAATGACACCTTCAATATCGCTGCTACAAGGAAGATAACAAATAATGAGCTACATTACATAATAACTTAAAGACTAATTACAAATCTATTAGAACGCAAAAATAAAGGACCCTGAGGACTTGACTTAAAAGACTGGCTTCAAAGCCGTGTGGTTCATCCGGCGATCGTGTGGATCAAAGCAAACAAACCTCCCCGCATGGGACAAATGGATGGGGATGGAAAAAAATTACAATAATGTTTGTTTCATGTTTCAGGTGGATCCCAATGAGGCAAAGCGTGATCCCTCAGATCACGGCCCACAGCTGGACACTGTGGACTTCTGGCACAAATTAATAGCACTGATAGTATCTGTGATAGAGGAAGATAGAAATAGTTATGCACCTGTACTCAATCAATTCCCGCAAGAGCTTAATATCGGTCAGGTATGTATCTTTTTATTTATTTACATATTTTACCGGCCAAACCCGATTTCAGGCCAAACTGGTTTGTCCTAGTCCAAATGCGTAGATAAATCGATTCGGTCTATGACAAACTAGTTTGGCCTGAAATCGGGTTTGGTTGGTAACATATATTATGAATTAAAACCACATAAAATATAATCCAATCTACCTAACTGAGCATGAGCCCGAACCAAGTATCTATTTTCATCTCAAAAAACTATACAACATAAGTCAGATTCAAAAAAAAATGTAGATTAATTTTGGTGGTAGCCGGTAGCCCGGCTGGTAACTCACTCGACTGTTAATTGGCGGGGTGTTTGTTCGATTCCCAATGCCGACTTACTCCACTTCATAACATAAGCTTTTCAAGCTTCCTGTGGAGTGTACAAAGATTTATATGAGTTTATGTAGAGAAACCCAGATTCATTATAAAAAAAAAAAGAATTTCAGATAGTGTTTATTAAAACAAGATAAAGATGGTTGCATTCTGATTTCTGCTGGTAATCCATTCCAAAAATGCACAGGTCAGGGGTTTTCAATAATCACTGTTCACGGGACTGCAATGGTTAGCTATAGAAGAGACAAAGTGATGCTGATTTTTAATGTGTACATATTTTTCAGCTGTCGGCAGCTACGATGTGGTCACTGTTTGCCGTAGACATGAAGTATGCACTCGAGGAACATGAGCAACATCGACTATGCAAGTCTTCCGCGTATATGAATCTGCACTTTAAGGTAACCGTCTTTTTACTTCTTAGACTGTTTAATTTTTGAAGGGACGTTAAGGTTCAAAATCGCTTGCATGATAAAATGTTAAAAATTGTTTTTTTTTTTACCTTCTGGGTATACTTTCACTTTATCAAAAAAAAATGGCATTCACTAGATTTTAATGCATATTTTCAATACAAAAAAAAATATCTGCGACTTTTTTGAAACGAGTTGCTGTCTTTCGGAAAAAAAATCCGAGATGTTTTTCACATTTTTTTTGAGAAACCTATTCAAGACATAACTAATATTGTACAGTCATTCCCTAGATAAAGGTTCAATGTATCTACCCTATTTGTTTTTTTCCCAGCGAAGGATCTATGTGCTGTGAGATGTCCAATTATATCAACTTATACCTCCTTAGAAACCCTAGAAATAACTGAATAACATAGGCTACAACAATTTTTGATATATTAGTCGCGAACTTTACAATTACACTTTTAAGGTCACGTAATTCGAACCAAATTCTACGAAAATATTGCTATCCCATTTTTTCATTTTCTATTCCTTTCTCTCTCACGGTGTAAATATGACAGGTTATAATATTAATGTATGAAAATAATTCAAATTGTTTATTTGTTTGCAGGTGAAATGGTTACACGCAAATTATGTTAAAGATGTTCCTCCATATTGTGGAGCCGTACCAGAATATCCAGCCTGGTTTGAACCCTTCGTCATGCAGTGGTTGAACGAGAACGATGATGTCTCACTGGAATATCTCAATGGAGCCTTCAACAGAGATAAGAAAGATGGAGTAAGTAGCCATTCATCATGCAGTCTCTCCAGAAAGGGATGGTTTTCGCTGTGTGTAGCTTTTTAGGAACCATACTGGCAACACTAGTGCCAACCATAAATGCCAACACGTAAGAATGTAGTTCCTAATTCATTCGAGAGCATCTCTTTCTTCACAGATTGTACATTATTATGTAACAAATTTGGACATCGGAAGTTTATCTTGTTTATAAGCAAATATAAACACATATGCGCTATAAGAAGCATTATAGCCGTCTATAACTCCGATATAACTCCAATTTTGGCACATATTATTCAGCCTTAAGTCTTCAACATCTCCTTACTACTGCATTAATTGATCTTTTGGTGTCACAGTGGAGATAATAAGAGCACACTTATAGTGACATTATACCAACATCAGATATACCACTTAAGAGTGTAAAACGTAGTAGGTACATAATCAGTGGCCTTGCTTAACGCTACTATAATCATTATTATATCACCATTATAGTACCCAAGGTTCCCTGCATAAGAAGAAATAAAATTCCATACAATAATTGAGTACCATTTTCTGCCCAGTTTTTTTTAACTAAATGTTTTTTTTTCAGTTCACAAAGTCCAGTGAGCACGCATTGTTCTCCAACTCTGTGGTAGACGTATTCACCCAACTTACGCAATGTTTCGATGTCGTCTCCAAACTGGAGTGTCCTGACCCCGAGATCTGGAAGAGATATATGAAGAGATTCGCTAAGACAATCGTCAAAGTCTTAACAGCTTATGCGGACATTGTCAAGAAGGAGTTCCCTGAACATCTGAAAGAGGAGAGAATTGTATGTATAACACAATCACCATAATTTTTTATTAAGGTTCCATAGGTACTAAGTCGCCTCTGTCTGGGTTTCATTTATACATGGGAGAACTCTCAGACTGCATATTTTGAATAACAATAAAGCAGAATCCTGGCTATTTCAATCTAATATCTCTTACGGTCAAAGAGAAAAATGTCTTTAATTACAAAACAACATGCAATACAATGCAATAGTGGTTGCATCAAACTCGAAATTAGTGCTAGTTTTATAAATGTTTTGTTAATATATACGTGTCATTACGTACTTACATCAATGTTTGACCTTATTTATTCAATGATTTGTTTGAATTTTCTGTCTGACTTCTGTCTGACTAAACATTGTTTTGACTACATATTATTACTGATTACTTTGACTTGATTTTGTTTTGACTTCACTGACTGCTAACTTACAATTTCTTGAATTACCTGACCTCATTATGAATATTGTTTTATCTGTAATGACTAGTTGTGTACACATGTAATAGGGCATTACTTGTACTTGATCTGAATTGTTTTTGTTTTTAATGTGTCTTTATACGTGGGTGATGTCTGTTTGTCTGCGTGAACTAAATTAATAAATATATTTTATGTTTTTTATTTCACGCAATTTCTTTCTCTTTCCAGGCATGCATCCTCATGAACAACATCCAGCAACTCCGAGTGCAGCTGGAGAGAATGTTCGAGCAGATGGGAGGAGCCAAGTTAGAGACTGATGCTGCGGATATTCTGCACGATCTACAACAGACACTCAACGCTTCCTTGGATCACTTAGCTGTTCTCTTCGCAAACAGGTATCTTCGATCATCTAATTAATCGTAAGCATCGTGGGTTCGAATTCCACCAATGAAAGAAAAAGTGAAAGGCATAGTGTGTCAAGCATTTTTATAACTTCCAAAAAAATACACATTTGAGAGCAGACTTTGGCCGAATGGATCAAGGTTGCTCTGGGCATAAAGTGATCACTTAAGCCGGCCAATAGATAATTGTTGTAATCCGCAAAATGTGTCATTGAATTACTGTTTTTTATTATTGCTGTTTAATTGTGTAACCGCGGTGCGCAGGTCTACAAAAGGGGTGATGAGCTGTCAAGCGGGCTGGTGCTATAGTATATTCCGACGTAATAAGTTATAAAATAAAGAAATGTCAATTCGTGAACGTCGGAACACCCATTATTCATCCTCCTTAAGGGAGTTCATATAATGCAGCATTGTCTGAACTTGGCTGTTTTGTGGAAAAACTGTAACTAATGAATTTGTTTAATTTCAGTCTGGAAACCCGAATAACTGGATCGGTGAAGGAATTAGGTGACCTGCTACAAGCTGTGAAAGGACCACCAGGTGGGGGTACTGCCCCGCAGCGAGCAGCCCAGCCCGAAGCAGATGAAGTACTCCGCCCACTCATGGATATATTGGTAAGAAATTTAATTTTAAGGGGAGGGTAGGATGTTTGCTTTCCGCGTCGTTAGGGTTTAAAATTGCATGATCAAATGTTAAAAATAGTGTTTTTACTTTTTGGGGTCAATTTTGCTTCAATCAAAAAAATCTTTCCGACTTTTGCTGTTTTTTGAAAAAAAACTTTCATATGACATTTCCAAGAGTGAGTAGCAAACATCGTTTTCAGCAACGAGGTTCGCTACCTATTCTTAATATCATATTATACATCCTTGCCAAAAGAGAGTATTGTGTGCATTTATACACACACTTTCCGGATATGAGTAATCCTCGTGTTCGGGGGAGGATCATAACAACAGTGTAACAATAAAAATATCTTAGAACTATGACATAACCGTAATATGATACAAGACATTAGTATAAAAAAAATCAATAAACCCATGTATTCATTTGTGTTTTATTATTTTAGGATGGCTCCCTCACGATGTATGCCGAGACGTGTGAGAAGACCGTGCTGAAGAGGTTGCTGAAAGAACTATGGAAGATCGTCATGAAGATTCTCGAGAAGACTGTTGTGTTGCCGCCTATGACTGATAAAACGGTAACACATACTTACTTAACGACATCACAATCCTTACATGATCAGACATTGATGTTTTATGATGCACTACTGCCATCTATACAATATGAACTATAAACACTAATGTGTAGACAAGATTCAAACCTTTTTCTTAGAATAACTCGTTTATTATGGATTTTATCTACTTTGTAAAATATCAATGAGTAACTGGAATATTTCAGGCACAATGCTTGTATTTTAGGATCCGTGAGTCTGAGCCTAATCCTTTGATATCCGTGATATCTGGTTAGGTGAATGTTTCCCAATATTAGGCTGATGAGTTTACATGTCGATCATGAATGATAATATGTAGACTTTTCTGGCTGATACCTCTGTTAAAAAAAAAAAAATTTCCTGTCACACCGAGTTCATTACTTATTCTGTTTTCGTTTGCAGATGATGTTCAAGAACTTGACTGATAATGCAAAGAATCTGGCTGCCAATGCAAAGGTTGAAGACATGACTCGACTGTTCAAGAACCATATGGCAGGAAAACAGGATGTCAAGCACGCACTGTCGGGAGTCATGGATATATCCAAGGAGGTTTGTATCAAAGTCTCTTCTCAAGCAAACAGACTCTACGAAAGTCTCTTCCATTTCCTTCCACAAATTTCCTGGGATCTCTGCATCCAATTCTGAGCTTCCCGAGGTCGTCTCTGCTTTTAGCCTCTACCAGACCCTAAAGATGAAATTTTATACCTGAAACCTAATTTTTCACATCTTTAGCGCCTAAAAGAGGTCTAAAAGTAGTACCACATCAATTAAAAACTAAACATGCCATCTGAACCTACTTGCCAATGAACAAATTTTGAAACATCTGCTATTTTGATATTCGAAAAAAAAAATCTCCATACATTGACGAAACACCGGAAGATACCTATAATTTTTCCTGTCTTCATTATTAAGATATTTATAATTTTTCCAGCATTTAACGATGGAGCGCAACTTAACACCGAAGCAGTGTGCTGTGTTGGACGCCGCCCTGGACACCATCAAGTGCTACTTCCATGCGGGCGGCAACGGGTTGAAGAAAACGTTCCTCGAGAGAAGTCCCGAGTTGCAGTCGTTACGATACGCCCTGTCTCTCTACACGCAGACCACGGATACATTGATCAAGACTTTTGTCACCAGTCAACTCAATGAAGGTGAATACAAAATACTCTTGATTATTTTTTTATATAATGACGTTCATTCTTTCTAATTATGAATTACAAAAATTCTCGTCGAATTCTTTTGTGTGTACGACATGTATAACAATTTTTTTTTGTTGTTTTGTTAATCTTAAGTATAGGACCATTCATTTTCTCTTTGATTAATGAAATTTAATATTCAATTCTTCATAAAAGTTAAAATTTACTGCATTAGTTACTGTAAAACTTTTTTCAATAAACCGAAATTACTATCCCCAATTCAATAAAAAACCTATTCTAAAATTTTATTCGCGAGCTAGACACCTTTGCAAATAGTAATAGTGCTACGACTTTCTAAGGACTTTATTAAAAGAATATTTTCATTTGAGAGTCATTTGTCAAACTATGAATGAAATGAAATTACACTTTTTACAATTATTTATGAAATAATCATATTGATTTACTTACATTGTCATTGCGTTCTTATTACCATTACAGTCCGTAATTCTGTGCATGCAATATTGAACGTTAAGGACACAGGAAATTTTTATGGAAAATTAATAAGTTAATGGAAAATATGTAATTAGTTGTGTTATGTTTTACTATTATTTATTTACGTAATATTTGACTAAATGTAATGAAATGGTCTCCAGTCCCTCTGAATAACAAAGACACGCTGATGAGACAACGCTCAATAGTGAGTGAAAGGGAGGAAGGTGAGGGCCTGTCCGAGAGCCTTGAGGAACCCCTGAAAGCTGTCAGGAGAAAGACGAGTCGCCAAGGTTAACAATACAAAGATACCATCAGAGTTATTTATCACCTAGCACTATCATTATTTATAGTTTAAGTAATCAATTTATTAGCTTATACATTTTGCGTAGTATAATATGTATTATACATTTTTGATAAACATTGAATCAATTATTTTGATATATAGATTTTTTTCTAGAAGTATACCTACATATTATATCGTGTAATTTTAAATCTATTGTAAGTTAGGTTAGGTCTAGCAATTAGATTAGGTTAGGGAACCTATATAAATGTAGGAAGACTTATAAGATAAAGCCATAGACAAAACTTGACCGCCGTTGCCGCTACTAGCCTTTCCGCTACGTACCCGCCAGTTTTTCTCGATGCGAAGTACGCTAATTTACCATTTAATTACATAGGTACTTAAATCCCAATGGTAATTTCCACACTAATTATACATAACGAGTCGCAAAAATCAACGAAATATCACCAGGTTTCAAGCAATCGTGGACAACCAATATTACACACTATCATGTTTGTAGCTCCCATGGTGTCCACCATCGATTTGACATAGATAATAGAAAGGCTCAATGTTTAATATAGTTCTTCCCACCTTTGTATAGTTTCGGTTAAGTTAGAACATGTACAATAAATTCTTTTCATAATATTTCATTTATTTAGTATGCTATATTTTATTATATCTGTACCTGCCATACACATTTTAGTATAAGTACAACAATGAATTGTTTAAGTGGTAAAACAATTTTACGAATCAAATTCTTATCGTTTATCTCATTGCTTTGATTGGGGTAACCTATCATTTGACTCATACACTTAAAAGAGTTTTATTCCTAATATTTTGTTTGCCATTGTGTAGGCTTATAGAGAATTTAAAATTCAAGTATATGAATAAAATAGCTTATACACATAAACACACACACACACACAAGTAGAATGAATACATGGAGAAGCTACAGTTGGTTGGAGCGCCAGTCTCTTAAACGGGAGGTGCTGAGATCAAATCCCAGCACTAACTATGTTTTCTACACATTGCGATAAATGCTTTTAACAATTATGCAGTCTCTCAACTAATTCATCTATGCAGGGCATCTGGTTATGAAGAAACTCAATTATAAAGACCGACATTTCACTGCCATCTGTTGGAGAGATGAGAAAGTATTATACCAAACATGCTTTTAGTCTAGTGTGAAGTGTGCAGGAAAGAATTTGGATTTTTATATAAGTACTGACACATTTCATTCAGCCACTTTAAATTAGACAAATTAGTACACTAGTTTCAATATCTGCTTTTTTTTCTTAGAAGCTTATTAGAACTACATACATTTTTCAACAACATTATTTCACTGGTAGATATCACTTACATACTTTTTTAAGTCATATCTCGCTTTTGTAATACTTTTGAACAAGGGTGGTACTTTGTAAGGTTTCTCACCCCAAACACGCAGATAAAATGTTTATGGAAAATGACCCTTACAGCGATATACATAAGGGCGTTTTTAGTTTGCATTTTATCTGCGTGTTTCGGGTGAGAAAGCTTTATAAAGTTCCACCCCAGTATACCCCTTGAACCTAGCATTAAGCATACAATTTTGTAAACACATACTATATCACCTGCTTTTAAACACAAACCATCCACAGATTTTAAATCCGACAAGCATTTATTTTCATTAATTTATTGATAAACTTAAGTTTGTTTTTTGCTAGATTAGAAAATTTAGATTAAGCAATCTTTTTATTATTTCCATTTTCTCCACTCTTTCATTTCGGCAGTATCATACTGATTGTATCAAGTGAAATTAAATACATAGACGACAGCACCGGAAAACGGAAAGAGCTGTGAGTTGGTTATGTGATGGTTATGGTTATGGGATGCAGAGCTGTGAGTTGTTGGGATAGGTTGAATCATTTGTCCACATTGTGAACTATTGACCCGTTAGTGAGTTGTTGGGATAGGTTAAGTCATTTCTCCAAATTGTGAACTATTGAACCATTAGTGAGCTGCGAGCCTAAGATCTGCAAGTGACCACCTGTGTCTAGCACCAGTGATAATCTTAACGCTCCTTCCTTGATCCTATTGGTTAACATCTGACCAGTCACAACGCCTCAGATTTCAAGGGATATAAATTTTTGCAAATCCACTGTTTGTGAACTGCATGTTTTCACTGTTGCTATTACAACGAGGATGTTTTTTTTTAGAGAAAGCACTTTAAACAGATCTGTCTAATTTAAGCGGGCACCTAAAGGACACCAGAACCAATCAAGGCTTGAAAGTAAGTCTTCTAGGTTGCGTACGTCTAAACTTTACTTGAAATCTGAGACGTTGTGATTGGTCAGATGTTAACCAATGGGATCGAAGGAGCATCAAGATATCACTGGTGCGAGACGCATGTAAGTGAACAGCTCAACAGTTCATTTGAATGAGATCTGAATCTTTGAATCACTTTAGATCTAAGTTACACATGATTATTAGATTACATCTGTCTGAAACAACATGAAAACTGTGCTATTTCTGTCATACATGTAAATATCATCTTTAGCGTTTAGCATTTTCTCTATCTAATATACTATCCATAAAGATTGCTATTAACTTTTAAGAATTCTAATGAATCAGATAGAATTTTAAGGCATAGATTTCATCTAGTTTTAGTTTCTATTAGAATTTAGCCTATAGAGTAACTTTGTTTTTCAGAAAGTATACTTACTAATAACTTAAACATATTATAACCTAGTAGAAAATTAATTGATATATAGTAAATATTTATCGCAGGGTGAGGCAGAGAAGAGAACAATTTTAAAAAATTTATGGAATATTTCTTACAGCCTTTTCAAAATCGCTTAATTCTTTGCTCCACCCTACCTACCTATATGTTTTTCAATATTTGTAAGCCTGGTGGAAAGTCCATCCTTTGCTGTCTATCTGTTATACAGCAAATGATGGATATATTTTAACTGCGACATGTAGAAAATGCAATGTTTCTCACAAAAAATAAAAATTGTGATAAAAGTATTCAACATATTATAATTTAAGAGTATCTGCCAATAGTTTTCGGTGTAGATTAAATGACTGTGATATTTACTTTTACAGACACGGCAACATCGGAGGAAGGAAGCGTGGGTGAAGTGTCTTTGCAAGTGGATCTCTTCACACATCCATCTACGGGAGAACACAAAGTCACTGTGAAAGGTAAGACAATTGATTTTTGTGCAGATGTTTGAAAATTTGGAAACTGTTGGCTACGTGTACATTCCAATGTACAATCTGTCAAGAAAGAGATGCTCTCGCTGTAGGCAGGCCAGATTTACACTTTTCATAGGAATAGGCCCTGACATTTTCAACACCCCCCTCCCCACAATTTAGGTTTGTCGAAATAAACCCAAATACATCTTTGTACACTTCACAGTAAGCTTGAAAAGCTTGTGTCGTGAAGTGAAGTAAGCTGGCATCGGGTTTGAACCCGTGCCCATTGTATTTTTTTTATTTTTCACTCTAAATTTCATCAAAATTTAAAAAAAATCCTCTACAGGTGGGGGGGTTCCTAAGACAAGCTAGAAAGAATAAAACTGACCAAAATAAATCGTAGAGCGAGGGGGTAGAAAAAATTCGGGGAGAATTTCGAGAAAACAAATTGTAATGTGTCCTTAATTTGTTCACAGTGCTCGCCGCAAACGATCTCAAGTGGCAGATCCAATCGGGAATGTTCAGACCATTTGTGGAAGTGAATCTGATAGGACCCCATCTGGCTGAGAAGAAGAGAAAGTTTGCCACCAAATCCAAGTCTAACAACTGGAGCCCCAAGTTCAACGAAACATTCACTTTGTAAGTCCTTTTAATATTGGTTTTCCATAAAAATATATTCTATCTATCTATCTATCTACACCCTCACGCCACGTCCCTTGCAGGGTAGGCAGAGAGGACAGAGCGCCAGACAGCCCTATCCTTGCCTCCGTTACATTCATGCAATTTGTCATACACGTTCTCCGATTCCTTTTGCTCAAAATGCGTCCGTCCTTCAGAATCTGGTCGACATGATCAGACCAGGTCAGTCTCGGACGGCCTTGTTTCCTCACCCCTCTTCGCTCACTCAAATATATATTTTTTGTCATCCTTCATTCTCTCAACATGCCCAACTATCTTAGTTTATTCACTTAATTCTCGTCACGACCCCAGTCTTGCAGTCACTCATTACCCTAATAACCTCATTCCTTATCTTATCTCTCAACGTTTTCCCACACATTCTTCTTAACTGCTTCTTCAGCCTCGTCCAAGTCTCGCTAGCATACATTAGGGTCGGCACCAAGACAGCATTGATCTCTGAAATTGATCTCTTCTGGTATACCTATTGTATTTCACTTCTTCTTCGTCAGCCTTGGTCCCTCCACTGCTGGATGTAGGCCTCTTCCATTAGTTTCCAGTCCTTTTGATCCCTCGCCTTTCTGACCCACTGTCTACCCGCTACCGAGGTCACGTCGTCCGCCCATTTGAACTTTGTATTTCATTTTTTTGTATTTAATTTATTGTCAACAGCATGATTGGTGGTGAAGAACAACTCAGTCTCTTCGAACTTCACATTTGTGTCAAGGATTACTGTTTTGCAAGAGAAGACAGACTTGTAGGTGTTGCCATTATGCAGCTGAAGGATATTGAAGAACAGGTAACACTGAAAAATATTGTAATCTTCACTGCGTCTTACCTAGAACATTTTATCAACCAAATTACAGCATTATATCTAACAAACTACGTGAATAATCTCAAGTTTCAGTAAATTTCAGACCTAACTATGGAATTATTTTTTATTGTCAAAAATTACAAAAAGAAAATTTCTAAGTGCTAAAGTCACTAAAACATATTCTCATTTATTTATGTTGTAAGTCAAAGTTTATGTTTTAATAAATCCCAAAAAAGACAAAGGCCTTTAAAAATGTGCTCAAGGGACAGAAGCTCAAATCTAATTGGATTTTGAAAATACAATTTATTGTATCTATTAGTGTATGATTTCTTTCAGTGTTTTAGAAACTACCATAGATTAGAAAATAAACAAATGATTAACCAGATCTAAAATGGCATAGACAATAAAATAGTCAACATTTTATAAATAATTTATTTATTTATTTATTTATTCACGGCGCAAGCCTTTAACATGAATAATAATAATAATAACAAGTACAATATAAGCAACAACAAAAACAAGTAAGTTAAGGTACATCTGAAATATTGACAAAAAATATAAAATATGAGATCAAAAGTACATGAGAAATGGTTTGTAAAGACTAATTTGCAGGTACAGACAGCCGACAATAATCACTATTAATATTTACAGTATATAGATTACAGTATATAGATATTCGGGTTGACTGTAAGATATTGCTTTTGCAATAAGTCCGCCTTTTGGCACACTGTATTATCTTGTTTTGTTTTTGTTGTTACATATATTTACCGGCCAATAAAGTTTTATTTATTTATTTATTTACATATGTTTCACAATTTTGACTTCAGCAATGATTTATATGTATCTACTGGAATCCGACTAGAAAGGTTGGGCTTTCATCCGCTGAGGATATTTCTGATGGGCTTTTGTCTTTTTTGGGCTTTATTCATGTTGAGCAATATTCTTTTGGGTTTTTCTCTGGGAACCATTAAAATTACACTCGATCTCACTTATTTTGTGTGTTTTTTTTTAGGGTTCGTGCGCATGTTGGCTTTCACTGGGCAGTCGTATCCAGATGGACGAGACCGGATGGACCATTCTAAGAATTCTTTCACAGAGAAACAACGACGAAGTGGCGAAAGAGTTCGTCAAGCTCAAATCTGAAATACGCACTGAAAATCCACCGCCAAATCCTTGAGCAATCTGCGTCACATTGGTGTTCTTCCTCAACTCAAGCTCAAAGTACCGGGACGATGAAAGCTGCGAAGCGTTCGCCTTGAAGAGTTTAATCGTCTCAAGCTTAAAAATGAGACGTCGCAACAAACTCGGGCTGGCTTTATTCGTCGCAAAGTGGACTCCTTTTCTTCCCAAGTTTAAAGACGACACTGCAATATTATTCACCTCTCTTTCTAACCTATGTATGTAATAATTTGCGGTGAGAGTTTCAACCTCGAAACTCTGAATAAGATATATCGTTGTATATACAATACATATATTTCACTCATCCTATGTATCGTGCTATTTTTTTGTGATTTTTATATCGTCTATAATCTTTCAAGCTACCTGTATATATGTATTTGTCTATTTTTTATGAACGCGTTCATTCGTTTGATAAAACATTATTCCGTTATCGTGTTAGATATAATTATTGCTCATTTATATTCTACTTAATCAGAGCCAGTGCATGTGTACCTACATTGTACAAATCAACACAAAATATAATTTTAATTAACGTTATCTTTTTACGCTATATTGTAATATATTAATTTTAACTCGTACGTAAATTTCTAATTAGTTTTACGCAGTTTTGTTACTACTTACGTATTTTTTTTACGATTGTAATGTTGTAAATTTCACTAAATTTAATGTATTTCGTGGTGGCGAATGAAATCAAAGTATTAAATTAAATCTAATGTTATGTACATTGTTATGTATTAAAAATAATAAATGTATAAGTTAAACAAAATAATTTTTACTCAGTAAAATTTGTTTATCTAATTTAGTTAAAATTAGTTAAAAAAAAAAGAAATTGTAATTTAACTAATATAAATTGTATGTGACAGGCTATGTAAATGTACAATGCCAAATACTTAATAATTAACTAAAATTAACTACTTTTAACTTTTGTGTAATTTTTTTATCAGATAGATATGCGTAATTAATGTAAAAAAAAAATGTTTACGATGCAAAATATAAATGTATCCGTATATGAAA
Source organism: Ceraclea dissimilis (assembly GCA_963576895.1). Lineage (NCBI taxonomy): Eukaryota > Metazoa > Arthropoda > Insecta > Trichoptera > Leptoceridae > Ceraclea > Ceraclea dissimilis. The sequence goes on from OY756374.1 coordinate 1,730,543, forward strand.
GACTAACTTTACATGTTAAATTATTGTTAAAGGTATGTATTAAAAATATACAAAAAATTGCTAAATAAAATCTGTTTATCATTACGTCGTCGTAATTATTTATTAAATATAATATATTATTACGTCAATCTCATTACGTTATCATCAAATGTAGTTACGTAACCAAATGTCATATTCTAAACGAGTAATATTAAGACTTCAATGTGCCAAATAGATAGAATTACGAATGCTATAGTATATTATTACGATTGATAGAACATGCGTAAGTTTTAAAACTAAAGAAAAAAAATTACGCCATACAGTTTTTTTCTCAACAGAACTCAGAGGTATCTACGTTCACACAATTTAGCATTGTGTGAACTCCCTTCGAGAGCTTACGAGTCAGCATCGTCTGGCTTAAGCGAACGCTTTTTGCCCATACCCCCATTCCGTCACGTTGCCCTGGGCAAATAATCACCTAAGGCAACCAATACTGACTCGTAAGCATTGGGACGCCCATCGTGCATCCTCCCTAAGGGATTTTACATAATGCTGCATGTATGAATGTAAATGTCTCTCGGTTTGTCAAGGAAAATAAATAAGTAGATTTTTTTACACGGTTTCTAAAGCTTTTATAATTTGCTGTAATTTAGATTTTTCCTTACATGGACGTGCAAAAATTTGGCTGCGACATACTCTCTGCTACTAACTTCAGGTAGTATAAGATACAACCTGAAGTTAGTAGCAAATGATCCAGATTTTTACAGTGGGTGCTCTTCTCGATTCTTTTCTTACCTGGAGTTTTAAGTAATCTACTTATACTTGACAGCAACATTCTCTCTGCTACTAACTTCAGGTAGTATAAGATACAACCTGAAGTTAGTTACAAACATTATTTATGGTCCCAAAATTCACAGTGTGTGCTCTTGTCGGTTGCGCACTCTTATACTGAGCTACCCTAACCAACAACACCAATAGAAGTTTAATTTTGGAGTCTTAATATTGCTGTTTTAGTTTATGCATTATGGATTACTGTGTGCTGATTTATTAACCAAAATATTGATCATACCACTATAGAGTACTTTTTACATGTTTTTTAATGTTTATGTTTACACAATTTTTGGCAAAGAAAAATTACAGTTGTGCAGTGGCGTAGCGTGAGAATCAACAGCCCCCTTATTAAAGCATTTAAATCCAAAATGCTCGAAAATTTACAGGAATTCTAAAGAACTGTGAAGCTGCAGTGGGACAGCTTAAATTTTGGAATTGATATGAGTTTTTAATGAAACAAACGTGATTTAATGAATTTTTGAAATTTTCCCAAAAAATGTTACCCCTAAAAAATGCCGCCAGGGGCTAGCTGCCCTCCCCCCCCCAGGCTACGCTACTGCAGTAGTGGAAGCTGTTTATTATTTATTTTACTAATTTTAAAATTGTAAATATGAAACGTTGTCTGATGCCAAATGAATCATTTCCATTTTTCATTTCGTTTAAGATTTGTTTTAAGTAGGTATTTTTTGTATTTCTAAAATACTAATTTCCACTACTCCCGTAGAGTTTTAGCCTCCTGAACAATGTACCTACCTTCAAGTCACTTGTTGCCAGTATATACAAAAGTGCCACCTACGATGGACTAATACACAGCCCAATTCAGCCCAAACCAAAATCAGAGCCCAGAAATTCGAAACATAAACAATACACAGATTTCAACTCATAAACCTAAACTACGAAGAGATTTTTGAAATTAAATACCCTCTTCGTAAAAACACTGTTTTAGCAACAGCCTAGGTGCGTTTCCATATGGACACACTAGGCAGTTTTGGGTTAAGTGGCTTAAAAATGGGGTTGAAAGTTTTTAAGAAATGGCTCGTATCTCAGAAACTATACAAGCTATGTAACTGAAAGTTGGCATACAGATTTTTGATCAAAAATCCCATTTCAAAATCTAATTATATTAGAAAAATCTTTATATTCTTTATTTTTTTATTGTAAAATCATATCAAAATACATTTCATACATTTCTGTTAGTCATAATAAATTATATATCTTGTCTTGTCATAAGGACCAATGTCTAAAAGAGATGCAATATTACTACTTATATTATAATTATATCTTACGTACATAACACCTAACTATATTTACTTAGATAGAGCTATCAAATATTATATTATGTATCATAGATTCCCTTTATTTCATCAAATACTATGCAGGATGTTTGATCCATGGATCATTTATCTTCAGGGGAACAGGAAATTTAAAGAAATAAGAGTACCGGCTTGTCAGGTTGAAGGTCTGGTTTTCGTTTTTTTATAATGTTTTGTAGGTACATCATTTGAAAGAACATAAATCAGAGAAGTTTTTTCCAGATTTCCGAATTTTAAGGCTTTTTATTCTTATCGAAACTATCCTCTAAAGTTGTAACTCGTTTTTGAAACTTCAATACAATATTTTTAATCATTATTGTTTCTTCAGATTGAAACAACATACTCAGGTAACAAAAAAGAATGACAGAATAAAGTAGGTACCTTTAGTTACGATGATATTGGGTTAAAATTTGAGTAATTCGGAGTTTTTCGATAATTAGTGAAAATCTTGAAAACCGTGCGACTTTGGACTAAGCTAAGTCTGGCTCAAAAGATCCCAAATGACCTCTACTATCACCCCTGAAGATATATGTATCCATCTATCAAACACCTGAATATTAGACAATAGTAATACGCATAGCTTCTTACAATTCCCATACAATGTAACGGCGACCTTGCAAAAAGAGCCATCTGTTGAATAGAAGTTATAAACTCATTTCTTCTGTATGTGGCGCTTATCATTAACTGTATGCTTCTCATTTCATTTCAGCAGGTTCGCTAGTATCGCACCTTGCCAATAATCTAGAGAAGCTGTACGTTTTACTATTGTTACGCAGTATTTGCTTTTATCATTACTCTTATAATCGTCTATAAATCTTTCGAATTGCTTTTTTTATTATTTGTTAATTCTATCTCATATTATATTGTATTGTTGAATTCGTGATGAATTTTATAATGTTACATGTATTCAAATAATTTACCTTCCAAATATCATATATTAAATAATAAAAATACAGTGCTTATATTTCTATAGGTCTTTCAATCATTTGTTCAACATCAAGAGACTTTGATTTACGATTCAACTAATATAACTATTAAAACTAATTCAACCAATAACTAATTCAACCGACACTAAATCTACTAATACTGATTCGAATAAAAGCTGATTCGACTAATCCTAATTCGACTGATTCTGATTTGATTCAACCTAATTCTAGCTAGTTCAACCTGATTCAACCAAAACAAAATCTACTAATACTGATTCAAATAATAGCTAATTCGACTAATACTAATTCGAATGATAGCTAATTTGACTAATACTGTTTCAAATGATAGCTAATTCAACCAACACAAAATGGACTAATACTGATTCGACTAATACTAATTCGAATGATAGCTAATTTGATTTATACTGATTCAAGTAATAGCTAATTAAACTAATACTGTTTCGATTAATAGTCAATTCAACCAGTAACATTTTGAATAATAGCTAATTCAACCTAAACAAAATCTACTAATTCTGATTCAAATAATAGCTGAATCAACCAATACTGTTTCAAATAATAGCTAATTCAACCAACACAAAATGGACTAATACTAATTCGGCTAAAACTAATTTGACTAACAATCACTTCAACTAATTCTATATAAGTATACTATTTTAAAATTATGACATACACTTCATAAAACAAAGAAAAAAATTGTTTCTTTACAGACGGCTAAAATTCCAGAAATGTCTGGAAAATTCCTTTCACCTGGCAACTCCAGTGCTGTCCATTATACAGAAATTCGTGTTATTTGTTGAAATGAATGTTTAATTTCTTTATGAGTGAAAAACCCGTCATAAAATGATGTGTTATATTATCTATAGACATAAACTATATTTTATAAGATGGATACTATTCTCTCGACGTCCATATATTAAAATTAATAAAACTGTTTCGCTTTGAACTGATTTTTTTTAAATTTTTCACATTTTCACATCACCATAGTAGGAATTGGCAAAGTAAGAACTTATGTTAGTATTAAATTCTCATTTTTTTTAACATTATTTGAATTTATCAATTAAACTGCGCAAACTAGACATTTTGACATTTTAAATACATTTGCACAAGTAGCGAACATTGATTAGTCTGACAACAAAATGAGAAAAAATATAATTCTAGAATAACACTCAAAATTATGAATTATGACAAAACTTAACCTACTGGTTAGGTTAGCTAGGTATGCTTAGCATTTTTTTGAGGTGAAGGCAGAACTTGCCAACACACTTCTCAGTATTATCAGCCAGAAAAGTCTGCATGTTATCATTTACAATTGTATGTATAAACTCGTTAGCCAAAAATTGGGAAACATTCACCTATCCGGATATCATTGATATCAAAGGATTTGGCTCAGTGTGGGCCATATAATACAAGCATTGTGTCAGAAATATCATTACTGATAAAGAATGCTTACAATATTGCGTATGTTCATAATTCAGAGTTTTGCATTTTTATGCACAGATTTCCCTGCAAATATATTTTTACTTTGCCAATTCCTACTGCCATATTTATTTTGTATTGTTTTTTATATATTTATATATAAAATATATCATGATATATATATGAAATTATCATTACATATAGATAGATATATTTGTTGGGTGTTGTATGTTTTGCGCACATAGATAAGTATGTTTAAGATTAAAATGCATAATAAATTGTTAGGGTACCACGCTGCTAAGTTATATAATATATATATATATAAAATTGTTTAAACTTTTTCATATATATGGAAAAGAGAATTTTCAGGATTACTACATGTACAGGTTTGACTCTGAGAAGGAACTTGGGTATACGCTACTGCTATACACGAATACACTGTTACACACACACCTAAACACATTTTTACACAAATACACTAATAACATTCAACAAACGTCGTGTACTACTCTTATAAACGACGCAATTCATGATCTGGGATGGTGAACGTCTGCTGTCAGTCTATACTGTCAGAGAATGTAACATCCCCCAGTTTCATGAATTAATATCACAATCATTCCCATGATTTAATATCACAATCATTCCCATGAATTAATATCACAATCATTCTTATGAATTAATATCACAATCATTTCCATGAATTAATATCACAATCATTCCCATGAATTAATATCACAATCATTCCCATGAATTAATATCACAATCATTCCCATGAATTAATATCACAATCATTCCCATTATTTAATATCAAAATCATTCCCATGAATTAATATCACAATCATTCCCGTGATTACGGCTGACAGAGTCCGGCCGAAACGTCGGGACGCCCAAGGCCCTTCTCAGGGTCAAACCCGTACATGGAGTAATCCTGAAAATTCTCTTATTACTTACGTATATATATTTATTATTACTGTAACTGTAATGTATTGTATATTATTATCTTAATGTAATAAATATTAAACATTCTGACAATACGTGTATTGTAGTCTTGGCAATATATCACTAATATTTAAACATCTGTATAAAATTAACAATACTTAATTCATTCTCTTTTTTTATCTGTTTATTACTTAATACGACATAAAATAGACAAAATATCGTAACATTTGTAAGAGTTTAATAGAATTTTTATCAAAAAACGTATAAATATCGATATCACACTCCATTCATAGATTCGTACATGTATTTTTTCATTTTAAGCAATATTAGATTTTATATCTCACCTAGATTTTTTTTTCTATTTTATGCAGAAATTCAATCCAGTTGCTCTTATCGTCGCATTTATCATTGCAATGAAGAATACGTACATGTTTTCGTGGTCAAGATTTTTTTTTTTTCATAAACATGCATCGAACACAATTTTCGCATCACTAGCAACTTGCATAAGCCACAAGAGCGAAAGAAACAGATAGTCATACCTTTTCGGTCACACGGTTTTGTGTTTAAGCGTAATAGGTACATACTGTATTATTTTTTAAATCTACATATTACTCAATAATATCTAACAATTATTATGTGTCAAAATACAGTTATTTCGTAAATCGCTCGATTCGGAAGCAATAAGTAATATGTGTTTTAGTACAGCTAGAATGTTTTGATACAAAATGTTTGCCTGTTTCGCAACATTTATAGGTATATAGGTTTTACATTTTTTTATTAAAATCAAAGTTTTACACATTATTTATTTATGCAAACTAGCTCCACAGAATATGAACAATAGACAACAAATTCAAATCCATGGACAATACATATCAGTCCAGAAAAGTCCTATAAAAATTGGGTGTTGTTTTTAAAATTTTCACATAGATGGCATTAGTATCACTTCACTCTAAAAACTCACGCAATATTATATGTAGTACCGGTTGAGAAATGCCGTGCTGTAGCAGTTGGCAACATAGCATAATGATCGAATAGGACCACCACTCCTGTCAAATCTCCTAACAGAATGTAATACGTAGTCCGTCATACTCGTTGTTAAAGGACTGTTATTCCATACATTTCCTTAGCGACGGTGACGGCAACCTCGCCTATAACGTTTTATGTATTAATCCTACATCATGGCTAGGAAAAGAGTATTGTGTTTACAAAGTACCATTCCTATATAACCACCTCAACATATTTGCAATCGAGCAGTGGCACTAGTGTCAACTATTTTTGTAGATTTCTTATTTTTTCTTTATAGAATTTTTAGTTCTTGATCTCAACACCATCCACACTTCTTGTGGTAATACTGTATATTATAAACCGAATTACATAAGAACATTTTAGTCAGCGATGTCGCACATGTCAAAGTTGGATTACAAGTACTAATCTCAACAGATACACAGTATAAGATTAATAATCTTGAACTGATCATCGGCTGGCTTAGTGTGCTCACTTTGCACTTATGAAAGTCACAGAACGTTTATTTTTCGCTGTACATCTGTCGAAACTACTACTTTTTAGATAGATTTAAAAAAATATAAAAAGATGACAAAATAATATCATTCATATCTCAAGTTTTTTTATGGAAATGTTTATATAAGTTATAAATATAAATTACATTTTATTATTGTAAAAAAATATATGAATTAAACTAAATATTTATTTATATTACAACAGAAAGTACACACAGATAATGTTACATACTATGAATATTGTTTCTTCCTTTCTTCAACAGATGGTGATAGTATCTAAAAATTTGGTGCATTGTGAAATATTCTGCTGTCAACTATTGTACACATGTATACAATATTTGACAGCAGCATATTGCAGAATTGGTGAACGCTGCCCTAGGAAAAAAGTGATCAGTTAAACCAGCCAACTACTTGGAATCACTATAATAATAATAAATTTATTCAAATATGCATTGATAATTCTAATTTGTTAATAATTTACTTATGCAGTTATTAAAATGTCTGCGACTTTGGTTCAGTGAGATAAAGTCTATTTTAATATTTCAAGTTCTTTCTACTATCAGAAGACCTTTGACATTTATCAAGAAAATAATCTCCACTATTAACTACGTTATAATTTTCGAATAAGTTATAAAATAAAATAGGTATCATACGATTATTTTATAATTGACATCAACACATCACTCCTATAATATTTCGGAGATTATATATGTAAAATTAGCCAATAAAATAAATAAATCTTCTAAAATTAAAATAAAACATACATTGTTGCCAAAGAACGGACATCCTGCATAAACTTGCAGTATAAAAAATATTTTTTTTCTTTTTGAAACTGTAACAAACTGTCATAGATAATTTGGTCATTCTGAAGTTATCTGCAAGTAATATATTGCATTGATTGTATTGTTGGTAGCCATTAATGTCAAAGAGCTGTCAAATTCTGTAATTTTCTGAATAGGTATGTACGTTATTTAAAAGTGAAAAATAATGCCGAATATATCAAAAAGCAATTCTAAAAAAATAATATTGTGTGGATCCAAAAAGAAAGAAATGCTACAGTAATTCTGATGACCAACTGATTGTTTTAAGAAAAAAAATTGTTGGCAGCTTTCACTTGCAATCCTAAAAATAAGAGAAGTTTATTTATGATTAAATAAAATACTGTTTTTTTACCTTCCTCATATATGCAAATAACAGTGGCATTCTATGATTTTTGTGAAAAAAAAAAACATAGCATATTTCATGTTATTTTTTTTTTAATTATTCCCTGGACATCTGAACACAGAAAACATTTTTTTTTATTATTAGGGTGATGTGTAATGTATTGATAAGCTCAAATTTTGATAATATGTGTGTGTTTTTATTTAATTGTTAAAATAAATGTACCTAATAATCATTCGTGTTAATTTTATAATATTTTATATCGAATATCGCAAAGCGTTATTCTTTTATACAATCAAGATTATATTTTAAGCAACTGTGTTTTTATTTTTAATGAAAATGTTAAGATAATCTTATAATTTTACTTAAGCATAAAATAATTGCACGGTGAAAATCCATAGTCCATTTTTTTGTATTTAATAAAATAAAAACACTGTTTTTTTTCACAATCACATTCTTATTTTAAAATTTGTTAAAGTTGATTCCTGTGCCCCAAAGATTTCATTCTATTAGTTGTGACAGCAATAAGCAATTTTAAAAATAAGAATGTGAAAATTAAACAGTGTTTTTTTTTTAATTTTAGAACAGTACCTACATTATATTATGGACTGAAAACATTTTATGTATCAGATAAGATGGAGAATGATTTGGTCATATTTTTTGTGACAATAATTTAATTATATCATCATTACTACATATTAAACAATGTCACAATTTTATTCCCGTCGCAGTTTTATTTCTGTCGCAATGTTAACATTATCGCAGTTTTATTCCTGTCGCAGTGTTAACAATGTCGCAGTTTTATTTCATCGCAATTTTATTCGTGTCCCAATGTTAACAATGTCACAGTTTTATTCCTGTCGCAGTTTTATTTTTCACAAATTGAAATTCTGTGTTAATATTTTCTTTCACACTATTTTTCACATTCAAAACCATACATTCCACATGCTATGTGATTACACGACATACGACAATCATTTACGCAAGGCACACATTGTGTAAACTCTGTTAAAGTGTATGAAATCAATTAGCGAAATTAGTATTATTTCATTCACCTTAAAATTGTGGTGAAGTAAGAACGCAAAGCAGTTTGTAAGCATCAGAACACCCATTAATGATTATACGTATAAATGTACATATGGTTGCCTATGTAATTTCTACCAGCTAAGAGGTTTTGTCTACTATTATTTATCAACAAGGCGAAAATATCCAAAAAAATAAAGGTTCTCGGTGTGGCTGGGATTCGAACCTTCGAACCTCAAAATTCTCGAGGTGTACCAAAATACTAACTTCACTACCTTTCATACACTCTTCAAAACTTCTGGTCCGACAGTCTGTCAGACAGTATCTTGCAGGTGTAAACTCCGTAGTGTAAACCTGCAAGATACTGTCTGACAGACTGTCGGATACTTCTTGCATAAGTTTTCTTACAGGTGGTAAAAAACGGCCTAACAAAGTTTACATAATATGTGCTTTTGTTAATTATTGTCGTAGTTATCTGCGCATGTAACATGTACGAGTATATCAACTGGCTATATCCTTAAAAATCCATTTAGACAAACTCACATTTTGTACACATTTCACATATTTTCTACCAATAGTTCGAATCTAATATTGTGCATGCTATAAGTAATAAAACTTTTTATATCGATTATAAAAATTTTCCATAGTGTTACAATATTCGACATTTTTTTCATATGGTATACCTAATCATGTTTCTATCTAATTCATTCATTGTATCTATGAACTACACATTCGTGACACATTTGTGACACATTCACACCAAGGCTTATAAACGGTTAAGGGTTGCGTGCTTTCAACGATTCGCGGTCATTGGTCAAAATACTGTGACGTCATAATAACAACAAAATGAAGTAAAATGAAGCGGTGAGGGCAAAAATTACGTAACCCACAAAAATTTCGAAACTGAGTTAACATTTAAGAACAGCTCCCAACATTGTGTTTTATGAAACAAAAATGACGTATCCCACTTATATTTGACCTAGTTACGTTTTCAAGGGGGCCGACTATTAATCCAGTGGGCGCGGATTCAATCCCCGATGCCGATCTACTCCACTTCACGACACAAGCTTTCCAAGCTTACTGTAATATGACATATATTTGGGTTTATTTCGATAAACTCGGATTTATTGAAAAAAAAATATTACAGACATGAATACGGAAACGCATTCTGTCGTGCGTCAAACAAAACGTGCATTAACCAGTTACAAAACAATGAAAGAATCACTCGTTTAAATTAGAGGCTAGGTTTCAATATCATACTTTTTTTAAATCTAGGGCATCGTTTTTCGATTCTTGTTATTTTTATTTAAACGCATTTATCTCAGTTTTCACTTGCACGTGGATTACCTCACTTTTGTTCTCACCACGTCATATAAAAACTGTCGTCGGTGACGTCACGCGTTGCCTTTATGGCGCTTTAACAAACTGTCATAATGGAAAATGAAACGGCATTTTGTATGGGAGTGCGCAACCATGTATGCAGCTTAGTAGCCTTGGTTTCACATATAAAGCCGGGAGTACACGGGTTGAGTAAACATTCGAGTCAACTAGCGTAGTACTCGCGACCGATTGCGACCACTTTACCTACCAGTTTAGCACTTAAGAGTAATTCTCTACTAGAATCACAAATGATAGCGATCCACTGAGCGAATACTGAGAAATCATGACATAGGTACTTACCAAAATTTTGCAAAAACCATGGATTTCATGTAATCGCAATACGCGTTTTTCGTCAACGAATTTAACTTTTTCGCTCTGTTGTAAATTTGACTTATAATGACATAGGACCAGTGGTGAATCCAGGGGAAGGGCTAAGGGGCTGAGCCCCTCCCATAAAAGTAAAAATATGTTTAAACTAAATTTGGAATTATTCTTATTTACTGATAAATAAATAGCTGGGCGAAACCGACCCTGAGCCCCTGCCAAAATTGAATCCTGGATCTGTCACTTCATAAGACTTATAATGCCATATCAATGGCTAGTAACATTCTAGTTCCTGCACTACTGTGGCGTTTAGTCTACCTGTATACTCCCAGCTTAAACAATGTTTAAAATCACTTAAAAATTGTCTAAAAAAGGCAGAGAGTACATCTACACTGTTTGTAGTTATATAATTATTATTACTATTTAATATTGTAAATGTAATTATTATGAAAAAGAAAAAACTAATAAAAATTACGTTCAAACAATTGCTAAGAAATTTAAAATTGACCAAGTACTATTTACTTAATTAAACTTAATGATATGTTGAATTAATAATTATTATTAATTATGATTATTACTATTATCTATACGTCTTATTGATTATATCCTGTGAAGAAAAAAGTAAATACATTTGATTATAACTGTGATACATAATTTGTTGTAACGCCTGTAAATATATGCCATCAACGTTTGTGGTTTTTGCTTTTTTTTCTTTGTCCTTTCCCCTGCCTTTCCCAGTCCCAATACTGCAAGAAGATGACTTGAAAAATATTTGCAAACAATTACTGACCTTTAGCCACATCATGCGCCACGAGATTCTCCTACATGACTTAATAGAGGGAATGGTTGAGGGGACAAGCTACAGGGGGCGCCCCTGACGGCAGTACTCGGACCAGGTGTATGCATGAGGATATGAACTGCGCCACGTATGTCGAATTGGAGAGAACTGCAGAGGACAGAAAAAAATAGAGGTCGAGATGTAAAAATGAGGATGTTAAGTCCAAATCTGACCCCGAAAATAACCATTTAATAATGTGATTGGTTGTGACAGAATCAAACAGTTATGGTAGTAAATTTTACAACATAACAAATACATCACCAACAAACAAACCAGTAAAGATTCTAAATTTCACTCAATTATAATACCATGAACGAAACACACAAAAAAAGTTATATATACCTAACATATAACTAATCATTTCTCTAGGGGTGCTCAGTGCTAACCACCCCCTTCCTCGGCGACGCCCATGGACGTGACCTATATTTAAATGTAAACAAGACGGAAAAATAACATTAAAGGAGGAAAATCTGACGCAAATAATTGTTTACAAAGTATGTATTTGTTTAGATCAGGGCTGTCTAACCAAAGGCCATTTGAGGGTTGCATTGAAGTTGAAAAAGCAGTTGTAGGTAAACAGGTATTTCGTCTAATGAGAATGCCAAAAAATGTTGGAAGTTTGTAACAAAAAGATATTTTATTTGGGTGTAATATAATAATTTGAGGAAATAGAATGGATACGTCAGGAAGAGACCTATCCGACAGTGAAGAGATCAGAGGCCTGAGTCAAAACGCAAAACGTGATGGAAACGTTGACGTTTTACACGTTGTTTCCATGGTCATAATGTTGTCACCGTGGAAACAACAATATCACCATGGCAACAATGCGTATAACGCCAACGTTTCCGTCACGTTTCTTGGTTTGACTGAGGCCTTTAGAGCCGATAAAGACGAACACTTTTTTGATGGCGGGCCGCAGTTTGAACAGCCCTGATGACATACACAGGTACGAAATACAACTTTGATTCGTAAACAAATTCTGGATCTGTCACTGTCTAGTGTCTACCTACCTCATCCCAGAGACTCAGCAGAATTTGGCGCAATCCGTCTAGGTCTAGAGTGTCTAGACATCCACATTCCACATCCACAGCCTAGGAAGTGTTGAGGAAGATGATTGATTTTGAACTCAGAGATTTATTTTAATTGAATAAATATTTATTTTATTCAACCTCCTTCACTTGGAAATTTGGAATACAGACTATTTAAAATTTAAACAGTAGTATTGATTCAGACGTTCAAACACACTTACTTACTAAATAAAAACTTAAAAGTAGGCATGTTATGATGTTGACATTTGACACAAAAAAAGAGGTTTTTGAGACCTCTCGATAACGTTACTAAATATGCTTTGAAAAAAAATACTGCCTTAACACAACACAATATCTTAATCTTGTATAGCTGATATCTAAAATAAAAATTGAAAACATTTTACTGTCGAATGACAGCAACTTTTTCCCGAAAGTCGCAAAGGTAAAAATATTTTACGTATTGTATTATAATCTAGTGAATGAGTGTAATTTTTTTTTGAATGAGCGAAATTAACTTCAAACTTTTTAAAAAAGGCTATTTTTAAAAATTGATTTCGAAACTTCAAACTGCGCGGGAAATGACGTGAGTCGTCATAGTTGGGCTTAGGGAACCTGTGATGTGGGCTCCTAGCTTTAAATGAATCTCAATACATCTTTATACACTTCACAGTAAGCTAGAAAAGCTTATGTGTGAAGTGGAGTAAGCCGGCATCAGGGATCGAACCCGCGCGTCCACCAACTCGGCCACTGACCACCTAGGCCACCATTTTGCTCGGCCATTACAGGTAAACTACCAATTTTATGAAAAAATTCATAGAACTTTTTTTGTAGATAATTTAGTAAGGGTTATTTTTGTCATTGACCACTTTCTCCTATCTCTCACCATATTCTTAAAAAATTTAAAAAACCGCGTAGGGGCAGGCGCGGATCCACCGTTGTGGGCACGATGGGCATGCCCACAACCCTAATAGACTCGTCACGTCACACTTTTAAATAAATAAAAACTTTGTTGCACATAAATATACACACAAAGGGCGGATTTATCGCCTGTTGGCGATTTCTGCCAATCAACCCAACTTTTACTGTGTATTGAGATCGATAGGCTGATTAAAATTGTCTCATTCGTTTCATTTCACTTGTTTGCTGATGAAAAAAATTTAGAACCTGCCCAAAACCATTATACCTGCTTAGTGCTATTTTTTGTATTGACAGAGTAAAAAACACTGTTTTTTAATCAAATCTTTTGTGTCTTGCACTGCTTTGCCGGAAATTAAATTGTCATAACAATAGTTTGACTAAACAATTTTCTTAATATTGCCATTTGCACAAATTTAATAAGATCGACCACACTATTTCAATGCAAAACTAAATCAATTCCTTTTCATAAAAAGGGCAAAGGTTCACTACCGTACTTAAAATTTACGTTCATATAAACGAATAAACATTTTTATAAAAGTAATTCAATACAGTTTTACTGGTTTTACTAATCGAACGTACGTCAGCTGATATTTTTGTGATTTGTAACAAAAAAGTTGATTCAATTCTATGACTGTTTCAGTATAGAGCTAGTAGTTAGTGTGTTCCTTTTGCTAAAGTGGTTAACATTTCCTTACCACAAATAGTTGCGTAATGAATTGTCTCGCGCACACACAGAAGTACATTGGTACATAAGTTGGTACTGCAACGGCATTCGTTCGTCTCGACTCTACAACATCTATATGAGTACGTTAAATCAGTCCCGCACTAGCAATTTTTTTTTTTGTTAAATGAATCTGGGTTTATCGAAATAAATCCAAATACATCTTTGTACACTTCACAGAAAGCTTGAAAAGCTTGTGTTGTGAAGTGGAGTAGGTCGGGGATTGAACCCGTGCCCACTGGATTAACAGTCGAGCGCGTTACCAACCAGGCTACCGACCACCTCGCTGTTTTGAAATAAATCGTTTTTTTTTGTGTGAAATATAGGAAACATTCTACAAATATTTTCGCAGCTCAATCTTCCTCTTCTTCTCCTTAGCAATTATTAATCCCACATGGTGGTGGGGTCTGCTTTTCTAGTCCTTCGCCGCCACTTTGCTCTATCTCTCTCCGGTGCAACATCACTCTCTCTCATGTCCTGCCTCACCACTTCTCTCCACCTGGGCTTGGTCCTTCCTCTGGATCTCCTACCGGGAACATTAAGCGTTTGTGCTCTGTTGCCAACATACTCTGGCAGCTCTATCTAATCACTATTTTCCAAATACGACCCAAAGACGGGCGTGTTTCAGCAAAAGCAATCTTAGAGTTCGTATGATGAATTACATGAATGTGACGGAAGCAAATGGTGTGTGTAAGGCTGGGACATCTGGCGATCTGATCTCTGTAGCTCGGCAAAAATATGTCGCAATCCAGCTAGGTAGCGGAATTTAAAATTATTTTTTGGCGCATTCAAGATGGGTGGGTAACCTTAACCATAACCCGACACGATCCCTTATCATAGTCATAAATAATAGTTTTTTTGTGAGGTGTGCTTCAGGATTCTAATTTTTAGAAGAGTCGTGAACATGTCTTATTTTCATAGAATATGTGCTGTTTCTGCAGGAATGAAACTTTTGTTTTATAAAGTACCATTCTGGTGTCAGATATTAATTTATACAAGTCGATTAAATGGTTACCTGCATATAAATGTGGCTTTACACGGTCCGTGATATTGTGGACCAACTTAGCATTTTTCTGTATAGTACAGTGGTTGTAGCAAAATGCTGCGTTTTATGTTAAGTCATTAACACCAACCAAAACATCAACAAGGGTTAATTGTTATTTAAGGGTTTAAATATCTTCTTCTTCCTCAGCCGTTTTAATTCCAATGCTGGACATAGGCCTCTTATTTGACTTTCCACAGATCCCTATCCTGGGCATTGCTTCCTGCGATTCGCCTCAGA
This sequence comes from Ceraclea dissimilis, assembly GCA_963576895.1. Lineage (NCBI taxonomy): Eukaryota > Metazoa > Arthropoda > Insecta > Trichoptera > Leptoceridae > Ceraclea > Ceraclea dissimilis. The sequence continues at coordinate 1,746,160 of OY756374.1, forward strand.
TCATCAGACCATCTTGCCTGAGGTCTTCCTACGCTCCTTTTGCTTGTTCTAGGTTGCCAATCGAGAATCTTTTTGGTCCATCTAGAATCTGAGCGTCTGGCAACGTGTAATAACCCTTAAATATATTTATAATAAATATTTAAATTTTTGTTGAAAATAAATATTAAAAAACTTATTTTTGTGCGACTGTATCAACGAATTCAAAATGTTTTTGCTGGCGCTAGATCTTTGTATTTTTCTGTCAGTCGACAATTTCTCAGTGCGGCTCCGAATGCGGTCGGAGGAGTTTGTGTTTCGTGTTGGGGTATTTTGCTCTCAAATCTCGCGCTCAGCACGTGTGTAAATCATTTTGCTTAGTGTTGACATTATAAAAAATAATAATTTAACTTTATTTCAAACAACTATTGATAAATATACAAATTGTGTATGATTTGTGAACAATAACAATCTTAGTTTTAATGAATTTGACGTTTAATTACAGTTATTTCAAAGTTTTTGCTGTTTATAATATCCAGCAAGACAGTGATTTCTTGTTTAGATTGTCGGAGCTAAAACAGTAATTTTAATAATTGTGCAGTGTTTTTTTAATGATATTAAAAAGATTGTGCAAAATTGTTTTTAAGAAATTATGATGTGTGCATAAACAAAAACAACATTGTTTTTAAAGTATGTTTAGACAAGTATTTTTTCTCGTGAAATTCTGTGCAGTTGACATTTAAAATTACTCGAGAAGTTTTCGAAGGTTCGTTTGTTTCTTGTTTTTCAAATATTTTTTATTTTGTGTAATTTTCTACCTGACATTTGCGTTACCTGTTCTAAATGTGGGTTTCTTGGTAATTGTGTATTTACTTTTTATATTGAACTTGCTTATTTGTATAGCGCCGTTTTGTAACGGTACCCTATTCTGTTGCTCTGTTGTATTCTCATATAAAACCGTATTGTAGACCTATTATAACGTAACCATGGAATATTCTCAATAATACCTACCTATAAGGATTTATTTTATTTTTATTTTATTTTATTACAAAGAAAAGCACAAAACAGACAACAACTATAGATATAAGTGATAAGATAACTGATAACATGTAGATAAGACAATTAATTAGTCCATTCATAATTCAGCTGTCACCCACAAGCATGCGCCACAGTTAAATTAAAACATACCTATAAACGTATATGCGACAAGATCCTCATGGATGGACGCGTTTTGAGTAAAAGGAATCGGAGAGCGTGTATGACAAATTGCATGAATGTGACGGAAGCTAGGAGTGTGTCGTGTGTGTAAGGATAGGGCTGTCCTCTCTGCCTACCCTGCAACATGTTTTTTTAAGGAAAGCACTAAAAAAGTCGATCTTTTCTTCTGAGTGGGGTAAAATATAGAATAGAACAAAAAGTTATTAAAAACATTTTTTAAAAAAACATCCTTTTTTATATATATTTAGTAGGTTAGGTACCAACCAGTCAAACAGGTACTCTTTCAGTGTTGCGGCCCCACTTTTTGACAATAAGGTTCTTTTTTTTTTTCAAAAAAAGCGCTAAAACGGTCTTAATTCGCTCAGCTCGACTGCGGGTCGGACCGGACGAGCGCACAGAGAGGTTGTTATGAAACCAGCGATTCGATGCCCCATTCCTCTATCCTTTTAATTCCTACAATTAATTATTTCTCAGAAATGTTGTTCCTAAATAATACGGGGATTACAGTTTTGGAATTTAATTTAAAGTTGGGGAAACATTGAATAATTCTGAAATTCAGAAGGTACCTACCTACTTACGTTGAATATTTCCCTAAGCCCCGCTTAAGAGGCCACAGTAACTGAACACGCGAAAAATTGCGCCGGGAAAAGTACCTAATTAATATTACTCAGCTATTTACTAAAAAGATATTATCCAAAGACTTAAAACATGAATAAATGAGAATATGTTTTAGTGACTCTAGTAGTTAGAAATTTTATTTTTATTAATTTTCTCGATAAAACGTACCTAATTCCAAAATCACCTCTGAAATTTACTGAAACTTGAGATTATTCCCGTAGTTTGTTAGACTAATGCTGTGTCGTACCTACCTACATATTATTATTTTAGTAAGGATTTTATTTATTAACTAAAATAATCCACTCTCCGGCATGACAGCTTTTAGGCCTTTGTGCCTAAGAATGTGCAGACATGTGCAAAAAAAAACCATGGAATGTATCAAATATACCTATTCGGTTCGTATGAACATTCATTAACCACCCTCATAATATCTCTCCAACACGCTGCCCCAGTTCTGTTGACAGCATTATGTTATTCACTTGGCACTTTTATCTATCTATTATTAATCTTACCATATGCCCAAAAAATGCGAAAACCTGGGTAGGAGACCTATTCGAGGGACCAGGCTTCTATGACACTATGTGTAAACTTTATATCATATTTATATTAAAAAACAGGTAAGTAGGTCATTGTATCATATTTTTTCGGATGAACCGTGTGTATATAAACTTGATCGACGTTTTCCACAGAGGAAGACACCAGTAAGAGAGTCGAAACGTTGATCAAGTTTATATACACACGGTTCACCCGAAAAACCAAGAAAAAATGTCAATCGCACATAGGGCTGCCACCTTTGTAAGAGTGTAGACCCGGAGATTCGGAAAAAACGAATTTGTGACCATAGTTGACCTTTTTTTTTTTTTTTTTTTTTGGTCCACACCATAATTCCAAACCTGGAGATTTACTATCCAGACCCGGAGACCCAGTTTTTCAATGGGGGGGGGGGGACCGGAACCCCGAGTTTTTTCCTTTTTTTTTTTGGTCCACGCCATAATTCCAAACCCGGAGATTTACTATCCAGACCCGGAACCCGGAGAACGCCACTCAAACCCGGAGACTCCGGGTCAAACCCGGAGAGGTGGCAGCCCTAATCGCACACCGTGAAAACCTTCAACATTTACTAAGTAGGTCATTTTTGGCCGTCGGATCTTGGTTATATGAGTGTTCTTTGAATCGGTCTGTATCAGTTTTCCATCTAGATATTGTATTATATGAATTAAAGCCTTTTTCTACAGGCAGGTAGGTACTATAGTAAGAATTTGCACCCCCTACGGTTCAAAGTACCTACCAGAGTCCAGCGCTATTGGTAAACATTATACCTAACTAGTTATAAGTTATAATTTACCCCTTCAATCCAACGAGGTAACATAATTCCTCTACCCTTCAATCCCGTGTTTTTAGGTCAACCTTCTATCGATCTCCGCTAATATCATAACATGAGTAGTGCATACTGTGTACCTATATGTATGAAATGCTACCTTTAATTATCTACATACATGTGTACCTATTCTGTACCGGCTGTTCATGATGACCAATACATGAATATACGCTACCTTCCTGAAACGTAAGATTTGTTTTTGTAAAATGAATCTGGGTTTATTGAAATAAACCCAATCCAAAAACACCGTTGGCCGATCCCACCAACTTCAACCTAGGAAGCAGACCCCTAAGGAATTTCCATACAAAAACACAGATAATTTGAGTGATTTTATAATGATGTACAACAGAGGGAGCGATAAATCCATACAAAATACAACATGCAGCTACTTAAGTGAGGGAGATTCTGGGCGGAGATATTTGGGCACCTAGCGTAGGACATTTGCATGTTGTATTTTGTATGGATTTATTGCTCCCTCTGTTGTACATCATTATAAAATCACTCAAATTATCTGTGTTTTTGTATGGAAATTCCTTAAGGGTCTCCTTCCTAGGTTGAAGTTGGTGGGATCGGGCACGTATCTCGCGATCTATTCTCACTGCCTACCCCGTAAAGGATTCGGCTTGAGGGGATATTCGCACAGTAAAAAAGTTGTACCTATACATACTCCTAATTTTGATACGAACTTATACGTACCAGCTAATCGATAGACCTAACCAATAACCAATGAAACAGGTGCATTATGTATACTTTACCTATATGTTATATATTTTATTATGATTGAATAATATGTAACGCATCGCTGTCTGATTACATAAGCCTGTCCGATGTAATATATAAAGCAATATACACATGCATATAATCATTGATTGCACACGTAGTCTACTTGATATTGCATTATATGTCTACATATGATTATATAGTATATTGTCCAGTATTCATTTTACCTACTGTTGTATCACGCATCATATTATTTTATTAGTGATGGGTCGACTGTAGATTTGGCCGATTAGACGACAAGTAGGCACTCAAATGTCCGATTAGTCGATCGACTGAAGTAGTCGGCATTTTTGGCGGATAGTCGGCTTTCCCGACTAGTAGTTACAAGTGTAATTTTTAAATCCCTAAATTGTATTTCCCATATTGCAGTGAATTCGATTCTCAAAAGTATAAAACGTATTGTACCTTTCGTCCTCTCAGCCCGAAACCGTCCGCTCTTGAACGTAAGCCTGATCCAAGTCTCTCCACTCCTGTCTATCCTGCGATTTCATCATCCATGTTCCACCTGCAAACTTGACAATGTCATCTTTCCAGCGGAGTTGGGGTCGTCCGGGGTTTCTTTGTGATGTTCTAGGGCGCCAGCACAAGAGGCGTTTCGTCTATCTGTCGTTTGACCTGTACCTGGTACTTAGCGATTTATTTCCTGTTGCTTATAGGTGCTGACTATAGGCGGCATCTTTTGCCGGCTATTCGCCGACTAAAATCGTCGGCATATTTGGCCAGATAGTCAGCTTTTCCGACTAATCGGTACGTCTCTACATTTTATCAATATGATGTAGGTAGCTATCAATGTTCGAAGGTGTAAAAAACACTCCAATTAATAAATAATAGCTACCTACTATTATGACCTCTCTTGCGGAGTAGACAGAACGCCATCCTTGCACACAATCTTTACTTCCGTCACGTTTATGCAGTTCTTGCGTCTATACTAAAATTAGATTTATTTCAATTAGAAGGTGTTAGCTACTGATAGTCGAGATGTGTTTGGCGATCGCGGTGCATTTCGCTGAAATATTATTAAGTATAAATTGAGTAGGTACCAGGCGCGAAGCTACCAAAGAACACGATTCCCATCGAGTTACCTTTTGGATAAAAATTGGTATAATAGTGTCTAATGCAGCGACATAATATATATTAAGCACTACCGTCTAATGTGACGTAATCCCATAAGAAATGTTAGCCCCGGCTTCCCTTCTGCAGAAATCCACCCTTCGCCACTGAGGTACCTAGTACCTACCTACTTGTTAACATTAATTACCTACTACATTCAGCATTGTGCCAATTTCATGTTGCATGTCAATTGCTAACTGGTTGCTGTAATTATAATCGCATAGTATAGTTGTAATGACTAAATTACAATACAATGCATACACACACGTTGTACAAAAACCACTCTGCCTGTTGACCTCTCTATATTCTCATGGAGAACGTTATAGCGTGTAGTAATAACTATTTTAAAAACAAGATTTTGTGACTTCACATCCTAGAACTGTTTTTCATATTCTTCCGAGGCGCTGGGATTCCATCATTCCAATGACGCCTCCCAGCAAGAATGGACAGAGTCAAAATTTGTAAGTTCTGCTCGTTAAGCACTTTCGTGAAATACCAAACACGGCGGTATGCGGGGACTGGATCCTCTAGATCGCTCGGTGTCTTCCAAGGCTTGAGCTGGACAAAATCTGACGTACGTTTTGAATTTATTTTCCAAAGCTCTTTCATACAATACCATTCATGACCCCATAGGACCTCCACAAACGCTGTACATCTTTCTTGTCTCTTGAGAAGGATGATCTAATTTTGTACAGAAATGTATTGTCACTGGGTTTACGTACATTTGCAAAGCGGTCGAAAAATAGATTACAAGACTAATTAACTATGAGTGCAAGGGATACGCGGTAAAGGTACATTCAGGATATACCTACTACGTACATAGTAAAAAATGTATTACGGCGTTTTGAGATAGATAAAAAGTTAGAACTGTATATACGCTATAGGTGTTAGTATGATCAGTCAATAATACATTGAAATGCTATTGACCTTTGCCATTTAATAATACCCGTATTCTCTTTTCCCAGTAAGCGCCAGTAATGTATGAACTACCGCATAGTAACAAATAATGCAAATTGCCAACTACAGATATTACTGACAGTCCCATATGGTTTGGCGATTCGGACGTTATCTGCAATTGACATACTGCATGATTTTAATGTTGGTTGTCCTTACTGTCAAATCTTTTCAAAAGAGCTGCCAAAATTCAATAATTTTCTGACATTGCTGTATTCACAAGTGAAGAATAATGCCGAATAAATTGTAGATCATTGCTAAAGAAATGATATTAAAGATTGATTCAAAAAAGAAAGAAATGCTGCGATAATTCTATTAAACCACATATTTGGAAAAACAGTGTTGACAGCGTTCACTTGTCAATCGTAAAAATAAGCAAAGTTGATTTATGATTCAAAATAAAACACTGTTTAATTTAACTTCATCATAGTACGAATTTCACAGTAGCATCCTACATTTTTATTGAAATTATAAAAATGGATATTTCAGTATGGTCTGCACAAAACAGAGCGATACTCAGAAAAATGCAGGAGACCTTTGTCCAGTAGTGAACTGAAATGGGCTGAGAACATAAAATTAGGAATGGTACCTATGTTGGGGATAATTCTTAGTATTTTTTATGGTGCAATGTGCAATTTTTACCACAAAAAACGCATTGTATATAGAGTTCCGGATCCTTCAAATGATGAAATCGTTGTAAAGGAAAATAAGGGAAAATGCCTAACAAATACGTAGTAACGTTTACATACAACAAAAATTTTATCGTATGCGAGTCGGGTAAACAAATTCAACGTTAGACCTCTACTATCGGGCTGACTGTAAGATATTGCTTTTGCAATAAGTCCGCCTTTTGGCACACTATAATTGTTTTGATTTTGTAACCATGCATATTCTCTGGCCAATAAAGATTTATTTATTTATGTTATAATATATACGAGTAGCTTCCTAGCTTTGTGGCTGAGAAAGAACAATATTTTTTCTTCCTGACGATTTGTACTAGAGTAAACGAGGAATTCCGTCATCTTTTACGGCTAGCAGATTTCTTGCTGTCTTATTATTACAAATGCAATACAAATACTAATAATGATTTCGTCTTGCGTAACGTTTGTCGCATTGATTCGCCGTGGCAACTGTTGCAATGTAAGTAATAATACAATACATCTACAGTACCTAGTTATTAATAATTTATTAGCGTGCAGAATACAACAATGCAATATACGATTGATTAGTGCTGCACAATATACATTTTATGTGCACGTGTAGGTTGCGTAATATCTTAATCAATTTGTCATATGAAAGGTATATTTATTTATCGTATGGCCACATATCGCACAATCAAGACAAATATAGGAAGATTTTTTTAGATAGATAGATAAATTCTTTATTGGTCATTATAGTGCATATATAGAAACATAGTTAGGCATTTCAATTTCATTATAGTCATTCATCAATATGTGATCAACTCCTCTATGTTTAAAAGCATAACCGTGGGTGAACTAGAGCTGATTGCCCTGTATCTCACCAAACGGTATAGATGGCCGTAGAATTTTTCAAGGAGGCCCTGGACAAATAATAGAAGTGTTGGAAGATCTCCCAAAAGGTGGTCTGACGACTTTGTCTAAAGAGCTGGTAGACCCTGGACGAGAAGGGGAGAAAAACAGGGAGGGAAAATGCTCTACTACTGTATGCATGTTGGCTCGAAGTTGAAGATAGGGACCCAACTATAACGTCACGGTCATTTCGGAAAAAAAGCCCAGAGGTCTTTTTCACACTTTTTTTTGAGAAATCTATACAGGATATAAAAAATCTTTTACGATTATTCACTAGATAAAGGTTCAATGTATCTCCCCTATTTTTTCCCAAAGCATATTTAGTAAGGTTGTCGAGATCTAAGGTCTCATAATTTTTTTTTTTTTTTATTAAATATCAATATGCCTACTCTATAGTGAATCATGAACAATAGCAAATGAATGATAGAATCAGATGACCTATATTTTGACCTAGTGAGCCCTGAAAAAAAACCGTATTATTTGTATTCTTACCACAGCTTTGAATATTTCAAAGACTAACGATTAATTAATCCGTTCATTCATTCGTTAATAATTCAGGTCCTTCCTAATTCCATTTCATCGCCCCTTTTTATTTAGAATCCAGATGAAACAATATTAAGCGAAAGATTAGATCTAATTCATAGCTGAATAATTGAGATACGTTTGATTAACGGTAAGCGTTTATTGTTAAGCTTAAATTCAACTTCTTTTGGCGTTGTCTACGTCTACATTTTCCTCTTCTAATTTTGCACACATATTTGCTTCAGGTAACGGTTTGAAATTGTACCCAGTACCGTTTTACCACGAACACGTTTCTTAATTTTAATACCGACATTTCAAAAATTTCTAAAAACAGGAGACCTTATATCTCGACAACCGTTACTAAATATGCTTTTTAAAACAAAATAGGATAGATGCATTGAACCTTTATCTAGGGAACAACCGTAAAAGTTTTTTGATAGACGCAAAATTAACCCCAAAAAATGGAAAAAAACGCTATTTTTACCATTTGATCATGTGATTGTCACGCGATTTTGAACCTTAATGCCGTGAGAAAAGACTGTGACGTCATTCTTGGTACCAAGCCCTTAATTAGTATATTTCGCGGTTGTATTTTTAATCAACTAAAGATTCTTCTGAAAATAGGTAAACTCTAACCTCCAATGGCGCGCTTCGATGGGTTGATAACTAGGTGGTTTGTTCGCCTGTTCGATTACAAAGTGTCTAACTTGATTGGTCCGAATTAATGAAGTTTATTTCTTGAAACGTAACGGACCGACAATGTAATTAGTGGTAATGAGGTATATGGCGTCTGCTAACTTTTGATTCCTTACTTTTTTTTTTAAATTAATATACTTATTAAATTTATTTTGATTAAGGATAACACTCGCGGTCGAACTGAGAGGAAAAATACTCTAATTAGCGCTTTGCTTTAAAAGAAAACAACCTTTCAATACCTAGTACTAACAAGCTAAGCATAAAAAAATCTGTCTTTTTTTTTAATTCTTTGACATTCACTTGATTTCTTTCTTCGGCTGCGGGTGGGTCCGCAATAGTGGAAGAGCACCGTAGTTTTGAATATTAATTAATTTTGGCTATTTCTTTTGTTACAGATCCATTGGAGCTTGCGTTTGCAAAATTATAACAAAATTGACATACACTTAAAAAAAATGTTAATTTGTTAAACAGGACAATGTACGTACTTATAAAAACAAGCATAAAAATGACGGATGCATAATTACAAATCATGATATTTTGCAATATACGAGTCAATTCAGATTAAATAAAAAATAATGTTTAAGAGTAATAATATTTATTAATGAAAATACTCATTTATAAATGTGTTTTGTAAATAATCCTTTCATTAAAACATTTAAACAAGATGGTTACATCATCATGAGTCATTTTGAATCAATTGTTTATATTTATTAATTAACTTTATTGACAAATTGTGATTAAAAACCATTGTTAATTAATTTCCGATACAATGCTCACTCGATGTAATAATCAGTCATTGATTGTATTCACGTCCGTTGTGTCGGCGACTAGACAAAAAGTTATTATAAAAAGATAGGAAATGACTAGCTAAAAAATACAACTTGTATTTATCCAAAAAGTGCTCAGTTAGCTAGCTAATTTTAATTAATAATTAGGTAAATTAATAACGACATCGAAAGATCGAACTGATTCGCAATTTTCTTCACCTATTTGTTACCGCACTTACGTCATCACGTCTAATTCTCTTCCAATCCAATATTGTTAATTACAATTGTGATTTTCTTGCTGTTTTAATGTGATTTTTAATAGTGATAATGGCGAATTGTTACAGTTCTTTCTCAACAATGTTCTTTCGACGTGATTTAGTGATTTTTTGTGTAGTGTTAGTGTGCATTGGTTGTGTTTTATCTGAGGAGACGTACGCTGGGCATTACACACCGACTTGGGCTGTGCATATAAAAGGAGGCAAGGAAATCGCTGATGCCGTGGCTGCCGAAAATGGATTCGTCAATCTTGGACAGGTAAGAATCTTTAGATTTTTCAACTCATTGTTTGTGTATTTGTTTGTGTTTTCTATGAATTTTTAATCAACTTGTAGGTCCAAATTCACCCTTCCAATATCCTGTTCTCGTTGTAATGATTCAAAGCATCAGAACGTGGAAAGATGTAATAAGCACTGTTCAAAAGCTTTTAAAATGTAGAATGTAAAACGACGTGAAAAGAGGTAACGTTCGAAGCAGTTTTGAATGTAGAATGACGTGAATAGAGGTAATAGCACTGTTCAAAACCATATTGAATGTGGACTGACATGAAAAGAGGTATCTAATAACACAGTTCAAAATCATTTGGAATGTATGTATAGTGACGTGAATGGGGTAATAGCACTGTTTTGAACAGTTTTGAATGCAGAATGACGTGAAAAGAGGTAATAGCACTGGGGCCTGAGTCAAAACACGAAACGTCACGGAAACGTTGGCGTTTTACCCAGTGCTTCCATGGTGATTGGAATAACTGCGCTGTTTCAAATAGTTTTCACTACAATGACGTGAAAGGAAGTATGTAATAACGCTATTCAAAACCATTTGGAACGTAGTTTGACGTGAACATGGGTAATAGCACTGTTTTAAATTATTTTGAATTTAGAATGACGTGAATATACCGTTCAAAACCATTTAGAATGTAGTATGACGTGAACAGGGGTAATATCACTATTCAAAAGCAGGAGTGATAGCATTTTCCAAAACAGTTGAAAATGTTGAATGACAGTCTGTTCAAAGCCGATTTGAATGTAAAAGCCTCATGAACCTGTTGTGTTTGCCCAAGGAAAACCAAAGGTCAAAGTGGTTATGAATAAATCGCACGTTTATAATATCAATCATCTTATATTAATGTATATATATTAAATTTATTTATAGTGTTATTTTTATAACTAGAGAATTATTATTCATATCATGAAACGACAGGATGGACGGTCGTATATTGTTACGAGAATGTATTGTGTATTAATAAAATTATAATTAACATCAATAGGTTTTCCTGCTGTGTACATACAATGATTCATATTCCAATAAAAAATGTACATTTTAATATTGAAATTCGTTCCTACCTACTCCGTTTTGTACGTATCTACATTGTTTGCAAACTTTATATTTCGCTCATTGTACGACTCTATACGTCAGTTGTGTAGTCTTGTTTTTTTTTTTATTATAAAAACAGTAAAATTCGTTCGTATATATTTTTAAAACGACCTGGGCTTGCATACACAAACCCAAATACTTTCTTGCAAACTTTGCACTAGGCTGAAAGCCTGAATCGCAAAGTGTGGAATACATCGCCAGCGCCGGGGCTCAAACCTGTCACATCCCGCTTGGGAGACCGCGTTGTACTAAATTTTAGGAAAATAAAACGGTTTAGAATTTATATATAGAATTCCGGTATTAGGGCCTCGTATTTCCGGATTTGGAATACAGGAAAAATCTTTCCGGTATTCCGAAGTGAACGCATTTAGGGACCATTATAAAAAATCGGAGAACATATGGGATTCGACGTTCTTAATCCAGGGTTGGATTCGGTAATTCATTCAGAAATGGGATGCAAAAGAACTTGAAAGTTTGGAAATTAGATTACAAAGTTTTTGAGGGATCAGTACAAAGAAAACAAAAACAAGTTTTTTCGCAAACAAAAACTTAAATGTCGCGGGTATCATGAGACTAGGGTACCTATGCAGAGTGTATGTTTTTTTTTCATACATATTAGCCGTAAACTATTGGAAAATAACCCTTATTTCCCAAGAGAAAGGAAAGGAAACAATATGGAACGGTTTCCATTGTTTCCTGAAGTTCTGGTTGGTTTTGTTTATAGTCTGGTTACTCTAGGAATCGTTATTTTTTAGACCCAACATCCGATCAGGTAGTCGTGAATTTTTGGTATGTTTTGTAGGACAATGGGAAGAATCCAAATTTGCACAATTTTCCTTCCACCGCCCCCTTCGCCATGTTGAAAGAACCTTAAAAAACTCGCACTTTTTGTATATTACGCAATATTTCTACAACTTTTTAACAGGTACCTATATAATTTTGCTCTAAAGCAAACTTATAACTATGTAAATTTGACGAGTCCAAGTGCCCGAAATTAGGGCCTAGGGACGATAATGAACAATAAACAACAATAAAAAAACAATAAAGAGCAGCGGAGCTCAAGTTCCTAAAATAAGTCAGAATTCAGCTCTTTCTCCTATTTTGAGTTTTTAGCCATTAAACATCACGATAACTTCGTTTCTTTTATTTATTTAACTTTCTCAACTTACTGACTGGAAACTCTGTGAACTTCATCGACGACCTTGGCTTCTCTCTGATCCATACATTATAGCCTTCTGTCTTTCGGTGAAATACACAGCATTCTATTTTCCGTTTGTGTCACTGATAATTTGTGTAAAATTATTTTCATTTCGATTGCGAGGTTTCCCGGAATTATAATATTCGAAACAAGCGCGCATTTAGATAGATAATATTTATTTATCGTGACCGTTGATAATACAAATAAACCTAAGTATATGGCCAGGTAAAGAAAGGTAAATATTAGGTACGGGTTGTTCAACACTTGACGACACGAGAGGCCGGCCGGTTGGCGCGGCGCTGCCGTAGCCTGGTTAGGCCTAACCTAACACTAAGTGAATACCAACATTACCAACATACATACATCATAACTATGTATTAGTATTTTATCATTATTATAATCAAGCCAACAGTGGTTTAACAAATAATACTAGCTGTGTCCCGTAAAAAAAATACGAATTATTAAAATTGAATATTAAAATTGATTGTGAGTCTGTACTGCAATGTCACATCTGTACCTTAGCATATTATTATATCTCTTTGTTGATTTCATTTGTATGTGCTTATTGAGTGTTGTAGAATATGTGCCTAGTTTTACGACCATGACGAAGTGTCAATAGAGCCTTTCACACTCTATTTGTCATTGAATTTCCCTGTAAATGCATTGTTTTATCTCTTTTTATATATATTATTGTTAACATGTAACTTTGACGAGTCCAAGTGGCTGCAAATGGCCTAGGGACGATTCAGAACAATAAACAACAATAAACAATTAACGGTCTTCTTCATTATCCTCTTCAAATTTTAATGAAAAATAAACTCCATAACTACTAGTGTGAGTACTTACTTATTGCTAGCCACTTTCGTTCCACTGCTGAACATAAGCCTCTTTTAAACTTTACCACTGTCTTCTATCTTGGGAAACCTGGACAATTTCAATGTAGGTAGGTACTTCTTTTTTCTAATTAACTAGATGCAGGCGCGAAGCTACCTAATAACACGATTCCCATCGAGTTACCTTTTGGAAAAAGTGATAGGCTTAATAGAGTCTAATCTGACGTAATCCCATAAGAAATGTTAGCCCCGGCTTCCCTTCTGCAGAAATCTACCCTTCGTCACTGCTAGATAGGTACCCACTGCAGAAAAAAATGCAAATTTCTTCACGCCCGAGTTGCACTACGGATTAAACACGGATTAATGAGAATATGTTTTAGTAGTTTAGTGACTTTAGCAGGTAGGAATTTGATCTCTATAAAAATAATTACAAATTTACCTTTGAAATTTACTGAAACTTGGGATTATTCCCGTTTTTTGGCTGAAAATACTACATTAGGTATAGTACAGTAAGACAAAATATTTTCTCGAAAAAGTTGAAGGGATAATAGAACGATTTTTACTCAGAATATCGCCTTTCATGACATTCGAAACAACTGCTTTCAATCAGAACAAAATTCAATGCATTTTTTAGTGAGCATACACAAAAAATAAATACGTCAACAACAGATCGGACTTTACTTCACGGAAATCATGTTTTTAATAGTGTGTGTATCTAACGCTGGTATGTCGACCGTGTTCAAGGTCGCCTATCTCACTCAGGTGAACAGAACATTGTAGACAGGTAAGTACTACTAGGTAGGTACCCAGCTAATGTGTACACTTTATTCACACTGTGTTATCAGTATATAGTGTTTATTCTATAGTTAATATTCATGTACTTATTGTACTTCATAATATATTGTGAATTAATAAGTAATATTACATACCTATATTAAAAATGGATATGTGGGTATGAATGTATGTTTGTTCCACCATAACACTGGAACGCCTGGAGCAATTTCGACTAAACTTGGTACACGAATGCCTTGCTATCTGGAAAAGAATACTGTGTAGTAGAAACATCTGGAAATGCCGAACCTTCTGAGAAATTTAGCTGACGAGGGGATCCAAAGTCTGTGTGGTGTGGGGTGATGTGTGGTATCGTATGAAAGGGCATTTGAAAAGAATTTCAGATCATAGACGATTCGGGTCGTACTGTCGACCTACTTCCCCTTCCAAATTTTCCATTGCGAAGCACGGGTAAATCAGCTAGTAACTGGTATTAGCTCGCGTAATATTCTTACAATGGTGTATGATTAAGAACAACGACGTTTCCGGTGTATGACAAATTGTATTAATGTGACGAAAGCTAGTAATGCGTGTAAGGATAGGGAAGTCTTGCGTTCTGTCCTCTCTGCGTACCCTGTAAGGGACGCGGCAAGAAGTTTGTTTTCCCAGGCTGATTTTGATTTTAATTAATATAATATGTTGAAAAGTCCTGCCTGTGAATAGAAAACCCTTCTGATTATTTTAAAATTAAAATGAGGAGAACTGGAAATCCAGATAGGTACGAGTATTTTCTACTCTGTCTGAAGATAACAAAAAACATCGCAGCGAGTAGTAACATTGATTAAGAGTATGCATACCGACATTTCAAAAATTTCTAAGAACGGGAGACCTTATATCTCGACAACCGTTACTAAATATGCTTTGCTTTGAATATTTATCTAGGGAATAACCGTAAAAGATTTTTTATATCTTGTATAGATTTCTCAAAAAAAATATATTAAAAACACCTCTGATTTTTTTTCCGAAAGATGGAAACTCGTTTCCCGAAGGATCGGAGTATTTTTTTTTTGTACTGATAGGTAATATGCATTAAAATCTAGGGAATAAACGTAAAAGTTTTTTGATAGACGCAAAATTAACCCCAAAAAATGGAAAAAACGCTATTTTTACCATTTTATCGTGCGATTGTTCGCGCGATTAAGAACTTTAATGCCGTGGGAAATGACTGTGACATCATTCTTGGTGCCAAGCCCTTAAAAGCGACAATATATTTGTTAGTATCTAACGCTTTTTGAAACTGACGATGATAAAAGAGTTGTGGGGACACTTTTAACATTGGGTTTTGGGTTGAGTTCAGTTCAGGGTTAGACCCAGTGTCTTCCGTAATAATAACCATTTGAACCCTTACTCAAGCTTATTAAAATAGAAACGACCATTTTACAAATGCCTGTGGAATAGGTATGGATTTTCATATATACCATTTGAAAATATGTAGGTTGGTTATAGGATGTTAATTTTTATTGTACTGCAAAGTAATTTGTGTGTTATCCATTTTCTATGCCAACCCCGCAAAGGACGCGGCGTGGGGGATAGAATAGAATAATTTATAACTCTTTTTGCTAGGACGTGTTTGATTTATGCTGTGATTTAGCAATTTTTTTTTTTCGTGGAATCTTGCAATCGATTTTTCAACCACTTCCTGACTTACTAAGAGACCTGAAACTTTGCAAACATACGTAAACTCGGACAATACAATTCTATGTACCAAATTGGATCAGCCTACTTCAGAGATAAAAAAAAGATGTTTAAAGCGTTTCAGGGGGATCCAACGTGTGTGGTCATGAAAAAAATCCAGATCGTATATCAGATTTTTTCCAGCTCAAGCCTTGGAAGACACCGAGCGATCGAGAGGATCCAGTCACTGCCATGTTTGGTATCTCACGAAAGTGCTTCATGAGTAGAACTCACATTTTTTTATTACCAATTTTGATTCTGTTTGTTCTTGGTGGATTATAGAAACTACTTTCGCAATTAGTCCCTATTTTCACTTTGTTTTTTCTGCAGTCGTCCCGACCGCGATTCTTTCTATCTGTATTCTCTCAGGTGATCACCAACAGTTTCATTGGGGACCCGTTTTTGAAAATTGTAAGACTGACGCGGTCCATTTTGGGAGTTATTGACAAGGAACCAAGGCACTAGCCAGAAATTTACTTCGGGAGGGGGTGTCGACCTCCGGACCAGGACAATAAGCAACGAGCAGGCCCTGATGCCTGATGTTGTATGGCCTAACCAATTGGATCGTTGTAGGAGTTGCCTTGTTTCTCAGACTCGCTCAACGCTTCGCAGTAGGAATAAATTCATCAGTGAGTTCTGCCAAAATTCATAGAGATTTAGCATATCGTTACAATATTTATTGTACTGCGGTACCCACTCAGACGGTAAACATATTCAATACAAATACTGTCTACCTATCCACTAGATATGGATGAATTTATTGATTGTATGAGAAGGTAAAGTACCTACCCACAGTACCCACATACATAGAGGTTGGTACTCGTTTTCGAATTATTATTCTGCGCGAGCTCCGGCTGCATTAAATTTTGAAATTTATCCCATTTGGCACAATTCCAACCTACTCTCTCTCTGTCTTTCTCTTTACATCTCTCTCTTTCTCTGTCTCTCTCCGGTATTAACTCATCCAATAATATTATTATTATTATGTACTTGATGGTATTTTGAAGAGCAGTGATTTTGAAATTTAAAATAACATGCCGAGAAGAACAATTTTTCCAAAATTTCAACAGATGGCAGTAAGTGTTGGCCTTTATAATTGAGTTTCTCCGCGCCTAGCCTTAACGGCCTGTGGATCAGTGGGTTTAATCCTTGCTTCCCAGCCGTCGGGTGTAAGTTCGAATATATGTAGTATAATTTAGTACTCTGAAAAAGGTGTAAGAATACACACTATCAGCAGTAGTAATAATTAATTGTGCTATATTTTTATTGTTTCATTGTTGTTGTGATCCTCCAGAGTACCACTAATTTAAACCCATCTATCCATCACAAGATGTCCTTTGTGGGTAGGCAGAGAAGGGAGAACGCCAGACCGCCCTGCCCTTCTATCACATTCATGCGATTTTTGTCATATTGTCATACACGCTCTACTATTTCTTTTACTACAAACGGGTCCGTCCGTGAGGAATTGTCGATCTAATCGATCCATGTTTGTATCGATCATATGTATTTTATTTTATTTTTTATTATATGTGACACCCACAGAGACATCAACAGAACATGAATACATTATCATACAAAAAAGAAAAACACCTCATGTCGACTCTCCAATTAAGGGATCCCCCATTATTAGTAATATCGACATTATGGAAGCGTGTGTCACGTGAGTTTGCTCAGTACCACCATTTCGCTGTTAATCCATATGAATGTCGCTGCTCCTGTGAAATTTAACAGTGACAATCACACCTGGGATCCATCACATATTTCATACCACATTATTACTCTCAGCTGATTGTCATTTAGCGTATGAGGTACGTACATACCTGGGTAGGTATGTATATTTATTTGTTGGTTACCCGAGAAAAACTCATGAAAATATTGCTCACAGTGAATAAACCCCAAAAAGCAAAAGCCCAACAGACATAACGCTCATGGGACAAAACCCCAAACTTTAGAGTTTGTTCCCAATAATCCCAATAGATAAAATATTTTATAATATGGGCTGTTATTGGCACGCTTTTATTTATAACTTCATGTGTGATTGTTGTTGTCTGCATCTACATTTCCTCTTCAAATAGTAATTTCGATTGATAAATTTTAATTTTTATGTGGGGAAATATAACTGTGGTTCTCAAAAAGATGTCGTGGACTATTTTTATCATCTCTGCTTATTTATTTGTGTTTTTTTTTTTTTAATATTTTTAAGCAAATTTAATACAGTCTAATGAATTTGGCATACATTTTTTTTGTAATCCCAACAAAATATAATTTGAGCTTTTGTCCCGTGGGCATAACCCAGTGTGGGTTTTGTCCTTCTTGGGGTTTATTCATCTTTACCAACATTACTATGGGTTTTGTCCGGTCTCAGTATTTACTTAGTTAAGACACGTACCTACTTATATTAGCAATGTACTACAGCTGGATGCTGGACAAACTTAATGTCGTCGGTCAGTTGAAATTACCAACTTTAAATGACGTCCTGCAAATGCGACGAGCTTTCATTTTTCATTAACTTTGTGGTAGCTGCCCCTCTTCTGAACTTTAATAACGATGTGCATTTTATGCATTATTTTATGATGTGCATTTTATAATACGTAGAGACTGAAAAATTTCGCGATTACGTTAATTTATTCGCGTATTTCGGACTTTTTTATGCGAATTTCGCGTTTTTTATACGAATAATACGTGTTGTGGACAAGAATGAATGTAGACTTTTTTTTAGATGGACGAAAAAAATGTGTATATTTAGGTAATAACAACTGTAATGCTCGATGTTTTTGACCGTCGCTACATGGTGGAAATTCATTTTTAAGGAAAAATGACTAAATATTACTAAAAAAACTAAATATTTAGATCAAAATCCACAAAAATGACTATAGATTTCGCTCCAATACTAGTCGCGAAATCTAAAGTCATTTAGTTTTTCAATTTTCGTTAACTGTAATTCTGTCAATTTTCATGGAATAAATGTGGGTATACGAAAAATAACGTTATATTTTTTCAAAAAAAAAAGTAAAATATAGCACCACTTTCTAAGAAATTTACCCCATTTTTTTACAAAAAATAACACTATTTTTAGAGAAAGTACCACCACTCTTTACAAAAACTAACACAATTGCTACAAAAAAACAACTTTTTACAAAAACTAACACCGTTTTTACAAAAACCACAAACTTTTCCAAAAAATAACCTCACTTTTACAAAAAAAAAAAAAACACAATTTTCCCGAAATTTAACACATTTTTCCCGAAAAAATCACCGCTGTTTTTTAGTAGGTACCTAATTATATCACATTATTACTACATTTCTGTTTGTTTATTTCAAAAGCATATTGCATCGAGCGAAATATACAAAATAATACGTAGATAATAAATTCAGTCTGAATGCATTACTCTTGCTGTCATGAATTTAATATGTGATGCAAATTAAAAAGCATTTTCGCTCTTTCAGTTAACATAGTGTTTCATTTTGTATTTGCATAAAATATATGCTCACGTACCTACCTGGACTATTATTATAATAGACGCCATATATTATATAGGTACCTACTTCGTATAGTTGTGAAATCGTTACGATAAAATGTAGGCTGTCCGTTGTTCAAAAATCGATAGATGTCGGTATCGTCTTTAGATAATTACGAACAATTAAAAAAATGCTACTATATTATACTGTTCTATATCACTTCTTCTTTTTCTGCAGCCACTTAGGTCCATTGTTGTACATAGGCGTCCCTTTGGTCCTCCACACCTTCCTGTCTTGTGCACACCGCATCCATCCACCACCGGCACATTTCTTGATATCGTCAGACCACCCCGCCCGGGGCCCACCGACGCCTCCCCGGTCTTCTCCTGACTATCACTACTATACTATATCATAACTTCGCGTTGCATCCCTTGCGGGGTAAGCAGAGATAACATGTCTGTCTGGTCGAGATAAGCGAGTCAAGCAGCTCATTTTTATGAAAGTGTATATGTAGGTAAGCGTAAAATAAGAATAACGTAAGCGACAAAATCGATTATGGCTTATTCTATAAAAAGGTTATCGAATATAAAAAAATTTCAGCGCGTCTTATCTTAAACAATCGATTAAACAAAGTAAAGCATTATGCCTAACAAACTACAGGAATAATCTCAAGTTTCAGTGAACTTCAGAGTTAACTTTTGAATAATTGTTTTTTATCAAGATAATGTACAAAAATCTCATTTCTTACCGTTAGAGAAACTAAAACATATTCTTATTTATCCACGTTTTAAGTCTTAGAATATCTTTAGTATTAGCTGAGTAATCTTACTTTTCCCGATGCAATATTTTCATTTCTGTGGCCCTATGAATTACTCGTAAGACAAAATTTTGGAATACCTAACATTTTAAATTCTGTTAATCATAGTACCTATCGTCTGTACCTACGAGTACTGTATGTATTTTATTTCGAAGGTTTTGAAGCAAGACCTTGAAGGTTTCTTGAAAATGTAAATAATTAAATACCTAGATGTCTTAAGTAGGTACATAAATTTATTATTTACAACGTGTTTATTGTCTACGGCATCATACGTTAATATTTAATGTATACTTACACGTAAGAATATAAATAATATTTACTTTATATGAAATCATATCAGAATTATTCTTGGAATATCGTAATCCTAGGTGTTATTTTTTTATCATTAAGATAAAAAGAAACATATCGGATGTGCACACTGATGCACATTAGCTCAATATTTATAAAGGTGGCCTTCCACGGTCGGTGATATTACGGAGCGACGCAGAATTTTGTTTACACTGTGTATAGAAAATACCTTTTCCCGAAAATCTCAAAGAAAAAAATGATATTATGCGTTGAAATCTAAGAAATGACCGTAAAAGTTTTTTTTGAATGAAGCGAAATTAACCCAAAAAAACGCTATTTTTAACGTTTTATCATACGATTGCCCATGCAATTTTGAACATCAATTCCGCGTTAAATGACCGTGACGTCATAGGTGGATCCCTAGACTTAAGAATGAATAAGTACCGTAATAATATAATAACCTTTATGCCTTATCCACAATTTTTGTGCTCACGAGTAAATAGGCGTTTACGGTCGGCTACGTACACGAGCCAAGAAATAACGCCCAATCCACACGCTTTTTCACTCATTTACAGAAAACTTGTTGACGCTCGGCAAGCGTGTGGCGACAGCATTACATATCCTTGGCTGGGTCAGGGCCGGATTCAAAGAATAGAAATTCAGTCTTTGCGTTTTAAAGTATCTAATATTTTACATTTTTAAGCATAGGTTACGTCTATAGTCCGAGAGCCCGCTGCTTAAATTATGACGTATCTGTTTTTTGATCGAAATGTGGTATAAAATGATAGCTGATATGATAGATGATTACATCGCACTAGGGTTGCCTATCAAAATCTTGTCGCAACCCCCCCTGCCCTCCCCGAAAAGGTCCCTCTTTGCGGCAAGATTTTGATAGGCAACCCTAGTGCGATGTAATACCCTATTGGTAAGCTATCATTCATACCACATTTCGATCAAAAAACAGATACGTCATAATGTAAGCAGCGGACTCTTGGACTACTAGTACAAACGGTAATTAGTATAAAACTCAGGTAGTGAGTAATTACACAATATATTCACGTCGTATGGTAATCGGTATATAATTAAGCAACGATAAATTCTACACTGGCACGCTAAAAACTGACACAATATTATAAGTTGCATACGTTATTATATGGGAAACTAAAGTCATTATGACAAACGCGAATGAATTAGGAAAAAAATATGGGAATTTTGTGAAATGTTAAAATACCTATAAATTACATGGTAGATACTTACGTCTATATTGCTGACTACAACCATTTCCCCATTAGTAAATGGACACGCGAAAAATTTCGTCAAGAAAAGTATATATATAAAAGTATACCAAGGTTTATTCAGGACTAAATTATAAAATAATATTCAGAAAGCTATTATACTCGTATGTACAATATACAATATTTTAATCAGACTTGCAATTTACTTAGAATTTTTGTTTATATAATTTTATTTTTATTGTTTTTTGGTTACTATTGACCGATTAGCTAATTGTGTGCACTTATAATTGGGGGTTACTTGAACACTACATGTGGTATACTAATATTGTAATTAATTCATAAGTAATGCCTGTATGTGTACCTTGAATAAATAAATAAATAAATAAAATGTCTTAGGATCTAGTGCACCAAAATAGTTATACCTAGGTAGGGGGTGTTCATACTCCCTACAAGATATCATACTTAGACTTAAAACTTGGATATATGAGAATATGTTTTAGTGACTCTAGTGGTTAGAAATTTGATTTATAGAATTTTTTTCAATAAAAAAATCATTCCAAAGTTAAGTACAAAATTGACTGAAACATAGATTATTCTCGTAGTTTGTTAGATATTATGCTGTAATTTGGTTGATAAAATGTTTAAGGTTCGACGGGGTGACCCTAGTGGATAAGTTTTTGATATTCCGTCCTCTTTTTATACAATAAGATAAAATCAATTTTGTTGCTTACACTTTCATACATTTTTTTTAATTTAAGCGATAATAGAACGATTTTTAGGCTTGAAAAATGCTTCTAAAAGATTTTATTTTACTTTTATTACACTCCGTTGTTTGTACCTACTATGTTTTTTTTCTGGGCGTAAATCTTGCAGTCGGTTATCCAACCACTTCGTGACTACTTAGAGACCTGAAACTTTGCGAACGTACGCAATCTCGGTGACAATACGATACTGTGCAAAAATGGATCAGCTTTCTTCAGAGACTAAAGAGATGTAAAGCGTTTCAGGCGAATCCAAGGGTCGTGTGGGGTCGTCATATGTGGTATCATATGAAAGGGCGTTGAGAAAGAAATCCTGATCGTACGTTAGATTTTGTCTAGCTCAATCCCTCGGAAGACACCGAGCGATCGAAAGTATCCAGTCACAGCATTCTCCCGTGTTTGGTATCACACGAAAGTGCTTCACGAGTAGAACTCACATCTTTTTACAAATTTTGATTATGTCTATTCTTGGTGGGAGGCGCCATTGGAATGAAGGAATCCAAACGCCTAGAATTTGCATAGTTTGAAAGACCACGAAAAACGGTTCTAGGATGTGAAGTCATTAAATCTAGTTTTTAATCTTTTTTTTTATATTGATTATTTGAAATTGAGATGGCATATCCCACCTCCTCATATATCCAACCTATCAAGTGATAGCATTGCTTGTACGTTTAATTCACATTATACTTGTTATTCAAGATGTTTACTCTTAAAACACGTTTATCTCAGCTTCACTTGCATGTGGCTTACGTCACTTTTGCTGTCATCGCCTCATAATAATGGAAAATTATTAATTTATATATCTACAAGTAAATGTTATTATCTGCTAGCTTTAGTTTTCTTGGTAATGTATAGTGTAAACAAGTTTGGAAAAACAGTTACCTAGGAATTCAACAACCAAATAATCGACTGGTAAAAGGGGCTTCCCAGGGTCCGTGATATTGCGGACAGCCGCGGAATTTTCCAGTGTATAGAAAATTGTGTAGAATCTTTTCTAAATATAGGATCTTCGAAAAAGATATAGACCCTATTTTAATGAGGTATAACTTTGGAACCATTCATGTTAGATGAGTGATTCTTTCACTGTATGGTAACTAATAAATGTAAGTTTTGTTTGATGCACAACATAATGCAATAGCGCATGCGCAAACTAACTGCACGGTCGACAAAATCAAGTGCCGCTATTCATCTACCACCTTCCATTATAATGGTGATCGTACAACGGGAAGCACAGAAGTGCACTGATTTTTTTTGCATTTCGAATTGTTGTTTTTAAAATCTGGTCCAGCAATTGATTTTTTTGGGGTCCATTGTGCATCCATATATTTCGATGATCCTGTATATTGAAAGATGAATGCAGAAGTTTTGTAACTGAAGAGAAATCGCACTAAAGACTGTGGTGAGCCTTTCACATAAGCTCAAAAGCCGGGCTTGTCTGAGATCATATTAATGTTCACACAAGTGAGAAAAGGGTCGCTTGCCATAAATGGAGCTGGGCTGGTCATATTGCCAGGTGCCAAGACTCCCAGTGGACCAAGAAGATAATAGAATGGCGGCCAAGAGCAAGCCGAAGAAGCGTCGGGAGACCCCAGGCAAGGTGGTCTGATGATATTAGGAAATGTGCCGGTGGTGGATGGATGCAGTGTGCCCAAAACAGGGAGCTGTGGAGGACTAAAGGGGAAGCCTATGTCCAACAATGGACCTGAGTGGCTGCGGAAGAAGAAGTGGGAGAAGCATGCATAAGGGTGATATTTTCGGGCTAACTGGAAGAGATCACTGTATAGCAGGCGCGAAGCTACCTGAGAACACGATTCCCATCGAGTTACCTTTTGGAAAAAAATGATGGGTATAATGGTGTCTAATCTGACGTAATCCCATAAGAAATGTTAGCCCCGCCTTCCCTTCTGCAGAAATCCACCCTTCGCCACTGCTGTATAGCGATAAGTTCGCCCTAGTGAGCATTACTTGGCTCAATTACAAACATCCTCAACGCCCCCCTAAATGTTTTGCAATGAAATATGTCGAATGTTGGCGCGTGTCAGATCCATGGTGTGGTGAATAAAACTAATAAATTATTATCTGTACCATCCGTCTTGACCACCGTTCTGACGTTACCTGCAAGTGGAGTTGAGATTGTATTGTTGGTAGCCCTGATTGTCGAATCTTGTCGTAAGAGCTGTCAAAGGTTCCCAATATTCTCACATTGTATCTTTTACAAGTAACCTACAATGCCGAAAATATTACAAAGCTAGAGAAATCATTTTAAAGGCAGGATTGTTTTGGGGGTTGGAAAAAGAAAAAAATACTCCGATATTCCTTTTAAACCGCCATCACAAGTTAGAAAAAATGTTGCCAGTTTATTCTAATAATTCGAAAATTGGCAATTTTTTTTAAACAACAGTTCTGAAATATAATTTTAAAGTAGCGAAAAAATATAACCATATCACAAGTTTACAAGTTTGCACCAGGGGACTTCTAACGCGAAATGCACTGTATCTATGTGAAGCCACAACAATAATCACAACCTTGGTTACAATAAAGAATACTTTATAGATTACATACACCGATCTAATAGTTTGCAATTTCTTATTTAAATGTATCTACGAGTAGTTATAACGCCGATACAAAGAAATTACGGAATATCCGTTGATCCGATGTCTCATGAAATATATACTACGCTCTTTCGAAATAATGTCTCGACCATCTCACCGTGACTTGACGACTTTTTTTATCTCGTTGCGTCGAAATAAATTGATAAGAAATTAACGCAGACACCTACATAATCTAATAATTTATTATTATAGTACCTAATTACCTACATACATCAAACTTGACACTATTGTTAACTTGCATTTGTATTCAAGTTTTATCATAAGAATTCAGAGGTCGTTACTCATTAAATCATTACTACACCGAGACCTATTTTGGTAACCTACATGTTGTGGCTTTTTAACCACAAAATGAGACAGACAAAACAAGACACGCATACCTAATAACGTTTACCTAGAATTAAATGGTAACACATCGTAGAATATCCTAAAGTTATCTTAAAACACAATGCGAATACCATTCTTATGACGTCTGGCTTTGTGGATAGAATCACCAATGAGCAGATTCTCAGAAATCTCAGACGAAGGTTACCGACTTCGCAGAGAGAACAGCAAAACAATGTTAGATGGTCACATAGAATCCTGAAGTGGAGGTCTTTGGACTTCAAAAGAGGCCTAGGATGACCACAAAATAAGGTGGACAAATTGTCCACAAATCACCCGATTAGGGTGCACTGCCTAATTAAAAAGAAATGGCATTGTCTTTCGGGTTGTTGTTGAAATTAGTTTAGAAGACGCCAATGTCCAGATGTGGAACTAAAGTGAATAAACTAAGATGGCTTGGACATGTTGAAAGAATGAATGACGACAGGATGACAAAAAAAATATCTTAGGGTGAGCGAAGAGTTTTGAGGAAACGCGGCCGTCCGAGGCTGACCTGGACAGATCATGTAGTGAAGAGCGTGTACGACACATTGTCTGAAGGCTAAGAGGAGGCTAGGAGTGTGTGTAAGGATAGGGCTGTCTGGCACTCTGTCCTCTCTGCCTACCCTACTAGGGACGCGGCTTTAAGGTATATATAGATAAATGGAACGAAAGTGGCAAGCAGTTTAAGTAAATAGATAAGTATTCTTGTGAAAATGTTAACATAGGAAATATTAAAGCTCTGCTTCTCCTAGAGTCCTTTCAGATCTCCCTAACGACGACAATATTAAAAAACAAGACCAGTTCAAAACAATTCCTTAACATTATTTATGCCTGTCCAATTTCGTATATATTGTGTAGTCAGACGTTTTGCTTCCTGCCAACACCTGTTCGACCCTTTATTTTGCCTTTGATAATCAGGTGCCGTAATTTGTATCTTCCCCTCCAATTACATGACCCAAATTTGATATGGACACCTGAATTACATACATCGGTAAACAATTTTATCTGTTGACGGTAATACACAGAACACAAAATCTCTGTGGCAAAATTTCGTAACGTTTCTATGTTTTTTATATATTATAGTTTCTTGGGTATTTTGTTTACCAACACACTAATTAAATACAGTTTTGCGGTTGATATTTGCAATTGTGTTTATCAGACACTTCACCGCTGAAAAATTCCGACTAGAAATAACTGATAATACAAACTCAATGTTTTATTCACCCACACTATTATCATCATATCTAATCAGTTTATTTATTTAAGTAATAAGTGTTTCATACATTAATTGTAAAGGATTTTCCATTATACCTTAATACGTAGTTTTTCCCCGTCAGATTACAAAGGCTTCTCGAATACGCTATGTTTGTTTTAACATTTCGTTTATTTACAGACGTAGCTCTATTTGATACGATTATTTTTATTAGTTACTCGTTTTTAATTTAATTTAATTTAAATGCTGTTGAGTTGAGTAAATGTCATAATCCACCACAGGAAAACAGAATATACTACCACACAAATGACGACATCGAAGGAGATGCGAGGTCATCCACCGCACAAGAGGAAATTAAGAGAACTAAAAACATAAAATATTTGGGAATAGTGATAGATGAAAACTTGAGTTGGAAAGACCACATCAGTTGCCTTGCGGGGCGGGTCAGAAAACTGGCATATATTTTTAGAAACCTAAGAAACATACTTAGCCCACAATATATCAAATCGGTGTACTTTGCATTGTGCCAATCAATTTTGAACTACGGAATCCTGGCATGGGGAGGTGTGGCGAAAACCTTAATGGATCCACTATATAAAGCACAAAAAATGATTCTCAAAATTATGCTCAAACTCAAGTGGAGATTCCCAACAATACAACTATTTAAGGATGCAAATTTGCTAAGTACACGACAGCTATATATGTCAAGGCTCATCTTGAGAATAGCTGGAGAATTTCAATTGATGGAAAAGGTAGATCACACGCGGTATACAAGACAAGTGAACAACCTAGTAGTGCCAGCAACAATCACTGCCTTCTGCCAGAGGTTCCACACCTTCCTGGGACCCAGACTATTTAATACTGTGAACAAAATTTTTGGTGAGAGGGGCAGCAAAATAAACAAAGTGAATCTGGCCAAATACCTGGTCGAAGTGGGGGTAGTTAATTCAGAGACTCTGTTGTTAAAAATATTAGTATAGGTGTGTGTGTGGTATATGATGTACAATTAAATTGCTAGGTATAGATAATTATGGAGATAAAGACAATAATAGTGACATACTTATAACTATGTAAAAGGTAGCCTCAATACAGACGCAAGTCCAGTGAGGCACCACGCATATTACCATAATTAACTTAACTATATTTGACAAGTGAAATATTTATATCCTTAAAGTGTACACTTAATGAAATAAAATTATTATTATTATTTCCAAATCAACTTTATTAACACAATAGTATACAAATTTTTTTAGCTCTATATAATACATTCGTTTAAACCAAATAATATATAAAAACATGTTAAAATAAAAAATTACAAAAATATAAAATAAATAATAGGTAATAATATTAATACAAAATTTTAAATAAACAAACACATCACATAGAACTAAAAACATTTTACCATACTAATGGATGTCCCCCTCTCCCACGATGTGCACTAGAATGCACTTATCATGAGAGAGTTTTTAAGAGCTATAGAGAGAGGAACCTTCTAACAATCCTGCAAGATGATAGTAGGACAGCCTTCTGCATGGCGTATTGAAGCCCACCATGCAATCCAAGCTTCTCAAGATTTACTTTGAGACTCTTAGGAATGACACCATTTGTGGACATCACTATAGGAATGATGACAGTGGAAGGTGTTCTCCACATCTCCATAATTTCATGAGCAAGATCAAGATATTTGGTAATCTTGTCTTGCTCAGCCTTATGGAGATTTTCATCATGTGGTATAGTGATATCCACAATATAGGTCTTTTTTTCCCTACGATCAACCAATACAATATCCGGTCGATTAGCTGGAATTGTACGATCGGTTTGTATTGGTCGATCCCAGTACAACTTAACAATGCTATTTTCAAGCACCGACAATGGTTGATATTTGTAATATTCAGTTTCTTCATCGAGTAAACCGTATTTCAAAGCCAATCTTTGGTGAACTATTTTGGCAACCTGGTCATGTCTCTGCAAATATTCAGTGCCACACAAAAGAGAACACCCCGACATAATATGTCGTAATGTCTCTCCCATCTGACCACAAGCCCTACATTTATCAATTATATTTGGTTGTTTCATAATGAATTTTGCATAGTTATTTGTTACAATGACTTGATCCTGTATTGCACAAACGAAACCTTCGGTTTCACCAAATAGATCACCAAACCTTAACCAATTGATTGAGTCTTCAAAACATACATTTGTAGATGTCAGAACTTGGTGAAAACGGCCATGAAGAGATTTACTTTTCCATATGTCTACTCGATTTTCAACTGACATTGTCGGTAGTGAAGCACCAGGATTCGAGAGACATAAAGGTGTGTACCTCAAATCACAATCTATCAAGTCCTCATAGCCTACTTTACTCCTATGAGTTACAAAAAATCTCTTTAAAGACTCTACCTCATTATTATGTAAATTCTTTAAATTAAGTAATCCTCTGCCACCATTTTTGCGAGGAAGGTAAAGTCTCATCATGGAGGATCTAGGGTGATGAATTCGATATCTTGTCATTGTAGTACGCACCTTTCTGTCTAGTGTGTCTAATTCCGTTTGGTTCCATTTTAAAATACCAAATGAATACAAAATTACTGGAATTGCCCATGAATTAATTGCCCTAATTTTATTATGTCCAGAAAGAAGTGATTTAAAAATTAATTTGCATCTAGAGATGAAACGCGCTTTTACAATATTTTTTAAAAATACATGATCAAAACCCAGTGATTCATTTATTCCCAAATATTTATAGGTTTCATTTAATGTAAGATTTGGTAAATTTACTGTGTTATTAATCACTTCATTTGTTTGTTCGATAACCCCTTTTTTAACATTAATTATTGCACATTTATCCATACCAAATTCCATTTTGATTGTATCACTAAAATCCTTTGTTACTGAAATTAATTTATTGAGATTATTTAAATTTGATGAAAATAATTTTAAGTCGTCCATATAAAAAAGATGAGAAAATTTACAACCACCCCTTTTGAGCTGATACCCACATTGAGAATTTTCAATCAATGCACTTAAGGGATTCAATGCAATACAGAACCAAAGCGGACTCAGACTATCACCTTGGAATATTCCTCTATTTATGTCAATCGAATCACTAACATAACCTTCCGATGGCGTTGAAATAGATATTTTTGTTTTCCAATTAGACATGCAATATTTTAAGAAATTAATAATTTTAACATCAATTTTGTAAATTTCCAAAATTTTTATTAACCAAGAATGAGGTACCGAATCAAACGCTTTTTTATAATCTATCCACGCCATCGAAAGGTTACGTTTTTTGTGCTTCACTTGCTCGCAAATAACACTATCAATCAGAAGCAATTCTTTGGTTCCACGAGATCCCTGTCTACAGCCATTTTGCCTGACCGATAAAATGTTGTTGGTCACAGAATGATTTTTGATTTTATTTGCCAAAACAGAAGTAAGTAATTTATAGATTGTTGGTAAACAAGTTATTGGCCTAAATTGATTGGGTTGAGATGCATTATTAATTTTTGGAATCATATAAGTTATACCTTTTGTAAAAAAATTTGGGAGATTACAATTTTCTATTGCCAATTGAAATTGTATAGCCAGTGTACCATGAGAATTTGTAAAATATTTTAACCAAAAATTTTGAATACCATCTATTCCTGGAGATTTCCAATTTGGTGTATGTTTAATTGCAATAGTTATGTCATCAGAATTTATATCTAAATCTGTCATATCTGGTAATTCAGACGATTCTATTTCAATTTGTTGTATCCAATTAGCTTCTGCATTATGTTCAACAGCTGTAGACCAAAGATCTGACCAAAATGCAGTCATTTCATTTTGATTTGGAACTGAATTTATGGAACAATTTTTGCCTTCAATATTTTCATAAAACTTCTTTTGTTTATTAATGAAGAGATAATTTTGTTTGCGTCTTAGTACTCGTTTTTTGAATCGTCGGATCCTTTTGCTTAATGCCAAAATTCTTTGTTTGAATTCATCAATTTTCTCTACTATTTTTGTGTCTAAATTTCTAATCACATTAATATTCGGAACATCAAAAATTTTTTCTATTGATTTTATTATTCTTTGTCTATTATTTCCAGATTTATAAGAATAAAGATGTCCCAAATATGATCTTATTTTATTAATTCGTGATTCTATTCTCTTTTGCCAATAATTATTAGTTGAATTATTATTCTGTATAGGAGAATTTTGTTGTAATTTTAATCCAGCTAAATGACAGCATGTTGCTGCAGCACAATATATAATCTTATGTGTATCAGTTAAATTTTGACTATTTATTAATTCATCTATAATAAATCTATTAACATCACGTATAATTTTATGAAATTTTGGTATATTTGGAAATTTAGGTAAACGAGGTCGCAAAATAGGATCAATATTACCATACATCAAAATTATCTCTTCATATTTGCTTCTGATTATGTTGTACTGTATTGTAGGGAAATCTTCATTCTCTAGGACAGCCTCCGATAAAAGTGAATGTGTTTCATCCTGAAAATCTGTACGATTTTCTGAATGTTCAACAACAATATCATCAGAAGCAGTCCCAATAGAATGAAGATATTCTGACTTAAGAGTCTCAAGATCAGGATCGGATAATAATTTATTCCTAACTATTACACGAACCTGATCAGCCAATCGTTGTTCACTTACAACGATGGTGGGCTCCAGCAGGGACCATTCACGGGATAACCGTTGGCGGTATCCCGTTCTGAAGGTTTCTCCCTCTGTAGCTCTATAATACGCGCGCATGACGTTGAGATTTATTTCTCTTGTCCAACGCATGCGGCGCACAGGACCACTTGCAGCGGGGCCTGGTGTAACACTATGTGCTACTTGGCCCAAGCCAACACGTGTCGACGGTGTTGTAATTGTACTATCCATCATAAACCTTCTGAATATCTTCTTTCTCCATCATATAATTATCTTCTTTCATAATAATTTTTTAGTAATCCACACATCTTCTATATCTAAGAGCTTTCTTCTGATTCTTGTACGAATATTTATACTAAATTAAATTCCAAAATTATTATCTTCAATGTGAAATTTTTACTTCCAATTGACAGTTGATAAATTTTCATGTTAGCACCAACAAAAATAATACTTAAAATTTTCACTGTTAATAAACTTTTTGTAACTTTAGATATATTTTAAAATATTTTTAATATCTTGTAAAATAAAAACAACGTATAAAATATCCAAATAAATCAGTAAATATACTAAAAAATTATTATTATTATTATAATCAATGCAAGGCTGTACCTATACCATGTCTAGGTAAATTCATATTCGTGTCGCAATAGATTTTCTAAATGTAATGTAAATGTATGGGATTGTGTCTTTGTGCAAGTATTAGCAAAAGCCAATTATTTTGTTACCGATATTAATTTTAGTTTGTAACGGTTAAATATTAGCAAGTTTTAGGAGATTTAATTCAACGGGCCAGTCAGAGAACGATCAGGATGTGAGATACTTGGAATAATGTGATTTGCGCGTCCAAATTCGTACGTGCGTTGACCGAATATTTTGTATTCGACTTGAGGCCGAATATATAATTCGTTGCAACACTATTAAGAATACAAGTAGGGGTCAATCCTGTAACCAGGGCCATACTTAATTAAGTGCGTACTAACTAAAATAAGACCATTTTTTCTAATTATAACTTTTTGGTAGGTAAAATAAATTAAAACGCTTATTTTAGTTCAAAAAATTAACAGAACGGACGAGCATGTTATCATATCGGACGTTATGTAATAATACATCGGTTAACTGTCATTCAAGATCATTTTCTCTTTGTAACTACACAGTACAGTATACGTAGGTCATACTATTCTGTACTCATCAGTACCAGATACATTGATATGTAGGTATAGATATATCAGTATAGTACGGTTTGTTGCTGTTCTGATATTAGGTCAGGACCCAGATTGTTTATACTGAAGATGTCAAATGTCAATTATGGAACGATAACACAGAATATATATATACGTAACTCACACAGACAAGTGTAGACATGTACATATTACGATATACAAAGCAATTTCATCCAGGTCTCATAGTCTAAGTAATCAACTGCTCAGTGGCGGATCCAGGATTCAATTTTGGGGGGAGCTGAATGTCGTCACATGGTAAAAAGTACTGTCACTCAACATTTTGGGGGGGCTAAGGGGCTGAAACACATAAATTTGTTGTATATAAAGTACTATCACTCATGGCTTCAGCCCCTGCCCCCCCCCCCCCCCTTGTATCCGCTTGTGCTGAACTGCTACTATTTTGTTAAGCATGTAGCCCGAGATCCGGTCTTTAAAAATATGACGAATCCGTTATTTGATCGAAATGTGATATAAATTATAGCTTACCAATAGGGTAATACATCCCACTAGGGTTGCCTATCAAAATCTTGACGCAACCCCCCAGACCCTCCCAGAAAGGTTCACGGTTTTTTAGCATTTTTTAGGACTATTTCGCCAACATTACTCGATTAAATACAGGGAGGTCACAAGGACCATCATAAAAAATCAAGGTGGAGTGAATAAATTTTGGTCGACATGATCGGTCCAGTTCAGTCTCGGACGGCCACACTTCCTCACACATATTCTTTCACTCATGTGTTTGGTAATCCTTCGTTTATTCTCTCCACATGCCCAAACCATTTAAGCTCTTTTTACCGATGAAATAGACGTCATAACTTAAAAATGATTGTACAAATAATATATATTCACAGAGATTTTTTTTTGTTTATTTCATCGTGACTTGATATGTACTCGTATTTCCTTATTCATTTGATTTTATTTTACTATCGATAAGTACGTGATTTTGTTTCTTAGACACGAAGTTTTTAACCCACAGTTCATGGCTGATACCAGTGTGTAATATAGGTACGTACCAGGCGCGAAACTACCTAAGAACACGATCCCCATCGAATTACCTTTTGGAATGAAATATAGGTATAATAGTGTCTAATCTGACGTAGTCCCATAAGAAATGTTAGCCCCGGCGTCCCTTCTGCAGAAATCCACCCTTCGCCACTGGTACGTGCTTATATAAAAAGTTCAATTTGATTCGTATACAATGTACGATAAGTTTTTTTTTATTTGGTATCTCTATTTAAAATGATATGGATGAGTGAATGGATTCTCTGCTCTTTTCTGTAATTTACAAAGTGTTGCGAATTCGTAGGCAAATTACAGTCGAAATGTCTACCTATACGTAGAATCATCTCGAATATTAAAACAAAATAACGATAAAATTCTGTGTATTGAACAAAAAATACAATGTCAAAAGGTGGGGTATTTAATATAGCCTACTGCGAACCTCTACCCAATTTCAATGATTCACGGTCTAAAGTTCAACAAAAAAGTTATTTTTTTTAATACAGTTGTAAAAAATTTCATAATCTAAGCATTGAGAATCGATATGAAACGAATGCCTAGATCACACTTGCGGTGTTCACTTACCTCCCAAGTATCAGCAAGCTGTCCTGGGCTCTGGTAAGTGTTGCTAGTCTGGTGGTCTGCAGTGAAGTGGCTCTGCTCTGGTATGCCTGGAGCGTCCTGGCCTCACTACTACATAACATAATTTGCGTGCTGAATTGTCGGGTACTGCTCATTCGGTAATCCCCGAGGACGCCGAGTAAGAGATGGGTAGAAGAGGTAACCTTGCTGGGTGAAAACGGTGAATGATTCAAATAAATGGAAACGTTTGGAAGTGGCTTATATCCAGCAGTGGAAAGACCAGGGCTGAAGAAGAGTATTATCGCGTATAATTACGGTGATCATAGCAATACCTATAATATAGAATAACACTTACTATAGAGATACATAAAGTATGACTGCAGGCAATACAACTAACAGTTACTGACCTTGCAACAGTTATATTATTGTCTCGTGTATAGGTTGCAGTAAGAAAGTCATGACACTTATTACAATTACCTCTATACCTAGTTACTCACCTTCTGTGATCTTACATATAATAAAAATGGATGTATGTGGGTATGTTTGTTCCACCATAACTCTGGAACGCCTGGGGCAATTTCGACCAGACTTGGTACACGAATGCTTTGCTATCTGGAAACGAATACTGTGTGGTAGAAACTTCTGGAATTGCGAAACCTTCTGAGAAATTTTGCTGTTGAAGGGATCCAAGGGTCGTGTGTAGTATCGTATGAATGTCCAGCTCAAGCCATCGGGAGTCACCAAGTTATCGAGAGGATCCGGTCACCGCATACCACCGTGTTTGGTGTCTCATGAAAGATCTTCACGAGCAGAACACAGATCTTTTGTCAAATTTTGAATCGGGCAAGTCATAGTGGGAGACTCTATCAAAACGAAGAAATCAATGCGCCCAGATAACAGAACATTGCAGAACCTTCGGAAAGTTTTCAGAATTAATGAATAGATGACTGTGGTTCGGGTCATACTGTCGATCTACTTCACAATTAAAATTTGCTGTTGCGAAGCACGGGTAACTCAGCTAGTTATTTATAAGATACGTTAACCTTGTAACCTTCAAACAAATAGACACAGTTGCCATTGAAAATAATGCAAGGCTTTCTACATAATAGTATGGCCCCGATGGTGTACAACATGAGTTTTCTTTTATTTGTGTATCATAAATAAGTAAGTTGGTCTTTTTTTTTCTTTAGAAAACAAGTTTTTATGACTTCACATCGCTAGAACTATTTTCGCAGTCTTCCAAACGATCCAAATACGCCCTTCCGAGGCTCTTGGAATCTCGGCGCCTCCCACCAAGAATACACAGAATATTTTTTTTTAAATACCTACATATATGAGTTCTACTCGTGAAGCACTTTCGTGAGATACCAAACACGGCGGTATGCGGTGACTGGATCCTCTCGATCGCTCTGTGTCTCTCAAGGCTGGAGCTGGAGAAAATCTGACTTACGATCTGAATTTATTTTCTAACGGCTTTTCATGCAATACCACGCACGATCTCATATGATCTTTGGATCCACCCAAACGCTTTTCAACATTTTTTTTCTGGAGTAGGCTGGTTCAATTTGGTACAGAATTGTGTTGTCACCGACTTTACGTATGTTTGAAAAGTTTCAGGTTTCTAAGTTGTCAGGAAATGGTTGAAAGAAATGTAGAAGATTTCTAAATACTGATATTTCAAGCACAACGCTTGTATTTTGTATGGACCAGTGCTTCGAGCCTAATCCTTTGATATCCATGACATCTGGATAGGTGAATATTTCCCATCCCAGGCTGATGAGTTTATGTTTATACCTATGCCCAACCACGCTCTGTTGACTGTTTACAAGTCTTTGGCTGAATCAGTGATTAGATATGGGATCAGTAGCTGGGGTAATTGCACTAATACTAATTTGAAAAGGGTAATGTTGGCACAGAAATTTATATTGAGGCTGATAACAAGAAACCCCCGCGATGATATTTCTGTTTATTTTAAAAAATTGAATGTTTTGACAGCCAAAGGATTGTTTTGGAATAAAATTATCGTAGACCAGTTTCAAAATGATGAATACAAAATAGTACCGCAACATGAGCACAGCACTAGATTTAGAGTGAATGATGGGTATTGTATACCCAAATGTAATAACAAATATGGTAAACGTACCCTGAGCTATAATGTCCCCAAATTGTTAAACATGTTGCCGACTACCATTAAGAACTGTAAGAGTAAACGTATGGTAAAGAAACTCATAAAAGAATGGTTGCAAAAATGTAACTTTATTTATACATAATCATTTCTCATTGTTTTCCTATATATGTTATACCTATGAGTATTTTTGTGGTGTGCAATGTTGATGTAATGAGTACGCGCCGACAAACCTGGATAAGGTTTGGCGTGGCTCTGTATATCAACATGCATACTGTACACTGCTTGATGTAATTAGTAAATATTTCACAGTTGTTACAATGTATGTGTATGTTAATATTGTTATTATTGTTGCAATAAAGTGGCGAAGGGTGGATTTCTGCAGAAGGGAAGCCGGGGCTAACTTTCTTACGGGATTACGTCAGATTAGACATCATTATACCTATCATTTTATACAAAAGGTAACTCGATGGGAACCGTGTTCTTAGTTAGCTTCGCGCCTGATACCTATATCAATCATGAATGATCATAATATGTAGACTTTTCTGGCTGATAATACTGAGAAGAATGTTAGCTAGTCCAACCTTCACAGTACGATTTCTACGACATTTAGAAAAACCAATGTTACCTAAACAAAATAATTTGACCTTCAAATTTTTGTTATAGTTTTCCATATAAGGATCTGCGTGGGAATATGTTTTTGTCTGGAATATTCAGACTAGACTGTCTATTTTAATAATTATAATAATGCTTTGTTATTCTCAATACGTTACTTACTTTACTTACTTTTCGTATGGCTTGGTGATTCACGCGTCTTCACCCATTTGGGCTGTGTCAGGAAGTGTTGTTATAATCTAGGGTCCAGCGCCGCCAACCAGTCCACCGCCTCCGGAGTCGCCTCATGGATGTCTTGGAGGCTTCCACTGAACTTCTTAATGTGGCACTCTTGCACTACGTGTCTTACAGTCTGCTCAGCTCCACACTCACAGTCAGGGCTGTCCCTCTTTCCCCACCTCCAGAGTGAGTAATTGCAGCAACCATGCTCTGTTCTCACCCTGTTCTGCTGTACCCAAACCTTCCGTGGGAGATCGAAGCCTGGTACTCGGACATTGGGGTTCGCTACTAGATGTTTATTTGTTAGCTCCTCTGCGGCCCATCTTTCCTTCCATTTCCCTTCCAGGTTAAATTCGTCAGTCTCCACTGTCCATATAGGTTTTCGGGATTTCAGCCTTTTATGATAGCCTTTACTCAATACGTTCGGACATATTTAATTCAAATTTACACAGATACTTCAAGTACTGGGAGTCTATACACACTTTGTTTTAGTAGTTTGTTGAACGAACTCGTAAATCTCTTGTGTTCTATCTAAAGTTGTGACTGTGATGAAAGCTAACAAATATATCTTATTTTGGTGTTGAGAAATACTAGTAACAATCACAGATCTTAAAAGCACCTAGTTACATACTTTATTGCTAGAGACTGGAAAATTTCGCAATTGTGATAAAACGCGAATTTCGTACTTTTTAGCGTTTTAAAGTGCGAATTTTAGCATTCTTTTATTGGAATTACGCGAATTTTTCGCATATTTGTCGCGAATTTCGACCTTTATTTTGGAAAACATCGTCAAAATCTCATCGTTCGC
This sequence comes from Ceraclea dissimilis, assembly GCA_963576895.1. Lineage (NCBI taxonomy): Eukaryota > Metazoa > Arthropoda > Insecta > Trichoptera > Leptoceridae > Ceraclea > Ceraclea dissimilis. Next base: position 1,783,899 of record OY756374.1, read on the forward strand.
CGGTCATTTAATCTTTTGCTGATTTCTCGTAACTAATGTCGTTTCTCTCACATCATTTTGTATTGTTTTTGGACGGATGTCATTAAAAGTAAACCCATTAAAAAGTGCACGATCAGTAATGGCTTTTGTTAAAATAATACTGTGAAAACTGTAAAACATGCTATTGTGATAATTAGCAGTGATTTTTGTAACAGCTAATTGCTAATTCTTCCCGTCAGCTTTTATTAACAACATTTTAACACATCGAAAAGATATTAAGCCTGTTATTTAACACTGAAACTACATTCGCTAGAATTATTGTTCATCTCCGAGATTAGCTAGTATTTTAGAAGTTAATATCTGTGCTAGTTACATTAGATAGTACAACTATTGTTTTTATCATAGTACCAGCTGTGACCCGGTAGAAAATTTCATGCAAAGAGTAATGGCCTGTTATAAGAGTCGTGGGGGTCATTTGCCGGATATTTTATTCGATACTAAATCGGAACATGTCTTCTTTAATCCCAATAAAAAATATCTCAACTTTCTCAAAAATACTTTGTTTTTATTTGAAAATTCTCAAAGTCTTTGAGAAAGTCGTTATTGTTTTTGTTGTCTGCGTCTACATTTTTCTCTTCAAATTTTATTAAGTTCCTATTGTCCTATCACCTTGAATTTTTGCACACGTACTTCCAATAGGTCACAGTTTAAAATTATAGTACTCTCTTTTATCATAAACATATTTCAATTGGTAAAGTTTGATTAAGAGCTGCCGTCCGAGACTTACCTGGACGCGATTTGAGTAAAAGGAATCGGAGAGCGTGTATGACAGAATGCATGAATGAAACGGAAGCTAGGAATGTGTGTAAGGATAGGACTGTCTCGCGCTCTGTGCTCTGCCTACCCTGCAAGGAACGTGGCGTGAGGGTATAGATAGATAGATTATCATAATTTTCTAATCGTCTATAAAAATTCCATCCGTCTTTCATATTGTCTATCTACATCATACCTTTCGTCTTGCCATACTACAAACACATCTACCTGTTCATGCAAATCTATATTTAGTTCCCTTATCTTCAAATAAACTCGTTCTTAATATCCCGGATCGGGTTTTGATTGTATTTTACGAACTGGTTTGAAGAATTAAAGTAGAAATATAATAATATGCACAACTATAATATACTACTATACATAACAATACTGTCTATTCGCTTAGCAGTTTTTTTTCACATGTTTATTTTCTAAAAGTTTTGAGAAAAAACCTCGAGATGGGAACAGAAGTGTGGGACGGTCACAGCTGAGATGGAGAGGCGACGTGGTACGACATGTCGGTGCAACCTGGAGGATGTCTGCACTGGAAAAGATACAACATGGAGGGGAACGGAGGAGGCCTTTGTTTAGGAGTGGACGGGGATAGGCTGATGAAGAAGATGAGAAAAAATTGTGTCCAAAAGATGTTTCAGCTAGTACTAAAGATGTCATCTTAAGACTTAAAACATGGATAAAACAATGAAATAAAAAAACGGAAGGTCTTGGATGTCTACAACCTTACCTACTACATATGCTTTGAAAAAATTGAGTAGATACAGATTGAACCCATATCTAGGGAATGACCGTAAATTTTTTTAGTATTAATTTGATTTCTCAAAAACAAAATGTGAAAAACACCTCTGATCTTTTTCCGAAAGATAGTAACTCGTTTCCCGACAGTAGCAGAGAATTCTTTTCTGACCTAAAATTTTTTTTAACGAAGCGAAATTACCCCAATAAGTAAAAAAAAAACGCATTTTTTTACATTTTATCATGCGATTGTTCATGCGATTTTGAACCTTAAAACGCCGCGAGAAATTACCGCAACGTCTATGTTGGGTCACTAGCCTTAATTAATTATTACCAACTCGGCTAAACTACTGGCATAATGTGAATGGGGCTTAATAGAGTTAAATATCGAAGGCTTTCATTTATTCAAACAAATTAAAAGTAATTAATTCGTAAAACAAACGGAATGCAGACACTACACAAATAATAAACATGTAAACATTCTGTGATGTTTGCGCTCTGAAATTGAATGAGCGCGAGTTGTATGTGAATAATAGGTATTCATTATTTCTAGTGTACGCAAATAGGTATTCATTATTTCTAGTGTACGCAAATAGGTATTCATTATTTTGAGTACACTCTGACTCAAGTGAGATACGTTTAACGTTTAAGAGTGTGCAATTGCATACCGACATTTAAAAAATTTCTAAAAACGGGAGACCTTCTATCTCGACAACCGTTACTAAATATGCTTTGGAACAAAATAAGGTAGATGCATTGAACCTTTATCTAGGGAATAACCGTAAAATATTTTTTATATCTTGTATAGATTTCTCAAAAAAAAAATACCTCTGATCTTTTTTCCGAAAGACGGAAACTCGTTTCCCGAAAGTCGCGGAGTAAAATTTTATTTTTGTACTGATAATATGCATTAAAATCTAGGGAATAACCGTAAAAGTTTTTTGATTGACGCAAAATTAACCCCAAAAAATGGAAAAAAACGGAATTTTTACCATTTAATTATGCGATTGTCACGCGATTTTGAACCTTAATGCCGTGGGAAAAGACTGTGACGTCATTCCTGGTGCCATGCCCTTTAATTCGTATCTAATGAAAAGTTGAAATAAAAGGGAGTGGATATGTGAATAGGAATTATGAAAGGAAAAAATGAGAAACTAAATATTTAGATTAAAATCCACTAAACAAAAAGCTAGCGAAAGCTAAAGTCATTTTTTTGTGGATTTTAATCAAAATATTAAGTTTTTCATTTTTTCCTTAAAAATGGACTTCCACGTAGTACCAACGGTCGAAAACATCGGAATTATGAAGGGTTAGGGTTAGAGGTTTTCGAAGATAGGTTCAGCAACATCTGCTGGTTACCTACCCTTCGTAGCCCATGAACATCTTCCAGCAAGAGACGAACTGGATTGTAGGACATGGGCTAATTGGATTGTAGTGCACGGGCTAATTGGATTGTAGTGCATGGGCTAACTGGATTGTTGGACATGGGCGAACTGGATTTTAATTTATGGACGAACTGGATAGTAGGAGATGGGCGAACTGGATTATAGGACATGGCTAACTGGATAGTAGGACATGTGCTAACTGGATTGCAGGCTAACTGAGGGAATCGGAATATGGAGAAGAAAGTGAGAAAGTACGTAGATTTTAAACTATATTATACGAGTACCTAACATTCTTCCCTTTTTTCCTTTACTTCCAAAGAGATATATTTTTTGTCAATGTTCCGCGTTATTGGAATTTCGTCCTAATCCATTTTGCTAGCGACATCATATTACGAGTATACTCGATTCCAATTATAAAGGTATCATATTAGGGATATTGTCTGGAGAAATGGTAGGGTTCAGGTCGGTGTTGCCGTATCAAAATTTGCAAAACTACCAGATTTTTTCCAGAAAATACTAGAATATACTAGGCGACGTCGAAAAAGTACTAAAAAAATACCAGCAAATTTTTTGTGGACCTTTTTTTTTAGTCGTCGGAAAAATATTGACTTGTTCTGTCGCCGACGGGGGGGGGGGGGGTCCCTATAATAGGATATGATTTTTTTTTTTTTTTTTTTTTTATTGAAATTGAAATTTTGACATTAATAACAATACATTTTTTTAGGTTCTACAGTGATTATCTTAAATAAGTATAATTACATTATACCCTCCCTTAAAAAGTGACACTTGTGTAAAGGGAGGGGAGCATGAAACATATTCCTAATAATAATTCCAATAATTACAACTTATAAATACAACACTTCCAATCATATCAATATTTAACAACATACATAAGCAATAGAAACTATAGCTAACATAATACAGTGCACAAGTACACTGCAACTAGGTAGGTACTTTTCAAACAAAAATCAAAAATCCATCCATTGAGACAGCATTTAGATACAACATATTTTTCAGTACTACCGACAATACAATAAATTAATAATGTTACAAAGTTATATCAAAGTTATTATTCAAAGTAGATACCATTGTACCGTGTAGGTACCTAGGTATATATATCACAATACCAAATGTATTTTGTTCACTTAAATTAATATTAAATAATAATAATTAAATGCAATATAAACTATTCTAAATCTAAACAGAACCTCGCAACTGAAACTGTTGGGTTTGGTTCTCTGTTAAATTTTTCTTCCCGCTTTTTTTTAAAAAAGTTTTTTATTTGTAATTTAAATTTATTTTTACACTTAAAGTCTCTTATTTCATAAGGTAACTGATTATAAACTATTCGTCCTCTGTATGTGTAGTGGTGTTGCGCTGTAGTAGTTCTACATTTAAGTATTTTTAAACTATTCGCCGACCGTGGTCTGCCTGACACGTTAGCCGCATATATTTCCGGCTTTTGGACAATGTCTCTGTGCACCTGAATTAAGGCATTCCTGTCAAATAACTCCTCAATCTGAGGGACAGGGAAAATTGCAAAGAGGTCGCTTGTGGGATATGTTCTCGGTTTTTTTAATAGTATTTTAATTACCAGCCAATATTCTGACAGGTGCCAAACTTGTAGTATACGCCGCTCCCCATCCAATGATGCCATACTGCAAAATGGACTGGCACAGTGCATAATACACTGATTTTAAACTATTTATATGTAAAATGTTTCTCAGCCTCAGAAATATATATATCAATTTTCTGATTCTTTTAATAGTTATTTCAATCTGATATTTCCATTTTATATTTTCATCGATGTTTATTCCCAAATACTTTAATTGTTTTGAAGGGTTTAATGGCCGACATTGACACTGGGTATTTTTGGGGCAACAATTATGTACTATTATTTTCAGGCTGGTAGGTATGGGTTTGCTTGTTAGTGAAAAATTGATAAATGTGGTTTTTTCAGTGTTCATGGATAGCAGATTAAAAATGATAAATGACAGTTGGTGAAGTCTGTTGACCTTTTTTTTTTAGTCGTCAGCGCGAACACGGATAATCTATTCCATGGAAAAAATTGTCGACGGGGGGGGGGGGGGGGGGGGGGAGATTTCAATCTTTTATATTTTTTGTTGACCTTTTGTTGACAACTAAAAATTTTACAAGCGGGGGGGGAGGTGAAAAAAATTTAAAACCCAACAATATTCACCAACATTTTTTTCATTATTTGGTAATTTCTGTCCAAAATTTTAAAACGTAATAGAAAAAGATTAAAACGTACCAAAAAATTCTAGAATTCGGTCAAAATATACTAGATTTAGGTCAAAAATACTAGAAAATACTAGATTCTTCAAAATGCCTCGGAAAATACTAGTTAAGTATTAAAAATACTAAAAACGGCTACACTGGTTCAGGTACTAAATGCTACAGGAATAAAACGAACCATTTACGGATAATATTGAATTGATTGGATAAAGAGCTTTAGAACGAAATTGCTGGAAACTAAATCACATTTTTTTTTCAATTTATGATCAGCGATGTCAATATTGTGAAATAATAAGACGGAAGATTAGGAGGAGGAATGCGGGATAATGAAAATTATTGAATTTTCAGTATCAACTAATATTTAGAGCAGTAGTGTACAACCGGTAGCTCGCGACTTCTTTAGGCGCCCGCAAACAAAAATGTGAGCAAAAGAATTAAGTTTGTCTTTACTGTATTAGTCCAAGAGCCCGCTGCTTAATTTATGACGTATCTGTTTTTTGATCGAAATGTGGTACAAATGATAGCTTACCAATAGGGTTTTACATCGCACTAGGGTTGCCTATCAAAATCTTGCCGCAACCCCCCCTGCCCCCCCCGAAAAGGTCCCTCTTCGCGGTTTTTCGCATTTTGTAGGAATATGGTAAGAGATAGAAGAAAGTAGTCTATGACAAAAATAATTCTTGCTAAATTCTCTACAAAAAATGTTATGTCAATTTTTTCGTAGAACTAGCAGTTTACCCGCAATAGCCGGCCCAAAACCGAAATTCATTTAAAAAACTAAAAAAATTAATTTAAACTAAATTGGTTGAAAATTGATAAGAGCTACAGGAAAATAGTCAAAGAACGAATTAATTACCATAGTCTTAGCTACAAAACGAGCTATAACTTATGTTCATAAATTTAATAATATCGGAGTTATTACAATAAAACTCAGTGACGAAAATTCTTAAAATTTAGTTTTTCATAAAATAACCAACGATATAGCGCCGCAGGCCAAATATTTTTTTCCATAAAATGTTAGTGATAATGGGTGGAAGAAAGTTAAAGAAAAAAAAAACAAAAAAAAAAAATTTTTTTTTTCAAAAAATATCCTGTTTTTCGACGGGCCATTACGGGTAAACTACTAGTCCTATGAAAAAATTGACTGAACATTTTTTGTAGACAATTTAGCAAGGATTATTTTTGTCATTGATTACTTTCTTCTATCTCTTACCATATTCCTACAAAATGCGAAAAACCGCGAAGAGGGACCTTTTCGGGGGGGGCAGGGGGGGTTGCGGCAAGATTTTGATAGGCAACCCTAGTGCGATGTAAAACCCTATTGGTAAGCTATCATTTGTACCACATTTCGATCAAAAAACAGATACGTCATAAATTAAGCAGCGGGCTCTCGGACTATATGTATTACGTTCAAAAAATATTTGCTGTCTTGCAACTTTACTGTCCCTTTATGTAAAAATATGAAAAACATTAGATTGGGATAAAAAAAATCGCCTGCGGTGCATTTCATGGCGTGCCATTTGTGAATTATAAATTGGATTAACGACAATGGTGGTCGGCAGGAAAAATTGAAATAGGTAGGTGCGTACTTAAATTTATCTGCAAAATCTCTCATAATTAAATTGTTACCACATCGTTGCTGGTCATATATCACAAATTTTCAAATAGGTGAGTTGAAAATCCTTTAAATTACAACTGTGTCAAAAAAAAAAATAGCGTGCGGCGCTAATTACTTATGGACAGTTAGTAGAATACAGAATGAGTAAAGATTGAAGTTAAATTGGGCGAGTCCGCGAAGGATGGCAATGGTTTCAAAGTAGCCCTTGGTGCAAATTCGGTTCGACACCACTGCTTTAGACAGTTCTCAAAGCAGCTGAACTTAAAGAAGTGAAATTTTGATGGGATGAAATATATTTTTTACATCATAATATGAGAACATGTTGAGTTTTTGGAGTATCACTTTATATTATCAAAGTATGGAATCCACTTCTAAATAAATATCTTTTTATTGAAAACAAAATGAGTATTAGGTGTCGCCTGATTATCCTAGAAATACTACACCGCCTCTTCATACATAACTCGGCTTGGAGGATATTACTAAAGCCTTAAAAAAATTCGCGTTATTGTTTTGCCGAAAATAGTTCGAAATTTTCGATGCATTTCGCCCTATTAATCTTCTTTTTCAGTTCTCCACCCTTATGTAGGCCTCCCCATCCCCGACCACTCGTCTTTCGTTCCCCATTCGCATCCGGGTTCTACTGGTTTGTCAGACTACATATGTCGTCAGACCATTTTTTGATGGGTTTTGCAACACTTCTGTGTTTCTTTAAGGGCTTCTTCTTCTTTCGCTTAAAAAACACTAAATTCGCAAATAAATCATTTTTATCGAGATCGCGAAATTTTCAGATTTCGTGACGTGTACAAATTTTGTGATTTTCCCTAAACCTAGGTACATATAAAATTGAAAAAAAAACGCCAGGTTTTTCCGTGACAAGCACAATACTTCCATCTGAAAGCATATTATTTTACCCGAATATAAGGATATTTAACTTTTTTAAACCCTCTGTTGACATTTGGGATCACATTTTACCTTTTTTTCATCACTTTTTGTTACCCTTTGACCTTTAAGTTCATTTCTCTTCAACAAAGGATCCCTTTTTCATCATATGGGAAGAAGGGTTTAATATGATTATTTTCTAAGGCTACTTCATCTACTTACTTAGGCATAATGTAATAATATAATTAAGGTAGGTATACATCTACCTTAACACGTATGTAAGGATGAAATAACGTGTGACAAAATCACGGAGAAGATATCACATGGAAACAAAATCACATAGACTAGACTCATGGGGACAAAATCATAGAGAAGATATCGCATAGGGGCAAAATCGTAGAAAAAAATCGCATAGACTAAATAACATGTGGACAAAACAAGGATAAACTCACGGAGACGAATATCAAAACGCGTAGACGAAATTACACAAGTCAAAATCACACGTCTAAATGATTTTATCCCTATGCGATTTATTCTCTATGATTTTATCCCTATGCTATCTGTACTCTCGGGTTGACTGTAAGATATTGCTTTTGCAATAAGTCCGCCTTTTGGCACACTACATTGTATTGTTTTTGTAACTCTGCATATTTTCTCTGGCCAATAAAGATTTATTTATTTATTTTCTCAATTATTTTGTCCCGGTGTGATTCCGTCTGTATGATTTTTTCCCCAATACTATTTCTTCCCAATGATTTTGGTCCTATGCGATTTCTTCTCTATAATTTAGTCCCCGTGCGATTTCGTCTTATCTGTGTGATTTTGTTCCTATGTAATTTAGACTTGTACCTCACCAATTTACACGACAATATGACCTTTCATACATTACAATAAAGTCTTTAATCACCCAAAAGTCTGTGTTTCTTTGTCATGCTCCTACACTCCGTTGTTTATATTGTTTTTGTATGACAAATAATATACTTCAAACAAGTGTTGGGGGAAAATGTCAACGAAATCTTATAGCCCGTTATTTCTGACTTTTTTTTGTTAATTTACTTTAAACAGGTTTATTTTTTCCTTTCTATTTTTTCTATACCTACCTTACAATTTACTTGATACGTAGTATCTGTTTTTTTTAGGTACACAATAACAACATTTAATATAAACACTACAGTTAACAATAATTACGTGCACACATAGTCGTAGTAGCCATATGACTACAGCAATGTCCGTGTTACTCCCCTGATATGAGTAAGTTTCTCGTGTTCCGAGGAGGATCACAACAGCAATGTCAAATAAAGTTAAAATATGTAATGTAAAATACACAATTACGTCAGTTACAAATACATAACAATGCAATATGACAATACAAATATAAATCCAATAAATCCAAAACAAATCCACATTTTTTTTAGCCTAGTGCAAGGCGTGCAGGAAAGTATTTCAAAAAAAAAAATATTACGAACATCTTTTCTGGAAAGTATTTCAAAAAAAAAAATATTACGAACATCTTTTCTTTACTAAATTTTGGTTATCGTAAGAGTCGTGTATCGAAAATAGAAAAGACAAAACAGCGTCTCCTATGGAAGTCGGTAGTGTTTTTTTTTTGTAAATCATTACCGAAAACTATGGATTCGACACTAATATCGATTTTTAGCGTGTCGCCCCCTACTGCTCGCATGGAAGACCCACACACAGACAGACAGACATGGAAATTTATAGTATATAAGATTTCCTACATATGTCTATGATTCACATAGATTTAAATCAGTTTCCTCGAATTAAGGTGAATAAGTAGTGAACATACCCATTTATTATTTACTTACTCTTAACTTATTCATGATCTGTGCTATTTTATAGGTATGTTGTCGAAAATGTATGAAATTTAGGAATTGTATACAAATCCTAGGACAATTTCGGGTCAGTTTAGGAAATGTGCGAAATAATTTGTCAGAGGTTCTTTAATTCATACTTTTCTTATCAAATATTTGTTTTAATAACCCAAAAGCTTGTTTTTGTTTTCGGGTAAGCATAGATCAAATCGGGAATATAAACGCAATCAAACCTAAGAATCTATTTATTTTTACCTACATTTCAGATTCCTGTTTAAAATATTAATTAATACATAATATTCATATTAGATTAATACCTAGATAAAAAAAATATTTATAATTCTTACAAAAAATGGATTGGGTGGCAGAAATTGCCACTAGGTAATAAGCCTGCCCTTTGTATTTTTATATGCAATAAAGAAAACTTTATTTATTTTAAAATCACAAAAAAAAATTTCCGCTCTTTTAGGCATTGTAATATTTCCTAAGAATTGTATCTCTTCTTCTTCTTCAGCTCATCTATTCACCACTGCTGTATAGAGGCCTCTTCCACACTCCTTCATTCCTTTCTGTTGTTTGCCGCTTGCAGCCTATTTTCCCCCCACAGCGGCTATGTCGTCGGACCATCTCTTTTGGGGTCTTCCGACGCCTCTTTTATTCTCCCAAGATCTCCATCTTAAGATTTTTGGGGTGCATCTTGTGGGGTCTTGTTTTGCGACGTGTCCCGCCCATTGCCATTTCAGGAATTGTATTCAATTATGGATTTCATACATTTCCCGTAACATAATAAATTATATTATAAATTAAATTTATTTTAGGTACACTTTATAATAAATGTTTGCAAAGTAGCTAGGGATTAATATGTTTTGAGTTGGATGAAAATATGTTTTAATATGAATGCCAAGATATGCGGTGTATAATTCATTCATTCTATTAGTGTTTGATATAAATTTAGTAGTTTTATAGATACTCGTATGTTATCATATCATGATGTAGGTAGATACTTTTTTATGGAAGGTCAATGCCCCACGGTGGATTGAGATTTGAGATAAATAAAAATTATTAGACATATCTATCTAGGTATCTATGGATTAGTTATATTGAGCACGTATCATCTTAAATTCTTGAGGCAATTTAGGTAAATTTATCTAACTATACCCTCACGCCACGTCCCTTGCAGGGTAGGCAGAGAGGACAGACCGCCAGACAGCCCTACCCTTACACACGCTCCTAGCCTCCGTCACATTCATGCAATTTGTCATACACGCTCCCCGATTCCTTTTACTCAAAACGCGTCCATCCTTGAGAATCTGCTCGACATAATTGTACCAGGCCAGTCTCGGGCGGCCGCGTTTTCTCATACCTCTTCGCTCGCTCAAATATTTTTTTTTCGCCCTTCATTCTCTCAACATGCCCAAGGTAATTATTGAGTAATAAATAGGGACCATTTCTTTTCAACTAAAAAAGTGTGTTCTATCGTACCTCCTCTTGTGGTAGGCAGGGAAATCTGTGTACGTCAGAGGTACAGAAAATTTGTCAATGTCTGTAATTACAAAATAACATGTATACAATAGTAGTTACATGAAACCTATAATCTAGACTCAGGCATGCCTGGCAATTTGAAACAATTAGTGTAAAAAATGCAATAATGTAGTATTTTTTTATTACTAGGCATTCCACCCATAAAGAACGAGTGATCTCTGGTTAATGTAGTATATTTATGTACAATGAAAAATGCTAAAGAAATTTTTGAGGTGTTCGATAGCCTGCTTGGCAACGCGCTCGACTGTTAATCCGACGGGCGCGGGTTCAATCCCATATGCCGACATACTTCACTTTACAACTCAAGCTTACAGTGAAGTGTGCAAAGATGTATTTGGGTCTATTTCGACAAACCCAAATCCATTTTAATAATAAAAAAAATCCCCTTAAAATGAAGAAATACTCCCACTTTGAGTGCAAATAATGATTCTATTTCCAGATGATATTTGATGACCTTGTTATCATTTCATTTTAATGATCTCATTAATTCATTATTTGCTATTTGATTGATCTTGAAAATGTCTTTTTCGACTACAATGTCAATAAAAAATATAAAAATTCTGTTTAAGAGTATGCATACCGACATTTCAAAAACTTCTAAAAACGGGAGACCTTATATCTCGACAACCGTTACTAAATATACTTTGGAACAAAATGCGGTAGATGCATTGAATATTTATCTAGGGAATAATCGTAAAAGATATTTTTTATTTTGTATAGATTTCTCAAAAAAATATATAAAAAAACACCTCAGATCTTTTTCCCGAAAGTCGCGGAGTATTTTTTTTTGTACTGATATTATGCATTAAAATCTAGGGAATAACCGTAAAAGTTTTTTGATAGACGCAAAATTAACCCCAAAGAAATGAAAAAAAAAACGCTATTTTTACCATTTTATCATGCGATTGTCACGCGATTTTGAACCTTAATGCCGTGAGAAATAACTGTGACGTCATTCTTGGTGCCAAGCCCTTAAAAATACGGTCTTCATCTGAAGTCTCTCATACTCTCTAATCACTTATTTATCGATCAACTTTTTTGTCTAAAAGAAACGAGCACAGTCGACAATTTCGTATGAGTGGTTATCGATTTCATGTTGTTTTTTCTTCTGAGTAATCTACGCAACATACCACCCTTTCTATGTTTTCTCTAGGATTTGATTCAATAACCTCGCTTTTTATCCAGTATTCTATCTATACCCTTACGCCACGTCCCTTGCAGGGTAGGCAGAGAGGACAGAGAGCCAGACAGCCTTATCCTTACACACATTCCTAGCTTCCGTCACATTCATGCAATCTGTCATACACGTTCTCCGATTCCTTTTACTCAAAACGCTTGAGGATCTGGTCGACATGATCGGACCAGGCCAGTCTCGGACGGCCGCGTTTCATCACACCTCTTATCTTTTTTGTCATCCTTCATTCTCTCAACATGCCCAACTCCAGTATTTTACGGGTGTATTATGCAGGCTATCGACTGACGTGAGATGAAACGGGTATATTACTGTAATACTGGCATCCTTCTTCTTCATCTTGTTCTAGATCATTGATCTGTTTGTGAACGGATGTCTTGGGATGTCTAATACCAACTCTCCTTCCACGGTCTGCCTGGCTGACGTTGTCCCACGGGTATATTATGGGTACCGTTGTGTGGTATTCTGCCCTCATCCATCCTGTCCACTTGGTCTCTCCAATATCGTCGCCACCCTATCTCACGATATCTTCCGTCTGACAGGTCCCTCTAATTTCCATCTTCCTCACCCTGTCTCTGAGAGTTCTCCCTGCTATTACTCGCTTCCTCTCATTTCAGACGTTCAAAGCAGATTCTTTGTCCTAACTGTGCCAGCCCTGGTTTCCATTGAGATCAAATTAGTATAATCTTATGTTCAAGTTCACGCACTATTCCAACATTATTTACGCGTAAACACTCATACTTGCCGAAATAGTCAACACAGTACCAATTTACTCGTGTTGTACGTATTATTTATATTATCTTGTATGTTTGTGCACGTCACAATTTATCAGCATAACACTTTTGTTGAGGTCAAAATGATGACTTATTATTAGTGCCATTGATAGAGAAGAGATTCTCTAGTGGGTAATTGGTTTTCCATTAATTATATAGTTATTATCAATTAAATTTGCAATGTTTATCTCGTGTAAGAGTATTTAAATTGTACACGAGTTCTTTGTACATTAAGAGTATGTATAATACCGACATTTCAAAAATTTCTAAAAACGGGAGACCTTATATCTCGACAACCATGACTAAATATGCTTTGGAACAAAATAGGGTAGATGCATTGAACCTTTATCTGGGGAATAACCGTTAAAGATTTTTTAAGTCTTGTATAGATTTCTCATAAAAAAATGTGAAAAACACCTCTGATCTTTTTTCCGAAAGACGGAAACTCGTTTCCCGAAAGTCGCGGAGTATTTGTTTTTGTACTGATAAAATGCATTAAAATCTAGGGAATAACCGCAAAAGTTTTTTGATAGACGCAATTAACCCCAAAAAATTGAAAAAACGCTGTTTTTACCAATTTATCATGCGATTGTTCACGTGATTTTGAACTTTAATGCCGTGAGAAATGACTGTCACATCATTCTTGGTACCAAGCCCTTAATAACTGTGTTTTGTCATTGAGAACTGTGTTTTTGTCTTCCCTTTATCATCGATTGTTGACTCTATCACCCCATCCTATTATTTACATTAGATTATTAACAAGAGTAACGAATGCTTTCCTTAATGGAGTCGTAAGTATAATATTATTATTGAAGTTGGAATTTATTGAAACCACGTGTCCACTTCATAAAACATAAAATATTGGCAATTCCCTGCGATCTGAACCCATTCTGTGAGTGTATTAATAGTTATTTGTGGACCCTTACTAGGCACTAAAACTCATATAGCTCGCATTATATAATGCTGGAATAATATTGGTATTTCTATCCACCTATAAATATTGTTAATATGAAAACTCTTACCTATTAAGTACTAGCATAGGGATGCTGCGATACCAACTTGTAAATACATCGAATCGATTTGAATATCCCTCTTTTTTCTTGACGTCACAGTAATTTCCCACGCACTTCATTTAGGTTCAAAATCGCGTGAGCAATCACATGATAAAATGGTAAAAATAGCGTTTTTTTTCCATTTTTTTGGGTTAATTTAGCTTCAGTCAAAAAACTTTGACGTTTATTCCATGGATTTAAATGCATTTTTTTTCCATTTTTTGGGGTTAATTTCGCTTGAATCAAAAAACTTTTACGGTTATTCCCTACATTTTATGTATATTATCAATACAAAAAAAACCTTCCGCGACTCTCGGGAAATGATTTTTTTTATCTTTCAGGAAAAAGATTAAGATGTGTTTTTCACATTTTCTTTTGAAAAATCTATACAAGATATGCCAAGATAGCCAGTCTGAGGGTCGTGTATACTTTTCGGAGCCTGGATGGTTCCATTTTCCTCACATATCCGTAATAATGTCGCCTTTCTATCTGACAACATCTTCGACCTCACATATCATCGTTTCAAAATGCACCAGCGACATATAAACCTAGACATTCGATGTGTTCGTTTTAAGAGTACACTACGTCGAAAATCGGGAGACCTTAGATCTCGACAACCGTTACTAAATATGCTTTGGAATAAATAGAGTAGATAAATTGATCCTTTATCTACGGAATAACCGTAAAAGTTTTTTGATTGAAGTGAAATTAACCCCAATAAATTGAAAAAACACTATTTTTACCATATTATCTTGCGATTGTTCACGCGATTTTGAACCTTAATTCCGTGGGAAATGACCGTGACGTCATACTTGGGTCGCGAGCCTTAATACGGAAAGCGAACAATCGTTACGACGATGATTCACATTTGATTTTCAATATTCGATGGTTAATTAAACATCACTGTTTGTTTACACTACTCCACTCCTGAGGGAATTAAGTCGGATATGGAATAGAATTGCTAAGGAAATAAAATAATATAGAGCAAGTTATAAAATATGCATTAAACATGGACTGGAGTGCTGTATTAAGTGGACTCCACACGTTCATACATTTATTTTTATATTATTTTTTATATTCATGTTGGACTCGAATGACCCACATTAAGATCTTTACACAATATTACCCCTTTGGAACAACCTTTATACTATCTGTTTGTCTTTAAGCATTGTCCTAATGTGGTGTGAAAGTAAACGTATACTTAAATATTTTTTGATATCACAACTCTCACTTTGTGACAAGCATAGCATTTTCTACACGTCGTAGTTGATATAACAAGTAGTTATCTCAACGGATGTACAGCAAAGGATGGACTTTCAATATCGAGTACATGAGTGGCGCAGTTGGTTGAGGCGGCAGTCTCTCGAGCAGGAGATGCTAGGTTCAAACCCCAGCGCTGGCGATGTATTCTACACTTTGCTATACAGGCTTTTAGCCTAGTGCAAGGTGTGCAGGGAAGTATTTGGGTTTGTGTATGCAATTCCAGATCCTTTAAAAAAAATTAGGCTGATGATTGATCTTCGGCTGGTTTAATGTGATCACTTTACACTTAAGTAACATCCGCCGATTCCAGCCCATCCATCTGCCGCGAGTTGGTGAATGTTACTTAAGTCTAAAGTGATCGCATTAAACCAACTGACGATAAGTCATGAGTCTGATGAAAAGTCCATCTTACGCTGTGTATCTGTTGAGATAACTAAACTTTAGGTTAGTTTTTGACGAGTTGTTATTCTTCTCTATAGCTCTACAACCCTTGGTGGGTCTTGGCTGCCTCCAAAATCCGTCGCCATCCTCTCCTATCCAGAGCAGCGGTCCTCCAGCTCACACCCAGCGCTCTGCAATCAGCCGTCACCCCGTCGAGCCAGCGAAGCTTTGGCCTTCCTACGAGCGTTGGCCTTGGCGTCGAGTTGTAATGTAATTAATAATACGGCGCTCTTAAAATTTTACGGTGAATGGTACCAAAATATCAGTTATTATTAGCCGAAACATATATATGGAAAACTGCTGAATTTGCCATTCCGTGAACTAAATTCCTTCATAAACACACGTTTCAATGGTCAGAAAACCCACTTTAGGGTCTAAAAGGTATGGAATATTTTTTATTCCGTTTTTGTTTGTTTTTTTTTCTCACTTATGTTGGTATGTATTTTCTACTTCGTATATTCTTTTATTCAGTTTCTTTTTTCTGTTTTTTTCCAATATTTTTGTTCAATTTCTTTTTTTTTTCTCTGTTTTTTCCTGGGGTTAACTGGAAGAAATCGCAGTTCTGCGATAAGTTCGCCCTAGTGAACAACGTTTTATAATCTGTACTATGTCCATTTTGTATATTTATATGTGTTTGTTGTTTACTTTAAGTTTAAATAAATAAATAAATAAATATTATATAGCCCAGAGGAGACACGAGGTTCAGTGTTGATAGCAAAGAAATTATTTCTGAAGAATAGCAGAATATGGTGTTTATTGTTTAAGTAGGGCTCTGCTGAATGAGAAATTCAGATTGATGTTGAAAAGTTTACTCAAACCTGTAGCTTGGCACCATGAATGACGTCACAGTTATTTCCCACGGCATTAAGGTTCAAAATTGCGTGAACAATCGCATGATAAAATGGTAAAAATAGCGTTTTTTCCATATTTTGGGGTTAATTTTGCGTCTATCAAAAAACTTTTACGGTTATTCCCTAGATTTTTTTAACGCATATTATCAGTACGAAAAAAAAATTTACCCCGCGACTTTCGCGAAACGAGTTTTCGTCTTTCGGAAAAAAAATCAGAGGTGTTTTTAATAATTGTTTTTGAGAAATCTATACACGATATAAAAAATCTTTTACGGTTGTTCCCTAGATAAATGTTCAATGCATCTACTCTCTTTTGTTCCAAAGCATATTTAGTAACGGTTGTCGAGATAGAAGGTCTCCCGTTTTTAGAAATTTTTGAAATGTCGGTATGCATACTCTTAATATCAAACAACTTTACTTTATACAAACATTTTCCTAAATACATATCTATTATTACGAGCTCGCATTGTATTGTTATTCGACTAAAGAGGCATTTATGTCAAGTAATATTAATACAAGTAGGTACAGTTAAATATACACAGTCTATTTGTGTTATCATAGTAGTTAGTATGTGAATGATTCTCTATTGTAGAGACACCTTTGGTGGTTTCACACTAAGCACTCCTGAACTGATTGAGAGACATACAGAATTATAAAGTTTTTTTGTTTAAGGAGTGATGTGTTCACAGTAAAAATCCTTTAACAAGTAGTTATATCTCAGCAGATACACAGCAAAGGATGGACCCTTCATTTTCAACTACGACATGTAGATAATTCCGATGGTCTCACAAAAATGTAAAATTGTGAGACAAAAATGAAAATTGTTTTGTTTTAACTTAGAAATGTTTTTCTGGTAAAATTGACGGGCCTTCACTGGTTTGGTTTCTGTTTTTGTTTAATTGTTGATATGTGCTGTTATAACTGTTTGTGCCCATGTGATTAAATAAATAAATAAATAAATCCCAAAATAATCTTGTAATATCGTTAATTTAGTTTTTTTTTATAAGAGTTTAACCGCAAAAGTGTCTGCTTCCTCCCCAAGGGAGTTCACATAACGCTACATTATGTGAATGAAGATGCCTCTCGTCTCTGTTGAGGAAAAAACTATAATATCTAAAAGATATTTTAAAAATATCTGGGATTGCATACACAAACCCAAATACTTTCCTGCACACCTTGCACTAGGCTAAAATTTGATTTTTTAATAGCTTGTGTCTAGCCAGACTCTATTCTATCGTTGCTGAAAATATTTATAAGTTCACCCGTGTAAGACTTATCCCAGTCTATGCAATCTCCTTTCTAAACATAATACACTAACTGGATTCCTGTTTATTCAACGTGTGAGAATTTCCTATATAGTAAGCGAACACTGAAAATGAATCACATACTCCTACCTACAATCTACACACTATTATTACACTATACAATGGTCTAGTGTTTGGATAACGTATGGACAAGTAAATGGCAAACATGTCCTGTGTTATATACGGCAATATACACGTATCGTACATTTAAGTCAAAGACAAAGGAATAGACCTATATAATATAAACCAGTTATATCCATAACAGTGATATATTATATGACCAACACACTTGCATTATTACATTGTCATATTTAAATGATCCTATAAATTAGAAGACATAGGTAGAACCAACGTATATTTCACCAACAAATTTATATTATACACAGTGTAATTGGATCACAGCAAAGGTGTGTTGGAAAATGAAAACTGCACGTAGGTATCATGCCTGTTTTCGGGCGAACGGTGTGTAGATTGACTTTTGATAGACGTTTCGGCACTCCTGCTGTCTGTCTTCTTCTGAAGGAATTATTCACAATACACCATATTATCGTCTTCAAAACAACTCACCATCCCATATTATTGACATCACAGTTCACACCATATCGTCCCACATTCTTCACAATACAGCATTCCGTCCCGTGTTATTCACAGTACATATAGCATTCCGTCCCATATTATTCACAATACAGCATATCGTCCCATATTATTCACAATACAGCATATCGTCCCATAATTTCTTCAATACAACTCACCATTATTCACAATACAGCATACCATCCCTTTTTATTCACAAAACTACATATTGTCCCATATTATAAATTTACGACCCTTTTTGCCTATATTCATCAAGGGTGACATTGGCGTAACACAGTGATCGATGTAAGAATAATTTTATAATTTATGTTTCACTAAGTGAATAATATATCGCACGAGATACATAGTAAATGTAATATTTACATACTACAACCCACCTCTTTTATGTCTAAGGAGAAAATGATGAGTTTCCATCGATGTATTCCCCAACGTCTAATGATTACATAATAGTCCATTAATTTTGAAGAACTTCATAAAAATATTATCAATTCTTAAGGGCTTGGCACCAAGAATGACGTCACAGTCATTTCGCACGGCAATAAGGTTCAAAATCGCGTGAACAATCGCATGATAAAATGGTAAAAATAGCGTTTTAACCATTTTTTGGGCTTAATTTTGCGTCTATAAAAAAACTTTTACGGTTATTCCCTAGATTTTAATGCATATTATCAGTACAAAAAATTTAACTCCGCGACTTTCGGGAATGAGTTTCCGCCTTTCGGAGAAAAGATCAGAGGTGTTTTTCCATTTTTTTTAGAGAAATCTATACAAGATATATAAAATTTTTTACGGTTTTTCCGTAGATAAATGTTCAATGCATCTACCATATTTTGTTCCAAAGCATATTTAGCAACGGTTGTCGAGGTACAAGGTCTCCCGTTATTTTGAAATGTCGGTATGCACACTATTAAGGTACGCTCACACAAGCAACTGAATTGCTCCACTCAATTCTGGCAATTCTGGTCGAGAACACGTCACGAAAACATTAAGCATCTCCCAGCAACATGCAACAACTAAGTGGAGCAATTATTACGCAATATTTATTCCATATTTCTTCATGTCATCGACACGAATCGCTAAATATTCAATCCGTTTTGAAATTTTAGTCAATATTCTTTGTCGTTTGGACTCAATATCCTTGCTTCGCTTTGAATATTGCTCGACACCGCTCTATCAATTGTTCCATGTTGATAAATACGAGTTGCTGATCAATTGCAAGCAATTTGTGTATGCAAGCCCAGATCCCTTTTCTAAAAAAAAAATATATTTATTGCTCGAAAAATTGCCCATGTAAGGCCAGGCTTCCACCTGCAAGAAGCGTTCGAGAGTATGTTAGACTCACCGAATGTCGGACCCTTCTTGCAAAAGTTTTCTTGCGGATGGAAACACGACCTTAGAGCACCTTAAAGGTGTCCTCCCACGATACGTGTATTACGGACCGACGCAGTTTTTTGTGTATGAAAAATCTACGTCCCCGTGCAATATCACGGACCGTGGAAAGCCACCTTTTTACAAATAATTGAGTTTGTCAAAATTTCTTCGTAACGTCTCGTAATGTTTATGTTGTTATTATTTATTTAATAAATCTTCAGAATGGATGTATGTAAATAATATATGAAAGAGATTTGTTCTGAGAATTTATTAAAAGTATTAATCAACAGAAAGCATCTTTACCCTTCTCCAAGTAAGCGACGTCCTTACAAGTTATAATCTTTGTGGGAAGTTTGTTACGCAAATATTCTGTTGAAGTATCTTCGCACACGGAAGACTTTTTATAAAACAGAAAATTCTGTAATATTCAGATTTCGTGTTTTTGTCTGTCGCTTTTTTCGCGTAATTTTTCGTGAATATGATGTTTTTTGTTTGATGATCATGCACATACCATCTTGGTGTAAGTAATCTTATGCCGGCGCCACACGTTTCCTGAGCATCGTCAAGTTTTGCGTTCATGAGTAAAAAGGCGTGTGGATGGGACGTTTGTCTTGGCTCGTGTAAGTAAACGACCGTTAACGCCCTTTTACTCATGAACACAAAACATGTCAACGCTCGGCAAGCGTGTGGATGAGTCAGACGATGTGCATTGTGCAGTGTGTCATTAATGAGTCCCTCGTGCACACATTTAGCCATTGATTTCGATGATGCCACCTACGCAGTATTTATTTGCAATATTTTAGTAACTAAGTCTGTGCGGGGCCTGGTATTTTTTTTTGAGCATTCTCCTTTGATATTGAACACAAAAAGTTCGTGTTGGTTCGCTCACGTCTGGCTGCGGCATTAGAGTGCCTTTTTTGGGTAGGTTTATTCCTAATTCGGTATTTAATTAACTTTTCTGGTTATATCTTACACGACATGACTAGCGTCGCATGCGATATTTTTTAGAGTTTTATTTGCTGGAGTCGCGTGTCACTTTTGACGAAAGGAAGACATTGCTATAATATGTAATTCGTGTACTTTGAGGTATGCGTTAAGACAAACATTTATCATCACTTTTCTTGTACAAACTTCCAAAGGATTGAATCTATTATTCATGTTTTAGTTATTAAATAAAATTAATTTTCCAAGGTAGGCTTACTGCTGTGTAGGGTTAGCTGATAGTATATCATGACACACGTCTTCTTATACATATAATAAAAATAGACGTATGTATACATGTATGTATGTTTGTTCCACCATAACTCTGGACACCTGGAGCACCGCCTCCTAGATTAGGTACTCTAGCCATGCTATAACAGTTGGCAACATAGCAAAATGATCAAACAGGACCACTACTCCTGTCAAATTTCGTAACAGAATATAATACGTGGTCTATCATACTCGTTGTTAAGAGACTGTTATTCCATACATTTCCTTAGCGACGGTGATGGCAACGCCGCTTAAAACGAAGTGGTCTCAAATTTCTACAGCATGGCTAGAGAAAGAGTGTCTAGGTGGCAGTGCCTGGAGCAAATACGACCAAACTTTCTACATGAAGAACGGAGCCTCCTAGAAAATTGTAGAGATTAATAGAACTTTGTAGAAAGTTGTGGAAGTTAATAGAACATTGCAGAACCTTCTAGAAAGTTGCCAGAATGAATGAACAGATGAATGTGGTTCAGGTCATACTGTCGATCTACTTCACAAATGTGCCGTTACGAAGCACGGGTACCTATGGCTAGTAATCTATATTTAATACAAATATCGTATTTTGACGAACCATAAGGGTGATATTTCATGATATATAAATGGTTCCCGGAAAAAAACCCATAAGAATATTGCTCAACGTGAATAAATCCCTAAAAGACAAAAACCCTTTAGAAATATCCTCAACGGGTAAAAGCCCAAACTTTCTAGTTGGATTCCAGTAGATGAATTATTTATAAAATGTTGACTATTCTATTGATTATTTATTTGTTTGTTTTCTAATTTATGCTAGTTTCTAACACACTGAAAGAAATCGTATACTAATAGATACAATTAATTTTATTTACAAAATCCAGTTAGATTTGAGCTTTTGTCCCTTGAGTATATTTCTAAAGAGCTTTTGTCTTTTTTGGGATTTATTCAAGTTGAGCAATATTCTTATGGGTTTTTGTCCTGTCACATGTATAAATATGTTATTTTAACGAACCCTGCTGCTTTGTAGAATCTTTAACAAAGATATCGATGTCTTTTGACACATAAGAACTTACATAGGTATTACTTAGCTTCCGTATCCGGAACACCATCAGATTTGTGATAGCCCTGGCATGTCCCTAATGAAGTTTATTAATTTATTTTCTTTTTTGTTTTCAGGTAAGATCCCGGTTTATTAATTGGCCGTCCCTGGGATGGGTAAGATGTTATTAACAACTTTTAATTTAGTATTTATTAAAATTTTAGTTGACCGATTTCTACAATAAAATACAATCATCTTAAGAATGTTGAGTGTTTTTTTACTGAAGAGTCGTGGTGGAAGTTCATTGTAATAATATAAAAGTAGAATTCAGTTTTTAGTACAAACTTACGGGTAAATGGAGACATTAACTGTAGTTTAATCAAACCTTATGATTATTTTGTACTAAAATCATTGAAAATCTGTGAAAAGAGCATTTCGCCTCAATTTTCTGAGATGGATTCATATTTACGAGATGGTGAAGTTGAAATTCAGATTGAGTGTCTCTTATATAAAGAAATATAAAGGAATAAAACTTGTATGTATTTTTCATGGCCAAAACACTATGTTCCTAGAGTAGAAATCCATAGTTTTTTTTTAGATGAATCTGGGTTTATCGAAATAAACCCAAAATACATCTTTGTACACTTCACAGAAAGTTTAAAAGCTTGTGTTGTGAAGTGGAATAAGTCGAGGATTGAACGGATTTTGACGGGCTGCAGCTGGTTCTCAAACATTATGCAACAAATTATTGTTTACCATCAATAATCTTAAAGTAATAAATTTTTAACCTTTTACGAGAGACTTACTTTTATGAGAGATCTACATACATAAAATCATCTCGTCTATAGTACTAGTCATGGGCGTCGCCAGCCTTGGAGCTAGGGGGAGGCATCAAAAGTTTAAAAATTTGGTATAGCATGAAAAAGGTGTAAATAGCGTAGAAGAGGGTCGTGATGTGGTTTGTTTATTTGAAAATGTATATACTATTTGGCACAACAATATGTATGCAAAATGTTTTTTCATAAAAAAATATTAATTAATAGCGTCGCAGGCAATTTTTTTATGAAACAATTGCATTTTGGCGGATTTTCATACTAATTTTAGAAAGTTTGTGATATGGTGAGAAACTTACTTACTTACTTATCCAGCCATTTCCGTCCACTGCTGAACATAGGCCTCCCCGTACTCTTGGGGGATTTTCATACTAATTTTAGAAAGTTTGTGATATGGTGAGAAACTTACTTACTTATCCAGCCATTTCCGTCCGCTGCTGAACATAGGCCTCCCCCGTACTCCTCCATATATATCTTATCTTGCGCCTATCACAAGCAACTGGTGAGAAAACGTGTGGTAATAATGTGATTTTTTGAGAGGTTTTTATCATTAAGTTTGAAAATGTATATGCCTATTCCAGTCTCTAGGGGGGGGCTGCCCTCCCCTGAAAACGCCCATGGTACTAGTAACATGCAGTTGACATTCAATGTCGTGCTGGTATTTAGCATGATATGATCTTTCATTATTAGACTACAACAATCACCATCTTGCTAATACAATCTCTTCAATAATAAAAAATATTATATGCAGAATCAAGGTCTCGTGCCGAAAAATTGTTCTTTTTTTATCGATGCAAATTTATAATAACACGTGAAAAAATCACTTTTCGTCACGCAATCGCGAAATTTGTCCTAGTGAACAATAATTTTGTACGATTATTATATGTTTATTTTATCGTATTAAGTCTCGGGACCCAACTATGATGTCACGGTCATTTCTCGTGGCGTTAAGGAGCAAAATCGCAGGAACAATCGCACGATAAAATGTTAAATTTTTTTTTTTTACTTTGTGTGTTAATTTCGCTTTAATAAAAAACGGTCATCCCCTAGATTTTATTGCATATTATCAATACAAACAATAAATTCTTTGCGACTTTCGGGAAACAAGGTGTCAGAAAAAAGATCAGAGGTGTTTTGAGAAATCTATACAAGATAAAAAAATCTTTTACGGTCAAAGTTCAATGTAGGTATCTACCCTGTTTTTTTTTTATCGAACATAGTAAGTTAGTTTGTCGAGATATAAGGTATCAAAATTATCTTTTTTTCGTAATCCGAAAAAATCAATTTTTACAAAGTATTTCTGACATATTTAAGTAAATGAATTTTCAGTGTATGAGTTTTACTGTTTTCTTTAGGACTGCGCAAAATTTGATGACGTGACCGCGGGCCGCCGTTTAGTGACCCCTGATATAGACTTTACATGTCGCACGTCTATTACTCGCGTTGTGTGATCCCCGTATGGCAGTTTAGTTTAACCGAACACTCCTTCATGTTCTGACTCTGGGGAACACCGTACGGCATGCCAGCTACAATTTTATTATGTGTTGAATGCCCGCATGTACAGTGAAACCACCACATCCGCCGTCTGATTTTATTGAGGGGATTTGTTCAGCGCTCGCTAACAAATACCTACTTGTTACTAGAGACTGGAAAATTTTGCGATGGGGAAAACGCAAATTGAAATAAATATGAGCATAAAAATATCAGTGGTTACAAAACAAGACAATATCTAGTAGTTGCTTAAAGGCAGACTTATTGCAAAAGCAATATCTTACAGTCAACCCAACAAATTTCGTGTTGTTTTACCGTAATTATGCGAATTTTAGCATTTTTTACCGTAATTATGCGAATTTTAGCATTTTTTACCGTAATTATGCGAATTTTAGCATTTTTTACTCCTTCTGATAATAATCGCAATCAAAATATTATCAAAGCAAATTGACTTTGAGAAAAAGAAGAGTCGCACCGAAAACAATCTTGCAAAAGTGTAATTTTCGTTTTGTAGTGTTTTTTTTTTTAATTTATTTTATGTTGTATCAAAAGCTGTAAAATTGTCCAATTAATGAAATAAATGTTCGGAGAATAACACCACTTTTCTCTAAAAATAACACATATTTTCCACTTCTCCTAATGTTAACGGGTACCGAAAATTTGAGCTCAAAAGTATACCCCAATATTTGGAAATCGAATGGTTGAGCTGTCAGAACTTTTACATTTATTTGACTGTAATTTTGAGGAATGAGGTTATTAGGGAAATGAGTGACTGCAAGACTGGTGTAGTGACAAGAATGAAAGTAAACAAACTAAGATGGTTTGGGCATGTTGAGAGAATGAATGATGACAGGATGACAAAAAAGATATATCTGAATGAGCGAAGAGGGGTGAGAAAGCGCGGCCGTCCGAGACTGACCTGGTCCGATCATGTCGACCAGATCCTCAAGGATGGACGCGTTTTGAGTAAAAGGAATCGGAGAGCGTGTATGACTAATTGCATGAATGTGACGGAAGCTAGGAGTGTGTGTAAGGATAGGGCTGTCTGGCGCTCTGTCCTCTCTGCCTACCCTGCATGGGATGTGGCGTGAGGGTATAGATAGATAGATAGATAATTTTGAAATGAGAAATTTTTAATATACACTCCGAGAAACTGAGTGCGATAGGTACCTAATCCGATGTTATCCGAACTTCGCTTGTTCACAAACTCAGTTAAACTGAGTTTTACTGTAGGTTCATATAATTTGTAGTTGGATTGTTGTCCCATGCGGGTTATAATTATTATTGTGGAGTTCAAATCAACATAACTTTTTAAGAGCATACGTATACGTAGTTTTATTTAGTGTGCCATCAGAACTTTGTACATGTGGAATGCTGACTTTATTGCAAAACTCATTCTATTTTAGTGTCGGTAAATTTACAGCGAATTGTAGGGGCGTTGTATGTAATTGTTTGGGTTGGCTGGCAGAAATTGCCACTCTGCAATAAGCCCCCCCTTTGTATGTTTCATGTATGCAATAAAGATTATTTTATTTTATTTTATTTATTTTAGGTGTAGTTAATTTCTGACATTCGTTTTATAGGCTTATACGAAGGGAGCTTCGATGACTTCCTACATATACCTGAATGAGCCAGCGACTGAATATATAAAGAAAGTTTAATTTAATTTCTGACGACCAAGCTTGCTTGCGAATTTATCATTGCCCAATGCCCAACCTTCAAACTTTTTCCTTTGAGGGATTTGATATAGGTACTTCTTTTGACCATACGATAAATAAATAAATATAGGCTTAACATCAAAGTGCATCTTTTTGCGTCTCATCTCTCACTGTAAATCGTCCTTCGAGAATGAAATCAGCTTGGAGACTGAGTTCTCGTGAGTTTTGTAAATTATATCATATTTATATGTTGTGTGCGCTTACATTTTCTCGTAAAATCCTAATAACCTCCCAATATCTCCCAGCACCTTGAAAAATTGTACACATATTTGCTTTAGGCTACGGTTTTATCATGTTTTAATAATTTAAGACTGGGGACCCAACTGTAACCTAACGCTCATTTCTCGCGGCGTTCAGGTTCAAAATCACACGAACGATCGCATGATATAATGTGCAAATAAAGTTTTTTAATTTTTAAAGCTTTTTAGTTTTTTATGCGGTTAGTTTCTCTTCATTCAAAAAATTTAAATCTTTTACGATCTAATCAGTGCTACGAGATCCAAGGCCCTATTTTTTTTAGTGTCAATAAGTCTACCTTAATTTTTATATAGAGAAATGTAAGTTAGAACCCTAAAAAAAAAGTTTCTTTGCCTGGACTATGCCAGGCATTTTACATAGCAGTTAATACGATCAATATTCATTCATACCTAATCATTATTAAGCATAATCTTCTTTAATATTGCTGACCATTTATTAATATTAATATTAGGTAGCTATTATAATATATTAATTTCAAATTTGTCTGCCTAGACAGATATGAATTATATAATACCTAATCATTCAATTAAAATGTACATTATTAAACCTTTTATTAAAATAATTATTCAATTATTAAAATATATTTTATCCCTAGAATTAGGGATATTATTTACAATTGATAAAACACGCATAACACTTAAAACTATTGAAAAGTCCTGACCCCGCCGTTTCTGTATGCAGAGAGAGGAGGTGAACGGTTTGTGCCACAAAAAATAAATACAGCACTAATAAGTAGTTATCTCAACTTATATACAGCTAAGGATGGACTTTCCATCGTCGGCTGGTGATCACTTTACATTTAAGTAACATTCACCAACTCCAGTCGATCCATCTGCCGCGGCCGGGAATCTAACCCAGACCTCAAACCTGACAAATCAGTTCAGTTTAGATTCATTTCTCCATGGAAAGTAGTAGGGTAGTCTGGATTTCTTCCATTCTATACTTTTTTTGGCGTGCTGAATCCGAATCCGAGGTTTGTCAACAATTTTTTTTAATGAAACATGGCGAAAATATTAATCTTCTGGTGAATTTTTGATTAGAAATCGAAAACTGACAACTTTTGTGAGCTATCTTTCTACGCAAAATAAAAGACCGTAAAATTTACTACAAATTTGGTGTATAACTTTTTTATATAAACTAAATAGCAACGGAGCTGTCAGCCACCAAAAAATATCGAAATTTTCGAGAAATTCATTGAGAAAGTTCACCTTGTTACATTTTCACCGTGTTCCGTCACGTTTGTTGGCATACCTCGGATTCAAATTCAACACCCCAAAAAACGTGTAGAATGAATGAAATGCCAAGTACCCCACAACTTTCGATCGAGGGGGTGCTGGACTAAATGTATA
Organism: Ceraclea dissimilis; assembly: GCA_963576895.1. NCBI lineage: Eukaryota > Metazoa > Arthropoda > Insecta > Trichoptera > Leptoceridae > Ceraclea > Ceraclea dissimilis. The sequence continues at coordinate 1,811,703 of OY756374.1, forward strand.
ATAATAAATTCGTGGAATTGAATAAAGCAAGAATGACAATTATTTACCTATAGACCGGTGAAGTTACATTAAAAAAGGGGGTATAGCGTAGATAATTGTCGGAAAGCTGGAAACTGTTTTAATCCCTTCATTAACATGGAAAGAAGGTTTCTTGAAGTTTGCACCAATTTTCCGCTTGTGCTAAGTACAGGGTGACCCATAAACCGAAAAAATAATGTACTTTTTTCAGTTTTTCACTAATATCTTCTAAACGATGCTTTCTAGGAAAATGGTGTCTTTTTATAAATTAAAGTACATAATATTCTGCGTCATTTGAGCATAAATACTCATTTATACCTCAAAAATTATTGTAATATAGACACTGCCAAGTACATATTAATTTTCGGAACAAATTGAAATATTCGTATTTTTCACTTTTGTTGTTGAATAACTCCCCAACTCAGGCATTTATGGTAATATTTTACTGATCATATTTAATTATGAATCAATTTTCTCAAACTTGTGATTAATAGTTTAGACCTACGGCACACAGTTCAGGATGCACAGGTGTTTAAAGAGAGACGAGTAAAGTAAAGAAATTTATTAAATGATAGATTTAGATACGATAAAGGTAAGCTAATTTAAATTTTACAATTTCATTTTATTAAAGTATAGTTTTGTTAAGTAAAATCTGATTTTTAATACTGTTACGCCACTGCCTAATATTTTATATCGAAAAGAGTATTTCTTCTGCATTCATTGGATTTATTAAAATATCTCCTAAACGGTTAGTGTTAGGAAAAAATATTTATCTTACAATTTATCTAGAATAATTTCTCTATATAATACTTGAAAAATAATTTATCTCATTTAAATACTAAGTGAGGTAGAATTGATTAAAAATGGTATATAAAAAATATGTTCATACATGCCGTCACTTTTTGTTCAATTACTTCTAAAACAAGCGGAGTAGCGTAAATCCATTAAATTTCATTTAAAGCGAAATAAATTTCCTATAAAATAAGTGTAATAAAATTAATTTTGGAGTTATAATAAAAAAAATACTAGATGATCAATATCAATATTTTGTCAAATAATTCCACGCTTCCCATACAAAATGTTCCTGCATAGCAACGTGCCTCTACACAAAATCAACTTTGATCATCTAGTACTTTTTTAATATAAATCACAAATTAATTTTATCATACTCATTTTATAGAAAATTTATTTAGTTTTAAATTTAATTTAATGAATTTATACTGCACCGCTTGGTTTAGGAGTAATTTAACAAAAAGTGACGACATGTATGAATTTATTTTTTATATACAATTTTTAATCAATTCTACCTCACTTAGTATTTAAGTCAAAGAAATTATTTTGCAATTATAATATAGAGAAATTATTCTAGATAAATTCCGATATAAATATTTTTTTACTAACACTAACCGTTTAGGAGATATTTTAATAAAATTAATTAATGTAAAAAAAATACTCTTTTTGATATAAAATATTAGGCAGTGGCGTAACAGTATTGAAAATTTGGATTTTACTTAACAAAACTATACTTTAATAAAATGGAATAGTAAAATTTAAATTAGCTTACCTTTTACATATCTAAATTTATCATTTAATAAATTTCTTTATTTCACTCGTCTCTCTTTAAACACCTGTGCATCATAAACTATGTGTTGAAGGTCTAAACTTTTAATCACAAGTTAGAGACAATTGACCCACAATTAAATATTTTTAGTGAAATATTACCGTAAATACCTGAGTTGGGGAGTTATTCAACAACAAAAGTGAAAAATACGAATATTTCAATTTGTTCCGAAAATTAATATGTACTTGGCAGTGTCTATATCACAATAATTTTTTTAGGTATAAATGAGTATTTATGCTCAAACGACGCAGAATATTATGTACTTTAATTTTTAAAAAGACACCATTTTCCTAGAAAGCATCGTTTAGAAGATATTACTGAAAAACTGAAAAAAGTACATTATTTTTTCGGTTTATGGGTCACCCTGTACTTAGCACAAGCGGAAAATTGGTGCAAACTTCAAGAAACCTTCTTTGCATGTTAATGAAGGGATTAAAACAGTTTCCAGCTTTCCGACAATTATCTACGCTACAAAGCTAAATTTCCTGGGCTACTAAGTTCCACTCGAATTATATTTTCATGTCGTTTTTTATCATTTTCCAATATTTTTTATAAAGAGAAGAAAGCGTGTTGGATATTATTTATTATGAACTCGAGTTCAAGGTCTTTCCTCTCAATAACACGTCACACTAGGATTTTTTATTAATTTACTTAGAGTAGGCATATTGACATTTTAAAAAATTAAAAAAAACGGGAGACCTTTGATGTCGACAACCTTAGTAAATATCCTTTGAAAGAAAAAAAAAAGGTAGATACATACATTGAACCCTTATCTAGGGAACGGCCGTAAAAGATTCTTTGTATTTTGTAAGTACAGATTTCTCAAAAATAAATGTGAAAAACACTTCTGATCTTTTTCCCGAAAGACAGCAACTCATTTTAAGAAAGAAAGAGTTGTAACATTTTTTCATGGTGCGACGGTATCAGATCGGCCCATAATTGCTTTTGATTCTGAAAAGTGTACTATTCACCTATTTTGACAAAAATAATCAAGTATGTGTCCTAATAATTAGGGTCCATGTGACAATTTTTTTTTTGTCTGCACATTCTCCGACGCAGAGGCCTAAAGGCTGTCATGCCGGAGAGTGGAGTTTTTAGTTTAGTTAATAATAATATTTGTAAGTAGTGGGTTCACAAAAAAATACATTTTTATATATGTACTTATAATATAATATTTATTTTTCTTATTTTTCATACACTTGTATGTAATGTGTATATCAAATGAATGTCACAAGTGGTTAGTTGGCAGACATTGCCTACGGCAATAAACCCGCCATTTGGAAAATATGTTTTCTTTTCAATAAAGATTTTATTTATTTATGACTCGAAAAAGTCGAAAACTATAGAAAATCGCATTACATTATATTGGGGTATTTGGATACCCCCGGAGGTGCTCTATTTCTGGACTTCCGCTTAGTCATTATTTTTAGGATACCTGTATATGTTGAGATAAGTAAAATATAAATGTTCATGAACTATCAATTTTCTTAAGTTTACCCAACCTCAACTTCTTCAACAATCCGATTTACCACAATTTCAATACCTTTGAAAGCTCTTGTTTTTATACCACGATATATATATATATCGTATGGCGTTAAGAAGGCAGAGTCAGAGTTTAAGATCGTGGGAGCTCAGGTATTGAAGAGCCTCAGGAGACAGGTTGTGTATGTTCTCGATGGTACCGCTGAACTTGGTGAGTGGACACTCCCTGGTGATGTGGGTGACAGACTCCACCCCTCCACAGGGGCAATATGGGTGCTCCCTTTTGCCCCATCTATGGAGGAGGAGGCCGACCACTTATATTCTATATTCTATCGCTTATATTCTATCGACCACTTATAGACCACTTATATTCTATCGCTTCAGCATTATATATGTAGATTATTATTAGAGATAGTCCATTTACTTCATTTTATCTAACCATCTTGACTTTTACTTTCAAAATAAAATTATTTCTGTAAGTATGTCCTTAACACCAAATTTCCCTTCCCATAATATCGTTACTTTTAGGTAGATTTCCAAAAGGAACTCTACCTATTCGTTTCTCCCGTGATGTCGCAGAATTGAAAAATTTCTACTCAGTATCACTAATTAGGACCAGGAGAACCCGAATCCGACCTTGGTTTAAAAGTTTATATATATAAGCCATATATATGTCCCTTTTCTTGTGCGCACGTTTGCGGCCAAACTATGCGTCACAGAAACGTGAAACTTGGGTGGTAGATTTTTGGTAAGTGGTAGATGAACTGATAGGAGATTGGGTGAAATCCATTAAGAGGAAGGTTCACTTTTTAAGGCTTCAAATTCAAAAACAATCATTCTGAGGGGATCCAATGATTGTGAGGGTCTGTGTCTGGTATCGTATGAAAGGGCATTAAATAAGGAATACAGATCAAAAGTCAGATTTTGTCTAGCTCAATTCCTCGGACTACACTGATCGATCGAAAGATCTAGTAAGTAGTTACCGCATAGGTACTAGCGTGTTTGCTGTCTTAGTGCTTCACGATACGAGACGAACTCACATCTTTTTTTCAAATTTCTAGTGCTTAGGTACCGGTACCAATCCATATAATGTGTGGAATGAAAATAATTTGATTATTGGATTAGGTACTTCCTTTGATTATTGAAGTGCTTAATCAAATATTTTTTCGTCATACGGTACTTCGATAATCAAAGAATAAACTACATCCATACTACTTCATCACTTCGCTGGTTTATTTGCCGATAATATTGTGATTGTTTTTATTGTACAGATGTACTCTTAAAATTAATAAAATTAATAAATCACTTGAAATCTACCTATGCCTGTGGCGTGCCAAAGGAATTTTTTTTTATACGCAATTTCGAATTCAGAAAAAAATACTGAAATTATCTACTAAATTATGTCTTTACGACTTCCAATAATTTATCTGTCCTTAAACAACGCCCTTTAGGAGTCGTGACCGCCTCCTCCTGGCGACCTCCTTACGACCTAATCTCTCCTTCATATATTTTATAATACTGTTATAAAAAGTTGCCAACAGTTTACCGCATATTTTTCTCAATCAAATGTTTTTAGTATAGGAAATTTAATACGCTGCCGAATCCAGAACACCCTTAAGCAATAAGCAATGTTAACAAAGAATGGTTCCCGGAGAACAACCCGTAAGAATATTGCTCAACATGAATAAATCCCAAAAAAGACAAAAGTCCTTACGAAATTTGCTCAAGGGATAAAAGCCTAAACTTTCTAGTTGGATTCCAATAGATGAATTATTTATCAAATGTTGACTAGGTAATTTATTGTCTATACCATTTTACATCCGCTTATTTATTTGTTTATTTTCCAATCTATGGTAGTTTCTAACACACTGAAAAAATCGTATGCTAATAGATACGATTAATTTTATTTTGTAAATCCAAGGATTTGAGCTTTTGTCCCTTGAGGATATTTCTTAAAGGCTTTTGCCTTTTTTGGATTTATTCATGTTGAGCAATATTCTTAGAGGTTTTTTTCCGGTCACGAACAAGAATACATACTACTACGACCAACTTCAATAAAATTCTACTACATGAATAATAGCGTGACCCGACAAAAACCCATAAGAATATTTTGCTCAACATGAATAAATCCAAAAAAAGACAAAAGCTCTTCAGAAATATGCTGAAGGGACAGCTCAAATCTAATTGGATTTTGAAAATAATATTAATTGTTTCTATTAGTATTTGATTTCTTTTAGTGTGTTAGAAACTAGGATAGATTAGAAAATAAATAAATAAGCTGATCTAAAATGGGACAGACAAAATAGTCAACATTTTATAAATAATTCACCAAATGGAGTCCAACTAGAAAGTTTGGACTTTTATCAGTTGATGATATTTCTGAACTGCTTTTGTCTTTTTTGGGATTAATTCATGTTGAGCAATATTCCTATGGGTTTTTCTCCGGGAACCATAAAATATATTCCTATTTCGGAGTATTGTATTTTACTTTTCCGTATTATTCCGTAGGCCTCTCTCGAGATTTGAAAGTTTTGATATGCCTGTCTCGGGAGATTTTAAGTTTATAGGTGTTAATCCATACTACATTTCCGTTCCCCGGGCGATTCTTAAAGCAAGTTTTTCAAACTACACTGTTATATCGTGTAAATTTGTTGGAACATGAATGTGGAAATACATTTTATGTTCTTACCAACTTCTTGTATCTTTTTATTTTATTACAAGATTTTATTTAACTTCACTCCGTTGTTTTTTTTATCATCATCATCATCATCTTCTTCTTCCCCGTCTATCCTTGATTGGGTCGGGGGCCCAAAGCATCTGCATATCTTCGCCAGAGGCCCCTGTCACTCGCAGCTTCCAGGACCTCTGGCCACTCCAACCACAGTCTCTCCTCGCACAACTTTGTCACCTGCTTCTTTTTTATATATAATATATTTTATTTGTTCACCACTTCCTGACTACTTAGAGACCTGAAACTTTGCAAACGTACGTGAATTCGGTGACAATACGATTCTGTACCAAATCGGACCAGCCTACTCCAAAGACAAAAAATATGTAGGGCGTTTGAGGGGGATGAAAGAGTCGTGTAGGGTTATGTGTGGTATCGTCTGAAAGGGCGTTGGAAAAGAAATCCAGATCTTAAGTCAGATGTTGTCCAGCTCAAGCCTTAGAAGACACCGAGTAACCGCATACCGCCGTGTTGGGTATCTCACGAAAGTGCTTCACGAGTAGAACTAATATCTTTAACAAATTTAGATTGTCTATTCTTGGTAGGAAGCGCCATTGGAATGAAGGAATCCAAACTCCTCGAAAGGGAGTAATTAGTATCGTTTGGAAGACCGCGAAAAACAGTTCTAGGATGTAAATTCATAAAAAAACTTGTTTAAGTAAAAAATACTTATTAACACATTTAGTGAAATTGTCGAGATATTTCTTCTGAAAAATACCCCTTTGGCGACACCCACCGCCTTTTAAACCGTGTGGTTAAATTATATTACATGACCTGCCTACCATTAATAACCCTCCAATGGCCTTCAAAATGCCTCTGGCAATTTGTAATAACAACCATTGTAAGAAAATTCCACCATTACGTGTATTCTTATATTACATACTCGTATATCTAGGAACGTGACCGGATAAAAACTCATATGAATATTGCTCAACATGAATAAATCCCAAAAAAGACGAAAACCCTTCAGAAATTTGCTCAAGGGACAAAAGCTCAAATCTAATTGGATTTTGAAAATAAAATTAATTGTATCTATTAGTATACGATTTCTTTCAGTGTGTTAGAAACTACTATAGATTAGAAAATAACCAAATAAATAAGCGGATCTGAAACGGGATAGACAATAAAATAGTCAACATTTTATAAAGAATTCATCTACTGGAATCCAACTAGAAAGTTTGGGCTTTTATCCCTTGAGCAAATTTCTTAAGGGCTTTTGTCATTTTTGGGATTTATTCATGTTGAGCAATATTCCTATGGGTTACAATCCGGGAACCATCTAGGAAATACTTTTAGGATAGAGCTTTTGGAGCCTTCACGTCCAACGACAAATGCTTTTCGATAATTCGAATCATTTATCTTTGTCATTTTTCAAAATGGTGAGGTGGAATCCATTCATATTATATAATCGATTCGAACACAAAAGCCCACTGACCTAATTTATATATACGTACCAGTGTTTCCACAGCGGTGGGAAATTAGACGTCTGTGGGGAAGAAAAAGGAAAATGACTGAATGAGAATACTGTCGGGAAATCGTATTAAGAGTATGCATACTAACATTTCAAAAATTTCTAAAAAAGGGAGATCTTATAAATCGACAACCGTTACTTAATATGCTTTGGAACAAAATAGGGTAGATGCCTTGAACCTTTATCTAGGAAATAACCTTAAATGATTTTTAATATATTGTATAGATTTCTAAAAAAATAATTAAAAAACACCTCTGATCTTTTTTCCGAAAGACGGAAACGGAGTATTTTTTTGTACTGATAATATGCATTAAAATCTAGGGAATAACCGTTTTTGATAGACGCAAAATAACCCCAAAAAATGGAAAAAACGCTATTTTTACCATTTTATCATGCGATTGTTCACGCGATTTTGAACCTTAATGCCGTGAGAAATTACTGTGACGTCATTCTCGGTACCAAGCCCTTGATTGTGGATTTTAAACTACATATACAGTCTTTCATTTTACCTCAAAAATGGACTACCACCATGTATGTACCGACGGTCAAAAACCTCGAGATTGGAAAAAGTTTGAGTTGTGCGGAAACAAAATTCATTGTGGAAACACTGTGATTCCTACGTATAGAATATGATATGGACATACATCAGGGCGATGCGAGCTTTTTAGGTCGAGAAAACAAAATAAATATCGTCATTCCGTACTAATCCATTAATAAATTAAATTTGTCTAATCGCGGTGGCCTCAGTTAAGGGCATGGCACCAGGAATGACGTCACAGTCTTTTCCCACGGCATTAAGGTTCAAAATTGCGTGACAATCGCATGATAAAATGGTAAAAATAGCGTTTTTTTCCATTTTTTGGGGTTAATTTTGCGTCTATCAAAAAACTTTTACGGTTATTCCCTAGATTTTAATGCATATTATCAGTACAAGAAAAAAAATATACTCCGCGACTTTCGGGAAACGAGTTTCCGTCTTTCGGAAAAAAGGTCAGAGGTGTTTTTCATAATTTTTTTTGAGAAATCTATACAAGATATAAAAAATCTTTTACGGTTATTCCCTAAATAAAGGTTCAATGCATCTACCTTATTTTGTTCCAAAGAATATTTAGTAACGGTTGTCGAGATAGAAGGCCTCCCGTTTTTAGAAATTTTTGAAATATCGGTATGCACACTCTTAAGTTAATGGATTATAAACATTGCCTATGAAATATGTTTCTAATTAATACAAGTATCAAATAACGTTACATTTGTCGATTTGTCTTTTCCATCTATTATTTTGTTGCTACTGTTATTTCCATTTCATTGTTCCAGTCATTGTTGTTGTTCTTGTGCAGGCTTCCAACGGTCCGTGATATTGCAGACGGTCGTAGTATTTTCTATGCACACATCACGGATCGTGGGAGGCCACCTTAAGACGTTGGAGATTACAATACGGAAGTAAAATGAATGCAGCGCCCCTAGAGGTGCGATCCAAAAAGGTCTGACAGATTCATATAATTTTTTGTTCAATTAGGTTATGATTTATTCAGGTAATTTAAATTTTCTTATGCTGCTTTATGTTCCCCTTATAAAATAAGATATTGTGTCACACTTCTACGTGACATTACGAAGTTAAACGCACTGATATTTGACTATAAAGTTACGCATTTAGTATGGAACAATGCTGTCAACCTTGACAGTTGACCGTATGACCGTATCTATTAATTGTAAGATATTTTCATGGTGGGTGCAGTTGGTTGGAGCGGCAGTCGTATCCCAAGCGGGAGGTACCGGGTTCGAACACCGGCGATGGCGATGTATTCTACACTTTGGTGCAGGAAAGTATTTGGGATTGTGTACTGAATACCAGTTCCTATAATTAAAAAAAAGTCGTAAATATTTAAATTGTTTTATTGTTGTTCCGATCCTCCCTCAATACGAGTACATAACGAAACGAACTCGATCTTTGATCCAATATAATTATTATTTGAAAATAATTCCATCAATTCTCATATTTTTTCGAAGTTATTTTTTACACAGAGCGAATTTAATAAAACATGATTTGCAGAGTGAAAACTTTGACTCTTCAAAAGCACTTTAAACAGCTTTCAAGCCTTTTGTGGGTAAAGTAGAAAAACCCGCATTAATTTTAAACGGCGTTTTTTTCCTGCAAACGTGGTTGTTTGTTTTTTTAAGAACGGTTTATTTCATGAGATTATTAATCGTAAGGTTAATTTTTTTTAACGCGTTTACTGAAAATAATGTGCGTTTTCTTACACTCATTTTACCTTATTTGTAAAAATAAAACACTGTTTTTTACTTCCACTATTTATTTGGAGTACATATACCAAAGATCTTTCGAAGCTAATGCTTCATCATCAGTGGTTATCTATGAAATGAGTTCATAGATAACCACTGATGATGAAGCATTAGCTTCGAAAGATCTTTGGTATATGTACTCCAAATAAATAGTGGAAGTAAAAAACAGTGTTTTATTTTTACAAATAATTTACAATGGCCTTCCATAAAGTTAATCTTCCATCAATAAATAAATCATTTTATCTTACTTCAAAACAAGCTGTAAACCGCGAACTCGCTCACGCATAAATCTGCGCGGCTTCTTTGATACGGGCTCTTCATACCCAGGTTGATAACTTTTTATACTATATTGCACTAATGATTTGTATATTATGTTTAAATTAATGAAAAAATAATAATAAATTTTGAGTACATGGTTGGCGCAGTTGGTTGAGTCGGCAGTCTCTCGAACAGGAGGTGCCAGGTTCAAACCCCGGCGCTGGCGATGTATTCCACACTTTGCGATACAGGCTTTTAGCCTAGTGCAAGGTGTGCAGGAAAGTATTTGGGTTTGTGTATGCAAGCCCAACTCCTTTTTTTATAAAAAAAAAAAAAATTGAGGGCTGGGCATACAGAAAATACCTCACCCCATTTGATTAGCATCTTTTTTCATGCAATTTGCATAAAATTATTTATTAAGGGACATTTAAAAATGGACCCTTTTTAGTTATGCCCTTTTTTATCGTACGTTAGGTGCCCAAATATCTCCGCCCAGACTAGGTGAGTTGCATGTCGCGTTTCATATGGATTTAGGCTGTGGTGGTGCTATTGCATGTGTGTCTTTAATCAAGAAGACGTTAATATAATTTGTAGGAAGTTCAATGAAAACTTTATATCGAGCATAGAAATAATTAATCAAAGCATCCCAGCCGATGGTTTAATCATAGATGATGATGATACAAATGAATGTAGTAACAAATTGATTTTCCAGGAAATAAATATCGACTCATTGAAAAATATATTAAAGAAAATGAAGTCTAAATCATCAAGGGATGGTATCACAATAAAATTAATTATGGACTCACTACCGATAACGGGAGACTTTATCGTGGGTGTGATCAACCAATCTTTAAAAAATGGTTCCTTTCCGGAAGATTGGAAAACATCGACAATAACCCCAGTTCCAAAAGTACGGGAACCAAAATCATACGAAGAATACAGGCCGATTAACTGTCTCCCAAAATATGAACAGTTATTAGAGCGCGTAGTCCACACACAACTTACCACATTCATACAAAATAATAATATAATAGTGCCTCAACAGTCAGGTTTTAGAAACAATTACTCCTGTGAAACTGCACTAAATTACATTATAAACGAGTGGAAAGACGCAATAGACAGTAATAAAGTCATAATCTCAGTATTCTTAGACTTAAAGCGCGCCTTTGAAACTATTGACAGAAAAATATTGTTAAAAAAGTTGAGAACAATAGGAATACAAGACAAAGAACACAAATGGTTTCAAGAATACCTAAAAAACAGGAAGCAAATCACAAGATACAACGATAGTGTTTCAGAGGAATGTGTAGTAGAAAGAGGAGTCCCTCAGGGGTCAATTCTTGGACCGTTGCTGTTTATTCTATATATAAATGATATAACCAAGTGCGTGAAGGATTGCAAAATAAAATTATTTGCAGATGATACCCTTATATATGTAATAAGTGAAGATTTAAATAGTGGACTACAAAAAATACAGAACGAACTAGATAGTGTTAGTAATTGGTTAAAAAGTAATAGACTAAAAGTTAATGTCAAAAAAACTAAATGTATGTTACTAGGAAAAGTGCCAAAAGACATAAATAAGACAATAAGATTGGACGGAGAGATAATAGACATTACAACAGAGATAAAATATCTTGGTGTGTTACTAGACAATAAGTTAGACTTTAAGAAGAATTTTAATTTGGTATCGAATAAAGTTAGTAAAAAAGTAGGATTACTCTGTAGGATTACTCTGTAGGATTAAGAAAAAATTAGACTTAGAAAGTAGAAAGTTGTTATATAATGTTATTGTAATGCCACATATTAACTATTGTGCAACCATATTGTTTATGGCGAACAAGACGATGCTCAAGAGTATGCAAGTCATATTAAATAAAGGTTTAAGGGCAATTTTAGGTTGCAATAGATATACAGCAATAAAATGGATGCTAAAAAAATTAAAATATCTGGAGATCACCAACCACATAGAATTAAGAACCTTAATATTTTTATATAGGATTAAGAAAGGATTGTTACCTAAATATCTGTGTGAAAACATAATATTCAACAGCAGCGTGCATAATTATCCCACTAGGAATAGAAATAATTTCAGACCGAAAGTAGCGAGGTTTACAACAACTAACAATGGCCTTTTTTACAAAGGCCTCAGATTATTTAACAACCTACCTGGTGGGATAAGAGATGCACCCACTGCAAAGAACTTTAGGCGACAGCTGACAGATTATTATATGGACAATAATCCATGAAAGTCTGTCAGCTGTTGTTCAAGAAAAAACATGGTTTTATTTAGAACAATTACTAATAAGTTGTAGTAATTAAGTTGTAATAATAATAGTTATATTTAAGTTTTGTATTTTTTTTATATAAAACTTTATTAAAAATAAAAAAAAAAAAAAAAAAATAAAATAAAATAAAAAAAAAAAAAAAAAAAAAAAAAAAATAGATTATTATCTCTGTTTTTGTATGGAAATTTCTTAGGGCTCTCCTTCCTAGGTTAAAGTTGGTGGGATTGGGCATAAGTCAGCCAGTCGTTCAGTAAGGACACTTTGGTTTATAAATATAGATTATTTAGATTAGCGAATGTCCATTGACTTGGAAAATTCAAATACAGGATATTCGAAAATAAATTGCTTTATTTAAAGGTAAATAACGTTAATGATCTTTTTCCTTTTATGTTTTTGTTTCGAAAACCTTTGATCACCGGAATCTTGTTTATTCATTTATTCACATTTATTCATCGAATTTGCTTAAATAAGCTCGAACACAATAGGTAAATAATGCTTTGATGATATACAATTTTGTATTGTACTTGCTCAAATCAGTTTGTTAGAACACATCAACCAAGTTGTTTGTGAGTTCATATCTCTAAGTTTTCGATGTCCAAATTTTAGGTATTTAGTTTTTTTTTTTATCGAAATGGATATTTCAAACTTAGATTCATCTATTTCAGTCATGGAAAGCCTGAGTACGTAAACCCTATTCTTCAAGCCCCCTACTCCATGAAAATGTGTTGTATTATATGGGAATTATGAGTATATTATATTTTGCCTTGCCTTTTGGCACACTACGATTGTCTTATTTTTGTAATTATTCTTGAATGGCGCTACAGCCCAAATCGAGCCTTGGCCTCCTCCAACCTCCTCCAATTTTTGTAATTAGGTATGCATATTTTGTTTTGGCCCATAACGATTTATTTATAATATCTCAGTTTCAGAGGATCAAAGGATCGTGTGGGGTCGTGTGTAGAATAGTATGAAAGGACGTTAGAAAAGAAATCCAGATCGTAAGTCAGATGTTCTTTAGCTCATTCTTCGGAAGACACAGGACGATCGAGAGGATCCAGTCACCGCATGCCGTCGTGTTTAGTATCTCACGAAATTGCTTCACGAGTAGAACTCATATTTTTACAAATTTGATTCTGTCTATTCTGGGTGGGAGGCGCCATTGGAATGAAGGAATCCAAGCGCCTTGAAAAGCCGTGTTTGGCATAGTTTGGAAGACCGGGGAGAAAAACAGTTAATTCAAATGTATTTTTTTATGACTTTTGTATCTGCATAACTCTCAGGGGTGACTGAGTTCTTCAATGTTGTTATAATTCTCAAAACATCTGGATTTTAGTACGTCTTAAGATAACCCTATCCAACCATTAAAACGCGGACCTGCATAAAATTGTTTTATCACCGTGAATTTTCGCTGTATCAAGATATTCCGGGCATTTCACCTGATGAGAAAATCTTGTACCTAATAGAAGCTTTTTGAGTAAATGCCTGGCTATGAAAGTTTTACGATTTTATGCCTTTCTATGAAATTGCTGGTATATTCCCCTCTTATCTGTTAAGCAGCCATGCTTTATTATTAAATGCAGTAAAAGGATCTTATATTTATAAAAGAATATATACGTGTTTGAAATCAAGTGATCTCGTATGTTTTCGCTAAGCGATTTCCGATAGTGAATTTCGATTTTGTATCGACTTCTTGTATCAAAACGTACCTAACTGTAAAAATATTTTTTAAAACCAATATCTTCCACCTCCTAAAACTATTTTTCGTGATCTTCCAAACGATTCCAAACATGCCCTTCCGAGGTACTAGGATCCCTTAATTCCCATAGCGCCTCCCCCCAAGAATTGACAGATTTAAAAAAATTGTAAAAAGATATGAGTTCTGCTCGTGGAACACTTTCGTGAGATACCATGTCGATAGCTCGGTGTCTTCCTAGGCTTGAGCTGGACAAAATCTGACTTACGATCTGGATTTATTTTCCAACGCCCTTTCATACGATACCACACATGACCCCACACGACCCTTGGATCTCCCTTAATCGCTTTACATATTTTTTGTCTCTAGAGTTACTATGGCCCAAGATTGAAAGTCAAAGTTAATAAGACCCTGCTTATTAGGTATATAAATGTTTAATCACTGTAGAAAGTATGTAGACATTAAGTAAAAGGGTATACGCCACCTGAGGCAAATCATGAAAGTAAGGTGGTACCACAAAATAAGTAACAAAGAAATCCTAGATAGAGCGAGCTGCCAGAGCATCGAGGTGTTGTTGGCCCGTGCTCACCTTCGCTGGTCGGGTCATGTCGTCCGTATGTCGGACAATAGACTTCCAAAGAAGCTCATGTACTCCGAGTTGGCTGAAGGTAGAAGAAAACATGGCGGGCAACGGAAAAGATACAAGGACGTTCTGCACAGCACGCTGAAGGACACAAACTGCCAAAATGACTGGGAAAGCTTGGCGGGTGATCGGAAAAATTGGCGGAAGACCATAAATAACTACAGCGGCCCGCAGAATAGAACCACCCGCAGACCCATCACAAATGTAGAGCAGCCCTGTCCAAAGTGCGACAAAGTGTGCTTGTCCAGAATCGGCCTCCACAGTCACCTTCGATGGCATCACCGGCAGGAACAACTACGTAGCAACGATTCTTCGGATGCTTCATAAATATGCTCGGCAACGGGCTCTAGGCATTATTATTATTATTATAGTACCCATTTATTGTAGAAATTATGTTAATCCTTAACGTGACTGTTCTTTTCACATCATTGATCTTTACACTCCTAGTTATTTGAGCATTTAAAGTTCCCGAGTTTGCGTTTTATTGCCTTGCTAGTAGCTTTTTGATGCTAGATTCTAATTAAACTCAATCGCTTTTGTTTGTTGAATAAGATAAACCGTAGTAGAACTCTTTATAAGTAAATAATTTTAGTTAAATTAATTCTGAAACTATTTTATTAATTGCTTTTTTAACAAGGGTTCACTTTGTGTGAACGTTTTCGATAAGTGAAATGGAGTTTTCGAAGTCCAGAGTTTTTAATATAAGTTATTAGGTAGTAGAATAGATAGAATCTAAGTAGATAGAATCTACAGAAATTTCGGAAAGTGTCTGACTGTTTTTTATAAATATTTTTTACATATCTACGTTGAGAGATGGTGAAGTGATTAAAGAGTTGAGTGAATGTAAAACGGATCTTGTGACTAAAATGAAAACAAGTTGAGATGGTTGGGACATGTAGAGAGAATGAACGGTGAAATAATAACAAAGAAAATATATTCCTGGGTGAAAAAATAGGTGTAAAAGCGCGGCCGTCCAAGAACTGCATGGCTGCACCATGCAGACCAGATTCTCAAGGACGGACGTGTTCTGAGTAAAAGGAATCGTAGAGTGTATATGAGGAATCGCATGAATGTGACGTAAGTCTCGCGATCTGTTCTCTCTGCCTACCCTGGGTAGGGGTATATAGTATAGGTACATACAGCAGTATCTGTTTTTTTAACCTAGCACCAATTTACTAATCCACCCATCACGACATCAAATAACAATATGGGGGTAGCCAGGGATAGGTGTGCTGTTGTGAATAGCTTATTTCAAAGAATGAACAACACATACATGTTTAACACGAAGGAACAGAAAATGGATGAAGTAAATATGGGATACTAGTGGCTCACGACAAAATGTCATCTCATTAAGTTCATCAACGAGGTTTGCTACCTATCCTAAATGTCTCTATTTGAAAGGTCCAACGACACATGTATTGTGCAGTGATTGAAAAACACGAGGGAACAGAATCTGGGTTTAGTCCTAATTGTGTGTGTGTACATATCTTTTTACCTAAATAAAATCTAAACGTCTTAAAGCCGGTACGTTTCTTTATTGCGGCTTGAATGAAATAACAATCATTTTATTTTTAGTTCTCCATTTTGACACACGTCTACTTCTCGTATTGCTGGATTTCTGTACCCCAGATGTGAGGGAATTATCACACAGATACATTGTGTTTGAGACACTATAGCGCTGGCGTAAAATAATACGAGTACAATGTGGTAGATAAAATAACAAAAAAGTATAATACTATTTTCGTTCAACCAAATCAGTTTCCGACTCAGTGGTACTGTGTTTAAAAAAATATATGACGCAACCATGACGGTTATTCAATCGATTTAATTATTACAAAAACACTATTATATTATACTAGGTAAAATATATCTCACAAATTGTAGGCATGATTGATAAACTAAGCATAAATCTAACTGGGTCAACTCTTCTCCGTACATTTTCATACCTCTCCATACGATTTAAAGTGATACGAGAATTTGGACAGTTTTTAGAGCTTGACAGCTCCGCTGCTATTGATTTTAAGGCAAAATTCTATTTATTTTTCACCCCTTAGGGGCGGATTTTCCCAAAATCCCTTCTTAGTGGAAGGTTTCGTATTAAAACCTATCTGTTTACAAAATTTCATTTTTCTAGGATTAGCCGTTTGGGCTCTGCGTTAAAGAGTGAGTTAAGGAACCTATATAAAGGTGGGAAGAACTATTGAACATTGAGCCCCTTCTATTATCTATGACAAATCTATGGTGGACGCCATTTTCATTTCAAACATATGATTGCGTGTCATGTTGGTTGTCCACAATTGCATGAATCCTGGTGATATTTCAGTGATATTTGCGACTCATTATGTACCTTTGGAAATTACCTTTGGAATATAACCTATGTAATCAAATGGTAAATTACCGTACTTTACATCGAGAAAAAATTGGGTATACCTAGCGGAAATGCTGGCGGCTGTCAATTTTTGTCTATGGCTTTATTCGTTAGGACTTCTTACATTTATACAGGTTCCCTAGAGTATGTCCGTCATTCATTCAGTCAGGACTCATTGGTTTATAGATAGAGATAATAATGTTCGAGTTTTATGAAACAAACTATACAAGTGTAGAATTGGATGTGTTATGCGAAGAATTTATAGAATTCTTCTGATGAAAGATTTTATTGTACCTACTTTACATGCCGTAAACATCTGTTAAGCTTTTTGTCTCTCTTTTAGTACAATTAAATATCTAAAGGAATGTAAAAAGAGATTAATGTAATTTCTATGTTTACTCTCTCTTATCCTTTTGTCATTTTATTAGGTGGAATATCTCCCTCGACGTCATCTCTCTTCGCCAAATTACGAGTATATTACAAGATTTTATTTATATTAACTTCACTGCTGTTTTTTTGTCTGTGATGGAATTTTGTAATCGATTTTTCAACCACTTCCTGACTACTTGGAGACCTGAAACTTTGCAAACGTGCGTAAACTTGGAGACAATACGTTTCTATACTACTTTGGATAAGCTTTCTCCAGAGACAAAAAATATGTAAAGTGTTTCAGGGAGATCCAAGGGTCTTGTGGGGTCATGTGTGGTATCGTATGAAAGGGCGTTGGAAAAGAAATCCAGATCGTAAGTCAGATTTTGTCCAGCTCAAGCCTTGAAAGACACCGAGCAATCGAGAGCTTCACGAGTAGAACTCACATCATCTTTTTACAAATTTTGATTCTGTCTATTCTTGGTGGGAGACGGCTTCAGAATGAAGGAATCCAATGGCCTCGGAAGGGCGTTTTTGGTACCGTTTGAAAGATCGCTTAAAACAGTTCTAGGAGTGAAGTCACGTAATCTCGTTTTAATTTTTTTATTCTTCTTCTTTTCAGTTCCTTTCCCCCATCTACTGGATATAGGCCTCTTCCTGTCTCTTCCACAATTCTCTGTTTTGGGTGCTCTGATTCGAATCCACCGACTGGAATTTAAATATTAAATAAAATAATTCAAATCAATTAAAAATTAATTACTTAATTTAAAAATTCAGAATATTTTTTTATTACGATTAAATACTTATCATTACCTAATAATAGTTTCTGTAATGAGAAGTACAACATGGAAAAAATTTCTATGTACATATTGATATACAATAAATACATCGTCCAATTACGTGATATTGTTATTTATTACAGATACAAATATAATAATGTTTTGCTTATTTATAAACAAAATTGCCAATTTGTCGCTTGCGTTGTTTCATACAAATTGCTCTTTTACATTATTATTTCATTTGTATTTTGTCCTTGTTTTAAAATTACGTACATGTTTTTTTTACGAAATTTCTCTTACGTTTTTTTACTCTTGTTTCTACATCATTACTACCCCCATGTATGTTTTGAACCAGCAAAAACAACTCGGGTTTTCTACTTCGTATTCACAAATACATTTTTCAGAAATACTTGGATTTGTTCAGCCTTACATATATCATTGCCCTAAGGCCATTAATAATTGTAATGTTTTTATTTAACTTCATTTGGAGTTGTCTTTTATTGTTGCTTATCATCCGAGACAAAAAAGATGTAAAGCGTTCGAGGGGATCCAAGGGTTTTGTGGGTCGTGTCTGGTATATACCTATCTATGAAAAGACCTTGAAATCAAAATCACACCTATCGTCACTCATTCTTTCAACATGTCCAAACTATCTTAGTTTGTTCATTTCCATTCAGAGGTGTTTAACACTTTTTTTTTTTTTGAGAAATCTATAGCAGATACAAAAAGTCTTTTTCGGCCATTCCCTAAATAAAGGTTCAATGTATCTGCTCAATTTTTTTCCAAAGCATATTTAGTAAGGTTGTCGAGATCTAAGGTCTCGATATATTTTTTTTATTTATAGTAGCTAATATCAATATGCTTAGGTACTCTAAAACTAATCCCGCATCTGTCAGCTTTTTGTGACTGAAAATTTAATCGTAATGTTTCGATAATATAATATAACCGAATCAATTAAATAAATGATTTAATTTACATTTGATAGATACTATCAATGTAGGTTAATTAATTTATCATCTTGTAGAGTGGATATCAAATCTCTTCTGAGAGTACAATCCTGATGAATGTAAACAACAATCCATCTCCCTTCTCTCCTCATAACCCTCTCCGCCACCCCCTGAAAGGGAGGAAACGTCTCGATATTGATTTTAAATTGAATCGGAAGAAATTCTGTCCCATATTTTCCTATCATGAGATTCCTACTTAATTATTGATATGAAATTTTATTTCAAGAACAACTTTAAACCTGTTTGGCGAACTCAATTCAATTTCCTATTATATGAGCAGACAATAGTTGACAATCGTTTGCTCAAAACACATATTGTGTATGCTCACTTTAGAGACTATGAAATCAAGTTGCGATGTTAGTATGTCTGAAGTAGTTATTTCAAGAGATATACATCAAAGGATGGTCTTCCCATCAGACTTATGACTGATCGTTGGCTGGCTTAATGTGATCACTATACAGCAGTAACCAATTCCTGTCCGTCCATTTGCCGCGTCCGGGAATCTTCACGTTCATTCTCGACTCAGCTACCAGCCATCGTAGCACAGCGGTAAAATACCGGCTTGACGAGTTGTATGTCTGGGTTTGACCAGATAGAGATGGGGTCATGTGGGAGATGTGGACAATTAAGACGCCTGGAACTAGAGGGGCTGTTCTAGCACCCCCAAATAAAACATATAGCATATTTACTGGTTCATGTTCGAATCCCAACCAACTAAACAAAATATTGATTATTTCCTTGGTATTTATTAAGAATTTATTTGGGATTAGAAGCAGGCAGGAAAGTAAGCATTTGGAAAAGGCCTATATCCGGAGTGGAGAGATCAGAGTTGAATAAGAAGAAGAAAATGGAATAAGTAACTTCCTTTAAGTCGGCGAAGTAATTTGTAAGAACATATCCCGTTTATACCTGCGACTTTGTTAAGACTTTCGACTTTGAATCCTACTTACAAGCTTGATGTGAGTGCTTATATTTTGAAGTTATTATTAAGAGCAGGCATATTGACATTTCAAAAATTTCTATAAAAGGGACACCTAAGTTCTCGACACCATTACTAAATATGCCTTGCAAAAAATGGAGTAGGTACATTGAACCTTTATCTAGGGAATAACCGTTACAGATTTTTTAAATCTTATATAGATTTCTTTTAAAAAATGTCAAAAACTTTTCTGATCTTTTTTTCTGAAAAACAGCAACTTGTTCCCCGAAAGGCGCAGCGTTTTTTTGTATTGATTACAATGCATTAAAATCTACGGAATCATCATAAAGGGTTTTTTGAATGAAGCGAAATTAACCTCAAAATATAAAAAAACGCTATTTTTACATTTTATCATGCGACTTCAAAGCTTAACACCGCGGGAAATGACCCTAATGTCATTATTGGGTCCCTAGCTTTAAGTATATAATAACTTTTCCATTACTCATTCCTCATAGTTCCTCTAATCTCGTTTTCACTTAAGGACCTACCTTAATCATTATCAGCTCGACAGCCCTGGGTGGGCCTGGGTTGAATCAGGAGTGTACTCCATTCCTCTCTGTTTCTTGCCTTTGCCATCCAGTTTTTTATTTACTTTCCCTCAGACTTCATAGAAAGCTAAAAGCTTGCATTGTCGTGAAGTGCGGAATACAAGATTCAAATCCCGCGCCCCGTTTTGAATTGCGAAGCACTGGAAGATTGGTCAGAACTAGATATAAAATGAGAATATTTGTAAAAAAATCATACTGTGATTTCTGTCCCTTGCAGGGTAGGCCAGTAGAGCGCCAGACAGCCCTACACACACTCCTAGCCTCCGTCACATTCATGCCATTTGTCATACACGCACCCCAATTTCTCTTACTCAAAACGCGTCCATTCTTAAAGATCTGGTCGGACTCGGACTCGGTCAGTCACGGGCGGCCGCACTTCCTGACACCTCATCGCTCACTTTTTGTCATTCATCCTCTAAACATGCCCAAACCATCTTAGTTTATTCACTTTCATTCTAGTCACGTCTTGCAGTCAGTCGTTCACTTCTCCATATCGAGAATCAAATTTCACAATCGAAAACAAATGTCTCCCTTGTGTGTTTGACGTCTTGATGTCGTTCTAATTATAGTTCCCTATAAGACGAGAATATTGTGACGTTCGTGAGTCATTTTACCATCACTCGTTTAACGAATACTAAATATACAGTTCATATATTCATATATGATGGTAAGTATTGTAATCATCCAGTTTCCAGTTCATTTCTCCCGATTCCGATCCATCATTATGTGTCTCAAATATTAATGGATCGTTCTGTACTAGGGTGATATGTTGAACAGTGAACCAGTAATAGGTACACAGTACACACTCACTACACAGTGAACCAGTATTACACAGTGAACCACAATAATGTGAAATGACACCAATACTATAAGAATCATCCTTGAGCATGTGTATTCCTGTAAGGTAGTTTTCATTTAATAATTAAAATACTAGAACATTTGCCAAGCACTGCTTTTCTGTGGAGAAAACCAACTTTTTTAAGGGTTTAAGGGACGATACAACAAATTGTATATAATTTGATATCTGTATATATTTTTTTAATATACTGGTACACAAGTTGATTAAAAATTACAAAGAGTCTATAAAAATAATAGACAAATGGTTCACGGTTCACTGTATAGTGTGCAACATGGGTATTTACAGCGAACTATTCGTGTTTTTACAGTGAACCATATTTTAGCTAAAGGAAAATACTAACCATATTCAAAGCTAATAACCTAAAAATAAGATAAATATTGCTTTTTATTATCCGTACGTTTAATTGAAAAAAAAGTGTTTCACTCTTTTTAATTAAAGTAATGATTACTTTGCAGAAATGCACATGTTCAAGTATTATTCTTATGTTGACGGCATTTCACAGTTTTTGAGTATCAGCTGTGGTTCACTGTGCACTACTGGTTCACTGTTCAATATGTCACCCTACATGTAAACCATTAGAGAATATAAAGTTGGTTTTTATCGCTGTAGATAAAAAAATGCCTAGGGACATTGTGGTATATTTAGCTTTATTTGACTTTGACTAGGTTAATCAATGGAGGTAGTATCTGGCCTAGGGGGCCTGAAATATGAAAGAAAAGTAACTCGATTAAAGAACGTCTTCGTCGTCATATAAATAAAATATATCAACTGATTTAAAATCGGGAGGGACCAAGGTTGATAAAGACAAGAGAGAGAGAGAGAGAGAGAGGAGAATGCAGCGCTGTAATTATGCATTGGCTACGCCTCAGACAGTTGTATTTAATAGTAGCAATCTCACATAGTATGAGAAGTATTTCAGAGTTTTCGAATTGAATTATTTTACTCAAAAACTATAAGTCGTGCAAAAATAAATAATAGCTCATTTTAAAGCTGAAACTATACCAATTAATTTATTCTTTGACCATTTTCTCATAGCTCGTACGAATTTTCAACAATTTGAGTTTAAAAATTATATTTTGTTTTTCAAGAAATTACGATACTACGACCGGCTATTGCTGGTAAACTGCTAGTCTTATCAAAAAATGTGCCGAACCTTTTTGTAGAGAATTTATTAAGGACTATTTTTATCCTTGGCAGCTTTCTTCTATCTCTTACTGTTTTTCTAAAAATCGAGGAAAACCACGTAGGGGGACCTATTTGGGGGGGGCTCTCAGAAATAGTTGTATTTCATCACTGTTATGATTGTCTCTTTGTCGGTCATAATATTTGTATTGTAAAGTCAATATTCATTGCGTCTCCCACTGTTTCTGTTCAGATATATTCTATACGAAAGGGTCTTCTAAGTTCTAATATTAGACTCTTTGATCTCCTCGCAGTGAACGCATCGACTGGAATTGACAAGAGATTCATGGATGAAATATTTAGGTATATATTATTATCTTTCAGACTATTTATAGTTGGAAAATAATATCACCACTCTGTCAACAAGTCTTACAACTTTGTTTATATATTTATAGGTATAGTGTTTTGTTATTTATCTGTTTTTTTATTTGTCCAAACGAAAGATAACGACTACACTTATTATTCCGCGATTATTGTTGTACTAGCGTTGATTCCTATGTACTTTGTTTAATTCAATTGTAAATAAGATAAAAAAAATCGGCAGTTCACGGTTCGTTAAAAAAAATCGGGTTTTTTCTAGTGACAGAATTATTCAACAAAAGGCAAAATCGATACCTAGTTGTTTATATCAGAATAATATAGATATATTCAACTGTACACTCAATACATATAAATCATTGCTGAAGTCAAAATTGTGAAACATATATCTATATACTGTAAATATTAATAGTGATTATTATCGACTGTCTGTACCTGCAAATTAGTCTTTACAAACCATCTCTCATGTACTTTTGATCTCATATTTTATATTTTTTTGTCAATGTTTCAGATGTACCTTAACTTACTTATTTTTGTTGTTGCTTATATTGTACTTGTTATTATTATTATTCATGTTAAAGGCTTGCGCCGTGAATAAATAAATAAATAAATAAATTATGTATCTAGTCAGTCGTGGCCTTGGATTGTAACATTGTAGCTATTTTCCAAATTTACGTATCGAAATATTTATCTTTTCAAAAAATATATATAGATTATAGGTAGATATAAAAAAATAAGTCAACAACAACAAATCGAAAAATAGAAACAGACATAAAAAAATATAAAAGCAACAAAAAGAGATGGTCTGTAGCTGGGTTGGTAACAAGCTTAAAAAGATTAAAAAAAAAAAACAATCAGAAAAAGCTAACGATAATGTTTAGTTTAAATGTTATGTTAAATAAAATAAAATAGAAAAATCAGCGTCTACACGGATTTCGCCGAGGGTTATTTTTAAAAAAGAAACGCCAATACATTTTTGTTGGTTAGTGTTAGCCTGAAGACATCCCGATTTCGCGATAAGTTCGCCTTATTGGGGTTTTCTCAGCATATTTATTATTAAAGCATTATCTGTTTTGTACTCGTACTAAATTATTGTATGAAATTGTTCGCTGAATAAGTAAATAAATAAATAATTTTTAAATGTGGAAGGAACAATTTTAGAAAATGCCATCTATTGAATATTTTCACAACAGGGCCTGCATCACATGCTAATGACTTTATAGATTGGTTCAGTAGACGTTATCGCTATCAAGATTAGGTACACTACATTTTTATTAGGAATTACAAATGTGTAACTGATTAATACTTGTATAGCATGGCATTTCATAAATCACATGACAAACATTGAATTCATGCTGACACGATGCACATAAATTGAATAAACCATAATTCATGGTTGAACCCAATATGTTAATACAGTCAATACTAGTAACTGTCAAGAGTAATTTTACTCAGCTAATACTAAAGATATCATCCTAAGACTTAACACATGGATAAATGACAATTGCCCGATCCCACCAACTTTTACCTAGGAAGGAGAGCCCTAAGAAATTTCCATACAAAAACAGAGATAATATTCTATTTATTGAATAAAGAATATCAGCTTTCATTTAAACCACAGTCTCATTCCATATGAAATGCAACATGCAGCTCACCTACGTCAGGTGCCCAAATATCTCCGCCTAGACTAGGTGAGTTGCATGTTGCATTTCATATGGAATGAGACTGTGGTTTAAATGGAAGCTGATGTTCTTTATTCAATAAATAGAACATTATCTATGTTTTTGTATGGAAATTTTTTAGGGCTCTTCTTCCTAGGTGGAAGTTGGTGCAATTGGGTAAATATGTTTTAGTGACTCTAGGGGCTAGAAACATGATTTAGCAAATCTTCCCAATAAAAAAATAAGTTCTAAGTTACCTCTGAAATTCACTGAAATTTGGGATTATTCCGCAGTTTGTTAGATATTATGCTGTAATTTGGTTTAAAAAATGTTTAAGGTAAGACGCAGTGACAGGCGGATATTTTTTTGATATTCGGTCCCCTTTTTATACAGTTAGCCAGAATCGATTCTGTCGCTTACATTATTCGTATTTTGCGCTTACATTCACATACAAAATTTGAGAAAGTTGAAGCGATAGTAGAACGATTTTTACTCAGAGTAATTGTGATTATTACCTTCTTCTTTTTCTTCTTCCTCAGCCTTCCTCCCTCCAGTGCTGGACGTAGGCCTCTTCCATTTCCTTCCACTCATCTCTGTTTCTCCCCCTCCGCATCCAGGTTCTTCCGGCTTGTTGGACTAGGTCATCAGACCACCTTTTGGGAGGTCTTCCGACGCTTCTCCTTTTGTTCCAGGGCCTCCACTGTAGGATTCTGGGTGCCCACCTAGTATCCTCTTGTCGAGCCATATGCTCTACAATTATTACCTACAAGGGACATTCGAGATTAGGTATTCTAAATATCGCGACTCAAAAAGTATATTGAACATAATAATGAAATATGTTGTTTGAAGGCTAAGCGTGATATGATTTGAATGAAGAAGTTGTCGCATTTTATACGATGGAGCTCAGTGGCTTTGACCTCTATGAGGAAGTTGGCATAGCGCCAGATCAGACCGGATATATCGATTTTACATCTAGCCAGTGAGTAGACGTACACTTGTATTCATATCCGCCAAAACATTTGTCACATTATGGAAATATGCAGGTAGTTATACAGCAGAAGGTATACACCAAAGGATGGACTTCCCATCTGATCTGACTGATAGTCGGTTGATGGTTTAATGTCATCACTTTAAACTTAAGTAACATTCACCAATTCCAGTCCATCCATCTGCCATGGTCTGTTACGTATTTTAACTACAACATGTAGAAAATCCGATGTTTCTCACTATAATTGTTTACTGTTTATTGTTCATTATCGTCCCTAGGCCCTAATTTTGGGCATTTCATAGTTTAACAATCAAAAGGAATTTTTAACAATCAACAGTGACAATGTGCCAGAGAAGTAGAATCAATGCAAACAGAGTGTAAAGGGCTCAGTTTGCATTTCGTCATGAATACTCCGGGAAACGAATACAAAAAATGATAGCTTAACTTACATTTTGCATAGTAGTTCTGGTTTTTCGATATGTTATATAGGTCGGTCCTGTGATTAAGAATCCAAGTTTTCGACCTCCCAACCCTTGTGCGTTCACTAGGGCGAGCCAAAAAGTCCCGAAATTTCGGTCATTTTTCAGTTTATTGATCATAACTTTTTTACAATGCATTTTAGAGAGAAATATTGTACGTAAAAGTTGTAGAATATTAAATTCTCTGCAACTTATGTTTACAAAGTTTTTTTGTAAAATCAATATACAAAGAGTTATGCGTTACCAAAATTTCAAAATTTTTCAAAAAAATGTACTTTTTCTACAATTATTTTCCTTATTTGAATATATTTCCTAAGCCGTACATTTTAGAGAAAAGTGTTGTAAGTAAATGTTGTAGATCGCTCAATTTCCAATAAGTTTGAAGTCAAAGATTTTTATCTCGGACCAACTAAAATAGAGTTGTGATCTTCTGAAAAAATATAAGACGAACATTTTCGAAACTTTCAGTATAGTACGTATGACAATAGTAATCAGAAAAATGCAATTGAAGAAAAAAATTTTTTGGATCTTATTAAGATTGGTGTCGTGGTTTAGAATCCAAGTTTTCGACCTCCTCACTCTTGTGTGTTCACTAGGGTGAGCCGAACACTGCCGATATTTCAGTCATTTTTCAGTTTATTGATCATTATTTTTTAATTATCCGTCTTAGAGTGAAAGATTGTATGTAATAATTGTACAGTATTAAATTTCCTGTAAATTAGGTTGGAAATATTTTCTTTGAAATGCTATTATTCAAAGAATTATATAATGACAAACATATTTTTATTCAGAAAAAAATTTTTTTTTCACGATTTTTGAGTTTTATTTCAGCACGGTACGTTTTAGCGAAAAATGTTCTTAGCAAATATTGTATAATATTAAATTTTCAACAAAAAATAATGCCACACTTTTTTGGTTTGGACTAATAATAAAGGAGATATGCCGTCCTGAAAATTAAATATTAAGCTTAAATAAATTTTCAGGAGAGCATATCTCCTTTATTATTAGTCCAAGTCAAAAAAGTGTGGTATCATTTTTTGTTGCAAATTTAATATTATACAATATTTGCTAAGAACATTTTTCGCTAAAACGTACCGTGCTGAACAAAAACTCAAAATCGTGAAAAAAATTTTTTTTTCTGAATAAAAATATGTTTGTTATTATATAATTCTTTAAATAATAGCTTTTCAAAGAAAATATTTCCAACCTAATTTACAGGAAATTTAATACTGTACAATTATTACATACAATCTTTTACTCTAAGATGGATAATAAAAAAATAATGATCAATAAACTGAAAAATGACTGAAATATCGGCAGTGTTCGGCTCGCCCTAGTGAACACACAAGGGTGAGGAGGTCGAAAACTTGGATTCTAAACCACGACATCAATCTTAATAAGATCCAAAAAAAATTTTTCTTAAATTGCATTTTTCTGATTACTATTGTCATACGTACTATACTGAAAGTTTCGAAAATGTTCGTCTTATATTTTTTCAGAAGATCACAACTCTATTTTAGTTGGTCCGAGATAAAAATCTTTGACTTCAAACTTATTGGAAATTGAGCGATCTACAACATTTACTTACAACACTTTTCTCTAAAATGTACGGTTTATGAAATATATTCAAATAAGGAAAATAATTGTAAAAAAAGTAAATTTTTTTGAAAAATTTTGAAATTTTGGTAACGCATAACTCGTTGTATATTGATTTTACAAAAAAAACTTTGTAAACATAAGTTGCAGAGAATTTAATATTCTACAACTTTTAGGTACAATATTTCTCTCTAAGATGGATAATTAAAAAATAATGATCAATAAACTGAAAAATGACCTAAATTTCGACACTTTTTGGCTCGCCCTAGTGAACGCACAAGGGTTGAGAGGTCGAAAACTTGGATTCTTAATCACAGGACCGACCTATATAACATATCCAAAAACCAGAACTACTATACAAAATGTATGGTAAAAATACCCATTACCTGGACTAGAAGATAATAACATAGGTGTTTAGCATTATGATAGTGAACCATGCTAAACTGGATTTATTGTCCTGGACAACACTACATATAATTGTGAAATTGAAAAATATGTGTTACATGATTTATTTACTTTTTTAATTAATTTTCCATACGCAATTTTTCGCATGTCTCTTGAGACGTAAATTTTTGTAAACAAAGGTCAATGATAAATGATTGGCAGATGTATAGCGGCGCATATCATCTTCTTCGCATATAATAATGCTCCATGGAATTCTAGAATACGCCAAACAGGATTTACGAATTTAGATATTTCTAGTAAATAGTATGGGATGTCATGACTCATGAGGTATGAAATGCAAACATTTTGTATGGGAACTACCTCTCACGCCCAATCGTATGTCATTTTGACGCAATTTCATTTACGACATCTGCACAGTGAGACACAAACTTGCGCTTGCAAAAAGTGTGAGATCGCTAAGAAGAATGTGTGGAAAAACGTTCAGAGATACGATAAGAATTATTTTTATAAACGCGGAGGCATGACTTTGCCAACACACTTCTCAGTATTATCAGCCAGAAGAGTCTATCATTCATGATTCACATATAAACTCATCAGCCTAATACTGGGAAAAATTAACCTATCCAGATATCACGGATATCACAGATGCAAGAAAGTTGACTGTGAATCGAAATGTTATTACTAGAAAGAAAGTTAACAAGTCGAGATGGTTGAGATACGTAGAGAGGATGAGTTCTGAAAAGATAACAGTATAACAAATAAAACATACTTTTGAAAGAAGCCATCTTATTTCGAACATTCTATCAACCAAATTATGGCACTATATCAAACAAACTACGGAAATAATCTGGAACTGTTAATTACAGAGGTAAATTAAGAATTTTTATTTGTTAAAAAAAAATGCAAAAATCTAATTTCTGATTGCTACGTTCACTAAAACATATTCTGATTTATCCACGTTTTTAGTCTTAGGACAATATCTTTAGTATTAGCATCTCACTTTTTGAGATCCAATTATAACATGTTCGTTTACTATGGCCCCCTTAAATGACAATGGACAAAACTTGACCGAGAGCGTCCACTAGGACCTGGGACAAAAATGATCACAGCGAGACTCTCCTGGGACAGACTTTGATAGTATTTCGCCAGAATGATAAAACAAGTATTTTATTTTCCCGTAGGCTCATCGGTGGAGGAAAGCTCTTGGTCCAAGTTTCATATATTTTTGTCCTTTAGTAATCCAGTTTTGGTTTATAAGTTGGAATTTTAACTTCAGGCAATCCCTACGATAATAATTAGTGAATACACCCATATAATTAATCCTACGTCTGGAAATATTTCTCTGTTTAAGAGTATAAAGTGAGGCCATTATCGTAATCTTGTTTCTACTAGTTGGAATGTTAATGGACGTGTTCAGATTAAGTATATTTTGTTTATTAAAGAATATTCCGGGAATGAACGATAACAGTCAATTTTATTACTCTATTTTTACCATCCATTTCGTCACGACCCATCAATATACTCTTCCGGAGATATGTCGTTGTAAATTGTACGTTAATACCAACGTTCCTAAATTATTTTATCTATACCCTCACGACGCGTGGTAGGCAGAGAGGACAGAGCGCCAGATTGCCCTATCCTCACACACACCTTTTACTCAGAACACGTCATTCTTGTGGTTCTTGGACGGCCGCGCTTCCCTACACCTCTTCTTTCTCCCAGGTATATTTTCTTTCTTATCCTTTCATTCATTCGTTCTCTCTTCATGTCCTAACCATCTCAACTTGTTCACTTTCATTTTACTTACAACATCCGTTTTACATTCATTCAATTCTCTAATCACTTCATTTCTTATTCTCTCTCTATCTCTCAACGCTTTCCCACAGCTGATCAAAGTCATACGACTTTAATATAGAAAACTATCTAATTCGACAGAAGCACGAAGTGTGTGTAAGGATATTGAAGGAAAATCCCGCGGGCTTAAGGTCCTCCACATCCCCGGGTAGCTCAGGCGCATTAATAGCGACCTCTTTACCCGCACTTCTATCAAAATATTATTAAGAGATGGGCCCAGGGTTAACCTTAAGGGAGCCCCCCGGCAAACCCCGTGTGTAAGGTGTGTAAAGATAGGAAAGACTGGCAACCTATTCTCTCTGCCTACCCTACAGGGGATATGGGGTGAGGGGATAGAATACAAACGACTCGAAACTTTCGCTACATCGAACGATGGAAGATTGAAGGAACTACATATAGGTATAGTCACGAACACAAAATATTGAACAGTTTCGAATTGTCATCTCATATACTTATGTATATTTGGGGATCCCGGAGTATATGTACTATGGAGGTATAATGATATTTTATTATAAAAAAATATACAGTATTTTCTCACCATTAATAAATTGATGATGACGAGGAGAATGTTGGATGATTTATGAAGCTTTGTGTCATCATTGTATGTAGTATTTTTTGGGTATAATAAAATACCGGAGCTCATAATCACAGGACAACTTTTAGGTATTTTTTTTATCTAATAGAGCACTTTTTTTTATATTGACATCTATTTGGTGATTACTTTTACTTTACTACTTAACAACTATCGTTTCTATACTTTCATAAGTATGTGTACAATTTATTTCATTTTATTGTCACAAGTAATTGGTTAGCAGACATTGCGTACAGCAATAAACCCGCCATTTGGTATAATTTTTTATATCCAATAAAGATTTTATTTATTTATTTATTTTTTATATTACTTTTGACTCTTGAAATGTTCCCTTTTTATTCCAACTACTAATGATGAAGTCAGACCCGATCAAGGATCAGGCACAAGAAATAAATTATAAACGTTAATTTTCGCGAAAAGTGTTTTTTTCTTTTTGCGAAAAGTCGTATAATGTAAACATTTTTAGCAAAAGTGGTACTGTTTTTAATATTCGTTGCGAAAATAACTGTTATTTTCACATTTTTGGGAAAAGTGGTGTTATTTTTCATATCTACATTTCTTTCACTATAGGAGACAATTGTACAACTTACAATGATGTCATTTTCGTTCATATCATGACAACCTAACATGACAGGAACATAAAACAATTTTGAAAATAAATGCAGAAAACAATGAGAAAAAACAAAAATATTTGAAAAAAAATAAAACACAAATGAATATATCTACCTAGTTCAAAATGGGCTTATTATAGGTGTATTATTTTCAGAATGAACGCATAAGTCTCGGCGCAAATATGCGAAAATTCGCGTTATTCTTGTGCAAAAACTAAAACTCGCGTTATTCTTGGATAACAAAGCGGGATTCGCATTATTTTCATAAAAAGTACGAAATTCGCGAATTAAATCGTTATGTCGCGAAATTTGTAGTTTCTATTTAAAATGATTTATTAAGGGCATGGCACCAAGAATGACGTCACAGTCTTTTCCCACGGCATTCAAAATTGCGTGACAATCGCATGATAAAATGGTAAAAATAGCGTTTTTTCCATTTTATTATGGTTAATTTTGCGACTATCAAAAAACTTTTACGGTTATTCCCTAGATTTTACGCATATTTTCAGTACAAAAAAATATTTTTACTCCGCGACTTTCGGGAAACGAGTTTCCGTCTTTCGGAAAAAAGGTCAGGGGTGTTTTTGAAAATTTATTTAGAGAAATCTATACAAGATATAAAAAATCTTTTACGGTTATTCCCTAGTTAAAGGTTTAATGCATCTACCCTATTTTGTTCCAAAGCATATTTAGTAACGGTTGTCGAGATAGAAGGTCTCCCGTTTTTAGAAATTTTTGAAATGTCGGTATGCACACTCTTAAAACTGTACACAACGATTTATTAACAAATTTTACGAGTCAATATTTTGTTACTAACTTTAGCTACTCGATTCTGTAGATGCCTACTTGATATTTGACTTAATTATACTAATTCCATTTATTCTCTTTGTTTCAGGTGAATAAATTTATCTTTTGTAAGACAAACTCTCAAGAATGAAGAAATCTTCGAGGAACGTGATGGTAAAGAAAATATTGTTCTTTCTGATTATGTATTTGTTGATTTATTTATTAAAATTATTCCAATTCATAATCAAGTCGCTCTTTACAATAATTGTTCACAATATGTGAACGAGGGAACCCAAAAGAAAACAGACTGATGCTGTGGTGAGCGGAGTTTTTGTAGTACCTCGTTCTAACGTTCTAACCATCATTTCCGAGTCAGTAAGCCAAGAATCGACGCTAAAGAAGCTTTCGTTCGGCTTATGTGGACTTTGTCAGTGACAGTTGCTTTGTGTGCTTTCGCAATATATAGCAATAATTTTGGCAATATTGCGTGCAAACGACAAAGAAAATGATTGAGCTGAAACTTAATAAACTAATATGTCTGTTTGTTTGACCGCATTTTTTACAAATAGCAGCCCATACTTTCTTATTTTGTAATATCAAAATTGGTTGGTTGGCAGATATTGCCACTGGCAATAAACCCGCCATTTGTAATGTATTATTATTGCAATAAAGATTTTTATTATTATTATTATTATTAAACACTCCTAAATACGTTTGGTAGGTATTATGATTGACGCTATGTCAGATATTTGAGCTTCAGTAAATGTCAAGTTTGAAATCAGAACATTACTCAGTTTTAAATAATTTTTACTCTCCGTTACAAATAACTTGTCCACTGGATACTTGATTCTTAGTAGTAATTCTGTGGGAAAAATTCGTATCCAGGGAAACCCATGAGACAAATAATGCGAAACGGAGAGTACGTGATACGAATAAATAAATTTTCGGACTGAGACAATTTGTGGGATGTATGTTTCTGTTTTTTTTTTATCGTACAATATTCCGATTCGAAATTCAGCGCCGATGACCTTGAAGTGTCACATCTTTGAGTCACATAATATAGATATAAAGCTCCGCAAACAACTGGTAAAAACCTATGTGTGGAGTATCCTATTGTACGGCTGTGAGACATGGTGCCTAACCGAAAGAGATCGAAAGAGACTAGAGGCCTTCGAGATGTGGTCATACAGAAGAATCCTAGGAATATCCTGGAGGGACCACATCACGAATGACGAAGTTCTTAACAGAATCGAAGAAGGAAGGCACCTTCTCAAAACAATCTCAGAGAGACGGGCCAAGTGGATAGGCCACACAATACGACACGAAAACCTCCTCCACACCGTAATGGAGGGAATGACCGAGGGGACAACTCACAGAGGGCGACCCCGACAGGAATATATGGAGCAGGTTCTCCAGGATATGAGCTGCTCCTCATACTTGGAGCTGAAGCGTTGTGCGGAGGACCGGGGGGAGTGGAAAGCGAGGTGTTCTTTGCTGCAAACAAATCCATTGGATTGAAACCTGAGAAGAAGTAGACCTTGAAGACGACCTTTGTACCACACGAAGCTTTGTATTTTCCCTATATTTCTAAGAACGAAGTAAATAAAAATGATAACTCTTATTTCCCATTCGGTACAGGAATGAAATCCATCATTAGGTATCTAGAATCGATAAGGCCTGTAATATTTTTTTATATATCTGCTATTGTGCTTTTGATGAAAGCCATATAAATATTTAATTGTACGATGTCTATTAAATTAGGGCTTCTTTCATTGTATCTCGTTTCTTCTGCCTTTTATGTGGAATATTATTTTTAGTACTAGTGGGTACCTACCCGTGAATTCACGGAGGTTGGTTTAATATGTTTTTGTGTAACCACTATTACAACTCCACCCTTCAAAATTCTTCGAGAGAACACAGGAAAATCACAAGGCTCCGTCTTTTCCCCGTCTTTCCAATATCGTCAAGAAAGTCGTAGAACCAGATTCACATCGTCGACTTTCTTAGTTGGTACCCACCCGTGAAAGCTACAAGACTCCTCTTTACCTGTGTCATTCCCATACTCATACTGCCACTCTACCACGGTCTTTAAAGTTAATCGAAGGAACACATCAGGGAAATCACAAGGCTCAGTCTTTTCCCATGCCCCTGCTATTGCTGTTGATAATGCTGCCCTGACAATGTTCTGATATCATTGTAATAGGAACAATGTATCGTTAAGAGCAAGGGGGTTCCTGAGCATGGGTAACCCTGTGTGTCTTGCATTATTGGAACATGCCGAATATAGGACCATGCGAAACTTTTCGTAGCCAACATCTTCTTACAGTTGGCGAACTGGAATATAGTAGGTATATGGATTACTTTGAATCCCCTAATTCGTTGTCGTGAATCGTTATGTCCCTTCACATTCACTATATAGGATGTATTTGATACATCTCCACTCCATGTGCTGTGCACTTCGCACAGTATTGGAGATCGGTCTGATAGTCTTCTGGTTTGGGCACGTTAAAAAAATAAACACTAAAAATAATCGAAGGTAACATTACCGTCTTTTCGGTAAGAGGTGTGGAGAATTGGTCGCTATTTGGTGTGAAAAAATATAGGGTCTTACCTACTTTCCATACTAATTTTACATACGTACCTATTATACCTACAGTAATTATGATTTGAATGACTCTATCAATAATTAATATAATAGGTAGGTAGGTATGTATGTAGTACTTGATTGTTTCAAAATCATACGAACCAACTGATAGTACCTATTCAAAACTGTTTTCATTCCATTTGGCTATACGTACCTACTATATATAGTATGTAGGTATGATTCGAAAAACTCGATCGATGCATTCTGTATCAAGTAGGTATGTACCTACCTATAAGTTACTGTATTCACCAAGTACCAATAATTCGAAATTTCAAAAAGTTTGAAATCACATTACTTAAACTTATTGTTCAACCAACACTTTTCGTCCGTTGTAACGCGCTAGTGTAGAGAACATTTTGAAAATTTCATAGATTCGATCCATTAGTTTGCATAATAATCACGGTACTATTTATTTTCGTCGCGCGCTGCGCACAGACAGACAGACATAGGACAATTATTTAAATTGATGATTATGTGGAATATTATTTTTAGTATACCCCTCTTCAAAATATCTTCATGAATTATTTATTGCTATCAATATTATTAGCAAACGTAAAATCTACCGTTGTAGCGTATCGCTTGGGTATACTTCAATTTTCAATCAATAAAATTGATTTTTCAATCAAAGATTTCTTAAGGCGCTCTTACGCGAGCAATTTTGCAAGCAATAATTGCTCGGCAATTGATGAAGCGGTGTCGAGCGATTGATTCGGCAATATTTAAAGCAAAACAACGATATTGAGTGCAAACGTGATAGAAAATTGACCAAATTTTCCATACCGATTCAGCAATTCGTGCCGATTTAATTGCTTCACTAATCGCTCAACTTAATTGCCCCAGCTGGAGCAATTTATTGCGCAATTTTTTCGGTAATATTTCGTACTTTTCCCATACTTGCAATAGGTGCTCGGCAACATCTGCCGTTTTAAGGAAGTACCATGTATAAACCAAAATGTTGAAACTGAGATAATCGCGAAAAACGTCTTGCGTCGCCCGTATAACTCTATACATTTTCGTGACATAGATGGCTTGAAGAATAGGGGTTGCTTACGGAAACTCTTTATGATTGAAATAGGTGTAGGTACCTATCTAAGGTTGAAGTATACTCAATTCGATGGAAAACTCAAAATACCTAAAGGTGGCGTATACGTGGTTCTTGCTTAGAACGGCAGAACTCGGAGCAATTAATCGCGCAATTATTTCGGCAATAGTGTGAGCGAACCTTTAGAATTGTGCCTAATATTTAACAACATCTTATTTGTCCTACCTTTGTGACATTTTATAAAGAAAGAGCTCGCCTTATTTTCAGCATTATTATTCCTTTTTCTTGTTTTTATTAAATGAGTTTGCTTTTTGAATGTCAGCTAATTACATTTACAATTCAAATCTCTCTCCAAATTCACTCTTTATTGTAATTTACTGGGCTAAGTACACGGTATTGCTCGGGTATTAGACCCAGTATAATTTTTTTTTTTACATTACAATAAAAAAGAGATTATGACAGAAAATAGAGTAGATACAACGCACAATAGGTGAGTTTTTTGTAATTTCTACCAGCTAACCCATAAGTAATAAAAAAAATGCATAGAAAAACGTTTTTGCCTCATTTACACTTATGTTGGTTCCGTATAGCTTTTTTGTACACTTTCTACAACAAGAAACTAACAATTTCTTTTTATAAAGATTTCTTAATAAAATGTGTTTTTGCTAAAGCTGGTTCTTGGACTGAGTCACAGTCTCTGCCTGTCTAATGCTCATGGGGAGTTCGTTCCAGGCTGAAGGACCTGCAGAAAAGAAAACTCGGCTGAGGTATTTGGGTTTCGCACAAAATATGTTCGGCATTTCTTATTTCGTGAATGTGTCTTGAGTGAGACCTGAGTATGGTATGTCTATGGGTTGTCGGAGACAAAGCTCTGAAATGTATTCTGGAGCCATATCGTGAAGAGCCTTGAAGACTGTAAGACAAAGTTTGAAGTCTTATGCGCACGTAAGGTTAAATAATTCGTTAGACTTAATCACCTGAAGTTAGCAGAGTATTATGTTTTTTTTACGCAGCGCTTCAAAAGAAAATTCAAAGTAAGTAAGGTGTCTGGAGTCGAGTTCATGTAGTAGAATATTGTCAAACACACCCACATCTTCGTGCTAGCGCGTGCCTTGGCATGCTCCTCTCTCATTTTACTTTATAGACTATACTCCTACCCCGTGACCAAACAAAAACACATAAGAATATTGCTCAACATTAATAAATCACAAAAAAGACAATTGCGGTTAAGAAATTTTCTCAACGGATCAAAGCCCAAAATTTCTAGTCGGATTCCAGTAGACGAATTATTTATAAAATGTTGACTATTTTACTGTCCGTCCCATTTTAGGTCCGCTTAGTTATTTGTTTATATTATTTACTAATCTATGGTAGTTTCTTACACACGAATCGTAAACTATTAACAAATACAATTAATTTTATTTTCTAAATGCAGTTAGATTTGAAATTTTGTCCCTTGTCCTTTCGGACTTTCTTGTGGGTTTTTCTCCGGAAACCTCTACTACCCACACACCACGTACCTACCAAAAACACTTGAGACAAATATAAAACTGTATAAATAAGGACTTCAGTGAGATTTTCTCAAAATAGAATATTTGTTTCAGTAGAAACAGTGTCACGCGCATAGGTAAGAATAATTGTTGAAACGAATAGTATATTCGGCCTAAGCCGAATACCAAATATTCAGCCAGGAGCATAGCCAAATATTCGGCCAACTTTTTTGCCTGATCAATGCACTTTTGTTTTGACGTTCATACCACATATTATTCCAAGTATCGCACATCCTGCTCTCTGATTAGTCCGGTGAATTAAATCACCTGAAATTTTCCAATCCTTGACTGTCAAAAGCTGATATTAATATTGGTAATAAAATTATTGTTTTTTGCTAATACTTGTTCAAAGATACATTCCCATAAATTTATTTTACGTTTACAAGATCTATTACGTCTTCTTTTCTTTCTCAGCCGTTTTATTTCCAGTGCTGTACATAGGCCTCCCCTGTGACTTTCCACAGATCTCTATCCTAGGCATGCTGCATCCACTTGCTCCCTGCGATTCGCCTCACATCGTCAGACCATCGAAGTCTTCCTACGCTCCTTTTGCCTTTTCTAGGTTGCCACTCGAGAATATTTTTGTCCATCTAGAATCTGAAAGTCTTAAATATGAATTTACCTACAAGTGGTAGATTATTTCTTGCTCCTGCTTTTAGTCGTTCGGCCGAATACCGAATACTTCAAAAACAGACCGAATAGAAACCGAATAGTGGATACATTTCCATTGAAAATATGGAATAGAAAAATATCCATGTATGAATTTTATTTCATGCAGTGACAAGAGTATGAACGAGACACAAAGCAGGAACGAACGAGATGGAAAGAGGTAATACGCATCGCGTAAAATCAAACAAAAAAAAACAGAATTCAAACAGAGCCAAGTATTAGTAGGTAGCGTGCCGATAAAAAAAAGTACCTTTTTGAACGCGAGAGTGAAAAATACATTGAACCTTTTTACCCGATGTTGGATTGGATTGAGTTATTTTCACTTTGAAATATTCATATCCCCTGATAAATTATTCATCAAAAAGATTTTTCCATTATTGAATTGAAATTTACAGAGTGTCTCGTGGGAGCACAACAAACTTTAATCCCTGAATGTTTAAAAAGCGTTTTATACCGATTAGTACAAGAGCCCGTTGCTTAAATTATGATGTATCTGTTTTTTGACCGAAATGTGGCATAAACGATAGCTTACCAATAGGTTATTACATCGCACTAGGGTTGCCTATCAAAATCTTGCCGCAACCTTCCCTGCCCCCCCGAAAAGGTCACTCTTCGCGGTTTTTCGCATTTTATAGGAATATGGTAAGAGTTAGGAGAAAGTAGTCAATGACAAAAATAATCCTTGCTAAATTCTCTACAAAAAATGTTATGTCAATTTTTCGTAGAACTAGCAGTTTACCCGTAATGGCCGGCGAAAAAACAGGATATTTTTTGGAACAAAAAAACGGCAACCCTAGTGCGATGTAATACCCTATTGGTAAGGTATATTTATACCACATTTCGATCAAAAAACAGATACGTCATAATTTAAGCAGCGGGCTCTCGGACTAGATGTTTTATTTATCAATCAAGCGATTCGCTCGCCCGCTGTGTATTTTTGACAGGTGTTCATTTTGTTTTCCCAAAATGAATATTAAATTTTCCCTTCAAATCGTGTACCTGCATATTCTGTGGTAAAAGAAAAACCTTAAAAAAACTCTGTATATTATTGTAACATTATGAAAATAGCAGGCGCGAAGCTACCTAAGAACACGATTCCCATCGAGTTACCTTTTGGAAAAAATGATAGGTATAATAGTGTCCAATCTGACGTAATCCCATAAGAAATGTTAGCCTCGGCTTCCCTTCTGCGGAAATCTATCCTTTGCCACTGGAAAATAGAAATATTTTATCCCCAATATTTCAACTTATGTTTTTTTTTTTATAAAAAAGGATCTGGGCTTGCATACACAAACCCAAATACTTTTCTGCACACCTTGCACTATGCTAAAAGCCTGTATCGCAAAGTGTAGAATACATCGTCAGCGCCGGGGTTTGAACCAGGCACCTCCCGCTCGAGAGACTGCCGCCCCAACCAACTGCGCCAACCATGTACTGTAGATGATGTGTATCAACTTCTTCTCTAGTTTCAATCCCACGGATTGGTTTGCAGCAAATTCCTACATCTTGATCTCCACTCTTCTCTGTCTCCCGCAGCTCTCTTCAACTCGACATGTGGCGCAGTTCATGTCCTCGTACACCTGGTCCAGGTACTGCTGTCGGGGGCGCCCCCTGTGGTTTGTCCCATCAGCCATTCCCTCTATCAAGTCATGTAGGAAGCCCTCGTGGCGCATAATATGGCCAATCCAGCAGGCACGTCTCTCGGAGACGGTTTTAAGTTAACGCGGCAAGATGTGAGGACCGGCAACTATGTTCGGATTCTTATTCCTGAGACCCCAAACAATTGAATTGAACGAATTGCATGAACGTGACGTAACCAAATAGCGTGTTTATAAGAATAGGGCAGTGTTACGTTCTGTTCTCACATCTGCCTGTCCCGCAAGAAAAGCGGTGTAGGAAATTAAAATAGAAAATATAATATTTCAGACTGGTAATATATTTCCGAGCGCGTCATAAATAAAGATTTACTAAACACACTCTTATATAACACGACATACATATGAAAATATTAAAATCTACTCGCATCCATTCTCTAATAATTCCACGTATTATTTTCCTCTGGCAACATTATTTTATTCGCCCTTTGTTCTGTCATTTTTTATATTTTTCTCAGCATTGAGGGGAGTAGTATTCCGAAAACATTTAACGTTCAAAATCGCATGCACGAAATTACGAACTCTATTGGTAGGTAAGATTTTGAAATTTCACACAAAAAGTTTTTTTTTATAAAAAAAAACTTTTATGGTAAAGCATTAGATTTTTTAGAGCGATTCATAGATGAAACAATTTATCTCTGCGACTTTGCAAAAAAAATAAATTTTTCAGAGGTTCTGGACTTAGGTATGTATGTAAAAGCAAATATTTTCTGTACACTTCACTAAAATCTGCTAAAATCTTATGTGGTGAAGTGAAGAACGCATCGTCAGCTCGGCATCTTCTGATTAGAAGTCCACGCTATAACCAACCGCTCCAAAAATGAACAAAAATAATTTTTCGGAGATAGGTTTTTTTATCACAACGCATGAAATATCTCATATTTTTTTATTTAAGATTGTCGTGATATTGGTTCTGAAAAATACCTTTTTGGGGACACCTAGTACCTTAATCTATGATGTTACCTATCACATACTTTTATAAGACACATATGCCCAATCCCACCAACTTCCACCTAGAAAGGAGACCCCTAGCTAATTTCCATACAAAAACAGAGATAATTTGACATTAATCATAGAGCACAACACCTAGAAGAGCATAATGTCATATGAAATTCTACATAAAACTCCTACGTTAGGTGCCCAAATATCTCCGCCCAGAATCTCCCCAACTAGGAGAGTTTTATGCAGAATTTCATATGACATTATGCTCTTCTAGGTGTTGTGCTGCATTATTACTGTAATATTATCTCTGTTTTGTATGGAAATTACTTAGGGCTCTCCTTCCTAGGTGGAAGTTGGTGGGATTGAGCACTAGAGTCCTAGATATCATCCCACTACTACTGGAGTTACTGACCTGGTTAGGGTGCGATCGCACTTCGCTTACTTTCTGAAACTTCCTTCTCAGATAGACAGTTCACTCACACTATATCAACTCGCGGGGTAAATAAGTATTTTGATTGAACGACAGGGCGTAAACAGCATTAACCCGTATAATAATGTCTCTGTTTACATTAGGAGGAAAATCAAGATAAACTGTCATCTCGTAATAATAATACAAGTGTTTGAAAAACTTAAGTAATTTAAACATTTTATAAAATGTGTTGTCTCCCAGTTTACGTATGGTTGCAAATTTTCAGGTCTCCAATTAGTAGTCAGGAACTTATTAAAATTCGATACATATAGTGTTAAACAAAACCGTGCCAAATATTTATTTATTTATTTATTTACGGCGCAAGCCTTTAACATGAATAATAATAATAACAAGTACAATATAAGCAACAACAAAAATAAGTAAGTTAAGGTAAATCTGAAACATTGACAAAAAAATAAAAAATATGAGATCAAAAGTACAAAATATAATAAATATAATAAAAGCGTGTAAAAAATGTTTTAAGGCTAAGAGCCCAACTAAGGAACCTATGTAAATGTAGCCCAGCTTTGACGTCACAGTCAGTTCCCAGCTTCAAAATCGCGTGAACAATCGCATGGTAAAATGTAAAAAAATGCGTTTTTTATTTAACATTTTGGGATTAATTTCGCTTCATACAAAAAAACTTTTACGGTCATTCCCTAGAATCTAGATTTTAATGCAGCATATAAAAGATTTTATTCTTTGTTTTTCATATATTTTTTTGAGAAATCTATACAAGATATAAAAAACCTTTTGCGGTCATTCCCTAGATAAAGGGTTAATGTATCTACCCTATTTTTTCTAGAGCATATTCTGTAAGGTTATCTAGATCTAAGATCTCATTTTTTTATACCTATCAATCATATGCCTACTCTCAAAATTTGAAGAGGAAAATGTAATCTGAGATACCAACAACAGACACACTAAATAATTTGAATGATAGCAGTTCATCATACGCAATACCCTCCAACTAACCTTGCAAAGATCCAGCAAAAAATCTACTATCACCATAATATTTGAATAAAAAAAGGGTAGGCGGGGGCGTACTTTGTAATAATAGCAATGTCTTTGAACAGGTAGGCTGGTAGGCGAATTTACATAGCCGCATGAATATTCAAAAATCTCTCATTTCGCATACCATTATACGCTTTTCAGTGAAACGGCGAAGGTTGTATAATAACTCAATTAAATAAATCAAATCATTTTTGGTCGCTTTAGCCTAAGTTCCGACCGCTAAAAGTATGACCCATCTGTTTTTTTAAACGAAATGTGATTTAAATGAAAGTTGCCTACCAAATTCTCACCCCTAATGCCCTCTCCCCCTCCCTACGTGGTTTTTCAGGAATATGTTAAGAGATATTAAAAATGGTCATTGACAACAATAATCCTTAACAAATTCTCTAACGTATGACTACTTTCTCCTACCTCGTAACGTATGTATTCCTAAAAATGCGAAAGACCTATTGTGGCAGGGGAAGGGGAGTGAACGATTTCTCTAGGCAACCCCATGTGTAAGCATTAATTTAAAACACATTTCGATAAAAAAAAACACGTGGTTCATATTTTTAGCGGTCGGAACATAGGCTACCTCGTACCGCGAAAAGTGATTTTATTTATTTTTATAGCGTTATTTAGTAATCGCGATTTGTTAGTGAACGCCCTTCTCATGTTTGTAACGGCGCTCCGAGGAGGATGTTATTTATCGTAGTTCAGGCAATGTGTAATATTTTAACTGGATTCTGCGATACATTTTATGTGTATTTCCCTCCCATATTTTGTGACCTACCATTCACTCTTGTAGCAGCGAGCGATGAACAGCGTAAATCTACCCAGCTACATCCTCAAATGATCTCTGAATCCTTTTTCATCGAAGTGTTTTTTGTTTTTTTTTTATCATATCTTCTCGTTTCTCGATTTGTCGAGAATTATTGTTGCAATTTCGTCGTCATTTCGAGATATTTGTATATTTTTGCTGTCTTTGCTGCACTTTTTTTATTTTATTATTTTTGTGCGCGTCTACGTTTTTCTCTCCAAATTTTAATAATATAATTTCCCAATTTAATAACTCCTGAAAAGAGAAATGTATGAAAATTTTGCTGAAATTTAGAACACATATTTGCTTTAGGTGACAGTTTAGTAGGTACGGTTTTATCATAAACACGTTTCAATTATTCTTTTCTTGTAATTGCGGGGAACAATAATGTAATTATGGATTTGGCGTCTGCTAACTTTCAATTCGTTAATTTATATTTATTTGAATATAGAACGAATACATCTTTACCTACAATATTTTTTTCTATTTCTCGATTTCGTGAAAGATTTATCGTAATTCTTATGGTTTCTCGATTGGTCGATAATACAAATAATGCTTTTGTTTAAACGTACACGTATATTTGTTCACCCATCGTCTATTGTGATCGTAAATTAAATTTCACAAAGATGTATGTCATGATATACTCGTAAACATTATTCTATATTGCGATTGTAATCGCCTCGAATATCACGCTTTTTTGAGGATGTGTTTTTATTACTCGTAATATTTTATTTATTTAATACTCCATTTTTTTAATCAAAGGAGGAAGACACCTGCTCAGTGCAATTATAGCAGAAAGACGTGCCAGATGGATTGCCCAAAATTTACGTCAAGAAGGTCTTCTATTTGAATTAATTGAAGGAATGTGTTTGCGCTTGTTGGATAATAACAAGAAAACTATAGGGTTTTTGTAGTGGACTGTATAAGATGTTGTTGCGAATATGATTGGCGAAAAGGAAGGTAGAATTTACGGAGATAATGGTACAAAATGGAAAGGATAAAAGGAAATCCTACCTTACTTATGAGTTGTGATATAATTAACAGGTCCTTCAGATCACTTGCTGCTCCGATGTGTTGAAGAATTGATTTGTAGCAACTTTCACTGAATTATTTGTATTTACTTGTGTCTTTTATGAACTTGACGATCTCGCGGTTGAACCACAGATTAGTAAGAAGTATGTTTTCATAGTAGTACTGTATTGCACTCGCGATTGAACTGTAGGATTCACAAGATTGAACTCGTCGATTGAACTGTCACTATGTCACTATTTTGTTGTAGGTAGGAATATTGGGTTTTGGATTAAATTGAAATTGGAATAAGGAAAGGAATATGGGAAATGTTGCCAACATAT
Source organism: Ceraclea dissimilis (assembly GCA_963576895.1). Lineage (NCBI taxonomy): Eukaryota > Metazoa > Arthropoda > Insecta > Trichoptera > Leptoceridae > Ceraclea > Ceraclea dissimilis. Next base: position 1,855,723 of record OY756374.1, read on the forward strand.
ACACTTATAAAAAATGGTGAAAAACGGCGCAAACATTGGCCCCCGCCTTGACAGATCACTGTCAACAAAAAAAAGAAAAATTTGCGTCGTCACAGATAGAGTGAGTCATAAAGAAAAGAACACAAAAAGAAATTAAAGATGGACATGATCGACATGATATTAAATGCACATCGCCCATGGAACGCATCGCATAAATTCTCTGCAATTCAACATGTATTGAATATAAAAAACAAACAAAAAATCGAGTTGTGAGTCGTTCATTGCAAAAAATAACGTAGTTATTGATAATGAATAAAAATAAAGAAATGTAAAAAGATAAAATAAATTAATGTTGATAGTTTTATGTTTACATTTGATAATTTGTTTTTATTCTTTGTTTGTGTCACGGAGGATCTTCCATCTGCAATGGATTGACAAGAAGTTGTGATAGTTGAAGTTGAGCCACTGAACTATTGTTCGGTTTCTTCTGAGTAATACTCTCTGTATTATCAATCGCACCTATTGCAGTCTTCTCTATAATATTATCTTCAGAGAGAACATTGTAAATGTTTGCGATTGCGTCAATTTGTTCTTGAGGTTGTTTGTTAGTTGCGTTGTTATTTCGAAACATATCTCTTTTAGACATGTGAATACCTTTCTTGGTTGTATTTCTGTTGATTAAACTCTGATTGTTGACAACATGATTAAAGTTAATATGTTGCATCATTAGAGGTTTAGGATTAGTTATCCTTGTTGGTTCAGTTGGTTTAATATCCTGTTTATTCTTGTATTGAACTTTTTTCAATTGTTGAAATTTTGATTTTAATTTTTCAATATTGTTGTCATTTGTTATTGAGCAAAAAGTTCGTCCTAAATCGCAAACCTTGGCTGCAGGTGCGATTCCCATAACAATGAATCCTAGTGAAGTTTCCAAAGCATATGGACATCCAGGTGGACCCTCTACTCTTCCCTGTTTCAGAATCACAGGGAACCATTGTGCTCCTAAAACTAAATCGATGCCTTTCGGAATTTGAAATCGGCTGTCAGCGAGTGGTACATGTTCTAGGTACGTTAGGTCTCTCACATCAACCTGTGTTGTAGGTAACTTATCCGTGATTTTATCGATAACTAGTGGTTGTATCTCAATATTATACGACGAGTGTCTTGAATATACTCTGACCTTAGACATTCCCAATACCGGGTGCGAAGCACCTCCCATGCCACTTACGAAAGTCTGAGTTGCGTGGTTGGGAAACATACTGTAACCTAGACGATCACAGCAAGCTTTTGTGATGAAATCGTTTTGTGAAGCATTATCAATTAATGCTCGAACTGCCATCCATTTGCCGGTGGCATTATTGCGAACTTTGAGAATAGCAGTGCTTAATAAAACTGTACGTTGTTGTCCATAAGATGCAGTTTCAGCGACACTGCATAAAGATACATTTGCGACATGAGTTTGTTGCGAAGAAGTAGAAGGCGATTCAAATGATTGGATGTGTAAAAATGTATGATGATTATGTTTGCAGATGTGACAAGTAGATGTCGATTTACAATCTTGCTTGATGTGCATAGGGCTTAAACAATTGAAACATAAATTTTTATTTCTTGCAACCTCTACTCGCGCTGCTGGTGGCAGTTTCAAGAATTCTGGACATTGATATACTGAATGATTCTCCTTATTGCAGACAACACACTTATTTTGATGTTTGGGATTATTATTTAAATTCATAAAAGTTTGCGTGTAATTCTTTGTACTTGGTTTATGGTGATTTGATACTTCCAGTACTTGAGAAGTTCTCTTTAAAAGTTTCACATGATCTGTGATAAAAGATGCAAACTCTTCGAACGTTGGGACACCTTTCTTCCCCATGAGGGATGTTTCGAATGCATTAATCGTTTGTTTATCCAATTTGCTTGTTCCCAATCTAGTAAGAAAAAACCCAAACAGGTCTTCTAATTTAAGCTGTTTTAATGCATATACTGAAGATAGAAATTTATCCATAAAACCTTCTAATTCACTTGGATTGTTGACTTTGAACACAGTTAATAACTGATCAACATAGTGTGTTGCCATTGCTCTGTCATCTTTGTATTTATTTATTAACATGTCCAAGATAACAGTATAATTCTCCGCAGTCGGAGGTATTCCTTCTATTGTTTTCAGAGCTCTTCCGGACAGTTGTCCGACTAGATACTGAACTTTCTCGGCGTTCGTCAGTTCATAATTTTGATGGATGATTCTTGTAAACGTCTCGTAAAATATTAACCATTCAGCTATTTCTCCACTGAAATTGGGTAATTTTAATGCTGGTAGTTTTGCTTGTTGCGTTTGAGGTTTATCTTCTTTTATCGTATTTGTAAGACTGGTTTCACTAAAAACGTATTTTATTGCATAATAATTCATATCAAACTCCTCTTTCTGCGAGAAGTCTGGAATATAATTCTCGTCATTTTCTAATTTTGCGTCGTAATATTTTTCCATGGTGGAAGAAAATAACTTTTTAATGTTTTCTGTTTCTTCCATTAATATAATGCAATTCAATTTATCGGTCTGACGAATTTTATGAAGAATACCTTTGATCTTTTCTCCATAAGAATTTAATTTGGCTTCGAATAACTTAATATTTCTTTCTAGCATTGATAAAGGCATTTTTATTGATAATTAATATGAAAGAAATAATTAAATCAGTACCTGAAAAGGTTATAAACAATACGAATACACGTTACTCTTTGCAATGTTTACACAATTTTGACAACAGTGTGATATCAGCTGTTACGTCAATGTCAAATTGCAAAGAAAAAACAAATACGCTCACAGGCAAAACGAAAAAATATATCGTTAATAGATAATAATATTCTGTGACGAAGAATTCGAATATTTTGTTGAATAAGAATAAGTACCCAAAAAGCACTTATTTTAAAATATTGAGTCTATGAAAATAATGTAAGTACTTGTAATATATTTGAAATATGTGAATTGATTAAAAAATTTGAAAAAATAGAATCAATGAGAAAGCAAATTTTCTTTGAAGAAAAATATGTCTGATAATATTGTAATGGGAGATTGAAAATGTGTATTATAACCGAGTTATAATATGTAGGTATGAAAATGCGTAGGAAATCGCAGGTAGTATATGACTCGAAGGATCAAAATGTTTGCGCTTGTTGGATAATAACAAGAAAACTATAGGGTTTTTGTAGTGGACTGTATAAGATGTTGTTGCGAATATGATTGGCGAAAAGGAAGGTAGAATTTACGGAGATAATGGTACAAAATGGAAAGGATAAAAGGAAATCCTACCTTACTTATGAGTTGTGATATAATTAACAGGTCCTTCAGATCACTTGCTGCTCCGATGTGTTGAAGAATTGATTTGTAGCAACTTTCACTGAATTATTTGTATTTACTTGTGTCTTTTATGAACTTGACGATCTCGCGGTTGAACCACAGATTAGTAAGAAGTATGTTTTCATAGTAGTACTGTATTGCACTCGCGATTGAACTGTAGGATTCACAAGATTGAACTCGTCGATTGAACTGTCACTCTGTCACTATTTTGTTGTAGGTAGGAATATTGGGTTTTGGATTAAATTGAAATTGGAATAAGGAAAGGAATATGGGAAATGTTGCCAACATATACACTTATAAAAAATGGTGAAAAACGGCGCAAACAGAATGAGTAAATGAGAAGGAATGACTTTTGGTAAACGAGTTGCTGTCTTTAGGAAAAAAGATCAGAGCTATTATACTTTTTTTTTTTCGAGAAATCTATACAAGATATACCCCCGTTTTCACCAACTAGTTAGGTGAGCAATAGCGGAGATAAAAGTCACCTAGCCCATATTTGCGTTTCACCACGCGAAAATACTTACCTAACGGCTAGGAATCCCACTTAACTTAGGCAACGAGAATTGGGCACCTAACGCAAGATCTGTCATATCAAACTTCACACAACTACGTAAATCAGCCGCCACATTGAATTTTATCAATCAGATAGTGCATTTTACCGATCTGGGGTTATTTTATAACTCCAAAACAGTCCTAGAACACAACAAAACACAATATCATAACATGACACTGCGCAAACAAACAATGTTTGTTGTGATGCGCCATTTTGATTTTACCACGTACCCTAAACGCGCATGCGTCAAGCTTGAGTCTAGTGTTGCCATTAGGTAATAATATTTGTGTGAAATATGAAAAATAAAAATACGCGATTATTTAACGACTGTAAATTATTGTTGTAATGATATTTAATATTTAAATATTTTTTAAATACAAACCCTGTGTTAAAGTTGTATTATTTACTCGATAAAGTGAGCATTGTTTAAAAAAAATAACTACTTTTGATCAATTTGTTTTAGATGTAGCAACCCTAGAAATAAAAATCTTCCTAGCTGGATTTATCCCAATTAAGTGGAGATATGTTGGTGAAATGTAAATTAGGTAGGATTTGTCGGTAGGTAGGATAGCCACCCAGTTAGGAGCAGGAATAGCTATAGTCGGTGAAAACGGGGGATAATCTATCTATCAGTCTATCCCTAGATAAAGGTTCAATGTATCTACCCTATTTTTTACAAAGCATATTTAGTAACGGTTGTCGAGATCAAAGGTCTCCCGTTTTTAGATATTTTCAAAATGTCAATTTACGTACTCTTAAAGGCTTGGTACCAAGAATGACGTCACGGTCATTTCCCACGGCATTAAGATTCCAAATCGCGTGAACAATCGTGTGATAAAATGGTAAAAATAGCGCATTCTCAATTTTTTGTGTCTAATTACGCTTCATTCAAAAAAAACTTTTACTTCATCACCTAGATTTTAATGCACAAACCAATACAAGAAAAATCTCTGTAACTTTTGGGAAACGAGTTTTTCGGAAAAAAAGATCAGAGATGTTTTTTACATTTTTTTTGAGAAATCTATACTGGATATAAAAAATATTTTACGGGCTTGCCCTAGATAAAGGTTCAATCTATCTACCCTATCTTTTACAAAGCATATCTAGTCAAGTTGAGCAGTTCTAAGGTCTCCCGTTTTGAGAAATTTTCGAAATGTCAAAATACGTAGTCTTAATGAAACGAGAGTTTTTATTACTCTGTAAACCCGGTGAAACTGACATGCGAAACGTTGATAAAGCTCAAAGACTGGTACTTAATAGTCTATTAAAATATTTTCCAATAATCTCAGAGTATTGAGGATTAAGTCGGGAGAAATTATGAAGGGATAATATTGTTTTTCAATCTCGTGCAGAAATTAACGATCCAAGTTTAGTAACGTAATAATATGAAGGAAGGTACACTCCAACCCTCGACCCATTTCGCCCGGCTGAATAATTTAACGTTAATTCTAATCTTCACACTTCGTTAAACATGAACATTGTATCAACTCCCGAAGTGAGGATTTTATCAGCCATCCCCTGAATCACATCACTTGTCTCTCTAATAGTAACACCGTTATGAAGTTATGATATATGTCATCGACGACACTAATGCCTTGTTCATAGTAGTTTAGTCGAGTATTTATTTATTTATTTATTTAACTGTACACATACAGACATTCTTCTTCTCTATGTGTCCTGTCGGGTCCCCCCGACGTTGACGACCACTTGGGAGAATGCCTCTCTGTCCTGGGCAGTGCGAAACAGCTCCTCCACAGTTCTGATCCCGGTCCACTGCCGAATGTTCCGAAGCCAGGACAGCTGCTTCCTTCCGACCCCTCTACGGCCTTCTATCTTCCCCTATATCTATACAGACATTACTTATGAAATAATTACAATGGAACATTAGTATATATGACGAAGTGCAAACGGAACCCTTTACACTCTGTTTGCATTGATTCTACTTCTCTGGCACATTGTCACTGTTAATTGTTCAAAATTCTTTTTGATTGTTATAACTTTGTAAATTTGACGAGTCCAAGTGCCCGAAATTAGGGCCTAGGGACGATAATGAACAATAAACATGTAGAGTTCAAGCAACGCCCAGTTATAAGTGCACACAATTAGTTAATCGGTCAATAGTAAAACAACAAAGAACACAATATGACAACAAAAATATTAAAGAAAACTATAAAAGTCTGATAAATAAGATATTGAATGGTATGTCAGAAAATAAAATAATTAAAAAGAGTAGGTAGCGAATTAGTAACAATGCCAAATATGAACTAAGATTATTTATGAGTGTATATCTGGCATTGTAACTTATTCACTACCTACTAGACTAAACTACTAGCCTAGTATGTAGACGAGCAATTTTTCTACCAATAATTGCGGCAACTCGTACACATCGTATTGATTAACATTATTTCGTAACATATAGCAATTATTTCGGCATATATAGCAATTATTTCGGCAATATTTCAAGCGAGACAACGATATTGCGCGTAAACGAGAAAAGAACGATTTGATGAATATCAAATTGCTTTGGATATTTTAGTTTAACCTGTATAATCTTGTTGTAGAGTTGAAATTCGGATTCAGCGCCCCCAAAGACGATTGATAAAAAAAGCTTATATATATTTTTCTTCTGGATATGCCACCATTTTCCTGGATTATTCATATTATGCTAAAATTGACTACATACTTTCATATTACTTGAATCCTAGATAGATGGATTATTGCGAGATTACCTGCTCGCTGCTTGAATTCGTGACTTTTCACCTCTCGTGAGTCTACTGTTGTATTAGCTCTTCCGATGTCGTCTCCAGGATAAGGAGTTCGGGAACTTTGTAAGTAGTTAAGTGACAAGTTCGGGAACTTCATATCTGCGAGATACCTTCAAATAGGGATGTCTAAAAGTAGATAGATTTACATCGAATATCACACTCAACAAATAATCAAAGACCGATGTTCCTCTCTAAAACATATTGTTTATTTTTGTTTTTTAATCATCCGTAGGCCTTATTTAAGACACTTGGAATCGTTATGCTGGCGCCACATGTTCGGCAAGTCTCAGCGTCTGTTCACAAGCACCAATCGTTCACGGATGCTCGGTAAATTTGAGTAACCATCCACACGCTCCCGACCGCGCTTGTATATTATGGATAAGCGAGCATGACGGACGTCTGGATTGTGTCGGCTATAACTTTCAGCATAGCGTATCTTTATTGTAAAAATAAAATGAAAAGAAAACGAAAAATACGGCGAAAGAGATGGTGGATGTTAAAAATTCATAGAAACCGTACCAGTTTAATATTTAATTATTATATTATTATAACTTCATTCATGTAATATGATTTTTATGTAGTTTCATGTGTGTATTTAATATTTTTATTATTTTTTCGTTTTATAATTAAAATTCGATAATAATCATAAAATACCTTCTTACCTTTATATACCTATATATTTTTACTTTTATTCTGTTATTTTCTCTCTGCGTGTGTGATATGCATTGTGTAAATGCTTTATGTGGGTACTTATACTTACATATATACTTCTTTTAGTTTTCTTATTCTTTTACTATGACGCTAATTGTATACTTTTAATCCAGTCAAATTAAACTCAATGCAGTTTCTCGATGGAGAGTTGTGGGGTAGTCTGGATTTCATTCATGGTATACGTTTTTTGGGGTGCTGAATGCCAACAAAATTTCTTGACGGAACGTGGCAAATAATAGGAAAAATGGCGAAAATTTCCATATTCTGGCGAATTCTGTATATGAACTTGACAACTATCAACGTTTTGTAGGTTATCTTTTTAGCAGAATGAAAGTACATAAAATTTCCTACAAAGGCATATTAAATTTTTCTCTAAAATAAATGGGAACGGAGCTGTCAAAGTCCAAAAAACATATTTTTGTGTTGTTTTACTCGTACATTACGAGAATCGAAAATGCATTGAGAAAGTTCACCTTGTTTCATTCACAACCAAATTTAAACAATTATTCTTTAAATTTATGAGTCACACTCTACCTTGCTGGAATCAGTAAACATAACGAATGTTTTCAACAAAAAAAAAACATTTAAAAACACCGTGAAGTATTTAAGCTAGAAATGTTTAAATAACTTTATTTAAAATGTAGTGAATTGTTTAGGCTGAAAATGGTTACACCTTTTTTGTTTAAACATTTCACTACCTATATTTTTAAATAAAATTTACCCTGAAAACTCTCTTCATATTTACTGATAACAGTGAGGTAAAATGCAGCTATTTCTATTACAACAATAATACGAGACGTCCGTCTTTCCCCTGCTAATGCACAAACGCTACTAAGTTCGCACGAACGTGTGGACGCTTCGCAAGTTTTTTGCCGCAAGCTTCCTTTGATCTTTGAAGTACCGTGAACACTCAGTCGAAGTGTTCACGTTCCTTCACGAAACAAGGCAAACGCCCATCCACACGCTCGGAGGTTGTGAACAGTCGTGGAAACTTGGCAAGCATGTAGCGCCAGCATTAGGAAACAGATATTACAAAATCAAATGCAATAAATCAATGAAACAGTTAGAAATCAAATCAATAAATACATAGTGACTGGTGACAATATACAAAACTATCACAGGTGTGGTTTAACTCAATGCAGGTCTGGATGTAAATTGTTCAGAACCACATTACGTTATTAGGGAATATCAGGGACTTCTTCATACTGACGGATACAGCGACTGAATATATTTTAAACATTCAACTAAACCTTTGACAATCAGACCTACCTTTGGGATTGTAACTGTTTAAACCTTTGACAATCAGACCTACCTTTGGGATTGTAACTGTTTAAACCTTTGACAATTAGACCTACATTTGGGATTGTTACTGTTTACACCTTTGACAATTAGAACTACCTTTGGGATTGTTACTGTTTAAACCTTTGACAATCAGACCTACCTTTGGGATTGTAACTGTTTAAACCTTTGACAATTAGACCTTCATTTGGGATTGTTACTGTTTACACCTTTGACACTCAGACCTACCTTTGGGAGTGTTACTGTTCTATGTCATTATTTTAAGATGTGATGTTAAATGACGTGCGATAAATAAATAAATTGCATGATTAAACCATTTGCATCTCTACGGTTTGACGTCGTGGTAAGGTAACCGTAATAATATATAATGTTACTTACCTACATTCTAATAATAATAACAGAATTACATCGATGCAGTTCACAAGTCTGTGACAATTCACGCCTCGCTTGTTCTGTAATGTAACTAGCCGTGAATTCAGGTTGACTTTATTTATTTAAACAGAATTAATAGTATGCATACTGACATTTCAAAAATTCTAAAAACGGAAGACCTTAGATCTCGACAACCGCTTATAAATATGTTTGGAAAAACAGAATAGATACATTGCACCTTTATCTAGGGAATAACCGCAAAACATTTTTTTTTATCTTTTATAGATTTCACAAAAAAAAAGTGAAAAACGCCTCTGATCTTTTTTCCGAAAGACAGAAACTCGTTTCCCGAAAGTAGCAGAGATTTTTTTTGTACTAATAATATGCATAAAAATTTAGAGAATAACCGTAAAAGTTTTTCGATTGAAGCGAAAATTAACCCCGAAAAAAGGAAAAAAACGCTATTTTTACTATTTTTTCATGTGATTGCTCGCGCGATTTTGAACCTTAATGCCGTGCGATATGACCGTAACGTCATAGTTGGGTCGCGAGCCTTAAATCATATAATTGTATGTTCACCTATGTTATTGATGCTAGATGTATGTTAATGAGAAATTTTGTAATTCACCTGATGACAAATGGCAAGAAAATAATGAGTTTAGTAACACCGTAGTCGAAATAAAGTATCGCCGTTTGAATCATATTATGTAATCCTAATTCTTCTCTATGGCTGCGAGACGCAATATTGGGATCTGACTAATAGCTCAAAAGAGCAACAAACTTTTTTTTTTTTTATTTTATTAATAACAAATGACATCAGACATCGATTATCTCCCCAATCCGGGAGAGGCGTTACCAATAGTGATGGCAGCAAATCAATGGCACAATCGATTATATCGATTGTAAGAAATATCGTACCTATTCGATTGTGTTCGAGAAATTCGATGCCTACTGCCTGATATTGATATGGCCACAATAATAGGAGAGTTTTCGAGTAGTGATTTGGTTATAAGAGGTAAAACATTGTAAATGCACATTCCCAAAGTAAAAAAACGTGAGTGACACAACGTGAAGACCATTTCGCAAAAATAACCGAATTCTAAATAGTCGAATTACAACCATCGACTGTAAAATAACCGACTTTCGACTATCGACTATTAGTTGTCCCTGCGTTGTTTGTATTGGCATAATATATGTAGCTACTTGTTTTTACTTCAACTTGTTAATTATAAGCGACCGATTTTTCGACTATAAAATATGATTTGGTCCTATAACCCATCACTATTAGTTGACCATAAAAATCAGGGCGCTTATTTCAAAAAATGAAAATAAAGTTACATTTAAAACATTTAATGCTGAATGCATTTAGTCTAAAAAAAACTCTTTGACGATTATTTTTGTGAAATGTTATTTTTCCGTACGTTGAGTAGCCCTCTACCATCCGTCGTGACCGCACGTGTTTCTTCTCGATATTGTCCGTAATAATATTTCGTGTATTCCACCTTCTGTGTCGTTCCTTCAGTGATTTTCCAGTCAAAATCGTGTTTGTGTGTCTTCGAGTGCTTTTACTCAAAACCCACTCAGTGCCGGAATTATTAAGCTTTTTTTTTTTTTTTTCCTTAGTATTATTACTGGTCTTTGCCTTCGTACGCCATCTTGTCTTCTGTTTGTTCAGACGCCATTTTATCATACTATCCCATACGCGTGGTCCCCAGGCGTCTACTGAACGCAAAATCAGTAGCCCTCTACCATCCGTCGTGACCGCACGTGTTTCTTCTCGATATTGTCCGTAATAATATTTCGTGTATTCCACCTTCTGTGTCGTTCCTTCAGTGATTTTCCAGTCAAAATCGTGTTTGTGTGTCTTCGAGTGCTTTTACTCAAAACCCACTCAGTGCCGGAATTATTAAGCTTTTTTTTTTTTTTCCTTAGTATTATTACTGGTCTTTGCCTTCGTACGCCATCTTGTCTTCTGTTTGTTCAGACGCCATTTTATCATACTATCCCATACGCGTGGTCCCCAGGCGTCTACTGAACGCAAAATCAGTAGCCCTCTACCATCCGTCGTGACCGCACGTGTTTCTTCTCGATATTGTCCGTAATAATATTTCGTGTATTCCACCTTCTGTGTCGTTCCTTCAGTGATTTTCCAGTCAAAATCGTGTTTGTGTGTCTTCGAGTGCTTTTACTCAAAACCCACTCAGTGCCGGCCACACGCAGGGCCACTTCCGACGAAGACGCTGACCTTGAGGACTTTCAACGGCTGGTAGTGGGATACTTCTGGTGGTGGTAGTTAGCATCCCGTTTTGTTATTTTGTATATATTGTATTTATTTCTACTAACATGGTGGAGGGAAACCAAGACACGGGACCTATAGGTCCTAAGATGTAAGAAATTTGGTGGTGGTTCTTGACGTATGGAATCGGTGAGGCTCGCCACCCATCACGCCGCGTCAGGGACCAGGGAGGGCGCAAAGAGGAGGGCAGAATGCCGGATTGGTGTGTGGAATATAAGAGGAGATATGGAAGGTAAGATGAATGAATTGCGTGATGTTTTGCATGAGACAAACTTAGATATATTGTGCTTATGTGAGACGAAAAGAAAGGATAGAGATTGTGATGTGGTAAATGGAATGGCAGAGATGTGGTCTGGAGTGCCTGAAAATGAACATGGACGTCAGGGAGTGGGTGCTATATTATCAAAAAGAATGACTGAATGTATGGTGAAGCGTAATGGGTATGGACTGGTAGGACCGAGACTCATCTGGATTCGTTTCAAGGTAGGCATGACCAGGCTGTTCCTTATTATAGGTTACGGTCCAGGGAATGATGCCTTGGATGACGAAAAGGATGAGTTTTGGAACTTAGTGCGGGAGACAGCGGATAAAAGAAGAGCGAATGAAAAAGTAATATTGGCAGGTGATCTGAATGGTTGGGTCGGTGTCAGAAGGAAGAACTTTGAGAGAGTGTTGGGATTGCATGGCGATGATAGGGTGAATGATAACGGAAAAAGAGTGTTAGAAGTATGTTTGGAGTTGGATCTCTTTGTGGCGAACACATTCTTCGCACACAAGGAGATCCACCAGTACACTTGGCAAAGAGAGAGAGTTGATCGTATTGAAAGGTCGATGATTGATTTTGTATGTGTGGACTCTGAACTCCGGAAGGCGACAAAGGACACCCGGGCATTTCGGGGCGCCGGACTGTGGACGGATCACTTCCTTGTGATAACAAGGATTGATCTGTTCTCCGGTTGGGGCTCAAGGGCTCGGAAGTTGGAGCCTGTCCGGAGAATCAGGGTCGAAAAACTGAAAGAGACGAATGTTAGGGATGAATATGAAAGACTAACTAACGAAAGGCTAGAAGTACATGATGATGAGGAACGCTCGACGAGTGAACTATGGAATGTTATGAAGGAGGTGCTAGTAAAGAGTGCAAGAGAAGTATGTGGAGAAGCGTTGGTAGGAAGGAAAAAAGGTGATGCGTGGTGGGATGATGAGGTGAAGGATGCTGTATTGAGGAAAAAGAAAGCGTGGAATGATGTGCTTAGCGCGAAAACAGGTGATGGAGGTGAGAAAGAAAGAAAGAAGAATATATATAAAGCGTGTAGGAAAGAAGTGAAAGAAATGGTTCGCCAGAAAAAGAGAAAACTTGAGGAAGAGGAATGTATGAAACTATCGAGGAACGCCGAGGAGAATTTGAAAATATTCTGGAAGGAAGTAAAAAGAAAGAGATCTGGAAGTGAGAAAAACAGTATGAATTGCATCAAAGATAAGAATGGTGAGTTAGTGACGAATGGAGAGGAAGTTGTTGAACGATGGAAAGAATACTTCGAAGAATTGTATGAAAGTGGTACTAATACGAGCCAGACGAATGTAGCAGATAGTATGAATGTAAATATTGCTGAGGACGAGGAAATACGTATGGATGAAGTTGTGCTTGCATTGAAAAAAGCAAAGAATGGTAAAGCTGCGGGACATGACTGTGTGGCCATAGAGTTCATCAAGCAAGGTGGCCCGAAGATTCTCGAGTGGTGCCTGAGGCTTTTCAACTTGTGCTGGGAGAGTGGCTGCACTCCTGAGGATTGGAGGAGGGCAGTCATCTGCCCTTTGTACAAGGGGAAAGGCTCAAGGTTGGAATGCGGCAGTTATCGGGCTATCAGTTTGCTGAGCTCTGTGGGCAAACTGTATGGAAAGGTATTGATTGAAAGAGTAAGAAAAGTGACTGAAAGTAAAATATGGGATGTGCAGGGTGCTTTCATGAGTGGCAGGGGGTGCACCGATCAGATCTTCTCCCTACGGATGGTCATGGAGAAGCTTCTGGCTAAACACCAGAGGCTCTTCTGCGCGTTCGTGGATCTGGAGAAGGCATACGATCGTGTGGAACGAGAAAGACTGTGGCGTGTACTGTCGGAATATGGGGTGAGCGACCGACTGATTGGCGCAATCGCGTCTCTATATGCGGAGAGCTCTGCTTGTGTCAGGGTGAATGCTGCGTTGTCGCAGTGGTTCACTCTCACAAAAGGGGTTAAACAGGGTTGCGTCATGTCGCCTTGGTTGTTCAACCTGTTCTTCGACTACTGCATGCGTCCTCTGAATGAGCTGAATGTTGGTGTGGACCTAAATGGAGTGAAAGTATGTGCGTTAATGTTTGTAGATGATTTAGTGTTGATGGCTGATGATGAATGTGAGTTACAACGGATAGTATCCTGTGTATACGAAAGCTGCGATATGAATGGTATGAAAATGAATGTAAATAAAACGAAAGTATTAGTGTTCGAAAGAGAGGAAATAAGGACAAATTGTGTGATAAAGGTTGGTAATGACTGTCTGGAGCAAGTGAATGAGTATGTATATCTGGGAAGTTTGTTTACTAGAGATGGACGCTGTGATGGAGACATTGAAAGAAGGAAGCTGGCCGGTACTAGGACGAATGGTGCGCTCGGTCCGATTGTTAGTAGTAGCAATGTGTCTATGAAAGCAAAAGTGCTAGTGCACAATGCTGTCTTGGTGCCGACCCTGATGTATGCTAGTGAGACGTGGACGTGGATGAAGAAGGATGAATCAGGGTTGAATACAGTAGAAATGAGGTCATTAAGAAGAATGTGCGGGAAAACGCTGAGAGATAAGATAAGGAATGAGGTTATTAGGGAAATGAGTGACTGCAAGACTGGTGTAGTGACAAGAATGAAAGTAAACAAACTAAGATGGTTTGGGCATGTTGAGAGAATGAATGTTGACAGGATGACAAAAAAGATATATCTGAATGAGCGAAGAGGGGTGAGAAAGCGCGGCCGTCCGAGACTGACCTGGTCCGATCATGTCGACCAGATCCTCAAGGATGGACGCGTTTTGAGTAAAAGGAATCGGAGAGCGTGTATGACTAATTGCATGAATGTGACGGAAGCTAGGAGTGTGTGTAAGGATAGGGCTGTCTGGCGCTCTGTCCTCTCTGCCTACCCTGCAAGGGATGTGGCGTGAGGGTATAGATAGATAGATAGATAGACGATTATTTTTGTGAAATGTTATTTTTCCGTTTAAAGTGAAAAGCTTTTGACTTTGTATAGAAATTCTGGTAGTAAATTAAATTCATCTTTTCAAGTGTGCTGTTAGCGCACAGTTAGTTAACAACTTTTACTATTGTGTAACTGTAGTGGTTCGCTTTTCTTCAATGCTTTTTATTTAGCTTTTATGGAGTGCCTCCGTTGGTAAAATCTCTTCATATGCAACGAACAAACATTTTTGTAAAGTATTTAATTTTTCTAAATGAAATAGTTACCATTCAAAGTTATCATATCAAAAAAAAAAACGCTTATTCCCTAGGCTTTTAATCCATATTATAAATGCAAAAAAAAATCTCCGCGACTCTCGGGAAACGAGTTTCTGTCTTTCGGGAAAAGGATCAGAGGTGTTTTTCACATTTTTTCTGTATTGATAATAATATCAATAATGTGATGTAGTAATTTAAGGCTATGACGTCACGGTCATTACCCGCGGCTTTAACGTTCAAAATCGCATGATAAAATGTTAAAAATAACTTTTTTTTGTCTTTTTGGAGTTAATTTCGCTCTATTCAAAAATAACTTTTACGGCCATTATCTATACAAAAAAAAGTGTGAAAAACACCTCTGATCTTTTTTCTGAACGACAGAACCTCGTTTCCCGAAAGTCGCGCTTTTATTTTTTGTATTGATAATATGCATTAAAAGCTAGGGAATAACCTTATTTTTTATTGAAGCTAAATTAACCCCAAAATGTGGAAAAAACTTTATTTTTACATACGATTGTTCACGCGATTTTAAACCTTAGTGCCGTAGGAAATAGTGACGTCGCAATTGGGTCGCGAGCCTTAAATATGACACATCTCTGATAGCAACTGACGCCAACTTCAGGGTAATAAAGAACGTCAATATGAGGTTATTACAGTTTGTATTACATTCTGGTTCCCGTCATATTTTCCTTTACACCTACCAAAGTATATTACGATATATTGTGTAAGTGTAATAGCAATATGTCTGCTTTCTGAGAATCCTAGAAACTATACCACTAGTATATAAATATTTCTTACATTTGGTTTTGTATGCTTTTGTTCTATAAGCTCTTGCGTTTCTTTTTTCTTTTTCTAAATCTGTTTCTCATTTTCTATCTCGCCCTTCCATTCTCTCCATTGTGGCGATGTTTCTGATAATCCTTTCTATTCATGAATGTGGCAGGTGGCACAACTCCCACCGATTCTCTCTTTTGTTCACCTTGATTAAACTTGACTCTCTCAAGCCTCCGGAAGTCTGCTCCATTCTTCTGAGATGCGTCCAACTAACTCGATTCAGACTTCGTTCTCATTACGTCTGACTGTTTCTCATTTCGTCGAGTTTTTTGTTATCATATACTTGAGAAATGATCGGTGCCAAACGCTAATAATACTGCATCTTCACGATGTGTTCCGATAATGGGGTAACCAGGAAACCACGTAACATGCTAATTTTTACAGCAAATTACCTAATACTGTCAGATCCACAACGGTGTATGAGTATCTTTTGAATGCGGACGTTCACATCGCGTTTTTGTTTTCAAATATATTTAGGTGCAAAAATCGGGGGTGTTAAATGTACCCCGACTGAATACCGTGAACTAAGTCAGGCTATTGTTATAATTAATACTAAATACATAATAAATATATTATGCAAAAAATGCGGAATAGGCGTGTTTTTTATCGGGTTTCTAGGCAAGAGTCTATGTTTTACTAATGCTTGTAGGAAGCTAATTCACGCTCATGAGGGAAATTAGGCATATTTATTATTTATCGAGTCGTCGCCGCCTGCTCTGGTGTGAATTTTTCATTCCGTTGGCAAGAATTGAATTTTTAAACAGGGATCCCCTCTGGCTGTTGTAGTATGTTGAACATTGAGTAATGTATGTATGTAGGCGGTGCGGGATGCTTTGAGAATATAATAGGAAGAAAGCGAGGATCTACCAGTATGAATATGAGGATGTATCATCCCCTCGAGAGTGCACCGGAGACACGAACAATATAATGGAACCCTGGAATTATAAATAATGTGCAGTGTCATCCTTTGAAGATATTCGCTGACTACGCGACCACCCGCATATATCGTGTCTGAGAATTAATAATATGTGAGGTTACAGCTCCGTAGATATTCTTGCGATTTTTAACATTTCTGAAATATGTGA
Source organism: Ceraclea dissimilis (assembly GCA_963576895.1). NCBI lineage: Eukaryota > Metazoa > Arthropoda > Insecta > Trichoptera > Leptoceridae > Ceraclea > Ceraclea dissimilis. The sequence goes on from OY756374.1 coordinate 1,872,441, forward strand.
TACGTTAACACCACAAGGAAATCTGATGAGAATAGCAATTTTTATATCTGGAATTTTTTAGTCCTTTGCGAAAGATGCAGAGAAAATGAGAAAATGTCAAGACGTTTTGACATTTCAAAAATTTCTAAAAACGGGAGACTTTAGTTCTCGACAACCTTACTAAATTTAATATTATGCTTTGGAAGAAATAGAGTAGATAGATTGAATCTAAAAGAAAATGTGAAAAGCGTTGTTTTTTTTCCGAAAGCCGCAAATATTTTTTTTTTCGTTCCGTTACTAAATGCATTCAGCCTGACGGAAGGTCCATCCTTTGCTGTAGATAATAATATGTTGAGATAACTACTTGTTATATTCAACTACAATATGTAGAAAAATTCCGATGTTCTCACAAAACATAAATTGTGATCATATAAAAACAATAAACCCAGATAAATACGAGTAAAATCAGTTTTATCAACAATAATAAACATTAATAGGAGTATACTGGAAGATTTGAAGGAATAACTGAATGAAGATTGGATTAGGTAAAAAGAATGTATGTTTGTTGTGGACGTTAGAGACGGAAAGCCATTCTGATCAATAGTTGATTCCATTCCATGAATCCACATCACTACAATGGAGAACCTTTTAGAGACTCGTATTTGCAATGGGACAATATACATTTCAGTAAAGTTTACATTTAGATCCGTACTAGCTGTCAATATAATAAAAACGAATGTAGGAAGGAGATGTACAATAGCTAGGGCTGCCACCTTGTGTGTCGCCAGCCTCGGAGCTAGGGCGAAACAACAGAATTTTTGAAAAATTATGGAGCATAAAAAATGCGTAAATAGCGCCGCAGGCGAATTTTTTTCATGAGACATAGTGAAGAAGGTCGTAATGTGGTTTGTTTATTTGAAAATCTATGTATTAAGATGTTTTTAATAAAAAAGCAATAAAAAAATCTCGCCGTAAGCAATTTTTTTTTAGAAACTTAAGGATTTTCATACTAATTTTTAGCAAATTTATGATATGATTAGAAAGTATGTGGCAGTAGTGTGATTTTTTGTGAGGTTTTATCATTCAGTATGAATAAATATATGCCTATTCCAATCTCTAGGGGGGGGGCAGGGGCCCCCTACCCCCCTGGGGACGCCCTTTCACCTTTCAAAGAAGGCAGACCCGGAGAATTAGAAAACAATGTATTTTTAATTTAATAAACCTATTTTTATTGTAGTACAAATGTGGAAGAAAAACTCGCAAATAGCATATTTTTTGACACTGAGCAAAGGAAGTCGTGGTTTAAACTTATTTATTTTCTATAAAAAGCAATAATAATGCCAAGTAGATCAAAACGGTAGCGCCGCAGGCGATTTTTTTGATGAAACAGTTTAATTTTTAATGAGATTTAACGAGGTCGGCAGGGGTCTGCCCGGTGATAGCTAAGCCACTCTGTCCCGCCGCCTAGTCTGACCCGAAAATATACGATGCTAACCCGAAGCCCGGATATCACTTAACTATTCAAATCCGTAGTAGACTCCTGGTCAGACCCGAAGAGGTGGCAGCCCTAACTACAGCTTTTATAGTAAATTCAATATCTACACACGATACATAAAAGTAAACTTGCTTTTACGGCTTTACTTAGTGATATTGCACACATTAAGGCTCGGACGCCAACTGTGACGTCACGGTCATTTGCCATGGCATTAAAAGGTTTAAAATCGCGTGAACAATCGCATGACAAAGTGGTATAAATAATGTTTTTTACATTTATTGGGGTAATTTCGTTTCAATCAACAGAACTGTTACGGTTATTCTCTAGATTTTAATGCATAGGTATTAACAGTACAACAATTCAAAATTCTCTGCGACTTATGCGAAACGAGTTTCTGTCTTTCAAAAAAAAATCTGAGGTGTTTTTTACAATTTATTTTGAGAACTCTACACAAGATATAAAAAATGTTTTACGGCTATTCCATAGATAAAGGTTCAATGTATCTACTCTATTTTTTCCAAAGCATATTTAGTAACGGTTGTCGAGATCTACGTACGGTCTCCCGTTATTAGAAATTTTTGAAATGTCAGTTTGTATAAATGTTTGTGATAATTATAGATGTGTAATGTGTATATTCACACTGATAGTCCAAGAGCCCGCTGCTTAATTTATGACGTATCTGTTTTTTGATCGAAATGTGGTGTAAATGATAGCTTACCTTTAGGGTATTACATCGCACTAGGGTTGCCTATCAAAATCCTGCCGCAACCCCCCCTGCCCCCCCTTAAAAGGTCCCTCTTCGCGGTTTTTCGCATTTTATAGGAATATGGTAAGAGATAGGAGAAAGTAGTCAATGACAAAAATAATTCTTGATAAATTCTCTACAAAAAATGTTAAGTCAATTTTTTCGTAGAACTAGCAGTTTACCCGCAATGGCCGGTCCAAAACCGAAATTCATTTAAAATACTAAAAAAATATATTTAAACTAAATTGGTAAGAAATTGAAAATTGATAAGAGCTACAGGAAAATAGTCAGAGAACAAATTAATTACCATAGTCTTAGCTACAAAACGAGCTACATATAACTTATTTTCATACATCTAATAATTTCGGATTTATTGCAATAAAACTCAGTGACGAAAATTCTTAAAATTTAGTTTTTCATAAAATAACCAGCGATATAGCGCCGCAGGCCAAATTTTTTTCCATAAAATGTTAGTGATAATGGGTGGAAGAATGTGAAAGAAAAAAAATATTAAAAAAAATATATATATTAAAAAAATACCCTGTTTTTTGACCGGCCATTACGGGTAAACTACTAGTCCTATGAAAAAATTGTTGTAACATTTTTTGTAGAGAATTTAGCAAGGATTATTTTTGTCATTGACTACTTTCTCCTATCTCTTACCATATTCCTATAAAATGCGAAAAACCGCGAAGAGGGACCTTTTAGAGGGGGGGGGGGGGCAGGGGGGGTTGCGGCAGGATTTTGATAGGCAACCCTAGTGCGATGTAATACCCTATTGGTAAGCTATCATTTACACCACATTTCGATCAAAAAACAGATACGTCATAAATTAAGCAGCGGGCTCTCGGACTATGAGAGATAGAATAAGGAACGAAATGATTAGAGTGTTGAGTGAATGTAAAAAGGATGTTGTGACTAAAATGAAAGTGAACAAGTTGAGATGGTTGGGTCACGTGGAGAGAATGAACGATGAAAGAATAACGAAGAAAATTTACCTGGGTGAAAGAAGAGGTGTAAGGAAACGCGGCCGTCCAAGAACCACATGGCTGGACCATGTTGACCAGATACTCAAGGACGGACGTGTTTTGAGTAAAAGTAATCGGAGAATATGTATGAGGAATTGCATGAATGTGACGGAAGCCCGAAGTGTGTGTCAGGATAGGAAAGTCTGGCGATCCGTTCTCTCTGCCTACCCCGCAAGGGAGGTGGCGTGAGGGTATAGAATAGATTAGAATATTCACACTGTCTCTGCATTTCTGGCGTCACACTGATACAAGTTACAAGTACAAGCATATGTTATACACGTGCACTTCAGAATACTATCTTGACTTTGATATGTTTGTGTTGTGATTAATGAATATAGAATCTAGAACAATGTAATATTATGTCTACAGTATAATATTCTCTCTATGACTCATGAATAGAGATCGGATTATATGCATTTGCATGTTTGCATATGCATATTTTGGCATTTTTTCAAAATTTTGCATATTTCGACCAAAATGTATTGATAATGCATATTTGGGTATATTTTCTTAAATTTTTACTGTATTTGTAAAAATTAAAGGTTTCAGAAACAAAAATGTTAATGTCAAGTTGACAATGTATGGTTTAATAAAAAAATAATTGCCTGATCGTATTTTTTTTTAAAAACAATATTTTATGATTTCACATCTTAGAAATGTTTTTTGCGGTCTTCCAAACGAAAGCAAACATAAATAAAATCTTGTAGTAACGTCAATTTGTTTTGTTTATCTAAATTTATGTTGCATATTTTAGTGATTTTGTTGCATATTTAGATCATTTATGATTTATTTATCAGCAAGGCACACTTACAGACATTGAACACAAATTAGGTTAAAGAAAAACATTACATTAAATATAGTTCATTCAAAGCCCTATTACAGTGTACACAACGAGTTCATATTATGGGGACAAATACTTAAAAAAAACTACCTAATCTAAATTTGCATGCATATTTCAACTATTTTATGTTGCATATAATCCGGTCTCTACTCATGAATTTCATGATGCAATCACTGAGCCCATTCGCCTAATATTCTCAGTAATCTGCGCCCATAACTCCTCCCACTTTATGGCATATAATAATGGACTTTGGTAATTGTTTGTCCCGTGTTAGTCAAAGTTCTGTTATTAACATTGACGTCGGAGTGACGTCAGGAATTCACCTCCTAGCTCTCAGTTATTATTATTATTATTGGATATTATCATCTTCCGATAATTAGGTTCGTTACTAATACATTGATGTTCATTAAGCCGGGATAATAATAGCTATATTATATTCTTACGTCATTGTTTCCAAGACCTTTGTATACCTATTTTTTGGTCAAATAATCTTGTAGGCTTTCGCAGCGTGATGAATCCATTTCCATGTTGATCGTTCTTCGGGTTTCACCAGAGGTCGAGTGGTTGTGTAACCGAGCTTTTGGCAGCGATACTACCTACTGCCATCTTTAGGGTGAAGTAATTTTTATATGTAAAAGTCCGTCGAGGTGTCGGTAATTTACTGCCGCATCGTGAGCAGGTGTATTGAGTTGTGATGTTATGTGTGTTAAGACAGAAATATACCGAAAGATATTACCCGGGATTAAATCGCACAGAAAAAAATTACCTGGGATAAAATTGCACGGAAAAAATTACACATGAACAAAATTACACGTATGTAAGATATTACACTCTTTCAAGAAAAATATTGCTTTTAATTAATGAGGGCGCCAATTGCAGCTTTTTGGCAACTATAGTGACAAAACTTACAGAAAGAAATGTCATCCTTGCCAGCAAACAATAACTTTTTTTTATTTAATTACAGACTGCCCAAGGAATAACATTTGCAAAATTTTAGTAGGCAAAAGTACAGTCAAAGGTTCAACATACATACATGACTATAGCTCGGGATACCTAAGGCAGACTTAAGTTTTTTTTTTACATCTTCATCAATTTCTACTTATTCTGTAATATTTAGAAATACCTCCCCAACATATATACGAACACTTTAACCAAAGTACCAATTCGCTTGAATCTTGGAATAATTAAAATGCGTAGATCATTTTCGGAAAGACGTTACTTAATCTGTGTTGATGTATTTTGTTGACATGCTACGACGCCCCAGGCATCATTTTATTATCATGGCTTATATATTTTTTTTATTTTCTTTCTTTCCAGGTAAAACAATCATGACAGTATTCAGTCACCGTGAATTGTGTAAGTTAATACCTGCTGCCAAAATAACTGCTTGTGGAGGGGGGTGAGTCAGGTACAGCTTTATTAAATATAGGGTAAGAATATATGTTTACGAAAATTGATATTTCTTTGTAGGTAGGTAAGTATTTTTATTTATTTTATTTATCTTATGGCCAACATCACCCCTATATCATATAACATTCGTTATGTCAAAGTGTAAAAATAAAAGTCAAAAGCGCAGAGTGAACTGCTTGTCAGAGACTTAAATCCATGTGGTGCACCCTGGATAACGCTGAATGAGTATGCAACTGTTGGCCGCCAGACAATCAATGATCTCCTGGCTAAAAGAAACATCACGATACGAGAAGAAGTCATAGAAGTATAAAGTATTTTTATTTATTTATATTGACATTTCAATAATTTCTAATTTCTGAAAACGGGAGACCTTAGATCTCGACAACATTACTATTTATAAAAAAAGATAGATACGTTGAATGTTTACTTAGGGGATGACCGTAAAATACTTTTAATATCTTGTATTGATTTTTCAAAAAAGTATGTGAAAAACACCTCTGATCTTTTTTTCGGAAAGAAGGAAACTCGTGGATTTTTTTTTGTATTAAATTTATTTTGTATTAAAATCTAGGGAATGACCGTAAAAGTTTTTTGATTAAAACGAATTTAACCCCAAAAATGGTAATAACGGTATTTTCACCATTTTTCATGCGATTGTTCATGCGATTTTGAACCTTAATGCCGTGGGAAATGACCGTGACGTCATGGTTGGGGCGAGCCTTAATGCTCCCGAGCCTTAATACATTCATGTGACCCCTGTAAAACATATGTATTTCGCACATTTAGTCATTGATTTCGATGATGCCACCTATGCAATTACTCATTTTCACCTATCATTTTAGGTGCATTTCGTTTGCGTCGGGCCTAGTTTTTTTTAGCATTCTTCTTTCAATTTTGAATATCCCATGATGAGAAATGTGTGGTTCCGAGCAGATAATATTGCCAGGAATGAGAAAATGTTTTTTGAGAACATAAATAATATAATATTATTACATTTTATCAAAGAGTAGGAGAAGCAACTAAGCAATACTCGGCGAGTTTCAAATATCAAAAACTTTAATAATTTCGTGCACTTCAGCTGGAGTTGGAGGTTTTTCATTTTATTGCGCTGCTGGAGAGAGATTTCATAGAAATACAATCACGGAGAGTCGAAGCTCTCTCTGAGAGAAGAGTTGTGTAATATATTATCACTAGCAACAACCCGTCATAATAATTTTATTTAATTTTTTATTATTTTATATTGTATGTGACACCCACAGAGCCATCAACAAAAGATGAATACATTATCATACAAAAAAAAATACATCACATGTCGACTCTCCAATTAGCCCGCAGCATACACCAACAACAAAGGCTGGAGAGTCAACATGTGATTTTTTTATGTATGATAATGTATTCATGTTTTGTTGATGTGTATCATATATAATATAAAATTACTCAGCGGATTACTCGCTTAAGGGACACCTTTTATTGTAACAATAATGCTACAAACTATGTTTGCAATACTGTTATACACAGACTACATAGTGTAGGGAATACATATCTGAATAATATAGATATATTCAACTGTACACTCAATACATATAAATCATTGCTGAAGTCCAAACTGTGAAACATATATATCTATATACTGTAAATATATTAATAGTGATTATTATCGACTGTCTGTACCTGCAAATTGCAAACCATTTCTCATGTACTATTGATCTGATGTTTTGTATTTTTTTGTCAATGTTTCAGATGTACTTAAACTTACTTATTTTTGTTGTTGCTTGTATTGTACCTGTACAAAACTATTGTTAATGTTAAAGGCTTGCGCCGTAAATAAATAAATAGTAATAAAATAAAAATAAAATAAAAACACCCGACTTACAGTCACTCATCTCTCTTATAACTAATAACCTCATTCATCTCTCAGTATTTCCCCACGTCGAAACATTTTCGGTTAGAAGCAAACATTGTTTCGTATATAATTATGTGTATTGGATTATTAAATTAAATACTTCTCAGTGTAATGTTATAATTTACGACGTGCTGTAAAATTTAATACATTTTATTATAATCCTCTTACATTGACATCGGGAAATAATTCCGCCCCCCAAACCTCATTCTCATTTCTCACACCATACCTCATCCCTCTTATTACGTATTAAGTACACGACAGTGGCGAAGGGTGGATTTCTGCAGAAGGGAAGCCGGGGCTAACATTTCTTATGGGATTACGTCAGATAAGACACTATCATATACCTATCATTTTTTCCAAAAGGTAACTCGATGGGAATCGTGTTTTTAGGTAGCTTCGTGCCTGGTACACGATTTCTCTCCATTAAACTGAAATTGAGTGCCTAGTATTAACTGGATGGCAATCAAAATATACAAGAGACAGAATAATATACTATATATACAGAATATTTTCATATTTATTTATATTTTTTCTTATTTGTCATAAACTTGTTTGTATGTAATATCTATATCAAACGAATGTCGCAAGTGGTTGGTTGGCAGACATTGCCTACGGCAATAAACCCGTCATTTGGAAGACATGTATGTTTTCTTTTCAATAAAGATTTTATTTATTTAATAATATTTGACTTATTTGCATGTAGAGGTGAATAGCGCCCATTAGTTTCGTCGACCGCGCAGTTAGTCTGCGCATGTGGTATTGCATTATATTGTGCATCAAACAAAACGTACATTCATCTGTTATCATACATTGAAAGAGTCACTCATTTAACGTTAATGATTCCAAAGTTATACCTTTTTTAAAGAGTCCACATCTTTTTTGAACTTCTTGTTCTTCTTTAGCCCTCTGCCCTCCACTGCTGGATATAGGCGTCTCCCATGCTCCTTCATTCCTTTCTGTTGTTTGCTTGTTGCAGCCAGTTTTTCCCCCCCACAGCGGCTATATCTTTTTCGACGACCGTGTATTATTTGTTCCTGGGATCTGGAACAAAAATGACCAGAGAGAGACTCTCCCGGGACGGAATTTGATAGTATTTTGCCAGAACGATGAGGCAAGTTTGTACTTTCATTTCCTGCGAGTCTCGTCAGTGGAAGCTCTTGAACCAAGTTCCTTACATTTATTCTTTATTGTCCTTCTAACCGCTAGAGTCACTAAAACATATTCTCATTTATCCATGTCAGTATTAGCTGAGTAATCTTACTTTTGCCTACGCATTTTTTGCATGTTCAGTTATGGTAGCCTCTTTCATACGTACGTAACTATTTACGAAGGTGTATTATTTGCATTTGCATTCAGATATTATTAATTATTGAACAATGTAATTACAAACCAATTACTCATATTGAAATTCACCCGCATTCGAGTGTTTTCGCTAGGATTAACAAAATTTACACAGCAGTAATTGAAAATATATTAAAATTACAGTGGCGGTGGGAAATAGTTGGTGCGGTGTGACCTAAATGTAAATAAAAAGTAAACGTTATTACCTACCATTAACATTTTTTATTTCACGAATAATTTAAACACGATAATAAGTAATTTTATTTTTCCACATTTAATGTAGTAAAAAAAATATATCTAGGTACACGTAGTATTTTCCATACCTTGTAAATTGAATATTTATCCATTTACCTCCTTTGTCTATCCTATCTGATATCTTTATTTTTATCTGGGATGGATGGTAATTTTCTTGGGAGGAGTTCAGCAGACTCAAGGCTTCCCGGCTTAGGTCGATTCGACAGGTAATTTCAAGTAACACTTGGTTTTGTATCTTTAGGATGACATTTTTTAAAGGTTCGCATATGCAATCCCAAATACTTCCCTGCACACTTTGCACTAGGCTAAAAGCCTGTATCGCAAAGTGTGGAATACATCGCCAGCGCCGGGGTCTGAACCTCGCCCTCCCGCTTGAGAGACTGTTGCACACTCAACTCCGCCAACTATATACTTAGTTTGATACATCGTCTATTTCTCGGCCGAGGATTGGTCACTGCATGCATGGTTGCTCAAGATCTGTGTGGAATTTGTGTCGTATATGATCCTAATCCTACAAGCCAGAGTGTGGAGAGGACAATGTGTCTATAGACCAAGTTCTGTTTACTTTGTCTTAATTTCACTACGGGATTGTGTTGAGGATTTGTACCAACATGACTTCGCCAGACCCTTGAGCTCTGTTTGACTTCTGTCAACGAAACCTACGGAGTCTTATCACGTAATTGCGGGGTTCTGAAAAGGTATAGCTTAAAGCTTGATTGATTTATTTCTTTAGTCTCTTTTTATCGAAAGGTTTTTGAACAATGTGTATGAGGTTCAACACTCTTACAAGTTACACGGACGATTGCCGAATCAAAAAAACAATCGTTTTCTAAACTATGATGGCGATAAGTTTTTCATAGCTGAGAAGATATTCATAGAAGGTTTATAGGTATAATTCCCAGGAAACTCTTAATTTTTATTCAATCGGAAAGTCATTCAATAGCTAACAGAATCATAAAGATATCCGAGAATAGGAGATAATTGTATTGGAGAACTCCGTCGTCCATGAACAAAGTTTTGGGAATAGATAAACCAATTTATAGATTCTATGTTGGTTATCTTCAAAGGTTGAATAAAGTCTCTTCTTATTTTTTTTATTCTTTTGCTATCTGTTTTTAACAATTATTGACGTTGAAAAATAAGTTATGTAAATTCTTTGTGATGACAAGCTAAGAGAAACTTTGACATTAATTCGAAAGAAAAAAATCATACTTTGTTGAGTCATTTTTTCTATTTTTTTTGGTAAGGATCAATACTGTGACTCGACAAAATACAAAAGTCTATTTTTTTAATTACTTACCAATGTCTCCTTGATACCTTGAAATTTTGCTTAAGGTGACAATTTAAAATTACAGTACCGTTTTTTATTGAAATTCAATTGTAGTGAGGTTTCAGATTTTTAAAAATTAATCTGGGTTTATCGAAATAAACCCAAATACATCTTTGCACACCTACAGTAAGCTTGAAAAGCTTGTGTCGCGAAATGGAGTAGGTCAGCATCGGGGATTAAACCCGCGCCCGTCAGATTACCAGTCGAGCGCTTTACCAACCGGACTAGACCTACCTACCAGATGTCTTCATATATTTGTCAAATTAACCAAAGCTATTAATACTGTAACCTCCAATTCCGCTCCCCGGTTGATTGATAACCATCCGTTTTTTTTTCAACTTTGTTTTTCAAAGTGTTAAACTCGACTGTTATTTTCCTGTAATTTTTTTACTAGCATTATTGTCAACTTTTAACATACAAATTTTACTCTTATACAAGGTGAAACTTCAATATAAATCGATAGGTTTTCAGATTTTTTCTTTTACAACATTATGAAGCAGTTAGGGTCTATCTTCTTCGACATTACTTTGACATAATTTACATATCGGTATCATCTCTTTATCCTTTATAGCAGGACAGGGAAAAGGGGAATTATTTGACATCGTTCCCTATAAGTTATCGTTAGGAAGATATCGGTGTTATTTTTCGGGAAAACTGATGTTATTTTTTGTATAAGGTAAATAGTGTTATTTTTCACTTTTGTGGCAAAATGTAGAGGATTTATTAGTAGTATTATTTTTCATGATATAATCATTAAAATAAACATTTTTACAGCTAGTAAAACAAGAATAAAAAAATAATATATGTTAACAATATTTTATATATACTCGTACAAGATTTTCTAAAACAGTAAAATTAAAATTAAATATTTGCAAACAATAAAAAAACAGCTTTAAAATATTTTTTACAGTGTGGTTTTTCTTACATTCAAAACCACATGCCTTTGAAAATGTTTTAGATACGTGATTTTTTGAAAATAAAGGTGGATTATTCGTAAAAAATATTGAAATTTGGCGTTATTCTGTCAATAACACTAAAATTCGCATGGTTATTTCGCGTTATTCCTGTCAAAAACACTTGAATTAAAAAAAAAACACGAAATTTGCGTTATTCACGCAAAAAGCACGAAGTAAAATCATTTTATCGCGATCGCGAAATTTTCCAATCTAATAAGTTGTCACTTTTTTTCTTAAATTCCTTTCCAACGCAACCCTTGCGAGAAGTTTTGTCTCTTGTCGAACTTTGAAAATAACTTTAAGGTTCTTTCTTTCTTCTTCTTCTCCTTTCAATTCTCTTTTAACTAACAGTCTTTTAAATTGGATCATCCCTATACATTTGAAAACTTTCTTTCAATCATTATCATAATTTCTTTCACTTTCGTCAGATAGCTGCTCAACTTGTTTCTGAGATATATTAATTTCCTCTACTACTTTATTTTCCTTTGAAAAACTTGCAGTAACTAGATGCGGATACTTGCTCCATAAATGGGGTAAGAGAGATCACCCCCTCTGTGAATGTGGCCCGATCGAGACTGTAGAACATATAGTGAGGTGTCCTGATAAGAAGTTTGCAGTGGCTCTTGATAAAATCCACAAGGTGACGCCAAAGGCAATAGAAAACTTACAGAACATTGACGCGGAGCTATGACTCTTAGAACTTGTACAATGGTCGCACACGAAGACGAAGTAACTATCAGTGGAGAAGAGTGGATTTCTGTAACAGAAAAGTATCTTAAATGGCAATGGGCGGGACATATGGCCAGGCAGGCTTATACCAGATGGGTGCCACGAATATTGAAGTGGAGGCCTTGGATAGATGGAAGGAGTGCCAGAAGGCAACCAAAGAGATGGATTGACAGCGTTGTCTAAACCGCTGGGGAAACCTGGATGCGGAAGGGTCAGAGTAGAGACGAATAGAAGAAGTTGGAATGGGGCCTATATCTAGCTAGGAAGAAGGCTAGAGAAGAAGAAGAAGAAAGGAAGCCTGTCTAACATATATTTTTTTTAATTTTGTCAAATAAACAGTATTATTTTATAGTTCTAAATCAAGGGTCGGTTAGATTGGCGGCAGCTGGGTTAGATACGCGCTCGACTGTTAATCGGGAGGTCGCAGATTCTATCCCCAGTGCTGACTTCACGACACTTAAACTTTTCCAGCATTCTGGAAAGTGTAAAAAGATGTATTTTATTTGAGATTATTTTGTTAAATTTTTTAGGTACTTTTAGAATAAATTTAGGTTGTGACATAGGCTATAACAAATCACAAATGTCAGAATAACAAAATATCAAACAAAGGAACATTAAAGGGCGACGTGGTAGAATAGTAGTAGTAGATCCTTTGAAAATCTATCTATCTATCTATCTATACCCTCACGCCACATCCCTTGCAGGGTAGGCAGAGAGGACAGAGCGCCAGACAGCCCTATCCTTACACACACTCCTAGCTTCCGTCACATTCATGCAATTAGTCATACACGCTCTCCGATTCCTTTTACTCAAAACGCGTCCATCCTTGAGGATCTGGTCGACATGATCGGACCAGGTCAGTCTCGGACGGCCGCGCTTTCTCACCCCTCTTCGCTCATTCAGATATATCTTTTTTGTCATCCTGTCATCATTCATTCTCTCAACATGCCCAAACCATCTTAGTTTGTTTACTTTCATTCTTGTCACTACACCAGTCTTGCAGTCACTCATTTCCCTAATAACCTCATTCCTTATCTTATCTCTCAGCGTTTTCCCGCACATTCTTCTTAATGACCTCATTTCTACTGCATTCAACCCTGATTCATCCTTCTTCATCCACGTCCACGTCTCACTAGCATACATCAGGGTCGGCACCAAGACAGCATTGTGCACTAGCACTTTTGCTTTCATAGACACATTGCTACTACTAACAATCGGACCGAGCGCACCATTCGTCCTAGTACCGGCCAGCTTCCTTCTTTCAATGTCTCCATCACAGCGTCCATCTCTAGTAAACAAACTTCCCAGATATACATACTCATCCACTTGCTCCAGACAGTCATTACCAACCTTTATCACACAATTTGTCCTTATTTCCTCTCTTTCGAACACTAATACTTTCGTTTTATTTACATTCATTTTCATACCATTCATATCGCAGCTTTCGTACACACAGGATACTATCCGTTGTAACTCACATTCATCATCAGCCATCAACACTAAATCATCTGCAAACATTAACGCACATACTTTCACTCCATTTAGGTCCACACCAACATTCAGCTCATTCAGAGGACGCATGCAGTAGTCGAAGAACAGGTTGAACAACCAAGGCGACATGACGCAACCCTGTTTAACCCCTTTTGTGAGAGCGAACCACTGCGACAACGCAGCATTCACCCTGACACAAGCAGAGCTCTCCGTATATAGAGACGCGATTGCGCCAATCAGTCGGTCGCTTACCCCATATTCCGACAGTACACGCCACAGTCTTTCTCGGTCCACACGATCGTATGCCTTCTCCAGATCCACGAACGCGCAGAAGAGCCTCTGGTGTTTAGCCAGAAGCTTCTCCACGACCATCCGTAGGGAGAAGATCTGATCGGTGCACCCCCTGCCACTCATGAAAGCACCCTGCACATCCCATACTTTACTTTCAGTCACTTTTCTTACTCTTTCAATCAATACCTTTCCATACAGTTTGCCCACAGAGCTCAGCAAACTGATAGCCCGATAACTGCCGCATTCCAACCTTGAGCCTTTCCCCTTGTACAAAGGGCAGATGACTGCCCTCCTCCAATCCTCAGGAGTGCAGCCACTCTCCCAGCACAAGTTGAAGAGCCTCAGGCACCACTCGAGAATCTTCGGGCCACCTTGCTTGATGAACTCTATGGCCACACAGTCATGTCCCGCAGCTTTACCATTCTTTGCTTTTTTCAATGCAAGCACAACTTCATTCATACGTATTTCCTCGTCCTCAGCAATATTTACATTCATACTATCTGCTACATTCGTCTGGTTTGTACTAGTACCACTTTCATACAATTCTTCGAAGTATTCTTTCCATCTTTCAACAACTTCTTCTCCATTCATCACTAAATCACCATTCTTATCTTTGATGCAATTCATACTGTTTTTCTCACTTCCATATCTCTTTCTTTTTACTTCCTTCCAGAATATTTTCAAATTCTCCTCGGCGTTCCTCGATAATTTCATACATTCCTCTTCCTCAAGTTTTCTCTTTTTCTGGCAAACCATTTCTTTCACTTCTTTCCTACACGCTTTATATATATTCTTCTTTCTTTCTTTCTCACCTCCATCATCTGGTTTCGCACCAAGCACATCATTCCACGCTTTCTTTTTCCTCACTACAGCATCCTTCACCTCATCATCCCACCACGCATCACCTTTTTTCCTTCCTACCAACGCTTCTCCACATACTTCTCTTGCACTCTTTACTAGCACCTCCTTCATAACATTCCATAGTTCACTCGTCGAGCGTTCCTCATCATCATGTACTTCTAGCCTTTCGTTAGTCAGTCTTTCATATTCATCCCTAACATTCGTCTCTTTCAGTTTTTCGACCCTGATTCTCCGGACAGGCTCCAACTTCCGAGCCCTCGAGCGCCAACCGGAGAAAAGATCAATCCTTGTTATCACAAGGAAGTGATCCGTCCACAGTCCGGCGCCCCGAAATGCCCGGGTGTCCTTTGTCGCCTTCCGGAGCTCAGAGTCCACACATACAAAGTCAATCATCGACCTTTCAATACGATCAACTCTCTCTCTTTGCCAAGTGTACTGGTGGATCTCCTTGTGTGCGAAGAATGTGTTCGCCACAAAGAGATCCAACTCCAAACATACTTCTAACACTCTTTTCCCGTTATCATTCACCCTATCATCGCCATGCAATCCCAACACTCTCTCAAAATTCTTCCTTCTGACACCGACCCAACCATTCAGATCACCTGCCAATATTACTTTTTCATTCGCTCTTCTTTTATACGCTGTCTCCCGCACTAAGTTCCAAAACTCATCCTTCTCATCATCCAAGGCATCATTCCCTGGACCGTAACCTATAATAAGGAACAGCCTGGTCATGCCTACCTTGAAACGAATCCAGATGAGTCTCGGTCCTACCAGTCCATACCCATTACGCTTCACCATACATTCAGTCATTCTTTTTGATAATATAGCACCCACTCCCTGACGTCCATGTTCATTTTCAGGCACTCCAGACCACATCTCTGCCATTCCATTCACCACATCACAATCTCTATCCTTTCTTTTCGTCTCACATAAACACAATATATCTAAGTTCCTCTCATGCAAAACATCACGCAATTCATTCATCTTACCTTCCATATCTCCTCTTATATTCCACACACCAATCCGGCATTCTGCCCTCCTCTTTGCGCCCTCCCTGGTACTTGACGCGGCGTGATGGGTGGCGAGCCTCATCGACTCCATGCGTCAAGACCACCACCTAATTTCTTACATCTTAGGACCTATAGGTCCCGTGTCTTGGTTTCCCTCCACCATGTTAGTAGAAATATATATATATACAAAATAATATAATAAGAATAGAAATATAAATAGAATAAATAGAACTACCACCACCAGAAGTATCCCACTACCAGCCGTTGGAAGTCCTCAAGGTCAGCGTTTTCGTCGGAAGTGGCCGGCACTGAGTGGGTTTTGAGTAAAAGCACTCGAAGACACACAAACACGATTTTGACTGGAAAATCACTGAAGGAACGACACAGAAGGTGGAATACACGAAATAGTATTAACGACAATATCGAGAAGAAACACGTGCGGTCACGACGGATGGTAGAGGGCTACTGATTTTGCGTTCAGTGGACGCCTGGGGACCACGCGTATGGAATAGTATGATAAGATGGCGTCTGAAAAACAGAGGACAAGATGGCGTACGAAGGCAAAAACCAGTAATACTAGGGGAAAAAGCTTATTAATTCCGGCACTGAGTGGGTTTTGAGTAAAAGCACTCGAAGACACACAAACACGATTTTGACTGGAAAATCACTGAAGGAACGACACAGAAGGTGGAATACACGAAATAGTATTAACGACAATATCGAGAAGAAACACGTGCGGTCACGACGGATGGTAGAGGGCTACTCTCTCCTTTGAAAATACGTGTTTGTTTATTTTATTTCCCGGGCCACGCCGACTACTAGAGCTTAAATTAAATAAATGGAACAAATGTACATAATGCTTAAAAAAACATTTAATTCTCATTTTTTTAAATCCATTAAAACAGCGAGGTATCTGTGGTTAAAAAAAACGTTTAAGTTTCATAAGCTCTATAAATAAAAATGGGAGATTTGCTTTAATAAGTAAATAACGGGTATATTTTAATGGAATCTTGGAATAAATTAGACAACCAAAAAATATAACTTGTATACCATCTCATATTTATGTATATGCCTCCCCTCAACATCTCATATTTATGTACCTCTCGCGATTCCTAAGAACTTTGCCCTTACAAGTTCCTTATGGAGAATAGTCGAATGAGATCTAAAAAAAATAGAGGCCTTTGAGAGAGAAACAAAACAGAACCACCCGCACACCCGTTACAAATGAGGAGCAGTCTTGTCCACAGTGTGACAGAGTGTGCATGTCCAGAATCGGCCTCCATAGTCACCTTCAATGGCATCATTGACAGGATCAGTAATAACGTGACAGCGATTCTTCTGAGTTAAAGACATGTTCGGCAACGGGCTCTTGGCATTAATATAGACTTTTTCTTTTTCTTTCTGTCAGCCGTATTGATTCCAATGCTGGACATAGGCGTTTCCTGTGACTTTCTGTCTTGTGAATGCCGCATCCATCTGCTTACTGCGATTCGCCTCACACCGTCAAACCATTTTGCCTATTACCAGTTTCCTGGAAAGACCACATCAAGATTTTTAGCAATGAGACTTTTTGGTGGGACTCAGTCTGCAGATGTGTTTTCACATTTTTTTTAGAAATCTATACAAGATATAAATAAAATCTTTTACCGTCATTTCTTAGATAAATAATAATAATAATAATTGGAATAACATTTATATAGCGCCGTCTTTGTGCCGGAGCACCTCGAGGACGCTTCACAAAAAAGCAACATTGTATAATAAAAAGTCATCACCAACAAAATGTTTGTGTCCAAGAAATAAAATCATAATACATACATAATATACATACAATACCTTAGATACATAATATTATGTATCCGCGTCAGATTAACTATAAAAATACATATATACATATGTGGAATTTCAATAATGTAAGTGATATGAATAATAAATATGGGTCAATAAAAATATAAATAATATAAACAATAAATATGGGTCAATAAAACTGATTGAAAAGGTGCGTCTTTAGGTCCCTTCTAAAGGTTTGGAAGTTGGCAGCGACCCTGAGCCCCAGAGGCAATTTGTTCCATAAGTTAGGGGCCGAAACAGAGAAAGCACGATCACCATAATTGGTTAAGCGCTCCCTGTGTGGAAATTGTAGCTCATAAAGTGCACTCTGGGCTGACCTCAGAGCACGCTGCCTCGTCCCAAGATCCCTCAAAGTACACAGATCCTCAATGTATGTAGGTGCCAAGCCATTTAGTGCTCTATAAACCATTGTGCACACTTTAAATTGTACTCTGGCCTCTGTTGATAGCCAGTGCAGCTCCTTCAGGAGAGGTGTTATGCTGTCATACCTTTCAGCCCCATACACAATACGGGCTAAGGATTTCAACACGGACTGCAGTCTGTTTGTTTGCACCTTTGGCAAACCGGTAAAAACAATATTGCAATAGTCGAGTCTTGATAACACCAGAGCCGAAATTAAAGTTTTACAGGCATTTCGTGTTAGGGATCTTTTCACCGTATGTATTTGTCTGAGATGGTAATAGCAGGAGCTCACTGTAGAACTAATATGCCGCTCCATAGACAAACAGCTGTCGATGATGACACCCAGAAGCCTCACGGATGTTGATGGCTTTATAGAGTTTCCCATGACCACAATGTCATCCTTAGGTAGCATATGCTGTCTTCTTCCAGATGCTAACCACAGGAACTCGGTTTTGTCAGCATTTAAGCAAAGTTTATTTGCTGACAGCCACCAGAAAATCCTCTCCACACACCGCAGAACAGTTTCCCTGAGGTGATCCTTCTCCGTCATTCCCGCAGAAGCATAAATTTGGATGTCGTCAGCATACGCGCTAGTCTCCAATCCAAAGGACTCCACAATGGTCTGGAGCTCAGCAGTGTACAGGACAAAGAGCAGGGGCCCCAGAACGGAACCCTGCGGAACGCCTGTTAATAGTGAAGTTTCCGCTGCTTGCGTGCCTCCAAAACCCACAGTCTGTCTTCTATCTGTGAAGTATGAGGTTAGCCACTCGAGGGCTGCCCCGCATATTCCAAACTTGGTGTTAAGTTTGATATGCGGTAGGTACTTCGGACGTGATGAAAAAATTAATTTCGTAAAATATTTAAAATTATTTGCAATATAGTGGTCGTTAGAAAAATAATATTTCATCAAAAGTTGACAAAATGTAAGGGTGCCTTCCCACGACAAGTGAATCCGGATTCGTACGCGAATCTGGATTAATCCCTTCCGGATGGATGATTTCGTGCACGGGGTATGGGGAAATAGTTCCCTATTTTTATAATAATATAATAATTCATTGTAATTATATTTTTAACTTTTTAACTTTAACGTTGTAAATTTTGAAAATATCTTGAGTCCGTTGAAGCAATAAATAAATAAATATATAATATAATAAATAGATAATAATAATTATCTCTGTCATACTGTTGAATATATACTAATTCTGTTTTTGTGTTTAAAAATTAGATCGATCAGGTACGAGAATAAATTATTGTCTTTACACCAATATTAATTGTAATTTAGTAAAAAAAAATAAAAGAAAGAATTGCCTGCGGCATTAATTAAACTTGTTTGTGGGTGATATTTTTTAAAGTTTGTCACACGGAGTTTTTGTATCTTGTATCACGCGTTATTTTTCAAGACCGGTTTTTCTCAAATTAGCTGCTAATCTCTCTCAGTCCCGTTATGGGCCCGCTACACGCTCGCGAGTCACCACGACCTTTTGGTGTTCATGAGTAAAAAGGCGTCAACGGTCGGTTACGTACATGTCAAGACAAACGATCCATCCGCACCCCTTTTTACTCATGAACACCAAAAGGTCGCGGTGACTCGCGAGCGTGTAGCGGGCGCATTATATGTCGGGGTGTACATTATATTTATTTTGTACGGGAAAAAATGTCTGCCATAACTGGAAATTAGAGAACCCATTAAATAATTTATTTATTTATTTTTAATATTATTAATGTCGATATTATCAGAATAAAAGAATACCGGCCCAGTAACAGTGCAAAAATTGTGCTGTTTCAGGTCCGTGGTATTAGAAAAATATAATGATTGGTACCTTAAACTTTTTTTCATTTTAAATAAAATTATAATTTCTTTATCATTCGTGTGTTATTTAGACTAATAGATTAGGTACATAATTTTTGAAGGGAGACATTTGAAAGATTGGCATCATACTGATAAAATGCACCACATGGACTTATAATACGATGTAACAAAATTCCAGAAAAATTACTTCATTAAATAATAAGAAAATATAATGTTCCCCACTCTATGGCAACTGGGGAATCTAAATTTATACATTTTTTATTTTGATTTTAATTTTTCGAATCATGCGGGTGTCTGCATCTCTTTCACTCTCGTTGTATATTGTAACAGTACGAAACCCATAAGCATATTGCTCAAAAAAAATAAACCCCACAAAAGCCGTACAAAAGCCACACAGGATTTTTTTTAGGGATAAAAGCACAAATCTAATTGAATTTTGTAAATAAAATTAATTGTATCGATTAGTATTCGAGTAAATTATATTAGGAACTAGAATAGATTAAAAAATACGAATAAGCAAGCGGATCTAAAATGGGATAGACAATGATTTCAACATTTTATAAATAATTCATCTACTGAAATCCAACTAAAAAGTTTAAGCTTTTATTATTTGAGGATTTTTTATTGGTTTTTAATCATCTGTAGACCATATATAAGGCACTTGGAATCGTCAGGTTTACAAACACAAAATCAAATGCAATAAATCAATAAACACAACAAAAAAGAATGAAAGCAATAAACACATAGACAATACAAAACTATAACACATTTGTGGTACAATTTAATGCAGGTCTGGATGTAAATTGTCCAGAACTACATTAAGTACGTCATATTTCTGAAGGGTTTTTGTGTTTTCTGGGGTTCATACTACATCATCGTAAATACTCCTATGGGTTTTTCTTCGGAAACCGTTGTGTATACACGCGCTGAAACATGTAAGTAGGGTTGTCAACATTTTTTCAGCTGATTATTCCATCTGCATCAATAAGTAATTTTAAAAAGTTATCGGAAGCCTGGTTGCTAACGCGCTCGATCCTCGATGCCGACATACCCCACTTCACGACACAAGCTTTTAAGCTTGTTATGAAGTGTACAAATATGTATCAGGGTGTAATTCGATAATTTTATGAAAATAAAAGAAAACATACACATTATCTTATTGTTCTTGATATCAGTTCTTAACTCTTTTTTTGTTGCTTCCTTCATTATCCCCTCCTTTCTTCCTCTTCTTCTTCCTCTTCCCATTCTTCCTCCTTCCCTACCATAAATGTTTTATAGATATAAGATATATATTTTTAACTATGTAATGTAATCTATTTGTTTTGCGTGTGTGCTAATTGTGAACGGATGTAATTGGTCTTGTGTATTGATATTTTTGTATTAATGTACCTGCCAATGTTTGTTTTTGTGACTGTATCTGTTCCATATGCAATAAATAAATAAATATCTACTTATCTATTATCTACTTAAATAAAAACTGTCATCTTATGAACTGCTTGAATTTTATAATATTTTTATTTGCTAGAAAAGTGTGGTTTTCTCAATTATCAAATTAATGTAAATTACACACTCATTCGTCAGTCGAAAACTGCAGGCAATGACATAATTCTTAAACTGCGTTTAAATTTTACAAGTGAAGCGGATTTGGTTGATATTTTCTTAGTTTTAATGTTGCCAAAAAAAAATATATAGTATTTTGCGATCCATATATTTCTTGCAACTCACTTTCAATATTATTATTATACTCTAGTACGGTTGACAACCCTCGTTGTTAGTGAATATATATCCGAAAATATATCGAATAATAATTATTTTTATTGTAAAATTGTTACAAAAATATACAAATTACCCGACTAGCAAAAATTACAACACGTTATTTTCAGTTAATGTAGGTAGCTACATGTTATCAATTTAGTATCATATTCTTGTATTATGTATTTTTGTACCTATGAATAACTTTTGAATCAGTATTAATTTACAGTAAGTAATGTTAAGAGTATGCATACCGACATTTCAAAAATTTCTAAAAACGGGAGACCTTCTATCTCGACAACCGTTATTAATTATGCTTTGGAACAAAATAGGGTAGATGCATATTGAACCTTTATATAACCGTATATAACCGTAAAAGATTTTTTATATCTTGTATAGATTTCTCAAAAAAAATTGGAAAACACCTCTGATCTTTTTTCCGAAAGACGGAAACTCGTTTCCTGAAAGTCGTTGAGTAAAATTTTTTTTTGTACTGATAATATGCATTAAAACCCAGGGAATAACCGTAAAAGTTTTTTGATAGACGCAAAATTAACCTCAAAAAATTAAAAAAACGCTATTTTTACCATTTTATCATGCGATTGTCACGCGATTTTGAACCTTAATGCCGTGGGAAAAGACTGTGACGTCATTCCTGGTGCCAATTATATAGGTAATACCTACCGATTCGGTATAATACTTTAAGTAAAAGTTAATGTCGCCGCCACACGCTTGCGAGCGTCTACGAGTTTTTTGCGTTCATAAGTACAAAGGCGTCAACGGTCTGTTACGTAAACGAGCCAAGACAAACGTTCCATCCACACGCCTTTTTACTCATATACACAAAAAACTTGTGGGCGGCGACAAATCGAATATATATGTTTTACGTTTAATAGTTATACTATAGAAAATGAAGTAACGTAATAAGCTAATAGGTACCTACATAAATATATACATAATTATATTTTTTAATAAAACGTTTTTTATTTTGTGAGAATCAACACACACACACACACACACACACACACACACACACACACACACACACACACACACACACACACACACACACACACACACACACACACACACACACACACACACACACAAACTATAAATCAAACTATAAATTAACATTGAAATAATTGAAAAAAAAGTTTAATTTTAATTAAAATACATTTTAAAATAGAAAAGAAGAAATAAAATGAAAAAAACTGTCTGTTTGGGATGTTTCCTAAAGAAATATCTACGTATATGTATATTGGATTCAACACTTGTATTGCAAGTTATCCAAACGCTATGGATTAGACGGATTCATCTGGATTCATCAAGGCGTGTCCGCGGATTCACAGGCAACCTATTTCCCACGATCCGTGCACGTCTGCGATATCACGTACCGCCATACAAATCGCTATGAAAAAGTCTGTAGATTCACGGACTCACTCCTTCCCACGGCATGCGAATCTACGGACGAAGCAGGATTCACCTTCCGTGGGATATAGCCATAACATCGCAGGTAAAAAAGGGTAGATTGGTTAGTAGCGGATTAAGATATGATTTACAACAGATCTATTGTTTATAATGGGACGATGAGATAGGTATAGAGATATGTGAGATGGCTATATGCGGCCAGGCTAATGGCGTGGTACAATGGGATTTCGTAGAAGGCTGGAGAGAGTTATGTCTCCATGTGAACAATAGATTGAAAGACCAAACGTTTGAGTGCATTAGTACTTAGTAGGTAGGTAAAATGTTATAATTAGTAAAAATAAGAATGTTCAAGAACATCACTTGACGAGTAGGTAGGTAAATATTTTGTCGTGTGAATTTTGAATACGCGGTGAACCATAGGGATAGGTATGTGGGTATAAGGAGACTTATTTTTAGAATTATTATTTGAACGATAAGGGTATAACCAGCGCTGTAGGTATTGGCTGCCAGTATTTGCCGAAGGCAATCGAGTTTTTTTTTTGCCTTGGTTACGTAATTTTGTTGTAAATATATTGTAAATTTGTAAGATAGCTTTGTATAAACATTTTGATTTGTTAATTAATGTAACAGTGGACAATTAATTGCTAAATCAAGCATGTGCGAATTAATTTGGACTGTTAAAATAAAAATATGTATTTATTGGGAACCACGCGGGTTTCAAAATCATTATGGAGGCGTGGTTTATCTCAAGCGAGCGAGACAGATGATGTTCTTCGCCTCTTCTTTGCCGGTGCAAGCTCGTTTCTGGGTGAGGTGGCCGCACACCAGAAGATGAGCAGTTCCCGCCTAGCTTTTGGAGAGTTCAGTCGTCTAATTTTTGTGCATTAATTATCTTCGAAAAAGTGAAATAATAATTATCTACGTGTGTGTGATCCGCCAACTAATGCCTCGGAAAACGAGGTGTTGGGCGCGGGGCTTTGCCCCCTCTATTGTAAGAGTCTTGTCTATCAGGGCTGCTATATAATCATCACTCTGTGTGCTTCGATTGGAAGGCAGAGTTCATCGTGGAACGTCAAGGCTGATAAAATATTGGAACACCGTTTTTGGTCGGTCAGCAGTTTTCCCTGGTTACCCCGTTCACCCCCTCATCAGTGACTCACCATAATTCAGATCAGGGTCTCTGGAACTATCCATGAGACTGATCTGGACACCCCATCGCTGGATTGCGTCATCGTGTGCGTCACCGTCATAAACAGTGAATTGGATTATGTTTTTTTAATTGGCCAATTGTGTGCGTATTTGTGTTTTATTCGGATAATAATAGAGTCAGTGTATAATTACGTGGATATTTAGGTAGATTCTTGTGTATGGTTTTTCTTAGTAGGATATTGTATTGATGGTACATTGTTTTATTTAATTTGTTTTGGTATGCAAAATACCTACTTGTGAAATCTGTGGTTATTTTATTGTGTAAATAAAATATGTAAGTATAGTTTGAAATCTTGGTTTTCAATACACATTGCCCACTATTTATTTCTTTTCAGATACTTGCCAGTGTAACTCTTTGCTTTCTTTCTTTTTCTTAAATTCATTTTATTTATTTATTTTACCCCTCATGAGCGAGGTGCTTTTCTTTTTAACTTCAATTAATTTAGTATAATTTTTCATTTTAATTTTCTTTTAACCCCTCATGAGAGAGGTGAACCATGAACACACAGAGAGGAGAACTGGAGATTATTTTCCCGGAGAACGCCCCCCCCATGTCAAGTTTTTGCAGCAACAGCTCATAGTCAACAGTATCAAAGGCTGCGCTCATATCCAGGAGGCACAAAAGTGTGATTTTCCCCTGCTCATTGTATCCACCAATGTCAGATAGTAACTTCGCCAGGCTGGTCTCAGTCGAGTGGTTCTTCCTGTATGCCGATTGCTTCGTAGGCCAAAGACTGTTATTGTCCAAAAACATAGTTAATCTACTAGCTATCACTTTTTCCATTATTTTTGATAAGAATGGTAAATTAGAAATAGGTCTGTAACTATCCTCAGAATCAGGGTTCATACTTTGTTTTTTTAATATAGGTGTAACATACGCTGATTTCAGACTACATGGCACTACACAAGTCCGAATCATTGCATTTATAAGAAGCACAACAAAACCTATTAAATGTTTCTTGCACTTTTTAACCAGCCATGTCGGAATAGGATTCAAAGTACACTGTTTGTTTTTTGCCTTACTAATTATACTATCAATCTCTCAATATCAATAAAGGTTCAAGTATCTACTCTATTTTTTCCAAAGCATATTTAGTAACGGTTGTCAAGATTTAAGATCTTCCGTTTTTAGAAATTTTTGAAATGTCAATATGACTCCGTCACGGACTATTGGAAGCCACTTTTATATTGATGTTTACATATTGTATTATTTTGTTCGTCTATGAACATTCTGTATTCTTCTTTAAATAAAATTCCCCGAGTGTTTATTTAAACAACCTTCTCAGTTGACTGCACACGTCTATCCGGAGTACATGTTTAATGTTTTATTTCACTTCTTCCTCGTTTAGACAATTCTGTCGCTTCTCTCTCTGCCTTATCTTATTTTTATCGAAGTTCTGCTTAACCTACCTATAGTATAATTTGCTAGAGCGAGGTATTCCAAAGAGTGACCTACATAGTACAAAACAAACACCTACATCATTTCATTTCGGTAAAGAAACTCTGAGTGGCATTACATCTGTAGTACAAACATGCTTGCTGGTGTCGTATATCCTCATGACTGAGGGTCGCGACTCTCATTCCCGCAGTTGACGATTCTCCTCCACGAGTCTCTATCCATGGCCAGATGTGCGGCCTCGTGTAGAGTGGTGTTTGTGGCTGCCCTCACTTGGTCGCTCCAACGCATCAGCGCGGCGATCTGCCTCTCGGTCTCCTGCCTTGTACACTGCCTAGCATTACCGTTCTTTCTAGGTTGGTCTCTTCGCGTCTTGATAGATGTCCGAAAAGACGAAGCATACGTTGTTGGCATATTGTGGAGAGCCGAGCATCTACGTGGAGCTCCCGTAATATGGACTCGTTGGTTCTATGTTCAGTCCAGGACACACGAAGCATTCTTACAAACATATACAATACATAATAATCAATACTGTGACAAGGATATAAAAATTTCACCAATAGCATCTATTTACGAATTTCTTCTTCTTTGTCATCCCATTTCTGTCCACTCCTGGACAAAGGACTTCTTCATTTGTCTCCATGTCGCCTTGTCTTGTGCAGACTTAATCCAGGTCACACCGACATCTTAATTGTGGCCGTCCTGAGGTTCTATTCGTTATTCGGAATCTCCATGTTTGGTCGTCGGATACAGCAAAATAATGTTGCAAAATTGGTGGGCCTATAGCCAATATTACCCCTCAACACCGCTTGCCGTACTAAATTGCACCTCTTTTTTTGTCGTGAGTGAAGAATTACTTGGCAGAATTGCTGGAAAGGGTGAAAAATTACCATGTTCGTGGCAGTTGCACAGTCGCTCCCATTGGAGAAAAGGTTACCAAAATTAGTAACATATTATGAGACTGTCACAGGAAAATAAGACTAAAAGGACAATGGACATTGAAGTAGGACCCAGAAGATCAGGTAGACCCCTGACTACTTGGATGTCCACAATCGCAGGGGATCTAAAGGAGGCGAGGTTTCGTGCGGAAGATGCAGGGGACAGAAGGACTTGGAGGATGAGGACTAGGAGAGCCGACCCCAAGTAAATGGGACATAGGCGAGGGCGAAGAAGAAGAAGATATTTGTCTATAGAGGCTACCTGAGCCTAGGTATTCTATAGATTGTACCAATTTTAGAATCGAAAGTATTTTTTGGATCCTTGTCTTCGGCGCTTCTGACTACGTATCTAGCCCATTTCCAGTTTAGGATTGCTGTAAAGAGGCTGGATTTCACTCGAGCAAAATATCAAACTACTGGTATCATCACAATACCATCTTACTTTTACTATTCTCCTGGGATACTTTGTTCTTAATAATCTAATTGCTATCGTCGACACGAGACTCATAACAGTAACATCGCTGTACAGAGAATCTTTCTTTCTAGTTTTTCTTTAATTCTCAAGTGGCAATATTTTTGAGAGTGGAGAGAGCACACGGCACACAATGTTGGTATCTCATTTTTTTTCCTTCCTGTTCACGTTTAAGTATGAAGCAGACAATAAAGCTTGTTGATATATTTTTATTTTGATAATAAACACGTAGAGATACCCACCTCTTGTGATAAAAAATACAACAATTGGATAATAAAGATGTTTTATCTTCTTGCATATTCTTTAAAAAAACATTTTCTGCTCCTATTAAGGGCTTGGCACCAGGAATGACGTCACAGTCTTTTCCCACGGCATTAAGGTTCAAAATCGCGTGACAATCGCATGATAAAATGGTAAAAATAGCGTTTTTTCCATTTTTTATCAAAAAACTTTTACGGTTATTCCCTAGATTTCAATGCATATTATCAGTACAAGAAAAAAAAATTACACCGCGACTTTTGGGAAACGAGTTTCCATCTTTCGGAAAAAAGGTCAGAGGTGCATATTTTTTTTTTTTTGAGAAATATATACAAGATATAAAAAATCTTTTACAGTTATTCCCTAGATAAAGGTTCAATGCATCTACCCTATTTTGTTCCAAAGCATATTTAGTAACGGTTGTCGAGATAAAAGGTCTCCCGTTTTTAGAAATTTTTTGAAATGTCGGTATGCATACTCTTAAGACTTGTGTAGTAGTTTTGTGTGTGTATTTTGAAGCGCTACCGTTTCCTTCTGTTGGAACATTTCCTTGATTTAGCTTGTTTCCTGTCATTATCGTATTCTCTCGTACGTAGAAGAGGAGTTCTCGTGAGCAATGTGTCATTTTTTATGTAAATTTATTCCTGCAACGTTTTCTCCTCCGCAACTCCACTGGAATAAG
Organism: Ceraclea dissimilis; assembly: GCA_963576895.1. Classification (NCBI taxonomy): domain Eukaryota; kingdom Metazoa; phylum Arthropoda; class Insecta; order Trichoptera; family Leptoceridae; genus Ceraclea; species Ceraclea dissimilis. The sequence continues at coordinate 1,900,307 of OY756374.1, forward strand.
AGGGCACTTAGTATATTGGAGAACAACAGTTCATTTATGATAACTCTTTCAAAATGTTTCTGCGAAATGTTACGGTTAAGGGGGTGAGAGTTCCGAGAACATTTCCCTCGTCTTAAACGTTCAAAATTGCATACACGGAATTACATAAGTAAATAAATATTTATTAGCAAAATGTGTTGCAAAACCAGACAATACTAGTATGCTAAATCGAGGTGGTCGGTAGCCTGGTTGGTAACGTGCTCGACTGTTAATCCAGTGGGCGCTAGTTCAATCCCCGACTTACTCGACTTCACAACACAAGCTTTTAAGCTTTCTGTGAAGTGCACAAAGATGTATTTGGGTTTATTTCGATTAACCCAGATTCATTAAAGAAAAAGGGCGGACTTATTACAAACTAGCTGAGTAACCCGTGCTTCGCAACGGCAAATTTGAAATAAATCGACAGTACGACCCGAGACGCGTTCTGTTAGCCAAAATAGTGAGTTTTAATGGCTCCATAAAGTATATAACCATCAACCCGGAATTTCTCAGTGTTTAAATTTCAGATTTGTCACTTTTTATAACGTTGCTATATACTCTAAGCACTTGGATTCCCCCGTTCCGAAGTTGTCTCCCGCCATGGCTGGACCTATTCAAAATATGAAAAAAGATCTATGTTCTACTAATGAAGTTCTTTCATGAGACGCCAGACACGGCGGTGTGCGGTGACTGGATCCTCTCGATCACCTGACGTCTCCCGATTACTGGAGCTGGACAAAATATGACCTAAGATTTGGATTTCTTTTCCAATGCCCTTTAATTCGATACCAATCACGGCGGTGTGCAGTGACTGGATCCTCTCGATCACTTGACGACTCCCTATGGTTGGAGCCGAACAAAATATGACATAAGATCTGAATTAATTATTTTCCTACGTCCTTTCATACAATTGCACATGTGACTCCACACAGCCCTTGGATCATATTAAGGAACCTATGAACCTGATTCTATCAGAAATATTGTATCTCTTAAGAAAAGCTTTTTCTCCAAAAAATGGTGACGTTTAGGTACAACTTATTGGCATTGTTATGAATTTTCAAGCAATTCATCACTCCATGCATCCGAACACTTACAAAAATTTGAGTTTTGGTTTAAGTATATTATAATATGTTATATAATTTATATAATAATAATCAAAGTTACTACTAACTCCAGCGGCTGATTTCGGAACTAAAATGAGCATTTCAATGATTTTGTGTTATAAAATTCTGAATAGGAACTAATTCATTATTATTTACGGGTCTATGGTCACCGTCTCAGACAAAATTCGAAGAGCCAAAATACTAAGTGTGTAAGTAAAAAATACTAAAAAAAATACCAGATTACGTTCCGTTGACGGGGAGGGGGAGGAGATGGTCCCTAGATCAAAGTCAAAATGCTATAGAAAAAAATTGAGGGGGAGGGGCTCTTCTGCGACACATCAAATTGTTTCAAGATTTAAAAAAAAAATAGAACCTGATGACGGTCACGTACATTTTTAGGTAGATTTTTTACATCATTTCTTGTTTTAAATATAAAACATACTAAATAATCGTGAAAATACTACAAAGTACGAATTCTTCCGAAAATACTAAAAAAAATACCAAATGCATTCCATCAAGCCACAAAACTACTAACGTTGTTGTAACATACTCAAAGGTATGAAGGCGACGCAATAGAATTGCCATACGTTGAAATCAAATGTACAAAATCATAGAAAATGGACAATTCGGAATTAATATGCATTAGCGTTTTTTATCACTGTTATTTTTTTATTGTAGTACTAAATTATTATTTAATAAATAAATCCTTATTTGAATATAATAAATCACTGGATTACACGTAGGTATAAGTGATATTGAATATATTGCGTTTTGATATTTTACTTAACAACTGACCAAAATTATCTTACTGGTAACTATTGGATGACACTGACAGTTGAATTGTCAAAACTTTGTTTTGTTATGCTTATAAGTTTGAAAACTGTTAAATGTATTAAAAAATCATTATTTTAGTGATGTTGGAAATTAATACTGTTCATTTTCATTTTTTTCTTTACGAAAACCGTGTTACTTGTGAGTTGTGACATGTTTTATACTTGTGTACTTGTGAAATCAGATCAGTGCACATCATGTGCATACATTCACTCAAGTTCTATTTTTAAAAATATTTATTATTATGGCATGTGTATGCAGTTTCGTGCAGGCAATTAACCTTGATTGACAATCAAATTAATGGGTAGGTACCTGCAATATTTATTGTGATAAGGTATTATTGTTTATGGAAGATGAAAAACTTTTATTGAAATCATAGAGTAAGTATGTCCTATTAGATTAGAAATGACAAAATATTATGATTTTTATGAAAACATGAATAAATTAATGTAGGCATCATTTATTCACAAACTATTTACTTACTGTTATTTCTCTGCATTCGTATTTGAGATACCTAATATGTGCCCAGTATTGTTGAATATTGTAGTTTAATTAGGTGTTCTACATTTTATTAATTCTTCGATAGTACACCATATCAGGGCATAATTTTATCTCTATAGCAAAAGCTGACTTCTGCGGTGTTGTACATTCATAACTGTTTGTCAAAACGTTAATTTCAGATTTTTGCCTAATTTATTTATAACGAAGAATTAATTTTAATACTGAAACATAATAAATCATTATGCTCTATTGTTGACCACTTTTTTTTAGAAATAGGAGCAGTAAATACTTTAAATAAGTATGTTTAGTATTGAGATTGACATGACGGGCAGACATACTTGATATACTCTGTGAAGAAGGATTTTCCCATGTTTTGTGTAATGAAATATCTCATTCAAGACTACAAATTATTAAATTATTTATATCCTATGTTGATCCTGGGAATGTTTACTAAATCCACTCAATTAATGAATGCACAAAACCATTTCATATAAAAGATTACCCCGGAATGAATTAACTGGAATTTTGACACGAAGTACTCTCTGTTTCAAATATGTTGTACGCTGGATTAGTAGTAATTCTATGGAAAAAAATTGTATCCGTGGAAACCCATGAGACAAATGATATTAAATGGGAAGTGGTGATATAAACGAACGAACTAAAATATTTATGTGGGATGCAATAACTTACAGTCAATACGAGAAAAGAGATGCATACTTTATACAAAAGAACTCTAATGTCAATTTTAGATGTAGTTCTTTTTTGAGTTTTTTGCGGACAATTTGGCTTTAGTCGAAAAAGTTTTATGGTGCTTCAGTAAATTTTGCGAGAACTGCGAGAAACTTTCGCGAATATCGAAAAAAAAAACAGAAGTTATTTTCACATCGCATCGATTCGTTTCAGCTTCAAAGCTCAATGAAGTACCTTATTTTACTTTTAATCCAAGCTGATTTTGTACAATTGTCTGCATCTATTATAAAAATAAGACATATTTTCCGTAGAAAAATTAACAACTTTTACTATATACAAAGTTCATCTATTCGTGTGAAGCCCTTACCTTTCGCTTAATCTTAAAGAGATTTGACTTAATTCATTCCATTTGCTTATTTTTAATCACCACCCTCCCTACCACCCGGTGCTTTCGTCTCCGCCTTGAGGTTATAAGAGTTAGTTAAGTAACTGGCATTAAAAGTTTACTTTAGCACAAATTATTAGGCAAGAGGCACTTTATTTTAATTGTATTCTCCGTTGCTTTTTATTGTTTTTGACGCGCCGCTAAAATTATAGAAGCTTAATGTTCAAGTAGTTTTTTTCAGACTTCTTTTAATAAAAAAACTAGTCTACGTTTTTAAAGGGTGTTTCAGATTGTTTTTCTTTTTTGAGGCTTAAAAAAACACCAGAATTAGTTCAAACTCGTTTTATTTACTCGGTCATCGTCAAATTTTCTGTAGGTACCTTTTTTTATATATATATATATTGGCCTCCACCCGTTCGCGAGTGATTTAGCACTTCTGTACCTCTGACATGCACTGACTTTGTATTAATTGTTTACGGTTAAATAAACCTTTTTTCACGGAAGTGACATATTTTTTAAATATGTTCTATTTCTTACACATAAAAAGTACAATTTCATAATTTATCTTAAAGAATAAACAATTTTAAAAGAATTTTCAAAAAGCTGTCATCTTCATTTCATAGTAAAATGGCTGCCCCATTTCATTCCCAAGTCCGTTTTGTCACGAAATTTGTATAGTTAGTTACTTCCGATGGCACCGATGGCCGTACAACTCCGAAGAGTTTTAGCCTCTAGAACAATTTATTTATTTAATAAAGTTTTATATAAAAAATACAAAACTTAAATATAACTATTATTATTACAACTTCATTACTACAACTTATTAGTAATTGTTCTAAATAATACCATGTTTTTTCTTGCACAGCAGCTGACAGACTTTCATGGATTATTGTCCATATAATAATCTGTCAGCTGTCGCCTAAAGTTCTTTGCAGTGGGTGCATCCCTGGATGGATAGACTCTCAGTCATCGCTAACATTTAGTACACTCAGATCTCGTGTAACATTGTCCATCAATCTCTGTCTTGGTCTACCTAGAGGTCTCCTACCCACAGGTTTATTTTGCAAGAGGTGTTTTGATACCAATTTATATGAAAAGAGAAAACAATCTGAAACACCCTTAACCTTTCGAGTATTTAATGAAATTTTTCTCTTTACTAAGACTGTGACATTCAAAGAGTTCTTTAACAAAAAAAAAATGCCGAACCAGACTAGAGATTGAAAGGCGTATTTAAACAGTTCGCTTGCGTTTTCCAAATAGAGCATTGACATCCAGATTCGAAAGTTCATTGGCATCAAGATACAATTAACATTCAAAAGTGCATTACCATCACGTATTTCAGGATGACGTTGTTGGTCGATTCCACTAATTCGTCCCCAATTTCTGCCAGACAACGCATTTTACGGTACGTTGCGTTTTCTCAGAAGCGTTCCCATTCAAGTTTATAACGATGCTTACGTTGAATCTTGGCACTGTTTGGGGGTACCGTATGAGAAAAAGGATCATTTGAAAAATCACTATAATGCAAAATCCTCTGGTTCATATTTAGTCCCATTAGCCTAATAAAGTGGATGCTTCATTCCAGGTTCACATTTAGTCTCGTTAGCCTAATAAAGTGGATGTAGCATGCCCAGGATAGGGATCTGTGGAAAGTCAAAGGGGAGGACTATGTCCAGCATTGGAATTAAAACGGCTGAGAAAGAAGAAGAAGAAACCTAATAAATGTAGCATACAATTGCTCGTAAATTTCTCATCGCTTCATCAACGTCTCATTCAGTTTATGCGCGCAGTAAAATTTTCTCGTTTTCCCCTTTTTTTCAAGCAGTTCATTTCTTTTATATCTTTTTTATTAAAACATCGTTTACTACCGTTGAGCGTTTTTAACGTTCTGAAATACGCCTTTGCTATTTTACATAAACTGGGCATAATGAATAATCTGCAGGTTTATTTTAATCGCCGCTAACCACTTTTTAAAAGCTTAAATGTGTTTTATTTTAGTTTTACTAATGAAAATTTCATACTGTGAGGATTATTAATTAACTATAAATCCCATGGATTTGCTAATTAACATCATTCCCATTTTCCAAATACGTAATGTTCAACTTGTATTATCCCAAAACTTTGGCCTTTCGGTTTTATAATTAGTTGTTTAGAATAACTGTAATCTGGATAATAATCTAAGTAATCAAGGCAAGGAGAAACAGACCATACACCATATTGTATCCGAATGCGGCCTAAGAGCGTATGCGGGGAATTTCAAAGACATCTTCAGACTAACGGATACAGCGACTGAATATACTTTAAATATTGACCTAAACCTTTGACAATCAAACCTACCTGTGCTATTATTACTGTTTTATGTCCTTATTTTAAGATGTGATGTAACGAAATGCCATACGCTAAATAAATTTTATTTTATTACAGGTATAAGTGCAAAACAGACAACATCTATAGATATAAGTAATTGAAGATTAGTTCATTCATAATTCAGCTGTCACCCACAAGCATGCACCACAGTTAAATTAAAACATATAAGTTCATTCCGGTCGTCTCACATACCCATACTCAATCTCGCTCACTCACTCACCCATCGCACACGCACACATCAGATATATCAGACAATAAGGTTACTTTTTTTTTAAATGAATCTTGGTTTTATCGAAATAAACCCAAATACCTCTTTGTACACTTCACAGAAAGCTTAAAAGCTTGTGTTGTAAAGTGGAGTAAGTCGGGGATTGAACCCGTGCCCACTGGATTAACAGTCGAGCGCGTTACCAGCCAGGCTACCGTCCACCTCATATGTTTTATACTTTTATTTTTGTTGTCGTTATGTGAAAAAATGTATTTTCAAACAACTGTGGAATGCCTACGTGTATGTGTCTGTATTATGTGTTATTTTGTTAGTTGTTAAGTACTCATTTGTTGCTTTTGATTGAGTCCTGCCCTCCACACAAGCATTCGGTTGCTTAAGGAGGGCAGTATCCAAAATTGTAGTATATGATTGTGATTCGGGTGATATTGTAAATGTTGTTATTTTGTAATAAAGTGATTTAAATAAAAAAAAAATGTAGCATCACATTTATATTCCAGTACGAGTATTACATAATTCCTTTACATTCTGGATAGTGATGCTACCCAGAACAACATTCTGGGTTTCCTTGTTACCTATTCCCTTCCAGCAATTATGCTGTTTTGCATTTATGCTGTTTACGAAACATTTTTGAAATCTTGTGTTGTTTTTTGTATCAAAACGAAGCAATTACATTGTATTTTATGAAATCTTGAGCACTGAGTAAAAATAGTTTCATTACCACTTTTTGATATTTTGCATGAGAATATATATGCGCAAGCGATTAAATCGACTTTGGCTTATTGTTTTTATAAAAAAAATATCTACTAAAGTCACTGCGTCTTATCTCAAACGTTTTGTCAACCAAATTAAAGCATTATATCTAACAAACCACAGGAATATTCTCAAGTTTCACTAAATTTCAGGGGTGACTTTGGAATGATTTTATGTCAACAAAATTTACAAAAATCTAATTTCTAACTACTAGAGTCACTAAAACATATTCTCATTTATCCATGTTTTAAGTCTTAGAATGATATCTTTAGTATTAGCTGAGTAATCTTCCTTTTCCCGTAATAGTTTTTTTTTTGCGTTTGCCTCGGACGACATTTAAAGTCAGACGAGTTCCACTTCAAACCTGCCTTGTATTTCGTCTTAAGCGATGCGTAAAAACACGGTTAGTTTGATAAAACGACCTGAAAGATTTTTCGACAAAATTTTATATTCTGTTATGCGAATTTAAGGCAAACCCAACTATGAAGTCACGGTAATTTCCCACGGCATTAAAGTTCAAAATCGCATAATAAAATGGTTAAAATAGCGTTTTTTCCATTTTTCAGGTATATTTCGCTTCAATCAAAAAACTTTTACGCTATTATTCGCTAGATTTTAATGCATATTATCAATACAATACAAAGAAAAATCTCGCCGAATTTCTGGAAACAAGTTTCTGTCTTTCGGAAAAAAGATCACAGGTGTTTTTCAATTTTTTTTTTGAGAAATATATACAACATATTAAAAATCTTTTGAGGTTATTCCCTAGATAAATGTTCAGTGCATCTACTCTATTTTTTTCAAAACATATTTAGTAACGGTTGTTGAGATCTAAGGTCTCCCGTTTTTATAAATTTTTCAAATGTCGATACGCATACTCTTAATGTTTGCGGTACTAGAACGACGTTTTTTTCTATCGTAAAAACAGTTGTAGTCATGTTGTCACCTCGTCACGTAAATGTTTATTGCACATCCCGTTATTGTCGGATACGGGTGAGTAGCGACCATGCCTGTATTCCGTGAAATAAGTCTACGGTTTTTAAACGCTTTTACTTATCTTAAATCGTTGTTATTACTATTCGGTTCCCAGAGAAAAACCTATTAGATTTGCTCATGGAAAATAAACCCCAAAAAAGACGTAAGCATAAAAGTTACCTGAAGGAATATTGGAAGGGGTAGGAGGAAGCATGGGAGAAGCGACATTAGTGACAAATCCATAATTTTCGGTGTCGATAAATAAGAATACTAACACTCCCTGTTCCGTTGAAATCAATAACACATCGGGAATTTGGATGCCGCTTGTCTGCTGAGGTGCAATAAAACCTTACTAATCATAAAATTCTAAAGCGGGTAGTGTAGTGAGCAAAAGTATTATTTTTCTTCGTATTTAAATTCAGGGGTTTCCATCTTTATCTGAATTCTATACAACCGTCAATATATGTAGGGCAATGAAACAATAAGCGACTGGGTAATAATATATAATTAATAATAAATAAATAAATCTTTATTGACCAAAATGATTACAATGATTACAAAAAAATAAGACAATCTTGTGTGCCAAAAGGCGGACTTATTGCTAACGCAATATCTTACAGTCAACCCGAGATAAGAAAAAGATAACTTATATAATATAAATAATAATAAAGCAAAAAAAAATATATAGATAGACATACATACAGACATAAATACATACTAATCGATAATAAGATAAATATATATACATAAAAAAAAAAGATAATGAGCTTTTAATAAATTTAAATGTATACGTATACACACAGGGGAGGGGAGGGGAGGGGGGAAGAGCGGGATGGGGAATAAGGGACCACTCGCTGTGAACATTTGGACCTGAGGTCGACGACACAGAGAAGAAGAAGCCGGAAAGACTAACGAGCAACGACCATCCTACGAAATGAGTTCAGGGAAGAACAAGTGCGAATATTATCTGGGAGCTGATTCCACAGTCTTGCGCTGTGAACCGTAAAGGAGTCTGTGTAGAAACTGGACTGATGCGGTGGAATCAACAGGAGATTGTTATCAGCTGAACGGAGCGGGCGACCATGACAGTTTAGGAATTGAAAACGCTCCCTTAGATAAGAAGGTGAAGAAGGGTCAAAAAGAATTTTAAATAATTGGCTTAATATATGGATATCTCTTCTATTCGGAATGGTGTTCCAACCAAGTCTGAGACGGTAGTCAGAGACATGATCATATTTTTTAAGACCAAAGACATAACGGATGCACGCGTTCTGCAGGCGTTCAAGTTTATTTAAGCCTTCAACTGAAAGATCAAGATAACATACATCGGCATAATCCAGAATCATGTAATCATGACATTTTTCGAGTATAGTCGATGAAAATTGATAAATATTACATACATGCATGCATACATATCCACGTCCACTCCCTGTGGAGCATGTGATCGTCACCCAGTTTTTTCAGGCTTTTCTGTCCTGGGCCAACTCCGTTGCCCGTTCCTATATCATTCGATAAATATTAATGAACCGTTATTTTATCAATCAATTAAAATAGCGAATCGCTGTCGAGTTGACAACGAGGAGTGATAAAAAATTTATTTGACAATTTGAAGCGACATGCATAAATATACGGCAGTAATAATATTGAGGTGTCATGCAAATAACACAGTCGAAAATTTCTCCTAGTGGAATACTAGCGAGGCATCAAAATAGTATTCAAAGTATACAATATGTAAGGGAAAGGCACTAAAAGTTGACAGGGCCCTAATAGTTGACACTTGAGACTTTTTTCTACTATATCTGTAAGTGTAAATTGTAACCTCCTTAGATAAGGACACTGAAGGATTGTAATTTGAGGGTGGGGTTTGCCGGGGGGCTCCCTTAAAGCTAACCCTGGGCCCACCTCTTATTATAGATTTGCCTAGAAGTGCGGGAAAGAGGTCGCTATTAATGCGCCTGAGCTACCCGGGAATGTGGAGGGCCTTAAGCCCGCGGGATTTTCCTTCAATTTTTTCTACTATAAAAGAAAAGTCTTGGATATATTTTGTCTCAATTGGCTTTATTGTAGTTGTGAAACTATCTTTTATGAGGTGTGAAGAAACCAGCTTCTGTAATAACTTTTTCAAAGTGGCAACATTTTTTGTGTCCCATGTCGTGATTATTGCTCATTTTATGTTGCTTAAGGATACGTAAACGAGTAAGTAAACGTTATATTGCAATATCTTTGGCGTACACTATAATGTATGGTGATTTTTAAAACAATACATCTTAAATAATGTGTTTTTGTTAATTAATGTCATAAAACATGATTAGTTTCGTTGTAATGGGGGGGGGGGGGGGGGGTGTCAACTGTTAGGGACTCCCCTTTTTTCAGGTGTCAACTTTAAGTACCTTTTAGAGGTTTAAAAATGTCTCATTTACAAAACATCTAATGCATATGTTTTATTCCTTATTTCTTCATCTATTAAATGAAGGATCTGTTCTAACGTTCAGATATCATTTGTAACGTTCTATGATAAAATGCATTTTTTTATTAGGAAAAAAACGTTTCTTTTTTCTTAAAGGTCAACTATTAGGTCCCTTCCCTTTTGTCAAAATAGTGTACAAAGTATTCAGTGTATATCAAAACAGTGTACAAATTATGTATGTAGAGTGAATACATTTATCCGAGTTTTCAGAGTAAATTTCATTTGGCAGTTTCTCGTACATTTGACAACAACGAATGGACGAAACACGACTAAATGGATTTGTTTTCATTAGCTTCTATACGCTGACCGTACCAAATATACGAGTTAAAATTAAAAAAAACGCCCGTATTAGCCATTTTTCTAGAAAGGTTTTCGAGACTGGGGAAAAAAAAATATTTTTTAATTATCTGGGCTTGCATACACAAATCCAAATGCTTTCCTGCACACCTTGCACTAGGCTAAAAAAGCCTGTATCGCAAAGTGTGGAATACATCGCCAGCGTCGGGGTTAGAACTTGGCACCTCCCGCACGAGAGACTTCCGCCTCAACCAACTGCGCCAACTCTGAATACTACTCCCATATGCTCTGAGTAAAAATCGTTCTAAGATCGCTTCAACTTTTTCAAACATTTCATGAACCAAATTACATCATTGTATCTAAAAAAACCACGGGAATAATCTCAAGTTTCAGTAAATTTCAGAAGTAACTTTGGTATTATTTTTTATCGAGAGAATTTACAATGATTAAATTTTAAATCGCTGTAGTCATCAAAACATAAATGTATTCTCATTTATCCTCCTTTCACGAGTTAGCGTGGGTGGATGTCTTTAGTATTAGCTAGGTAATCTTTCTTTTCCGGACGCACTTTTTCGCATCTTCATGTACCTACTATCTCTTCTCTAGAACAACAGGAAGTAACTTAATCATGGTCAAAAAGTCAACATTGAGTTTTCAAAGGAGAAGGAGTCATGTCAGATTTCGTTGAATAGGTTTTCAAAAAATACATATTTTATAGTTTTTTTTATCATTAGGTACCAACGTATTACCGTCATTGAATTCACAAAAGTTGAAGGTTTAACTGGAGAAAACGCAGCATAGATAGCCTCATCAAGTGGGCCGAAAGCTCGACCACATCGACAAGCTACACACGGTACACCCGAGAAGAATGGAGAAGATATCATTTACCTATTTGTTTAGTTGATGCCTAATCGTTTTTTCATACTTTTTGCTCAGTTTTATTAATTTTTAGTATAGATAATTTGTTGTCTTGCAACATAACATCATAACACAGCATCCCCACGAAACCTAGGGGAAGGGGTAGACCTCCGGCAACATGGTGGTCCAATGTTGAAAAGGAGCTAGCGGCGCAGAGAATCCCAGCAGTAACAACCCAGGACAGGAGATCCTTGATCCTCCTACGTACGAGGAGGCCCGACCCTGGATGAACCGGGACAGAAGGGCAGGACAAAGAAAGTTGTCTTGTAACATAATATATTTACGTGCATGCTGTACACACTCGTAATTGGAGGGTTGCCTCTGTGAGTGTCTCAATAAATAAATAGGTAAATCAATGATCTAAAGTCGAATAACTGAGGCGTCATTTTGACTGTCCACTCCTCGTCATTTATCGTTATAGACCCTTTCAACAATGTCGTAAACTGTCAGTCGCTGTAATTATAATCATAATTTATATGGGAACATTATTAATTATTAATGTTACCATTTGTATTCGCGTATTGTTCATGACATTATTGTTTATGTGAATACCGTTGTATTCACACAGTATGCCATCAGTCATACATCAGACAACAGTAGGAAGGAACCTAGCAGCTACTATGTCAATGTCATTATATTATGTTTGTTTGATGATAACGGTGCATTACGTCAGAAGCGTCGCAGGCGTCGGCGTCGAAGCTGGGGGGGGGGAGGTAATGTGAATAATAGGGGTCAAGATATCTGTTTTGAATATCGGCTATGCTCATGCCGGAAAAATAATTGTAAGTTTTGAAAATAAAAGAAGTAGTATTGATGTAGCCATTTTTTTTACTTTTCTGTCAATCTCATAACAACTTATTCCTCGCGGGGTAGCCAGAGAAGACAGAGCGTCTATATACTATACATCTCTCACAATAACTATGATTCTTCACAACCTATTTTATTTCTTGTATGTATGTATGTATATTTATAATATCTATCTTCTTTTTGGTTTCTATTCTTTCCCAAGTATGTGTACAATTATTTATCTCATTTTATTGTCTCAAGTGGTTGGTTGGAAGACATTGCCTACGGCAATTAGCCCGCCATTTTGTATAATGTTCTATATCTAATAAAGATTTTATTTATTTAATTATTGATCGGGTCGACTGTAAGATATTGCTTTTGCAATAAATCCGCCCTCTAGCATGCTACCTACTGTTGTCTGTTTTTGTATCACTCTTGGTTTTTAGCTAATAAAAAAATATTTATTTATTTATGAGTTTTATGACTGAATGCATTGTCATAACTCATAATAAGAATTAGAAAACCTACGAAAAATAACGATGCATTAATTAAAAATGTGATTGAGTAGGTTTTGTGATTTTGTTAGTTACCTTTTCATTTCTGTAGCTAGAGGGCAGCTGCCCTCCCTGTTTCGTCTCTGCTTTGATACGCGTAATGTTATTTTGAATTATTAACGTAGTTATACAAAATGCATGATGATACTTCATAAATATTATTACGCAAATGGCATCAATGCGCTGAAATAATAAAACTCATTAATACGTAAATAATACATATTACGTGAATTATTAGGGTTAAGTGCAGTAGAAATGGTGTCGTCGAGAAGAATGCGTGGGAAAGCGCTGAGAGATTCAAAATAAAGATAAGAAGTGAAGTGATCAGAGAGTTGAGTGAGTGTAAAACGGATGTTCTGACTAAAATGAAAGTGAACAAGTTAAGATGGTTGGAACATGCAGAGAGAATGATTGAAGAAAGGATAACAAAGAAAATATACCTGGGAGAAAGAAGAGATGTAAAGAAGCGCGGCCGTCCAAAAACCGCATGTAGACCAGATTCTTAAGGACGGACGTGTTCTGAGTAAAAGGAATCGTAAAGTGTTTATGACAAATTGTACGAATGTGACGGAAGCACGAAGTGTGTGTAAGGATAGGTAAGGTTGGCGATCTGTTCTCTCTACTTACCCTGCAGGGGACTATGTATGAATAATGGAAACATGATGAAAATAATCAAGATTGCAGTCTCTTGAATGATTTTATGAAAAATAGTTACCTAATAGATAATCATATATGATTGATCGCGTTAAACTATTGAAATCCGATCGAAAAAACCGGACAGCCCTTTGTCCGGTTTGTCAAGATTTTTTCGACCAGACAGATGTAATAAAAAACCGGACATCTGCCAACCCTAGATAGAATAGAATGTATTTGAGCGAAGATAATGAAATAAAACTCAAAAATAAACATTTTCCACACAATATTTTATCCTTTATGTTTTATAATGTTGCATTAATAACGAAATGTTGATATTTTGCCAGAATAGTCTGATTCTTTGTAGCAAAACCCTCCCAGAACCTACAGACGACACATCCACTTTGTGTCGTTCAAACGACGCCAAAACTCCAACAAGAATCCCATTACACACAGGAAATAGAACATCCAAACGTCCGCGTTAATGTAATTTTGTACTATTATATTCGCGCAACCACAATTTATCTACAGGCCTTTGAAACTAGGACTCGACGAATACAGCCACGAGGAGAATTTGATTAAATAACACTCTATAGTCCTCGATGAACAACCTTTTTACCGTACCGCGTTCCTGTGACAAAGGGATTAGAAACGAAAAGGCATACAAAAGCGCTCTGTTAATAAAACTCATATGTCGCCACGACCAAAGTTCTTTCTTCTGCAGTTTCAATCGTTACAATTGGTTTGCACCAAAGCCCTGTGTCTCCTCCACTCATCCCTGTCCTGTGCGGTTCTTTTTAACTCTTTATATAACTCGAAGCACAGGTCGTCCAGGTATTCTTTCTTTGGTAGTCCACTGTAGTTGGTCCCCCGGTTCATTCCTTCAATTAATTCAAATGGGAGACCTTGCTAACTCACTATGTGGCCAATCCATCTGACACGTCTATCTGCTATTGCATTAAGCATGTGTCTTCTTCCTTTGACTACAGTTAAAGAACCTTAAAGAACAAAATAGTAATATCCATTTTTTCACAAAATTGTATTGTCACCGAGTTTGCGTACGTTTGAAAAGTTTCAGGTCTCTAAATAGTAATAATCAGTGGTTGACAAATCTGTCACAAGATTTTTTCACAGACAAAAAACATCACAGTGAAGTTAAACAAAATCTTGTAAAAATATTGCATGGTTCTGGATTCATGCAGGCGACAACTGTCATAAAAATATAATGACAATAATATGTACGCTGCATGGACTACATTGTATTCGCGCATGAACGAACAAAGTATTGTATTTTACAATTTCACTCAAATACTGCTGAATTTTCGCTGAAAAGAGGCTAAAAATATCGCATTCTATTATTCTCAAAATGGATGTCATTCAGTTTTAAAATTGTACAGCACCTCCTCACGATTCCTACAGATGATATTCCGTTCTATTCGTGTGGTTAAAAAAGAGAACTTTAGGAAATGATGTGGCTGAAAAGAGAGAAAAGAAAATAAGCAATCGACTTATTTAAAAACAACATACATAGGACGTGTGTAGAGTTTTCGGTCTTAGGCATTTGTTGAACAATCAAACCCGAAGCTCTACGTACGTATGTACAAAGTACATCATGAACCGTCGTGAAACTTTCAACAACTATGGCGTGGCCTACCAGTGGCGAAGAGGCATCTCTGTAGAAGGGAAGCCGGGGTTAACCTTTTTTATTGTATTATGTCAGACTAGGCCCATTATATTAAGATCCTAAACAAACTGGTAACTCGATGTGAATCGTGTTCTCAGGTAGCTCCGCGCCTGATACCTAATTACTTTAGGTACGTACCGGAGTGGGTCATACCCTGCCACTCCAATATGAGGCGACAAAAATCGCCTTGTCTTTCATCGGGTCCCCAGGGGTGCAGCTCTCTCCCATCATAGGACGTATTGATTAGTGGCGGTCGTTCTGAGTCTCTCCGCAGTCACAGAGGATATTAGGCAGTTTGTTCCACCGTTGGAGGTTTTTTTAGTGCATTATAGCTATAACATTTGATGTGAAATAATGTAGGCTCAGTATATTCAAAGCCAATCTTAAATGCTCGAGTTCTTAGCTTCATTGGGTTTAGATTATCCTTGTACTCATACAAAATTTGCGTATTATTTATTGTCAAGTGCGCATAAAGTAAAACCCTCTTATAAATTATTAACCCTCCAACCCCTTTTTTATATTATACGTACTGCGATGACACGGTTACCCGATTCGAAGCGTTGAACGCATCCCAAATTTGACCCATTTCACACGCCGAATACATTATACCCATACATTAGGTACATATTTGTATCACTTACATTGCCTACCCACGGATCTCACACAAAAACCAATTTCCTTAATTTTATTTATGAAAGGAAGGTATTAACCGGATATCACGTCGAAAAAATATGACATCAATTTTGAATAAATGTATTTTTTACGAATCCATGTAATATTTTAGAGAGTATGTCTGTGTATATATTTTATATAGCATAATTCGTTATATTATCAGATATCTCATATTTTTTCTGCATACTAGCTTTTCTGCTGACGGGTTTGCGCCTGATTTTCAATTTATGATGCAACCACTATTGCATGCATGTTTTGTTATTAAAGAAGATATTGTTTTGTGAGATCAATTTTTCAGTAAGCTAAACCTCTACGGGGCTTGTAAGTCTTCTACTTCATATCAGCCCACTCCTGGACGAAGGCCCCCTCCATCTGCTTCCACACCGCTCTATTTTGATGGGCTCTCTGGATCCAATTGACACCGACGTGCTTTACTAGGTCGTCTCTCCATCGTAGTGGTCGTCTTCCTACGCTCCTGGTAGTCGTTTCAGGTTTCCAGGTTAAAACCCTCTTCGACCACTTATCATCCGGATCTCTAGCCATGTGACCTGCCCACCGCTGCGATATATGTTACTCCTGTTCTTTGCCATTAAAGTAATTCTGTTTAATTACCTGGGCTTTGCCGAGGAATAATTTTAGTCTCTAATAAATATATATGAAGGTACGTCGATGCATGCATGAGACGCGTTGGTGTATTTTAATAATTTTCATATATTTTTTTTTATTACTGCCGATATTTTGACGTGCGAATCGTGAACCGTTACGTTATGAATAAAAATTAATATTTATATCGGAGCAAAGTAAAATGAAAATTGTGTGAAATATTGCAGATGAAATAAGTAATCGTATTTAAAAAAAAAAACATGATTTTAGTTCTTCACGTCCTCGAACTACTTTTCGAAGCGATAAAACAATGTTTTTTACACAGTGAATATCGCGCCTTGGCCCTTAGGTATATCAGTTCAACGCTGTTTGTATATAGATTAGAGATGTAACGAATATTCGGTAACTGTTCGGCATTCGACCTCTTTTTGGAACCAGGAGAAAGAAATAAGTAACAAACTCCCACAAAATTAAGTCTGTGAACCATGTCTAGGTAAATTCATATTCGTGACCTAATAGACTTTGTAAATGTAACGTAAGTGTATGGGAATGTATCTTTGTGTAAGTATTTTCAAAGACCAATTATTTTATTTACGATATAGATGGCAGTTTTTGACATTGGCAAGTTTTAGGAGATCTATTTCGATGCGATACTTAGAATAATATCATTTGCCCGTCAAAATTCGTACGTGCGTCAATCATGCCAAATATTTGATCCGAATATTCGGCTATTTGCCAATGATTCTGACTGAATATTCGGTATTCAGCTTCAGGCCGAATATACTGTCATTTGCAACACTAATATAGATTATTTTCCTTCGTTTTTTTTTTCTGTAGAATACATACTTAAGTACTTCTGACTGTGCATGAACATTGAACAAGAAACAACTTTATTTCTTTTATTCGTTCAACTAATGACTTCTTGAACAGTTTCCTTCAAGTCATCCTTCATTCTATTCACCTTCCCTCTTCACCCATTTTATTATTACCATATTTTCGTCTTCTTACATTTTTTCCCCATAAGTTTCTTCGCATTTCCTCGTCTTTTCCTTTTTTTTTCATCCTTAACACATTTCTTGTATTATCTTCATTCATTTTATGGCTAAAGTTTGACTTTTTCTTTGCTTTTCGCCTTTTTTATGGTGATGGCGTTTTTTTGTGTTATTAAATTGATACATAGCTCGGTAACCACTTCTTTTTGCATCAGATTTAATCTGTTCTACGTTCTCCACACTCTGATTAAAAAAAGTTGTGTTTAAAATTAAAAGCCCAAATAAGAACAACGTAGCGAGAAAATCGCACAAAATATGACTTAAGGTCTGAATTTCTTTTCCAACGCCCTTCCATTCGATACCACACATGACCTTTGGATCCCTTTGAAACCCATTACTTACATCTTTTTTGTCTCTGGAGTAGGCTGATCCAAAGTGGTACAGGATTGTATTGTCATCGACTCAACGTATGTTTGCAAAGTTTTAAGTCTCTAAGTAGTCAGGAAATGGTCAAAAATTCGTTGTAAGATTTGCGCACAAATATAAAAATTCCACAGCGACGTTAAATAAAATATTGTAAAAAGCGGACCGAATATCAAAAAATATCTGCTTGCGTCTTACAATGAATACTTTACCAACCATACCAGCTGTTTATATCTTGCAAACTATTGGAATAATTTCAAGTTTCAGTCAATTTCAGAGGTAACCATGGAATTATTTTTTATCGAGATAATTTACTAAAATGAAATTTCTTCCCGCTAGGGTCACTAAAACATATTCCTATTTAAGTATGTTTTTAGTCTTGGATGACATTTTAAATATTAGCTGAATGATCCTCCTTTTTACCGGCCCAATTTTTTTATAGGTTGACTGTTCGGCTACTATTCATTTTAAACAATAACTACCTCACAAAGCACATCGTACAAAAAAAGACACAAGACGAAAATAAACCCAAATGAAGATATCACTTTACAAAAATGAAATGATGTCATGACATGACAAGTTGACAACGACAGTAGAAATTTGTCAACAATAGTGTCAACTGTCAGACACGTCAAAATTCTATAGTGATGGGCAATAATAATATGTAGAATTGTAGGATACTAGAATGCTATAAAAATTAATTCAGTTGAAAGCATTTTATTGTATTTTTATTAAATGCTTGAGATTTTTATTTAGCCTGTTTGTGACAGTTTATTCAATTAAACCACTCGTACTTTAGAGCAGTGGCTCCCAATTATCCTTTTTTTTCGAAAAAATAAAAGCATGCTCAGCGTCTTCCGGGAAGCCTGATGCACCCATAAAATTATGAACTTAAATCGATATTTATGTCCACTTGTACTTCAAGTAGGTATTTTGAGGGCGATAGTGGATGGAAAAAAAGTTTAATAAATGCATTTCCAAAGATGAACCTCTTGAAAATTGAAGAGTCTGAAATTTTTGTCTTTAGGTTTTTTGATAATGTTTCACAAAGTACTAACACGATTTGGACAAAACACACCACCGTAAACAATTTAGGCTTTCGATCAAAAAACAAACTTCCTTTGTGGTAACAGGAATCTTTTGCATCAGTAGAAATTCAGAACGATCCAGTAGAGGACGGGTTTTCTAATTTTGAAAAGCAATGCTCTAAAATGCACCACAATGGTAGCGCCGCAGGCGAAATATTTTAGAAAAATAGATGAAGTAATTAACCTTGTTGTTTGTATATAGAAAGAAAGCCACAGTGTAAATAGCGCCGCAAGCGAAATTTTCAGCAAAGGCAATAAGCCTTATTAAAAATGTATCGAAAACTGAAATTTTACCTCTTATTTAAAGTCGTGTGGGGACTTTACACGACCCGAATTCGGGTGACGACCTAAGGTTTTAAGAATCGCCGCTCTAAAAGGCTGATGAGAGTTTCAGTTTAAATTAGATCGTAATGCTTTGTTGATGAAATAATTAACTCTGTTCGTTTTATTTGTTCCAGGTATATTAATATTAATATTAATACATCCTTTCAACTCGTCTCATCTCACCTGACAGCTCATCTCACGTTTCTCAGCTAATTATTCTAATAATGTATGAATCAAGAAAAGGTAAGTAATTTTCAACAATTCACTTTACAGATTTTGCGATATGCTCTGAGTAAAAATTTATACTTTACAGATTTTGCGATATGCTCCGAGTAAAAATTTATACTTTACAGATTGTGCGGTATCTATTATCACATCGACTTTTTCCAATTTTAAAATAAGAATAACGTTAGCTAGGTACCTACCAAAGAACGAAAACTTCTAATTCCGGTCCATTCCCTTATGTTTCGCACCAGGACATCTGTCTCCTACCAGCTCCTCGTCGCCCCTCTATCTTACCCTTCAGTATAAACTGGAGCAAATGGTACTTCTCCCCTCTTAACACATATGGATTGCCTCATTTAAAAATAATGTTAGTTTGCGATACAATTTCACACCACTGGTTTAACGTCATGAAAATGTACACTTAATTTATTATTTAGTCGTGAATTTTAATTAGGACTTTGTAATAAAATTTTGATGTGTTTTCTCAGAAGATGACTCACAATTTCTATCAAATTCTCCTCAACATTGTATAGAGACTTTATACTCATATATTCTACTAGCTGAGTTACCCATGCTTCGCAACGGCATGATGTCTCCCGATGGTTTGAGCTGGACAAAATGTGAGTTAAGATCTGAGCTCCTTTTCCAACGCCCTTTTACACGATACTACACGTGACCCCACGCAACCCTTGGATCCTCTCATCAGCGCGTGGCACCTCCTAATAAAAGCTTTTTTTTTCAAAAATGGAGACGTTAAGACCTAAAGCAGATCGGTTCGAAAGTTTTTGTGAATTTTCACAGCAATCCATCGTAAAATGTGGGAGTTTTTCATTTCATTTCATTTATTTAATATCCACACAATATAACGTAAAAATGTAAAGAAGTAAATGTAAAAAAATGTAAGTAAGAAACAAGTTTGGATTTTATTGTCCCACTAGGCGAAAGCCTGTTCTGGGGCAATACTAACTACAATAGTTCAAGGCTACATGTATGGATAAATATGGATAAATAAATAAAAATATGTATATATTGTATTCTGTAATTGTTAATTTTAAGTTATAAATTTTGTATTTGTAACTTTATAAATAAATAAAATTAAATTAAATTAAAAAAAAATACAAAAATACTGGAGAACAAATAAATGATTAAAGAACGTTGTAAGTTGTGCGAACACTTACAAAAGAACCAACTTTGTTTTATATGTATAGATTTGATTACTTGGGTACTATGTATGTTAATATAAGTCATTAAGTATTCTGTAACACAAGTGTGTTAGTTGCTTTGAAATATAATTAGCATAGAGGTGTTTGAATGAAGTGATACATATTTAAACACTTAAGTTATTCACAATTTCTATTATCCTTCGTTATTTACATCGTGACGTTCGTTTACCTGTAAATATCAAGACAAAATACCAGGTGTAGTTCAACGTTCTTCTACTAATTTTAATTAATTAATTTTAATTAATTTTACATAACAAACAAACTAAAATTCCTTATTTAATTGACATCGCTGTACCAAATACATTTAATATTCAAACAACCGTCGCAGAAAAAATTCGTAAATATACAGAATTAGCAGGTGAAATAAAAAATATTTGGCATTCTAGGTCGGTATATATAATCCCATTAGTATTATCAGCTACAGGTATAATACCAAAATCGCTAATAAACAATTTAAAAAAATTAGATTTACCGGAAAATTTATACATAAAAATGCAAAAATCGGTCATTATTAATACTTGCAATATTGTAAGACGATTCCTAAATACTGATATTTCAGGCACAATGCTTGTATTTTAGGCCCCGCGCATCTGAGCCTAATCCTGTGATATCCGTGATATCTGGATAGGTGAATTTTTCCCAGTATTAGGCTGATGAGTTTATATGTGAATCATGAATGATAATATGTAGACTCTTCTGGCTGATAATACTGAGAAGTGTGTTGGCAAAGTCATGCCTCCGCGTAAAAAAAATTTAGACGTAAAAATTTTAAACTTTAAAAAAAAAGTGTGTAATTTGATTTTTACAAGATTTTATTTAACTTCACTGTGGAGTTTATTGTGGGTTAAAATGGCAATGGGCGGGCCACGTTGCGAGACAGGGAAATGAGAGATGGGCACCCAGAATCCTAAGATGTCGACCATGGGAAAATAGTGGGACGACCCCAAAAGAGATGGGTAGATGATATAGTCCCAGTCACAGGAAGAAACTGGGTGAGGAAAGCCCAATGTAGAAAAACTTGGAAAATGTTAGAAGAGGCGTATATCCGGCAGTGGAGGGATGGCTGAATAAGAAGAAGAAGAAGTGTAGTTTATTTGTTTTTCTTTATCGTTTGTGCGCAATTCTTACAATGGATTTTTTTACCACTTCCTGACAGCATAGACACCTGAAACTCTGTAAACATACGTAAAGTCGATGACAATACAATCCTGTACCACTTTGGATCAGCCTACTGCAGAGACAAAAAATATGTAAAGGGTTTAAAAGGGATTCAAGAGACGTGTGGGGTCATCTGTGATATCGTATGAAAGGGCGTTGGAAAATAAATCCAGATCTTGAGTCAGATCTTGTCTAGGTCAAGCCTTGCAAGACACCAAGCGATCGAGACGATCTAGTCACCGCATACCGTCGTGTTTAGTATCTAACGAAAGTGCTTCACGAGTAGAACTCATATCTATTTACAATTTTTTTGATTCTGGCCATCAAGGTGAAAGGCGCCATTTGAATGAAGGAGCCCAATCACACAGTTTTTCATCTAACATCTTTGCTACCTGCTTCTGCCAGTTATTTCTAAGGCGACTCAGTTGCCTTCCGCTTGCTTCTTCAGCTTTCATAATTTTGTTGGAATCCGTTCCTCTGGTATCCAAGTGACCTGTCCGAGCCATGTCAGCTGGGTCCTCTCTGTAAAAAGTAGTGTCGGTTCTGCCCCGAAGCCCTCTTCCATCGAAGTTCGAAGTTGACGATATTTTTTTGTCACAAAAATTAAGGAAACAGGTACTTACTACTTTTGTCAAAAATCATTGCGATTTTACTCCTAACCTAATTGTAAAGATCACTCGTTTTTATTTTATAGGTAAAATGCCGAGTCATTAAACCAATTATCCACTATCACAACATTGGATATTTCAATCAAAATGATGCAATTATCTCTTGTTATGTCAAGAGAGCCTATGGATGGATGTATAAATGTTATACTCGTATGTCACAATTCATGGGCGTCGGCAGCCTCGGGGCTAGGGGGAGAGGGCAGCATAATTATTGAAAAATGACAGCATAAAAAATGAGTAAAAATCGCCACAGGCGAATTTTTTTAGAAAAGACATAGTAAAGAAGGTCGTGATGTGGTTTGTTTATTTGAAAATGTATTGAATACTTTGCACAGTAATATGTATGAAAGATGATTTATACAAAAAAGTATTAAAAAAATAGCGACGCAGGCAATTTTTTTATAAACTTTTGGATTATCATACTACTTTTAGAAAATTTATGATAGGTATGATGAGAGAATATGTGGTAGTATTGTGATTTTTTGTGAGGTTTTATCATTTGGTATGAAAAAATATACACCTTTTATTTATTTATTTATTCAAAGTTACACACACAGACATAACTCGATAATCAATCACAATGGAAATTATACACTACATGAAGAGTTAAAGTAACGCCCAGTTACAAGTGCACACAATTAGTTTAATCGGTCAATATTAACAGCAAAGATGTGATTGCGGTGCGGAGAGGCAGACCGAGAGCCATGTCTTATCGGAGTGCTGTCTCACAGCGTATGGAGGAAACCCGGAGGATTTCTTGACACTCAACGAATCGGCGACCGAATATTGGAGAAACAATACATTTAATTTTTAATTTCTGACAATCAAACATGAGCTCTATTATTGTAAATTGATGTGATGTACCGTTATTGACCATACGATAAATAAATAACAGCAAATATATTAAAAATCCAATCCCCTCTGCCACCCCCTGGCGGCGCCCATGCGTCTCATATGAAACATGGTCTACTTTATCGTACAGCATATTGTCATATCTTCCGTTATGTAAATATAATGTGATATTGTTCAGTTATCTATCTCTCTACCGGAGTGTGCTAGCAAATAGCACTAGCTGATATAATGGAGCACTCTGCTAATGGAATGGGTTATACAAAACGTGTCGAGTCTATTAGCATTAGCACACAGTAACAACAAGTCACATTACTATAGGTAAGCATTGCGATGTCTAACTTATCATATATCTATTTTACAATATGTAGAAGGTAATGTATGTGCCTTATCCATTACGGATGACTAATTAAATTTGCACATACTCTACTTACGTTGCTGAACTCTTTGTCAACGATTTTCGTTCTAATACTATTTGTTCTATAATTTTTAAAAACTCTGCTGAAACCTTTTTTCCAAACCTTCAACAAAAATGCTCCTTTGCAAGGCCAAAAAAATGCATTAAACCTCCAGTCGAGTCCGGCCTATCGCCTGACTGCATTGTCCGTGGTCTACCAATACAGGATCCTTCTAAATAATAAATTTTATTGCTCGACAAAGTCTCAAAAAAGGATTCCAAAAACAGAAATTCAAAATCTTCGCGAACCAAATAACGCACTATCCTTTCTGTTACATGGTCCATGTCGTACGGCTAATGGCATTGACGATTTCGCAGCTAGTGCATTTTCTCGTACTTCAAACTAAAATTGGGCTAATCAGATACCACAGAGTCAATAAAGACTCAGTTAACATAGAAGGTTTCGATTTTGTTGCTTTTTTTAAAAAAAATCCGGGCATTCTTTCTCGATGATACACTTCTAGGTTGCCACTTCAGATCTCTTTTCCACTAGAATTCGATTATTTTATTACCTTGAATAAAAAAGAAATTAAAACACATACGTACTTAAAACAATTCTCCCACCAATCTTACCCAATAAACCCTTTTCCTAATATCCTTTCCCTTCCTATATCCCTATTATTTTATTTTATTTATGTATGGTATATTTTATTTATATATTCTTTATTTATGCATGCTATTATTATTCTTACGCTTGTTTATTATTTTTTTATGTTTCTTTTTTCAGTACGCTTTGTATACACATTACATCATACTTTGTAATCTCCAAATTGGTTGGTTGGTAGATATTGCCACTGGCAATAAACCCGCCATTTGTAATGTACTTTTTATTACAATAAAGCTTTTTATTATTATTATTTATTATACAAATAAATAATTATGTACCTAACGACATCAACTCCTTAAAATTACACAAATAAAATTTTACGTTACAAACAGGAAGTGTTCTCCATAAATGGAGATGGTTTAATAATCCTATAGAATAAATACATTTTCTCATTGGATATTGAAGCTAACCCCAAAGTGTCTTAATAGTCGATAATTGGTCTAATATCCAGCTATAGAGGACTAATATCCAGTAAGACAAAATGTCAGCCAGGGCTTACTAATGTTATTAATCGCTTTAACCCCCGGGGACATTTTAACGTTAGCGTTAAGCTGAAATACTCAGTCGATGTTCCTTAATATTTCTGCACACAAAATGTAGGGATGAAAATTATCAAGGTGATTATATTTATTGATAAATATCGGATCATTGATTGATATCCGATAAAGTGCCTACCCCAAACAGAAGTATCTGTCATCCCTCTTGTTTAAAAATTCTTTTACATTACCTACAATGCTCAGATAAGCCAATAATTTAAAACCTAAAGCGCATCAGCAAAATTGAATTTTCTTTTGACCCAACTATGACGTCACGCTCATTTCTCACGACATTCAGGTTCAAAATCGCATGATAAAATGGTAAAAATAGCGTTTTATCCATTTTTAAAAAAAATATTTTCCGCGACTTTCGGGAAACGAGTTTCTGTCTTTCGTAAAAAAGATCAAATGTGTTTTTCACAATTTTATTTGAGAAATCTATACAAGATATAAAAAATATTTTACGGTCATTCCGTAGATCAATTTATCTACTCTATTTTTTGCAAAGCATATTTAGTAACGGTTGTCGAGATCTAAGGTCTCCCGTTTTTAGAAATTTTTGAAATGTCGGTATGCACACTGTTATTGTCAATCATGTAATGTCTCTCTCAAGCACGAATGTTTTTATCAATGTATCTTGAAAATTTGCATTATCGTTTCATGAAATATATTTATCAGAACAATATTTGAATCTCTATGTTGACGATGTATTCTGCACTTCACGACACAAGCTTTTAGCTTACTGTTTAGTGTAAGGAAAGTACTTGGGTTTGTGTTTACAAGCAAATTTTTTTTTCATTAAAAAAAACTTGATAAATACCAGGATTATTATCTTGATAAATATCAGTGTAATTATCCCTTGAAACCCTGACTGAAGGTAATATCATCCACATACATAATATTCGTACATACGTATAGAGTTGATGCTATTGTATTACTTTAGTTTTCAATTGTCATGTTTCTCTTTAGCGAGTTCTGTCGCTTTGTGACTCCACTAGTATTGAAACAAACACAATAGAGTCTTTTTATCTAGACGTGATAATCGTATGAGTCCTCTGATGAAAGCACACATACTCGTATTGATGTTAGAATAAGTACAAAAAAACCCTTTCTTCTCTTTTCGCTCCCTGTATCTAATACCTAAACCCTTTCACATGAGACTTTTTTTTACATGAACCTAGGTTTATAAAAATAAACCCAAATACATCTTTGTACACATCACAGAAAGCTTAAAAGCTTGTGTTGTGAGTCGGGGATTGAACCTGCGCCCACTGGATTAACAGTCGAGCGCGTTACCAACCAGGCTACCGACCACCTCAAATACATTCGTCTAAATTAGCCAAATTAGATGATCAGGAGATTAAGAACAATAAGATAATTTGTTATGTTATCCCAAAGAGGAGCATTATGAACAATGAAAGAGTACCTACTAAAGAATAATATTTGCGAAGGGCAATACTTAGAAGGCGTTTATTATTGGAGCTCAGAGAAGTTATCTTAATTAGAGTATTGAAGATCTGTTGTTCTTTTATTGTTTGAAAACCTGAATATTAAGTTCCCAATAATGGGAAGTTTGTGTATCCTACTACTACATTATGTTATGGCGTTTGTTGTTCTCAGTTCTGTTCTGTTCTGTGTTCTGTTCTGTAGTACTGAGTACAAACAATAATACCTTCTTAACAATAGCAGTGCCGCCGGCTCATTCATTTAACGTTATTAAAACTGAAATATGTACAAATCTCACATTCGTAATATGTTATGTCATTCATTACATGGAAATTCCTGTAGGATTCCTTTTTACTTGGAGAACTACCTTAATAAATTATACATATATCTATCCCCTCACACCGCATCTCTTACGGAGTAGGGAGGTAGGTAAGTAAATAAATAAATCTTTATTAGCCACAGACCAAATAAATCTTATTAGACACAGAAGTACGCCAAAGGGCGGACTTATTGCAAAATCAATGTCTTACAGTCAACCCAAGACAAGAAAAGAAAACTTATACATACTCGTACTTAAATCATACACACATACATCCCTGTGTCCCTTATTTTCCGACTTTCAAAATTTTGAATTCTCACCTCCCAATTTTGTTGAGCACTCCAACCCGTGTCGACTTGAGCGCGAACATTTTATTTTTCAGTATTGGGGAGGCAGTGTAAGTAGTAAATTTGTGGTTCGCGATGGAAAATTATGCTCTGTACTTATGTGCTCCGTTATGTTGAAGTGAAAAATCAAAAAGGGTAGCAAAATAAATATTCTACAGCTGCCTACGCCAAGACCTTCGTCGAAGAAGTTCATTTCATCCCGTAGCTTAGCTAGTTACGTATATATTCGAACAATTTACGAAGATTGTTACCCGATTTCTACCAGAATTGTATAAGTTGATTAGAGGTACGAGTACATTATGTAGATTCGATGTATGATTAGTTTTGTATACTTATCATTACCTATGTTTGGGTTTGGAAGTTATTGAAGTGTTACTTGGGTAACATTGTGAGGAGTATTAGCTTAAACGTTGTTGAAAGTGATGATTGTGAAGGCAAGTGGAAACTATTCAAATTTTGTTATTTAACTTATACTAGGATGATAACATCGCTTGATGTGGAACAACTCAAGTC
The DNA here is from genome assembly GCA_963576895.1 of Ceraclea dissimilis. NCBI lineage: Eukaryota > Metazoa > Arthropoda > Insecta > Trichoptera > Leptoceridae > Ceraclea > Ceraclea dissimilis. The sequence goes on from OY756374.1 coordinate 1,927,945, forward strand.
GAATCTAAATGTTTGTCTTACCTTTCAGGGATGTTTGACTAAGTTATTAGTTAGAAACATAATAATATTATAGAGAAATGAGTGACTGCGAGACTGGTGTTGTGACAAGAATGAAAGTGAATAATTTTTATTTTATTTATTTAAACTTAAAGTAAACAACAAACACATATAAATATACAAAATAGACATAGTACAGATTATAAAACGTTGTTCACTAGGGCGAACTTATCGCAGAACTGCGATTTCTTCCAGTTAACCCCAGGAAAAAACAGAAAAAAAAAGAAGAAATTGAACAAAAATATTGGTAAAAAAAAAAGAAAAAAAAATTAAATAAAATAAAATATATATATATACGAAGTAGAAAATATATACATACATACATATGTGAGAAAAAAAGAAATAAAGACGGAATAAAAAATAATCTAAGATATTTTGGGCATGTTGAGAGAATGAAAGATGACAGGATGACAAAAAAGATATATTTGAGTGAGCAAAGAGGGGTGAGGAAGCGCGGCCGCCCGAGACTTACCTGGTCCGATCATGTCGATCAGATCCTCAAGGATGGACGCGTTTTGAGTAAAACGAATCGGAGAGCGTGTATTACAAATTACATGAATGTGACGGAGGCTAGGAGTGCGTGCAAGGATATGGCTGTTTGGCGCTCTGTCCTCTCTGCCTACCCTGCAATGGACGTGGCGTGAGGGTATAGATAGATGAATAATATTATTCATACTCACTACATATTTTCCGCTGTAGTTGTGGGATTTCTAAATTCTTCTCGAGTACATGCTTGGCGCAGTTGGTTGAGGCGGGGGTCTCTCAAGCGGGAGGTGCCAAGTTCAAACCCCGGCGCTGGCAATGTACACCACACTTTACGATACAGGCTTTTAGCCTAGTACAAAGTGTGCAGAAACGTATTTGGGTTTGTTTATGCAAGCCCAGAGCCTTTAAAAAAAACATATTGTCACCGAAAATGTTTCCACTTCGAAAGTCACCAATAGGTATAATTAATTAAGGACTCCACAATTCCTTTATTGGTGCTCAGACATGAGCAATTTTTCGAGCAATTTTTCGAGCAATAAGAAATAGGTATATTGCGAAGTACCTAATGTTAATATGAGTTATACGAGTAGCCACAATTATTGGTCGTGTAAGAGCACCTTAAGAAGCGATTTGCTCTGAGAAAAAAAACGTTCTATTATTGCTTCCACTTTTTCTTATCTTGTGTGAGAGTGTTATAAGCGCGAAATGAGGGAAAAATGGAACAGGATATCAAAAAAATATTCGCTAGAGTCATGGTGTCTTATATTACATATATTATACATTTTATCAACTAAATTACAGCATTTCATCTAACAAACTACGGGAATGATCTCTGGTGTCATTTTCAGAGGTAAATTTGGAATTATTACATACATACATATCAGGCGCGAAGCTACCTAAGAACACTATTCCCATCGAGTTACCTTTTGGATGAAATGATAGGTACAATAATGTCTAATCTGACGTAATCCAAAAAGAAACATTAGCCCTGGCTTCTCTCCTGCAGAAATCCACTCTTCGCCACTGATGCATATACTTTTTTATAATCAAAACAAATATGTATGTACGTAAAAAAAACTGCCGAACACACGTAGGCATAAATAAGATGTTTACCTTCTACACTTGAAAGTCAACATGCATACTCTTTGGGCGCTTACGCAACATTTACCCTTGTATATAATATATCCCTTTTTTTACTTTGGGTATTTCGCTTGTATATTTTTCCCTCGGTGGTTTTCAAGAGGCGGAATGGGTTCGCCTAACGACCACCGTGTCATAAAGACGTCAACGCCTGGACATAAAACTATCGATTTTCCATCAAGAAGTCTCGACAAATAACCGCTGACTTACATTTTTTCCTAAGTTTCTTTCTGAAATAAGAGAAGAGAGAGAATACGTCTTAATAACAACACAACCATATACATATGTATGGCCTAACCCAAAAGTATTTATAACTAAATACTCGAAAAAATATTTTTTTGAATTTAGTATTTTATGACTACACATCCTATAACTTTTATTCGCGGTCTTTCAAATGATACCGAAAACGCCCTTCCGAGGCGCTTGGATTCCTTCATTTCAATGGCCCCTTCCACCACAAGAATAGACAGAATCAAAATTTGTAAAAAGATATGAGTTCTACTCATGAAGCACTTTCGTGAGATACCAAACACGGCGGTATGCGGTGACTGGATCCTCTCTGTTTCTTCCAAGATTTAAGCTAGACAAAATTTGACTTACGATCTGGATTTATTTTCCAACGCCCTTTCATACGATATCACACATGACTCCACACAACTCTTGGATTGCCTGAAATGATTTACGTCTTTTTTGTCTCTAGAGAAACTGATCCATTTTTGCACAAAATCGTATTGTCACAGAGTTTACATACGTTTGGAATTAAGTTTCAGGTTTCTAAGAGTTCAGAAAGTGGTTGAAAAATCGAATACAAGATATTTTTTTATTTATTTATTTAGAGCGAAATAAATACATATTATGATATTTTATATATGTATATTTACATTTTATAGCGCCAATTATAGTATTCTTCGTTTTATTAACAAAAGTATAAGTAGGTACATTATATATAAGCAAGAAATAGGAAATAGGATAGGAATGGATCCAGGAATAGGAAGGAAAATGGAGAAAGGAAGTGACAATAGTTCTTTTCATTTTAGTTATACGCTGAAACCCTCAGACCCAACGGTACACTCGACGCGCAAGATTTGCGCACAGACAAAGAAAAAACAAAAAATCTTGTAAAAACAACACAGTGAAGTTACATAAATGAACTACTGAGCTAGTACTAATCACCCTCGGGGCTAGTAGTATTAATAATATTTGCATACAAACATTCTGGGAATGATATTAAATATAAATTATGCAGATTTTGTTATCTGTGTGGTGTCGACTGTAGACGGCCCCAGAGAGCGCTTCGTAAGTTTCCAAGCACAGAAGTTTACTTTTATTTCAAAGCAAATAATGCAATGCATATTTTGATAAATAATAAACTCCATTTCATTACAGAAAATAAATAGCACCAGAGAAAATGTTGACTAGGGCAAACTAATTGGAACTGCTTCCATATTTTACTATGATACTTGCTGTAAACCGTCAAAAATGACTCGGTTTGCGGGATCGCCAGACTTCCCTATCCTTTCACGTTATTATGCGTACATTCTTATGGTAAATAATTAGTTGTTACTCTCTTATACCACTTATGTCATCGATCAAAACTGAGCATTTTGGTGGGATGTCAAACCCCATATGAAGTGTACAGATCGTTTCCTCTATCTTGGCAGCCGGCGGAGGTTAGCTGCAAGTGGTAGCCCTGATTGTCGAATCTTGTCGTAAGAGCTGTCATTGGCCCGCAATATTCTCACATTCTATCTTTTACAAGTAACCTACAATGCCGAAAATGTTACAGAGCGGCGCTGCTAGAGAAATCATTTTAATAGCAAGATAGTTTTGCGAGATGGAAAAACAAAAAAAAACTCCGATAACCGCCATAACAAGTTTGTAAAACAATGTTGTCAGTTTATTCTAACAATCCAAAAATTGCCCTTTTATTAAACTTTTCTGAAATGTAATTTAAAAGTAGCGAAAAAATGTAACCGTATCTTATTGTCACATCAAGCAACACTATACCAAGTTTGATACGTGAGACTACTGAAGAAAAAATAGACAATAGTATTGTATTTTTTTACATACATTATCACCTTAATATTGTACTTTGCCCAACATACTTATAGTACCTACTCGTAACACTCTTAAAAAAAACTTTTTTTTTTTCTTTTATGTTTGTACTGTGAAAGGTTCTTTTGTAGACAGGATAACTGAGAGAATGATGGGCGCAATATTTCTTGTTTTCATCGAGATAATAAAAGCGGTATACGAGTCTATGGAGAATGTCTTATCGACTGTCAAAATAATATGTCGAGTTTACTATCTCAAGTTTTCAATCAACCATCAAGTCAAACGAAGTGAAGATTTTTTTATTTCCCAGCTGAAACGCGTCAAAAATTACCAGGTTTGTGGGGTATTGTTTTATTGTTTTCTATCGTCCGTAGGCCCATTCGGGCACCTGGACTCGTCAATTTTTACAGATAGTATGATATTTTACAATTAACAATAACAAAAATCATTGTCAGATCAATGCCAATCAGAGTGTAAAGGGCTCTGATTGACATTTCGTCATACATAAAATCAATTGTTTAACATATCGTCAATGGAATAAAAAACTTTATCAACGAGGTACTTCTTCACCCCTCCGCGGAAGGCCGCATCATCCAGCGATTTTAATTGTCTGTAAGCAGAGAGAACAGACCGCCAGACCCTATCCTTACACGTATAATTATATTGTACAATGTACGTGTATTTAATTACAGTAAATTAAATTTTCATTTATTTTGTATTACAATATTTACCAATTCATACATACATACATCTTCTTCCCCTTCTATCCTTGGTTGAGTCGGGGGCTCAAAGCATCTGTGTATCTTCGTCATAGGCCCCTGTCACTTGCAGTTTTCATGACCTCTGGCCACTTCAACCACAATCTCTCCTCGCACTTCTTTGTCACCTGCTAGTAGGTATATATTTACCAATTCACTTTATAAATTAAAATGTACAAATTAAACATTCCCGCACTTCAAAAACCCATGACTTCTATAAATTTCGACATCTATCGATAATCATTCAAAACATTTTGGTGGCTCGTAATTATGTTACACAACCTTTTGTCAATGAAAAGTAGTATTCACCGAACACATTTCTACCTCAGCTGAAGGCATAAGTGTTTTAAATTCAGTACATATTCAAACAACTTGCAAAAATTGCCACGGGCCTGCGTTACATTGTTACCCGATTTCGGCTAGAATTATAAAAAGTTAGTTACTAAATTACTTTTTTTTTCATAAGTATAACTGAATAATGAGGAAATGAATGAAAACATGTCTACGGTTTCTTTAATTTCACAACTCAATTTATTGGACGAATACCTGAAATTAAAATTAAATATAAAATTTCATTACAGAAATTATATTTTTTACAGTTCAATCTAAAATGTAAATTCAATATACATTATTGATTTCCTTTACTTAGTTCTTATTTCAAGGAATTTTTTCCCATTCATATTTATTATTGCTTTTTGTTTTATCAATAACCCCGTTAAAAACGACTGACCTCTTCATTTTTCCCCATAAATTTAAATGAAGTATTCCAACAAGATAAAATGTGTCTCATAAATTGTAAGAATAATTATTATTCTTACAATTTTTTAGTTAGATTTATGCTCAATTATTGAGCATAAATCTAACTAGGTCAACTATTCGCCATTCATTTTCGAATGAACAATAAAAAATAAAAAATAAAACTGGCCAGTATTTGAGGCTCGACAGCTCCGCTGTTATTTATTTTAGAACAATATTTCGTATCCCAATTTTTTAGGGAAATTTTGTGTACCTCATTTTATTTTGAATAGAAAAGTTACACAACCGCCAAAACTGAGATTTATTTAGCATTTCTTTTTTCAATATTCTATCACGAAGTTTTGTTGACGAACGTCGGATTCGGATTCAGCACCCAAAAAACATACAGAAAGGCGGAAAATAAAACTACCCCACAATTTTCACGCAAAACACAATTTACCTCGACTATAAGTTTCCTACACGTAGAAAATTTAATGAAATTCAAAATATCTCATCTATTCATTTAGTTTCAATGTTGTTAAATAAAAATAAGCGTTGTATCCTGACAATGCTACAGAGAAAATTATGCGTGCTTTTAAGAGCAATTCGAGTGATTGCTACACAAATAATAAAAAACGTTATTTTGGTTCTGAAGAATGGAACTCTTTAATAATATTAATATTCTCTTTTCGTTGTAACTAGCATACCTACTCGTAATTCTCTTTTGTAGAAATTCTGAGTAAAAAAATAACGAGAAACAAAATCAGCATACAAAGTTATACTCTGTGTAGTTTTTTTTTCAATATCCTATACAGGGTGATTGGTTCCCTATGCCAAATAAAAATATGAAAAAAAAAGTCAATGGGTGCCTTTCCAAAAATGGGTCGGTTTGGAGATAGCCTTTTGAGAATTGTAGATGATGAAAATTTCTCGGTTAGGTTTGTTGACAATATCTCACAAACTACTGACTCGATTTGGACAAAACAAGCCAAAAATCATAGTAAATATATTATGCGTTTGATTAAGACCTAAGTATGTCCCTGTTGCCGTAGAATTTAGAAAATTGTTTTATTGTTCTTCTTTTCCAAAGTCTCAATTTTTCTAAAAAAAAAACATCAAATTTCTAACAAACTTTCCCCCTAGTTCCATTTTAACGATTCACAATGAAACTTTTAAGGCCTGGGTTCCCAATTTGAGAGTAATTATCCCCTCGGGGGTTCAACAGCTATTTGGCGGGGTAATTAGTGTGTTTTGGAATGTTTTTTTTAAGTTTACGCACAAAATAAGGAACAATGGTGGAAAAACGAAGTAATTTATCTTTATGGTTCATCAAATTTTCGATGCAAAAATTACAAGGTCAACAGTTTTAGTGTTTCGCTCCATTTTCAAGTGGGGGTAAAACTGGTTTCAATGCTAGGACTTAGGGGTTACGAGATTAAAAAGGTTGAGAACCTAGGCCTTAATGAGTTCACAATAATTTTGGGTTAGAAAAAACATGATATGGGCGCCACGTGCTTGGCAAGCATCGAACCGAGCGGGTGTTCATGAGTAAAAAGGCGCGTGGATGGGGCGTCTGTCTTGTTCGTATAGGTAACCGACCGTTAACGCTTTTTTTACTCGTGAACACCCGCTCGGCTCTCTGTCTGGCAAGCGTGTGCTTGTGACATGATATTTCTCGACGATAGAGCCACAGCATCCAAACATTTGACATATACGGAACCAATCATCCTGTATATTGATTTTTTTTAATATGTAGAGAAAAGACAAAGTTTCTAGAAAAATAATGACATTCTGTAAGTAAACTAAGATGTTCTTTTATAGAATTGTCATTAAAATTATATGAAAGAAATGTAACTTTTCTTTACGGAAATTCTATTATACTGCTATATCAAAACATTGTTTGTTATCAAACTTCCCAGCATTGTAATATATGTCCTTAATATTATTGTACATGCAATATTATATTTTTCCAGCGAAGGCCTGATACGTTTTTTTAGTGATGTGCGATTGCTTCATATTTTGGCGTGAAGGGATAGATTTTCGATTCTTACAACTCTTGGCATGAAATAATAGTACAATCGATTCGTCGTAACACGCACCGCACCGCAAATATCGCACAGATACTGTTGTGAGTCGATGGTTGTAAAACGATTTTTTTCGTAAGTTGAAGAGTAACTGTTACCATCGTGGTTTGGAACAATAATATGTTCTTAAATTACATGGTTGGCGCAGTTGGTTGAGGCGGCAGTCTCTCGAGCGGGAGGTGCCGGGTTCAAACCCCGACGCTGGCGATGTATTCCACACTTTGCGATACAGGCTTTTAGCCTAGTGCAAGGTGTGCAGGAAAGTATTTGCGTTTGTGTAAGCAAGCCCAGATCCTTTTATTTAAAAAAATATATATATAGATATAGGTAGATTTTCGCCAAATCACTACCTATAGGTACATACACACACTGATATAACTCTTTTGCAATCTCTAAATTTATTATTTTATTCGATCTCATGTAACCGAATTCAATTTTAGTTTCATTTTGTGCATTGTGCGTTTAATTTTTTGTATTTTTCTTTTGTTTTCTCAAACTTTGTAATGTAATCTGTCGTGTCTGGGGCCTTTGCTGGTTTGCTTGTCGTTAATGTTTTAATATGTATCATTGTTAAACTAATAAAATAAAATAATCAACTTGCACAATTGGTTTTACCGTTACAACCCTATTATTGCAGTTTATTTGACGAAGTCGATTATTGTAATCGATGAATTTGCAATCGGTAAATCTGGATCCCCCATCACTATTTTTATATTTTATTTGGTAAATATTTGCTAAACAACATAATTCTCTACAAACACAATTTTATGCGTCTAAATTTAATCACATAGTTGGAGCGTCGGTCTACCAAGCGGGAGGTGCGGGATTCGAATCCCAGCTATGATGATGTATTCTGCGCTTCATGGCACAAGCTTGCTGTGAAGTGTGCAGGCAAATATTTTTATTTGTGCATGCAAGTCCATCAGATCCTTTTAAAAAAATGGTGCAACTCTTCGTGATCTCAAAAAAATATTTTTGCCAGTCTGTGCGAGGCGTTTTGTTTTGAATTCGGATGCCACTTGCCTGATGAGATGCAATAAAACCTTACTAATCCTATAATTCCATAGACGGCTCGTGAGCTTTTTTTAAAAAAATTTTTTCGTATTTAAATTACAACCATCAATATCTAGAATAAACAATTAATTCCACGTAACTTGTATCTGCGTGCATTATGCAGGTAGTATTAACAAAATTTGCGAAGTAAATAAACTGTATAATATTTTTGATAAATCTTCGTCCCTTCACATCTCGTAGTCCCGGAGGTACCTAGGGCATCGAATCTCCCGATGTAGTTATTACTTATTACACAGTCTGGGAAACTAGTATTGCCCCAGAACAGATAGTGTGTGGGATAGTCTAGTGGGGCAATAAAATCCAGTATTTATCTTTATTTATTTTAATGATTCGTTTAGTGAACACAGTAGGTATGTACGTACAATAAAAATTAGGAATAAAGGTAAAAAATCATACAAAATTGTTCACCAGGACAAACTTATCGCAAAACTTCGAGTTCAGGTGCTATATTTTCAAGCATGTTAAAAATGTTATCTGTATTTATAAAATTGTATTTACTTAATGACAACAAAATTAAAAGTTATTATAATAGGTGTTTAAGTATGTTAAACATACGAATTTGTTAATCTGAGTTTTTGATTGTACTAAGAGTGATGTACTTGGCAGATTACAGCTTTGAAAAGTTTCAAATTTCCATGTTATTTGTCAACAAACTTCGGATTAAAAGCACTTAATCAAATTTGTTTCACAAACAGTTTCCTCCGAGATATTTCTTAACTTTCAAAATGCTGTTTATTTAATTTTTTCGTTGATCGAATTATAACGCTTGAATTAGCTTAATTGAGAAGCGATATTCTTTGAGTAGAAATCGTTCTATTATCGCTTCAACTTTTTCTTGTACGAGAATGTAAGTAGAAAATAAGAATAAGGTAGGCGGCAAAATGGATTTTGGATTATTGTCAAAAATGGGTACCTACCCAATATCAACAAAATATCCTCGAGTCTCTGCGTTTAAATTCACTAAATTGCTGAGATAATATAGAGATAACATTTTTGCAGGAAAGTCTGGCGATCCGTTCTCTCTGCCTACTCCGCAAGGGAGGTGGCGTGAGGGTATAGTATAGTATAGTATAGTAACATTTGCAAAAACATTTTTTTAATATCACAAGTCTCACTTTGTGACAAACATCTGATTTTCTACATGCTGTAGTCGAAATAACAAGTAGTTATGTCAACAGATTTACAGCAAAAGATGGACCTTCTATCATGCTTGTGACTGCTCGTCGGCTAGTTTAACGCTATCACTTCACACCGCCAATTCCAGTCCATCCATCTGCCGGGGCGGGTATTCGAACCCAGTAAAGTGATCAAATTAAACCAGCTGATGATCAATCATAAGCCTGATGCAAAGCCCTTCCTTTGCTGTATATCCGTTGAGATAACTACTTGTTATTTTTTAACCACTAGAGTCACTAAATGTATTCTCATTCATCCATGTTTCAGGTCCTAGAATGATATCTTTAAAATAGCTTCTTCTTATTCTGGTAAATCTAAGATATGTGTTGACAGGTGTGAGTTCTGGTCTTACGACGAGGACGTCCAGCTCTCTTAGAATAGCAATCTTCATCTTCCTGACGCAGTTGTGGAATTGTGAATTTGCTGTACCTAGTATCTGTCACTTATAATCTGTATCCTACCTTTACCTGTGACTGAAAAAAGTTTGGAGTAATTGAGAGATCTGGGAATTGTCGTAAATGAACGATGAACGAAGTTTTCTATGTATAGGATTAACCTTTGGCAATTGGAAATATTACGTTCATACTTTCACTTCGTACGCTATTATATTTCACGCTGATTGTGTAATATTTCCAGGGGTATTGTGGAATTCTTAACGTGCGTATTTCGATATACTAGGGACGTCCAGAAAGTACAGTTGCCTCTCGGACTTCGAAGTTTTTTTCCCAATTTTTTATGTACCTATAAAAAAGGAGCTGGGCTTGCATACACAAACCCAAATACTTCCCTGCACACCTTGCACTAGGCTAAAAGCCTGTATCGCAAAGTGTGGAATAAATCGCCAGCGCCGGGGTTTGAACCTGGCACCTCCCGCTCTAGAGACTGCCGCCTCAACCAACTGCACCAATCGCGTACTCATTTGTGAACACTGAATGCTAGTGAAAGTTCTCCTGAACATAACGAGCACCGGCAGAACTCGGTCACACAAGAACTCTCTTAGCTTTTGTACCTAGTGTCCATTTGTCTGAGATATGTCGATAATAAATTCCTCCAAGTTCGTGATGCACCCTAATACTTGGTGAAAAATATCAGCAGATTTTTTACGGATCCAACTGTTTATGATGAATCGAATTGTCGTGTTGTGTGTGTTTTTAACCAAGCAGATCGAATGTTTATGGAGTCAGATCTCAATTTCGACTCTTAAATCTCAATTTCGACCAAAAATATTGTGGAAAAGAATAGGTACGTGCTGAAAAATAACTGACACGAAAAATTCGATTGATTGTACTTTCTGGACGCCCCTCGCATTTATTGTAACCAGTTAGATTTTCATGATACAGAATCGTTCCGCTGAAATGGAATGTGATATTCAGAATTCCTTTCACCTCGAAACCTAAATCCAATTTGATTCATACGTATGTTTAAACGCTCCAACATCACAATACATAGTATAGAATGTAGTGGTTACATGATAAAATATCACAGAAAAAAATAACACATAAAAAGAATATCGCATAGTAGAAATCTCTATACTCTAAAATTTATTATACAATTTCGTTGCTACTCGTATATTAGTTTTGATAAATTTTACAATTTTTTAAATGGCGGATTAGACATCATAAAAACTATGAATTATTATTTATCTATCTCCTCACAACACGTCCCTTGCGGGGTAGGCTTCAAAGAGAACAGATCGCCAGACTTTTCTATCCTGACACACACTTCGTGCTTCCGTCGCATTCATACAATTTGTCATACACACTATACGATTCCTTTTATTGAGAACACGTCCGTCCTTAAGAATGTGGTCTATCCATGTAGTTCTTGGACGACTGCGATTATAGTGTTGATAAATTTTTCTGTTTTTCTAGTGCTGTTTTTTGCTTTTTTAAAAACATATCTTAGATTTAGTGTAGTAAGATTAGTGGTTGGTTGGCAGACAATAAACCCGCCATTTGAATAATATTTTTCAATACAGATTTTATTTATTTTCGATTTATTTAATGTGTGGTTTCCTAAGTTGGTGGGTGTAACCTTGTGGAAGGACATTTTAACCTAATTCACTATTTAAATAAATTAAATTAAATAAAATAAAACACTGTTTTACTTCCACTAACGTTAGTGGAAGTAAAACAGTGTTTTATTTAATTTATTTAAATAGTGAATTAATGTGTGATTTTTCCTGTGTTATTATATTCCTGAGAGATTTTTTCCCGACACCACATGAGCCCATGTATGACAGCTTTTATCTTCACGTTTTTATATCCTTTTGAAACCAAATAGTACATGGCGTTTTATACACAGTATCAAGTATACACAGTCCTCCAGTGTTTAACGACTCGAAACCTTTTTTCCGCATTTTAATTAAAACCAGATGTGGGCAAATGAGAAACACTAGCAACATCAATCAATGTCTGCGTTTTTCTCTCTTCACTGAAAAATGACTTCAAATTTCATTACATATTTTCAGAATTTCAGACTGACGTTGGTTTTATTAATGGGAGTGGTAGGGAAAAGTGGGGATCTATGAAACACGGGGCACAATGAAACAATCAAAATAAAATCTTGAGTTTTTCAAATTTTCGTTCTCTTTTTGCTTGATCAATTAGGTTAGTCTTCAGGTTACATATGAAATTAGTTGTTCCGAGGATCAGTATGATATTTTTTGTAAGGGAAAAATTGGTTTTTGATAGTGTAAAGTTTAAATTGGCAGTGAAAAAACATTTAGTTTTACGAAAGAACCATTGACACCAGCTTTGAGATATTTTTTTATATGTAAATAGTAGGGCCTTGATTATTACATTTTGCAACACATGACCTTATAGTAAAAAAAAAATAAGAATTTTTATTTGAAGTATTTTGTCTCAGAACACAGTTTATGGACGTACAAAAATTTCGTCTAGTTTGTAAGGACAGTTTTTTTAATAAATGAAAATATTTTTTCATTTCATTGTACCCCATTTGTCCCCACTTATCACGAAAACGTTTCCAGTGTCCTTAACGTTCAAAATCGCATGCACGGAATTACGGATTGTGATGGAAATTTTAGAAATAGCGTTTTTAATGTTTTTGTGAACAATTGCTTCACTTTCTTCAGAAATGTTTTGTGCTTTGCAAATTTATTTATATTCCTATTATTATCTCTTCTTTGGTTTTCCATGCCCAGATTTAAATTTGAACAGTTTTCGTACTGTCGATGTAGGAAATCTGACTATTAATTCTTTAGTAGTAGTTAATAATTTTCTTACTATCAGTCTAAAAAGTCTCACAGCTCTTTAGAAGTAGCTTATAATTATCTTACTGTCAATGTCGGTAATTTTATAGTTCTTTCGACGTAATTAATAATTATCTTACTATCGATGTAGATAACCTTACATTTTATAGTAGTAGATAATAATTTTCTTACTATCGATGTTAAAAGTATTATTGTTCTTTGGAAGTGGCTAATAATTATTTTACTATCGATGTCGATAATCTTACATTTTATAATAGTAGTTAATAATTTTCTTACTGTCGATGTAAAAAGAAGCATTCAGCGTAGGATGTATGTTGCGGAAACGCGTTATTCCTTTACATTGAAAAGCGACGGAAATAATAATATATTACCGCGCGTATTCAGAGAGAGAAAGAGACGTACGATGTTTGTTAAGGGTGTTTGTATGTTTGGGAAACTTTCAATCTTCAAGCTCTCGAGTCTGGGGTGGGATGCGGGACCTACTCTAGAGATGTAACACGGCTTTAGAATCCATCGATAAATGTTGAAATTTTCGATGGACCGACTTCAGCGTTACCTGGGCGGTGCACATGTGGGAGTCTCGCAGATCGCTCCCCCTTGGAAGAAGACGCGGGAGAGGTTGTGGCTTACTGGGAGCGGATGGGGATATCGTGAGCGCCGACCGACACGGCAAGTATCGACTAATACTAAATGAAACGTGTTTATGATAAACTGTACTACAAATTTGAACTGTTATTTAAATCAAATATGCTTGCAAAACTTCAAGGTGCTGGGACATTAGGGCGTAGATGTAGACGCAGATAACAACAACAACAACGAGAAAAATATAAACGTAATTTACACAGCAGATTTCTTCTCATATACCTACAGCCAGTTTCGCTAACACACAAAACAAATAGTACAATCATGAACGGTTAGATATTAAAATACCATAAAAACATATTATGATGCTAGGGAGGCGAGGAGGGGGGTGTAGAGGGTGTAAAAGGGGGCATGCTTTGTCATCCCTAATACTACATAAACTAACAATTAATACCAATTATCTTGTGCTGTGTTATTCTTGTATTAAGGATTATTGTATTAACTGTGATTATTGAGGAAAATTAATTACTAACTAACATATTGACATAACATTGACTCTATTTTGCACTAATAGATCAACGACAATACGTTTCTCAGTCTCCCAGATCCGTTGTTGGATATAGGCCTCCCTTTGGTCCTCCACAGCATCCTGTCCTGGGCACGTTGCATTTGCACATTTATTAAGGTTCTCGAGATTTGAAATCTTCCTTTTTTAGATAGGTATTTTTAAAATGTCAATGTGCCTTCTGTTAATATCAGTATGTCTTACTTGATTGGTCGGAATAAATTCAGCTCTTTCTTCGGGTTTCCTTACTGCGTGTGGAGTGGTTGAACGACCGAGCTTTCGACAGCAATACTACTGCCATCTTCAGGATGAGTTTTTTTATGTAAAAGTCCGTCGAGGTATCACTAATTTATTTTCGCAGCATGAGCTATTCAACCACTCCACATGTAGTAAAGAAAGCCGAAGAACCAACAACGAAGATATGGATTCATCACGCCGCGAAAGTCTACAAGATTATTTGACGTATGTATTTGTCGGTAAGATACTTCGATGATTTTTAATTTAAGTATACTGAGACCCATTCCTAAAGTTTCCAAGGCATGCTTACATTAGCTGGGTAGGTGTACGTTTTATGATATCTTATCTCTTTTCCAATATCTTCCAGAGGTTGAAGGATGAAATCAATGAATGGAAACTTATACATTAAATACTAGAATTATAATACATTCTCGTTCTCTATGGTTCTATTCATACACTTGATCTAATCCAGGGCATATCTGTAAAAGGATGGTGGGTACTTAAGATACCGAGGTTTTTTTGGTTCGTGAGTAGAAATAATAAAAAAAATCTCTCCTTCACCCCCTCAAGCGTTTTTTTAAGTATTTATTATATTTTTCATATATTTCGTATGAGTGTGTAAACTCAAAATAAGAATAACGTCAGCGACAAAATGAGCAGCTGCCTTCAAATGGAGTTGGTCAGGACATGTTGCCAGACGCTCCGATTCGAGATGGACCAAAAAGATTCTCGAATGGTAACCTAGAACGAACAGAAGAAGCGTAGGAAGGACTTAGGCAAGATAGTCTGACGATGTGAGGCGAATTGCAGGTTATAAGTGGATGCAGCATGCCCAGGATAGAAATCTGTGGAAAATGGGAGGCCTATGTCCAGGATTGAAATCAAAACGGCTGAGAAGTAGAATAAATCTATTATGGCTTATGCAAATATCGGGTCACTGAGTCTTCAACATTTTATCAACCAAATTACAGCATTATATCTAACAAACTACGGGATAATATCAAGTTTCAGTAAATTTCAGCGGTAACATAGAAATTATTCATTATTGATAAAATTTACAAAACTGAAATTTCTATAGGCTAGAGTCACTGAAACATATTCTCATTTATCCATGTTTTAAGACTTACGATGATATCTTTAGTATTAGCTGAGTAATCTCCCTTTTCCAGACGCAATTCTTCGTGTGTTTTACTATCTTCCTTGAGATATTCTGTGATAGGCCAAGGGTGATGAGTTAGGATTATTGAAAAATAATCTAGATATCCTGATTGGGTAATTTGACGCTGTTTTTTCCAGCTTTTGGAACATGTTCCATTTGTAAAGTGTTCATATTGAAAAATCATAATAATCGGACGTGTCTTGGAAGTATAAACTTTCGGGTCAATTGCGTCGCTTAGGAAGAAAATCTTATTGGAAAATTCTATTTTCTTATAAGGAAAAGAATGCGAGAACATTAATTCTCCATCCAAAGACTTTATAAACAA
This sequence comes from Ceraclea dissimilis, assembly GCA_963576895.1. Taxonomy (NCBI): domain Eukaryota; kingdom Metazoa; phylum Arthropoda; class Insecta; order Trichoptera; family Leptoceridae; genus Ceraclea; species Ceraclea dissimilis. The sequence goes on from OY756374.1 coordinate 1,943,613, forward strand.
TATCCTGTTGGTTTCAGAAACCGGAAGCGACATTATTTCTGTTCCACATTTAACTGTTTCCCTTTTTTGTTTTCATTGTTTTCTCCGCCTATTTGGAGATTGTATATATTTTTTCAGTTTATTATCTTCACTTTTTTGTGACAGTTATTTCAATGCTGTATAACTTGGATACTTTATGGTAAAATTTTATCTGTCCTAATCAGACTTCTCAATTACAAAATCTCTACACATTTTGAAGTAAAATATTTACAAATACATCGTGACTAAGGAAAAAATATATACCTACAGCTATGCAGTATTTCTACAACAGTGTAGAAGAATTAAGGATGAACATTGTCGGGCTTACGACCGACCTTGGGATCAGTTTACACTCGAGAAACATTCGCCATTTCAGTTCACCCCGGCTGGGATTCGAACCCAGACCTTCGTCTCGCATAGCAGGAATCATATCCACTACATCGCGTCGAATTCCGTATACATTAAGTACCTATGTATGTATCCATTCATATTGTTACAGGAAGAGGGTGGCATTTTTTATACACACCCGCCATCTACTAATGAGGTGATTTGTAGCTTGGTTGGTAACGCTCTCGACTGTTAATTCGGTGAGCGCGGGTTCGATCCCGATGCCGACTTACTCCACTCTACAACCTTTTCAAGGTTACTATGTAGTGTACAAAGATGTATTTCGATAAATCCTGATTCATTTGTAAACCTGACGATTCCAAGTGCCTTAAATGGGGCTTACGGATGATAAGAGAAGAATAAACAATTTATACTAAAAAAAATTGCTAAGCCGAAGAATGCTATTCACAATCAACTTCGCTAGATGGCAGGAGAGGTCACTACGTACCATATTTATGTATTCGAATGCCAGAGAATGCTGGAGACACAAGGAGGATGTCATTATAAAAAAAAACATATATCATATCCCAGAATAGGAGGACACGCGATGATTTATAATATAATATCCTTCGTACGCTTGCATGATGAATTAATTTGTTAAAATAATACGAAGATATGATCTTTAATTTCCCTCGTATGTTTTCTCTTTACAGAGGCTCTTTATTTCCCTAACAACCTGACACTTTTTCATATCCATCTTTGTCCCATATCATGAGCGTGTTGGGAAATAAGGTACGTCAAACTCATGAATAGCGTTGTTCTCCTTTTAGCCTGAGATCAGAACGCTAAAAATATGAGCTATCTGTTTCTTAATCGAAATGTGATTTAATTGAAAGTTCACTTGCCACACGGTTGCCTAACAAATTGTTGACCACCCTACGAGGTTTTTCGCGTTTTTTTAGGAATATTGTAAGAGATTGTTTTTTCCTTTTTTTAAAATAGGATCTGGACTAGCATACACAAACCCAAATACTTTTCTCTTGCACTAGGCTTAAAGCCTGTATCGCAAAGAAAATAATAATCCTTGCTGAATTGTCTACAAAAAATGTTCAATATATTTTTCATCATGTGTGGTATCGTATTAAAGGGCGTTGAAGAAGAAATCCAGATCGTAAGTCAGATTTTGTCCAGCTCAAACCTCGGAGGACTCCGAGCGATCGAGAAGATCCTGTCACCGCATTCCGCAGTGTTTGGTATCTCACGAAAGAGCTTCACGAGTAGAATTCATATTTTTTTACAAATTTTTATTCTGTCTATTCTTGGTGGGAGGCGCCATTGGAATGTATGAATCCAAGCGCCTCGAAAGGACGTGTTTGGTTTCGTTTCGACTGCGAAAAACAGCACTAGGATGTAAAGTCATAAAATGTTGCTTTTCAAATAAAAAATTACGATTACTTATTCTGAAATAAAGAGCAAACTCTCATGACATATTTTACAACTGCGACTTTACAACGAAATACTTTTTATTGTAGTCGTAAATTATTAGCGTTGAAATGTACTACAATGTATGCATACCACATTTGACCAGCTAACTTAATGTTGCGAAATAACTCGAACAATAGGCGAACCACATCTCAACCACACACTGCAACATTTCCAGACTTAACTTATCGGGTGGTCTGGAATGGTTAATGCGGTTTGTGTGCGGTTTCGCAGCTCGATCTGAAAACTAAACACGCCTGTCTAAACATGCTGTCCATTGGCGTTTGAGTTTAGCAGCTATATTTTTGTTTCCTATAGTTTTATAGTTCCATCAGTACAAAGCAAATACAATGTTTTAGTGACTCGAGCGGTGAAAAATTTGATAAGGTAAATTTTATCAATAAAAAATAACTCCAAAAGTTCTAGAGATTATTCCCGTAGTTTGTTAGAGATAATGCTGCAGTTTTGTTGATCAAATGTTTAAGGTAAGAGTATATATTCGGTCCCTTTTTTTATGCAACGAGCCAAAATCAATTTGACTGGTTGGTTAACTGTAAGATATTGCGTTAGCAATAAGTCCGCCTTTTGGCACACGATTGTCTTATTTTTGTAATTATTATGCATTTTTGTTTTGGCCAATAAACATTTATTTATTTTATCGCTTAGGTTATTATTGAAAATTCTTATTTTGCGCTTACATTCTTATGCAAAATTTGAAGCGATAATAGAACTTGTTTTGCTCAGAGCATGTCGGCAGTTGCTTACCAATTTCTTGCAACATCCACCGTGTGATAAATTGTAAAATTATTGAACTTACCTACCACCAACGTACGCACTCTTCCACGGCATTTTCATTGATTGAAAGGTCATGCGGTCTAGAAATTTCAAAGGGTGAACATTTTTATGTATGCAGATTGCTGAATGAAGTTTACGCTCTAAAAATTGTAAAAAAAGCTCCCGCGTAAACCGTCCCATCTATTGGTGGTACCATAGTTGCTTAGATGCGACAAAACGTTTATTCATTTCCCCTCATTCCTCCACCTCCTCTTTACAGAATTACCCACATTAATTCCATGCCGCTCATGCCGTCTGCTCGAGCGCTTACGGAATTCATTCCAGGTTTTACGTCTCGTGTTTTTACGATAAGAAAAAGCAAGTAGCAGTGGAGTCATATAATTCCTCTCTCCTTTTCTCTTTGTATATATCTCTTCACTATAGTGCCTACCCTCAAAAATTCACGGGGGATTGGTTTAAGAGATCTTCTTTCTCTTGCATTCGATCCGGGGATGTTTCTTGGACAGAGGTCTTGTTTTGGTTGTGTCGGTCCTTGATCCGATTCCATGTGTCATTATTAGCCGGACACAGGTTTTGTAAATTCGCGCTTTGCTTTCCACATGCATTTGATTATTTTTTCAGACAAAGTTCTTCAAGCATCCTGATATAGCCGCTGCTTTGTTAGTTTGTTCGCGGTCTTCATTAAAAATATCGTTTTGGGGTGAGACTTCTGCTCCCAGATACTTGAATCTGTTCCAACACCTGTTCTATGCGTTCGTTTTTAATAATCAGTTGGCACCTTATGTGCTGGTTATTTTATTTTATTTTATTTAAACTTTAAGTGAACAACAAATACATATAAATATAAAAAATGGACATAGTATAGATTATAAATCGTTGTTCACTCGGCTACCGACCATCTCAATTCACATTCATACCCGGTTATCACGAGAATTATGTATGTTGATTATTGTTAGCGCTAGCTTGCGAGCTTTGAGATAGCTGGGTGGTACTAAGTCGCTTTTCACTGCTCTCAATCTGTTTTTATGAATGACACTAATTTATATAAAACTTCATACTCTTCGTTTCACATTTTCTTTGCTTTACTCTCACAGACTTGCATTCATTTTGCTTAACAAACTATACCTTTTCGACTTAATTCTACTTAAAGAGAAATTATTATTTCTTCGTAGTACACCTTGAGAAAATTCACATCGTAGGTTTTCTAAATGAAAAACGTGGGGATTGACGAAAACTTCAATAATTTTTAGTCACGGTCATTTCCCACGATATTAAGGTTCAAAATCTCATGAACAATCGCATGATGAAATGGTGACATTAGCGTTTTTTCAATTTTTGGGATTAACTTCGCTTCAATCAAAAAACTTTTACGGTTATTCCCTAGATTTTAATACGTATTATCAGTACAAAAAAATGTTCTCGACTATCGGGAAACGAGTTTCTGTCTTTCGGAAAAGAGATCAGAGGTGTTTTTCACAGCTTGTCTTCTGAAGCACTTCAATATCGGATCTCTCACGATTGTAATCTATGTGCTCTTTCCAATGCTTTGTCAATACATTGTATCATTTTGAATTGTTCACTTAAAGTTTAATCATTTTTTTTTATATTATCATCTCATTCTGTCTTATGCTTATTTTATACATAAAAGGTTAGCTATCGGCGCAGTCAGTTCCCATACTTAAGGTGTACGGATCTGGCAAAGTTGGGTCGCAACCAGGACACATGTTGTGTCTGGAAATGTCTAAGATAGGACACGAAATATATTTGAGCCTCTTCCAATGGATCAAACCTATACAGTAGTTGAATATAACAAGCGGTTATATCACAACACATACACAGCAAAGGATGGTCCTTCCATCAGGCTTATGTGGCTGGCTTAATGTGATCACATTAAGCCAGCCACATAAGCCTGATGGAAGACATTTAGCCAGCCGACGATCAGTCATAAGCCTGATGGAAGGTACATCCTTTGCTGTGCATCTCTTGAGATATACCTACTAGTTATATTCAACTAGGACATGTAGAAAATTCCGATGGTCTCACCAAACATAAATTGTGATTTTCAAAATAGTCTTATACAGAAGTTCATTTACAGTATCAGTGAGTTAATATTAATGTTAATTAGGCGGCGTTCTATTCATATCCACACATTTATGGCTGTTTTTTGGTTATATTGTTGTACTCAAATAATGGTGATTGTATTGTGAAATGTGATTGTGTGAAGTAATTTACAACGGTCACGTCCTTACACCCCTTCCTTCAGCCTCGTAAACTTTCATCGTCATTCTGTGGTCATAAATTAAATGCCTTTTCATAGGGTGAGGCCACACATATTGCGACGCTTTTTATAAACTAGATTTCACTCTCCTTGTCTGTGTATCCCCTGACGACGCGTTTCTTGCGGGGTAGGCAGATATGACAGAACACCAGACTGTCCTATCCTTACGCATTTCAAAGATGAGAACATAGACTGTGACCGAAGTGGCCAAAGGGTCCTGAAACTGCAAGGCGAAGATTCGCGGATTCCTTGATTCCCCTGAACTAGTCAAGGATAAGAGAGAAGATATACGTATATTATGATCTTTCAAACTCTACTACAATTCTCTATCAAAAATATTCTAATCAACTCATCTTTCCATAATCATCCCGCTTTCCTTGCGTGGTAGGCAGAGAGGACAGAACGCCAGACTGCCCTATCCTTACATACACTCCTTGCCTCTGTCGCATTCGTGAAGTTTGTCATACACGCTTTCCGATTTCTTTTACTCAAAACTCGTCCATCCGTCATGACAAAATATAAGTTTTTTTTATTCAACCAATCTTATCCACTAGCACGAACTTAGCGCAATTTAAAGTTTTCTTCTACTTCAACCCAATTTGTTTAGCTGGTATGTTGTTAGCTCAGAACTTGTAAGTTAAATAAATAAATCAAATATGGCGAGAGGTGAGAGAAAATGTCAAAAGACACAAATTTCTCAGAAGCAATATCTTCCAATCCAATACGTTCATATAGCCACATTAATTTACGAGAATATTGTTCAGAATACTAGCTCAACATTTTTCACGTGAACCTTCGAAGGTTCTCAGGGTATAATTAGATTTCCTTCAGTGTAATTCATCTACCTTTGTGTCGGAAATGCCTATTGCCATTCCCTTCAACCCTTTAAGTACTTCATAACATATTACGTCTATTCTCATACGTAATCGCATTATGTATTCGTGTGAATATGATCATATTAAACACATTAGACGTATGAAACGTTCCATTAAAAGTTTCAAAGCTTAAGTGTTGAAATTACGTCAACGACTTTTAATGAACCAAGTCAAGGTTCTGATATTACGTCACGTATGTCAACGGTTTTAAATATATACGAAGTCATTAATTATATCTAGTTAAGTCGATTGTACTCATGATGATGGGCTGTCGAGATGCGTAAATGATTTTGAATGTGAATGTCGATTTTGTTTTTTGTGATTGTGTGTTTTATGTGAACAACTTTAAATATACGACGTCAAGAATTGTATATATTTACGCCACGTACGTCAACGACTTTAGCAATATACGAAGACACGAATTATATAATTTACGTCACGTACGTCAACGACTTTAAATGTTCAAAGTCACGAGTTATGTGTAGCTATGTCTTAAGGAATTTTAACACACACTTGTCTTTTACAGGACACAATTTTAAAATAGCTTATTTTTCTTTCTTTTGCATTAGATCCGGTGATATGTTCCTTGCACAGGGGCCTCCTGGGACAGCGAACTCCAACTATCTCGCCACCCCTTTGCTGGTCGTCCTGGTTGGCGGTTGACTTCTGGGATGTTATTAGCCACCACTTGTGGAAGTCTGTCATTGTCCATTCTCTCCACTTGGTCGCGCCAGAATCTTCTTCTTTTCCTGCCCCATCTTACGATGGCTTCCGTGTTGCAGGCTTCACGTATGATTGTATTCCTGATTCTTTTCCAGAATAATGAAATAGCCTACCAGATGAAATATTTTGTTTCATATTATTCATTTTTCAACTGCCAGGTCGCTTGTTGACTCCCCCTGTTTTCAATTATTAGTATTTCCACTTACAATCAGTAATATAAATTGGTTAGCTATATTATAATATGTAATTCAGACCATCTGTTCCATCATAATTCTGCGAAGGGAACGCCTTGCCTGTTTCACAGAATAATCGATTTCATCAAATTGGGTAATAATACGCAGACGTAATTCAATTTCAAATTCAAAAGTGCTGAAAACGACATGAAAAAATTAAGGGAAATATCTCCAATATCATTTTTCTGGAAAGGAAATTATCCGGAAATACGGAACATATTTTAATTCCCGGATAAACCATTTTTATTTTCATGTTTCGCACCTCAAATTTAAACCGATTTCTTCTAAATCTAAATTGAATTTCCGATTTCTTATCTTCGCCCAAGGTCTGCTGTCTCAAGAGCCAATATCAGACCATGCTTTTATTTAACTTCATCTGTTGATATCGGTGTCTGAGTATACATTTTACTCTTTAATTTTTAATAACTTTCCAATGTTCCGTTACCATGAAATTTCGCACACATATTTGCTTTTGGTGACAGTTTAATATAGTATTGTTTCATTTATTTTACTTTCAATGATCAAAGTATCTAACTTGATTCGTCCAAATAAATGATGTTCTTTTCTTGTAGTTGAATGAACCATTAATGTAATTAGGTATCTGGCGTCTGCTGACTGTGTTGTGGTTACTTTATGTTTCAATATGGAACGAGGTTTCATTGGTATATCTTCTTCTTGTTGTGCCATATCAGGTCCCCCCGACGTCGGCGATCACTCTGGCGAAAAGTTCCCTGGTATATAATTAATTTAATTTTCATATGGAGAAATATAAGCATAGCATATGAAAAGTTCTTTGCCATTACGTACTTAAAATACCGTTAAGTCAATAAATAAAATAAAAAAATCTTTATTGAAAAGAAAACATATCTTCCAAATGGCGGGTTTATTGCCGTAGGCAATATCTGCCAACCAGCCACTTGTGACATTAATTTGATGTACACATTACATACAGGTGTATGAAAAATAAGAAAAATATAAATTAATATGAAAATAATAATAATATATAGAATACTTATACATACATAAAAATACATATACCTACATACATAATGGTCAATGGTTGATATACAAAATTTTCACCCTTTGACCTTTAACTTTTGGTTGATCATGTAGGTTGATTGATTTTGCAATTAGCTCATTAACTGATTACAAATTAGAGAAATCTTATAGATAATTACTTTATTGGGTTATTATAATTATAATTGAGTGAAGATTCTGTGTTCGCTTTCAACTTAATGAGTAGAGACCGGTTTATATGCATTTTCATATTTTGGCATATTTCGACCAAAATCTAAAGATCTTGCATATTTAGGTACATTTTCTAAAATCTTATATGTATTTTATAAATTTTAACGTTTTCGAAAACAAAAATATCGATGTCCAGTTGAAAATGTAGTAGGTAATTAAAGTGATTTAATAGAAAAATAAGTACCTAATCATAGTTTTAAAAAAAACAAGATTTTATGACTTCACATCTTATAATTGTTTTTCGCGGTATTCCAAACAATACTAAACACAAATTAAATAAAAATAAAGTTAAATAAAATCTTGTAATAGTGGTAATTTGTTGTATTTATTTAAATTTATGTGGCATATTTTGGTACTTTTTGGTGATATTGATGCAAATTTCGAGCATTTTTGATGCATATTTGCATGCCTATTTCAACCATTTTAAGTTGCATATATTCCGGCCTTTAATAATGAGTATATTCATCGCTCATTTATCCAATCAAGCTCAAACTTTGGTGATTCGCTTATAATTATAATTTGTCTGCAACTTGTTTACGGAGTTTGTAACTTTTAATGAATGAGAATATAGAATCTAAACTGTCATTGAAAACGTGTGTATCTTTCTACAGCTGTATCACAAGTGTTAAAATTATATAACTGGGATAATAAGTTGAACGTGCGAAAAAATTCCTTTGGGAAAATTAAGATCACTCAGCTAATACTGAAGATTTATTATTTGTTAGGCAGCTTTCGCTGTTTTGACCCAAGTCCCAGTTAAGTTGTGTTTATATTATCTAGTCTATTCTTGAAGTTGTTGGTGGTAGGAGCAAGTACCACTGACTCTGGCAACCGATTCCAAGCACTGACAGCTCTATTGTCAAGAAGTGTTTCCGTGGGTTGGATGTGAATCTTGTTGTTGTCACTTTTAGGTGGTGTCCTCTCAGGTGCACATTAGAGTTCATGGTAAACATAGCCGGTAGAATCTCACAAGATGTCATCCTAAGAAAAGTTGCACTGGCTTAAAGTTAGCGAAAGGGTGTGCCTCACCGTATACAAGCCTCTCGACAACATTGCGCCCTTACACATCTCGGAGCTCTGCAGACTGCAACTTACACGACAATTCCTTGAGAAGGTCATTGCGCTCAGCGACCACCGCCATAAAAAAACTCCGAGAGCGGAACATAGCAAACACGTTTTGTTTCTTCTAGAGACCTTTCTCTGTCGCGGGACCAATTACCTGGAGTAGAATGTCGGTCGAACTCCCAAAAGACCTAACACCAGCTTCAGGAGCAAGCTGAAAACTAAGAGTGTTAAGACCAGCTTCCCGCGTCCTTGAGATGGAACACATTAAACGGCGCCAAAAAGCCATCCATCATCATCATAGATAAATGACAATATACTTTTTCTGTACGTTAGTATTACTCATGTTTTCTTTTGAGGAATGTCAAATGATATTATGTAACACTAACAGTATTAAGTACTTCACGCAAAAGCAATCCTCATTTCACGTAGAGATATCTTAATTAACTTAAGCGTAATTTTAATTATCATATTATTCAAATATACATATTATGTCAAAGGCGTATCGCGTTATATTATGAAGCCGGCTCTGCATTAATTCAAGGCGTAGCTCTGAACGAGCTCGGAAGAGCTGTGTATTGTGCTAATCACAATAACAAAGGCTTATTACTCCAATTTCTTGAAAGTCTCGACCAAGTTTCAGCGCCGCGCTGGTGGTTCGGTGAATATTATAATACTAGCTGTTACCCGTCAAAAATGACGTGCTTCGTGGGGTAGGCACAGAGAAAAGATCGCCAAATTTCCCTATCCTTACACTATTGTTATTGTACGTATATTCTTGAGTTCATTCTCATGTCACATATGTATTGTAGTACACTCAAGTTAAGGCACACCAAAGTTCAAAATATAGTTTTTATTTTATTGGCATAGTATTTTGTATTCTGCTGAATATCATTTTGTACTACAACATTTTCTAATTCAATTTATAAAATCTTCTTCTTCTTTTCTTCATTAGCCTTCTTCCCTCCACTCCTGGATATAGGCCTCTACCAACTGTTTCCACTCGTCTCTGTTCTGACCATTCCGCATCCAGGTTCCTCCAGCGATTTGGACAATGTCGTCGGTCCATCTCTTTATAAAATAAAATGTACAAATTTAACATAAAGGAGCTCGACATCGATCAACGACTGCTCTAAACATTTTGTAAACTCGTATAATACGAGAATCAATGAATATCATATTATTATGTCAAAATGTGGTATTAGCAGAAATATTCTCGACCATAATTCAGAGATCGCGAGCTGTTTTAAATTCCGTATATATCGAACAACTTGCAAAAGTTGCCATTGGCCTGCAGTACATTGTTAACCGATTCCCACCAGAATTATGTAAGTTGATAGCAGCTGTACGCTATGCTTAACTTGTATTATTGTCGTTTAGTTCAATATTTGAGTATTCAGGTATATACGAGTATATTATGAAATTCCTCTAGTTTCTCAAACTTTGCAATATCTTAGAATACTTGTTATAGATTCCGCTCTAATAACGTGCATTATTGTACCTTCCAACTATATTAGGTGCACCGACTTTATTCGGTTCATCCTTCGAACTTCGTTAATTATTCTATTCTATTTTATTCTATACCCTCACGCCACCTCCCTTGCGGGGTAGGCAGAGAGAACGGATCGCCAGACTTTCCTATCCTGACACACCCTTCGGGCTTCCGTCACATTCATGCAGTTCCTCATACATACTCTCCGGTTACTTTTACTCAAAACACGTCCGTCCTTGACGTCCTTCGTTAATTAACAGCAATCAATTATTAAATTAACGCTTTACAATGAACATTTTGGTTAAGGATGCTTTTTTCCATTTACAGTTTTTTTTACCATAAAAAAATATTAACGTACTTTTTTAAGGATCTGGGCTTGCATTCACAAACCCAAATACTTTTCTGCACACCTTGCACTAGGCTAAAAGCCTGTAGCGTAAAGTGTGGAATACATCGCCAGCACCAGGGTTTGAACCTGGCACCTCCCGTTTGAGAGACTGCCGCCTCAGCCAACTGCGCCAACCATGTACTAATTTATTGCTATAAATTTTGTGACGGATGTTAACTTCTGTTACATTTTCAAAAGAGTAACTATTTAACTGTTAGCAACGATTCTTAAGTAAATGCTTAACGAAGCTAACTTTTTAATTGAATTGCCCACCATTGCTTTGCACCCTCTGGAGCATCCCCTGAAGATGCCCAGGATAGAGCCGAGTGGCGGCGAAAAACAAGAATGACAGACCCCACCATCATGTGGGAATAATAATTGCCCAGGGAGAGAGAGAGAGAGCTTTGCACCCTCTGTAAGATTCATACTAAAAAAAATCATTCACAATTCGACCTCGTGCGTTGAAACGTATCACACAAACGAAATCTACGAATTCAGAGGCATATCTTTCTGATCTTCTCATTCAGCCCGCGGTTGCCCACTGCAGGACATAGGCCTCCCCTCTCCTCCTCCACTTCTCGCGCTCCTGTGCGAGTCCCATCCACTGGGGTCCGGCAAACCTCTTAACATCGTCCATCCATCTGGTAGGTGGTCGCCCTTGTGGCCTTTTGTCGCCCCTTGGTCTCCACTCCAGCAGTCTCCTCGTCCATCTGTTGTCCTGCATTCTTGCAATGTGCCCCGCCCATCTCCACTTCTGCACCGCTATCCTCTCAACCACATCACTCACTTTAGTCTGGCTGCGTATCCAGTCGTTTCTCTTCCTGTCTTGCAGTTTAATGCCCAACATTATTCTTTCCATTTTTTTTTGAGCTATTCGCAGTTGGCATATCTTTAACTTTCATTAACTATTGTACCTTTCGAATTGGATTTCCAAGTAATATTAACTATTGCCTGGAGCTTTGTTTCCCAAACAAATGTGCTTTTTGTTGTTTTGCCGTTGATCGTTTTGCTTTTGTAATTTCGCGCAACACGTCTATCGTATGAAAACTTTGATTGCGAATATCTAACTAAGCACAACAACACCTCAAGTTTAATTAAACTTTCGTATTGATTACGGATGATTGGGTTTAGTGATGGCAACTTATCGATAGGAGATTCGATTATAATAACGTAACTATTCGATTGTAAAATGTAAAATTGGAATAACTTAACAATACGGCTCTCCACACACGTCCGGAAGTTCAGTTAACTGAATCGACCATTTTCAAAAAAGCTCCGACCAAAACCTCTCGCTGAATTCAGTGTTCAATTCCGAAAGAAGTTTGGTCGGAGCGTTTTTGCAAACGTTCGATTCAGTCAACTGAACTTCACGCCTCAACACACTACTGCTTTGTTGTACCGGAGGATGCGCAAGATAGAGCAAAGTGGCGGCGAAAGACCAGAAAAGAAGACCCCACCACCATGTGGGATTAATAACTGCTTAGGATAGGAAGATAAGATACATCGTGAGTCAATTATTTTAATCGATTGTAAATTATAAACGACTTCGATTATTTCGACTGTAATATATGGCGCTACGTCCATCACTAATAATTGAGTTTTAATTGAGAAAACGTGAGTTCTCGCTACACATGTATGTGTGTAACGTTATGTATTACAAATAGTTGGTGTTGTTGTGGAGTAGAAAAGCAATATCATAGATTTCCTTACATAATACTTACACATCTAATAATAATATATTCATATATCCGTGGCTTTTCAATATTAGGTAAGAGCTTTTGTGAGGAGTGTCGCCTCCAACCTAGGAGTTTTTAATTAATATACGTTCTCATATTACTAATTAGTAAGAACTTGGTGCATTTTCTTTCTTTTTTTTGTTGTATATTGACTTCGTTGTTTGGTGGTATTTTTGCGAGCACTGATTGGCTTTAGTTAGTTTTTTTTACAGTCTTCGTTGTCGGTGTATGCTGCAGACGCCCTTAATTGGAGAGTCGACATGAGATGTTATTCTTTTTTGTATGATAATGTATTCATGTTTAGTTTATGTGTCTGTGGGTGTCACATATAATATGAAATAAAATAAAAATTAACTTATTGAGACATACGCGGTGTGTATGTATATTGTATGAGCACTAGGTAATCCTGTGAGATACTACCAGCCATGTTCACCATGAGCTCTAATGTGCACCTGAGAGGACATCAACTGAAGCTATAGACATAGCAAGATTCACATCCAACACACCACAACCAATAGAGCTGGCAGTGCTTGGATTCTGTTGTATTTGCTTCCACCACCAACTCCTTCAAGAAAAGACTGATTTTTTTAAGGATGTATGTATACACAATCTCACATACTTTCCTACATACCTTGCACTAGGGTAAAAGCCTGTATCGCAAAGTGTGGAATATATCGCCACCGCTGGGGTTCGAACCTAGCACCTCCCGCTTAAGAGGTTTATATGTAATTACCATAGAATTGTAATTACACTTTAAAATTGGGATTTAGGCTAAAAACAGCTAAAGCTGCCTACCAAATAACCACTTGTGACATAACAGTTATAAAATATTTTGTACATAATGCAAGTATATGAGAAAAAGATAAAGGTATACAAAATAATAAAAGATTAAATAAATAATTCAAGAAACAATATACGTACAATATTTAAATATAAATAATTAAGTAACACTATAAAATAGGCAATAGAGGATTGGATGAAGGACAAGGAAGGAATCCAGGAATTTGAGAGAATTTTAAGCTAAGATAATCCTGATTATATTCGCTTGAATATTTTTTCAATGGTTTAAGATGTAATTAAGTACAAAAGGTACAAGAATAAAATGCTACAGTCCGTATATTATGATGTTAATTAATTGTTAATTATATTTAATTCATGGCGCTGCTTTAATGAGAAAATACATCCGTGCTACAGCAATATAAATGTGGGGAATTTTATGTTATCCTCGTTAAAAAGAATTATCTCCTTGCTATAAATATAAAGACTTCTTAAAGATTAGGAGCCCTCCCTTGCCGCTCTAAATAAAGATGTTAAAAGTCTCGTAAGAATATTACTAACTTGCCCTTACAATCATGGCCGTAGGCAGGGGGGTTGGGGGGTTCACCCCCCCCCCCCCCTCCCCTGAAATTTCTCAGCCAACTCACTGTTTTTTGCACAGGAGAAATGAATCACAATGTTACCACATTTTTTATCATCATGTGATGAATTTTAAAAATATATTGTGGAAATCCTTTAAATCACAGTTGTTTCATTAAAAATTTTCGCCTGTGGCGCTAGTCATTTATTGTGACCCAGAAATACCTATATCCAAATGTCTTAATATTGAAATTAACCAGCATCATCAATTTACGCATTTTTAAAAAACAATTACGAGGAAATATGATGTTTTAGAAAATTAATAAAATTAAAAAAAAATAATAAACCGCTATCACAAGTTTGGAAAACAATGTTGCCAGTTTATTCTATCAATCCAAAAATTGGCTAGTTGTTTTGAACAACAGTTCTGAAATATAATTTGAAAGCAGCGAAAAAAATGTAACCATATCTTATTATCACATCAAGCAACACTAAACCAAGATTCTTCCGTGAGACTTCGGAAAAAAAACTTACGTAGTTATGCAATTTGTAGTTTCTTTTTTTTATGTGTATAGAAAGAAATGTTCTAAATGTTCTTCCCCTATCTCACTCACACCACTAATAAAGTTGTATTCTCCTTCTCTTTTTCTTTTTTAGAGCCCGCATTATATTATAATCAGACTGAACTCGATTCCCAAGTGTCATTTACAGGCGTAATATCTGCCGTATACCTCGGCGACGCTTCTTATACACGTAGTTTTATACGTACGTGAGATGTAGTGTTGCAACGAATAGTATCTTCCGAATACCGAATAGTATCTTCCGAATACCGAATATTCGGCCAGGAGCATAGCAGAATGATCGACCAAAGTATACGCATGAATATTTAATTTTTCCAAAAAAAAAAATTAAAAATACCATCAATTAACAAGGCTATGTTCCATCCACGCTCCCTCGAATTGTGCTTCATGGCCTACCCCAAAGTAGGCGACCCCCAGGCAGACCACCAAAGAGATGGATTAACAGCTGGAAGTCGACCTCCCAAGAGGCTAACCTCTCTTAAAGAACAGACCTACATCAAGATTAAGAAGATGACTGTTAACAAGTACATTATTGTTATGGTACTTAAACTTGCCATTATTCGCCCTTTGAAAACTGACATTCATATAGTTTGTTTTGCTCATCCTTTCACAAAGATACATTCACCAAACATGTACGAGTATGAATTTACTTACACAACATTGACAAAATCTATTTTGTCACCAAGACAAATTTATTTAGACAGCCTTAATTTATTTATGGTGTGTTTTTTTGCTCCTGTTTCTAGGCATTCGGTATCCGCCCGAATGCCGAATACTCCAAAAAGAGGCCGAATACCAAATAGTTACCGAATATTCGTTACATCTCTAGTAAGAAACAAACCAAATTGTATGTCTGGAAATTATGCGTACAAAAACTTTTCCTCGCATTATTTTAGTCTGGTGGGATTTCTTATCGCAATTCTTCTTTCTGGCATTCCCTTTTCCCGTAGGAATCTTGAGTTTCAGATTGCAAACCTGAAGCGCAAATTCTATGTAGGTAGGATGCTTTAAATTGGACAAACTTGACAGTTTTTAAGGTAAAAACGAAAAGACCATATACGAGTATATAGTTTTAAAATCTACATTAATGACTTTAAATTACGTAAGTAGTGTTCGAGGATTTTCACCGTTAAAGAGTTAAGCTTAAAAATGGACTTCCACCATGCACCGACAGTCACAAACCTTGAGATTGACACTTTCGTGTTTTAATTCTCACATTATTCGAGTTTTAAGGTACGGTTTTTGAACAGATTTGTTGATTTCAATATTTCATAGTGACTAGAATGAAAATGAATAGGCTGAGATGCTTTGGACATGTTGAGAGAATGAATGATGACAGGATGGCCAAAAATATATAGGTTTATGAGTGAAAGAGGAGGTTTGAGAAAACGCGGTCTTCTGACACTGACTTAGACCGATCATGTTGACCAAATCAACAAGGATTGACCTATTTTCAGTAAATGAAATCAGAGAGCGTGTAAGTCAAATTACATGAATGTGGTGAAAGCATGGAGTATATCTATATATAAGGCAGTTTGGCATACTGTCCTTTAATTGACCTCTGAAGCACGCGGTGTGAGTGGTATGGATAAATTTCGTAGAAAAGTAATCTACAAAATTGTAAGGCGTCGATGGTTCGAAATATTCTCACGAAAAACAGGTATTTCCCTTCATTTCGGTTTATGAGAAACACGGAGGCATTTTAATTAAGAAAATCTTTTCCAGGTTGGAAGTCGCTTCGTGGGAAATCTCTCTCTCGTGCTTTTATTGTAATTTGTCTTCTCTCATTATTTCAGCTCCACCATTCCGTATGAGCAATCAGTGTAATGAACGAGTAGACACAGAGAACGAGGTGCAGGAGTGCGTTCTACGTGGTTGTTTTTCGCCGAATGTTTCGCCGCGCACCACAATAGAGCGCTATTGGGCGACATTTCCAATTGGAACTGTCAAACAGAGATAGATTATATTAGGATACTAATAAGAGTTTACTAATAATTATTTATCTCATTTTATTCTCACAAGTGATTGGTTTGCAGACATTCCCTACGGCAATAAACCCGCCATTTGATAAATGTTTTATATCCAGTAAGTTATTTTATTTGTTTATTTAAGAGTAAGTTGATAGATTCGAGTATATGGTTGGCGCAATTGATTGAGGCGGCGATTTCTCAAGCGGGAGGTGCCAGGTTCAAACCACGGCGCTAACGATGTATTTCGCAATTTAAGAT
This sequence comes from Ceraclea dissimilis, assembly GCA_963576895.1. Lineage (NCBI taxonomy): Eukaryota > Metazoa > Arthropoda > Insecta > Trichoptera > Leptoceridae > Ceraclea > Ceraclea dissimilis. Next base: position 1,960,435 of record OY756374.1, read on the forward strand.
ACAGGCCTAGTGTGAAGTGTACAGGATATTTTTTGGGTTTATGGATGATAGACCAGATCATTTAAAAAAAAAAGATACAGAGAGAGCGGTATTACCTGCACCGTTCTTTGGCAAAAAGGGATAGACATACTGCGTGGTAATGAGAGTGAATGAACATTACTATTTGGTGTGATTTTATCAACATCAACCAAACAAATAGGTCAACCGTGTGCATAGAACACGTAGTTTCAAACAACCAGTTAATTCAGACCAATGATAGAACGGAGAATAATAGAACCATAAACAATCGAGCAAATCGTTCGGCGGAAATCAATCCATAAAGAACGAAACCCTGTATGGGAAAGTTCTTTTTATAATTATCAAGGGAAGATTATGTTACCTTGTCTTCCTGCATGTACCTTGATTAAACGAGCATATAAGAGTCCTTTTTCTCTCCCCATTTTAAGTAATCTCTTACTCTAAGAGTCTAAGATTTACTCTGATAGACATCCTTCAGTTATGTTCTAATACACGGGTTTTTTTTTTGTTTACACTTTTTTTTTTGTTTTGCACATTTTAGATTACACATTTTTTTTGTTTACACATTTTAGAAGAGTAATGCATACTTAAACTTCCGGTAAACTTCCTGAGATAACGAAAAAAGTTTTGCTTTTGAATAAGTTACTAGTTTGCATTGTTAATTTTGAAATAAATTTACTCATCTTCTACCTCAGCCACCTCTCCAGTGGTAAATGTAGGCCTTTTCCAATTATTCTTGAGTTTCTCTCATTCTTGGGCTTTTCTTATATTTTCCTCTGTCTGCTCTGCAGAGCTCGGGGGGCATTTGTCTATTCCCTATTTGGCATGACCTGCCATTTTAATTTCGCATTACATCGACAACTTTTTTCCGGTGTCTGATTACCTTCTTCTTCTTTTAGCCCATTTCCCTCCACTGCTGGATACAGGTTGATAAAGGCCTCTTCCTGTCTCTTCCACAACTCTCTGTTTTAGGCGCTTGCCTCCACCCACTTCCTACCGAGGCTCCCTACACTTTGTTTATTTTCGTAGGGTCTCCATCTCAGTACTCTGGGAGTCCATCTCCCGTCCTTTTGCCTCGCTGATTACCTTATCGCTGAGAAACTCTGTTTGAATCCCGGCACTGACGATGTATTTTCCACTTCACGACACAAGCTTTTAGCTTACTGCGAAGTTTGAATCAGGGTTTTTCAATCCAAGATCTTTTTTTATAATGAAATATCCTATTATATATTAAACTAATAGATTAGCTATATTCAGCGTATGATCATTTAGACTTGAATGTTCTCTAGAATTAATTTCGTGCGCGGATTTCATAATGAATGCTGCCACAAACACACTCAGATTATATTACCAATGTTCACTTTGTTTTGTTTTCATTTATGAAGACTTAATTCCAATTTATTGTAATCACAGTTTTATGTTCTGTAAGCTAAATAAGACTCTGCTGAAGGTATGCGATGTTTGTAGTGATAATAAACCCGTAGTAATTTAGCAAGTGTTGTGTTAGAATTAGAATTGTACAAGTTTTAACTGTCACATCTGTGACGCGGTGTGGTGCGCCACAGGGATGTATGCGAGGACCATAATCATCGAGATTTTAATACATATTTTTTTTATCTATGGGTTGGTAGGAATATTTTACGTACGTAATCTAACGCCAATATTAGACGGTTCACTTTAACTGAACAATTCCCCAATCAAAGTGAAATTGTCCAATGGTGAACCGTCTAAACAGAGAAGTGATGCGTTCACCATCCGAATTGTTGTACGTGCATTTATTACCGGTGATCCATGCAAATCCGTGTAATATTGCCTTAATTGCCTTATGTATTTGTCTAATCTCTTTTAAAATAACTTTGGAATAAAATCCATAGTTTATATTATTTAACCTTTCAATTCATTAATTAGTTGTATAGGTATTTTGTCTAAGGACCCTGTTGAATAATTTTGTCGGTAGATGAAGCTGAAATTTTCTAATGGAAGCATCAACGAAACGCAGGATCTATCACGCAAGTTTGGTCACTGTTTAGCAGGATTTTTTGAAACCTGGTTCTTTGCGTCGATTTTTATATTGAAAACTAAAATGTCGATGGTTCGATGTATTTGTAGGGCCACTTCCGTATTCCCGGATATGGTTTATCATTGTATAATTATCCCATCTACAGTTCCATTAGAAGTTTACATCGGAATAGGCTTTCAGGGGCTTTGTACATTATTAGTATTTCACGAATACACGTACATGATTATATTAAAACCCTATTCCGGATCGTAGCATCTGTTGCAATGTATGCTCAGTATTCTATATACACTCCTGGCAGGTTTATTTTAGTTAATTTTGACTTTGAGTGTATTACCTAAAACACATTATCATGCTGGCACCACACGCCTACCGAGCGTCAACAAGTTTTGTGTTAATGAGCAAAAAGGCGTGTAAATAGGGCGTTCATCTTGGCTCGTGTACGTACCGACCGTTAAAGCCTTTTTTTGTAGGTCATGAGCACATAAATTGTGGATGCTCGGCATGGGTGTGGCTGAGGAATCACAATGACGCAAGCATTCTGGTCGCAATCCGGTCGCTGTTACCTACTACATGTTGTGCTGTATGGGAGCACGGGGTGTGTGTGTGTGTGAGAGAGAGAACACGCTCAACGTTCTCTTTTTGTAAACATTTGTGTAAAAAAATATCTAAAAAATGTGTACTTACCTAATTAACCTATAATATGTGCAATGTGCATACAGTAGGAAAGGGTACTAAAAATGCTGTAAAATGACACCCACTATTAACTTATGCTTAATTAGGAGAGCTATCCAAAAATTTGGGATCGCGTTATTTTCTGTGAAATTTTGCTGTTTTCACAATCTATATACGATACGTAAATAGTACATCTGTGCCAAATTTCATGAATTGTTATTATGTATTATTATGTCGGATGATTTTAAAAAGGCGCCCTTTCATGGATTATCCATTTCAAGGACGCGGAAAACTGGCTATGAAGAGCGACGTCTTATCGCGGATTGTGAGGTAAATTATGTTCTTAAAGTCATGTTGATTTGAAATGGAAAGACCCAAGATCCTGCTATCGAATGTGTACTTTTTGTAACTTTGTACAGTTCACTAACGTTTAACAATGCACCTATTTTTCTATCCTATCGCCATCTGTTGAGAGGTGCATGCGACATTAGAAACTACTTTAATTAACATTTTTATAGTAGATGTATCGCAAAAAAGTATATACTCGTATCTTAGATTATCTTTTCAAGCGAATGTTCAATGAGGCGGAATTATTTTAGGTCAAAATGTGAAAGAGGGACTGGAAGTTTATATCAAATATATAGTATCCTATCCTTAATCCAGGGAACCTTTTCTTGTCTCTGTTTAATAAACAACAATACGTGGATCAAAGCACGAAGGACCTACCAGTTACTCAATAGCAGGGTTGGAAATTATCAAGATTCATTGATAAATATCTGATAATTGTCCGGTAATTGTATGACAAAAAACTTGAGTTGTCGTAGGAGATCTAGCCAGTGTTTGCTTGTTACATCCTTTATTCCATTTCCCCTGTCCTCCTCTCCCTTCTTGTCCTATAACTCCCTTATTTTTCTAATTAACATACTTACTATTTGTACCTAGTTGTTGTGTCTGTGTGTGCATGTGTTTTGTTTTTGTTGTTTTCTCTTACTTCATTCGTTGCAACTTTCAGTTGCATCTGAATGTTTTTATATGAATGGATTAGATGTGCGCTTGTGTTTGTTAGATGATGTATGAATGAAATGAGATAGTTTTGATTTAATAATTTTAATATATCGTCTGTACAAGTGCCATGAATAAATAAATAAATAAAAATGTTATCTTTTTTTTTGTTTGTTCACTGCTAACTATAGTGCATTTCGCGCCAGAGCAGAGGTCCCCTGGTGCAAACTTGGTTTAGTGTTGGTAAATGTTTAAGGTTTTCACGGTGTGAGATTAACATTGTTTCTTGGTTTTTCGGGTGAACCGTGTGTAGATAAACTTGATCGACGTTTCGACACTCATACTGGTGTCTTCCGCTTCGGAGAGGAAAATAAATTTACTGCGGCGCTATTCTTCCTTTTTTTGTAGTTTTTGTAGAACACAACTACAATATTTACCTTTACTTCACAATTTTGACACCAAAACACGACCTTTTTCACTCACCTTAAGAAAAATTTTACCTGTGGCGCTATTATTCAGGTTTAACAGCCAGGTTTAGTTTTTGTTCCCACCCTCCCACCCCGAATGACAACCGATATACGACACTGATCCTTAATTTTTTTTGTCGTATCATGAAGGATAATTATCTTAATAATTATTTATCAAGGTAATTCTCCCTTGCAACCCTGATAGGTACAAAGAACCTACAAGTCGCCCTATCGGCCTTGTGTGGGTTATATTTCCCAGTAGGTCCCTTCTTGATGTCTAATAATAAGATTTTATTATGCCCGGAGTAGTAATATCTCACAGAGAAGGGTATATTTAATTACTTATTGTGGTAAAATATAACATAGTTTGTGCTATAAGACAAACTGATTTATTCTCATTGTGGTTGGCATACTAAGAACCAGTATTAATTACGGCATCGTGTACGGGAGTTATTCTACGATCAGATAAGATTGTATGAAATCAAGTACAGGAGTTGGTGTACTCGTATTTGGCTAGGGAGAATTTGGGATCGCAGGCTCAAATCTGACTGGTCAGTTGGCACAAATGTAGTAGTTAAGTCTAATCTAATCTAGTCTAATCTGTACACAAACAAGTTCAGTGGCTACTGCCTCGGAACAGACCTCGGTCTAGTGAGGCAGTATTTTTTTTACCGGATAGTTCTATCTATCTATCTATACCCTCACGCCACGTCCCTTGCAGGGTAGGCAGAGAGGACAGAGCGCCAGACATCCCTATCGTTACACACACTCTTAGCTTCCGTCACACTCATACAGTTTGTCATACACGCTCTCCGATTCCTTTTACTCAAAACGCACCCATTCTTGAGGATCTGGTGATGATCGGACCAGGCCAGTCTCGGGCGGCCGCGCTTCCTCACACCTCTTCGTTCACTCAGATATATTTTTTTTGTCATCCTTCATTCCCTCAACATGCCCAAATTTGTTCATTCAATAATTCATTCATTACTTCATCCTTCATTCTCTCAACATGCCCAAATTTGTTCATTCATTAATTCATTAATTGACGAAATGCTGGCCAAAACCTTTTACACTCCGATCAGAAAATCCGATGTTCTCACTCTCAGCTTATCCTAATCGCCTTTTCATACCCTTTTCTCAGTTTTTATTAATTTTAATACCTATAAGTAATTGCTTTGTTGTTTTGTAACGTAAAATATCTACGTGTATGCTGCGGACACTCGTAATTGGGGGGTTGACTTGAAATTTGTGTAGAATGTTTTCATTTGTGTATATCTGTCAATCCTCTGCGAGTGACTTGATAAAATAAATAAATAAGTACGAGTATATATACATTTTGATTTTCAAATTAATCAAATAATGTAATGCTTTATACACTTATAGGTATTTGCACTTATGACATGATAAGTCTGATATGAATTCGAAGAAATGTGTATTTAGTAAGTGGTTTATCATTTGACATAAACCTCTGTTAGTAATATTTGACGTCGTGTTATGAATTATTAAATAAATAAAATAATATGGTATCTTATCTTAAAGAAAGGATTTTTAAAAAGGTGTGCCACTGTAGTCTGTCGACAAATGTACTTTTTTAAGTAGCTACATACTTTATTTACTTAATTTTATTTTATCTACAGGTTATTTGTGAATACAAGAAATTTATTTGTAGACACACATTGTTTATTTAAAATGTGGAGCAAATTAATTCGTTTGAAAAATGGTAAAAACGCTATTTTTACCATTTTAAAATTATGCATACCGACATTTTAAAAATATCTAAAAACGGGAGACCTTATATTATCTCGACAACTGTTATTAAATATGCTTTGGAACAAAATAGGGTAGATGCATTGAACATTTATCTAGGGAATAACCGTAAAAGATTTTTTATATCTTGTATACATTTCTCAAAAAAAAAATCTGAATAACACCTCTGATCTTTTTTCCCGAAATATAGCAACTCGTTTCCCGAAAGTCGCGGAGAACTATTATTTTTTCGTATTGATAATATGCATTAAAATCTAGTCAATGACCGTAAAAGTTTTTTGATAGACGTAATATTAACCCAAAAAAATGGTAAAAACGCTATTTTTACCACTTTAACATGCGATCGTTCATGCGATTTTGAACTTTACTTCCGTGGGAAATGACGGTGACGTCACAGTTGGAGGTATATTTGGTCTTATATTATTTTTCACCCGGGTTTCGTTAGAGTACAAAAAATACTCTGAAACGTGAATTATATTCTTCGTTACAATTTCACCTCGGGGTTTATCTGTTTTTCAATTTACGTTATAGTACCTACCCACCAATCTCACTCCCGTGAGATCTGCGTTAGGACATGGGCTTATTATATGACGTCTCGTAGGCATTTGAATGATACATTTATCAGGAGATGGGTCTGATTCAAATCAAATTTGTAGCTGTCGTAAATTTGTGTCATTCAGCCTGCCACCAATACGGGAGATAATCCAATGCTTACTACATTTTGGCTGAGTTGTCGTCAAGATGTGAATTACTTAAAAATGTGAAAAACTACTATGTATAAATAGATTTTGATAGTATTATTTTTTTCTGGAGTTCCTCACAAGGTTGAGTTGCGCACAAACCAAAAAAACTAACTAAAGAACTCCACAGTAAAGTTAAATATAATCTTCTAGAAATCATATGCTGTTTTCAATAATGGTCTAAAAAGGATGCTAGAATATATAATGAATGAGGTGAAATTGAAGGAATGAGGTTATTAGGGAAATGAGTGACTGCAAGACTGGTGTTGAATCAAGAACGAAAGTGAATAAACTAAGATGCTTTGGGCATGTTGAGAGAATGAAAGGTGACAGGATGACAAAAAAGATATATTTGAGTGAGCGAAGAGGGGTGAGGAAGCGCGGCCGCCCGACACTGACCTGGTCCGACCATGTCGACCAGATCCTCAAGGATGGACGCGTTTGAGTAAAAGGAATCGGAGAGCGTGTATGACAAATTGCATGAATGTGACGGAGGCTAGGAGTGTGTGCAAGGATAGGGCTGTCTCTGCCCGCCCTGCAAAGGACATGGCGTGATAGAGATAGATAGAGAATATTATAATATCTAATCGTAAATAATATATACTAGAAAAATAAGTTAATTAGATTCCATGTTCAGAAATTCAATAGATGTCGATATTGTATAAATTGCCGTTAACAATATGAACATTGAACACGGTGTACTTGGGGGGAGTTTAATCAAATGAATTTCTCATTAACTTCGATGGCAATTTCTCCCCTCCAAATATAATATTCCATTACATAATACTGGTATTATCCAAGTCATGTAGGTATGTAACGCTGGCCCATTGGAAAATTTTGCAAATTCTATGAATATATACATATATGTCAATTTAAAGCAGCGATGCCTTCATCGGTGGCTAAAAGTATTAGTCGAAGTCTCACTTTTTATGAATGAAAATTTGAAATTTAGAATTTTAGGTCCCTACTAATTGAATTATGAATAAAAATTGTTTTGAAATATTTATTTCGTGGAAATAATCAAGTAAGTACCATTTTATATAACGTGACAGAAAATAAATATCGTATTCTCATACATACTATATGGTACGTACCTATACACGTAAAGATTGCAAATTCGAACTATTTAAAGTACCGAACTTCTATATGTGTGTACAGTACCTATGTATGTAGATAGACATGTAAGAGGAGTTTTGTGGCTTTCAGAGGTGGGCACCACCTAAAAAAGTCGACAATGTGAATCTGGTTTTGCGACTTTCATAACGATATTGGAGAGACGGGAAAAAGACGAAGCCTTGTGATCTTCCTGTGTTTACTCCAGGAATTTTGAAGGGTGGAGTAATAATACAGTGGTTACACATTGGGTCTGTACTGCAATGTCACATCTGTACCTTACCATAATTATTATCTCTTTATTAATTTTATTTGTATGTGCTTTTGTAGAATATGTACCTAGTTTTACGACCATGACGAAGTGCCAATAGAGCCTTTTACACTCTATTGGCATTGAATTTCCCTGTATATTTATTGTCAACATGTAACTTTGACGAGTCCAAGTGCCTGTAAATGGCCTAGGGATGATTCAAAACAATAAACAATAAAAAACATATTTAAGCAAGCCTCCGTGATATTCACGGGTAGGTACCCACTAGTAATATAATAATACCAGATATCACAAATCTTGACAATGGAACATCGGGGATAATAATATAAGGCAATAATGGAATCCAACACAATGATCCGGCCCTGACCCTAAGGAATTGCAATTATTTTTTATGAGGTCGTCGATTAGGGGCGCCCTTTCTGTTCGATTCATTTCGTGACTCATACAAAAGAATCGATTATACCTTAAGAGACAGGTGCTGTATCTAAAAATTGTGATTATTATATCTCTTCGGAATTAATATGTTTCTGGTTCGAAAGGGAGTGAAAATTTTAAGTGTGATACTTACTGTTTTTTTTGTGTCATTTTGGCACGCGTTTATGATGTCGTTTTGTAAAACAAGTTTTTTTTTTCTTATTGTACAGGAAAGCCATTAAGACTCGCAACCCAACTATGACGTGACGGTCATTTCCCACGGCATTGTGGTTCAAAATCGCATGAACAATCGCATTATAAAATTATAAAAGTAGCGTTTTTTTTTCATTTTTTGGGGTAAATTTCACTTTAATCAAAAAACTTTTACGGTCATTCCCTAGATTTTTAATGCATATTAACAATTAAAAAAAATCTCTGCGACTTTCGGGAAACGAGTTTCAGTCTTTCGGAAAAAATGTCACAGATGTTTTTCACGTTTTTTATGTTAGTTATCCAATTGACACTATTGTAGAAAATATCGCATGCGGCGCTAAGATAAAAATATTTCGCAGCCGAGGGTGGCGGTCCGGTAGATTGAAAGTATGAATGTAGAGTGTGCGAGTCCCAAAAAAATGGACCAAAGAGATGAACCGACGGCATTGTCCAAATCGCTGGGAGGAACCTGGATGCGGAAGGGTCAAAACATCGACGAGTGGAAACAGTTGGAAGAGACCTATATCCAGCAGTGGAGGGAAGAAGGATAATGAAGAAGAAAAAAAAGAGCCCCAAAAAAATGTTTGATGACCTCTGCCATAGAGGAAAGTCCGAATATCAGTACAACATATTATAGTTTTGCATTTCTGTATCTGTTCCGTGGAGATAAGTTAGATCTGACAGCCCTTCTCGAGGTATTACTGACTCTTACTGTAATTTGGTTTGAAAAGATGCTGGTCATATTTCATAATATCCATTCTATTGATCTTTCGTCGAACAAATAATACTCTGGGTATAATTATCTTCAATCTCCCAAAGTAGAATACTCGCAATACAATACACGAATCACGTGACTTTTCCTATTTCTGAAGGTCAGCTTATCATTTTGTTCTTAAAATAAGGATTACGTTTTTTTTAATAGATCTGGGTTTGCATAGACAAACCCAAATACTTTCCTGCGCACTTTACACTAGGCTGAAAGCCTCTATCGCAGAGTGTGGAATACATCGCCAGCGCCGGGGTTCGGACCTGGTACCTCCCGATCGAGAGACTGCCGCCTCAGCCAACCGCGCCAACCATGTACTTATGACAGAACGTATGAATAACATTGAAAAATGAGAAAAATTCGTGACCGAAAAGTCTTGTATTCCAGATTCTTTAGTTTAAAGCTGGGACCCCAACTATGACGGCACGGTCATTTCCCACGACATTGTGGCTCAAAATCGCATGAACAATCGCGTGATAAAATGTAAAAAGAGCGTTTTTTTCACTTTGTGGGGTTTCGCTTTATCCAAAAAAGCTTAAACGGTTATTTTCTAGAATTCAATGCAATATTATCAATACAAAAAAAAAATATTGGGAAACGAGTTTCTGTCTTTCGGAAATAAAATAAAGTGGTGTTTTACGCATTTTATTTTAGAAATCTATATGAGATATTAAAAATATTTTACGGGCGTTCACTAGATAAAGGTTCAATGTATCTGTCCTATTTTTTTCCAAAGCATATTTACTAAGGTTGTCGAGATCTAAGGTCTCGAAAATATATTTTTTCTTTACATTTTTAAAGCAACTGAAGCGATAGTCTTTGTATGGAATTGACAGAGCGTAAGATTCCATCACTATCAATTCCCTCAAGAAGCGTAGTGTGTGACGGAAAGCAAAGCAATACGCCCTCTGGGGAATTTTCAATGTATTACTGTGCAGCTATTTTTATATGTTACTAGCTGTACCCTGCGAGCCTTGCTACGCCGCCACAGTCATTGTAAACCCGTTAAAAAGTATGAGATACACTTGTTTGTTTAATAGGTTCACGTTAACACTAACCCCCCCCGTACACTCTTGCTCTTCAGTATTACTATCATTTCATCGACACTCAAACCTATGAATTCGACACTTATATCGCTTTTTGCATTCCCCCCTACCCCTCCTCCCCTCTTGAACACCTACGGTTTCCAGTAATATTACTATTCATATTTTCGACACCCAAAACTATGGGTTCGACACTTACATCGCTTTATCATTCCACCCCCAGCCCCTCCTCCCTCACTCCTGCAAGTGTGGAGAGGGTTACTATTCAATATTCATGCTTTTGACACCAAAAGCTAAATGGATTTGTCAAAAATCTCTTTTTTTCCTATACCCACCCAACGTCTACGAACCATCTTAGGGGCACGTACAATAACTTGCCAAAGTTTCATCTCAATCGGATGAACGATTGAAGAGTCTATACGCGTCAAAGAAAGGCACTCTTATTTTATAGTACTACAGATTTCTCTTGCTATCTTACGTAATAATACTGTTCAATTCTACCTTTTTTATTTGCTGAAAATCCACTCAATCGATTTTTACTTGGAGCATATCGCCCGTTAATTACACCACACATCACTTAGGCACTTAATCTGTATCATTTAGCCGACCTAACCTAAAAATAGTTGGCTGCGTCGTAAGCCGATTAGATTAACAATCACGAGTAGTACTAATTAACCGATTTATTAACGCCATTTACCTGTAATCCCTGGATATTCCGATATAATCCTTTAGACTTTAGATTAATGGATGACGCTCGTAACGGCGATTAAACGGATGACAGTTTGTGGCGGACTAATTTGTTGCTCTTTTTGTTCGTTTCCCCTGATATTTCTATAAAGCAGGTGCAAAAAGCATTTTGATAAATCGTGTTGAATTTTTATGTGTTTTTTTCTTTGAAGACAGAAAATATTTATGAAGCTCCGTAAGGATGCGTCTGAAAATACCTAATACAAAGATTTTCTATCATCGGTACATGGCTGAAGTCCATTTTTAAAGGTATAAAATGAAAGACTATACGAGAATAAGATACACTTTAACAATTTATCACAGAAAATCACAGTTTTGTGAAAACATCTGATTTTCTACATGTCGTAGTTGAATATAACAAGTAGTTACCTCAACAGATACACAGCAAAGGATGGATGTTGCTTCTCGACTCAGCTACCAGCCTTCATAACACAGCGGTTGTATACACGCTTCTCAATTGGAGTTCTGGTTCAATTCCCGGCCACAGCAGTTAGATATACTGGAATCGGTGAATGTTACTTAAGTTTAAATTGATCACATTAATTCAGCCGACGATCGGTCATAAGCCTGATGGAAAGTTCATCCTTTGCTGTGTATCTGTTGAGATATAACTGCTTGTTTTACTTTTAAGTTTTATTGGCATTTTAGGGTCACATAAGATTCCATACTGCATTTTTCGTATGAATGTTTTCAATACTTCAATTTTTTATATAGCTGCTTTAAATAAAACGAAAACCTTCGATGTTGTGTTATTTTACTAATAGATCTTTAATAATTCTGAATTTCTAATGATTCATTAAGCACAGTGAAAGGGCTTACGAGTACAAAGAGTTTTATATAATTAAGACTGCTTTGTTATTAGACTTCAATAGGCATTGATGAAAATTCTGTTGAGTTTGTCTATTTTCATAAATCAGCCTTAATTCAGACATAATTCGTAATTTCTATTCGTTCATTATCAGATATTGGAGTTTCAAAGACAGATATTCTTCTTCTTCTTTTGTATGCGAATACAACCATTGTACAAAATATGATCTGGGAGTCAGAGCTCCGCGTCAATATTTCTCAAATATTCAATTGCCCTTGGCGTCACCTCATGGATTTTCCAAATATCCCCCTCGAACTTCTTACGCCTTATTAGAAACAATAGGTTAGGTTAAACTAAAAAGGTAGTAGTAGTAACGTATTTTTCTAATATTTCTCTAAATAATTTATGAAAAATTTCGTGATTACTACATTTAAGTTCAGAAGAATTTACAAAAAAAACCGCAATGATAAGTTAAGAGCTTAGGGTATCTGGAAGAGATCGCAGCATAGCCATTAGTTCGCCCTAGTTAGTAAATAAATATTTATTGGCCAAAGAAAAATATCCATAGCAAAAACGAGACAATGGTAGTGTGCCAAAAGGCGGACTTATTGCAAAAGCAAACAGTCAACCCGAAGTACTATCTGTGTACCACAACGGTTCTCAAATTGTTTTGTGTGTGATCTTTACTTAGACCGGACGTGTTTTGCGTATACGGAATCGTAGAGTGTGTATGACGATTTGCATGACTGCGACGGAAGCAAGAAGTGTTTGTAAGGACAGGAATGTCTTGCGATATTTATTTATTTATTGGGGACACACACAGAAAGTTAACAAACATACATAATGACATACACAAAATATATAATTCACGTTAACCTCCCAATTAAGAGTGTCCACAGCATGCACGCATGGTAGGTACATTACAAATCAATCAAGTGAATATAAAACAATTAAATATACTAACACTTAGGCAAACACATAATCTAAGGCAAACATATATATATATAAATGTGTGCAGGTAAGTATTCTATTAGCAACAAGTAGGTACCAACACACCAATAAAATAATAATTCAATGCACTCAAGAAAATAATAAATTGATGGTACCCACAAATAATATCAAAAACAAAATAATATTAAAACATGAAAAGTGTTCTAAAGATATGTTCTATCTACCTACCCCGCAAAGGATGCGTCTTGCGGAGATAGAAAAGAAAATATTTTATTAATTTGAAAGGAATATTATGTATGGAAAATGAATTTCTATTAGGGAGTTGCTAATTAAATGTTTTCGTCTGAGACCACATGTAGTGTAATATGTATGTGTTACATCAGCCGGCTGTTATGTTGAGACGTTTAAGGGCATGGCACCAGGAATGACGTCACAGTCTTTTCCCGCGGCATTAAGGTTCAAAATTGCGTGACAACCGCATGATAAAATGGTAAAAATAGTGTTTTTTTTTCCATTTTTGGGGTTAATTTTGCGTCTATCAAAAAACTTTTACGGTTATTCCCTAGATTTTAATGCATATTATCAGTACAAGAAAAAAAATTACTCCGCGACTTTCGGGAAACGAGTTTCCGTCTTTCGGAAAAAAGGTCAGAGGTGTTTTTAAATATATTTTTTGCGAAATCTATACAAGATATAAAAAATCTATTACGGTTATTCCCTAGATAAAGGTTTAATGCATCTACCCTATTTTGTTTCAAAGCATATTTAGTAACGGTTGTCGAGATAGAAGGTCTCCCGTTTTTATAAATTTTTGAAATGTCGGTATGCACACTCTTAAGTTTTGTAGGGTAGAGAACCCTTGACGGCCGCGAGTGGAAACTTGCAAAAATAAGGGCAAGGTGCTTTAATGACCCAACTAGAGGGTGAGACGGGTTGCCATGGTGACCCAGCATCCCCCCTCCCCTTCCGTACGTCTACTGCTTCCCCATCCCACTCTTCCTTATGCATCTTTACACACAACACACCTATATGAAATTGGAATGTAAACATCCGTGTGTAACAGCCCTAGCTGTCGATGTCCGGTAAATTCGACTACATTTCGACTAATGACTAATCCAACTTAAAAAAATAATTCACCTAAGAAATTGCAGTTTGGCTTTGTGAATAATTCTCTATGGGTTATTAATATTAGATTCGACCATTGACTAATTCAACTAAAGAAATTGTCTAAATTAATTCACTTCAGGAGCTAAGCTTTGCGAAGAGTTCGGCCTAGTGAACAATTCTGTATGATTTATTGTTAACTTTGTATGATTTGTTAAATTCGATCAATGACTAATTCAACTAAAAATAAATAGGTATTTTTCAGTACTGAAGGATTAGCGATAAGTACTTACATCTTTCATCTAGTTATGTATAAATATTAGATTTATGCATTATTTACTAATTTTTAACAATAATACCTACTTGTGATTTTTGACAAATTAATCATTAGTCGACTTTATTGTGAATGAATGTATGAAAGTAATCAATTAGTTTATTGTTTCTGTGAAAAATCTCGAAAAAGTGTATGTTTGTATGTATTAAGTGTTTGTCCGCTGCCTCCTAGAGTAGGTACTCGTTTGTCCCTTTGTTTTTAGTAATGAAATACTGTCTAATATTTTGTATGACTAATTTGGATTTACCGTTAATGTGGCAAGGTGTGAACTATGCAGAATCGTTTAGAGATTCATAATATTGTACAAACACAGCTTGCCTGTATGTGAATCTTTGTGTAAATAAAATAAAATAGAAAGAACACCTGTTATTTTAGTCTATTTAGTGATTAGTCGAATTTACTGTGAATCGTTTTTATACAAGCACTGCTGTTTTCACCGCCCACCATAATAATACTCGTGTATATGTAAGGACATGTGTTTAATATCGCTCTCACCTAAATGTACAAAAGTATAAATCAATAACTAATAATATTTTGTGAATGCCCACACGTTGCACCCACAATCCCATCACTAAACATTGTGTGGGTGTGGGTGATATACCCATGTAACTACACATTTTTATCCATTGTTCATTTTCGCACAAAAGATCAAAATCAGGGGTGAATATAGAATTCGTAGAATAATCATTCCATTTATACAATATTAACAATGAAGTATATTAATATTTTTATGTGGGCAGCCTCACGATTGGATGAAAAACAATATTATTTTATTAATAGCAAACGTCATCAATTATACGAATGTCAAGTAACAGATATTCAATTTAATTTATTCATAAAGTAATACACTAAATTTAGGTTTAACTGGAAGAAATCACAGTTCTGCGATAAGTTCGCCCTAGTGAACAACGACTTATAATCTGTACTATCTCCATTTTTTATGATTATATGTTTATCTTGTTCACTTAAAGATTAAATAAATAAATAAAGATAACAGACTACAATAATTTCATTTAGGTACAACTATAAAAATACACATTCAGGCGTCATTACCTTTCATTCATTCATACACACAGGTTGTCACGCTACCAAGGGCACTGCTTATCTTCCAAATAAATATTTGTAACATCTCACACAAAAAGTCGAGAAACTATACGAGAAAGAATTTTTTTTTTTTTTTAAACGGCAATCCACCCGTCAACGAGTGACTTATGCCATACACGATATTATATTGTGCTACAAGTTTAAAAGATTTAAATCGGGGCAACATTCTATTACATTATCAATAATATACTCACACTCTCCTGTCATTACATATGTTTAAGGCAGTTGACAATGCTGTGGTATATACGAGGAGAGTTTGTGGATAATAAGCATTCGATACTCAAAGGAAAAGTCGTACAATGTTCCTTAATCTCCTCCAGAAACAGAGAGTTATCAATTAACGGACAGTTGAAAAATACATGATTGAGGGATTCCTCTTCCTCTCCACACTCGCACATGGGGGAAGCATACGAGAAAGAATTGACTGGCTTAATATGATCACTTTACACTTAAGCGACATTCGCCAATTCTAACTAACAACCCGTTGATCACATTAAAACTAACCGACGCGACGATCAGTCATAAGCCCGATGGAAAGACCATCCTTTGCTATATATCTGTTGAGATAACTACTTGCTATTCAACTACGACATGTCAAAAATCCGATGTTCTCACAAAAAATCAACTGCGATATTCAGAAAAAAATATGAATATCATCTATATATCTGCCTCATCATTTCTCCACAACATTTACAGGGTAGGCAGAGACGTAAAAGAAATATTTTATTCCCTCACTCCTATCGCCGGTTATCCCGCATTATGTAAGGTCGCGTGACTAGTAGATATACCTATAATTTTGAAGACGCAACTAATTCTTTGATTTGCTTTTTTTCCAGGTACGTTTCTTGAAAACTCATCTCTCTTGCAATACGATCTGTGGGCTGTCTACCGAGTAAGTTTACATATTTTCTAATTTCTACTGCTTACATGCACACAATATTATGAAGACTCTCCCATCTTAAACCGTGTACGGTTCTTATGATAATTGAATTAACAATTCGGGACATTAGGATTTTTAACTTTCCATCGGGCTTTATGACTCTTTTCATACACGGAGAGCATGTATGACAAATTGCATGAATGTGACGGAAGCTAGGAGTGTGTGTAAGGATAGGGCTGTCTGGCGCTCTGTCCTCTCTGCCTACCCTGCAAGGGACGTGGCGTGAGGGTATAGATAGATAGATATTTACACTACATCAGGCAGTTCTGATGCTACTTTTTTTTATTTCCCGGAAGGTAGTCAAAGGCGAAGTTACCATGGTGTCTTTACACATCTCCTAGGGATGATGTAATACCAGAGAACCTTAGGAGAACGGAACGCCTTCCCTGGATTTTCGCCTTATTTTCTTGGCATCCATATAATTACGTGGTCGTAAATTATTACGCTCATTCCCAAACTGTGTCGCGTTCATTGATGTAAATAAATGTTTTTAAGAAATGCCATGTATGTATGTGTTTCTTGTCTTGTTAAGTATTACATCTGTGTAATTTGTTTCAAAAGCTTGTTTTGGGGGTACAGAAATAAAATACTACAGTTTTAAAACAAAATTAAAATAATATCTTTGTCAGAAACAGCGAATTAAAAAATGATGCGACGATGGTTTGGGCATGTTGAGGGAATGAAAGATGACAGGATGACAAAAAAGATATATTTGAGTGAGCGAAGAGGGGTATATTATCTTGGCAAACTGTATAGTAAGTGGTGTAATATACAAAGTTTAAGAACTACTGATTAAATTCATAAGAAAATGTTATTTTCTTAATAAGTATGTAATAAATAATTTAATAAATTCACACCCCTTATGGGGGAGGCTGGGAGGCACGGAACACGACGTCATTAAAATAACATTTTAATTTATTCCAGGGGAGATTTTCATTAAATTTCGTTACGGGTACTTGACTCCACCGTTTATATTTTCAATGTTTTGAAGTGTCCTATGAGAGCCGACTTGTGTGCAAAAGTAAAAAAACATTTTGCATACTTATAATTTGTATTTCCCCTCAGTGCAAAGCATCTACCTGCGATTTTATAGAACAAGTATATCTTAATAGCTTTCTGAAACAGCCGTAGCGTATGAAGATATAAAGTATGGAATAACAGAAATATTTCTTTAAATTAATTTCTTAAGGTGATTTCCCACGGTCCGTGATATTGCGGACGGACGTAAAAATTTCTGTACATTAAGGTGCGCTTACACGACCAATAAGATGAATCATAACACTGTCTCTCTACTTTTTAAGATAGGAGGCACGGGAGCTTTTTTTTTATTTACCCAAGATTCACCTACAGGCAAGGTGTGTATGTACAACATTATATATTTTTTAACGACCGGTTCCTAATTCTTTTTGGCTACGGAACCCTAATATTGATCTACCTTTTTTGGGGGACCATATCTCGACAGCAAAAAATGCAAATTGACAAAAATTACATTTTAACACCCTTGACAAGGTTGTATGTTGTGTTCGACTTGAAAAGAAAAACTATGTTTAGAGTTAAAAATCTTTACTGCACATTGGTAGATATCAGAAAACGCGGGAATATTCAAAATTAATCAGAACTCTGCAATTTAATATTTTGAATTGGATATGAAAAAAAATATGGAAGGAAAAAAATGCTAAACAATCAACAATCTAAAGCAGATTTTAATTGAAAAATTAAACGCTTTAAACTTCACCAAAAGTTTCAGCATTTACTACAATATGCTCTAACTCTCGGAACCCCTGTGACCTTGAAGTAAACATTTTTATATAGTTCGTAGGCAACATTTATTTAGTTCACACCTTTTCACAGATTCAGATTTCTGAGGCGTAGCAAGACACGCTGGGTACACGTACACCTAGTATTATATAGTATATGGAAAAAAACTCGTTTGTTTTATTTCAATCTCTTCCGTATCCCATATATTATGAGAATTTATTTGACGGAATATATTTTACATCTATATTGTGTAGCGATATATCCTTAAGGCTCGCGACCCAACTATGACGTCACGGTCAATTCCCACGGCATTAAGGTTTAAAATCGCGTGAACGATCGCATTATAAAATGGTAAAAAAAGCATTTTTTCAATTTTTTGGAGTTAATTTCACTTCATCAAAAAACTTTTACGGTTGTTCCCTAGGTTTTGAAGCATATTATCAATACAATAAAAAAAATTGTCCGCGACTTTCGGGAAACGACTTTCTGTCTTTCGGAAAAAAGATCAGAGGTGTTTTTCACATTTTTTTTAGAAATATATACAATACACGATGTAATTTTTTTTTACAGTTATCCCCTAGATAAAGGTTCAACGTATCTACTTTATTTTTTTCCAAAGCATATTTGGTAACGTTTATCGAGATTTAATGTCTCCCGTTTTTAGAAATTTTTGAAATGTCGGTATGCGTACTCTTAATCCTTATCCCTATGTTAGGGAAGCAACCCTTTCACTTCGTTCGCATTGCTTTGTTGCTAACAGGTAATATATATTGTAGGCAATGTTATGCCTAATGCATGATATATAAATGGATTATCCAGATTCCGGGTTGACAATGAAATCTTCGAAGATTCCAAAACTTCAGAACTTCTCGAATAAATAGGTCAAATATGTATGTATCCTTTGTAATACTTTAACAAGTTTGCAAAATAATTTATTATTATTGAAAACGAAACCTCATAGCTATCATGCATATTTTTTTTTTCATGTCGCAAGCCAAAATTCTTTCCTGCACACCTCGCACTAGGCTAAAAGCCTGTATTGCAATTGTTGAATTCATCGCCAGCGCCGGGGTTTGAACCTAGCACCCCCGCTTGAGAGACCGACTCTAATCAGTTTACCATTGATACATTTCCTTCCCTTCCCTTCAGCAGAAACTTATTTTAGATCTGTCGATCCGTTCTAGCCGAAAGCTCCTCTACTCTTGAGACGTCGAGAACCAACTGTCCCTTCATCTTTTGGGCGGTGTTCCAAAAAGACGATGACCAGGTTCGTTTCCTTTACATCGTTCGCTGCGATGTAAAGGATTCTTCCCAAGTCAGACCGAAACAACCTTTATTTCTCTCTTATATCAATCATCCCGATCATATAATAGTTATAATATAAATTGTAAACTGGCAAAGGTGATAAGCGGCCAAGTGGACCAGTGTAATATCTTAGCTCAATAAAATAAATCGAGGTTGATAACCATCCCTTGGGAAATGTACCAATATGTTTGTAGTGTATCACAGCATAGTTTATTTATTTATTCAGCTTTGGAATACAAACAGACATCACACATATAAACACAGTACATATAAACACACAAAAAAAAGTCTAATCATAAGTGATGCCCTACTTATATGTATTCACATTTATGTCAGCAAAATTTTGTCAATTAAGTTGCAATCTATACTACTAATAAAGGAAACTAAGCCTTACCAAAATTAAAATACATAAAAACTAAACTATAGTATTCAGTTTACTTACATAAGGATAGCCTGAGAATGATTTGTATACCACTAGTACACGTCACAGACATAGGTCATTTATTTACTCACGATTTAGGGATTGAGATCACGGAAGGGTGGATACTGGATAAACCTACACAAGATTACACAATATACATACAGACAACACAATAAGAACATCCTTCAGAAGTACTTGAATACTGAATACATACATAATGTGTCTTCATAATACCTACATACATATGTTCAGTTCGTACATGCTTACATCCGAATTCATAGTCAAGCGGTAGAGCAATATTTGAGTAGTGCTTACGTAAACTTTGCTTTGCATTTCAGTATGGTGTTCTATACTCTCACTCCGCGTCCCTTTCGGGGTAGGTAGAGAGAAAAGATCGCAAGACTTCCCTGTTCTTACACACACGCCTGGCTTGCGTTCCTTTCGCTCAAAACCCGTTCACATGTTTAAGGATCTCGGGCGGCCGTTTATTTCTTCTGTTCTTTCGCCCAAGTGTATTTTCTTTGCCATCATTTCATCATTCATCCTGTCTGCACGTTCTAACCATCTCAAATTATTTATTTTCAGTCTAGTTTTTTTTTTTAATAAAGGATCTGGGCTTGCATACACAAACCCAAATACTTTCCCGCACACTTTGCACTAAGCTAAAAGCCTGTATCGCAAAGTGTGGAATATATCGCCAGCGCCGGGGTTTGAACCTGGCACCTCCCGCTTGAGAGACTGCCGCCTCAACCAACTGCGCCAACCATGTACTCTGGTATTTTTGATAATTCTGCAGCTTAAGGATTCTACTACTACTACTATACCATCACGGTATACCCCAAAAATAAGGTAACCAGAGAATGCCATCACGGTATACCCCAAAAATAAGGTAACCCAGAGAATGCCTATGTGTATAAAAACACACCAATTCTCCTTAGGCCATTTGTATCACACTCAGAAAAGGTAGCGGACTTCATTATTTTACAAATCGCCCTTATAATTACCTACAAATTTATTAACACGGGTTTCTTCAGGTATAAATAAAAATCCGTAAATGAATTTCATTTACACATTCCAGGTTAATCAATTAAGTATGACGGCTGAATCTGCATTTCTTACATACCAGTACCAGCTGTGCCCGGTACCCTTGTCTATCTTATCTTGTCATTTATTGGATTTGAATATCAAAACTAATGTAATTATGCCAAAGATTTCAATCTTCGTCTTTTGTCTTTACCCATTTCAATCTAAGACATTCCTCTCATATTAATTTGACTCCATCAGCACCCTCAGATATATTTCACGCTCCAAATGAGAATCTTCTACTTGAGTCAGTTTTCGTTTCTTCGCATTACCACGCTTTAAAGTAATATTATCTGTCGTTATTGTTGTTGGTGCCTGAGCCAATAATTTCTCTTTTGATTTGAATAACTTCCCAATCTCCCAGTTCCTTGAAATTTGGACACATATTTGCTTTGAGTGGCAATTTATAGAAAAACGTGACCAGGAAACGAAACCGATTAAAAAAATGTTGAAGATTTGTATAATTAGCTAAAGCTACTTTGAATATTGGTTTCTACCTCTCCAATTCCGGGCTGCATTGGCTGCTTTGTTTTCTTAAGGCTTTGTTAGGTCGTTATTCGATGTTTGAACTACCAGGAGTGTAGGAATACCACCACCATGATAGAGAAATGACCTTGTTAAACATGTTGAACATTGATATCAACTGGATCCAGAGAGCCCGAGATAAAGCTTCGTGGAAGAAAATGGAGGAGACCTTCGTCCAGGACCAAACAGAAGTGAGCTGATAAGACGAAGAAAAGAAGTCCAGATTGTTAAGTTTCAATGTGAAAATGACTTAATAAGATTGTGCCAGATGTCCATGAAATGGATTCGTGTGACGTCCCATCCCATCTATAAATCAGTACCTAGTCACCTAGTGATATTATAAAAATCTAATCAGAGTTAGAAACTTGGTCTGAAACCCCATGGGAATGCAAGTTCATTTAATATTATTACGGTTTCTTTGCTTCATAGGTTGGTAGAACCAGAGAACTGGAACTCGTACGATGTATTCCTTATATAAAAGTTTGTTTTGTATAAGAGATTGCATTAAACAAAGGCGACATACGGGTACTTTAGTTTAAAACTTTGACTTCCTGATTTAACTTTACTTCGCGCTGCTGCCAACCTCAACAATGGACGTTTATCTTTTGTACGACAGCAAGTTAAGTACAATTAAATCGACAATAGAATACAGACATTTTGTTTCGTCTAAATATGCTTGTAGTTAAAACGCTTACTTTTAGTTGCAGGTATACACCTCAAACCGTTGGTCTGACAAAAAAAAATAATAAGTTCTCGATCAGGGCGCTGTATGTAGCTTCTTGCCAACCATATTGTTTTCTATCGTCCGTAGGCCCATTCGGGCACCAGGACTCGTCAATTTTTACTGCTAATAGTAGAAACACTTGTAGAATTTCAGTAGAAATGAGGTCGTTGTCGCCAGTACATAAAATTGTGGTTCCAGATCAATCCGACACTCGACAGACTGTAGACTCTCTTTCAGATAAGAATTCCATTTAATCATCGTCACATATTTGCTTTCAATGACAGTTGTAGTACTGTTTTATCATAAACACTTTGCAATTGGTAATAGCCAATATACGGGAGACAGGTAAATTCATGAGACGATACCAGCGCCGCCAGCGGTGCCGCGGTAGCAACACCACACACTCCCGAGTTACAAGGTTAAGTTTTCAGTACCACATCTGTTTAATATCCTTGGTTTATAGTGAACTTTATACCTAATATATTGCATTATCTTTTATTTTGGAATACCTAGCTTGTATAAGTCAGTCAAAAACAGTTTTATTTTACTGTCATTGGGCTTCGGCGCCCTGAATTGTACTCAGCCAATACTGAGGGAATCATTTTGAAACTGAAGACAGTGATAGATAAAAGTATGGACTACAGACCGGCTGTTTTAGAATTACAGGATTTGGAAATTCCTTGAATAAAAAAAATATTCCTAAAGTACCCCTAAATATTACGGGATCTGAAGATTTTCCGTTGAGTTTTTCAGATATAAAAGTATAATTTAGCCAAAATACTGGTAATTATAATCTTAATAAATCGACTGTTTTAGATTTTTAAATTTCTTCTGAAAAAATAGAAGCAAAATTAGAACGATTTTTGCTCAGTGCATATAAGCCCTTAACAAAAGGTGCAGAAAGTACATATTTTATGCTTTCTTCACGAACTCACAACAAACAAACGTTTCGTTTACAGGAATTTGTATAGTGAAAAATGAATTATGCATTAAATTTCATAATATACTGCGAGAAAGCAAGCGATGAAAATTTTCTTACCTCAGTCGAACAATACATTCTTGTTTACGAAATTGTAGTGGGGTTCATTTCTATGAGTTTATTTAGAGCGGTGTTTTAATTCTCCTAAAGTTTTTCTTTCCCTAACGATTACTTTTAATGCATTATAGTCCAAGAGCCCGCTGCTTAATTTATGACGTATCTGTTTTTTGATCGAAATGTGGTATAAACGATAGCTTACCAATAGGGTATTACATCGCACTAGGGTTGCCTATCAAAATCCTGCCGCAACCCCCCCTGCCCCCCCCGAAAAGGTCCCTTTTCGCGGTTTTTCGCATTTTATAGGAATATGGTAAGAGATAGGAGAAAGTAGTCAATCACAAAAATAATCCTTGTTAAATTCTCTAAAAAAAATGTTACGTCAAGTTTTTCGTAGAACTAGCAGTTTACCCGCAATGGCCGGTCCAAAACCGAAATTCATTTATAATACTAAAAAAATGTATTTAAACTAAATTGGTTGAAAATTGATAAGAGCTACAGGAAAATAGTCAGAGAACGAATTAATTACCATAGTCTTAGCTACAAAACGAGCTATAACTTATGTTCATACATCTAATAATTTCGGAGTTATTGCAATAAAACTCAGTGACGAAAATTCTTAAAATTTGGTTTTTCATAAAACAACCAGTGATATAGCGCCGCAGGCCAAATTTTTTTTTCCATAAAATGTTAGTAATAATGGGTGGAAAAATGTGAAAGAAAAAAAATCAAACTTTTTTTTTTATTTTCTCAAAAAATATCCTGTTTTTTGACCGGCCATTACGGGTAAACTACTAGTCCTATGAAAAAATTGTCATAATATTTTTTATAGAAAATTTAGCAAGGATTATTTTTGTCATTGACTACTTTCTCCTATCTCTTACCATATTCCTATAAAATGCGAAAAACCGCGAAGAGGGACCTTTTCGGGGGGGGCAGGGGGGGTTGCGGCAGGATTTTGATAGGCAACCCTAGTGCGATATAATACCCTATTGGTAAGCTATCGTTTATACCACATTTCGATCAAAAAACAGATACGTCATAAATTAAGCAGCGGGCTCTCGGACTATTATATTTCGTTCCCATTTAAAATTCTTTGTATAAATAAAAGCGCTCAAGAATTAAGGGTAGCTATAAGCGAAGAAGTTATTTCGTTCGAATTTGAAGTGTTAAGAAAAATGCTTTGCACAGATGCTCAAAATTACTCTAATGTACAAACTTTTATAACCCAACCAAAAATTAATCCGTAGATGCTTATATTTCCACAAATTTAACTTCATCTCTGTTGGTGCTGTTTGTATCTGAGTCTACATTTTCTTCTTTAGATGTTAATATCTTACCGAGTTAATTGCCATCTACAATGTCTAACAAGTGACAACCAACCATAACAGTAAAAGAATCTCTCAGTTAACATGAGTTGTTTAAAATTTATACCTTTTTTAAACAGGGTCCATCTTTTTGGGTGATCCGGGCACACTACTGTTTGTTTTCATGAATAAAAGTAAAATTAAAATTGGATGGACTATCCCGAGTGCGACTGTGAAGCGGAGAGGCAGACTGTGTGTGAGCTATATCGTGTCCGAATGTGCTCTCAGGGCATATGGGGGTGAAACATCTGACTTTATGTGTCTAAATGAAGCGGCGACGACATACCTAAGGACACTCGATTTCGAACACTGACGAACAGTTTTCATAGAGAAATATACATGTAGTGTCCGTCTGATTATTATGTATTGTTAGCATATTGATGTGATGTAAATTGTAGTACTCTACGATAAATAAATAAATAAAAAGAAAAAACCTGTACCCAAATAAATATAATATAGTGAAATGGGGAGAGTGGTGGTAGACCGGCATCACTTCATATCGAAATCTGATTACGAAATAAAAAAAAAAAACTTTCTAACCCCCGATTGGTATTAGTACTTACACCTCCATCAAAAGTGAGACGTGTGTGGCAGAATGAAATGTAAATAAACGATAAGTCTCTGAATAAACTGATATCTGAATGGATGAAACTTTCTTCTATTTAACTAAATCTGTCAGTCATTGTTTGGGCAACAAAATAAATTTACTTTACTTGAAGACGGACGTCCCTATTAGGGAATCCCTATCCGGAATTCTGAAATTTTACACCGGAATCTCGGAATGATTTAAGTCGGAAGTGAGCAGAGAGAACAAATCGCCAGACCTTATCCCTACACGTATAATTACTGTACGTTTATTCTTATGGTAAATTAATTTTTATTTAGTGTAGTATTTTCTATTTCTGCTTAATAACATTTTGTACTACAATATTTACCGATATTTTCAAATCCAAATGTACCAAATTAACATAATCGAGCTCGACATCTATCGATGACTGCTCAAAACATTTTGTGGACTCGTATAAGGTCAATGAATACCAAGGGTTGTAATCACCGATATGTATTAGGATTGCGCAATATTACTGGATCCTCTCGATCGCTTGGTGTCTCCCGAGGCTTGAGCTGGAAAAAATCTTGACCTAAGGTCTGGATTTATTTTCCAACGCTCTGTCACCCGATACCACACAAGACCCCACACGACTCTCGGATCCCCCTCAAACGCCTTACGTCTTTTTTGTCTCTGGAGAAGGCTGATCCAGTGTGGTACAAAATTGTATTGTCACCGAGTTTACTTATGTTGCAAAGTTTCAGGTCTCTTAAGTAGTCAGGAAGTGGTTAAAAAATGATTGCAAGATTTGCCCACAGACAAAAAAAATACCTCAGTGATATTAAATAAAATCTTGTAATAAGTAAACGACCTCTGGACGACTATCTAAATTGAGTGTCCAGTATGCACTTAGTTCCGGAATCTAATACCCCGCGATGTTGCATGCCCTAGTTCGTATCACACGGAAAATCAAGTTTGTGACGAAAGGGATGTGAAAAGTTTGATAATATTATTGTATTGTATTATGAATTATGTTACCCAAGGGAATAAAGCGGGGATGACAAGGGTATTCTATAAGGTATATTATAGATTATTACTTTATCTCACTTCAAAGTGATGACAGAAATAAATAGAAAACTTAAATAAACTAAACAAAAATATGTGTACGGACGGTAGATGAAATAATCCCCTAGTCGACCAGCAAACAACTTTGTTGGTGGCAGGAGTCACTCATAATTATGTCAAGATTGTAAAAAGGTTTTATTTTAAATAAAGTAGTTGTAAAAAATATTTTTTGCTTACCAAGAATTTATGAAAAGAATCCTGGATCAGTTTTTCGCGGTCTTCCAATTGCGATCGCGACAACAATTTTTTCGCGAATTACGAAGGAATAACGCGATTTTTAGCATTTTTATGAGAATAACGCGAATTTGACGCAAATTTACCCCTTTATTATGAAGAATGATGTAATTAAAATACAATCAAAGGCTGAGAGCAAGAAAAACCACACTGTGTAAAATCTTGGAAAGGGGTTTTTTTGTTTTTTTTTTTTTCAAATATTTTTTTTAGGGATTTCTGTATAAATCATTGTTCACGTTTAATTTTTTTTCATATTCTTGTATTAAAAACTGTAAAATTGACTACTTTAATGATATAACTGTATGAAAAATAAACCCCTTTCTCGAAAAATAACACCGATTTTTTTCAGTCTCTACTTATTTACTCTAATTTGTCTCAAAGCATTCTCCACAAAAAAAATCAGAAACCTTGGTTTTTTTATAGATGCTTTAACAAATAGGGCAGAAAAAACTGCCGCATAGATAAGTGAATATTTCAAAGTAAATGTGTAATTTGGTCATGGACAATATAGTATATCTACTAACCTACACAATAATAGAGTGTTTTATATTTTGTGGATGTTGGGGCGTCTTGATGTCCAACATGGAAGGCGCCACGACGCCCGACAAATGTCATCATTCCTCATACAATAATACATATAGGGTTGCCAGATGTCCGGTTTTGGACCGAACAGTCCGATGTTCTTACGTCTGTCCGGTCGAAAAAATCTTGGAAAACCGGACAAAAGACTGCCGGGTTTTTCAATCGAACCTTAATAATTTCAACACCATCAAGCATAGACTTATCATTTACCTATTTAAGTCCTTCAACGTATAATCCTTGATTATTTCCATCATGTTCTCATTTTTAATACTTAGCAGGCAGTAGGCACTTGCATTCCTTGTGAAAACCCAAGTATTTACATAGGTAGCATTTTTTTTTCATAAAATAAAATTCGTATACTTAGTAAACACTGTTTTGAACTACTTACGTAATTGTGTAGGTATGTTTTTTTATTTCATTCTACGGAACTTATTATTAGCAAATATTTCTCCTGCGGCGCGAATTGTGCATGTATTTTTGGAAACAAAAAAAAAGTATAAGGGGGAGGGTGCAAAATTTAAAAATTGTCCGGTTTTTTGTCCAGCGTATCTGGCAACCCTAAATACATAGCTATTTACCAAATTTTCTGTACAAAATATACAGTTTTAACAACATTTTATGATACATAATACATATTATGTAACTCTCTCGTATGTCCTACATTATGTTAAGTGGACTAAAAGATTGAAAGGAAGACCATTTAATTTTATATATCAGTATATCAATACCCTTATCCAGGGAACTAACTAGGTTTAAATTATTTTCGGTTTACAAATTATTCTTGTAAAGCGTTGGATTTTTTTTCTACATTCCCTAGTATGTACACAATGCAGTATTCCTACAACAGTAAGAGTGGCAACAATACATAGGTACTTAATGTATACGGAATTCGACGTCACAGCCGTCGCTCTTCGTGGTGTAGTGGATAAGATCCCTACTATGCGAGACAAAGGTCTGGATTCGAATCCCAGCCGGGGTGAACTGAAATGGTGAATGTTTCTCGAGTGTAAAGTGATCACTTAATCCAGCCGAGGTCGGTCGTCAGCCCGACAATGTTCATCCTTAATTAGTCTTCTTCACTCTTGTAAGAATACTGCAACATAGTAGGTAATTGAACATGTGAAAAATTGCGTCAGATAAAGTTTCGACTGGAAGTTCTTGGTGGAAGGTCATTATAATATAATTAGAATGAAAAACCAGTGCTAAGTTTTGTTATGATATACTTTAAATAAATAAATAATAAATAAATCTTTATTACAAAAACAAGACAATGGTAGTGTGCCAAAAGGCGGATTTATTGCAAAAGCAATATCTTACAGTCAACCCGACCGCTTTGTCCTGACAAAGAATCAGAATTTTCTCCGCAAAAATTTACTGAAACTAGAGATTTTTCCAGTAGTTTATTAGATATAATCCTGCAATTTGGTTGATAAAATGTTTGAGGCTGCTGTAGATTTCCTGACGTCTAAAAAGAAGGCGGAGGGACACTTCTCTGTAGAGTGAGTCTTTAACTTAATATTTAAAAATATTGCCGTTTTCGGTGTATTTAACGAATATCTGAGGTGTATACAAATAACACAAACACGGCCATTACGGCAAATTGAATGTTAAATAATAATTATTTATAGGTCTTAAGCAAGTCTATAAATTTTCCTTTTCATTCATTTCACGGTATTTCGTGAATAGAAGATCACCATAAAGGGATCTTGAAACGATTCTTACTTACAGGAATACTTAGTAAAGCGCTGTATGGGGAGAATTTATTTGCTTAAAAAATAGGTGTTTTTTTGTTGCGAATTGTATGAATAATGAAAGGATAATATATATCTGAGAGAAAGAAGAGGTGTAAAGAAGCGCGGCCGTCCAAAATATGGCTCGACCATGTAAACCAGATTCTCAAGGACGGACGTGTTCTAATCTTATTGGTTTGTTTATTTTCCTGATCATCTAATGTAATGATTCTTAACTCATCTTTCGTTGCTTCCTTTATTTTCCCTTCCGTTCTTCCTCTTCATCTTCCTTTTCCCATGCTTCCTCCGTCCCTACCATAAATATTTTATGGATATAAGGGATAATAACTATGTCATGTAATCTATTTGTTTTGCGTGTGTGTTAATTGTGAACGGATGTTATTGGTCTTGTGAATACACAATAGTATATATTTGTACTACTGTACCTGTCAATATTTGTTTTTGTGAATGTATCCGTTCCGTGTGCATAAATAAATAAGTAAAAGGAATCTTAGAGTGTGTATGACGAATTGCATGATTGTGTCGGAAGCAAGAAGTGTGTGAAAGAATAGGAAAGTCTGGTGATCTGTTCTCTCTCTCTACCCCGCCAGGAATGCGGCATTAGGGGATAGAATATTATATAATAGAAAAATAAGCTGTGGAGGGTCTTGATTCGGTAGGTAAATTAAAGTTATCGGCTCAGAAAATAATTGTTAAAAGGGATTCTTAGAACAATTTTCTCAACATTTCTCAACAGTAAAATTCAGGGAATTCCTGTATCCTCTTCAGCACGAAAAAAACAACAAATCATAAAGTGAAAATTAACGGTATTGGAGAAAATGAAAGCACAAAAGTTCGGCGAGGAAGTTTCAGTGAGCTTTTCAAAGAAAAACTAAGGACTTCTATACAGAAATTTATGAAGAAACTTTGAAAAGGAATTTCAATATTTATTTCTCAAAATACTCGGGATGAATGCTTCCAACCTGAATTATTAATATTCCTGAAATGAAATTTATTACTTTTTTATTATTATTTATGAAAATTAAATTAGTTATGCTGAATTGTAAATGGTGGGGGATCAGATCAGGTAAGAAATTAAGTTATAATTAGAAGTGTGAGTGAATGTTCGTCTGACGTTGTGAAATGATAATTTTCAAGCGAACTTTAACTAAGTAATCAAAAAACTTTTTAAGAACCAATAGTCCAAGAGCCCGCTGCTTAATTTATGACGTATCTGTTTTTTGATCGAAATGTGGTACAAATGATCGCTTACCAATAGGGTTTTACATCGCACTAGGGTTGCCTATCAAAATCTTGCCGCAACCCCCCCTGCTCCCCCCGAAAAGGTCCCTCTTCGCGGTTTTTCGCATTTTACAGGAATATGGTAAGATATAGGAGAAAGTAGTCAATGACAAAAATTATCCTTGCTAAATTCTCTACAAAAAATGTTATGTCAATTTTTTCGTAGAACTAGCAGTTTACCCGCAATAGCCGGTCCAAAACCGAAATTCATTTAAAAAACTAAAAAAATGAATTTAAACTTAATTGGTTGAAAATTGATAAGAGCTACAGGAAAATAGTCAAAGAACGAATTGATTACCATAGTCTTAGCTACAAAACGAGCTATAATTTATTTTCATACATCAATTAATTTAGGAGTTATTGCAATAAAACTCAGCGTCGAAAATTCTTAAAATTAAGTTTTTCATAAAATAACCAGCGATATAGCGCCGCAGGCCAAATATTTTTTTCCATAAAATGTTAGTGATAATGGGTGGAAGAAAGTTAAAGAAAAAAAATCAGTATTTTTTTTTTTTTCAAAAAATATTCTGTTTTTCGACCGGCCATTACGGGTAAACTACTAGTCCTATGAAAAAATTGACTTAACATTTTTTGTAGAGAATTTAGCAAGGATTATTTTTGTCATTGACTACTTTCTTCTATCTCTTACTATATTCCTATAAAATGCGAAAAACCGTGAAGAGGGACCTTTTCGGGGGGGGCAAGGGGGGTTGCGGCAGGATTTTGATAGGCAACCCTAGTGCGATGTAAAACCCTATTGGTAAGCTATCATTTGTACCACATTTCGATCAAAAAACAGATACGTCATAAATTAAGCAGTGGGCTCTCGGACTACAACATATTACAATTCAGTAAGGTGATTTTTTTTTATGAATTCTTTCTTTTGGGGGGCGCTGAATCCAAATTTCAACTTTGCAACCTCGTAAATGCGATGCATTCTGAGATAATTGAGAAGAGCTGTAAAAAATATAGTCAATGTTACAGAATTTCGTTCATGATTCGAAACGTATTCATTTTAGAGAAAAGAATCTTAATACAAGCTACCATGAAGCTACCTACAGTCAATTCCCTGCCCATAGTGATAAAACTTTTTATTTTCAGGCAAACTGTTTATGCGGTAGAGCCCACTGAAAGTTAACAAAAAATTAACCACTCTCGATCAAAAATTATAATCTTATGTAATTTGAAATTAGATTATTAAAATTTACAGATTAAAAGGTGGTCGGTAGCCTGGTTGGTAACGCGCTCGACTGTTAATCCAGTGGGCGCGGGTTCAATCCCCGACCTACTCCACTTCACAACACAAGCTTTTAAAGCTTTCTGTGAGGTGTACAAAGATGTATTTGGGTTTATTTCGATTAACCCAGATTCATTAAAAAAACATATTTATGAATCCATTAGTATTATCAGCTACAGGTCACTGATAAATCATTTAAATAAATTAGATTTACCGGTAAATGTACATAAATATGTAGACTCTTTGGCTGGTAATGCTAAAAGTATGTTGGCTAACTACAATTTTTAGTCCACCTAAAGGAAATATGTTTTCAAGTTTTCAAAATGCTGGTAAGTTATTCAAATTTGCAGAGAAAAAGTCCCAAGCCGAATAGATACCTAATGGGGTTAACTGGAAGAAATCGCAGTTCTGCGATAAGTTCGCCCTAGTGAACAACGTTTTATAATCTGTACTGTGTCTATTTTGTATATTTATATGTGTTTGTTGTTTACTTTAAGTTTAAATAAATAAATAAAATAAATAATCCATCTTAGATAGATACATACTCGTAATAATCAATCTTGAATGACGCACGAACAATTTAATTATGACAGATATTCCAGACACCTTGTCTTATACATGCTTAAATTATATAATATTATAATATAATTAATCAAAATTAACATAATACAAGGGTATTAAGGGCTTGGCACCAGGAATGACGTCACAGTCATTTCCCACGGCATTAAGCTTCAAAATCGCGTGACAATCGCATGATAAAATGGTAAAAATAGCGTTTTTTTTTCATTTTTTTGGGGTTAATTTTGCGTCTGTCAAAAAACTTTTACGGTTATTCCCTAGGTTTTAATGCATATTATCAGTACGAAGAAAAAATTTTAGTCCGTGACTTTCGGGAAACGAGTTTCCGTCTCTCGGGAAAAAAGATCAGAGGTGTTTTTCAATTTTTTATTGGGAAATCTATACAAGATATAAAAAATCTATTACGGTTATTCCCTAGATAAAGGTTCAATGCATCTACCCTATTTTGTTCCAAACCATATTTAGTAACGGTTGTCGAGATAGAAGGTCTCCCGTTTTTAGAAATTTTTGAAATGTCGGAATGCACACTCTCAATAGTAAACACTGCCAATTTATTAGGAAGTAGTATTAGGGTATAACATTTAATTCATCTAATGAGTACGTGATAAATGTAAACAATCGTGTTATTCATCATCGTATGGTGAAATTACAAACACGGTTAAGTGAGGCATTATTAATACACATAGAAAATCACAGCAAATCAAATCCTTAATTACATCAGTCGCTCAAATACACTCAGTCAAATAATAGTGTTTGTTAGGATTAACCACTGTAGTAATTACATAGGTGTGTAGGTAAATGTCATTGTGACTTATTTGATTAAAAACGAAAGAGAAATGGGCAAAAATGTATGGAATTTGGTCCAAGAGGTGACTGGATCCTCTCCATGGCTCGGTGTCTTCCAGAGTTCTAAGGCTGGAGCTGGGAAAAATCTGACTTGCGATCTGGATTTCTTTTCCAACGCCCTTTCATACGATACCACACATGCCTCACACGACCCTTTACGCGGAGGCATGACTTTGCCAACACACTTCTCAGTATTATCAGCCAGAAGAGTCTACATATTATCATTCATGATTCACATATAAACTCATCAGCCTAATACTGGGAAAAATTCACCTATCCAGATATCACGGATATCACAGGATTAGGCTCAGATGCGCGGGGCCTAAAATACAAGCATTGTGCCTGAAATATCAGTATTTAGGAATCGTCTTACAATATTGCAAGTATTAATAATGACCGATTTTTGAATTTTTATGTATAAATTTTCCGGTAAATCTAATTTTTTTTAAATTGTTTATTAGCGATTTTGGTATTATACCTGTAGCTGATAATACTAATGGGATTATATATACCGACCTAGAATGCCAAATATTTTTTATTTCACCTGCTAATTCTGTATATTTACGAATTTTTTCTGCGACGGTTGTTTGAATATTAAATGTATTTGGTACAGCGATGTCAATTAAATAAGTAATTTTAGTTTGTTTGTTATGTAAAACTACATCGGGTCTATTATGATGTATTGTTCTATCTGTTATAATTGTTTTATCATAATAGAGCCTATAATTTTGATCTTCTAAAACCGATTCCGGGTTGTATTTATAATATGGAATTATATTTCTCGAATTTATTAATTTATATTTTATAGCTAAATTTTGGTGGATTATTTTTGCCACATGATTATGTCTATATGTATATTCAGTTTGCACGATTGTTGAACAACCCGAAATTATATGTTGTATCGTTTCCGGTTTAGCGAGACATTTCCTACATGAATCATCTATTATATTTGTATCTTTTATTATATATTTTTGATAATTTTTTGTTTTAATTACCTGATCCTGAATCGCTAGCATAAACCCCTCAGTCTCCCCAAACAAATCCCCAATAATCAACCATCTGTTTGACGCAAATTTGTCAACATGAGACTAGTTAAGATCATTGAGGTGTCTGGAGTGAATATATTTCCTACCCCAAGCTACTAAAAGCTCATTTAAATAATTATTACGCGGACCTACTATTTCGTTATTTAAATTTAAAGGCGTATGATTTTTGTCGGCCTGTACTATAATTTTGTGCATAATTGAATGATTTTGTTTAGTAATGAAAAATGTTTTTAAAGAATCTATTTGATTATTATGTAAATCGGTTATGTTTACAAATCCCCTACCACCTATACTTCTAGGCAGAGACAACCTTTCTTTCGCGGAATTTGGATGATGGTATCTATTTTTGGTTAATTGGGTTCTTATTAGTCTTTCTAAATTATTTAAATCGGTTTTGCTCCATTTTATTATGCCAAAAGAGTATGTTAATAATGGGATCGCCCAAGTGTTTACCGCTTTGACTATATTTTTTGCTGATAGATCACATTTAAAAATTTTGTTTAATCTCTCTTTGAAATCTTTTTTAATATTATTTTTAATACTAGTATGGTCTAAATCTCTAGATTGCGGAAAGCCTAAATATTTGTATATCTCGTTATTAGTCATATTATTAATTTTATATTTTGTAACTATATCCTGACATTCAATAATTTTGCCTTTTTCAATGTGTATTGTTTTACATTTTTCTAGCCCAAAAGACATTTTAATATCCTGTGAAAAAGTTTTTGTTATATCAATTAATTTTTGTAGATCAGTATCCGATTTCGCGAAAATTTTAATATCGTCCATGTACATTAAATGTGATATTATTATATTAGAGCGCACATTTCCGTTAATTTTAATCCCGTATTTAGAATCTCTTAATAAGTTTGATAGAGGATTGAGAGCCAAGCAGAACCATAGTGGACTTAGCGAATCACCTTGATAGATTCCTCTTTTAATTTGAATTTCTGGAATATTTATGCTATTATTATTTAAATTTAAATATATGTTTGTATTCCAGTTATTCATGATTATTTTTAAGAAGTTTATGATAATGGGATTTATTTTGTAAATTTTCAGGATTTCAATGAGCCAGGAGTGAGGAACACTATCAAAGGCTTTTTGGTAGTCGATATAGCATATGTTTAAATTACGATTACGAGTTTGAATTTGTTTTAAAATCACGGAATCTATTATTAATTGTTCTTTACATCCCATATTTGATTTGGTGCACCCCTTTTGTTCTTCAGCCAAAATGTTATTTACTGTTACATGATTATATATTTTATTTGTTAAACATGATGTTAAAAT
Source organism: Ceraclea dissimilis (assembly GCA_963576895.1). Taxonomy (NCBI): domain Eukaryota; kingdom Metazoa; phylum Arthropoda; class Insecta; order Trichoptera; family Leptoceridae; genus Ceraclea; species Ceraclea dissimilis. The sequence continues at coordinate 1,995,669 of OY756374.1, forward strand.
TTTATAAATTGTCGGTAAGCAAGTTATAGGTCTATATTGTGATGGATTTTTTGTATTTTGACTTTTAGGTAACATATATGTTAGACCTGTTGTGAAAAATTTTGGGGTATTTTGAGGGTGTCTTATTAAATTTGTTATACATTTAGCCAAATTGGTTTGTAAGGATGTAAAGCGTTTATACCAAAAATTGTGAATACCGTCGCAACCCGGCGATTTCCAATTATGCGTTTTTTTAATTACATCTCTAATTAATTCTATTGATATTTCCGAAAAATCCATATCGACTACATCCGCGAAACGCTCTCTTTCCTCTGTTATCCAATTACCGTTATCGTGTGTTACGTTTTTACTCCAAATATTAGACCAAAAGTCTTTTAATTCCGTATCCGATGGTAAGCCTTCATTATTTCTAGTATAATCATTATTATTATGTAATTTTTTATAAAATAATTTTTCATTTTTCTTAAAATTCGCGTTTTCATTTTTACGTTTTAATTCTTTGTTATACCGACGCAATCTACTAGATTTAGCGGATAATTTTTGTTTTAATGTATCTAAAATTTCATTAATTTGTGAATTTTGAATATTTATAATATTATATCCATTTTTACGCGCAATTATTTCAAAATATTTTAATATATTCCTACTCCTATTTCCATTTTTATATTGTATTGTTCTAGCTAAGTCAGTTCTTATAATTTTTATATTATTTTCTAATCTAATTTGCCAGTATGGTTTTGTTTGCCTTGTATTATAATTTTGATTTTCATTTAATATTATTAATTTGGATCCAAGTTTATTATGTATTGTAACTATACTGGCATATATTAGTAAATGTAATTCTAAAATATTTATATTATCATGCAAAAATCTACTAAATATTACGCGGTTAAAATCATTAATTAGCGATGACAATTTTTTAGACGAGTTAAGTTTCCTGAATTTTGGCCTACACATCGGATCTATATTTTTGTACAGATTAATATTATCGCGTACAGAATTAATTAATTCTGTAATATTATCATCAATAGTATTTTGGATACTTAAATCTACATCATTATTATTAATATTGTCATTATTTATATTTGAATCTACATTTATTGTCTCTGGGCTTTCGATTATTTCCTCTACTATATTATTATTTGTATGAATGTCAGAATTATTTTCGCGATGTAATCTATCAGCAACATCTTTTTTAATTTGTTCCAATGTAGTTTTAGGTAATAAATTATTTCTAATTATTACGCGACGTTGATCTGATAATCTTTGTTCGCTTACATCAACTGCCGGGTAATTTTGCCTAAATACCGTATGTAAGCGATGCCTATATTGAATTAATTCTGTTTCTAATTTAGTTACGTATAAATATTGGTATATTATGAATTTATTGACGTCGGTTGTCCATTTACGATTCCGCCTAGAAGTACCTGCTTTTGTATTTTGTGGTCTTAAATTAATATTTTGATTTGTTTGACCAATCTCTAATTCTACCTGTAATCTAATTGCATTTAATGTGTCCAAATCTATAATATTATTATTTTTGATATAGTTTATTTCATTTATAATTTTATTTTCATTAAAAAATAAATTTGGATAGGCCGACGTCATTACGTTTAAGATATCTTCCAGGCACAATGCTAAACTAATGGACTCTAATTTAGAGAGTCGATAGTATTCACGAAACAAATCTTTGTACACTTCCAAATTAAGTGACAATTGTGAATACTGATCAGTTTCAGTGGTCACAGGCATTGACAATATGGAATTGACATTATCCTGAGAAACAATCTGAAACTGATTTAGTCCACTAGTTGTAACTGGGTCTCGGGACCCGGAACCACGGGGTTCTGCTATCTCCATAATAGTTTTTTTTATATATAATATACAATATATATTTAATTTTAAAATAGACCGATAAAAATAAATTTAATTTATCTGGTTGTGTACGTTAATCTATGTGTCATATTATGTTTCAAATGTCAAAATCAAATATTAAAATCAAATATCTACGAACCAAAATGTTTGTTATTTAAGTTAGTTAGTTACCTACTAGGCAACTGTTTTATATTAAAATTCAGAAAGAAACAATTTTGTAGCTATGATGAATTTTGAATAGAAAGATATGAAAATCTCAAATGTATTTTATTATATTGATAATGAATCAATTTATGATAAATTTTATTTTTTTTTTAAAAGGAATATAATAATTGATTATTAGACTATAAGATTTTACCTTTATAAGCTAGTCATATCCTTATATAGTTTGACACACGTACACAACACTGTATTTAGTTATATTGATATTATTTTATGTATTTTACTTACGTTTTTAATTTTAAATTAAGGATATTATTTTTTAATACTATTTTGGAGATATATGTTATATTTTTATATTGAAATTTGTGAAATTTCATTAATTTTTGTAAGAGCAAAAGAAATCTGGGAAGTGTTATTATGTTGCTAAGCAACATAATAAATAAATAAATAAATAAAACTTTATTGGCCAGAAAATATATGTAACAACAAAAACAAAACAAGATAATACAGTGTGCCAAAAGGCGGACTTATTGCAAAAGCAATATCTTACAGTTAACCCGATCCTGATCTTTTTTGTTCCTGGAGGAAGCTGATTCATTTTTGCACGAAATTTTATTGTGACCGAGTTTACGTACGTTTGTAAAGTTTCAGGTCTCTAAGTTGTCAGTAAGTGGTTGAAAATTTGGTTGCAAGATTTTTTCACAGACAAAAAACACAGATAAGTAAAATCTTGTAAAAATAAGGAAAAATGTAAAACAACATATTTAGATTTAGATCCACAAAACTGACTTTAGATTTCGCGTCTAGTATTCGAGGATTTGCACCCTCATCATCAGGCGATTGTGACTAAAGTTTTATTCACAAACACTTTTTATTCACAATTGCCTGATGATGAGGGTGCAAATCCTCGAATACTAGTCGCGAAATTTAAAGTCATTTTTGTGGATTTAAATCTAAATATTAAGTTTTTCATTTTTCCTTAAAAATTGACTTTTTTGTTTATTGTTGTTTATCATCCGTAGGCCCATCCGGACACCTGGAATCGTCATTTGAACATATCATGTGAAAAATAATTATATATAAACAATTGTACATTGTACCGACGGTCAAAAACATCGAGATTACTTGTAATAATAGAAATTGTACAATATAAAATTACGTTTATGTGAACGAATCTATCAGTGTTCATTACAAACCTCCCAATCTAGTTGATTGACATTTACGACCCTTTCAGAGATCAATGTCCATTTACCGCCCGCGTATTTTTCTGAGAAAACTGACCAAACATTATACCTATTCTCTTTTCTAATCCCCCAAATATAACATGTGACATTTTATCGAATCTATTTGGTGATATTTCCAGATCTTTTGTCACTGCAATCACCGTAGGGATATAACAATATGTCAATAAGACCCCCGGAGGTTAATGTAGCATTTCGAAACGTTTCCCAGTCTTTTAGTATTTGTTACATGGACCATTATATGATTGAACTAGATTTTATGCCCGGCGGGGCTGCGCCTGGATTTTTAGGTTCCATGCAACCACTAGTGCATACATGTTTTGTTATAGTTTGTTCTATATGCTATATTTGATTTTTGCGACTGATGAGACTGGAAATTTTCGCGATTGCGATAAAACGAATTTATTCGCGAACTTCGTGCTTTTTACGCGAATAACGTGAATCTCGTGTTCTTTACACATATCATGCGAATTTCAGCATTATTTAACAGGAATAACGCAAATTACGATCGTCATTTTGGAAAACATCGTAATTGAAACATTATCAATAGAAATGTGGCTTCGAAAGTAAGAACAACCACACTGAAAAAATCTTGCTTTAAGGCGTTTTTTGTTTTTCAACTTATCCATTAATGCGTTGAATGGCTGATCAGTTTCGTTTTATATATTGTATTTATTTTGTGTGAGTGAACATTGAATGTTTTTCGATTTAAATATGGTTTATGTAGAGTTTGGTATTATGGTGTGGATTTTAATTGTTGAATTATGTGTCATGCGCAATTATTAAACTATTTCTATTGGTTTGTTTATGATTTTTATTTTATTTTATTAGTCTTAAGAGTACAAACAGTTTTTACTGAGTATATCTACATGTTAACATTAACAGCAAACAAACCAGCAAAGGTTCAAGATTTACCATGTGTAGTAAGCTTACAAAAATTCTGAACTAACACAAACATCATAGAACAAAATATTTTTAATTATATGCTTTGTTCAAATGGCCTAAAAGCCGCATAAGATTGTTCCGATCGAGCCGATTGATTGAAGGAGACATGGGGTTTTACTGCAAACTAATCGTAACGATTGAAACTGGAGAAGAAGATTGAAAAACTTTTTTAGTTGTTTATAACTGAGTTTGCAAAACCAAAATTTAACCTTTGGTTTTGCACTATGCACATCACTATCTTTATATCGGACATTGCACTTTAAGCTCCACAGACTTCTCGGCTGGCGTCTTTTTCTGGAATTTTTCCAAATATTCGTGTCTGGATGAGGGTGCGTATATAATTTAAAAATGGAATATTTATCATCCGAGATGAGAATGTTAAAGGACAATTGAAGGAAGAACAGTAAATAAAGCAGTAAAAAGTAGTTGTCTCGACGAATATCTGGCGAAAGATGGAATTTCTGTCAGGCTTGTGGATTTTAATCCATAATATTATCAATACAAATAAAAATCTCTGCGACTTTCGGGAAACGAGTTGCTGCCTTTCAGAAAAAAGATCAGAGGTGTTTTTCACAGTTATTTTTGAGAAATCTATATGTACATGATATAAAAAATGTTTTACGGTCAATCCCTAGATGAAGGTTCAATGTATCTACCCTATTTTTTCTAGAGCATATTTAGTTAGGTTGTCGAGATCTAAGGTCTCCCGTTTTTCGATTATTTTTCTAAAAGACAATATGCCTATTTTTAAGTGACATTGACCTATTCAGCACCATCCGCCGCGACCGGGAATCGAACCCAGGCTCCAATAGTAGTACCTGCTTTCATGCCACATCGGTTCGAACGTTAGAACACCGATGTATCAGCTCGAAGATCTAGGTTCGATTCACAGTCACAGATAACTTTTATGTTTCTGTCTTTGTTTAGTGACATAGAAAATGTTTTTTTTATTCAATTCTCCTGACTTCACGTGCCAAAAAATCTTATTTTGACCTATTATCAAAAGGAATAAAATAAAAAATAAAGGTATTAAAAGAGTCCATTATAGGCTGAGTGTTTTCTTAAGCTTCATCGCCTTCGATTTTTCGAAAATATCCGACAAATTCCTGTAATCTCTTACAATCCATGAAATCGAATTTCCCCTTTTTAGTTCTCTTCTCGACTAATCCTTGGGTTCACCGCGTCTCTGTTCTCCATTAAAAAATAAGCCCATCAAATTATTTCTCAGCAGACTATTATTGTACACCTACTGTAACCCGTCAAATATTTATTTATTTATTTACGGCGCAAGCCTTTAACATTACAAAAGTTTTGTACAAGTACAATACAAGCAACAACAAAAATAAGTTAGTTAATGTAGGTACATCTGAAACATTGACAAAAAAAAACATAAAATATCAGATCAAAAGTACATGAGATTTTTTTTGTATAGACCAATTTGCAGGCACAGACAGCCGACAATAATCACTATTAATATTTACAGTATATAGATATATGTTTCACAATTTTGACTTCAGAAATATGACGCTGTTTGCTGGGTAGGCAGGGAGAACAGATCACCAGAACCTATCCTTACACGTATAATTATTCTAGGTTCACTGTATTTGTATTTTTTTTATTCTTCTTCCTCAGCCTTCCTCCCTCCACTGCTGGACGTAGGCCTCTTCCATTTCCTTCCACTCACCTCTGTTTCTCCCCCTCCGCATCCAGGTTCTTCCGGCTTGCTGGACTAGGTCATCAGACCACCTTTTGGGAGGTCTTCCGACGCTTCTCCTTTTGTTTCAGGGCCTCCACTGTACAATATTAAAATACCAATTCAATTTATAAATCAAAATGTGCAAATTTAATATAAAGGAGATTGACATCTATCGATCACTACTCAAAACATTTTTTTAGGCTCATATAATGTCAATGCAATCCAAAGGTTTTGGACAAACGAAGTGTAACGCTAATTTTTGTTTTGTAAGATATTGTATTTATATGACAAAAAAGATATAAATTTGAGTGAGCGAAGAAGGGTCTTGGTCCGATCATGACGACCTGATCCTCAAGGATGGTCGCGTTTTGATTAAAAGGAATCGGGGGGAGTGTATGAAAGATTGCATGAATGTGACGGAGGCTACGAGTGTGTGTAAGGATAGGGCTGTCTGGCGCTCTGACCTCTTTGCCTACCCTGCAAGGGACGTGGCGTGAGGGTATAGATAGGTAGAGAGAGATATAATGTTGAACTCAGCGACATAATATATTAAGTACTACCTAGACAGACTACTCAATGCTAGAAGTGTAACAAAACCGGTGCCCACAAATTGTCAAATCGTATGGAAAATTTTGACAGTTTGTGGGCAACGGTTTCGAAATTTTGCTCTCATAGTTAAAAACTGTATTAGTTTTAACGTTATTTAGGACTAAAACGATAGTTTTAAAGATGTTTTAGTTTTTATTATTGATATCTTGTTAATAGCATGAGCTTTGCGACTCTAAAATACCGAAAGGTGCCGTGCGTGAAATTGCGTCACTTCCGTTCTATTGAAAATACATAGAATCAGATTTCTAGTACTTAATATGTAATCTCTTTGGTTGAACTGCAAATGATCTGTATGATCGTATAACGGAATGATAAATTCTAACAAAAGTTGCCACGGTCTTGCGTTACAAACATACCCTATTTCCACCACAATTATATAACTTGATTTCAGTTTGTTTTTATTTCCTGAAAGATAAACTTGTTCCACTGTCCTCTTTACGTCTATCTTCTGGGTTCCCAAGAGGAATATTTCTTTTCAATAAATATCTTTTTCACGCGCTGATTGAGACGCCACTATTGTCTGTTATATTATGGTATGTAATACTATGGTTTACAATATTCTGGGAATGTAATATATAAACACAACTTATGTACTAGATATTTCTTTGAATACATCTAGGTGAATACGATTTTAATAATACTTATATATAAACATATGGGTCAAAGGACAACGTAGGTCTTAAAACCCATGTCGGTCGCTGCCAGAAGTGTCCACAAATTGAAATGCACTCAACGAGCAATGGAGAGACGAATGATAGGTGTATCCTTGAGAGACCGGATAAGAAATGAAGACATAAGACGACGGTCAAGGGTCTCAGACGTTGCGGAGAGAGTAGGGACACTGAAATGGCAGTGGTCGGGTCATGTGGCGAGGCAGAAGGACGGCAGATGGACCCCCAGAATACTGAGCTGGAGACCCTACGAAAGTAAACGAAGTGTAGAGAGACCACAATAAAAATTATCAAAAAAAAAAAAAAATTATACTCATTTTCCGGAATCGACTTCAGTTCTCGCCGCGAATTTCTCTTGTTATGTCTTCTATCGACTGAAAACGGGTGCCTCGAAGTGGTAATTTGATTTTTGAATTGAATTTTGAAATTAGAATTAAATAATCAATTCCCTGTACTTATTTGACAAATTGTATACCGATACCTGGAAGTTCATTATTTTTTTACCCCTAAATAATAATAATGTAATACATTAATTAATTACTTTTTCCTCAGTAACTCAATATTTTTAATAAATTAATTGCTGTAAACAGCAGCGGTATCGTGTAATTAAATGTTGTGGTAATATTTATTACGGGAAGTATCGTAAAACGTCAAGAGCCTGACTGGGGCATACATCGGAGTGGGTACAAAATTATAAAATATACATTTTCCTTACTTGAAGTTTCATTAAATTTACGTGCGAGTGAATCGATGTTGTAGAGTGGCGTAGTGATTTTAATACAAAGTTATTTGTAGTACATTTTTTAATGATTTACTCAACATCAAATAAACATTCATCTTAAGAGTGTGCATACCGACATTTAAAAAATTTGTAAAAACGGGAGACCTTCTATCTCGACAACCGTTACTTAATATGCTTTGGAACAAAATAGGGTAGATGCATTGAACCTCTATCTAGGGAATAACCGTAAAAGATTTTTAATATCTTGTATAGATTTCTCAAAAAAATATATTTAAAAACACCCCTGATCTTTTTTCCGAAGGACGGAAACTCGTTTCCCGAAAGTCGCGGAGTAAATTTTTTTTTGTACTGATAATATGCATTAAAATCTAGGAAACAACCGTAAAAGTTTTTTGATGGACGCAAAATTAACCCCAAGCAAACGGAATAAAAACGCAATTTTTAACCATTTTATCATGCGATTGTCACGCGATTTTGAACCTCAGTGCCCTGGGAAATGACTGTGACGTCATTCTTGGTGCCAAGCCCTTAATACAAAGTTATTTCTAGTACATTTTTTTAATGATTTACTCGACATCAAATAAACATTCATCGTAATGTATCTACATCTACTCCATTTTTTCCAAAGCATATTTAGTAACGGTTGTCAAGATCTAAAGTCTCCCTTGAAATGTCAATAAGTATACTCTCAATGTCACTAAACATGTTTTACGATAAAGAGACAAAATTTTCACTGGTTTTCTAAGATGTCACAATATTTATAGTACGACACATTAAAATCCGACGTTCTCACAAAAAATAAAGTGTGACATTAAAAAAATAACACGTCGGTTATAGAAGGTAAGTATTAAAATATTGGATTATCGCCTACCGCCATCTACCATACAAATTGCTTAACAAAGTAGATGTATCGAATCGTAAAGATGGTAGGTTGGTTGAACATTTAAATCTTCCAAAAAAATCCTATGTTCTCGCAAAACATTTTTTTTTTAAATAAATGAATCTGGGTTTATCGAAATAAACCCAAATACATATTTGTATACTTCACAGAAAACTTAAAAGCTTGTGTTGTGAAGTGGAGTAGGTCGGGGATTGAACCCGCGCCCACTGGATTAACAGTCAAGCGCGTTACCAACCAGGCTACTGACCACCTCACCGACCAAATCTTTCTAGAAAATCCTATGTTCTCACAAAAGATAAATTGTAGAAAACGCTAAATAGGATCCGAGTCGGCGTAACACGATGCAAAAAGAATCTACATAGATGGGGCATAAGTGTGGATGAGGACATCTCCCGTAGCTGTGGAGAGACACAAGATGACGAACACCTCCTCGTCTGCCGAGATATGGCGGAGGGGTGTGATAAAGCGGACCTATACAGGGCTAACGACACAGCAGTTGCTGCTGCAGTGTATTGGGGTGGGTTGGCCTAGTGTAAACAGTCTCGTTAGGTAAGCAATTGTTTGAAAAAGTTTTTTACTATACGAGTATAAACTGCACAGTGAAACAGGATCGATCTAACCCAATAGATTTATACATACAGTCCATAATATATATCCCATGTTAGTGTGTACAAGTATGCATCAGTGCTGAAGGATAAGTGGATTAATGACGCTGCACTGAGGGAATGGGAGCATTACAAAGAGCCCTCTATACGATCAGTAATGAAGTTTAGTCTCTGATATTTCACACAAAGCCAACTAGTGTAATTAAAACGCTTCGCCACACATTATACTACCTTCCATTAATGGACGTATACCCATTGATTTGTTTACTTTACATGGAAAATGGTCCATGGACCTCAACATTCAATTAGTGACATTCGTTGTGGTTGAACGTTCGAACGACGCATTTGAAAGACCCATTGTACTTCTTCTTCTTCCTTCATTGAAGGAAACTCCCACGGGCTTAAGGCTCTCCACATCTCCGGGTAGCTCAGGCGCATTAATAGCGACCTCTTTATCCGCACTTCTAGGCAAATCCTATTAAGAGGTGGGCCCGGGGTTAGCCTTAAGGGAGCCCCCGGCAAACCCCATCCCTAAATTACATTCCTTAAGTGTCCTTATCCAAGGAGTTTGCAATTCATTCTTACAAATAAGAGACTAAAATACGAATTATATCGTCTTCCTTTAGCCATCTCTCCACTGCTGGATATAGACCTCTTCCATTTGTTTCCATTTTTCACTATCTTGAGCTTTGCCAATCCATCTTCTATCCGCAACTGGGATAATATCGTTGACCCATCTTTTCTGTGGCCGACCTACTCCTCTTTTTTTATCCCACCTCGGAAGTTATATCTTTGACCTTAGAAGTTATATCTAGTTTTACGCGGGACCAGGACTTGTCAACACGCTTCTCAGTATTATTAGCTAGAAGAGTTCATATAATTATCATTCATGATGAGCCTAATACTGAAAAACATTCGCCTATCCATTTTCACGGATATCAAAGGATTAGGCTCTAAAATACAAGCATTTTAGCAACCAAATTCTTTCATTGTATCCAATAAACTACAGGAATAATCTCATGAGTCATTGCGTCTTAAGTTAAGCATTTTATCAACCAAATTACAGCATTATATCTAACAAACTACAGGAAAAATATCAGGTTTCAGTAAATTTCTCACCTGTACCTTCATAGCCTAATAATTATGTGTTGAAATTTCAGTGGATATGTTTTCAAATATGTCTCTGTTCGCCAATAATTCCAAGAATGTTTCCAACCAAGATGAACCGGCCTATTAACCCAAACCACTCTAGATGGACGTGAATTGACGTCTTTATACGGATTGTGTAAGGGAGGATACGACATCAAAGGGTAGACACTAGTAATGGGCATTTGTGCTGATCAAAGTTAACTTTAACAATGTTAATCAGTTGATCAATTAACATTTGACGTCAATTTCTACTATTGGCAGGAGACCGAGAGGCAGATCGCCGATGCGTTGGAGCGACCAAGTGAGGGCAGCCACAAATACCACTCTACACGAGGCCGCACATCTGGCCATGGACAGAGGCTCATGGAGGAGGATCGTCAACTGTGGGAGTGAGAGTCGCGACCCTCAGTCATGAGGATAAACGACACCAGCATGAATATAGTCAACATGATCATGAGCTGTTGTTAACGTAATACGTTTTCGTTATTCTACTCCGATTGACTCCCCGTTACACAGCTAGCGTAATAGCCATCTGGCTGGCAGTAACATTTGCAGATGAAACATTTTTCTTTTGATGTATTAATTTTTGTTGACAGGAAACGGTCGCGCGGGAAATTAAATTGTTTTCTTCTCGTGTGTTTGGAATGCATCTGATTGATTAGAGTCAGCAGAGTATGTAATTTTATGTCAACAATGTTGACGTGTTAAATTAGATCAACTGTTAAAGATTAACTGTTGCCTGAAAAACACAGCTCTAGTAGACACTGTAAAATATGTGGTTTAGGTCATTAAATCGTCCATCCCACACAGTATTATGATATCGCCATTAAAGCTTATCCCACATGTACCACTGAAACCTTAATGACGTCATTATATTCTCGATTAACGGTTAAATTACCTAAATTATGGTGTAAGCAGATTATAATTTCATCTAGGCCAGTAATATAATATGACTACATGGTATGAATTACGAAATCACTAGGGATAAAAAAATATTCCGCAATACCCTAACGCCGCGTCCCTTGCGGGGTAGGCAGAGTATCCTATTACACAGACTCCTTGGTTCCGTCACGTCCACGCAATTCGTTGTAAACACTCTGAGCATTGAGTGATTCTTGGACGCCCCACCCTCCCTTGCACGTTTTCTTTCGCCCAAGTATATTTTCTTTGTTATCCTTTCATCATTCATCCTCTCTATATATGTCCCAACCATCTCAACTTGTTCACTTTCATTTTAGTTCCAACACCCGTTTATAGTAACTCAACTCTATAATAGTAATTGCATTTCTAGTTTTTTATCACTTGTGCTGTAAATAAATAAGTAAATATTGCTCTGCCCTAATTTATACCAGTACTTTTGTCAAGGTATCTACGTTTGTCAACTTCCTAAAATTACTACTCGTTGTTGCTGGTTGTCTTTTTAAAGCTTGTTTTATACATTCAATTTAAAGTTGAATTAGAAAATTTGAAAATCTCAGAACCAGCTCATTGATATGTAACGCCAAAACGAATAAGAAAACCTGAATATATTTTGATTTCTGGAATAAGTTGGTTTTACCCCCGAAAAACATTCTGTCTTCGCTTATCGCTTTCATAAAAAGTTCGCATTCTTGAGACCACTATACTAAAACGATGCCGTCATCTCGAGAAATTTCGAGCAATTTAGTAGAAGCAGTTATTGCTGCTTCATTTTACTGCCTAACCCATCTCCACGTCTCACTAACATAGATGAGAATCGACACCAAGACAGCATTGTGCACCAGCACTTTTGCTTTTGTAGCCACATTTCCACTACCAACCACTGACTGGTCTGAGTGCACCATTCATCGCGGTCCTGGCCAGCATTCTTCTTTCAATGTCTTCATCACAGCGTCCATTCCAAGTAAATAAACTCCTCAAATATATATACTCATCCACTCGCTCCAATGTGTTTCATATACCGTTATTATTATTTATTTATTTTGATAGTTATAACATTGTGTGGCATTACAGTGTAAAACACCTTTGCTCCACACAATGTGAGGTTACAATTTAACTTACCTATGCTAATTACAAAACATACTTATACACCGCTGAATGCATTCGCCAACCAGAGAGCATCGCAATATTTGCATTTTATCAGATAACAGACGCAAATCGATGCGGGCAACAAATTCGTTATATAATGTCATATTAAATATATCCAGGCCAAAATCGCTAAACAGTTTATTTAATAAACGAACTTCTTTCATGATCGGAGAGTCTGCAACAATGTAAAAAAAAAACGCGAAAATGTTTTTCTCGACAACATGATAAATATTCGTCCACTCTCAAAACACGATAAATTCGGAAAAATCTGTTTTACCATCTTTGTCTGGGTGGCCACATGAATTATGTATGACCACATCCCTCGAATGCAGCCGTTATTACCACCAGCCATTTTCCCCTTTTTCGTCCTTTCTTTTTCGTCATTTTTCTTTCCGTTTCATTGTTTTCCTTACTCTTCAAATTGTATTCGTTTAGTTCTACATAAATTTGAAAAAACTTCAGTTTTCTCGCCAGAAAAGAATCCTCATACATTTTAAGAACAAATCGTTTTCACCATTCTGCGCAAAAATAGTAAGAGCTTATTTTCCAAGACAAACTCAGTAATGAGCCATAGTAATTGAACAAGCGAAAAACTAAGTTTACTCAGCTATTACTTAAGATATTCTGTGACTTAAAACATGAATAAATGAGAATATGTTTTAGTGACTCAAATGGGGCGATTGGATCTTTCATGGCCATAGGCGCCTTCCACCAAGAATTGACAGAATATGTTTTTTTATAAAGATACGAGTTCTACTCGTGAAGTACTTTCGTGAGATACCAAGCAGGTGGTGACTCGATCCTCTAGATCGCTCGGTGTCTTCCGAGGCTTGAGCTAGACAACATCTGACTCACTCTTATTTAAAATGAGATCAAATTATGCAACATTACCACACAATTTCCATTTGATTTATAGGTCATTATTGACGGCTGGAATCGTTAAGAAACGAATAAAGAAGTTTGATTAGACTATTTCAAACATTGTATAAAATGAGATTTGTATTACACAATATAGATTTGATCGTTCCAATACTATTTCTTCTCCCACGGATTAAGAGTATGCATACCGACATTTCAAAAATTTCTAAAAACGGGAGACCTTCTATCTCGTCAACCGTTACTAAATATGCTTTGAAACAAAATTGGGTAGATGCATTGAACCTTTATCCAGGGAATAACCGTAAAAGATTTTTTATATCTTGTATAGATTTCTCAAAAATAATATTTAAAAACACCTCTGATTTTTTTTCCAAAAGACGGAAACACGATTCCCGAAAGTCGCGGAGTAATTTTTTTTTGTACTGATAATATGTATTAAAATCTAGGGTAAACCGTAAATGTTTTTTGATAGACGCAATATTAACCCCAAAAAATGAAAAAAACGCTATTTTTACCATTTTATCGTGCGATTGTTCACGCGATTTTGAACCTTAATGCCGTGGGAAATGACTGTGACGTTATTCTTGGTGTCAAGCGCTTAATATTACACACTATAGATTTGATCGTTCCAATACTATTTCTTCTCCCACAGATTAGATAAACAAACAAAGTGAGAGATTGAACACAAGCTCACCACACACGATGGAGATTAATGGATCTGGCTAGATCAATGTTTTAAATATTATCTTAAACACTTAAGAAAATAACTAATGATCGCCGCTTATACTAAACGTACTCAACGTACCTACTTATTTTTTTATCTACGATGTGAATTAAATTTGATTCGATGGAATGAGGTGGTTGGGACATGTGGATAGTTTTGAAATTAGGAAAACATGGTAATTAAACCCCGTTATCCAGATAAATAAATAAATAAAACCTTTATTGAAAAAAATATTTTCTCCAAATGGCGGGTTTATTGTCATAGACAATGCCAACCAACCACTAATTAATATAAGCTAAGTTCACGATTTATTAATGAAGTCGCACTATTTCCGCTAAGCATAGTAAAGAAACATATTTCGTCTTTTTAACAGAGAGACTGAACGATGAAAGGATGATGAAGAAACTGCGCTTGGGAGAAAAAAGAGGTGTAAGGAAGCGCGGCCATCCAAGAACCACATGGCTCGACCAATTAGACCAGATTCTCAAAGAAGGACGTGTCATGAGTAAAAGTTATCGTAGAATGTGTATGACAAATTGCACCAGTGTGACGGAAGCCCGAAGTGTGTGTACACAGAGGAAAGTCTGGCGATCTATTCTCTCTCCCTACACCGCAAGGGATGCGGCTCGAGGGGATAGAATTGAATGGGTTATTAGAGAGACGAGTGGCTGTAAGACGGGTTTATTGACTAGAGTGAATTAGCTTAGATGGTCTGGGTATGTTGAAAGAATTAATTGTGGTAGGATGACTAAAAAAATACGTATAAGTGAAAGAAGAGGGGTGAGCAAGCGTGGCTGCACGAGATTGAGCTAGACCAACTATGTCCACCAGTTCTTCAAGGACGGTCGCGTTTTTAACTAAAAGGAACCGGTAGAGTAATGTATATGACCGATTGTATGTATGTGGCTGAAGCAAGTAAGGGTAGTAGATAGATAGATATTAAATTGAAAAATGGTTTAGAAAGCGTGATTCAACTCCGCATTTATTATAATAAAAGTGCAAAATTCCATCCAACTATTAGCGCCATCTCGTGGGTGGTGTACGCGAAAATACACGTCCTGTTTTCTGTGCGATAAAAAGGTAGGTCAACATTGATGTAAATTAGTTCGGTAAATATAAAAGTGTTGTTAACTAAACAAACTTGCGCTGAACAACATATTGTTTCAAACGAAGAGCTGAAAGATCAAAAGCGATTACAGAATACAATACAATACACGTGTAGCGGAACTATCATTAATAATATTGTGTAAAGAATAGCTTCAGTTTACTAGGTAACCTATGTACTAAGATTCTTCGTATTGTGGTAATATTACGAGTATGTATGTAGATTAAATTTTCGCCGTGAGAGAAAAAACAGCAAAATAATGAACAAAGCGAGAAATACTGAGCCCAAAAAACATCGAGATCGGTAATGAGCTTAAAATGTATTTGAAAATATGTGTATCATCTTCTTCTTCTTCATAATCAGCGTATTCCCGTCCACTACTGAACAAAAGCTTCCTCCATTTGCCACCATGTTGTCCTGCCCTGTGCAGAATGCATCCAGGTTGCACCGACATGTCAGAATAGTCGTCTCTCCATCTCAGCTGTGGCCGTCCCAAACTTCTGTTCCCATCTCGAGGTCTCCAATTTAGGAGGTTCTTGATCCACTTGCCCTCTGCGCTTCTAGCCACGTGTCCTGCCCACTTCCGCTTTAGGGATGGTATGCGGTGTGTTATATCAGTCACTATGTGTATACCTACCTTTAATTCCCCTGTTAGCCCGAGATCCGTCCTTTAAAAATATGGCGCATCTGTTTTTATCGTAATGTGGTTATGCTATTAAACATAGATGAGCTGTTCGCGTATTGATGAGTGTGAACACAAATTGAAATGAAATGCCTAACTATGTTTTTTGTATGTACACTACAATGACCAATAAAGAAATCTATCTATCTATCTAAATGATAGCATACCAATAGGGTAATACATAGCACTAGGGTTGCCTATCAAAATCTTGTTGCAACCCCCCCCCCCCCCCCCGGAAAGGTCCCCCTTCCCGCTTTTTCATATTTTTTTAGGAATATGGTAAGAGATAGGAAAAAGTAGTCAATGACAAAAATAATCCTTACTGAATTCTCCTACAAAATGTAAAACATTTTTTGTAGGACTAGTAAGTAGTTCACCCGTGTAGGTAACCGACCGTTCACGCCTTTTTACTCGTGAACACCCGCTTGGCCCGCCGCTCGCCAAGTGTGGATGAGACATTAGTTCAGTGAATAAAAAAGCGTGTCGAAAAAAAAGCCTTTAACTTTTTAATATTCCTTTCACAATACATTACCGTATAATAAAAATATTATGTATTCTGATCTGCCTCTGTACTCCCAGTAGTGAGACGTGCTTTATTCGTGAGCTTAAAAATCATACGTTACAAAAATTATAAGCTCTCATGCACCGTGATTGGATTAAAGTTAAAGAATAAAGTGGAACAATCAAATGGTTAAGCACGGTTATATTCTGTGCTTCTCGTTACGAGCTTTTGGCTTACTGTGAACTATGCAGGAATGTGTTTCAATTTTTAAATTAGGAATCGTGGAAGACTTTTTAAAAACCAACTTTCTCTCCATATTATATGTAGCTCAGTCATTATAAGAATCAATGTATGGGGAAGTCGGCAAAATTAATAACAGATTGGACTCTATGCAGTATGATACCTTAGGATGGAGTGTTTCAGAATATCAGGCCTTCCCCCGTTACGCCGCTATTACTTTTTTTAGTACATCTGGATCGGTGCCCTCCGAAATAAAAAGCTGATGTATAGGTTTTCTACATTCAGGATTAGGTTTGGTTGGGTATAAAAAACTGAAATATTTAAAAACATTGGTGCAATTTTAAGCTGTCACCTAAAGCAAATGGTGTTCAAAATATCAAGGTGCTGGGACGTTGAGAAGTTACTAAAATTTCAAGAGGACAGCTTAGACGAAGACAACGACAGATGTTGTTAAAAGCATCGTTATTAAAATATAGTAAGTATGGCAGATAGTAAAAAAATATTAATCTAAAATACGACAAAGGATATTTGCCGGAAGTATTTATACTTGCAAATGCTAGTGGAAGAATGATGAAAGGCAAATTTACTCTGGGACAAACAGATGTAAAAATAATACGGAAAGGACGGTCAAAGGGGTTGATAAAGAATATAGGATGGGAAGAAGGAAATACCCGTAGTTTTATGAAAGAGATACACCTATTTAAGGAAATTGTGTCCACAAAGTATATGTATGTAAATAAAGGCCCTATACAAAAAGGTAACATATATTGTATTGTGGATCAAACGAAGTACATTCGCAGGAAACTCCAGCCTTATTGAAACAATTTCCATTCTCAGAAATAACGAAAATGTGCGGTTTTGTCGCGAAAACAAGCTATATTTCTCATCAAAGTACGCGAATCTTTTAAATAAATTCGTCTGAAAATTTGTTGAGGTTTCCGATTTTTGTAACTCCGATGCGGTTTGTCAATATCTGGATAGTTATAGGAAAAATGTTTGGGGTTGTTGTCATCGTCAGGCATATAGTTACAAAATCACGAAACTTCTACTCAGTCGGATTTACGTATGCCCAAAAATTGGCGACCAGCGTTCTGTACCGCGCAGTAGCACCTAATCTAATAATAAGGATGTTTGGTGATCGTCATTATTAAGCTTAAAGCTCGGAGTAAAAGTCGTTGTACTATCGCTCCAACTTTTGAAAATTTTGTATGAGAGTGTAGGTCCAAAATAAGAGTAACGTGAGCAACAAAATCGATTTTGACTTATTGTATAAAAAGAGGACCAAATATCAAAAAAATATTCGCTACAGTCACCGCGTCTCATATGACATTGTCTCGTCGGCGTATTCTACTTTTCAAGGCGTAAGCTTTTAGCTTACTGTGTGTTAAAAACATATGTTGGCCATATTTAGGAATATTTTCCCCAATATGGCAACATTATAACAATGCTATTGTATTATAATTTGTTCATCTTAATGTTTTTCAGTGTGCCAATAAATATCGACCTTGCTGGTCCACTCAATAAATGTGGTTTTTATTATGAACTTTACGCTGTGAAGTGGTAGGAAAGTTTTTGGGTTTGTGTGTACGAGCCTGAATTCTCCAATCGAATAGTAGTATTATTATTTTGAAATTACATGCAGGTGGACCATTAATCCGTGCACTTTCAAAATGGCCCTATAAATAAAAATACAGTTTGTATTTAGAAAAAAAAATGTTGACAAGAACAGCAATAAATGGGAAATTCATTTTCTAATAAAATAATTATTTTTAGGGTCGTTTCAAAAGTGCAAGGATTAACTTTTTTATACTTTTTTAACTAACTAACCCTTTTCTATACAGTAATACGTATACCAATACTTGAACATGAAAGCAGTGTAGTTAAAAATACTTTATTAATTCCTCTTGTTTGGAACTTTTAATTGAATTGAATCCCATTCTACCGTAACCACGTTTTTTCTGGTCCATTCTTTCTCTACTTTCTCGCCGAAGTTTTAAGATTATTTCGGACTCGAATCATTACAATGCTTGTTTGTGCTTTTAATCCCCAGATTTGTTTTATTCAATTTTGTTATCAGGTTTTTTCCAGAATTGTGTTGTAATTTAAGCCCGCGAATTACATTATTTTTTTTTAGAATACAGACAATGTTTTTCAGGTTTTTCTTGGTTTTCTCTCACTTGTAGAAATAGTGTTAGAAATTTATGTATTAAGCTTTTGTGCCCTGCGCCTAGATTTTGAGAGATAGAATAAGGAACGAAATGATTAGAGAGTTGAGTGACTGTAAAAAGGATGTTGTGAATAAAATGAAAGTGAACAAGTTGAGATGGTTGGGTCATGTGGAAAGAATGAACGATGAAAGAATAACGAAGAAAATTTACCTGGGTGAAAGAGGAGGTGTAAGGAAACGCGGCCGTCCGAGAACCACCTGGCTGGACCATGTCGACCAGATACTCAAGGACGGACGTGTTTTGAGTAAAAGTAACCGGATAGTATGTATGAGGAACTGCATGAATGTGATGGAAGCCCGAAGGGTGTGTCAGGATAGGAAAGTCTGGCGATCCGTTCTCTCTGCCTACCCCGCAAGGGAGGTGGCGTAAGGGTGTAGAATAGAATAGCCTAGATTTTAGATTTAATGCAACCACTATTGCATACATGTTTGTATTCAAAGTCATTTTACTCTTTAACCGTAAGATGTTTTTGATTTTTAATAGCCTATGTTCTAGCGAGAATTCTACTCTGTCGTACTCAAAATATATAGTTTGAGAGTTTCCCCGTATAAAACTGATTCCTGATCATTTAGATCCTATGCACCTTACAAAAACATAACGGTCATTCATGCATGAAGGCTCTTATGCAAAAAAATAAACAGTCAACAACCTTTAACACCCTGGTAATAAAAATAATTTAACTTAAGTATTTTTCTCTTTTTTTCAGGTACGTTCCCGTAAACCAGTATCCTTGCATTCTATTATGAGGTTGGTAAGTTCTGAAGCCGAAGTAAATGATTGAGTATGATGTGATGCTGGCTTAGTTTTGCGACAGCCAAACACTGATTATAGGACACTTGAAAAAAAAAACCTATTCTATAATCTCTAGAATCTTCTTCTATCTTTATTGTTCTGAAATACTTCAACAGTCCATGGATAAGTCATTAATCGCTAATCGATCTTCATCGATACTCTTGAAAGACCCTACCGACATCTGTTGATTTTTTAATATCAGGATAAGCGTTTGTTTATGTTATATCTATACCTTTATATTGAAATTTAATTCAAACCTTTTTTCTCCCTTTCATCGTGTCGATGAAGTTTATTTTATCACGTACTTTTAATATTGACTGTAGAAATACTTAAGGGAACGAGTATTCGGAAAACATTTCACGTGTACACGGATTTACGCAAACTCGCTGGTCAAATTTTAGAAATAGGGTTTTTGATGAAATCGCAGTTTCGCCTCAGTGAACATTTGAACAATGCTTATAATCTATACCACCTCCATTTTTATATATGTATGTACTTTGTTCACTTAAGAATAAATAAATAAATAAAACAAATAAATATATGTTAAACAAATAGAGGATTCGTCAATTTCATTACCTTTTTTTCACAAAGCATATTTGGTACGGTTGTCTAAATAATTGTTCTAAATACTACCCTTCTGGCGACATCCACTACCTTAAATACATATTTGTGGCGGGTGTAAAAGATAAAAGTTAAATTAAATTGATTTTCATCCAGGGTCGCCATACGATCCTTTTCGGCGAGAAGTGTGGACTTAAATAGCACACCCTTTTAAAATATTTGACAGATGAGTGGATATCCCTTACCGCAGACCTATCCTTTTCCCTCCAGAACGGTCCATCGTAAATATTTGCGGATATTAAATTATTTTTATCGCCAAAAACAGAATGCTGTTTTGGTTCTGTGAGATTTGGACATGGCTGAAAAGGGACGAATTGCAGTAGAAATGAGTTGTTAAGAGGAACGTGTGGAAAAACACCGAGAGACAGGATTAGTTATCAGGTTTTAGAGATATGAGTGACTTAGCTGAATGAATTGACTTAAATGTCTAAACCGATTGGATATTCAGCATTTCGTGTCGCCAACATCATGACAATTCTTTTTCTCATTTGCACGCAATTATTGCTCAAAAACTGCTCGTGTAAGAGCACCTTAATGCCAACAATGAAATTTTATTCTCATAGGACACGTATACCTATACTAAATTTTCCCATATTATCGACGTTACCCATTCGTACTATACCTACCTACATGAATCTTTGTTGTATGGGGAGATCATTAAAAGCTCAAGTTTGTATTGATGAATTTAGATTTAAGCTCTCTGAAGCTTTGTAAGTTCAAAGCAGATATTATGAATAAAACCATCACAATATATTCTTCAATAATACATAGATAGATTACATAACAATATCATTCTCCTAAAGTAGGTGCTATCAATATACATAATTCTGGTCGAAACCCGGTAGATAATATGTAACGCACGATCGTGTAATGTTTTGCAAGTTGTTCAAGTTCATGTCTGAAAGTGTATTTTTATAGTTATTAAAAAATATTCATATATTTTATTCTGTAATTGTTAATTTTAACATAAATTTTGTATTTGTAACTTTATTAATAAATAAAATAAAAAAAATATGTATGGAATTTAAGAAATATTGCGATTGTGTCGCCATCAGCTGTCAATGAAGAAGTTTTGGCTAATAGCACATTTTTTCAATGATATTCGAGTCTACAGAATGTTTTGAGCAGTCATCGATAGATGTCGACATTTTTAGAATTCGGGGCTTTTTACCAAATAAATATTTAGCTCCTTTATGTTTAATTTGTACGTTTCGATTTATAAAGTGAATTGGTAAATGTTATAGTGCAAATATTATTAAGTGGAATAAAAAATACTATGCTAAATAAAAAAATAATTTACCATAAGATTGTATAAATAAATAATAATTATATTTTTTGGCTATTTTTGTAATAATCTCATCTATTTAATATCTCATCCATTTGTATTTATTTCATTAATAATTCATCTCATTTAATCCTTCATTTAATTAATCTTTTCGTTGTTCAGTTGTTGATGGATTGTCCACTTACTTGTCTATCTGCTTTTTGTTCACTGACCACAGGTTGTATTTTTGTTTTTATTTTTGCTTTTGTATATATATTTTCTTTATGTGTTTTCCGTTCATGGTATTGTAATTGGGTGAAATGTAGAATCTTTGCTGGTTTATTTGTTGGTGATGTGTTTCTTCTATGTTAAATTTACTAAAAAAACTGTCTGATTCTGTTAATAAAATAAAATTAAAATATATGTATGATAAGGAAAGTCTGGGGATGGGTTCGCTCCGCCTTCTTCGCAAACCGTGTCATTTATGACAGGTTGAAGCTAGTATCTTTAGAATATTATAATCCTTTATTCCTGAACCTTACAATAATCTTCCGCTTTACATTTATCCTAATTCCCAGACTTTCTTATCTTCAGTTCTTTGAAGATTGACTGGGCTGGTCCCAGAAATCTCCTGGCTCTCATAAGCGGAAATATATTTTTACAATGTCAAAACTAATGCCCATATATGTAGCTGATTTATGAGTTCTACTCGTGAAGCTCACTCGTGAGATACCAAACACGGCGGTATGCGGTGACTGGATTCTCTCGATTGCTCGGTGTCTCTCGAGGTTGGAGCTAGACAAAATCTGACTCACGATCCGGATTTATTTTCTAACGCCCTTTTTTTACGATACCACACGACCCTTGGATCCTCTGAAACGCCTTACAACTTTTTTTTGTCTCTGAAGAAGGCTGATCCAAATTAGTAGTTATTAACAAACCCCGACGCTGGCGATGTATTCTACACTTTGCGATACAGGCTTTTAGCCTAGTGCAAGTGCAGGAATGTATTTGGGTTTGTGTATACAAGCCCAGATACTTTTATATAAAAAAAAATCATTACTTTATGTGTATAACAGACTACCTTCATATTCAAATTAATTACTTTTGTTGCTGTAATTATTCGCATCGATTAATTAAATCTTTAGTGATACAAGTTTCGCCGCTTATAAAATCATGAATTATTACAATTCAGGGACGTTTAAAAGGGTCGTAGGGTTTTACTACTTTTGTTTCATGAAATTATTACGAAATGAAATGTTCAGCAATGTGAAATATTATGGTTGACTATAAATCATCATATTCATTTATATTAATTTTATTATATTGTCAAAATTATACATTTATTATAAGAAATTTCTTAGTTTTCCTTTACGAAATATTCTACCTCTTTTTTTTCGTTAAACAATTACGTACCTTGATAAGTATAGGGGATAATATATCGGTCCTACGAATATATTTCTTTTTACATTTTCATTATGAAAACCCTGACATTTGTTGGAGATTGTGTCACTCGTGGACCTATAAACGATCATATTGGTAGAGCATCACTTGAGCAGAAGTCACAGCGTTGCGACAAGCTCGACCTAGTGAACTATGTTATAATTTTTATTTGTAGTTTAGACGTAACTCTGTATGTTGTTCATACTAGAATCAAATGCCCCCTAGTAGCCATTTTTTTCATTTCATTTTTTTCATTTATTTATTATCCAAAGCTTTACAAAGTAAAAATACAATAAAAAAGTACTGGATACTGGATACCGGATGAAATGGATACTGGATGAAAAAAGTACTATTACGCCACATTTGGTGCAAGCTAAACCGAATTAGAATGCAAGATGCGGCCTTCTTCCTCGCAGGTGGGGCAATGGGACAAATTCAACTGCCCCTGTGGTGGGGTGGAGTCTGTTAGCCACATCGTGGAGAAATGCCAGTCAACAAGGTTCAACGGCACAAAGGAAGACATTCTCAACTTCACCCGAAACACTTCAATACCCGAACTCTTTCGATCTTAATCCTTAACTCTGCTCTCTCCAATGTCATTCGATGCCGCTATGGGAGTTATATCATTGTACCAGAGCTCTCACCATAACATTCTCCGACGATTTTCCCAGACGTTATGCAGGGAAGGAGAATGTGAGATGTATGAAAAAAAGGAGGGGTGGAAAGTATCGGCCTGACGAAGGACATGGATAGCAAACTACACAACACTCCCGAGCTATGGATCAAAGTCCACGGGAGATACTAAATTTTGTGTCTCATTTTTAAGGGCTTGGCACCAAGAATAACGTCACAGTCGTTTCCCACGACATTGAGGTTCAAAATCGCGTGACAATCGCATGATAAAATGGTAAAAATAGCATTTTTTCCATTTTTTGGGGTTAATTTTGCGTCTATCAAAAAACTTTTACGGTTGTTCCCTAGATTTTAATGCATATTATCAGTACAAAAAAATTTTTTACTCCGCGACTTTCGGGAAACGAGTTTCCGTCTTTCGGAAAAAAAGTCAGAGACGTTTTTAATTATTTTTTTTGAGAAATCTATACAAGATATAAAAAATCTTTTACGGTTATTCCCTAGAAAAAGGTTCAATCCAACTACCCTATTTTGTTTCAAAACATATTTAGTAACGGTTGTCGAGATAGAAGGTCTCTCGTTTTTAGAAATTTTTGAAATGTCGGTATGCACACTCTTAATACATATTATTAAAATTAGCGTTGAGATTTTCCGATTATTTTCTTAATCGCATAAGCCGTGCGAATAGTTTACAGCCCTAGTACAGGTTTCCCTTACGGGTCGAATAAAGGTAAGAATTTAATTAATAAATTTATCGCCACCTTTCTCTCTGTAGATACCCCACTACCGTGTTACCCGTACTCGCTCCAGTACTGTGTTACCCATGCCTATTACCTGCCCTGCTAGGGGGTTACCCGTACCCATACTTTATTACTCCGGGAACCAATACCCGAGCTATATTTCGCACCTTTTTCTAATGAAGTTGACATCTTTACTTATCTCCTCTGAGGCCTGAATTGTAATTTGTTCTGTGAATATTTATTTCTATATTAATTACCAATGAAACGTTTATACCCGTGAGATGGAAAGTAAGAAATACGATACTACTTGTTAATTTCTATTCTATTCTATCGCCATACGCCACGTCCCTTTGCGGTGTAGGCAGAGAAAACGGATCGCCAAACTTTCCTATCCTTACACACACTTTGTTCTTCCGTCACATTCATACAATTTGTCATACACACTGTACGATTCATTTTACTCAAAACACATTCCGTCCGTCCTTGATAATCTGGTTGTTAATTCGACTTCGCGTAATTATTGTATCCATTTTTTTATTTGTGTGTTTGAATGTCGTTAACGAAGAATAATTTCGTGGTAATAAAAACCATGCATCTCTATTTATATGGGAAAGTGTCCTGACTGACCTAGTCACTCGTCAACACACAGCCCAAGCGGCTAACTGTAGAGAAGTGAAACTTTCAAGACAAACGGGTTTTAATTCAAAACCTAAGGGTAATATTTTGGAAATTTCGCCCCTTGCTAAGGGGGTAAAAAATAGGGTTGAATTTTTTTAGGACTACGAACTAAATAAACTACGAATATGATGTTAAGAACATAGATTCGGTATAAAAATACGATTAATTACTTCTTGCGTGAATTTTGGAGCACCAATACTGTAGGTATCAGATTAGGTATAGATCCGTTCTCTCTGCCTAACCCGCAAGGGAGGTGGCGTGAGGGTATAGTATAGTATCATTATTCATTATTTTTTGGGGCATGATATTTAGATTAGTACCTAATACCAAACTATACGTAAAAAAAACATATTTTTTACAACCCAACCTTGCCAATGGAATAGCACTTAAAATATCTTGGCTCTGTCCCATTCATTCAGTTTTTTTTCGTTGAACTTAACATTCTGCTTTTAAGAGTAGGCATATTGATGTTATTTCAAAGAATTTTAAATGGGAAGGGAAGGCCGTAAAAGATTTTTTACATATTGTTTACATTTTTTTAAAAAGTGAAAATGCCCTTGATATTTTTTTCCAAAGACGGCAACTCGTACATCGGAAGTCGCCGAGTATTTTTTTTATGTATATATAATATGCATTAAAATCTAGGTAATGACCATAAAAGATTTTTTGAATGGAGCGAAATAAACCCCAAAAAGTAAAAATAAAACGCTATTTTTGACAAGATCATTTTTGAAAATCACAATTTTATATTTTTGTGAGACCAACGGAATTTTCTACATGTCGTCGTTGAATATAACAAGTAGTTATATCTCAACGATACACAGCAAAGGATGGACCTTCATAAGCCTGATGGAAGGTCCATCCTTTCCTGTGTATCTGTTGTTACTTGCTATTTTTAACATTTCATGATGCGATTTTGAACCGTAAATGACCGTGACGTCATAGTTAAGTCCCTAGCTTTCAGTATTGAGTTTTGTCGATAAAAAATATGTTTTAGTGATCATACCCTTATTTTTTAATGGATAATAATTTACTCTTTTTAAGATGTACAACACTTGTACACAAAATAAAATGGGTTGAATTTACTGGACTGTGACATCATTGCCTTACATTGAGAAATCCCAGACATGCGACCTTTCCCTTCCTTCCTTTTTCCCAATTTTTCTTTTCCCCATACCTTAGGGATGTCTCGACGCTATACAATTGTCCCATTATATAGGGTGGACATCAGACAGCGATCACAGTAGATCACGGGTCACCAAATCAAGGACCGCGGTCCGCATGCACACCGGCATTTATTAATCACTAAGTTTACCGAGTACATATTGAGCTCCTGTATAATAAATTTATTCACATTGTTTTATAAAGTGAATTGGAATTGCATTGCAAGTGCTATCAAGTAGAATAGAAAATACAACGCTAAATTAAAATTTATTTTACCGTTAGAATAAACGTACAATAATTAATTTATTTATTCTTTAAGGGAACAAGAAAAACACACAAACATAAAAAATGGACATAGCAGGTTCAGATTATAAATCGTTGTTCACTAGGGCGAACTTATCGCAGAAGTGCGATTTCTTATATAATAGAAGAAAGTACACAATAAAGTATGAAAATATGTACATTCATATGTGAGAAAGAATAAAAATAAGAAACAGAATGCATACATACATACACTATTATGTGAGAAAGTAAACAAAAAATATACGCAAGGGAAAAGAGAAGAATAGAGAATAGAAAAAAAAGAAAAATAACATATATTCCAAGTTGATTTAACGATACGTGTAAGGATAGGGTCTGGCAATCTGTTCTCTCTGCCTACCCCGCAAACAGCGTCATTTTTGATGCGTTTCAACTAGTACAACATAACATTGGGAATCGAAATATCTCGATATAGCGGTTCAGATGATAGAATTAGTTAGAGAATGCTTTGATCAATGTTGCGGATTAATTGGAAGACTCTGAGATTGTAAGGAATTTATTATTGTGTAAATCAAAATATAGATTGTGGGAGGAATAATAGTTGGAAGTTGTTCAGGTTTGAGGCAGAAAATATGGAAATATAATAATATACGTAACGCCGCGTCCCTTGCGGGTAGATGAACAAATTAAGATGGTTTGGATGTATTGAAAGAATGAGTTACGATAGGTCTGAAAGCGGAGGTGTGAGAAAACCTTGATTGATAATATCGTCCAGATCCTCAGGGATGAATACGCACTGAGTAAACGCAATAGTACGTGTATGACGGTTCTCCTCGGGTTGACTGTAAGATATTGGTTTTGCAATAAGTCCGCCTTTTATAGACGCTATAATTGTTGTTTTTTGTAACTATGTATATTTTCTCTGGCCAATAAAGATTTATTTATTTATTTATGATGAATTTCATGAGCGTGAAGAAAGCGAGAGATGGAAGGATGGAAGTAAGTGTCTTGCGATCTGTCCTCTCTGCGTATCCCGCAAGGAACGCGATATGAAGGTATAGCATCTTCTTCTTTTCAGCCGTTCTGATTTCACTGTTGGACATGACCTCCCTTTTGACTTGTCACAGACTTGTGTCTTGCGCATACTGCATCCATCTGCTTTCAGCTATTCGCCTCACATTGTCATACCATCTTGCCTGAGGCCTTCCTACTCTAGTTCTGCCCATTCTAGTTTGACATTCTGAGGTACAATATATTCCTGAATAAACAACACCAGACTCTCACACATAGCTTTGTATGGAGTGGCTGATGGTCAACACCCGCCAGGAAGACCACCGAAGCGATGGAGAGACGATTGGAGTTCCACATCACAGGAGAACAATCCTGTCAATACAGACTCGCTGAGTCTAGACACAGTTTAAGAAGAAGAATATATTATAGTGTAACAATGAAATCTATACAATATACTTAATAGTTATACAATCATAGAATTATAATGGTCCAGAAGCCGCGGGTCGTACAAAATTCGTCAACGAATATGCAACCACTTTTCTTTACATGTGTGCGTGAGCCGACGGTCGGGTTGTATACGTATACTGCCTTCAGTTGTGTGCGATTTAAAAATAATGTTGCAAGTAAATAAATTTTTCGCCAGAAATTCTTAAACAAATTTGGACTTCGAACAAATTTCAACAGGAAATCTGGCAAAAAAAAACTGGCGAAATGGCGAAAAAAAAAATTTGTACGTGACAACATTCTCACCCTGTATTGACGGTTCGTTGGAAATTATTCGGATAACTTATAATTAACCAATTAAACAAACAAACAGCTTTTAAAAGATAGTAGTTACAAATAAAATGTGATTCCAGTACTTTTTACAGTCTTGCTAGTATCATGCTTACAACATAAAACCGCACAAACCGTCATTTTTAGCACTTTTATTTCACGCACCCCGGAGATGTCACCCCTAACGAAAGTCAAATCGTACTGACGCCCGTGCGAGAGCCATCATGCCATAGTGGCATGAATCTATTGGCATACTTGCTTCGCGCCGACTAGGTATCTAGACCATATATAATCTAAGTATACAATGTATTTCGACTCTAGACGATAAGGATGGGATGGAATGGAATGGGACGGGAACAATTAATAGCATCCCAGGAAGCGCATATTAATCTCATACAACCAACTTCCACCTTATCCCACATAGTTTACTAACAATTTCTCTACAAATTGCATTAGTTGCAAACTATTAATTCTGCCGATATCTTGCACTATACAGTATACACTCTTATGAAGGTACGCGGGAAGAACACAAAAACGCAATTAAACTTGCAAACTGAGTAAGTATGGTAAAGACCTTCTACTACTGCTACTCACATCGCGGTAGGATATCGCTATATTATGAACAATTGTAAATTTATCTAATATTCAAATTGATTGTGAGCCTGTACTGCCATGTCACCTGTACCTTACCATCTCTTTGTTAGTTTTATTTGTAAATACTTATTAAAAGTGTGCATACCGACATTTCAAAGATTTCTAAAAACGGGAGACCTTCTATCTCGACAACCATTACTAAATATGCTTTGGAACAAACTAGGGTAGATGCATTGATCCTTTACCTAGGGAATAACCGTAAAAGATTTTTTATATCTTGTATGGATTTCTCAAAAAAATAATTTAAAAACACCTCTGATCTTTTTTCCGAAAGACGGAAACTCGTTTCCCGAAAGTCGCGGAGTAAAATTTTGTTTTTGTACTGATAATATGCATTAAAATCTAGGGAATAACCGTAAAAGTTTTTTGATAGACGCAAAATTAACCCCAAAAAATGGAAAAAACGCTGTATTTACCATTTTATCATGCGATTGTCACGCAATTTTGAACCTTAAGACCGTAGCCGGGCGGCACTTTCTCCATACAAATGTAGTCCCCTTGTAGTCCCCTGTTTCCTTCCTGGATAATGCCTCTAGAGCAATATTTTTTTTTACATAAAATAAAGGACTACTGTAGCCGTGTCCCTATGTTTCGTTTTTATTCAAATAGTAATTAAGAAAAAAAATATGACCTTCCTAAAACCTTGAAGAATCCCCGTTTCTACCGCCGTGTTCAGGCGACTGCCAGACAAATTTGAAAAAGTTTTAAGATAAAATAAAAACATAGGGACATAGATCTACTCTTGCTTTAAATTTTGATATCAAAAAATAATTGATCCGTTAAATTTTGGAGGAGGAAACGGGGGACTACGAAACGTCGATTTGGCAAAGTATTTGTAGGTCTGATCGGTCTGAGCTGCAGTTGTTCCTGTCGCACCATAGCTCGGCTGATTGGGGCCAGCGCGATGGCGATATTTATTTCAAATACCTATTTCTCAATTTTCGCTCAGCCCGGCTATCCTCTTAATGCCGTGGGAAAAGACTGTGACGTCATTCCTGGTGTCATGCCCTTAAACTTGCAAACTGAATAATAAGTACCTTCTACTGCTACTCACATCACGGTAGGATATCGCTATATTATGAACAATTGTAAATTTATCTAATATTCCAATTGATTGTGAGCCTGTACTGCAATGTCACCTGTACCTTACCATCTCATTGTTAATTATTTTTATTTGTATATTGCGTGTTGTAGAATATGTACCTAGTTTTATGACCATGACGAAGTGTCAATAGAGCGTTTTACACTGTATCTGACATTGAATTTCCCTGTAAATTTATTGTTTTATCTCTTTTTAATATATATTATTCACTGTGTTGACATGTAACTTTGACTAGTCCAAGTGCCTGCAAATTGTATATTATTGTTTTTCATCCGTAGGCCCATCCGGACACCTGGAATAGTCGTTTGAACATATTATGTGAAAAAGAATTATGTATAAACCATTATACGTCAGTATATAAATATATAGAATAATACATCAATAGAACAGAAAATGTGATCCAAGATCAATGCTGATCTGAGTGTAAAAGGTTCCGACCAGTATTTCGTCAATTATTCAATACATAGAACAATAATTAATTAAATATCACAGTACGATGAATATGATAAAATCGAATACTGGTCAGAGTGTAAAAGTTTCCGGCCAATATTCACGTCAATTATTATACAAAAAACACAATGTGACAACCAGAGGAGACACGTTACCGACTGGTCTAATGGCCTAAGGACGATTCAGAACAATAAACAAACAAAAAAAGAACAATATTAAAGTAGCTACTAGCCAGGTAATCCGTCTGTATATAAAAGACACACAATATGGGATCGAATTTTATGACTTCATATCCTAGAACTGTTTTTTTTGTGGTCTTTCAAACGAGACCAAACACGCCCTTCCGAGGCTCTTGGATTCCTTCATTCCGATGGCGCCTCTCACCAAGAATTGACAGAAACAAAATTTGTAAAAAGATACCTATGAGTTCTGCTTGTGAAGTACTTTCGTGAAATTTTGCCACACCTTTGTAAAGATTCCTAGAAGTAAGTAATGATAAAATTTCATTTCAAAGTTCCTTCTTTCAATAATAATAAATTTTATATAGTTTACACAAAAAAGAAATGTTTTCTTACCTTTATAATATTTCAAGTTACCTTCAGGTATTTACGTACCATTTCACTTCATGAATCTTGAATAATTAAAATTCTGTGAAAATAGTCATTTTCATAAATTTTGAGAATTTGAAGACGTTATTTAAGGTTAGTGATCCGACTATGACGTCACGCTCATTTCTTGCGGCATGAATACAACCGCATGATAAACTTTCTGGGGTTAGTTTCAAAAAATCATTCATGGTCATTGCCCAGATTTTCACGGTTATTCTCCAGATTTTCAGGGATATTGTCAATGCGAAAAAATGTCTGCGACTTTCGGGAAACGAGTTGCTGTCTTTCTAAAAAAAGATTAGAGGTTTTTTTCACTTTGTTTTTTTAAATCTATGCAATATACTATATATGCAAGCGCTACAGGCTTTTAGCCTAGTGCAAGGTTTTCAGGAAATTATTTGGGTTTATGTATACGAGCCCAAATCCTTTTTCTATAAAAAAAAAACTTTTACCGTCACACCGGGTTGACTGTAAGATATTGCGTTAGCAATAAGTCCGCCTTTTGGCACACAAGATTGTCTTATTTTTTTGTAATCATTATAATCATTTTGGTCAATAAAGATTTATTTATTTATTTATTATTATTTATTATTCTCCAGAAAAATGTTCAATGTATCTACCCTATGAGAGGAAGATACCTAAATCATTTAGGTATTACTGGCTTTTCATGTCTGCATCTCGCAGATGGCTTTATGCTCGCAGATGACTTTATGCCCAGGGCAACGTTCACCCATTCCACCACATCCCACCACATCCTGCTACCAAAATGAAATTTTTGGCCGTTGAGTATATAATACTCAACAACCTATTTCATATGCACCCAATTTCAGATACTACCGCCATCCGTTGAGGAGCGGTGTAACCTTTAGCAACCTAAATGATTTAGGTATCTTCCTCTCATAATTCCACTGGTCACAGTAACCAAAAAGGTGGAAGCTGTAATGCTCCCGGCGCCTATAGAAGTGGGTAGATCTCACCATAATATAGGTTGCTAAAGGTTACACCGCTCAACGGATGGCGGTAGTATCTGAAATTGGGTGCATATGAAATAGGTTGTGAGTATTATATACTCAACGGCCAAAAATTTCATTTTGGTAGCAGGATGTGGTGGAATGGGTGAACGTTGCCCTGGGCATAAAGTGATCACTTAAGCCAGCCAAAGCCGACTCGTAAGCGTCGGAACATCCATCCTGCTCCCCTCCCCAAGGGAGTTCGCATAAGTTATTATGTGAATGTTGATATCTGCCGCCTTTCGTTGAGAAAATTCTCAAAATTATCTACCCTATATTTTCCAAAGTATATTTAGTCAGGTTGTTGAGATTTAAGCTCTCCCGTTTTATGAATTTTTATGAAATATCAATTCGCCCACTCTTAAGTTCATTTGATTGGTTTTGTTGATATACTGGAAAGACTTGAAAGCGAAGAATAGAACTAATTTTCTAGGAAATTCCTTAAATAATGTTACGTACACGGATCCCATAGTAAAACGTGAACAATAACTACTTCAATCTTCAGAATCTGGCTGTTCTTCTAAATTACTGTTTAGCCGTAGAACTTGAATAATAAAGAGTGGCGAAAATTGAACGACCACATTTGAAATTTACGCTAAAATGTTAATTTTCGAGGTAGAGGTATGAAATAAATAGCAAGCTGTTGCTTTAGGAAAGTTTTATGGATGTCAAAAAAAAATCATTCTTTAATAAGTCAAAATCTGTATAAATAACCAGCAAAATAAGGTAGTTTATTGAAAAACTAACTTTTTTCAGAAAATAAAACAGTACTCGTGCTTACATAAAATATAATAATTTCTTTTTGTACATATATTTACTAATTTTACAAATGAGATTTTCATCTATTTACTTACCAATTATCAAATAACAATCATGCTTGAATCTGTATAAAACTATATTATAATTTGTCATCTGCACTTGTCCGTTCCCCTAGCCTAAAATCTGAATAAAATAAAACATAAATACATACAAATACAATCATTTTATTGTCACGAGTGGTTGGTTGGCAGACAGTGCCTACGGCAATATACCCGCCATTTGGTATAATGTTTTGTATCCAATAAAGATTTTATTCATATGTAAATCTGTACACATATATGGCAACTAAACTTCCGATTAAAAAAGCACGCCTATGCAAATGTGGTCTTTCAATCTCCGCCACCCTATACCAGTACTACATTCACCACATATTGTAAGCTTGCAAAGGTTCGTAGAACTCGGCTCGTAGCTTTTACTTCCAAGCTCGTGTAATGTAATCCCCTTATAATCTTCACATCTTAACTGCTCTACGCTTTTCAGCTAAACTTTGCAGCCATTATATCCTCAATATAGTTGCATAGTAAAGTTTTATTTGTACTGCTAGTGCTGGTTCAATTAACTTTTTGTATACAGTCGGTAATATGACCTAACAATTTCTATTCAAATTGCCCGCTGAAAAACTCGTTGTCACTTTGTTTTCAAGTTTATGAATCACAGAATCTTTATTAAGAAAACGTTTAGGAATTAATTTTGCTTTTTATTACCTTTTGGCTTCTATTAACTTCCTTCGCTTCCTTGTCGTTTCAACGTTTTCAAATCTTGTATGAGAATGTTAACGCAAAAAAGATTTTTGCTTTTAAGGCATATGGCAAAAGACCCGGCAATTACAAATTTAGATGTAAATATCTTAGCCAAAATAAGAATAACGCGATAAGGTCGACGTATTGTATAAAAAGGGGACCAAATATCAACAAAAATAAATAAAAAATATTTAACTAGTTATCTCAACAGACATTCAGCAAAGGATGGACCCTCCATCAGACTTATGACTGATCGTCGGCTGGCTTCATATGATCACTTCGCCAGCCGACGATCAGTCATAAGTCTGATGGAAGGTCTATCCTTTGCTGTATATCTGTTGAGATAACTACTTGTTATATTTAACTACGACATGTAGAAAATTTTAAAAAAAATCAGAAATGATTTTCAGAAATATCCTTCTTACATGAAACATTTTATCAACCACATTGTGGCATTATATCTAACAAACTACGTCAATAATCTCAAGTTTCAGTAAATATCAAAGGTAATCTCGGAATTACTTTTGATACGGAAAAATAAATATCAGATTTCTAACCACTAGAGTCACTAAAACATATTGTCATTTATCCATGTTTAAAGTCTTAGGATGATATTTTTAGTATTAGATGAGTAATCTTTATTTTCCCTGCGCAGTTTGTCCAATGTGTACGTATTTTAATTATCTTACATGTATTTTTAAAACTATAACTATCTACTTAATTGACGGTGGGTAAAATGTTCCCAAAATTGTAGATAATACTTACTTAATAATACTGTCTTAAGTTTGTAAAATCTAATTAAGCGAAGCAATAGTTCTTGTAATCTATTTGAGCGAAATGAAAATAAAACCCCATAAAAGTAATTATTAATTTAAACTTCGCCTCAGTTTAGTGAATAGGTGAGCGTTGAATAAGATAACGTATTTTTCATTTTAAATTTCTTAGAAAAAATCTCCTCTTTCCGCTTTATTTCCGCGGCTATGGGTAATTACTTACATAAGCAAGTAGGTTCATTTTTTCTGTTTAATTTCGCCCACGACACCAGAACTCTGAACTGAACCGACCGAATTGTATAATGAGTGCCTATAGTAGACTGGCCACCGTTTTCACTAGCATAAGGGGGAAAATGGGAAACAATTCAGGCGATTTCGGTTTGAAATATTCTATGGAAAATTGCGATACGAATTTCCTATATCGTTCGCTATTTATCACCTAAAATCAAACGACATTTGCCCAATCCCACCAACTACTATCTAGGAAGGAGAGCCCTAAAAAATTTCCATACATAAACAGAGATAATATTCTATTTACTTAGTTCTATTACTCTGGGCGGAGATATTTGGGCACCTAACGTAGGTGAGTTGCATGTTGCATTTCATATGGAATTATTGCAGGACTCACACTCTATAACTAAGTAAATAGAATATTATCTCTGTTTTTCTATGGATATTACTTAGGGGTCCCCTGCCTAGGTGGAAGTTGGTGGGATTGGGCAGTTATCTTTTGGGATATGGCCTACCAACTTTCACCATTATGCATGTGTTGAAACTCCTGAAGAAAAGGAAATGATAAAATGCAGACCAGAATCTATTCTTTGTTGGAAGTTTTCAGGATACGTAGATTTTTTCGGGTTCTACCGTGTGACGTCACAATCCGTGACCATGGCGGAAGTTGGTTTATCGAAACGTCGAAACATCTCTTTTCAACACACGATAGAACCCAAAAAACTATGCATACCAAAATCTATTACTAATCACTAATCT
Organism: Ceraclea dissimilis; assembly: GCA_963576895.1. Taxonomy (NCBI): domain Eukaryota; kingdom Metazoa; phylum Arthropoda; class Insecta; order Trichoptera; family Leptoceridae; genus Ceraclea; species Ceraclea dissimilis. The sequence goes on from OY756374.1 coordinate 2,031,219, forward strand.
TACTACCATTCATTTTACTCAAAAAAGGAACGTCCTTGATAAAAATCTAGTCAACATTCTCGAGTCCATAAACCTCTTCTTCTTCTACCAAAATATAAATATGTAATGAAGTTATAGAATCTAAATTGTAATACACAGTTTTCTGTTAATACCCGTTTACGTCGCTCTTTCATATTCCCAGACTAACACAGGGACATCGCAAGGCATCACATCCCACAGTCTTAATTCCACTCTACCCACGTCAGCTCCAATGATTTGATCTTATTGCCTTAAGGCAGGGGAAAGGTACGGTTTTCTGTCCATTTATAAAGTCCATGGGTTAAAAAACAACGCTTTTAGTTGGATTTAATATTTCTAATAAAATAATTGACTATATAATTCAACTTTGATCTAAAATAAACTGCTGCTTTTGATAGGTAACCATTTATTTTTCTCTTTAACTGTCCCTTCTCCTGGGAAAAAAAAAGGGAAGTAAGTAGGTACCTATCTTATTTTTCTTTTGGCACAGATGCGAATATAAATAAGATAACGGTTTTTTATTACGGTCCCCAGAAAAGGAATATCGGAACGGATTTATTCAAGTATTTCGTGTTTATGATGTTGTAAATAAGTGAAAGATGGAATTTAGCATATAGGATGGAAGAAATATATAAAAAATATTCAGTTTCACATCTTTGAACCAATATTTACATAAATTTTCTTAGGAAAAGTGTTATATCGTTTTAACGAGATTGATAAAACAACATCTTTTTTGGAGAATTTCCATATAGGTATATAGCTAAAAGTGTGGGTGACGACTTAGTATTCCCAGAATCGTGACGTCATATTTTTTGTGATCGTTTTGCCATGGAGCGTAGTGCACACTTTTTCTCAGCCCAGCAGAATTATCTTTGGAAACCAAAGAATATTTGTGAAATCAAGATAAAAAAATGGAAATCGCAATTTATATTTTGTGAGAACATCGAATTTTCTACACGTCGTAATTGAATAAAAAGAGAAGTTTTCTCAACAGATATAGTCGGCTGGTTTCATGTGACCAGTTTACACTTAAGTAACATTCACCAACTCCAGTCCATCCATCTGATACACTTTACACTTAAACGACATTCACCAGACGGATGGACTGGAATTGGTGAATGTTACTTAATTATAAAGTGATGACATTGAACCAGCCGGCGATCAGTCATAACATAACCCTAATGAAAAGTCTATCCTTTGCTGTACATCTGTTGAGATATTGTTCGTGAGATCGTTTTATTCACTTACTTTTTTTTTTTCAAAGTGAGTAATGTTCGTATTAAATGAGCTCAGTGTTACAAGGAAATCACGCACGTTTCCAATTTATTTTCAAATCTTTGTTTTATATACCCCTTTAAGAGTATGCATACCGACATTTCAAAAATTTCTTAAAACGGGAGACCTTATATCTGGACAACCGTTACTAAATATGCTTTGGAACAAAATAGGGTAGATGCATTGAACATTTATCTAGGGAATAACCGTAAAATATAATTTTTATCTTGTATAGATTTCTCAAAATTAATTTTGAAAAACACCTCTGATCTTTTTCTAGAAAGACGTAAACTCCTCTCCTGAAAGTCGCGGAGTATTTTTTTTTTTGTACTGATAATATGCATTAAAATCTAGGGAATAACCGTAAAAGTTTTTTGATAGACGCAAAATTAAGCCCAAAAAATTGAAAAAACGCTATTTTTACCATTTTATCATGCGATTGTTCACGCAATTTTGAACCTTAATGCCGTGGGAAATGACTGTGACGTCATTCCTGGTGCCAAGCCCTTAAACGGAACATTCCCATTCAATCCTGAAAATCAACTATTGCGGCTGAAAAGGTTTTTACGTGAATATTTCGAGTATTTCCGATGGCTAAAACCTTTGTATTTTCTTTTACAAAACATCGGCACCTCAACCCATTAAGTCTTGTAATAAATCTACAACCTTGTATCGCCTGAAACCGGAAAATAATGAGCCATTACCGTGTTCATTGATTTGTAATTCAAACCCTCGATATAACGGTTTTCTCTTGTTAACATTTATTTTCTCCAGAGGGCGGATTGTATTAAGGAAACATTGTTTCTATTGTTTCGTCATTGTAAACATTATTCACATTCTGAATATTTTTTTAAAGACTCGTGCGAGGAGATTACTTGTCTTTTATTGTACCTAAGAGTAAATAATCAGATGTGCCGATTTCTTTTTTAAATGCGGATGGCTGGATTCTCCCAAGTGCGACTGCGGAGCGGAGAGGCAGACTGTGAGCCATATCGTATCCGAATGTGCTGTCAGGGCATATGGGGGTGAAACATCTGACAACAGTTTTTATTATGCAATATACATGTAGTGTCTGTCTGATTATTATGTATTGTTATTATATTGATGTAATGTACTTTGTATGACTATACGATAAATAAATAAATAAATCTCGTATATAGACCGGTGGAGAAACATTAAAATACCTACTATAAAAATTAATGTTTGTACGTCCTCATAAATTATTAAATCATTCGTCCGATTGAGACTTAACCTTGAGTAAGTTGCTGTGAACACACCTGGAAAGGCTTCTGACTTAGTAAAACCTTTTTACAGTTGGGAGCGCGCGAGTATTTTTAAGCTAATAAATTATTTGACATGCTGTCCAGGTGGTAGAAGGTGATATTCAAAAGTCGATATTAGTGTCGAATCCATATGTTTTTGGTACGAATGAGATGAATAGTGACACTCTCAGCATCAGTAGGAGAATAGTGACGGAGTAGAAGTGGCTGACACGCAAAAATCGATATTAGTGTCGAATCTGTTTTTTTTTTTGTTATTGTAAGGGGTTAGGTGTATAACGTATTAAGGCGTAGTGAGGGGCGCAGGGTAAAGCTAGAATAAAATGAAATAATAAGAATATAAATTGCAGTAAGCAATTAATAAAGTATGTTTTGTTTAAGTATAAAAGTTGTTAAATATTCCACACGAGTTGTCACCGTATAAAAACTTTTAATGGCCGCCAAGTAGTCGTCTAGTGCAAACTCTGTTATTATCCTAGTACTTAAATCAATGCACTCTTTGACTTCAAAGTCCCTTTATGGGAGCTGAGGTGATATGCACATACTCGCAAAGACTTAAAATAACAATCTGTTGCACCTACAATGGTCTCTTAGAGCAACCAAATTGTTGCTTTACTAAGTTTACGTGTCTTTACTACATTGAATACATCCACAATTTTTACCAATGTATCAACACACCCTTCCGGGGTAGGCAGAGAGAACGAAATGTCAGACTTCCCTTATCCTTGCACACACTCTTTGCTTCTGTCACGTTCGTGCCATTCGTTATAGACACTCTATAATTTGTTTTTTTTTTAAATTTATTTATCATTTATTTTAAGATACAGCTACAGTCATCAATGAGAATACAAAGACAACAGTAAAATTATTAACAAAACTGACCAATTACATCTGTACACAAACAACATCAACACAACACAATAAAAACCAATTTCAACCAATACATAGATAGCGTAAATGTAATGGAAGGATTGGAAGGAAATGGGACTGGGAGGTAGAGAGGACGGGAAAGTAAAAGGAATTGGATAGGGGAGAAAATATCTGATGTGGTATTATACCGTTCATGTGTGAATTTGGTCAAATTGAGTAGAATTTACTTAATTTGAAATACAATGCAATATTTATAAACAAACGGCATTTACCGGTTACCGCATTATTGGTTGGTGATTTCGTCATAGTAGAAAAAGTCTACATAACACTAGCGCCAATCGTGGCACAAGTTCGCATTAAAATTATTTGTAGTGAATGTCCAGTATTGAGACTATTGTTAATTCGAATTGCATAGTATAATATGCAATGTAACGTAGAATAGGTATGTAGTAGTTGCATACTGATATTGAATTCGTGGGTAGTGGGTTCTCTGGTACATAGATAAAGGCAATATCTCACGGGGCTGTGGCCTGTAGCAGACTATTGCATATTTACAGGCAACGGGTGGAGAACCTTTGTAATATAAACCAACCTTTGTAAAATAAACCAATATCACTCAAGACGTATAAAGGAACGAACAAATAGAAAACCACTATCGAGGTATAAAGGTATGCCTATCTTATTTTAACAACCAGTAAAAATGTATCGCAAAAAAGAGACAAACAATATTTCTAATGGTCGTCCAAAATAATGAGAATTTTAGAGTTTTGAGTTTGAGTGTTTTTTTTTTACGAACTTTGGTATGTCCTGTACGTGTATATTCTATCGCCGTATCCCTTGTGGGGTAGGCAGAGAGAACAGATTGCCAGACTTTCCTATCCTCACACACACACACACTTTGCGCTTCCGTCACATTCATGCAATTCGTCATTCTACTATTCCTTTTACTCAGAACACGTCCGTCCTTAAGAATCTGGTCTACATGGTCGAGACATGTGTTTCTTTGATGGCCGCGCTTCTTTGCGCCTCTTCTTTCTCCCAGGTATATATTTTTTCTATCCCATAATCATTAATTCTCTCTACATGTTCTAGCCATCCGAACTTGTTCACTTTCATTTTAGTCACAACATCCGTTTTACATTCACTCATCTCTCTAATCACTTCATTTCTTACCCGATCTCTCAACGTTTTCCCACACATTACTCAACGAAACATATTTTTTTACACGATTTTCAGCAGGATGTAGTGGAATGGGTGAACTTTGCCCTGGGCATAAAGTGATCACTTAAGCCAGCCAAAGCCGACTCGTAAGCATCGGAACACCCATCCCGCATCCTCCCTAAGGGAGTTCCCATAACGCTGCATTATGTGAATAAAAATGCCTCTCGTCTGTGTTGAGGAAAAACTTAATGAAACATAAATTATTTACGTGTGACAGTTGCTTGACTAAAACTGGAAGAGCAGTATGCTAGTTGTTTCTACTGTTTACTCGTCCCGTGTACTCCTGGCTTTAGTCTGGCATTCTCTGGTTTGTTTCTAAGACTTTTCTTGTATAATGAGTTTAACTCACACAGTTACAAATACCTCAGGTTGTTTGTTTCTGTTCTGGTTCATGTTTCCACAAATTCACGCTAAAACATTGCGGAAGGCATAACTTTGCGGTGTACAGTACACACTGTACTAACTTTCTGTATATTACATATTATAATGTCATGTATTATGATCATCTGACTATACTATAAAATGTTAGTAATATTGTTAATGTGCTCGTCAGTACTGCATTAGAAGGATCTAAGGGAAATTGTGGATGAACTGATTCAGCAAAAATAAATTCATTTTCCAGATACAACAAATAAACAACCGTGAAAAATTAAATGCTGTTGAGATGACGTCGCTGGGAAGAATGTGTGGAAAATGTTGAGAGATAGGATAAGAAATGAATTCTTAAAAAATATACATATTTTATATCATCACACAGAACTGTTTTTTGGGATCTTCCAAAACACGCCCTTCCAAGGCACTTGGATTTCTTCATTCCAAGAATAGACATATTCAAAATTTATAAAAAGATATGAGTTCTGCTCGTGAAGCACTTTCCTGATGCCTCATCCACATGCTGTCCGACCTTCCACGAGTCCCGCGCGAATGAGTAAAAAGGCGTTAACCGTCGGTTACGTATACAGTTCAAGACAATCACCTCATCCGTACGACGTACGTCCTTTTACTCATTCACACAAAACTCGTGGAGGGTTGCCGAGCGTGAAGCGGCCGTATGAGATACTAAACACGACGGTAAGCGGCGACTGGATTCTCTCGATCGCTCGGTGTCTTTAAGCTGGACAAACCTGACTTGCGATCTGCATTTCTTTACCAACGCCCTTTCATACGATTCCACACATGACCCCACACGACCCGTAGATCCCCTGAAACGCTTTACATATTTTTTTGTGTCTGGGGCAGAATGATCCAGTGTAGTACAGAAATGTATTGTCACCGAGTTTACGTACGTTTGCAAAGTGTCAGATCTCTGACTAGTCGGGAAGTGGTTGAAGAAAACGATTACAAGATTTGCGCACAAACAAAATAAGTAAAATCTTCTAAAATGTGTGATTATAAAGTACCGCTCCCAATTCTCCATTCTGAATTCAAAAGTCAAACAAACGATAATGTACACAACACAGATAACATTAAGAATAACACAAGTTTGGAAATAGACGTATTCCTTTAGTTGATAGTTTTCAAAGTTCGCTTCTAACTCACATTTAGTATGAAATCGCCTCTGGTGTGTTTACAGTAGCACAAAGTGCATTTAGGTATTTCCTAGTATAATAATGTTTTAGTCGTTAGTTCAACCACGAATAATATCTATGAGTTTTATCAAATTGTATAGTAATACAGTACAGACCGTACATTATTATGCACTAGGGTCATTTGCTTTGTTTATCCTATAATTTCTAGCGGTACGTCCTTTGTGTAGAAATTTGCACATAAATGGCAATGTCTACAATTAAAATAATGCTATGCAGTACCTATGGGAAGATTCATCCATCCATACCATTGCATTGTGGCATGTAATCACCAAATTGCACTTTATGGTGTAACCAATGACTGGTTTGTAGGAATGGATTGACTTACTGATGCCTATACAAGGCTCTCAACAACATGGCCCCCCTACCCATCTCGGAGCTCTGCAACTTACAGGACAATTCCTTGAGAAGGCCATTGCGCTCTGAGGCCACAGCCTTCAAAAAACTCCGAGAGCGGAACATAGCAAAAAAGTCCTGTTTCTTTCAGAGATCTTTTTTTTTCTCGGGACCAATTACCTGGAATGGACTTTCGGACGATCTCCGAAAAGACTGTCACCAGCTTCAAGAGCAAGCTGAAAACTACGAGTCTCAAGACCAGCTTCCCGCGCCCTTGAGATGGAGTTCCATTAAACGGCGCCGATAAGTTTTCCATTATCATCATCATCTAGTGTTAAATTCACTACTTTCTCTACTAAACTACTGGCCTAATGCGAACAAGGCATAAGGGTGAACTAAAATATCTAACGTTCCTATTCTATAATCTCACGCCGCGTCATTTGCGGGGTAGGAAGAGAAAACAGAACCCCAGATTACCTTTGCCCTACACTCACTGCTTGATTCCGTGACATTCGTGCAATTTGTCATTCGTGCAATGATCACAGTCTCCGGTTTCTTGCACTCAAAACGCGTCCATTCTTGAGGATCTGATCCATAGGTATGTTCAGTTCGGATTACCTTAATTAATGTGGATTTTAAAACTAAATATATAGTCTTTTCAATTTTACCTTAAAAATGGACTTTCACCATGTACCGACAGTCAAAAACCTTGAGATTACTTTAGAACATGTTTACTAACGCCACGCCTTTCAACCACATACACTCTTTTTGTCATCCTATCGTCACTCATTCTTTCAACATGTCCAAACCATCTTAGTTCCGTCTTACCAGTCACTTATTTATCTTCTTACCTCATCCCTTATACATTCCTCCAAAGTCTTCCCACATATTTCTTTCAACGACCTCGTTTATACCTCCTAAAAAAAACAAAATATATTAGATTACATATTTTCAGTCAGTTTTCCCCAATAAAATTTTACATAAGTAAATATAATTTCTAAAAAAAACTGTATTAAAAAAATATGAAATACGTTTTCATAAAAACTCTCCCCCGTGAGATTTAAAAAAATGTTATACCCTCAAACCGTTTCATTAGGAAATTACTTCATTTGATACACGTTAAGGTTTTCTAGTAAATTAAATACCTTCTTCTTTCAATGGGGCTCTTAAATGTTTTCGATAATATTAAGGGCTTGGCACCAGGAATGACGTCACAGTCTTTTCCCACGGCATTAAGGTTCAAAATCGCGTGACAATCGCATGATAAAATGGTAAAAATAGCGTTTTTTCCATTTTATTTGGGGTTAATTTTGCGTCTATCAAAAAACTTTTACGGTTATTTCCTAGATTTTAATGCATATTATCAGTACAAGAAAAAAAAAATACTCCGCGACTTTCGGGAAACGAGTTTCCGTCTTTCGGAAAAAAGGTCAGAGGTGTTTTTAAATTATTTTTTTGAGAAATTGATACAAGATATAAAAAATCTTTTACGGTTATTCCCTAGATAAAGGTTTAATGCATCTACCGTATTTTGTTCCAAAGCATATTTACTAACGGTTGTCGAGATAGAAGGTCTCCCGTTTTTAGAAATTTTTGAAATGTCGGTATGCACACTCTTAAATGTATTCGATAATATTAAGCGCCTCTTATAGTCCAAGAGCCCGCTGCTTAATTTATGACGTATCTGTTTTTTGATCGAAATGTGGTATAAATGATAGCTTACCAATAGGGTATTACATCGCACTAGGGTTGCCTATCAAAATCTTGCCGCAACCCCCCCTGCCCCCCCCGAAAAGGTCCCTCTTCGCGGTTTTTTGCATTTTTATAGGAATATGGTAAGAGATAGGAGAAAGTAGTCAATGACAAAAATAATCCTTGCTAAATTCTCTACAAAAAATATTAAATCAATTTTTTCGTAGGACTAGCAGTTTACCCGCAATGGCCGGTCCAAAACCGAAATTCATTTAAAATACTAAAAAAATGTATTTAAACTAAATTGGTTGAAAATTGATAAGAGCTACAGGAAAATAGTCAGAGAACGAATAGTCTTAGCTACAAAACGAGCTATAACTTATGTTCATACATTTAATAATTTCGGAGTTATTAGAATAAAACTCAGTGACGACAATTCTTAAAATTTACTTTTTCATAAAATAACCAGTGATATAGCGCCGCAGGCCAAAATTTTTTTTCCATAAAATGTTAGTAATAATGGGTGGAAGAATGTGAAAAGAAAAAAATCAAACTTTTTTTTTATTTTTTTCAAAAAATATCCTGTTTTTTGACCGGCCATTACGGGTAAACTACTAGTCCTATGAAAAAATTTACTTGACGTTTTTTGTAGAGAATTTAGCAAGGATTATTTTTGTCGTTAACTACTTTCTCCTATCTCTTGCCATATTCCTATAAAATGCGAAAAACCGCGAAGAGGGACCTTTTCGGGGGGGGGCAGGGGGGGTTGCGGCAAGATTTTGATAGGCAACCCTAGTGCGATGTAATACCCTATTGGTAAGCTATCATTTATACCACATTTCGATCAAAAAACAGATACGTCATAAATTAAGCAGCGGGCTCTCGGACTATTATACCAATTTGTTTTGGTCGACGTACATTGATCAGATAATTGGTAATTCGATAGCGACCGTTTGTCTGACGAAAGGAGAACCATTACCCACGAAATATTTAATGTAATTCGTAGTTTCGACCCTAGAGAATATATTATTAGGTTCAGTTCTGTAACTTATTGACTAAAATAATTCTTTTTTTATCTGACAGCTTGAAACACCTGGAGCGTTTAGAAGAGAGGTGAAAAAGTATCTTGTAGCTAAAGAATTACATATATACAATTGACGAAATGCTATCCAGGACAATAAGTCCAGTTTAGCATGGATCACTATCATAACGCTAAACACCTATGTTATCGGTGTTATTATCTTCATGACGAAATGCAAACTGATCCCTTTACACTCTGTTTGCATTGATTCTATATCTCTGGCACATTGTCACTGTTGATTGTTCAAAATTCTTTTTGATTGTTATAACTATGTAAATTTGACGAGTCCAAGTGCCCGAAATTAAGGCCTAGGGACGATAATGAACAATAAACAATATTACAAGATTTTATTTAACTTCACAGTAGTGTTTTGTTTGTGACCAAATCTTGTAATCGATTTTTCAACCACTTACTGACTCTTTATAGAGCTGAAACTTTTCAAACTTACGTAAACTCGGTGACAATACAATTTTGTACTACACTGGATCAGCTTTCTCCAGAGGCAAAAAATATATAAGTGGTTTGAGGGAGATCCAAGTGTCACGTGGGGTCGTGTGTGGTATCGTATAAAAGGGCGTTGAAAAAGAAATCCAATCATGAGTCAAATGTTGTCCAACTCAAGCCTCGGAAGACAACGAGCGATCGAGAGGATCCTGTCTCTGCATACCGCCTTGTTTGGTATCTCACAAAAGTGCTTCACGAGTAGAACTCATATCTTTTTTGCAAGTTTTGAATCTGTCAATTCTTGGTGGGAGACGCCATCGGAATGAAGGAACCAAAGTGCCTCGGAAGGGCGTGTTTGGAAGACCCCGAAAAACTGATCTAGTATCAGAAGTCATAAAATTGTGGTTTTAATCTTGGTACCAAGAATGACGTCACAGTCATTTCCCACGGCATTAAGGTTCAAAATCGCGTGAATAATCGCATGATTAAATCTTAAAAATAGCGTTTATTTCCATTTTTCGGGGTTAATGTTACGTCTATCAAAAAACTTTTACGGTTATTCCCTAGATTTTAATGCATATTATCAGTACAAACAAAATTACTCCACGAGTTTCCGTATTTCGGAAAAAAGATCAGAGGTGTTTTTTTATATTTTTTTTTGAGAAATCTGTACAAGATATAAAAAATATTTTACGATTATTCCCTAGATAAAGGTTTAATGCATCTACCCTATTTTGTTCCAAAGCATATTTAGTAACGGTTGTTGAGATAGAAGGTCTCCCGTTTTTAGAAATTTTTGAAATGTCGGTATGCACAGTTGCACAGATGCACACTCTTAAGCGCCTCTTATACCAATTTGTTTTGGTCGATGTACATTGATCAGATAATTGGTAATTCGATAGCGACCGCTTGTCTGACGAAAGGAGAACCATTACCCACGAAATATTTAATGGAATTCGTAGTTTCGACCCTAGAGAATATATTATTAGGACGAATTCTGTAACTTACTGGCTAAAATAATTATTTTTTTTATTTCAAGATTTTATTTAACTTCACTGTGGTTTTTTTGTTTGTGAACAAATCTTGCAATCGGTTTTGCAACCACTTCTTGACTACTTAGAGAGCTGAAACTTTGCAAACGTAAGTAAACTCGGTGACAATACAATTCTGTATTACACTGGATCAGCTTTCTCCAGAGACAAAAAATATGTAAGGGGTTTGAGGGAAATCCAAGTGTCGTGTGGGGTCATGTGTGGCATCGTACGAAAGGGCGTTGGAAAAGACATCCAAATCGTAAGTCAGAATTTTTCCAGCTCAAGCCTCTGAAGTAACCGAGCGATCGAAAGGATCCAGTCACCGCATACCGCTGTGCTTGGTATCTCACAAAAGTGCTTCACTAGTAGAACCCTTTTTTTTACAAATTTTTATTCTGTCTATTCTTGGTGGAAGGCGCAATTGAAATGTACCTGAAAGGCGTGTTTGGTATCGTTTGGAAGACCGCTGAAACTAGTTCTAGTATCATATCATAAAATTTTGGTTATAAGGAAAAAAATACGATTACTTTTTTTAATATTTTGTTTTTAGATCATTTTATCGTTTTTAATAATACTTAAGTATATAACTTTGTCCCCTTATTGGATTTTTCCTGATGGATAAGTTAATATTCCAGTGTTTGATTAGTCAACTGTATAATATTGTGTTATGTACGGTCTCCATATTAATGAAGACCTGATGTGCTCTGGGATGATATTTCTCATCTATTATGTGGGCAGATTATCCAAGTTAATATAAAGCAGACTTTCATCTGTACACAATCAGCCTTGGCAGCCTCACAACTTATTGATGAAGCATTTCGATTCAAACGATGGGTTTATTTTATTGGAAACCTTTATTTCGTATTATTATGGTCAGGGGTCTCCAAACTCTACATCTGCAGGCCAAACCTTAAAATAAAATCTTCTTTTTCCTCTTCCTTGTATTCTAGATTAGGTAATGATATGTCGACCAGATCCTCAAGGATGGGCGCGTTTTGAGTAAAAGGAATCGGAGAGCGTGTATGACAAACTGTATGAGTGTGACGGAAGATAAGAGTGTGTGTAAGGATAGGGATGTCTGGCGCTCTGTCCTCTCTGCCTACCCCGCAAGGGACGTGGCGTGAGGGTATAGGTAGATAGATATGTTATGAAATGATAGCCATGCTTTTGTGAAGTGGAGCACCAGCTATCCTTTCATCTTTTGAGCGTTTTTTTTTTTGGGAAACGAATTGCGATTGGTATGTTCTGGGCAAACACATGTGGTAATTTGGGACTATCCATTCTGTCTCTTCCTCCCCCATCGCACGATGAGATTCTCACTCTATCCCTGAGAATTCTCCCTCCTTTGGCTCGCAGTACTGTCATCTCTGATATGCTGAGAAAGTTCTTCGTCCTAGCTGTGTCAGTCCTCTTCTGTTAAATCTGGCATCAGTGTTGACAGGTGTCAGTCCTGATCTTGTGACAAGGAAGGCGAGCTCTCTCATGGTCTCTTTGTAGGTCTTCCTGGCGGTCGGCGCCCCTCTGGGATCTCGTGCATCACAGTTTCCACACCACATGTCACAATTTCCCTGATAAAGGTTTTATGTTTCCGGACTTGTCAATAGCATTGACTTATTCTTCTAGATTGGGTCCTTTAGGTTGTGATTTTCACCATATAGCAAAGCCATCTTTACAAGAATATTTTGATTAAGAGTAGGCATATTGATATTTAACAAAAATTAAATTTCTGAGACCTTAGATCTCGACAACCTTACGAAATATGCTTTGGAAAAAAATAGATTAGATACAATGAACCTTTATCTAGTGAATAACTGTAAAAGATTTTTTATATCTTGTATAGATTTCTCAAAAAAAAAGTGAATAACACCTCTGATCTTTTTTCTGAAAGACGGAAACTCGTTTTCCGAAAGTCTCGGAGAAAAGATATTTTTTTGTACTGATAATATGCATTAAAATCTAGGATATAACCCTAAAAATTTTTTTAATTGAAGCGAAATTAACCTCAAAAAATGGAAATAACGCTATTTTTACCATTTTATCATGCGATTGTTCATGCAATTTTGAACCTTAATGCCGTGGGAGATTACCGTAAAGTGATAGTTGGGTCGGGAGACTTAATGGAAAGATTCAAAATTTATGAATATCCCTGTTTTAAGGGGATTTCTCGACCGCTGTCTTATAATAATGTCATTGCTTTATTTAGCAGGAGAAGTATCTTCTCTCACTCATTCGTCCTCTTGTCTTTTGTCCTCTGTATCATTTCATATTTTGTCTCTCTTCTCACACCCTTCCTCTCATAATATTATTTTGTTCTCTTTATGTTTTTCTCTTCTTTCTTTTCATCTGTTATTATTATTGTTATTATTATTATATCTCCTGCCGATCTCCACGATTGTGCTTTCTTCAAATTTCTTTTTATTTCCTCGGTACGATTTCTTTTCTCTCCGTTCTCTATAGCTGGGCAGGTCTGATGTGGCAGTACTTACGTGTGCTGAATACTAAGCGTCTGAAATCAATATCTTGTACCTTTTTGAAGATTTCCATTCACTCACTTTGATACAATTTTAAATTAAAATAAAAATAAAAAATTGAGACCTCAGATCTCGATAACCTTCATAAATATGCTTTGGAAAAAAAATAGGGCACCTCCGATTTTTTTTCGTCGCATAGAAAGAAATATTTTTCGTATTGATGGGTGAGTGTGTGAGCGAGATTGAGTATGGGTGTGTGAGACGACCGGAATGAACTTATATGTTTTAATTTAACTGTGGCGCATGCTTGTGGGTGACAGCTGAATTATGAATGGATTAATTGTCTTTATCTACATGTTATTACTTATATCTAAAGTTGTTGTCTGTTTTGTGCTTTTGTTTGTAATAAAATAAAATAAAATGATTTGTATTGAAATCTAGTGAACAGCCGTAAAAGTTTTTTGGAATGAAGTGAAATTTACCCAAAAAACTAAATTAATTAGATTTAAGCCTTGATAAGCAATTCACCCCGCGCTTTTTTTTACACTTTGACATAACGAATGTTAAATGATATAGGCGTGATGTTCGCTATACGATAAATAAAATAAATAAAAACGCTATTTTTTAACATTTTTCATGCGATTTTGAACCTTATATAGCCGCTGGAAATTACCGTGACGTCATAGTTGAGTCTCTATACTCCCTAGCCTTAAACGTCTTATTGATAAATAGAAAGACATAACAATTTGTGATTACTTCCTATTTTCGTACCTTGCCCTCTAAACTCAGTACATAAACAGAAAGGGGTTATCGCAATTTCCAGCTCAATCGACAGATGAAACTACAATTCGATTATCCTTTTAAACTCCTCTCTTCCTAAAATCCTTTCTTTTATCTCATCCTCCCCCGCCCCTTCCTCTCCTATCCCCTACCGTTTAATGTTAATTTATAATTCTCTTCACGTTTTATGATATTCATTGTGCTCATATTTTGGTAATTAGCATCGTTTGTGTATAATTGTAATTGGTCTGTCTGCTGATAAAACAGCGTACATTATGTGTGGTTATATTTACTTCGTGACAACATTATTTGTTAAAAAAATATATCCTGTCATCCAGCTTCGGCGCTCTGAATTGTTCTCGGCCAATACTGAGAGAATCGTCTTGAAATTGAAGACAGTGATAGATGAAAGTATGGACTACAGAATGTCAATTTTGAAATTACAATATTTGGAAATTCCTTGAATAAAAAAATACTCCGAAAGTATCCCTGAAATTTACGGGATCTGAGGATTTTCCGTTCAGTTTTTTCAGGAATAAAAGTATAATTTTTATTTACTGATAATTATAATCTTAACAAATTGACCGAAATTTCTTCCCAGATTTCTTTTAAAAAGGTATAATTCACTTTGTCGCTTACGTTATTCTTATTTCGCACTAACATTCTCATACAAAATTTGAAAAAGATGAAGCGAAAATAGAACGATTTTTGCTCAGTACATATAGGCCCTAAAATGGAAATCGTAGAATTCGGTTCTCATATTTTGCATGCTTAGGCACTCTCAGCGCTTACTTTACTGTTATCACACCAACTTTTTCAAAATTTAAAAGCGTAAGCACAAAATAAGAATAACGTATGTGATCAAATCGATTTAGGTCTATTCTGTAAAAAAGTGACCGAATATCAAAAAAATATCCGCTAGAGTCACTGCGTCTTACCTTGAACATTTTATCAACCAAATTACAGCATTATTTCCAACAAAATACGTGACAATCTCAAGCTTCAGTAAATTTCAGAGGTAACTTTGAAGTTATTTTTATCGAGAAAATTTACTATAATTGAATTTCTAGTTGCTAGAGTCACTAAATTATATCAAGGCTCGCGACCCTACTATGAGGTCATGGTCATTTCCCACGGCATTAAGGTTCAAAATCGCATGATAAAATTAGCGTTTTTTTCATTTTTCGGTGTTAATTTCGTTTCCATCAAAAAACTTTTACAGTTATTCCCTAGATTTTAATACATTATCAATGCAAAAAAAAAATTCGCGACGTTCGGGAAACGAGCTTCTGTCTTTCGAAAAAAAAAACAGAGGTGTTTTAAAAAATCTGTACAAGAATAAAAAATCTTTTACGGTTATTCCCTAGATAAAGGTTCAATGTATCTACTCTATTTTTGTCCAAAGCATATTTAGTAACGGTTGTCGAGATCTAAGTTTTTAGAAATTTTTGAAATGTCAATATGCATACTCTTGACGAGAATCAAAATGTCTGATTATTCATCAGGAATTCCAAGTTACAAATTAAAAAAACATTTGTACAGCAGTTTTTCATTTTGTTCATTAAATTCTGTCAGTGAAAGAATTACAGAACAAATTTTCATGTCATGTTTTGACAGAGAAATTATAAGCCTCATAATATTAGTCACATTCACAAAGGTCCCTTTTTTATATATTTTTAATTTGTCAAAATAATCACGCGTAACTTTGTAAAAAGCCATTAGGTAGATATTACCGTTTTTTAATAAATAATTAATCAGTGGTAGTACTGGTAATACAACAAAGGGTTTTAAAAATAATAGTAATTTTTCATCTATTTTTTGTTACCATAATGTAATCTGTTTGTAATTTGATATATTGCTTCGAAACACATTAAATTATATTTTTGAATTACAACATAGCGGACAGATCAGATTTTCTGATGCGATATTAGTAGCAATTTTTTTTTTAAATGAATTTGGGTTTATCAAAATAAACCCAAATACATGTTGAGGTGGTCGGTAGCCTGGTTGGTAACGCACTCGACTGTTAATCCAGTGGGCGCGGATTCGATCCCCGATGCTGACCTACTCCACTTCACAACACAAGATTTCTGTGAAGTGTACAAATATGTATTTGGGTGTATTCCGATAAACCCAGATTCATTAAAAAAAAACATCTTTGTACACTTTACAGTAAGCTTGAAAAGCTTGTTTCGTGAAATGGAGTAGGTCGGCATCGGGGATGAGATCGAAATCGAACCCGCGCCTACTGGATTAACAGTCGAGTGCGTTACCAACCAGACTGCCGACTAAAAAAATGACTATATCACGATTCTTTATATCTATCTATCCCCTTTTTGCCGTTTCCTTTGTGGTATATGAAGAGAGGAAAGAGCGCCAAATTGTCCTATCTTTACAAACACTCTTTGCTTTCGCCACTTCCATAAGATTCGTCACCCATGCTCGTCGATTCTTCTTACTTAACAACACAACAGAAGACAGAAAGCCAGATAACCTATCTCTACAGCACTCCTAAATTCCGACACATTCATGCTTGTCGGTTCTTTTTATTCAACACTTAACCGTCCTTGAGGATTTAATCGGAATAATTTAATGAGGATGAGCTATTCTGAAACGAACTCATTTCCTTACAACTCCTCTTTCACCTATGTATGTAGAGAATGTACACATTTTTTTGGAGGTGGTGAATGTTGTTAATGTGTAAACTGATCACATTAAACCAGCCGACGATCAGTGATAGGCCTGATGAAAGGTCCATCCTTTGTTGTATATCTGTTGAGATAACTACTTGTTACGCTCTTTTTTTAAATTTATTTTTTATAAATATTTTTATTATCATTGTTAATGTAAGTACTTAAATAAAAAAATGTAATCTTGTAATGGAAAAGCTTTTGAATTAACCCACATATAAATCTTATTTTTATAATATTATCTACCCTAGCACTAAAAGATATGAAAAATGGACGCCGAAGATATTTTGATGAATTCGAGTAGATAGGAACATTATTCATACAATATTTAACGAATAGGCGAGACTGGAATGTGGGGGCATTTAGAATAAATAATGATATTTTGTTGTTATTATATTAATATTTTTTTTCATAAATCACTCTTTGTCGGGTGGATTTCCTTGTTTCGAAAAAAAAACTGCGGTCTGTCAAGAAGAGATGGTTTACAATGAGAGAAATACCATTGTTGCCAGCAAACAAAATTGTTTTTTTTCCGAATTAATCCGAAACCATGTCTTTCTTGATAGACTGTAGCTTGTGAAACAGAGCATAGTAAAATATAAATACATATTGAAATTCTAGAGTTTCCATAGTCATTCACATAAGTAGTCAAAGTACAGAATTAATTAGAATTAGGTACATATACTCGTGTATATGTGGTTACAATCATGTAGATTGCTTTGTACCAAGCACTTTAGTTGCCTCTCTCCATGCCGTCCTGTTATTAGCCAATCTCTTCACTTCCTTGTAGGTGCAACAACGCACGCTCTCAATAATCTTGTTCATATAGCTGCTTCTCGGGCGACGTCTCACACTTACTGCCCTCTACCGTTTCTTCTGTTATGGTGATGAGCAGGCCCGGGGTGCCTGATGTTATGGCCTATCCATTAAGCTAGGTACAAGATAAAACGATGTTTTAATTTTCGTCCAAAACAAATTGGGCTACTTTTGTTAAAAAGTAATCTAAAAGAAATCTCAATTAAAGTTAATCCAGCTCTCGGTAATCAAAATCATATTAAGGAAGCCTAACGATTACCCCACATTAGATTGGTTAGGAGAATTTCCTGTTTCTGGTATAGATATCGTGTACAAACAGAGAGAGTACCTACTATGCTAAAAAAATATAGACTTATATTTGCTGGATACGCTAATCGTTTTTTTTTTATTATTGTTGCAGATTTTCAACGATCACTACCACTTTCATCACAACTCTGTCCGTCGAAGATCGGTGGACCCTTCACACCATCACCACAGAAAGCTGTCAGAAGACTCTAGAGTCCATTGGGCTAAACAGCAGACATTGCTGTCCAGAAGAAAAAGAGATTTCATTCCAATATCATTAGAACCGCTCCACTATACAACGACTGCACAAATGTCTTCCACGAATTATGTTGAGACTTCGACGCCAATGTCTCACGAGACTCTGCCAATGTCTCTAGGTGCTGAGTCTCCGAATAGGACTGACCGTGATTTGTTTCCACCATACGGGAGAAGGTCTGTGAAAGGGATCGGCGGTACTGGGGATGACAGGTTCCCGCTGAACGATCATCGATGGCCTCAAATGTGGTATCTGGTAAGTCACACTTCAGCTATTTTTCCATAAAAGTGAGTTAATAGGCTAAACATTACAAAAGAACATAATTTTTCATCGAGATCGAATTTAAAGTCAAATTTTAATGCGCTCTGCCTAGCTCCTAAACTGTTTATCCGACAAAAATAATCGATTTTTAAAAGAAATTTACTCTAATTTATTTTTGTTTTATGATTAAATTCTTGTCTCACAGATGCATTCTTTTCTAGTTGTTAGCGAAAAACTCTTTATTTATTTTTTTTCACTTTTTTGTCAGAACGCTTCACATTTACGATGTGGTAAACTAAAAACTCGAATTCACCGCCCTTAAAATCATATGAATCGATTCACAGAATTACTTCTATATATTTTTTCTGGATGTGCCATCAAATTTTCCCTGGTTATTTGACTGTCTGTGAAGTATTTTTGTAAATTCAATTAACTTATAGTACTTCATAGTAAATTAGTGGTAAGCCCTCTTGTAGTTTTTATACATAGGAGTATTCCTTACTTTTATAAAAAAAATCTTTACTTTATATGAACTAGCTGGGTTAGCCGTGCTTCGCAACGGCAAATTTGACAAACCGACCCTTACTTTATAGGTTTGAACTGGACAAAATGTGACCACAGATCTGTATTTCTTTTCCTACGCCCTTTCATATGATACCACACACGACCCCACATAACACTTGGATCCCCTCATCATCATGGCGTTTCCTAGGAAAAGCTTTTTCTCAAAAAACCTGCGACGTTATGACACAGCCTATATTATGGCATATGTTATTCTAAATTTTCGCAGCAATCTATCGTAAAATGCGGGAGTTATGCGAACACTTACAAAAAAACCGACTTTGTTTTGTATGTATAGATTAAGTATCGATGTAGTACGTAGTAAAGTACTGTAATTGAATTTGTAGGTAGTATTTAAAAGTGAGTGGGTGGGTTTGAAGATGGGTCGGAGCAAATTGAAAAATAATATTGGTTTATGGGATCAACAGTATTTTTTATTATTATTGTTATACTGCGTACGAAAATATACCAGGTATACGAAAATAGACTGGTTTTTCATTCATTTGCATGTCGTAAATACGACAGAAGCCTCTTATGTCGCTGGCACACGCTTGCGAGCGTCCGCAAGTTTTTTGTCTATATGAGTAGAGGGCGTGTGGATGGAAGGCTTGTCTTGACGTGTGCGTAACTGACCGTTGACGCCTTTTTACTCATGAACTCATACAACTTGTGGACGCTCGCAAGCGTGTGGTGGCGACATAACAGGTATTTACGAGTATTATACATACGAGTATATTATTGTTATGCCGGCATCACTCGGTGTCTCTCAAAACTTGAGCTGGACAACATCTGACTTACGTTCTGTATTTTTTTTTTCATACCATACCACACATGACTCCAATCGACCTTTAGATCCCCTGAAACGCCTTACATCTTTTTTGTCTCTGGAGAAGGCTCGTTCGAAGTGATACAGAATCGTATTGTCACCGAGTTTACATACGTTTGCAAAGTTTCAGGTCTCTAAACGGTCAAGAAGTGGTTGAAAATTCAAATACAAGAAAATCTTGTAAAAAAATAGTACATGTTACTCCTGAATTGATGCAAACTCTGTATCGCTTACATTTTACCCGATTACAATTTATTCATCTCAACACACATTTACACAATCCCTCAGACATTCTCACTACATGTCCTATACATCTCAACTTGTTTACATTCTTCATAATCATAACACGTCTTAAGAGCGTGTCATATATATTTTGAATTCACCCGTCGGCATTTAAACGTAGATGAACTATTTACATATTGATAAATGTCGCTATAACTTGAATTGAAATACCCATCTACGTTTTTATGTACTCTTAAATGACTGAATAAAGTATCTATCTATGTATATGATCATTCAAAGCGGGCGGCTTCGTTTTTAGGAAAGTCAATATCTATATATCACTTGACATTATTGTGAATAACTTACTATAAGACTAATTTCGAGAATTTCTTCTTTGAATAATAAAAATGAAGTGGTCTCTCGTATATAAATCAATTTCTTCCCACCCACGCAGTGAAGTACGTACGTTAGGTATTAGTCGAAGGGAAGGGAAAATAACTTGAGAAGGAAAAATAATAATGGACTCGAAATGTACGGAATAATGCTTGGTTTACATTATTCCTGTAGCACTCCAGTCTAGTGATGAAATCCAGCGCTGAATTGAATGGCAATTTTCTACATTATTCGAGTTACCGTTAGAAAACACTACAGGAAGAATGATAGCAAGAATAAGGCAGTAAACTTGCTCGATAGTTACTGATGGTGTTGACAAGAAACTGAAAAAAAAAGAAACGAATTTGGACGAGAAACTGATTTGGGTTGATTGGCAGAAATCGCCAGCAGGCGATAAATCCGCCCTTTGTGTGTAAAGTTATGTGCAATAAAGTTTTTATTTATTTATTTATTTAAACTGGGGTATGTTCTTCATGCTTGTTTTTCGCTGGGCGTTTCGTCAGACAATTATTGTCACGCGGTGATAAAACTCGATTAGGCGATCGTTCTAACGGAAATTGTGAAACAGAGATAGATAATATCTATTCTTCTTATATTAGAATACTAATTAGAGTAAGTTGATAGATATACGACATACGTACTACACAGAGTTGGCGATATTACCTGCACCCTCCTTTGCTGATTAGGTGAAGACATACAGTGTGTTAATAAGAGTGTGAGTGAACAGCACTATTTGGTGATCACACTACAATTTTTTTTTTAGTGTTGATCGCCATATTCAAAGGAGTCAATCGTATACATAGAACGCGTTTTTTTAAACAATCGGTGAGGTTCACACCGATGATAGATCAGAGAGCGAAAACTATCCAGAAAGAACGAAACCCTGAATAAGCGAAAGAAATTTCACCATTTTTGCGACCAAAACCAACTTGTCTTTTCCACTGTTCTGGCCAATCCAGTTACTAAAGTTAATCTCTTACTGGATCCAGTAATTTCCAGTGACGGTTTGGATTGTTCCTGCTGCAACCCAGCAATAGATTCCATCACTGGACTGGAAAACTACTAGAATAATTATTATTTCGTATGTCTTCTGCCACGGTTGGGCGGCAACGTCAGAAGATAAGAGAATTATGTTATCTGTTACATGTAGGAGATGTTACATTGTGTAGCCTACAGAGCAACATCTAGGCTTCCGAACCATTCAAGGGCATTGGGTGTCGCATTGTGGATATTTGCATATATTCCAGGGAGTGCTCTCAGAGGACAGCCTTCGACAATGCTCTTGATATAGATTGCACTGGCTCTCCGCAGCCACTGGCAGGAGAATCCCGCATGTTCCATCTGTGGAGCATTTACTGTGTGTGTGTATTGACTTGATGCTATTACACTCTAGAATATTGTAAACCGGTCATAAACTGAAGTGTAAGTATCTGGAAGTACTCGTCTTATAGGAAGTTGTGATGATTTAGTGGAGATGCCACCAGATACTGTTTGATTGACGATAGAGCTCCTTTACATCAGGTGAAATTTAATATTCTCTCCGCTCTACGAAGGCACACTCTGCCCTTCTCCTTATCTCTCAGAATATTTTATTATTTTTTTCCCAGCTTCTGTATCTGGCAAAACTCCTCTAAGTAAATACTCGTCAAAGGAACAAACATAATATCAATTTGTTAGTTTCTACGTAATCACTTATTACGACATAATATTTGATACATTGAAAGGGAGGTGCCGAGTTCGAATTCCAGCACTGACGATTTATTCTACACCACGACACAAGCTTTTAGCTTGCTGTGAAGTGGGCAGGAAAGAATTTCGGATTATGTATACACTATACATGCCCAGATTCTTAAAAATTACTTTATTTTTTATCACAAAATAAAATGCTGTGTTTTACTTCCACCCTTGTTTTACTCCGCTTTTATTTAACTCATCTGTCGTTGTTGGGTCGCCATTTTCCTCTTCGACTTTTAATTGACATGTGGAGAGAATGAACGATGAAAGGATAACAAGGAAAATTTACCTGGGTGAAAGAAGAGGTGTAAGGAAACGCGGCCGTCCAAGAACCACATGCCTGGACCATATTGACCAGATCCTCAAGGACGGACGTGTTTTGAGTAAAGGTAATCGTAGAATGTGTATGAGGAATTGCACGAATGTGACGGAAGCCCGAAGTGTGTGTAAGGATAGGAAAGTCTGGCGATCCGTTCTCTCTGCCTACCCCACAAGGGAGGTGGCGTGAGCAATCATAAACGTGTGTCAATCGGTACTTTTGTTATTGTCCAATGTCTATTATCTAACTGCCATGTGCCTGCAAATAAATGTACACACGTGTTGAAACATTATGTTCAAGAACATAGCCTAGTTAGACGTGTGAAATCTGAACACGTACTTAAACTCTTTCACTTAACTCTTGTTGTAAGTGATATAGCACAATCAATCTCCTCTAGTGGGTGTTTTTTCTCTACAAAATATACAGTTGGTGAAAATTCGCTAAGATTGTTCATAAAATCACTCAAAAGTAACAGGATACCAGAAGGCGAAGGGTGTAAGTAAACGGTGAGTTCCTACTGTTTTACATAATGCCTTATACGTGTCGGAGGTAGAGTTACATATAATAATCTTGGCGGCAATTTATGAACTATCTTTTACAATGACAAATCACTCACATGCAACTTTATGTTTGCCTAATACTTGTCAATTTTAGAATATACTTTTATGATTTTTTTTAGAGTATCCTGTTCTGAAAACTCCGCATTTTTTTATAGATTCACGACCCATGTCGTTTGAAGAGAGTTTGTTGTATGTTTTTATCAAATTACAGCATTGTAGAAAACAACTAGTAGAAAATTCTCACAAAACGTAAAATGAGATTTTCAAAAATAATTTGAAAAAATATCCGCAACTTTCACTGCGTCTTACATTGAACATTTTGTCAACCAAATTGTGGCATTATATCTAACAAACTATGGGATAATCTCAAGTGTCAGTAAATTTCAGAAACAACTTTGGAATTATTTTTTATTGAGAAATTTTACAAAAATCTAACTCCTAATCGCTATAGTCACTAAAACATGTTCTCATTTATCCATGTTTTGAGTTTTAATACGATATCTTCAGTATTAGCTGAGTAATCTTACTTTTTCTGAAGCAATTTTTCAGATCTTCAGTTACTTTCTCCCTTACCGTATACTTATCAGCACTTACATCTACTTATTATGTGTGTAATGATTAGAGACCGGATTATATGCAATTGCATATTTACATATGCATTTGCATATTTTGTCAATTTATTCGAGATTGCATATTTCGACCGAAATCTACTGATCGTGCATATTTGGGTTTATTTTCTAAAATTTTTAACGTTTACAAAAACAAAAATGTTGGTGTCTGGTTGAAAATGTAGTAGGTAAATAGGTAATATAATAAAAAAAAACAAGTACCTAATCGTAATTTTTCTTTTAAAAACAAGATTTTATGACTACACATCCTAGAACCGTTTTCCGCGGTCTTCCAAACGATACCAAAAATAAATGAAATAAAAAAATAGTTACATAAAATCTTGTGTTAGCCTTAATTTGTTGTATTTATTTAAATTAATGTTGCATATTTGGGTGCTTTTTGGTGATTTTGTTGCATATTTCGAGCATTTATTATGCATATTTGAATGCATATTTCATCCATTTTAAGTTGCATACTCGTAATCCGGTCTCTTGTAATGATATTTAACCGCGCATATCTTGGCATTTTCATTACTTATGCCAAGCATAATTTGCAATGCGCTTTACACCACGTACGAGTACGTTATACAGCGGAATTTAATTTACGGTTACGCTTTCGGCTACGAAGTCATTTCCTGGTGGATTTTGTTCTTTTTTTCCCATGCTTGCCGTATGTTTCCGAATACCCTTATTCCCAGCAATTTCAACATCACCGGGACATAGCTACCTCATCGTACGTAGTTGAATACAATATGCAACGAATAGTACAGTAAGTCCTCGCTATGTCTACAGTTATAATTATGAACATTGGGGTTAACTGGAAGTAATCGCGATGAGTTCGCCCTAGTGAACAATGCTTAATAAATTGTTTTAGGTACTTATGTCATAATTTTTATACTATATAAAAAAAACGTTCAATCTACTTTCTGACGACCAAGGTTGCTTGCGAAATTTATCATTGCCCAATGTCCAAACTTTAAACTTTTTCCTTTGAGGGATGTGATATACTTCTTTTGACCATACGATTAATAATATTCTACATATATAAGTACTTTATTCATTTTAAAATTAAAAAAAAAAACATTTATTTATTTACACACATTGGAACGGACACAATCACAATACAAATTTTGACAGGCACATTAGTACAAAAATATATAATACACAAGACCATTAACATCCGTTCACAATTCAACACAGTTGCGCGCACACAAATTGATAACATTATAGTGGAGATATCATATTTATGGTAGGAAAGGAGGAATCATGGGAAAAGGAAGAAGTTGTCGGTGAGATTTGAGTAAAATGCATCGTAGAGTGTCGAATTCCATCAATGTGACGGAAGCAAGAAGTGTGTATAAAGATAAATAAATCTTTATTAGTAGGTGGCCCAAAAATGTTCACAAGCTACAAAAAAAGAAGATAGTAGTGTGCTAAAGGGCGGAGTCATTACAAAAGCAATATCTTACAGTCAACCCGATAAAAGTCTCTCCCTACCCTGCAAGGGATGCAGTATGAGGAGATAGAAAACAAAAGAATATATTATAATTCAATACTGAACGATGCCCTGACTAAATATGAAACTGGTAATTTTAATACTACCTCTAAAATTAACCCATTTTTTTCAAAACACGCTCCTCTTCTTCTTCTTCACCTTGTCCTAGATCCTTGATCTGTTTGTGAACGGATGCTTTCCTCTTGGGACACTCCTCTTAATTTTTAACTTATTTTTTTCATGTTTTTATCATTTTTGAGTGAAGGTATATAATGCAAACGTCGCCTAATAAATTTCCTATAGTAAAATTATTCCAGTGGATTCACAAACGCTTTACGAGCCAAGCAATGCGGTAACTTGCATTTAAAAATTCAACAATGGTCCTTACCTATTGACCGCTATGCCCTCCAATAAATATAGGTCACCTCGTTTGTGCTAATCGCTAAGCCGATTAAAAATGCAGAAGCGCTATGCACTAGTAGATAACACATTCTTTTATAAAACGTATTAAAAAACTTTGTCAATCTGGAATTGGTCGTTTTTACTCAAATGCAATTCCATTATTAGATTCTTCCTCATCTTTACGAGTTCCACAGCTTTTATTTCTAGATTTAGGTATCGCCAATGTCTCTGCATTTCTGTATGCTTTATTGCATTTATTAAAATGCACCAATTGTTCACCCCGCGCCATTTCATCCCCTGCAGTTTATTGATTTATTACAGTTTTTTTGTTCGCGTTGACTATAAAGATATAGCTTTTGCAATAAGTCCGCCTTTTGGCACATTACCATTGTCTTGTCTTTGTAACTGTGCATATTTTCTTTGACCAATATTATTATCAAGCTCGCCCTAGTGAATCATTAATTTCGTTATTTATGATAAACGTTCACCGGGACAAGCTGATGACCGAATCTAAGTCATTTATAATATTTGAGGCACCTCAAAGTATTTGAATTTACCCAATTTCATCTGCTTTTCGATTTTTTACGACGGCAATTTGGATAAAAATAACTAAAAATAACTAAAATAAAAAGTAATTTGGATGTTAGACGTATTTGGCACAGCGATGTCAATTAAATATGTGATTTTTTTCATTTATGCATTGTTGTTCCACTTGATATCAAAAATCTATCTATATCTATCTATAACCTCACGCCACGTCCATTGCAGGGTACGCAGAGAGTACAGAGCGCCAGACAGCCCTATCCTTACACACACTCCTAGCTTCCGTCACACTCATACAGTTTGTCATACACGCTCTCCGATTCCTTTTACTCAAAACGCGCCCATCCTTGAGGATCTGGTCGACATGATCGGACCAGGCCAGTCTCGGGCGGCCGCGCTTCCTCACACCTCTGCGCCCACTCAGATATATCTTTTTTGTCATTCTTCATTCTCTCAACATGCCCAAACCGATCAAAAATAACGATGTTTAATATAAGTAATATAAGCAAGGTTTTCCTGCATCCGTTGAACTATATTTCATACACCGACCTGGAATCTCATTTGTACCGGGCTGTTTCATCAATCATTTTGTCTCTCTCCTGCCACCAAGACAGATTGGTTCTTGCATAATATCCTACAGCTAGATTTAGCAGACACGAATATCCGTCACGATGAGAACTAAGGGGAGCGGGACGGGAAGTTTGGTATACATTAATGAAGTTGTGTTAATTGAATATTTATAGGTTCTCATATCCACGCCTCATACACCAAAGTAATTACAACATGATAATGCGGTGTCATATACGTAGAACCTCGTTTATCAAATTTTGTGTTTTACGTTTAGTCCAAGAGCCCGCTGCTAAAATTATGACGTATCTGTTATTTGATCGAAATGTGGTTTAAATGATAGCTTGCCAATAGGGTAATACATCGCACTAGGGTTGCCTATCAAAATCTTGCCGTAACCCCCCCCCCCCCCCCGAAAAGGTCCCGATTCGCGGTTTTCCGCATTTTTTTGGAATATGGTAAGAGATAGGAAAAGTCGTCAGGGACAAAAATAATCCTTGCTAAATTCTCTACAAAAAATGCTTGGAACATTTTTTTGTCACAGCCCAAAATGACTAATCCCAGAGAAGTGAAATTTTGCAAAAAGAGATGTTTTAAAACAAAATCTTTGGCAATTCCGCCCGTAAGGCGGTGAAAAAAGGGTTGGAAGTTTTTTTTTTAAGTATACGAATATCTCGGAAACCAGACATGGGACGAACTCAAGATTTTGGATATAGATTCTGAATTTATAGAATCTGTGTGTCTCCTGAATTTCGAATAGGTATTTCACACTTTTAGCCATTGATTTCGATGATTCCCCTATGCAGTATTTGATTACGCATGTGTACCTATCATTTGAGTACATTTCGTTTGCACCGGGCCTAGTTTTTTTCACGCTAAATGAGCATTCTCCTTTACATTAAATGTAATATGAATGAAAGTTTTATCACACTGAAACACAAAATGTATTCAGTATGACTTTTCATAGTCAACTCTCGAGATTAACTGTTTTTTTTTTCGATTCATTTAGAAAAGTGTCTCTCCCGTGAGTAATTGAATTCTCTATCGTCTATCTAACACCCCCTTTGTCTCCCGTGAGTATTGTGTTTTGTCTTTTCATTTTTCATTTCGTGTGAGACGTGTCATGTTTCATTACAGCTCAAATCACCGTGGGATATAAATTTCCCGAATTTCCAGAATTTCGTCTGGTACGTCAGATTTAAAGCTTAAGGTTTTCAGCGTTTCATAGTAAAAGTAAATCATAGTTTAACACTTCGTTGAATGTTTACTTACCTGTCTGTCTAGAAAAGGTTGCTTTGATATTTTAATATGAAAGGTCGGGTTTCCATACTGACACCTAATTCACCTAACTCTTTCTACATCTCACACCGTTAGGACGTTTTCCATAATTTGTTTTTACCAAATAGAAAATTGTGTTTTTACCAGGTGGTGAAATTACATACAAACACACAAGCTTACAAATTCTTGCGCTAGGTGAACTTTTTTTTCTAATATGGTATCATTTTGTCGACTGATATCATTACATTTCTTTCTGTGTAGCAAGTACTTTTTTTCCCTTGCAATATGTATGTAAGATTAGATTTCGTTCGGCTCTCTCTCTCTTGTCGGCTACCGCTCAGATAATATGCCTGTATAACGCGAAATAACATTTACGATGTGAATAAAGGAAGATTGACGACACAAAGAACTTTTTTGGAAAGCATGCCAATGCCGACTCGTAAACGTCAGAACGCCTATCCTTCAACCCCACCAAGGGAGTTCCAATAATGCTTTTATTGTGTAAATGTAGATACATATCTGTTCTATTGAAGAAAAACTATGATTCTAAAAGAAAACAATTTTTTTGACACGCGACGCGACGGTACCAAATTGTGAATGTCAATTTTTAAAGGTAAAAATAAATCGACGTAATGACTGATTTGACAATAAAGTACTTTATTTTGAGTACTAGTTTTCCATTTTTACCGTTAAAAAATTGCCTCACTGTATACAGTCCACAATTTTATATCAGAGAAAGAATATCTCTAAGCTACCCAGAACTGCTCTCTTGAGACCCATTGAGTTCTGCACAAAACACACTTAGTACTAAATTGTATGACATTGTTAGTTTCTTCATAAAGATGCAATTATCCACTACCTAGCATACTCCTGCTATTATTTATATCACCATCGCGTGGACAATAATGTAACTTGGCGGTGCTCATAAATCTTTTGTCCGGAGGAAATTAAAAATATAGTGAAACTTTATAACTAGAGACCGGATTATATGCATTTGCAGATGCATATTTTGGCATTTTTTTCAATATTCTGCATATTTCGACCAAAATGTACTGATAATGCATATTTGGATATATTTTCATAAATTTTACTGTATTTGTAAAATATAAATGTTTCTAAAACAAAAATGTTGGTGTCTTGTTGAAAATGTAGTAGGTAAATATAGTAGATAAAAAAAATCCTAATCGCAAATAAAAAAACAAGATTTTATGACTTCTCATCGTGGAACTGTTTTTCGCGGTGTTCCAAACGTTGCCAAACATAAATTAAATAAAAATGAATTTAAATAAAATCTTTGCATAGCGGTAATTAGTAGTATTTATTTAAATTTATCTTGCATATTTCGATACTTTTTGGTGGTTTTGTTGCATATTTCGTGCAACCATGATGCATATTTGCATGCATATTTCAACCATTTTATGTTGCATATAATCCGGTCTCTATTTGTAACAATAAAACACTGTACAATAATACGAGAAGCACTGTACAGTAGAATAATGTACTTGTTCATTATTTTACTGTCGACACTTGAAACTATATCGTGTTGTTGGAATTTGTACCTAATTACTATTATGAAATTTTAATGTGAAATTTAAGAAAGTAATTTAAATCTGCTCCTTCTTTTCTCTCTATCCCCTCACGCCGTATTCCTTTCGGGGTAGGCGGAGAGAACAAATCGCCAGACTTTCATATCCTTGCATACACACTCTACGATTCATTTTACTCAAAACGCGTCCGTCCTTGAATCGGTTGTACCTACATGGTCAAGCCAAAAAACAGATAGGTCATATTTTTAGCAGCCGGAGATCGAGCTCTAACCATTAAAAAGACCTAGAATGCGTCCCAATTATACACATAATTCCATTATTATTAAATTGCTTATGGGCGAGCAGCTTATAGCTGATATGCCCATATCTAGCTTGCACAATCAATTGTCTCTCAAATACTTGTCCAACTTATTTTTAAACACATTAACACTTGGAGCACTGATAATATCACTAGGCAGTCTGTTCCATGCTTTAACAACACGGTTCGGAATAAAATTTTTGGCCGGATTCGAGTTAAATGTGGTTGGACTAAGTTTCAGCTGGTGTCCTCTCAGGTGTCTGTGTTGTGGTTGAATGTATACATTTCACTGAGGGCGGGCAGGTCGTAGTGGTCGTGTAGGACTTTGTATGTCTCTATAAGGTCACCACTCTCTCTCTTCTCGCCCCGAGTGTAGAATATGTACCTAAAGAGAATCTGTCAGAACGTTTGAGAACCTCCGCTGGCCAACATCATTATGCATTCCTGGGGGTGAGGTGGTTTAACGTGCTGGATAGTGAGCTGAGGGCTATTACTGATCCGAAATCATTCAAAATAAAGATGAAAAAGGTGATCTGTGAAAGGTATAGAGAGAGAGAGATTTGAATTGAATGAAAGATGATAGCATGAATCCAATTTATTAATGAATTTGTTGTTATTTTTTCTTTTATAATTTGTAAAAAATGTGTCATTGTCTTGTTGTTGATGTTGTGTGTTGAAATCGATGAAAACCCCGGAACTCCCCTCCAATACACGAGGTCTCCTCACATTTGAGGGTAGTATGGAAAATTGTAAATATTGTAATTAGTTTTATATGTATGTATTAAATGTAAGATAAATAAATAAATTTATTTGAATTTGAATTTTCCACCAAACCTAAGGTACCTATGCTTGAAGTACGTACTTGCTATACACCTCTTCATGTAAATTATAAACAAACCCGACGCCTAAGGAAATCTGGGATAAATGTTTGCCTCGTGGCTCTTATCAGAGTCACGTTTTTTTATCTGTTCCTTGTTGTCCATTGTATAATCTATTATTTCCTGTTTCAGAACCGTGGAGGGGGCCTGGACATGAACGTGATCCCCGCCTGGAGGGAGGGGATAACTGGGAAGGGCGTCGTTGTGACGATCCTGGACGACGGGCTGGAAAAGGATCATCCCGATCTGGCATACAACTATGTAAGTTACTTAAATAATAATAGACAATTTATAATGCGCCGTTTTTTGGATTTACCCCTCTTCAAGGGCGCCTCCTAAATACTTAAATAGTTATATCTACGTTTGTTTAATCTAAAGTATACTATAAGCTATTGATTTACTTTCGATCGTCGGCTGGTTTAATGTGATCCCTTTTTGTTCCTTGTTAGGTCAGGGGGCCCTCCATCCCCTGCGTCACTGCGACCGTGTGATCACTTTCACCTAACTAACATTCACCAATTCCAGTCCTTCTCTCCGCCGCGGCCGGGAATCGAACCCAGACCTTATACACCAAAGCAAAAATTTATACACCAATTTTGTACGTTCTGTTCATTGCGTAGAAGATAACATACATAAGTTGACAGTTTTCGAGTTCTAAGTAAAAATTCGCCGTTCCGCCACGAAATTTTGTTGGCAAACCTCGGAATTCAGATGCAGCACCCCAAAAACGTACAGAATTAAAGAAAGACAGACTATCCAACAGCTTTCCATCGAGGGGGTGCTTTGTGTTTATTTGGACTGGACTTTATAGTAAAAATACCTACTGATGTTAGACTTAATTGGTATAGTGCAGGCGTTGTGATGACTTTCGTATACTTAAAATGAGCGCCGAATTCCATCAATTGATTATTGTCGGGGACAGCTCAAGGATTAAGGATCCAGTTCTTGCCGCTCAATTTTCCGGTCCATTTTTTTTACATTACCTTTTTTAGACTACCTTTAAGTGGGTGTAAAAAAAGATTGGATAAGAAAATGGAGTGGCTAGAACTGGAGCCTTAATCCTTGATCTGTCCCAGAAATAATCAATTGATGAAATTTGGTGCTCATATAAAGTTTTATTTTTTGTTTGTTTTATTGTTCTCTATCGTCCATTCGGGCACCTGGACTCGTCAATTTTTACAATATTATGGCATATCATCAAACAAAATATCGAAAACAATAATCATTATCAGATCAATGCCAATCAGAGTGTAAAGGGTTCTAATTGACATTTCGTCATACATAAAATCAATTATTCTACATATCGTCAATGGAGTAAAACTCTTTGTCAACGAGGTACTTCTTCACCCCTCCATCCAGCGTATACGAATCCAATGTATACAAAACTGCACGTAACGCCTGGTCAAGTAGAAAAAAACGAAGGATTGATTCTATTGAGATTGTCAATAGTTGGCACAGCACACTACTGCCTTGAAATACGAAAGATTGGTAAATGGAATGGCGAAATGGATTTATGTTTGTTGCACATGAGCGAGATTGAGTTATAGAGGTAAAATCAAATCGAATTTTTAATATCTTTCATTTTGTTGATAGAAAAAAACTCCATTCATTTCCCAGTTGAAATTGCTCGCCTGCAGAATTGAATTAACTTCGTTATAAATTTAAAATGTTGCATCTGGTTGTACGCTTGGAAGACCTACCTATAATAATTATTATTTTTTCGCTCAAATATGAATTTTTAATTTACGTTTTTTGTACGCCACTGTATAATTACATTACTGTTTGTTCTACTTTTTTGTAAATTTTTAATTTTTCTGGTGTCGCATTTTTACGTTAGCTAAAAATATACATTGTTATACTATATTATACCATACGCCGCGTCATGCGGGGTAGGCAGAGAGAACAGTTTTTTTAAATTGAGTATTAACTAAATACATATTCATTTTTATTTTTTGTGGCATCGACGTTCAAAATTGCATGATTATTATTTTTGAGGTGGTCGGTAGCCTGGTTGGTAGCGCGCTCGACTGTTAATCCAGTGGGCGCGGGTTCAATCCCCGACTTACTCCACTTCACAACACAAGCTTTTCCAGCTTTCTGTGAAGTGTACAAATATGTATTTGGGTTTATTTCGACAACTCCAGATTCATAAAATAAAAAAGAACGTTCTTAAATAGTTCCAAAATTATTCCTTTTTAAAATAGGGGCATTCTTTTTCGATGACCCTGTACGCACATATGTATACTACTATAGAAGTCAAAACTTTTTTTTTTATAGTAATCATTATTATTGTATTGCTAGAGAAATTGTATGATATTTTCAGATAATTTTACACATAATTCTCTTTCTGTAATATTCTTTTACAAGACAATTAGCTAATGAACCGCTGTGTAGAGTCTGCAGATATTTTTTTAATTTTGTTTTCCAAACAGTTTGATTAATTACTCCTAATGGCGTTTCTAAATAATGAGTCGCTTTTAAGAGATTAATTCGTTGGGTCTCCATAATGACAATGTATAAAAAAATGCTTAGGGTAGGACAGTAATTAGGTCATTTAAGTATGGAGGCTTTCAGGGCCGTAGACATATATGTTTGTTCAAATTATTTAACCGGGCTTAGTGGCCATGGTCTTTACATTTTTTTTTAATCTATTCAAGATACGAAAAATCTTTTACGGTCGTTCCCTAGATGTAGGTTCGATGTATCTACTATTTTCTTAAAGCATATTTACTAAGCTTGTTAAAATCTAAGGTCTTGAGTTTTTAGACATTTTTGTAATGTCAATATTTCTATTTTTAATAAAAAAAGATCAATTGAAACGTGTTTGCGATAAACAGTAGGTAATAAAATTTTAAACTGTCCCTAAAGCTTTGCAAAATTTCAATTTGCTCGGACATTGGAAAGTTATTAAAATTTGAAGAGGAAAATAAACGAGTAAGTGTGGTAATAAAAAAATATCGACTGTCAACAATTTGCTCCCCCTAATATTGGCCCTCTTAAACAAAGTACCAATATTAATATAGGCCACATTATTTTTCCTCCAATTTTATTATTTCGGCGAGAGATGGATACCCTTTTCCACTTAGTCTCGGGATTATTTATCAAAAAAAAATATTCAAGATGAGTGATTAGGTCAGGGATATTCCCATTATTTTCCTCTTCACCTGTTGGAAACAGACCGGGGGTTGATGATTCACGGGGTATTTCCTGTCAACAACAACCCCTCTCAACAATTTCCTTCGCATTTTTCATTTTTACAGGATATTTTTCTTCCTTTTTCTAGTGGAAAGGCATACTCGTAATAAGATGACAGGAAATTCTTTTCACAATGTACAATTTTTAAATCAACTCCTTCCTGTGATGAATAGACTTATTTATAAACTCTATTCGATGAGGCTATTTTGCTGCTACTTCCCATGTTCCTGGTACTTCCCTTCGAATTCCCATCATCGTCTTCTTTTAGGTCTCCTCTCTCCACTCCGGTTCTCCGTCTAGGTTTTCCACTGAAAAATTCTGGATCCATCCATCTTTAGTGGAAGGAAAGAGATTTTTTGTATCCCAATGTTTCTGCTCCACAAAAGAAACATCCCTCAAAATTAACTCAAAAATTAAAAATTGATCGCTACAACTCACTGCTACTTATTATAACCGTTTTTGTGCTGCCCCTAAAGCTATTAGTTAATTCGCGGAAGCAGAACGCGCCAACATATTTCACAGTATTATCACCCAGAAATTCAAATTCAATTTTTTTTATTGGGTATAGAATTACAAATTGTAAAGAAAAACAAATGACACTAGAACCCAATATAACATAAAAACTACTCCCCAAAATTGAGCAGAGCTCGTGCTTTGGAGAGGAACAAAACATAAGAACTTATAACAATTAGTTTTATCTATGCATATATGCACGTATCATTACCAATTAAGAGAAAGCATTAAAGAAATGTATAAAAGAACGACGGAAGGAGGAAACAGAAAGGACTACATAATATCATTAATGATATATAAACTCATCAGCCTAATATTGGGAAACATTCACCTATCCAGATATCACGGATTTTATAGGATTAGGCTCAGATATACGAGTATGCGGGGCCTAAAATACAAGCATTGTGCCTGAAACGTTAGTATTTAGAAATTCTCTTGCAACATTCATATATTACCGATTTTGAATTTTCATGTATAGATTTACCGACAAATTTAATTTATTTAAATTATTAATTAATTATTTTGGTATTGTACCTGTAGTTGATAATACAAATGGGATTATATTATTATAATACTAGTGGGTCCCGTGAAAACTATATTCACGAAATTTGTCATTTTTTATTAACTAACTACTCATACTGCCACACTACCACGACCTTCCAAAGTTCTTCGAAGGAACATGTCAGAGAGGGTCTTGGTCTTACCTACTTTCCATACTAATTCTACATACGTACCTACTATATGTACCTATACAGTAAGTATGATTACTAAAAGAATTCGAATTGCATTCTCTATCAATAATATAATAGGTAGGTATGTATGTAATGTATTACTTTTACGCGGAAAAATATTTTCATTCATAATTTCATTAGTAGGTTTATTTCTAAATTTTAAATTTTCATTCATAAAATTTTACGTCTGGACGTATTGGTTCATCGGTACCCACGAACGTTTCGCTGCTTTACATTTACATACATATTCATAGAACTTGCAAAATTTGCCAAAGGGCCAGCGTTACATACATACGGGACTAGGATTCTACCAGCATTATGTAAGGAAATACCGACCTAGAATGCCAAATATTTAGTACAACAGAGAATTCAACGTTTGATATAATTTACAGCAACATTCCATCCCTATCCCTATCCCTAAGCAATTCATTTGCAGATTGATTGGAAATTCGATAGAAATTTCTGATTGGTGTTTCACCACAATTCATGTCGGAGAATTAGGGAAAACCTCAAATACATTCGTTCATTCAAACTAGCGATCCCTTCGGTTAATACAAACCTCAATTTTATACGAATTTCATTTCAAAATTGTAATAATTATTCCCTCGTAAGTTTTCGATCGAATAACCTCATCTACACGACCGTAATAATTACTGTTTTAATTAGAGATGTAACGAATATTCGGTTTCTATTCGGTATTCGGCCCCTTTTTGGAGTGTTCGGTATTCGGTCGAATAGTAACCAGTATTCGGCCGGATACCAAATAAGGAAAAATGAAAAACTAAATATTTAGATTAAAATGCACCAAATAAAATCCTCGAATACTAGTCGCGTAAGATAGTACTTTTTTTGTATATTCTAATCTAAATATTTATTATCATTTTTTTCCTTAAAAATGGACTTCCACCAAATACCGACGGTCAAAAACATCAAGAATATCAAATTTATTTATTTCGAGATTTATTTCAGCGGGCCAGTCATAGACCAGGATGTGGGATACTTGGAATAATGTGATTTGCGCGTCGAAATTCGTACGTGCGTTAATCAGGCCGAATATTCGGCTATTCGGCCATCCAAATATTCGGTATTTTAATTAATTAAGTAGGAGTTGTGCTCAAAATTTCGCTTTTAAATATTATTAATATTGTTTTCGTTCCCAAGATACACTCATATTTTGATGAAGGGTCAGGTTGTGAACTGTGGATAAATTAAATTTAATTAAAAGGTGACTTGTGCTCTTTGTTATTTATTGCGAGGTAAAGAGAGTGAACATTGTTTATTCAAAGGGTAGGACCCTAATAAATATGAAGTATCAAAAATACAGAGGTGAGAGGACCATGGAGATGAAAACCTTTGCAATTTTTTTATTATGAGACACCATGGAATCACATTGTCACAAATAAACTGTGAAATATCGAATCTAAATAAATAATCGTATTTTTTTTAATTACCAAAAATTTACCACTTCACATCCTAGATCCGTTTTTCGCGCTCTTCCAAACGATACCAAACACTCCCTTCCGAGGCGCTTGGGTTCCTTCATTTCGATGGCGTCTCTCATAAAAAAATTATAAAAAACTGGTATTTTTACTAATTTTGAATCTGTCAATTTTTGGTGGGAGACGTTTTGATATGAGTTAGTTCGACTTGTGAAGATTTCGTCAGATACCGAATCCGGCGATATGGGGTGACTGGATCTTCTCGATCGCTCGGTGTCTTCCGAGGCTTGAGCTAGACAACATCTGACTTACGATCTGGATTTATTTTTCAACGGTTTTTCAGACGATACCACACATGACATGATAAAGGTTCTATGTATGTGCCCTGTTTCCAAGGCATAAACACTGAATAGATGTTCACTTTCTTCATTAAGTATAATATAATTTAAGTAATTAATGTTTCATTAGTTTATATAACTTGATTACTTAGCGATAATTAAACTTGTCAAGATGTCATGTCGAGTTAATTGAACTTCAAAGAGGGAATTCCTAGCGTAAGTAATATTATTATCCGTGAATTACAGTTTTGAGAAAGTATTTGAGGGCTTAAAAAACAAAAAACAGGAGACCTTAGATCTCGACAATCTTACTAAATACGCTTTGGAAAAAATAGGGTCGATACGTTGAATCTTTATCTAGGGAATGACTGTAAAATATTTTTTATATCTTGTATAGATTTCTCAAAAAAAATGTGACAAACACCTTTTCATCGTTCATTCTCTACATGGCCCAACTATCCCAACTTGTTCTCTTTCGTTTAAGTCGCAAAATCCGTTTTACATTCACTCAACTCTCTAATTTTTTCATTTCTTATCCTATCTCTCCACACGTTCTTCTCAGCGATCTCATCTCGACAGCATTTATGCCTGATTCTTCCTTCTTCAGCCATGTCCATGCCTCACTTCCACTCGGCAGAATTAAATGCGTCTAGTAATATTAACTACTGTGTTGTAATATTAACATTTTGTTATAAGGTACCTGTAATGTTGTTTTCTGTTTGTACACTAATGCTCTGGCGGGTGGGAACTTTTCAATTCATATACGTAGTTTCATATTTGTCTTGAAGCTCGAATTAAGTACTACCCACTCGAATACAGAAACACACATTGTATTTAATTTTAGAGAACTGAGAACCAGTTTATTTTTGAGAACCGAGTGTTTCGGTTCTCCTCCCCAATAGAACCGGAACCTTTTTTCAATTCTTTGAGAATTCGTTGGCAACTTTCACCAACTGATCGTTGCAAATACTAATAATATGGAGTTATAAACACTCGATCTGCATTCGATTGAACTTGATAAATGATTTTATAAACCTCTTTTTATCAAAGTGTGATGGTGGTTCTGTTCCAGACCTCCAATGTTTTAGGAAAAATAAAATAAGGGTTATTTCAGTAGGTAAGTTTGTGCTATTATAGGTATACGAAAGATTAAAAATTTGAAGACGCCTAAATGCAGCAGTGGAGAGACCAGGACTGAAAAAGAAGGATATTTAGTATGTGTATTTTAGAATATACACTGTCTGTTTGAAAATATATAAAATAAGTAGGTACCGAAAGAACCGAATTGCTGTTTTGAGAACCGGTTCCTGTGGAGTCGGAAAAACCAGGCAAAAACGGACGTTTTCGGAACCAGGTATAATACGATTACTCTAATGTTATAAGGGGTTTAGTTTACTTAAAACATCGTAATAATTTAACCGACAACGTCAGATTATACAAATGTAATGGGTATTTAACTCTATTACGCTGAAATGTATTGCTGTAGGTAGAGAATTATAAATCTGTTTGTGAGAAGTCGTTAAGTCCAATGGTTGAATAGTAGTCTATGTATACAAATTCTCTAATTTATGTATCATAAATTGTGCGATTTGCGCTATTCAATTGCGCTCAGACTGATTGTTGTCAATAATAGTAATGCGTATCTACGATAGCAAATATTTTAGTGCACCTTGTGTCGCCCTTATGAATGCCAGGATTTGGACATTGCTGATAAATGACAAATCGTGGTTCCATGTAACGTACACTCGAAGAAACTTGGAAAACAGTAGGTAGTGAAAAAGGTTAATAGTTGGGATAATAGTATCGTATTCTGGAGTCGATTTCAATTCCCATTAATGAGTGCTTAAATTAAGAAGTGCTGCGACGCAGGTACACACACTATCTTTTCTTATTGTATTTCCCCGTCACGTATATCTCATTTCCCCCACGTCACGTATGTTTCCCTGCCTACGCCCTTCCAGAATACTTAGTGTGTCATGTAGCCGGTAGCTGCATAGGCAAATTTTTAATGTCAATAATTTCACCTCGTTCGCTCTGCGGAATAAAATATTATTTTCATTGTATTGCATTAGGTCTACCGAAATTGTACGACCTGAGAATTTTAATATAGTTTCGATAGAACTATTGAAACACCAGTAAGAACAATGAATAAGTACTCGTAAAAACTTTATATGTATGAACCGCCCGGCCCTTGTAATTCTGCATTATAAAAATTACATTAAAAGTAGAATGCTAAACGAAAAACCCAGGCCCCAAACGAAATGTAACTCAAATGATAGGTAAAAATGAGCAATTAAATACTGCATAGGGGCATCATCGAAAATGGCTTAATGTGTGAAATACCTATTCGAAATTCAGGAGATACAGCGGTTGTATCAATTCCAATTACATTCGGACCAACTGTTTTTAACTCGGACCGATAAAGTTTAGGACTGATGACATTGAAATGCTATAGAGGTTGCCTGTATTCAGGAGTTCCTTTAGTCGATTATAGAAATCTGAAACTAAATTAAATTGCAGTATTCCTACAACAGTGTAGAAAATTGAGGATGAACATTGTCGGACTTACGACCGACCTCGGCTGGCTTAAGTGATCACTTTACACTCGAGAAACATTCGCATTTCAGTTCACCCCGGCTGGGATTCGAACCCAGACCTTTGTCTCGCATAGTAGGGATCTTGTCCACTACACCACGAAGAGCGACAGCTGTGTTGTCGAATTCCGTATACATTAAGTACCTATGTATTGTTGCCATTTTTACCGTTGAAGGGAGAGGGTGATATTTTTTATACACACCCGCCATCTATTATTGCTAAGCCGAAGAATACTTTTCACAATCAACTTAGCTAGATGGCAGTAAAGGCAACAAAGCACTATATTTATGTATTATACCTAACAATTTTGGGCATTTTTTTTATTTATTTATTTAGAGAATACAACAGTTAAATACATAATATGATATTTTATACAGGGTGTTTGATAGATGGATGTATATATCTTCAGGGATGATAGTAGAGGTCATTTGGGATCTTTCGAGCCAAACTTGGCTTAGTCCAAAAACGCACGGTTCTCGAGTTATTCGAGATTTTAACTTTTTATCGAAAAACCCCGAATTTCTCAAGATTTACCCCAATAGTTTCGTAAGTATAGGTACCTACTCAGTTCTGTAATTATTTTTTGTTTCTTGAATATGTGTTTGATCTACTAAACTCATTAGTTTTAATCTAAAGAAACAATAATGATAAAAAATATCCGATTAAAGTTTCGATAAATAGTTATTTCAAAAACGAGTCACGACATTAGGTGAGATTTTCCTTAAGAAGAAAATTGCCTAAAGATTCAGAAATTTGGAAAAAACTTCTCTGATTTATGCTCTTTCAGATGATGTACAAAACATAATAATAAAGCATTAATTTCATAAAGATATGATACAATAACATCAAGAGGTCACTACAAACTTAAGCAAATTTCCATACAAATTTACCACAGGTACAGGTTGCATAGTGAACAATACATTTCTTTCGATTTCTTGTTTTCAAACTTGTATGGAAATTTGCTTAAATTTGTAGTGACCTCTTGAAGTTATTGTATCATATCTTAATGAA
Source organism: Ceraclea dissimilis (assembly GCA_963576895.1). Classification (NCBI taxonomy): domain Eukaryota; kingdom Metazoa; phylum Arthropoda; class Insecta; order Trichoptera; family Leptoceridae; genus Ceraclea; species Ceraclea dissimilis. The sequence continues at coordinate 2,071,668 of OY756374.1, forward strand.
AATAATGCTTTATTATTATGTTTTGTACATCATTTGAAAGAGCATAAATCAGAGAAGTTTTTTCCAAATTTCTGAATCTTTAGGCAATTTTCTTCTTAAGGAAAATCTCACCTAATGTCGTGACTCGTTTTTGAAATAACTATTTATCGAAACTTTAATCGGATATTTTTTATCATTATTGTTTCTTTAGATTAAAACTAATGAGTTTAATAGATCAAACACATATTCAAGAAACAAAAAATAATTACAGAACTGAGTAGGTACCTATACTTACGAAACTATTGGGGTAAATCTTGAGAAATTCGGGGTTTTTCGATAAAAAGTTAAAATCTCGAATAACTCGAGAACCGTGCGATTTTGGACTAAGCTAAGTTTGGCTCAAAAGATCCCAAATGACTTCTACTATCACCCCTGAAGATATATACATCCATCTATCAAACACCCTGTATATATTTACATTTCATAGCGCCAATTATAGTATTCTTCGTTTTATTAACAAAAGTATAAGTAGGTACATTATATATAAGCAAGAAATAGGAAATAGAATAGGAATGGATCCAGGAATAGGAAGGAAAATGGAGAATGGAGAGAAAATGGAAAGAGAAAGGGAAAGGAAAGAGAAAATGGAAAATGCATTGTATACATCTCCTAGAAATTGTATACAATGACGAATTTCATCCATTGCCGGTAACATAGTATATAAATAAAATCCTTTATTTTCCCAACCTTTCAAAACTTTAATATCGATATTCTCAAAACTCACTAAACTGGACATGCAATATCAGATCTATGCAGTGTGCACTGTGCAGTCACCCGTCCATAAATACGATATGTTGCAAACTTCTGGACGTAAGAACAATAACCTTTTCCAGTCTTCGTAAATATCTTCCGGTTGAATAAATATTCGCAATGCTCAGCGCATTATATTCAACAACTAGTGGGCGGGCGTTAAGAGTATGCATACCGACATTTCAAAAATTACTAAAAACGGAAGACCTTATATCTCGACAACCGCTACTAAATATGATTTGGAACAAAATAGGATAGATGCATTGAACATTTATCTAGGGAATAACCGTAAAATATTTTTTTTATTTTGTATAGATTTCTCAAAAAAATAATTTAAAAACACCTGTGATCTTTTTGCCGAAAGACGAAAACTCGTTTCCCGAAAGTCGCAGAGTAATTTTTTTTTTGTACTGATAATAAGCATTAAAATCTAGGGAATAACCGTAAAAGTTTATTGATAGACGCAAAATTAAGCCCAGAAAATGGAAAAAACGCAATTTTTACCATTTTTTCATGCGATTGTTCACGCGATTTTGAACCTTAATGCCGTGGGAAATTACTGTGACGTCATTCTAGCTGCCAAGCCCTTAAGCTTGCGTATTATTATATTGCTTACCTATGCATTTATTGTAAGCAAATACTCTGAATGCAAATATTCCAATGGTCAGAATGGTCCAGAAATGATATAAAAGAAGTACAACATGCATAGATATAAATGTTATCTTACATAACGTTTCGCAAACTACTTGAAGAAGAAATTCTTTGACATGTGCATCCTTCCAGTATTGACGTACGGTTTTGAGACTACCACCTTCACAAAACGTACGATCCAAAAGCTCTGCGTAGCACAATGGGCGATGGAGAGACGGATGATTAACATTAGTTTGCGGGACAGAAAGCGAAACGAGTGAATCAGAGACAAGACAAAGGTCACGGACGTAGCACATAGAACGGCATCATTAAAATGAAATTGGCCTGGTCACATCAGAAGAACTACGGATGATAGGTGGATCAAGCGAACCCTAAAATGGCGACTGAGAACCGGCTACAGAAATCCAGGCAGACCACAGGCAAAATGGTCTGATGACATCAGGAAGCTGGCAGGACAGCAGTGGCGTAGAATGGCGATGGACAGGGAAGTGTGGAAGTCGGAAAAGGAGGCCTATGTTCAACACTGGACGAGGGAAGGCTGACGATGATGATGGTGATGACATATAATAATAATGGACGTTTGTATGTTTGTTCCACCACAACTCTGGAACGCCTGAACCCATTTCGACCTGCGCATGAATGCTAATACTGCCTGGATTTTTTTCCATACTAAATGAGCATTCTCCTTTAATAGAATCATAAATCAGTTACGAATTTCATAGCGTCTACAGAGTGAGTGAATCAGTGATCTGCGCAACTCTATTAGTTATTGTTAATACTACACAAGAGAAAGCCGTCATAGCAAGCTGTTACCAGTGTATAATATTAGCGAATAGATGTATGTATCTACACATTATCAAAGACATGGGCGTCGTCGCGGGGGGCAGGGGAGGGGGGCAGCTGCCACCCCTCGACATTGGAATAGGTATATACTTTTTCATGCTAAACGATAAAACCGCACAAAAAATCACATCCACACGTTTTTCCATCATATCATAATTTTTCTAAAATTTGTATGAGAATCCATTAAAATGCATTTGTTTCATAAAAAAAATGGTTGCGGCGCTACTAACACGGTCGTTTCCTTCTTACATTATAGTCGTATGGATCACCTAGTACAGTAAGAACGTTAAATTTGATTTCAGGCGACCAAGCTTGCTTGCAAAATTTATCATTGCCCAATGTTCAACCTTCAAACTTTTTCCTTTGAGGGATGTGATATACTTCTTTTGACCATACGATAAATAAATAATACAGAAAGATGCCAGGTTCATCACTTCACACATTTTTCTTTTAAAATTTCGCCTGTGGCGCTATACTACTATATATTTATATAGGTACTAATGTACTATTGTTTATACATATTTTTTTTCACATAATATGTTCAAATGATTATATTCTGAAAATATTCTGTTTTTCTGCCTAAAAATTGTGAAATCTGATGTGTGCGTGTGCGATGGGTGAGTGTGTGAGCGAGATTGAGTATGGGTGTGTGAGACGACCGGAATGAACTTATATGTTTTAATTTAACTGTGGTGCATGCTTGTGGGTGACAGCTGAATTATGAATGAACTAATCTTCAATACTTATATCTATAGTTGTTATCTGTTTTGCACTTATACCTGTAATAAAATAAAAAAAAATAAAAAATGACGATTCCAGGTGTCCGGATTGGCCTACGGATGATAAACAACAATAAACAAGTTACGCGTTCTTCGTTCTGTATCATTTTTTTTTTTAAATTTTTGTTGTCCCCTCCCCAGCTTCTAGACTGACAACGCCCATGATCAAAGATCTTTACTTGTTAGTTTCAGTAATAATTCTTCTCCGACCACAATACTCTAGTAATGAAATAAAGTTTGTGTGAATAGAACAAATTGCTAAACATTCTCAGAAATATGATAAGTTGAACAGAGACCAACGAAATATGGTCTTATGGTAGTAACCAGTAAACTTCATTAATACAACTCAAATACTCACTTCGTATTGTGTTTGTGTATAATAGGTACTTATAATAGTATGAAAGAAGATATACCAAACAGTTTTTAACATATACCATCCGCAACTTTGTCTTGAGTTGTTGGCACACTTCTGCTGAAATATACACAACAGTTCTCAAACTGAATATTAAGATTTCTGAAGAAGAAATGTATGTAGTATTTTTAACAATGAAAATGCGATCTTCCTCTCCACAAATGTGACAATAGGACTACGTCCACTAATCTGTATACGAGATTCATCTCAGGCTGGGGAGAATTTTAGAATTATATTTAAGAGATGAATCCTGTTTGTAATGTTTGTGTTTTTTTATAATTGTATTTTTGTCTTTAATTTTATTATTATTCTCCACTCACCTCAACACAAGCTGGAACTACAGGAAAGCAAGGAAGGGCAGAAGCCAAGTACCTTGCGAGAAAATTAGGCTATCTGTTTCATACAGGAGACATGTAGCCTACAGAGCAACATCCAAGCTTCCAAGCCATGCGAGGGCATTGGGTGTGGCATTGTGGATTTCTGCGTATGGTCCAGGAAATTCTCTCAGAGAAAGGTATTCGACAATGTGCTTGATGGATTGCACTGGCTCTTCGCAGTCACAGGCAGGAGAATCCCGCAAGTGCCATCTGTGGAGCATTTACTGTGATGTATTATGATGTACACAAGCCGAAATCCTTTTTTTTAATTATCTTCTTTGTAAATGTCCCGCGCCAATGTTACACATTCCCCCATAAGGAATCGAGTTAGCAGTTGTTGTATGTGTTTTGGTGAAGATATTCAACTAACTCACTACACCAGAACTTGTGGAGTTGTTCTTCTTGTTTAGTTTACTCCACATCTCATATTTTTTTCTCATCTGCCAACTTATGAAGTTTGTCAACTTCTTACCAATATCACAATCACCAACACACTCGTCACACAGACTGTCAAGGTGCTCTTACACCGGCAATTTTTCGAGCATCCCTCTGTAGGTATATAAAAATATAATTTATTTTAACGCGTAAATCCCCCTTCCCCTGAACCTGTGACGTCATTTATTATGGATGCTTCCTTTACAACAATAATAATAATACACTTCAGTGCCAATCTCACTTGAAATATTTTAAAAAAGTCGTGCAAAATTCGTTTTATTTCATTTTATTCGGTAATAGATTGTTAGGTATCTGCCTTGACAATTGAAATATACTCCCAAAAGTAGGACGCCGGTCTCCAGAGGCGAACCCAGGCCTATTTAGGTTATTTATTTATCGACAAACACATCCAAACAATAAACTTTTGTCAATGGATATAACTTGGATGAAACATCCACCAGAATAATAGTCTACAGTTGTAGCATTCATAAACACATTCCAAACTAAAGAACTCCTGAATATAGATAACCTCTATTACCCCTTCGTTTTGCTTTGATTTTCTTCTTTGTTATGTGATCTACACGCCAGGAGATTGATGTAGTTATTGTCTGGCGACCATTGTGTTAGTTCATTTTGCGTTAACCAGGGTCCACCACGAGGAGGCGAACTAACTTTGCACCCCTGCTTTGACGTACCAAGAAGAATGTGGACTGCACTGAACAGAATCCGGATGGGCCACGGCAGGTGTGCCGACTTCTTCTTTAGACTTTAAGTGCGGGTGTTCGGACTCTCCGAGATGTGATTGCGGTACAGAGAGGCAGACCGTGAGCCATGTTGTGTCGGAGTGCAGTCTCACAGCGTATGGAGGAAACCCGGAAGATTCCCTGAAACAAAATGAATCGACGACTGAGTATTTAAGAAATAATACTTTTAATTTTTAATTTCTGACGATCAAACATGAGCTATTATTGTAAATTAATGTTATAATTTATGTAATGCACTAGAAATGACCATACGATAAATAAATAAATATTACCCCTATGAATATTGTTGACGATGTCGTATTTCGGAGAAAGGTGTAAAAGTACCTTGTCGATAAATCTTACTGTTCTACTGAAGAGATGTTGTCGAACTCATCGTAATTGTTGTATTAGTATTATTTATTGTTGACGAAATGCAGTTTTGGACCATTTACATCCAGATCTGCATTGAATAATAATTTGTCTCTGTTTTATACTGATTTCTCTCTCAAATTGTGTTGTCATTGAAGATACACTAATTTCAGTCCAGCAGCCATCTGCCGCGGTCGGGAATCGAACCCAGAACTCCAACCTGACAAGCCATTGTTCTACCGCTGTGCTACGAAGGCTGGTAGTTAATTTCATTTTAGAAGTCTATACTTTCTACAAAAAAATACCCTATAGATACATGTCCTGTTTTTTGTTCACAGACGGCTGGATATTTTGCCATTGTTATGTTGTTTTTTTTAATATGTCCAAATTAATGATGTTCTTGCGCAATCGAACTGACCATTAAAAGTTTTTTTATATACAATTTGTTGTCATACATGTTACGTTTGGTCCACCAGTTTTTTTCCTAGGCTACAGAAACTAATTGAAAAGCCAAACTCATTACAATTTAGTCCAATATTCTCAGTGACGTAACTCCTTACCTTTTGTTTTTTCCTTTTCCGCAGATCTCCTTTTTGCTCATCAGTTCCGTAATTTACCTCATTGTTATCTCCTCGTTCAACTCCGATAGTTTTCCCCATCTTATCGCCATTACAAATATTCTACGGATAAGCCAGAGTTGCTTTTTTTTCTTCGGAAAAGCTAAGCTCATAAAAAATATGTTTTCGATTAACTTGGCTTTTACGGGCAAAAACGCGGCAACAGCGGAACCAATCACCCTGTATTTAGGAATGTGTGGAAACCAAAAATAAATACAAACAGTGATACAGAAACAATAAGAATAAACCATATAATAATAATTACCTACAGATACAAAAATGTAAATTATATGCATAGAAGACAGATGGACATTCATTAAGCATTCTTAAAAAGCTCGTCTGATGATGATGATGGATGACTTTTTGGCGCTGTTTAATGTGTTCCATCTCAAGGGCGCGGGAAGCTGGTCTTAAAACTTTCGGTTTTCAGCTTGCTCCGGAAGCTGGTGATGGGCTGGTCTTTTCGGAGTTCGTCCGACAGTCTGTTCCAGGTAACTGATGGCTGTGGCAATAATCTTATTATTATTTTTTTCTAAAAGTCTAAAGTCATATAAAACTAAAGGACTATAATTGATTTACCCTAGTAGAGGCTCTGCCTAGTTAGGTTAATCTAATTATAATGCTAATTATTAAATAAATGTTATTTTCAAAAAAAAAAAAGATTTTTTTTTACTTTTAGAAACGCACCCCGCGCTTTTGCAGCAAAGTCCCTGCCCTGTACCCTGTAAAGTGTATAAAGTACTGTACAACAGCTGACAGAGTATTTATGTACACAGAGATCTCTTCAAGTGTTTTATTTCCCTTTGATGTAACCCAGACAACACTTTGCTGGAAAATAATAATAAACTTTCCTTCAGCGGTTCCTTTATTTCACGGTCCAAGTCTCATCATCTTCTGAAAGACTTTATTAGTCTCAAGTACCTGCCTACTTATCTTACGTATACAGGGTGTTTGATAGATGGATACAGATATCTTCAGGGGTGATAGTAGAGGTCATTTATGATCTTTTGAGCCAAACTTAGCTTAGTCCAAAGTCGCACGGTTCTCGAGATTTAGAAAATAGTAAATTGAAAGGAAATGTGTTTTTCACTACGCCACTGTACCTATAGTAAATATGTATGGAAATTTGCTTAAATTAGAGGTGAACTATTTAAATTATTGTATCATAGATTTACGAAACTAATGTTTTGTATATCATTTGAAAGAACATAAACCAGATAAGTTTTTTCCAGATTTCTGAATCTTTGGACAATTTTTTTCTTATCTAAAATCGTCTTCAAAGTCGTAACTCGTTTTTGAAATATCTCTTTTTCGAAACTTTCATCCGATATTTTTTAACATGATTGTTTTTCAGATTGAAACTTATGATTTAAGTAGACTAAACACATACTCAAGTAACAATAAAATGATAGAACTAAGTAGGTACCTTTACTTACGATGCTATCGGGCTAAAACTTGAGTACTTCGGGGTATTTGGAAATAAAGTTAAAATCTCGAATATCTCCGTGCGACTTTGGACTAAGCTAGTTTGGCTCAAAAGATCATAAATGACCTCTACTATCACCCCTGAAGATATCTGTATCCATCTATCAAACACCCTGTATACCTGGGGAGGTAGATACACTACTTCCTTTTTTCTTCAACCCTTGGGGAGTCAATCTCTTGAGCGAATTATCAGAATTTAACTGACTTTTAGAAGTTTTTGTCTTCTTTTATTACATTTTAAATTCTATTGCGGATGACCAATTTAAAGATACCGATCCAACTGTGGCGTCACGGTAATTTCCCATGGCATTAATGTTCAAAATCGCATGAACAATCGCATGATAAAATGGTAAACATTGCGTTTTTTTTTTCATTTTTTGGGGTATCTCTTCAATCAAAAAACTTTTACAGTCATTTCCTAGATTTTAATGCATGCTACCAATGATACAAAAAAAACTCCGCGACTTTCGGTAAACGAGTTTCTGTCTTTCGGGAAAAAGATCAAAGGTGTTTGTCACACTTTTTTTTTGAGAAATATATACAAGATATAAAAAATCTTGTAGTGTTATTCCCTAGATAAAGGTTCAGTCTATCTACTCTATTTTTTCCAAAGCATATTTAGTAACGGTTGTCGAGATCTAAAGTCTCCCGTTTTTAGAAATTTTTGAAATGTCAATATGCATACTCTTAAACATTACGGATGAGTGGCTAGTCAGACGGACAAGATCTGACGATTATTTAATAAAAGGGTACTTGAGCACGAAAAAAAAATTCGTCGTTAAAGAAAATTACTCAGCTTATACTAAAGATATCATCCTAAGACTTGAACGAATGATAAATGAAAATATGCTTTACGGAGTTTTTGGTTTACTCTTTCAAATTTTGTATGAGAGTGTAAGGGCAAAATAAGAATAACGTAAGCGACAAAATTCTTGTTGACTCATTGTATCAAAATATGACGAATATAAAAAAATATTCGCTAGCCTTACCTTAAACATTGCATCAACCAAATTACAGCATCATATCTAACAAACTACGAGAAACATCTCAAGTTTCAGTAAATATCAGACATAATTACGGAATAATTTTTAGGAAGAAAATTAACTAAAATCGAATTTTTAAGCATTAGAGTCACTAAAACATATTCTCATTTATCCATATTTCAAGTCTTAGGATGATATCTTTAGTGTTAACTGAGTAATCTTACTTTTCCCGACGCAATTTTTCGCATGTTCAGGTATTTTTTTTTATATATATTTATTTAAACTTAAAGTAAACAACAAACACATATAAATATACAAAATGGACATAGTACAGATTATAAAACGTTGTTCACTAGGGCGAACTTATCGCAGAACTGCGATTTCTTCCAGTTAACCCCAGTAGTATTATCATTCTTGAAGGTGGAGTCAGGACTAGATCCTTATGCAAGTTAGTCCTTGACTGTATATGTGTTGCCCTTATGAAGAAGCGCTATTTTCAATCAGCATTACTTGAAAAATCCTTTATGTTAACTTATTTTTAACCAACTATTCACTCCTTCAAAAATAAACTGAAGCACCTCTATCTTTCTCAAAACAATTCCCATCAATAACTCCTTTTTTTCCTATTATCCCATCCCTTCCACTAACCCCATACCTTTTTATATGTATATATTATATGTATTTTTATATGTTTACTGTATTTATTTACTTATTTATAGTTTTTGCATATATATTTCTTTGATATGTTGTAAATATTATCATAACTATTTAATTTTAGACATTTCAGGTACATTTTTGTACGCACATTATGTTTTTCATTATTTTGTCAGATATTTTGGTTGGTTGGCAGATATTGCCCATGGCAATAAACCCGCCATTTGTTTAATGCATGTCATTACTTCAATAAAGTTTTTGTTTATTTATTTATTTTTTATTTATTTTTTGCTCGTTCAATTAAGTCATCAAACTCTATTGGTAGAAATATTGAAGTAAGCAGTTTTTCTAGTTTTTCTTTGTACAGAAAAGGTTATTTTAAGTTCGTATTAAGAGTAAACATATTGACATTCCAAAAATTTCTAAAAAACCGAAGACCTTAGATCTCGACAACCTTACTAAGCGCGCTTTGAAAAAAATAATAGAGTAGATCAGTGATTCCCAAACTATGGGACAATTATTAAGGTGGTACGCAAGCAGCCATGGCCATAGGACATACACAGTAAATAATTAGATAAAACGTTTTTAAGCCAGATATTTCCTATCTTGTCTCGAACATGCAGCACCATTTTCCGTATTTTTTAACTATATTTAATAAATGATAATGTTGTCATAAACAGTTGTTGCAGCTTTTATTACATTACCATTTTGAAGGTTTTTTTTTAATGGTTACAGTTCAGAGGTACGCTACTGATTTATAATTTCGTGTGTAGTACGCGAAATTAAAAGTTTGGGAACCTTTGGAGTAGATACATTGAATCTTTATCTAGGGAATAACCGTAAAAGATTTTTTATGTCTTTCATAAATTTATCATAAAAAAAAAATGTGTAAAACACCTTCGATTTTTTTTCGTTGGGCAGATACTTTTTCCCTGAAAGTCGCAAAGAAAAAATATTTTTCGTATTGTTAATGTGCATCAAAATCTAGGGTATGGCCGTAAAAGTTTTATGATTGAAGCGAAATTAACCCCAAAAAATGGGAAATACGGTCTTTTTACCATTTTGTCATGCGATTGTCCATGCAATTTTGAACCTTAATACCGTGGGATATGACCGTGACGTCATATTTGGATCGCGTGCCTTAAATTCTCCACACATCCCATCCCAGGCTGTGAATGATGTGAGACGGAAACTTTAGAAAATTTATTAAAAGTTTCTGGGGCAACTTGAAGAGATGTATGAGAACGTACGTTATATTAAATTCTTTTATATTTTTCTTCTGTTAATATTTTATAAGAATCCACTATATTTTAAGATATTATTTAATTTGTTTTTCTATATTCTTATATAGGGTGTCTCACGGATGACGCAAGAAGTAATTTTAATAGAAAACTCAGAATTTTTAAGGAATAATTCAAAATTTCTTTTTGATTCATAAAGTATATAGTATGGGATTATATATGAAATAGCATATTATCAGGTTAATGGCCTCCACGGTTTTGCTGCAGCACACTTACTCTTTTTTTAGAAACTTTTCATGACCGCTCTGCATAAATGTGGCTTAATTTTGAATATATTGATTAACTCCTTTAAGGGGTTAGGCTTGTTGGAATAAACCTTAGATTTCAAGAAAACGCAAAAAAATCTAACGGCTTTAATTCACGTGTTCTGGATGGCGAAATTTGATCACCAAAACGAGAAACTTCTTTTTCTTCTTCATTAGCCTTCTTCCCTCCGCTGCTGGATACAGGCCTCCTCCAACTGTTTCCACTCGTCTTTGTTCTGACCCTTCCGCATCCAGGTTCCCCAAGCGATGTGGACAATCTCGTCGGTCCATCTCTTTGGTGGCCTTCCGACGCTACTTCTATCTATCTGAAAACAAGAAACTACAGTACCATAAAATGACTCATGCAGTAATTCAATGGTTTCTCGGACTGTATGGGATACGATACTGTCTTATTGAAAAAACATATCGTCCACATCCACATTAACTAGCTCTGGAGGCAGACCGTTGCATGAATCCACAAGGTCTTTCATTTTTTAGATTTATTTGCTGGGAAAAAGATCTGTGGAGCAAAATAAGTTTTTGGTAGAGATTTTTATTTATGTGTTGTTTGTATTGTTTCAGGATCCTCAAGCGTCCTATGACGTGAACAACCACGATGAAGACCCAATGCCGAGATATGACCTGATCGACTCCAACAGACACGGTACAAGGTGTGCTGGAGAAGTCGCGGCCACGGCGAACAACACCCTCTGTGCCGTGGGAGTGGCCTTCGGAGCTAGCGTTGGAGGTAATAAAAACAAATTATTACTAATAGACACCAGACGCTTTATCTTCTGTCTTCTATTTTGAGTCAGCATTGGTCAACACATAAAACAATAATAAAACGTAACAGATAGAAATTACTTCACTATACGGCTTACAAATAATAATATTAATAATAAATACTTTATTTCATAAACAGACATAATAAATACATTCACAATTTTGCCACCTAACTAGGCAAAGCCCGTACTAAGGTGGCAAAATGATTAGTGCGGTCCCCAATTCGTCACACGGTTAAACGATTACTATGGAAGTAAATGTTGAAGGTTTTCACGGTGTTCGATTGACATTGTTTCTTGGTTTTTAGGGTGAACCGTGTGTATATAAACTTGATCGACGTTTCTAGGTACTATATATTATTATTCTATGGACGTGTATGGACGTTTCGGTGAGAAACCAAAAAACAATGGTTACTATGGAAATATAGTTTTAAGCTCCCTAGAAACTCAGCAACCAGTTTGTCGTTATTTGTCTGTCAAAGACTTAGCTTAATTTTATTCGTGAAATTATGTAAAAAATATTTTTTAAACTAAATTATGTGTTTTGTTTGGTTAATCGACAAGTAAAATTAGGAAAAATCCTGTACACGCGTAAGATATTTCTTTAATTTACTTAGAGGTGGTCGTAGCCCGGTTGGTAACGCTCTCGACTGTTAATACGGTGGGCGCGGGTTTAATCCCCAATGCTGACTTACTCCACTTCACGACACAAGCCTTTCAAGCTTACTGTAAAGTGTGCAAAGATGTGTTTGGGTTTATTTCGATAAACTCAGATTCTTTTAAAAAAAAATACAATTCAAACAACAACAAACTGGTTGGTTATCGGTTGCTTGATAGACAAACACTTGCTCATATTTTTCTTCATACGAATTGTCTGGAGTACCTACTCTTGTGATAAAATCGATTGTTCAAACTGCAGCATAAAATGCACATTAAACCCCCTCTGGTCGTTTATGGAAAACACTTATATTTACCCAGGTCTTGTGCAAAAAAGGCAATACTTGAAAGAGAATTTCATCAGGCTATATCGTAGTTACTTTCAACCTTTTGATAAAAGTTTACGAAATTGACTAAACGAATTTGATTTCGCTTAACCAATAGAAATTTCGCATTAGTCTCTTGAAGCAGTAAAATGCATGAATAAAACTTTATCCCAAGAATATTATTTTCCTAACAAATACTTCTTATATTAGATGTCACCAAAAGGGTGTTTTTCAGAACAAATATATCAAGTAGTCATCGTAACAGATACATAGAAAAAGATGGACCTTCCATCAGGCTTATGACTGATCGTCGACTGGTCACCAATTCCAGTTCATCCATCTGCCTTGGCCGGGAATCGAACCCAGAATTCCAACCCGACAAGCCGGTACTCCAGCGCTGTGCTGTGAAACCTGTGGACAGACCTGGAGAGCTCGCCACACGAGCAACCGGCCTTCGTAGCACAGCGGTGGAGTACCGGCTTGTCGTGTTGGACGTCTGGGTTCGATTCCCGGCCTCGGCAAATGGATGGACTGGAATTGGTGAATGTTACTTAAGTGTAAATTGATTACAGGTCATAAGCCTGATGGAAGGTCCATCCTTTGCTGTGTGTCTGTTGAGATAACTAGTTGTTATATTCAACTACGACGTTTAGAAAATTCCGATGTTCTCACAAAACATAAATTGTGATTTTCAAAACTAAACACGGGATATGTTTGGGATGATTTCTTCCATCTTATCCCTTTTTGTTTGTTATTTTCTTTTATCATTGGTCCTTTATTCCACCAGGAGTTCGGATGCTGGACGGTGACGTAACTGATGCTGTGGAAGCCAGATCTTTGAGTCTGAATCCCCAACACATAGACATCTACAGTGCCTCATGGGGTCCTGATGATGATGGAAAAACTGTGGACGGACCTGGAGAGCTCGCCACCCGAGCTTTCATTGAAGGAGTTACAAAGGTAATTATTTTATTTTATTTTTTATTATCTGTGACACCCATAGAGACATCAACAAAACATGAATTGCTTTTACTTCTTTCGGCTAATAATTTCTTTCTTTTAGGGTCGCAGCGGTAAAGGTTCAATATTTGTTTGGGCCTCTGGGAATGGTGGTCGAGACCAAGACAATTGCAACTGCGATGGTTACACCAACTCCATATGGACTCTCTCCATTAGTTCCGCCACTGAGAGAGGAGAAGTGCCCTGGTATTCAGAAATGTGCAGCTCCACACTGGCGACGACTTACAGCAGTGGCGCAGTAGTCGAAAAACAAGTAAGTTATAAGTTCTGCACACAATTATTATATGGGTCCGGTTACCGGTAACTTCAGCTTTAACTAATTTTACTCTAATTCGACTAGTTCTAATTCGACTAAAAATTTGAGTAACGATCATCAATTCGAGCAATTTTGCTTCACTTTAAAATTTCGTAAACATGTGTTGTTTGTTAGTGTTTTTACGAATTGTTGAGACAAACTTAGAAATAATGTGGACCAAATATTTTAAAAAGTAGTGTATATAGGTAAGTATTTTTCAAGTCAATTGTATATTCATTTTTGTTACAAATCACTTGTCTGATATATGTAACTATTCCACAGTAAAACTATACTCACTTCATGTTCCCGCCATCACGGCTGAATTTATAATTTAATGAAATTAGTCGACTTAGTTATTACACGATTTTGTTTAAGTCGAATTAGATTTTGTGGAATCGCTTTTAGTTGAGTTATCATCTTATTTACTGTAAATAAAGATGCAATACGGTGCAATAAAAAAATGCACCGCTAAATGCAATATTTGAAACTAAAAACTTATTTTAAGATTATAAATAAAATACTTTCGAGCAATTGGAACCATTGTTATGAGGCAATCAATCACCGCTTCCAAAAAATATCCGTCGTCTAAATTCCGATCACGAAATCGGCGGATTTGGACATGTTTCATTCAGGCGATTTATTTGGCCATAAAGGAGAAATATGACATTCATCTTGGAGTTTGTTTCTCACATTCTCTTCCAATTCTGAAAGTCATAAATAACAAAACACCCAGCAAATAATTCCATTAAATTTTAAACTCAGTGATTTATAACTTTTGCTGTATTTTAAGTGGCGATATGCACTGAGCAAAATCCTTTTACGACCGCTTTGACTTATTCAAATTCTGTATCAGAATGCAAGCGCAAAATATAATTAAGATTTTTGGCCGTCGGTTCATGGTGGAAGTGTATTGTTGAGGTAAAAATGAAAAAGACTTAAATATTTCATATAAAATCCATTTTAATGACTTTATTTTTACACGACTAGTGTTAGAGGATTAGCACCCTTATCATCAGGCGTTTGACAATAAAGTTTGGCTAGTAAAATAAAGTATCTTTTTAATGTATAAAAAAGGGGACCGAATATAAAAAAAATATCCACTAGAGTCACTGCGTCTTACCTTAAACATTTTATCAACCAAATTAGAGCATTATATGGGAATATAATAAAAAAACTCTGGGAATAAAATGAAAGTGAACAAGTTGAGATGGTTGGGTCATGTGGAAAGAATGAACGATGAAAGAATAACGAAGAAAATTTACCTGGGTGAAAGAGGAGGTGTAAGGAAACGCGGCCGTCCGAGAACCACCTGGCTGGACCATGTCGACCAGATACTCAAGGACGGACGTGTTTTGAGTAAAAGTAACCGGAGAGTATGTATGAGGAACTGCATGAATGTGACGGAAGCCCGAAGTGTGTGTCAGGATAGGAAAGTCTGGCGATCCGTTCTCTCTGCCTACCCCGCAAGGGAGGTGGCGTGAGGGTATAGAATAGAATAGAATATTCTCAAGTTTCAATTAATTTCAGAGGTAACTTTGGAATTATTTTTTATCGCGATAATTTTCAATAATCAATTATTTTACCTCTAGAGTCACTAAAGTCACTAGTCACATAACGAACGAAGAAGTTCTTAACGAAATCAAAGGAGGAAGACACCTTCTCAATGCAATAGCAGAAAGACGTGCCAGATGTATCGGCCACATAGTGCGTCAAGAGGGTCTCCTATTTGAATTAATTGAAGGAATGAACGAGGGGATAAACTACACAGGACGACCAAGAAAAGAATACCTGGACGATTTGTGCCAGGGTATGGGGTTCGACTTATATAAAGAGTTCAAAAGAACCGCACAGGATAAGGATGAGTGGAGAAGGAGACGTGGGGCTTTGCTGCAAACCAATCGTAACGATTGAAACTGGAGAAGAAGAGTCATCAAAACATATTCTCATTTATCCATGTTTTAAGTCTTAGGATGATATCTTTAATTTTTCCCTGAGTAATCTTCCTTTTCACATTTTCCGTTACTGTGCCGCCTTAGTACTATATCGATGATTTCTTTTGAAGCTTTTATTATTTGTTAGCTTTTGGCAAATAAATCAACGTTCCAAACTTTGTTTCGTTTATGAATAAAGTTTGAACTTTTTTTCAGCTCGCTTTAGCAATTGACATACTTTTTATTCTACAGTAAAATAATATCAATGAAACTTTTGAATGACGCCAATATGTCGCTATGTTTATATTAATTATTTAAAAGTACGTTGCTACGTTCACTTATATATTATTTGAGTGAAAACCTTAAGATACTTTTGATTTATTTACACTTTAAAAAGTCGCTTATTGACATTTTAAAAAACAGCAGACCTTAGCTCTCGAGAACCTTACTTAATATGCCTTGGGAAAAAATAGGGCAGATACATTGAATTTATCTAGTGAATGACTGTAAAAGATTTTTTATATGTTGTATAAAAACACATCTGAAAAAAATGACAAAAACACATCTGAAATTTTTTTCGAGGGACAGTATCGTTTTTCCCGAAAGTCTCTAAGATAAAAAAATATTTTCGTATTGGTAGTACGCATTAAAATCTAGGGGAAGTCCGTAAAAGTTTTTTGAATGATGCGAAATTAGCCCCAAAATGTAAAAAATACGCTGTTTCAACATATTATCATGAGATTGAATATGCAATTTTGAACCTTTAAGTCACGGGAAAAATTTCGGAATAATCGTCCCTTTAAGCAAAACCTTTTTAATAATCTTTTAGGCTTTCGCAGCGTGATGAATCCATATCTTCGATATCGAACATTTTTAATGCTTGCTACAGGGGTTTTAATTAACCAATTTTCAAAATTCTTCACAGGTGATAACAACAGACCTCCATCATTCCTGTACTTCAAGCCATACGGGAACATCGGCTTCTGCGCCTTTAGCAGCGGGTATTTGTGCATTAGCCTTAGAAGCCAATAGGGATCTTACCTGGAGAGATATGCAGCATATTGGTAAGCAAAAAAAAATCAAAGTCAATACACCATTCCTTAATATTCTATCCCCTCACGCCGCATCCCTTGCGGGGTAGGTAGAGGGAACAGATCGACAGACTTTTTCTATCCTTACACACACTTCGTCCTTCCGTCACATCCATGCAATTTTTCATACACACTCTACGACTCCCCTTACTAAGAATCTAGTCTACATGGTCAAGCTATGTGGTTCTTGGAAGTATATTTTCTTTGTTATCCTTTAATCATTCATTCTCTCTACATGTCCCAACCGTCTCAACTTTTTCACTTTCATTTTAGTTGCAACATCCGTTTTAAATTCACTCAACTCAATTCATTTTTTTTTCACAACCTTCATTTCTTCAACGTTTTTTCACACGTTATTCTCAGCGATCTCATCTCGACAGCATTCATGATTCTTCCTCCTTCAGCCATGTCCATGCCTCACTTGCATACATCAGGAAAATTTCAAAATGGTTTTTGTGTGACTTATGTTTTTTAATGCAATTTTTCCACAGTTGTACGAACGGCAAAGCCAGCCAATCTCCAATCGACTGGATGGGCTGTGAACGGCGTTGGGAGAAATGTTTCTCATTCTTTTGGCTATGGTCTGATGGACGCGACAGCAATGGTCCAGCTTGCCAGAACTTGGAGAACAGTGCCTGCCCAGAGAAGATGCGAAGTTTCTGCGCCCCACGCCGACAAGTACTTATTAAAAACTAAATTAATAATGGAATTAAATTTGGTCATGATTTGGGAAAGAGCTTTAATTTGATTTCTTTTTCAACAGGTCCATTCCTCCAAAGAGTCAAGTAGTTCTACAGCTCGCAGTTAACCACTGTTCAGGGGTCAACTACTTGGAACACGTTCAAGCAAAGATTTCTCTGACTACAGCAAGAAGGGGCGATCTTCAAATAAGTTTAACTTCACCGGCTGGAACGAAGGTTGTCTTGCTAGCTCCAAGGTATAACAGCGTGGTATTCTTACGCTCAATATTTTCCTATTTTTTTTTCTAAGTAATGGTATTAAAGTTATTTTTCTGTTTCAGGGCTCACGACAATTCAAGAGCTGGTTTTAATTCCTGGCCTTTTATGTCTGTTCATACTTGGGGAGAGACACCGTATGGTGTTTGGTTGTTAGAAATACACAATCAAGGAAGATATATGGGTAAATAATTTGGAGTTTGAATATGTAGCTTGTTGTTCAAAATTAAATTCATCATTGTCGTCGATTGATCACTTTTATAAGTTAACAAAATTAACAATATTAATAAGACATTCATCATTCGCTTCCTTATACTAATTATTGTAAATATTATAGGACGTGCCACACTGCAAGACTGGGCACTTATATTCTATGGCACAACAAGTCCCGCGGATAAGAACGATCCTAGTCCTTATAGTAATATTAATCGTTATAAAGTAGACATATCCCAATCCGTCCCTGTGCCTTCCATTACCATCCCAGCAACGAAACCTAAAACAAAAGGCAATAACAAATCTCAAAACAACATTGCCAATCAATATGTTGTGAGTTCTAATGGTAGTTCCAAGAAAAATAAAAACGGAAAGAACCAAAATAGGAACTCGCAAGGAAAAAATAAGTCTTCCATTAAACCTACTGCCACGATTCTTCGAGGAATTAGTAATAAAACGACAAGTAAAACTAATGGGAAGAATCCTCAAAGACAGACTGATTTTAGATTACCAGGGCTCAATAAAAAGAGTGATTCAGTAGCTAAAGTTACAGAAAGACCTGAACAAGATACCACCTTGTTGGTCGGAGTGACTAAAGTGTTCAAACAACTGCCAAAGGTTACTAAAATGAACCCCTATGATACAACTTTGCCTTTCCATACCACCAAATACCAAAAGAATACATCCAGACAACCTAACCTAGATTCGAGCTCAAATTTAAGAACGGGAAAACCAGGGGATGATATCGAAGCACTGTCACGAACTTCAGACTATCATTTTACAACTGAAGAAATAACAAAACCACATTTGTCAACTGCGGATGTGTCAACGAACCCCCCGAATTTCCAGGGGTTCATTTTCATTGACCAACCGCCCGATGGACACGTTGCTCTAAAGAACTCACAAATCCCCTCCTTATTTCAAAAGTATCCGAAGATCCAGCATATTTACCCAGCTCTGTTTCCTTATCCAAAAGTTGAAATTATCGCTAACAAACCTTCTCGCCAGCATCCTCCTCTCTCCCAATTCCATCCAGAATACATAGGCGGATTCGCCCCGCAAGAGGCGTTGGATAGCGACCTGGAAACTGATCATCACATATCGGCATTTTCGTCAGAGGACAAGGGTATATTGATTGGATTCGCGTATTAGTGTTTTAGTGAGCTTGTCGAATAGTTCGTTGTCCTTTGCCTTAATTAGACATTTGGTTTTCTTTAACGCGGCATGTGATTAATCAAAGAGTTTTCGTTTCTTTATATCATTTGTTAATGTTTTTGCTTCCAAGTTTTATAATAATTTTGATTAATTTCAGTTTAGTTTTAAAGTTTTGCGTTTGGTAGAGTTTTAGATTTTTTTGTTACTCGATGTGTTTTTATTATGTTAGAGTTTTATCACGGAGCATGTTTTATTTAATAACCTCAATTAATCACTTTGTGCCCTAAATAAATATTTTTATTTATTGTAATATTCTAGTTACATGTGCTTGAATTAGATAATTCGTTTTGCGTTGATAAGTTTTTTATAAAAAAAAAAGTATTTTAATTTCACTTTTCGTTTGGGCATGTTGAGAGAATGAATGGTGACAGGATGACTAAAAATATATATAAAATAAAAAAAGATAGTGAAACTAGCAGACATAGCCAAAAAGAATCAGAGAGCTTATAATTTGACAAACTGCACGAATGTGAGGGAAGCAAATAGTGTATGTATTTATTGGCTAGTCCGGCGTTCTATCATCTCTTCCTACCCTGCAAGAGAGTATTTAAGTATCAATTTCTTCCATGTGCTTGAATTTATAAAAAGTTGTTACATGGAAAAAAAACGTTTTAATAGAGTATAGTAGATGTTTTAGTATTTTTTTAAAATATATTTTACGTAAATTTTCAGTTGTGCATGTTTGTACCTAGTGCCCTACGATTTATTTCATTTTCTGATTGTAATATATAATTTTAATGTATGTTTTTCTTATTTAGGCACTCTGACTCAATGGGACATGATATTTTACGGAACCCAAGTACCCGCACAATCTGATTACGATTCCATCCACGATTTAAAACATAATCCTTCACTGGATGGATCAAATCTTTCAGCAGGGGAGAGTGA
The DNA here is from genome assembly GCA_963576895.1 of Ceraclea dissimilis. Lineage (NCBI taxonomy): Eukaryota > Metazoa > Arthropoda > Insecta > Trichoptera > Leptoceridae > Ceraclea > Ceraclea dissimilis. The sequence continues at coordinate 2,091,725 of OY756374.1, forward strand.
ACCTGGGGACCATAACTCCCTGGAGCCGGAGTCCAGCTCGCGTTGGAGGGACACCCAGAAGGTGCGTATAATCAAATTGATTTTTAAATACAGATATTTCAGGCACAATGCTTGTACTTCAGACCCCTCGCATCGGAGCCTAATTCTTTAACATCCATGATATCTGGATAGGTGAATGTTTCCCAGTATTAGGCTGATTCTGACTGATAATACTGAGAAGTGTTTTGGCAAGTCTTGCCTCAGCGCAAAATAATACGTTTGAGACTTTCACTGTATTAAAAACATTACATTGCTAAGAACAACACAAAGACAATATAGAATCAAAATACATACAGTTGAAACGGTAACATCAATGAATGTGATTCCGGAAACAGAGGGTTAATCCATAAGACGAAACTAGCGCCGCCAACGGTGGCACCTAGCAACACCACACACGCCCGAGTTGCAAGGTAAAGTCTTCATAATCGCAGCTACCAATTAGAAGCAGCGATTCATAGTGATTGACGCCAAATGGGACAATCAATTTAGACAAAATGAAAACTACTCTGTATATCACTTGAATTATTTTGATTTACAAATTTATTCTTGTGAAGCATTGGATGTTTTAAAAATACCACCCTCCTTCTTCAACAGTAAGAAATGCAACAATACATAGGTACTTAATGTACATGAAATTCGACAACACAGCCGTCGCTCTTCGTGGTGTAGTGGATATGATCCCTACTATGCCAGACGAAGGTCTGGGTTCGAATCCCAGCCTTGCGAAACTGAAGGTTTCTCGAGTGTAAAGTGATCACTTAAACAAGCCGATGTCAGTCTTAAGCCCGAGAATGTTCATCCTTCATTCTTATACACCGTTGTAGGAATACTGCATTGTATATTCTGTATATATTTTTTTCCTTTTCTCAGATACGCGAGGACGGCAGATTCGATGAGCATTTAACATCCATCGGTGTAGAAGTTGCAAACTCCGGTTGCCTCAGTTTCTCCGACCACCATCGATGCATAGGTTTGTGCCTCTTTCTACTTCTATTCTTTTATAAATACACTTCTAATTCAATAACAGACAATACGACGGCGAGTAGAAGAAGAACAAGAAGAAATGTAAGAAAAGACGAAGACGAAAGTGAGAAACTAGATAAAGAAATTGATATTCAAGAAATGCCAAAGGATTTACATGAAGAAAATGAGATTAACGTCGAGAGGAATGAAGAATTCAACGTATGTAGATTTATTGAAACGGCGGATGATAGTGATGTGTTGTATGTAAACCAAATATACTCTAATAATGTTAACAATGATTCTGTAGATAACGCTAATGAACGACTCGAAGTAGATATTTGTATAGTGGATCTCAGTCAGAACTGTCGTATGTGTTCCCCAGATTGCAATGAGTGCAATTGTGTAATTACCATAAGTAATTCTAAACTGAATGTAGAAAATTGCCAATCAATTAATGTTAATAAAATGTCAATGCCAAATTATTGTAATAATACAATTTTTCCTTTGATTAAAATTATGGATAAAAATTATTTATTATCAACTGAACCAAAATATGTATATGATATTTTAGTTAATAATTTTAGTAATGGCGACGCACTGAAGCCATCACAATTTTTAATTAAAAATATAATAAATAATAAATGTATAAAAAACTGTTGTTTCCACGATCAAAGTTATGATTTACTTTGTAAGGATTTTATTTCATTTTAATTACAATTCGTAATTATTGTGATTTTTTATATTTTTTTATTTATTTTCATTTACGTAGGTAGTTTAATTTCGTTACGACTCTTATTTCATTACCTACCGACAATTTCATAGAGGTGGGATAAGGTAGAGGCGTGGATTACATGCTCAATATCAAATTTTACGAGCCAACATCTTAGTACGGAGCATCCACGTAGAAGTATCATATTTCTATGGAATTCTCTATCATTAAATCCAATGCTTGTTTTGGTTCTGAAACAACAAGTTTTCTATTCTATTTTTTTTTCTATACCCTCACGCCACCTCCCTTGCGGGGTAGGCAGAGAGAACGGATCGCCAGACTTTCCTATCCTGACACACACTTCGGGCTTCCGTCACATTCATGCAATTCCTCATACATACTCTCCGGTTACTTTTACTCAAAACACGTCCGTCCTTGAGTATCTGGTCAACATGGTCCAGCCATGTGGTTCTTGGACGGCCGCGTTTCCTTGTTTTCTCTTCTTATAAAAACAATGAACTTCAATTATTTTTCTGGAAATATTATTTTTTTCCTTTCCTGGTAACACTTTAGATTTTTTCGTAGAATTTTGTATTAAAAGTAGGCATATTGATATTTAACAAAAATGAAAATTTTGAGACATTAGATCTCGACAGCCTTACTAAATATGCTGTGGAAAAAATAGGGTGAATACATTGAAACTTTATCTAGGGTTCATATCTTGTATAGATTCCTATAAAAAAATGTGAAAAACACCTCTGAATTTTTTTTCGAAGGTAAGCAACTTTCCTAAAAGTCGCATAGAAAATAAAAAAAATGGTACTGATAATGTGCATTAAAATCTAGGAAATGACAAAATGACCGTAGAAGTTTTTTTGAATGAAGCGAAATTATCACCAAAAGGTTATAAACGCAATTTTTGGCATTTTGTCGTGAGATTGTTCATGCAATTTTAAACCTTAGTGCCGCAGGAAATGACCGTGACGTTATAGTTGGGTCCTTAGCTTTAATTTTCCTACGATATTCATGTATTCCATTCCTGGTAGCACTGTTTAGATTTTTTCGTAGAAAGTCATATCCATCCATGCGAATATCGCTATCGAGATTTACAACAATGTGATTATAACAAGCCCACACAAATTTCTTGTCGAAGCGTTTCTATTGAATTTTAATCGCATGGCTAAAAATACTTAAATGTACATTTATAGAAGTATGATTTGTTCTAAAATTACCTATCACAAATACAGAATTTTTCAAGCTTATTATTAGGCTTACGTACACAAACCCAAATACTTTCCTGCATACTTTGCACTAGGTTAAAGCCTACATCGCAAAGTGTGGAATACAGCGCCTGGGTTTGAACCCGGCACCTCTTTTGGGAGATCGCAACCAACTGCGCTAACCATGTACTCTTAATGGCAGACTGTGATGCCGTAAGTTACATGAGGTTGAGAACTTTGGGCAAGCACCAGATAGAGGTGGAATCATTTCCCACCGTAGACCCCCTCCGAGTGCTGAACTTCGTAAGACGTCTAGGACTAGAGGGCCTGCTCTGACTAGGTTATAGTTACCAGATGTACAAATTAGGGGGAGTACAATACATCTTATAGGTCGCAGTATATAATACACCTTCTTCTTCTTCTTGTTCTTAATATAGGCCTTGTGGCCTGTTATGAAGATGGTTTAGCCTCCTGTGATGTCGACTCCCAACTGTCAATCCATCTCTTAGGTGGTCTGCCCTTGAGTCGTCTGCCCTGGGGTTGGCCGTGCAATGCAATGTGAGGGAGTCTGGATGGCTCCATTCTCCTCACATGTGAATACACCTCATCTATTAAAATAAAAATAAAAAATAAAATATACTTTTAATGTAATTTGTAATTTGTATTTATGATTAAAACATTACCACCTTACAGAGAACCCAAAATGTAAATTATTTCATTGTAGGCTGTGATGTTTCATTACCATATAATAATATTATGTAGTGAAACTATTACTGATGGAAATTCGGTCATTAATATACGATTCAGACCCAATAACATTACCATAATCGTAAATTAATTAAATTTGGCTAATTATGGTAATACTCTATACAAAACACTCTATAGTTTATAATGTTATGTAGAATACCTCTATTCCCGACGCCACCCTTTTACATTTTCGTGTCAGAGTAGTGATGTGACAAGAAGAGGTTTATTACTTGACTTGCAAAAACATTCGACTATCAAATGGTCAAATTTTTCATCTCCAGTTTCATTTGTTGTGATCGGTTTGCAGCAAAGCATGTCTCCTTCTCCACTCATCCTTGTTCTGTGTGGTTCTTTTTAACCCTTTACATGAGTCGAAGCCCATATCCTGGGACAGATTCTTTCTTTGGTCGTCCTCTGTATGTTGTCCCCCCGAAATCGGAGACCCTCTTGACGCACTTGTTTGTGTGATCCGAAAGGCAGCCGAGATAATTCTAATAAACCGCGGTGTGCTCGAAAAAAGTTGTTGACAGCTTATGCTCGCAATCCTAAACAGAAGCAAAGTTTATTTATAATTAAAATAACGTTTATTTTTTAGCTTTGTCATGAATACCAATAACATTAGTGTTTCACAATTTTTGTTGAAAGAAAACATTGGATTTTTCTTCAAGTGCCATATCAGGTCCCCCCAGGTCAGCTATCACTGTGACGTAGGATTTCCTGGCCTGTACTTTAGCACTTCAATTTTATTTGAATAATTATTTGCTGAGTATCTAAATATAGTAAAATAATTATCAGCGCTCTTTTTGTAATTACGTAAGCAACACCAAACTTAGCAATACCATTTTTTTGTTTCCAAGCAGTGTGCTACGATTCCTCGATTTAAAATTATAACTGACTGCCTACGATTATTTCAGCTGTAAAATATAGCAAAAAACATTTTCATTTGAAGTGCTGCTATTTCGCTAAAACTCAGGCACCTCGTATAACGTATTTTAAGGGTACATTTATTTAATTCCATTAATTGGAAATTCCATCTACTGCGGAATATTTTATTCCATAAATATTTTACATATTTCATACAAACGAAAATTAAAAATATTTTCCGTCTTTTGTGAGGAAAAAATGCGGTGGAATGAGGCATTATAAAAATATATGGCGGAAATATTATTTCAGCGAAATTCTCTACAAAGAATTATTTATTTATTAAATATTTCGTATATATTGTCGATTCGCGATTGATTTTCGTATTATTATTTTTTTAAATAATTTCTAGGCTATAAAAATTTGTGCTGTGACAGCAGAGTAAGTTAGCAAGCAGCTCGACTCGAACCACGTCAGTTCACAAAAAAAATCTCCTTCTTCTGCCCTGGTTTTTCACTGCTGTGTATACTCTTTTAAACGTTCCATTTTTTATCACTCGCCATTGTTAACAAAGTTGTTTCAGAATCAAACAAGCTCTTTTTAAGCTACCTTTTTACCACTACTACAGCTTTTTTAAGGACGTTGACTAATTGAGTAAATAACAAAAATATTTCGTAAAAAATAAACCCTTTTTTTATTTCTTCATTGAATTACTGCGAACTTATTTAAAGAAAGTTTAAACTTAAAGAATAAGATAATACTACCGATTTTTTTTATCCAGAGTTTATCTTCTAAACTTTGCTTATAGTTTAAAATATTTGGATTTATTACAAATACAAAATAAATTGAAAATCCTACTTCGATTAGTCAGAATGTTGTCTTAAGCGATCCTTCAAGTTAACCAGTGTTTGATACCGGCGTCACACGCTTGTATTCACAAGCGTTCACGAGTTCACAGGCGTGTGTATGGGGCATTTGTCTTGGTTTGTGTATATTTTTTAACACTCGTGAACACTTATATACGAATCAATGGAAGTTTGCGGCAGGCGCTTGCTAAGCATCCACACGTTTGTCACTTGTTTAGGAACGGAGTTTGTGAACGCCCGCCAGACGTGTGGAGCGGGCATTAAAAACTTAAACTTATTTTATTGGAAATTATTCTACTTATTATCAGTCTATTTATTTTATTTATTTAATATTTATTTTTATATTGTTTTTATCTATTTACTTTCTTCATTCCATCCAAAAATGGTTGATAATATTATAACGACGTTATGTATAAAATTAGATAGGAGCATTGAATATCTGAATATTTCGTACAAGAAAGTAGCGTACTCAATAAAATTGCACAAAGAGTAACGCGTACCTACACAAAATTATTTGAGGCGATACGCTCTGAGGAAAAATCGTTCTATTAACGCTTTTTTTTTATTTTTATACCATGCGAAAAATTGAGTCAGTAAGAAAACAACAATCAGCTAATACCTCAAAAATATCAACGTAAGACTTAAAACATGGATGAATGAGAATATGTTTTAGTGACTCTAGCACGTAGAAATTAGATTTTTGTAAATTTTCTCCATAAAAATAATTTACCTCTGAACTTAATTTTGTTTTGATTTGATTGACACCATTGATTTGGTGGCTTAAGTCATTCTTATTTTGCGCTTACACTCCCATTTTTTTTTAAAGCTGAAGCAATAACAGAACGATTTTTACTGAAGAGCGTATCGCCACAAATAATTTTGTGTAGGTACGCGTTATTATTTGTGCAATTTTATTGTGTACGCTACTTTCCTGTGCGCAATATTTTTGTACACTTATTATCTTATCATTATAAGGATTCTTATTATTGTGATATCGTAAGCATTTTTTAGGAAACAAATCTACTTAAATCATTATTTTGTACTTAAGCACTTAATGTAAAAATAATCTATATCAATATTTTATTTTTTACCCCACGTTTTATTTTGCCATTCTATCCAGTGGCGTATCTAGTAAAATATAATAAATTTACAATTATTAATTATAGTCATTAATATTTTTAAATGCTTCCTTCTTCCCGCCCACTGAATTAGATTTTATTTATATGTGTGATTTGTCTTCCAAAGCGTAATGTATAAATATTAATTTAGATTTATTTAAATGAATTATGTATAATACTAACGGCATTATACTTATGTGAAATTATCAATTATATTTAAACTACGTATTTGTTTTACGTTACAAGTAGTTATCTTAACCGATGTACAGCAAAGGATAAACTTTCCATCAGGATTATAAGTGATCGTCACCTTGCTTAATGCGATCTTTTTACACCAATTCCGGTGTGTCCATACGCCGCAGCTGGGAATCGATGAAAGCTCATCTTTGACTGTGTAACATATCTGTTGGAATAATGGTACTCTTACAGTAATGTGGACCCACCCGCAGCCGAGCCAAAAACTTGTAGAATATATCTCTTATCTATGGTAATCGTAAAATGACAATTGGATTGTTGGTACTATTACAGGCTTAATTTGTTAAACAATGGCATTGAAAAGGCTTTTTCTCGCTCGTCTTTATCCCACAACCTGCAGCTGAGCAGAATAAAAAAAAAAAATTTTTCAGTGCTCTCCTGTGCACAAAATAACGTAAAATAGATTAAAAAATCTTTATTAGCCAATAATCATGTAAAGGGGGGACTTATTGCAAAAACAATATCTTACAGTCTACCCGGTAGCAGTGCCTACAAACAAGCCAAAAACAAAACATCTGTCATTTTACCAAATTATTTTTACTCATATTAAGAGACATCTTCTACGACTTTTTGCTCAGCTGCGGATGGGGCCACAATAATGGTGGACTTTTGAAATAACTACTTGTCACTAAACTGCATAATGTCAGAATGACTCAATATTAAGTGTGATTCATGTATGTATAATTAAATAACCTATACTTACTTAATTTGCCAAAATTAGTTTATTATTAAAATATCACACAATGCAATAAATAAAGTGATACATTTTCAACGTTCCTAAATATAGTTATTTATTATTATTATTATTATGTATATTTTATTCACAAATGAATTGTCAAAGGCTGGCCACACACGTCCCGAAGTTCAGTTCCGGAATCGACCGTTTTGCAAAAAAGTTCCGATCAAAACCTCTCTCTGAATTCAGCGTCACCCCGATTTTAAATTCAGAAAGAGGTTTTGGTCGGAACCTTTTTGCAAAACGGTCGATTCCGGAACTGAACTTCGGGACGTTTGTGGCCAGCCTAAATGTGTAATTATTACAATTTTAAACATGTTGATAATATTTTACTGAACATTTAATTAAACTAATTGAATTATTGATCACAGTTTTGTATCCGTATGTTAATAATGTTACCACTATTGATACAGTACGACGCTTGCATTTTTTTTAAATTGTGGATATTAACTATTTGTGTAAGTGAGGGGGTACGAGCAAAAGTGAGTCAAGCCACATGTATTTGAATCTGAGATCACTTCTCTTAAATTGTAGAAAGAAATTTAAATAATGGCACGCTTTAATAAGAAAAGATCATGGTTCCACTCGTGAAACACGGCGCTATGCGGTGACTAGATCCTCTCGATCGCTCACATCTCCCGATGGCTTGAGCTGGACAAAATCTGATCAAAATTCCTTTTCAAGACAATTTACGTCTTTTTTGTCTCATGGTGAAGGCTGATCCAATGGGGTACAAAATCGTAATGTAATTCAGTTTAGACAATTCGTGGAAATTTCAAGACTCTTGCTAGTCTGGAAATGAGTTAAAATTCGATAACAAGATTTGGAAACAATGCCAAGTGAAGTTAAATAAAAGTGTCTAATGACAAATATAATGTGAATTGAACGTAAGCAATGCTTTCTCTCAGTAGGTGGGATGTGCCATTTCTATTTCATTTAACACAATATTGGTAGCATTTGTCAAAAAAGTTAACTCATTTCAGATATTTTTGTGGGTTACCTCACTTTTGCTCTCATCCTCTCAAACTCATGTTGTTTTCTCTAATTTGTTGTTTTTGTCAAAGGCCGGTCCTCATAGTTTTTATTTTCTCTTTGTTTTATGAAATCTTCTGCACCCTCGTGCATAAATTTGCACTCCGATTACTTCAACTCTTATTATAAAAACATTTCTGAAGTTGAAATCACAATGTAATGTGGACTTTTAATCTTTCAACCGTAAAACAGTGGAAAAAACAAAACTCGCCTGCTTTCAATAACTAACCTGGTTCTATTTGTGTTTTACGAAAAAATCGTTTCACCAAGCAATTTTTCAGCAACATATTAACATATTTTACCATCCTAAGTAAGAACCGCGTATAAGCTAACTTAAAATTTAGTTTATCAAAATGGATATTTCAACTTTAGGTGTTTGAATTTATTCCAATCACTAAAAGTCCACTAGAATGAATGTGACGAAAATAAGATGTTTTGGACATGTTGAAAGAATGAATGGCGACAGGATGAGAAAAATTATATATTTGAGCGAGTGAAGAGGTGTGAGGAAACACCTGGACCGATCATGTCGACCAGATCCTCAATAGTGGACGCGTTTTAAGCAAAAGAAATCCCAGGGCGTGTATGACGAATTGTATGAATATGACGGAGGCTAGGAATGTGTGTAAGGATAGGGCAGTCTGGCGCTTTCTCCTATCCGCATACTCTGCAAGGGACGCAGCGTGAGGGGATAGATAGATGGATGGAACCTATTTTCTAAGCTTCTAATACCACGCATATTCGCGTAATTTATATGGATTTGTTTTTCGCGATTATCTCTGTTTTATTTGGCTTATACCCGGTTCTTGCTTGTATTATTGTATGCTTTTAAGTAATGTGACTAAAGTTTGTTTCTCCTACTAAATTAATTTCAAGAATATGATACTTTTTAAATGAAATGACTGAAAAATGTTCCAGTCGCAATAAAACAAAATTTACTATTATGACACAATAACGCGAATTTTCGAGTTTTTGTGAAAAATTGATTTACTTTAAGTGAACAAAATACAGAACATGTTAACATTACAAGTAATAGATACTAATACATTTGTTCACTAGGGCGAGCTTTCGCAATGCTGCTATCTCTGGCAGCTAACCCCAATTCACATTGGACTCGATTTAGCACTGATCACAAATAATTAATTAACGAAATTTCGTTTTTATTGTTTACTGACTATTATTTAAAAAAATATATATTTTACTGCAATCTCACAATATGTAACTTATTAATATTTATAAAATGTATATAATGTTATATATTTATAATTGCTATATAATTATGTATCTTTATTACTAAGTGTACAGCTCATGCGAACATAATCTGTGTTATTTTAAATCGAAATTTTTGATTATTATATCGAATTAAATTTAACATTAGCTCTGACTTAACCCAATCTATACAGCCATATTTGTAAAAGAGTTCGTAAATACAAGTAATTTCATACTGTCAAAATTTCACAAGTGAAGAATACTACTGCAATATATCGTAGAACAGTTCTAAAAATTAATATGAAAGATACTCAGAGCTTTCTGTGATCCAAAAGGAAGCTGAGCTAATGGGAGCGTATGTTTAAACACTCACTAGATGGCGCTGCAGTAAATGGAGGTCTTCACAACTGTCAATTCTGTCATAACAAAACAAACCATTTGTTTATTATCCATAGAATAATAATATGTAGTACCTGCCGTATCTATGCGGACCATCCATAAACCATCCATCCATTCGTAAACCATCTGGTGTGTGTATAAAGTCTTGACAGTTTTTACTTGCAATCCTAAAAATAAGCAAAGTTTATGTTCATTAAAAATGAAACTGTTTTGTTTACCTTCATCATTAATAGGAATAATAGTAGCATTCCACAATCACTGTGAGAATATACCTTTGGATATTTCATGTTAGTTTTATTTTGTAAATTATTTCTTGGATATCTGGATTACAAGCCCTTTTCTGTTCTTACGTAAGCAACACCAAACATCGCAATACCTATATTGCATCCATGCGAATTATTCTAATGGACATGTTTTTTATTTTTTTTTAAATTGATGTCGTATTCAAATGTTAAAATCTAACCGATGAAAAAACAGAAAAAAATAATGCTCTACAGTCTTTTAGAGAATTTTCAAATCCGACCAATAGCAAATTAGTAAACACTTGAATGGCGTGGAATGAATTAGAAAATTCGAAAACAGAATGTCAATTACAAAAGTTGGTTTGCAAGCCATTAACAAAATAGTTGACACTTTTAATTCGAACATTGAAAAAAAAGAAAAACATTTTGTATTTTTTAATTATTACCTACTTTGTGAATAATAAAATAATCGAGCTTATTTCCATGAAATAAATTCAATTCGTAATTACAGCGTAAACGAACCGTATTGTATATTTTAATCCCCGACTCTTTATTATTACAGCGGCTGTCGGTTTTAAAGTCAACATGGCTAATGAAGCTCAAAGACATGGTCCCCATTAATTAATAATAATTATTATAATATATTCGTGTAAATTACAACATAATTGTATAGAATTATAATAAATTATGAATGAGCTATATACGTTCACATCTTTATATGTATTAATTATATATAAATATACTTACCATTACATAGTAATATATAAATTAATGTAATTATACATGCAAGACTTGATAAAACAATAAACTGTGAATTGTTTCAATACAAATATCAACAGTGCTAATAATGATGAAATAATTGTGGTATAAATTCTTCTAGTCTAATAACACATTATTTTGTTATTCCACAACTTTTGAATCGTCTTATATATGAGACAAGGTAACGCAGAGAGATATGTTCACTATATACTAAAAAACAAATCATTTAGGAGGCCTTATGATGGGCAATGTGAACATAACTCACAAATGAATCATTCATCTAGAACACTAATGCTGGATTTCACCAACTTCTTAGGTGAGGAATAGCGGAGATACGAGACACTTATCATTATTTTTCATACAAAATTTGTGCTAGGTAGCTCCTATCTCTGCTATTCCTCACCGAAGAAGTTGGTGAAATCCAATGTAAAGGTTAGTTCATTAAGGTTACTGAAATTCGACGTAATAATAATATTTGGGGTTTGTCCGTTGCCTATATCTAAAATCAAAACAAGTGGCCTTGTCGTGGATACTTCAAGAATCCATGGAAACCTGTTTATTTGACCAAACACCATGGGGGGTAAATTGTGGGCCATTTTTTATCATTGTAGATAATGTATGGAACATACCTTTCTATACATATATGAAATAAGATCAGACGTTTATTTTTATTTTGAAATAATTTATTACGTACAATAATGAAATTTATACCACGATTTTTTCATTGTTAGTAACGCTGCAAGAGTTTTCATTCCCCTTGCTTTATACTGGAAAATTTCCATAAAGCAATACTCATTATCATTAAAATTACACGTGCAGAAAAGGAGACGGGAAAAAAACAACGAATATTATTCGACAATGTACGAGAATATCAATATTTTAATATGTATTTGTTCAAATAACATAAAAAAAGATAAAACACAAATCAAAAACGCGTGTAAGCGTAGATTTTGTGGCAATATTTCATGAAAGATTTCATTAAAAAATAATGTCACATCGCTTCGGACCAAATGAATCAGTAATTCTATACTTTGGGTTAAATAATGCACCTATCATGTTCCAACGACTTGTGAATATCTATGGATGGGATTGTTGTATTTTAATGTATGTGCTGGGTTTTATTATTATATTTGTTACATACTTTAATATATTGTCTACTTACTGTGAGTTTGTTAACGGGATTTACCGCTTTATATTATTGTATGTTGTTGTTTGTTTCTGTCTCTTTTGTGTATGATTTATTCTAGTGAACTAGGTGGAGGTTACTTGTGGTACTACAGCCTTCAAATAATCAGTAATTAGTCTTCGTGGTACAACAGCAATCAAGGATAGTATCTGTACCTAATCCTTGTATGAATCAGAGCAAGCAGAGACTAACATTAGCTATCCTATAACACGACTCATGGACAGGTTCATGTCTTGTCTTCAAAATCTATTAGGAGGGTGAGTCTGATTATGTTCACTCGCTCATAATCTCATCTTGTTTTACATTCTCACCTTTTTTTTGCTTGATTCTTGTTTTAGCTTGGTTATTGTATTGTATTTTAATTGTACTTGTTTTTGCTTTTCTATTCACTGTAATCCGTATAGGTTATTTTGTCTTTGAAATTCATGGCGGCAAAATATGTTGTTTTAAATAACTATCTTTGGTAAAAATTTAAAAGAGGAATAATAATTGTGGCGGCATAGTAAATGAACATGCGAAAATTTGCGTCGGGAAAAGTAAGATTAGTCAGCTAATACTAAAAATATCATCCTAAGACTTAAAACGTTGATAAATGAGAATTTGTTTTAGTGACTCTGGTTGTCAGAAATTGTTTTTTGTAATTTTTCTCTATAAAAAATAATTCCAAAGTTATTATCCCCGTAGTTTGTTTAATATAATTCTGTAATTCGTTGATAAAATATTTAAAATAAGCTGCAGTGACTCTAGCGGACATTTTTTTTATATACAGTCGCCTTTTGGTACAATAAGCCAAAATCGATTTTCTCACTATTCTTATTTTGCGCTTCTCTCATACAGAATTTGAAAAAATTGAATCGATAATGGAATGATCCTTACTCAGTGCATATCGCTCTGACAAGAATATAGTAAATTTATCGACGATATGTGAAAAAATGACCGAATAGAATTGATTTTAGACATATTCATGCCAGGCTTGTTCCGTGTCTAGGGATGCACCATCACTTTCATTTTATTTGGTGGCTTGTGTTTAATTAATATTTCTTAGTATTCAAGCATTTTTGTCTTTGTTCTGCTACTGTTATTCCACAACTTCTTGACACCGATGAATGGACTGTGTTTTTCCGGTTTATCTGCTGCGTCTATTTCCGAAATCGACTTTTCGACGTCAGGATTTCGAAAATATACGCAGTGAAAAACCCGAAAAACCCCAGTAGATTTTCATAATCATTGGCCATAAAAATCACCCATTCCTTTTCTCTGTCTGTACATACATCCCTATGCTTATCACCGCAAAGTATACAGGTAACAATAGCTATTCGTAATTTTGGCGTTTGGTTTTCTGTATTTACTGTGTTTTCTTTTTTTAATTATATTCATTGTTCCTTTTTGTTTGTTTGTGTAAACAAATTTTGCCATTGTGAGCATGTGATTTGTTTTATCATATATTTCATTCATGTATGGTTTATTTTTATTCATTCCTGTGTTTAATTCTGCAATGCAAGCAGTTTTATATTTAGTAAGTTTGTTACTTTCAGACACAGCAAACACAAATATGTAAAGTGTTTTAGTTTCTTTAGATTAGAATTTACCTAGATTTCGCACGTTGCATTCCATTTTTCGTTTTATTTGGTTCAACTAATTTGTCCCTTGTATATGTAAATCATTACTAACACCTTATTAAACGTTTTTTTATTTTCTTTTTTGCAGAATGTTCTCAAGAGTACGTTCTCTATAACGGCCAGTGTTTGACCAATTGTCCTCCGAAAACGTTCACTAGTCGCTCTTTTGTGAACTCACTGCCCAAAACGAAACCTCAAGAGACGATCGGCAAAAATGTTGAGTCTTTAACTAAACGTTACGTAAACAAAGATGTGAAGGAGGAAGAAATGAAAAATTCAAAGAATTCTCAAAGAAATGTGATGAAACCTGAACCGCCAAAGATTTGTTTGGACTGTCATTACACTTGTGCAACGTGCTTTGGCCCATACAACTATCAGTGCTCAAGTTGTCCCGAAGATGCTAAACTTGTGAATAGTACTTTATCTTCCAGTAACATCACTGAAAGTTACTGTTATCCGAGTCAGTTACTTCCGAGGTTATCACTGAGTAACGTCTGGACTAGGAGACTTTACGTTGTCTTTGCTGTTGTGATTGTATGTCTCTTACTGACGATGTTGTTTTATTTGCTCGCGTGTATATTTAAAAAGACTAATTTATTCAAGTGCTGTAATAAGGAAGATGAAAGTGTTGTGGTAAGTTATAACAGACTGAGCAGTGCAGATGAGGCGAAACACAATATCAATATAGCCAAAGAAATTCATAGTGCCATATATGATACGGACACGGAATCTGAAAGTGAACATGAACACATTCGAGTGCACCCGTAATTCCTTTTAATTTGGATGTGTTTCATTTGTGTTTGAGCGTTCCTCTAAATAGAGATTATTTTCTATGAGGCTAGTTACTTGTTGCAGCTCACTTAAAACTTATCACCAAAAATCCTCAACACTTTAACTGAATTTATAAAGAAAAGTTCCTGACTGACTGTCTGACATACCCACACATCGACACACAGCCCAAACGGCTAATCGTAGGGACGTGAAAATTAGAAGACATATCTATAGGTTTTAATTCAAAATCTTTCAGTTCAGGATTTGGATTTCGCTAGTTACAGCCTTTTTGGTTACATTTTGTTGAAATTCTTTATATATTTTTTTTCAACGTGGACTCAAAATGCTCTAGGCCTTTGTGTCTTAACGTTATTTTGAAAAATCTTACTAATGCGAGTATAATGAAGAGATTGTCCGGGCTTTGCGGCCATGGTCTATGGAAGGTTGGTTTGGTATAATCGAAACCGACATTTTGTTCAGTGTTTATTGTTGTTTATTTTTCGTTGACTTGGATTCGTCAATTTTATATTATACATTATTAATTCGCTGGTAAGAATGTGTGGTAAAACGTTGAGAGATAGGATAAGAAATTAAGTTATTAGAGAGTTCAGTGAATGTAAAACGGATGTTGTGACTAAAAAAAAATGAACAATTTGAGGTGGTTGGGACATGTAGAGAGAATTAACGACGAAAGGATAACAAATAAATATACCTGGGTGAAAGAAGTGTAAGGAAAGGCGTCCGTCTCAGAACCACATGGCTCGACAATGTAGACCAGATTCTCAAGAACGGAATTGTTCTGAGTGAATGAAATCGTAGAGTGTGACGGAAGCCCTAAGTGTGTGTAAGGATAGGGGAGTCTGACGATTCTCTCTGCCCACCCCGCAAGGTATGTGTCGTGAGGGGATAGAATAGAATAGAACATATATCGTAATTATACTGTTAACATTTCGTCAGGGACAGTCGTGTCTGGTCGATTCTTCAGAGGTATATCGCAATTGACAGTCGCGTGCTGTGTGGAGGCTGACGAAATGAAGTCCTCTTTGGTTGCCTTGTGTGCGAACTTGGATTACATCAACCTTTCGACCACGGCCACATGGCCCGGACAATCTCCCCATTATTTTACGATTTACGTCAGCCGCGAAACGTGAAACCCTTAGTACGTCATACGCTTAGTAATATTTCGAAATTATATTTTCAATTCTTATATTACCAGCTGTAGCCGGTCAAAAATGATGCAGATTGCGGGGTAGGCAGAGAGAACAGATCGCCAGACCTTATCCCTATGCGTGTAATTATTGTACGTTTATTGTTATGGTAAATTCAGATTAGTATTTTCTTTTTCTTGTACACACCAAATCCCATTTATTTGGGATCGGCGACTCGGATCCTTTCTCTCCATTTTCTCCGATCTCGATCTCTATGTTGCACTATAATATTTAGCAATATACATTTATGAATCAAAATGTGAAAATTTGAGGAAGAGGAGCTCGACATCTATCGATGACTGCTCAAAACATTTTGTGGGCTTATCATGGCTAAATATAGTGGGTTGTGAACAACGATTTGTTTCATACTGTTTATTGTTCTCTAATCATCCTTAGGCCCCATTTACATATGTTAATATTAAACAAATGTTACAAAATCAAATGCAATCAATAAACCTGTCTTCTTCTTCTTCTCCTTCCTCAGCCTTCCTCCCTCCACTGCTGGACGTAGGCCTCTTCCATTTCCTTCCACTCATCTCTGTTTCTCCCCCTCCGCATCCAGGTTCTTCCGGCTCGCTGGACTAGGTCATCAGACCACCTTTTGGGAGGTCTTCCGACGCTTCTCCTTTTGTTCCAGGGCCTCCACTGTAGGATTCTGGGTGCCCACCTAGTATCCTCTTGTCGAGCCATATGCCGTATAAATCTATTGATTTCATTCACAGCAAAAAACAGTAAAATCAATAAATACACGGTGACTGGTGACGATACAAAATTATAACAAGTGTGGTTTAGTTCAATGCAGGTCTGGATGTAAATAGTCCACAACTACATCAGATATAGCGCCATATTATTCAGTGAAAAGTAGTATTAACCAAACACATTTCGACCGCAGCTGAAGGCGATCGAGAGGTGTTTTAAGTTCCGTAGGTATATTCGAACAACTTGCAAAAGTTTCCACGGTCCTGTGTTAACAAATATACTCAATTTCCACCAGAATTATGTAATTTGAAATGCCTACTCGTGTTGAACTTTTGTACTTGTGAGAATTTCAATAATTTATATCAATGAGCGCCTTGGGCGTCGCCAGCCTCGGAGCTAGGGGGCGGCAACAAAAAATTAAAAATTCGATATGGCACATTTTTTGCCTGACAAAGGAAGAAGGTCGTGATGTGGTTTGGCTTATTTAAAAATATATGTATAATGCTTTGCACAATAATGTGTATGAAAAATGTCTTTTAGAAAATAGTAATAAGAAATAACGCCGCAGGCAATTTTTTTATGCAATACTTGTATTTTGATGCATTTTCGTGAAAATTTACGATATGATGAGAAAAGGTATGGTAATAGTGTGATTATTTGTGAGATTTTATCATTTAGTATGAAAAATTATATACAGAGGTGTTCAAATTATTAGACTAAAATATTTTTTCAGTAAATAATGACTTCATTTATGAATAAATACAATATTTTAATAGACAATTTGAATTTAATATTTTGTGCTTCTCCCTTTGACATTTCTAAGTATATATGTACCTTTTTTACACTTTTTTTATATCATCGTCATGATGCCAGATTTTTGAACTTTTTTATTATGGGTAGTTATGTGGTTAATGTCATTTTTTAATTTTTATGTTAAACCATGGCCCACAAATTCTCAATCAGTTTCATGATTGGGCTATTTCCTGAGAAGCAGTTGTGGTTTTACTCCAAATACATGTAATACGAAGATATAAAGAAATTGAGTAGAAGTTTAGTAGAATCAATGTCTACAAGAATAATCATGCTTATAAATGTCAACGGGATGCATACAAATTATTAAATTCGAAATAATGTACATACTAAAATACTGCCAAATCATTATATGTTGAATTAGCTGTTTTTAGTCTAATAATTTGAACACCTCTGTACCTATTCCAATCTCTAGGGGGGGCAGCTGTCCTCCCTGACGACACCCATGATGAGCACACGGAGAATTTGAAATATAAATTAATTCATTGAAATTCCGAGTACAGAGTTCTAAAACAATAAACGCAATTTCCTTTCAAAGAGGCCTGAATATTATTTCATTGAATATAAGAAAGGAATATTTTATCTGCCTATCAAAACCATCATGAAATTTCCATAATTCCGACGATAATAACACAAATGAATTTTTCTGGATGATTTATCCACCTGAAAATAATACTATAAAAATATTGTTTTTTTACAATCGACCGTGGGCAAAATTGTAAATTGTATTTAGAATATAAATATCATAATATAATGTGATGGGGGCGGTGGGACATAAAAAGAGGAATAGGACGGCCTCAGAAAAGATGGGCCGATGATATTGTCCCCGTCGCTGGCAGTGGGTGGATCTGGAGAGCCAAAAGAAGAGGAGTGGAAAAAATTAGAAGAGGCCTACATCCAACAGTGGATAGGTGAAAAACAAAATGTACTTCTTCTTCAGCCCTCCGTCTTCCACTCCTGGATATAGGCCTCTTTCATACCATTCCATTTCTTTCTGTCGTTTGCTTCTTGCAGTCAATTTTTAATATAGTATACCTACTGTTATAACTACTTACGAAACCGGATATTCTTGTTTCGGGGAGGATCACAACAACAATGGAACAAAAAAAACTTACAATAAACATGACTTCTACATATTTTACTACTTTTGCAAATATTATTTCTTATGGTTTTCGTCATATTTGGCGTTAACTGAAAGAGATAGCAATACTTCAGTCTTTAGCGTCTTTATCACAAACAGACTTTGATAGACTTCTATGTATTATTCTATGTATGGTTTTTAATTTATAGGTAGTTAATTTTTCATTAATTGTATAATTTTAGTCATACTTCATTTATTGAGTTCTGCAATTTTTTAGTCTCCTTTATATTCCCTAGTTTTAGAGTTGCCCCCCACTCTTTTTTATATTATTTCGAGTGTCCTATAAGAAATAACCTCCAAAAGACGTTTTTCATATTTTTCACTCATTCTGAAATCACGTAAATTTTTCACTAAGAGAAAATGTGTTTTTTTTTTGTACATATTTTTACATATTACATATTATCGTACATATTTTTACTAAATTGTCACATTGTGATACCATGATGGTAAAGGTCGTAGGAGCAGTTTTATTTTTTATCAATAAATTGTATTTTTTAAATAAATTGTTAATTATAATTTATAAACTAATTAATTAATATTATGGGTTGTGATAGTATTTAGTATTTTATGTTACATAGATAGATAGATAATTTTATATCATTAAATAAATATGCAAAGGTACATTTACAAAAACAGGAGCATAAGAATCTTCTTCTTCTTGTTCTTAATATAGGCCTTGTGGCCTGTTATGAAGATGGATTAGCCTCCTGCGATGTCGACTCCCAACTGTCAATCCATAAGAACCTACTCTAAATAAAAAAATAGATCTTTTTTAGCCAAAAAAATCATCAGTGGTTACAAAACAAGACAATAAATAGTAGTTAGTATGCTAAAAAGCTGACTTATCGCAAAAGAAAATATCTTACAGTCAACCCTACTTTCCTTGCACTTTCCAAGCATGCGAGTCCAAAAATGCTTTAATTTGTAACTCATGTCAATATATTTTGACAGCAGTAAGGATTTCTTCAGCGTGTCATAATTTCATGAATTCGAATCTACAATTTAATAAAAAAAAACTAGAGCACAAGATGCATTTAATTAATTTTATTTATAGTAAATACCATTCCTATTGTATAAACATTATTGTACAGTGTGTTTTGTTGGCAGGGCCGGATTTAGAGGTCTAGGAACGCCTAGGGCCAAAAAAGCTATGGGGGGCCAAATTATTTTACAAATATTTTTTTAAAAAATCATCTGAGTGTTTTAGCAATTTATTGCGAGAATAAATCAATTTTTTAACAAACATAATATAAAAATAGAAAAAATACGGGAATTTCTTTTGGGGGGCCCTCCCCTAAATCCGGCCCTGTTTGTTAGTAATTAAAGTATTATAATAAAATTAGTTCAAACTGTCGAACGCAGTCATAAAATTGAACCGAGAAGGGACGACTACCTGATTTATTTGCACCTTATGGCTCTGGCATAAGTGCAAACAAAGCAGGTAGTTGTCCCTTCTCTGTCACACTTTTATGACTGCGTTTGACAGTTTGAAATAATTTGACTACAACTATTAAGGTATTAACGTATCTAATGCTTATACAGGGTAGGTATGTATTATAATTTAGCATTTATTAATATGTCTCTGAAATTATGGGACACTCTGTATATACCTAATTGTATATTTAATTTTTAAAAACTTATTAAATTTTTAGTATTAATTTTGACATGATCAAGATCCTAAAAAAACTGTTTCGTTCGTGCCAATACGAGAATGAAAAATTGCATGAATGTGACTGAAGCAAGAATGTTTCCTCCTAAAATATTGTGTATATAGCTCTACTAATTTGTCCTCTCAAACTATCCCACACGGAATTCATCTCAATGATGTGAGTCGAATGTGATAAATTATTTTAATACCTATAATTGGGTAACCAATATGAAAAAAGAAATAAGCTCCAAAATTACGATATTTTTTTTTAATCTAGGGGCGTTATAATCATTCAGAAAAGAGTAAGATTTTCATTCTCTATCAATGTATAATAAAGGTTCTCACTTTATCTTTGACACTCTTATTTCCAACTTTAAGGTGCTCTTACACGAGCATTTTTCGAGCAATAATTACGGAAACTCGTACAAATGGTATTGATTAATATTATCTCGCTATATATAGCATTTATTTCGTCAATATTCAAAGCAAGACAACAATATCGCGTGCAAACGAGAAATAGAATTGACTAAAATGTCCAAACCGATTTGACATTCAGCAATTCGTGTCCCCGACATCATGACAATTCTCTTTCTCGTTTGCACACAATATCTTTGTCTCGCTTTAAATATTGCCCAAATAATTGCTATAAATTGCGAAGTGATGTTAATCAATACGATTTGTACGAGTTGTCGCAATTATTGCTCGAAAAATTGCTTCTATAAGAGCACCTATATGGTTTTAAATAAAATAGTACATAAATACTTACTTTTTTATTATTCAATATTCTAATTCAGTGAAGCCTTTCTTTTAATATTATGTTAATATTGACTTTACTATTAGTTATTTAAATGCTTATTCCTTATATTTAAAGTAATCATTATTTTAATAGTGACAATTTCAATATTAGAATTATTATCTGTGATGTAGAACATAATAGAAACAAACTTACTTAAAACAAATTTTCCAATTCAGCTGTGAATATCACAAATTTTAGTTTGATTTAATAAAAATGAATTTTGTGACATTATTGCGTTTTTCATTTTACACACCCAATACTGTCAATGCAATTATTTTAGTCGGCGAAGTCTGGAGTGTTACCTACGTGATCGGACACAGGTTATATGCTGGTATATCTGATGATCTTACCATGGGATCTGGACAAGAGTGGCGAACCGTCCGGTGGATATTAATAGTCTCTGACGCTTTGAATGCAGAAAATAAGCATAGGTAAGTATTAGGGCTACAAGAATACTTTCGTAAGTATAACTCAAAATAATAAGATACAAAAAACCCTATATCTCACCATACAAAAATGATCACCAAAACAGACTCGTTCCATATTTAAAAATAAAGCAACCAATCAAAAGTCATAAGACGCCATATAGCTAATTACATTAATTTGAAAAAAAAAATACAACCGGTGAAAATACTCGTAAAAACATAAGACCGATGGACCTAATTGAATTACTGATTCATTCCATTGCAAGAAAAGAACTTGATTAATTCGAATCAATGAAGATTGAGACTGTGATGAGATTGAAAGGTTATAGAGGTTTCATAAATTCAGGAGTTGCTTCAGTTAGGTCTAGAAATCTGACACCACTAAATTAATTGAAAGGAGAATGCTCATTTAGTATGGGAATAAAACCCAAGCCCGGCGAAAACAAAATGTAGCTCAAATGATAGGTAAAAATGAGTAATTAAATACTGCACATGAGGCATCATCGAAATCAATGGCTAAATGTGTGAAATACCTATTCGAAGTTTACAGGGGTCACATGAATGTATTAGTAAACGGAGCGTTAAACAGTTACAATTTCGGATTAAATGCGTATAATATGATGAGTATAAAGTAACCCGTCTTTTTCTGCTCTGGTCCCTTAATTAAGAAATAGTCCTGAATTTTGAATAGGTATTTCACACATTTAGCCATTGATTTCGATGATACATCCTATGCAGTATTTAATTACTCATTTTTCCCTATCATTTGAGTTACATTTCGTTTGCGCCGGTCCTGATTTTTTTTCAGCATTCTCCTTTCAAGGTGATGGGACATTGGGAAGTTATTAAAATTTGAAAATGAAAATGTAGACGCAAACAAGTTGTTTTCGACAGATGAAGTTAACAAATAAAAAACAAAATTCACTACTTTCTATGAAAATTTAATACAGAATTTCAACTTGTGTCAACTGTCAAAAAAAGATTACGCGTAGGACAATGCGATAACAACTTTCGTAATGCGTGGGTAGGTAGGTACTAATTATATTATAGTTATGAAATCAAAACAACTCTCAGAAGGAAGAAACTTGTTTTCAATATTATTGTATGTGCTTCCTGTTAAAAGCAAATAACGGTAAAGTTCTTGAGCAGGGATGTAGCAAATATCCGCATCTTTTCAGCTATTAGCGTCCGCATAAATTGAGCGGATGTCATGTTGCACGTTGCATCTTGAACAAAAATTGATGAAATGATTAGATTCGATCTTATAAAGTAGCTTAAAAAATGAATTATAATTATTCATTAAGCATTCCTAGGCCATTCTTCTTCTTCTCTAGTTTCAATCATGCGGATTGGTTTGCAGCAAGCTTCTACATCTCGATCCACTCTTCTCTGTCTCCCGCAGCTCTCTTCAACTCGACATATTACTCCGGGAAACGAATACAAAAAATCATACCTTAGCTTACATTTTGCATAGTAGTTCTGGTTTTTGGATATGTTGTAAAGGTCGGTCCTGTGATTAAGAATCCAAGTTTTCGACCTCCCAACCCTTGTGCGTTCACTAGGGCGAGCCAAAAAGTGTCGAAATTTCGGTTATTTTTCAGTTTATTGATCATAACTTTTTTACAATGCATTTTAGAGAGAAACGTTGTACCTAAAAGTTGTAGAATATCAAATTCCCTGCAACTTAAGTTCACAAAGTTTTTTTGTAAAATCAATATACAAAGAGTTATGCGTTACCAAAATTTCAAAATTTTTCAAAAAAATGCATTTTTTTTACAATTATTTTCTTTAATTGAATATATTTCCTAAACGGTACATTTTAGAGAAAAGTGTTGTTAGTAAATGTTGTAGATCGTTCAATTTCCAATAAGTTTGATGTGAAACATTTTTATCTCGGACCAACTAAAATAGAGTTGTGATCTTCTGAAAAAATATAAGACGAACATTTTCGAAACTTTCAGTATAGTACGTTAGTACGTATGACAATAGTAATCAGAAAAATGCAATTTAAGAAAAAAATTTATTGGACCTTATTAAGATTGGTGTCGTGGTTTAGAATCCAAGTTTTCGACCTCCTCAACCTTGTGTGTTCACTAGGGCGAGCCGAACACTGCCGATATTTCAGTCATTTTTCAGTTTATTGATCATTATTATTTAATTATCCATCTTAGAGTGAAAGATTGTATGTAATAATTGTACAGTATTAAATTTACTGTAAATTAGGTTGGAAATATTTTCTTTAAAAAGCTATTATTTAAAGAATTATATAATAACAAACATATGTTGTCCTGAAAATTAAATATTGAGCTTAAATAAATATTCAGGAGAGCATATCTCCTTTATTATTAGTCCAAGTCAAAAAAGTGTGGAATCATTTTTTGTTGCAAATTTAATATTCTACAATATTTGCTAAGAATATTTTTCACTAAAAGGTACTGTGCTGAAAAAAAACTCAAAAATCGTGAAAAAAAAATTTTTTTACTTAATAAAAATATGTTTGTTATTATATAATTCTTTAAATAATAGCTTTTTAAAGAAAATATTTCCAACCTAATTTACAGTAAATTTAATACTGTACAATTATTACATACAATCTTTCACTCTAAGATGGATAATTAAATAATAATGATCAATAAACTGAAAAATGACTGAAATATCGGCAGTGTTCGGCTCGCCCTAGTGAACACACAAGGTTGAGGAGGTCGAAAACTTGGATTCTAAACCACGACACCAATCTTAATAAGGTCCAAAAAATTTTTTTCTTAAATTGCTTTTTTCTGATTACTATTGTCATACGTACTATACTGAAAGTTTCGAAAATGTTCGTCTTATATTTTTTCAGAAGATCACAACTCTATTTTAGTTGGTCCGAGATAAGAATATTTCACATCAAACTTATTGGAAATTGAACGATCTACAACATTTACTAACAACACTTTTCTCTAAAATGTACCGTTTAGGAAATATATTCAATTAAAGAAAATAATTGTAAAAAAAATGCATTTTTTTTAAAAAAATTGAAATTTTGGTAACGCATAACTCTTTGTATATTGATTTTACAAAAAAACTTTGTGAACTTAAGTTGCAGGGAATTTAATATTCTACAACTTTTAGGTACAATGTTTCTCTCTTAAATGCATTGTAAAAAAGTTGTGATCAATAAACTGAAAAATGACCGAAATTTCGACACTTTTTGGCTCGCCCTAGTGAACGCACAAGGGTTGGGAGGTCGAAAACTTGGATTCTTAATCACAGGACCGACCTTTATAACATATCCAAAAACCAGAACTACTATACAAAATGTAAGGTAAAAATACCCATTACCTGGACTATATGTGACGCAGTTCATTTCCTCGTACACCTGGTCCGGGAACTGCCGTCGGGGCGCCCCTGTGGTTTGCCCCCACAACCATTCCCTCTATTAAGTCACGTAGGATAGCCTCATGCGTATGATATGGCCAATCCAGCGGGCACATAGATGGCTTGAAAAATAGGGGTTGCGTATGGAAACTCTTTTTTTCATTTATTAAAGGTTGAAACACTCTTTTCGATAAAAAAAAAAAAAACAAGATACCTAAAAGTGGCGTCTTGCTTAGGCAGGCAGTATATCAAGACATTATTCAGCAGTGTCAAGAGAACTGAAATTTACACTAAGATGAAATTTACACTTTACTCTCCTGAATATTTATTTAAGCTCAATATTTAATTTTCAGGACAACATATCTCCTTTATTATTAGTCCAAGTCAAAAAAGTGTAGTATCATTTTTTGTTGAAAATTTAATATTCTACAATATTTGCTAAGAACATTTTTCGCTAAAACGTACTGTGCTGAAAAAAAACTCAAAAATCGTGAAAAAAAATTTTTTTTACTTAATAAAAATATGTTTGTTATTATATAATTCTTTAAATAATAGCTTTTTAAAGAAAATATTTCCAACCTAATTTACAGTAAATTTAATACTGTACAATTATTACATACAATCTTTCACTCTAAGATGGATAATTAAATAATAATGATCAATAAACTGAAAAATGACTGAAATATCGGCAGTGTTCGGCTCGCCCTAGTGAACACACAAGGTTGAGGAGGTCGAAAACTTGGATTCTAAACCACGACACCAATCTTAATAAGGTCCAAAAATTTTTTTTCTTAAATTGCTTTTTTCTGATTACTATTGTCATACGTACTATACTGAAAGTTTCGAAAATGTTCGTCTTATATTTTTTCAGAAGATCACAACTCTATTTTAGTTGGTCCGAGATAAGAATATTTCACATCAAACTTATTGGAAATTGAACGATCTACAACATTTACTAACAACACTTTTCTCTAAAATGTACCGTTTAGGAAATATATTCAATTAAAGAAAATAATTGTAAAAAAAATGCATTTTTTTTAAAAAAATTGAAATTTTGGTAACGCATAACTCTTTGTATATTGATTTTACAAAAAAACTTTGTGAACTTAAGTTGCAGGGAATTTAATATTCTACAACTTTTAGGTACAATGTTTCTCTCTTAAATGCATTGTAAAAAAGTTGTGATCAATAAACTGAAAAATGACCGAAATTTCGACACTTTTTGGCTCGCCCTAGTGAACGCACAAGGGTTGGGAGGTCGAAAACTTGGATTCTTAATCACAGGACCGACCTTTATAACATATCCAAAAACCAGAACTACTATACAAAATGTAAGGTAAAAATACCCATTACCTGGACTATATGTGACGCAGTTCATTTCCTCGTACACCTGGTCCGGGAACTGCCGTCGGGGCGCCCCTGTGGTTTGCCCCCACAACCATTCCCTCTATTAAGTCACGTAGGATAGCCTCATGCGTATGATATGGCCAATCCAGCGGGCACATAGATGGCTTGAAAAATAGGGGTTGCGTATGGAAACTCTTTTTTTCATTTATTAAAGGTTGAAACACTCTTTTCGATAAAAAAAAAAAAAACAAGATACCTAAAAGTGGCGTCTTGCTTAGGCAGGCAGTATATCAAGACATTATTCAGCAGTGTCAAGAGAACTGAAATTTACACTAAGATGGTTTTAGCACATCCTTATCGTGTAATTTCACTGCGTGACAGACATAGCAAATGTTAAAAACGTTGATTTATTGCATATACGTAAGAGATCACTCTTTTTTATGGGTGGAATGCCGTAAATAAAAAATAAAATAATTGCATATCCGCGTCCGCAGATGTGATTTTCAAGTTTGACGCATCCCTGTTATTAAATTAAGCTAATACAGTCCATTATGTAGAAAGATGAAATGATTCTTTGACAACTTGCGAGAACCTTCTTAAAAGCTAAAGTGAATTAAATGTCAACAATGTTTTCTTTTTCCAACTTTGTTATTAAGTTTGTCGTTTCCAGTGAAAGTTTTGGGTTAAATAAGATAAAGCTGTGATACTCCTACATACATCTACTTACTTATCGTACACACATCTGGGTCTGAAATCTATGGTACGCAAAATACCAACATTGCAACGATCTTTAAAAAAATATTATTTCTCAATTCCATCCAGCAGTGGAGAGACCAAGGCTGATGAAGAAGTCGGGCCACCTTATATTTATCATATTATACGGTTTTAAACCTCAATCGCTCCACAGAGGAAGACACCATTAGGAGTGTCGAAACGTCGATCAAGTTTATCTACACACGGTTCACCCGAAAAAACAAGAAACAATCTCAATTGCTCAGTTTGCTAATATATTCATGTGACTCCACTTCGAATAGGTATTTCACATATTTAGCCATTGATTTCGATGATGCCACCTATGCAATATAGATACGAGTGAAAGAATGATATAGAGAAGACAATATTAGGGTAACAAAAATGTGACCGAGAAGCAGTGGCGTAACTAGGGTGGGGCGGGGGGGGCGGTCCGCCCCGGGCGGCGCATTTCAGGGGGCGGCAAAATGTATCAACATATAAAAAACATCTTGATAAAACACACAAATTAAAAAAAAATCTTTGAATTTTCTTAAATTATTATGAAAATATGTTAAATTAAATTAAATTTCGTAAAAAAAATTTGCCTGCGGCGCTAATATAACCTGTTTGCGTGTTAGGTGCCTAAGTTTTATTTTATTTCATGATAAGTAAGCTAGATTTACGATATCTTATTACTAAAATTTGGTTACTTCTTGCGTGGTCACTTCCTCTATTTACAATACCTGTAACTATATGTGTTACCTACTATAGAAAGATAGCCAGGTTCATCAATTCACCTATTTGTCTAAAAAATTTCGCCTGCGGCGCTCTTTTTTTGTCATATCTAAACGTTACCTTGTTAAACGTACTTGTATATTATAAGTCTTTATTTAAAGAAAGTAAACAAAACTACAACACGATCTTCATTTTCATTTAGTTTTGTGAAAAATTTCGCCTGCGGCGCTATTTCTATGATTTATTGTGCCACGTCTATATTAAAATTTTAGTTGTTCTCGCTTAGCTTCAAAGCTGCATACACTCCTGGGTACACAATTACACATGTACTTGTATAGGTACTTTAGGGGGCGGCATTTTCAGGGTCCGCCCCGGGCGGCACTAATGCTAGTTACGCCACTGCCGAGAAGGGACGACTACCTGCTTTATTCCACTAGCCACTTTGAATTAATAATGCCAGATAAATCACATGAATCTTAGTGTATTCACAATCTACGTGACTAAACTACTAGCCTAGTGTGAACAAGTCATAACGGAGGACTTATTGCAATGGCGATATCTTCCAGTCCAATCGCATATATGAAATTCGTCGAATTATTAGCCATTAGTGGAATCTACTTAAGTGGGCGTCGTCAGTTGGGCAGGGGTGGCATATGCCCCCCCCCCCCCAGAGATTGGAATAGGTATATATTTTTTCATACTAAATGATAAAACCTCACTAAATCTAATTATTACCACACATTTTCCCACCATGTCATAAATTTTCGAAAATTTGTATGAAAAGCCATCAAAATAAAATTGTTTCATAAAAATAATTGTCTGCGGTGCTATTTTTTATTCCTTTCTATAGAAAACATTTTTCATGCATATTATTTCATACATTTTCAAATACATGAAACCACATCACGACCTTCTTAACTATATCTCACAAAAAAAATCCGTCTGCGGCGCTATTTACGCGTTTTTCGCAATGTATCATTTTTTTTGTTGCCCCCCCTAGCTCCGAGGCTGGCTACGCCCAAGCATATATTCCTGCCCATTCTACTCATATGCATTGTGCATCTACGAAGTGTTAGATTTATCAATTTATTTATTTATTTATTTATTTATTTATTTAATCACATGGGCACAAACAGTTATAACAGCACATATCAACAATTAAACAAAAACAGAAAGCAAACCAGTGAAGGCCCGTCAATTTTACCAGAAAAACATTTCTAAGTTAAAACAAATTAAATTTAAAAAACCAGTTATAAGTAAAGAAATACTATATGTATGTATAGACAAAAAGAACAAATCAGGTAAAATGATATTCAATGATGTATGTACGATAAATTAATAAGGGATGCACACAGATACTCCCTCCCTCACACACACAATCCACACA
Source organism: Ceraclea dissimilis (assembly GCA_963576895.1). Classification (NCBI taxonomy): domain Eukaryota; kingdom Metazoa; phylum Arthropoda; class Insecta; order Trichoptera; family Leptoceridae; genus Ceraclea; species Ceraclea dissimilis. Next base: position 2,120,744 of record OY756374.1, read on the forward strand.
CAGACACACACACACAGAAACACACACACACAGAAACACACACACACAAACATACACACAGAACATGGACACAACATTTACTCGATTTAATCAATTTTGGCATGTTACTCGATTTAATTTCACGCTCTGTTCAGCCGGGTGCATAAATAGGTCATATTGTTATTATGGATAGACCTCCCACGGCATATGCCGTGATGGATAAGTGGAGTCATAATAGCATTATTGGCTGAACCCCTCTACCTGTACCCATGGGCGTCGCCAGCCTCGGAGCTAGGGGGGCAACAAAAAATTTAAAAATTGATATAGCACAAAAAACACGTAAATAGCGCCGCAGGCGAAATTTTTTGTGAGACATAGTGAAGAAGGTCATGATGTAGTTTGTTTATTTGAAAATGTATATAATACTTTGCACAATAGCATGTATCAAAGATTATTTTTTTTATAAAAAAGTGATAAAAAATAGCGCCACAGGAAATTTTTTTATGAAACTTATGGAATTTATAATTTATGGTATGATGAGCAAATGTGTTGTGGTAATGTGATTTTTTGTGAAGTCTTACCATTTAGTATGAAAAAATAAATACCTATTCCAATCTCTAGGGGGGCAGGGGGGGCAGACGACGCCCATGTCTGTACGTATACTCTCTACGTAGTCCATTTTACATAATGCACTTTCATAATCTGATTGGGTAAGCAGATACTCGCTTCCGTAATGAATTTGGTCAAATGAACTTAGCGCATTTGCACTTTAAACCATATATAAGGGGATGAGATATGGGGCAGTATGCTCTGAGTAAAAACCGTTCCATTATCGATATATCAACTTTTTTATTTTTTTATGAGAGTGTAAGCGCAAAATAATAATAACGTCAGCGACAAAATCGATTATCGCTGATTGTAAATAAAGCGGTCCGAATATCAAAAAAATATCAAATTACAGCGTAGTATTCCTACAACAGTGTAGAAGAATTAAGGATAAACATTGTCAGGCTCACGACTGACGTCGGCTGGCTTAAGTGCTCACTTTACACTCGAGAAACATTCGCCATTTCAGTTCACCCCGGCTGGGATTCGAGCCAAGACCTTCGTCTCACATAGTAGGGATCTTATCCACTACACCACGAGAAGCGACGGCTGTGTTGTCGAATTCCATATACATTAAGTACCTACGTATTGTTGCCATTCATACTGTTGCAGGAAGAGATGGTATTTTTATATACACACATATGCTGTAATTCACCAACTTCTGGGGAGAGGAATAGCGGAGATAGGAGCCACTTATTATTTTTCATACGAAAGTTGTGCTAGGTGGCTCCTATCACCGCTATTCCTCACCTAAAAAGTTGCTGAAATCAAGCATGTATCTAACAAGTTACGGAAATCATATCAAGATTCAGTAAATTTCAGAGGTAACATTGGAATGGGAGCGTATTTTTTACCACTCACTAGATGGCGCTGCAGTAAATGGAGGTCTTCACAACTGTCAATACTGTCATAACAAAACCAAAGAGATATCATACTAGAGGTCTGATTCTATGTACTTTCAATAGAACGGAAATGACGAAATTTCACGCTCGGCACTTTTTGGTATTTTAGAGTCGCAAAACTCACAATATTAACAAGATATCAATAATTAAAACTAAAACATCTAAATACCATCTAATAACGTTAAAACTAATACAGTTTTTAACTATGAGAGCTAAATTTCGAAACCGTTGACCACAAACTGTCAAAATTTTCCATACAGTTTGACAGTTTGTGGGCACCAGTTTTATTACACTTCTAGCATTGAGTACTCTGTCTAGGTAGTACTTAATATATTATGTCGCTGGTGCGGACATACATTTACTGCAGCGCACTCTGGTGGCGAAAAAAATCGAAGCCACCACCATTACGAGTAAGTATATTTATTATGTTTCCCGTATTGCAGGTATTTACATTAATTGGAACACTTTCAAATTTATTGTTTACAAACCATAGACAATAGTAACAATAGAGGAACGTGACATTGTTTGTTCCACTCAGACTTTGGTTCCACATCCCACACGTTCTATGCAATCACTGCTTCTAACTAGAGTGTAATTTCTCTCCATGCAGTGCAGTGCAGTCTCGCTTGTTTCTGATTCCACACTCTAGTCCATGCTACGTGAACGAACCACGTATAGTATATGCATAGTTAAGAGTATGCATACTGATATTTCAAAAATTTCTAAAAACGGGAGACCTTGGATCCCGACAACCGTTACTAAATATGCTTTGGAAAAAATAAGGTAGATACTTTGAACCTTTATCTAGGGAGTTACCGTAAAAGATTTTTTATATCTTGTATAGATTTCTCAAAATAAATTTAGAAAAACATCTCTGAAAGACAGAAACTCGTTTTTCGAATGTCACGGAGATTTTTTTTTTTATATTGATAATGTGTTTTTAAATCTAGGGGATATCTGTAAAAGTTTTTGATTGAAGCGAAATTAACCCTAAAAAATGGAAAAAACGCAATTTCTACCATTTTATCATGCGATTTTGAACCTTGATGACGTGGGAAATAGCCGTGACGTCATAGTTGGGTCGCGAGCCTTAATAAAAAGTTCAATCGTTGTACCAATTTAAAATAGAAGTTCATACATTTTTTTCATAAATTGGATATTCCGCACCCATACAGCGAGAAATCTCCGTGCACAAAGAGAATATAATAATACGTATACTGAACGTATGCAGTTCATTCCTGTTTGAACGTGCACCTATTTTGGACTTACACCCTCATAAAAAAAACTGCTACGGGCACAGCCTAGCTGGGTGGGGTGAATTATGAAAAATTATATGTACCTATGTACAATTTAGCATTAATAAATGTATTATTATTTTACAAATTTACTGTGACACGATAATAAAACAAGTACTCGTAAATTAATGTCCTTTTTACACGATTTTATTTAGATTCACTTCGTTGTTTATTTTTTAGTTATTTTCACTGTGCGCGAATCTTGTAATCGATTTTTCAATCACTTCCTGACTACTTAGTGTCCTAAAACATTGCAAACGTACGTAAACTTAATGTACTTTTGATCTCATATTTTATATTTTTTGTCAATGTTTCAGATGTACCTTAACTTACTTGTTTTTGTTGTTGCTTATATTGTACTTGTTATTATTATTATTATTCATGTTAAAGGCTTGCGCCGTGAATAAATAAATAAACTCGGTGACAATACGATGCTGTACCATATTTGATCAGCTTTCTCCAGAGACAAAAAAGATGTAAAGCGTTTCAGGGAATCCAAGGGTCGTATGGGGGTCATGTGTGATATCGTATGAAAGAGCGTTGGAAAATAAACCCAGGTCGTAACTCAGATTTTATCCAGGTTAGGAACACACCGAGGGATCGAGAGGATCCAGTCAGAGCAACCCACCGTATCTCGTAATCCAAGCGCCTCGGTATCGTTTGAAAGACCGCGAAAAACAGTTCTAGGATGTAAAGTCAAAAAATCTTGTTTTAAAAAACCATTAGGTACTTATTTTTTATTCAACCACGGCCGATTTTATTCGCGTATAAAATTAAAACATGCTACGAATTTTTTTCATTATAGGTGTATCCATAACTCAAAATAAAACCCATAAAAACAGTAATACTTATAAATATACATTAAATAAATCGTCTGGAATCCTAATACAGACGTAATATATCTTTCAATTAAACAATTTTCAACAATAAAAAGAGTGTGTTTTATTACAACGGCTTACGAAACGTATGTTTTTGAAAAACGAATTAAAAAAATTATAATGTGTAGGTAACATTCAAGCTCCCCTCCCCGGAGTACGTTCTTCGTGGTTCGTTCTTTTCAGCGAGGAGCGATTCGATCGATTGTTTAAGATTCTATTGTTTTCCGTCCTACCATCACTGTGAATCGCACTAGTATTTCAAAAAATGTGTTCTACTAACACGGTTCATTTGTTTTAAGATAGCAAGTAGCACCCAACAATCGTATATAAAAAGTGAAAATTAGATAACATAGAATTTAACGAGATACCTAATACATATTTATAAGTAAAAACGTCTTTAAAACTATCTCTTAAATCCTAAATGAAGCTATAATTGATACAATTTGTTAGCTATGTGGACAATATTTCTAAAACAGATGACTCTGAAACGTCAAACTCTCGATATGATTTGACATTTTGGAGTCACTGGTTTACCCCTGCTTCTAGTTTTGAGTAAGGCCGGAGAGACAAGATAAATCTCCAACAGAGAGTGCGATGGATAGGCCATAAGCCATAGCATCAGGCACCCCGACCTGCTCAGCGCCGTAGCGCCTACACAGAAGTAAAAAGATTGGCGAGTGACGAGACGGCGTGAAAAAAAGAACGAAAATGCAACAACCCAATCTGCAAGATTGTAACTACATCATCCTCAGTTTTGAGTACGATGTCTAGATGCTTAATATATTCGTCTATGTATCTACCGAATGTGTTATAGCGAAATGTACTGATCCAGCGCCACCTTGACATTTCTCTCTCTCTCCATGATGTAGGATATTAATTATGTATTAACATAAAACGTTATAGGCGAGGTTGCCATCACCGTCGCTAAGGAAATGTATGGAATAACAGTCCCTTAACAACGAGTATGACAGACCACGCATTATATTCTGTTAGGAGATTTGACAGGATCGATGGTCCTGTTTGATCATTTATGCTATGTTGCCAACTGTTACAGCATGGCTAGAGTACCTACTCTTGGAGTCGGTGACTGATCCCGTGCTTGTAGTAGGTACTGTGTGATAATCATCGAGCGAAACGCGCTCCTTGAAACAACTATGAAGAACGTGACCCTGAATAATATCTGTGTTTATATAGTAGACGGAATAGGAGAGAATAACTGAGACAAGAATCGCCTGATGTTACTGTATTATTCAGCAAAAACTTCCATTTTATTGCCGTCATAAATCACCAACACTCCCCTCTCCTGTGTTCTTACAAAATAATAAAAAGAGATAATACTTATTCAGCAGCACAAATGTATCTGAAGGTACACAAAAAATCTCTTATCATATTATTTTTTCAACGTTCAAGTACTTTCTTAACACTCTTAATAGAATGTTTTCCCTATTTATGATGTTTTTTCATGTTGCGTCGATATGAATCGGACAGTATCAGAATGATTTAATCAACTAGAAAAAAAAATTAACCTACATAACGTAGATGTAAAATTGCTTATAATTGTTAGCTTTTTTTTACTTATTGCAGATTATTTTGATAGATGTGGTGCCTAATCCAAATGGATTTTTGGCTATATACTTATTCGAACTTAAAACTAACTTAAAATTAATATTCTACTTATTCTACTAAAATTAATGTCCCCGCAACACCACCGTTCGTCCAGTCAATCGTTAAGTAGTCGTCTTACACCAGCCATTGTGGATCAGAGGATACCAGGTGGTTCTTAAGAACCAAGAGCTACTTAAGTAGTTATTTGAACATCTACAGCTACATATATCCAGGAAATAATTTACAAAATTAAATCAAATTAACATGAAATGTCCAATGTTATATTTTTTACAAAAATTGCGGAATCCTGCTGTTATTCCTATGTATGATGAAGGTAAATAAAACAATATTTTAATCATATTAAATAAACTTGACTTATTTAGCTGTCAAAGCTATTTTTCCGAATACGCCATTTGGTTTATTGGAATTGTAAATATTTATTTTTGGATCACGCAACGCCCGGTGAAAGTTCTCAGTTTGCTTGCCACAAGCTAGAACAAATAAATAATTCTTTTTTTAACAACAAATAAATAAATTATAGATGCCAAAGCATCTAAAATTGGGGACATGGTTAGAGGTCCTGGAAACCGCAAGTGACAGAGGCCTCTGGCGAAGATATGTAGATGCTTTGAGCCTCCGACCCAACCAAGGATAGAAGGGGAAGAAGATGTATATATGTATGTATGCAAGGCCCCTTTAATATCACATATTTTTTAGCACTTTTTAGCACTTTTATTTGATATAATATTAGGCATTATTCTTCACTTATGAAGATCTCAGTCTCAGAAAATTGTGGAATGCCAACTACTATTTACTTTTTAATCATAGATTTATGATATAAAAATTTACAAACATAATTCGTCAACAAGTGATCCAGGAAGGTACCAGCTATGCTAAACAATGTACAAAACGTCTCTAAATGGTGAACCCTTGTGACCTCTTATATCCCATAAAAATATTTTATTAGGTACTACCTTAAAAAGGAACGTCTAGGGCAGGGGTGTCAAACTCAATTTTCCAGAGGGCCATATATTAAATTTAGAGTGTGTAGGCGGGCCAGATTCAAATAAAAAATATAAAATATATACTGAATTATTACAACATTTTATATTTATTTAATTTAGGGGGTCGCCAGCTTCGGAGCTAGGGAGGGGCAACAAAAATTTAAAAAATGATATAGCATAAAAACGCGTAAATAGCGCCGCAGGCGAAATTTTTTTGTGAGACATAGTGAAGGCCATGATGTAGTTTGTTTATTTGAAAATCTATATTTTTTTTTATGAAACCAATGGATTTTCATACTAATTTTAGAAAATTATGATGAGAAAATGTGTTGTAATAATGCGATTTTTTGTGAATCCTTACCATTTAGTAAGAAAAAATAAATACCTCCAATCTCTAGGGGGGAGGCAGCTGCCCACTCTGACGACGCTCATGATATAGTTAATAATATACGGTTGTTAAAAATCATATCAAAGATATAAAAGAGGGTTATTATTTTGAGTTCGAGGATCCAGATACCTGACTTCTCTTGTTTTTTACAAGCTCATTGATGTCAGGTATCGTATTCGTTGCAATTATTTTATGAATTGATTGGAGATCTTCATTTGTAGAGGAATCGAGTGAAGTCTAAAAGCTCTAAAAAACGTGATTCTTCTTTCTAAGATACATTGCGGTCGCGGGCCGGACCGATACGTCTCGGGGGCCGGATGCGGCCCGCGGGCCGTATCTTTGACATGACTGGTCTAGGGCGATATATGCGGTACAAATATTGGTGATATATTCATACATTCTACCTATACAATATATACTGTATGTATAGTCTAGAAGCTGTGCACACATAGGGTTCAAAGACGGTTCCCGGAGAAAAACCCATGACAATATTGCCCAATATGAATAAATCCCATAAAAGACAAAAGCCCCTCAGAAATATCCTCAACGGATAATAGCCCAAACTTTCTAAATGGATTCCAGTAGATGAATTATTTATAAAATGTTGACTATTTTATTGACCATCCCGTTTTAGAACCGCTTATTTATTTGTTTATTATCCATTCTAACTCACTGAAAGAAATCGTATACTAACAGACACAATTAATATTATTTTCAAAATGCAATTAGATTTGAACTTTTGTACCTTGAGCATATTTCCGAAGGGCTTCTGTCTTTTTTGGGGTTAATTCAGATTGGGCATTATTCTCATGTGTTTTTGTCCGGTCACAGTTCAAAGACACACAAAGTATCACCTCTCTCTCTTCACCCCAGGTAAGGAATCTCAATATTGCGTTCTACCCTCCCTAGTTTTCTAATAAAAATACCATGTGCCTTCTTCTCATTCATTTTATTTCTCTTGTTTTTCTTTAACAAGATGGGGTTCGCAACTATTGCATATTTTTTAATTTTTGTATTAAATATGTTACATAGTAAATAGATTCGCACAATGCCAACAAAAATACATGCAAATACTCATACATCTATACTGATTACTGTCATCATAAGTAAGGACCACGTCACAAAAAACATTTTATTTACATTACAGCTTACAAGTGAACGAAATAGAGCGTTAAGTTCAAATAACTAAACAACAACAAATCTAAATGCTAAAACATTTTTTCGCTGGGGCGAACTTATCGCAGTGCAGCGATCTCTGGCTGCTAACCACAACATATACTTCTACCCATATAATTCCATACGCATTCGTCGAATACAAAACTTTTGGGGGAGGCAGAGAGAAGAGATCGCCAGACATTCCCATAAAGATAGTATCAGATAGTACCTAATAAAGACAGTTCCTATAAACATATATCCTATAAAGAACACACACCTCGTGCTTCCGTCACATTCAGTCGATTCATAATACACACTCCGTGATTCTGGTCTACATGGTCGAGCCATGTGCTTCTTGGACGGCCGCGCTTCCTTACACCTCTTCTTTCTACCAGGTATATTTTCTTTGATATTTTTTCATCGTTCATTCTCTCTACATGAAGACATCCAAGTGCCTATACTAATTTCTTCTTGGATTTCTTATAAATGGTTGAGCACTTCTATCCAGTGACTATTCCCCCTAAAGATTCCAGATTGTTTTGCAAGGTGCAACAATATTGCTCTGCGTTGCGTCGTAACTTATGAGTATGTTGCTGGCTACCTATATTATAATATGTCTAGCGGAAAAGTGGCAAGCTTGCTCGTGGAACCCTCCAATATACTCGTAATTTAATACGTAAAATGCCTAGAATACGTGCGCCCGCGATTTTTTGCAAGTCTTCATGTACACTCGGTTGTAATTGAGTAAAATAACACATGGAACAGGGGAAAATATTTATTAGGCACATTGGGCTTATCTGGGTTAATACATGCCGTAAGACATATATATTTTCCAATTCATATTATTAGTGTCTGCCAAGATTTACTAACTTTCCTTTTCATATTTCTCGTCCGTTTTAATTCCAATGCTGGACATAGAGGCCTCTCCTTTGACTTTCCACAGATCTGGCCATTTTGCATCCACTTGCTTTCCGCGATTCGCTTAACATCGTCAGACCATCTTGCCTGAGGTTTTGCTACGCTCCTTTTACTTGTTCTAGGTTGCCACTCGAGAATCTTTAAAATTTATTCGAATATTTTTCGACTATTGTGCAGGCGCTGCTATCGCAAATTGTTTTAAATTCTATGCAACTCTCAACGGTTATACCAATACTTGGCTATTTAGTTCTAGTTTGTTGCATTGCAGTGTCAAACAAGCCAACCAAACGATACTGCACAAACAATTCACCTACTGAAATAATGCAGGTAGCCACATTTGTTTGTAGTTACAGGGGATATGACAGTGCCGCGTTAGTCATAGGAGCAGGAATAGCAATTGCCACGGGTCTCGCGCCAATGCAGGAGTAAATCAGAACTTTGAAGTATCAAAGTAAATCTAATAAGTTAACGAGTTAATCGAGACTGAAAAAATATTATATGGTGTTATAATGTATCTAACTTTCTACTCCCTGCTAAGGGTGTATTTAAGGCAGGAGGGATAAACCGGCCTCCTCCAAACAAAAACCTATATACGCCACTGACTCCATGTACCGACCAGGCAATTTACAAGGGCTACACTTTTCAAAATATATATACATAGTTTATACAGGAATAACAATCGTTTTAGAATAAGTGAGTAAAGTCATTTTGGCATTTGGACATGTGGAGTGAATGTTTGTGGATAGAATACTTACTTACTGCTAGCCACTTGCGTTCCACTGCTGGACATAGGCCTCTTCTAAACTCTTCCACTGTCTTCTATCTTGGGCTATCTGCTGCCATCTACGACCCGTAAGCTGGACAATGTCATAGAATAACGAAGAAATTATACTCGTAGTTCTGAAAGAGAGTTTGTGGAAAACGTAGCCGTCAAAGAGTTACCTGGAGTGAACATTATGCAGCATTTTTAGTGGGAGAAAGGACGAACGTTATGAACTTGGTGGAAGCAAGAGATATATGTAAGGATAAAGGGGTGCAGCGCTCTGTTCTCTCTGCCTCCCCCCAAGGGATACAGAGTAATGGGCAGATTTTTTTGAATTTTGCTACGGGTCTTAAATCGGCACTGTATTATGGGCATAAATTATAGCGATGCACTGTTGTCACGATGAAGTACGTGCAATGTGCATTGTGTATTAGCGTGGAGCGCTCTAGTATGGGAAAAAATAAAGTTTGCGATATAGATTGTGCGCGGTGCGCGATAGAAGCAGTGTCATGTTATACTCGTAGAATTTACCATGTGAAATATTTTTTTAATATATTGACGGGAAGTACTGCCCCAATGCCAATGAATTTTTTGAAAATGTATGAATTTCATTTTTTTTTCAGAATCTTTATTTTTTTGACTGTAAATGATAAGAAAATAACTGTCAATTAAGAATCCCATCAAATCATGCCGATATTAGTACAAGAAAAGAATACCGTCCCAGTAAATGTGGAAATTTAGAGCTGTTTCAGGTACTTACGTGGTATTAAATAAATGTAATGATTGGTACAACTTCTTTATTTTACTTCAAATTATCATTTCTTCCGCATTGGTGTATAATTTAGATAAATAGATTACATAATTTGCAGTTTTTATATATTTTTTTCAAAATGGACATTATATGGAAAATTTTAAACTTTGACCACGTTGGGGTAGTCCTAAACATTGAAATATCAAAATACCCCCCATATAACTTTTTGTTTGTGTCCCCATAGGGCATCTTTTCCACATCGCGCCCGATTTTCCCAAAAATGAAAAACGCTCCACCCTGTTGTGTATGCATGTGCACATGCACAGCGCATGCATAGTACAGTTCCTTACTAAATAAAGAACCGAAGCATGCAATAACATCAGCTACACGGTGACATTTTGCAATATCCGCCTGCAGGAAGACTGCGCCGGTGTGGGAGAGCCTTATCTCCCATTCAACATATTATTTCCTATAGCTTTAAGCTCTTCTGCAACGCTTTCGCAACTCAAATAAATTACTTACAGAATTCATATTACACTAGTGCATACCCGTGAATATTCACGGAGGGTTGGTTAAATAAGTATATCAAAAATTAAATCATAAATAAGTAAATTTGTATAAATTTGTATAAAAAATACGAGTAAGTAGCTATACCCTCACGCCACCTCCCTTGCGGGGTAGGCAGAGAGAACGGATCGCCAGACTTTTCTATCCTTATACACACTTCGGGCTTCCTTCGCATTCATGAAATTCCTCATACACATTCTACGATTACTTTTACTCAAAACACGTCCGTCCTTGAGGATCTGGTCAACATGGTCCAGTCATGTGGTTCTTAGAGGGCTACGTTTCCTTACACCACATCTTTCATAATAAGTTTTTTTTTTAAATAGAACAACCCCAAAAACCGTCGGTATAGACCCCAGGCAAGGAGGTCTGATGATATTAGGAAATGTGCCGGAGGGAGATGGATGCAGTGTACCCAGGACCAAAGGGGAGGCCTATGTCCAACAATGGACCTAAGTGGCTGCAAAAGAAGAAGAAGGTACTAGTTGTAATAACGGTTTACCCATTTGGTTTTCTATAACAATATACTCCTATGGGACAATCGCTATGTTAAATTATTAGGTCCAATTCTATAACTTTTTAACTAAAATAATTGTGTCTAAATTTATTTTACTATGACATAATTAATAAGCACGCGCTTAATTGTTAATGAATTAAAGCAGTCTCTCAAGCGGAAAGTGCCTGGTTCAAACCCCGGCGTTGGCGATGTATTCCACACTTTGCGATACAGGCTTTTAGCCTAGTGCAAGGTGTGCAGCAGGCGCGAAGCTACCTAAGAACACGATTCCCATCGAGTTACCTTTTGGAAAAAAAAAACAGGTTCTAATCTGATGTAATCCCATAAGAAATGTTAGCCCCGGCTTCCCTTCTGCAGAAATCCACCCTTCGCCACTGGTGTGCAGTAAAGTATTTGGGTACGTGTATACCTATACATGCCCAGATCCTTTTAAAAAATTGACCCCATTTTTCGATCCACACATATTCGAAAAAAAGTCTCGCGTTACAATCATACACGGTTACACGTGAATTTTATAAGTTGTTACGTATTTTGATAAATGATTGAATAAAAATATTTATCATACTTAAGTATTCGGAAATGTTTTCAGCTCTTATGACTATTTTTCCTCGATAGCAAATACAGAATTCATTTTCCTTGATGTATGAAAAGCGGATATAAAGTTTTCTATGAAAATAACATTATTCTTTGAAAAGGTATTAAAGCTGCATTTCCTGAAAACCTACTGTTTTGCTCTTAAGAGTAGGCATATTGATATTTCAAAAATTTCTGAAAACGGGAGACCTTATATCTCGACAACCGCTACTAAATATGCTTTGCAACAAAATAGGGTAGACGCATTGAACCTTTATCTAGGGAATGACCGTAAAAGATTTTTTGTATCTTGTATTTTTATATATTGTTTTTTTATATATTGTTTTTTTTTTCATACTAAATGAGCATTCTCCATAACTCACCTAAAGGAAATAATATGTGCTTTAAATTCCAGCATGCTGAAACACTGGTAGGTTAACAAAATTTCAAGAGGTAAATGTAGACTCAGATGCCAATGGGAGAATAACAATAATTAGAATATGTTTGATTTTTTGATATTAATTTTGTATATGATTTTTAAATGTTGTGTGTTGCTTTTGACTGCCAGGATTTGTAATTAAGTAATATTTGAGTCTTCACTGGTTTATTTGCAGGTGATATTGTGATTGTTTATATTGTATGTAATAACTGTATGCACCCTATAAGATCAATAATAAAAAAAATATATATGTGCCCATTAGAAGCACTAAAATTTTAGTAGATTAAAATGTAAGGCAAAATTTAGTGAATTCAATTTTTTTCTTTATTTTATGGAAACCGGAACGCACCGAGAACAGAGAATATTTATATAGTAGGTATACCAACTGGATCCAAAGAGCCCAGGACAGAGCGGCGTGGAAGCAAATGGAGGAGGCCTTCGTCCAGGAGTGGACGGGAATAGGCTGATGAAGAAGAATACCTATACCTAATAAGTATACCTAATGTAAGAATGTCGAGTAATGATTTATGATTATTCAGAAGTTTTATATAAAAAATAATTGGTCCTTACTTTTCTATTTATATCAATATTATCTTTCATATTTTCCTCTTTATTTTTCTTGTAGCTTCCTTATAGACATTAAGTAGGTACTTTGTAGTATTCTCTACTACACTCCAATTAGTTATAAGTCAATTTAAATCAATATCTATGTCACGTTACTGCTTTAGGCTTCAATTCACTATATTTTATTTTATATTCAAATGCTGAAAAAACCCAGGCTCGGCGCAAACGAAATGTATCTCAAATGATAGGTAAAAATGAGTAATTGAATACTGCATAGGGGGCATCAGCGAAATCAATGGCTAAATTATTAATTATTTTTGTTTTGTAAGTTATTGTATTTAAAGATTGTATTGTAATGTAAATTATCTCCATGATCGTATATTGATAAATAAATAAATAAATGTGTGAAATACCTATTCGAAGTTTACAGGGGTCTCATAAATGTATTAGTAAAAGGAGCATTAAACAGTTACAATTGCGGTTTAGTAGCTTTAAGGTAGCCCGTCTTCCAACGCCGCCGGGCTGAGTTTTTTCCATACTAAATGAGCAATCTCCTTTCAATTTTCTTGACTATGTGTTGATGAGTGAGTTTTAAGTATGTCAGTCAGTCCGTCATTCCGCCGAGCACTCCCCTTTATAGATAAAGATTACATGTAGTCAGTTAGAATTATTCAATGTCTTCACGTCGCGTATGAAGGTTCCATGTCAAAATCTCAAGTGACAAAATCTCAACTGTCAAAAGGGTAACCTACTATTGACAGAATCGCAACTCAACACCGGGAAATCTGATGCCGTTGTTTTTTTTTTGTTTTGTTTATGTGTGTGGGGTTAACTGGAAGAAATCGCAGTTCTGCGATAAGTTCGCCCTAGTAAACAACGTTTTATAATCTGTACTATGTCCATTTTGTATATTTATATGTGCTTGTTGTTTACTTTAAGTTTAAATAAATAAATAAAAAAAACAACCTAACGAACCTAACCCAACAATATTGAAATTGGCGGCAACAGGTTTTCCGGCGATGAGTTGCGATTCTGTCAATAATAGGTTACCCTTTTGACAGTTGACATTTTGTCATTTGAGTTTCTGTCTGGTTACCGCGTATGAAGAATTTTGACATTTCGTAGGCAACGTTTTCGAAATTTTGCTATCATAGTTAAAAAATGTATTAGGTATAACGTTATTTAGGAATCAAACGATAGTTTTAAAGATGTTTAGTTTTAATTATTGATATCTTTTTATTAGTGTGAGTTTTGCGACTCTAATGTGGCTACCACACGCTCGCCTACGCTCGTGTGAATGAGTAAAAAGACGTGCGGACGAGGTGATTGCCCTGGATTGTATACGTAATCGACGGTTAACGTCTTTTTACTCATTCACACAAAAAACGTCGAGGGTCGGCGAACATGTGGATGAACCATTAAATGCCAAAAAGTGTTGAGCGTGGAATTGCGTCAATTCCTTTCTATTCAAAAATACATGGAGTACGTCTAGAGTACTTTATATAAAAGTCCATGGTTTTTATTGAACTATTTAAAAAAAAAGCAAATTTCTTCGCCTACAACTTATTTAGGTGCTTTATTTTTCAATCATGAAGATTTTCAGCAAGTTTTTAGGTTATATTTTATCTTGTGAAGAAAACAACATTCTTTATATAAAGTTTCATTAATCTCTGTTTGTAGAGAAGAGAAGATGGACCATCTGGTACAAGTTCTAAAAGTAATTAATTATGCATCAATCTTAAATAAAAAAAGGTTTAATAAGAACTAGTGGGTACCTACCCGTGAATTCACGGAGGTTGGTTTAATATGTTTTTGTGTAACCACTATTACTACTCCACCCTTCAAAATTCTTCGAGAGAACACAGGAAAATCACAAGGCTCCGTCTTTTCCCCGTCTTTCCAATATCGTCAAGAAAGTCGTAGAACCAGATTCACATCGTCGACTTTCTTAGTTGGTACCCACCCGTGAAAGCCACAAGACTCCTCTTTACCTGTGTCATTCCCATACTCATACTGCCACTCTACCACGGTCTTTAAAGTTAATCGAAGGAACACATCAGGGAAATCACAAGGTTCAGTCTTTTCCCATGCCCCTGCTATTGCTGTTGATAATGCTGCCCTGACAATGTTCTGATGTCATTGTAATAGGAACAATGTATCGTAAAGAGCAAGGGGGTTCCTGAGCATGGGTAACCCTGTGTGTCTTGCATTATTGGAACATGCCGAATATAGGACCATGCGAAACTTTTCGTAGCCAACATCTTCTTACAGTTGGCGAACTGGAATATAGTAGGTATATGGATTACTTTGAATCCCCTAATTCGTTGTCGTGAATCCTTATGTCCCTTCACATTCACTATATAGGATGTATTTGATACATATCCACTCCATGTGCTGTGCACTTCGCACAGTATTGAAGATCGGTCTGATAGTCTTCTGGTTTGGGCACGTTAAAAAAATAAACACTAAAAATAATCTAAGGTAACATTACCGTCTTTTCGGTAAGAGGTGTGGAGAATTGGTCGCTATTTGGTGTGAAAAAATATAGGGTCTTACCTACTTTCCATACTAATTTTACATACGTACCTATACTATATTATACCTACAGTAATTATGATTTGAATGACTCTATCAATAATTAATATAATAGGTAGGTAGGTATGTATGTAGTACTTGATTGTTTCAAAATCATACGAACCAACTGATAGTACCTATTCAAAACTGTTTTCATTCCATTTGGCTATACGTACCTACTATAGTATATATATAGTATGTAGGTATGATTCGAAAAACTCGATGCATTCTGTATCAAGTAGGTACGTACCTACCTATAAGTTACTGTATTCACCAAGTACCAATAATTCGAAATTTCAAAAAGTTTGAATTCACATTACGTCAAACGTATTGTTGAACCAACACTTTTCGTCCGATGTAAAGCGCTAGTGTAGAGAACATTTTCAAAATTTCATAGATTCGATCCGTTAGTTTGCATAATAATCACGGTACTATTTATTTTCGTCGCGCGCTGCGCACAGATGGACCGACAGACAGACATAGTACAATTATTTAAATTGATTCCTAGGGACTATGAACAACTAGAGCACGGGCTTTCAAACAGAGGGGCGCGCCCCCTTGCGTGGCGTAGAGTGGCTCAAGGGTAGGCGCGGAGTGACTATAGGGTGTTTTTTTTAATAGATACACTTTTAAAAAGTAATTAAACGTATTAAAATCATGGTAATGTTCATAAAAATAGCTTTATTGCAAAGATTATTTTATGCCATTAATGCTTAAATATGATTTCGGGCATATGTGCGCCGCGGTTGGCTCGGAAGAAGCATAATCTGGAAGTCCAATTTTCGACGACTTTCTCGAGCAGCTGAGGCCATATATCGCTAATAACTCTCCGAATGTTGGCTTCCAAGTGATCCAATGTCTCAGGTTTATCTGTGTGGACCCCCTAGTAGAATTCACGTATACCCACAGAAAATAATCCATAGGGGTGAGATCATACGATCGTGGAGGCCAATTAACCGAACAGTTACGTGAAATTATGCACCGATCGAATGTTCCCGCAATAACCTGATTGTGTCGCTCGATGTGTGGCATGTTGGCCGTCTTGTTGAAACCAAAGCTATCGCACATTAATGCCATTTAATTAGGGAACAAAAAAGTCTTTAATCATGGACCTAAGCGCTCTCCATTGACTGTAACTTTCCGACCGCCAGCATCTTTGAAGAAATATGGGACAATGATTCCACACTAAACAGTGAGTTTTTGTGAATTTGACGGCGTCTCAGTAATGGCTCCTAGAAAGTAACACCTGCGCATATATTGCCCTAAATCGTATTGAAACATAAATGGTAAACTTCCATCTTTCCAATGAAGCCATTTTTATGGACATTATCTTGATTTTAGTACGTCTAATTTCATTTTAAAAGTGTATCTATTAAAAAAAACACCCTATATATGTTTAATATAATTATTACATCAATGTTTGACCTTATACATTCAGTGATTTGCTTCAATTTTCTGCCGTCAGGCTACATATTACTTGTTTGACTACACTTACTGATTACTTTGACTTCATTTTGTTTTTCTTTTTTTGCGCTGACTGTTAACTTTACCTGACAATTTCTTGAATATTTGCCTGAATTATTACCTGACCTCTGATTGTTAATTTTAATATTGTTTTATCTGTATTGACTAGTTGTGTACACATGTAATAGGGCATTACTTTAACTTGATCTGCATTGTTTTAGGTAGATTTCCAAAAGGAATTCTACCTATTCGTTTCTCCCGTGATGTCGCAGAATTGAAAAATTTCTACTCAGGATCACTAATTAGGACCAGGAGAACCCGAATCCGACCTTGGTTTAAAAGTTTATATATATAAGCCATATATATATATGTCCCTTTTCTTGTGCGCACGTTTGCGGCCAAACTATGCGTCGCAGAAACGTGAAACTTGGGTGGTAGATTTTTGGTAAGGGGTAGATGAACTGATAGGAGATTGGGTGAAATCCATTAAGAGGAAGGTTCACTTTTTAAGGCTTTAAATACAAAAACAATCATTCTGAGGGGATCCAATGATTGTGAGGGTCCGTGTCTGGTATCGTATGAAAGGGCATTAAATAAGGAATACAGATCAATTTACAGATTTTATCTAGCTCAATTCCTCGGACGACACTGATCGATCGAAATATCTGGTTAAGTAGTTACCGCATAGGTACTAGCGTGTTCGTTGTCTTAGAAAAGTGCTTCACGATACGAGTAGAACTCACATCTTTTTTAAATTTCTAAAGCGCTTAGGTACCCATTTATATTATGTCATAAATCCACATACAACGTACCATGAATCAAAACCAAATTTCAAATATTAAATATTCAGATCAAAAAAAAAGAATATGGCTGGATTCGAACAAATTCAAAGTTTATTGTAATAAACTACATCACATTTGACAGAAGAAAGTTTTTATCATAGAAGCGACGAATATTGATCGCAAAATAACAAATATTTCGTACGCATAATATCTTCACAAATTTGCTACAAATAGTCTTGTTGAGTATAATTATCACAGATAAATCAAGCTGTACGCAACATAATATAAAAGAAGTAGGTAAGTAATTACTATTTCCAAAAGTTCATAGGTATATAAATATCCATTTTGTAATAAATGACCTATAAGCAGATATGTCTCGTTTTCCAGTCCGTTCGGTCCTCTGCAGTTCTTTTTAGCTCTGCATACGACTCGCAGAGGACATCTCCACAAATTTGCTTCAAATAGTCTTGTTGAGTATAATTATCACAGATAAATCAAGCTGTACGCAACATAATATAAAAGAAGTAGGTAAGTAATTACTATTTCCAAAAGTTCATAGGTATATAAATATCCATTTTGTAATAAATGACCTATAAGCAGATATGTCTCGTTTTCCAGTCCGTTCGGTCCTCTGCAGTTCTTTTTAGCTCTGCATACGACTCGCAGAGGACATCTCCACAAATTTGCTTCAAATAGTCTTGTTGAGTATAATTATCACAGATAAATCAACCTGTACGCAACATAATATAAAAGAAGTAGGTAAGTAATTACTATTTCCAAAAGTTCATAGGTATATAAATATCCATTTTGTAATAAATGACCTATAAGCAGATATGTCTCGTTTTCCAGTCCGTTCGGTCCTCTGCAGTTCTTTTTAGCTCTGCATACGACTCGCAGAGGACATCTCCACAAATTTGCTTCAAATAGTCTTGTTGAGTATAATTATCACAGATAAATCAACCTGTACGCAACATAATATAAAATAAGTAGGTAAGTAATTACTTACTTACTAATTTTCATTCCTTAAATTGAATAAATTATAATTTCACACGATCAATCGAACCGAAATCGAATCAATTTGAATCGTTTGCTTATCACCCAGTATTCTGTCACTATGTTATTTATTTTTTGTACATACATGTAGGTAACCTTGAGCTATTACATTGTGGTTAGTATTGCCCCGGAAAAGGCTATCGCCTATTGGGGCAATAAAATCCAGTACTTTTTTGTTTGTTTGTTTTTACTTTGTAAAGCTTTGGATAATAAATAAATGAAATGAAATATACATAGGTACTACTAACAGTTTCATCCTGGTATTGTGACAAAAAATAATAATTGTTCATTTTTTAGAACTGGAAATCCACAAAAAATGCCGCGAGTAAGTAGAAAGACAATGAGTGCTAAGCAGCGCAACATTGAAAATAGAAAAAGACTCGAGAATAAGAGAGCGTCGGGGGAAAATAGCCAAAAAAATAAATGTCAAGAGGTTTGTGATAACGGTCGGAAAAAACGAAATGAAAGGAATAGCTTATATCAAGCGGCCCGACTTTCTGATTCACAACAGCGCACAAGTCACAAGGCCAGAGTGCGTCAGTGTCAATCTACCAGACTTGCCGATCCCAAACAACGGACAATTCACAGGATCAGAATAAGTCAGTGTCAAAAAATACGACTAGCTAATCCTGCGAAACGTATAGAGCAGAGACAAAGAGAAAAAATAGTTCGGAAACGCCGTAATGATAGTCCAATACGGGGTCCGGCTAGTAAAATGAGAAGAAATGAGTGCCAGAAGAAGAGGTTGTGTGACCCCTTACAAAGAGAAGCACATCTACAAAAGCTTCGAGACAATCAACAAATTCGAATGAACTTGGCATCTCTACGCCACAAACATCTTGCGCGACTTCGCGAGGCGCAACAAAATAAATTGCAAGACCCGATTCAAAGAATCCTTCATATCAGCAGAGTGCTACAATCTCGTCGAAAAAGAAACGAAGACAAGTCTGAACAAAGTCGCAAGAAAATTTATGAAGCTTTCCTTTGTGACAAGAAGCTTGGACCTTCGATAACTTGCGATTGCTGCCGAAGGCTTTGGTTTAAATCATCAGTACGAAACTACGATGTAACAAAACTTCATCACGCTACGCTAGTTGCTGCATGTGGCTTAGTTGAAGGAGATACTGTCAAGCTGTGCAGCCATTGTTCAACTTCTATCAAGAAACACAAGTTACCAACATTTTCAATAAATCGTGGTATGGAATTACCTCATGTTCCTGAAGTCATTAAAAAGCTAACAGAGTTAGAGAGTCGCTTTCTCTCTCCGAGGATCCCTTTCATGGCTATTAGGGCGGCCAGAAGTGACCAGCAATACATTGTAAAAGGGCGCGCTATAAACATTCCAATTAACGTAGATACCTCTGTTAAAATTTTGCCTAGAACCATGAGCGAATCCGAATGTATCCCCATATGTTTTAAAAGAAAGAGGGCTTTTAAGAGTAATGTAGCGTTTGAAAATGTGAGACCCAAGATTGTTCAGGATGCAGCTAATTACCTTGTAAATTCGCCTTTATACAAGTTCTGCGATATAAAGTTTGATTCTAGTCGATTTCAGGAATATGTTAACCTACCAAAAGATAACACTAACATTGTAATTGATGGCGATGACACGAATGATAATGATGTTGGTAACATTGAAGATGATGATGAAGAAAATGAACCTGTTAATGTGGCCGATGACGTGACTATGTTGGCTAATGCTACAGTGTTTGCCCCAGGTGAGGGGAATAAACCAGAATCTCTGTTCAGTCGATTTGTCGAGTCACAGAGTTTCCTTCGCATATTCGGAGGGGAACTTATCGAAGCCCCAGATGGAATTAGCTTTCAAAACTGGTCTAAATCTCTTATAATGCGGGAGGATAGGAGGTGTGCGGACGTGCCTTTCCTGTTTTTCGTTGCCTTAAAGTTAAGAAATTCGAAAGTGGCGTCCGGAATCCATTTTTGTATGCGAAAGGCAAAAAGCAAAATTGCACATGTAACCGTCAAGCAAGCTTTGAACACCGAATTTTTGAGGAATCTCGAGATACACGACAGCGGTTTCAAGATTTTTGCAGGCGACCGCGGGTCTCCTGCCTTCTGGGAAGCCAAAAAGAAAGAGGTCTCTTTTCTTTAGCCCATATTAATTACAATTTTTAGTACAATAATTTAATTTGGGTATAAAAATTTAATATATGTATTCATTGATATTATTTTAGGTTTTTGCCATGATTCGGCAGCTGGGTCCCTGCTCAATATTTTTAACATTGTCACCCGCTGAAACTCGTTGGGGGGAACTGTTGAAAATTCTCAAGTTGCTTTTGGACAAAGAAAATATTTCTTCCGAAGATGCAGCCAGCCTACCCTATCCTGAAAGAGTGAGGTTAGTAAAATCAGACCCAGTCACAGTGGCAAGGTATTTTGAGTACAGAATGCGATGCTTGTTCAACATACTAAAAAAGCCTGGCAGCGTGTTCAGGGATCACCCCGTCGAAGATTTTTACATAAGGACAGAGTTCCAACAACGTGGATCACCTCACGTGCACTGCATCTTATGGCTAAAAGACGCGCCAAAGTATTCCGATGCGGGCGACAACACTGAATGCATACAATTTATTGATGATTTTATTTCATGTTCTTCTCTCATGCCAGAGGAGCACATACAACTTCAATCCCATCGGCATACATTCACATGCAAAGGAACAAAAAATGACAAGTGCCGATTCGACATTCCTTTCATGCCTCTAAAGGAAACTATGATATTGCATCCAGTGGCAAAAGATGAAATGGATGTCGAATGCAAGAAGAAATTGCAAGCACGCCGGCGAGATATTAAAGAAAAACTATGTATCATTGTAAAAAATAAGGATGCCACTACTTTGGATGAACTTCTGCATCAACTGAATATTTCGTATGATGAATATATTTTAATCATTCGAAGCGGCCTGAAAAGAGTTACTGTTTACTTACAGCGAACACCACAAGAAGCTATGATTAATTTTTATAATCCAGACCTTCTCCAACTTCACGAGGCAAATATGGATATTATGTATATAACCGATATTTATTCGTGCGCGACTTACGTTTTGGATTACTTAAATAAATCGAATAACACGATGTCAAAATTATTACGTGATATTGAAGCCGAAATTCGCAGCGGCAACTACTCCATGGCCGAACAATTCAAACTTCTTGGTAGTAGTTTTCTAAACGGCAGCGAGTTTAGTGCGCAAGAGGCAGTCTATTACATACTAGGGCTGCCGCTCTCCCGCTGTTCCCGCACAACTGTATTTATCAACACCAATCATCCAGACAAACGGGTTGCAATGTTGAAGCCTCAGAAAGAACTTGAAAAAATGCGCGAGACTGATCCAGATTCTACAAATGTATATGCGAGTAATGACATTGAGCGATACGCGTTACGGCCAAGCTCTATGGAATCAATATGCCTCGCCGATTTTGTGGCATTGTATAATTATTCTAAGACTGCAATGCAAAGCAAAAATCATGACGAAAACAATGACAATGACGATGACTATGACTGTGATTCAGAATGGTCAGAAGCTCCTATTCGTTTGATGGAAAATGCCGGTTTCATCAAGCGACGCTCAAGAGCTAAAATAATACGTTTCGTAAATTACAATGACAATCATGACGATTACAAACGTGAAAATGTCATGTTATTTTACCCTTGGAGGGAGGAACATGACATGATCTTACATGTTGAGAGGACTTTTGAGACACACATTCAAGAAATAAAGGCTAATCGAGCGAGATATGTCTATAACGAGGAAATCATGACCGAAATTGTGAATGCTCAAGCAAGACGAGAAATTGAGAACAATGATGATGATGATGAAGACATGCCAACACGACCACACAGTCTAGAAATATTGGGTGCGGCTGATTCCGACATCGACAATGCAAGCGACCCCGACATGCAGGTCGAGAAACATATGAATAAAGGCACAGAACAACCTGACGACATTGTACATATCCCTGTGCCTAATATTTTACCCGATGATGAGTATGCCGACATTGTTTGTACATTAAATGCGAAGCAAAGGAAATTTTTGTTACATGTTCTACACTGCTTCAAAACCAATCAAATGCCAATTTACCATTGTCTCATGGGAGGAGCTGGCGTGGGAAAATCTCGTCTCATAGAAGGTATAAATCAAGCTATAACAAGATACCTAAACACAACAGAAGGATCCATGGACACCTTGAAAGTTTTACTTTGTGCGCCTACTGGTAAAGCCGCCTTCGGCATAAAGGGTACTACATTACATTCTGCTTTTGCACTAGCCGTGACTCAAAACTCATCAGACCAGGTGCCTTTGAGTTCAGCTACAAAAAACACCTTATACAGCAAATTGAGGAATGTGAAATTAATTATTATCGATGAAATTAGTATGGTAGGAGCGAGACTTATATCAAACGTAGATAAAAGATTACAGCAAATTTTTCAACGCGATGACGTACCATTTGCCGGATTGTCCGTTATAGTTTTTGGTGACTTCAATCAACTAGGACCCATTGGTGACAGCTATATATTCAAGTTTCCCAAGAAATCAGAGATCAGAAAAATTCTCATCAATCCTCTTTGGAACCTATTCACATCATTCACTTTAACAGAAATTATGCGTCAAAGAGATGACGCTGAATTCGCGGAAGCACTAAACAGCCTGGCCCGTGGATGTCTCGACAGCAGTCAAATTAAACTCTTCCAGAACCGCGTGGTAAATGAAGAGGCTATCCCCAAGCATGCGTTGAGACTATACAGGAGCAATAATGAGGTTAATACGTACAACGATAGTGTAGTTGATCCAGATAAAAATAAGGTTGTGGTACATGCAACAGATAAAATTTCTGGTCAACCCAATGACGCGACAAAAACTAAGCTACTTAAATTAGCAAAAGAAAGTCCCCCTGAAAAAACTCAAGGCCTTTCATACGAACTTAAGATTAGCCTTGCCGTAAAGTACATGATAACAGTTAACATAGACGTCGGGGATGGTTTAGTGAATGGAGCCATTGGGACTATTGAAGATATTGACATTCATAATGGAGAAGTGTTGCGGGTTTGGATGAAATTCCCACAAAGTGAAGTTGGAAGAAAGAGACGGAGAGAAATCACCCATGGAAGTGATGATAATCTTACTGCCATTGAAAAGGTAAATAGAAACTTAAGACTTTCCAAAAGCAAGTATTATGTTATCAGGAAGCAGTTCCCTCTTCGTTGTGCTGAAAGTATTACTTTATGTAAAAGCCAAGGCGGCACATACAACTATGTGGCCGCGCACCTTAAACCAGGCATGAAAAGGAGTGAGATATACGTCGCACTAAGTCGGTGCACCCAGTTGTCTGGATTGTATATTACGGGAACGTTTATTCCGCCAAAACCGCCACTACCAACAGACGAGGTGGTGCTGGAAGTATTGCGGCTGCAATCGTGTCCAGTTAAGTTTTTAAACAAAACTGCCGCAGACTTCGAAGGCAATACCACTATTGTATATCAAAATGTTCAGAGCATAAATAATTCTGCTCATTGGCGTGATTTCCAGAACTTCTTGAAAATCACGAAACCGACTATTTTTATTGCTGCGGAAACATGGACATTGTCAACCGATAATTTAACTATAAATGGGTATAACGTAATATTTCGCTTGGATGTTCCTAGAACTCGGCATGCCAATGGACTTCTGGTCTTATCAAAAACTGGAATCACTCTGCAAAACCTGCACAGTTATCACAATGACGTCACTAAATCAGCATGTTGCATCGTGTGTTTCCTGACTGAAGATGACGTAGCTGTGTGCTCTGGGTATAAGCCACCGTCGACATCATACAACGACGTTCGAACTCATCTTATGAAGGCCCTCAGTCTTGCCTACAAAAAAACAAATAAAGTTGTATTTGTAGCTGACTTCAACGTCGACTGCTTGCAGTATGGTAACCATCTTCTCTTTCAAGACCTACAAAACTTCGGGATGATAAATCAATTGCCAGCTGGTACTTCAACAACTAATGGAAACACTGGGATAGACGTGGTATATAGCTCCTTCCCATGCTATTCTAGAGTCAGCGAAACATTGTACAGCTATCATAAGCAATTAATTTTGGTTCCTGACCGATGTCCGGACGATGCAGCCGTTGCGAATGTTGATTGCTCCTCTATCCCGGCTATTTTTCCATTAAGAACTACGAACACCATGGTATCTGATATTCAAAGGGTTAAACCACTGTCTTCCCCTATACAAACCCATCTCCCGCCAAGAATGACAAAAAAGGACAAAAAAGAACAATCTGATTTTCTAGAAACCATTCGCCGGGGATTTCCAAACGTCATATCAATCGGTAAAGAAGATCTCAGCACATGGCCTGTAGAAATTAAAACAAGTTTTCATCCGATTGTCACCTCCGCCGATGGAAACTGTTTTTACCATGCCATCTCCCAACTTTTGTGTGGAAATGAGTCACTCACAGTCAGACTGAGGGAACTTACAGCTCAACATTTGGCTATCAATGAAAATTTTATCAATGAAATTCCTCTCAGCGTGGGTTACATTGACACAAGTTTTGCTGACTACGTTGATGCTGTAAAGTCAGATGGAAACTATGCTGAAATTTTTGAGGTGATTTTGATGACATACATTTTAGAAAAGGCCATAGTCGTTTACATGTGCGACGGGGACAGCGTAAATGTACTGGAATTCAACGACAACTTTCATATTACACCAAAATTACATATTGGTTTAAAATCACAACATTACACAGCATTGAGGCCCAAGGTTGGAGTAAATTTACCAAAATCAAACTTGGTAAACAACTTACCATCCCGCCATTCATTTATGAATGTCTAGTTTCATTTTATTAATCTTATTGAGGTTGGTGGGTAGGAATGCTGCGACGGCGAGATGACCTAGTCACGTATGTTGGGGTCAATTGGATGCAGAAAGCCCAAGATAGACGTGGAAGGGGATGGAGGAGGCCTTCGTTCAAGTGTGGACTGGGGTAGGCTAACAAGAAGAAGAAGAATCTTATACGAGGGCGGAGTAAAAAGTTTTCGACTTAAGGCAGAAGGAGTATCGTTACCAATTTTTAGGTAGATTTCCATAAGGAACTCTACCTATTCGTTTCTCCCGTGTTGTCGCAGAATTGAAAAATTTCTACTCAGTATCACTAATTAGGACCAGGAGAACCCGAATCCGACCTTGGTTTAAAAGTTTATATATATAAGCCATATATATGTCCCTTTTCTTGTGCGCACGTTTGCGGCCAACCTATGCGTCGCAGAAACGTGAAACTTGGGTGGTAGATTTTTGGTAATGGGTAGATGAACTGATAGGAGATTGGGTGAAATCCATTAAGAGGAAGGTTCACTTTTTAAGGCTTTAAATTAAAAAACAATCATTCTGAGGGGATCCAATGATTGTGAGGTTCTGTGTCTGGTTTCGCATGAAAGGGCATTAAATAAGGAATACAGATCAAAAGTTAGATTTTGTCTAGCTCAATTCCTCGGACTACACTGATCGATCGAAAGATCTAGTTAAGTAGTTACCGCATAGGTACTAGCGTGTTTGTTGTCTTAGAAAAGTGCTTCACGATACGAGTAGAACTCACATCTTTTTTCAAATTTCTAGTGATTAGGTACCGGTACCAATCCATATTATGTGTGGAATGAAAATAATTTGATTATTGGATTAGGTACTTCCTTTGATTATTGAAGTACTTAATCAAATATTTTTTCGTCATACGGTACTTCGATAATCAAAGAATAAACTACATCCATACTACTTCATCACTTCGCTGGTTTATTTGCTGATAATATTGTGATTGTTTTTATTGTACAGATGTACTCTTAAAATTAATAAATCACTTGAAATCTACCTATGCCTGTGGCGTGCCAAAGGAATTTTTTTTGTTTAGTTTGTGTTTATATGTGGGTGATGTCTGTTTGTGTGCCGTGAAGTAAATAAATAAATAATGTATGTTCTGGACATTAAAAAAAAAACATGATGGCACGACTATAATCTGTAACTATACCTACTGAAATGGGTGTGTCCACCTTAGATCCATCTATTTCAATCATAAAAAATCTGAGTTTCCATACGCAACCCCAATTTTTCAAGCCCCATATTCCATGCAAATTTATGAATTTATATAGACGATACTCTATATGTTTTTGCGATTATCCCAGTCTGAACTCTTTGGTCTACCAAGATAGCAAGATTAATTATCTTTTAAGCAAGATCCGCGTATCTATACGCGGATCTTGCTTAAAAAGGACGGCAGTACAAATGTAACCATATCATGTTACTTGACGTTATCCTTGCGCGTAATATTAGGGTTAACTGGAAGAAATCGCAGTTCTGCGATAAGTTCGCCCTAGTGAACAACGTTTTATAATCTGTACTATGTCCATTTTGTATATTTATATGTGTTTGTTGTTTACTTTAAGTTTAAATAAAAATATATATATATATTCGGGGGTGGGGCGTAATAGTTTTAAGAGAAACTTGGGAGAGGCGTGCGTGGCAAAAGGTTGGAAACCCCTGAACTAGAGGATATTATTAAGAAACCTAATTGTTAGCAACTGTTAGAAACGATTTACTTCTTCATTCATTCCAAACTTTGACTATACAACAAAAGTTAATAGTTGCCTATACCTTACTTAATTATATTTTACTGAAAGAAAAAATAGTTACTACTACTAGGGAACATTACGGGTGGAGACGTTTGTTTAGGGGAGCCCTTCTGGCGAACGTTGAGCTCTCCTTTGGAAAAAAATGTTTTTTCGTGAAAGACTGGATGACATAGGAGCTGAAGCTCCTAAAACATCCAGGAGCGGAGGTGGGTTTGCCCTTAATACTAGCAAATAAACAGCGCCGTCTTTAACTTGTTAGGAGGCCCTGGGCGCTTTAGGATGATGGGCCCCCATCAGCAGCGGGCTAACTCTAAAATTTCGAGCTACTGTCATGTAGCTAATGAAGCCGGTGCCCCAGTACCTACCAGTGTAGAGAGAGTATTGCAATTTTGCTACGGAATTGACTAAAATGACCAAACCGATTGGACATTCAGCAATTCGTGTCGCCGACGTCATGATAATTATCTTTCTACTTTGCGCGCAATGTCTCGCAATAACAACGGTTTCGCTGTAAATATTGTCGAAATAATTGCAACATATTGAGAAATAATGTTAACCCAGATATGCCCAATGACCTATATGTAGTCCACCATAAAATTGTCAAATCCTGACTACACGATGGGTCACACGAGTAAATTTTTGTACTTTTTAATTAGTCGAGAGTCCTATCTAACGAGATTCACCCGTTAATTGTGTTTATGATCAAATTTATCGGGGTTGTGTGGCATTATTTTTACCCGATTTCCAAAAATTTCAGAATTCGGTATGCCGTTTTGAATGTACCTATTTTTTCAATATTTATAATAATTCAATATTTTATTTTTAGAGTGCAATTGTTTGTATTGATATCACAGAATACTTATGTAAATATTGTTGACAGTAAATCAAATTAGGTAATACGATTTGTACGAGTTGCCGCAACTCGAAAAATTGCTCGTGTAAAGCACCTTAAAGATCAAAGGCGAATGGGATGGTTTGTCTACGTTTATAACTATTTTCTGGAACCATTTCACAAAATGGTAATTAACTGAAATACCATGAAAGTTATTGGAGCAAAATACAAGGACTTGTAGATAAGCTAGTAGGTAGTATAAGTAAACAATCCTTGCTCAGTGACATGCAGAATAATTGATGAGCTCTGGGTTACTGAGGTCACTAGGACGCATATATTATATCATATTTTAATATAATTAATTCAGACAGCTAACAATGCTTCGCGATACGATGATGCTGGAAAATACAAATGGAAAATATGTTTACGATGAGTTAGTGCAGAGGTGCTGCACGTCCAGTTTAGTAAGTTTTGATAAAATCGATGCTAAATATTTTGAGAGGTTGAGAAAATCTAGGATTTTATTTTTATGCAAAAATATTGCACGGACAAACATGTATTGTAATATATTCAAACATAACGTTTTTAACGGTTCGTGTTGAATTATTTTAATTGTCATAAAACTTTTTTACAGAAATACGGTCTTAATGATAGAGATGGTCTGGGATTAATTGAAAACTATGTACAGTTTTGTTTGCTGGCAACAATGTCATTTCTATCGAAATTCTATAAGTGTTGCCACTATGACAGCCAAAAAGTAACGTCCGCTTCACAAACCATCTATTTCTTGACAGACAAGTTTAGTGCAGAAAACATGCTGGGGTCTGAACTAAAAAGTCTGGTCTAAAAACACTCTGTTACTAAATAATTGCATACTAACTAGAATAAGACGTTCTTTTTTCAAACATTTCATAGTAAAATAAAAATGCACACTTACATTCGTTCAAAAAGTTACAGAATTAGACCTACTATACAGGGTGATTGGTTCTATAAGTCAGATATTTGGAGAGGTTATGGATGAATATGAAATGTTATGGGCATATGGCTCGACAAGAGGATACTAGGTGGGCACCCAGAATCCTACAGTGGAGGCCCTGGAACAAAAGGAGAAGCGTCGGAAGACCTCCCAAAAGGTGGTCTGATGACCTAGTCCAGCAAGCCGGAAGAACCTGGATGCGGAGGGGGAGAAACAGAGATGAGTGGAAGGAAATGGAAGAGGCCTACGTCCAGCAGTGGAGGGAGGAAGAAGAAGAAGAAGATGGATGAAAAAGGAGAAAGAGGATGAAAAAAATCCACCGTTTTGGGGTTATGGCCTTTTGAAAATTAAAGAGTTAGAAAATTTCTCAATCAGGTTTCTGCCAATATCTCTCAAACTAATAGATTTTGAGTAAACAAAACACCAATCGTTCTAAGCAATTTTGGCTTTCGATAAAGATCCTAATTTGTTAAGAATGTAGTAAAGTTTTTACAGCATACAAATATGATGCACACGAATTTTTTTGCGTATCACAACCAGGCGCGAAGCTACCTAAGAACACGATTCCCATCGAGTTACCTTTTGGAAAAAAATATAGCTAGAATAGTGTCTAATTTGACGTAATCCCATAAGAAATGTTAGGCCCCGCTTCCCTTCTGCAGAAATCCAGCCTTCGCCACTCAATTTCGCCAAAAAGTGGACGTGCAGCATTTGTGCACTGACCCATCGAATTAAGTGAGTATATGAGCGAAATAACTTTAGCGAATTTCGCAAAAATATCAACAACAAAAAATACCTAAAAAGACAACAATACAAAGTTTTAACATATTCACAAAGTTGGAACATAAATTTAACAACTCGGCTACTGTAAATACTATCATTTATTTATTTTATTTCACTTTTATATTACTAACTTTTGTAATCTGCCCGGCGTTGTCCGGATAAATAAAGTAATTGGACCAACAAATACGTCGATGTGTTAATACATTATTAGTGGCGGATTTTGTATAATATTAGATTTTGTCCCATCCCCCTTGCAGCGAAAAAAAAGGGAGAAATACCGCCGCAGCCAATTTTTTTTTGTGAGATTTTGTAAAGAAAGTTGTAATGTAGATCTGTTGTATTTGTATAAATTGAAATTATTATCACACAATAACAGGTATAAAAATTGATTTTTATAAAAAGATGCATCAAATGAATAGCACCGCAAGCGATTTTTTTTATTGCTCATTAGATATTAGCAATCATGACAACTATTAAAGGCTCCATAAAATCGACCCCAACCCAATGGTTGCCAATGTTGTCCAATATTGCACCCCCAGATCTGCGCAGAACGCATGCCATGGTCAGGGAGAAAGACAAGATCCAGAAAAACCCTCAACTACCAGCTTTCGCGGGCATATTTCACCCACCTCATAAAAGGCTGAAATCTCTAAAACCGATATGGACAGTGGAAACAAACGATTTTAACCTGGAAGGGAAATAACGTAAAAAAATACTATTTTTAAAAATTATATTTTGACTTCTTTGTTGGAACCATCTACAAAAATGTAGTAAAAATAGTAAAAATTAGCACAGTAATTTCAATGTCTCTTTGTAATAACTCCAAGTAGAGTCGGTTTGACCGCGATGTTTTAATGTTTTATAATATACTTAACGTAACTAATAAACTCATACACTTAACACCTGCTAACTTAAAAGCTTACAAAGCATGGACGTCGGCTGGGGGAGGCATAACACCCCCCCTCTTAGTGATGAGTTACATTAACCTACAAAATCATAAAACCTCACAAAAACCACGTCATTCACCATCGGGAGTGGCGGACCCTGGCTGAGTCAAGGGATCTCTTTCACTCCGTCCTTCCGAAGACCGTCAAAGACAGTGTCCCGTAGATGTGTCGACACCATCCACTCAGCTCCGCTTGGGCCCCACCGATTGTATACGACTTTTGTGTGAGAACAAATTTTCATAAATCGTTGTGAATATCCATATTTCTATTAAATATATAAAATGAATCTGGGCTTATCAAAATAAACTCAAATACACCTTTGTACACATTACAGTAAGCTTGAAAAGCTTCGAACCCGCGCACACTGGATTAACAGCCTAGTGCGTTACCAACCGACCATCTCATGCACTAGCGGATCCAGGGGAGGGGCTAGGGGGCTGAAGCCCCCCCCCCCCCCCCTCCCCCAAACCATGAGTGACTGTACCTAATATACAAAAAATCTAGGGGTTTCAGCTTCTTAGCCCCCCCCCCTTAAACGTTAAGTGACAATACTTTTTACCATGTGACGACATTCAGCCTCCCCCCCAAAATTGAATCCTGGATCCGCCACTGATCTCATGGTCAAATGAAAATGGTTAAACAAAAATTTCGCCTGCGTCGCTATCTTGTTTTTTTATGCCTCATCAATATCAAAATTTTTGTCCCCCCCCCCCCAGCTTCGAAGCTAGCAACACCCCTGATGTTACGACGTTAAATACCTCAACCGCTACTTAAAAAGTACTTAGTAATAAATTTATTCTAAGTAATAAAACACACTTCATAATACCTCGCGAATATTCTAAAACTTATTCTATTTTATGTATGAAACTGTGTGTAGTAGAAATGAGATAAGTACCTAGTATGTAATTTCATAGGTATAGGTATACCTTGCATTTAAAAATTTCATTGATGGTCAACACGACAATTATAGCTCCAATATGCACAACAGCGAAACAATATGTACATACAACAACAATACAATATGTACAACAACAATACAATATGTACAACAACAATACAATATGTACAACAACAATACAATATGTGCAACAATAATACAATATGTACAACAACAATACAATATGTACAACAACAATACAATATGTACAACAACAATACCTACAATTTGTACAACAGTATTTTAATACATAAACATATCAAATAGAATTTTCTTTAGAACAATAACTTTCTCACTAATGATAATTAGCTATTGTTGCATATTACATAAGGTATTGTTGTTGGGCATATTTCATTTATTTATTTATGTACGGCGCAAGCCTTAAACATTAACAATAGTTAAATAAATAAATAAATAAAATATGCACAACAACTACTATTGCTAACAACAAACTATTGTTTTGTACAAGTACAATACAAGCAACAACAAAAATAAGTAATTTAATGTAGGTACATCTGAAACATTGACAAAAAAACATAAAATATCAGATCAAAAGTACATGAGAAATGGTTTGTAAAGACTAATTTGCAGGTACAGATAGCCGACAATAATAACTATATTAATATTTACAGCATATAGATATATGTTTCACAATTTGGACTTCGGCAATGATTTATATTAATACGGTGCCTTTAGATTTCTCGATGGAAAGTTGTGGGGTAGTCTGTTTTTCTTTCATTCTATACGTATTTTGGGGTGCTGAATCCGAATCCGAGGTTTGCCAACAAAATTTCGTGACGGATCATGGCGAAAAATTGGTAAAATGGCGAAAATATTTCTTTTCTGGCGATTTCTTTATAAGAACTCGAAAACTGACAACTTTCGTAAGTTATTTTTCTACGCAAAATTAAAGTACGAAAAGTTTACTACAAAATTGCAGTATAAAATTTCTCTCTCAAATAACTAGCAGCGGAGCTGTCAAGCTCCAAAAATTGGCCAAATTTTCTCGTTATTTAAAATTGTGAGAATGGAAAATGTATGGAGAATAGGTCACCTTGTTAGAATTATCACCAAATTTTGACAATTATTCTTCAGATTTATGATACATATTTTACCTCGTTGGAATCAGTAAACATCGAGAAAGGTTTCAGGATAAATTTTATTTAAAAATATAGTGAAATGTTTACGCTAAAAAGGTTTAAACATTTTTAGCCTAAACAAATTACTATATTTTAAAATAAAATTATTTAAACATGTCTAGCTCAAATATTTCACGGTGTTTTTAAATAAAAATTTCGTTAATAGTTTTTTTTGTGTTTTCTGATTCCAACGAGGTAAAATATGACTCATTAATTTAAAGAATTATTGTTGAAATTTGCTTATGAAGGCAACAAGGTGAACTTTTTCAATACATTTTCGATTCTCGTAATATAAAACAATAAGAAAATCTGGCCATTTTTTGGACATTGACAGCTCCGTTGCTATTTATTTTAGAGAAAAATTTTATATGGCAATTTTGTAGTAAATTTTACGTACTTTAATTATGCGTAGAAAAATAACTTACGAAAGTTGTCAGTTTTCGAGTTCTTATAAAGAAATTGCCAGAAAAGGAATATTTTCGCCATTTTACCAATTTTTCGCCATGTTCCGTCAGGAAATTTTGTTGGCAAACCTCGGATTCGGATTCAGCACCCCAAAATACATACAGAATGAAAGAAAAACAGACTACCCCACAACTTTCCATCGAGGAACTTTTTTGTGTTTAATTTCACCGGATTATTGAGTGTACAGTTGAGTATATCTATATTATTCAGATATGTATTCCCTAAACTATGTAGTCTGTGTATAACAGTATTGCAAACATAATTTGTAGCGTTATTGTTACAATAAAATATTTTATTGTTGTTGCACATATTGTATTGGTATTGTACATATTGTACATAATGCAAAAACATATCAAATATAAATTTTCTTTAGTATAACAACTTTCTCACTAATGACTACTCAAATAAATATACGTTCTCACATCTGACTCTTGGTTCTTAGAGAACAGAGCACTAGGAATACATGTAAGTTGGTATTAATGCAAGGAGGCTATTATTCTAACCTCTAATACTCTAATGTTCATTGTTCAATACGGTTCCCGGATTAAAACCCATAGGAATATTGCTCAACATGAATAAATCCCAAAAAAGACGAAAACCCTTCAGAAATTTGCTCAAGGGATAAAAGCCCAAACTTTCTAGTTGGATTCCAGTAGATGAATTCTTTATAAAATGTTGACTATTTTATTGTCTATCCCATTTCAGATCCGCTTATTTATTTGGTTATTTTCTAATCTATAGTAGTTTCTAACACACTGAAAGAAATCGTATACTAATAGATACAATTAATTTTATTTTCAAAATCCAATTAGATTTGAGCTTTTGTCCCTTGAGCAAATTTCTGAAGGGTTTTCGCCTTTTTTGGGATTTATTCATGTTGAGCAATATTCATATGAGTTTTTATCCGGTCACGGTTCAATACTTACTATACTCGTACTACAGAATTAGGAACCCTTCATATCAGAGGTCTTCAAATATTTCCTGTGTCCTCGACAGATAATGTTAGTCTTTCATTTGATAGTTCATGTATTTATTTTTTTAATTTTTTTGTAAATCACAATTTACGTTATGTATTTGTGAGAACACCGGAATTTTCTATATAGTTTAATCAGGGATACATAAAAATGGTTGGTGCGTGCGCTAAATACCAAAAAATAATCTCAGTAGAAGGCCGGCGTACAACATATAGACCGGTGAGGAAACATTAAAAAAGGGGGTATAGCGTAGATAATTGTCGGAAAGCTGGAAACTATTTTAATCTCTTCATTAACAAGCAAAGAAGGTTTCTTGAAGTTTGCACCAATTTTCCGCTTGTGCTAAGTACAGGGTGTCCCAAAAACAAAAAAAAATGAACTTTTTTTAGTTTTTCATTAATAACTCCTAAAGGAAGCATTCTAGACAAATTATGTTCTCCTGTGAATTAAAGTAGATAAAATTCTTCGTCTACTGAGCATAAATACTACTCTCTACTTTGAAAAATAACTGAGAAACAGCGATTTACAATTGTGATGTTTTTCTCAACAAATGACAAATTTCTTAATTTTCTTGAATCGTTGTTGAATATCTTCTAATCTAAGCTACTTACAGCAAATTTTAGTACATATGATTCGATGGCCGGTTAATTTTCTATAAACTGGCATTAAAATTTTACCTCTATATCAAATGGTTTAGGATGTAGAGGTATTTAAAGACAGACGAGTGAAATAGAGAATTTTTTTAAATGATAGATTTCGGTATGTGGAAGGTAAGATAGATTTAATTTTGCGGCTCTTTCTTAATAACATATAATTTTTTTAGTTAAAAACTGAAATTTCGCTATTGATAAGCCACTGCGTAACAACTTATATCGAGAAGACTATTTTTTTTACCTTCATCAGTTTTATTAATATAACTTCTGAACGGTTAATGTTAGCGAAAAAATATTTTCTCATAATTTATTTAAAACTAATTCACTATAACTTGATTTCAAAATTAACTCTGTAACTTAAATAATAACTGAGTTACAGTGTTTGAAAAAAAGCATTACTAAAAAAATATTTTTTCGCTAACATCAAGAAAAATAAGAAAATTGTCATATGTTGAGAAATTCATTACAATTTTAAATCGCTGTTTCTCAGTGATTTTTCAAAGTAGAGAGTAGTATTAATGCTCAGTAGACGAAGAATTTTATCTACTTTAATTCACAGGAGAACATAATTTGTCTAGAATGCTTCCTTTAGGAGTTATTAATGAAAAACTAAAAAAAGTTCATTGTTTTTTTTGTTTTTGGGACACCCTGTACTTAGCACAAGCGGAAAATTGGTGCAAACTTCAAGAAACCTTCTTTGCTTGTTAATGAAGGAATTAAAATAGTTTCCAGCTTTCCGACAATTATCTACGCTACAAAGCTAAATTTCCTGGGCTAATAGTATACATGTTTCTTCTCGACTCAACTTTTCTACTTCACACATTTTTATTCAATTTCTTTTTTTTTCTCTGGGGTTAACTGGAAAAAATCGCAGTTCTGCGATAAGTTCGCCCTAGTGAACAACGATTTATAATCTGTACTATGTCCATTTTTTATGTTTATATGTATTTCTTGTTCACATAAAGATTAAATAAATAAACTACCAACCATCGTAAAACAGCGGTAGAATACCCGGCTTGTCGGAGGTCTGGGTCTGATTCCAAATGTAAAGTGATCACATTAAGCCAGCTGACGATCAGTCATAAGCCTGATGGAAAGTCTATCCTTTGCTGTATATCTTGCCCCAGTGAACAAATGTCATAATATCTCCGTGCCCTGGTGAACAGTGCGGATCCAGGGGATGGGCCAAGGAGCTGAAGCTTCCTCCATATTTTTGAAAACATATTTTGGTAAAATATGGAAGAACAAGTATTAATTTTCATATTTACTGAAATAGCTGGACAAAACAAATGAATCTTGGATCCGCCGACAATCCTCTGTATTCAGTGACAGGTATGCGGCTATGCACTACCTTTTTTTAACAGGATCAATTCAAATGGGTGGTAAATGGTAAATATCTCACAGTTGAGAGGAGTCATTTTATCTGTTGAATTTCAGATTTCGCAAATAGGTATACACAAGTACCAGAACCCTAACATGACGACCATGGGAAAACAAAAGACCAGTAGGACGACCCCAAAAAAGATGCGTGGACCATGCGTGGACGATGTAGTCCCAGTCGCAGGAAGAAACTGGATGAGCAAAGCTCAAAGCAGAAAAAATTGGAAAATGTTAGAAGAGGCCTATATCCAGCAGTGGAGAGATGGCTGAGGAAGAAAAAGAGAAGTAAGTACCTATAATAATTTGTCAAAATACAATTTCATGATAGAAAATTTTGATAAGTAAAACCCAAGCCAATTATAACACTTGATGAAACAGTGGCGTAAACGATTAGGTAGAGCTTAAAAGCAAAACAGTGTTCCTGTACGTCGAGTTGAGGTGAGGTTGTATAGGTATTATTAGATACTCGAGCCCCTAGCAAGTCACTGCTGAAACAATGGGCCTAATGGTGGAGGGAGGAAGTTCTTCAAACCCTTCCTGAGCCTCAACAATACAATACTACACCATCATAATGTGAGGGGGTACGCCAGTGCCGGGTTAGTCTTATTAGCAGGAATAGCAATTGCCTAGGTCCTCACGCTTAGGCTTGAAACAAAGCAGAATTTTTAGTATCACAAGATAAATTTCACAAATTAACGAAGTACGCATGTATAGGCAAGTTTGAAATGTGAAGACTACTAAAATTGTGGGTTAGTCTGCTCTCTGCTGTGGTACTTTAATAAAAGATACCGGGTATATGCCCTACTATACGTATACTTGCAAGAATCATCAGTCCGGAGATCGAACTCCCAATTTTGGAGGGACCACGTAAATAGGATGGATGACTCCAGAATCCGATAGGTCATGGCCAGTGAAATTCTAGCTGGTCACCTGAAAGACCGCCAAAGTAATGAAGGGATAGGTGGACTACAACTTGCCAAGAATGAGGGCTTTCTAGACCAAACAGATCGCCAGATATTTTGAAATGTAGAAGATGGATTCGCCTGAGGTGCTGTTTAGAGGATTCATTCATTAATAAAATTAAATCTCTAAACATCCATATGTTTAGTTTTGGTATAGATAGCCAATTTAAAACTTTAAAAAGACCTTGTAAAAAGACGAGTGAGTGTGTGAGCGAGATTGAGTGTGAGTGTGTGAGGCGATCGGGATGGACGTATATGTTTTCACAATCCACGACCAAGGCGGCAGTAGGTTCGCCGAAACGTCGGAGCACCTGATCACTACACGATTAACCCTAAAAACAAATCTACATATGCATCATCGTGAAAACCTTCAAAAACTATTGTACATGTTTTAATTTAACTCTGGCGCATGCTTGTGGGTGACAGCTGAATTATGAATAGACTAATCGTTTTAGATTTATGTTTTTACTTATATCTACAGTTGTTGTCTATTTTGTGCTCATAATTGTAATAAAATAAAAAATAAAAGACGTTTTTCTAGCTCTAGTGCCGCTGCTTATTAATTTTAATAATTTTCTAACGGGCTTTGCGCGGACTTGATGTAGCACTGTGTGTGCCAAACCATCTTTCACATACTCATAGTTAAAGACTGTTCAATTAAACTCATTTTCCACTTTTGAATTATGTGTGGTTTAGTATACGTTTTGTTTCCTGGTAGGAGGGATATATACATACAAAGGATTATTATTACGAGGGGATAGTAATAATACCTGAAGATGCCAAAGATTACGTCGGGGAAAGGAATATTACTCAGCTAATACTAAAGATATCATCCTAAGAATCAAAACATGGATAAATGAGAATATGTTCTAGTGACTCTAGTAGTTAGAAATTGATTTTTGAAAATTTTCTCAATAATAAATAATTCCAAAATTATCTCTGAAATTTACTGAAACTTGAAATTATTCCCTTATGCTGTAATGTGGTAGATTGATTTTTTTAGCGGAATTTTTTTGATATTCGCTCCCCTTTTTAAACAATGAAATATCTATTTTGTCATATAAAAAGATAATTAGGTTCAATGATATTAATTAGGTTCAATATAAAGTAGATTCTATTATTTTCCAAAGCATATTTAGTAACGGTTATCGAAATATAAGCGTTTTTAGAAATCTTTAAAATGTCTATATGCATACTCTTGAGTATGATTTTTAGTATTTTCTTAGGGACCGCACAAAGTATAACGGCGGTCCGGATCCGGACAGCGTTCCGCCATTTGGTGTCCCGTGCTCTAGTACATGATAATTTATTAATCTGTTTTTAAGTGATTCGTAAATAAGACAGATAACGATGTTATGATAGGTATGGTAAGTACTCGATGTCGCCTGATTGGATGCGGAGACATGGCACGCGATGACACGGCCTGACACTGGAGTCTCTGCACTTGGCAGTGCTCGGTGCTGAGCACAGGCGACCAGCTCCCAGGGGACCAATCATTCACACAACATTATCGTCATCTGGCTTTAGAACACACATGTAGCTGACTAGCCAATCCAGAGATAAACAAACATTGACTTTTGTAGTATTCCTACAAATAATATGTTACAACTGACAAGTATATTGCCCAATCCCACCAACTTCCACCTAGGCAGCGGACCCCTAAGTAATTTCCATACAAAAACAGAGATAATATGATATTAATAATGGAGCACAACACCTAGAAGAGCATAATGTCATATGAAATTCTACATAAAACTCTCATATGTTAGGTGACCAAATATCTCCGCCCAGAATCTCCCCAACTAAGAGAGTTTTATGCAGAATTTCATATGACAATATGCTCTTCTAGTTGTTGTGCTCCATTATTAATATCATATTATCTCTGTTTTCGTATTGAAATTACTTAGGGCTCTCCTTCCTAGGTTAAAGTTGGTGGGATTGGGCAGAGTATTTATTAAGTTTTAGATATTTATGATTCATTATATTTTGTCCGTTATGATTTTGCATACTTGGCAGTCGGTACCGTGTCTCCTCTGGTTGTCACATTGTGTTTTTTGTATTTTTTTTTCCAAGACTCTTGTAGCAAGACCAAGACTTAATATGCAAGACCAATACCAAGACCTAGCTTCCAAGAACAAGACCAATACCAAGACCACCCCGGTCTCGTCTTGGTCTTGCAAATGCTCATCACTAATCACGACCTGCTTCACAAAAAAATTCGCCTGCGGCGCTATTTACACGTTTTTCTTGATATGAGGTATTTTTTGAAAAATTCGCCTGCGACGCTACTTACACGTTTTTCGTGGTATATCATATAGTTCCGTTTTAATAACCCCCATCCCCTAGCTCTGGATCTGGCGACGACGCCCATGCTCCATATCTCATATCGATCTTTCATTATAATTCGATATCCAATGAATATAATAAATTTATTCACGCAATTTAAACAATTTCATGTCTAGAAAAATTCTATTACCTACGCTTTTAAAACATTCAAGTGAAAATTCCTTTCAAGGGACATTAACTCTCTATCGAGGGTGCCAAACTCATGGAGTGAACTCATTTGAAACCTCAATGGAAATATTCAACCGAGTGTGTATACCTACATTAATTTATATTCTACCTATAAAATTTTATACCTACTGTGTAAATAAAGGAAAATTCTTAAGGTTGCAATTTCAGACTCCAACCAATTTAGGACAGCTCTTCCGAGGATGCATAGAATTATGGTTCAATCGTTGGATGGCCGCCCATCAAATTGAAGTAATTACCTGGCTTCGAAATTCTAATAGCTATGCAATAGTACATGTATTGGTCTTTCTGAAATCACGATTAGATAGTCTATGGACTCTATGACAATGAATTGGAATTGACTGAAATCTGCGTGGATAAATATGCATTTCTCCACTTTTCTGTAAAAATATTTGTAATAAACAGTCTGGAGAGCCTTCAAATTTTTTGAAAAGAGGTGTTATTATCTTAAAAGTAAGCGACCACAATATTTGAGGTATCGTTGTCCATGTTGAATCTTCTTCTCCATTTTCAATCCTGTAAAGAACATTTATCTCCATTCTTCTGTCCTCTGCGGCTCTCTTCATCTTGACATGTGTGGCGCAGTTCATGTCCTCGTACACCTGGTCCAGGTGTTGCCGTCGGAGGCGCCCCCTGTGGTTTGTCTCCCCAACCATTCGCTTCATTAAGTCATGTTTTAAATTGACTCATTGAAGGCAAAACTCGTAAGA
Organism: Ceraclea dissimilis; assembly: GCA_963576895.1. Lineage (NCBI taxonomy): Eukaryota > Metazoa > Arthropoda > Insecta > Trichoptera > Leptoceridae > Ceraclea > Ceraclea dissimilis. The sequence goes on from OY756374.1 coordinate 2,161,437, forward strand.
TTAGATAACATTTCTAAAATAGGGACTGGGCTTGTAAATAAACAAAAATCATGAAGAGTTATGAAAGGCGAACTTACTGCAAAAGCAATATTTTACAGTCAACCCACGAACCCAATTACGTTCCGGCACTCCAAACTCACAGAACGCTAAAAGCTTGTATCATAAATTCAGAACACAGCGTTGAGTTTTGATTTTTGTCGTATAGTCATAAGACGAATACATATCTTCATCAAATAAAATTTTCTTCATTACGTGGGTTTAAATCATTTTCCAGTGAAATAATTCGTAAATTTGACATCTGTGTCACAAGGATACCTAGCAAAGCATCCCACATTAAAATTTTCTTTAAGAATTATACTAAGACATAAATGATTCAATTTATACAAATTTGTGTATTTAAGCGTTGCCCTGTCCCTTATAAATATTTATTATATCATTGATATCCGAATACATTTCTTCTGTCTTTCTGTTATTATACGGCCCGACTAAATTTGCATTCAAAACAGTATTGACTCCAGAAACCCGTGTAAAGGTTTTCCTTTTCAGGATTGACTTTCTATGGAGATATTGAAAGATCAACTAAATAAGATAATTAAGTCTTTGAAGAGACTTAACCCAGATCGTGAGTACTACCGATACCTACGTGATATTCATGCCTGGACACTAGAAACGCCGCCATCTTTTTGACTGATCAAAACTAATTGACAGGAGTGCGTGAGACACCAAACGCTTTTTTAATACAAATGTGAAATTGCCTGCAAGTGGTAGCAAAACAATTGCTATCTCTATGCCTCTCCACACACGTCCCGAAGTTCAGTTCCGGAATCGACCGTTTTGCAAAAAAGTTCCGATCAAAACCTCTCTCTGAATTCAGCGTCACCCCGATTTTAAATTCAGAAAGAGGTTTTGGTCGGAACTTTTTTGCAAAACGGTCGATTCCGTTAACTGAACTTCGGGACGTTTGTGGTGAGCCTACGAGGATAACAACAATACATTTTAATCGTTAGGTTGGCCAACGTGGCAACGCGTGCTGGCAACGTAATAATGACATCCCTCCTCACAGAGAGTACTCATATATTCGCTTAATAGTGGGTCTATATCTATTTCATGTCCTTGGATTGGCCATGGATTGGCCAACATTTGTGACGTCATCATCGTCAAATGTCACCTTGTCGCGACCTGTATGTTAATACTATTGCGATCGCCTCGGTACTACTTACAATCTTTATTTTATCTTACTAAAACCGAAGGTTGGCGATGCCTGTAAAGTTAATGATTTTATTATTTATTGGAAATAGTGAGTAGATACTAAACAGATCAGGTATAATACGCTGAATACGCATTACGCACATATTAATTATTAATTTATGAAGAACTGTTTTATTATCGATATAATCGACCCTTAATAGGCCATAGTAAATGGAAAATTGCGTTTGTAAAAGTAAGATTACTCGATCACCTCTACCTCTAAACATAATTTAAGTTTTTCTTTCTTTTCTCGGGATGATTGTAAGATATTGCTTTTGTAATAAGTCCGCCTTTTGGCACACTTCCTTTGTCTTGTTTTTGTAAGTAGGCATATTTTCTCCGGCCAATAAAAAATAATAATTTATTTATTTATCTGGTCACAATCATGTCTGTACCAAGAGTTTATGTTCTTTCTCTCAACTGCTTCTGCCGTAATTTAGTAGCTGACATCGCCTCAAAGGCACTTACATTGGCTGAGCCAAAGGTGGCATACAGGTTGTTAGCAAGAATAAAACTTCAAAAAGAAATCACCAAATGGGCTCTTCAAATAAACAAAAACTAAATTTATTTATTTAAATGAATTATTTGTATATACAGGTGATAAAATTTAGTTTTTCCTCAATAAATGCTTCAAAAAAGGTACGGAATCTGTACTATCAACTTCGCATTTTCCAGTTGTTGATTCCACGCTGACTTTGTCGATCACCAGTTTGGCTCCAGATGATCCCCCGCACTGGGCAACAATCTGAAAAAAAAAACATATAATTGAAATAATTTGTATCAAAATAAGTAATTGTTACTTCACATCGTAGGACTGTTTTTCGTGGTCTTCCACACGATAGCAAACACGCCCTTCTGGGGCGCTTGGATTCCTTCATTCCAATGGCACCTCCCACCAAGAGTAGACAGAATCAAAATTTGAAAAAAGATATGAGTTCTACTCGTGAAGCACTTTCGTTAGATGCCAAACACGGGGGTATGCGATGACTGGATCATCTTGATCGCTCGGCGTCTTCCAAGGCTTGAACTGGACAAAATCTGACTTACGATCTGGATTTCTTTTCCAATGCCCTTTCATACACATAACCCCATACAATCCTTGGATCCCCCTGAAACGCTTTACATCTTTTTTGTCTCTGGAGAAGGCTGATCCAATGTTGTACAGAATCGTATTGTCACCGAGTTTAGGTACGTTTGCAAACTTTCAGGTGTCTATGTAGTCAAAAAATGCATACATCGACTAGTGAATGCATACATTAACGGCTGGCTTTAACTGTAACATAAATAACCTTCAAATTCTACTTACAGAAACAGTAGCTGGCTGATTTACTGCAAGTGACAGCGTCTTCCATTCCTGTGCATTGTTCATCAGAATAGTTTCACTGGCGAGAGTTTGGCCTCTGCGTTCCAGTTTTAGAAAACAGCTTGCAGAAAATCCGCTAACATAATACTTGAATATTACTTCTGAGTCATTATCTACATATATATTTTCTTCTGTCGCCATACAAGTTCCAACAACGGATTGCTGGGATGACATAAAGAATCCGTTGGATCCTTCAGGCTCTGGAAGCTGGAAGTCACTGTAACTTCCACCTATGAATTGTGTCCATCCAACGCAGTGTGTATTAAAGATTCCTGTATCATCCAGTCCGAATTCCTCATTGTGGCAAACTGTAATAGGTTCCGGGGTGGGTTCGTCAGTTGGTTCAGGGGTAGGTTCATCAGTTGGTTCAGGGGTGGGTTCGTCAGTTGGCTCGGGTGTAGGTTCTGGGGTAGGTTCATCAGTTGGTTCAGGGGTGGGTTCGGGTGTAGGTTCTGGGGTGGGTTCGTCAGTTGGTTCAGGTGTAGGTTCTGGAGACGGTTCATCAGTTGGTTCAGGGCTAGGTTCGTCAGTTGGTTCGGGTGTAGGTTCTGGGGTAGGTTCGTCAGTTGGTTCAGGTGTAGGTTCTGGGGTCGGTTCGTCAGTTGGTTCTGGGGTGGGTTCATTAGTTGGTTCAGGGGTAGGTTCGTCAGTAGGTTCTGGGGTGGGTTCGTCAGTAGGTTCTGGGGTTGGTTCGTCAGTTGGTTCAGGTGTAGGTTCAGGGGTAGGTTCGTCAGTTGGTTCAGGTGTAGGTTCTGGGGTGGGTTCGTCAGTTGGTTCAGGTGTTGGTTCTGAGGTTGGTTCTGGGGTTGGTTCTGGAGTCGGTTCATCAGTTGGTTCTGGAGTGGGCTCGTCAGTTGGTTCTGGAGTTGGCTCAATTTCAGCAGGACATTCATCAACGTTTTTAAGGATAATGCTATCGATAGCTAATTGTGCATCAAACATTAATCCACACTGGATTTGAATCTAAAACAAAAATTTTATCTACTAGTTAGCTATGATTACTAATAAAGAGTAAAAATGGATGGATACTGAATGGATGACAAAAATGATTACAAATGAGCATTCGATCTATAATATAATAGTAATTTTAATGAGCATTTGGATCGTACAGCAAGACTTAAATGGCAATGGGCAGGGCACATAGTAAGACAAGACGGAAATATATGGACACCCAGACTCGTAAAGCGGAGGTCATGGGAAAACAAAAGAGGTGTCGGAAGGCCCCAGAAAAGATGGGCGGACGACGTGAGCTCCGTAGCGGGTTGGCAGTGGGTCAGAAAGGCGAGGGATAGAAAAGACTGGAAACAAATGGAAGAGGCCTATATCCAGGACCAAGGCTGACGATGAAGAAGAAAAACAAGTCTAAATAGCGTTGTTTTAAAAGACGAAAATGAATACTTACATTGATTTTTGTTGAACTGGTAATGGTCAAACTAACAGTTCGCCAATAACCGACATCATCCAGTTGAATTACAGCGACATTGGATGTAGGAATGACAATAACCGTACAGCTACCACCGTTGTCTCCTTTGGTGTAATATGACAAAAGTAATTTGGTTCCTGCAATGACATTTATACCATCAGCCGTTGATATACAAGTGCCCTCTGATTTGGGAGGAGCTGACAAGAAATATCCATTTGATCCTTCGGGCATTGGTATATCAGTTTCGTCATATTTCTCCACAGAGAATTGACTAACCCCAGCGCATGGTGCACTGAATAATCCATTAGATTGTCCGGCAAAATCTTCCACAATACAGATATCTTCTCCGCGCGACAATAATGCTGCCCAAAACGACACTTGTAAAAATAACCATATCTTCCCCATTTTCACAATAATTTTAACTCCAAAATTTTAAACATGAACCTTGGGAAGTCTACAAAGTTCAGAAATTAAAGCAACAATAAACACCTATATATTGTTTTTACAGAAAAACATATTGTTGTCAGGTATTTGAATTATCTTACAGGGTGTTTGTTCTGATAAGAGGATGATGATGCTGTTACAATTTTGCAGATTGGTTTGCACCAAACATTGTCGTTCTTTCTTTCCACGCCGTCTTGTCACTCGCCAATCTCTTCACTTCCGTGTAGGTGCTACGGCGCACGCTCTCAATAATCTGGTCCATATAACTGCTTCCTGGGCGACCTTTCACATTACTGCCCTCTACCATTCCATCCACTACTGTGATAAACGGGCTGGGATGACTGATGTTATGGCCTATCCATCGCGCTCGCTGTTGGGCAATCTTATTCAAGATTTGTCTTGTCTCTCCGGCCTTACTCAACACCTCGCTGTTTGTGGTGGGATCTCTCCAGTGAATCTTGAGCATGCGTCTAAGGCTGAAAGACGTTCGCATTTTCTGTTGCTTATTGTCCTAGAATATAAAACAGAAAAAATAACGTGTAGAATGTTTGAAAGAGGATACATATTCGTGTGGGTAAAGGGCAGGACTTTAGGAAATGGGGCTAAAAAGGGAGAAGCAAGTAATCAACTTATTTAAAAACAATATTGGACCTATGTACAGCTTTCTGGCTATAGTCCAAGAGCCCGCTGCTTAATTTATGGCGTATCTGTTTTTTGATCGAAATGTGGTACAAATGATAGCTTACCAATAGGGTTTTACATCGCACTAGGGTTGCCTATCAAAATCTTGCCGCAACCCCCCCTGCCCCCCCTGCCCCCCCCTGCCCCCCCCCCCCTGCCCCCCCCTGCCCCCCCCTGCCCCCCCCCCGAAAAGGTCCCTCTTCGCGGTTTTTCGCATTTTGTAGGAATATGGTAAGAGATAGAAGAATGTAGTCTATGACAAAAATAATCCTTGCTAAATTCTCTACACAAAATGTTACGTCAATTTTTTCGTAGAACTAGCAGTTTACCCGCAATAGCCGGTCCAAAACCAAAATTCATTTAAAAAACTAAAAAAAATAATTTAAACTAAATTGGTTGAAAATTGATAAGAGCTACAGGAAAATAGTCAAAGAACTAATTAATTACCATAGTCTTAGCTACAAAACGAGCTATAACTTATTTTCATGCATCAATTAATTTAGGAGTTATTGCAATAAAACTGAGTGACAAAAATTCTTAAAATTTTGTTTTTCATAAAATAACCAGTGATATAGCGCCGCAGGCCAAATATTTTTTTCCATAAAATGTTAGTGATAATGGGTGGAAGAAAGTTAAAGAAAAAAAATAAAAAAAAAAAAATTTTTTTCAAAAAATATCCTGTTTTTCGACGGGCCATTACGGGTAAACTACTAGTCCTACGAAAAAATTGACATAACATTTTTTGTAGATAATTTAGCAAGGATTATTTTTGTCATAGACTACTTTCTTCTATCTCTTACCATATTCCTACAAAATGCGAAAAACCGCGAAGAGGGACCTTTTCGGGGGGGGCAGGGGGGGTTGCGGCAAGATTTTGATAGGCAACCCTAGTGCGATGTAAAACCCTATTGGTAAGCTATCATTTGTACCACATTTCGATCAAAAAACAGATACGTCATAAATTAAGCAGCGGGCTCTCGGACTACTAGATGTGTAAAACGATTAACCCCGAAAGCTTTACCTAGATACATTATGAACCATGGACGTTCTTTCTAATTTCTTTCTACATACCTTATATTCACACAGTATTGGTTCAAAAAATAATCATCCTATATCAAATTTATTAAATAATCTGGATTACTTTATGTTTTTATCAATACACTTTTAGATTAAGTCAAAATTCCCAACACGATTAGACATTATACATTGAACAATGATACAATTGTTGCTATCATTATTACACCTATGGTGATCCAACCTTCTTCAGACTATTTCTGTAATTGTAATTAAAAAACAAAAACAAGATTTTATGACGTCACATCGTAGAACTGTTTTCCCGGTCTTCCAACACGCCCTTCCGAGTCGCTTAGATTCCTTCATTCCAATGGCGTCATCTCACCAAGAATATACAATCAAAATTCGTGTAAAGATACGAGTTCTTCTCGTGAAGCACTTTCGTAAGATACCAAACACGGCGGTATTCGGTGACTGGATCCTCTCGGTCACTCGGTGTCTTACAAGGCTGGGCAAAATCTTACTTATGATCTGGATTTGTTTTACAACGCCCTTTCATTTGATACCACACATATCCCCACACGACCCTTCTATCCCCTGAAACGCTTTACAACTTTTTTTCTCTGGAGAAGGATGATCCAATGTTGTACAGAAACGTATTGTCACCGAGTTTACGTACGTTTGCACAGTTTCAGGTCTCTAAGCACTCAGGAAATGGTTGAAGAAAATCATATGATAGCTAAAAAAATAAGTTAAATCTTGTAAAAAGCGAAGAGCGAGATCTTCTTCTTTCTCAGCCGTTTTAATTCCAATGCTGGACATAGGCCTACACTTTGACTTTCCACAGATCCCTATCCTGAGCAAGCTGCATCCACTTGCTTCCTGCGATTCGCCTCACATCGTCAGACCATCTTTCTTGAGGTCTTCCTACACTCCCTTTGCTTGTTCCAAGTTGCCACTCGAGAATCTTTTTAAAGAGCGAAATAATGTAGGAAAATAATGAATAGCAACGACTTAGATTGTATAATCCTGTTGATAAGTCATAAATTAATATTAAATAATACGATTAAAAGATTATGAAAATCTCTTATTTCGAAACTAGCAGGTGTTAAAGAAATTTTCCTATGTTTTCATTACCTATGTATATCATTTTAATATCTGTCAAGTAAAAATCTGGCGTAATCTAAAGAATTTTATCATGAATATAATTAAAGTTAGGAGCTCCAACTATGGCGTCACGGTCATTTCCAAAGGCATTAAGGTTTAAAGTCGCATGAACAATCGCATGATAAAATGGTAAAAATAGCAAGTAGTTATCTCAACAAATACACAGCAAAGGATGGACCTTCCATCAGCCCAGCCGACGATCAGTCATAAGCCTGATGGAAGGTCCATCCTTTGCTATGTATCTGTTGAGAAAATTCCGATGTTCTCACAAAACATAAATTGTGATTTTCAAAATTGATCTGATAAAAATAGCATTTTTTCAATTTTTTGGGGTTAATTTCAGTTGTTTCCGAATTTTTTTTACGGTCGTTCCCTGGATATTAATGCATATTATCAATACAAATAAAATCTCTGTAACTTTCGGGAAACGAGTTGCTTTCTTTCGGAAAAAAGATCAGAGGTGTTTTTTATTATTTTTTTTTGAGAAATCTAAACAAGACTTAAAAATATTTTACGGTCATTCCCTAGATAAAAGTTCAATGTATTTACCCTATTTTTTTCTAAAGCATGTTCAGTAAGGTTGTCGAGATCTAAGGTCTCCCGTTTTTTGAAATTTGTTGAAATGTCAATATTCCTACTCTCAAGTACACCCGCACACCCGTCACTGAATACCTCGAAATATCGGGATGGGTTAGACAAATGGACATACCAATGTATTTAGATTTAGTCTACTGATACATTATCAGGCACGAACATCTGGTCAGCGCCAGCGCAACAAACCATAGTTTTTCAATCTGTGATCTATATCAGGGCTGTCCAAACCAGGGTCTGCGGCCACACGCAGTCCATTCTATAGGGCCTGCTTGTACTTTTTTTTGCTTGATGAAAAAATATTCAAGCAACGATGATTGGTTATAATCTGATATTTTCCTTTATCACGCTTTTATTTACCTTCGTCTGTCGTTGTTGGCGTTGTCTGCATCTGCATTTTCATCTTCAAATTTTATTACTTCTCAAAGTCCCAGCACCTTGAAATTGGCACACATACCTATCTACCTGTTTACTTAAGGTGACAGTTTTGAAATGTATCTTCTTTTTTCTCAGCTGTTTTGATTCCAATGCTGGATATAGGCCTCCCCTTTGAATTTCCACAGATTTGAATTGCATGTAGTTTATTATTTTGTCATAAACGCGTTGCATTGTTAAATTTTAATCAATTAAATTTTTATATGGATTTCTCCCGAGAAAAAATATCGGGGGTGTCTCAAAATATTGTAAAGGTAAGAAATTATTTTGTTGTAAATATAAAATGTCAAGTGTTTATTGAAGATAGAAGAAATTTTAAATTGGGAAAAATGAATAAACGTTATTTTAAAAGACGATTATTTATTATACTTGAATGCAGCCCTCAGATCCTTAATGTTGGACAGTCCTGATGATCTATAATGATCTATACGACAAAGTACTTACTTACCTAATTTATTATACCTAGATCACTTGGTGTTGTGTTACATTTTAATGTTGTCTGCACCAATTAGCTTTATACTAAGTAATATTATACACACTAGCTGTAACCCGTCAAAAATGATCCGTCAGACCTCACTATACTTACATCCCTAACGTACATTCTCATAGTAAATTCTTCTTCTTTACTTTCGTTAGACTCAGGAGTCTGTCCTAGCAAGAGGAGTCTCCTCTTAGGATGCTGAGCTCCAGCCATCTCTTTGAGGGCCTTCACGGCTGGCGTTGTCCATCTGGGATACCATGCGCGCCACGTTTGGTATCCTTGAGGCGTTCATTCTTTGGACAAGTTGGAACCAACATAAAATTAAATTTTTATTAGATTCTATTCTACTGAACATTATAAACGTTTTAAATTCCGTATACACTATTTGAACAACTTGCAAGAGTTGTCAGTAGGGCTGCCACCTCTCCGGGTTTGACCCGGAGTCTACGGTTTTGAATGGTGTTCTCCGGGCTCCGGGTTAGCATCGTGTATATCTGGGTCAGACTGGACGGTGAGACAGAGTGGCTCAATTATCACTGGGCAGACCCCTGCCGACCTATATAGTATTATGAAAATCCGTTAAATCTCATTAAAAATCAAACTGTTTCATCAAAAAATTAGGCGCTAGTATTAGTATTTCTTTCATAGAAAATAAATACATTTACCTACACCACATCTTTCTTTGCTCAATCTCACAATAATTTTCCTAGTTTTTCTTCCACATTTGTACTAAAATGAATAAAAAATACATTTTTTCTTAAATCTCTGGGCCTACCCTCTTTGAAAGTTGCAGCTCCAGAAAGTTGCAGCGTTACTTTCATACCCAATTTCCACGAGAATTATGTAAGTTGATTATTATTTATTGTTTTAAATCACAGATGATAAAATAAATAAATAAATAACTATACCTAATAATATAGTATTACTAATTATCTGAAAGATATCCTTTAGTCCAGCTAATAGTATTTTGAATTTCAGCGCTAGGCCAGTACGCATTCAGATTTCAGACTGGAAACAATTATCTAATTTTTAATACTAGTTAAATGCAAATGAGATTTTATAATTTTTTTGTTAATTTTCTAGTGCACTTATAAATGTTAATGTCAATTAAAATATCAATTTCCTATAGAAATAAATAACCTATCTACTTATTTGCGAATTTTTTGGTTGATATTGTCAGATTTCAACTGTAAGTTAGTGTTTTTTATTTTATTTTATATGGGTACCTATTAAATCAAGAAACCTCTCAAAAAATCACATTATTACCACATCCTTTTCTCATCATATCACGAATTTTCTAAAATGTTTTCGAAAATATTTTCATACCTACTATTGTGTATGAAAATACTTCTTTTTTTATTTTAAAATTATGTCGTGCATCAAACAAAACTTGCATTGATCAGTTACCGCCCAATGAAAGAATCACTCATTTAATATAAATGGTTCCAATGTTATACCATTTTTTTTAATCAGGGCATTTATTCATACCTTCCCTCATCACGTTATTTCGTCTCTTCGATCGTAATAATTTATTAATTTTCAATAAATTTAATTTCAGGAAAAAATGTCTTCGACTACGTTATTCACAAACCACGAGATTGACGATTTCTTCAAGTCCACCAGCAACATTCTCGCAGCGGACCAACAAGACAATATCTACATTGAAAACGTTCCGAGCAATACAGACTTCAATCAGTTGTCAGATATTTTGCACTTTAACCAAGTCGCCCTGAATTCTGAAGACGATTACACCAATGGGATTTGGCTGCTGGAAGATTCTACCCCTCCACAAATAGAGACAATTGACTACTCGAATGTGACATCGTGTGACATTTTAAATATTGACAACGAACTAGACAATTTTCTATCAGAAACCTCTAACAGCTTGGACAATATAGAGTGGGATACAACGAAACTACCCGATAAAACGGTTTATTGCAATGAACTCTGTGACAGTTTTATCGGTGAAGCAAATCAGTGCATATCTCTCACACATTCACAAGAACCGCTTTACGTATTGGGGGTTCAACTATTTGCCTACGAGGACAATAACGTTACAAATAACAGTTTGAATAATCAATCAGCAAATTCCTCGATACTTTTCGACGAAGGTTGTTATTTCAATACCCCGCTAATAGACAGTTCATATAATTATTACAATCAAAGTGATTCGAGCAATGTGAATATCGACGCAGATAAAATGTTCGGCTACAATAGTACGGTAGCTGTGAGAAGTGAAGGGACTGCTACGAGCGAAGAAAAAGTGTTTCCGTGCATGTTCGACGGATGTTCGAAATTGTACGCTAAAGCCTCGCATCTTAAAGCTCATTTAAGACGACATACAGGAGAAAAACCGTTTCACTGTACTTGGCCGGAGTGTTCTTGGAGGTTTTCGAGATCAGACGAATTGTCACGACACAGGAGGAGTCATTCCGGTATTAAACCGTATCAGTGTTTGGACTGTCCGAAATGTTTCAGCCGTTCCGACCATCTGGCTAAACACACCAAAGTCCACAGAAAGAAGTTGCTGATGCCCAGCCACGAATACAGGAGACCTCGGGGTCCGCGACCTCGAGGCAGAAAGGCAATGTTGTCTGGTCTTATATGACGAATCTCTTTTTATAATTGTAACTTTAATAGAATAAGAACTAATCGTAAAAAAGTTTTTAAGAACCATGTTTACATTTCTCACATAAAAATTCAATTAATTAGAATTTATTAATACAGTAATTCTGTTCCATTTTTTTTTATTTATCAAAAAAATTTGATGTCATGCTTTATATAATCTTTGTAACATAAATAGTGTTACGTAAAATGAAAAGATCTGAGTTCTACGCATGATGCACTCTCATGAGATACCAAACACGGCGGTATGCGGTGACTGGATCCTCTCGATCGCTCGGTGTCTCCCGATGATTTGAGCTGGACAAAATTTTACATTTGATCTGAATTTCTTGGAACTGCTAAGAAATAACGATTTTTAAAAGATAGTTGCAACATACGCACTCCTTAATTTATAGAATCTCTGTGTCTCGGTATTTCACACATTAAGTCATTGAGTTCGATGATGCCCCCTATTCAGTATTAAATTACTCTTTTTTACGTATAATTTGAGCTACATTTCATTTGCCCTGGGCTTTCGTTTTTTTTTCATCCTAAATGAGCTTTCTCCTTTGATTGCAAGACTTGGAGACAGCACCAAGCGAAGTTAAATAAAAGTGCGTAAAAAAGTAATAAAAAAAAAACAAATTTATATTTTCGTAATATGTATTTTAATATTTGAGCTCATTTGTTAATCATTTCCATTCATAGGTTTTGTTAGTCAATATAATTAGTAACAAATAGGTAACTATGTGAGTAAGTAAATCAGGTAACATAAGTGCTAAAGTCAAAATAAAAAAATAAAATAAAAAGAAATATCACTTAGGTATACAAAAATTATCTTTTAATCACAACAGGATACTGATTAATAGGGTCCTTGCATGTTTTTTTTTTTATTTTGGTTTTCGGTACATTAACTATAAATTAAGGTTTATCAAAAAATTGAGATTTTAATTTTGTGTCTTTGTGGATTTATTTATAAAATAAAGTCGATTCCAGTTCGAAAACAGGTTTTTAACTGGCCGCCATGTTGTGACGTCACGTTCCTACCTCGTCCCTAGCTAAACCACAAACAATCCAATTACTGACTATGAATTTCATGACGTCAATGACGTCACGGCCCCGTTAACCAAAGACAACAAAGGGCGTTTCAGAACAACTATCGAAAATACTATTTTTAATTAATAATTATAAATTCACGATGCATTAAAATAACATTTCATAATTTGATTTGTGATTTTAGTAAGTAGGGGAAAGTGGGGGAACTGTGCGCACCTAAGCCAAAATTGATGCTACGTCGAAACCTTTTTAGTTCAGAAAGTAAAACATTGATATGTGGAAGCCTCATATGTCTTCTATCGAACCTCATACTACTATTTACTTTAATTATTCGCAGAACTGAACTACAAAGCATTAAATGAGACAACTCATTTGCGCACCATTCACCATACCGCAGGGTAATGGTGCGCATGGGTAGGGTAATTGTGCGCATTCAAGGCGAAGTTATACGACCAAATTTATTTGCTATGAGTTAAATAACCAACATTATTTTATTAATGAGACAATTGTCATTGTTTAAAATTACAATTATTATTGTTGACAGTGAGAAAAAGCACTAAAAATGGAAAAGAAGTCCATTTAAAGATATCGCATATTTAACTCGCCAAAAAAACTGCGTTTATTCTGTGATTTTGTCACAGAAGATTTTTCAGCTCCCAGGATAAAGAAAAATGGATGGAAGATATTCCTTTCAAAGTTTTTCACAGTGTTGACTCGGGCAGGTATGATAATTCTTTACCGTCAGCTCAGAGTTTCTTTTATTTTTAGTATCGCGTATAGTTTTCTGCAATACCTAGCTAGTCTAACTGTTTACGTTGGTTTTTCTATCATATTTTAGGCACTCAGATTAATTGATTTTTTTTTTATTACAATTAGGTGCCTATTACGTAATTAATATGGATTTTTTTTTAAATTGTGAAAAATGTATTCCTTGCCATTTAGTTTCATGAGGGGTAATCATGCGCATTCAAAAAACAGTATGCACTCGTATGCGTACAATTACCCCTCACGTGGAATTCAGCATCTATCCAAATATTATAAAAACTATTCTACAAATAGCACCAAACTATATTATATCGGTCAAAGGAGATAGTTAACTACCGAACTAATCATAAAACATTGAAAAATTATTGTAATTATGCGCTCACCATCTTATTTTAGTCAGTGTAAAATTAGAACAAAATACTAGTTTTCAATTAAATGGCATAAACTCGGCAACTTCTTCATCGATTGAGCTGAATCTTACCAAATACGTTGGCCTTGTTGGCGGCTACAAAACTGCATTACTAGCGATATTATTTGAGGACGGGATTTTGCTGAATCTCACTGCGTATGATTACCCGCTGCGCACGGTTCCCCCACTTTCCCCTACAACTATCGATTATATAAATCTTTCAATCGGCGAAGAAGAAATGCAAGTACCCTATTATCCGAGTCATGGCTGTAAACAGATCTTTATACATACGGTCTGTCCAGAAAGAGACAATTTTCGATGAGGGCGCTACTTGTAGGCAGTTTTATTTGACAACTATACTGGCAACACTTGCAAAATTTTAACAGAAATGCCATTGTTGCCAGCAATCAAAATTGTACATCTCTTTCATGACAGTGGTTATTCAAGAAAAAAATCACACAATATTTGTTTATGAGTATTTCGTATGAGTTTTTGCTACAAGTATTCAAGAGAATTACAATTTTCAAACAATATGATTTTTTAATTTATTTTATGTCTATAATATAAAAAATAAATAATCAGAAATATTCGACTTAGGCGCATATGGATCTAGGCCAAGTTATAAGACAGTTATTTAAGGTGCTCTTACATGAGCATTTTTTAGAGCAAAAATTGCGGCAACTCGTACAAATCAAATTGATTAACATTATTTCGCAATATACAGCAATTATTTCGGCAATATTTAAAGCGAGACGACGATATCGCGTGCAAACGAGAAAGAGAATTGACAAAAATGTCCAAACCGATTGGATATTCGGCAATTCTCAATTGTTTAAAAAGTTGCTCGTGTAAGCGCACCTTAATAAGATTATTATGTCTAGGGTTGCCAGTTTTCTTGAAAGTCAAACTGGGACCATAGAGATACCATATATCAGAGTGTCACACGTTTCTATTTTGGTGTTCTGCGCATAAGCCAACATCTACCACGTGGAGTGTGGCAAAACAAACACGTTTGAGGAGTGGGTTTGTATGGACAGTCCAGTATTATTGATAAAGAGGCAAATAATTGATTTTTAATAGTAAAATCACGGATTATCGCTGAGGGGACTTCAAATTTCGTACAAATATTAGTACACAAAAATACGTTTTGCCACACTCCACGTGGCCGCCCCATACAAGATGTTGGCCTACGAAACTGTCTACTGCGCAGGTTGTCAAACACTCTAACTATTCCTACCTCTATGACTGGGACAACCGATATTTTTTTTCTAGGAATTGGCAACACTGACTTTTCGCCTTTTATGTTAACATATCTCTGTAGTTTGTTAACGAAAAGTGTAAATAAATAAAAAACCAAAAAAATTTTTTAGAGTCCCAGCATTGATGTACCTGGGATTTCTTGAAAACACTATTTTCTATATAAACCTGGCTTTGGAGCTTAGAGTGAAAGAGTCTCCACTATTTGACAGATGCTAACAACAACCAAAGAAATTCAATTTCTGTACTTCAGACCTATTATACGTACACTTAATATTAGTAGTTATAGTATGTACATTAAATATTGACAACAGAAAGTTAGTTTTTACATCAATATTATATACTTAATATAATATAACTATTTAGTTTAACATTCATAAAATTTAATATAATATCTCGTAACATTAAAACGGAACATTCTTTGGAGTCTATACCTAATAATGAACAATTAGTAAAAATTAAGTACAAAAGTGCTGAGTAAAATATAGAATAAACAATAAACATATGTACCTAAAATCAAATATTGTCTGTACTAAGGAACCTATATTATAAAGGTGGGAAGAACTATTGAACACTGAGCCCCTTCTATTATCTATGACAAATCTATGGTGGACACCATTGGAGCTACAAACATATGATTGCGTGTCATATTGCTTGTCAACAATTCGAAGCCTGCGATAGTATAGTACAAGCCTACATCCTCGAATTCCATCACCACCATGATTGGTGACGTCACCTTGTATCGGTGACAAACACTTGAACTACGGAACATTTTTTCCCATACAATTTTGATGGTGTAATCATCGTCAAATGTCAGTTGGGCATGGCCTCTATGAACAGTATGGCGTCGGCCTCCCACAATTCCATGAAACCTGGTGATATTTCAGTGATTTTTGCGACTCATTATGTATAATCAGTGTGGAAATTACCTTTGGAATATAACGTACATATGTATGTAATTTAAATGGTAAATTAGCGTACTTTACATCGAGAAAAAATTGCTTATACCTAGCGGAAATGCTAGAAGCGAAAATGGCAGTGGTCAATTTTTGTCTATGGCTTTATCCGTTAAGTCTTCCTACATTTATATACTAGGTTCCCTAGTTCTATGTTTCCCACAGTCATAACTTTAAAATAAATTCTCATACACGATAAATACTACAACAATAATGTTAATAATATCAGAACTATACAATAATAATAACTACTATAAAAATACAATAAATTTTGTAAATAAATGTAACATTTTGTAAATAATTGTCTGTATAATAATAATAATACAGTAAAATATAAGGAAGAACATATCGTATCACAGCAAATAAGAGAGATACCCAAATATAATTAGGGCATGCATTCCCAAATTCTGGAATTTTGAAACCCCGGAATCTCGGAAAGATTAACTGTATTTCAATTCAGGAATTAAGAGGTCCAATACCGGAACTTCTCAAACTGTCGTATAATTATCAATTGTACACTCACTAACTTTGTCTTGGTAAACTTATAAAGTCGTATCATACGAGTCGTATGATCTCGTAGATGAGTGTATGAAACACATTAATGTTTTATTTTATGGCTTAAAAGGTTTTAAAAAAATGTTTTCATTTTAACACGTTAAACACCGACGGAACAAATATAAAAATTCACATCAAAACTTTTTTTCGGTATTCCATGTACTTTAATGTGAAACGTGCCCAAAATAAGTTATTCATGAATCGGGCGTAGGATTCTATAATTATAACAAAAAAACTGTTTTGTAAATATTTTTCAGAACTTTCTGAAATTTGAAACCTATTTTCCAAAATTTACTGAGCAGCTGTGTCCCACTGTAAAGGATAACTCTCGAGCGCCACGCCGGTCACTTACATACGTGAAATAAATGAGAAGCGTGACCGTTGGCGCTAAAAAGCATTTGAAGCATATTTTTTGCGTGAGGTCACCGGTGCCCCCATGGTGCAATAATGCAGAAAAGACAAGGTCACCGGTGACCCCCATGGTGTTTAACATGTTAATGTTACTTAGGTATAAGCTCAAATAATTAAAAGTCTGATTCAGATGAAGCTATATTCAGTATAATAAATACCCAAAGGCGACTGTAGAATTTACGGAACCAGTTCCAGAATTCCGAGATTGAGTCCCCAGTATCGGATTTAGTTCCAGAATTGAAAACCTCGCAATGTCGCATGCTCCAATTCTAATTTCTCTACTACATAAAATTAAGACAATATATAATAATAATAAACAATCTTTCACACACGCTCGAGTGTTTCGTAAAAGTCTGCTAATCGAAAAAAGAGAATATAATGTCACAATAGAGTAAGTATGATTCACTTTTAGTGTAAACTTTTATAATATAATATCATATGAACACAACTGGAGTGATAGAAATGCGCGATGGACGAGAATCAACCCACATTGTACAAAGACAAATAATTTATTCTTATTATTTCGCTGTTTTGACCCAAGTCCCAATTGAGTTGTGTTTATATTATCTAGTCTATTTTTGAAGGTTTGAAGATGGTAGGAGCAAGTACCACTGACTCTGGCAATTGACTCCAAGCACTAAAAGCATTTAAACAATTATTTAGAGTCTCAACTAACAGACGGTGTAAAAAGGGCATGCTGGACTTACGACCAGCCATCGGTTGGTTTAGGTGATCACTTTACTCTCGAGAAACGTTCACCATTCAGCCCTTAACGCCTGTGTGTGTTTTCTTACACTTTTTTACGAGTATATTATACTATTCGAACCTACACCCCACAGCTGTGAAGCAGAGGATTCTACCCACTAATCCACAAGCCGTCTCAGGCTGACAGTGAAGAAACCAAGTCATAAAGGCCAACCATTTTTTTATCCAAATTCATCTGTTGAAGAGATGAGAAAGTATTATACCAAACATCTCTGCAGTGAATGCAGTAAAACGGAAACATAAAATGATTTTGTCTTATTGTATAAAAAGGGGACCGAGTATCAAAAAAATATCCACTAGAGTCACTGCGTCTTACTTTAAACATTTTATCATCAAAATTACAGCATTATATCTAACAAACTACGGGGAGAATCTCACAATTTCAGAGGTAACTGGAATTCTTAAAAAGTTTCAGAGGTAATTATTCATCGAGAAAATTTAATAAATCAAATTTCTAACTGCTATGTATAATCACTAAAGCATATCTTACATTTATCCATGTGTTAAGTCTTAGGATGATATCTTTAGTATTAGCTGAGTAATTTTACTTTTCCTAATTCAATTTTGCGAGTGCAATAAATTATTTACCTGGTACAGGATTATCTGGTGGTAAAACGAGCACAGTCCTTTCAGAACTGTGTGCCGCCATTTCAATATCCAAGAGTCTACTTGGAAGATAATGTAATATGTGGACTGATTCTCTTCTCCAACGCACATAAGAGTATGTCAGATAGAATAAACTATATTGGCACATGAAAACATATCACCATTTTATATTATACAGTAAAATATATGTCATGTACACATTGGTTATAGTCATAGACTTCTATATTAAGTACCCTAGATGGAGTAGTCAATGCTACAAATGGTTTTCTCTATCTTGGCCACCATGCGGACGTTAGCTGCAAGTGGAGTTCAAGATTGTATTGTTAGTAGCCCTGATTGTCGAATCTTGTCATAAGAGCTGTGAAAGATTCGCAATATTCTCACATTGTATCTTTTACAAGTAACCTAGAATGCCGAAAATATTACAGAGTAGCGCTAGAGAAATCATTTTAAAGAAAAGATAGTTTTGCGAGTTGAAAAAAGAAAAAATACTCCGATAATCCCTTCAAGCCACCATCACAAGTTAGAAAAATAATGTTGCCAGTTTATTCTAACAATTCAAAAATTGGCAAATTTTTTTAAACAACAGTTCTGAAATATAATATGAAAGTAGCGATGCAATGTAACCATATCTTATTATCACATCAAACAACACTAAAGCAAGTTTGCACCAGGGGACTTCTAACGGGAAATTCACTGTAGTAGTGAAGTAAACTGGTGCCTACAAACTGTCAAATCGTATGGAGAATTTTGACATTTCGTAGGCAACGTTTTCGAAGTTTCGTTCTCATAGTAAAAAATCGTATTAGTTACAATGTTATTTACGAATTAAGCGATAGTTTTTAAGAAGTTTCAGTTTTTATTATTGATATTTAGTGAGTTTTGCGACTCTAAAATACCAAAAAGTGTCGAGCGTGGAATTGCGTCACTTCCTTTCTATTGAAAATACATGGAGTCAGACATCTAGGGTACTTAATATAAAAGTCCACGGTAATAGTACATATTTTAAACTATAACATTAATATTATACCTAACTAATTACATATATACTAGTAATGTTATACATAAGTAATATATATGACATATGCAATGTGTCCAAATGGTTGTGTCCAAACGATGCACAGTGATAGAGGACCTCAAAACCTATCAAAGTAACCCCCATAAAGTGTATAGTGATTTAATACCATTCAGAAATTGCGACTGTTTTTGTGGGGTCATGTGCGGTATCGTATGAAAGAGCGTTGGAAAAGAAATACAGATCGTAAGTCAGATTTTGTCCAGCTCAAGCTTTGCAAGACGCCGAGCGATCCAGAGGATCCAGTCACCGCATACCGCCGTGTTTGGTATCTCACGAAAGTGCTTCACGAGTAGAACTCATATTTTTTCACAAATTTTGATTCTGTCTATTCTTGGTGGGAGGCGCCATTGGAATGAAGGAATCCAAGCACCACAGAAGGGTGTGTTTGGTATAGTTTGGAATACCGCGAAGAACAGTTCTAGGATGTGAAGTCAAAATCTTGTTATAAAAATTTATTTTCTCGATAATTTTTTAAGACCAAATGTTTAAAACTTGATTTTCCATTTTTTTTTCACACTATTTTCATTCACAAAAATGGCGGAAATTTCTAAACGGTAAGAAATCGCTATACACACATATGGGTAACCAGACAGAAACTCAAATGACAAAATCTCAACTGTCAAAAGTGTAACCTACTATTGACAGAATTGCAACTCATCGCCGGAAAACCTGTTGCCGCCAATTTCAACATTGTTGGGTTAGGTTCGTTAGGTTGTTTTTTTTTTCACACAAAAACAAAACAAAAAAAAAAACAACGGCATCAGATTTCCCGGTGTCGAGTTGCGATTCGGTCAATAGTAGGTTACCTTTTTCACAATTGAGATTTTGTCACTTGAGATTTTGACATGGAACCACACATATGGGCGTCCTTTCAAAAGATCATAAGGTCCTCTATCACTGTACATCGTTTGGACACAACCACTCGAGACACATTATATACTTTAATATAAGATTAGGTACAGAGTTAGAGCCTTACATTTAATTTGTAATTTATTAATCACTAGCAACACTGAAGACCATATTATATATGTTTTATATATACTGTATGATTATTATATTCCCTACTGTATGTAATGTTTATATGTTGTACAGTGAAACTCGGATTTTAAGTTCCCGCATTTTACGTTTTCCCGGATTTAAAGTTTTTTTTTGTCGGTCCCGTTTCACCCCCATACATTCCAGAACAAAAATTTCCCAAATTTTACGTCAGGCGCCCAAACAATTCCCGGATTATACGTTTTTTTCTCGGCCGTAAAGTTGTACACGTAAAATTTAATTGTTTGTCAAAAAGTTGGACAAAAAATATTACGCAAAGAAAGTGTGTAAAGTCACATTGCTACCTTTTTACTTAATGCCAACACTTCCACGTGGTGGGCGGTGTTATCTTATCTCCCCCTCATAACACCTCAGTACATCGCTACGTCTTGATGCGTGGGGTGATTTACAGAGAATGTCAACATGTGCAGCGCATAGTAACATGTTAATTTTAATCGCCGGAAGTGTTTAGTATAACTTTAAAGTTTCAGTTTTTTATCCAGTTCATTGTAGTGCAACATACACATTACTCGTTTTATTTAGGTATTTAATATATACCTACCTACACGTGCGTATTATTCCAAACAGTGCTTTGTGATTTACTTCTCGCGAAATTTTTGGGCACCAATTTTGTTGAATTTGAAAAAAAAAAACGATTCCTTTTTAATTTACATTAAGTTTGGTTGTTATTCCAATTTATATTTCCACAAATACAAATGTGTATTGTCAGCCTTAATAGGTGTTCAGAAGAAACTCGGGAAGGGCCCGACACACCATTTGATATTTGCAAAAGTTTTAACTAGGTCATTGGACATGTACCTAATGATAAACTCTGTCAAAATAAAAACCAACAACTAAAGTAAGTGACTTTTTGAAATCTAAAAGTAATAAATAGTTCTTTCAATGTTTACTCCGATATAAATTGTGTTGTGTACGAAGTGCTATTATTAGGTATTAGGTAATGTGAAATGCGCGGACAAGGCGCGGACCTTCATCATGTCGTGCGCATTAAATTACGTACTTATCCCGAGAATCAAATTTGTGACAAATATTCGACATCCACCTGGGTTGCTTCCGAAAAATCGCAAGTTTTCCTTATAAAATTATTCAGTTTATTTTAAAATTAAAAATTGGCGCGAAATTCAAATGTTCGTGTCGCATAATTCTATTTTTTTCCTGTTTTCAGTTCTTTGGAATTTGAATTAACGGACTTTTATTGTATGGGGTATTTTCTGAAAATTCAATTCCTTCAATTTAGTTTTTTAGTGATATAATTCACTTTTGTTTCTTGTAAACATAATTACTGCCAAGAAATCACTCCTACTACATGACAATGAAGTTAACAGTGAAAAGTAACTACGTTTTTATAGGACATACTAAAATATCATTTCCCACATTTTAAGTTTTCCCCTATTTAACGTTTTTTTCCGGTGGTCCCCAGAAAAACGTAAAATCCGAGTTTCACTGTATTGTATATACTATATATGTATGTTGTATGAATATATGCACTGGTATAGGGTGGTCTGCAATTGATTTACTCATTAATATGTTTCAGTAAAGTCATATAACACAATGTGTTAGTTCATTCACACTCAGTCGTCCTCGGATGAAGATGTCCCGGGACGGGAACTGAACCAAGCGTCTCTTGTCCCGGGCTGACTTCTGTAACGTTCAAACAATTTTTGTTTAATACAATAAAAATAGGATTAATTAAATTTTACCAATTGAAACATGTACTTATAATAAAAACAGTACTAAAATTCTAAACTGTCACCTAAAGTAAATACTATGTGAAGTGCTAGAATATTAAGAAGTTATTAAAATTTGGAGAGGAAAATGAAGACGCAGATAACAACAACAACGATGGATGAAGTTAAATAAAAATGTGCTACAAGAATGAAAAACTCAATTGCATTCATTGAAAGACATTTTAAGTAAAAGGAATAAAAAATTGTGACAGAAGCCAAGCGTCTGTGTAGGGGTAGTTTGGTATTCTGTCCTTAATTTTCATCATCTGGTCGGCATGATCGAGCCAAGATATTCTTGGATGGCTGCACCTCCTTACACCTCTTCTTTCACCTAGGTATATTTTTTTGTGTACCTTTTATCATTCATTCTCTTTACATGTCCCAACCATCTCGACTTGTTCACTTTCATTCCAGTTACAACATCCGTTTTACATTCCCTCAATTCCAGGTTCATTTGAAATACATTATAATAATCTTGTACGCTTTCACAGCGTGATGAATCCATATGTTCGTTGTCGATTCTTCGGGTTTCCTTACTGCGTGTAGAGTGGTTATTCATTCAGCGTTGAATAATCACTCTACACGCAGTAAGGAAACCCTAAGAATCAACAACGAAGATATGGACATAATAATATGTGTGTATTTTATAAATGAAATAAAGTATTGTCACCTGTTCCGCTTTGTCTTGACTGGCAGTGTGAGCGAAGTGGGTAAATGATGCAAGTCCTCCGTGGAGTGTTCTGGCAGTGGTCTCCGATGCAGCGTCATGGTCTCACACAAGTCGTCCCCCTCCTCCGACTCGTCCAGGTAATATCTGGACCCCGTGGCCGACTTGCAGTTCTCACACTCGCTGTGATAATCGTCCTGGTCGTCGTTCACTAACGTCAGAGGTTCCGAATCGTAACTACAACTACACGGGGTCTGTAAAATGAAAAAAAAAACATTTTTGTGAAAGTATCAGATTTTCTGTATGTCTCATTGAATAATAAGTAGCTATATCAAGGAATGGTATGAAAATGAACGTTAATAAAACGAAAGTATCTATTGGTTTTCAAAAGAGAGGAAGTAAGGGCTAATTGTGTGGCATGAGTATGTATATGTGGGGAGTTTGTTTACTAGAGATGGACGCTGTGATGAAGACATTGAAAGAAGAAAGCTGTTGGGTACTAGGACGAATGGTGCACTCAAACCAATTACTAGTAGTTGCAACGTGCAAAAGTGTTAGTGAACAAGGCTGTCTTTTATTGACAAATTGCATAAGTGTGATGAAAGCAAAATTGTGTGTATGGATAGGGAAGTCAGCGTTCTGTCAAATGTAGCTGAGAAGATCGCATCATTTGCAAAAAAGATGGATTAAGCTGAACACTGAACACCAAAAGATGACATAGGGCTCAATATCAAAGTGTGTGGAAATCTTCAAGGGAGGCCTACATTCAACAGTGGACCACGAGAAGGCTGTACTAATGAGTGAATTGAACTTATTATAAACAGTTAGTATACAATTATAACTCACCGTATCTGCCGGCATTGGTAATAAAGGATGTCGTTCCAAAAGTCTTCCTAACGATCCTGAAGACTGCCTTTTGGCTGCGTCTCCATTACTATTACTTCTATTGGAGTCTCCCTCACTTCGACTGGTGGAAACTTCATTGGATAATTGCTTCGAGGAGACTTCGCTCAGGGACCGTGGAATATGTTCAGAAGTCTTTGGATCCTTACTGATTGGATGGTGGCCTAACTCTGTACCGAATCTCAGTACATTTTCTTTGGTTAATCTGTGATTACTGTCCAGCAATAACCTAGTCTCGTCGCTAGCAACATTCTTATTGTTGACATCATTATTTAGTAACCTAGAATGATTCGTTTCACCCGATATCCTCGACGAATGTGAACTAGAATGTCGGGAAACGTCGTCATGAAACGAAGTACTAATTTCTCTGTTCGATTTGGAATGTATGGCCCTCTGTTTCATGTGAGGGAAACTGGACGATTCGCCCGGAACGTTATCGAGGGCCGTTAAG
Source organism: Ceraclea dissimilis (assembly GCA_963576895.1). Lineage (NCBI taxonomy): Eukaryota > Metazoa > Arthropoda > Insecta > Trichoptera > Leptoceridae > Ceraclea > Ceraclea dissimilis. The sequence goes on from OY756374.1 coordinate 2,185,550, forward strand.
ATTCTCGGAATAGTTCTGTGCTGACGTATTCCATCGATTGACGAGCGAGACTGCGTTGAAGGTTGATGAGCGATTTCATTGGACGTTCTTTGGTGTGATGGGAAAATATAATCGCTGTGGTCTCCTCTGTTCGCGTGAGTATTGCGAGACGTAACTCCCGATAACGAACTAGTTATCTTAAGGGTGCTAATGAAGTTATTGTTTCCCGACGAACTCGTTATGGAATGCTGAGCCGTAAAATTCCTAGCTGGGTTGCTCCCCATTACGATAACTTGTCTATCCCTCATATCTTGACCAGGGTTTGGGGTGTTATTCTGGGAAGGTGTCGACGACATGTTGTTGAGAAAGAACGGTCTACTGCCGACGTAGTACTGAGCCATTCCATTGGTGTGATTGCTATGATTATTTGGTTGATGCAGTGCATTGTTGGTCGTGTTGTTACGAGACTGAGTATTGTTCTCCATTCTCATGAGGCTCTCCATGTTCGTGGCGGCACTCAACGGGAAACTTCTGTGGAATCCCGACATATTGATACTGAAAAATGACATAATTATTACAATGAAAGGAAACAATGTGAACGAGAAATGTGAAGAACAATTGAGACCATCGTGAATACACTTGAAGCAGGTCACAACACTGTGACATTCGAACTCAACTTACGGTGATGTGAATACTAGTATTAAAATTTAATGATTTATTCATACATATTTACTTTTATCTATTAAATATTGTAATATTAGTTTCCATTTTGCGCTAAAAATAATGTTTTTGTACGATTTTGATAAATATTTTATCTCGATGTTGCATAAATTTAATGTGACGCATGTTTATTTTGTCCCTAACTCTAAGCGAATCACTAAAAATACATAATTTATTGCAAACCAACATTACAGAAACATATATTTATCATATTTTTAATAATCACCACTTATAAAATTTACAAAAACAGATTAAATAGTGTTTTTTCTAATACAATTTCTGGTCTTGGGAGAATATTTGAGATTAATAAATTGTAATTACCTAATAGCCTCAGCTCGAGCCTGTGCCACGGCTTCATCGTATGGGGGAGGGGCTTCTCCTCGTGGAAAGTAGTTTCCCGGTGGCTTCCACACGTTACTGTACTGTGAAGGAGTTTCCTCGCACACACCACCGAGGTAGCCCAGACTGCCTCCAATATACCTGCAAAAGCAACAGTACAAAGTACAAATAACATATATTTACATGTTGTATATTTGTAGATATGTTTGTTTAGCTTGGTGTATGACTGAATATATTATTGATGTTTACATAGTTTACATGTCTACATAGCTATGAAGTATATTGTGTTATATATTTTATGTTGTTTTTGTGAAGTTAATTAGTGATATAGTTGAGACGATCGCCCTTCCTTCGCACAAGCAATAGCTTTAGAAGGAAGGTATATCGTATTAAATTGTGATTTGACCTGTATTGTTTATGTTGAATTGTAATGTTTCTTAAACTGAAATAAAGCAATTTTTATTATTAAAAAAAAAAAAAAAAACAGAGGAGACATTTTTTAGATCAGCCTGAGACGGCTTGTAGATTAGTAAGTAGAAGCCTTGCTTCACGGCCTTGGAGTGTAGGTTCAAATCCCACCCACGAGTGTTTTTCAGAGTGTAATGCTCTGAAAAAGGTGTAAGAATACACACACAAGTGTTAAGGGCTGAATGGTGAAGGTTTCTCGAGAGTAAAGTGATCACATAAGCCAGCCGAGGTCAGTCATAAGCCCGGCAACGTTCATCTTCCACTCTACACTGTTGTAAGAATACTAGATAATAATAATATGTAGAAAATCAAACGATTTACAAGAATAGTTTGTAAAAGAATCGTTCGAAAGTAAAATTCACGTTGCTAAATGTTAGTTAAAATTATAAGTTTTTGTTTACCCGATGCTGGCTAAGCTGCGTTGGTCTTCATTCTGTCTGTTCTGGTGAACTCTCAGCTTTCTCTGCCTGAGACGATGCACAGTAAAGAATAACATGGAGAGGAGGAGAATGATGATGACCGCCGTGGCGATCAACCGCAGTCCGAAGTCCGGTGACCCATCGAGGATGGAGTCTGGATGTTTGGAGAGGGCGTCATCCAAGCAGATGAATTCGCAACATGTGTTTCCCAAACGAAACGATTTGCAGTCCTGGAAAAATTACGTAAGCATAAGAATATATCAATTGGAGACAAAACTGGATTCACTATACTCTCTCTACCTATACCCTCACCCCACGTCCCTTGCAGGGTAGGCAGAAAGTACAGAGCGCCAGACAGCCCTATCCTTACACACACTCCTAGCTTCCGTCACATTCATGCAATCTGTCACACACGCTCTCTGATTCCTTTTACTCAAAATGCGTCAATCCTAGAGGATCTGGTCGACATGATCGGACCAGGCCAGTCTCGGACGGCCGTGTTTCCTCACACCTCTTCGTTCGCTCAGATATATCTTTTTCGACATCCTGTCATCCTTCATTCTCTCAACATGCCCACATACAACATGAACTATTGTACAGTCTGTCAAGAAAAAGATGTTAATATAATAATAAAGTAAGTCGTAGCCGTCAAAGGGTTTTTTGCTCCGCTCGGCTGCAGATGGTTTTTGGTTTAGTGTTAAAACAATCTAATCGGCCAACAGAATTGAATATGATTGACCAACAGAGAGTGTGATGTATAGGCCATAACATCCTGCTCATCACCATAGCAGAAAAATGGTAAAGGGCAGTAATGTGAGAGGTCGTCCAACAAGCAGTTATATGGACCAGATTATTGAAAGCGTGCGCTGTAGCACTGACACGGAAGTGAAGAGAATGGCGAGTAACAGGATGGCGTGGAAAGAAAGAACGAAAATTCTTGGTACAAACCAATCTGCAAGATTGTAACCACATCATCAATTAGCCAACACTGATTTGTTCTTGTGTCTACTAACGTCCTATGTCAGCTGGGTAACACTTGTGTTTTATAAAATAGGTACAATTTCACATGCTTAACTCAATTTGCACAAAATTGACAGTTAACTGTTTTTGATGATACAATGAACACAGAAAATTAAACAAAGAATTTGTCAAATGTAATGGTGGATTTCGCATACCTGGGGAGGTGAACAGAGCACTGCCTTACACCACTTTGGCTGGCCATTCTCACAAATACACAAGGTGCATGTATCTGGGCCAGGGACATAATGTAAACCTGGCGCTATATTCCTACCATGAATGTCTGGACATTCTCCTTCACTCAGAACAGGTACTGGAACAATTACACATTATTAAATCACAACACACCACAGTGACGGCCTTAAATAACAAAGTTAACGAAGAACTATCACAATCTCCCTCACCAATAACAATGTGAAGAGACGAGAGGGCCAAAAGTACTTGAACTACCATACTTTACAATCACAGGGTTTCAGAAAGCACATATATTTACGTATACTTCACGGTCGTTGTTCGCAATTTCCATTATTGTCGAAAATTTCGTCAATAAACACGCAGGCAGTACAATCTGAATTTAATATCGAATTATCAAAAGTGAAATATACGAGGACCTAGAAATAAAATCAAATAATCAATATTAAATAAATGTTGCCAGATCGGCCAATCTTTCAAATTACAATGAAAAAATGACATTTATTTTTCTAGTAGTCTATTCACACGAAGAATTTGTTTTATTGAATTTTTATTTGCAATATTACATAAGTCATTACATATCACCCATTATCTGAATCCGCGCATGTTTATAAAAAAATATTGAATGAATTTCTTCAAATTTTCTGGAAACTTGATATTTAAATCCATTATTTTATAAACATTATATTTCTTAAGAATATTTCCGATCTATTTTCACGTTTTGCAACCTTGATCCATTACGAAACTTTTTGCTCTATGGTCGATTAACTGTCAGTTGTCTTGTCACATTTTCTTCTATTGGTAATCGTGTATTTGTCGTGTGGCTGATGCAATATTGTTTCTGTATAAAATTTGGCATTTCCTCATGTTCTAGTTAATGTTATAACCTCGAAATATATTTTAAAGTTTAATTATTTGCTAAATAAAACTACAATGGACGAAGATTTAATGTTTGATCCTACCAAGAAGAAAAAGAAGAAGAAGATTGCGTTCGATTTGGAGGCCGCACTCGGCGGTGAACCAACTTCCAGCGTCCCCAAGGAGACGACGTCAGCATCTAAGGATGGAGCCGGAGAACAGGATTTACCGGATGATGACTCTCTCGACTTTGATACGTTCGGTAAGACTAAAAAGAAGAAGAAAAAACCTTTCTTCAATCTGGAAGAACTAGAGGGGGCCTTGGCTGAGACCAAGGAAGAGAAGACTATCATAGAAGAGACAGAGCATCATGAGGAGGAAGTAGAAGATGATCTCGACTTGGATATTGACTTCTCTAAAACTAAAAAGAAAAAGAAGAAGAAAAATTTAGAAGATTTCATGAATGCAGAAGATGAACAAAGCAGGTCGGAGAACAAAGAGAATGTAGAGGACACAAGCAATACGTGGGCCGGCTCTGATAGAGATTACACATATGACGAATTGTTGGACAGAGTGTTTGATATTATGCGGGAGAAAAACCCTTCAATGGTCTCTGGAAAGAAACAGAAATTCGTCATGAGACCTCCGCAAGTTGTGAGAATCGGCACCAAGAAAACTTCCTTCGCTAACTTCACAGAAATATGTAAAACGTTACACAGGCAGCCTAAACATCTCCTAGACTTTCTGTTGGCTGAGTTGGGTACGAGCGGTTCAGTGGACGGAAATAGTCAACTGATCATCAAAGGACGTTTCCAACAAAAACAAATAGAAAATGTGTTGCGTCGTTATATCAAAGAATACGTCACGTGCCACACTTGCAGATCCCCCGACACAATCCTCCAGAAAGACACTAGATTGTTCTTCCTTCAGTGCGAGACCTGCGGCTCTAGATGTTCCGTGACGAGTATCAAGTCTGGTTTCCAGGCCGTCACGGGCAAGAGAGCCGCCATCAGAGCCAAGACCACTTAACACAACACATTCTCAAGTATATTATTTTGTTAATTAAATTATACAATTCAAACAACGTAATGTTAATTGATCTTCATAATATGTTTTCTTTTATCTCGTAATAATACAGTGTATTAGTGAAATATATCGCACATAATGATGCAGACAAACAGTAAAGAATGGCGTACATTCTTTACCTCATTACATTTCAATAAGCTAAGACCGTTCTTCACAGTATAAAGAATTTTCTATTCTTTTTCCATTACATTTCAATATGCGATGCCGACGTTATATGTAAGCCGTGACTCTCAAATAACATCACCATGGCAACAACCTACTATTGTGATGTCGCCTCGTCCTGGTGATAAACCCCCACATGCATTTCTTACCACCTTATGTGACATCATCAGCTTGCTATGTCACTTAGACCCGGCCTGTATATTATATTAAGTCGGCTTCGCAATACGTTACAATCATATCTGACTGGACCACTGCCTCCTAGAGTATGTACTCTAGCCGTGCTGTAACAGTTGGCATCATAGTATAATGGTCGCATAGGACCACCACTCCTGTCAAATCTCCTAAAAGAATATAATACGTGGTCCGTCATACTCATTGTTAAGGGATTGTTATTCCATACATTTCCTCGCCTATAACGTTTTATGTATTAATCCTACAGCATGGCTAGAGAAAGAGAGAAATGTCAAGGTGGCGGTGACTGGACATAAACTTCTTGGTTTTTTGTTACGTTTCAATATGCTAAGATCGTTCCCAACTGAACTTTGAGACTTCTACATTAGGTTAACTGGTGTCTACCATAATCTGTACAATATAAATATAGTCATCAGTCAGGTTTCTCGTAGTGTCACATCTGCCTGGTTGGATCTCGTATTTATCCACTATTCACTCATATAACTATAACATATTATGTACTGCTAAGATATACTATCCATTACATACATAATGCATCACTTTTTTTATAGATTACCATTTGGAAGTATTATTTGTGAAAATTATACAGAAATTTTATATGAATTGCATATTTGTTTTGTATTATTCCAATCCCGTTACTAATCAAGGAAAACCATCTCTCTCTTGACCGACTGTAGAGTGTATACTTACGCTGTAGGATTGTAAACCTGGCGGGTAAGTGTAAATATGAGGCAGTATTCCTACAACAGTGTAGGCTTACGACCAACCTCGGTAAAGTGATCACTTAAGTCAGCCGAGGTCGGTCGTAAGCCCGACAATGTTCATCCTTAATTCTTCTACACTGTTGTAGGAATACTACGGAATGTAGAAAAAATCCAACGCTTTACGAAAATAAATTTGTAAATCAAAAATAATTCAAATAAATATAAGGATCTGAAAATTCCATCAGTTTCGGTCTTAATATGAATAAATCTATTCTATCCTCTCACGCCGCATCCCTTGTAGGGTAGGCAGAGAGAACAGATTGCTAGACTTTCCTATCCTTACACGCACTTCTTGCCACCGTCACATTCATTCAATTTGTCATACACATTTCCTTTTGCTCAAAACACGCCCGTCTTTGAGAATCTGGTCTACATGGTCAAACCATGTGATTCTTGGATGACCACATTTCCTTACACCTCTTCTTTCTCCCAGGTATATTTTCTTTCTAAGCCTTTCATCACTCATCCTCTCAGCATGTCCCAAACATCTCAACTTGTTGAAGTATTATTTTGTCAACACTAATGAGAAAGTGTATAAAAGAAAAAGAGATATTAGGTGAGTATTTATTCATAAATAAAGGAAAAATACCCATGCATTAATTTGCTTTTAATTGTAGTAAACTTATTTTTCAACTTTACATAAGAGCAGCAATTTTTTAAGCATGGTCATAAAATTTCTTCACACCATGAGGAACTTTCAGGGACATAATATATTAAGTACTACCATGTAATCTCTTTGGGAACTTTGTAAGACAACCTTTACAACAGTGTTTCCACATAGAAGAAAAATTTCCTTCTGAGGAAAAAAAGGGAATTTAATTTCTCCCAAAGTCTCCTTTTTTTTACTGTATTAATTTAGAACTGTATCTTTTTAAGACGAAAGACAAATCTTGCAATGAAAAACCCTTCCCTTTTTTTCCCTACGCCTTTGACTACAAGAATGCTAAGGAGAATGTAGAAGAACAATAAAAGAATCTTCAAGTTGTTTCAAGACCTCAGAAGATAACTTGACACTGGCAGGAAGACTCTTCATTAGGGTGATTACCAAAGTCCACAAGAAGAAGAGTTAATTACAAAATGGACTTTCAGATTTTCACCATCTGCACTGGGTCAGAAACATGGGCGTCGCCAAGGGGGGCATCTGCCCCTCCCGTAGAGATTGGAATAGGTATATATATATTTTTTCATACCAAGTGATAAAAAAATCACATTACTACCACACATTTTTTCATCATATCACAATATTTCTAAAATTACTATGAAAATCCATCAGTTTACTAAAAAAAAAGTCTGCGGCGCTATTTTTTATTACTTTTTTCTAAAATCAAACATTTTTCACACAAATTGTTGTGCAAACTATCATATTATATACATTTTCAAATAAAAAAAACACAACACGACCTTTTTCGCTAAAAAATTTCGCCTGCGACGCTGTTTGGCCGATTTTTTGTGCTACATCAATTTTTGTTGCCCTACCCTTCGAAGCTAGCGACGCCCATGGTCAGAAATCTAAACTGCTACTTTAAAAAAAACTGATAGGTAGTCAGTAATTTTTTTTATTTTTTAAAAAAATAATCTGTAATCTGGGTTTATCGAAATAAACCCAAATACATCTTTGCACACTTCACAGAAAGCTTAAAAGCTTGTGTTGTGAAGTGGAGTAAGTCGGGGATTAAACCCGCGCCCATTTTTTTGATTTTCGTAAAATAATATATTTATTAGTGATCTAGCAGAAACTAGGGGGCCCTGGGCAAGGGCCCACTGTGGCTAATGGAAGAGAGGGGCCTGGCACTTGGCAGCCACCTCTTCCAGCCAGGGCCGTAGCCAGGAATTAATTTCAGGGGGGGTACAAGCTCTGGACCAGGGACAATAAAGATTGAACCTATATACCTTAACTATGAAGGCGTCAAATTATTTATGTACTAGTATATGTAAGTACATGGTAAGTAACCATTCACATATATGTAAGTACCTAACTACGAAATACATAATAGAAATAGGTGGTAGCCCTGTTCTTGAGGGATAGTTTTGTAATTTATGACCACGGCCACACAAGAGCAATGTTATTGTATTTCTATCAGCGACGTCTGGTTGAATAAGTTGTTCAGGGTACTACTGTAACTAGATGCCACTTTTTGTTTTTAAGAAGAAACTGTGGCAGATTTTCATAATCGTGCGATCGTTCTTCTTCTCAGCCCGAAACCGTCCACTCCGCCTCCTCTATCCTGCGCCTTCTGCATCCATGTTCTACCTGCAAACTTGACAATGTCACCTCTCCAGCGGAGTTGGGGTCGTCCGGAGTTTCTTTGCAATGTTCTAGGGTGCCAGCACAAGAGACGTTTCGTCCATCTGTAGTTTGAGCTACGGGAAACATGACCAGCCCAGCACCATTTTAGCGTAGCGGCGCTTTCGAGTATGTTCAACACTCCCGTTCTGGCCCTGATAGTCCCTGGCATTTCTTATTCTATCCCTGAGACTAATCCTCGGCATGGCGCGTTCCATTGCCCTTTGCGTGACCCTTAATTTCTCTGCGCTTTTAACAGACAACGTAATTAGGGAACCTGTATAAATAATGTAACGTAATAGTCTCAAACCCATAAATGAGCACTGGCAGTATGTAAGACTTTCCGCTTTAGATTGATGGGGAATTGTCACACAGATCAAATTATTCTATTCTATTATGGATTGGCTTTTCACCTGGTACCAGAATCATAAAAAAAGTCATTAGAAACATATACCAATTTTTATTTTTTCGATACGTCGCCTAATGGCTATTTTACAGCACTTTGAAATTTGAAGTTTTGAATTCCCGCGAAAACGCTACTTTCAAAGACGCCGTACGACGCCGTATTGATGACGTCACGAGGTCTATATGTGTTTGGGTTAACGTAGAGTTCGGTATGTTTATGTTAATATTTTCAAGTTAGTGATAGTTTCAGGTCGGTTTTTAGCGTTCCATCTGCTAAATGTATATATAAATAATATTTAGGATGTTTTTGAATTTCAGTTTTTGTTTTATTCATATGAGATGCTCCTCTCTCGAACGCGTGTTCGAGAGAGTAACCTGTAACCGGTAACGACGTAATGATATCGTTAATATATTATGTTATGTAAATATTGAAATTAATTAATAAATAAATATTTATTGAAAAAAAATATATTTTTTAAATGGCGAGTTTATTGCCGTTGTCAATGTCTACCAACCAACCACTTGTGACATTCGTTTGAAGTACAAAATACTCACATTTTTAAGTGTATGAAAAAGATTACTATAGTAGAATATACCGTAATTTTTTTCTTAAAGTAGTAGGAAGGCCCAACTGCTTAATTAAAAAAAATACAAATAATGGAGTTATACGAAACGTACGTAAATACTCCTGGTTTCAAATAACTTGGCCACTGGCTACATAGTAATTCTATAGAAAAAGCGTGACATGTAAGATGAAACGAAATGTAGGTACTTCCATGGGCGTCGTCGGGGGGAGGGAGAGCTGCCCTCCCATAGAAAAATTTGTATTTGGGTATATATTGTATATCTACTTTCACTCATTGAATGACAAAACCTCACCAAAATACCCTTAATACGACATCGTTTTCTCTTCATGATTCAATTTTCTAAAATTATTAGATAACCCGCTTGCGGCGCTATTTTTAATGTTTTTTTTTTTTTGACAAAAAATCGATTTCCATACCAAACTACAACATGACCCTATTCAGTCCTTTTACTTTTTTTAAATTAAATTTTTTATTCCTCCCACCTATCTTCGAACCTGGCGACGCCCATGAATAGGTAGTTAGGTAGGTACTTTCATTAAAATTAACCTCACAAACATGACCTAAAAGTTAAATTCGATAAAGGTTTGTTTCTAGATTAGTTTCGTTGCACAATGCCATTTTTCCACTTAGCCTTAGCGGGATATTCCGGTATCAATAAAAAGCTTTATTGGGCGTCGTATTAGTTGTCTTTGTTCACTCTGGCACTACAAAATATTCGACTGACTTCCTCTGAAATACTTTATATTAAATTAAGCTATAATATAATTCGAAAACAGTCAGAAAACAAACTCAAATACTACGCAGCCAAGAAACCTCATACATTTTGGTATCCCGTCAAAACAAACATGGACTACGTGACGTCACAGACAGATTGACCAATGGCGTGGCGTTTAAGGGGATGCTGAGAAGTCGTGATTTTATCTATCGAATTAAAAATTGAAAAAAAATATTTTAGGGTTTTAATCAACGTAGAATTGATATTTAACCTTTATTCTACCGAATTAATGTATTTTCGTCTATATTCCTCACTAGTGCAAGTTCCCTATTATAAAACTAGAAAAAGGCACATTATCAATACAAAGAAAATATCTAGTACAACACAATCATTACAAATTAATTCCATTCAATGATAAAAATTTGGTCAGTACTTTGTATACTGGTTTACGGTTAAGCGATAAAAGATACGGGACATTAACTGGGAATTGAATTTCCAACTTACTCAGGTCCAAGAGAAAGTCAGGATATTGGTCGTTGATTGGACATCCGAAAAATACATGATCCATATCCTCCTCAGCCAATTCGCAGTCGCACACCGGGCTCGCCACCACGTGGATCTTATACAGGTGGGATCTAAAACAGACATGCCCGATACGCATACGACAAATTGATGAGGATTCGAATTTACTTAGTCTCATGCTCGCGAACCATGGTTTTTTAGATAGGTTGGGTTGTAATGCTGCAAAAATCTACCTTTTACAATTGATGAGTTTTTCCAATGTTGAGACCAATCTCTCCAAAGCCTGTCCTGAGCCACAATTAGCAGATCCGAGACGGGCACAGTAGAATGAGCTCTGCTACCCCTCTCCAGAGCCATCCTCGCAAATCTATCTGCAAGTTCGTTACCCCGAATGCCACAGTGACTAGGAATCCAAGCCAGAGTGACCTCCAGGCCCCTATCTTTACAATAACTTAATAGCTGTACAATTTTGATACCAATACAATCCCCAGGAAAATGATACGGGCCAGACTTGAGCATCTCATCCAGAATTGGGAGAGAGGCAGCCGATAAAATGAGACCCATTAAGGTATCCTTTGCTGATTCGTTGGAGGCTAGATTTGTAATGCAGAATGGTAAACTACTCGAAGATGGTGTACGAGCGAAAGCTGATTTAACAATCGCACAGAGGGAGCAGCTTCGAGGACTATGGAGTGAGGTCGACGAGCGGCGGGCAGCGGGTGAAGAAGATCTGACCGTGAAATTCTTTGATTCGGTTCCAAAAATTGTAAAGATACGAAAAAACTTCGCAAGAGGATCAGCACAACCGCTTACTATCAGAACGTCCGAGGAGTAAACACAAAGTTATCAGATTTGTTTGCCAGTGCATCCTTAACTTCTTATGATCTATTGTTTATTACAGAGACTTGGCTGAGTGAGGGTGTGCATGGTGGGGAGCTCGGTTTTGATCGTTATTGTGTGTATAGGAGAGATCGTGATCGTAGAATGAGTGGTAAAAAGACGGGAGGGGGTGTAATAATCTGTATCGCAAAAAAGTTTAGGTCCTGTCTAATAAAGTGTTCGCACACATCAATAGAACAAATATTTGTTAAAATTATCCTCCCGGTAGGAATTTTAATTGTAGGATGTGTGTATATTCCACCGAAATCTAACGCTGAAATCTATGCTAATCATTGTGAGGATTTGGAAAAGATCCGTTTTAAATATCCGGAGGCAAAAATTTTGATAACCGGGGATTACAATCTTCCTAATGCTGAATGGAATATGAGTGATTCTGAAGTAATGAATGATGATGATGAATGTACTACTGAAATAAGAAATATGTCCTCATTCCTAAGTTTGGCTCAATGTAACGTAGTGCGTAATAATCGCAACAGAATGTTAGATTTGATATTTTCCGACATAGATAATTTCAATGTAAGTAATGCAACGGATGTTATTCTGAAGATTGATCCTATTCACCCTCCTTTGGAGATGGAATTTATTTTGGACTATGAAACTGAGAGGTTGTCAGATAGCGTCGTTAGAAATTTTAAATTGTGTGATTACAACTCCTTGAATAACCATCTTTCTGTTGCTGATTGGTCATTTCTGGACACAAGTGTCGATACAAACGAGGTTGTCTCTAAGTTTTACGATATAATAAACGCTTCCATTGAAAATTTTGTACCTCTTAAACGGCCTGTACGTAGTACATATCCCAAATGGTTTACACGCGAACTTATTGCTAAGATAAACTCAAAAAAGAGATTGCATATCCAATACAAGATTACGAAGAGTTCTAACGATTACGAGGCATTTAGCTTGGTAAGAAAGGAGTGTCAAACGCTTTCGAAGAGACTGAAGTTTGAGTATTACAAAAGCATCGAGGATCAGCTACCGGGTACGTCTGTAAATCTATACAAGCTAGCCAAATCTTTGAAAGATGATCACAGTGACTATCCCAAAATAATGCATTTTAATGGTGAGTCTGCCAATAGTGTAGCTAACATTGCGGAATTATTTAGAAGGTTCTTCATGTCAATTTACGAGGATGTTCCTATGAATCGTGACAACCCTATGCTCCCAATGACTGAAAAGATTCATATTCCGCGTATACTTTTTTCTGTATCGGACGTTAAGCGTGGCATTGACTCACTTGATGCCGGCAAATCTGCGGGTCCTGATCAGTTACCGCCAGTATTTATAAAGGAATGTTCAGTTGTTTTGTGTGAGGTACTGCAGAGAATCTTCAATATTTCTATTGAGTCAGGAGTTTTTCCAACAGCTTGGAAATTAAGCCATATTATTCCCATTTTTAAAAAAGGTGACAAGTCTGACATTACTAACTATCGTCCAATATGTATACAATCCTGCATACCCAAACTGTTTGAATATATTCTTCTTAGTAAGATTAAGAATAGTCTAACGCTGGCCATATCAGACCAACAGCACGGTTTCATGCAAAATCGATCGACTTTGACAAACCTTTTGGGATTTCACTGTGATATCATGGATACTTTGGTAAAAGGGGGGCAGGTGGATTGTATATATACAGATTATTCGAAAGCGTTCGATCGTGTTTCTCACGCATTACTGTTGGCAAAACTCCGGTCGCTTGGTGTTGATGGAGCGCTCCTTGCGTGGTTTTCAAGTTATCTCGCTGGGAGAGATCTTAGGGTATGTGTATCGGGCATGGTCTCCTCCTCATTTTTAGCCGGGAGCGGCGTACCGCAGGGCTCGCACCTCGGGCCCATCCTTTTCAACCTGTTTGTCAACGACCTTCTGAGTGAGTTTGACGGGGTGGAATTTGTCATGTTCGCCGACGACTTAAAAATCTATAAGACAATAGGGAACTTGCACTAGTGAGGAATATAGACGAAAATACATTAATTCGGTAGAATAAAGGTTAAATATCAATTCTACGTTGATTAAAACCCTAAAATATTTTTTTTCAATTTTTAATTCGATGAATAAAATCACGACTTCTCAGCATCCCCTTAAACGCCACGCCATTGGTCAATCTGTCTGTGACGTCACGTAGTCCATGTTTGTTTTGACGGGATACCAAAATGTATGAGGTTTCTTGGCCGCGTAGTGTTTGAGTTTGTTTTCTGACTGTTTTCGAAGTATATTATAGCTTAATTTAATATAAAGTATTTCAGAGGAAGTCAGTCGAGTATTTTGTAGTGCCAGAGTGAACAAAGACAACTAATATGACGCCCAATAAAGATTTTTATTGATACCGGCAGATCCCGCTAAGGCTAAGGCTAAGAGGAAAAAATGGCATTGTGCAACGAAACTAACCTAGAAACAAACCTTTATCGAATTTAACTTTTAGGTCATGTTTGTGAGGTTAATTTCAATGAAAGTACCTACCTAACTACCTATTCATGGGCGTTGCCAGGTTCGAAGATAGGTGGGAGGAACAAAAAATTTAATATAAAAAAAGTAAAAGGACTGAATAGGGTCATGTTGTAGTTTGGTGTGGAAATCGATTATTTGTCAAAAAAAAAACATTAAAAATAGCGCTGCAAGCGAAATTTTTATTGGAATAGTTGAAACTGAATGGGTTATCTAATAATTTTAGAAAATTGAATCATGAAGAGAAAACGATGTCGTATTAAGGTTATTTTGGTGAGGTTTTGTCATTCAATGAGTGAAAGTAGATATACAATATATACCCAAATACAATTTTTTCTATGGGAGGGCAGCCCTCCCTCCCCCCGACGACGCCCATGGAAGTGCCTACATTTTGTTTCACCTTACTTGTCACACTTTTTCTATAAAATTACTATGTAGCCAGTGGCCAAGTTATTTGAAACCAGGAGTATTTACGTACGTTTCGTATAACTCCATTATTTGTATTTTTATTAAATTAAGCAGTTGGGCTTTCCTACTACCTTAAGAAAAAAATTACGGCATATTCTTCTATAGTAATCTTTTTCATACACTTAAATATGTGAGTATTTTGTACTTCAAATGAATGTCACAAGTGGTTGGTTGGTAGACATTGACAACGGCAATAAACCCGCCATTTGAAAAATATATATTTTTTCAATAAATATTCATTTATTAATTAATTTCAATATTTACATAACATAATATATTAACGATATCATTACGTCGTTACCGGTTACAGGATACTCTCTCGAACAGGCGTTCGAGAGATGAGCATCCCATATGAATAAAATAAAAACTGAAATTCAAAAACATCCTAAATATTATTTATATATACATTTAGCAGATGGAACGCTAAAAACCGACCTGAAACTATCACTAACTTGAAAAAATTAACATAAACATACCGAACTCTACGTTAACCCAAACACATATAGACCTCGTGACGTCATCAATACGGCGTCGTACGGCGTCTTTGAAAGTAGCGTTTTCGCGGGAATTCAAAACTTCAAATTTCAAAGTGCTGTAAAATAGCCATTAGGCGACGTATCGAAAAAATAAAAATTGGTATGTGTTTCTAATGACTTTTTTTATGATTCTGGATAATAAAAAAAAAGTGTGCAAGTTCCCTATTGGTGGTATTGAGGATTGCGAAGCATTGCAAAAAAATATCGATGTGCTTTTTGGTTGGTGCGCTGATAACGATCTGAAGTTAAATATAGAAAAATGTCAAGTAATGCGATTCCATAGGATCAAGAAGCCCATCGTGTACTCGTATTCGATTGATGGTGAACAGCTTGAATCAGTTAAACAAATAAAAGACTTGGGGGTAGTATTGGACGCTGGTTTGACGTTCGTTCCGCACATAAATGCAATGATGGATAGGGCTCTCAGAACCTTGGGGTTCGCTCTGCGACTGTGTGGAAATTTCCACAACATACAGACCTTTGTAACTATTTTTGTGAGTCTGGTTAGGCCGATTGTCGAATACAACTCCGTGCTGTGGTCTCCATACTATGAAGTACATATGAATAGCATTGAGAGAGTCCAGAACAAATTGCTCCGATTCATTAATTATAAGCTGGGCATACCTGCGGCGGACATAGATTACAAACGGCTCAGGGAAACATACAAACTTGCGTCGCTTTCGGCCCGAAGGCGTGTTTCCGATATGACCTTTTTGTGCAAGCTTATTGGAGGTATGATCGATGCGCCCCGGCTGCTGGAAAGAATAGAACTACGAGTTCCGCAGAGAAGCACGCGCAGCAGGATCACATTTAATACGGCAAATTGTACGACCAACTACTCCTATAATGCGCCTGTGCAGCGTCTGCTCAGGGAAGCAAACGATCTAGATGATATTGATATATTTTCTACAAGTACAAAATGTTTAAAAAATTTACTAAATAAAAAATACGGTTAATCCGAACTCCCTGTATGATATTTCATGTTGTTCGATTGACGTTACTATCTTGGATTGGTTGGTTTATTGTATGTGTGTGCTGACTGTCTTTAGAGAGTATATTGTATGAATGTATATGGCAGTTAGAGAGTATATGTGTTCTGTGGTATATGGTGTGTATTTGTGTGGTGTGGATGGCGGTGTGTGTGTGTGTGAATTGATGTATGTACTTTCTCTGTGTTTTGTTGCAGTAATGCCTAATCATCCGATGCACTGGTGAAATATATAATGAATTGTTTATACTTTCTTACGTTTTAAATATCTTCTTGTTTGATTCGCGGTCTTTGTGATTGCTCCTTGGACAAATATTATTTGCTTTTTGCTGTCGTGAATGAATTGTTTTGTTTTTTTTTTTTTCTCTTGTATTTCATATGTATGGTATAAGTACTTATCTTTATTAAGTGAAATGTAAATGCAACTTTGTTGCGTAGAACAGAATAAATAAATAAATAAATAAATCTCCAGTGCGCTCAAACTATCACTCAGAACGACACATCTGACCCCAGAGGCAGCCTCCAATATGTATTGAAGGGCCTCCAGGATAGCAATGCACTCCGCGGTGAAGACCGAAACCTCACCCGGCAACTGAACGCAGATCAAATTAACACGTGAAGTAAATAAATTAAATAAGGAGATACTGTTAATTCGGTATTTAATAAGACAAAATTATTGACAGAAAGGTTATTTATTTTTTACTAAGTAAGTGGGTAGGTACCTAGGTAATTTTATATTTTCATCATTTTTTAATAATCGTACCATAGTGTTAACGAACAACTAGCGACAATTTTGTAGAAGCGACTGTTCCATGAAATATATTGACAGCCACTTTTGGGAATTTTGGTTTGGCTGACAAAAATGGACGATGTTTTCACGGCGTGATTTGGCGTGATTAGTCATCCATCATTATTTTTATCTAATTAATTTGCTATTGTTCGAGTCCACTATATCGTCAAAATACCTTAAAAACACGACTCGTTGAATCGGACTGTGGACATCGCCCACTAAAGTGTTACAATAATCCTCGATTATTTCCTGCTTCTTGTTAATTGTTCAATTGTCGCAGATGTCGGGTGCATTGTCTCGCATTATTTCTCCTTGTTATAACAACAAAGGTGCAATAATATACTGATTTCCTTATCGCTGCTGTGTTTTGTAAATGTTATAAAGTGATATTAAACCAATAGTATGTAGGTATATACTATTAAACTAGATGAAAATTAACAAATCAATTGTGAAGCTTTGTTTTTGACACATTGGTTTGTAATCATTCGTGTTCTTAAACCACTTAGCATTATTCATAACAAATTAACATTAGCAAGTAAATGTCGTATGTAGAATTCGTACAAGTGAAGTGTAAAGTACGCAGTGTGCAATAACAAAAGGCGTTTCGTCCCTTGCCGTATTTTGAAGACTTTTAAGATGACTGAATACAAACTTGTTGTGGTCGGGGCCGGAGGTGTTGGCAAGTCAGCTTTGACGATACAACTCATTCAAAATCATTTCGTGGACGAATATGATCCCACTATTGAAGATTCATACAGAAAGCAGGTTGTAATAGACGGGGAGACGTGCTTATTGGATATTCTCGACACTGCCGGTCAAGAAGAATATTCTGCAATGAGGGATCAGTACATGAGGACTGGAGAAGGGTTTCTTCTAGTGTTTGCTGTGAACAGTGCGAAGAGTTTTGAGGATATTGGCTCCTACAGGGAACAGATTAAAAGGGTGAAGGATGCGGAAGAAGTGCCAATGGTTTTAGTCGGGAACAAGTGTGACTTACAAGCCTGGGCTGTGGATATGGCCCAAGCTAGAGAGGTATGTACATTACTATATAAGTCCAATTTTGATTTTCATCACAAAATTGATTTGAACTCATAGAGGTAGAGTTACAGGTATAATTTTTAAAGTTCTGTGCATAAGTCAGCGTGTCGTTTGTGTAAAAAATTCGACTGCGGCGCTACTTACATGGTCACTTCTAAACAAATAAAACCAAAGCCAAGTTCACTCTTTCATCATATTTTCTAAAAAAAAATTGTCTGTGGCACCTTTTTTTGGGCGTATTTTGTAAATAAACAATTTTCGTACCTGTTGAACTGACCTACGAATATTGATAGTTTTTTTATAGGTATTTTTTGGGGGAGCGGGAGTAGGTGTCCCGGCCGGTGGTCCGACAATTATGGCAGCCCTGCCTTACGTGCATGCTGCCATCTAGCGTACTTTACTGGAAGCTGCTCAGAAAACAACACATACAATCAATACTGTATATAATAATCCACCACCGTTGATTCGATTTGACATGTTTTTTTTATTTATTTTTTTCAGATTGCCAAACAGTACAATGTGCCATTCGTGGAGACTTCTGCCAAGACGAGGATGGGTGTGGACGATGCCTTCTACACGTTAGTCAGGGAGATACGCAAGGACAAGGAGTCTCGCGGGAAGAAGTCCAGGAAGTTAAACAAACTGGGTTCGCATCGTCGTTTCAGATGCGAAATTCTGTGAATAAATAAATGTATATCGTTCAGTTTATACGCGTTATATTATACATTAGGTATGTTTATATTTGTAGGTACACCAGACAAGTTGGTGCTACTATTTTTACTTTATTTTATTCTGTATAAATTCACCATTCGTATTGTATAACCAATATTAAACGGCTGTCTTAAGAAGGAGTAACTAACGCATTGCGCTTTGAGAGTTTATATACATTTTTTAAGTAGTTATCTCGACAGACATACAGCGAAAGATGGACTTTCCATCAGGCTTTTGACTGATCATCGGCTGGCTTAACACATTGCATGGTTATGATGCGGATCCGCAGTACGAAATATGCTAAAAATAATGTAGCACACGCGAAAGTCGTACTTTTTGGGGTTTTTTGAGGATGTTTTTAAATTTCTGCAACTCGGTAATCAGTAGGTATTTGCTGTAGCAGTGAACATGCTCATTGAAATCAGGTATTTAAACATCAGCAAACCCTGATGTAAAATGATCACATTAAGCCGGCCTAGGCAATATCCGTCCTTTGCTGTGTATCTGTTGAGATAATTACTTGTTATCCGACTATAGCAGGTATAAAATCCGATATTACGACAAAAAATGAATTGCGATATTCTCAAAATATGTACAAATCAACGATTTCGTTAAACAATGGGTTTGTGGAACCGTTTCACGTAAATTTTCTTAATCTTGCACCTGAAATTATCTTCGTTAACCCAATTTATAAAATTGTCGGTCCTTATTGTAAATTATACATACTGTATTTGCTACGATTTTTAGGTATAAAAATGTATTATACTAATTAGAGATATACTTCAGATAAAACCACCCACTTTAGGGTTGTAAAAATCGCCAATTTTTTTCGTGTATTACCTTTTTATTCTCAAACGATGAGTTTTTGAAAGATTGTGGATAAAATATATGTAGGTTCCTTGCTTTGTGGCCATATCATGTTCCTTTTGAAGTGCGTGTGTAAAGATGTATTAAGAATATTATAGATATTATAACTATAAATGATCTTGTAGGCTTTTGCAGCGTGATGAATCCATATCTTCGTTGTTGGTTCTTCGGGTTTCCATACTACGTGTAGAGTGGTTGAATGATTGAACTTTCGGCAGCGATACTACTGCCATCTTTAGGGTGAAGCTCTGAAATCTGAAGAACCAACAACGAAGATATTGTAACTATATTTGATCTGCATTGTGCAGTGGGAAGCACATTGCAGTTTTTCCTCGACAGAACCAAGAATGCAGCATTATGAGAACTTCCTCGGGGAGGATGCACTCCTTAACAGATGGCGATAGTTTCAAAAAATTGATACATTGTTGAACATTCTCTCGCACATATATACAACTTGCCCATTTAAAAGCGTGATGTGGCGGAATGGGTGAATGTTGGGTGATCAATTATTTCAGCCGATGCAGACTTATGAACATCAGAACGCCCATCCTGCATTCTTCCCAGGAGAATTCACATAATGCTGCGTCGTGTGAATGTAGATATCTCTTGATTATTTTGATGAAAACACTGTAATGTAGTCAAGTTGATTTTTATTCTCTTTGCTTAACCCTTGACAAGTTTGCCTTTCATACAAACGCAGTTATAGTTTTGAATTCTTATTTATAAACGCATATATTTTATTTTAGTTATTTTTATGTGTCCATACGCATTAAATCAATGAGACGCACATATTGTTTGTATCGGGTAAGCATCCTTAGCTGATTTAACCCAAATCTTAAATTAATGTACCAATTACTATACATCGGGAGATTCAATGCTCTAGGTACCTGGGACTAAAGTGAAAAAAAATATTATACAGTTCATTCACTTGGCTAATTTTCTTAATACTCCCTTGCCTAATGTACGCTGATACAAGTTACGTGGAATTTATTGTTTACACTTCACTTATTGTTGTTTTCCTGTATAGACATTGATGGTTGCATAGAATTCAGGTAAAGATGGAAACCCCCGAAATTGAAATTCGAAGAGAAATAATACTTTTGGTCACGATGCGTCTCTGGAATTAGAGGATTAGTAAGGTTTTATTGCACCTCATCAGGTAAACAGCATTTGATTTCCCGATGTATAGTGATGACCTATGCCGACCGCATTTTAGATTGTTTTATGTGTAACAGTTTCGGACATATGCTAGAGAAGAACACACGACTGTGTCGTGTTTTTGTAATAAATATGTTTAGATACTAAATTGTATAGGAAACAAGTGCCATGAATTAATGAATGTACGTGTGTGTTCATATTCCCACAAAACACTGTTTTTCAGATCACTCGTAGACGAGTGCATAGCTGTAGAATTATTGATACTGTAGTACCTCAGGTTACGAACTTAATTCGTCCTCAAACTGAAACATTTTCTTCCCCTAAAATTAATGTTAATGCAATTAATTGGGAAGTGGTTCGATTTGACTGTTGTTTTCACAAACTAACGATCCAGAGACATTTGTCGTTTTCTTTTTCAGATAATTTTCCTAGAATAGGACATCGCATTGTCATTTTAAATGTCCATAGCTCGGGAAGCTTTGTTAAGGTGATGTATTTCAAGTCACAATTGGGTGGTGAATATGTGGAACCGTTTACCCGAAAATGTGATACAAGCACCATCGGTGAACGTTTTTAAGAACAGATTGGACGACTTTCTCAGAAAGACGGATAGCACAGACATTGATTTGGGCCCCTCAGCCTAGGCTGCTTGCCCAAAATTTAATAATAATAATTTGTTTACAAATTGTGTTCGTAAACCGATTTGTTCGTAACCTGAGCTAGCTACCACTGCACTACGATAAAGAATATATATTATTATGATAGAATAGTATATTGTCGATACTTGATAAACTAATTTGTTAAAAAAAAGTATCCGGCCATTTGTAGAGTTCGTACATGCATTATTTTTCTTAATAATTACTCGAAGAACCCTTCAGATAATAATAGGGTTCTCTTCAAGTAGATATCTTATGTGAGAAATTATATATTTCCCTGACAATGCATTATTAGGTTGTGGCGAAAGCGACATTACTGGATTCATAATTTTTAATTCTTTTTTATTTCTAATCGTAGACTTTCGGACTTTGTTACCCCGTTTTCATTACTTTGTTCCAAACTGAAATTGAAAATCTTTAATCTAGTTATGTCGATGACTAAATAATGACAACCGAATTCGTGCTACGCGAAACATGTTTACTTTTTGATTGACGCCATTTTATTTTATTCGATAACAGTAATATTTAGTGTACTTTTTTTATATTTAAGTTTATAGGTTAGTTATTTTATTGTTTAGCGAAGTCTAGCGTTCTGTTCTCTCTGCCTACCCCGCCGGGAATGCAACGTGAGAATAGAATAGAATAGATATTATTTTGTTTGACAAACTCGAGTCATATTTTGTGCTAATAATCCTAATTTTGTAGAATGCTTTCTAATACGTAGTATTTACAAACCGTTTGTCACATTTACAAGTGCAATTTTTCTTGTATACTTCAATGTTCTTTGACTTATTTTTTTTCATACCCCTGACAGAAAAGTGTCGCAAGTAAAAAAAATGCGAAATTGAGTTAGCATTCTCATATTCCTACGATTACGTGGTTGGAGCTTAGGTCTCACAGGCAGGAGGTACCGGGTTCAAACCCCGGCGCTGACGATACATTCCACACTTTACGATACAGGCTTTTAGTCTAGTGTAAAGTGTGCAGGAAAGTATTTGAGTTTGTGAATGCAAGCCTTTATTTAAAAAGAAAAAAGATTCATCTATGTCTGAGCTATAATTTGAGCTAAACGCATTAGTGAAAGGTTTTGTATCAAGACCAAGAGAATTATCTTGAAAAATGTTGTTCTGTAAAGAAATTTATGGGAACTTTTGACAGTTTTTTGCGACCACTTTTCTGTTAGTTGTGCTAGTATTAAACTTTTTGTAATATTGTTTTTATTGTTATGTATGTAGGTATATCGTTTTGAAATGAAATTTATCCTTTGCCACTCTAGAAGGTTAGTTAATATCATAAAAAGTTGTTATTATCGTAAAAATTCACCGTCGCTCTTCGTGGTGTAGTGGATAAGATCCCTACTATGCGAGACGAAGGTCTGGGTTCGAATCCCAGCCGGGGTGAACCGAAATGGCGAATGTTCATCCTTAATTCTTCTAGACCGTTGCAGGAATACTGCATCGAATATGTAATATTATTAAAACATACAATTTGTTATTTCATTGAATATCTTATCAGTGATACGCTTCAACACAGAAAGTAGACAATCAATAATCTGATTTAATAATTACTTAGTAGTTTGTTTTAGATAACGGTTTATCATTTTATCACCTGATGTTGTGTATGAATAATTAGTCGAGCATTATCAGCAATAATCGTGTCAGTAATTGACAAACACTTCACATGACTATTTCTAAGAAATGTACACTTTGTAAACTTACATTAGATTTAAGTCTACTGACCTATGTATGATTATTTTAACAAAATACAGATGAATAAGTCAATAGTCATAAGTTGACCCCTTGTAACTGACAAAACATAAGTTGACCCCTTGTAACTGACAAAACATAAGTTGACCCTTTGTAACTGACAAAACATAAGTTGACCCCTTGTAACTGACAAAACATAAGTTGACCCCTTGTAACTGACAAAACATAAGTTGACCCCTTGTAACTGACAAAACATAAGTTGACCCCTTGTAACTGACAAAACATAAGTTGACCCCTTGTAACTGACAAAACATAAGTTGACCCCTTGTAACTGACAAAACATAAGTTGACCCTTTCTAACTGACAAAACAGAAGTTGACCTCTTGTGATGGACAACAACCAAACTTCACAGTAGAAGGAAAAATCGTAACAATTAAATATATAAGTTTATGAATTCCTATGTGTTGTCATATTTAGAAAGAAATGTTTGAGACAAATTTTTGTTAGTTCTGAGAAGTCAGTTTTGGTCTGTACGTGGTTTTTCCTTGGGACGGCAGATAATGTGTCAGGGTTCGTCAATATTCGATATATCCACGAACTCTGTAATATTTACATGAATATTGGAAGATTAGGTGTAATTTAAGCTAAACATGGGAACTTTGACTCATCAGCGTGATGGGAACTACATTCTATGATAAATATTGTTATATAAAACTTCTCTATCTTAAATAAATAAATACTAGATAGAAAAATAATGTAAATAAGAAAGTTTATTGCTTCAAATATTTGATAATACGGAGCTTTAGTTAAGAGGAGCTTTAAAAATATATTAAAATTTTAAATTTAGAACCTTTTGACAGTTATTGATCAATGTTGCCACTATCTAAATTCTATATTTCTTTGTTTTAAATTGATTGTCTTGACTAGAGATGTGTCGCGATCTATCGACACCAAGATAGGTATTTTGAGAGGTATGCTCACTACATACTAATAAAATTTTATTCGTTTAAGAGGCCTCAATGATAGGCAAAGTATTTCGTCACAGTGGAGTTAAATCTTTCTTAAATGAATCTTTCGTCTAGTTATTCTAGAACACTTGAGGTTAGTTCATTGAAGGGATTCAAATCGAGCTTATTAAAACTAGAGTTTGATGTACTAATAATAGTTTGTATTTGGGGTTATTCAAATCTAGCACACTCTGCAGAGAGCCTGTAGATTATAATCGATGCGTATGCGTGGGCCTACGATGCACTTGGATTGAGATTGAACATCCAGAAAACTAAAGTGATGCCACTACAACATAGTAATAACCCCCCTCCTATAATTGTCAATAGTAGTTCCGTGGAATGGGTGGAGGAGTTCAGTTATCTTGGTAGCGTAATTTCAAATAAAGGAAACATGGATTCCGAAATTTCTAACCGCATGAACTCTGCGTCTAAAGCTTTCTGGGCATTGAAGAGGAGAGTTTTTTACAACCACAGCTTGTCGCTTAAAACAAAATTGGCTGTATACCGTGCAATTGTTATCAGCGCACTTCTATACGGGTCTGAAACTTGGGTGGTTTACAGACGGCACATCAACCAACTGGAAAGGATGCAGCAGCGACACCTTAGATTAATGATGGGCATAAGGTGGTTTCACAAAGTTTCCAATGCATGTGTACTGAACAGGGCCAACTGTACTACCATTGAGACTCTCATAAGCAGAGCCAGACTCAGATGGACCGGACATATCGTGCGCATGCAAGACAACAGGCTCCCTAAGTGCCTCCTGTATGGTGAACTCCTTGAGGGTAGTAGGAAACACGGGGGACAGTACAAGCGCTATAAAGACATTCTCCATGAAACTTTAAAAGGAAAAAGTCTTGCTGGTAACTGGGAAGCAACAGCCAGAGACAGACCAGCATGGAGAAATGTTATAAAGACCTTTGAAAGCGCCCCCCGATCCTACAGACAGTATAATAGACCCCAAGAGAGTTTCATCTGCGAAACGTGCAATAGGTTAATTAAGTCCCGCATTGGCCTGTACAGCCACCAACGTGCCCACGACAGAGACGCTGCTCGTGTTGCTCAGGGTATGCCACAATGATACTCGTATTCGAGTTAAAGGCTATATATATTCAAATCAAAGATATTGTAGTATTTTTAAATGGGTTTTGAGTCACACTAATTCGTCAACCCTAGAGTCAAAACAAAATGGTGTTGCCTTAGTTCCTTCAAAAATCCATGGCAATCTATTTTGACCCAGGGGGTATTTCAGGAGGCCTTTGACATTTGACAGCTTGATTGAGACCTTGTCAGCCTAACATCAGGGAATATTTTGAGAGACCTTTCTTTAATTGTTGTCGACTTTGTAGTGGACATACCTCGATATAAAATGATAAGTTCAATTTGATGAGCAGATCATTAAAAAATCGTTCTTTCCGTAAAGTTGGCGACAGTGTCGGTTAATGTTTTCATAAGCACAAGTTTTAATAACTACAGTATTACGTATAAGCTGTACTTTTGATAATCGTTTTCTCTTATATTTTCCCATTTGTTCTTTGTAATGGACGTATTATTTTATAGTAATTTTGTATTATAACCATTTATACATTTGACTTTAATATTATATTGTTTAACACATTTATAAGAATATAAAAGACATTGTTTTGCTGGCCATTTACTGCAAGTTTTGATTAAAAAAATCATTGTTTTGTTGTCCCATTTGGTCTTGATACTTTTCCGTTTAAGGGTGGATATGTTCTGAATAAAAATTGTTCCATTATCGCTTCAAATTTCGTATGAGAGTGTTACCGTGAAATAAGAATAACGTGTAGGTAATCGATTTTGGCTTATTGTATAAAACGAATATCAAAAAATATCCACTAGAGTCACTCCGTGTTACCTTAATCATTTTAACAACCAAATTACAGCATCATATCTAACAAACTACGGGAATAATTTCCAGTTTCAGTAAATATCAGAGGTATCTTTGGAATTATTTTTTATTGAAAAAATTTGCGTAAATCAAATTCCTAACTACTAGAGTCACTAAAACATATTCTCATTTATCCATGTTTTAAGTCTTGGGATGATATCTTCTTTTATACCTTATTTTAAGATGTGATGTTAAATGCCATACGATAAATAAAATAAATCTTCAGAACTTCGATTGCTAGATTATTTTTTATGAGAACTTGCAGGCAATGTCATTGTATCTTATGAATGATAATTTTTATTTTAATAAATATGAATAAAGCATGCTTGTTCTGTATTCTTGCGCAAAACGCACAGTTTTTTTGTAAATATATAATATTTTAATACTCATCTTTGATGTTATTGGAATTATAATAATAAAATTAAGTATTATCAAATAATAAAAAATCCCTGTTGTAATTTCTCCTTTCCCAGTTGTAATTTATCCAGTTTTCTTGGTGCCGACCCTAATGTATGCTGGCTAGACTTGGATGTGGCTGAAGAAGGATGAATCAGGGATGAATGCAGTGGAAATGAGGTCCTTAAGAAGAATGTGTGGGAAAACGCTGAGAGATAAGGAATGAGGTCATTAGGGAAATGAGCGACTGCAAGAATGGTGTTGTAACTAGAACGAAAGTGAATAAACTAAGATGGTTTGGGCATGTTGAGAAAATGATGACAGGATGACAAAAAAGATATATTTGAGTGAGCGAAGAGGTGTGTCGACCAGATCCTCAAGGATGGATGCGTTTCGAGTAAAAGGAATCGGAGAGCGTGTATGACAGATTGGGTGAGTGTGACGGAAGCTAGGAGTGTGTGTAAGGATAGGGCTGTCTGGCGCTCTCTCCTTTCTGCCTACCCTGCGAAGGACGCGGCGTGAGGGTATAGATAGAATTTATCCTTATTCAGCCCAGTAGACAGTACTGATTGAAGCACATTTCTGAGAATTGTAGACAATAGTTGGAT
Organism: Ceraclea dissimilis; assembly: GCA_963576895.1. Classification (NCBI taxonomy): domain Eukaryota; kingdom Metazoa; phylum Arthropoda; class Insecta; order Trichoptera; family Leptoceridae; genus Ceraclea; species Ceraclea dissimilis. The sequence continues at coordinate 2,212,442 of OY756374.1, forward strand.
AAACAGAGCACTATTTTATCCACAAGGTTTTTTTCTTCGACATGACACAACACTTTGTGACCTGTAGTTAATCATAAATGATGTACAGCGTAAGATGGATCACCTCCAGGCTCGCAAGTAAGGCAATAACTACAAAAAATAGATGTTCTCTGAATATTTGAGAGCTACAATTTTGTTCGCTGACAATAATGACATTTATGTTGAAATTTTAAAAGTAGTATTGCCACTCCGGTTTCCAGAAAGTTACAAGTAGCGCCCTCATCGAAAGCCATTTCTTGACAGATTGTACACGGATAGATGGCCTTAATGTTCCCACTCTACATCAAGTAAATCATTGAATTTCATCCAGTTTTCAACAGATGGCGATAGTATTGATGAATTGGTGCAATGTGAAATATTATCAAACTGTAACATGCATACAACTTCCAAAAAATTACACATCTACATTTTCTTTCCGTTGTGGATCCTAATTGAGAATAGATGATAGCCCGGCTTAACCCGAATCCCAGTTAAATTGTGTTTTTACGCAATTATGTAGTCTATTATTGAAGCACTTGATGGTGGGAGCAAGTACAACTGATTCCAAGCACTGCCAGCTCTATTGGTTGTGGAAGTGTTTTGGTTTGGATGTGAATCTTGTTGTCTACAGCTTCAGTTGATGTGAAGCCAGCGATAGTATAGTACAAGCCTACATCCTCGAATTCCATCACCACCATGATTGGTAACGTCACCTTGTGTCGGTGACAAACACTTGAACTACGGAATATTTTTTCCATACAATTTTCGTGGTGTAATCATCGTCAAATGTCAGTTGGGCATGGCTTCTATGAACAATATGGCGTCGGCCTCAGTTGATGCGAAGCCGGATGCAATACAGGCCTGACTCAACTGACATTTGACGATGATGACATCACCAAAATTGATAGAAAATGTACGGAAAAAAATATTCCGTAGCCCAAGTGTTTGTCACCGAGACAAGGTGTTTGTGACGTCACCAATTCGTATTAATATGTCCAGGCTTGTGTACTATCGACGGCTTCGGTTGATGTCCTCTCAGCTGCACATTAGAGCTCATGGTGAACATAGCTGATAGTTTTATAATAAGAAGGTATTTAGGGAGGAGAAAAGAAAAAAATTCAAATTGATTAACATTTATATTAAATATAATATGAACTTAGAGAATTATACATAATTATAGGTGAGAGATGATAAAATAAAATAGATGGTGATGTACGATTACCATTTCATAATTCATTAACCATAGATAGTAATAGTAAAATATTATAAAACAACTTTTAATAAAATATAAGTACCAAATACATGAGCAATCAACAATACAACATAATTAGTACAAAGTAAGTTAAGACCACTTCAATATGTTTAACATTTCGTAAATGTAAATTACGCGTTTTAATTCTAGGAAAATTGTAGTATTATAACTATACGTCGAGAATTGGATGCCACTTGCCTGATGAGGTGCAATAAAACCTTACTAATCCTACAATTCCATATACGACTCGTGAGCAAAAGTATTATTTTCTTCGTATGTATTTAAAATACGGGGGTTTCCATCTTTACCTAAATTCTGTGCAACCATAAATATCTATAGGGGCATAAAACAATAAGTGAAGTGTAAACAATAAATTCATTATGCAGGTGGTATTAACAAAATTTGCGAAGTAAATAAACTGTATAATATTTTTGTTCACTCTATGTCTCTGCACACCTCTTAGTTCCAGGTACCTAGAGCATTGAATCTCCTGATGTATAATTATAACATTGATTAAAATTTTGGAAACAAATAATCAAACTGCAGCACTGCCAAGACGAATTGGGTTAAGTTGGGCTGCCTTTGGAAAACTGAGACACAGAATAAAAATGTCAGACCGTGAAAATGTATTGAAAGAAGATGTTCTGGCTCTGTTAAATTTCACCCGGTGACTCCCTCGATTGTTTATGGTTTTCCATTATACCATCAGAGCAATCAACCGGTTGTGCGATTCAATGTGTTCTATGTACGCCAGTTGACACGACACAGAGATTTCAAATTAATTTCATTTTTATATTAGAAATATAAGCGTGGTTCTTTAAAAAAAGTTATTAAACTAACTATTAGTAACTAAATACGTAGAATACAAACATTAAAATTTAACATTGGATACTTGCCACGTACAGCGGTTCTCAACATTATAACAAAAATATCACATGTTGAATGAAATGCTATGCATTTTGAAATGATTTCGTATTAATAATATTATTGTATTTACATATAGAATATTCTTATCTAAACTTAAATAAATATTAAGGCTTCGTAAACAAACACACCTAACTACGATATTATATTTGTTCTGGACAATATTACACGGTAATAAGTATACGTAATCTACCATAATATGTAGTACAAGTGGTTACCGGACCATACAAAAGAAACCAACACAAAGGTGAGGTGGTCGGTAGCCTGGTTGGTAACGCGCCTGACTGTTAATCTGGTAGGTGCGGGTTCAATCTCCGATCCCGACCTACTCCACTTCGCGACACAGGCTTTTCAAGCTTACTGTGAAGTGTACAAAGGTGTATTTGGGTCTATTTCGATAAACCCAGATTCATTTTTTAAAAAAACAAAAAAAAAAAACGGTCTCTTTAACAGAACCGTCCACATAAAACGTGGACATTTCAGAACGCTACCAATAGAGAACAATGATTAATCAAAACAATGTCACTACAGAATTGACAGAACAGAACGTATGCATTAGGAATATTACAGAGCTTCGACTCCGAAAGGTCGAAAATTCCAATTGATTTTACACCTCCGACTCCCGATAATTTCGAATCAGAGGTTATAACACAACGAGCGATCAAGGCCAAAACGCTCACTGCATTCGTACAAGATTTATTGGCATGATAATAAGCAACTACGATAAAATATTTGATTAGGTACCGTATTAATATTGTACGCATTCTGAGCATGTTCTGAAATGTCAGCATTCTACACTGACTGTTCGAAAAAGGTTAATTCTATATCTACGTTGGTTCGTTTTGTCCGGTCCGGTCACCGTTACGAGTATACATAATTATATACATGGATGGGGTGATCTTATTATATATACACTTATTCATGGCACCAAAAGATACGTATGTTCGTAAAATAATGTTCAACTTATTCTGAGATCTGAAGCTGGAGAAAATATGTATACCCGAGAATAAAAAGATTTTAAGTGACAAGACCAATGTGTTGAGAATAATAACATCACGGTCTCGTCAGTTAGAACTTTATTATGACGGGATATATAGAAACAAGATTACACAGAAAGAATTGAAAGTAGACTTGTATAAAACAATTAGTATTCGAAATGAGCCGATTTAATAATTTACTCAGATTATTTTGATTACTTAGCTGATTTACGAGATTATTCTGATTACTTAGCTGATTTACGCTGATTACTTAGCAGATTACTTTTATTACTTTGCAGGTTTATTCTGAACATTTTGATTACTTAGCTGATTTCCAGGTATTACTATAACTTATGTACCAGTCAATTTGGCCAGGCTAAAAATGAACACTATCAAATTGGTGTAAAATATAGTACTTGATATTAGAATTATAGATACATACAGACATGATACATATAATATTATACTAATCTAATATTGTTCCCACATGGTCGCCTACATACGTTTGTTAAAATAAACATCAGTCTATCTTCTAAATAACTTCCTACTACCACCCTACTGTCTTACACTCTGAGCACGCTTCATTCCAACAACGTCGTTATACAATACAAGGTTGCAATTCTGGTTCTTTCGCTTACCTTAAGGAAGGTCTGCTTAAGTGAGGATACTATCGCTTGCGAAAGATATCTCTGACAACAATAAGATTCTTGATCTTTTCTTGTAAAGATGATCCTTACAACGCATGGTAAGGCTAAAGTCCTTATTTATACCTTTTTTCTCCTGTGATACCATTGTTGTCCTACTCTATTGTCTCCCTCTCTATGGTTTCACGGAAGGATTTGTCAAAATCTACCATTTTGGCATTCGAGACATTGTCGGTCGCTACAAGCTTAAGCTGGAAAAAAATTGTATTTTTAGATCACCTCGGCTGCAAATGGGATAGAATACGGTTGCAGAAATACGTAATGATCATTTTTACTTATGTTTATGTGTAAAATTAGTTCATTTTATTACAAATTTAACTCGTTAAAACAACATCTTTAAGGTATCGCCAGGGTAAATACCCGGCGTTAACTTAAGAACAGTATTAAAGACATTCGTCTTCATTAAGGAATTCATTCATCATCGAGAATTGCAAAACACTAACTTAGCGATTGTATCCTTAAATAGTCGCCTTAAGTTAAGGAAGAAAGAACCAGAATTCCATCCCAGGTTCTTAAAATAATCTACATAGTAGGATGTATAGTTACTATAATGTTCAACAGATAAATGCTAAGAAATCTCTCATAATATACTACCTACACCAAGACCGCTGTGAATATAGCTGAAGAAGGCTACGACTCGAACTTACTTTCTCTACTTCGAACACAACTTACGGTGATGTACTAAATAGTACTGAGTTTAACAATTTATTCATAAAATTTTATATCAATTTGCTCTTGCATGAAAAATAACGTTGGCGTACGACTTTTATTAACATTTTTGCTGGTTTGTTGCATAAATTTGAAGCATGTTTATTATGTCGCTAACTCTAAGCGTAACACGCAAAAAAATCTAAAACAACACATACTATTCATTTTTTAATGATGACTTAACGATTCACAAAAATATTATATGGTTATTTCTAAAATGTGATAAGGTGGTCAATAGCCTGGTTGGTAACATGCTCGACTGTTAATCCCGCATGCAGGGGTTCAATCCCCGATGCCGATTTACTCCACTTCACGACACAAGCGTTTCAAGCTTACTATGAAGTGTACAATGAATATGTATTTGGATATAATTAAATAAACCCAGATTCATTTAAAAAAAATAATAATAATAGTATCTCTGGTGGCATCTATATTATTTTTCGGTGCTATATTCATGTCGGTCTCTTGCCCTACACAAATCCATAGACTATAAAATACACATTTCACAACACTACTGTCCAACTATATTGTCCCTACGCAGTCAAACACAACCCATGCATCGTAATCAAATATGCAATGTCACCCAGAAATTTAATATAAAACCAAACTGTATCACGCCGTCTATCTACCATTATATTAAATTCTACAGAGTATTTGTTAGGACTAAAAAATAATGGGGTTAAAATTAAAAAGAGGAACTCAAAATGATTGATAAGAAAAACGACTTTTGACAATAGGGTCCTTGCATGATTTTTTTTCTCTTTTGGTATTCGGTACAAGGTTTTCCGAAAATTAGAGATTTTTATTTCGTGTCTTTGTGGATATATTTATAAAATAAAGTCTCATGTTCGATTCCAGCACGAAAACAGGTTTTTGACTGGCCGCCATGTTGTGACGTCATGTTCCTCACCTTGTCCCTACCTAACCCACAAATAATCCAATTTCTGACTATGAATTTCAATGTCGTCAATGACGTCACGGCCCAGTTAACCAAAGACAAAAGGACGATTCACAACATGACGATGACAAAATAGCATTTCCCAGGACTTGTTTAGTTAATAAATGCTACTTGGGTTGCTAATATGCTTGCCAAAAAGCTACAAATAGCGTTCTCGTCGAATACCATATCTTTCTTAGTAGACGATCACCTTTTTTTATGTCCAGGCCCCTCAACGACAATTATGTATATCTATGGTACTAAAATCTTTTTTTACGATTATTTGATTGTGAAATGTTTAACGTTATTATTATTTTTAAATGACTGTTTAAAGTAAATCACAAATAGGTACACAACAGGTTCAATTCTGTAAATTTTCAAACTAAAAATACCACCCTCTCCTTTCAACAGTAAGAAATGCAACAATACATGGGTACTTAATGTACATGAAATTCGACAACACAGCCGTCGCTCTTCGTGGTGTAGTGGATATGATCCCTACTATGCGAGACGAAGGTCTGGGTTCGAATCCCAGCTGGGGTGAACTAAAATGGCGAATGTTTCTCGAGTGTAGAGTGATCACTTAAGCCAGCCGAGGTCGGTCATAAGCCCGATAATGTTCACCCTTAATTCTCCTACACTGTTGTAGGAATACTGCATTTAAAAAAGTGTGTTAAAAATTCATTTTTCCATGAAATAATTGAAAAACTAGTTAGTACACACTTAAAGAGTTACAAAATTGGACCTGATATTGTTAAAAATGGCAGCAGATGAAATATACAATTGTTTAACAAAATAACGTCATTTAAAATTATTGTCTAAGACAGCACTCACTAGTTATGTGTGATACGACATTATAAAGCATATTAAAACCGATACCAAAAACACAGTTTAATTGTCACTTACCGCATTTCAAACTCAAGCGATTTCGTAGACTACTTCAAACAACACTGTCAAAAAAGCTTGACTTATTAATCGAAGAAGTCAACGAAAGCGCTCGAGTTAAAAAAACAATGGTCAAAAAATTTACTGTGTTTCTTAGCATATTTTTACGATGTATTTTCACTGTGTGAATACACTTTACAATCACTAGATTGAGAAATATTACAGTCCATCAAGAAACAGATGATCTCAGAATTTGACAGATATTTCTATTGAAATGCTATGCGTGTTGCCACTATGGTCGCCAAAAAAGCACACTCATCAAAACTTTCTCTTTCATGACAGATTGTGAATTACGATTTTCTGAAAATGTGTAATTACTTAATAAAAAAATATATTTGAATACAAGTTACGTTATTGTGAGTCAATTTCGAACAAATTACAATAAACGAACAAGGCATGACAGATTATATAACATGGTATACTTTAGATACGGACAATGTCAATACCGTGTAAAGTGTAGTAGCAAATCAACCAAACAGTGGACTTTATATATCAAACCCTAAAGTACAGTGAAACCCCCAGGTCTGTCACAAAGACGTGAGGTGGAGGGGGGTGAAGTAGTGCCGGCAGCAGACCGCTGCGGGGGATGGGGGGGCATCGTTAGGACGGAGGGGAGTGGCGCTGGCCGCCAGACGGTTGGAAGCCGCGACGAATTCACGATGCAGAGCCAACAGATCCACGTTCTGTCGTCCCAGAACGCCGATAGCCAGAAACAGCACGTCTCTGTACAACGAATGGTATTTTCCGTGCGGCGACGTCGTGGTCCTCCACTGTTGCAACTTTCGAAGACAATCTGTCAATTCGCTACTCCGCAGACCGTCCAAAACTTGCTGTACGACCCTATGGGGGGACGCGGTCGTCTGATCCGTGAGTAAGGCGGATAGAAGAGACGTCGCCGAAGGAGCAGGCCTCCACAGGGCTCTCAGCGTGGGCCCCACTTCTCCGTGTAGACGAGGATTATCCCACGTGCACTGCACCAAGACTTCGCCCGTGCTGACATCTTCCTTAGAGAGAGTTTGATTGTTGTTGTTGACTACCTGCACTTTGAATCGTGGATTTAATAAATCGGGTAAGTGACTAGTGATGTTGGATCTTTCGAGGGCCCACACCAGATTCCAGTATATTATAGGGTGTTCCTCCACAAACCTTGGTTCCGAGAGAGCACTATCACCTTTGTGACCTGAAATTATACAATATTTTTATAATCGCTGAATCACAAACTGAAAACTCTTATAAGACAATTACAATAATATGCAGTAGCACAAGAAACATGATTAATTAGTTGCCAGTGTGTTTACCTAATATAGATTCTAATTCCTTCCTTAAGACTAATGGATTCAAGTATGGGACGCTAATATTCTCTGGAGGGTTATCATCTTTTCTAAGTACCTGAGAAAGAGAAGACAACATTGGATAAAATCATAAACATCGTTACAATATGCAGTAGTAAATTATAAACTATCTATCTATACTCTCACGCCACGTCCCTTGCAGGGTAGGCAGAGAGGACAGAGCGCCAGACAGCCCTATCCTTACACACACTTCTAGCTTCCGTCACATTCATGCAATCTATCATATGCGCTCTCCGATTTCTTTTACTCAAAACACGTCCATACTTGAGGATCTGAATCACATGATAGGACCAGACCAGTCTCGGGCAATCGCGTTTCCTCACACCTCTTCGTTCACTCAGATATATCTTTTTTATCATGCTGTCATCCTTCATTCTCTCAACATGCCCAAACCATCTTAGTTTAATCACTTTCATTCTAGTTACAACACCAGTCTTGCAGTCACTCATTTCTCTAATAACCTCATTCTTTATCTTATCTCTCAGCATTTTCCCACACATTTTCTTAACGACCTCATTTCTACTGCATTCAACCCTGATTTGTCCTTCTTCATCCACGTCCACGTCTCACTAGCATACATTAGGGTTGGCACTAAGACAGCATTGTGCACTAGCACTTTTGCTTTCATAGACACATTGCTACTACTAACAATCGGACCGAGCGCTTCGGACATCGGACAGCGTCCATCTCTAGTAAACAAACTTCCAAAATTATAAACAATGTTACAATAATCAGTACATAATTTAATTATTGACTTACAGTAACACAGAGTAGTGGGACGGTGTGTTTGGAACACGCCGGACATCTGGTGTTGAGGTTAGAATCCTCGGCACTCCATCCCCCCATGATCTCCTCATCGTACAGAAGAGCTAAACAATTATGGCACTGTGAACAGGATGTGATTACAACTCGCACACAGTAGTCTGAATCGGGCCGATCCTGAAACAAATACAAACCAAATATTACGTAAAGGCTTATATGCACTGAGCAAAATTCGTTCTATCTTCGCTTCAACTTCTACAAATTTTGTATGAGAATGTTTGAGCGAAATGAGAATAACGTAAGCGACAAAGTGAATTATACCTTTTTAAAAGAAACCTGGGAAGAAATTTAAAAATCTAAAACAGCCGATTTGTTAAGATTATAATTAGTAACAGTATTTTGGCTAATTTATACTTTTATATCTGAAAAACTGAACGGAAAATCTTCAGATCCCGTAAATTTTAGGGGTACTGTAGAAATATTTTTTGATTCAAGGAATTTCCAAATCGTGTAATTCTAAAACAGCCGATCTGTAGTCCATACTTTCATCTATCACTGTCTTCAGTTTCAAGACGATTCCCTCAGTATTGGCTGAGTACAATTCAGGGCGCCGAAGCCCAATGACAGCATATAGGACCTTAATTTGTATCGTCTAATCAGAATATATCCGTCTTATGAGATTCCTTCCAGATGTTTTAGAGTTTGATTTCCTAAAGTTGGACTTACCATTTGTTGAGGCAGTGGTGGGTAGAGATTATCTGGAAGGTTGTGTGGATGCCATTCTGTTTCACTAGGAGCAGTACTACCACCTGAAACAACACAGCAAAATATAGAAAACGCTTGTTATTTCTAAAGCCTATCTATGCACGTCTATGTGACCTCTAGAAAATTAAAATACTGTTCATACCAGAGCGCTCTGGTTGTAATATTTGTATATAAAGACATTTGTTTAGCAAGTAGTAATCTAGCAATTTAGAAATTTCCATAAGGCTTATGATTGATCGTCGACTGGCTTAATGTGATCACTTTAAGCAACTTTAACCAATTCTAGTATATCAATCTGCTACGGCCGGAGACGGAGGCTCCTAGACGAAGGTCTCCTCCATTTTCTTCCACGATTCTCTATCGTGGGCTCTCTGGATGCAGTTGGTACAAACTTTAAGCTTGATATGGTGTATCACATTAAGCCAGCTGACGATCGGTCACAAGTCTGATGGAAAGTCCATCCTTTGCTGTATATCTGTTATGATAATTACTTGTAAGTCAACGATGACACGTAGAAAATCCGATGGAAGGGATTATTAAAGATACTATGTAGTCTTACCGTCAATGTTAAGTGAACCAGAGCCCTCTCTCTCGGAGATATCGTCCTCCATGTCCCCACCGCCCCCCTGTCCACCCATCACCGCCTTAACAGGTGTGGAGTTGGCTGATATAGCTTCCTTGATCTCGTCCAGTTTCTTGGCTACGCTGGTGGCTGCGTACCTCAGGCTGCTGATCCCGCCCTGGATCAGTTCATTGGATTTCTTTCCTGTGATCCCGCTGGGGCTGTAATACAAGATTATTCGTTTATATTTCATAAAAAAAATCGGCAATAGGAGAAAAAGAATCAGCTATGAAATTCTAGATTTTGCTTATCTATAAAACAAAGTGCCCGACTGACTGACATACTCACTCATCAACACACTGCCCAAACGGCTAATCGTAGAGAAGTGAAATTCGGAAGACAGATAGGTTTTAATGCGAAATATCTCGGAAACCAGACATGGTACGAACTTAAGATTTGACATGTAGATTCTTCAATCAAAATTATATACATAATTTTACTTTTGCAATTCACTTGCGATCTAGGTAGATGATAAAAACTAATAAAAAATATATATTTTGGTAAAGTTCAGCAAAGCAGTCGCATAGGCCAATTAACATGCATACGAGGGGAGTTCAAAGTATTCTCGGTATGGATATGAAAGAGAAGGCAGAAAAATCTGAAATAATTTTATTTTTTAATATAGTCCTCTGCGATCTCGATAACTTCTTACAACACGAAATCATCTTCTCTATACCCTCCAAAAAATAACTTTCTTCCTTCTCTGAAAAATGAGCGTTAATGGTCGTCTTGAGTTCTTCATCGTCGGAAAATCGCTTTCCACGAATCTTTTTTTTAAGCTTCCGAAGCAAAAAATAGTCACTAGGTTCCAGGTCTGGGCTGTAAGGTGGATTATTGATCTCTCGGTAACCACACTCCTGAATCTTTACAACATTCAATTCGCGCTTGTTTCTGCGGTGGTGCGAGCATTCGTGGCACCCATCTTGCACTGAGTTTTGGGAGCTTTAAAAAGTCATGAAGTATTGAGTGTATGGTACTCACATATAGCTTGGTTATCTCTGCTAACGAATTGATTTTTATTTGAGCATCTTCGAGTACAAGTTTCTCGACTTTTTCACTTTTCTTCTGTAGTGGCAGAAACAGGAACAGGGTCATCTTCAATGCTTTCTCTGCCCCTTTTAAATTCACTTGACCACTTTTGAATGGTAGACAACGAAGGAGCAGAATCCTTGTAAACGGGCACCATCTCTTCCTGGAAGTTTTTTTTGAGTTTTTCCGTGTTTCGTCAAGAATTTAATAACAGCGCGGTGTTCGATTTTGGTAAGCATTTTCGCGTCAAGACATTTTGTTGCATTCAAAACACTATTGTGACAAAACTAATGATGGTAAACCGATGAAATTTTCCAATTTTCACCTTAGAAAGTGCCATAACAGAATCAAAGAAAAAAAATACCCTCATTACTAACAAAAAAGTTGCCATACCGAGAATACTTTGAACTCCCCTCGTAACTCGTGCATCCTTAGAAGTACCACTGTCCTTTTGCCTGATCAGTGGGCCTTAAGGTCCTATATACTGTCATCCGACTTCGGCACTCTGAATTGTTCTCAGCCAATACTGAGAGAATCGACTTGAAACTGAAGACAGTGATAGATGAAAGTATGGACTACAGATTGGCTGTTTTGGAATAACAATATTTGGAAATTCCTTGAATAAAAAAATATTTCCGAAAGTACCCCTGAAATTTACAGATCTGAGGATTTTCCATTCAGTTTTTCAGGTATAAAAGTATAATTCACCCAAAATACTGGTAATTATAATCTTTATAAGACGTTTGAGATTTTTATTTTTCCCAGGTTTCTTTTAAATGGGTAAAATTCACATTGTCGCTTACGTTATTATTATTTCGCTCTAACATTCTCATACAAAATTTGAAAAAGTTGAAGCGAAAACAGAACATTTTTTGCTCAGTGCATATAAGCCCTTAAGTAAATAAATAGGTACTGGGGTGGCATTAAATCCATGGATGTATTATAATGTCGTGAAAGATGGGTGCTTACCTGATGTTTGCGATGGCGTTTTCAATGATTTGTTTAGAAAACTTCATATCTGCTTTTCTCAATGAAAGACGTGCGGGTGAATAGCGACTACAAATAAAAATAACAAAACAAACATGGAAAATAAATGATACACATGCAACAATAACATAACAATCTCAAGCAAAATAAAACAAGCGACATTACAGCAAAGTGGTCCGTGCGTTAACGAAATATTGCGGCTCAAATTCCACTGCTGACACTATAGACTTTTATATTAAGTACCTAGATGGCGTACTCAATGCTAGTAGTTAAGTAAACTGGTGCCCACAAACTGTCAAATCATATGGAGAATTATGACATTTTGTAGGCAACGTTTTCGAAATTTTGTTCTGATAGTTAAAAATGATGATTTTAAAAATGTTTCAGTTAATTATTGATATCTTGTTCAGAGCGTGAAATCCCGACACTTCCTTTCTATTGAAAATACATGGAGTCAGACTTCTAGGGTACTCAATATAAAAATCTATGGCTGACACTAAGGTCAAATCTGCTGTCGGATCATTATGCGTTTAGGTGTACGTAGTCGTAACCAGGAGTCAGTGCAAGACACGAAGGATGCTGGAAACATTAACGTTTTACGCAACGGTAATGTTTCCATCATATTCATGTTTTGGTTCAGGCCCCAAGGAGGTTGCAAATATTTGCATCCACATCTTCAGCATCTTTTCAGACGTCCGCATCCGCAAAATTAATGCAGATTTCGCAGATAGAAAAAGGACGAGGTGTACATTTGTACGTGTCTGAACCTTGCATACACAGTAACTGTATATTGAGTCACACTGCTGACCTACTACACTATCACAACACAAGCTTTTCTATTGTATATTGTGAAGTGTACAACTAGTACGTATTTGTGCAGATTTATAGACCAAGGGATTTTTTTCAAATATTATTCAAAAGGATAATTTTTAATAAAAAATCTCGGAGCACAAAAGAGAAATAATAATTCCAACATCTGTTTGTGATTACAAAAATGCCAGTCAAAGTTTAACTTTACCTCCTGTATGGTGACATGTCCACGAGAAAGATGCGAAAAAATAAATTAACATACGTTAGGTATCATGCCATGCATCTACAGAGTCAATCATTCAAGATAGACAGCACGTTCTCTATATGTTGTACTGTTAATTCAGTCTTATAGTACAGAGACATCGAAAAACAATACCCTCATTTTAAAAAGGAATAACTTTGGAACCATTTATGATGAATTAGTGATTCGTGGTTGGAGTGGCCAGAGATCCTGGAAACTGCAAGTGACAGGGGCCTCTGGCGAAGATACACAGATGCTCTGAGCCCCCGACCCAACCAAGGATACAAGGGGAAGAAGATGTATGTATGTAGTGATTCTTTCACTGGGCGGTAACTGATGAATGTAAGTTTTGTTTAATGCACCATACAATGTGATAGCGCAGGCTAGTTGAGCAGTCGGCAAAGCCAACCGGTGCGGCGCTATTCATCTACCGCAATCCAGTATAATGATGATCGTGCTACAGTAAGAGATGCGTTGTTTGATTCATGAAGTCAAAGTCAATTGTCAGTGTACAGGGCTCTTTGTAGAAAATTATCTAGGCACATCACAAGAAAATGTTGAAAGTATTCGCCATTCTTGTCGGGAACTCAAAGAAATCAATTGCATATAAACAACAATTCGAACGCAAAACAATCAATGTAATTTCAATTGAACGATCAACATCATCAACATTGTATTGGACGACGTAGATAATTAGCGTCGGCTAGCTTTGTCGACTACATTCAGTCGTACAACAAACAAAATATACATTCATCAGTGAAAGGATCACTCATTTCACACAAATGGTTCCAAAGTTATACCTTTTTAAAATGAAGGCATTCTTTTTCGATTCATAGTAGTATTAGAACATTCTCATCATATTATATTGACAAATTAGTGTTTGTTATGTAGTACAAGTGTAATATAACGAAGGTATAACCTTACCCGAAACTGAGTTTGAGTGAATTGCCGAGACTGGCTAGACCAGAGGTAACCGTGGATGCTGGAACCGTCTCACTCCTGTGAAGTGTCCTGAAACAAATTTCCAATCTAGATTTCTGACACTTTATGACAAAACAGACTTTCAATACGAGAAGGGCAACCAAAATACCGAAGACCATCCGTGACTTAATATATAACATTATGAATGGCTACTATGATGTTCCTGATATCGGCTCCATCTACACCCATTTGAGAGGACATTCTATGAAGCTCACTAAGGAACGGTTTCACAGTAATCAGAGAGAGAATTTTATTTGCAATATAGTGGTGAATATGTGGAACCGTTTACCCGAAAATGTGATACAAGCATCATCAGTGAACGTTTTTTAAAACAGATTGGATGACTTTCTCAGAACGACGGATAGCACACACACTAAATTGGGCCCATCAGCCTAGGGTGCTTGCCCAAAATTAATAATAATAATATATATGTACCTACATAGTGTTTTATAACTAAATCTATTTGCCAATTAACTAGAAAGATGGTTGCATAGGTTTTTACAGGTGTTAGTACAATTACATTACAGTTAAATACAAATTAATAATTTGAAAAATTCCCCTACATAAGAAGGATAATTTACTAAAGCACGGAACAACATGTTGAACAGTAAGAATTGCAACTAACACAGATGTATCAGCTCCCTGGTCTGCGTTCTTAGTCGGGGAGTCTTGAAACGTCGCACTCCTTCTGAATAAGACGGGATTGTCGGAGAGTTGGTGCTTAATCTTGGGTCTGGTCGTCGTGTCGTCTGCGGGGGGAGGCGGCTGCGCCTGACTCGGGGCTGATTGGGCCTCTTCTACGGACAGGGCTCCTAAGGGATCGTCGGCCAATACGGGGGTGCGGGGTGATGTTCTACAAGGAATATAATATATACATAATATATAATACATATAAGGGAAGGGACCTAATAGTTGACACTTTAAGAAAAAAAAAAGTTTTTTTCTTTAAAAAAATACATTTTATTATAGAACGTTACAAATGATATCTGAATGTTAGAACAAATCCTTCTTTTAACAGATGAAGAAATAAGGAATAAAATATATGCACAAGATGTTTTGTAAATGGGACATTTTTAACCCTCTAAAAAGGCACCTAAAGCATAATTATCAGAAGCTGGTTTCTTTACACCTCACGTAAGATAGTTTCACAACTATAATAAAGCCAATTCAGACAAGACATATCCAAGAATTTTCTTATTATAATAGAAAAATGTCTAAAGTGTCAACTATTAGGGCACTGTCAACTTTAAGTGCCTTTATCTTAATTACATGAAAACTATCAAAAGTACTAAATATAAGAAAATTACTTTAGGATATAAACTACATTTGTATATAGTATACAGATAAATTATGAAAGAAACAATGAGAATAAAATACATATCCTCTCTTAGCCATTTCTTACTAAGAGACAGGACATAGTAACTTAACATGCGAAAAATTGCTTTGAGAAAAATAAGATTACTCAGCTAATACTAAAGATATCATCCTAAGACTTAAAAAATGGATAAATGAGAATATGTTTTAGTGGCTCTAGCGGGAAGAAATTAGATTTTTGTAAATTCTCCCCATAAAAAATAATTTCAAAGTCACTTCTTTTGAAACATGTGATTATTTCCGTAGTTTGTTAGATATAATGCTGTAACTTGGTTGGTAAAATGTTTAAGGTAAGACGCAGCGACTCTAGTGGATATTTTTTGATATTCGAACCCCTTTGATGAGATAAAATCGATTTCTAGAGTCACTAAAACATTCTCATTTATCCATGTTTTAAATAAGCTGAGTAATCTTAATTTTCTTGGCGCAATTTTTTCGCATGTTCAGTTACTAACTCCTGTTAAAAAGAGCATGTCACAAGTCTCCCAACACTTTTCTTTACAGAAGGAATAACACGAAATATCTACTTTCTAATATAAAGCGATCAAATGTTATACTACATAAGCAATACTGGAGTATATAGGGTCCTTGTACAAATGAATTATTGTAAAATACCTTAGAGGCGATGCCTTAGGATCGTACGCTTCCAATTCTTCATGTGAACTGGCTTCGGCAAAACTAAGGTTTCGAACGCAAGTGCCACGAAGCTTTGGAACGCCGGCTAAAATAAATAAATAAATTATCAATATACATAATATTCTAAAGAACAATGTATGCTAGTTGAGAATGGACATGGGCGAAGAAGAAAAAATCAGGTATAAATGCTGTCGAGATGAGTTAGCTGAGAAGAATGTGTAGAGAGATAGGATAAGAAATTAAGTGATTAGAGAATTGAGAGAACGTTAAACGGATGTCGCGACTAAAATGAAAGTGAAGAAGTTAAGATGATTGGGACATGCAGAGAGAATGAATGAGGTGGGTAGAGGTGTTGGGAAGTGCGGCTGTCCAAGAACCACATGACTTGACCATGTAGACCAGATTCCGGGTAAAAGGAATCGTAGAGTATGTATGACAAATTGTATGAATGTGACATGATGTAATATGAAGTGTGCGTAATGATTGGAAAGTCTGGCGATCTGTCCTCTCTGCCTTCTCCGCAAGAGATACAGCACGCTCGAATAGACAGAGAGGTCGCTGTAGGTGCAGAATGAAAATTATCTTACCTAATTTGATTTTCTGTAGTTTGTCGAGAATTTGAGCATCGCCTGCAAAACTCTCCGATCTAGTCAGAACTCTGAGACACTCTGATGGACTGTCGGGCGGAGTGATGTGGATAGTCTGAAATAGAAGCAAATATTCAAGATACTCATAAGATCCATTTAGTGGGAAAGTGTTGTAATTTGTATGATTAGATGTTTGTTGCTGTGACTCACCTGTCTCTTGTTGCTAATTGTGCTGGACCAACTGTTAGTGTCGGCCCTGCCTAAGCTGTTGGACCTCTGTCGTACCATCTCCGTGAGGTCAGGATCAGATTGTAAGCCTGTGAAAAATAAGTCACATTTTGTGGATCTTTTGTGGATATATAGTGGATCATATTTTCTGTTCTATTGATTTACAATTCTATACCTATATACCAATGTGCTATTGTTTATACATAATTCTTTTATATGATATGTTCAAATGACGATTACAGGTGTCCAGATGGGCCTACGGATGATAAGTAACAATAAACAAAAAAGTCGCTTAGTACTGAAATAATTAGGTTTCAAGTCCGCCCTTAAGCACAAATAATAAGGTTTCAAATCCGCTTTTTAAGCACACTACTACTATTGTCTTGTTTTTGGCAAATAAAGATTTATTTATTTCTTATAATGCTTACCTGTGATGAGCAATCCAGCAGTGGCAGACATTCTATTAGGTTGTCGAGTCCCAGCTTTGAGGATAGTGCCCGCATTGGCCCGACTCCATCGTTCTTCTGTCTGCTGCATAGAATTATCAGCCCCTGCCCCCCAGCCGCCAGAGTCTAAACTAGTTCTACTGGCCGCTGTGTCTTGCAGGGATCTCGTCGTGAGGTTAGCCATTCTTTCCAAGGTGCCCCCCTGGCTGCCCCCGCCACCTTCCTTTCTTCTGGCTTCCCTGCGGGCTCCCGCTCTCCTGAATAGTGCTGCACCGGTCACTGCGATTCGCAGCTTGTTCCACAATAGTTGAGAGCCACTGCAACAAACGCATGACACAATACAATCATCATAGAGAACTAGATATTGTTATTGAACAGATTAGTTGAAACAAAACTTTTTTAATTTTTTCAACTCCTGGCAACAATTTTTGCGGCGAACGGTGATGGGATATTGCAGCAGGACAGCAGGATCTAGCCCCTTGCCACGCATACAAAAAAATGAAGAAATTTTCCACTGGCTGACATTTGCCAGACATAAACCTAACAGAAAATCTAAGGGCAATCTGAAAGAATTGACTCACCAAACATGACTGCACTACGGTGCAAAAGCTGACTTTGTTTATAATTAGGGTACGGTTCCGAGACGAAAAAAATTGCTACCACATACCAAAACCTAGTCGAATTGATGCCAAGAAATAAATTTACTTCAAGCCAAAGGAGGCGACATTAAGCGATAGATTGTAATATTTAGTTATAATTTTTATAAAGAATGAAAAGTAAAGAATTTTCCTAAGCTTTTTATGCATCTGGTTTCAATTACGTAATCTGTTGGATACCGTAGATAATAAATCAAAATAAAGTACCTGGGCATGTCCTGCGGCCACTGAGCTTCCAGTACACATCTATTGTAAAATCCATAAGTCAGGGCATTGGGCTGCACCCCACTCCGCTTCATGAGGAACAGGAGTTTCACAGCCAGCACGGGGAGAGAATAAAGTCCACACAGTTGCATCATGACTCTATAGCATACCTGTAAGATACAATATTAGTTGTAAAACTTGGGGGGCAAGAAAGGAGCCTCCACGTATGGTTTGCTGTAGCATGAGATAAGATTTTCCAAACGAAGTGAAAAGAAGAGATTTCAAACGAATTGAGAATTTGTGGCATAAAAGTGAAATATGAACGAAGAAACAAACACAGCAGCCTGGCGCCCCCTGGAAACGGCCAACGGCCGGCAGATCCTTTCATCACCGAGAAACCAAGGCCACAACCCTAAACGGTCCTTTTCAGGACCATTAGACAGATCCCTTGGACGCCATCTCAAGACAACCTCAATAAACATTGAGGGCCTCAGTGATGATAAGGAGAAGATTTTGACGAAACTGGACTGTGATATTTTGTTGATGCAGGAAACACATAGAGGGGTGACAAGCAATAGACCCAAAATACAGGGCATGAAACTGGTGATTGAAAGACCACATGATAAGTATGGAAGTGCAATTTTTGTAAGGGAGAATCTTGACATTGTGTCTGTCGGAATGACGGACACTGATGACATAGAAATCCTCTCTGTGGAACTTTCTAACTGCCTCATTGTCTCTGTATATAAGCCACCCAATGTCAACTTTAAATTCTGCCCAGTGGAGAACTTCAAAACAGCCAAGATTAAAATAGTTATGGGAGATTTCAATAGTCACAGCACTGCATAAGGATATAGGGAGACCAACGATGATGGCATGGAATTGGAAAAGTGGGCTGAGAGTAATGAACTCCGCCTAATTTATGATCCCAAACAACCACCTTCCTTTAATAGTTCACGTTGGAGAAGAGGCTATAATCCTGATAATATATTTGTTAGTGATAAAATAGTAAATCAAACAATTAAAACTGTGGAGAACCCCATACCTAGAAGCCAGCACAGGCCAATATCATGTACAATAGCTCCAGTGGTTAGACCTTCCACTGTCCCTTTCAAGAGACAATTCAATTTTAACAAAGCTAATTGGGAGAGATTCACCGAGCAACTGGACAACATCGTGGAGAATATACACCCAACTCCTGAAAATTATGATGAATTTATCAAGAGAGTACAAACCGTATCACGTAAAAATATACCAAGGGGATGCCGTACACAATACATTCCGGGTCTCACCGATGACAGCAAGGAACTTATGTCGAAGTATGAAAAACAATATGAGATAGACCCATTTTCGGAAGATACCCTACACCTGGGAGAACAGCTGTTGAACACAGTCGCGGCCGGCAGGAGGGACAAATGGTGCAAGCTAATGGATAATCTGGACATGAAACAGAATAGCAGACGAGCTTGGAAAGTACTAAAAAATCTAAGTAATGATCCAACGGTTCCACTCCTTACCCACACGACTGTCACCCCAAACCAAGTAGTACATCAACTTATCCTGAATGGTAAAACTAAAAGGATTAAAGCAGCCACAAGAGACGCACAGGTAAAAGGAACTACTCTGGACCACAAAAATAACTTTCTAGATATACCCTTCAGCCAGCTCGAACTAAAGAATGCCATTGGTCACCTTAAGAGCAACAGAGCGGCTGGCCTGGATGACCTGAGGGTAGAACAGATAAAAGAATTTGGCCCAAAGACACTAAATTGGCTGTGTGAGTTAATGAATGCATGTATTCACAAAATGAAACTCCCTAAGATCTGGTTAAAGGCTAAGGTGGCTGCCATATTGAAACCGGGGAAAGATCCAACTGAACCCAAAAGTTACAGACCAATATCCCTCCTATGCCATCTGTACAAGGTACTGGAGAGAATGATCCTGGAAAGAATATCTCAATTTGTAGATCAGAATCTAATACGAGAACAGGCAGGGTTCAGACCGGGAAAATCATGCTCTGGACAGGTTTTGAATTTGACACAATACATAGAAGACGGTTTCGAGACCAAACAGGTAACGGGGGTGGCTTTCATAGACCTCACAGCTGCTTATGATACAGTGAACCATAAAACTCTCCTGAGAAAGGTCCTTAGCTTTACGGGAGACCCAAGACTCACCTCCTTTATAGGCTTAATGCTGAACAACCGCAGATTTTTTGTCACTTTACAAGGTAAGAATAGCCGCTGGAGGAATCAGAGAAACGGACTCCCGCAGGGCAGTGTGCTCTCTCCAATCCTGTATAACGTTTACAGTAACGACCAACCAAAGACACTCCATACACAACAGTTCATATACGCTGATGATACAGCAATTGCTGCACAAAGTTCAACCTTTGAGGAAGTTGAGAAAAATCTGACCGAGGCCCTTGAACACCTAACAAAATACTACGATGGGAACTACTTAAAGCCAAACCCATCCAAAACCCAAATATGCGCATTCCATCTACGCAACAGGGAGGCCTCAAGACAGCTGAAAGTAGAGTGGAAAGGTGAACGACTAACACATTGTTTTACTCCTAAATATCTGGGAGTGTCATTGGACCGCACTTTATCATACAAAGACCACTGCTTGAATACAAAACAAAAGGTGAGCAGTAGGAACAACATTCTCAGAAAGTTGACGGGTTCAACCTGGGGCGCAGCACCATCCACTCTGCGAACTTCAGCACTTGGACTGTGTTTCTCCGCAGCGGAGTACGCAGCCCCTGTGTGGTTTTCCTCCTCACATGCTAAACAGGTGGATACAGCAATTAATGAAACTGGACGTATAATCTCAGGATGCTTGCAGCTTACTCGAGTAAGCGAAATATATCCAATTATAGGCATTGCTCCTCCCAATATTAGGAGAAAGGTTGCTGCGGACTCAGAAAGGCAAAAACAGGAGACAGATCCGAGACATCCTCTGTTCGGTCACAAACCTCCGGCAGCGAGACTTAAATCTAGGAAAAGTTTCCTAAGAATGACTTCTCCCCTAAAATTACCACCTGAAAGGGCGAGACTAGAACACTGGAACACACAACACAGTGAAAGTCAGGTCGAACTGCTGGAGACACTGGGACCGGGACACCAACTGCCCTTTTGCACGTGGAAAACGCTAAATAGGCTCCGAGTCGGCGTTACACGGTGCAAAAAGAATCTACATAGATGGGGCATAAGTGTGGATGAGGATATCTCCTGTAGCTGTGGAGAGACACAAGATGACGAACACCTCCTCGTCTGCCGAGATATGGCGGAGGGGTGTGATAAAGCGGACCTATATAGGGCTAACGACAAAGCAGTTGCTGCTGCAGTGTATTGGGGCGGGTTGGCCTAGTGTAAACGGACTCGTTAAGTAAGTAAGTTGTAAAACATTGAATAACGTAAACGCAGATAATAGATGTAGTAGTGTTAATATAGATAAACTCACCTCATCACAGGGCACCTTGAGTTTACTTGCTTTCACTAAGAGATCGTAAGCGTATCTCAATACTGAATGTTCCTTTCCTGCGAATAGAAAAAAGAATACATTACGTCAGCTGTTCTTAAATTGTGTTACGTGGAACCCTGGGGTTCCGCTAAAGTACCACTGACTCCGGCAACTGATTGTAAGCACTGACAGCTCTATTGGTCAAGTAGTGTTTCCGTGGGTTGGATGTGAATCTTATTGTTGTCAGTTTCAGCTGGTGTCCTCTCAGGTGCATATTGGAGTTCATACACGAATAATAGTTGAGATAAATTAAATAAATAAATAAATATGAATCTACCTGGATAAAGCATGATTTGACACGGCAGAAGTATGAAGTATAGAGAGTAACACGCCCCTAACAGACATTTAGCCCAGGTCTCTGGGTTACTGGACAACCTCAGGGCCATCATCTGTGCCGCCCTGATCTCGTGCCTGGTCCTGCGAGCCATTGGTCCCATGTCCGTGGTGTCTGCGGTCATCGTGTGTCCTACACCGCTCGTGTACTCTTTCTTGGGAGGTTTTATGCTCATTAGCTCACTATCTAATTCGAAATTCTTGTAAATGTACGTTCGCCCTGAAACGGTAAAACAGACACTTACATTTAGGGACGATGTGTACTGAAAACAGATCCGCATCAACTCTCCCAAATTTTGTATGAGAGTGTAAGCACATAATAAAATTTTTGGATTATTGCATAAAAAGGGGACCGATTATCAAAAAAAAAATATCTGCGTGAATCACTGCGTCTTACATTAAACATTTCATCAACCAAATTACAGCATTATATCTAACAAACTACGTGAATAATCTCAAGTTTCAGTTGATTTCAGAGGTAACTTTAGAATTGTTTTGTATTGAGAAAATTTACAAAAATTAAATTTTAACCGCTAGAGTCACTAAAATATATTGTCATTTATCCATGTTTTAAGTCTGAACATGATATCTGCAGTATTAGCCGAGTAATCTTACTTTTCTCGGTGCAATTTTTGCATGCACAATAAATTATTTACCTGGTACAGGATTGTCGGGCGGTAAAACAAACACAGTCCTTTCGGAACTGTGTGCCGCCGTTTCAATATCCAAGAGTCTGATCTGTGTGGAGATGTCGTCCAGGCCGCTCACTCTCTCCGTGCACTCGTCGAAGAAGGCCAGACCTTGGTCTCCGTCACAGACAAACGACCTCTCTTCTATGAACCTTATGAACATCTGCGTCTTCATTAGGAGCGAGAAGAACTTCTGATTCATCTGTGAAGAAAATACAAACAATATTTATTTATGTGATCTGAGATATACATACCTAAATTATTTTATGTATTAAACTGGATTTATCTGCATTCCACAGACGAAAATACTTTACAGTTTTTTCCTCCCCAAGGGAGTTCACATAACGCTACATTATGTGAATGAAGATGCTTCTCGTCTCTGTTGAGGAAAAAACTATAATATTTATTTATTTATTCGTCTACAACCAAGTTCAATATTCTGGGTTTATCGAAATAAACCCAAATACATTTTTTACAATTCACACTTCACTTGAAAAGCTTGTATCGTGAATTGCAGTAAATCGGCATCGAGGATCGAACCCGTAATCACCGAATTAACAATTGAATATACCATAAGATCAGGAATCTATATAAGTATTACAATTCGATAGAAAATGCAAATCCAACTTTTCTCATGACCATTCATACATTAACGTTTTAATGTATCTGGATGCCATGTTACAATTGGTATGGAGTTTAGTCAAGTCCTCATATTCTTTCATACTAAATAGTGACCTCCTCTCTCCATATTACTGTCTTCTTACCGAAACTTCTACATATCATTGGTGATATTTGGATTATTAAAAATCACAATTAACTTTTTTTACATTACATTGCATTGCCGTATCACTGACAATCAGCGTGGCCACACGACTTTTCCTTGGTTTTGAAATATGTAAACATTATATGTTAGTCAAGATCATTCATAAATACACATAACATGTTCATAATAACCTTATCTCTCGAACGTAGGAAAGCCTGCAGTTGGAACAAGGCCTGGGGGTCAGTGGTGCCAACTGTGGGGGCTTTGGTGATTGGCAGTAGAAAAGTTCTGTAGCCTTTTAGAGTCGAGGCCATGAACCGGAGGAAGGCGCCTTGTATCTCCAATTCCAAAGCCAACTGGAAACAAAAACACATTAGTACCATTAAACTCAAATCAAAATCACACATTCAATATATTTCAGTTAGTATTACTATCAGGGTGATTACACGCTTCACTTTTGCATGGATCACCGGTATTATTGACGGATTGAAAAGAAATCGGAGTGTATATGATAAATTGCACGAATGTGACATAAGCGAGTAGTGTGTGCAAGGATGGGGCAGTCTGGTTTTCTATACTCTCTGGCTGCCCCACAAGTGATGGGGTAGATAGATACATAGATACTATCACTATACCTCTTTCCTTCTTTTCTGAAAATCTCTGTCTAAGCTTGTTGTTGGTTCTCCGTTGTATTGTCCATGATACATGTGATTGCTGCCTCCTGAAATAAAAAATATAACAAACTTAATACAGTGGACCCTCATTCATAAGATTATCAAGTAGAAAATGAGATATAGTGAAATAATTTTAAACTGTCGAACGCAGTCATAAAATTTGACCGAGAAGGGACTGAAGATATGGCTCTGGCATAAGTGCGAATAAAGAGGGTAGTCGTCCCTTCTCGGTCAAATTTTATGACTGTGTTCGAGAGTTTGAAATAATTTCACTATAATTGTTTCATTCATACCTCCCAGTGGTCGTATTTTGTTGTATAACGTCTCTAATGTATTCCTCAACACTCTTGCCTGTCTCTTGGGGAGAATCTTTCCAGATATATGTCGTTGAGCTTCGCACACCTGAGGAGAAAAAAATAATAGATAGTAGTATGTATAAAATTAATACTGAAGTAACGTAAAAAAGGTGTGCAATCCCTGGATTCGGGAGTAAGCCCATCACTTATTTTTTTATGTTTTTACGAGTGTCCGAGGGCCGAGGGCCCCCGACAAAGCCCTCCCTGATTTAATACAACCACAAATAACGTTCATAAAATGTCCTGTTCAGCAATGCATTCACCCATAGACATAAGTAATATAGACTACCAATAAGAAACGCGTCTGTTTCCATACTTTTTAGCACAAGCACGAAATTTCCATGATGACGTCCGCAAATACTAGCACACACGAAGTTAGCTGCGAATATTGCAGCAACTACTAGGAATGCAATACGTACATACTTTTTAATTCACATTTCTCGAATGTTGCTTTGATGCAAATTGTCTTAAAAATTATTATGTAGATTAATTTTTGAAAATCACAACTTATGCTTTGTGAGAACATCGGAATCTTCTACATGTCGTAGTTGAATATAACAAGTAGTTATCTCAACAGATATACAGCAAAGGATGGACCTAACAATATTTCTTTCGTTTCTTCTCGGCTCAACTACCAGCCATCATAGCACAGCGCTAGAATACCGGCATGTCAGGTCGGAGGTCTGGGTTCGATTACCGGCCACTGCAAAAACGGATGGACTGGAATTGGTGAATGTTACTCAAGTGTAATGTGATCACATTAAGCCAATCAGTCATAAGCCTGATGGAAGGTCCATCCTTTGCTGCATATCTGTTGAGTTAACTACTTGTTAAAATTATTACTATTACTATAGATAGATAATACTTACAGTAATGTTGTTTGTGTCAAGGTCCACACAGGAGACATCGGGCGGTGGATCGTACAAATCAAAAAACCTACTATCTACTCCTATTAAATAAGGTAAGGGTGCGTGGAGGACCTCGGCTAAACCTGCAACAAACAAATCAGGTATTACTTTTGAAATTTCCATCGATGGGATTGCTTGCTTTTGATGCAAATGTAAAGGAATTATATCTCACCTAATGGACAGAGAGGAATGTACGGACACTGCCACTTGAAGGGGAAGAGTAGAGACGATACTGCCTCGGACACGGCTGTCAAAGTATCTGGTCTGGAAAATAATAAACGTTTTATAAGTCTGATTTGGGGTATTCAATTTTAACCCAATTTTCAATACACAACTTCCATTTTGCCCATCCCACGAATAAGATAGTATATATTTTTTTAAATACAATGAATCTGGGTATATCGAAATAAACCCAAATATGTACATCTTTGTACACTTCACAGTAAGCTAAAAAAGCTTGTGTCGTGAAGTGGAGTAACTCGGCGTCAGGGATCGAACCTAAGCCTGTTAACAACTGAGTGCATTACCAACCCAACTACGACCACCAGATTTAGAGATTTTTTTACATTTCATAAATATCAATGTTTTACAGATCTGTCAACACAACCGAGAGGTATGTACATTCACACAATGCAGAATTATGTGAATTCCCTTGGGGAGGATGCAGAATAAGCATTCTAAAGCTTATGAGTCATCATTGGCTGGCTCAAGTTATCGCTTCATGCCCAGGAAAACTTTACCCATTCCTAAGGTTATCATCTACTCCACTAGATAGCGCCGGCAGTATTACGAGTGTATTCCACATCTTTTGTTACTCAAAGTTTTTTCAAATCTTTCTTGCGTGTAATTTTTTTTCTAAAATAAACATTTACCTTAAAGAGTGGATGAGTATTTTTTGTTCAGTGAGAGCTAAAGTCAAAACGAGGAGACAATTATCCGTGCCCAGATTGAGGAGAAGTTGCCTGAATCCAGCTCCGCTACGCACCAACGGTTGATCTTCCCTTCTAGTCAAAACGACACGTTCACTCATGTTGATCGAGGACAACTGAAAAGAAATACAGCAATATGTAACGGCATTAACATATCCTTGAATTAAAGTCAACGTTTAATCATATCGTATATATAGCAGTGATCTGTATATTTGACTTCGTACCTGTATAAGAATTCTTGGCTCCGGGAAAGGCACTTCCTCCAACAAGTGTGTTATGTATCTCTCTATGGGAACAGACAGTTGCTCCTTGGAGCACGCCAAGTCCTGCAAATATTAATAACAAAGAAATACTTATACTAATTGTTATCCAAATATCCAGGAAATTATTTACAAAATAAAATTAGCAACATAATAATTGTGGAATGCTGCTGTCACATGTATGAAAAAGTTCAATAGTAAAATTTTAACCATAAAAAACATGTCTGTATTTAGGAATACTGTCAACACCATTTTTCCAAACGCTGTGATTATTGAAATTATCGCAGCATTTCTTTCTTTTTGCATCACACAAAACCTTTGTATCTCTAACATTATTTCTTTAGCACTGTTCTGTGATATATTTGACATTATTCTTCACATACGGATAACTCATTGCAATATTCTGACAGCTCTTTTGAGAAGGTTTGACAACACGAGCTACTAGCAAAATCATAATTCTTCTTCTTTCACAGCCATCTCTCCACTGCTGGATGTAGGCCTCTTCCATTTTTTTCCACTCCTCTCTTTTTTGGGCTTTCCGGATCCACCCACTACCAGCGACAGGGAGAATATCGTCGGCCCATCTTTTCTGCGGCCGGCCTATTCCTCTTTTCATGTCCCACCGTCTCAAGACTCTAGGTGCCCATCTGTCCATTCCCTGTCTAGCAACATGACCTGCTCATTGCCATTTTAGTTTGGCAATGCAATCCATCACATCGGCAACTGTTGTCCGGTGTCTGATTTCCTCATTTCTGATTCTATCTCTCAGACAAATGCCTAACATTTGCCTCTCCATAGATCGCTGTGTACATCACAATTAATAGTCTATAAGTGGATATAGTACGTAAAAAACTCACCAGAATGTACAGAAGCCATCTCTCGAATGTGTCGCTGAACGGCCAATGCGACAGAAGGCAGATGGACTTGTTGATGTGGATGGAGTATCGGAGTTGGGAGACATCCTTCCTCCACGCCAGTCCCTCCATCTGAGCCGGAGTCAGCAGATTGTGGTCGTACTTCTCGTAGAATGTTACAGCTGACCCATATACCTATTGTAATGCATAATACATAATCATAAGTATGTGTGGAAAAATTCTGAGAGATAGATAAGAAATTAAGTGAGTGAATGTAAAACTGATGTTGTGACTAGAATGAACATGAACAAGATGAGATGGTTGGGACATGAAGAGAGAATGAATGATGAAAGGATAACAAAGAAAATATTCCTGGGAGAAAGAAGAGGTGTTGTGACGCGCGGCCGTCCAAGAACCACACTGCTTGACCATGAAGACCAAATTCTCAAGGACCGTTTTCTGAGTAAAAGAAATCGGAGAGCGTGTATGATAAATTGCATGAATGTGACGGAAGCTAGTCTCTGCCCACTCCGCAAGGCATGCGGCATGAGAGAATAGAAAGATAGGTAGATACTCTGATATATGCATATCTGTATGTTTTGTATATTAGTTTTACAATAAGGTTAATTTTCCAGTAAAATTTTACCTTATCCGTTGCGTCCGACACTGTGAGAACGAACGTAGAGAAGACAGGTTTGGGCTGCGAGGCTTCGTTGGGCCAAATTTCCAAAGTGGCACCCATGGGCAGACAAAATAGTGGTACCGAAGCGGGAAAACTGAATGTGCTGTAATCTGTCTGAGGATATCTGTGGAAGCAGAAGATATACATTAATGCAATCATTCAGCAATTGGTAAAGACAGCTTTTTGGTTCGTTTACCCCATAAATCGTAAAAAAATATAACAAACGGTTTTAAGAGTGCAAATTTTTAAAATATCAAAAAACATTATTTTTGAAATCACAATTTCTTTGTGAGGTCAACGGAATTTTTCTGCATGTTTATAGTTGAATTTTTAACAAGTAGTTATATCTCAACTGACATACAGCAGAGGATGGACCTTCCATCAGGCTTATGACTGATTGTCGGCTGGCTTAATGTGATCACTTTACACAGGTCTGGGTTCGATTCCCGACCGCGACAGATGGATGGACTGGAACTGGTGAATGTTACTTAAGTGTAAAGTGATCACATTAAACCCATCCTCTGCTGTATATCAGTTGAGATATAACTACTTATCAAAAAACATATTTAGTATGCTGACTACCCGGGTACAAATATGCAAAATATAAAGGCAATCAATGAGTTTAACAGTCGTAACTCACCTAAATAACACTTGAGGTTTGTAGGAGAGCAGAGTCGGTCTATTCATGGATTTCTTATAACAAAGAAACACGTTGCTGCCCATCATCCCTTTGTTGAGATTCTTGTTGATCAGGCAGAAGGCGTGGGGCGGCGTCTCCCCCGCACTGGATATCACCACGCAGACATCCGTCACCACCAAGGCGTTGCACGGGGCGGTGGGATGCGCCCTTCTGAACGTGATGAAAGTCTTGGCCGTGGAGTTGTTAACGTTGGCCACTCTGTCTCCGAATGTTGTAGTGATCATCTCCGCGTCGGCCATGAGACGTTCTTTCCCCTCGTACATAACCCCTGTAATTCAAACAAACCCAGCATACTTTACAGGCTAGAACTAGACAAAATGTGACACAAGATCTGAATTTCTTTTCCAACACCACAACCCTTGGATCCACTCATCATCATGGGGTCTCCTAGGAAAAGCCTTTTCTCCAAAAACCGGCAACGTTAGGACAGTCTATATTATCGCAAACGTGATTCTAAATTTTTGAAGCAATCCATCGTAAAATGCAGGAGTTGTGCAAACACTTACAAAAATCGGACTTTACTTTATATATATAGATTTAAATTGTAACATATGTTCAGTCTGAGAATAAATAAAATTGAGACGTGATATAAAAAAAAATATTCAAGTACAATAAATAGTCTCACCGATGTCAACAAGTGGGGGTCTGTCAGTCCCCCTCCTGTAGCAGATATAGCATTCAGCCGAGCGGAAGGAGCCATGGTTCAGATTAGCTGGTAGCCCAGTAGGTGTTAGGTCCAGGACTTCATAATCATCAGGAGCTTCTTCACCAAGCCCGGGGAAGATTATACCTGAAAATAAAACAAAAATAAGAAACTAATCATTGAGGCTGTAACTTCATTTCCCACAAGTTTACAAACACTAGTTTACAAATACAGGCAATATGCACTGAGTTAAAATCGTTCTATTATCGCTTTAACTTTTTCAGATTTTGTATGAGAATGTTAAAGCAAAAAAAGAATAACATAAGCAACAAAATCAAATTAAAAAAAGGGACCGAATATTTAAGAAAATCCGCTAGAGTCACTGTGCATTACCTTAAACATTGTAACAACCAAATTACAGCATTATATCTAACAAACTTCGGAAATAATCTCAAGTTTCAGTAAATTTCAGTGGGAAATTTGTAATTATTTTTTATCTAGAAAATTTACAATTGCATTTCAAACCACTAGAGCCAGTAAAACATATTCTCATTTATCCATGTTTTAAGTCTTATGATGATATCTTTAGTATTAGCTGAGTAATCTTACTTCTACCGTTGAAATTTTTCGCTTTTCGCTATAAAATTCAACTGAACTCGTTCTTACCTAAATCTGTGATGGGAGCTTTGGTATCATTGCTCTTCAAATGGCCGGAGTCACTGAAGATGGATTCCTCCAGCAATTCAGGATGCTCCGGGAGTCCAGCTATCACAAAGTAATCCGCTATTCGCTTATCCTCCATAGCCAGGCCTTAATCCAGGCAGTAATCCTTCTAAACAAACAATTATTTATTTATTTTTTAAAGAAACAAAAAAGTTTTTCACAAAAAGTGGGGTCGCGCTACTGCAATAGCTGGTGTGCCCTCTAATGGAGGAGGGCTGAACACCTGGAGACCCGATTGTGGCCGATGACAAAGCGATGAAAGTCGCAGTTTACTGGGGTGGCAGACTTTACATCGGACACGGAAAGTAAGTAATTCATGAGTGTGTGTAGGGAAAAGATAGTCTGGCGTTCTATCCTCTCTGCCTACCTCACAAGGGACACGTCGTGAGGGGGTACCATAGTCTTGATAAAAATTCATAAATTTTAGAATGTATCCTTATATTAATCAAATTAATATTTTTCTTGCACTATCTTGTACTGAGATGTCAGCATTTATTCTTTGAATATACACTCGTAAGAATGTTGTTAATTGCACACATGTTGTAATATGAGATTAATGGTATTCTAATATGTAACAGTAACTGGTTATGGGGAATGCAAAGATAATAATAATGTTGACATTGATGTTGCAAACTCCTATAAATGCAAGGTCTTTCTGTCACTAATTCATGCTATAAAAGTAGCCACATATAAGGCTTTCTCCAAACTCATTTCATGCTAAACAAATCGTTTTAATTTATACGGGATAAAATCACCAATTGCACTTACAAACTTCCAAATTTGACATTGCAAGAAATAGGTTCGGAATATAAACAAATATCAGGACATTTTATTGAGAGAAACTGCACGTCTTGTGTTTAGTGTTAACGCGGGAATTGTGGCTTTAAATCGGATCCAAAAGTAATGAAATAATTAATGTAAGATATTAATTATTTTGACTTAAATTGGATGTAATAATGTCAATAATTGACAACTTTCACGTCAGCCATGATGATGATAATTTAAGGATATGTAAATTATCTATGAAATGAACTGTCAGACTCACAGGTTAACCACCCTCACCTTCGTAATATCCGTAATAAAATTCTTCCAAGTTGTACAAAATGATCCATAACAAATCTTTAGCTCTTCCTGTTTCTATGGAAATCAGTTTAGCCAACATTACGCGGAAAGACGGATGTACTGTCAAAATGTTTTTATAGAGACGTAGGTGACTGTAAGTAAATATTATTATTTTCACCTGAATATTTATACGCTTTTGGTTATTAAATCATCGTTATCACTTCTTCTCGCGTTAAAGAATGGTTTAATCGATTTTGTTTTCTTAATTAACCTAAGAAACCCTTTAAAATTGTAAACAATATTTCAATTTCCGCAGAATGCGATTAGTGTGCTCTTGCCAATTATTATTATTCAGTGAATATATTACAATCTCTTTTCTTTCGTAGCGATTGATGGCGTTCATAATTTTCCCTGCAGGTTTTTTGTGCATTTAATATTTCGCGAACAGTGCGAGGTTTTGTGTTGACGGTAATACGATGTTTCAATGTCATTATTCAATGGTTCCCAAACAACATCAAGGTTGCACTTGTTGTATTCATGGTGCACTCGCTGTATAGATAGACAAATCGTGACATTGGCACAGTATAATGCAGTAGGTAAAATGTAAATAAACATTACATTGTACAGACATACTTCAGTAAACATTTGCATGTATTTGGATGTCTCACCTTGTTCAGTTTGATATAAATCAGTCATTCTGTCAATGATCACTTTTTGTTATACTTAAGTATGCAAATGTTTTTGTTTAATCATATCTCAACAAACAATGACTAAATGTCACTCCCATTTTTTCAAGAATTGTAATTGAATCAAGGTGGTTGAAACATTTATAAATTGAATAGATTGTTTTTGTGACGAACCGTCATAATGATATTACAGTGTAAAGTGCCCTTGAGGTGCCATTTATCGTAAACAATATCAAAAACGCTCCTAGTTATTATTTTTAGTTACAATTTATGTTTTGTGAGACCATCGGAATTTTCTACATGTCGTAGTTGAATATAACAAGTAGTTAGAATGTTACTTAAGTGTAAAGTGATGACATTAAGCCAGCCGACGATCAGTCATAAACCTGATGGAAGGTCCATCATTTGCTGTGTATCTGTTGAGATATAACTACTTATTGCAAACATGTCAGTGTTATGATGTAGTGTAGATATTATCATTAATGATTGATATATAAAGTATAAACTCATCAGCCTAATACTGGGAAACATTCACCTATCCAGATATCACGGAAATCAAAGGATTAGTGCCTATCAGTATTTAGAAATCTTCTTATACTTTTGCGAATATGATTCACTCGACTGATAAGCTTCCAGTTAAATAACTTGACATGATGTAACTTAACTTCTATTTTGTCAGATAAGAACTGTCCCACCTTACTTGTCTTTTATTATTAATCATTATCAGGTCGTTCAGAACAAAATACGGTAGATCCTCGCTTATCCGACACTTCAATACATCGATACGTCTGGTAATCCGGCACCCTAAGCCACCGCCCTCACCCCTGGCGCTCTTTTTTCTCAGTTAATATGGCTCATACTTTATTATAAATTTATTATGTAAGATGATTTTTTCATTGAATTATGCAGTAAATAAACACACATCTCCTTATTCCTAAATACATTTATTTTTTAGACGGGGTGTATCATGTACTGCCACCTATAAGACCTATCGTACTCCCCCTACTTTGCCCATCTGGTAACTGCCCAGTTAGAGCAGCCCCTCTAGTCCTAGACGTCTTACGAAGTTCAGTACTCGGAGGGGGTCTAGGGTGGGAAGTGATTCCACCTCTATCTGGCGCTTGCCCATAGTTCTCAACCTCATGTATCTTACGGCATCGCAGTCTACCAGAAGATGGTGGTTCCCAAATACATATGTGATGCTTTATTTTATTTACCTTGAATTTCCGTACACAATCCAGTAATCCGAACTTTTCAATAATCCAGTACTTTCTAGTTTTTAATAGTGCCGGGTTAGTGAGATTCCACTTTAGTAACTTCTTATGTCATATTTCGCAATGTTCCTAAACCTTTCTTCAAATTATATCTTTTAATTTGATAGTATTGTATTTTTATTTATTTAGTGAACAGTGTACACATAATATAATACGATCCTACAGACAGTATAATAGACCCCAAGAGAGTTTCATCTGCGAAACGTGCAATAGGTTAATTAAGTCCCGCATTGGCCTGTACAGCCACCAACGTGCCCACGACAGAGACGCTGCTCGTGTTGCTCAGGGATACTCGTATTCGAGTTAAAGGCTATATATATATATACACATAATAAAGTCATACATTATCACGCAGAAATGTTCATTAAGGCAAATGTATCATAAAGATGCGATTAGTTATAGAAATAAATAAACATTGTCTTAGTAAAATTGCATAGGTACTAAATCGTCTATGTCCAGGAATCAGTTTTACATGTGAGAACTCTCATGAAAATATAGGCCTGTTAAAAAAGCACATACCTATTACGGTTAAAGAAAAAAAAAATTAACTACTAAAGCAACATGTATGCAATAGCGGTTGCTTCACTAGGTGTAAAAAGCTAATATACAAGATATGAATGATTCTGATTTTTCCTTGTTTTTATCCGTGCAATGTGGCTATAATCATTATGTATTTCCCTTCCAGGTAAATATGGAATCTAATTTAGTATGCGAGCTTAAAAGACAGACTGGAGCTTCAGAGGAACTGTGCTATTCTCTTTTACAAGGACAAGGATGGGATCTGACATCGGCCCTGGTGGCGTACATGCAACTTGCTGGTAATAAGACAAATACCAGATAATTATCAATTAATATCTTGATAATTTTCAACCCTTCACATTAGACTAGATACTTATAGGACAATTTCATTTGTATTGCAGACCTTGCCAAGCATGATGACAACTCCAAATACAACATATCAGGCAGCTGGAGGGCGACACACCAAGACAAGGAGACAGAGACAGATTGTGTTGATGGTAACGTGACGTCGCCATCTTTGGATCAAGCGCACACGACACAACATAATAAACCCATATTACAGAAAGCAGACGCCATCGATTTGACCAACTGTAAGTTCTGAGTTATTTTTCACTTCGTTTTAATCATTTACACCCTGAATACCAATACCCATTAGAGAGGACATTCTATGAAGCTCACCAAGGAACAGTTTCACAGAAATCCGAGAAAGAACTTTATTTGCAATAGAGTGGTGAATATGTGGAACCGTTTACCCGAAAATGTGATACAAGCACCATCAGTGAATGATTTTAAAAACAGATTGGATGACTTTCTCAGAACCACGGATAGCACAGACATTGATTTGGGCCCATCAGCCTAGGCTGCTTGCCCAAAAGTTAATAATAATACTATATCACAGTGCATTCCTTGTGGACTTGGCCGAGAGGACAGAATGACAGACCGCCCTATCCTTGTACACACTCCTTGCTAACTTCATATTCGTGCTATTTTGTGCAAACGCTCTCTGATTTTTTTCACTCAAAACATGGCCATCCGTGATGATCTGGTCGATATGACTGGTCCAGGTCAGTCTCGGATGAACATGCTTTCTCGCACCTCGTTCACCCATGTATATATCTTTTTAGTCATCCTGTCATAATTCTCTCAACATGCCTAAACCATTTCAACTACTACATAGTTCATTATCATTTCAGTTACAACATCCGTTTTACAGTCACTTGACTCTTTGATCACTTCATTCCTTATCCCATCTCTCAGTGTTTTCCCCACACGTTCTTCTCAACAACCTCATTTCCACTGCATTCCACAGTGAGATGTCACCAAGACAACATTTTGCACTAGCATTTTAGCTTTTGTAGACATTTATTGGTACTTCGATGTATTTCCACTAAAGATTTAACCAACTTTTTTGGTCAGGAATTACGGAGATAGGAGTCACTTATCATTATTTTTCATACAAAATTTGTGCAAGGTGGCTCCTATCTCCGCTATTCGTCACCTAAGAAGTTGGTGATATCCAGGGTTACCGTTTTAAGGGACAATCTGTTTTGATATATACCCATTGCCTTGATACATTTTTTTTACATAAATTTTCCTTTTTCCTCGCAGGCAAGAAACTCCAGCGTGGTATATCGAGGGCGACAGACAACGAGAACATTGTGTCTAAAGTGAGATCAGAATGCGCCCAGGACGTCGCCAGCGCTACCATCACAACCAGTGACCAGTTTTATATCGACACGCCCGAGTACACATTCACTCTGCCCGACATCACCATTTATTCTGAGGAATTCAGGTATACAGACATTAGTATCATAGACTATACCGTCGTCCTCAACACGAACCTACTAATGCCAACTTTGGGTATTTTGAGTTTCTTATCGAAATTTGTATTTTAACCTTAGATCCATCTATTTCAATCATAAAAAGCCTGAGTTTTCATACGCAACCCCTATTTTTCAAGCCCCCCATTCCAAACAAATGTATGGAATTACTATACAGGCGATACTAGATATTTTTCGTGATTACTCCAGTTTCAACTTTTTGTTTGTACGTGGTTCTTGCTTAGTACAGTAGTATGTATAGTATCACCGCCTCCTAGAGTAGGTATTCTAGCCGTGCTGTAACAGTTGGCAACATAGCACAATGATCGCATAGGACCACCACTCCTGTCAAAATTCATAACAGAATATAATATGTGGTCCGTCATACCCGTTGTTAAGGGACTGTTATTCCATACATTTCCTTAGCGACGGTGACGGCAACCTTGTCTATAACGTTTTATGTATTAATCCTACAGCATGGCTAGAGAAAGAGTCTCTAGGTGGCAGTGATAGTACATATGTAATATTGTTGCATATTTCATATATGCATTAATGTAGTGTTTACGTTTTATGAGTATGATCTATAGCCCCTTGAAGGGTAGGCAGACAGGACAGCACCCTATCCCCACACACGCTCTGCATTATCACATTTGTGCAATTGTTCATGCATGTCAACAACTGTGCCGAGATTTCTGTTAGTCATCAATTTGTATGAAGTATATTTGGCACATTGACAAGTCATCTGCGTTTAATGTTCACTCGTAATATTCTATTGAGCTACGATTATTGTAGTATGTCTAATTTGTCTTCAATATTTGCGCAGTTTTGTGAAAACTCGTGATTTATGCTGTTGCGCAATATGTCCGCCAGAAACACTGACAAAACTGTACAAACAATCATTAATAAGTGTTCCGCTGGTTTTAGCGATAATTTTATGCCCAGGCAACGTTCACCAAGTCGTTCTGTATTGAAGTTGTCATAAATAAATCTTTATTGGACGAAAAAACATGCAGGTTACAAAACATGACAATAGTTGCGTGCTAAAAGGCGGACTTATTGCAAAAGCAATATCTTTATTTTTTTTATTTTATATTATATGTGACACCCACAAAGATGTCAACCAAACATGAATACATTATCATACAAAAAAGAACAACATCTCATGTCGACTCTCCAATTAAGGGCGCCCACAGCATACACCAACAACAAAGGCTCTCAAAAAAAATACAGTCAACTATATCACCCTAACGTTGAATTGTTTTTTGTTTAGAAAATTTCTGGAGAAAGACCTTCTGGAAACATCAACCCTGGTATCTTTGGAACAGAGTGGCCGATTGAACTGGTGGTGCCGATGTGGAGGAACAATGGCCGGGCCCCTATGGCCCCTGGCTACTTCGGGTGACGGCAACTGCTTGCCTCACGCCGCTTCGTTGGGTCTCTGGGGCTTCCACGATCGACTCCTCACCTTAAGGAAGCTGTTACACTCGGCTCTGTTGGATGCACCGTGGAGGCATGCTGTGAAAAGACGGTGGAGGTGGACACAGACTAGGTAAAATAATTAGTCTTTCAATAAATAGAACCCGAATACCGAGTATTCGACCAGTAGCATTCCGAATAGCCGTATATTCGGAGTGAGTATTCGGCCGAATGCCGAATACTCCAAGAAGGGGCCAAATACTTAATGGTAACCGAATTCCGAATAGTAACCGAATACCGAATGAATACTGAATGGTAACCGAATACCGAATATTAACTGAATACCGAGTCTAAACGTTGTTTTAACTTTGATGTTCATATTTCAGGCAGCATACTGCAGCTGGGTTAGTGCTGAGCAGTGAGGAGTGGCGAGCGGAGTGGGAGCACGTAGTGGAGAGGGCTGCTCCAGCCCATCACTCCCTGGAGGAGGTACACGTGTTTGCTCTCGCTCATACGCTACGGAGGCCCATCATCGTCATTGCTGATCTCATGTTAAAGGTAAATATTGAGTTGTTTTGATGTCACAAAACATTGTTTTTTTCTCAATAGATGGACTTTCCATCAGAGGACAAAGACAAAGGATGGACTGGACAGAGACAAAGGATGGATGGACAGAGACAAAGGATGGACTTTCCATCAGAGTTACGACTGATGTCGGCTGGTTTAATGCGATCAGTTTACACTTATGTAATATTTACCAATTCCAGTCCATCCATCTGCCATGACCGGAAATCAAAGCCAGACCTCTGGTAGCTGAGACGAGAAGGAACGTGTATATATTGTACACCGGTGCATACCTCATTGCTCATTTATAATTTGTTGATTTGTTGACAGGATCTGAATGGTGAAGCCATGGCTCCGATTCCGTTTGGTGGAGTGTACCTGCCGTTGGAGTGTTCTCCGGATGACTGCCACAAGTCTCCGCTCCTTCTCGCTTACGATATGGGACACTTCTCCGCTCTAGTCAGCATGGACGCCGCATCGTCCAAGACAGCCACGTTTGTGGTCCCACTCACCGACTCCAACGGGTGCCTTCTGCCGATACAGTTCTCCGTAGACCCCGGAGAAGACTTCGATTGGGCCAAAGAAGAAAACGATCCAAAGGTTATAAATAGATTAGTGTTAACTGACAGAGATCAAGTGAATCTTCTCTCGGAATATTTGGACGTCATATTCCTTTCTCCTTCCACTAGTCCCGGCCAGGAAGAACCCGACCTAATTCATTTATCGGACGAAGACATCACGAACAAGTTCTCGGAAGTAATGAACGTTCAGCCCGGCGGGATAGACACGGCGGAGCAAGGGGATAATATGTTTGATAACAAAAGTAAAGCGGCTAAACAAATTCATTCGGTCGCTAAACAGTTCGGCAGCATCGGTAAATCTATGAGTAATAAGCTAAAGAAAAATCTTGGTTCTATTACCAAGATTGGTGGAAAGACGAATGGGTCGTCGAATAAAAAATCTAATTGTCTTCAGTTCACGTCGCCCAGAAGCAAAATTTTATGTTGTCAGTTGAAAGCGAAGAGGCACGCCATACAAGACGAAATGGTTAGAAATTATTTGGAGTATGCGCAACATAGATTCCTTAACAGCGAACAACTCAAAGACAGGCAGGAGAGTGAGAGAAAGCATTTCGAAATGATTAAACTTCGAGAGCAGGCAATGTTGGAAGGACCGCTGAAATGTGTGAACGCCGGTTGTCAAGAATACGGCACTGCTCTCACTAGTTACATGTGTCCCAACTGTTACCAGAAGCAGAGACAGCAGGAACTTTCGGAGGTTCGCAACACCATGAATTCTCCGACTAGTCGCAGTTGTTATAACAGTACTTTAAGATACGGTACAGGGAAATCTAAATTTTATACTGAATCCGATACGGAGTCGCATAACGTCATCAAAAGAATGCCTCAGACTACATCTCTCAATAAACAGGACCAGACACTCTATCTCTCCAAATCTACTTTCTACAATGACACAGGAAAACCTTCTCTCGTTTGCGCAAAATCTGTCAACAGTCTGGACGCTCCCGTGCGTTCGACAAACGGAAAGAACTTCAAGAATGGCTCCAGCGACGATCTGATCAACTTTTCGAGCGAACACAGGAAAGAAAAATCTAAACGGAGCACTCTACCCGCTAAAGTTCACTCGACTGGGCCGAACTACAGAACGGGGTGGGATATTAGTCAACCGGTCGCACCCATCCCCCACTCTTTAGATATTTTTAACGAACTGCAGCCGTGCAGAACGCCTTTCTGCGTTTATTACGGGAGTCCCATGTCTAATTACTTGTGTTCGAAATGTTGCGAAACGTCCAACGCTAATCAAGGTATGAAATTTAGTCACTTATAACTTGATATTACTTATCTTCTAATCAT
Source organism: Ceraclea dissimilis (assembly GCA_963576895.1). Classification (NCBI taxonomy): domain Eukaryota; kingdom Metazoa; phylum Arthropoda; class Insecta; order Trichoptera; family Leptoceridae; genus Ceraclea; species Ceraclea dissimilis. The sequence goes on from OY756374.1 coordinate 2,251,841, forward strand.
ATTTTTTAAGCCATTATTGTCACAAATCTGAACAAAGATGACTTGTACCACTCGTCTAGAAACGTCTTCAGTTTATGTATGTATTGTACATATTGTAGTATTACTGGGAAGCAGATTAGACTTATTGTATTGTGTTGTAGTCATTTGTAATTTTAAGTACATTTGTAGGTTAATGCGTATGTTTGTTTGTATCATTACATTAGGTTTTCTGCGCATCTGCCTACATTTCTCTCACGTCCAATCAGACAGTTAAATAAACTGTTTTCTCATTGTATTATTCATTTATATAACGTAGAGTATTTCTTGTCTTAAATTTGCATAATTAAGACGAAAATAAAAGATGCTTTGTGTTCGTGTTACATTTGTCCATTAGACATTAAACAGTTGGTAACACTGATTACCTACAGCATTCTTATAATGAGTATTAAACACGTGTGCAAACTGTCTTTTAAGTTTGTTACAAAATATACTACTTGCTTGTATTATTTTTATTATATTTTGGTGATATTTTTTTCAACAAAATGTGGTACAAGTCTCTTATAGCAACGCATCACTATCTCTGCCTAGTTGGAGTTCAGGGTACTACTAGAATAGAACCACCTATTTTTGAATGGAAAAGTCCGTAGAATGGAAGGAGTTCTCAATTTAAGTGATACTATTTTAGTACCTCGAACTGCCACTATTGGCAGTAGTGGTAGGTTGGTGTAAGGGACTTGTACCAAAATACATGATGTGATGATTGTAGTATGTATGAGATACATATTATTGTTGATATTGTTAGTATTATTAATTATTATATTTTTGTAGATTTACTTACGTACCGTATGTATTGTTTTCTATACCTTATCACACACCCTTGTTAGTAAATAACAAAAATGGATGTACATTTACTTTTTATTTATTTAGTTTTATGACACATTATGAATGAATGTATGTATGTTAATGAATGCTTGTTGTCTACAGTCTATCAAGAAAGATTTGGGCGCACTGTATGCACCAACAGATAAAACATTGTAGGTACACTGACCTAACAGTTGTTAATGACATCACAGTCACCTATAATTTGAAATGCAACCATTGATTTGAAAATAATCGTCATATAACCATTGATATAATTAGGTATTATCAGCCAGGCAGCTATGGTGATATGTCTGATCTCACAACAGTATTCACTCATTCAGTCTGTCAAGTCCATTGTTTAAATACATTCACACTTTGTGCAACAACAAGCTCCATACCATCCTCCATACATACACAACTCTATTGAAACTGTGTTTGTTTAGCTTCAAACTGTGACCTCTTAAATGAGTATTTGGTTGAGGCAGTATTACAGTATCAGCTTCAGTTCAGGGCAGTCATAATCTGACTGTAAATGTATGTAGTTACATTACATTAAACTTGTATGTATGTTAATGTTTGAATTCTATTTATTCTAGTCACACATATTTTTATATACTAAGTTCAGCATAAGATGGTATGAATATTATTGTTTCTATATAAACTACTTTAGTATTATAACTACTTAATGTAACTAACCTTGGTTCAGTCTTACCAACCTATTTGTTGATATTAACCTCTTTTAATAATCATGTTTTCTGTAGAATTACAAAACTTCATACAATATTTTTATACATTTTTGTTAGGTATCACTTATTTTCATAGGTTTAAGTAATAAAAAAAACATGTTTATTTTTTTTATCTCATAGTTCACTTACTTTTAAACTATTAAGAATTAAATTGTTTTTTTTTTCAGTCATTAGTTTATGAAACATATTTAATAAAATATGACAATCCATAATAATCACACTTAATAATAATTTTTAATTAAAATAAATCAAAAACAGTATACTGATGAATATATTTAATATGTAAAAAACTCTTCTTCTTCTCCTGGGCATTATTAATCCCACATGGTGGTGGGGTCTGCCTTTCGGGTCTTTCGCCGCCACTTCGCTCGATCTTGCGCATCTTCCGGTGTCACGTCGTTCTCGCTCATATCCTGCCTCACCACCTCATGCCACCTACGCTTGGGTCTTCCTCGGGACCTCCTACCAGGGACACGTAGTGTTTGTGCCCTGTTGCCAATATACTCTGGCGGTCTTCTGCTGACATGTCCGTACCAACGCAGCCTGTTTTCCTGGATCTTGTCAGAGATGTCGCGTACACCTAGACTCCCACGAATGTAGGAGTTTCGGATTCTGTCAAGCCTTGTGACACCGCACATCCATCTCAACATTTTCATCTCTGCTGTCTGTACGGCACGGACATGCCTTAGCGAGGTATTCCATGTTTCTGAGCCATATGTAAGCACGGGTCTGATGACACTCTTGTATATTAGCCCTTTGAGTTTAACTGGCATCCTGTTATCACATGTCACGCCGGTGACCTCCCGCCATTTCAACCAAGCCGAGGATATTCGGTGCTGAATATTTGTGTCTAGGTCTCCAGAAGAGTGGATCATGGTCCCCAAGTACTTATATTCCTGACACTTTTCTATCTGTTGGCCAGTGATGTTAATTGGCGTTGTGTCTGTGCCAGGGTCGTTTAGGATCATGTACATGGTTTTTGATACACTTAATTTCAGTCCACCGCACCTCAGCTGGTCTCTCCAGGCCTGCAGTGCACTCTCCAGCTGCGCTCTATTATCGGCGCATATTGCCACATCGTCTGCGTAAATAAATGTCCATTGTGCCTGTTTCTGTGCCTCCTCCGTCAGTGCATCCATAACAATACCAAAAAGATATGGACTCAATGCTGAGCCCTGATGGACTCCTTCGGTGACGTAAATGGAATTTGTCGTACCCACTGTGGTTCTGATGGTGGATTTTGCATCTTGGTACATATCAATTATGGCACGTATATAAGTTTCTGGGATGTGTTTCCTGCGCAGGCTCCACCAGATGGTATTACGTGGAACCCTGTCGAAGGCTTTTTCCATGTCAAGGAATGCAATGTACAAAGGATGGTTTTTGGCACGATATTCCTCAGCGATAGTATTAAGGGCAAATACAGGATCAGTGGTATAGTAGCCAGCTACAAAACCATATTGGTTTGTGGAGAGGGGGCATTCTTGCCTCAGTCTGTTTTCTATTAATCTCTCATACAGCTTCATAGTATGGCTCATCAGTTTTATGGCTCGGTAGTTGTTGCACTCGTATCTGCTACCCTTTCCTTTATACAATGGTACTATTGTACTGAGCCTCCAGGCGTCTGGCATCGTCTTTGTTTCCAATATTCTGTTGCAGAAGGTAGTAGAACATGATATAATTGGACTTATATTTCATGAAGTATTTTGTTGCGCAGAAAAACAAATGACTATCCTCTTTATTAGTATAGAATAGACCACTTAAGTAATAACAGATAAATATAAGATAAATATTCTTCCTCTTTGTAATCAAATAGCATAAGTAAAGTTCCACATTGTAACAGGGTGTAAGTGAGAAAGAACAGAAGAGATTACTATATTTTTATCTAGTTGTCGTATTAGTTGATAAATATCATCACACCAATTCTGCAATATCATTTGTAGTTACCTAGTTGTACCATAATATTATGTACGGTCAAATCCCTTTGTTTTCATGAAACCCACTTATTGCTATAATGAGATTCTGGCGAGATTGAAAATTATTAAGATACATAATTATGTTCATTGATATGTATCGGCTCGGATAAGTACTCAAATTTATCAGATGTCGTGGTCGGTAGCATGGTTGGTAAAGTGCTCGAATGTTAATCCAGTGGGCGCGGGTTCGATCCCCGATGCCGACCTACTCCACTTCACGACACAAGCTTTTCAAGCTTACTGTGAAGTGTACAACGGTGTATTTGGGTTTATTTCAATTAACACAGATTCATTTCTCAAGATTAAAAAAAATATATCTGATATTTATCAGATAATTATCCAATATTCATCAGATAATTATGCAATATTTATCCAATAATCTAGCTAAAGGTAAAAGTAATTATCATCCCTCATATTTCAAAACTACTTTATCTATTACTGATGATACAATGCATCAACAAAATTGAATTTTCTCCATGCGAACACCAATCATGTCAATGTCAATCACTAACTTAACACCACATGATGCAATATCTCTAGCAGGTTGAATTGTTTTTATCATGATAATTATTAGCGTATATTTATCATGATAATTATCGTATCTCGATTACTATCACAGTTACCATATTGCATGATAATTGTTCCTCTATATCTCGAGAATATCCTGGTCGTATAGTAATCACATCGATCTGCATCCACATCCATCTATGTACTTTACATCTATAGTATTATTTTTCTATTAAACTTACGATATAATAAATACAGTATGATATGATTTAATTTATATTATAAACGATATTTTTGAATTACTCGCTTATAAATAAAAGTTTTAGAAGAAGTATTGTGTTATGTATTTAGTAAAGAAATAAGTTTATCATTGTTAAATTTGATTGTCCTTATTATAAAGCTGCTATGACACAGATGGGCCAACCTGGACTTATTCAAAATGCATATAAATTCATGTTTTTTCTATTGTTTTTTTCTATCAAACATGTTTGTAGTGCAATTTATTGATTTAAAAAAATAATCATTAGATAGATAATATTACTTAAGGAATTCCTTTCAGTTAGTGGTCGTTTTCTGTTTTCCGAGTGTTTGAATTATCTTAAAAACTCCAATGTTGCACGCATTTGAAATCAGTCACTCTAGGTTGGTCTGTTTGTATTACTTTAGTTGCATAATATTGTTTATCTATTACAATATGGAACCTATATAAAGGTGGAAAGAACTATTGAACATTGAGACCCTTCTATTATCTATGACAAATCTATGGTGGACGCCGTTGAAGCTATAAACATATGATTGCGTGTCATATAGGTTGTCCACAATTGCATGAAACCTGGTGATATTTCAGTGATTTTTGCGACTCATTATGTATATATTGCGACCTTTGGAATAAAACCTATGTAATTAAATGGTAAATTAGCGTACTTTACATTGAGAAAAAATGGTGTATACCTAGCGAAAAGGCTAGAAGCGGTAATGGCGGCTGTCAAGTTTTGTCTATGGCTTTATCTGTTAAGTCTTCCTACATTTATATAGGTTCCCTATATTACAATAGGTACATTACGCCCTTTTTCTAACTAGTCTCACCATGTTTAACAAGAAATATAAAAATTTATATTGTATAGGTTAATTAACATGTTGTATTTATAAATATTTCTAGTTTATGTATACATAATTATATCTGTGCAATTAGGAGTTGAATCTCACAGTTAGATGCGTTTTATTAGCTTTATTATATACTCAGTCTCCTGGGTTATGTTCGATATGAATTGTTGTTCGCCGAGCGATTCGCCCCATCGTTTATGGTTCTATAGTTCTCCGCTCTATCATCGGTGTGAAACAACTGGTTGTGCGAGCTCCAAGATAACGATAAAACACCTACCTGTTTTGTTTGGTTATAATAATCACATAAAATAGTGCTGTTCACTCATTCTCGTTAACATGCTGTATGTCTATCTTTCTTACCAAAGAAGAGTGCAGTGATATCGCTATCTCTATGTGTATGTATCGTCTCACTCTTAGGGAACGTACCCATACTACGTGACCTGTTCGGAGGAGGGGGGGTCTGAAAAATACCACGCTTGGTCACAGGGGCGGGGGAGGGGGCTTTGGTTTTCGTCACATAGTCAATATCCTCTTAGGAAATCTCGTGTTTTTCGAGATAATGTTCAAATATGACGCGCAGCATTTAGAAAAAAATGATTCAAACCATATTTATTATTATTAATAATAATAAATATGGTTTAAATCATGGATTATTATACTACGTGAAAACTAGGGGGGAAGGGGGGGGGGGGGGGGGCTAGGCATATGTTACAGGTGGTCACCGAGGGGAGGGATGGGGGTAAAAAATGGGTCACTTAGTATGGGTACGTTCCCTTATTAGTATTCTAATATACCTATCTCTGTTTGACAATTATTCCATTCAGAATTATCGCAGAATTGCATTCTATCATCGTGCGATAATCACTTGGCGAAACTCTCGGCGACATTTAACCATACAGAACATCCCACTGGATGATACTACACCTACTTTTATTATATGTATTGTATGTTTGTGTAAGTGTTGAAGCAAAGACAATAATAAACTTAGACGTATGCCAAAATTGAAATCATAGGAGTATGTCGTAATTATCATAGCAATCACACTCATACTTCTGTGCCAAATAACTCATATGTAGAGGCAATAATCAGTAATTGGAGAAACCGTTCGAAAAAATATTCAATTAGAAAAATTCATTTGATTTCGTATTTTTCTTCCTAAGTCTTAATTTTTCAAGATATATCAGAGGGGTGAGATCGGGTGAAAAAGACATCCCTTGAAATTAAAAAAACTAACTAGTAGTAATTAAAGTTTTACAGAGAAATTAATGATTTAATAAAGGGCTCATGTGAGTTCCCTGCAGCACACCCCTGGTACACCATAAACAAAAAACTTGAAACTTATGATTTGTGGATATATCTGCTTTTAATCTGATGCTTCAAAAGCAAAGTATGCCATCTCCATAATATAAATATGTTTAAAATTTAAAAAATTATTAGTACCTACATATTTGTGTGTTAACTACTTTCTATACAGTATTTTTCATTAGCGGCTTGCAAAATCTTGAGGGTGGGATGCATAAATAAATAAATTAGATATCCAAGTTCTCTCCTCTCTGCCTACCTTCCTGTCCTAAGGACGCGGGTATGGACATTCATTCAGTAATCATAAAACGTATTTAACGTGGACTAATCACATTTGTAGAAACTCTGCCTGAAATTTATATTATAAAGTTTGAGAAGTTTTGGTATAATGTACATTATACATATCATCCTTGTGAAGTTGTACATAGGTATATATGTTGTGTGTTACTATAATGTTAAAAGGATAAATACTATGTCACTAATTACAGATTTATAATATGAATGTTCTCATCAGGGTTCGCTGATATATATATTGTTGATATATATTCTATATTTATTATTAATATCAGATTTTAACGATAAGGGTTCACTGGTATGTATTATTGATAAATATCGTGATATATATCGTTGATAAATATCATGATATATATTGTGGATAAATATCACGATATATATCGTTGATAAATATCGCGATATATATCATGGATAAATATTGTAATATATATTATTGATAAATATCGTAATATTTATCGGATAAATGTCGTGATATATATATTTGATAAATATCGTGATATATATCGTTGATAAATATCGTGATATATATCGTTGATAAATATCGTGATATATATTATTGATAAATATCGCGACATATATTATTGATAAATATCACGATGTATATCAAGGATAAATATTGCGATATATATCGTTGATAAATATTATAATATTACATATTTATTATAAACAATCAAATTTTATCTTACCCTGTTTTTCATCTATATTTAACTATATCAAGAGTATAAAATTTATTAAACGTGCCTTGGTGAAAATGAACCTCGATTTCTTTTGAATCAAGTCCTGGTTTTAGTTCATCGTCATATTTGTAAGTACAATTTCTCCATATTCAGATTTTTTTTTGTTTATAGTATATTATAAATATTTCATTTTATTTTGTAACCCAATATTTGTGTTAAAATTAAGAGTTGACTATGCGTACCGACATTTCAAAAATTTCTAAAAACGGGAGACCTTAGATCTCGACAACCGTTACTAAATGTGCTTCGTAAAAAATAGAGTAGATACATTGAATATTTATCTAGGGAATAACCGTAAAAGATTTTTTATATCTTGTATAGATTTCTGAAAAAAAATTGTGAAAAACACCTCTGATCTTTTTTTTCCGAAAGACAGCAACACGTTTACCGAAAGTCGTGGATAATTTTTTTTTAAATTTGATAATGGAGAGAATTCTTGCAAGACATGACGACCAACCTAACAGCATAGGAACATATAAACCAGGCTTGCAATTTCTTTCATATATTTTACATACATATGTATGCAACTGTCATATTGTTTAGGAGTGATACTATTTTTGTATTATTTGAGAGTTTGAGATGTCTATTACCTATCCCTATAGTGAGTATTTTAAAAAGTGGGTCGTATAATATCAAAAACAGCAAACCATTCTCGGACTAATTCGGAGTTAATTGTAAATACGTCAGTTTTTACATTGAAGGACAATGGACAGAATTGGACCCAGAGCCTGTACTGACGAGACTAGCGGGAAATTAAAGTACATACTTATTTTAGCATTCTGGCAAAATATTATGAAATTCTGTCCCGGGAGATTATCTCTATAATCATTTTTATCCCAGGTACCAGGAACAAATAATGTGTCCTTTATATGGGTTATGGCTGCTTTTGTTGCCATGTTAATATCTTAAAATATGTAGTTTTACATACAGTCTGTCAAAAAAGAGTTGGTGGCGGATTAAATTGGAACTACGATTTTGTTTGCTGGCAATGAGGCTGCTTGTATGGAAATTATACAAGTGTTGCCATTATGGTTACCAAAAAGCTACATGTGGCGCCCTCATCAAACACCAACTCTTTTTTGACAGACTGTAGCTATCCATGTTTTTAACTCAATTTGGGCAATATCTTCAGATCGCTGTTTTTGATATTACACGGCTCATGTTTTCATACCACAACCTCTAGTATTAACCTAACACTTCTAGTGTAAACCTAACCTATACTTGTATGATAATTATAATAATGTGAAATACTAAATAAATCTAGATATATATATTATTAAAACTGTCGTTTTATTTTTTACTCCTTTTTGTAACTTCTCTGCCTGAATTTGCAATATCAATCTTGTGCTTTAAAGGTGCTCTTACATGAGCAATAATTTCAGCAACTCGTACAACTAGTATTGATTTAACATTATTTCGCAATATATAGCAATTATTTCGGCAAAATTTAAAGTGAGACAACTACTAGTCCTACAAAAAAAGAATAGATTTTTTTTGTTAAAAATTTAGTAAGGGTTATTTTCACCATTGACCACTTTCTACTATCTCTTACCATATTCCTTAAAAATGCGAAAAAACAGTGAAAAATATTTTAGCATGAGGAAAATACCCACCGTATTCAAAGTTTTAGCAAGAAATAAAACAAATTTTGCTTTTTATTGTACATAAGTGCAATTAAGAAAAGGAAAGAAACATCCATTCTCGTTTGCTAAAAGATGTTGGTTCACTGTGTACTACCGGTTCACTTTGTACTGCTGGTTCACTGTGTAGGTACTACTGGTTCACTGTTCAACATATTGTATGTCATCTTTCCTACATAATGCGGTGATAATTAGGTTATCAATTCGACATCCTATAATCTTTAATTTATTCTGTTTTTATATCTATGTTCATATCTAATCTATTTGATTAAATAACTGTTATCTTCAGTACTGATTGACCTAATTAAGTTACGTTAACAGAGTTTCTGTACAGTAGTTATAAAATAGGACTTGAGGGCCGCCGGTAGGATATGTGTTCTGTGGCCGCCGCGCCGGTTGCTAAAATAATCTTAGTTTTCGGAGAGCCGCAGCAGTTCTAATAAATACGGAAGAAATTAAAATAATGGAAAAAAATCGCGAAAGATCACATTATTACCACATCGTTTTGTCATCAAATCATGAATTTTATAAAATTGTTCTAGAAATTAATTAAATTACAAGAATAGTCTGTTTAACAATCGAATCTGTGCAAGTCATTTCTCATCTATATCTATCTATACCCTCACGCCGCGTCTCTTGCAGGGTCGGCAGAGCGCCGCACAGCCGTATCTCTACGCACGCTCCTAGCCTCCGTCACATTGATGCAGTTTGTCCTTTTACTTAAAACGCGTCCATCCTATGTCCATTCAGCATTTTCATAGGTACCTTTTCATTATCCAACGACGTCCATGCTGGGCAATAAATTCTCATTGTAATAATAGGAGTATGTGCATTGTATTGTATTCAATCAATTCACTATATAATACACGATAACCCTTATCAGTACATATTCTTATTTACTGAACTATCAATAAACCCAAACATAAAACTTTACTCCGTTTTGAATGTTTTGATACGAGAATTATGTATTGTTTCAATGTATATATAGGTACCATCAGGTGCGAAGGTACACTTTCTAGCGTAGGCAACCCGGAAGAGAGACGCCCCCCGCCCCTTTTCTCTCTAGTTAGGAGCATAAAAGCCCACCTATCACAATCGTCAATAATATTAACACTGCCGTCCTAAAGAAGAACCGTGTATTTATATAAACCAAAATGTTAAAAACTGAGATAATCGCGAAAAATGTCTTGCATCGCATCTCCCGTATAACTCCATACATTTGCGTGACTTATGTAGATGGCTTGAAAATAGGGGTTGCGAATGGAAACTCAGACTTTTTATGATTGAAATCTAGGTGGATCTATGGTATGGAAATACTCATTTCGATGAAAAACTCAAAATACATATACGTGGTTCTCGCTTAGGACGGCAGATTATGTGCCTTTTTTTCATGTTTTGTATTCGATTGTGAAACAACCATTGTGCAAGATCTGGAGCTCTGTGCCGTCAATATTTCTCAGGTGCCCTTTTGGCGTCACCTCATGGATTTTCCAAATATTTTTCAAAGTCTCAAACTGGCAGTACTCGCAAAGCGATTAGACATATAAAAAAAGGGATCTGGGCTTGCACACTCAAGTCCAAATACTTTCCTGCACACCTTGCACTACTAAAAGCCTGTATCGCAAAGTGTGGAATACATCGCCAGCCGGGGTTTGAACCTGGCACCTCTCGCTTGAGAGACTGCCACCTCAACCAACTGAACCAACCATATTGCATTCATAATATATTATTATGCCAATATAATTGACAATGTAAATAAAAATTACATACGTGCTTATTATATTAACTCAAATCAAAAGATAACTCGCTGGGAATTGAAATTTCAGGTCCTTCGCGCCTGGAATAATCTAATATACCTACCTATATTGCCTATATTGATAAGTGTATAGTGATTCATCTGAGATAGGCGTTTCAGAATACTCAGTCACTGCCTACAATTAAATAATTAAATCTCTTCAGTATAAAATCATCATTCGTCGACAGTCGTGCTTGCATTTTAATAAAATAATACGTACACAAAATAATCAATCAATAATAAAAAAACACAATGAATATAAGCAGGCACCTACCTACGAAAATATGACAATTTATTTGTATTAAAAATTACGAAAGTGCAACATTATTTCTTTAATTTTGTATCAATAATAATCATGAATGTTGTTGTCTGTGCATTTGTTTACATTTTGCGGTTTTAAAGTCAGTAGTGACGTAACTTAATTCAAGTGAAAGTGAGTCAGTAAAGTGACTATATTAATATATTGACCATGGAGTTGATTACTGCGAAAGTAGTTTCTATGATAACTTTGGGAGTTGGAAGTTTTGTGGTCGGAGTTCTTCCGGCATGGTTGAGTCCATTGAGCAGACAGCGATGCCCTTTATTCCTCTCTTGTCTGCTGTGTTGGGGAGGCGGCGTTCTCCTAGCAACGTCTGTCTTGCACATGCTTCCCGAAGCCAGGGAGACGTTACCAAATCACTCAGAAATCGCTCTGTGTGGCGGATTCTTTTTCATTTACCTAATTGACGAATTAGTTCACTTCTTTTGCGGAGATCGAATTGATAATAACAACAGAAGGAGACTCCCGCCAAACACGAATACACCATTGTACGAAGAAGCCAACAGATCTCACCACCATGGGCACAGCCATCAACATGACAGACGATCATATGGAGCGACGGATGAATCGGCGCTTCTTTTAGGAGCTGGTGGTGGTGGTCAACATACGAGAGAACCTGATGATGCTTGTCATATAAACCACGAAGAGCCTTGTATGAGAAGCAAGGCTGGTTTCATCGGACTTATCACGGCTTTGCTTCTCCATTCCATTCTCGAAGGTCTTGCTATTGGTTTGGAGTCCATTAGTAGTAAGGTATGTTACGCACATTCATCTGGTAAACGCTGTGGAATTTTTTGTTAAGATTGATATTAAAAAAGATTGCCTGCATTATTTTATAAATTGTATAATGTGAATGCATTATAACCAAAAGACTTTTGCTTATTGTATAAAAAGGCGACCGAATATAAAAAAAATATCCGCTGGAGCCACTGCGTATTGCCTTAAACAATTTATCAACCAAATTAAAGCATTATATCTTACAAACTACGGGAATAAGATCAAGTTCCAGTAAATTTCGGAGTTATATTTGGAATTATTTTTTATCGAGAAAATATACAATAATCAAATTTCTAACCACTAAAGTCACTAAAACATATTCTCATTTATCCATGTTTCAAGTCTTGGAATGATATCTTTAGTATTAGCTGAGTAATCTTACTTTTTTCGACGCAATTTTCCAACAATTGATAATTTTAAAGTTCCCGCTAATTTCAACATCGCGATCGCATTAAAAAACTGGGATTCCCAATTTTTCTACGCTGCTACCCACGCGATATTTAGTGGTTTTAGACAAACAATAACGCGAAATTTGGCCGTTTCATTAGACTTCGACTGCAATAAATAATAAAAAAATAATCTAAGAAATAAATACGTGATATTTCTCGATATTCAGCTGAATTCTTAGATAAATCGTAAATTAATTTCGACTTGTAGTTACATATTATAAAATACACGCTAAAAGGCTTCTGGAATCGTTGATAATGACTGTCTGGTGTCTATTTTGATGAAATAAATGTGCGAAAATACGCAAAAATACTGAAAAATAACACCGTACTTTTCCGGCCCTTAGGCTAGGTAAGGTACCCAGTGGGTACGGCTCGAAGTTAAGAGGTAAATTTAGGATAAGCAGACATTGATATACTGGCTGCTTAAACTGGATTGAAATTTCGCCCCTAAATCTCATATTTAATTTTTAGGTCCTACTTATGTTAGTCGCTGTTTCATCTCACAAATTTGTAGTCGGCTTCTGTCTTGGTGTGGAGTTATCAGTCAGTACCAGAGGAAGGATATGGACCCACATATTGGCAGTGCTGATCTTCAGTATCGGCTCTGTACTCGGCATAGGAGGAGGGATGCTATTAGAAGTGTCTGCTTTCAAAATGGCCACATCGCTTCTAGGCATACTTCAGGTAAGTAAACTCATTGGATTTAAATAATAATATATCCTCTCCACATCTTCGCTATCCTTGTCTGACTCCTGTGGAGACATTTGTACACATTGTTTATATTTTGTTGATTGTATGGTGTGTGTCCATGGGCGTCGCCAGCTTCGGAGCTGGGGGAGGGAACAAATTTTTAGTATACTTGTATAGCAAAAAAACGCGAAAATTGCGCCGCAATAGATTTTTTTGGACGACTAAATGATGAAGGTCAAGACATAGTTTGGTTTAAATATAGAAACCATAGTATGCAGCAGAGAATTAAAAAAAATGGTTAAATTATTATTTTTTTATTAAATTTTCGTATTTAAAATTTATGATATGATGGGAAAATGTGTGTTAATAATATGATTTTTTGCGAGTTTTTATCATTTAGTATGAAGAAGTATCTACTACCTACTCCAATCTCTCCCTGGGGAGGCTCCCTGATAACGCCCATGTATGGGTGTATAAACAATGGATCCTATATGAATGGTGCTCCATATGCTCATGATTATTAGATGATGGATGAATGAAAAACGTTTTATTCATCAACACCCTAACTATTGTTTCCACAAAACTACATAGAGTGCCTTCATCAAAAACTATCTTCACAGACTCTCCTTCTCCATCAGCCTATCCCCGTCCACTCCTCCTAAACAAAGGCATCCTCCATTTGTCTCCATGTTGTCCTGTCCTGTGGAGACTGCATCCAGGTTGCGCAAATCCACAGACTAATGATGTTTAATTAAGAGATCTTAGTTACAAATTGATATTTTTCTAGGCATTGGCTGCTGGCACTTTGCTGTATGTTACAGTCAGTGAAGTCCTTCCTAGAGAAAGAGCCAAGTGGCACCATGACAAACATTATGCCGGACTTGTACAACTTTTCTCCACTGTCTTTGGTTTTGTCCTCATGTATGCCCTCAACCAATACTGTGGTAAGCAAAACAAACTACTGTACCTACTGTCAGGGTTGCATAGGATAATATTATTATCATAATTACAATACATTGAAAATTATCACGATAAAAAATACAGGGCCATCGATCAAAAAGAATGCCCACATTTTAAAAAGGCATTGCTTTGGAACCCTTTACTTTAAATGAGTAATTCTTACACTGTGCGGTTACTGATGAATGGAAGCTTTATTTGATGTACGACATAATCTAATAAAAATAACAAACTACAGGAATAATTTCATGTTTCAAAAACCAATTTTTTAACTGCTAGAGTCACTAAAGCATATTCTCATTTATCCATCTTTTAAGTTTTAGGATTATAGCTTTATTATTAGCTGAGTAATCTTACTTTTCCCGATGCAAATTTCCAACAATCGATAATTTTAAAGTTCATTAAAAAAACTGGGAATCCCAATTTGTAACGGAGTCAGAGCTGTTCCGAGTACAGGCAAAAAGTACTCGAGTACTGAGTACAAGTACTGTACACAAAATGTACTCGAGTACAAGTACAAGTACTCAGTAATAAGTACTCGAGTACTTATACAAGTACAGAGTACCGAGTACATCACTGACCAATGAAACACCAAATTTCATTACATTTTTTCATTCTTCTTCTTCTTTCGTATGCACACGACCATTGTACAAATTTTGCTATAAGGTTCGCAGATGCACGGGCTGGGCGATTTTGGGAGGGGCTCTGACCCAGCTTCCGAAGGAGAGCCCAAGCCTTTCGACTTGAGTGCTTGAAGTCTAAGCTCTCCATCAGTGTAGACCAGCGATCTTTTCGGGCTGTGTCGAGAGACTCTAGCAGTTGGTCCGCTACGTTTTGATTTTAAGTGTTCAGAAATTCATTATAGAGTCTCTCGCACTCTTCATTCCAGCCCGGCACATACGCTTTTCGAAAGCCTCTGGGGATTGTTTTCTTCGCTGTGGCGAGTATAAGGTCCACAATTTTTTTATAGTTGGTAGGGTGTGGATCTAGGGTCTCAATTTCGTTGTCTAAGATGGTCTTATAAGTTGCCCAGTCCGCCTTCTGGAAGTTCCATCGGGGTTTTGGTATGGAGTGTATGACTTTGAGTGTGTGTCCAATCGTAGCCATCACAGGCCTGTGTTGACTATGGGGAAAGTCCCCGGCCACGGTACGAGAAATAGGTTGGGATCTACCCGAGCCGTCCCTGGTGACAAGGCACAGATCTGGATTATAGTCGCGGTTCCACCTGGCAGAGCGGAAGGTGCCCCTCTCCTTAGCATCAAATATGAGCTGCAGATTGGTCACATCCATCCACTCCACAAGCTTCTCCCCCTCCAGGTTTTCGCTCTGGTACCCCCAGTCCGTGTGGTGACAGTTAAAATTTCCCATGAGCACAGTAGGATGGGACACAATGTTCGGGAACATATTCTCTGGCCAAGAGCGGCTTGGAGGTTTGTAGACGTTTACCACAGTGAGTTCATTGATCCTAACAGCTATGATTGATATGTCATCTACGTCTGAGGTGTGCACCACTGCCCAGTTTGGGATGTTTTCGCGGATGTAAGTAGCGCAGCCATATTGACGATGGTGCAGTGCAGCGGCCAGGGTGTATCCCTGCAGCCTTCCCCTGGACAGGAGTTGTTCCTCATTTGCAGTATGCATTTCCTGCAGCAATATTACGTCAGTGTTGTTCTCAGTTGTCAGTCTTTGGAGATATTCAGTCTTAGCCTTGCTAATACCCTCGATGTTTAGTTGTAGGATCCGGACATTGTTGCCAATGTCCTTCGTCGAGTAGCCCTGACAAGGGCTGTTTGAGCAAGATCTTGTAACCATAGAGATACCATAAATCAGAGTGTCACACGTTTCTATTTTGGTGTTCTGCGCATAAGCCAACATCTACCACGTGGAGTGTGGCAAAACAAACACGTTTGAGGCGTAGGTTTGTATGGACAGTCCAGTACTATTGATAAAGAGGCAAATGATTGATTTTTAATAGTAAAATCACGGATTATCGCTGAGGGGAGTTCAAATTTCGTACAAATATTAGTACACAAAAATACGTTTTGCCACACTCCACGTGGCCGCCCCATACAAGATGTTGGCCTACGAAACTGTCTACTGCGCAGGTTGTCAAACACTCTAACTATTCCTATCTCTATGCTTGTAACGGTTCGCTTCAGATTAGACTTATTCATTGCAATTTTCACTTTTCACTTGTACTTTGGTCGCTTGCTATCGTGGTAGAACTTTAGCCGCATTAAGGAATGCGTTGCCCGGGGTGTACCAGCATGGAGGCATTCTACCTTTACACCCCATTTATTTATTATAAAAAAAAACAGTAATAACTACAACAAAAACAAAAGTAAGCAATGGATTTTATTGCCATACTAGGCGACAGTCTGTTCTGGAGCAATACTAACCACAGTACAATATTTCAAGGTCACATGTAGGATAAAACATAAAATAACAAAGTACAAAAGAGTAAGTCAAATGATTAAAAACATTAAAGCTGATATGAGTATGTAATGTACTCGAGTTCTTGAAATGTACTCGAGTACTTGAAATGTACTCGAGTACTTGAAATGTACTCGAGTACTTGGAAAAGTATTCGAGTATTTTTTTTGGTCTAAAATGCGCCGAATACAAGTACAAGTACATATAAATAAATGTACTCGTGACTGAGTACTGAGTACACAAAAAGTACTCAAAGTACAATGTATGAGTACTTGTACTCGAGTACCGCCCAGCTCTGAACGGAGTTTTTCACTTATTTAGGCTTCGATGTTAGGGGAAGGGCTATGATAAATTTATTCGCGATCTTTGTGCTTTTTACGCGAATTTCGTGTTTTTTATAGGAATAATGCGAACTTTAGTATTTCTGACAGGAATTATGCAAAATTAGCAGTATCACTCGGCTTCGGGTGCAATGTCATAATACTTTTCCCCATGCAATTTTTTTCATGTTAAATTAATCCCCCTCTTAAAATGCACAATAGAAGTACATTACACTAATATAAAGACAATGCATGTTCCACAATCTAATCTCTTCTTTCTAAAACAATAAAGATAATTTTGACTTTGAATTATTTTACATACAAAATATATTGTGATTTTCAGATGATCATTGACTGATTAGAATACGAGCATTGACCACGCATCTGTCATGATGCTAGAGACTAATTGTGCCAGGACGGGACTGTCCCAGTGCGCAATAATATAATAAATATTGGAAAAAAAACTTTTTATGGACGACCTTCATTCCATTACGAGAAAAGACGAACTTCATCAATTCTGGCCAATAAAGTTAGACACTTCGACAAACAACCCAGCACACTAATAGGCGAATAAATCTCCAGCGGGTTATCTTCCAATTGGAGCGCGGCATTGGAAGATATAGAGGTTACATACCTTTATTCAGCAGTAGCTTCAATTATGGCTACACACAAATATGAAATTTACCAATTGAGACGTGTATGACAAAACAGTACTACAATTTGAAACCGTCGCCTAAGGCAAATGTGTGTGCCAAATTCAAGATGCTGGGGCATTGGGAACTTATTAAATTTGGAGTGGAAAATGTAGACTCTTGACTCAGACAACAACGACAGACAAAGTTAAATAAAAGTGTGGTAAAAATCTCAAAATGATAACTACAATATTTGTTATCTAATTACGACTTGTAGTAAATATCTACAACGTTTGATAATGGATTGTAAGAACACAAAGGACTATGAAATATAAATATTATTTTATTGATTGTAAACTAATGGACCAATATGATATTATCTATTATACTATTTGTTAATGTTTTTATTTACCTACAATCTTCAGTACGTAAGAATAATTTAAAGTAGGCATATTGACATTTCAGAAAAAGAGAGATTTTTGAGACCTTAGATTTTGACAACCTTACTGAATATGCTTTGGAAAAAATGGTAGATACATTGAAGCTTTATCTAGGGAATGACCGTAAAAGATTTTTTATATCTTGCATAGATTTCTCAAAAAAATATTGTGAAAAACAGCTCTTAATTTTTTTCTTCGAAAGACAGCAACTTTTCCCGATCGTCACAAAGAGAAAATTTTTCTATTGATAATATGCATTAAAATCTAGTATATATATATATATATTCGTATGGTGTCAGGCGCTATAAGATCACATTTAGATCCCGAAGCCACATTCTGGCCTCGGTCGTCAAGTTGTTCAGATCTAGTGAAATACCCATTTTCATCCCTTTTAATAAAAATTTGGAAGAATGGCCAAAAATCCTATCACTAATTATGAAGAATCTCTGTGCCAAATCTCATGTTCACACCGCGTCTGGTTTCCGAGATATTTGTGTATTTAAAAAAACTTTCAACCCTATTTTTCATCTCCTTAGGGTTGGAATTTCCAAAAATCCCTTCTAAGTGGAAAGTTTTGTATTAAAACCAATCTGTCTTCAAAATTTCAGGTCTCTAGGATTAGCTGTTGGGGCTCTGCGTTGATGAGTGAGTATGTCAGTCAGTCAATAAAAAAGTCAGGTGTTCTCGTATATCAATAGAGATAAAAGATTTTGATATGATAATGACATACATTACTATACATCGGGAATTCGTATGCCACTTACCTAATGAAGTGCAATAAAACCTCACTAATCCTCTAATTCCATAGACGGCTCGTAAGCAAAAGTATTATTTTTCTTCATATTTAAATTACGAGGGTTTCCATCTTTACCTGAATTCTGTACAACCATCAATATCTATAGGGGAATCAAACAATAAGTGAAGTGTAAACAATAATTTCCACTTAACTTGTATCTGCATGCATCATGCAGGTAGTATTAACAAAATTTGCAAAGTAAATAAACTGTATAATATTTTTGTTCACTGTGCGTCCCTGCACATCTCTTAGTCCCAGGTGCCTAGAGCATTAAATCTCCCGATGTATATGCATTACAAAGTGACTTAAGTATAACAAAAGATTAAAATACATTACAATGTACAATCATATTTATTTATTTTTATCACAAAAACGTGTAACAACTAGATAAGAATACCAAGTCTTTGTTCAGAATATTTACAATGTGCAATTAACCCGTAGTATATCAGTGCACTGAATTAATGACATAAATAATGAGATTAGATCTTATCCACAGATCGTGCACAGATCTCAGACAATTCAATGTGAGCACCTATTTTTCTCTCTTTGGAAGGTTACTGATATATTATTATTCTATGGGTTACTGTGGAAATGGCTGTAGGTTTCTTAGCAACCAGTTTGTTGTTGATTGAATTGAGAGTAGGTACATGGTTGGCACAGTTGTTTGAGGCGGCAGTCTCTCAAGCAGGAGGTGCCAGCATCTAGGTGCCAGGTTCAAACCCCAGCGGTGGCGATGTATTCCAAACTTTGCGATACAGGCTTTTAGCCTAGTGTAAGGTGTGCTGGAAAGTATTTGGGTTTGTGTGTGCAAGCCCGGGACCTTTTCAAAAAAAATAAAATTCTTTTGATTTTGTGCATTAAATTTATTATTGTGTTTAAATTATGTGTTTCGTTTTGTAAATTGACAAGTAAAATTATGGAACAAGCTTTACGCGCGTAAGATATTTCTTTAATTCAGTTACTTTACGATTCAAACAACAACAAACTGGTTGTGTCCTGGTTGCTAAGGAACCTAAGTGTATGTATATTGTATAGTGAAGTAATTTCTATCTCTTTCTTGTTGACTCAAAATAGAAGATAGAAGATAATATAGAGTGTCTGATGTCTCATTGTTTGTGAAGAGTCTATACAAAGATACTGTTTGTCTAAGGATTAGATCTTATGGCATTGTAAAGATAATACAATTCAAGTAGTGTGTCT
Organism: Ceraclea dissimilis; assembly: GCA_963576895.1. Taxonomy (NCBI): domain Eukaryota; kingdom Metazoa; phylum Arthropoda; class Insecta; order Trichoptera; family Leptoceridae; genus Ceraclea; species Ceraclea dissimilis. Next base: position 2,271,795 of record OY756374.1, read on the forward strand.
TGTCTTTATGATTTGAGATGCTTTCTCAGCCATCGCTACAATGACTGAATTGGGTGGAGAACTGACTGGCGTTGGAAGGATGCTGGCGTCAACAATGCTCACTTTGCTAACTCCGCGAACTCTGTGTAAGAATACAACATTTTATTATGAACTAGTACAAGAAGTTTGTAGCAAAGGAGAATGCTCATTTAGCATGGAAAAAAAAACAGACCCGGCGAAATGTAACTCAAATGATAGGTAAAAATGAGTAATTAAATACTGGATAGGTAGCATCATCGAAATCCATGGCTAAATGTGTGAAATACCTATTGGAAGTTTACAGGGGTCACATGAATGTATTAGTATCAGGAGAATTAAACAGTTACAATTGCGGTTTAAAAGTGTATAATATGATAAGTATAATGTAGTCCGTCTTCATCTTCCTCATCACCCTTGGTCCCTCTACTGCTGGACGGACCAAGGCTGATATGGAAGTCAAATTAGATTTGAGCTTTTGTCCCTTAAGCAAATTTCTTAAGGGCTTTCGTCTTTTTTGGGATTCATTCAAGTTGAGCAATATTCTTATAAGTTTTTGTCTGGTGACGATATAAAAATGTACTTACAATAGATTGGGAGCCACTACTGCATCCTTCCCCGCCATACTGCAAGTCCCTCCAGGATGGTGTCCAGTGAGGGCATGGGATCTGATGATGCACTCCAAGTATTCATCAGTTATTACACCGTCTACGTTCCACACGTGTTTACATTGCGGTAAATAGGGCCAGTGTATTACGGCCCCAATCTCCTGGAATGTTGGGGTGTTGATTACTTGAATCACTGTTCTAAGAGCTGGAAAAAATAGAAATACAGATAAAGTCTTTCAACGATGTCACAAATACTGAAGTAATAGCAGTTCTTCAATTGGTCTCCGTATACCAGTTAAATTTTTTCAAATTTCGTACGAGTCTATGAGCAAAATAAGAATAACGTAAGCGACTAAATTTATTTTAGCTTATTGTATAAAAAAGGGAACGAATTTAAAAAAAATATCTTCTAGTCACTGCGTCTTACATTAAACATTTTATCAACCAAATTACAGCAATACATATATCTAACAAACTACGAAAATAATATCAAGTTTCAGTAAATTTCAGAGGTAACTTTGGAATTCTTTTTTATCAAGAAAATTGACAAAAATCAAATTTCTAACTACTAGAGTCACTAAAACATATTCTCATTTATCCATGTTTTAAGTCTTAGGATGATATCTTCAGTATTAGCTGAGTAATCTTACTTTTCCAGATACAATTTTACGAATGTTGAGTTAAATATGCCTCTTAGGCTCTGTTGTTACCTTTGATGGTGCATTCCACATCTCTTCTGTCAGCCAAGTATTGAGGATCCACTAGAGGTAATGTGGTGGGATCTTTATTTTTCAAACGAACATATCCTCTACTGAAGGGCTGAAGACAGCTGTTCATGAAAATAAAACCTTCTCTAGAGGAATTATTGTAGAAAGGAAAAGTCCTCTTGAATACCTAGAATATACAACAAGGTACTGTATGTAATACACTTTTAATCTTAACGTACAAATATAGAGTTTATAAAAATTGTAGGCGTTTACAAAAGTTGTAGATGTTTATAAAAGTTGTAGGAGTTTACAAAAATTGTAGGTATTCATAAATGTGGGGGTTTTTCAATTATCAAAATACATAACATTCTTTACAGTTTTTGAAATATTACTAATACTCCAACGAATCTATTTGATTAATAATTTAAAAGCAAATGTTCAAAATTCTTTACCTCCTATATATCTAAGCAGAGACAACCTTTCTTTCGCAGAATTTAGATGACGATAATATCTATTTTTTTTTATTATGCCAAAATAATATGTTAATAATAAATTAATAATGGAATTTAATTTAATTATCTAGTACATACGTTATTATTATTGTATCAGAATGCTTACCTCTTTTTGCATGTTGGATACATGACAGAAGAATACTTCATCTACAGCCCCAACAGCAAAGAGTAATGTGCTTGTATGATCTTTACCACGACCAATAGCAACCACACCCGGGGAAGATAAATAACCTGAAAATATATTGTTATATTTAGTTCCCATATTTATATCAGCGTCAGTCACCCAAGATTTACCCATTATAAAATAACTTTTGAAGAATATTTTTTCTATTTATTATTACTTAATCTTTTTTTTATAAAATGAATCTGGCCTAATCGAAATAAACTCAAATACATCTTCTTTGTACACTTCACAGTAAGCCTGTGTTGTGAAGCGGAGTAAATCGGCATTGAAGGTCCAGCCCGCACCCACTGAATTTACCTACTGACCACCATTCAATTAATTAATTAGTTATGTTATATGTTTTGCCGTAGAGATTCTGTTGAATAATTTTGTCATTAGATGAAGCTCCAACTGTGAATGAAATCACAATCCAAGTAAACAAGATCTTTAATACCTGTGTATTGTCGCCTGTTAAGCAATTTTTTTTTAAATAAAATATATATTATGCTGTCTACATATTCTAACCATGTTTACCAACCTTCCCCTCTCATCAAATAAGAGTAGAGTGTCTCTAAACTCAACACCTTCCTCACAGTGATGGTCATAGGCTTCTCTATGCTGACAAACAGCGGCATGTTGAGATGATCGTGTAGATTCATACCCACACCACTGGACCATGCCACTGGCTTTATGTCCAACCTCTCCAATTCACTCCTTGGTCCAATACCAGAAAGAGTCAATATTTGGGGAGTTTGTAAAGATCCAGCGCAAAGAATTACTTCACTCTTTATTGACGTACGCTGAATTACTTTGTTTCTATATATTTCTATGGAATCGGCAACATTCCCTTTGAAATTGATCTAGAATCAAAATAAATAATTGTTATGCAGTCTGTCAAGAAAGGGATGGTCTCAGATTAACTGGAAACTACAATTTTGTTCGCTGGCAACAATTCTATTGAAATTCTACAAGTGTTGCCAATAAGCTGCATGCAGTGCCCTCTTCGAAAACCATATCTTTTTTTGACAGACTGAACTAACACTTGAATGCAGTGGCAATGAGATCATTATGAAGAATGTGAGAGAAAATATTGAGAAATAAATAAGGAATGAGATTATTAGAGAGATGAGTGACTGTAAAAGACGGGTGTAGTGACTAGAATGAAAGTGATAAATTTAGATGGTTCGGGCATGTTGAAAGAATGAATGAGGACAGGATTACCAAAAAAAATATTTATGAGTGAATGAAGAGGTACAGGGAACTTGGCCGCGTTGGATCGATCATGTCAACCAGATCCTCAAGGATGGATGCAAAAGATATCAGAGAGTGTGTATGACAAATTGCGTGAACGTGACGAAAGCAAGGAGTGTGTGTAAGGATGTGGGAGTCTGGGATACGGGATAAATATAAGAGAAGTAATTCAGTAACAATGTAGTATTACAAAATACATACCTTTGTAACTAAAGCATTCTTCATTATGTGCAAATTTTGTCTCCCCAGTGCTGGAACTAAAAACGTCTTGTAAGTGGATTCCCTCTTCCCGTTATAGACTGTATTCTTTATACTCGCGACATCCAAGGGAGTCTCGGCTGGCAGTTGCTTGGCTGAGTCTATGAATGCTTGAGTTATGTCTTGTAACTTTTCATCTGTACCCTTCAGCCATATTACACCGCTATTTCCCTAGAGATAAAAAATAATACGTCTATGAAAAACCTACACATTTGTAAACATCTACAATTTTTATAAATAATAGTTTTTTTTTTTTTTTTTTTTTTTCCTGTTAGGTCAGGGGACCGTATATCCCCTGCGTCACTGCGACCAGAGTAGGTCTATTGTGACACCCTTCAATGTTACAACTCGTCCTCAAGGCCGATGTGTCTCATGTAGCTCACGATCTGTCTTGGTGCGAGTAGTCTTGCCTTCTCGGAGTCCAGTAGGGGCCCTCCAAGAGAGTGACTTCTTTTGTGAGCGAGTGCGTCACAGTTACAGAGGATGTGAATAGGTGTTTCGTTCTCCTCTGAACAGAATCTACAGACTGGGGTGTCTGAAAGCCCAATTTTGAACATGTGCTTCCGCAGTCTGCAGTGCCCAGTCAAGGTCCTGGTTAGGATTCTTATTTGTTTTTTGGAAAGCTTGAGAGCTTCGGTGGTGAACTTCTGCGAGTACCCTGTAATTAGTTCCTTCGCGTGTTTCAACCCTGTGCTGTTTGCCCAGATTTCATAACTCTGGTCTTTGGTCCAGCTTTTCAGGCTGGCTCTGAGAGTGTTACGCGGTAACCCGCAAATAGGTTCAGGGCCTACTGCGGGTCTTTCTGCGCCAATTCTGGCAAGTTCATCGGCCTCTTCGTTGCCCATGATTCCGCAATGCCCAGGTACCCAGACCAGCCTCACTGTGTTTTTTGCACCGAGGCGGTTCAGGACCTGTATGCATTCCTGGGTTAATTTGGATCTAACCTCTACCGATTCAAGAGCCTTTAGCGCTGCTTGACTGTCGGAGAGGATGTAGATGCTTTTGTTGTGATATGATCGGTGAAGGTTCAAATGAGCACATTCAATGATAGCGCTCATTTCTGCCTGGAATACAGTGGCGTACTCGCCCAGACTGGTTGATTTCTTCAACCTAAAAACTCCAGACCCTGCCCGGCCATCTTTCTTGGAGCCATCCGTGTACCATACAATGTCTCCATCTCGAAAGGAGTAGGGATCATTCTCTCTCCATGTCTCTCTCTCGAGTATTTCTATTGTGTAGTGTTTGACAAAGCTGTATGCCACATTCATGGTATCCGAAGGCATGCCCATGATGGGAGCTTTGTAGAGGTCCGAATTCAATCCTCTAAATACGCTGGAGCGCCAGTTGTTCCTGCCACCCGCCGCCGCCCGAAGTAACGCCATGCGAGCCTCCATCTGCACATGTACATGTAGAGGCACTAAGCACAGCATCGCCTCTAGCGCAGTCGTGGGTGTTGAGGACATGGCGCCCGTTGTAAGGAGACACGCAAGTCTCTGAACCTTGTTCAGGTCATCTACGCACGTCTTCTGCTGGGTTTTTTTGTGCCATGCTACGCTGCCGTAGGTGACCATTGGCCTGACCATGGCTGTGTAAAGCCAAAGGGCTTGCTTCGGCTGTAGGCCCCATTTTAACCCAGCTATTCTGAAGCTGCTACCTAAAGCTATTTTAGCTTTCTTGGTGATGTACTCCAAGTGGGGGTTCCACGTCAGTCGTTTATCCAGGATTACGCCTAGATACTTGACTTCTTTGGAAAATGTTATTGTTTTACCAAAGAGAGTTGGAGCTTTAAGTTCATCCAGCTTTCTCTTGTTGGTAAAGGGGACTATGATAGTTTTGTTGGCGTTCACCGAAAGACCATAGTCTTTGCACCAGGTTTCCACCAATCTCAGGGCCCTTTGCATCTGACTGGATACGGTGCCTTGGAATTTTCCTACAACCGTGATGACCAAGTCGTCTGCATAGCCCTGTGTGTTGAAATAAGCATTATTTAGCTTCCATAAAAGACTGTCGACTACGATGGACCATTCCAAGGGTGATAAGACACCTCCTTGGGGACATCCTCTCGCTATTCGTACAGCTAATGTTTTGTCTAATAGTGTCGTTTTGACAGTCCTATTTGACAGCATCGCTTCGATCCAGTTTAGTGTCGTTTGATCGATGCTTCTTTCTTTCATGCCCTTAAGTATGACATCCGTTGAGGTGTTATCAAAAGCACCCTCAATATCAAGGAAGGCGCATAGGGCAATTTCCTTATCCTCTATGGCCTTCTCCAGTCTGTCGGTTAATTCGATCAGAGCGGATTCGGTAGACTTGCCCGTTTGATAGGCATGTTGTCTTGTATGCAGGGGATTTATCGTGAGATATTTCTCCCTTATGTATAGATTTAGCACTTTCTCCATTGCTTTGAGCAGAAAGGAGGTAAGGCTAATTGGCCTGTAGGATTTAGGCTGTGACTTATCTTTGTCACCAGCTTTGGGTATATATGTTACCCTAACCCTTGTCCAATCCGTCGGTATATATCCCCATGCAAAGCTTGCTCTGAAGATTTTGATAACTACAGGCAGGATGCTTTTCGCACCCTGCTGCAGCAAGGCAGGAAATATGCCATCTTCCCCTTCAGATTTGTATGGTTGGAAGCTGTCCATAGCCCACAGAACCTGGTTAGGTCTGAAAATCTCTGACGCTCTTCTCCAGTCCTCAAGGTCCGGTTTGGACTTCTTGGTGACCTGTGATTGTAGAGTGTCCGATTCAGATATGATATTCGAGCCTGGGAAGTGAACCTGTGCCATAAGCCCCAGGGTCTCCTCCACATTCTCGGTAAATGTCCCATCGGTTTTCCTTAGTAATCCCAGATAGGAAGGAGGTGCCTTTGACAGTATCTTGTGGATCTTGGCCACATGCGAAGGACCATTAATCTCTTCGCAGAACCTCCTCCAAGACAGTCTTTTGGCCTTCCTTAATTCTCGATTGAATTCTGTAAGAGATTGTTTGTATGACTCCCAGTCTCCGTTTATTTTTGCTCTGTTAAAGAGTCTTCGGGATTCCTTTCTTAGTGAATTCAATTTTGCATTCCACCAAGGGACCTTGCGGTTAGTATTGGTGGTTTTTAGGGGACAATTATCATTGTATGCATTCAGCATACAAGAGTTAAGATCCCCTACCGCCGACTCAATTTGCTCGACTGATCTAACGGTTTTAGTTATTATTTTTATGTCTCCCTCTAACTGGTGCCTGTAGCCATCCCAGTTAGTGGCTCTAGGATTTCGATAAGTTTCGATTTCTCTAGCTTTATTAACTAGGACGTCGAATCTGATGTATCTGTGGTCTGACATAGTTATGTCTCCACAGACATGCCAGTGTCGTGTGTGGTCCATTAATGTCTCCGCACAGACAGTGATATCTAATACCTCTTCTCGCGCTCTAGTGACAAAAGTTGGTGTAGCGCCACGATTGAGTGTGTGTAGTTTGTGCGTCAAGAGGTAATCATATAGTAATTCACCTCTATGATTCGTATCCGTGCTGCCCCATGTAGTGTGATGGGAATTACTGTCACAACCTAGGATCAACTGGGCTCCCTGGTCTCGGCAGTAATCCACCACCACTAGTTGCAACGTTGGGTCATCCTTTTCCCATGGCATGTACACCGAACATATTACTATTCTTTGGGTTGCCTGTCCTGGGAAAGTTACATATGCTGCTACCAGGTCATCCGTGCAGATTTCCGGTATGGGCATGAATTTTATGTTTTTGGCAAACAGAATACAGGCTCTTGGTCTAGTACCATTAGTGGCGTATAAGACCCTCCCTGCAGTGCCAAGTCCTGCTACCGTGTTCTTGATGATCCACGGTTCTTGTATCAAGGCGATGTCCAGTTTCTCCCTTAGTATTTTTTCGGAGAGTAGTGCGGAGGAGGCCTTCGCATGCTGGAGGTTTATTTGAATTATCTTGAACGTGCCTTGATTTTTATTATGGTTGGATGGGAGGATTGGGAGAGGAAGGGGGTTGGGAGAGAGATTGGGAGTGGGATTAGGGATGGGAGTTAATTGTTGGGGTAACATTTTTAGATGTGGGGAGGGGATTGGGATTTTTCCTTAGGCACTACGGCGGGAGAAGGCTGCTGAGCACCTCTCCTCCTCCGCGAGCCTCTGTAGCGTCTTTTCCTGGGGAGTCCCATGGGTTCCTCCCCAGTCGGCGCTGGTACTTGCTGTTGCCTGAGCAGCACTCCCTTCCTTGGAGCTGCTGGGTCCTCAGGCACGGGTTCGTCTTGGGCTGTGGTCGCTTCTCCGCTGGGCCCAGGCAGGGGCTCAGGCCCACTCGCGTCGGCAGAGCGTTCAGGTCCCTTTGGATCCCTAGTACTCTCCTCTGCGGAGGTCCCGGCCCTCACATCCTGTAGCCCTGGGATCGGCTCCCTGCCGGTCTGAGGCCTCACACGTATGTGGATGGCTCCGAACCCGAAGATGGGTCTGAACTGTATTCGCCCTAGTCCCTCGAGGGCGACATCGTCAAAGGAAAAGGTCACAAGTTGCCCCTTTCCCTCATGGGTGATCTTGTGGAGAATTCTCCACCCCATACAGCTCAGACCCGCATTCTGAACGTCCAGGCGGTTCAGCAGGACTTTTGGCTCCATAGAAGGGCCCGGAATCCACGCCGTCCCGATGTTGGGTTTGGGCATGTCCCATTCATCCATGGCCCGGAGACATGCCCCCTCGAAGGGCTTCAGACTCCCGACACAGTCGACCAACCATGACTTGCTGCGCTCATCGCCGCAAACCACAGTCAGCCAACCCGTTCGGAAGTGAGTTGCCAGAAATCTTGGGCCCATTCCGCTTCCCGAGATTTCATCCACTTTACGAAGAATCGAGTCTGTTATGACTCTCATTTCCTCGTCCCTGAGACTCCTGTTCAGGTCTTGGATGCCTACTCTAATAGAGCTGGCCATGTCTCTGAAAGAGGGACCTGAAATGTCTCCATGCTTCCGGACTTTGTTCGGTTTCCCCTTCGGAGATTCCTCCGTGGAGCGCGGTCTCTTGTTAGCCCTCGTCTCCACTTGCCTCTCTGAAGTGTTTTTGCAGAGAGTCAGTGCCTCTTCCCGGCTCCTGCCCTCCGCAAGCAGCTTACTCAGTCGCTTCCTAGCCGCTCCCGAAAGATGGATCCTAGGAGGATTCCTACTCACCGGTTGCGGCGACGGTCCTGATGTGGAGGTACCGGGCATATCCTCAACATCAGTCGTCTTTTCTGTGGAGGTACCAGGTGTACTCTCCATATCTGTCTTCTCCGTGGAGGTGCCAGGTGCATCCTTCACGGCACTTGCCGCTCTCGAAAGGTAGTTCCCAATTGGACTCCTACCCTCCGGTCGCAGCAATGGTTCTTGGTCATGGGACGTGGCGTCACCTTTGACCAATGATGTGGAGGTACCGAGCGTATCCTCCACACCAGTCTTCTTTTCTGTGGAGGTACCAGGAGTACCCTCCACATCCATCTCCACTGCGGAGGTGCCAGGTGCATCCTCCACAGCCATCTTCTTCGTATCATCAATTAGTGTTTTTATTTTTGTATCCATATTTGGTCCCACGATTAGCTAGGGAAATAGTAGTTACTATTTTTATAAATATCTACAATTTTTATAAATACCTACAATTTTTATGAAGACCTACAATTGTTATAAACACTACATTGGTTTCCTGTAGTAGCTTTAATTTCTAAAATATGGACCACCATTCAAATTTAGTCCAGATCTTAGAAACAAAACATACTAAATAAATTAATATAGGTTTATAAAAATTGTAGGTAGTATTAATAAATGTAGATCTTTATAAATAGGTATTTATAAAAACGTTAGGTATTTATAAAAATTGTAGGTGTTCATAAAAATGGTAGGTGTTTTTTAATTATCAACATACAATATAAAATCTCTTACAGTTTTCAATAGTTTTGAACTGTTGTAGTTTAATTTGAACTTCTTATTGAAATATGGTTTCAAATCTGCATAACCCCAGCCAACTGCACCCATTTTTTCCCAAGTTTCGAAATCTGAAGGAATACCCACGCCGTGAAGCAAATAATTTAGTTTACCAGAGCCTCCTAAACCCTTGCCTCTTGGGAGAAATTGTATCTGAAATATGAAACAAAGTAAATACATGAATATGTTAATTACTGTACATAAAGATGTTGTACTTTAATTTAAGTAAAATTTATATCTATCCCCTGACACTAGAGCCACAAAACATCTCCTGCAAAATAGACCTGTGGGCAGGAGATCTCTGGGCAGAGCAAGACAGAGATTGATGGACAATGTTACCCGAGATCTGAATATACTAAATGTTGGCGATGACTGGGAGTCCGTTGCTGCAGACAGGAAGGCTCGGAGATCCGTTGTTCTGGAGGCCAAAACTCTACCGGAGTTGTACGGCCATCGGAAGTAAGTAAGTAGTAATATTTGAGACCACATCTATTGCAAGGTAAGCAAGCAAGGTAAGTAATAAAGAAAATACAAATGTGTGAGTCCACCTAAAAAAGCAAGAAGATAATACCTTATCATTTAGACCGTAAGACGAATGTTTTTGCGGTTCCGTAGCAAACGCCCAATCACTTGAACCTTTCTGCAGTAAAGTTGGTAACATTGGAATCTCAGAGAGAAAGCTGATATCGTCACCAGCTTCTATTAGGAGAACTTTAGCGTGAGGTATCTCTGACAAGCGTGCGGCCACAACACAACCGGCTGTACCAGCACCCACTATACAAAAAGAACATTAGAAAATTATTAGGTCTGTGCCGAACGAGATATGAGAACCATTTGTTGAGTGAGGTGTATCGCTCAAAGCTTTTGTTAATTACTTCAGAAATTTCCATAAAAATTTTATGCGGAAAATAAATAAAAGAAATTATGTGAAACAATAAATTGTGTGAAATTACAATAAAGTATTTTTTTTTGTGTGTATTTAAAAGAAAAAATGTAGTTTTTGTGATAAATGTGTGAAATTTAAAAAAAGATTTATTTTATCTTAATTGTGTGAAATTAATGTATTATTTGTGTTAATTTTCTATGATAATTATGTGAAATTTATTATTGATATAAAAATCACAGATTTTCACAGACTACAATTATTTTAACTGTTCATTATAAATTTGTTAATTAACTTTGATTTAGACTACTGTCAAAAATTATAATTACAGAAGATTAAGTATGTAAATAAATACAAATAAAAACTCACCGACAACAAAATCATACTGGGGTTCGACGTACGATATAAAATTATCAAAAGACGGATAGAAATATTCCCATATAATTGCCGTAGAAAGGACGCCAATACAACAGCACGAAATAAACTTTATATTCTGAAAATCAAACATTGTTAACCGAAACTAAACACGGGTAAAGACTTGTACGGGGAAGTGATTCTTCATGTGTGATGAATAATAATAACATAGGTAGCTTCCACTAAGTGGATTAGATGCAGAGTACTAGATAGGTACTAATACATATTTGTATTTGTTACTGGAAACATATGAAATTTAGGAATTGTATACAAATCCAAGGTCAACAGTTTTAGTCTTTATAGCTTTTTCTAAGGACCCCCTATCCCCCCCGTCGACAATTTTTTGTTGCCCTAACAGCTCTAGTTTTTGAAACATTTTCAAGGACCCCCCTCGACGAAAAAATTTATTAATGCATTTTTAAAAATTAAGAGCGCTAAAATAAAAAATGCATTCTCCTTTGGAATCCGTCATTGTATACATTTCCTGGTAATTGTATTCAATGACAGATTTCATACTTTCCCAGTAGCATTTGTATTATTATTGTATCACAAATCAAACTTCTTGCATCATTTCAATCAATAAGTATTAGGGAGTTTTACGTATCATAGAATAGCGTGTAGAATGTAGGAACTATGGTACTCTCCCGGGTGGTCAACATATTACTACTCTATAGTACTGAGCAGGCAGCTTTCGATCTTTTACCCAAATCCAAGTTAAATTGTGTTTATTATGCAATTATCCTGTCTACTCTTGAAGGAGTTGGTGGCGGGAGCAAGTACAACCGAATCCTCACACTGCCAGCTCTATTGGTTGTGGTGTGTTGGATGTGTAGGTATAATGCTGTCTATAGCTTCAGTTGATGTCCTCTCAGGTGCACATTAGAGTTCATGGTAAACATAGCTGGTAGCATCTCACAGGAGTAGAGCTCATACACACACACACACACACACACACACACAGTATATCTCAGTAAGAACCCTTGTTCGCTGTTTGATCAACGACATTAAACAAAGCAGCAACTTCATAAACACGGTGATGGTAGTTTCACCCAGCAACAAGTACTTTGCGTATTTCACATTAGCAGAGGCGCAAACATCGAAACTTTTTTCTAGAAATAATAAATGAAACAGCATATCTGATAATAATAAATATTTTAATTTGTATCATTCAGAACAGAGTTATTAGAGACATCTCTAGAGGTACATTCTCCAGTTATCACATACAGTAATTCTGCCATCCTAAGGAAGAACCGCATATAAAACATAAAGTAGAAACTGAGATAATCGCGAGAAACATCTAGTATCGCCCATATAAGTCCATACATTTGTCTGGAATAGAGGGCTTGAAAAATGGGGGTTGCGTATGAAAACTCACGCTTGATTGAAATAGTAGATGAATCTAAGGTTGAAATACGCATTTCGATATAAAACTCGAAATATCTCACATCTCGAAATATGCACAGTTGTTGCTTAGGACAGCAGAATAGTTCTATTATGGAGAGATTATCAAGTCAGGCTAAACAGTGTTGATAATTTAGTAAACGGAAAGTGGAAATAATTTCTAGTGTCGTCACGACGAGATTTGTAACTTTATCTTTAATGTCAAGCCATTACGAGTTGGAATGATTCCCGCTACTGCATCAGACCTCAACCATTTGTGCCTCGTCCTCAAGTAAGGATTGTTCTTCAATTGGAGCCTCCACCAGACTCTTGCGTCCCTTGGAGTCGATGACTTCTATCATTGTAGGCTGTTCTTCAACTTCCATCTCTCCAGCCTCCTGTGCCTTGCGCTGTTTCAATCCTGCCGCGGGAGATCTGAAAAGACAAGAGATTGTTTATATTCATCTATCAAAATACTAACACGTTCACTGCTACAGGAAATACCTACTGATTACTGAGTTGCAGAAATTTAAGTACCCTCAAAAAACCCCAAAAGCACGACTATCGCGTGTGCTACATTCTTTTTAGTATATTTCGTACTACGCCACAACAAAATAGACTTGAGGAACATTGAATAGTATCATGTCACATATTTGCATCAAAAGCATTGCGCGAAAGTATACTATGATGCGAATCCGCGTCATTAGCATGCAACGTGGTAGGAGCCTATATGCACTGATCAAAAATCGTTCTAATATCGCTTCAACTTTTTCAAATTTTCTATGAAAATGTTGGCACGAAATAAAAACAATGTAAGCGACAATTATACCTTGTTAAAAAGAACCTGGGTAGAAATTTAAAAATCCAAGACAGTCAAATTGTTAACCTTATAAGTAATTACAAATATTTTGGCTAAACTATACTTCTACATCTGAAAAACCGAATAGATATACCCATAAATTTAAGAGGTACTTTTGTAATAATTTTTTATTCAAGGAATTTCCAAATATTGTAATTCTAGGACAGTCAACTTGTAGTCAATACTTCCATCTATAACTGTCTTCAGTTTCAAGATGATGCTCTCAGTAATGGCTGAGTAAACGCCAAGGCCAATTCGTAGCACATGGCGCCCTAATGTACATAATTATCGGGTTGACTGTAAAATATTGGTTTTGCAATAAGTCGGCCTTTTGGCACACTGCATTGTCTTGTTTTTGTTGTTGTATATATTTACTGGCCAATAAAGATTTATTTATTTTGTTTAATCATTCGCATTTATTGAAAACTTGGAAAAACTAAGGGAGAACTTTAATCACAGTTTAATCAATACCCTTAAGTATTGTGAGAGTACAAAATATAAATAATCTCTTATTGCATGGCATATTATAAGAACTACTATGTGAATGCAGACAAATCCAATTAATTCCACATTAGCTCACTTTATATCAATAATAGAACTGCATTAACACACAAATGCAATTATGTAAAAACATTTATTTGTATGCAGTAGTGTTTTATTCAACCATTCTCTTTGCTCATCGCATGGCTGTACTATCGTGTTTTTTTACAGGAATAATGCGAATTTTCCATTAATTGACGTGAAATTCAACCTTCATTATGGAAAACATCGTAATTGAAACATTATCAAAAGGAATGTGGTTTTGAAAGTAGGAAGAACCACACTGAAAAAATCTTGCAAAAGGGTGTTTTTTCTCAAATATTTTTATTTATGGATTTTTAGATAAAATATTGTTCACGATAAAAAAAATATTATATTCTTGCATTAAAACCTTCAAAATTGTACACTTTAATGACATAAATATATGAAATATAACACCACATTTTGCCAAAATTGTGAAAAATAATACCCCTTTTTGCAAAAAATAGCACCAATTTTTTCCAGCCCCTACTTATGAATTATGTAATAAGGTCGGTAGCCCGGGTGGTAACGCGCTCGACTGTTAATCCTGTGGGTGCGGGTTCGATCCCCGATGCCGACTTACTCCACTTCACGACACAAACTTTTCAAGCTTACTGTGAAGTGTACAAAGGTGTATTTATATTCCAGATTCATTAAAAAAATGTTTTGCATATGACGCCATACCTGATTAATGTAATGTTCCTTTGCACTTCCTTAATATCTCTCTCCATCTCCACCTCTCTTCCCTTCCTCAACCTCTGCAGGATGTAATGATTCTGTCTCTTCTGTCTGATGCCCTCAACCTTCTTCATGGCCTCCACCGTCTTATTCCATATCTCTCTGTTGTATTTCACTGGGACGTGACGATGCTTCTCAAACTCAAATGTCGGGTCGATGGACAATTCTTTGCCGTGCATTTTCCTATAAGCCTTTGTCCATCTTGTTTTACGTGGATTCTTCTTCTTTTTGAATGCGGCGTGACATTTTGACCGACAAAATCTGAAAATCTAATTAAAAAAAACTGTTTTAGAATCAGGTATTTATTTACACTTTTGGTGAACAAGATAGATATGTTAACATTACAAATATAAATAATAAGATTTGTTCACTAGGGCAAGCTTATCGCAATACTGTGATCTCTGCCAGACAACCCTAGGTCACGTTCTGTATCCGTTAAAATTCACTAGGCGATTCGCTCGATTGTTTATGGTTCTATTGTTCGCCGTTCTATCATCAGTGCGTTTCACTCGGTTGTGCGAGTCAACGTGTTCTATGTGCACAGTTGACACGCTCGGTTGTTGCGAATAACACCCAACAAAATTGTTGGGTGACATTCGCTCGCCATAGAAAATAGAATGGTCCGCACGTGCAGTTCACTCACTCTTATTATCACGCGATATGTCTATCCCTTTCTACCAAAAAAGAGTATAGCGATATCGCTATCTCGATGTATATCTATCAACTCACTCTTATTAGTATTCTCATCTCTATCTCTGTTTGACAATTCCAATTGGAACAATCACCCAAATGCGTTCTGCTTCGCGCGATAATCGTCCGTTGACACGCCGAGTGAAAATTAACGGATACAGAACGGACCCCTACTATTGTATGAAAACAAAAATAGGTTAAAACTGATGCTATCCCACAGTTCCATATCGCTTGTGGAAAAGACAGAGGACATAGTACCACACTTCTATCTGTACACACATCTCTAGCTTCCATCAGAAATACTCCTACAAGTCGTCATACTCATGACAATAGTAGGATTCATTAATGTTAAACAATGGTGCATAGGAGAAAGATATACTAAGGGCAATAAACGCTACACAACAAGCAAAACGTGATAGATGCTGCACCATAGAATGAAATGTTTCAAGTTACCTTGCAGTCGTTCCTGACAAATTGTATGCCATGGCCAGGATATAATCTAGAAGAACAGAAATAACACGTTTCTATACGCATTGTGTCTCTTTTTCAATGGGAAATTCCAAATTATCCCAAACAACGCGAAAATGCGTTACTTCCACACGTGCTGACGTCCAAAAAGAAAATATTTTGACAGCTATTTGACATTGCAAAGAAAAGATTGAGTCATAGACTTTGAAGGTATTTTGTGTCACATCTGGCAACCCTAAGGCTCTCCACACACACGTCCGGAAGTTCAGTTAGCTGAATCGACCGTTTGCATAAAAAGATCCGACCAAAACCTCTCTCTGAATTCGGTGTTACCCTGATTTTGAATTCAGAAAGAGGTTTTGGTCGGAGCTTTCTTGCAAACGGTCGATTCAGGTAACTGAACATCCGGACGTGTGTGGGGAGCCTATAAACGTGGTAAAATGTTCACAACATCTGCAAATTTAGTCAACTTTCTATGGTTATGCAGTTGTCATTTTGTCAATTTTTGTCTGTCATTTTTGTGCGCGAGGGTTTTGAATTGTTTTTATTGTGCAACCTGGAAGATTTAATACGCCAAGATGAAAAATCTTAAACTTTTGAATTGCTACGTTAAGAGATATCCCAGTGTCCAGCATGCTCAATTGGTGTCACAATCTTACGACAGCATAAACGAGTTATTTGTGGTACATAACCTAAAAGTGTCAAAGCTGGACGCGCAAAGTGATGCGGTGGAGTTGTTATTTGATATAAGCGATGTAATTCCAGTTTCTGTTGACGATGTCACTCTTGTGGAGCTGGCTTACTTTACAGTGGAGCGCTTGCTGGTGTGTGCTCTTGATAATGGACACGTCATTAAATTTGATCTGGAATCTTCGCAAATCATTGAGGCCTCTGATGTTTTCCCGCAGGGAATAAAGGTATTTCAATATATTAATAAACTATACATGTAGTCGGGTATCTCGTGATACCAAGAGAACTTTGGTACTATTGGAGTGCTGCGGCCCCATCAAGGTCAAGTTGTTTTAAAAAAGCGCTAAAAACGGTATATTCATACGGTGTGCCCAGAACCACCCGCAGTCGAACCGAGCGAAAAAAATACAATTTTTAGCACATGTTTAAAACACGATAAACGTTTGAGAGGAGTGACATTTCAAGTCCAAAACATAGTAAATTTACTAAATTTGTTTTAAAAAAACACATTCTGACTTTTCTGTGCCTTCCTCCAGTCCCAACCGCAGTTGAGCCGAGTGAAATAATACCGTTTTTAGAGCTTTTTTGAATAAAAAAAGTTTATCAAGTGGGGCCGCAGCACTCCAATAGTACCAGAACTTTAAGCTAGTAAGTGTATTCAGTGGGGGCATCTTCATTTTTTTCGCCACCAGAGTGCACTGCAGTAAATGGAGGTCTGCATAGATACGGCAGGTACTATATATTATTATTCCATGGATAATAAACAAATGTTTTGTTTTGTTATGACAGTATTGACAGTTGTGAAGACCTCCATTTACTGAAGTGCCATCTAGTGAGTGTTAAAAAATACACCCCCATTGGTTACAATTTACAATTATACAAGACAATGATTGTCGTATGTTTTCTTTTCAGGCAATGAAAGTGAGCCCTGACAATGAACTTCTTGTATTTGTAACTTCAGATTATAATGTTCACTTGACAGACTGCAGGTTGGAGACTCTTAATATTTCGTCACTGAAAGATGATCATTTTGGTCAGGGGGAATTTATCAATGTCGGGTGGGGGAAGAAGGAAACACAGTTCCACGGCTCTGAGGGCAAAGAAGCTGCCAAGAGGTCTATCGTTGAACAGCAGCAGTCAGATTCTGGTAATAATGTTTGTATTTTATGACTTCTTCTTCCAGTGTCATGTCAGGTCCCCCCAACGTTGACTATCACTCGAGAGAAAGTGTTCCTGTCCTGGGCAGCTCGAAACAGCTCCTCCGCACTCCTTATTCCAGTCCAGTCTCGTATATGAAATTTGCTTTCTTCCAACCCCCCCACGACCCCTTGCCCGTAATGATAAAATAAATAAATAAAAACTTTATTGAAGTAATGACATGCATTAAACAAATGGCGGGTTTGTTGCCATGGGCAATATCTGCCAACCAACCACGATAAGGTGGAGTAATTCATATTTTTCTGCCCTGAACATGTGATCCAAATGTGATACTTTCCGGACTTTGATATTTGACAGCAACTCTCTATTGGCTCTAGCTCTTTTAAGAACTCTTGTGTTGCTGACCATATCCATCCAAGGTATCCGGAGCATTCTCTGATGTATCCACATCTCAATTCATATATTTTATTATGATAAAACAATTATAACAGATAGAACAATACATCATAATAAACTCGATGCAGTTTTGCATAACAAACAAACTAAAATTACTTTTTTAATTGATATCACTGTAAAATTGATTTACCAGAAAATTCTTTTGTCTGTTGTTTCTCTGTATTTTTAAGATTTTTTATCGTAAACTTTTCAATGGTCTTGAAGGCCATCAAAACCATAAATAAATAAATTCCTTAATAAATATTAAATATTCGTATCATATTTTCAGAAGAAGACAAATCCAGAAACACCACCGTAACTTGGAGAGGAGACAGTTCACTGTTTGCAGTCGGATATTTCCATAATGCCACATGTATGTTCAAAGTGTACGATCGAGATGGAACACTACAATACACGAGTGAGAAGCAGCCAGGGCTCCAATGCCATTTCTCTTGGAGACCTTCGGGAAACTTGATTGCGACAACTCAACAATTTCCCAATAAATATGTCATAGCGTTTTTCGAAAAGAACGGATTAAAACACGGAGAATTTTTATTACCGTTTAAATATGCCGAGGCAGAAATTAAACAGTTGTGCTGGAGTTCAGATTCTGAAGTGTTGTGCGTTTGGTTTGTTAATACTGTAACGAAACAATCCACCGTACATCTTTACACTGTGAACAATTATCACTGGTATTTAAAGTATTCGATAGTCTTCGACAATGAAGAAGAAATTGCTTCGTTAGTTTGGGACGAATCGAGCACAGCGGGATGTGGTAAACTCGTTCATATACTCCTAACAAATGGAGAATATTTGAGATATAATTGGGTGTGGAGTGTCAGTGGAAGTAACGGCAAAAGCACGAATGATGAATCTTTAGTAGGGGTGGTGGACGGCAAAATTCTACTCTTAACTTCGTTCAGAAAGGCCGTAATTCCTCCCCCCATGGCTGGATGGACGATACCGTGTGATTCTAATATCAATCACGTCATATTTGGACCACAGTGTTACGCAGCTTCGCAACAAACATCTTACGAAAATTATTTTTTCCTCCTCAACGACAACAACACATTAGATTTTTACAGATTAAATCAAGAATATAAGGTTGAATCCCTTTGGAAACATTCGTTGGAAGAATTCATCGTCAACGGCAAAGAAGATTTTAGAAATAAGATAATGCAATTATTGTGGATTTCAAACGATGTTATTATAGGAATAATCGGGGTTTGTCAAAACGTCTCCAAAATATTGAGAATAGATTTGTCTGTGGAAAACACCAAAGTAAACGATTTTAAAACGATACCTGTACAAGATGAACTTATTGGACTTTGCGCTTACGGAAGCGATACAAAAGTTCTACTGCAGACCTCCACAGGGAAATTGATGGTGTATTCGCTAAATGACGATAAAGTCACACCACTGCCTTTTAATTTTCCAGAGCCGTGTATTGAGATGGATGTCTCGTGTAAAGATGACGTTACATGTGTTTATGGTTTGACAACTCGTTGCAGATTTTACATAGAGGATCGACAAGTTGCAAATAATATTAATTCGTTCTTCGTGCATTCGGATTTCCTGTTATTAACAACACTACAACATCAGTTGTTGTGTTGTCCTCTCACAAACGAAATGGCTAATGTATTAACACTGGGTATCGCCGATACAAAGAAGCAGTCTAATCTTTCGGTGTCTAGTAGAAAATTGGAACGAGGATCTAAAATTGTAACCGCAGTTTCATGTGACAGCAGAGTGATTTTGCAACTACCTCGCGGTAATATCGAAACCATTCAACCCAGAGCTCTGTCGTTAAAGATGATCGGAGATTTATTAGATACTTCTCAATATTACCCGGCGTTCGATCTCATGCGAAAACAGAGGATAAATTTAAATCTATTTTACGATCACGACCCCCAAATGTTTATAGAAAACGTTGAGAATTTTATAGAGCAAATAAATAATACGCTGTGGCTCAGTTTGTTCGTATCGGATTTAGACGATCACGATGTCACCGCAACCATGTACGCTACAAGTTACGCAGGAAAGATTAGACAGAATATTAATAGTGTTGGAGACAAAGTGAAGATTGTTTGTCAGCTTCTCAGAAAAGGTTTAGAAAATCTCAACGAAAACAACAAGAATCTTCTTCCAATTATTTCAACGTACGTCAAGACGAATGACGTACATGACTTAGAGAAAGTACTACTGATTATCAAACAGTTAAATAATCAACAGAACAACAGTTTAGTGAGTGCCGATGAAGCTATTAGATATTTATTATACATGATAGATGTCAATAGATTGTACGAGATTGCTTTAGGATTGTACGACTTTGATTTGGTTATGTTTGTCGCGAGCAAAAGTCAGAAAGATCCTAAAGAATACATTCCGTTCCTCGATGAACTCAAAGCGATGGATGAAAAGTACAGACACTTTAAGATAGACGATTTCTTGAAGCGATACGATTCCGCATTGAAACATTTAGTGTCGTGTGGAGAAGAAAGGTGTACTGAACTTCTACCGTACATTAAAAAACATAATCTTTACAAGGCTGCCTTCAAATATATCAACAGGGACGACCCAAGGTATAAATCGATCGCAGAGAGTTTCGGAAATTATTTCATGTCTCACAAAAACTATCAAGAAGCTGGAATAATATTCATGAGATGCGGCAACACCGAACAGGCTATGAGAGCTTTTATGGAATCTCTGGATTGGAGATCGACAATGCTTATTGCTCAGACTTTAAATTTGGAGCCACCGGCGATTCGTGATGTACAAATGTAAGAATTTTAAATGTAGTTCAATGAATATTTTACGCCTGAATCAACGTAACACAAAATCTTATGGTGCTCTTACACGAACAATAATTGTGGTAACTCGTACAAATCGTATTGATTAAGAGTATGCATACCGACATTTCAAAAATTTCTAAAAACGGGAGACCTTCTATCTCTACAACCGTTACTAAATTTGCTTTGGAACAAAATAGGGTAGATGCATTGAACCTTTATCTAGGGAATAACCGTAAAAGATTTTTTATAACCTGTACAGATTTCTCAAAAAAAATATTTAAAAACACCTCTGACCTTTTTTCCGAAAGACGGAATCTCGTTTCCCGAAAGTCGCGGAGTAAAATTTTTTTCTTGTACTGATAATATGCATTAAAATCTAGGGAATAACCGTAAAAGTTTTTTGATAGACGCAAAATTAACCCCAAAAAATGGAAAAAACGCTATTTTTACCATTTTATCATGCGATTGTCACGCGATTTTGAACCTTAATGCCGTGGGAAAAGACTGTGACGTCATTCCTGGTGCCAAGCCCTTAATATTATTTCTCAATTATTTCGGCAATATTCAAAGTGAGACAACAATATTGCGTGCTTACGAGAAAGAAAACTGACTAAAATGTACAAACCGATTGGATATTCAGCAATTCGTGTTACCGACATCGTGACAGCTCTCTTTCTCATTGCACTCAATATCGTCGTCTCACTTAAAATATTGCCGAAATAATTGCGAAATAATGTTATCAATATGATTTGTACGAGTTGCCGCAATTATTGCTCGTGTAAGAGCACCATTATTCATTGATGTATTATTTTTTATTTTTATTTCAGAAACCTTCTGATGAATCTTAAAGCACGCAAACAATTCAGCGATGCTGTAGATCTTTTAATGCATCAAGAAGAACCGTCTGAATCAGATTTAATACATTGTTGTTTCGAAGGTCATATGTATAAGAGGATTATCAGTGCTTGCGTGAAATTGAGAAACGTGGAATTAATGGGTGAGTTAACATAACAACTTTGTGGAACTCGTATGTGTCTATTCTTCATCTTTGGTGTCATAGTAATTGCTACAAGCTTCCCTTTCTGTTTGTTATTACTATTGTAAATTTTCTGTACCGCTCCCTCCTTCTTCCTTCTCTCCTTCCTCTTCTTCCTTCTTTTTCCTTCTTTCTCCTACATGATTTTTATGTACATGATACTGCTCTTAATTTTAATTTTAATATGTGGATGGAAGAGGTAAAAATATATATTTGCGCGAACAAATGTTGCCATTGCCATAAAACAGGGCATAACCAATAGCAATGGAGTGTAATCTTATTTGTTAGATACAATAATATTCACCTATGTGTCTACTGCCCCAGTACAGACTCTGGTCTATTGGGGCATTACAATTTCCCATGTATCTTGTTGTCTTATGGATGTTTATTTTGTATTTTTTTTTTGTATTTATATATTATGAGTGTGTATATGTATATATGGGAAATAAATCTTCATTTATTCATTCAAATGGGCGAGCAGCTTATAGCTGATATGCCCATATCTAGATGCACAATTAATTGTCTCTCAAATACTTGTACAACTTATTTTTAAACACATTAACACTTGGAGCACTGATAATATCACTAGGCAGTCTGTTCTATACTTCAACAGCACGGTTTGGAAAAAAATGATTGGCCGGATTGGAATTAAATGTGGTTCGATTAAGTTTCAGTTGGTGTCCTCTCAGGTCTGTGTTGGGTTTGTACAATAAATAAAGAAAACCACTCAGAGTTAAGCCCTGCATGAGTAAACTCATGCTATCTCCCTTTAATTGCTACTATGTAAGTATTTGTATAATGTCCGATTAACGCCTTATATCGCATATTATTTTCAGAGACAATTGTTCTACCGTTGGCTATGGAACATTACACATCTTTACTGTCCTTAATAACTCAAAATGAAGAGCAGTTTGTTAAACAAAAAGCGAGATTATCTGTTGTAAGACAAACTAAAAAGGAACAAGAGGAATTGGGAGAAGAAGTTGCAGATGATTGTGACTTGTACTCGGATACAAGTAGTGTTATGACATCCAGCGCTTCAAGGAGTTCTGGGTTAGTAAATTGTACCTAATTTAACTTCAACAAAGTATTGAAGAAGTTTTGCTTCAACTCTTTCAAATTTTTCAAAAAAATTAGAATATTAGTTCGAAATAAGAATAACGTAAGCGACAATGTGAATTTTACCTTTTTAAGTAGAGCCTGGGAACAAATAAGAAAAATCTAAAACAGCCAATTTGTTAACCTTATAATTACCAGTATTTTGGCTAAATTATACTTTTATATCTGAAAAACTGAACAGAAAATCCACAGATCCCGTAAATTTCGGGGGTACTTTTGGAATATTTTTTTGTTCAAGGAATTTCCAAATATTGTAATTCTAAAACAGCCGATCTATAGTCCATACTTTCATCTCTCACTGTCTTCAGTTTTAACACGATTCTCTCAGTAGTCTCTTAGAATGGCAGCATATAGGAGCTTACAATGTGACTTTGTGTTGATTGAATATTGTATTATTTTTCAGACGTACTTTCCGCTCCAGCAAAAATAGAAGAAAGCATGAACGCAAGTTGGTGTCTTTGAAGGAAGGCTCCAAGTTTGAAGACGTGGCTCTCATAAGATCCCTCCACAGTCTAATCACAAGTACGTTTGCTCTTCGAAAGGACGTTAATGAATTGAATTTCCTTCTACAGTGGTTGAGTAAAGATCAGGAAATGCTGAATCTACAGGTATTTATTTATTTATTTATAAGCACTTGTACAGACAACATGTATAAATACAATCATTAAGGGCCAATCTTATAAACATCCGTAAGTTAAACTTCAGACCAAATAAACCGAAATTTGGTCCATTTGCTCTTTATTTCGTCTTATAAAAATCCGTTAGTCAAATTTCCGTAACATTATACCGATAGAAGTTACCGACCGCCGGACCACCGGTTAACCATTCGTTAGCTGTCAGTTTGTTTGGTTTGACAAGGTTTGAGTTGACAGTTCTCTGTTTTCGTGCCGCGATTTTGTGGTTCGTCAATGTGCCTACACGTTTTTAATAGAAACTAAAGTATTTCATAGGACAAATATGAAATAACTATTATATATAAATTAAATATATAATCTAATAGACAATTAGTAATACTTACACTCATTTTCAGTAGTTTAAAACGCTTTTAAAAAACAATCTCGCCACACACGTTAAACAGAAGCGCGGAGACTTTTGGGTTACGCGCGGTTATGTTTTGGCAACAAACAATTGCGTCGCTATAACGTCGCTGTCATCACGCTGTTATAATCCATAGAAATGTTTCAAAACCATAGACACCAACAGTAAAATATTATTTTTTTAACTGATGGTTAAAAATGTTTTATAATACCATCGTCGGTATAATTTACTGACGGACGGCCATCCGTTAGTTAACCATTGATATACTAACGGATATTTGGTCTCCCTTTTATAAGATTGGCCCTAAATCAATTAAATTATCTCATTTCATTCATACATCATCTAACAAGCACCGTTTTAATTACAATGCTCCAGCATGGAGCAGGAGGCCTATGTCCAATAGGCCTCCTCTTTGACGTTCCGCAGTTCGCTATCCTGGGCATGTTGTACCCACTTGCTTCCTGCGATTCGCCTCACATCGTCAGACCATCTTGCCTGAGGTCTTCCTACGCTCCTTTTGCTTGTTCTAGGTTGCCACTTGAGAATCTTTTTGGTCCATCTAGAATCTGAGCCTCTGGCAACGTGTCCTGCCCAACTCTATTTTAAGTATCTAACGCATTTTAATTTCTATTGTTGTAGAATTCCCTTGAGAAGGTATTAACGCAGATGAACAGCAGTATGTCAGACATATGGACTCTGGATCTTTGGGCGGATCCTAACAAACCCAACGTTGACGGCAGCCTTACTGGTCAGGGATTACATGACTTACCAGACCCCAATGCGTCACTTGGTAATTATCTACTTCTTGTTTTACCTCTTGCATTGATTTTTTTTTTTTTTAAACTTTTATTTTAATTATCTAAATATTGTTTCAGACCCACACCTCAAGATTCCACCTGTAATACAACACATGGATTGGAAACTTCATTCTCTGAGTTGATTTTTTTAATTTGGCAATCCTGCAAATTTATGTGAATGTATAGTATCAAAAACAGTAATCTGACGCCAGGCTGATTTGGAGTCAATTACGTGGATACGTTTTTATCTAAATTGCTGTTCTTAGCTCTCATATATTGCACGTTGCTGCATTTGAAGCCGAGACACTTTTAATATTAAATATTTATATGGATTATGGCTGCTTTTTTTCCATGTTAATGTTAAGGAACATTTCCATGTTTCTAACTCGGTTTGTGAAAAACTGGAGTGCTGTTTTTGATGCTGTATGATTCATATTGTGAGAGAATAAATCTTGACAGCATTTATTTATCTAATTAAGAGGCCTTGAAGACATTGTACAATATTCTGTAATAAAACAAAGAGTACATATTTTAATGACGATGTTTTTGTTCATTCCAGCGACATAATATATTAAGTACTACCTATGTTATCTCTTTGGTTCATTCATTCCATATCCCACCTAGAAAACTGAATTAATATTTCAGCTGATGTCATGGATCTGTAGCTGGGGTATTCCAGGAGAGTGACTCATTAGTGGAGTCAACAAGTAGCAATAAACAAGTAGATTTTGAGGAGTTTGATGGAACTTCGGAAGCACAGGCCTGCGCATATGTATGTGGGTTCATAATAAAAAAAATGAACATTAAGTGCCCTCAATGTAGGTGTGTTATGGTTGATGATAGAGTTAACGTCAACCATACATTTACAGAGTTTAAAGAATACGAGAATGGGCATAAAAGCCTGAATTTTGCCCATGATAATTTAATTCATTGCGTGGAGGCCTGTGCTTCCAACATAAATCAGTTCTTAGCCACTAATGCTCACTCTTCGAATATTAAAGATAAAATTACCACCATGTTGAAAATTAATGTTAATTTTAATTGGTTGAATAATTGTAAAGATCACTATGAAATTAATTTAATTCAAATTATTGATTCAATTTTTCATATATGTATAAAAAGATTTTGCATATTATGTAAAAGCACTTAAGAAAAAAATTGACAAATTAAAACATGTTTGATTCTGATTCTGTTATTATTCAGGTCTGAACTTAAATGGCTAACCATATTAAATCGCCGTAATCTCCACACCCTCTCTCTTCTATACAATGTCCTATACAATCCCTCCTCACCTGATTATTTAAAGTCGAATTTCACCCCACTGGCATCTCATGGTCTACCACTCCGTTCTGGTGCACAACGTACGCTTTTAATCCCTATTCATCATACATCGTTTTTCACTAATTCTTTCACCGTACAGGCTGCGCGATTGTGGAATGACCTTCCATTATCCATCAGACTCGCACCAACTATTTCCGCTTTCAAGAGTAGACTGAAGCAGCATTACCTTTCTATTTCAAATCCCACTACCAGTCCCTCCTGAACCCAGCATCCCTCCCTTACCCTATCCCATCCCATATACCATTTATGTATATATTTATATATGTATAATATGTTTATCTGTGTATGTATTTAGTATTCAATTATTGTTAACTTAAGGTACCCTTTTGTTACTTAATATAATTAGGTATATCTCATTTTAATCTCTGTTATGGGTTGGCTGGCAGAAATTGCCATTTGGCAATAAGTCCGCCCATTGTATGATTTTTTTTCAGTACAATAAAGACTATTTTATTTTATTTTATTTTAATTTTATTATGTATGTATTATGATGAAATTTTGATTTTGATGAAATTGATGATGAAATTTTGAAACCCAGTTATCCCAAAAATCCTACATTCAATTAAAATATATATTATATACTCTGTGTTATTACCATTTGAACAATAAATAGTTTGATGAATTTAGTGTCTTTTATTCTACATTTCAGTAACATTGGGCTTGGTGCACACTAGTAATTAAATAATTTCATTTCAGTTAAAAATTTTGATTAACATCATTTTTTTGACTGGAGTGGAAATATTTAGTTACTAGTATCAAATATTATTTATGGTCTAGAAATTCACGAAGCCTGCGATAGTAGAGTACAAGCCTACATACTCGAATTCCATCACCGCCACGAGTGGTGACGTCACGTTGTATCGGTAACAAACACCTTGTCTCGGTGACAAACACTTGAACTACGGAATATTTTTTTCCATACAATTTAGATGGTGTAATCATCGTCAAATGTCAGTTGGGCCCGGCCTCCATGAACAATATGGCGATGGCCTCAAAATACATTCAAATCTGCCGCCAATTTCTTCAAAGAGCTTTGCGCTGGCCGCAACTGCGGTGCTATACATTTTCCATGTATGCATATGTTTTCTAAGTATGTACTCCTTGTTTCATATAACTTGGCCACTGGCTACATAGTAATTCTATACAAAAAGTGTGACAAGACGGATGAAACGAAATGTAGTTGTAGTTTTCTCGTTAGAGTCAAAGAGATTACATATTAAGTACTAGAGGTCCGATTCTATGTATGTTCAATATAATGGAAGTGTCGCAATTTCACGCACGGCACTTTTTGGTATTTTAGAGTCGCAAAGCTCACACTATTAACAAGATATCAATAATAAAAACTAAAACATCTTTAAAACTATCGTTTTAGACCTAATAACGTTAAAAATAATACAGTTTTTAACTATGAGAGCAAAATTTTAAAAACGTTGCCCACAAACTGTCAAAATTTTCCATACGATTTGACGGTTTGTGGGCACCAGTTTTGTTACACTTCTAGCATTGAGTACTCTGTCTAGGTAGTACTTAATATATTATGTCGCTGGTTAGAGTATACATAATATGTGTTCTGTGGTTTCTGGTAGACCTCTTGTTAGTGTTTTTTTGCTAATTCATATTCAATTGCAGACTCGCATGATGTTCATATCTTGTAATTGGAGAAATGCTGCACATTCAACAATATTTGCCCCGATCGAACAATTAATCACTGCAGCAGAAAGTAAAAATTGATTTTATATGCAAATTCGGAGACCCAAACCAGTGAATAACATTTAGCGTCATGTTTGTGGCCAGCTTCTCTGATTTCTTTATATGGCAACTCAATTTTTTTCTATGGAATTGAATGACACTTGACAGCTCGTGGAGATGCCGTTTTCGCGAGTTGTTAATTCAAATTTGTTATTGTGATACATTTATATTTCATTTAATTTGCATTATTAGCATCATTTAATAAGGATAAACTAATTAATTACACGATTGTACTATTGAACTTATTGTCCGTAGCATGGAAGATCGTGTGTTGAATTATGAAAAGATTGATTTCCTTGGGGAAGGACAGGTACGGTTAAAAACTTGTTTGCATTTCTTTTACTTAAGTAAACTGAATTATCTTGTAGCATTGGATCTGTAAAATATAATCGTTTTACTGCGATTTCTTACATGTATTTGGCAATTATCCGAATGGCGTAATCCGTATAGTTTTCAAGACAAATCTCCAAACAAAGTTGTATTCTAACCTTAGTTATGCGTACACATTTTCAAAACTGCTTTTTCATATCTCATTTCCTGTTCAACATTATAGATGAACGTATATGAATAGGAAATACACGATAATCATTTACCAAAGGCGCACAAATTGTGTAAACTCTTTAGAGTGTGAATTACGAGCAAAGTTGGTGTGTATATTTGGTTCAAGGAATTTGGTACTATAGGGTGTTTTTTTGAATAGGTACACTTTTAAAACGAAATTAAACCCTTTAAAATCATGGTAATGTCCATAAAAATGGCTTCGTCTTGGAAAGATGAACATTCAGCATCTTCTAGAGTTCTTCTCGGGAGTATGTAGTTAGTTAACATTAGTCCTGAAGATGGCCTCAGCAAGTAAGCCGAAAGCTCGACAATCTACACACGGTACACCCGAGAAGAATGGAGAAGAGATAGTCATAAGTCTGATGGAAAGTCCATCCTTCGCTGTATAGCTGTTGAGATAACTACTTAAATATTTATAATTTTTGTTGTTGATAGTTTGCCACAGTATACAAGGCGAGAGATGTGAGGACGGATGTGATAGTGGCTGTGAAGAAGATTAAGTTGGGGAGCAGACTGGAGGCTAAGGATGGAATCAACAGAACTGCCTTGAGGGAAATTAAATTACTTCAGGAGTTGCATCATCCTAATTTAATTGGTCTAGTTGGTATGTCACTAATAATGTAATATAACTCACCAATATCTAGAGACATTGGCAGATTAAGGTGCCATATGCCATGCTTACTTCCGAATGGACTCCCAGTCATCGCCAACATTTAGTACGTTCAGATCTCGGATAACATTGTCTATCAATCTCTATCTTGGTCTGCCCAGAGGTCTCCTGCCCGCAGGTTTATTTTGCGAAGACGTTTTGTGGCTCTTTTTTCTCCCGATCTGACGACATGTCCGATCCAGGCCAGTCTTCTGGACCTTGAGTACAACTTATATAATAACTTTAAAAGTACCCCTGAAATTTGCGCGATACATGGGGATACATGGGTCGCTCAATTTGCAAGATCTAAAAAGTGTTATTTTGCAAAAATGTTCTCAAGAAACCTGTTCCCAAAAATGTTTGCAAAAAAAACCTAAGAAACAATGTCTTCAGGAAGAAGAAGCAGTAGTATAATATATTATTTTGTTGCAGATGTATTTGGCCACAAGTCCAATGTATCGCTGGTGTTTGATTTCATGGATACAGATCTGGAGGTTATAATAAAAGATACAACTATTGTCCTAACTCCTTCTAACATCAAAGCGTATATGATACAGACCATACAAGGTAAGAGCACAAACCCAAACTATCTCAACTTACCTGACACACTCATTTCTATTAATTAATTTACTTACACTTTTGGTGCAAAATACAACTGAAATATAAATTATCACATTTGTTCACTAGGGTGAGCTCATTACAATGCTCTGATCTCTGCCAGCTAGCCCCAGAAGAATTACCTCATTTCTTACTCTATCTCTCGTGATTTTTCCGTCCATTCTTCTCGATGACATCATCTTCATCGCATTTGTTCACCGATTTCTCTTTCTCGTGTTAAGCCAGTAATACCCGGTTCACTTTTATGGAATAATTCCTTAATCAAAAGTGAAATCATCGAATGGTGAACCGTCTAAACACAAAAGTGATGCAATCACCATACGAATTGCCATACATGTGTTTAGAAATGGAGGAATTCCCTGATTTATTATAACAGTGATCCATGTAAAAGTGAAGCGTGTAATATTACCAATAGCTCTTTCTGATGTCTGATGTTATTTTCACTACAAAGTATTTGTTGTAAAAATCGGTAGGTATTAAGTTTGCAATAATATTTTTTAAGGTTTGGA
Organism: Ceraclea dissimilis; assembly: GCA_963576895.1. Lineage (NCBI taxonomy): Eukaryota > Metazoa > Arthropoda > Insecta > Trichoptera > Leptoceridae > Ceraclea > Ceraclea dissimilis. The sequence continues at coordinate 2,301,753 of OY756374.1, forward strand.
ATATCTTCACAATTCCTGGATTCTGCACCGTGATTTAAAACCAAACAATCTGTTGGTGAACAGCGCTGGTGTATTGAAGATTGGAGACTTTGGCTTGGCTAAGTTCTTTGGGTCTCCGTCTAGGATTAATACACATCAAGTTGTTACCAGATGGTACAGGTCAGTAGTGTACATGTTTTGTACCATATCTGTCTTGCGGGATAGGCAAAGAGGACTGAACGCTACTCTGGAGCAGGCTCATTCGTTCATAAAATCTGTCATACACACCATGGGCGTAGGCAGGAGGGGTTTTGAGGATCAACCCCCCCCCCCCCCCCCCGAAATTCCTCAGCCAACCCACCGTTATGTACATGGGAGAAATGAACCACATAATTATGACATTGTTTTTTCATATCATGTCATGAATTTTCAATAATTATTGTGAAAAATCCATTAAATCACAGTTGTTTCATATATTTTTTTTTTCCTGCAGCACTAATCTAATTAAATTGAGGGTTTGTTCACAAAAAATAAACTGGACTTTTAAACGATTCTGCTTTATGTACCTTCTTATGTTTTGTGACAAAAGTTTCGACTGCGGCGCTATAGTAAAATGATTTCAAACTATCAAATGCAGTCATAAAATTTGACAGAGAAGTGACGACTACCTGCTTTATTCCCACCTTATGGCTCTGGCATAAGTACGGATAAAGCAGGTAATCGTCTCTTCTCTGTCACACTTTTATGACTGTATTCGACAGTTTGAAATAATTTGACTTTAGTCCTTTATGATGTTGTAGCCCAGAAATGTGTCCAGATGCCTTACTATTGAAATCAAATCAACCAGGCTCATCAATTCACCCATTTTGTAAAAAAAAAAATGGTATTTCAGATCTCCCGAACTGCTGTTTGGAGCGAGACAGTATGGAACTGGTGTAGACATGTGGGCCATTGGTTGTATCATGGCTGAGTTACTCCTGCGTGTGCCATTCCTACCCGGAGAATCAGATCTGGATCAGTTGACGAGAATCTTTCAGGTTATGGGGACGCCTGTCGAAGAGACTTGGCCTGTAAGTATTGTCACAAATTTTCTTATCATCCAGTCAACATATTATTATCATCGTATGTGGTTGGCACAGTTGGTTAGAGTGTGGACTTCTAACCAAGAAGTGTCGGGTTCGAATCTTGGTGTTGATGATGTTTTCTGCACTTCTCAATGGCTTACTGTAAAGTGTGCAGGAAAATATGTGGTTTACGCACACAAGCCCAAATCCTTTTTATTTTATTTTATGGGTAAAACCAAAATTGTATCCCCGGGTTGTAGAATTGTTCCACCACTCTTTTTAACATTTTTTGGAATATCCTGTAAAAGTCAGGCGTTCATAACTAGGGTCACGTTCTGTATCCGTTAAAATTCACTCAGTGATTCGCTCGATTGTTTATGGTTCTATTGTTCACCGTTCTATCATCGGTGCGTTTCATCCGGTTGTGCGAGTCAACCTGTTCTATGTGCACAGTTGACACGCTCGGTTGTTGCGAATAACACCCAACTATTTTCTTGGGTGACATTCGCTCGCCATAGATAATAGAATGGTCCGCACGTGCAGTTCACTCACTCTTATTAACACGCAATATGTCTATCCCTTTCTACCAAAGAAGAGTATAGCGATATCGCTATCTCGATGTATATCTATCAACTCACTCTTATTAGTATTCTCATATCTCTATCTCTGTTTGACAATTCCAATTGGAACAATCACCCAAATGCGTTCTGCTTCACGCGATAATCGCCCGTTGACTCGCCGAGTGAAAATTAACGGATACAGAACGAACCCTAGTATAAACTTCCGTAAGACATTTCACATCTTTTATCTTTTCACCAATGGGGTTCGCAATCAATGCTGCATGTCATAAAAATGTGTTTATCCACAGCACTCATTGATTAGTAGTAGCAGTAAAACTTGTGTAGATGCAACTGACAGAGTTTTGAGAAGAATGATTACAATGGTATTTAATTTTCAGGGCTTATCGGGATTACCAGACTACATTCAGTTTAAGACGTTTCCCCCCACACCTTTCAAACACATCTTCACGGCTGCCTCTGACGACGTATTAGATCTATTGTCTAGTCTCCTGCACCTCTATCCTCCCAACAGATGTGATTGCAGTCAAGCCCTGCAGATGGCGTACTTTAGCAACAAGCCGGCGCCCACTGTAGGCAGTAAACTACCACTGCCCTCTAGTATAAGTAAAGAGAATATAGAGAAACCATCGCTTAAGAGGAAATTGTTAGATAATATAGACGGACCCACGCTGGCTAAGAGACTGCAGTTCTAAGTGTGTACGTGGTTGGCGCAGTTGGTTTAGGCGGCGATCTCTGAAGCGGGAGGTGCCAGGTTCAAACCCCAGCGCTGGCGATGTATTCCACACTTTGCGATACAGGCTTTTAGCCTAGTGCAAGGTGTGCAGAAAAGTATTTGGGTTTGTTTATGCAAGCCCAGATCCTTTTTCTTTAAAATATGTAAAACATACAGCAGTACCCTGTCATCCTAAGTAAGAATCGCTTATAAGCCGAAAAGCATCATCACCCATATATATTTTTTTAGTAGGTATGTATGTAATGTAATTGGGGTTAACTGGCGAGATCCTAGCATTGCACTATGCTCCCCCTAGTGAACAAACACTGTAGTATGTATCTATTACTTGTAATGTTTTTGTAATATTTCTGTTTTGTACACTCAAAGTGTGAGTAAATAAATAAATATTGCATTGACCGTGGGTTGCATATGGTTAGGTTAGAACTTTTTTATGGTTGAAATAGACATATCAGTATCTAGTCGCTGTTAAGCTGGTCCAGGTCTTTTATACTTCATTAAATAAATAAATAAATATCTAAAAGTTCACTAACACGAGCATTTATTGCTCAATTAATTGCTCTGGTTGGGGCAATATGAGTTGCCGAGCAATTGTTGCTCGAAAAATTGCCCATGTAAGCGAACCTTAAGGTTGTAGTACCCATTTCGATAAAAAAACCTTACTTAGGAAGGCAGTAAAGTTTGTCAAGAAAGAGATGGTTTTTGATGAAGGCGCTACGTGTAGATTTTTAGCAACCATAGTGGCAACACAAGAATTTGAATTGAAATTTCGTTGTTGCCAGCTAACAAAGTTGTCCATGTGTAGATTTGTTTTTCGGGTTAATTGTGTAGTGATCAGGTGCTCTGACGTTTTGGCGAACCTACTGCCACCTTGGTCATCACAATCCGTGACCAAGGCGGCAGTAGGTTCTACGAAACGTCGGAGCATCTGATCCCTTCACGATTAACCCGGAAAACAAATCTACATAACAAAATTGTAGTCCCATATTAATCCGAGACCATCTATTTTCTGATCGCAACGTGGAAGGGATGTTGTAAATAAATAAATAAAAGACTTTTTCTATAAAAAATATCACATGGCCCACTGTGATACTGTGAGATTGTATTTCCAATATATAGTAATTGTTTGTTTTACAATTTAAAATCAACAAATTATTACAAATAAAAAATTAATTACAAAAAAACGTACATACGCTCTTTCATTTCTGATTATATAAATTAATACCTAGTTGTTCCTCATAGCTGTACAGTGAGTGGTAATAAAAAAACTTAAGTACAAATCATTGAATATAATATTGGTATTGGTATATGAGGATGAATGTGTGTGTGTGTGTATTAAGATTCTATAAACGCTTCAGAGAGAGAGAAAGAGAGAGAAATAAAATACTTAACTATTGTACTAATGTGACTGTTTCATTCGTATCGTACAGATTCAATTCACACCAGCGATTACATTAAATACTATTTCACAACTCATGACTTTTTGATGGTCTTAGTAATAATTAAAATTCAAATGAACGGTAAGAGTTTGTAAGTACAGTAGAGTCTCGCTAATCCGGCGCTGATAAAAACCAGAGGATACCGGATTATTGGAAAGTTAAATAAAATGTATACGTTCAACTATGACACACACCTGAGAGGACACCAGCTGAAACTTAGTCCAACCGCATTTAACTCGAATCAGGCCAAACAAGCATGGAACAGACTGCCTAGTGATATTATCAGTGCTCCATGTGTTAAAAATAAGTTGGACGAGTATTTGAGAGACAATTGATTGTGCAAGATAGATACGGGCATATCAGCTGTAAGCTGCTCGCCCATTAGCAATAAAAATAATAAATAAAATAAAGCACTAATCATGTATGTAGGATTAAAGGGATACGTATGTATTCACTACACAATTCAATATGACAATAATTGTCTAACATAACTAATTCATGTTAAAATTTGTAGTCATTATTTGAATGTAGGAAGGGGTGCTCGATTACTGGACATGTCGATGAACGGAAGTGTCAGATTAGCGAGACTACTGTACATAGTTAGCTGTAACCTATTCATATACGGTTTTATCTGTAGTAGTATTGGTAATTACTAGTGTTAGTATATTGATATTGATTCACGTGCTGTGACTTTGAAATTTCGTTGATGGTGTCATCAACGAAATTTCAAAGTCACAGCACGTGAATCAATATGGACACAAATAATACAGCGAAATATACAAAGAATGTTACGAATAATACTGAAAAGTAGTAGTAAAAAATTATATTAACAAAAAAATGCATCAACAGACTGGACTTGAAACAAATGTATTATTTTTCGTGAATAAAAGCAAAAACGCAGTACGCACTTATAACCAGAAAATGGTTGTACTTTTTCTAGGGTGTGTTGAATCCACTATTTTCCAATCTTGAAAAAAAATGGCGATACGTCAATGGTCGAGGGATGGAGTAATTATCCGGCATTCGTTCATCCGATTTGCCAAATGTTTTGATGGACCACCTCTCGGTAGATGTGATCTACGGCAATATTTACAGAAGATAACACATAGTTATATCTCAACAGATACACAGCAAAGGATGGACCTTCCATCAGGCTTATTACTGACCGTCGGCTGGCTTAATGTCATCACTTTATTTTAAGTAACATTCACCAATTGCAGTCCATCCGCCTGCCATTTCAAAATAATCTTACAGAAGATAACACAATAATTTTGTTAATTGTGCACGTGATTAAATGTGGTAAATAAAAACATATTTTTAATATTCTCAAATAAGTGACAGCTAATAAAAAATAAGTTAAACGAATGTAGTAAGTATGTATGGAGTAATAAGACCAATATGTATAAGAAACGTAACGCGAAGGGAGAATGCTCATTTAGTATGGAAAAAACGCAGGCCCAGCGCAAACCAAATAATAGGTAAAAATGAGTAATTAAATACTGCATAAGGGGCATCATCGAAGTCAATGGCTCAATGTGTGAAATACCTATTCCAAGTTTACAGAGGTCACATGAATGTATTAGTAAAAGGAGCATTAAACAGTTACAATTTCGGTTTAAAAGCGTATAATATGATGAGTATAAGGTAGCCCGTCTTCCTCTTCTTCATCAGCCTTGGTTTCTCCTCTAAATGAGCATTCATTCTCCTTTGAATAAGAATTATCCACGTTGCAAAAATGGCACAATTTCAGATAATCGACACTTAGCCTGAAGATTATGTACTATTGACGGATAGATCAGATCTTAATACGTACAATATTATGTCGTATTAAATGTGTAGATGGACGTCCAAACGTGATTAAAATTATCTTATAGTTTATACAATATAGCGGGGTGTATCAGAGGATCAAATTGAAACATGCAGATAATTAAACGATCCACGAATAAACTCTTTCGGTGGCAGCAAAATTCAGCTGTTAAATAGTTATGTCCGCATCATAAAACGTCAGGCAAATAAAACAAAATTTAACAGCAAGTAAGGCAAATCTTTTGCAGCAAAATACTTAGTATTCGGTCAGCAGAATTATTGTAAAATGTAAGACAGCTAATACAGTGTAAGCGTTGTCTTCCAATTCTTCGTAGTGATATTTAAGCAGGGCTGTATTTTAATAACCCGAATATATTTCTTGCTGCCATATTAGACAATTGGTTTAACCATTAACGTTTAAACATAACCATTTCAACAGTAAATCTGACTCACATTTTATATCTATTTTGAAAATAAAATACATTTAGTGCTGCCTATTTTTGGAATTAATTGCTGACCATTCCGGCATTATTTGCCAGCCCCCAGTAGTCTTTATTTTGCTGACAGAATGTTTTTTACAGCCGGCCAAAGTTTTGATATTTTGCTGATTCTTATGAAATTACGTGGATTTTTCTGAAATATCGGCTGATAAAAGATTTGAAGCATTCATTGGAGTTCTCGATTACACGAATAAAATGTTTTTATGCATATAAGTGGAACAGTCAATATAATGTAGCCAGCGTAGATTATAATATGGGATGCTTAACTAAATAATTATTCTAGTTACATTATGACATTAAATACTTCATTAGCAAGTGGTAAAGTGGCAACATTTAAGTGTTTATTTATTTAAAAAAGGAATTATCTCAGTGTACCATGTTAATAATAAGCATAAAATTAGGAACCTATATTACTACAAATTGATGGAACGCAAAATCAGACTCTTTTCTTGACAATCCATACATTGGTATTTTAACGTATTTGGATGGTACGTACGTACAATTAGTAAGGACTGTCGATAAGTCCCCGTATTTTTTCATACTAAACGGTGACCCCCTTTTTCTACTCCGATGTCTTCTCACCGAAATAATGGGTACAGGGCTTTTTCTTCGTTTTCGATCTTTTTTAGTATAATTAGTTAATATTTTAATACATGCACAATATGGTACGTACGTTTAATGTGTGGTTAATATTTTTTCATACTAATTAGTGTCCCCCTCCTTCCACACTTTTGTATTGAGTGTTATACACGTTCTATCAACCGTAACAATATAGCGTTCCTAATCCTACGCAAATAAGTAATATTTTTTTATACAAAACTTAAAATGCTTGGCATATATATATACTATGTATAATAAGGTATATATATATTTTGACAATATTAACATTTAATAAACAATAATATGAAATTAAGAATAATTATATATATATTTTATTAATTACACAATATGTAAGCAAATTGAATATAACTGTGATTAAACTATAATATTTACAATACTATGTATAGTAATCTAATTAATATAAAGTATTCTTTATTTTATAATGTTTAATATCACAATTTGAGTTAGGTGTCTGCGTAACACAAAGACATTATATATTAAGTACTACCTAGACGGCGTACTCAATGCTAGTAGTGTACAGACAATTCTGTTAGAAGTCCTCTGGTGCAAACTTGGTTTAGTGTTGCTTAATGTGATAATACGATATGGTTAAATTTTTTCGCTACTTTCAAATTATATTTCAGAACTGTTGTTTAAAACAATTTGCCAATTTTCGAGTTGTTAGAATAAACTGGCAACATTGTTTTTCTAACTTGTGGTGGCGGCTTGAAGGGATTATTGGAGTATTTTTTTCTTTTTCCAACTCGCAAAACTATCTTTTCTTTAAAATGATTTCTCTAGCGCTACTCTGTAATATTTTCGGCATTGTAGGTTACTTGTAAAAGATACAATGTGAGAATATTGGGAACCTTTGACAGCTCTTATGACAAGATTAGACAATCAGGGCTACCAACAATACAATCTTAAACTCCACTTGCAGGTAACGTCCAAACAGTGGCCAAGACGGATGGAATTAATAATAAGTACAATAACTGTCAAATCGTATGGAAAATTATGACAGTTTGTGGGCAGCGTTTTCTTAATTTTGCTCTCACAGTTAAAAACTGTATTAATTATAACGTTATTTAGGAATAAAGCAATACATATTTTTAAAGATGTTTTAGTTTTCATTATTATTGATATCTTGTTAATAATGTGAGTTTTGTGGCTCTAAAATACCAAAAAGTGCAGAGCGTGAAATTGCGTCACTTCCGTTCTATTGAAAATACAGGGAGTCAGATGTTTAGTACTTAATATATTATGTCTTTGGCGTAACATATTACATTATTACTCTATGGTTAACAAACTCCTATATTATCTGCTCAAAAGTATTCATTATTTATTAATAAGTAGTGTACATTTTATCTATTTTATTATTGAATTCACTGTATCTTTATCTATATAGGGCGGCGTTCTGCATCTGTTAATTTTCACTAGGCGATTCGCTCAATTGTTTATGGTTCTATTGTTCTCTGTTCTATCAGCGGTGCGAGTCAACTGGTTGTGTGGTTCAACGTGTTCTGCGTGCATAGTTGACACGCTCAATAACACCAAACAAAATCCATACACAATAGAGTGATCCACACATGCTGTTCATTAACACGCAATGTCTATCCCTTTCTTAAAAGAAGAGTGCTGTGGCTCCGCTACCTCGATGTATATTAATCAACTCACTCTTGTTAGTATTCTCAAATCTCCATCTCTGTTTGACAATTCCAATTAGAACGATCACCCGAATGCGTTTTGTCTTCGGGCGATTGACTCGCCTCATGACAATTAACGACAAAAAACTCAGCCCAGGGTTATTTCAGTTTCACTTGCGTGTGGCTCATCTCACTTTTGTTCTCACATTAATTTGAATTAAATAATGAAAATTTCTTGTAAATAATTTTCAATGTTGCCAGAACTTTTCGTTTCTAATAACAGTAGATATTATGTGCCGAGGTAAATCAAATTATTTAAGAAACGATAACGCATAGATAAATGTTAACAGTATAAAAGCCATCTTTAGCAAATTCTATATTTAGCAATAATAATAATAATATTAATACACCATTTTAACAGTAATCAATATTTATAATATGTTTTATTTAAATCTTTCCAAGGTACAAAAGAGACGTAATATAATAATATATTCCCTAACATCTTATTGGCTTAGTAAGTACAGACAGTCTATTTGAGAAAATAATACCAAATTAGCAATAAAAATATAATACAACATTATATACTAAACGCTAGATGTAGTACACTAAACGCTGGATGTAGTATACTAAATGCTGGGTACGGTATACTAAATGCTAATTGTAGTACACTAAACGCCAGGTATAGTAAACTAAATGCTAGGTATAGCATACTACACAGCAGGTATATACTAAACGCTAGGTATAGTATACTACGCAGCGGGTATATACTAAATGCTAGCTATAGTATACTAAACGCTAGATGTAGTATAATTAACGCCAGATGTAGTATACTAAATGCTGGGTATAGTATACTACGCAGCGGGTATATACTAAATGCTAGGTATAGCATACTACACAGCAGGTATATACTAAACGCCAGATGTAGTATACTAAATGCCACGTGTAGTACACTAAACGCTAGGTATATACCAAGTCAAAACATTAATAATAATAATACAATTATACACTAATATATAGCTCATTACTTTACAATCATAAGTTAAAAACTAAAATCACATTTGAATGCTTCTGACTAACAAACGCGTACCAGAACAAAGAACTTGAATCCATAAATTCGGGGGAAATTTTCTACTCGTAAAATTCACTTTGACAATAGCTGAAACTGGATTAGAATGCTCACTTCTAATACACCATGTTTGTCGGCAGGCAGTGCAGGTGGATGGCGCACTCTACACCATCATTGCCAATAGGGAGGAGGTAGAACCTCTAAAGGTGCTCTTACATGAACAATAATTGTGACAACTTGCATTGATCAACATTATTTCGGCAATATTTGAAGCGAGATGATGGTATTGAGTGCAAATGAGAAAGAGAACTGTCATTATATCGGCGACACTAATTGTTGAATATCCAATTGTTTGGATATTTTAGTTAATTCTCTTTCTCGTTTGCATGCAATATCGTTGTCTCGCTTTGAATGCCGAAATAATTGCTATAATGATCAATACGAGTTGTACAAGTTACCACAATTATTGTTCGTGTAAGAGCACCTTAAGGAATCTTTTTTCGATAGATTGTTGGGGCAGAAGTGATATACAAAATGCAAGATAAATGCCGAGAAATAGAAATAAATCAAATTGTTTAGACCAGTGCAAAGATAGGGATGAAAATGGCTAAATTAAGACGGTCTGGATTTTAAGTACGTGAGGGTAAAAGAATCAGTTCAATCTAGTGTCCGACCGAATGTTCGGTTTCGGTTTCGGTTTCGGTCGAGTTTCGGCAAAAAAACGGGTTTCGGTTTAGTTTCGGTTTCGGTGGCAAACCTGCCGAAACTACGACCGAAACCGAAACTGCATTCGGGAGTTTTCGCGCTGTGATCGGTCATGTTCGGCGCGTTGTGACGCGATGAAGTGTATTCATGTCGCGACTGACAAGCGTTTGCAGGTCGTTTTGTTTTGTTTGTGTTTGTGACGATTTGTTTGTGTCGTGTGATTTATTTTGAATTTGGTAAGTTTTATTACGTGATATAGGCTATACCATATACATTCAGTTTGGTTTTTGTTTTTTCTTACTGAAGAAGTGTCATACAAAATGACGAATTAAGTTTATTAATTATTGTTAATTTGTTCTTAAGATACAAGTGATTTATTTTGTTTTGTTAATAATTCAAATATTAAAGTACATATACGTATTGTGATGTTAGGTAACAACTTAAATAAGTAATTTTATGTTTAATATTAAAAAAAAAAGAATAATATTCAAAGGATGAATCTACCTACTCAAATAAACACCTCACCTATTTTAAGTATTTTTAAGGCGCAATCAATAATATTTTCTTAAAAAAGGGGTTGTTATGTTGATTATCAATAAATGAAAATATCGAAGACTGCATAGTTATGTGATTTAAAAGTAAAAAAGTAAAGTCTGACTGATTATAATAACGTTTTCTTTATTTTTCCCTCAAAACATGTTCTTGTAAGAAAGTTTCGGTTTCGGTTTCGGCCGAAACTGAGACCGTTGCCGAAATTCGGTTTCGGTTTCGGTTTCGGTCATAAAAACCAGTTTCGGTCGGACACTAGTTCAATCTGCCAACCCAAATACGCAGTGTTATTATAATGAGGCGACAAGAGCGAATGTGACATAACCCACAAAAAAATACCGTTGAAAAATGCTCTCAATGTTGTGTTTCATGAAATAAAAATGGGGTATCCCACCTACTCGTATATCCGACCTTACGAGAGACAGCATTGCTTGCGCTTAATTCAGTGGCTTACCTCACTTTTGCTCTAATCGCCTCAAATTAAATCACTAAAAATCTCACCATAATGAAAAATACTGCTGAATTACTGTCAAATTACTGTCTTAAAATACTTGCGAAAGTAAAATTATATATATTAATACATACACAGAATATATTACATACGTACACACATAATACACAGAAGCATTATGTCGTAGTAGTTAGTTTTAATTCAGGCACTTCAAATATTATCCCTTCAATATTGTAGGATCTCTAGATATTAAAATCACTTTTCTAATTATATTGTCTAACATGTCTTCCGATGTAACCATTCCGACACTATTCAATTTTAATTTTAAAAGATGCGGTAATTACAATTATTTGTCATAATCAAAGCGAATGAGGCGAAAAGAGCAAAAGTGAGGTAACCCACAAAATTACCTCTTGAAAAATGCTCCCAATATTGTGTTTTATACAATATAATGGCATACCCTATCTCTAAATATGGAACGGATATTGAAGGAACGAAATTTAGGGGTGGGGTCCCTTAAGGCTAATCTGGGCCCACCTCTTAATAATATTTTGCTAGAAGTGCGGGTAAAGAGGTCGCTATTAATGCGCCTGAGCTACCCGGGGATGTGGAGGGTCGTAAGCCTGCGGGATTTTCCTTCAATATCAAGAGATACATATTATATTTAATTCACATTATACTTGTTATTCTAGTTTCGCCTGAATGTGGCTTACCTCGCCTTTGCTCTACTCGCCTCACTTACGCTACAATATTCATATTACTCTACAACATTATCCCATATTAATCAAGGCTCCTTATAGAATATCGTATTAGTTATGAAATGTTTTTACTTTCCAGTCTCAACACGATGTTATACAAAGTACTTAAAGCCACAATCACATAGTAATACCAAATACTATATAACAACAGTTATATGTACAGCTTCGCCCCATTATTAGCGACATGCGATACTAGCGAACCTAGTGGACGATGAGATTAATCTACAATTTCATAGATAAGAAATGAGTTTTTAGCTTCTTCTCAATAGATGTCTCTATTTTCAAAGTCGCCCCCGTTCAGTAAGGAAACATCAGAAGCTGTGCGCGTTATAACTAGTGATGGGCCGACTATGGATTTGGCCATCCTTTGCCGGATAGTCGGTACATCTCTAGTTATTACTATTGTTTCATAGTATTTGATAACGGTATTATGAATCGCTACATTCTATACAACAAATGCGAGAATTTTGAAGTTTCGTTAACAGACAAATGATTCCAAAGGTAGTATTAAAATAGAAAGTACATATTATATTAATTTCAATAATTAAAAATAACCGTATCTATGTAACGCTAGTGTTAGCTCATACTGTATACTAAATATTCACATCTTTGGACTTACAGAACTTGTTATCGACATGATTGTGTTAAATTATATTTCTTACAATAGGAGATCTAAAGATTAATTGTGTCGGAATCTTGGTAAGGTGCTCGGGGCGATTCCGCAGTTGCAGTTGTCGTCGACGGTTTTTCCACAACGGCGGCAGCTTTCTCTCTCTCCTTATCTCTATTCGCGGTGCTGGTGAACTTACCCCCTAACGATGGAAAACTGAAATCTGCGTTCGGTAACTTGCGCATAATTTTTCCCGAAGTAATGAGCCGACCGAATCCTTCTTGATGCGCAAAAGCATAGCCGGATCGAATCGATCTTCGAGCTCGTCTCGCCGACGGGGCTCGGAGCGGATCCGTAGATTGTCTTGAACGAACGCGAGCCGCTCTCTGTCTCACTCGGAGCCTGGCAGCCAATCCTGGTCTTACATCCACCACGTACAGTCTCCACGCCAACACGGGAACCATCAGGAATATTACCTAAATCATATAAAAATTCAAAATCAGCTCAATTATTATCATTATTATTAAGTTTTGGGCAAGCAGCCTAGGCTGATGTCTGTGCTATCCGTCGTTCTGAGAAAGTCATCCAACCTGCTTTTAAAAATTTTCACTGATATGCTTGAAACACATTTCCAGGTAAACGGTTCCACATATTCACCACTCTATTGCAAATAAAAAAAATTCTCAGATTATTGTGAAACCGTTCCTCAGTGAGCTTCATAGAATGTCCTCTCAAATGGGTATTGGTATTCAGGGTGTAGATGGAGCTGATATCGGGAACATCATAGTAGCCATTCATAATATTACATGTCTCGATAAGATCCTCTCTAGATCGCCTGATACTTGTCTGTTCCTGTTTATTACAAAGTATTGAGGTGTATGTAACTTACAGTTAGGACACTGGTGAACCAGAAGGTTGCTTGTCCCATGGCAACAGTGAGGGATCCCACATAAGGACCACCAATGACGTAATTGTAGAAGTAATCCAATATAAAGTAGGAGAGAAGTGACCCCCATATGGTGATGTGGTTGAATATTGTCCAGTAGCCAGTGTCTAAGGCAATCTGAAATTAAAGCAATTTAGTCATTAGACAAGAGAATTCAATAATTGTAAAGGTGCTCTTACACGAGTAATAATTGCGTCAACTCGTACAATTCGTATTGATAACATTGTTTCACAACATATAGCAATTATTTTGGCAATATTTAAAGCGTAAGGCCGTGTTTCCACTTGCGAGAGCACTAGCGGAAGTCTTGCAGAAGTTTCTCGCAATACCGTTTACACATGATGCAATTTCTAACTGCAATAAATAGCGTGCGAGAAGCTCGCGGAAGTTACTGTCGCAACTTATTGCAGAGGTGTTTACACACGCGTGCTAGAAGTTGCGACAGCTATTGCAAGTAGAGCCTCGAAATAACTCCAGCAGGATTTATATATATCATCTAGGCCATGGGCGTCGTCAGGGGGGGACAGCTGCCCCCCTAGAGATTGGAATAGGTATATATTTTTTCAAACTAAATGATAAAATATCACAAAAAATCACATTATTACCACAAGTTTTCTCATCATAACATAAATTTTCATGAAAGTCCATCAAAATACAATTATTTCGTTAAAAGAAATTGCCTGCGGCGCTATTTTTAATCACTTTTTTATAAAAGCCATTTTTCATGCATATTGTTGGGCAAAGTATTATGTAAGCGTCGGAACACCTATCCTGCTTCCTCCCCAAGAAGGTTCACATAATGCTACAATATGTTTTTTTTTAAATATTACGTCTACGACGTATTATTCCATTTCTGGCAAATAATTTGTATCTATGTTCAGTAGCATAGACTTCCACTCTTCTTGATCATTGATTTTTTAAATTCGTTCTGCCATTGGCTTCTTAAATTATGATGTTACCACATCGTTTTCTCATCATGTCATGAATTTTCTAAAACTACTATAGGTGTTGTTTGGTAAAAAAAATCACTTCATCGATTTTTCTAAAAAAAAAATCGCCTGCGGCGCATTATTCCAACCCTGATAAATAATCTATTTTTTTTTATTTATACTGATAAATAATCTAATTTTGCACGGCCCTTAATTCAAAAAGTTTGCCCAGGCCTGCTATAGAAAAACAAGCAGGTTCATTATTTCCCGCATTTTCTTTAAAAAAATTCGCCTGCGGCGCTCTTCAAATTTTTCATGCAAGGAGGTCCTATTTGCACGTGACGACATTCAACCCCCTCCAAATTTGAATCTTTGATCCGCCACTGTCTTCTCGAGACTATTCACGTGTCTGTCTATTCATTTTCATTTATCAAAAACAAAACTGACCAGCCGCGAGTGCGAGATATACGAAACTTTTCGATAAGCTGCGAGAACTGTCGCGAGTAGATGTGTAGGTATTTAGGCTAGCAATTTATTGCACTCGCAACTTATCGGCTAAATCTAGCGGCTAACTGTCGCGAGTGAACTTGCAAAGGTGTTTACACTATGCAACATACTGTCTGACACTTCCTCATATTCATGTATCAAAAACTAAACTGGCTAGCCGCGAGTGCGAGATATATACGAAAATAATCGGCTAGCTGCTAGAAGTGTCGCGAGTAAGCTGTCAACGTGTTTACACTTGCAATTTATTGCACTCACAACTACTCGCAGGAATCTAGCGGCTTACTGTCGCGAGTGAACTTGCAAAGGTGTTTACACATGCAAGTTACTGTCTGACAGACTGTCGGACAGTTCTAGCAGAAGTTTTCTCGCAGGTGGAAACACGGCCTAACAACGATATTGGATGCAAACGAGAGAGAGAATCGACCAAAATGTCCAAGCCGATTGGATATTCAGCAATTCTCTTTCTCGTTTGCACGCAATATCGTTGTCTCGCTTTAAATATCGTCAAATAATGTTAATCAATACAATGTGTATGAGTTGCCGCAATTATTGCTCGAAAAACTGCTATGAACTCAGAGTTCATAGATAACCACTAAAGATAAAGCATTAGCTTTGAAATATCTCTGGTGTATGTACTCAAAAATAAATAGTGGAAGTAAAAAACAGTGTTTTTTTATTTTACAAATAATTTTACAATGTGCTTCCATAAGGTTAACCTTCAAACAATCAATAAAAAATTACCTGTGTAGTGTTGTCCAGTACAAGTATAGTGGCAACCACACTGCCTAACAACATGTGGTCGGATAATATGTGACCAGTGGGAGATAACCCATCCTTGTATGTTCCTGTAAGACACAACACATGTTATTAGTGAAATAGTAAACACTTAGCGTCTCCTTATGTAAATTCCCTTGGGGAGGAAGCAGGATGGATGTTCCGACGCATACGAGTCGGCTTTGGCAGGCTGAAGTGATCACTTTATGCCCAGGGCAACGTTCACCCATTCCACCACATCCTGCTGTCAATTGTGTAATTTTTGGAAGCTGGAAACTATTTCACATTGACCCAATGTTTCTGATGCTAACGCCATCTGCTGAGGAGTGGACGCAACATTTGCAACCTACTTTTCATTGTGAAATGGAGTGGGAACTCGGTTCTGTGGTTCCATCTACTCCACTCTAGGAGGCGCAGGAAATACTGTGATTCCACTTCTGTTTGTCCCTATTACCAGTTGGTATTGTGATTTGAGATATTTCTAAATTATTTTAGGCAGGTAACTGGATTTATCTGCATTGCAGACGGAAATATAAATATGGATGTATGTTCCAACTTACCGTAAGGCAGTAAAAATAATACGAGGGACGTATAACATCCGTGTAAGGCGCTCTTCATGAATTCAGTCTTGTTGAAGAGGGAATTAGTAAGGCCAGGTGTATAGAGCTTAGGATACAGCAATGAATTCCTATCAGACACATCTTGTTCAAATACACCCAGAGCCAACACGGGCAGTGAGGTGTAGAATAGATTGTACACCGATATGAACATCTCATCAAATACAGTCTGAAAATAAACCAAAAATGCAATCAATCTTCAGCCATAATAAACCTCTAAGCCAAACATTACACTGAGAAGCACATGATACATGATGTCAGAAGGTTGTTGAATCGATGTTGTTTGTTAATTGTTGTTAGTTTTGTAAATCATTTGAAAGAGCATAAATTAGAGAAGTTTTTCCCAGATTTCTGAATCTTAAGGAGTTTTTCTTCTTAATGAAAATCTCCTCCAAAGTTGTAACTCGTTATTAAAATAACTATTTATCGAAACTTTAATCCGACATATTTTATCATTATTATTTCTTCAGATTGAAACTAATGACTCAGATAAACTAAACACATACTCAAGTAACAAAAAATAATGATAGAACTATGTAGGCACCTTTAGTTACGAAGCTATTGGGGTAAAACTTGAGTAATTCGGGGTTTTTCGGTAAAAAGTGAAAATCAGGAATATCTCGAAAACTGCGAAACTCTGGACTAAACTAAGTTTATCTCAAAAGATCTCAAATGACCTCTACTATCACCCCTTAAGATATCTGTATCCATCCATCAAACACCCTTAAGAATAATATAATTATGATTGACTCACCTGAGCACTGAAACCACAAAAGAAAGCGAACCAAAAGTGACACAAAGTGAAGGCGAAATTCTTGTAGAAGAAATAACTGAGGAACTTGCACATTCTGTAGTACGACCATCTGCCGTGGACCAGGAGGAGGCGCTCCAGGAACCTGAACTGGGCGATGGAGTAGTCACTCGCCAGGACGGCCTGCAAGCCCTCCTGACCTGAAATACCTACTCCGATGTGGGCAGCTGGAATACAAAACAAGATATTATACAAAGTCAATATGTTAATACACTCAAGGGGATAGTGACTAAGAAAAATTGTGTTGGTAAAAGTAAGATTCTTCTTCTTCTTCTTCTTCCTCAGCCCTCCTCCCTCCACTGCTGGACGTAGGCCTCTTCCATTTTCTTCCACTCATCTCTGTTTCTCCCCCTCCGCATCCAGGTTCCTCCGGCTTGTTGGACTAGGTCATCAGACCACCTTTTGGGAGGTCTTCCGACGCTTAATAAAGTAAGATTACTCAGCTAATACTAAAGATATCATCCTAAGACTTAAAACATGGATAAATGAGAATAATATGTTTTAGTGACTCTAGCGGTTAGAAATTAGATTTTTGTACATTTCTTCAATAAAAAAAATATTACAAAGTTACATCTGAAATTTACTGAAACGTGAGGTTATTCCCATAGTTTGTTAGACATAATGCTGTAATTTGATTGATAAAATCAACTGGTGGATGGAAAATGTTTAAGGTGAGGCCCAGTGATTCTAGTAGTTTTTTTTGTACCTTTTTATACAACAAGCCAAAATTGATTTTGTCACATCCTTTTGAAAATGTTGAAGCGATAATAAAACAATTTTTATTCACAGAAGTATTTTAGTAAATCACCTTTGATCATGGAAACATCGTTGGCTCCATCACCTATCGCCAACGTAACAGCCTTTTTATTCTTCTTGATCATCTCAACAACCATAGCTTTCTGCAGTGGAGTCACCCGACAGCATATCACAGAACGACAGTTCATTGTCAGGTCGAGAAATCTACAACGATAACGAACAAATATATCGTCGTCACAAATCAGATTGAAATAAAAAATATCACTCTTATGTTATGACACGTTGCCAGATGCTCAGATTCTAGATGGACCAAAAAGATTCTCGAGTGGAGACCTAGAACAAGCAAAAGGAGATCTTGGATGCAGCATGGCCAGGATAGGGATCTGTATGGAAAGTCAAAGGGGAGGCCTAAGTCCAGCATTGCAATTAAAGCGGCGAAGAAGAAGAAAAATGTCATGTAGATACCGCACGGAGAAAAGAGCAACACCATTGCAACTCTATCATAGTTGGCCAGGTTAGGTTTGTTAGGTTGGTTTTTTCGTGTGTTAAGGAGGATCTTTTTGCTCATGCATTTGTGTAATGACCAAAACAATTTTACTTTAACTTTTTCCCTAAGGGTGCCTTTCCCTAAGAATGTGGTGCATATGAAACTTGACTCACCTCTGTTCCAGTTGCGGATGCAGACAATGAACCAGGGAATGTCCATTAATAACTATTGCAAATCCATTTCCGTCCTCGTTGGTGACATCGGCAGCTTCCACATTTGGTCCAGAGTAATTGCAATCTGTACTGTTAGGTTCATAATACAATGTATTAGTGGCAATGGATCATCTCATTATATTATGTACTAATTCTCCTCATTATATTTACCAAAATATCCAAGATGAATTCACAAGCATTTAAACCAATATTGTTTCTTGATTTTCGGGTAAACCGTGTGAAGATAAACTTGATCGACGTTTCGACACTCCTACTGGTGTCTTCCTCTGTGGATGAATGTATGAGAAACGTGTTCGTGTACTGTGGAGTGTTAACTTGTGCAGCGTAAACGCTGGAAGACACCAGTAGGAGTGTCGAAACGTCGATCAAGTTTGTCTTCACACGGTTTACCAGAAAATCAAGAAACAACGTCAATCGCACACCGTGAAAACCTTCAACATTTACTAATTTAAACCAATAACTTCCTATGTATCCCATTAATGATTTTACAATTCCAAATAATACTGAATAAACCTCTGATTGGCCAAGAAACATATGTAAAAAAAAGGGGTGTGCGTAATTAATTCTCAGAAAGCTGGAAATGGTTTTAATCTCTTCATTAGCACAAAAAAAAAAACGTTTTTGAAGGCTGCACCAATTTCCCCTTGTACTATACATACATATACAAGTGTACAAAAATTTATTGGTACTTTTTTAAAAACTTTTTTTACATGCTCATGAAGAGAATAAGACCGTTTCCAGCTTTCTGGGAATTAATTACACCACAAACGTTATGCTGCCTGGCCTATGATGCAAATGAACAATACTGTACAGATGTTGTCTTTATAAGGGAGATTTTAACGCTTCGAAACAGAATACAACAATAATACATATTCCTAATAGTAAATGTCGTTGAGTAATAACTAGTTATCTCTACAGATATACAGCAAAGTATGGACTTTCCATATTATTACTGATTGTCGGTTGACTTAATGTGATCACATTACACTTTCACCAATTCCAGTCGAGAATAGAACCCAGAACCTTTAACCTGACACCGGAGTGGGTAATTGTTACATAAGTGTAAGGTGGTCAAATTAAGCCAGCCGACGATCAGTCATATGCCTGATGGAAAGTCCATCCTTTGATGTACATCTGTTGAGATAACTACTGCATTTATCAATTTTCTCCCAATTTAATGGATAGCACATTCCACACCTTTGTTATTCAACAACTACGACATGTATAAAGTCCAATGTTTTCGCATAAAAATAGATCGAAAAATTAAAAAAATATTTTAAGTTTTCCTCAACAGAGACGAGAGGCATCTTCATTCACATAACGCTGTGTGTGTGAATGTGTATGAAGATGCCTCTCGTCTCTGTTGAGGAAAAACTTATGTAATTCCGTCTGTGTACGACGACAGATAAATCTGGTTCCATACTTAAATAATTTAGGTATTATCTTAAATAAAAAAATATTGTTAAGTAAGGTTATTAACTCGGAAAAAATAATGTTAGATTTAAAATTGACAAATTGTCAAGTAAATATACAAGAGAAGACGAGAACTCAAAGGGTAGCTGTCCACAGTATGACCCATCACGCTAGCCACTGACATTTACAATGAAAGCAACAAAGCAACACCCAAGAAAATATAATTATCAACAAACAATGCAAGTACATTAATTCTATTCAACAGTCCCAACCATCTCTACTTGTTCACTTTCATGTTAGTTACAATATCCGTCTTACAGTCACTCATCTCTCTAATCACTTCGTTTCTTAACCTAACTCTCAACCACATAAATAAGTTTTTTTTTAAAAAAGGATCTGGGCTTGCATTCACAAACCCAAATACTTTCCTGCACACCTTGAACTAGGCTTAAAGCCTGTATCGCAAAGTGTGGAATAAATTGTCAGCGCCGGGGTTTGAACCTGGCACCTCCCGCTTGAGAGACTGCCGCCTCAACCAACTGCGCCAACCATGTACCGGTATGTATTTTTTTTTTATAAAATGAATCTAGGTTTATCGAAATAAACCCAAATACACCATTGTACACTTCACTTATTCCACGATACATTTTTTTTTCTGTAAAATGAGGCAGTCAGAGCAAAAGTGAGGTAACCCACAAAAATGAGAAATCTGAGTTAAACTCAGAAAAGTTCTCTCAATATTTGTGTTTATAGAAATAGGTGTATCCCACCTATCAAGTAAGAGATTCATTTAATTCACATTATATTTGTTATTCTACATTGTGTTTATCTCAGTTTCACTCGCTTGTGGCTTACCTCACTTTTGCTCTAATCGCCTCAAAATTTGTAAATCATTTTGATTATTTTTAATAACTAATTAAGATCTAGAAAAAATTAAAATTATTTTTATTAAGTAAAATGTAAACTAAACCTGAAGACAAAACTACGGTGGAGATGTGAAAGGTTAGAGAGAGAAAGAGCATAAATAATGAAAGAGAGAGATATAGAGAGGAACCAAGCAGTAAAACAGAATGGTAAGAAAATAAATATATAAAAAGAATTTTAAAATATACCATACATACATCCATTATCTTATAAAATACTAGTAGAAAATGATATAATGACATGAGACATGGTTAATCACAAAACTACTTTCGTAAGACGAGCATAAATCTCTTATCTATTTGATTACACCGTATCCTTTACGGGATAGTCAGAGAGGACAAGTGCGCCACACACTCCACTCACACATCCTCTCCACATGTCCTGTACATCTCAAATTAAATCACTTTCATCCTAGCCACAACACCCGCACTCGTCCATCTCTCAGCGTTCTCCCACACATTCTTCTCAAGAACCTCTTATGATTAAAAACCTTCTTGCACATCGAGGTTGTCTCACCGTAAATAATTTTCACTGATATTACGTGAAAAATAAGAACCAATGATAATGCAACATAGAAAGCCCATGAATCCCTTATTGTTAATTTTTCGGCCATGAAAACCCAACCCATCTTACAATCTAACAAATACACACGTAATTTTATATGGTTAAGTAACTATTAAAGTTCTATAATATCTCAGTTTAGTAGATGGTAAAGTTTCTGCGTATTTCGAAACTAACTACGTACATAAAACCAATAGGTCTAAATCTATGTATGTACGTATCAAGAATGTTGCGGTAGCCCATTTTTTAACAAATGCAGATTTTTGAAACTCGCATCCAGAGATGCAGATGTGAAAAAATTGAGGATTTTGATAAATCTTCATAAATATACAAATTTATACTTTCAGATTCTATCAGCATTTTCTCTGCGCTTGTAACAAACTAGGCAGCTGAATAAAATGTAACTTTTAAATTTATAAATCATATCAATTTTAGAGTAGGCATATTGACATTCCAAAAATCTCGACCACCTTACTAAATACGCTTTGGAAAAAAATAGAGTAGTTACATTAAACCTGTATCTAGGGATTAACCATAAAAGATTATTTATATCTTGTATAGATTTATCAAAAAAATTGTGAAAACACCAAAAGATAGCAACTCGTTTCCCGAAAGATAATATGCATTAAAATTTAGGGAATGACCGTAAAATTTCTTTGATTGAACCGAAATCAATCCCGTAAAATGCAAAAAAACACTATTTTTAACGTTTTATTATGCGATTTTGAACCTTAATACTGAGGGAAATGACCGTGATGTCATAGTTAATACGAACGTTTCGTGGCAATTCGCAACATCCCTGATACAAATTATTATGAAATAGTACCTACGTATTATTAAAATATTTCCACACAAAGCACACGGCAACATTCACCCAAAGAGAATTATCACAAACAAAAAATGCGTAGGAGAAAGATAAAGTAAGGATTCAAAGGATGAGTCTCTAATGTCCTTCATAATGTTATATAATATTTTGTCTATTGAGGGCCTATATGCACTGAACAAAAATCATTCTATATCTGCTTCAACTTTTTCAAATTTTGTGTGAGAATGTTAGCGCGAAATAAGAATGATGTAAGCGACAAAGTGAATTATACCTTTTTAAAAGAAACCTGGGGCCAGTCAAATTGTTAAGATTATAATTACCAGTATTTTGGCTAAATTCTACTTTTATATCTGAAAAACGGAACGGAAAATCCTCAGATCCCGTAAATTTCAGGGGTACTTTCGGAATATTTTTTTATTTAAGGAATTTCCAAATATTGTAATTTCAAAACAGTCAATCGGTAGTCCATACTTTCTTCTATCACTGTCTTCAGTTTCAAGACGATTCTCTCAGTATTGGTTGAGAACAATTCAGGGCGCCGAAGCCGGATGACAGCATATAGGATCTCAAGTTATTCTTACTTTTCGCTTATACTCTCGTACAAAATTTGAAAAAGTTGAAGCGATAATAAAACAATTTCTACTCAAGACCATATCAGCCGTTAATACCTCATGCCTAATAAAAAAAGTGGAAATATATAGTAGAAAAAAGATAAATTTTAACTACAAGAAATGTAATGAATTCTAGAAGATTCTAATAAAAATCTTTTTAATGGATGCTAATCAAAGTTTTACATTAGTTTAAAATATAGAATTGGAAAAGATAGAAGATTTATAGTATTAATAAAAGTTATGTGCTACCGGTGACCATTATTGAGGTTAGCTGGCAGAGATCGCAATGAAGCTCACCCTAGTGAACAAATATTATGATTTCTAATCGTAATGTCAACATATCTCTGTACTTTGTTCACCAAAAGTGTAAAAAAACATGTTTTTAATTAATTTTTCAAATAAAAATGAATCTGGGTTAATTGAAATGAACCCAAATACATCTTTGCACACTTCACAGTTAGCTTGAAAAGCTTGTGTTTGTGAGGTGACGTAAATCGACATCTGGGATCGAACCCGCACCCACCAAATTTACAGTCGAGCGCATTGCCAACCAGGCCGCCGACCACCTCAAAAAAAAAATAATACTAAATGATTGAGGTGGTCGGTAGCCTAGTTGATAACACACTCGACTGTTAATCCAGTGGGTGCGGGTTCAATCCCCGATGCCGACCTACTCCACTTCATGACACAAGCTTTTCAAGCTTACTGTGAAGTGTACAAAGGTGTATTTGGGTTTATTTCAATAAACCCAAATCTTTTAAAAAAATATATATAAAATAACATAAGAGACTCGGATGTAGGCGAAAATCTAAGGTATAAAATAATGACGATAACAGAATGTTTGGAAGAAATAAAACAAAAAGGGGAAAAATGAGCTCTTTGTCTCTCTACCTTGTACACTGGATGGGATGTTGAATATTATTATCCCACCTAAATGTGACGATGGAGATGGCAGGCCCGGGGTTCATCTTCACCGTGGGGTCTCGCTGACTGGATCCCCCGCCGCCGGTGGTGTTGTTGTGCGCCGCAGACACGTGCTGGGGACTGCTGTACGATGTTATTCCATTTCCATTCTCCGCGTTCGTCCCGACGTGGTTGTTGGAATTGACGGAAACTGGACCTGATGCCAAATTAAATAAGACAAATAAAAAAAACTTGACAGTTTCAAACACACAGCAGAGTTTTAATATAAATACTTATTATTGTTATTTGTTATTGGGTAGCTTTCGCTGTTTTGACCCAAGTCCCAGTTAAGTTGTGTTTATATTATCTAGTCTATTCTTGAAGGTGTTGGTGGTAGTAGCAAGTACCACTGACTCCCGCAACTGATTCCAAGCACTATTGGTCAAGAAGTGTTTCCGTGAGTTGGACGAGAATCTTGTTAGGGACGATAAGATTAATAAACAATGTTACCTTGAGGTTGAAACGTATTGACAATCCTAATGGAATCTCTGAACTTGTCCAGTTGCTGCTCCACGTCTTGGAATGATATTCCATCCACAATAAACACCTCCACCATGTCGTCCGTCAGCAGTTGACAAGAGTAACCGATGTTGATAGCAGTTTCTACAACATACAAACTTATTGTAAGTATATCTCTTCCACACTGCATGATAAATACACAGATTATAATGTAATAAACAGAACATAGACTTTTATATATATTAAGTACACTAGACGTCTGACTCTGTGTAATTTCAATAGAAACGAAGTGACGCAATTTTACGCTCGGTACTTTTTGGTATTTTAAAGTTGCAAAACTCACACTGTTAACAAGATATCAATAATAAAAAGTAAAACATCATTAAAATTATCGCTTAATTCATAAATAACGAATACAGTTTTTAACTATGAGAACAAAATTGCGAAAACGTTGCCCACGAAATGTCAAAATTCTCCATACAATTTGACAGTTTTTGGGCACCAGTTTGATTCACTCCTGGGATTGAGTACGTCATCTAGGTACTTAATATAAAAGTCTATGAGACAGAATAAGGGATTACACGTACCTTGCTTGTCACCCGTCAGTACCCATATTTTAATACCAGCCATTCCTAAATTAGCTATTGTTTGTGGTACACCATCTTGTAACTTATCTTCTATGGCAGTGACACCTTTAATTAAATAAAAATCCACTATAAGCCTCAGAGTAACATAGTATAGAGATGACAGGGTTAAGGCCTGCATGAGTAGACTCGTGCTATCTCCCTTTAACTGCTACTTTATGTGTGCTTGTATTCAAATATTGTATACAAACAAATAAATAAAATAAAATACTAAAAATACTCTATGAGAAAGAGACAAACATAAGCTTCACTAGTTGCTTTCAGATCATCCTAGAGCGGGGGAGTGAGAGGGGAATGTCATACTTCTGTGAGTCTCTACCACTTTCTATGTAGGCATCGACATTTATACTATGTATACTAGTTACTTGACTACGCTCTTAGCAGCAAATCTGAAGCCGAGCAAATAAATATTTGTATGGAGCTTGCATAATTCCAAATGTCAAATTCCATACATTGTGCCTAATTGGAGCTGTCAGATGGGAACAAATGCGTCGGACCGCGCAGCATTCATAGAAAAGGACTCGAGTTAGTAATCAAGTTATTATAGGACATCAATGTGTGTAGGACACCTTCCATACCTGGTGTCCAGTCTACCTCATGTTTGTTTAAAGTGAGAATAGACATAATTGATAATTGGATAAATTAGTGTTGGCTGAATTGGCTATCGGTCGAATTAGTATTAGTTTAATTTACTATAAACATATTGTGTAATGTCATAATGAAATTTTTTTTTGTCTATTTTTCCGTTCTCTTTTGCTGTTACGCTGAGCTGTGTTACATTATAATTGAAACAAATAATACCAGCACTGCTGCCTTACTGATAACACCTAATAATAATAGAAATAAATAAAGGCGCAGCATACCGACTAATATGAGATCCCTCTCAATCTCCTCGTATATAGCGTCGAGTTGATCCTCTCGCGAGTGTATTGCTAACGCAGCTTGCTGGTGACGGTGCTTCCAGTCTGCAAAGTACGCCTCATCCAGCGGTCTCCACGCCAACACCAGCGTTCTCAAACCCTCACCAGCAAATTTCTAAAATAGCAAGCATTACAAACATTTGATATAATTAATGGAAATGATATCGTAGGGTAGAATGTGTTGGAAAACAATGAGAGACAGGATACGAAACGAGCGACTGTAATACAAACCGCGTGACTAGAATGAAAGTGTGAATAAACAAAGGTGGTTTGAGCATGTTTAGAGAATGAATGATGACATGATAAGTAAAAAATATACTGTATGGGTGAACGAGAAGTGTGAGAAACCGACGAGCCTAGCATTTTGACACAGCCTGAGGGAATAGATGGACATAATAAGTATCGAGGTGGTCGGTAGTCTAGTTGGTAATGCGCTCGACTGTTAATCCGGCGGTCGCGGGTTCAATCCCCAACTTACTCTACTTCACAACACAAACTTTTAAAGTTTTCTGTAAAATGTTAAAGATGTATTTGGGTTAATTTCAATAAACCCAGATTCATTTAAAATAAAATTTAAAAAAAAATGTTTATCTGAATATTACTCACATTTAAATGTTCCATAGTCTTAGTTTTAAGGTCGTCTTGATTAGCTTTCAGCCTTTCATATATAACATTATCAGCACCTTTAGTATATAACCTAAGTTGTCCGTCCTTCCTTAATATGACGGACATTCTCTTTCTAACATTATTAAAATCCAATATACACAACAACTCGTAAACCTGAAACAACAACAGACATATTAATTATACACCTACACAAACTTTGTGAGAAACATGAGATTTTCTAAGTAGTTACCTCAAGAGATATACGGCAGAGGACTGACATCTATCAGGCTTATGACTGATTATGACACTTTACACTTGAGTAACATTCACCAATTCCAGTCCATTCATCTGTTACGGCCGGGAATCAAACCCAGACCTCCAACCTAACAAGCCGCTGTTCTACCGCTGTGCAAAATTAAAGCATTACCTTCTCACTTTGAACATCAGCTTTCATGACACAGCGGATAGCATATGGGTGGGTTAGGCTTGAGATCTGGGTTCGATTCCCGACCGTGGCTAATGTATGGACTGGAATTGGTGAATGTTACTTAATTGTAAATTGATCACATTAAACCAGCCGACGATGAGTCATAAGCCTGATGGAAAGTCCATCCTCTGCTGTATATCTGTTGATTGACAAATGATAAGTATAAAATGCACCTACCTCTGTCTCACCCATAACTTGTATAGTAATACTATTTGGAGATCTTTCTTTGAAAACAAAACCAAAATTTCTAGCAGCCGACACCAGAGCTGATTCATCGGGCGACTGAGCCTAAAATACACAAAAAATCATAATATTATATTTATTTATACATTTCAAAATAGCAAATTTCACAAAAAAAAAACGATACGTTAGTGTTACTCCCCAGATATGAATGATAGTCGTGTTTGGGTGAGGATCACAACAGCGATGAAACAATAAAAATATCTCACAATTAATTATGCCTTATGCGACACGATGATTTATATATTGATGTCAAATAAATAAAAGTTTCATTGCTGTTGTGATCCTCCCCAAAATCTGGAGTAGTGTTACTCATATCCGGGGTGTAACACTAATTTATAATTTGTTTCATATTTTTGACATTAATTATTAGAATTAAGTTCATTGTGATACATAAAAAATACATGTGATAACCTCGCCCTAGAGAACAAATGTTGTGATTTATACTTGTAATGTTAAGATATCTCTGTATCTTGTTCACCAAAAGTGTAAATAAATTAATAAATAAATGTATCAATTATTTTACCTGATACTCCAGTCGGCCATTCTTCTCCTCCGGCATAACCGTATGACATAAAGCTAATAATCTAAAAAATATATGAGATTCTTCTTCGCCCCTCTTCACCGACTCCAACAATGTTTTGTCGTAGAATTTAAAATCCTGCTCGTAATTTGGATTGAAGGAGAAATCTATGGACTCCGTCGTCTACAAAAAATATCAAACATAATATATTATTAAACTGTTTGGGACGATATTCCAGAAATCGTCATAATATTATAGTAAAGTTGCATAGGTACTAAATTGCCTACGTCCAGGAATAAGTTTTACACGGGAGAACTCTCAAACTTCTTATTTTGGGTAACGATAGAGCATAATCCTTGATAAGACATTATTATTATTATTAACTAGCTGAGTTACCCGTGCTTCGCAATGGCACGGTGTCTCCCGATGGTTTGCGCTGGACAAAATGTGACATAAAATCTGAACTACTTTGCCAACGCCCTTTCATACGATACCACACATGACTCCGCACAACCCTTGGATACTCTCATCATCGTGGCACCTCCTAGAAAGTTTTTTTTTTTCAAAAATGGCAACGTTAAAACCTAAAGTAGATCGTTACCAAAGTTTTTGTGAATTTTCACAGCGATCCATCGTGAAATGTGGGAGTTATGCGAACACTTACAAAAAAAACTGACTTGTTTTTATATATATATAGATCCTATTTAAGGCCGGTGGACACGACATAGGCTATTAGAAAATCAAATAGGTACCCTTTAAGGTTAAAGAAAAAAATTACTTCAATTGCAATAGTGTTTACTAAATCCGATTGTAAAACAACTTCAGCATTTGAAAAATTCACAACATCAAAATACCTACATATAAAATTACTGTAGTGTCATGCAAAACAAATAAAAATAAACAGTACTGCATATCATCATTACAAAGTTATATTGCAATATCAGTCATTCATGCAAATAATAATACCATGTTAAGATAAGACACACAATGTAATATATACTAGCACACTTCTGTACTAAGCAAATGAATTAGATTCTGTAGTGTTTCAGTTTACTCCAGGGTTTAACAATTTTATGATTCCATTAGAATTTAGAATTGAGTAAAAGTAATCGTAGAATGTGTATGAGGAATTGCATGAATGTGACGGAAGCCCGAAGTGTGTGTAAGGATAGGAAAGTCTGGCGATCTGTTCTCTCTGCCTACCCCGCAAGGGAGGTGATAGTAACAATTACTAGAGCCTGCGTTTGAATTGGACCTGTAGTCTCCTTCACGATTCCATTAGAATTGTGCTTCATCTTGCAACAAAATTATTTAACAGAGCCTCAAGCCTGAGAAAAATGGAGAAGAGATTAACAAGGACCGTGAAAATCTCAGTGAATTTTTTATGTAATCTATATCTATATATATTATTGTTTAAAAGTTGGGGTTAGCTAGCAGAGATCGCAGTACTGCGATGTTTACACATGTCTGTAACTAGTTCACCAAAAGTGTACATAAATAAATAAGATAAAAATAGTCAATTACACCCGAGTGTACAAGAAGGCTTCCAGAAAAACCCAAAAATATAAAATGGCTCTAGACCCGTAGAATGACATTAGAATATTCCAACTGTTAATGAAGATACTATGTATGATGCAGATAGCTTGTACGGTGGTCAATGCGTCTGCAGTATTTACAAGCAAATTTAATAAACATAGAAGCGTGATACTGAATAGAAATGAATGATTGATAGTACACTAATGATTTCCAAATACTGATTATTCCATCTAGCAATGAATAAAGCAATACTAATTAATTCTATACACTAGTAATATGTATTGGTGACTGTAAAAATGCAATTAATAATTCACTTTCTCAGCGATTAACTCTTTGACACTGCTTGCGATTAAATGGAGATAGTACCTAGACTATATTATGCATATTATCATACATATGTGGCTTGGTTTAGATTCTGCAAGCGCGTATAAAAGAACACTCCAATTGAAAATTTCCATCTTAGCTATAAAGTGACAACATTAATGAATAAGAAATGAAAACCATAAATTTGGATGCATACTCGTACGTCTGTGTTTGGTGCATTGGGTGTGGTTTCTTGTTGTCTACTTTGAGAGCGTGATCGTGGTCCGGGCGTACTTCGGCCCTGGTCCGCCTCTGTCTCAATCAGGGCTGCGAGACTCGTGTGACAAGCCTTCCCCTCTTTGTAACTCACTCCCAGTCTCGCCTTGGAGCCACTCTTTGCAGGCTATTGTGCGTTTGTGTGATTGTTTATATTGGTGCCAGACAGAAATCATAATTTTGAAAATAAAAAGAAAACAAAAACATTTTTGTGACATGCAATCTAAGACAAGACAAAATCCTTACATTACAAGCAATAAAACAATATGGACATATGTCAACTCAATCATATCTGTTCTTATCTCAATATCTCAAGAGTGAGCTATCGAAACACTGCGATATGTCAGTCCTAGTGTGAACAAATGTTTTAGCATTTAGTACTGTTTGTTATGTTAACTTACTGCTGTATTTTCTCTACTTGAAGTATAAATAAATTAATATACAGCGAAGGATGGACTTTTCATCGGGCTTACGACTACATAATCATCGACTGACTTAATGCGATCAGTCACATCATAGAATGTTACTCAAGTGTAAAGTGAACACATTGAGCCAGATGACAATCAGTTATAAGCCTGACAGAAAGTCCATGTTTCACTGTGTATTTATTGAGATAACCACAAGTGAAAAATCGGATGTTTCATAGTAAATTGTAACATTAAAAAAATACTAAATCACTTTTATGTAGGTATCAAAATTTATATACAACAGTTAATTTAATGTTTGTCCATTGCTTGAAATAATATTAGGATTTGGTCTTTGTGCTAAATAAAAGTATTTTTATGTTCATTAAGTACTGAAAAAATAAACTAGCTGCAAGGTGAGTATAAAATATAATGGAGCTGTGAATAAATTACTTACAATAATGCGGTGATTGTAATAGAGAGAAAAGTGATAAAATAGTATAAGGAAACATTATATATGCAACTAGCTTATTTTGTTCCAAACTACTCACAAATCATTGCAAAACTATCAAAGAATTCATTTCATAACCTAATAGTATTATCATATTACAAACTATG
This sequence comes from Ceraclea dissimilis, assembly GCA_963576895.1. NCBI lineage: Eukaryota > Metazoa > Arthropoda > Insecta > Trichoptera > Leptoceridae > Ceraclea > Ceraclea dissimilis. Next base: position 2,332,608 of record OY756374.1, read on the forward strand.
TAGGAATCATAGACTTTTATATTAAGTACCCTGGACGTCTGACTCCATGTATTTTCAATAGAAAGGAAGTGACGCAATTTCACGATCAGCAATTTTAGAGTCACAAAACTCAGACTATCAAAAAGATATTAATAATAAAAATAAAACATCTTTAAAACTATCGCCTTATTCCTAAGTAACCTGGAGGGGTTCAGGAGGTTGCTGAAGACTCACCTCTTTGTGCGTACCTACGGGTCGGTCACTAGTCAGCCAATGACAGGAGTTAGCCAAAACTGATTAGATTTATTTTTATTTTATTATTTTGTTTGTGACAATCCTATGTGGTGATTTAATCTGTCATTTTTACTGTTTGTGACGATCCTACATATATTGTGACAAAAAAAATGTAAGGTGTCCTTGGAGTGATTTTATCGCTAAACAGCGCCCAAAATAGTCCAATTATTATTATCAACGTTATAACTAATACAGTTTTTAACTATGAGAACAAAATTACGAAAACGTTGCCTACGAAATGTCAAAATTCTCCATACGATTTGACAGTTTGTAGGCACCAGTTTACTCCACCACTAGCATTGAGTACGCCATCTAGGTACTTAATATAAAAGTCTATTGTAGTAATAAAGTCAACAAGTTAATCAATCCACTATCACGAGAGATGCTTTATAAATAAATGTGCACAAATAAAATGAAATAAAACATGCTTCGTACTTTCACATACACTTCAGAATTTTACATTTCAAACAAAACCAAATAGACCTTCGATAAAGTCCACAATTCAAACATATTATTGTCATGCTGGGTCTTAAAGTAATGTATAAATCCTTCCATCTAGTCCCATGCACGTCTAATACTAATTTTCAGGAAGGATAATCGTCAATCGATATATTGTTGTATCATAAATTAGAGGAAAAATGAAAACACTAAATATTTAGTTTAAAATCCACAAAAATAGACTTTTTAGTTCGCGACTAGTATTCGAGGATTTGCACCCTCATCTTCAGGCGATTTTGAATGAAATACTGAATGAGGGTGCAAATCCTCGAATACTAGTCGCGAACTAAAAAGTCAATTTTTGTAGATTTTAAACTAAAGACTTAGTGTTTCCATTTTTCCTTTAAATTGGACTTCCATCATACCGACGGTCGAAAACATCGAGATTGTATCATAAATTGATTAATTGAATCCTATTTCCTTAATACCAACTTAGCATATGGTGTTGCATTCAATGTAGTATTGCATACAGTATATTACATACCTCGATGAGTTCAATGATTTCACCAGTATTCTCGTCTATCACATCTCCGTAACACTTTCCGGCTATTGAACATTTGTTGAACGTCATGATGTTCTGCGTTAAAGTACCCGTTTTATCCGAAAATATATATTGTATTTGTCCTGCAAATAATACAACATTTATAATAAACTTAAATTTTTTGACACATCACTCGTAGAGGGGGAGATAGTCTCGAGAAACTGATAATCACAGGAAACACACCGGGACCAGATCCAGAGGACGATCACCTTTGCAGCGTACATACCAGGTTACGCACACTGTAGCCATCTCCATCTATAGGGCAGTGCATCTTGCAGAGGACAGAGCTGCGTGGCGGGGATTAGTCAAGCAACGGGTGTTTGGAGATCGCGACCCTCAGCAGTGAGGAAATCGACAAGAGAAAGAGAGAAAGATAATAAACTTCAACCTAATTCATTCCACAAAATATTGTAAGTAGATGGTTTGAGTATATTGAGAGAATGAACGATTACGGGACTACCATAAAGATATAGCATACAAGTGAAAGAAGAAGACTGATCCGAGACTGAACTGGAGCGACCATGTGGTGCAGATCCTGTGGATGGACATGTTTTGAGTAAAAGAAACCGCAGAGTGTGTATAACAAATTGTATGAATGCAACAGAAGTTAGGAGTGTGTGTAAGGATAAGGAGGTGTGACTTTCTGTCCTCTCTGTCTACCTCGTAAAGGTCACATAGTGGAGGGATAGACAATAAATAGATAATTTACCTAATTCCTCATTAAGGGTAGTTGTCCTCGCTTTAGCCGCTGTTCCAGTCTTCTCGTAATACATTTTCTCATCCCAATTTATTAGGAAGCTTTGTGCAAATCTTATAACCTGAAAGTAATAATTACAAAATTATACAATGCTCCTCAATGATTGACAATTGCTGGCTTAAGAAATCCCCTATATAGGATGACCAACACATACAAGAGTATCTTCTCTAACCACATAGATGTGCTCACTATTACATCTCAGTGGCTCAAGAAGCAGGTGCTACAATGCTTACAGTCCAGGTAAACCCTACCCGACTTCCTACTCACTCCTAAAAACCTTTCTCCATTTTATTATGAATGTTTAATCTAAGTTGAGATATATAATTTTTTTCAGTTATCATACTATACTACTTCTGTCTTTGTGTTAGTTTGTCTAAAATCTAAGTGTGTATCTGTTCTATGTATGTATTATTATTATACTCCACCCATCTCAGCTTTTTAAAAAGCCGGTACTACAAGAAAGCAAGGACGGGCAAAAGCCAAGTCCTAGCTTTCTATCAAATTTGTGGTTATGAAGGATTGTTGAGAAATTTCCGTACTATTGAACACGTGCTAATTATTATTGATTTTTGAAACTCTTTATATATATTTTTGCCTAAATATATATATTTTTGCCTATTATTATTATTATTAATTTTGGGCAAGCAGCCTAGGCTGATGGGCCCAAATCAATGTCTAAATAAATCTCAATCAAAAATATATTTAAGTGTCTCACCTCCACAGAGACGTATAAGGATATGGGCACCACAGTGTTCATGACAATGGCATAGGAGAAGAATACTAGAAAGGCGATGACCACGGCACCTCCGATTGGTTCCGACGGCACAAGAGTGTCCCACGGGAGGTACACTTGGAACTTCTCTCCAAAGAAATACTCCCAGAATCCACATGCGATCATGCAAAACAAACACGTGGAGAAGAGGAAGAAGACAATCTGGAAACAAACGAAACATTATTATTATTGCTAATGCACGAGCTAGCTTGCACAATCAATTATCTCCCAAATACTTGTCTAATTTATTTTTAAGCACATTCACACTTGAAGCATTAACAATATCACCAGGCAATCTGTTCCACACTTGGAAAACACCATTTGGAAGAAACGTTTCGCCGGATTTGAGTGAATGCAGTATGATTGAGTTTAAGCTTGTGTCCTCTCAGGTGAGCGTTATGGCTGACTGTAAACATTTGACTCTTTATGTTATTCAAAACGTTGTGTAGAAACTCCAGAACATCACAGTATTTAGTACGAAATTCTATTCTATTCACAAAGAACAGATTGCCAGACTTCCCTAGTTGCATTTATGCAATTCAACATACACACTCTGAGATTCCTTTTACTCACAACATATACGTCCTTGAGGATCTGGTCCACATGATCGGTCTCGGATGACCACTTCCGTAAGCCTTTTCTTTCACTCATGTCTCATTGTTCTCTCAACATTTCGAGGAGGAGGGGGCGGCAGGTAGAAGGGTTCGAGATACTCCCTTACACAATTTCACTTACACCTCTTCTTTCTCCAAAGTATCTTTTCATTGCCTTCCTCTCATCATTCATCCTCTCTACATGTTTTAACCATCTCAACTAAATAATTAAAAACAATAAGAACTTACTCCTATAATGAGGAAGTTTAGCAGTCGGTCGATGCTCGTCCTCTTGAATTTAGTTTTCCCGCTGTTTTGCATGAGTTTGGTGTCCTTGCCGGCAAATATGACTACACCGTAGCACCATGATGTATTCCGCAGCACGCAGCCCCTGAGCAATATCTTATCATTGTCCAAAGGGAATAGCTTGCCTTTCCAAGACAGTGAACCTACAACAAAACAGTAGTACAGTGTAGATATAGTACTTGTAATTTCCATACACTTATATATTTAGTACTAGCTAGACGTCTGACTGCGTGTATCTCCAATAGAAAGGAAGTGACGCAATTTCTCGCTCGGCACTTTTTGGTATTTTAGAGCCACAAAGCTCACACTGTTAACATGATATCAATAATAAACACTAAATCATCTTTAAAACTATCGCTTAGTTCATAAATACAGTTAAAACTAATACAGTTTTTAACAATGAGAACAAAATTTTGAAGACGTTGCCTACAAAATGTCAAAATTCTCCATACGATTTGACAGTTTGTGGGCACCAATTTACTTCACTACTAGCATTGAGTACGCCATCTAGGTACATAATATAAAAGTCTACGGTAATTTCATCCTCTTGCAGTCTTAAGACAATGATTCGTAAGAAACTATTCAAAAATAACTTACCTTCAAATTTGTTGAGTAGATTATTTGGTACTTCGCATATAATTTCCCCATCGAATGATCCAATCAGCGATTCATCCTGACCCATCTCTGCCGTCTCCACAAGACATTGTCTACACTTCAAATTTGTTTCACTGCAAATAATATTACCAAAAAGTAAAACACTTTGTTGCAAACTCCATCAATACACTTTAATACCCAAATTCATTACGAAAGCATAGTAACTCAACACACGAAAAATTGCATCAGAAAAGTAAGATTACTCAGCTAACACTAAAGATATCATCGACTTGAGACATCGTGGATAAATGAGAACATGTTTAAGAGACTCCAGCGGTCATTTTTTTTTTTTTTAATGAATCTGGGTTTATCGCAATAAACCCAAATACATCTTTGCACACTTCACAGAAAGCTTAAAAGCTTGTGTTGTGATCATCTATCTATCTCTACCCTCACGCCACGCCCCTTGCAGGGTAGGCAGAGAGGACAGAGCGCCAGACTGCCCTATCCTTACACACCTCCTAGCCTCCATCACATTCATGCAATTTGTACACACTCTCCGATTCCTTTCACTCAAAACACGTCCATCCTTGAGGATCTGGTCAACATGATTGGACCGGGTCACATTTGGGCGAACGCGCTTCCTCACCCCTCTTCACTCACTCAAATATATCTTTTTTCTCATCCTGTCCTGTGGTCATAAATTAGATATTTTAGTCAATTTTCTTCATGCCGTTGTTCACGTGATTCTGAAACTTAACTAATAATTATTTGTATAACATACCCATCTAATTCTGCCGTTTCAATATAGCAGAGACCGTTGGGTTCACTGGTGGACAGGAGTAATATATCTGCAGCCACAAACTGATCGTTCTCCATTCGGATGACGTCTCCGACTTGCACCGTAGCCCACCTCTCGTCCACAAGTTTGCCATTGCGAAGCGCCTTTGATCTTCTGTTGTTGACTTGAGAATCACTTTGGTGTCTTTGCTAAATAAACAGACATATACATACTTCAACAACACAACTCTTGAATAGAAAATAATCAGTATGAGAAAAAAGCAGGGTTGCAAAGGATAATTATCCTGCATGATACGATAATGATAATTATCAAGACATATATACAATGATAATTTTCATGATAAAGACACTTGTGCCTTCGAGAGATATGGTGAAAGGTGGTGATTGACTATAACGAATAAAAAAATATATATTTCAAGAGGAAAATTCAATTTGCGTTTCAATTTTTAAATGACTAATTTTTCTAAGCATTGTATCGATTGTAATAAATAGAAGATTTTAGAAACTAAAGAGATGACAATTATTACTTTTACTTTTGCATAATTTATTGGATAAATATCTTGATAAATTATCAATGAACATATTTATTATCTTGTTAATTTTCAACCCTGCTTCTGGGTATATCATTGGATAGATATTTAAAAATTATATCTAATGATGATAACCAGGATAATTATCAATGAATATAATTTCCAACCCTGGAAAAAGGACAAGAAGTAATAATACTAACAAAATCATCATATGCATCCTTGACAGCTGTGAGAGCCAATACCCCAATGAGTGGTATGGCTGTGGTGATGGGAGTCAAACTGGATATGGCTGGAATCAGCTGCAAGACCAGGAGACAGAGGAAGTAGAAGTTGGCGAGCCTCTGGAACTGCTCCAGGAGATTCAGTGGGAGAAATGTCAGCACGGAATATTTTGATGTTTTGATGTAGTTGCTCTGAAAACATAAAAATAAATTTGTACTTATGGAAAGAATTTAGTGTTGGAGTCCGGATTTGATTAAGTGATTTTCAGGTTCAATGGACAAAATTTGCTTAATATAATAGTAATATAAAATTAATATAATAGAAATGTTATCAGCCAGGCAGCTATGGTGATATGTCTGATCTCACAACAGTATTCACTCATTCAGTCTGTCAAGTCCATTGTTTAAATACATTCACACTTTGTGCAACAACAAGCTCCATACTATCCTCCATACATACACAACTCTATTGGATAAGAAATGTTATCAGCCAGGCAGCTATGGTGATATGTCTGATCTCACAACAGTATTCACTCATTCAGTCTGTCAAGTCCATTGTTTAAATACATTCACACTTTGTGCAACAACAAGCTCCATACTATCCTCCATACATACATAACTCTATTGGATAAGAAATGTTATCAGCCAGGCAGCTATGGTGGTATGTCTGATCTCACAACAGTATTCACTCATTCAGTCTGTCAAGTCCATTGTTTAAATACATTCACACTTTGTGCAACAACAAGCTCCATACCATCCTCCATACATACACAACTCTATTGGAACTGTGTTTGTTTAGCTTCAAACTGTGACCTCTTAAATGAGTATTTTGGTTGAGGCAGTATTAGGGTATCAGCTTTAGTTCAGGCAGTCATATTATTAATATTTTATTTTAAGAGAATTAAAATAACTAATACTTACAGCATAACGAAATTGTGAATTGAATTCTCTATTGTTTGCACGTATTTTTCTTTCAGTTTCTGAAACAAAACATACAAGTATTTATGTTTAGTTAACTATCAATATTTTCATATTATAGTAGCTAAGATATGTACAACGTAATATTATAATCGTGTCAGTTAATTAATATATAGAATAACAATCAAGAACAGGTATAATGAGATGAATTTACTTTCCAACACAATTATTAAAACTGTAAAGATCGGATATAAGTAAATCAAAAGTTGATATATACCTATCCAATTTATATCAATAGAAAATCCGACTTTTTGAAATATGTTTGCTCATTTTACTAATTTTAATGTACAGGATGGTGTTATACGAGTATACAACAGACGACAATCATTTACACAAGGCACACATCTGAATAAAGATGAAAAATCTAAAAAAAAGGTTTGTGGGGTAACTGGTATTTGAACCTGCGACCCCTAAATACTTCGGGATACTAACTTCGCTACTTGATTTCATACACTCTTCTAGAGCTTACACAATGTGTGCCTTGTGTAAATGATTGTCTACTCATATTACAAAGGATTAAAATCCACGATTTGAGCAAAAAAACATTAAAGAAGTATATATTTGCTATCAATTGATAATAAAAATCACTTGACATATATCGGCAAACCCTGTAATAAGAATACATATCTTTAAAAGATTTGTTTGACTGTTGAGTATTGAATAACTTATAGCACTGATGATATTTTATTTTGTTTCATCTAAAAAACCATACAGTCAATACAAAAGTAGATACAATAAAATATCATCAATTAATAGACCAGTGAAGGTTCTGCAAATTACCAAAACAATACAAAAAGAATCTCTTGACTATGTAAAAGTGAATTAATGTTAAATGAAGTCGAAGTTAACACCAACAAAATCAACAAAAGAAAATCCAATTCCAACCTAAAACATTAGGCTACAACAAGCTCATTTTAAATACTGCAATATCTATACCTATTGTCGTCTTACTCCTTTTTTTATTGGCAAAGCACCCGGTCGCAAGTGAGTCATACAGAGATTTACACATCTGAAATCATTCTGAATGTTCCTGTATATATCTACAGCTTGCAACTCAAGTTTTGTTTATTGCAACTCAACATTCCAAACATGAAATCAATCAAGTACTTTTAGAGATGAAGTTTCAAACACAACCCAAGAATTATTTGAACAGGTAATTGATTGGTTGAACAGTAAAATTGTTGTACCAACCACATTTGGCAAAGTTCTAATCTGGAAGCACCTTTGTGAATAGCTTTAAAAAAAATGTTTCCTAGATTATTTTTGAAAATCACAATTTATGTTTTTGTGAGAACATCGCAATTATCTACATGTCGTAGTCGAATATAACAAGTAGTTACTTAAGTGTAAAGTGATCACATTAAGCCAGCCGACGATCAGTCATAAACCTAATGGATAGTACATCCTTCGCCTTATATCTGTTGAGATAACTACTTGTTAAAATGTTTCCTATTATTTACGAGATGGGCACCCAGAATTTTATAATGAAGGCCCTAGACGAAAAACGGAAGTGTTTTAAGACCTCCCAAAAGGTGGTATGGTGACATAGTCTAACAAGCTGGAAGGACATGGATGCTATGGGGGAAGAACAGAGAAGAGTGGAAGAGGATGGAAGAGGCCTCCATCCAGCAGCGGAGGGAGGAGGGCTGAAGAAAAACAATTATTCAAGCATATGGAAGTTGGAGTAATCATAAAGGATATATTTCACTCACAGAAAGCAAAAATCTCTGTCTAATGGTGATTGGAATAGTATTAAATCATTCAGGGCTTTGAGAAAAATTGCGAGAGGAATTGAGCCATAAGGCAAAACTCATAAAATGCAAGATGATATTTGCCTTTGGGCACCAGATATGGATGCTCCCAGAGAATGTAGGGTCAAGACATGAGATACTCAGGAATAGTGGCAGGGGTAATTAAGAAGGTACAGAGATATCTCGGGCACTTCATCTAAATGACAGAGTAATGGCAGAAGATCAGAATTGCTGGCAGAAGCAGGTGGCAGAGGTTTGTGAGGAGAAACTGTGATTGGAGCGCCCAGAAGTCTTAAGAGACTGCACGAGAAAGGAATCTCTGGCGAAGATATCATATAGGATAAGGAGAGAAAGACGATAATGATACTCCACTTATGACACAAGCCTTTCGAGCTCACTGTGAAGTGTACAAAACGAAATAAACCCAGATACATTTAAAAAAAATAATACGGGTTTGTGCCTATATTTTTTCAAAATACAGTAGGTATAGATATATTATCCTCTATAGGTATTATGTATTCAGTAAATAAGTAAAATCAGTAAACAGTTAGAAAGTGGTTCTCAAAGTTAAGTAGTATTAAACTGTCAATGGAAATGATTAGTCCTTTCCACATTCAAGGTCATTCATCATAACCTCAATCCTACTCCAGCTGCTGGGTTGGGTATACTCAAATGTTAACTAATTAGGCAACTCTCACATACCTATTACCTATGCATAACATTTCAAAGAATGGCAATGAACATAAACTGACCATGGGAGTTTCCACAATCATAGAAGGACTTGAAGTAATCAACCGTGTTGGAGGCGCGCACCCTGGACCGTGGCGGAGGTAGGGACGTGGGGCGCTGAGGACGTGGATCACACGACCGCCACACTACCAACTTCCCCAGCACAGACAGTATGGACTCCCGCAAGCTGGGACGACCACGACCGCCCCCGTCTTCATCATCGCACCTTCCACTGTTGCTAATGTTGATATTCACGGACTCTGTATCGGAGCAGTCCGAGTTGCGGCGCCGCGCCACGGAATGTTTTCTCTTTCGACTGCGACGTCGCCTTCCGCAGCCGACGTCTTCGTCACTATCGCCGAATTCGAGTATTTCGAGCTCGACGGCATCGGCCGACCCCATCCCCCCCGGCGGGCCTGCATGTGGCGGGGGAGGGGTCGCCCCTTGCTCCTGGGTCTGCTCTATATCACCATCTATCCAGTCTATGTCAGTAGAGTCATTGGGACGTATAATCACTACAGCTCGCCGTGCCCCTATATTGGCACACTCCCTCTATTATCTTATTGTCCTCTTCCTCATACCCCATCTCCTTACTCCCGCAACGACTGCATCACACCCCCCTCTCCCTTTCCCTTTACACCCCTACAGGAAGTGCATTTCCTTCCCAGTTGACTTGTTATACATTCACACACACATGTACGATCGATAGGGTTTGCTCTTCACTAGTCCTTGGTAATGCCTACTGCCTCCCTTTGCTATTATACTTATTATTATTGTTACACATACTACGTATACATCTACTATTCAATATTCACTTTATAAAACAGTCATTTATTATTTATATACAGATTCTAATGACGGAAAAGTTATTATTTTTAATTCCTTGGGAAAAAATCCACACTGACAACTTCAATGAAAAGAAAATGCATCAAATAAGATCGATAAAACTATACACGTTCAACACTATAGATAAAACATTACCGAGAAAAATTGAACGAGCAGATATAACTCGATAAACAATACTACAGTTCTTGTCAAATCAAACTGATAATATTATAATCGATATCACACATTTGCACAATCGCTCGCGAAAGTCAGATGCTATACGAACAATTAATGAAACAACAATCTCAGTATCGGCAAAGGAACGAGACACTCAAATACATATTGTATACTCTGCGGTGACTCATACAGCTATTATAATTGAAACACCCGTCATGAAAAACACACATTAAAAATTATTGTATGTAACAACACTTTTCATTGCGATACATCAATCTGATTTTAGTGAGACTGTCCAGACTACATTTCGATGGAAATAACGCGAATAGAATATGCTCCATTACATCACTGCAAATTTAACAAATCACCGTTTAAAAGCAAACAAATTCCCACACAAATATTGTAAAAAGCTAATCATACGACACCCGGCGATCAGACATTTGGAGGAAAATTCTTTCATACGGTTGTGCCACTATACAAATGCGATATAAAAAGTACCTAGACCACTTCTATTCTTGAAATCGTTCCCTTTCAGGAATACCCGCATTCGTGGAAAAATTATTCGTGCCTAACTTCAGATAGCGAGTTAAATAGGTACATGGACCGTAGACATTACATATGGCGTCGGAAAACTCGTAGGGAAAACGGCGTCGCAACGCTACTCTACGGGAAACGGAAATACGAGGCACCACGACTTGCGGTCGATAATGTAGAGTGTTCCACAACTTGTAAACAGTGTAGGAACTTCAGAGGAATTTGAAACTTTTGCGAAGAAGGCTGATGAAAGGGAATAATATCTGCTGGAAGAAATTACGATCATTACGATACCGTGAAAAAGTAAGTAAAAATGTAAAATGTTTACTAAAAGACGAGGGTAAATAAATAATACTATGGGTTAGCTACTATATGTACCCTCACGTTAGAGAGAAAGGACAGAGCGCCAGACCGCCCTATCTTTATCTCATTTCATACATGCTCTCCGATCCGTTTAACTCAATAGGCGTCCGTCCTTGAGGAACGGGTCGACATGATCGAATGTCAGGTTAGTACTAAACTGCCGATTTCGAGGAATCCGTTTTAAAGGGGAGTACTCTGTTCAGACTTCACATTTTGAGTAACGATAGAGCGGAATACTGGCTAGGCTAAGATAGACTATTATGAAATCAAATAACTATTACGGTTAAAGAAAAAAACTACATTAATTAAAAAGTAAGCAATAAGGTACATAAAAACCAAGCGTTTGAAATGTGGATCCACTGTAGAATGTCAAGAATACCTTGGACCGACATGACAACAAACACTGAAGTATTTAAACAAGTAGATATGTAGTCTCTCAACTAACGAACAGTGTAAGATGGGCATACTATGCACTTACAACCAGCCATCGGTTGGTTTAGGTGATCACTTTACTCTCGAGAAACGTTCACCATTCACCTCTTAACACCTGTGTGTGTGTGCGTTATCTTACACCTTTTTCAGAGTATGCTATACTCTGAAAAATACGCACCTTGGGTGGGATTCGAAACTACACCCCACGGCTGTAAAGCAAGGATTCTACCCACTAATCCACAAGCCACGTCACAGGCTGACTGCGAAGAAACCGAGTTCTAATGGTGACGTGCTCCACAAGTGGGGAATGGGGGATGATCCACAGTGTGACTGTGGACACCCGAAGCAAACCACGCAGCACATCTTGCATGATCGCCTCATACGTGCTTACCCCGGTACCATTGATAGTGCTGCCAGCCTAATCCCTGAGTTCCTCCAGTGGCTGGAGGCGCTGGATGTCAGACTTTAACGATGTGACAATACTTCGACGTTGCCAAACGATAAATAAATAAATGGTCAACCATTTTTTGCACTGACATCTGAGGGTCGGAAGGAAGCAGCTTTTCCAGCTTCGAAACCTTCGAGAGTGGACCGGAGTCAGAACTGGTGGGGGGACTGTTTCACACTGCCCATGACTGAGAATATTTATTCCATCATTCAATTATACGACTTTCGTACGAGATGCACATCATTTTTTTTCGGGACTATAAATAAAATAATTTTAAAAGTGTTAAATGGCGGGTTTATTGCCGTTTACAACGTCTACCAACCATATGACAATAAAACTTCGTGTAGGTATTTATATGAAATTAAAGTAGGTATTTGTTATATTCGTCATTTTTAAACGGGCGCCTTAAGCGTCTTACGACCAACTAATCCACTATAGTATTAAAGATAATCGATGAAGATGATAATATTAAGCGATGACGAATATACCTAGATGATATAATCATATAATATGTGGCTAGGTAGATATTCATGTGATTAATATATTATGAGACTATGTCTATATAATAGCAGATAGTTATAGTAGTTTCTAGTCAATATTCAAAACTCACCTTGTCCATGTGTTTTGTTGGCTGATTTTCCCATGTCGATGTTGTACGTTAGGTATAGGTATATTGTCCTCTATCACTTCACACACATTTATTCTCCAATAGTCCTCCCGTCTCTCACACAAGGCAAAATGTGAAGGACTATACATTAATTAATTCACTCACAACGACAATTATTCAACAACTCGAGAGTCACTTTTTTTTGTAAAAAAACACTAAATAAAACTATCACAAATTTAATATACGTAATATCAAAATTATTATTGTGCTCTGTGATTGCTATTTTGTGCTCTTATTTACTATATTGTGTGCTTATTATTATTAATAATAGGTAGATTCACTTTTGATTTGTATAAAACACTAACAAAGGCCACTTTTCGTTAATATGTTACTACTGCTAATTTTAATATTTTTATAAAACATTGTAAGACACTGATGATAGTATTTGGTCCATTTAAGGCATATTGGGTTTAGGTACAACAACACTTTTAATATTAACAATAAACAACGATTTATCAAAAAAGTTGGTATAAAAATATTATTAAGAAATTCGCTCATATGACGAAGTCGTAGGAATTTGTTGCAAAAGGCTGAGGTGTAGAAATATTGTATAGATTGCAGTAGAAAATATGCGAGTGGAGAATGGAGAGAGTAGTACGGAGGCTGAAGGAATGTATCGGTGGTGGCCCTAGGCGTTACGCGTAGAATCATTTGGGCTTTTTGGATCGGTGTCGGTGGGGCGCCGCCCCTCTAAGTCGCCTGTTGGAACGGTTGTATATTCTACTTCTTGTCCGGGGCCCCATGTGGTTGCCTCAACTTCCTTCCACTACGCCGTGAACCTCTTCAGAAAACCTGAAAATAAATAGAAAATGTTTTTGAATGGTCAATTCGCCAATAAAGAATTTTATATTCATTCTATGTATTTTAGTTATCCCAACTTCTGTGGTCAAGCTATTGCCTGACACAAGACATAACAGATATATGGATAAAAGCAAATATATGACAATCTGATGAAAATATATCAGATAGGTATCTATCAAGTAGTTATCTCAACAGATATACAGCAAAAGATGGACTTTCCATCAGGCTTATGACTGATCACCGACTGGTTTGATGTGATAACTTTACACTATATAGTGACTTTCACCAATTCCAGTCCATCCATCTGCTGTGTAAGGAACGTCCATCCTTTGCTGTACACCTGTTGAGATAACTACTTGTTATATTCGACTACGACATGTAAAAAATCCGATGTTCTCACGGGATATAAATTGTGATTTTCAAAATAATCTTTGATATGGGTCATTCCATTGTAACGGTCGTTACAATTGTAAATGTTTGAATTGGATTTATGTTGTAAAATAATATCCTTTAATTAAAATTTTAACATGAAATAAATAAAGCCTTTATCAATTGCTAATGCCTAATAATTAGAGTTAATGTACATAGTATAATAAGGAAGAAATAGAATCAAGAGTTGCTGTAACGGTTGTTACAAAAATTGGACATAGAAAGTGAGGTGTCATGCTTTATTGAAATAAAACTGCGAATTTTGAACGTTTTATGGCACCACAAAATTACCATCTAAACATGACACTATTTAAAGTCTAAATATCAAATCTAAAGACAGTATAATGTACTAAATAAAATAAAAAATAATAATAATGGTGTAACGGTCGTTACGTTCTTCTGTAACGGTCGTTACATGTACAAAATTACAATTTTTGACATCGTTTTAATCAGCTCGGTTTCCAAATTGATCACTTTCTGAGTGAGTGAATAAATCAGAATACTTCAGTTTATCGACCATTCTTCCACATGTGCCGAAAAACCTATTTTCCATGATGTTATTTTAACTCGTCTTCATGCATGTTTTATACACTTTTCTGCTTCAAAATACTGAGCCGCATGCTATTTTCCGAATTCCAAATCATTGACTACATTGTCAGCGCTTGTAATGGGTACAATAATAACATAACAACCTAATGTAAGTTAGGGTACAAAGAACAACCTAATATAAGTTATAGATCATGCACAGGACACATTAGAAAAAAAAATGCCCATGTCCGTTTTAATCTGGAATGACCCATATCTATTTTCTCGCGTTCGATGTTTTCAGTGCACAGCGAATTCTGAAAAAATCTCAGACACATTTACGTTAGACATTTTATGTATTAGATATTTTAGTTAGTAAGGTCAGCTGGCAGCAGCACTGCGATAAGCTTGCCCTAGTGAATAAATTTTATGATTTATATTCGTAATGTTAACATACTCGTATTTCTGTATCTTGTTTACTAAAAGTGTGAATAAATAAATAAGTAAATATCTACAGGTAAGTATAACAAATATCTGAATAAAAATCGTACATAACAAAAGGAAATATTGATTGATATGGTATTGTTGGTAACACTAACATCTATTACCACGATAGAATAACATTGCCATGTTATTAAATAAAAAAGGCTAATTATGTATGTAGGTATACAAGTATAAACAATAAAATAAATATAATTATAGATAGATGATGACCACACAGCACACAGTACACAGTAGATGTAACGGTACTCGACCATATCAATATTTCACATTTTTACAATTTCCAATACTGCCTTGAATAATTTCATATGTATACTTGGTTATGCCTATAGCAAACATCACAATCGTTAGAACAAGATTATATGCTGTATTAAAGTTCCGTAGAATCTCGAGATTTCTGTGTGTATGGTAGTGATTAGACGACTTCTGAAATTATGGTGGAGGCTTTCAGGTCTTGCAATAGTAATTTGACTTCACATTCCGGTCATCTTTACTAATTAAACCGGTTGAATGTAAGGGTTAGAATACGACCAACAAACCAGTCACTTGAAAACCTACCTCAGAATTTAGATATCGGCTGCAAAAGCCTTGATTCTGAAACTGTTTACTACATATACGTATGTAGGTACTTTAGAAAATATTCA
Organism: Ceraclea dissimilis; assembly: GCA_963576895.1. Lineage (NCBI taxonomy): Eukaryota > Metazoa > Arthropoda > Insecta > Trichoptera > Leptoceridae > Ceraclea > Ceraclea dissimilis. The sequence continues at coordinate 2,348,298 of OY756374.1, forward strand.
CTCAAAATACCTACTCACTGGGCATGTTGAGAGAATGACGACAAGATGACAAAAAAGGTATACATATTTGGGTGAGCGAAGAGGTGTGAGGAAACGTGGCCATCCAAGGCTGACCTGGAACGATCATGTCGACCAGATCCTGAAAGATACACTCGTTTTGAGTAAAAGGAATCTTAAGCGTTTTGAGTAAGGGAAGAGGCTAGGAATGTGTGCAAAGATACGGCAGTCTGGTGCTCTGTTCTCTTTGCCTACCCCGCAAGGGACGCGGCGTAAGGGTATAATAGGTAGATAGATAGAAATATTCGGTAACAAAATCATGATATCGACATCAAATATTCAGTCACATCTATACTGTACTTTACTACAGAAAAATACCAGGAAGGTATACGTATATCAGTTGTACCATAATTATTAGGTAAACTGTAACACGCACAGTCAATCACAATGGCGCAACAAAATAATTCTGAAATATGTTGAGAATCATATTTTATTTACTTTTTGATATCAGCAGCATCATCAATATTTCGTTAATAAAAAATTAACGATAGAGTTAGTAATATAGTACGTAGTAAAAGTTATTTAACGTTATCTACTTTACTTCTGGGTATATTTGTATTCAATTGTTTACAGTCTTTCAGTTATTTTCAGTAATGTTCTTGATTAACTGAATACATCACCATTAAGGGGTCGCCACAAGGGTATTGTTCAGAACAAATACCTCGACAACTTTTTACTAAATATGCCTTGAAAAAATTTCAACCTTCCTCTTCCAGTAACAGTCTTGTAGAGATTCTGGAAACAAAAAATAGAAAAATACCTCTGAAAATTTTCTCAGCGAAAATAACTCCCTTCGCAAAGCATGCGAAAGAACAACGAAAAATTATTCTCGTAGCGATAATATGCAATAAAATTGCTGCATAATTATTAAGAGTTTTGGAATAGAACGAAATCGACCCCGAAAAACCGTAAAAAAAATCTAATATTTGGACGTGCGATTGTTCATGCCGCTTGTAAAATTTATTTTGGTTTGTTTTAATTTAATCTGTTTTATTTTATTTCTGTTTTACTATTGTTACACATTTGAGGGATTGACCCAAATACAGGTTGTACCTAGTTGGGCAATTCCGGCGTAATTTGTTTTGTATGCTATATTATCATTATTTCGAATGGCTTTTGCCACCGTTGGGCGGCAAAGTTAGAAGATAAGAGAATTATGCTATATGTTACATACAGGAGACATTTACCCAACAGAGCAACATCCAGGCTTCCAAGCCATTGAAGGGAATTGGGTGTGGCATTGTGGATATCTGCATATGGTCCAGGAAATGCTCGCAGAGAGAATAGTGTAAAAAAATGTTTCCAGAATACAACGCTTAAGAGGTTTACCTATCGTAAAACAACAAATTTGCTACCCCAATGTAGAGAAATATTATTTTATCATTTATGACGTGTGAGCCGATTATCCCTAATACAATAATGTGTTGTATAAACCAATATAATAATCTACTTGTATGAATTTTATTGTATCCAATATTCTGACATTGAACTACGAGTATGATGGGTCACTTCACCTCAGGTACCCTTACACACATTCCGTTGTGTTGCTATTCAAACAACCATTATTTTTTCCAATTTGCTGGACAAAAAATATCGAAAAACATAAAAATGAACTAAATCTATACAAATGAACTAAATTTCCTGTCGGAAAATCAATATGGATATTGAAAACATGACCTTACATTATTTATCAGAAAAAAATACTGTTCTTGAAAACATAATTTACTGTTCTTGAGAGAGACGACCTTGCTAGATATGAGTAAGTAGGTATCTGATCACTCTAATTCCAAGGACGACTTGATTTCCTTGGGAAATCTAAGAAGACATCGGGTTGACTGCAAGATGCTTTGGTAATAAGTTCGCCTTTTGGCACACTACTATATATCTCCTCTATCTCTACCTATAAACCAATGTGTCCTGACTGAATGAATGACTGACGTACTCACTCATCAACACAGCCTAAACGGTTAATCCTAGTAAACTGAAATTTTGTAGATAGATAGGTTATGTATCTCCTAGTAACATCGTTGTAGCATTTACATCAAGACTCAGGACTAACTTGTTTCAGATTTATATTGTTTGCTTTGATATACAATATTGAATGATTCCAATTGTGGCTGAAAGAAAATAGACTTACGGTTCACACTTGAACCGAAATATTTTACCACACGACTTTTTAGTCGACAATACTCCTATGCGCAATATGGCTATCCGTCATCCAAAACCTTCTCGTCCAGAATCCAATAAAATGGCATGTAATCCATGCAGTATGTCCTCTACTCACAATAATAATAGGGACAATTTCTAATGCGCCGTTTTGTGGAGCAAGTCCACCTCAAGGGTGCCTTTTACAATTAAATAAGCTAACCTAATTACTAACATACATCTACTTATTCTATACTATTCTAAACGATTTTTTGAATAGGTGAGTCTTAAGCTGGCTCTTGAATTCAGCAGTTGTTCTCGCTTTTCTGATGTGTACAGGACGTTCATTCCAGTCAGAAGGCCCCACTGAGCTGAAAGCCCTTCCTAGATATCTATCTGGGTTTGTTGTTGATATTGGGCTATAGATAAAGATATGACAAAACAACACGACAATTGTAATAAATGTAAGTCTGTGCTCGGGATTGTGCAAACAACGAGGGACTTATTTATAACATATCTACAACTATCATAACACACTCATAGATAACAACTAAAAATAATACCTCATATGTAAACATAAGATTGAGTAAAACTATGCTTACTTTTACAAGTACTATCAACACTGTGCTGGTGCACTGTGCAGATATATTAGGTACTAACAAGTAATCTTACATAATTAGTACTACTCGAAACTTTGTTGACATGCTAGGTGTAGGTATGCACTTAAAGCTAGGGAACCAACTGTGACGTTATGGTCATTTTCCGCGGCGTCAAGGTTCAAACTCGCACGATAAATGTTTAAATAGCGTTTTTTAGCTTTTTTGGGTTAATTTCGTTTCATTTAAAACAACTTTTACGGTCATTCCCTAGATTTTAATGCATATTATCAATACAAAAAATAATCTCTGCGACTTTCGGGAAACGTGTTGCTGTCTTTCGTAAAAAAGAACAGAGGTGTTTTTCACATTTTTTTGAGAAATCTATGCAAGATATAAAAAGTCTATTACAGTCATTCCCTAGATGTTTGTTTAATGTATCTACCCTATTTTTTTTCAAAGCATATTTAGTAAAGGTTGTCGAGATCTAAGGTCTCCTGTTCTTAGAAAATTTTGAAATGTCAATATGCCTACTCTTAACACAATAACACGCATTGTGTTTTGCCTTACATTTGAAACAATAAATGTGAGTTTGTGTGTAGTACAATATCATTACAGCAATCTAACATTCAAACAATTCACATATTATGCATAATGCGTGTTTCATAATGGGAGAACCTTGGTGGGACGTGTGAGAAACGAGATAATTAGAGAAATGAGTGATTGTAAGGAATAAAATGAGTGCCAATAGAGTGACATAAAGAGTGATATGACTGTAATATGGGGTGTTGAGAAACGTGGCCGTCCTAGTACTACTAGGGAAACCTAGACAAAAAATGGTACCCTAGCATGCAAATTGTATAGTAGTTCTGGTTTTTGGATAAGCTATATAGGTTAGTCCCCTGGTTCAGAATCCAAGTTTGTGACCTCCCCACTCTTGTACGTTCACTAGGGCGAGCCAAAAACTGCCGGAATTTCGGTCATTTTTCAATTTGTCGAACATAACTTTTTAACAATGGATTTTAGAGAGTAAAGTTGCATGTAGAAGTTGAAGGATATTAAACTCCCTACAACTTGAGCCTACAAAGTTTTTTGAAAAACTATTATTTAAAGAGTTATATGATATCGAAATTTGCCAATTTTTAAGAAGTCGTTTTTTTTTACAAAATTCCTGATAATAAAGACGAGAATCCTCTAACACTAGTCACGTGTAATAAAAGTCATTACGTGAATTTTAAACCAGTCTATACAAACAATTTTGTACCTCTTCATATCACACAGTATTGTGTATCTATATGTAGTTCACGTCTATTATACTCTAACAAAACGTAAGAAGTGGCCGCGTATATTTGCGATACATTAGACATTACGTAATAACGATAAAAACCTGTTTTTTGCTCGCAATGTGCGAACCATGTAGAGATCGTGGTCGTACGCGTGAATCATAAAAAAATCCCCATTCATTTACTTAGAATATCACTTCTACATGCACGGTATTGTACCTGACTATCTAGAAATATGCTAGCAATAGATCTGTGTAGGTTTCGCGGGTTATTCACATTATACCGAGCTGTAGTAATACATTTCTGAATATAGGTACCTATCTGGATTATTCATTCACAGAGTCATGTATGACGACTATGGAGCTACATATCTTTTTTTTACAATGAAATCATCGCCATCACTCCGAATGCCTTCAGATTCTTCGTGGAGAAATTATGGACATCAAGCAAACTAAAAATCTTAGGACCTGCTCATCACCATAGCAGAAGGAATGGCAGAGGGCAGTAATGTGACAGGTCGCCCTAGAAACAGTTATATGTGGGCCAGATTATTGAAAGCAAGTGCTGTAGCACCTACCTACACGGAGGTGAAGAGTTTGGCGAGTGGCAGGACGGCGTGGAAAGAAAGAACGAATAATAAGTTTGGTACAAATCAATCTACGAGATCGTAACCACATCATCATCTTGGGACTAAGCCCAGCTCGAGGTTATAAATGAACATGTACATTCTCAATCGACATGATTCTTTTTGGTCCGTCTATAATCTGAGCGTCTGGCAACGTGTCCTGCCCAACTCTATTTTAAGACAGCTGCTCGTTTCACCACGCCGGGGACCTTGGGTTTCTCTCGTATCCATTCATTTGTCCGTCTATCTCTCAACGAATTACCCAGCATTCTCCTCTCCATGGCTCTTTGTGTTACTTTGTGTTTTAAACTATAACTATCTAATTCCTTCAATGCATCCCTTCCTTATACGCGCAACACACATATAAAAGTAGGACAGGAAGGGGTCAATGAGCATACGAAATAAATTAAAGTTTTGAACCATTTCCGTTATGCCGCACCTTGCAGTGACAACAAACACGTTATTACAGTCATAATAATCACAAAATATAGAACTATAGGTGTTGAAAATAATAATGTACTCAACTCAAATACACAATATAACAGCAGCTGTCACAATGTAAGTCGATAATTGTGGTTTGCTTGCAGGTATAAAAACTGTGTGCTTAAGACTATGCATACCGACATTTCAAAAATTTCAAAAAACGTGAGACCTTGTAACACGACAACCGTTACTAAATATGCTTTGGAACAAAATAGGGCAGATGCATTGAACCTTTATCTAGGGAATAACCGTAAAAGATTTTTTATATTTTGTAACACCACTGATCTTTCTTCCAAAAGACGGAAACTCATTTCCCGAAAGTCGCGAAGTAATTTTTTTTGAACTGATAATATGCATTAAAATCTAAGGAATAACCGTAAAAGTTTTTTGATAGACGCAAAATTAACCCCAAAAAATAGAAAAAAAGCTATTTTTACCATTTTATCATGCGATTGTTCACGGGATTTTGAATCTTAATGCCGTGGGAAATGACTGTAACGTCATTCTTGGCACCAAGCCCTTAATAAAATGTTCGGGTAAAATGATAGTGCTCGGCACTGAAAGGAGGATGGGTAAAAAGTGTGCAAAAATAAAAGCATATTCCAGGAAAAGCTTATTCAATTATTAGTATAATTTAGTAGCTAAGGTACATAAATCAAAGATGGTAAACAAAACCAGATATTTTATTACAATTTATTTCACGGGTCGTCTATGACTGAAAGAAAAAAAGAAAAGTAGGTAGGTCTCGTGTAATCAAATGTGTATAATGAATATTGGTGGTACAGTGGTTAGAGTTGGTAGTCACGTGAACATGACAGAGGGAAGTTCATGTCAGAAATCACTTTTCACGACACTCCGGTATTCAACCGCCGCGACCGCAATGATAATAATTTCTGACAGGTCATTATCGTTTTGTTTATTCCGGGGAAAGGTTAGGTCAATTTGGCGCACCCATCTTCCACGGAGTAATGAGGTCATACAATGTAGAATATGTAGATATTATTATACTAAGTAATGAGTAGATATTATTACTCCAACCACTCGACTAAAGGGTATGTAAATGTAAATATCTACTGCTATTTACACAATTATTCAACCTTACATTATAATTATCTACATACGAGTATCCTTTCACATAATTCCAGTTCAAGGTCGTGTCTCTTTAACATTTCTTCGTGGTATGAATCTCTAATGGAAAATATTATTTCATTAAGTTTGCATACGTTCGCATATGTCTAGGAATCAGATGAACACGGGATAACTCGCAGATTACATATTTTGCTAGCGATAGAGGAGAATCCTGGCTATAAGACACATGCACAATCCCACCAACTTTAACCTAGGAAGGAGAGCCCTAAGAAATTTCCATACAAAAACAGAGATAATATTCTATTTATTGTAAAAGAACATCAGCATGGCCCACCACCACAGCCTAAATCAATATGAAATGCAACATGCAACTCACCTACGTTAGGAGCCCAAATATCTCCGCCCAGGCTACGTGAGCGGCATGTTGCATTTCATATGGAATTATTGCTGCACACGCACTTTATTACAAAGTAAATAGAATATTATCTCTGTTTTTGTATGGAAATTTCTTAGGGCTCTCCTTCCTAGGTAAAAGTTGGTGGGATTGGGCAACAGGCCACTAAAATATCAAATACCTCTTACGGTTAAAAAGAAAAATGATTGTAATTACAAAACAACATGTATGCAATAGTGGTTGCATCAAACCAACAATTCAAGAGCATGACAGAAGCTAGGTACAAATGCAATAGTAATCATTTCGACAACAAAATTTCCGGGTAGCCTTTAGGACATCCACGAGGCAAGACCGGAAGCGGTGGTCTAGCTGGCAGCACTGGAGCCAATAAGGCTTTGAAGGAAGCTTATGTCGATACAGCCTACACGGACGAAGGACAGCGCCCAAATGCCACACGAAAAGTAAAGTAAGTATTGCCCACCCGACAGGTATTGTCTTCATAGATGTTTCTACACAAAGAAGATTTAGTTACAGGAACCTACTAACTACCAACACCACACATGTACATCAAATAAACCTGTAATTCAAGGCCATACACATATACGTAGATACTACACATTATTATATGTAGACACAATAAAACAATGCGTGTCATTATAGAGCAAAAAGATAAAACTTCTTCATACCGATTATACCTATGTAATATGTATGATGTACTAGCAAACAAAAAAGACCATTCATAGCCCAATAATATGGTAGCTTGGCCGAGAAAAAATATAGAAGTACTTTTTTCCATCGTTCCATATGGTTTTGGAGTTATATAATCTGAATTTAAATTTTGCTAGCTCGTAAATGTAGTGCGTTCTAAGACTTCTCAAGAAAGATAATTTTTTTCAAACTTCAATTGATAATTTGTAATAATTTCAGTTACGTGGTAACTGGAGTTTAAAAGGTCTATGTGCAACATCCGCGAAGATACCTCACGTTACAGTTACCTCACGATTTAAGATGATAAAATAATATGTCTAATCTGACATAATTCAGTAAAAAAAGGTTCGTCCAGCTTTCCTCCTACAGAAATCTTCGCCACTGATGTACAATAAGATCAATAAGCACATACTACTTATTATTGTACAGGAAATAAATGAATAAGGAATTACAAACGATAAATGAGTTAGCAATGTGCCACGAAGGTATGTGAATTACATTATCACAATGTTACTAATAAAGATAAATCTACTATTATCTATACAAATTAATTCTATGTAATATGATGTGTATATCAATGATATACGCTGACGTGTCTAATGTCTATGCACAATATTACGGGGCGATATGCTCTGAGTAAAAATCATTATTGTTTCAACTTCACCAAATTTTGTATGAGAAGTGTGAGTGCAAAATAAGAAACGAAAGAATATATTTTGTCTCGTTGTATAAAATGGAGTTGGGCAGGACACGTTGTCAGACGCTCGGATTCTAGATGGATCAAAAAGATTCTAGAGTGGCAACCTAGAACGAGCAAAAGGAGCGTAGAAAGACCTCAGGCAAGATGGTCTGACAATGTGATCTGTAGATAGTCAAAGGGGAGGCCTATATCCGGCATTGAAATTTCGGCAAGTATAAAAAGGGAACCGAATGTAAAAAAATATTCACTAGAGTCACTGCGTTTTAACTTAACCTTTTTATCAACAAAATTACAGCATTATGTTATCTTAACAAAGTACGGAAATAACCTCAAGTTTCACTAAATTTTAGAGATAACTTTGGAATTATTTTTTATTGAGAAAATTTACAAAAACAAAATTTCTGCCTATTAGAGTCACTGAAACATATTCTCATTTATCCATGTTTTAAGTCTTAGGATGATATCTTTAGTATTAGCTGAGTAATCTTCCTTTTCCCGACGCAACATTTCGCCCGTTCGGTTAGTGTGACTTCACGAGTATAATCGGATTTCGATAACAATTTATAATCTACAAAAGATTACCTTGATAGACCATTATGTAACAAAACAATATTAAGTCATGTGTATTGTGTTGTATGAATGAAGAATGTCTATTATTGCGTGCCTATTCAAAAATATATGCATTAAAAAATGTATGGGAATTAACATAATATATACACGTATAATAAATCAGTACTGATGGTCTTTTTGTATGGAAAATACTACCCTAAATAGATGATCGCACAGCTAGAGTTAGAGATGGAAATTATTGCTATTTGGAAATAATATACATAATAGCACGTGCTATATTGCACTGCGTAGCATGCTATTTGCTATTCCTATAGCAGCCTCACCCTTACATTTCGCGTATCTGCTATAGCACATAGTATAACACATACCAACCCATAATAATATTACGGAAAATCATGTTTGAGAAGTAGCATTATTTCAATTTCAATTTATTTATTTATGATAGTGGTACAATGTTTCTTATAACTAATACATACAATAAGATTTCATTAATACTCTCCCACTAAAGCAAGACTTGTGTGTGGGAGAAGTTTTAGTTTTTAATTTAACCAATGTATTACTATAATAACTTTAAAATAATATAATACCTACCATTATGAGTTGCTATATTTGACGATTGCTATTTTCAATATGCTACGGAAAATCGCAATCATCAAAAATAGCATGCTATAATGCTATTTTCATTATGCTATTGCTATTTACTCCGTCACTAGCTAGAGCGAAATGGCAATGGGCACTGGGCAGGGCAAATAGAAAGATGAGACGATAGTAGGTGGACACCAAGGTTTATAAAATGGAGACAATGGGTCAACAAAGGGGGTGTCAGAACGCAATAGAAGAGACGGGTGGGCCATGAACCTCAGTGCGTGAGAATAGCGTCTAACAGAAAAAAATGGAAAAATGTCGAAGTGGCCATGATCCAGCAGTGGAAATTAAAACAGAAATTATTAAAGGTTCATACAATTTGTTCAGTAAACCTTTAGTTACATTGTATTTGTATCTGCCGCCCACCTAGTCGTGATAGTACAAATATAAAAATAGAAAAACAGTCCATTTTCTTTCCATTATTGTGTTGACATGAAGTTAAAAGCATTTTGACACATTTTGTACATTATTGTATTCAACAAAATCAATACACTGTCGATATCAGCATTAAATGATCAAATCAACAATTAGATAGATTCTCTATTGGTCATTATAGTGCACATATAGAAACATAGTTAGGCATTTCAATTCAATTATAATAATTCATCAATAGGTGGTCATGATCAACTCATCTGTAAGAGAGTTTTACTTTTTTTAGAGAAAACAGTAAAAATATTTTCTAATTACAAAACAAGAAAATAGTAGTGCACTTATTCTGCCGTCATAAGGAAGAACCACGTACAAACCAAAATGTTGAAATTGAGATAATCGCGAAACCGCCGTGTATCGCACATATAACTCCATTTGGAAGACATCGATGGCTTGAAAAATAGGGGTTGCTTATGGAAACTCAGGCTTTTTATGATTGAAGTTAGATGGATCTAAGTTGAAAATAACCATTTCGTTGGAAGACTCAAAACACCTAAAGGTGGCTTATACGCAGTTCTTGCTTAGGACGGGCAGTACTGCATAAGCAATATCTTGCAGTCAAAACTCTTTAACAACATGTAGTTTATAACATACACATTACACAGAGGTATCGGGACATAATTTAAAAAAAAAATACATCGTTAACATCTTTTCTTGAACAAATTGTTAATATGCGTGTGTGGAGAAGTGAATAAATAATACGAATAATGTCTATTTCAATTGACTCTTATGAATAATAATACCAAGGAATAATGATAATTGAAAGGTTGAACTTTATATGATGCCATGTAAATAATCATTAATATATAATACTTGTTGTATATAATACAACATGACGACACACGATCAATTGGGAACAATCATTACCAATCACAGATAGACTTTACTACTCCACGTATTAAGAGTGTGCATACCGACATTTAAAAAAAATCTAAAAACGGGAGACCTTATATCTCGACAACCGTTACTAAATATGCTTTGAAACAAAACAGGGTAGATGCATTGAACCTTTATCTAGGGAATAACCGTAAAAGATTTTTTATATCTTGTATACATTTTTCATTTTTTTTTTTTAAAACAGTGTACCTCTGATCTTTTTTACGAAAGACGGAAACTCGTTTCATTTCAATTTATTTTTTTTGTACTAATAATATATGCATTAAAATCTAGGGAATAACCATAAAAGTTTTTTGATAGACGCGAAATCAACCCCAAAAAATGAAAAAAAAACGCTATTTTTACCATTTTACCATGCGATTGTTCACGCGATTTTGAACCTTAATGCCGTGGGAAATGACTGTGAGGTCATTCTTGGTGCCAAGCCCTTAATAATATCATCTTCAAGCAGACAGCTCAAATAAATTACTATGAACAGCCAGCAACTGTAGGTAATTTAGCTAAATAAGAAATATCTACAGAGAATGGACTCGAACTTACAGAACAGAAACAAAATTTTGATAACACGTGGACTATTCGCGACGAGACTGAGTGAAGAGGGTCATGATACCCATACTTATCGTTTGATTCACTTTCTGCAAATAAAAAATGTATCAAAAAATAGCGCCGCAGGTGAATTTATTTTATAAAATGTGTGAAATAATGAACTTGCTTGTCTTCCCATAGCAGGCCTGGTCAAACTTTTTGGATGAAGGGCCATTTGAAATTATAAATGAGCGACGGGCCGCAAGTAAAATACGGTTGTAGATTATTCATCGGAGTTGGAATAATGCGCCGCAGACGAAGTTTTTTTAGAAAAATGGATGAACTGATATGAAACACACAGTAGAATTTTTTACAATATAATATAGTAGTTTTAGAAAAATCATGACATGATGAGAATGTGATTCTTTGGAAACTAGATGCATATAAAGTACTGTCACTCATGGTTTTGAGGGGGGAGGGCTTCAGCCCCCTAGCCCCCCCTGGATCCGTCAGTGGGTAGGAATAGAGTATGCAATGTATGGATGTCTCATTTGGTATAAATTATGTAATTATAACAAAATTAACGCACAATGTTGACACTTTGACCTCACATTTATCCAGTACCAAAATTGGCATTGCACTCAGGTCACGGATACAAAATTATATAAACTCTATGACATCACTTCTTCCTTTCAAAATAGTCTGGAGGAAAATTCACAACAACACGACTAATAGGAATATTCAAATAAACTATATACCTGTCTGTAGTATCGAGATCTGTTAGTTGAGATGTATCGTGTTGGTAGGTGCCTACTGCCTACCAAATGGACGGGAGATGATTTCACACCTCGTTTAAATAATTAGGCAATTAATTATTCACAGTGTTGGCAACTCATAATATACTGGAACTATGTAAACTACTGTGACGTGACCCTACTTACCTCGTGCCAAAATTACCTGTAAAAACAGACAAACATTTATATCTCGATTCACGTAAATACCTATCTTAGTAAATATCTATCTTATATCAATACATATCTTAGCAATTAAAATAAATAATGCTTCTGATGTGAACTTGAATTCGTTTATCGATTCTACGAAAGTTTTCGGGCATTTTCTACTATCGACAATCAAGTCAAGTTTTCTAACATCACCACATTTACTATCATTGATATTCATAGTAGAAGGAAACAGGGAGGGCAGCGGAAGAGATACAAAGATGTTCTGCACAACACACTGAAGGAAATAAACTTTCAAAATGACTGGGAAAACTTGGTGGGTGATCGCAAAATCTGGCGGAGCATCACCAATATATACATTATACACTGGCCCTCGAAACGAAACCACCCGCAGACCCGTTACAAATGAGGAGCAGCCTTGTCCAAAGTGTGACAGAGTGTGCTTGTCCAGAATCGGCCTCCACAGCCACCTTCAATGGCATCGTCGGCAGGACCAATAACAACGTGGCAGCGATTCTTCTGAGTTAAAGACATGCTCATTTCATCGGTATCAGAGACTTTCCACTCATCTAAAGGAAACAGAACTACATACCAAAATCTATGATGACGACATCAGACACCGTTGAAAGAAAATCGAATTATTAGTTTAGCTGAAAGCTTCGTACATATTTCAGACCAAGCTGTGAAAAACTAAGCGCGCAAATGACCTCCACATTAAAAGCATAGGTCACGTTCTTGTCCGTTCATTTAATATTTATACATATTACCATTCATTTCATATGACGAATCACAGTAGTTAGTAGTAGGGTAATAATAAATTGTATCACGCTATAAATATAATTACCTAGGTGTACACTGTACCTACATAGTGTCTGCCAGGATTAACAGTAAATTCGACCATAATTCGACTAATAGCTAATTCGACTAATAACCAATTCTATAATTTCATACGTTCTACATTATTTTAAAATTCAGAACAATTGTGATTAGGTATCATTATGTGAAGTGAGTAGTTATTTACTTACATATATAGAACAATGTACGACATTGATTTTCAAGAAAACTCTAACGTTTTAGGCCTAATAACTTAATATAAAATTAGTATCTATTTTTTTTTATATTTTATGGAGAAGGGTTCGGAGATATACAGGTTAATAGCAAAAATAGTGGATAAAATTATTTCACTACCCATTCTGAATGTCACATACATTATTGCGCAAGGAGAATGTTTATACGTACACAGCATTCACTGGTTACCTCATTATTGGTATAGTGGTAAAATGAAAAGAGCGTGTATTCTATGTGAAATGTATGAAATTAGTCGAACTGATTGTTAGTCGAATTAGCTATTAGTCGAATTGGTATTAGTCGAATTTACTGGATGCCGTCTGCCATTAGGTACCTCCTGCTACCAATGTGAAGACATTAATTTGTCACAGATATATAGTAATTACTATTACGTAATCACAAACTCAAGGTTATTCCCGCCCCCCGCAGACCGTGAAATATTGTGATATGATTATAATATGTATGTATTATTGTGTCGTCCATTATCTAAATTTCTTTTTTTAAATGCGGATGGCTGAATTCTCCCGAGTGCGACTGTGGAGCGGAGAGGCAAACTGTGAGCCATATCGTGTCTGAATGTGCTCTCAGGGCATATGGGGGTGAAATATCTGACTTTATGTGTCTAAATGAAGCGGCGGCGACCTGACAAACAGTTTTCATTTGCAATATACATGTAGTGTCTGTCTGATTATTATGTATTGTTATGTTGATGCGATGTACTGATGAAAGCCATAAAAAATATATCTAGACAACCTTACTAAATATGCCCTTTAAAAAAACAGGGTAGAATATTAAACCTTCCTTTAGTGAATTACTGTAACAATATTTTTTATATCCTGAAAAGAAAATGTGAAAAACACCTCTGACAAAAAAAATAGGGCAATATCACGCTTTCTTAAGTAATTTTAGGTTCAAAATCTGAATATGCGATTAAAAGACTCAAGAAATGTTTTCGGGAAACTCATGCTCTTATCAATAATTCAATGTATTTATTATAGGTACAGCGCCTTTAAAAAGAGTCGCGATAGGGACTATTGGGATACGTATGATGGATTTCACCAACTTTTTAAGTGAGGAATAGCGGAGATAGGAGCCACTTATCATTATTTTTCATACAAAATTTGTGCTAGGTGACTCCTATCTCCGCTATTCCTCACCTAAAAAATTGGTAACAACAAAACAGTAGAGTTTTAGAAATGACTCCGCGAAGGAAAAACCTATAGTATGTAAAAGAGTTCGTATGTAGGGCGCATAGTTTGTTGACTGATAAGAAACTGTTACATATTGTACAACTTTTATCAGTCAGTTTTCTATTTTAATGACACTATTATGTAGTTATCACCATTCTACTTACTTACATAATACATGCATTCCTCCATAACTTTGTTATAACTAATTGTCATACATTTGCATAGTAATCGTCTAATGAAACTTCACAAGTCTTACAGTTAAATCAAACATACAATAATCATACATCGGCAATATATTAATTAATGCTGCCACTAACGAGAAGATACCGGCATTCATTAAAGGCATGGCACCAGGAATGACGTCACAGTCTTTTCCCACGGCATTAAGGTTCAAAATCGCATGACAATCACATGATCAAATGGTAAAAATACCGTTTTTTCCATTTTTTGTGGTTAATTTTGCGTCTATCAAAAAACTTTTACGGCTATTCCCTAGATTTTAATGCGTATTATCAGTACAAAAAAAAATTACTCCGCGACTTTCGGGAAACGAGATTCCGTCTTTCGGAAACTTTTTTGAGAGGTGTTCTTAATTTTTTTTTTGAGAAAACTATACAAAATAAAAAAAAAATTACGGTTATTCCCTGGAAAAAAGGTTCAATTCATCTACCCTATTTTGTTCCAAAGCATATTTAGTAACAGTTGTCGAGATAGAAGATCTCCCGTTTTTAGAAATTTTTGAAATGTCGGTATGCATACTCTTAATCAAAAATCTTTTACAGTCATTCCCTAGATAACGGTTCATTGTATCTACTCTATTTTTTCCCAAAGCATATTTAGTAAGGTTGTCGAGATCTAAGGTCTCCCGTTTTTACATTTTTTTAAATGTAAATATGCCTACATTCAACAGTACACATGTAAGTACTATATTGTGTTGGTTTTCATCACTCTCAAGCGCACACCCTCACACACAAGTATCTGAATAATATATTTGAAATGTGGTGAAATAACTCAAATCACATTAGCGATTTCACCCTCGCGTTGGGGTGGTGACCTCAGGTCGATATTTTTCTCCATGACTTTCTCAGTCAATAAAATAACAGTACGTAAAATATAATACTGTGTAGTGTGTTTGTAATTCCGGGTCAAACTGCTTCAAAGTCAGAAAAAATAAAATACATAGATATTACAAATACCAAAAAACAGTTTTAAGCCATTGAAGTTAAATGTTTAAGTACAGGTGACCAAAGCAATTGAACATGAGAAAAACTGTGTACGGAAAATGTACTCAACTAATACTAAAGATATCATCCTAAGACTTGAAACATGAATAAATTAGAATATGTCTTAGTGACTCTAGCAATTAAAAATTTGATTATTGTATATAAAAATATTCCAAAGTTACCTCTGAAATTGACTGACACCTTGGTTTCGTCACGAAGTTTGTTAGATTTCACCAACTTTTTTACAAAATTTGTGCTAGGTGGCTCCTATCTCCG
This sequence comes from Ceraclea dissimilis, assembly GCA_963576895.1. Lineage (NCBI taxonomy): Eukaryota > Metazoa > Arthropoda > Insecta > Trichoptera > Leptoceridae > Ceraclea > Ceraclea dissimilis. The sequence continues at coordinate 2,364,160 of OY756374.1, forward strand.
CTAATCCTCACCTAAAAAGTTGGTGAAATCCAGCAATAATGCTTTAAATTGGTGTTTTTTTTTTATAAGCTATAAAACACAGGGAGTCTAAAAGCGGCCTCCCACGGCGCGCGAATCCGGATTCGTACGTGATTTTGGATTTGTACGCACCGCTATACAAATCGCTACGAAAACGTCTGTAGATTTACGGACTCACCCCTTCCCACGGTGCGTGAATCTACGCTTTTTTCTTTCTGTCTCAAATTTTTAATTTTGGTTGCTCCCCTCCCTCTAGAACCGAGACTGGCGCGCCCAAGAATTTTGATGATATATTTAGATTAATATAAGTATAGGCAATGTATGTACCGTTCAAATGTTATATTTAACATAAAAATAATACAAGAGTCATGCACAATTGTGACGGATGTGTATCTAGTAGAATAAAACACATATTAAACATTGATAAGAGTAAATAAGATAACTAATACTAATACCTAATGATGACGTAGGTATTACGGGCACCTACTTTGGTGGTGGGAACATTCTTTGGTTTGGTAAATATTATTCCTACGTCACTTTATTAATTTGTAGTTACACACCTACGCAGATTTACGTAACATATGTGTTGCGTGCAATCGTGCATAGTATACTGTATCTCTCACCTGTTACCTATTGAAAATTAATTTACAAGCCTATATTTTAGAGAATAAATAAAACGCAACAATGCCTTTCGTTAACAAACAAACGATACCAAACACGTTCTTCCCCGGTGCTTGGGTTCCATCATTCCGATGGCGCGTCCCGCCAAGAATTGACAGATTCAAAATTTGTAAAAAGATATGAGTTCTGCTCGTGATGAAGTTGTGAGATACTCACGGCGGTATGCGGTGACTAGATCCTTTCGATCGCTCGGTGTTTTCCGAGGCTTGAGCTGGACAACATCCGACTTTTTGATCCTCCTAAAACGCTATACATCTTTTCTGTATCTGGAGAAAGAAAGCTGATCAAATGTGGTATGGAATTGTATTGTCACACAGTTTACGTACGATTGCAAAGTTTCAGGTCTCAAAGTAGTCAGGAAGTGGTTGAAAAATCTATTGAAAGATTTGCTCACAGACAAAAAACAGCAGAGTGAAGTTAAACAAAATCTTGTAATAACAGCTGAGCCGTATACAGCGGATGAGTATAGCTCAGCACTAATTATTACGTTCATATACTTACATAATTGTGTGCAACATCTATTATTGCAGCATAATGTTTAATTAGGTATTATTACTTTAGACCTTGAAGATTTTCCTACGTATATATCTACGCGTATATACGTATATATCTCGGACCAGTTCGAATTAGCCTTCCGAAAGAAATTGGAGGCAATCTCCCTGTCTCTTCCACCTCGGAGACCTAGTGACTTCGTGCCGGCGGGCATCTGTCAAACCGTCTTAAGTAACTTAGCGCCTGTAACCGAAGTAGACCTGCGAAGGATAATAAACAACTGTCCCAATAAACAATGTGAGCTAGACCCTATCCCAACATGGCTTCTTAAAGAATCTTTGGACATTCTGTACCCCATCATAGCCCATATCTTCAAGCTGTCCCTATCTCAAGGCATCGTCCCATCAGTGTGGAAGCAATCCCAAATCACTCCACTGCTTAAAAAGAGCACTCTGGACTCAGATGACCCTGCGAACTACAGGCCCATATCCAACCTACCATTCCTTTCAAAAGTCTTGGAAAGGATCGTCGCCTCACAACTGAGCAGTTATCTCGACAGTAACGGACTACATCAGAAGCACCAATTTGCCTACAGAAAACACCACTCTACGGAAACAGCCCTCACAAGGCTCGTTTCAGATCTGATAGAAGGTGTAGCCCATGGCAGTATTGCCCTTGTGACTATTCTAGATATGAGTGCGGCTTTTGACACTGTCGATCATGACATGCTCCTGAGGTGCCTGGAAAATGAATACGGGTTAAAGGGAAATGTGCTCGCATGGCTACGCTCCTACCTAACCAGGAGGGAGTGGTCCATCAAAGCAGGAGCTGACAACACCCAGAAGGCCATAACCACTCAAGGAGTACCCCAAGGCTCGGTTCTGGGACCAATTCTTTTCATACTCTACATTGGGTACATCGACCAAATGCTGGAGAAGACAGGATTCCGCAATTATGCGTATGCGGACGATCGAATCCTTGTAGGGTTTTGCAAGCCTGAGGAAGCAAGTGCTCTCAAAACTCGAACAGTAGAGTGCATATCCAAGCTATCGACTCAAATGGCAAAAAGGCGCCTAAAACTCAACCCGGGAAAGACGGAATTCTTATGGGTTGCATCGCCTGGCCGACAACATCTGTTAGAAAACCATCCCATCTCAGTATCCGGTACAGACATCATACCGTCTCTTGCGGTCTCCATACTCGGAGCCCGAATAGATAGCGCCTTGACCATGGAACCTCAAGTCTCAAGAACAGTCAGCTCTGCGTTCTACTATATAAGACAGATACACTCGGTATCCAGAAACCTGCCAACGGACTCCATCAGAACGCTCATCTCAGCCTTTGTAGTCTCCAGGTTAGACTACTGCAACCTTCTTTACGCTGGATTGCCCCAGACTCTGTTACATCGCCTGCAAATGGCATTCAACGCAGCTGCGAGGCTCATATTCCGTGAGGACAAAAGTTGCCACATAACACCCTTGCTGGAAAAGCTTCACTGGCTGAGAGTGGGAGAAAGAGTGGAGTACAAGCTGTGCCTCATGGTGTACAAGGCACTGAATAACATGGCACCACCGTCACTCTCCGAACTCTGCCAACCGGAGACTACCACGAGAAGACCTCTGCGCTCGGCAGCTATGGCAAACAACAGGCTCATCGAACGCAGCAGGGCTAATAAGTCCTGCTTCTACGAGAGAGCATTCAGCGTAGCCGGCCCTGTCAGATGGAACCAACTTCCCGTGGATTTGCGCAGCGACCAGACCGTCACAACTTTCAGGAGCAAGCTGAAGACGTCGCTCTTCAGGACCAGTTTCCCGCGCCCTTGAGATGGATAATCCATGAAACGGCGCCATAAATTATCCATTAATAATAATAATAATAATAATAATACGCATAAAGGAAAAATTACGAACATCCCAATAGTGAAACTGCGATTGAAACAAATACCTAATTAGATGTTTCTTACTGTTAACTATTTAATTATACATAACTTATTAACAGGTAAGTATATACATGGGCGTCACCAGCATCGGAGCTGATGGGGGGGGGGCAACAAAAAATAACAATATTTAGTATGAAAAACGCGTAGGTAATTTTTTTGTGAGACATAGCGAAAAAGGTCGTGATGTAGTTTGGTTTATTTTCTTTGAGTAAGTAATAGTAGGTATTTTGCAAGAAATGTTTTCAATAGCAAATGCATCCAAAAATAGCGACGCATGCGAATTATTGTTAGAAATCATAGGTAAGCATGAACCTAAGAGATATAAATCTAGTTTATTTTTCTTGAAATAAAAAATATAGGCACCCACTGAAAAAAAAAAAAAAAAAAAAACAATGATAAGCATAGGTAATTAGCGCCGCAGGCAAAGTTTTGAAACAATTGTATTTAAATGGATTTTCATTATAATTTTAGAATACTTTTTGATATGACGAGAAAACGTGTGGTAATAATGTGACTTTTTATAAAGTTTGATAATTTAGGATGAAAAATTATAAACCTATTCCCCCTGCACCACCTGACAACGCCCATGACTCATGAGTACATAGATATGTCTAGAGCCGTATGTAAACTTGTTAATTAGAACAAATAGCAATCCATAACAAGTGTCTGGTATATCACTGGTACATCATATGAATAAAATCATGAATTGCAGAAAGATACAATACATTAAATATGATTACACCTGTCATCTTGCTTGTCATGAAACATACAGGAAAATCGACATAATCTTTTAATACCAGTTGTCGTATTTACATTTTTGTATCAAAGTGTTTCACAATTCCTAGAGTGTGTTCCTTATTGATTGTTTTTCGTCGGATGATTCTCCCGATAGTTAAAGGTTCTATTGTATCTTCGTCCTATCGTTGGAGTGAATCGCACCGGTTGTTCAGACAACGTGTTCTATGTACATTGTACGAGGTACGTACACACTTGACTCGCTCAAACGAATTTTTAGTGCGATAATCGCTAGTTATAGACAATGGACTGGTGGACAATGGACTCATGTGGTAAAATAAAACGCTTTTTTTATCATTTTATCATTCGATTGTTCATGCGATTTTGATCCTTAATACCGCGGTAAATGACCGTGATGTCACAGGTGTAGTCCCAGCTTTAATGTATTTTTTTTTAGAACGAAATGTTAAAATTTTAATTCTGTCTCGTGATTTACCAAGAATTTAGAAAATAGAATTATATAATTTTACATTCATTAATCGGGATCTAAAAATAAAATACTTATTCTGTTCCATGGGCTGTCAACATTGGTCACATGCAAAATATAATAACGGCAGGTAAATCCAGTGCTTGCAAAATTATGTAATATTACCTAAGTGAATAAACAGTACCAATTATACATGCAATATTGTAAGAAGATTTATAAATAGTGATATTTCGGGCACAACACTTTTATCTAGGCCCCGCACATCTGAGCCTAATCCTTTGATACAGAATATGGAATCTGGATATGTGAATGTTTTCCAGTATTAGCTGGCTGAAGAGTTTATACATCAATCACGAATGGTGATGTAGATTTAGATGGCGGAGAACTGAGAAGTGTGTTGGCAAGTCCTGGCTCCGCGTAGGTATAAAGAAAACACTGGTTATTTTCTGTAGCTGTACACAGTGTACAGTGTACATATTATAAAGTCTGATTTTTGTAAGTGTTCTCATAACTCCCGCATTTTACGATGGATTGCTGCGAAAATTTACAATAACATTTGCGATAATATAGACTGTGTCCTAACGTTGGCGGTTTTTGGAGAAAAAGCTTTTCCTAGGAGATGCCATAATGATGATGGGGATCCTAGGGTTGTGTGGGGTCGAGTGTGGTATCGTATGAAAGAGCGTTGGAAAAGTAATTCAGATCAGAAAGTCACATTTTGTCCAGCTCAAACCTATAAAGTATGCTGGGTTGGTTTGTTACATTTGCCGTTGTGAAGCATGGGTAATTCGTCAGCTAGTAAATACATAATTTAGGCACCAAAATGTTTGCAATGCTCAAGCTTGTTTACAAATCATTTTCTAAAGAAAACAATACAAGCAACGTGTTAATACTATGCACTAAATAATATTACGAGAGCTCTGACTCACGCGTGTGTTATAAATTTACAATAAAGTTGTTGCACGCGCTGCGGGTATTTATAAAGTTTATTTCATGGCTACTTGTTGATGTTATGCTGGCGAAACTTCCACTAATAATTATATCTTAATAATCCACGTTGCAACTACCTGTTATGCACGTTAGTTAGATAGATAGATACTTTATTCAGTCATTTCAGTGTACATAAAAAACATAGATGGGTATTTCAATTCAAAATATAGCGACATGTATATCAATATGTGAACAGTTCATCTACGTTTAAGAGCATAACCGTAGGTGAACTAGAGCTGATTGACCTGTATCTCACCACACGGTATAAGATCTTCACAATAATACAACAATCACAGGAATAAGCAAAAAACAATTCGATAATGTTACCTAAATAAAATAACACAAAAAATAATAAATCTAAAAGTTTCCAGAATTTGCATTATTTATTCTTCTTCCTTTCGTATTGCCTGCGACCATAGTACATGTTACCTCATAGGAGTCTTGGCCTCGCAATGTTTTGCCTTTGGCGTCACCTTATGGATTTTCTCAAGAACCCCTACAAACATCTTGTCATCTCATACTTCACATCTCTCTACGACAGCCTCGATCTGGCCACAATCACAAAGGGGGTGATCCCTCTTGCCCCATTACAATTTAATTTGAAATACCTACATATACAAAGTTTGTTTGCTTTTGTCGCATTCCTGTAGTTTGTGACGCATGATCTGCTGTTTCTTTTACTCAAAACATATCTATCCTTGAAGATCTGGTCAACATGACTGGTCCATAATTATTGTTACAGTTACGTAATAAATTAATTATAGGAATAATACTGAATTCGTAGTTGTTTTCAAGATATCTGAATTATACAAATACACTTTATATAGTGTGTTATATCGTCTGTTATATCGATCGTATATAATAACGTAATAAATCAAATTCAGGACAACAAACGTTTGCTGCCTTATGCGTGCCTCGCAAAGGAAAAGGAGGTGTGCATTGTATTGTGAATATATGTGGGGCAATGTGCCACTAACACTAAACTAATAAGTAATAACAACTTGCTCATTATACCTAATAATTAATAACGTTACATTCACAAATCACTTCCTACTACAACACGGATACTTTAATTATAGAAATCTTTGATAATATTATATGTAGTAACAAACTTTAAACAGTTTAGTTTTTATAGATTAGTTGAGGGAACCGCCTGGCTAAAATAAATGATGACGGAGTTATCGAGATGTGTAATGCCAAGAAACTCAAAATTGAAAGATAAATTTTTTGCTAACACTTACACCAAGATACATTCTCATACGTCACATTTTACCAAATCTACCTACTACGTCTACATGTCCACGTAAATTCGTATTTTATTACTTCTTGTTCCTGTTCATAGATATTCAATATTCGGCCGAATACCGAATACTTTAAAAAGGGGCCGAATAAGCCGAATACCGAATAGTAACCGAATATTCATTACATCTCTAATTTTTACAACTTCATATAAAATTTTATAATCTTATATACGTAGTTGCCTACTCTTCTAGTTGGTCATATAACATATTTTGTCTACGACTAATACTCAGTAATAGAAAGTTCATACTTTGGAAAAATGAATTCTCTCAATCGCGTGACCTACAGGTAATATGCTTTATGTAAATTAATAATGACATGAATCAGCAGTATTTATATGAGAATGTGAGTACTACGGCTAGTCGGTTGTACGACGTATCCTTAAGTATCCTTACAACTTAGAAATAAAAAACACGGATTACCCAACATTTATTATTGATATTGATTCATATTTTATTACACGAGTGATTGTATATGAGTTGTACATTGTACAAGTTATTTTTTATGGAAATGGGTATTTAAACCCCAGATACATCTATTTCAATCATAAAATGACCTAATTTCCACAAGCACTCCTTTTTTCCAATCCTATTCTACATGTGTGCATGCATGAATTATAATGAAGTTATATGGGCGATGCTAGATGGGTTTCGCGATTATCTTTGTTTCAACTTTTTTTTTCATAACTTGTATATTGTGCTTGAATATTATAATTATGTGGTTTCATGCTATATCTATGTCACTCACGAAATGCTAACAGTTTTTAGTAACTTTACACTCTTTAGCATCGATATTGTGCATTATTACTATTACTTTAATGATTATATATCTAATTATGTAAAACTGACGAGTCCAAGTGCCCGAAGGGTCTTAGGAGGACGATAAACAACAATAAACAAATAATCTTGTGGGCTTTCGCAGCGCGATGAATCCATATATATTTCACACTGAAGATGGCAGTAGTATCGCTGCCGAAAGCTCGGTTATTCAACCACTCGAAACGCAATAAGGAAACCCGAAGAACCAACAAATATAGGGAACAATAAACAATTCGACTCTTAATAGGGATGGCAGTATTGATAATGATTTTAGCTTGAATAGTTAATATTTGTCAGAAGCACCGCAGCTTATGTTAAAGTGGATGATAAGGGCTGGAACGGGCTGGAATCTTCAGGTTGACAATACACTCTCGCTTTGTTTATTGTTCATTATCGTCCCTAGGCCCTAATTTCGGGCACTTGGACTCGTTAAATTTACATAGTTATAACAATCAAAAGGAATTTTTAACAATCAACAGTGACAATGTGCCAGAGAAGTAGAATCAATGCAAACAGAGTGTAAAGGGCTCAATTTGAATTTCGTCATGAAGATAATAACACTGATAACATAGGTGTTTAGCGTTATGATAGTGATCCATACTAAACTGGACTTATTGTCCTGGGCAGCATTTCGTCAATTGTATATAATTCTTTAGCCAAAAGATACTTTTTCACCTCTCTTCGAAACGCTCCAAGCTCCAGGTGTTTCAAGCAGTCAGGTAATACATTAAATAAGCGTACACTCAAGCAAATAAAAAATTTTGAAACTTTACTCAGTCTATGTGCCACGGGGCGAATATTATTCCTAATGTTTAATATGTATTAGTTCTTCCTTCCCATTTTTAATATGTATGGGTTCCTATCTAAACCTTAAATATATTATTACTGATGTAAATAAACCAGATCCCATCAAATATAATCTACATCACAAACACAATCATTTCGATATCTACAAGGCCATCGGCGGTACTGTTTTTCATGCTCGGCGTATACCAAAATCAGCGTAATTATATAACGTGTCCATTGTTCAGTGCCAGGGAATATAATCACAAAGCTCGTACATACAAATACAATATTATACATATAGTTCAGTCACTTTAGGAAATCAATGTATGGGGAAGTTGGCAAAATTAATAACAGATGGGACTCTATGCAGTATGATACCTTAGGGTGAGGTGTTTCAGAATATCAGGCGTCCCCCCCGCCACACCTGACGCGTCACCCCCCTGGCCCCCCGAATAGGTCCCCCTACGTGGTTTTCCTCTATTTATCAAAAAACTGTAACAGATAGAAGGAAAATGTTAAGGACAAAAATAGTCCTTAATAAATTCTCTACAAAATAGGTAAAGCACATTTTTTGATAGGACTAGTAATTTACCCGCAATAGCCGGTGAAAGTATCGTAATTTTTTAATAAGAACCAAATTTTTTTTATTTTACTCAAATTGCTGAAAATTCATAAGAGCTACAAGAAAATGGTCAAAGAATGAATTAATTGCTATAGTTTTAGCTATAAAATGAGCTATTATTTATTTTTGCACGGCTCATAGTTTTTGAGTTATAACATAAAATTCCAATGACAGAAGTCTTAAAAATGGAACTTTTCATACAATTTGTATTGAAATGCTGTGATATTAAAATTTAGGTTAAGCCTGTTTTTCACAAGCATGTGAAAGATAAAAAATGTATTGGAGTATGATTGGGTCTTTTTAGTATTTCAAGATATAATCCTTTCGAAGTTGAATGCACTTTTGCCAGTCATGTTTCAAAGCCATTATCCCAGTTTTCCAGAAGGATTCCTCAAGGTTAGGATATGGGTCAAAAGCATTGGCACCCGGCGATTCGAGGGTTTGTACAAGTCCTGTTCTGAAGTTAAGATGAACACTACTGATTAAAATCAGATCACTGGAATCTCTGCTATCACCTAACTAATAATTCCGCGATCTTTGAAAAATTAATCCATGTCTTTATCGACGTTCTCCAGAACTACTGCATTTTATTGCTTTCCGCTTCAAGGGTTGTGTTTGACACCTTGCTGTGCCCATTCAAAATCTGGCACTTACTTTCTAATCATGGCATATGATGGAACAGACTCCATTAATGAACCCGATATTTCTTTTATGGTTCGTGTCGGTCTATGACCTTAGATAAAATAATATTTTATCACGGATCGCAGCTGACAATTTCACATTTTCACAAAAATGTCAAACACGTTGAAATAAAAATGGTGCCAAGAGTGCCAGCGTCGTCCTATCGATCTCAAATTTTGTAAATAGCCCTAATGAAGTTTAAATTATCTATATCAATAATGAACTTAAACTGGTCTGTACATTTTTTTCTCAGGGCTACGAAGTGTTCAGCCGAACCTCGTATCTTACACAGACATACACTAAATTTTCTTCTTTAATGATCTTGACGAATCCTTCTGCAAAACTGGGATACGGCTTTGAAATATGGCTGGCAAAAGTGTATTGAACTTCTAAAGAATTATACCTTAAAATACTTACAAAATCCAGTCATACTCCAATACATTTTTTATCTTTCACATACTTGTGAAAAACAGGCGTAACCTAAATTTTAATATCACAGCATTTCAATACAAATTGTATGAAAAGTTCCATTTTTAAGACTTCTGTCATTGGAATTTTATGTTATAACTCAAAAACTATGAGCCGTGCAAAAATAAATAATAGCTCATTTTATAGCTAAAACTATAGCAATTAATTCATTCTTTGACCATTTTCTTGTAGCTCTTATGAATTTTCAGCAATTTGAGTAAAATAAAAAATTTTTGGTTCTTATTAAAAAATTACGATATTTTCACCGGCTATTGCGGGTAAATTACTAGTCCTATCAAAAAATGTGCTTTACCTATTTTGTAGAGAATTTATTAAGGACTATTTTTGTCCTTAACATTTTCCTTCTATCTGTTACAATTTTTTGATAAATAGATGAAAACCACGTAGGGGGACCTATTCGGGGGGCCAGGGGGGTGACGCGTCAGGTGTGGCGGGGGGGACGCCTGATATTCTGAAACATCCCACCCTAAGGTATCATACTGCATAGAGTCCCATCTGTTATTAATTTTGCCGACTTCGTGCTGCAAAAGGACTGAGCTAATACTCGAAGAAACACATTAGACGCCATAGCTCAATGGCCTATATGCAGTGAACAAAAATCGTTCTATATTTGCTTCAACTTTTTCAAATTTTGTATGAGAATGTTAGCGCTAAATAAGAATAACGTAAGCGACAAAGTTAATTATACCGTTTTAAAAGAAACCTGGGAACGAATTAAAAAAAATAATACAGCCGATTTGTTAAGATTAGAATTACCAGTATTTTGGCTATTATGGGTACTTTAGGAATATTTTTTTATTCATGGAATTTCCAAATCCTGTAATTCCAAACAGCAGATCTGTAGTCCATACTTTTATCTATCACTGTCTTCAGTTTCAAGACGATTCCCTCAGTATTGGCTGAGAAAAAATTCAGGGCGCCGAAGACAGTTGACAGCATATGTCCCCTTAATGAAAATGATACTATAATTGAATGCGACAATTCGAAACGACTTTTTCAATGCGTATAATTTCAAAGCTTCACATTCTAGCTTTAAACGAGAGCAAGCGTAAGACGGCATCACTGAATGTGGCTGTCCCGGTGTCAACACTAATGTAAGTATGCGAGCGAGACATGGACATGGCCGAAGAAGGCTGCCGAAATGAGATCGCAGAGAAGAATGTCTGGGAAAACGATGAGAAAAATGAAGTGATCAGAGAGTTGAGTGAATGTAAAACGGATGTTGTGACTAGAATGAATGTAAACGAGTTGAGATGGTTGTGGTTGGGACATGTTGGTTGAACCACGTGGCTTGACCATGTAGACCAGATTCTCACGGACGGACGTGTTTTGAGTAATAGGAATCGTAGAGTGTGTATGACGAATTGCATTAATGTAACGGAACTCGGAAGCAAGGAGTGTGTGTAAGGATAGGAAAGTCCTGCGATCTGTTCTCTCTGCCTACGCCGCAAAGGGACGTGGCGTGAGGGGATAGAATAAAATTAATTATACAATCCCACAAGAATTCTACCATAATTATTTCATACCAATATTCGACTGCGTTAGGACTTCGGAGGATATAGCCTGGCCTAGAGGAGGTAGCCAATGTAGGCACAAATTATACAGAAGAAGAAAACTGATGAATGATCTTGTCAATGAGCGACGTAGAGAAAACATTCCTGTTCCTAGGTGAAGCATGAAGAACTATACTTTCGCTACATATGTAAAATACTAAATATACCTAGTTACGCAGATCACTCATTCACTCACTCTATATACCTACAATCTTTGATTATTGAAGTACTTAATCAAATATTTTTTAGTCATACTCCTACAATCTATGTACAGTACATATCAAAAATACGAAATTTTTAAAATCAATCGTACCTACTTTCGGCCCACTTTTCAGGTCTTCTAGAACAAGTACAAAATCAATGAAATATTTCGTCAAATTCGTACGACTCCTTTTTTGTGTCTTTGTTATAATTAGACAGTTTTTTTAAGTATGAGATTAAATTTAATATTTTATTACTCAGCACGACCATAAACAACGTGGAACCTAGCCAAAATTGTATTATAATTCAATGATTAGATTTTAAATAAATAAAAATTATTTCCTCTGGTTATCTGTTTATGATTGAGACAACATAAAAAAATTAAATTACATGTCAACAAGCCAATACTTAGGTACGCCGCAAAATCAATTTTAGACATGATTTCATCAACTTACTCTGAACGCACAATTTTGAACAACATAAGCCTACATTTAGATACCTATTTTGAGTGTATTATCTAAATGCGAATTTCGAACCCGATTTCAAAACACAACCCCAATTTTCCAACCCTTCTCTTCCACGTATACGCACGAATTAGATGAATAACACTACCTAAATACATACATATTTTTTCCTGTGTGATTTTTTTCATGTACCTAACTATAAATGCAATGTGTTGGTAACGACTAACGCCTGTCTTCGCGTTCAAGAGAAACACAGCAAACAACTAGTCTGCAACTTGACGAGAGAAATCTTTGGTGTGAACAAAATTGGTGCATTGGTGTAAACAAATAGGTTTGCCAACAATTCCTTGTCAAAACTTATGTAATGTAAACAGACTTCGACTTTTACAACAATAATTGCACTGCGGTCGTTTTGTAAATGTACTCGAACAAAAACTCAAGACTTTTACATCTGTGTTACTTTACACTTCCATGACAAACAATTATTACATGAGAGAGATAAGAAAATATTTACCGAGAAATGAAAACATTATTGACATTGCAGTGTAAATATCGTAGATAAGGAAAACAGTATTGAAGCTATGTCATGTCGAGTGGAAAATTATACAAAACCTTTGATTATTGAAGTACCTAATCAAACACATACTGTACAAAACAAACGCAGTCCTTGCTAATATTTGTAGGAAACATATTAGGTGTATACTGTATGTATATCCAGTATATTTGTTATCCAACTATGCCATGAAGAAAATTCGATGTTACACTGCGACAAAAAAATGTGGCATTCAACGACATTCATATATACATATTACATAAGTAAGCATATGTTTACTCGAAAATAATGTGACTAAAATGAAAGTGAACAAGTTAAGATGGTTGGGAGTTTGAGACACGTGGAGAGAATGAATGATGAAAGGATTACAAAGAAAATATAGGAGATGGGAGAAAAAAGAGGTGTAAGGAAGCAAGTCCAAGAACCACATGGCTCGACTATGTAAACGGAAGTGTTCTGCTTCTGAGTAAAAAGAATCGTAGAGCGTGCACGACAAATTGTATGAATGTGACGAAAGCACGAAGTGAAAGCACGAAGTGTGTATAATTTATAATATGAAAGTCTGGCGATCTGTTCTCCCTGCCCACCCCGCAAGGGACGTGGCGTGAGGGGATAGAATAGAAAATAATATGATTGTATAGCTAACAATTAATTCAAATACCTATATTATGTACTAGATTATATACGGATTTAGATGGGACAAGATCATATGCGATGAAATAAGGTGCAAATGAATTTACTGGAATTGAACACAGTTACTAACGTTGAGTGTCTGAATTCAAAGATTTACATAAATAAATTTTTACGTAAACTTAAATCACAATGTTGACTTCAAAATCAAGTCTACAACAGTAGTGTGAATTAATATCTTACCGTAAATGTATAATATTAAGGAAATGTATACAAATCCTGGGAAATGTAAACAACCCGGGTCAATTTAGGAAATGTATGAAATATTTTTTCACAGGTTTTGTAATTCATAGTTTTCTTAGAAAACATATGTTTTAATAACTCAAAAACTTATTGTTTTTACGGGTAAGCTGGCACATAGATAAAATCGAGAATAAAAACATTATCCAACCGAAGAACATATTTTATCATGCAGGTAAACTGGCGTCGCACTTAAAATTATATTGATATATTTCAGAAAATGTAGGTACATAATTTCTAGCAAAATGTGTATAATATATTACATACCTACATTTATAATATAATAAATATAATTTATAATACAAAAAAATACAAAATATGAAACTTATTTCACACATTTCTATGTTGTTCGTTCTTCGGGTTTCATTATTGCGTAAACTTGAAGAACGAACAACATAGAAATGAATTCATCACGCTGCGAAAGCCTACAAGATTATTTCACACATTTTCTACCGCCTTTAGGAATTGTATACATTACCTAGGAACTGTATACAATGGCGGATTTGATACATTTCCGGTAACAGATATATAAAAACAATGTCACGAATCCTTTAGATCTTGAGTACACAACAAATTAACTGAATCGTGAATATGTGAATAACTTAATGTGTAGTGACTGTAGTGTAGATAATATCAAGAAGCATTATACATACAAGTACTTGACATTAAGTAATCAATATGAAATAATTCCTGGAGAAAAACCCATAACAATATTGCTCAACATGAATAAATACCAAAAAATATAAAACCTCTTCAGAAGCACCCTCAACGGATAAAAGCCCAGCCTTCTAGTTGGATTCCAGTAGACAAATTATTTAAAAAACTATTACTATTTTATCGTCTATCCCATTGTAGATCTGCTATTTATTTGCTTATTTGTATTCTACGGTAGTGTCTAACACACACAAATAATAGATACAGATTAGAGCTTTTGTCCCTTAAGCAAATTTCTTAAGGGCTTTCGTCTTTTTTGGGATTTATTCATGTTGAGCAATATTTTTAAGGGATTTTGTCCGGCCACAAACAATATGATGACAACAAGTATTTATATAAGAAACCAACCTGTTATAGATACAAAACTGACGATAATATCCGCTGTCGGCAAATATATTACGAAAACGGTTCAATTTCACATTATCGCAACAAAAACACACAAGATTATATCAAATGTATCAATACACAAACAAACAACACAAAAAACGATTCAAAAGCACTTAAAACTGTATAATTAACAAATCGTTCCAATTCACCAAAAATGTCACTCTATTGAAAACACAAAAATTGTATCTTGTAAGGTAATCATAATCTTAACACTACTTAATAATCACGCGAAGATTACCGCGGCTGGGAGCGTGCTGTCGCACGGACGTCCACACTCCACGAAAGTCGGTCGGGAAATGAAATAACGACTGATGAATTGGTATGTGACTGACTGAGACATGAAATACCTGGCCTCACCTCACGTGCGTTTATTAGGTAAGTATATAAAATAATGATAAATGTCATTTATTCCTCATGATTAGTTGATATATAGTAAAGTTGTAATGGGTTCACCTCGCCGTGTCTTATCGCACGAGGGAAGAAAGATTGACGTGGCTCATATTATTCATAGTACCTACCGTAAATAACGTTGGGTAAATAATAATAAGCGTGTCAAAACTCAAGTGGCAATGGGCAGGACATATGGCCAGGCAGAGTGACACCAGATGGCCTTGGACAGTTAAAAGGAGCGTCGAAAGGCCACTAAAGAGATGGACCGATGACATTGTCCAAATGGCTGGAGGAACCTGGATGCGAAAGTGACAGAACAGAGACGGGTGTGAACAGTTGGAAGAGGCCTATATCTAGCAGTGGGAGGAAGAAGTAGAAGAAGAAATAATAATGAACCTAACTCCTAAGAACCCAATGGACCCCTACTTGCAAGAAAAACACTGTACAACCCACTTGTCATTTTCTTCATAGTTAACCAGTTAGTTTGTTTTTCGCACTTACGACTAAAAAAAACTGCACGAAGTCTATCATCCACACACCACTCAAGAGTCTGTGGGCTATCACTATCTTAATAAACCAGAGAGTTTTCCATTGGCAGTGAAATAAAAGTGATTTGTAATTGTAATATAACCGATCCGATGTTCGCCGCGACTCGCGGACATTGAGGCAAATAGTCAAAAGTGTCAGCGGTGTAGTCAGTAGTGCAACTTATTGATAGCCTCGCGGACACGGTCCAACTTTACTAGTGGCCGTTCCGCGGTATATTCTCGGTGCACACGCACTCGCTGACATACATTCACACGAGTAGCCAGCGTCGGACGAGTACGCCAGTCAACTAAATATTACATGCAAGGTTTGGTAACGTTCACTATAATAAAACTGCATTTACGTGCGATTCGTAAGTGAATTACCGGTTAGTTTAACAGTACACCTAAGTATAGCGATGTTTTGTTTTGAAGAACTACTAACAGTCAGTTGAACGTTTTGAAGGGTTTTCTCACTGCGTGTGTTGTTTCAATTGTGTCGAAAGATCCGTCAATCAATTGAAATAATGAGTTGAGAAAACCGTCTAACGATGGATTCGAAATTTCAAAAAAAAAAAATCCTTTGGCAAGCCACAGGCATAGGTAGATTTCAATTGATTTATTTATTTTATTAATTTTAAGAGTACATCTGTACATATAATAAAAACAATCACAATATCATCAGCAAATAAACCAGCGAAGTGATGAAGTAGTATGGATGTAGTTTATTCTTTGATTATCGAAGTACCTAATCCAAAAATCAAATTATTTTCAATCAATCAATTTTCATTCAACTCATAATATGGATTGGTATCGGTACTTAAGTACTAGAAATTTGAAAAAAAGATGTGAGTTCTACTCGTATCGTGAAGCACTTTTCTAAGACAACAAACACGCTAGTACCTATGCGGTAACTACTTAACTAGATCTTTCGATCGATCAGTGTCGTCCGAAGAATTGAGCTAGACAAAATCTGACTTTTGATATGTATTCCTTATTTAATCCCCTTTCATGCGATACCAGACACAGACCCTCACAATCATTGGATCCCCTCAGAATGATTGTTTTTGTATTTAAAGCCTTAAAAAGTGAACCTTCCTCTTAATGGATTTCACCCAATCTCCTATCAGTTCATCTACCCCTTACTAAAAATCTACCACCCAAGTTTCACGTTTCTGCGACGCATAGTTTGGCCTCAAACGTGCGCACAAGAAAAGGGACATATATATATATGGCTTATATATATAAACTTTTAAACCAAGTTCGGATTCGGGTTCTCCTGGTCCTAATTAGTGATACTAAGTAGAAATTTTTCAATTCTGCGACATCACGGGAGAAACGAATAGGTAGAATTCCTTTGTGGAAATCTACCTAAAACGGGAGACCATAGATCTCGACAATGCTTTGGAATAAATACAGTAGAAACATTGAACCTTTATTTAGGGAATCACCGTAAAATATTTTTTATTTCTTGTAATGATTTCTAAAAAAAATGTGAAAAACACCTCTAATTCAAACACCTCTAAGACAGAAACTCGTTTCCCGAAAGCCACAGAGATATTTTTGTATTGATTTTGTAAACTATAGGGGAAGACCGTAAAACATTTTTTGAATGAAGCGAAATGAACCCCAAAAGGTAAAATAAAAACGCTATTTTTTACATTTTATCATACGATTTTAAACCTTAACGCCAAACAAACAAACCCAAATTCATACTTACGGTTAAGTAATTCGCTTGTGTCGTAACGTACAAGGTTCACAAAACATAGCCGTCAACATGGTTATTCTAGTTCACGACCACCTGATTGGGCAACCTATACTGATTACTGGAGTTGGCGCTTCAACCTACCGAGTGGACCATGAAGTCAACAACCAGATTGGTATATTATTATTCTATACTAATGAGTTTATTGCAATAGAAACTATTTGTCTAATGAGAATATAATGGAGTGGAGGAGGTTGAGATGGGTGGGGCACATTGCAAGAGTGCACGACAACAGATGGACGAAGAGACTGCTGGAGTGGAGACCAAGAGGCGATAAAAGACCATAAGGGCGACCACCTACCAGATGGATGGACGACATTAAGAGGTTTGCCGGACCCCATCAGTAGATGGGAATTGCACAGGAGCGGAGAAGTGGAGGAGAGGGGAGGTCTGTGTCCTGTAGTAGGCAAACGCGGGGTGACGATGATGAGAATATAAAACTACTAATGATTTTAGTACAACTTGGAAAAGCGTCTTACGTAAAACGTGCAACCATACAAATTACAGCATTAAATCTGACTCCATGTGGAAATAATAATGCCAAGAAGAAGAAGACGTGACGAGAATGGAATCATCCTCCAGACTCCATTCATCCTCAGAAAAAATGGATAAACAGCTGGGTGTCTACCTCGCACATGACTAACCATTCCCAAACAACAGGCCACATATAAAGATTTCTACCTTATGGCTTTATGCCTCGTAGGATGCCATATATGAGATGGGATAGAAGAATAGATGTTGTACAGCAGTAAGGTTAAGACGAAAAAGATTTAGAAATTACATATTAAATTTATAAAAATCAAGCTTACAACTCCCAGAGTCATTAAAAAATATCCCAGACATTTGCACAAATCAGGACAAAAAATACCCAGCGAGTAAACGTGACAAATGGCTACATTAAATTGTATTATTTGATCCCAGGTAATTAATAATAGTTCACCGGGAGTGTTATTGTTGAAAAGCAATATGATTCAGTTCAAGCGTACTGAATAAATCATTAGATACACATACGTACTTATAATATATCCGAATATTATTGATGAAGATATTTAGTTAGGTATATAATACAACACACTCATTTACCCACGCCTAGTAAGTCATATGGTGGGAACCGATATACCTGACAGTACCAAGTAAACTGAAACAATTTAATATATAATTCAGGGGTGACTATAAGAAACGACTTTTCTAGAAGTTCCACGACTCATACACACTTACCTAATGTGTAGGCACCTAGTAGGTACTACCTTCCCACATATTATTAGTATGGAATTATTTAATGGTTCATACAGGTACAACAATATTATGATAGCTACAACAGCACAGAATTTACTGGAAGTTAAGGTAGGTATTGAAACTTATGTACAGCTAAGTGAAATGGCAATGGGCAGGGCACATATCAAGACAAGAGACCGTGGACAAACATCATAAGAGGTGTCGGAAGGCCCCAGAAGAAATGGGCGGACGACGTGACCTCCGTAGCGGGTAGACGGTGGAAAGGGGAGCGACAGAAAGGAAACACTTGGAAAAGGACTATATCCAGCAGTGGAGGGACCAAGGCTGATGAAGAAGAAGATTGAATCTTGCATATATGTACTATACTACTCATTTTTATCCTCTACCGAGTTGACTGTAAGACATTGCTAAATGTCGCACTTGCGAAATAGTCAACGTTTTGTAAATAATTCATCTACTGAAATACAACTAGAAAGTTTGGACTTTTATCCCTTGAGCAAATTTCTTAAGGGCTTTTGTGTTCTTTAGGAGCAGTTCATGTTGAGCAATATTCTTATGGGTTTTTCTCCGGGAACCAGATTTTATGTAATGATGAATCGATTGCAATAAAATGAGTAAAATTGATAGTGCAATATATTTGGAAATTAATGCATTATTGCTTCATTATCAGTACTTAATACGACGTCAATTAAACTCTGAAATTGCTGTAGTTAAGGGGCGATATTCTCTGAGTAAAAATTGCTCCATTATCGCTTCAACTTTTCCAAATTTTGTATGAGAGTGTAAGCGATAAAATCGATTATGGATTGTTCTTTTATTTTTGTGAACTTAAAATTTCACCCAGTAACATTACAGCTTTAGTTTCTGCGTTGCTCGGTGTTGACAATTACCTATAACACATCATGACATTATATATCACAAACAAATTCAATCACAATAATACACTTACAAATAACAATGACTATATACACTATCTCAGATGGTGTTTGACATGTCTGGTGAACTCATTATAAGTTACCCCAAACCCCAAACAAAAAAGGGACTGAATATCAAAAAGAAACCACTTCAAGAAATCACTACTTTAAACATTTTAATCCAACAAATTATAGCATTGTGTACGTAGCTACGTACATATCTAACGAACTACGGGAATAATCTCAAGTCTCAGTCAATTTTAGATGCAACATTGGAATAGGTATTTTTTTATCGAAAAAAAAAATACAAAGGTCAAATTACTAACTGCTAGCGACTTTCGGGAAATGAGTAGCTATATTTCGGGAAAAAATATCAGAGGTGTTTTTCATTATTTTTTTTTGGGAAATCCATACAAGATATAAAAAATCTTTTATTTTAATACGTTCATTAAAACATATTCTAATTTATCCATGTTTTAAGTCTTAGGATGATATCTTTAGTATTAGCTGAGTAATCGTACTTTTCCCGACGCAATTATTCCGCACGTTCGGTTACTGTGGCCTCTGAAGGTGAGGCGTTAATATCGGATTAGTGATAAGATATAAAACTGATGGAAAACATATAAATAATGATGTTGTTACCGAGAAACTGAACATAAAATAAAAAAGGTTACAAGACAATGTCCAATAAAACAATATATTAAAACATAGTATGTGAATGTAATTGAGCAATAAAGAAGTATTTTTATATTAGGTATAACCTCATCGACCCCACATCATAGACAATACATTACAATAATAAATTACGTGTAAAACATTTTAATCTCAACGAAACAGATCTTCAAGGATGGACGCGTTTTGAGCAAAAGAAATCGGAGAGTATGTATGACGAATTGCATGAAGGCTAGGAGTGTGTGTGTAAGAATAAGGCACTCTGTCCTCTCTGCCTACCCTGCAAGGGACGCGGCGTGAGGGTATAGATAGATATATAGAAAATATTTTAAAACTCCCGACCCAACTATGACGTCGCGGTCATTTCCCGCGGCATTAAGGTTCAAAATCGCGTGAACAATCGAATGTTAAAATGGTAAAAATTGCGTTTTTCCGTTGTTTGGGGTTTATTTCGTTTCAATCAAAAAACTTTTACGGTCATTCCGTAGACAAAGGTTCAATGTATCTACTTAATCTAAGGTCTCCTGTTTTAAAAGAAATTTGGGAAATGTCAATATGGCTATACTCTTAAAAAAAGTGTGCTAAACAGACGAAAATACTGGCGTAATCGAGTGTGAATTTCAATTGAGTTCGAAGATTCGAGCTTCTAGTCCGAGAGCCCGCTGCTTAATTTATGACGTATCTGTTTTTTGATCGAAATGTGGTATAAATGATAGCTTACCAATAGGGTATTACATCGCACTAGGGTTGCCTATCAAAATCCTGCCGCAACCCCCCCTGCCCCCCTCGAAAAGGTCCCTCTTCGCGGTTTTTCGCATTTTATAGGAATATTGTAAGAGATAGGAGAAAGTAGTCAATGACAAAAATAATGCTTGCTAAATTCTCTACAAAAAATATTTAGTCAATTTTTTCATAGGACTAGTAGTTTACCCGTAATGGCCGGTCAAAAAACAGGATATTTTTTGAGAATTTTTTTTTTTTTTTTAAATTTTTTTTCTTTAACATTCTTCCACCCATTAACACTAACACTTTATGGAAAAAAAGTTTGGCCTGCGGCACTATATCGCTGGTTATTTTATGAAAAACTAAATTTTAAGAATTTTCGTCACTGAGTTTTATTGCAATAACTCCTAAATTATTAGATGTATGAAAATAAGTTATAGCTCATTTTGTAGCTAAGACTATGGTAATTAATTCGTTCTCTGACTATTTTCCCGTAGCTCTTATCAATTTTCAACCAATTTAGTTTAAATACGTTTTTTTGGTATTTTAAATTAATTTCTGTTTTGGACCGGCCATTGCGGGTAAACTGCTAGTTCTACGAAAAAATTGACTTAACATTTTTGTAGAGAATTTAGCAAGGATTATTTTTGTCATTGACTACTTTCTCCTATCTCTTACCATATTCCTACAAAATGCGAAAAACCGCGAAGAGGGACCTTTTCGGGGGGAGCAGGGGGGGTTGCGGCAGGATTTTGATAGGCAACCCTAGTGCGATGTAATACCCTATTGGTAAGCTATCATTTATACCACATTTCGATCAAAAAACAGATACGTCATAAATTAAGCAGCGGGCTCTCGGACTAGAAGCTCGAATCTTCGAACTCTTGGACTATTCATCTAGTGACAAAATTATACAACAAGGTCGTTGAGACAAAATTATTACAAATCCTTTTTTTCACACTAGAATTTAAAAACAATAATACACATTACGGGTAATTATTCGCGTCATTTGCGTTAATTATATCGCTTCGTTGGTCTTAACATTTCCGGCAATGCACCAGCAATTACTTTGAAACAATAATTACTTTTGTATGTTTAAAGGTCCAATCGTGGCCGTAGGCAGGGGGGTTTGGGGGTTCAAACCCCCTCCGGAAATTTCATCAACAAATTTTTTCAAAAAATCAAGAAATTTCAAATAACATATACGTAACATTTTTTTTGATGATTTTTACTTTTGATTGCCACGTCGCTTGTGGTGTAACCTGAACAGAATCAGAACGGGACACGGAAGGTGCGGCCTTCTCCTCCATAGATGGGGCAAAAGGGAGTACCCATATTGCCCCTGTGGAGGGGTAGAATCTGTCACCCACATCACCAGGGAGTGTCCACTCACCAAGTTCAGCGGTACCATCGAGGACATACACAACCTGTCTCCTGAGGCTCTTCAATACCTGAGCTCCCACGATCTTAAACTCTGACTCTGCCTTCTTAACGCCATACGATATATATACTTTTGATATTCTTTAGAGAACCCCGTTTTTTTTCAAAATACCTAAAATCGACTGTACCTACAAATATTATTGCGTAATAAATATAGCTTCAGTTAGTGAAGGAAAAAAAACGAAAGCTATTATGTCAGACATTAATCAAGTTGAATAAGAGATGGCACATAAAGTATAGAGGTCCATTAGATACAATAATAATGAAGGTATTCGCATTTATACTCAGAGCCGCTCCCTGCTCTCAACACGAACTGATAAAAAGTAATTCAATTTCCTTGACGATAAGCGACCAGCAAACTGACCGCAACGCAATGACCATTACTCCTCACTGACATGGCGGGAGTTGTGGTCAGATAGAACCTAATGGAATAGTTCACTAAGTTCACTCACATTAATTAATCATCTGACATTAATTCGACATGAGTGATAACTGTTACCTAAATTAAATCACCCAAATCACGGACATAAGACAAATCATTGTCTAATTTAGAAAAGCAAAAAGCTATCTAATTAGTAATTACCGACGGTCTCAGTTGGTTGAAGATCATCTGTATGTATTTACATGAGCGATCCTGAATTCGTATTTCATAAGAAGACGCCATATTTGAATTGATGTGCATGCGGCATGCCCATTGCCCATATCCTTTTTGATACAAATAGAAGGTAATTAACACAATATTATACCAATTAATGGATGGAGTACACGCTTTCCACGAATCTCAGTGCTGACGATGTATTCAGCACTTCACGACACAAGATTTTAGCCTATTATATTTGACTGAAAATTTACGATACAAATTATGCTTACTCTGAAATCATATACCAGTAACCAGTGACACATTTATTTGTCAATTTATCGTTAAGTATTTTTACCACCAGTTAATAAGATACCCAGTCCCAGTATTTAACTTACTATGAGGGCACTCTTTATAGCTTAAATTCGTTTCCTATGGACAACATATAGGAAGAACCACGCACTTATGTGATAGAAGTCATTCAATTACTCTGACACTGCATGATAATGTTTCCGGTATTAGAATCCAGACTAAAATATAATTTACATTGAAATCGGGGGGATACACTTAGGGTTGCCAGATGTCCGGTTTTGGACCGGACAGCCCGGTTTTTATGACATCTGTCCGGTCGAAAAAATGTTGGAAAACCAGACAATGGGCTGCACGGATTTTTTCGATCAGACCTCAAGATGTTCAACACGATCAAACGAGCATCAAGTACCTATTTTTATAACGTCCTTCAAGAGAATACAATCTTGATTATTTCCATCATGTTCTCATTTTTTCATGCTTAGTACTCCTTGTGAAAACTTGAGTATTTAACAACCTACGTAGCATTTTTTATAAAGTAAAATTCGCCTACGGCGCTAATTTTTAAAGTGTTTTGAACTACTTACGTACCTACGTATCTTTTTTATATATTTCGTTATTCGAAGATTCACATTTTTAATTTAATTTCCAATTATCTGTATCTGCAGCATAATCGACATATCAACGCGGAATATAAAGTAGAATTATTGATTAATTTGTAAATAAATATTTATCCCATTTAAGCGATTTCACCAAAGCGTTTTTTCACAATTCACCACCTCGTTAAATACCTTATTGCCTATAACAAGCAGTTATCTCAGCAAAGGATGGAGTTTCCATCAGGCTTGTGACTGATCGTCGGCTGGCTTAATGTGATCTTAACATTCACCAATTCCATCCATTTGCCGCGGCCGGGAATCTAAAATCCATCCTTTGCTGTATATCTGTTGAGATAACTACTTGTTATATTAATAATAATAATAATAATAAATACTTTATTTCATAAACAGACATAATAAATACATTCACAATTTTGCCACCTAACTAGGCAAAGCCCGTACTAAGGTGGCATTACATTTCCATATTATGTATTACACTTATATATTTCATTCATGTATTTCACTTATATATTTCATTAGTTATGGGAAAATATCACTTTTCAGAGTTCATCATTGGAGAAAATTTCTCAGACGGCGCAAAACGTGTGTTCGAAAATTTTGATACGAAAAAAATATAGGGAGGGGATTTAAACTTGTCCGGTTTTTTTGTCCAGAACATCTGGCAACCCTAAATACACTCCTGATTAACATACTTATCTTTTGATATATTACAATATCTGACAAAGAGAGAAACGATTTTCAGCCATCGAGACATTGATGTGGTGAATAAAACAATAATGAAAAATAGTTCAAATGTTTTATAAAAATTTCTGCAAAATCTATTTATCTACGTATCTATACCCTCACGACACGTCCCTTGCAGGGTAGGCAGAGAGGACAGAGCGCCAGACTTTTACACACACTCCTAGCCTCCGTCACATTTATGCAATTTGTCATACACGCTCTCCGATTCCTTTTACTCAAAACGCGTCCATCCTTGAGGTCTGGTCGACTCTGTAAAATATGGACAAAATGATACGGTTTCCAGTACTTTGATGATATTATATAATAATGTAACTATAGGCTGTGGATATTGATGTAAAAAATATGTGAATAGTTTGGGTTGAAGGCCGTTATGTCCGTATGGCGCCAAACCTAAAATGTCGTGACATTTCTGGATCAGCATAGCCTACGCCAACCCATAATGTTGTTACTGACATTTCGTTTCATTCATGGGATTCGTTCCGCACCTTTACACTCACAAATTATCAGATTATATTATCATGTCCCAACTCCCAATAGACGACAATACATTTTTTTTATAATACTATCTATCTAACTACACCATGGATAGAAAGAAGACCGAATGCGTCAATCTTATCTGAGCTACACATTACAACTCGTTCGTCTGCAGTGTTTCTGAGGAGATCGCTTGGTTTCTTTGGGCATATTGTAAGACGGGAGTCAGACAATTTAGAAAAAATAATTATGACTGGCCGAGTTGAAGGCAGAGACGTCGCGGACGTGTACCAATGAGATGGTCCGACCAGGTGACGGATGCCACTGGAACGACGTTTGCAGAGTCATTGCGGCGGGCTGAAGACAGACTAGGGTGGGCCAGACTGCTGCGAGATGTACCGCATGAAGGTTACTATCCTCAGGATTCAGGGACCGATTTGGAAGATCTATCTATCCATATATACCCTCACTCTGCGTCCCTTGCAAGGTAGGCAGAGAGGATAGACCGCCAGACTGGCCTCCTAGCCTCCGTCACATTCATACACGCTCTCAGATTTATTTTGCTCAAAACGCGTCCATCCTCGAGGATCTGGTCGACATGAACGGTCCAGGTCACTCTCGGGCGGTCGCGTCTTACCCTCTTCGCTCAACCTACGTTTTATTGCAAAATCTCAGGATTTAACCTAGTATGAACGAGTTCACACAAGTTCATCAATCTAAAAGCAGATATAGGGTAACATTTAGGTCTCACTACTGTAATCTTTTCTATTTAGATCTGATTTATTATCGATATGATGATTTGTGATAACATTATAATATTTCGACAAGCATAGTACTCCATGCCCTCCATGCGACCCACATAATACATAAGTAACCTACATTGATAACAAGCAGTACATCCAAATATTGGGAACTTTGACATACGTAGAAAATAGTTTTCTATCTTTGGAAAAATATAATATGGAACTTGGACCAAAAGCCTCCACTGACGAGACTAGGGGGAAATTAAGTAGGTACATACTTGTTTTATCACTCAGGCAAAATATTACCAAATTCTGTCCCAGGAGAGTATACAGCGACAAAATATAAACGAAGTTCAGTGTAAAATCATACTATTTGTTTCTGGTACCTAGGATAAAAATGACTATAGCGAGACTTTCCCGGGACAGAATTTGATAATATTTTGCCAGAATGATAAAACAAGTATGTACTTTCATTTCTCCCTAATGTTGCCCTGTCAGTAAAGGGTCATTTTGTGGGGTTGACTTCGCTTTATTCAAATACTTTTACGGTTATTCCCTAGATTTAAATGCATGTTATCCTTATCAGTACAAAAAAAAATTAAACCACGACTTTCGGGAAACGAGTTTCCGTCTTTCGGAAAAAAGATCAAACGTGTGTTTCACAATTTTTCTTCAGAAACCTATACAAGATAAAAAAAAGGTTATTCCCTAGATAAAGGTTTAACGTATCTACTCTATTTTTCCAAAGCATATTTAGTAACGGTTGTCGAGATCTAAGTGCTGGATTTCACCAACTTCTTAGGTGAGGAGTAGCGGAGATAGGAGCCACTTGTTATTATTTTTCGTACAAAATTTGTGATAGGTGGCTCTTATCTCTGCTATTCCTCACCTAAGAAGTTGGTGAAATCCAGGGTAAGTCTCCCATTTTTAGAAATATTTGAAATATCAGTATGCGTACTTTTAAATCCACAGTATTGTAAAGGACAACCAACGGTTTATACAATAAGGCTGTATAGTGTATAGTATTTTTATTTAACCTGAATATTCTGAAAGTTTATAAGTGGACGCAATTTACGTGGAATCGATATCAAAACGAACAGGAAATTTAGGGACGACAAATAAGTGGGTCAAAAGCTTGTGGGAGGCTATGAATAGGAACCACTTACATAATATAAATCGTAACAAAATAAAGTTAAAGTTATTATGTAGGTAGTTTATAACGTGAAATATAATAAGGATTTTACAATAGAATATAACGCATTTAATATCTATTATATCTATACAAAGGTGCCAGGTTCAAACCCCGGTGCTGGGGATGTATTCTACACTTTGCGATACAGGCTTTTAGCCTAGTGCAAGGTGTGCAGGAAGCTAGGGGGGTCGTGATGTGGTTTGGTTTATTTGAAAATGTATATAATACTTTGCACAAAAATATGTATGAAAAAAAACGTTTTTAATAAGAAAATAATAAAAAATAGCGCTGCAGGAATTTTTTTTGACGAAACAATTATATTTTTATGCATTTTAAAACAAATTTTTAGAAAATTTATAATATGATGAGAAAACGTACGGTACTTAATAAATAATGCGATTTTTTGTGAGGTTTTATCATTTGGTGTGAAAAAATATATACCTATTCCATTCCATGGGGGAGAGGCAACTATCCCCCCTGACGTCGTCCACGGTGCTAAGTTCTTATATAGATACACAACTCGAGGCTGTTGGCATACACAGTACACGGTACAGGTATAATGGATACCTAGTGAATGGTGTTTGATGATAATTCACACTCTCCTTGACTTCGATACCAAGATTTTATCTTATTACTCTATACCCGCATATCAAAACTGAATAACACTATTTGCTAATATTTATGTAATTATTTAAAGCTAGGGATGCCACTGGAACGACGTTTGTAGAGTCATTGTGGCGGGCTGAAGACAGACCAGGGTGGGCAAGACTGCTGCGAGAAATACCGCATGAAGGTCACGATCCTCAACATTGAGGGACCGATTTGGAAGAGGAAGAAGAAAGCTAGGGACAAAACCTTGAAGGTCTGGGTTCGATTACCGGCCGCGGCAGATGGATGGACTGGAATTGGTGAATGTTAATTAAGAATAAAGTAATCACATTAAGCCAGCCGACGATCAGTCATAAGCCTGATGGAAGGTCCATCCTTTGCTGGGTATCTGTTGAGATATAACTACTCGGTAAACACAGGGTTTTTTTTTTACATTTTTTGGGATTAATTTCGCTTCATTGAAAAACTTTTACGGTCATTCCCTAGATTTTAGCGCATATTATCAATACAAAAAAATCTCTGCGACTTTCTGGAGACGAGTTGCTGTCTTTCGGAAAAAAATATCAGAGGTGTTTTTCACATTTTTTAAAGAAATCTATACCTATACAAGACACAAATCTTTCGTAGATAAAGGTTCAATGTATCTACCCTATTTTTTTCCAAAACGTATTTGAAAATCTGGTCTACATGGTAAAGGCACAAGGTTCTTGGACGGCCGCGCTTCCTTACACCTCTTCTTTCTCTCACGTATATTTTCTTCGTTATCCTTTCATCGTTCACCATCCTCTCTACATTTCCCAACCATCTCAACTTGTTCACTTTCATTGGCACGTGTATAGTCATTTAAAATAATTATGTATTCACACTAAAACATTATACGGCGATAGCCTAATATTAACTAAATACTATTTGAACGACTAATTAACTTTAACACGCGCCACTCTTCCATAATTATATGGAGGTAATGACGTCATAATGTGTATATATATTATGTATATTTACCTTTAAATGATAAACTTGTCTGCCAAACATTTCCAATGGAAATCCCACATCAGCTGTTTATCTTGATTGCAATTTTCTGTGCGTCTGCTGTTAACAACCTGTGAATAAAAACAAGTACGAAACGTTAGGTCATGTTCACACATAGTGGAGTATCAAAAAAAGGATAACAGAACTAACTAGGAACATTTCTTTGTGATGATATTGGAGTAAAACTTGAATACCTAATTCGTAAAAAATGAAAAAACTAAATATTTAGATTAAAATCCACAAAAAATAACTTTAGATTTCGCAACTAGTATTCGGGGATTTGCACCCTCATCATCAGACGATAGTGATTGTGTGTGAGTCATTTTTTTTTCCCTAAAAGATGGGCTTCCACCAAGTACCGACTGTCAAAAACATCGAGATTGAGTAATTCGAGTAT
This sequence comes from Ceraclea dissimilis, assembly GCA_963576895.1. Lineage (NCBI taxonomy): Eukaryota > Metazoa > Arthropoda > Insecta > Trichoptera > Leptoceridae > Ceraclea > Ceraclea dissimilis. The sequence goes on from OY756374.1 coordinate 2,393,357, forward strand.
TTTCTATAGCTCGAATATCTCAAAAACCGTGAGATTTAGCCTAAGCTAAGTTTGGCTCAGACGATGCCAAATGACCTCTAATATCACTACTTAAGATATATGTATGTATCCATCTATCAAACACCCCGTACATATCTTTCTTGCCTAAAGTTGAGTTTTTTCCAGACCCTATTATAATATGGCAACATTGGCTACCTTGAACCTATACATGCTGCAGACATAATTATCGGGATTTGAATATGACACCTTGCTATAATAATATGTATTATGTACCCAATAGTGACAAGTTCTCTCTCTCTTAAAACTTAAAAGGTAAAAATTAAATCATATTTCAGCCTTCATAGTTCACAGTAAGGTTTCGAATTACTGCGGAGTCGACCATTCAAAGATGGTCGCTGCCTGCTCTTCCATTTTAATTAAAAATACGAAGAGAATGGCGCGTCAACAAACCTTTAAGAGAATGCATACTGACATTTCAAAAATTTCTAAAAACGGGAGACCTTTTATCTCGACAACCGTTACTAAATACGCTTTGGAGAAAAATAGGATAGATACATTGAACATTTATCTAGGGAATAACCGTAAAAGATTTATTATATCTTGTATAGTTTTCTCAAAAAAAAAAATGTGAAAAACACCTCTGATCTTTTTTCCGAAAGACGGAAACTCGTTTCCCGAAAGTCGCAGTCTATTTTTTTTTTGCATTAAAATCTAGGGAATAACCGTAAAAGTTTTTTAACAGACGTAAAATTAACCCCAAAAAATGGAAAAAACGCTATTTTTACCATTTTATCATGCGATTTTGAACCTTAATGCCGTGGGAAATGACTGTGACGTCATTCTTGGTACCAAGCCCTTAGAAACCATCCCTTATTCCACGAAACAATATTTTAATTTGTCCATTCATGAACACAGAAGGTAAACAAAAACTAATAACACCGCGGCGTAGGCGTACATAAATAATTGTAGAAATCAACAACAACACAATGTTGACATGTTTACCTAACCCATAATGTGATTATACTCTAGGTAGTACTATCTTCTAGATAATACACAAGTCCTACTTCCTACTTATCACCCAAGTGATATATTCTACCTATGCCCGATGACAGCGTCAACAACAGCTGTGTCCAATATCGTCCTGAAGGCAACAGACCTCTCTGGGCAGGGCTACAATGACCATCCAGAGACTGTACACATCAGAGATGCGCCAGGCTGGAATGACATGGGAACAGGCAACGGAGTTGGCCCAGGACAGGAAAGCCGGTTGGCAACCCTAATGCTGGATTGCACCAACTTTTTAGGTGAGGAATAGCGGAGATAGGAGCCACCTAGCACAAATTTTGTATAAAAAATAATTATAAGTGGCTCCTATCTCGGCTATTCCCCACCAAACCCAGCATAAGCATAGTATAAGATATTTTCTTTTTCTATCTATCCCCTCATGCCACTTCCCTTGCAGGGTAGGCAGAGGACAGAGCGCCAGACAGCCATATCCTTACACACCACATTCATGCATTTGTCATACACGCTCTCAAATTCCTTTTACTCAAAACGCTTCCATCCTTGAGGATCTGGTCGACATGATCGGGCCAGGTCAGTCTCGGGCGGGCGCGCTTCAAATATATATATTTTTTGTTATCCTGTCATCTTCCATTCTATCATCATTTCTTGAGCAAGGGGGTGCTTCTAGTAGCAGTAAATTGACACACTATAGAGACTAGGGTTTAATTAGGTAAAACCATGATACTATTATTACAAAGCATTTCGTGATGGATGCGAAAAGTCATCATAATGAGTGAGTGGACGAGGAATACGCGAGGAGCAACCCTGGGTGGGAGGCAGAGAATCATTAATCAATGAGGGTCTTGCCATTTTTAATTATTACTGGAAATCAACACATTTCACAATAATATTTGCCTTTATAATATGTTACCGAAAATGTATGAAATCTAGGAAATGTATAAAATGCCGAGTCAGTTTAGGAAATGTGTGAAATAATTTGACACCTCAGATTCTTTAATTCATGCTTTTCTTAGAAAATATACGTTTTAATTTTTAGGAAATTTATTTCGGATAAGCTGGCACATAGTTTAAAAATACGAATAAAAACGTATTCAAATTGAAAAACCTATTTATTTTTGCAGGTAAACTGAAGTCGCACTTAGAATTTCATATATTTTCGATTCCTGTTTAAAAATGCACGAAATTCCTAGTATAATGTGTACATTTATACATACTAAATTAAAATTATAACACCAAAAAAATTAGAAAAAATTAAGTTTATTTCACACATTTTCTGACGTATTGTATACATTTCCCAGATATTGTATACAACGCCGGATTTCGTACAATTCCGGTAACATCAATACATACGTACACACAATCATTCATTAGGTTAGATAATGCCGTCACGCGATTTCATTAATTACTACGACTATTGTGAAAATTTGAATGTGATTTGCCCGGCTTTAACTGAATTAAGTCCAAATATGTACCTAAGGATTGGAGGACAAGATGCAGACTTATGCTGCAAACCAATCCGCAGGATTCAAACCGTAGAAGAACATACAAGATATGAAAGATCTGCTACAACAATTTAATAATAATAAACTCTTTATTGACATATAAAAATACGCACAATGGGCGTGCTTATTGCCGAGAGGAAATCTCTTCCCGCAAACCACAGTGAGTATGTTTAAAACATGGACAGAATACAATTAAATTCAATAAACATTGAAATACATAAGCGGGTGAATATTAGATACATTGTGTATATAAAACTAAGGTAGATATAATTATAATAATACATTATATGGCACATCATTTATAGCTACTACACTCACATATGCGCAATTACAAGAAAGAAAAATGAATTAGTTGGGATGGGATATTGGAAAAGAGGAGTGAATTGGAGGGAAATAAATGTCATTGTTGGAGGGATCGGAGATTCTTTTTGAAGGATTTTATGTTCTTTGCGTTTCTGATCTCCAATGGTAGATTGTTCCAAAGTCTAGTTGCTTGCACAGAGAAAGATGAGGTAACAAATGAAGTAACAAATGAAGTGTGGTGGGCAGGGAACGCTAAAAGACGGTTATTTTGAGAGCGCAATAATTTACTGGAGGAAGGTTCAATGAATCTACTCTATTTTTTTTACAAAGCACATTGAGTAAGGTTGTCGGAATATTTGTTCTGAAAAATACCCTCGACACCCACCACTCTCATACAATATAATCGGTTGGTATATTCTGTGGTGTTTATTAACTGAGAGAGTTGTGCAAAGTTTATTCCTATCAAATAAATTGTATGTGGATACTTAATGAGATTATCAACACGTCATACTCTTAAAGGGTCAAAGCTCTGCACTGCAAACTATACACTACAATACAGTTTCATATGTTTGTGTTTCGTAGATTTAACAACCATATATAGGTGTACTTATTAGCATCATTATTGGTTATGTATAAAACCTTGTACTAGCAAACAATAATAAAGTTTGCTGTAATGTACTGTGTTGTGTAGCATGAATCTAAGGTAATACAAATTATATGTGGACATACAAACTACATAACGCGCATTACCATAATATTCACATAATACCTAATTACAAAACATAAGAAAATATATTCGTTGCGAAAAAATACTACATTGAAAAATTACTGCAAAGGACGGTAGCACAGACCAAAGCCTACAAACACAGAATATACGATATACGTCACTGAAAGAACTAGGGAACCTGTGTAAGAACTGATAATGTATGAGATAAATGTACCTATTACGTAATTCATAAGATGCTCATTGTAAATGGCGATTGTTGCCGTATATTCGGAAAGAGAGAGGACGCCTTGACGGGAGCCGTTCTGGCGAACCCTGAGGCTTCCCTAAAGTATATTGTTTTTATAAATATTGTGCTCCATGGCCAACCGCAAGGCAGGAGACCACCAGGTAGACCACCAAAGATATGGATTAACAGCTGGGAGTCGACCTCGCGTTAGGCTAACCTCTCATAAATAACCGCCAGACCTACATTAAGATTAAGAAAGATAAAATATTGGATGACTTAGGAACTGGCGTTCCTTTACCATCCAAGGGTTTGGGAGAGAGTAACTCATAATGGACGAAAACCTCGCACCATTGTGATAGATACAATGTCTTGTACAGAGATTTATTCCCATTGTTTGGCGCACCTAGATTTCAAATTAATGCTTACAATTATTGGGCAAAAAACTCTTCAAATCGCTCATCGTTTAAATTCGCGACTGACATTCAACGCACCTATATAATCCTTCATGGCGATACCTACTGTCTTACAAGTTCACGATTCGAGAATGACTTATGCTGGATTTCACCGACTTTTTAGGTGAGGAACAGCGAAAATAGGAGCCACCTAGCACAAATTTTGTATAAAAAATAATGGCAAGTTAATCCAGAGAGCCAGGATAGAGCGGCGTTGAAGCAGATGGAGGAGACCTTCCTCCAGGAGTGGACGGGAGTAGGCTGAAGAAGAAGAAGTTCAGATCCTATCTAGAGTTGCCCATTGTCTAGTACTATTAAGGTCCAAAAAAAAGTGAAAACAGTATTCGAATCCCCTTCTTTTTGAGTTTACTCAAAACCTTTGATTATTGAAGTACTTAATCAAATATTCTTTCGTCATACCTCAGAACTAATTCCAACCTACTTTCAAACTGAATGTAGAATTTATCAATGATGGAAGGAAAGGTGGGATTCACATTCAATGTATGCACGACAATGCATTACGTAATTCGGGAAAACAAAGGCGTAAATTGAAAATGATAATGAATTACGAAGCGCAATGGAGAGAGTAAAAGCTAAAAGCTCCTAAGGTTAAAGTGATTGACTGATAAATGGTAGTGGCGTAGCGATTTTATAATATAATTGAAACCGTCACGAAATTCAACCTTACATTAGTAGGAATATAATATACGTATTCCGGTATTCATTTATCAATTTACAGAACACACCCGCGATTTAAAAACATTAGATTACGATTAGGTACCTACACAAAGAATTGTATAGACCAAGGGTGGGTGGGCCAGATTCTAAAATAGAGATTTCTTTCCGGGCCGCACAACCATTTTTTTATTTTACTAAACAATAAAATAAATACATATGTTTAATTCGGGGGGGGGGGGGCAGAAATTAAAATATTGTCATAGCCTTAAAAAGTAAAATAGAAGATTTTTTTTTGCGAAACTGGGTGGAAAAGGCTCACAACAATATGTATGAAAAACATTTTCTAATTGCAAAGGTTACTGGAGTGTTTTCACTCGAGATTTGATATTATATTTTTATTTTCTCACTGCTCCACAGGTTGGCCACCCTAGGTATAGACAGATCCAATATTTCTAACAGTGTGGTTGAATCCTTAACTTAATACCCCCTTCCAAAATAAGATCCGGCAGCTCAAAATATGACCTATCTGTTTTTTAATGGTTTACTCATACGGTCATACATGTCATACATCGCACTACGGTTGCCTATCAAAATCTTGCCCCCCTCCGAATAGGTTCCCTACGTGGTTTTTCGCACTTTTTACGAATACGGTAAGAGATAGGAGAAAGTGGTCAATGACAAAAATAATCCTTACTAAATTCTCTACAAAAAATGTTGCATAATTTTTCTTTTATAGGACTAGCAGTTTACTCGCAATGACCGGTCAAAATACTGAAATTCATTTAAAATAGAAAAAAATATTTTAAACTACTTTTGTTGAAAATTCACAAGAGCTATGAAAAAACAGTCAAAGAATGTTTTAGATACTTGACAAAATATGGGGTCTGACAGCATTCTATCTTATACAGTAGAGTCCCAAAAATCCGGCACTATAAAAACGGGGGATGCCGGATTACTGGAAAGTTCGGATTACTGGATTGTATAGGAAAATTCAAGGTAAATAAAATAAAGCATCACAGATGTATGTAGGATTTAAAAGTTATGTGTTTATTTACTACATAATTCAACATGACAATCATCTTACTTTAAATAAATATATCAAAATATTAGTATTAGTGGAAAGACCGGTGGCCGTGAGCAGCGGATTACTGAACATGTCAATGCACTGAAGTGCCAGATTAGCGAAACTCTACTGTACATAAGTAATAATTGTACGTAGGTACACAGTTAAAATGTTAACATAAGCGTGATGGATGAAATAATTTAATTTGCAAACTGTATAAGAAGGCTGGAATGACATGGGAACAGGCAAAGGAGGTGGCTCAAGACAGAAAAGCCTGAAAAAACTGGGTGACGACCACATGCTCCACACAGGGAGCAGACGTGGATATGTATATATATATATAATGTTATAATAGGAAATTATTTATTTATTTATTGTGACAATCCACCCCTAGAGTGATTTGTGTCAATACAAAAATAAATATGGGTCCCTAATGTAATGGCTACACTCTGATTTAGCAAGGTGAGTTATGTGGGTGTTTGTAAGGGGTTTCGCTCCATATGGTTGTTTTTCGCACCATGTTATGTTTCCACAAAAATGCTGAAATATTCTAATTTAGATTAGCCTGTAAATTACCCAGTCCTCTATCTATCAGATCTATCTATACCCTCAAGCCACGTCCCTTGTAGGGTAGGCAGAGAGGACAGAGCGCCAGACAGCCCTATCCTTACACACACTCCTAGCTTCCGTCACATTCATGCAATTTGTCATACACGCTCTCAGATTCCTTTTACTCAAAACGCGTCCAACCTTGAGGATCTGGTTACTAATCCTATTGAGAATTTGTGGTTGACATACAAGGCTGGATTGCTTAAAATAGAGTGCACAACAAAAGCAAAGATGATTGAAGCGGTCATTCAGGGCTGCGTTTTTTGTTTAATTTTTCACTCAGCGAGTCAACGGGTGATTATCGCACGAAGACAGAACGCATTTGGGTGATGGTTCCAATTGGAATTGTCAAACAGAGATAGAGATATGACAGTACTAATAAGAGTGAGTTGATAAATACCTATGCATTGAGACAGCAATATCACAGCACTCTTCTTTGGTAGAAAGGGATAGACATATCGTATGTTAATAAGACTGAGTGAACAGCATGTGTGGACCACTCTATTATCTATGGCAAGCGAATGTCACCCAACCAAAAAGTTTAGTGTTATTCGCAACAACTGAGCGTGTCAACTGTGCACATAGAACAGGTTGAATCGCACAGCTGGTTGACCCACACCGACGATAGAACGGAGAACAATAGAACCGTAAACAATCGAGCAAATCACTGAGTGAAATTTAACGAACCCGGAATGCCCCCCAGATATCCCGCTAGGTATACAAAGGGTTTAATAAACCTTCAATTCCTGCCGACGCTGGCGAAGTTGAAACTAAATCAATGTCACCTATTTTAAAATCAAAAAAGGAAACCTGCCAATATTTTCTGCTACTGCTAGAATGACAGATTGTTTTGAACAAAACTGTTCCAAATTGGATTGCATCCTCGAATACAATATCTGGCAATGGCACAAATGAATTTTGGAAATCAAAGAGAATGCTAAACTGTAGAATTTATGCTACACAAATTGGTTATATTGACAGATCTTGTATAAATGCCTGAGAACAGGTTGACAATCAATGAAAATATTTTCTCATTAACCTATATTCTGATTTCATATTCTGAACTAAAGGAAGAATGTAAGGATAGACATATTATTCATGATTTGTTTACATTTCTGACACAATAATGTATGATATAATAAGTCTTCAAAACTTTCTGACAATCTTAGACAACAATCTCAACACGCCAGACTTTTCGGGAATATTATGAGAGTTTGTGTTGTGTATTTATTGTACCGCCGAAAATCAAAACATTAGACACCGTAAAATACATGGCACGTTATAAAATGAAGCCTGATTTTAAATTGTAGAAATAATTACTTAATTTCAAAGTTTGCATGTAACACCTACATAAATAATACTAATAAAATCAACTCACCTGTCGCACCTCCACAGATGTGTCAAAACAAAACTATATAGAATCTTAAAGTAATTTCACTGTCACACAATAATTAATGTTTTTTTGTAAATTACAATATAATACGGAGGTCCATCTTCGACAATAAATTATAACACGAAATTGAAATAAAAATAAAAACCGCACACAACCAAACTAAATCACGCGAAACAAACCTTCACGGTCACCGCAATTCACAAAAGTTGCACAAAAAGTCAGAGATTTTTTTTATCTATGAATTAAATGATTTATCCTCACTTCGCGGTCCGGAAGTTATCTACAAATGAATTGTTGCAAAATTGTGTTGTTGGTAATCCTAACTGTCAAATTTTGTCCAAAAAAACTGTCAAAGGTCCGTAAATTATTCATATTGTACTTTTCGCAAGTGAGTTATAATGCTGAAAATATCACGGAGCAGTTCTAGATAAATTACTTTAAAAGATACGAGAGTTTTTTCTGAGGGAAAAAAGAGCAAAATGCTCAAATAATTCATTTGAACAGAGTAGTATCTTGAACTTGCTTGAGCTCCCGCTATTAGAGGTTTGAAAAATAATGTTGCCAACTTACTCTATTTATCCAAAAATTGACTATTTTTTTTTGCAATAAAAATCTGACACCAAAGGTTTTTTATTTTTCCGACACAATCACAATCTTAATAAAATAATACGACTTTCATAAAAAAGACTTCTCTTACGAAAACTCACACTAGGCCACAGAACACATGCACTAGGCTAAGAAATTATTATCAGTTTATCAGTGTAAGCCAATTGTGAGCGTTCTTTTTAACCAACTGTCATCAAGCGTACAAGCACTTCAAAAACATTCTCCAGCTTGTTAAGACCATCGTCTCATCGTCGGAAATGGAGAGATAATATTGGCTGATGTTCATAATAATAATTCTCGGTTATGACTTAAACCACGAAGATGTGAATAGAAATTCTTTTTCTTTATCCTTGCCTATATCTTGCGTATTCTTCGAACGAACCCTTGCCCCTTCAAATCTCTCGTTATTTTGGACATCCAAGAGAAGTAAATAATAAAGAAAAACTTTGGATTGGTCAATATGTTAAAAAGTAAGCTTCTTCTTAAGAAACATACAGTTTGTTGGCAATGAAGGATTTGTATTGGCAACATTTGTGATGATTCCTGGCTAAAGGCCAAGTTTAGGGGTTCTATGGTGAACAGTGGTTGCACGTGGTGTGTCCTTTGTTACTCTAGAAATTAATCGTGGATAAGTGGCTTATTGCAATATATTCCTCGGTCTCAACATTCTTGTAATATCGTAAACAATCTTGTACTTACTTATTTTTCAACTGTGTCGTGAATATACATACTTCAAGGGCTGGTAAGCTTTTTCACTTTCACCCTAATGTCGGAGGGAGCTCCTCCAGACCCGTGGCCACCAGATGGCTCGGAATCGGATGGATCCATGGTTTCCGTTCCAGATATCGGGATGCCTACTTCACCTTCCCATTATGTGACGGTGAAGGCCAAATCTCGAAGCTTAAAAAGAATACGATCATCCAGCGATGATGAACCTCAAGATAAATCATCTGCTCCCGCCCCCATCCCCCCTGAAAATTCCTCTTCTTCTTCTAAAACTACTGATGAGTTAACCCCTTCTCCCAACGCAGCCCCTTCCACCAATAGTATCCCTGCAGCCCGGTATACCGAACACTCGGTGGGCCCTTTCATAGTCTTTGTCTCGAACCTTGATAACACCCCCTTACACCCAATTAATTTTGGAAAAAAATTAAATGTCTTCAATATCCGTAACATAGTCCCAGGAGGAGTGATGAAGTTAGGTAGAAATAGAATTCAGCTCACTTTTACCACCGGTAGTGCAGCAAACGCCTTCATAACGAGCGATTTTATTGCCCAGTGCACTTTGAAAGCTTACATTCCCACTTTCAAGACAGTCAAAATGGGGTTAGTTAGGGGAATAGACGTGGATGTTACGGACGACGAAATCATGAAATACTCCGAAATTCCGGACGGTTGCGGGAAAATTATCAAAACCAGGAGGCTCAACAGGAGGGTGGTAACACAGGGCCTGGTAACCTGGGAGCCTTCCCAAACTGTTGTCCTCACCTTTGAGGGGCAATTGCTTCCAAAATATATTTACCTTTATCACAATTCTTTGCCCGTAGAAATTTACACATACCCCACCACACTATGCCACAAATGCTGCAGATTTGGGCATGTGATGAAAACCTGCCGTTCAGTGCCCAGGTGTTATAAATGTGGAAAAGAACACTCAGGCTTGGAGTGCGAGGCTATTGAGCCATACAAATGTATTAATTGTTCTGGTCCTCACCTGGCCACCAGCCCATCCTGCCCTATCTTTAATAGGGAAAAAGAAGTAAAATTGTCCATGGCTAAAGAAAATATTTCATATTTTGAAGCTTCCAAAAAAGTGCCTCCAGTGACAACACCTAAGTCCTTTGCAGAGGCAACGTCCTCTGCCCCGTCCTCCTTTTGCCCCACTCAGTCATTTCGAATAACTCGCCCAATAAGTTCCAAAACTTATAAACCCAGACCCTCAACATCTTGGGATAGGACAGAGACAAACTCTCTCCTATCCTACACCAATGGCCAAGCTACTCACCCTCAAAACGGCTGCGCCCTTAGAAGGGATAATCCATCAATTTCTCCCAACAATTCCAATGACTCTTCCGAATCTATTATTGCTAACATTTCCGCCCTTCTGGTTTCACTTGTATCCTTACTGCCCAACGTACCGTCCAACGTCGCCTCTGCTGTTAATATTCTTACAAATTCTATCCGTAATGCATCCCCCCCAATCGATCGTGCAGTGGAACTGCCATAGTTTGCTCCCCAAAAAGACAGACGTCCTGTATCTGATCAACAAGTTCCGTGCAAGCATCGTGGCCCTCTCGGAGACGTGGCTGATCCCTGACTTCCGCTTTGGAATCAGCGGGTTCTCGTGTTTCCGTGGGGACAGGGTGGATGGTTATGGCGGAGTTGCCCTGCTGGTCAGCTCGTCGATTCCATCCGTTCCATTATCGCTGGATTCTCGTGCGGAGTTTGACGTGGTTGGATGTAGGATTGGCTCGCTCTCAATTGTTTCTATTTATATCCCGGGTAGCAGTAGCGTGAGCTACTCTACTCTCAGATCCTTTTTCGTCACTCTGACCCCCCCCTTCGTGGTGTTAGGGGATTTTAATGCATATCATTACCTCTGGGGTTCCCCACGCAACGATCGAAGAGGTAAAGACCTTGTCAAGATCATGGAGGATTTAAACATGTGCGTCCTGAATGATGGTACTCCTACAAGGATTGATACCCCACTTCGCAAGGCGAATGCCAGCGACCTTAGTTTTTTTTCTGCGGATCTGGCTGCTGGGTTTGATTGGCGGGTTCTGGGGTGCACTCATGGCAGTGACCACTTCCCCATACACATGTCCGGGCACCTCGACTCCTATTTAGAGGACCGCAGGTCACCCCTACAACAAAGCGAGCGTCTCAAGCGCATCAGATTTAACACGTCTTCCGCTGATTGGGGGAAATTTTCCGACGATCTGGAATCACGTGTTCATTCCCTCCCTACTCTCTCTCAGGATAATTTATCCCTATGTAACTCCAAGTTCTCGGAGGCAATGATTGAGTCAGGTAAAAAGTTCGTACCTCTTGCCAAACCCAAATCAGCCAAAAAAACAATACCAATGCCCCCTTGGTGGGACAATGACTGCCAAGAAGTGGTCAATAAACGCAAAACTGCTTGCAAAAATTATAAAATCGATATGACGATGGAAAATTTTCTTATATACTCAAATTCAGCAGCTGTTGCTAAACGCACTCTAAAAAACAAGAAGCGAGCAGGATGGAGGAAATTTTGTTCTTCTTTGTCCCCTGACGTCCCCCCTTCCATTGTTTGGAGGACTATAAAACAATTCCACAACCCTAGGTACTCTGAACGCAGACAAATAGTTTCAGGGGAATGGAAATTAGATTTCATAAATAAACTGGCCCCCCGCTCTGCACCCAACAAAAACGAGATTCCTTTCAGATACATTTTTAGCTCTCGAAGTTGGATGGATATGCCATTCAATATGGATGAGTTGGAGTGGGTTCTGGCCTCGGTCCAGGATAAGTCTCCTGGGGTGGATAGTATTCCGTACAGTTTTATGGGGAGAAGTGACACGGAAGCGAAGGAATACTTGTTATCCATGATTAACTTGGCGTTTGAGAGCGGCGAAATCCCTCTTAGCTGGAAGTCCCAGATTGTTGTCCCTATTTTAAAAAAAAAATGTGACCCTAATTCTGCTTCTTCATACAGGCCAATCGCGGTTTCATCCTCTATTGTTAAGGTGGTGGAACATCTGATTAAGAGGAGATTGGAATGGTTTGTCGAGCGCAGTGAAATCCTCTCCGCGTCCCAGTTTGGGTTTCGTAAAAAGAAGGGCACCATGGATGTCCTGTCAACTCTGGTTACTGATATAAACTTGGCATTTTCAGATAAAAGCTCTGTAGTTGCGGTATTCATGGACGTCAAGTCCGCATATGACAACGTTAAAATCGACATTTTAGAGAGAAAGTTGCTCGAAACGGGGGTCCCCCTTAGGATGTGCAGCTTTATAACTAACCTTCTGCTGGATAGGAATATTCTTGTTGATTCTGAATCCCGTCAGGTGCATATGGGCCTTCCACAGGGGTCTGTCATTAGTCCTATCCTGTACAACCTTTATACTTACGACATGGAGTGTGCTATTAGGGATCCTTGCAGGGTTCTACAGTACGCGGATGATTTCTTCATATATGTTGAATGCAGGAACATTTGGATGGCTGAGGGAATTCTTAATGCTAATTTGAATCGTCTTTCTACGTGGTTTGATAATAATGGTCTGGAGATTTCCGTACCTAAGTGTGAGGTTGTCATTTTCTCAAAAAAAACTGCTATCCCTGCCATCGATATCCGATGTGGTGGTTCCTCCATCCCTATAAAGCCCTCTGTCAAGGTACTTGGGGTGATTTTGGACGCTAAGCTCTCTTGGAATCTGTATGTCGATTACATCTGCACTAAGTGCTTGGCTGGTCTTAATGCTATGAGAGCTGTGTCACGTGTCTGGTGGGGGTGTCACCCGTTTGTTCAAAGATTGTTCTTCAATGCGTACGTCAGAAGTCAGTTAGACTTGGCAGGCTTCCTGGTCGCACCGACCTCCCAAAGAAACCTCCTGAAACTGGAACGAGTACAGTCACAGGGACTTAGAACTATATTGGGCGCGATGAGGTCGTCCCCTATAAATGCACTGCAAGTCGAGGCGGGGGAGCCTCCCTTAGCTCTTCGAAGACAACTCCTCGCTGATAAATTTTATCTGGGTCGCTGGAGGACTCATAATCATCCACTCATTCCAAAACTACATAGGCTGGAAGTGCTATGTGATTCTTCTGTCTTTTGGAGGAATAAACTACCTCCACCCCTTGTCATTAGTGTCCGTCAGTACCGTTCTCTGGTCTCAAAGACTCCTATCTATAATAAGTTACCCATTTATATGTTCGACCACCGGATTCTTTCACTGCGGCCGAACATTCTCCTGTCTCTGGGTGTTGTAAAAAGCCCTTTTGCCCCGATAGAGTTTCGATCGGCGATAGATTCCCACTGGAGAGGATATCGCCTGATTTTCACTGATGGCTCCAAAGTCCCTGATTTCCCCCATGTCGGTGCGGCCTTTTACTCAGATTCCGATAAAATATTCAAATTGTACCAATTGCCGGGAGAGGTGACGGTATTCACTGCGGAGTGCATCGCTATTTTGGAGGCACTCGGTTATGTTTTGGAGTCTGAAGCATCCCCTTATTTAATTCTGAGCGATAGCCTGAGTGCACTGGAGGCTCTTCAAGCCTCACCATTTGCTCGCCCTGACGACGCCATTTGCCTCCAAATCAGAGAGCGGTTGCTTTTATGCAGGGACAGAGGGGTTGATGTCACATTGGCTTGGATTCCTAGTCATTGTGGCATACCCGGGAACGAATTAGCAGACCAGTTCGCAAAGATGGCCCTGGATACGGGTAACAGGATTCATTCGACTGTTCCTGTCAGCGATTTACTCCCACTTGCCCAGGATGCGTTGCTTCGGGAATGGCAGCGTTGCTGGGAGATTTCCTCAAGCTCCAAAGGTAGATTTTATGCGTCAATCCAACAACAAGTAGTTAAAAAGCCCTGGTTTTCTAGTATTAAATTGAACAAATTTGAAACGTCTTCCGTTTGTCGTATGCGCATTGGCCACGTTTGTTTGAGAGCACACCTGTATAAGATTAAGATTGTGGATAGCCCATTATGCAACTGCGAATGGGCGGATGAAGACCTAGACCATGTTTTTTTCCAGTGTCCTATCAACGATCGTTACCCGGACTTTCTCAAGGACCTCCTTGGTTTGGGGGTTCACCTGCCCGTGAATGTTCCTTATCTTCTTTCCCTGAATAGTAGACCTGTGCTCAAGATACTCACCAGATTTTTGGAGCTTAACGGAATCAGATTATGATTGTCTAAGTTTATTGTATGTTTGAATTTGTTTTTGTGCTATGTTTTTTATGAGTTTTAGGTAACACACTACTCCTATGGAGTAAGCGATGTGATCAGACCCATCGGATTGTTTCTTGGCGAAAACACTCATAAGGGGTGAAAAGCCAACCACAAAAAGAAGAGAAGAAGGCCAAGTTTAGTGATTTATAAAAAAGTAATTTGATTGATTAGCCATAGATCAAAGATTGGTTCGTGGTTTCGGTGGTTTCTCACGTTGTTGACGATTTTGATTATTTGCTAATATTCCGGGTGTGATTTCGTTTCAGTTAAATTGCGAAGAAATACGAGAATTATTCACTATTTTCCTTATTGCAATTAATATTTTCGGGTTAACTAACACTTAGCTGTTAATTTCATAATAATGGCTGATCCTCGTATTCGTCAAATCAAGATTAAAACTTCAGTTGTCAAACGATTAGCTAAAGAGAAAAGCGTTTATGAAAAAGAAGTAGAACAACAGAAAACCAGAGTACAGAAATATAAAGACGAGGGGAAGGATGAATATGATATTAGGAAACAAGAAGAAGTTTTGCAAGAAACGTTAATGATGGTGCCAGACTCCATTAGGAGGTTAGTAATTTTCGCACCTAATGAGTCATCTGTGGCCTTATCTTTTTAATTTCTGATGAGTAATGCTTGATTTGTGTTTTTGATTATTACAGATTGTCCAAGGCTCATGCTGAATTGAAATCAATGTTAGATACTGAGCAAGATCTTAAAGAATCCGAGGATTACATTGCTGCAAACAAAATTCTCGAAGAAACTGCTTCAATCATTTCTGCCCAGTAAATTATAAATCATTTTACAACAGTTACGAACATTGCTTTTTTAAATTATGTGTTTTTTATTTATAATATAAAGACTTATTTTATTATTAACCAAAATGTCATTCCAAAATAATCCAGTGTTTATTAACAATGTTCAATATCCATGGACGCCTCCTTCACAAAATATTTATAATTTTAACAACAGTTTTCAATCGTTTGCTTCAACGAGAAAAGAAGATGACCAGTTTGTGAACAAATGGCTTTCCGCGTTACCGTCAAAATCATCGACCACATCTTCCAAAACAGTACATATACCAGAGATACGAAAGTCATTTATAATGGTGTTTAATAATTGCGAAAACATTCGAAAATTGGAGTCAGAGTTACGAAAAAATGTCGACAGTTTGAGTGAAACTGAGTGGAGTGAGAATATGAAAAAAATCACAATTTTGAAGAGAGAAATAAGTGAATTGTCTGTGTTGGAAAATCAAGATGTTTATGATAGAGTTAAAAAGAAGATTCAGAAAAGAGCGAAGAAGCGCGCTCGATTGAAAAGGAAGAGAGATCGGCTGAAACTGAAGAAGAAAGAAGAATTGAAATTGTCTGAAATTAAAAGGAAACAGATTGATGTTGAGATTGAGAAAATGAAGGAGGAATTGGAAAAAAATAAAAAGGTGTGGATGTTGAAGTTTTTTTTATAATCTGTCATTTATTTTTATTATTAAACTGAAACGTAGACTTAAAATGTTTTTAAATGACAGGCAGGATATACTCATAGAATTTTATATTAAGTACCCTAGATGGTGTACCCATTGCTAGTAGTGTAATAAGTAAACTGGCGCCCACAAACTGTCAAATCGTATGGAGAATTTTAACAGTTTGTGGGCAACGTTTTTAAATTTTGCTCTCATAGTTACAAACTGTATTAGTTTTAGCGTTATTTGGGAATAAAGCGACAGTTTTAAAGATGTTTTAGTTTTTATTATTGATATCTTGTTAATAGTGTGAGTATTGCGACTCCAAAATACCAAAAAGTGCCAAGCTGAAAATTTCGTCCCTTCCGTTCTATTGAAAATACATGGATTCCAGACATCTAGGGTACTTAATATATAATGTCTTTGGTAAAAGATCAATAATTATTTACACACATATACTAATTAATATTATATTTAACAGGAAGAAGAATTCAAGGCAACTGTGGATAATGTGGTGAGAGACGTGAACAAACGCAAAGCCACAGCGAGGCGATACATGTCTTTGTTGGATGCTCTCATTAAACTTAGAAATGCCAGAGAGAAGTCGGCTTCTGGCCGTGGGGAGAAAGTCAACACTCAGGCATCACAAGAATTTGCATACAATATTGGTAAGCATTGAATTGTGTATGTATGGAGGATGGTATGGAGCTTGTTGTTGCACAAAATGTGAATGTATTTAAACAATGGACTTGACAGACTAAATTAGTGAATACTGTTGTGAGATCGTAAGATACTCAGCTTTGAGAATAAGTGTCTTAGGAGGATACTGGGTATCACATGGCAAGAACGTAAAACCAACGAATACGTTCGACGGCGTTCCCAGCAACGATCAATCCTGTCAGTAATACAGGAAAGACGTTGGTCGTGGCTGGGCCATGTTTTGCGAATGCCCAACGACAGCTGGCCAAAGAGAGCGCTGTTTTTCCACCCACAGGGGTCCCGACGCCCCGGAAGACCCTCTTTCACAGTGCACCGTTCCTATGACAACGAGATCAGAGCGTTAGGAATGACGTGGAGAGAGGTAATATCACTCGCACAAAATCGCTCTGAATGGAGACGCCTGGTAGCCTCCCTGTGCTCCCGAATGGAGACATAAAGGGCGTAGTAGTAGTAGTAGTAGTAGTTGTGAGATCAGACATACATATCACCATAGCTGCCTGGCTGATAACATTTCTTATCCTATAGAGTTGTGTATGTATGGAGCTTGTTGTTGCACAAAGTGTGAATGTATTTAAACAATGGACTTTTTTTTTTTTTAATAAAAGGATCTGGGCTTGCATACACAAACCCAAATACTTTCCTGCACACCTTGCACTAGGCTAAAAGCCTGTATCGCAAAGTGTGGAAAACATCGCCAATGCCGGGGTTTGAACCTGGCAGACTGAACCTGAACTTGACAGACTAAATTAGTGAATACTGTTGTTTGATCAGACATATCACCATAGCTGCCTGGCTGATAACATTTCTTATCCAATAGAGTTGTGTATGTATGGAGGATGGTATGGAGCTTGTTGTTGCACAAAGTGTGAATGTATTTAAACAATGGACTTGACAGACTGAATGAGTGAATACTGTTGTGAGATCAGACATATCACCATAGCTGCCTGGCTGATAACACCTAATAATCATATGGATTTTATGGGAAAACTTTTAGACATTACTGACTATACTAGACTGTACTGAAATTAAGTAAACATTTTGTGTCAGTCGTCTTATGTACTGATGTTTTTTGTTTCAGGAAAACTCAAAGAACTTTGGGAGTTTGCTCTGAGCGAGTATTCAAAAGAAGAGAATGAACTGAGGGACAAATTGTCCGAGGGAAAAGATGTTGCAAGTTCATCATCATCCAATGTTGTCAGCAAAGTTGATGAAGAGATAGATGTAAGACAATGGAGGTCAGCATTGTTTGGTGGTGAAGATGTCATGCCACAGAGAACTTTCCAACATATTTACCAGTTTTTGACCGTCAGGTAGGAATTTACTAAATTTACTACTTTCACTCCATATGTCTATACCCTCACGACACGTCCCTTGCAGGGTAGGCAGAGATGACAAAGCGCCAGACAGCCCTATCCTTACACACACTCTTAGCTTCCGTCACATTCATGCAATCTGTCATACATGCTCTCCGATTCTTTTTACTCAAAACGCATCCATCCTTGAGGATCTGGTCGACATGATCGGACCAGGCCAGTCTCAGGCAGCTGCGTTTCCTCACACCTCTTCGTTCGCCCAAATACATCTTTTGTCATCCTTCATTCTCTCAGCATGCCCAAATCATCTTAGTTTATTCACTTTCATTCTAGTTACAACACCAGTCTTGCAGTCATTCATTTCCCTAATAACCTCATTCCTTATCTTATCTCCCAGCGTTTTCCCACACATTTTTTTAACGGCCTCATTTCCACTGCATTAAATCCGGTTTCGTCGTGTTTTTATCCCAATATGATTATCAGTGATGTAGATAAATGAATAAATAAATTATGATTATTCCTTGCAACCCTGAAAATTGCATACTCATCGTGTTTATTACATAAATGTTACAGAGAGCAGTGGGACCAATACGTAACAACTAACAGCAATGATGGCTCAACTATTCCTATAGGATGGGTGACCCCTCCATCTCAAGCCACAGAAGAATGGATCGTTTACAACCAAATCAAATCTGATTAACTCTCACGTTATATGGAACAACAAATTGAATCACTGCTTACATAATACCAACGACCAATAGAGCTGTCAGTGCTTGGAATCAGTTGCCGGAGTCAGTGGCGCTTGCTCCATACTACACACCAACACCTTCAAGAATAGACTAGATAATATAAACACAACTTAACTGGGACTTGGGGCCAAACAGCTACACAATAACAAATAATATGTACTGTACCATGTAGACCAGATTCTCGAGGACGGACGTGCTTTGAGTAAAAGGAATCATAGAGTGTGTATGAAGAATCGCATGAATGTGAGGGAGGCGAGAAGGGTATGTAAGGATAGGAAAGTCTGGCGATCTGTTCTTTCTGCCTACCCCGCAAAGGTTGCGGCATGAGGGGGTAGAATAGAATACTACGTATGAAGTTTCAGTCTCTCCAAAACAGTTTATTTTTAATAGTAGATATGAGCTTATATAATTATAATGCAAGTATGTGATATTGAGTTATTTTTCTAACTACATTGATTTTACTTATTTTTGCTAGCGATTAAATTTTCATTATATATATTTCTACTTATAAATTTTGTATTAAGGTCCTATATTGGATTCCCAATTAGAATGTTTGGGCTTTTATCCGTTGAGGATACTATTTCTGAATTGTCTTTTTTGGGATTCATTCATGTTGAGCAATATTCTTATGGATTTTTCTCCCGGAACCAGTTGAAATACCCATTTCGATGAAAAGCTTAAAATACCCAAGGTCAGGTTCTGCTTAGGACAGCAAAGTATTTCTGATGTCAGGATTTCCCTTCAGCTTGTGATGTAAGGAGGTGCATTTAGTATTAGACATACACTGTTTGTATTACTATTATAATATTTACTACTTAAAATGCTATTAAAACATTTTTTTATAAAACTACAATGTTTTGTCATTTCCTTATCAGTCCAATCGTAGATTTGTTGCATAAAAAGGATAAAAAGTAAGATTACTCAGCTAATACTAAAGATATCATCCTAAGATTTAAAACCTGGATAAATGATAAGACATGGTGCAAGTGACTCCAGCAGTTAGAAATTTAATTTTGTAAATTTTACATGGAATGTGGAACAATTTTTACTTAGGGCATATCGCTCCTTAAGGTCCTATATGCTGACATTAGGCGGCGCCCTGAATTGTATTCAGCCAATACTGAGGGAATCGTCTTGAAACTGAAGGCAGTGTTAGATGGAAGTATGGACTACAAATCGGCTGTTGTAGAATTACAGGATTTGGAAATTTCTTGAATAAAACAATAATCCTAAAGTAACCCTAAAATTTACGGGATCTGAAGATTTTCCGTTCAGTTTTTCAGATATAAAAGTATAATTTAGCCAAAATACTGGTAATTATAATCTTAACAAATTGGCTGTTTTAGATTTTTAATTTCTTCCCAGGCTCTCCAAAAGGTAAAATTCACATTGTCGCTTACATTATTCTCATTTCGCGCTAACAATCTCATACAAAAGTTGAAGCGAAAATAGAACGATTTTGGATCAGTGCATATCGCCCCTAAGGAAATGTAATGAAACACAGAATACAATGTATACTACAAGTTTAATTCCGTTCCAATAGTTTATTGCATGATATATTAATTAATTCACTATAAATGTTCTCTTCATTGTACATAACCTAATAATAAATATCTATCACAAACATTCCTCATAAGGGTTGCCAGACGTTCCAGTTTACCGGGACTTTCCCACCTCTTTCCAAATTAGATACGTCAAAAAGTCAGTATCACTCATAACTAGAAAAAGATCGGGCACTGGTACACCCCCCCCCCTGCTCATAAAATTTTTTCGGTTGTCCCAGTTTGTCTTCCAAGAAATCTGGCAACCCTATCGTAAGATGACTCACTTTATTTTCAGAATTATGTTTAACTTCATCTTTAATGAGATCCAAAACAATTATTTGGTATTGTGTAGGCGGGCTTTCTGTGATTGGACACAAATCCCAGTTAAGCTGTACTTAAGAGCCTAAATGTCATTCTGCTTTGGTTCTTACTCGTCTACTCAGCCAATACTGAGAGCATCGTCTTGAAACTGAAGGCAGTGAGAGATGGAAGTAATCACTACAAGTTGAATGTCCTAGAAGACGAAAAATATTTAAAGCATTTGAATTGTATGAAAGGGCGTTGGGAAATAAAGTCAGATTTTGTCCAGATCAAGTCGTCGGGAGACACTGAGTGTTCGAGAAGATCCTGTCATGGAAAACAACCATGTTTGATAGTCAGAACGATAAATTGATTGAGAAATGTTTGTTTGCAGACGCAGGGTATTTACAAAATATGTGGCATTAATGCATACGCTATGTTTAGTAGGGTATCCCGTCAATGTATGGAGAATTTTTTTTAGTAATATGGTATTAAAATTTGGGTATAAATGATTAGTTTTTTCTGCATATTTAGTTTATAAGCAGTATCATAATTGATAACTAAATATGCAGTCTGAAACTACTCGTTAATACGCAAATTTTGACACCTCTTCTGTTCCGATATTAGTAAAAAAATTGACCATACATTGACGGTACATCCTAATGTTTAGTAATCACTAATCTTATAATACACATTCACTTTATTTACAACAATGCATTCACTGTACATAATTCATACACCGTAATACATTCAAGTAATGAACACAGATAGTATTAGGTAATAGATAATCATTATAATAAACACAGAAGTATGCAATCACACATTAAATGGGGAATCAAAAAATGAATTCATCAATATACTTAACTAATTTATACAACGTGGGAACCTATATAAAGGTGGGAAGAACTATTGAACATTGAGACCCTTCTATTATCTATGACAAATCTATGGTGGACGCCATTGGCACTACAAACATATGATTGCGTGTCATATTGGTTGTCCACAATTGCATGAAACCTGGTGATATTTTAGTGATTTTTGTGGAAATAGGGAATAATCAGTGTGGAAATTGTCCTTGGAATATAACCTATGTAATTAAATGGTAAATTAGCATACTTTACATTGAGAAAAAATGGCGTATACCTGGCGGAAAGGCTAGTAGCGGCAATGGCAGCGGTCAAGTTTTGTCTGTGGCTTTAGCCGTTAAGTCTTCCTACATTTATATAGGTTCCCTAGACATTAAATATTACTGGCATGAAATACTGGTGAAATATGTAGGGGATTCTCAATGTTTTCTGCTAATGCAGTATTCCTATCTTCTTCTTCTGCAGTTTCAATCCTGTAGATTGTAATTTGTAATTTTCTATCTAAAGTGTAATTCTTATCATTGTGATGAAAAATTCAATAAACGTTAAAATTGTTCTAGAGATATTTAACATTACATAGATTTGACATGATCGTAAGCAGTAGTGGTGGGCATTTGCGCTAACTAAAGTTAACTTTAACAGATGCTAATTTAACCTCACTCAATAGTTATCGTTAACCGCTATCGTCGCTGATCAGTTTCGGAAGATTCCTGTTAATGTTATGCGTGTCCAAAGCGGGTCACGCGTGTAATGAATCTCGCAATGTCATTGGTCAATAGTCATCGCGAGATTATTAACAGTACCTAGTAGATCATTTTTCCGTTGTTACATTACCGTTGACGGGCTAATACGTGCGAAAATGTTGCTTAGTTTTATGCGTTTGGTTGGAATATGTATATAGAAAGATATCAGTCAACAAAAAAGGCATAATATATATGCACTCCTCAGCCTAATAGACACAGAAATTTGGCTGATGAGTTTTTTCCAGTAACAGCAGTATAAATTATATATAGAGTTCGATGATTTACTAGTACTATAATGTGATGTTACCAGTATAGGAAATACTATTGCTAACTTATGCTAAAACTAAATTTCTTACTAATTAATCCTAAAACTAACTTGCAATTTACATGTCTTAACTAATAAATATTTACACATACATAATAACATAACAATTTTTCTGTCAATTTTGATATAATGTTTGTCACTTGAGAAACTTTTTGGGTTACACAATTAGCAGACATAATTATAGTGCGTTTTCTAAATCTTGGCCGCCAGCGGACATTAGCTGCAAGTGGGGTTGCAAGATTGTATTGTTGGTAGCCCTGATTGACGATCTTGTCATCAGAGGCTGCCAATTTTTCCCCATTGCATTTTTTACAACTAATCTATAATGCCAAAAACGTTACAGAGCACCGCTAAAGAAATCATTTCAAAGACAAGATAGTTTTGCGAGTTCGAAAAAGAAATAAATACTCCGATAATCCATTTAAACCGCCATCGCAAGTTTGAAAAACAAGATTAAAAAAAAAGAAGACTGCAAGATTAGAACTGCAGCACGGACATAGGCAATAAAAAATTTGCCAAGTAACAAACACTGATTTTACATACATTCATGAACAGATATGATTACACACTTTTCGTAACATTCAAAACAAAATAAAAAGTCCTGTAGCAATTGAAACAGCCGTGAAATGTCTCGAAACATTCAACATTCTAAAGTTTATTTACGACAAATTGTAGTCACATTTTAAAACACTGGATTGTCAATAATGTCAGTACACTTATTTTGAAATCACAAGTAGTTATCTCAACAGATACACAGCAAACGATGGACCTTCTATCAGGCTTACGACTGATAATCGACTGGCTTAATGTGATCACTGTACACTTAAGTAACATTCACCAATTCCAGTCCATCCGTCTGCCGCGGCCGGGAATCGAACCCAGACCACCAACCTGACAAGCCGGTATTCTACCGCTGTGTTACGAAGGCTGGTAGTTGAGTCGATATGAAACGTGTATATATTGTACACGGCCCTTTATTGAGATTATTTTTTGGTATTTCAGTGTACGTTCCAACCATTTTTATGTTTCCCTGAAGTCTTAGACAATATCAGGGTAGATGGCAGTAGACTAATTATGCGGCAGATATTGAAATCACATAACTATTATGGGTGTTATTGCCAAAGTCCGGCATAGTTTCCGATTAGTGTCGCAGGTAAGGGGCCGCCCGCTGTGAATATTCTAGTTCCCGTAATGTCGTAGCAATGTGTGTATATTGCCGGGACATATTTTACTTGATTAAATCCGTCGGCTTCTTCATCGGGAAACTGAAACAACGATAGATCAATTTAGACAAAAACTCAACGAATATAACTTCTAAGATGTAGTATAGGGATCTTATCCACTACACCACGAGAAGCAACGGCTGTGTTGTCAAAAGCCCGACAATGTTCATCCTTAATTCTTCTACATTGTTGTAGGAATACTACATTTTATATACTACGGAATGTAGAAAAAATCCAACACTTTACAAGAATAAATCAAAATAATTCAAGTTATGTACTTCTAAGATATTGAACAAAATGTCAAACATTGTATACATACCACGTAACCCTTGGACGCTTTTAAAACTACCGTTTTAGACGTGTGAATATTGCTTTCCAGATATTTCCCGGCCGTCAAATCGTAGAACATTAACATTCCTAAAATAGTAACAGATTAATAATTTAACATTTTAATATTAGTAGCATGGACGTGGTTAAAACAGACGAACGTGGAATAAATGCAGTGGAGATGAGGCCGTTGAGAAGATTGTGTGGGAAAATGCCGACATAGAATAAGAAATGATGTAATTATTGAGAGGAATGTATGCGAGACGAATGTTGTGACTGGGAATAAAGTGAACAAGTTGAGATGGTTTGGGGATGTGGAGAGAATGTAGGGGGATAGGATAAGAAAATAAATAAGTCGAGGAAACGTTACCATCCAATAGTCACCTGGAGTGAACATGTTGATCAAATACTTGAGTGTGAGAAATGACAAACATTATGAACGTGGTGGAAGTGAAACAGATGTGTCCAAGGATGAAAGTGTTCGTAGCTCTTTCCACTATGCTCACTCTGCTAGATAAATATTAGACAGCGTATAGGGTTAGTTTTGACTCACCTAATCCAGTCCCAATGGTTAACATATTCCCTTGGAAACTGGCTGACCTAATCCCACATCCATTATATCTAGAGGTTATTTTCTTTACATACTGCAACGTTCGACAGTCTAACAGTAAAGTGTATGATTTACATCCTATTGCGTACAGTCCGCTCTCTTGTGTGGCCAAACAAACCAAGTCTTGGCACGATGGAAGTTTCCTAGATATTTTTTGTTTAAACGTCTCTGCATTGAAGACATGAATATATCCGTTTAGCGTCAATGCAGCTATTTCCTTCCATGTCTTATTGAATGTTACCGCACGGACCTTTTGACCTGTAAACAAATACAACATGATAAAATATTGTAAGATAAGGGGTAAAGTAACTTAACATAAGAAAAACTGCACCAAAAAAAGTAAGATTACTCAGCTAATACTAAAGATATCAACGAAAGCCGTAAAAAATGGATAAATGTTAATATGTTTTAGTGACTCTAGCAGTTAGAAATCAGATTTTTATAAATATCTGTTGAAAAAAATCATTCCAATGGTAGCTCAGAAATAAACTGAAACTTTTCCCGTAGTTTATAAGATATAATGCTGTGATTTGGTTGATAGAATGTTTAATGAAAGACCAAGGGACTCTAGTGGATATTTTTTTTTGATACTCGGTTAGTTTTTATACAACAAGGCAAAATTGATTTGGTCGCTTAATCGAAAATGTGATACAAGCACTATCGGTTAACGTTTTTAAAAACAGATTGGATAGCTTTCTCAGAATGACGGATAGCACAGACATTGATTTGGGCCCATCAGCCTATGCTGCTTGCCCAAAATTAAAAATAAGTATATTTTTTGCCAGCGGTGCACCCCCATGGTGCAATAATGCAGAAAAAATGAGGTCACCGGTGACCCCCATGGCGTTTAACGTGTTAATTAACAATGAAAATATATTTGGTCTTACCAGAGCGACATTCTTTAATGACAACAGGCGATATGTAACTATAAAGTGGAACTTGGGGCTGATTCTGTCCCTGTGGGGTTAGAATACTGGGGGGTTTTGTGATATTTGAAGAGAGCGAACTGTTCCCTGGTTTCCCAACTATTTGTACGTCATCATCGTCTTCGTCGGAGTGGACTCTCCACAAAGCCATCTTGTGATCTTTGGAGCCAGAAACCAGAAATTCGTCATCCAACCAGCACATCCCTAACACCTACAATCACACAATAACAGAATTTGTTAAGGTCCTGAATTGAAGAGGATCGTCTTGAAGCTGAAGACAGTGATAGATGAAAGTATTGACTGTTTTAGAAATTCAATATTTGGAAATTCCTTGAATAAAAAGTATTCCAAAAGTACCCCTGAAATTCACCGGATCTGAAGAATTTCAGTTCAGTTTTCAGATATAAAAGAATAATTTAGCTAAAATACTGGTAATCACAATCTTGACAAATTGACTGTTTTAGATTTTTTAATTTGTTCCGAGGCTCTTCTTAAAAATGTAAAATTCACATTGTCGCTCACGTTATTCATATTTCGCGCTAACATTCTCAACAAAATTTGAACAAGTTGAAGCGAAAATAGAACAATTTTTGCTCAGTGCATATAGGCCCATTAAGGTTCCTATAGAATATAAGATAATTAAAGAATAATCATATAGATATTCAGAATTCGGTGATGTTTGTTTTTAATTATGTATAAAGGCATATAGTAATTCTAAGAAAATAATTAACACACACTACTATCGTATGTATTGTTTGTAACCCTTTATGATTTATGACTAATAAAGATTAATTATATTTGGGAGTGACTCACCCAATCCTTATGTCCCTCCCCAACACACACAGGGTCCAAGGTGGGCAACCTATAAATAGCAATCTCACAAGAGTTCCTAGCCCCCGTGGCGAGGAGACTTCTCGAGGGATTAATGACCACAGCGTGGATGCCGGTCTGATGATCCACTCCTCCCCAGGGTTGTCTGGCTCGCAGTGTGGGGATATTGTCCAGTTGGCGAGTATTAACATCGTACACCATTAACTGCAAGCAAAATAAATAAATACCATCATATAAAACTAAAAAAAAGGAAATCAATGGAGGAAGACACCTGCTCAATACAATAGCAGAAAGACGTGCCAGATGGATTGGCCACATAGTGCGTCAAGAAGGTCTCCTATTTGAAATAAGTGAAGGAATAAACGAAAGAAAGAATACCTAGACGACCTGTGCCAGAATATGAGCTTCGTAAGTATGAATTCACATACAGGCCATGTCTAAGCAACATAAGGAACTCATGACGTCACGCCTTGTGGTAAGAAAATGTATAAAATATACAAATGTTCCATGTATCGTGTGTGTGTTACCAGGGTAAGTGTGACGTCACACTGGTAGTTGGTTGCCATGGTGATGTTATTTGAATGTTGGAGCCTCGTAATTATATCACGACGCCCTCAGTCATCTACACATTATTGCTCAATTCTGCGAAGGTTTCTGACTTAATAAAACCTTTTTAACAATAGGTGGCGCATGAGTATTTTAAATAAATCAGCATATTTCATATACTGCGACATTCTGATCGACGCTTGATAAATTATCATGTGTTTTCATAGAACTGTTGAATAGATACCCTCTCGGTACCCTTAGGAGTGTAGTGGTATGGATGTTACGATGAATATATAGGAGAGCTTACCTTGTTACACTTAGTTCCAAAGACTACTTGTCTGTCCGAGAGCCACTGGGAGCAGAATACTTTGTTCATATTCCCTAAACTAATGGGAGTCTCTCTGAACATGTCGTGTGTCAGAATGTGTCGGGATGCGTACGAAGGGTTTATAAATCGATTCTGAAAAAAAAATCATAAATTAACATCTAGTAAACAACAGTAAAATAAAAACGTTCTATGACAACAAAAAAGTCTTTGAATTTGTACATAAGTACTATTTCAGAATGGACAAATTATTCTTGGAAAGGTAACGATGCATTCTTGAAAGACTAAATAGTTGAACCTAGTCTTATATGATGTGAATG
Organism: Ceraclea dissimilis; assembly: GCA_963576895.1. NCBI lineage: Eukaryota > Metazoa > Arthropoda > Insecta > Trichoptera > Leptoceridae > Ceraclea > Ceraclea dissimilis. Next base: position 2,421,013 of record OY756374.1, read on the forward strand.
GATAAGCAATGACGATCAGTTGCCAGGTTGACAACGCGCTCGTCAGTAAAGCATTCCTGATCGCAGCTTACTCCAGTTCACGATGCAAGCTTTTCCAGTTGACAGTGAAGTTGCAAAGGCGTATTTATTTCAATAAACCCAGACTCATTAAATAAAAGAAAAATTATAAATTGCAACATGGTAATGTACGAATAAATAAATAAATAATAAGTAATAATAATAATCGGACCACTTATTGGTGCTGTTTAGTGACAAATATCACCCCAAGGCCAACTTACATTCTCTAAGTAATACGTATACATATCACTGTATAGGATCGTCACAAACAATCAAATAATAAAAATGGGTACTCACTTCTTTAGTTAATATTTCCCTAGACCTAACATAATCCACAAAGTTATAAGAAGTCCTCAATATTTGTCTTTGTTGCGATGGAGTCTCTTCTTCACTTTCCGAGTCCGAGTAACAAACAAAGTCCTCAGGCTTATCCGGTTTCCTTCTCCTTTCCAATCTGAGAATGTTAAAGTACATTTAGGTATGTTTGCATTACTACATGTTTCTTATTGTTGAACACTTTTTTTAATTTATTGACCCACAAAAGACAATGAAAATGGCTACCCTTTCTGAACGTCAGAACGTTTACCCAAAGAGTGTGTGTGTTTTTTTTACACACATAACATTCACTGGTCAAACCACTATTAAGAAATACCCTAATGGTATAACAGTAGCATCAGAAAAAGTATGTATGCATTAGACGCGTTATATATTTCCGATACACATTATATCTACCAGTGTATCGGTTCTCCACTCAAATTCTGATACTGTAAAAACCTCTAACTTATCATATTATTATAAGTTTAATGTTGTCCTCAACTAATGCCTTAGCACAGAATAATTATGGTCAACTCTTGTGGAAAAAGAGTAACTACAATGTCATGGTTCTAGTTATAAAGGTATTTACCAAAGTCCAACAACCTTTAAAAATTATCGCAGTCTACGCACAACAGCGTTCGAACCCTTTATATGCAACACTACGCAAGCCCCAAAGACATCTCTAAGGGAACATGTAAGTCATTGTCAACTTATAAAGAACCACACAACCATTGTAAATAGAGTAACAATGTCACCTCAATGCTCTTGCTTTAGCTCGCCTTTCCTCCAGTCTGGTGGGAACATAACACGGGGGAAGTTGACCCTCTACACAAGACCTTATTGTTTGAGACATAATTTAGTAATTGTAATAATATAATTGAAGAATACGTAATTGAAAACAATAAATATCGCGGATCGCTGCTTTGACGCCTCCACTTGACGTATTGAAGATCCAGAGACAAACACAATCAATCAGCAGGCGATCAAAGACAAATAATTTCTTTTATTTTTATACTCTATGAGACAATAATTCTTATGGCAACATTTCATTTATACGTCAAAAAGTTGACAAAAGAAAAGGTTGACTTGTGCAATTTTTGTTGTAGGTATTTTGCGTGCCGGGGTTTTTCGCAATTTAAGCAGAATTCATTTCTTCGGAGTAAACTTTTGGACTGACGCCTAATTTTAATTTGAGAAAGTGAATAACTCTGTGATTATCGTGCATCTTTATTGCTTTTACACGCTTCGATCATGGGTCGCAAAAAACACAAAGAAGGCATTCAGTCGAACGATATTACAAGAATATCGGAAGTTGTTGCAATTGCTATAAAAATACAACTCGACAATTTCATAAAAGATGACATCGAAACCGAGCTGAGGTTCCCTAATTCGTTAAGCAAGGATGAGAGGGCATTCGTGCACGAGAAAGCCAAGTTGCTTGGAATCCAATCGAAGTCAACTGGTTCAGGTGGGTGCAAATGATGAAATTGGATGGTCAGCACTGATCAAATCGTCACTCTATTAACTTCACTTTAGGTGTACATAATTCGTTTAACCTGTTGATTAATCTGTACTGTAAATTATTTGTGTATTTTCGAAGGCAGAGTGAGGATGGTTGATTGCAAATAATTTGAGGTTATGTAGACATTTAATAACATAGAACTCTGAAACGTTTATTTGTTTATTTAATCAGTTTTCTGTGTTTTATATTTAAGGCCCGCATCGGTACATCACCGTCTTCAAAAGGGTCGGGTCCGCCATAATCCAAAGAGATGCCCAACTGGTATTGAACTCAGCCATGCGGGAATCTATTAACACGCTGATGGTTAATCATCCCATCACCATTAAAGAGAAGGAGGAATTGTTCAACGGGTGTGAGAGAGACAGAGGACACTCCCTCCCCAGGGAGTCGGCCTACTTATCCGGGATGCCCAATGTACCTAACTCCTTCACCAATCCAGACGTTTATCATTTTAAACGAGATCTGCCAGTATTCAATTACAGAGAGCAGATATTGAGTGCCATCAAAGCCAATCAGGTAATTCATCTGAGATCTCTTTAATTAGATTAATTTTGTATGAGAATTTAAGTGCAAAATAAGAATAACATAGGTAAGCGACAATGTGGATTTTGGCTTATCGTGTAAAAAGGGTACTGAATATAAAAAAAAATATCCGCTAGAGTCACTGTGTCGTACTTTAAACACTTTATCAACATTATATCTAACAAACTACAGAAATAAGCTCACTGTTTCGTAAATTTCAGAGGAAACTTCGGAATGGTTTTTTATTGAGAAAACTTTCTATAATTATTTTTTAACTGCTAGAGTCACTAAAACATTCTCATTTATCCATGTTTCAAGTCTTACGATGATATCTTTAGTATTAGCTGAGTAATCTTACCTTTTTTGACATAATTTTTCACATAAATTTATCAGTATTAAATTTTTTAATTTTACACTATATTTTAATGTGATGGAAGCAAGGAGTGTGTGTACGATTGAGCAGTTTGATGTTGTGTTCTCTTTGGCGATTTTGTTGAATTTTTGAGAGTTACGTATAAAAAGCTAACAGAATTTTAACGTTTATTTACAGGTGATGATAATATTGGGAGAAACAGGTTCTGGAAAGACGACACAAGTGCCGCAGTACGTATTGGAGCAGTTCCAACAGGAAAAGAAACCTTGTCGTATTATTTGTACGCAGCCGAGACGTATATCAGCCATGTCAGTCGCAGAAAGAGTATGAAAAAAGTCAATTTTTTTTAAATTTATTAATTTTATTTTTTGTGAGAAACATCGGATTTCCTGCAGTCAAGATAACAAGCAGTTATCTGAACACATACAGGATGGAGTAGTACGCTAAATACCAAACCATATCGCAGCGGATGCGGGTAATACAAATTATATAATTATCGTTCCCTTCTCGCTTCGATCATCAGCCTTCATGACACAGTGGATAGAATGCCGGTCGGTGTGTTAGGCTGGCAGGTAGGATTCCTGGTCGCGGTGAATGGATGGACTAGAATTGGTGAATGTTTCTTAAGCGTAAAGTGATCTCATTAAACCAGAAGACGATCAGTCATAAGTCTGATGGAAAGTCCATCCTTTGCTGTATAATTGTTGAGATAACTACTTGTTCTATCATTTATTATTTGTTTGTACCAGCATCGTATATTATTTAATAATAATAATAATAATAATAATAAGTTTATTTAGAAAAATATGTACAGTTTACAAATAATGGTTACAACACTAAATTACATACTCATTGAGGTGACAGGTCCCCATACAGCTAAAAGCTGGTATGAGGGGACCAATATACACAATATACAGCAATACAAAGTAGACAATATGTACAATATAAGAAAGAAATATCACCAAATAACCAATAACAAAAAGTATAAAGATAAATTAACAAAATTAAAACAAATAAGGAATAAACAATAATTTCACCGGCAATAAAGGAGTTCATCTGAGAAAATTAGAAACAAACATGAAGTTAGGATGACACAAAAGCATAAATAATCACAATAATAATAATGAAGAGAAAAAAAAAATAAAAAAAAAAAAAAACAATTACAATAGGGAAGAAAAAACTAAGTAACAAATAAATAGGGTAAATAAATAAATAAAGAATAAAAATAATAATGATGAAAATAATAATTAAACAACACTTTAATAACAATACAAACAAAACAAAACAAATAAAGAATATATAATGCCACAAGAACGAAGCCAAGTAATGTGACCCATGCAGATGAAAAATAAATAGATAAAGACGATGTATTAGCACTATATATGTATGAATAAGTGACATATAATTCACATAGATAAATACACACACATATAAATCAAATGCATACACACATACATACCATTAAAGAGCAATTAAATATATATTATAAGTACCCTCAAATAATAAGAATAAATAGCATCCAAAACAAATAAAATAAAATAAAAATTAAATTCAAATTTAAACCCAATAAATACAAATTAGAATTAAAAACCAAAGATTGATAAAATCAAAAATTCAAATCAAAATCAAAATCATATTCATATTAATAAAATAAAATTAACAAACAGAATAAACAGACAGAAAATCACCGTTCATCTCATCTCAATAAGTCCATCTCATACTGTTGTATTTTCAAATTTGATTTATTTTCAACAGGTGGCATACGAACGTAACGAGAGTGTGGGTCACTCTGTTGGTTATCAAATCAGATTGGAGTCTAAACTCAGCTCAAAGACTGTCCTCACGTACTGCACTTGCGGAGTGCTCCTGAGGACCCTCATGGGCGGCAGTGGCGCCCTCAACAACATCACGCACATCATCGTGGACGAGGTGCACGAGAGAGATAAACTCACAGACTTCCTGCTCATTTCATTGAAGGAGGCTGTCACCAAATATAGGGAACTACGTGTTATATTGATGTCCGCTACCATTGATCATACACTGTTTTCTAGGTATTCTACATTTTGTTTCATTTCTCGTGTATTCTGCGTACATATTGTTGCCCTAATTCGAGCATACCGAAAGTCCCTAACATACTTATGGTCACTCTTTCCACAGAATGTAGATCACTCATGAAAGAAAGCGTAGCTCTTCTTTCATACATATATGCTTATTTTCTTTGTTATCGATTCCTCGTTCATCCTCTCTACATGTCTCAACCATCTCAACTTGTTCACTTTTATTGTAATCACTACACCGTGGTCCGCGTGTGTGAAACAGTGGTCCGCGCTTAATAGAATCAGGACAGGCTGCGGAAGATGCGTAGACCTAATGCGTCAATGGGGGTTTTTCCCGATCCCTGACTGTGGTCACTGCCAAATGATGGGCCACATAGTTGAGTGTCCAATTTTTTGAAAATTCACGGGGTCACTGCTGACGCTGCCAATCAGCTAACCTTTCAATTTATAGTTACCAGGACTTATGTTTTTGCCATATGCATTAAAAAAAATAACTAAACTCGTCTTGCGGTCATTCGTCTCATTATTAACCAGCTTTCTTCTTTTAATGTCGCCATCACAGTGTCAATCTCAAGTTTGCATTTGTAGCGACATATGTACAAGTATATATCTACTTTAATCAGTGTAAATACTACATACTTAATGTATTTGTTTCTTTCAGATATTTCAACAACTGTCCCGTGATAACGATTCCCGGTCGACTTTTTGACGTAGAACAGTACTTTTTGGAGAATATCTTAGACATGAGTGGATATTTCTCTAAGGATATGGAGAGAATGCGGCGGAAGTTGGGATTTTCAAAACCTAAGAGAAACGTCGAGACCAAAGTTGAGACTAAAGTGGAAGAAAGTAAGGAATACTTTTAATGGTTATTAATTTCGAGTGGATTTATTAACAGATTGCTTCATGTAAAGATGTATATCTAATTCCAGAAACAGAACAGTTAGAAGAAGAATTTAAGCAGATAGCTATCGATCCTGATATGCAAGCCGATATTGATGAATTTCTGAATGATTGTTATGTCGATGGAAGTATTGTAAGTTGTTTTACACCACTCAAAACTTTTTTACAATACTGGTGTAACTAGGGAACCTATATAAATGTAGGAAGACACAACGGTTAAAGCCATAGACAAAACTTGACCGCTGTCATTTTCGCTACTAGCCTTTCCACTAGATATGTCATTTTTTCTCAATGTAAAGTACGCTAATTTACCATTTAATTACATAGGTTATATTCGAAAGGTAATTTCCACACTGATTATACATATGTAATGTCGCAAAAATTACTGAAAAATCACCAGGTTTCATGCAATTGTGGACAACCAATATGACACGCAATCATATGTTTGTAGCGAGCTTCCACCACAGATTTGTCATAGATAATAGAAGGGGCTCAATGTTCAACAGTTCTTCCCACCTTTATATAGGTTCCTTAGGTGTAAAAGAGTCTGCATTTTAATTAGGCTTTGGTTTTGTTAACAGTTACATTAGAAAATTTGAGCTTCGTGTAGGCATTTTATTTGATGTTATGATTTTTTCGTTGACAGGATTCCTTCGGCCAAATAATGTACATGTATCTAAACGAGAATGTTCCAGTGAATTCTAAACATTCAATAACAGGCCTAACCGGATTGATGGCCGCGGCATATCATGGAGCAAACGAAACTGTCGAGCAACTGGTTCAGATAGGTAAAATGTTTATTCTAATACAATATATTATTACTATTATTTTTTTTTGGGCAAGCAGCCTAGGCTGATGGGCCCAAATCAATGTCTGTGGTATCCGTCATTCTGAGAAAGTCATCCAATCTGTTTTTGAAAACGTTCACTGATGTTGCTTGTATCACATTTTTGGGTAAACGGCTCCACATATTCACCACTCTATTGCAAATAGAATTCTTTCTCGGTTACTGTGAAACCGTTCCTTGGCGAGCTTCATAGAATGGCCTAGGAATAATAATTATTCTCAACATTCGTCAATGACATTCACAATCTTTTCCATTATTAGTATTTTGTGTCGTTACATAACAAGTATCTTTCCTTCGTTTCAGGAGCTAATCCGAGTATTCCTGATGGTCACGGTAAAACCGCCATAGATTACGCTAGGATGAAAGGGCACGATGATTGTGCACAGTTTTTGGAATTGATCGTGAAAGGGGTTTTGAGTTCTAAAGGCGATATACCGTCTGTTCCCGAAACGACGGAAGAACAAAGCGATCTGCTGGAGATGTATTTACAGAGCGTACCTGAAGACACTATAGATTATAACCTCATTGTTCATTTAGTGCAGCACATTCACTTGACGCAACCCAAAGGCAGTATTCTGGTGTTTATATCCGGTTACGAAGACATCATTTCTTTGAAGACGCTCATAGAAAACTCTGACGAGATGAATAAAGCAAAGTATCAAATATTCACACTCCACAGCAACATGCAAACTACCGATCAGAAAAGAGTGTTCTCTAGAATTCCCGACACTAGAAAAATAATTTTATCTACAAACATTGCCGAAACGTCCATCACTATTGATGACGTTGTATATATTATAGACTCCGGTAAAGCTAAAGAGTTGTATTTTGAATCGGCGAGTGGAGCTTGCTCTCTACAACTCATCTGGATTTCCAAGGCTTGTTCCAGACAGAGGGCTGGTAGGGCGGGACGTTTGCAGCCTGGAAAGTGTTTCACATTGTGTTCGAAACGCAGGTTCGAGAGCCTCATGGAAAACTCTGTGCCAGAAATTTTAAGAGCACCATTACACGAACTTTGCTTACAGACGAAACGCTTGGCACCGACTAATACACCCATAGCTGAATTCTTAAGTAAAGCTATCGAGCCTCCTGTATTCTCGGCTGTTAGAAATTCTGTTAGTTTATTGAAAACGATAGGAGCTCTTACTCCTATGGAAAACTTGACTGAAATGGGGCAAGTATTATTGGAGTTACCGATTGATCCACAGCTTGGAAAGATGTTGATATACGCCTGTGTATTCAAATGTCTAGATCCTATATCAACAATCACTTCGTCTCTGTCTTTCAACGAACCTTTTCAAATAGGTTCAGACCCGGAATCAAGGAAGAAAGCTATTAGAATGAGACGGTCCTTTTCTGGGGAGTCAATGTCCGATCATATGGCATTGTTGAAGGCGTATCAGGAGTATACGGAGGCTAAAATGCAAAAAAGACAAAAAACTTTCTGTGATAGATCTCTTATAAACGGAGCAACTATGGAATCAATATCGAGTTTGAAAACTAAGTTCATAGCGGAGTTGCGATCCATCGGTTTAATAAAATCTAGAGGAGTAACTGACATGAAAGATTTAAATATAAATTCTGATAAGTGGCATGTGATTAAAGCGGTTTTATTCTGCGGTCTTTATCCTAGTGTAGCTCGCGTCGACCGACAGGAGTTGGTACTGCGAGCCAGCAAGGAAGTAAAGCTGTGCATTCATCCTCAATCTACCCTTGTGAGCGGTGGAGGGAAAGAGAGCCATCTCAAAGCCTTGAAGGCACTACCAACGGATTGGGTCATGTTCGGCGACATGAACAGAACGGGCAGATTGTGTTACATTCGTAACAACACCATAATAACTGCCATCACTGTAGCATTGTTCGGAGGACCTTTGAGGATTCTTCCGCAAGCACTACGAGCGTCTGCGCTCGACGAATCAGAAGATTCAGAAGCAGACGATGACGAACCACCGAGAGAAACTGAAAAAGATGTTAGTTTTCTGTCGATTGACGACTGGATCGTCTTCAAATCTAAATTGAACGATAATTTAGCTATTCTCCTTTTGAGACAAAAGTTTGCAACTATGATGATAAGAAGAATGTTGAATCCTTCTAAAAACGTAACGCAAGCTGATAATACCATTGTCAACACGATAATTGATCTTCTCGCTAAAGAAGAATACAAAGCTGGTTTAGCGTTACAAACGGGGGTATGGCAAGCACAGGGAAACGGACAGGAAAGAAGCAACTCCCAGAGGTCAGACACATCCAGATACAGCGAGAATGAAGTTCCGATTTCGAAGAACTACACCAATTCCTCGTACAGGCCAGGGAATAGTCCGTATTACATTTATGTAAACAATAATGGAAAGTCCCGTTCAAATAATTTTGGCGGTAAAGATAAAAAGTCATACGGTGCGAAGAACAGTTACGTACCAAAGACTGAGAAACCGTCGACGAGCGGTGAAGTATCAAATAGTGATAAATGTAAATATTTCCTTGTGAAGGCTCCCAGTCAGAAAATCGTCGAGGAATCGCAGAATATTAGCAAGTGGAACTTTATACCGGGAACGGAACGGAATATCGTCAACTCTGCTAAGGTAAACGCCTCTTCTAATTGCTTTGTTTATTCCAAAGACATATATTAAGTACCTTAGACGTCTGACTCCATGTATTTATAATAGAACGGAAGTGACACAATTTCACGCTTGTCATTTTTTCGTATTTTAGAGTCGCAAAACTCACACTATTAACAAGATATCAATAATAAAAACTAAAACATCTTTAAAACTATCGCTTTATTCCTAGATAACGTTAAACTAATACAGTTTTTAACTATGAGAGAAAAATTTCAAAAACGTTGCCCACAAATTTTGTCTGATTTGACAGTTTGTGGGTTTACTTACACTACTAGCATTGAGTACACCGTCTAGGTACTGATATATATGTCGCTGGTTTATTCAATGTGATGAAAGCATGAGATGTATGTTAGGATGGAAGTGTGTGGCGCTAATTTTATTTATTTATTCCAGGCTGGATTCAAGACAATCTTATTTTTCTCAGTTGGCAACACAACTCAAAAGTTCTTCGGTTGGGCCGAGTTTGTATTGGTGCCTCCCGAAGGAAATCCCCCCACCATATATCCAATCAGATGGGTGTCCAAGAATCATCTCACTCACAATGCTGCAAGGTAAGAAGACTTCAGAGTGTCTGCATGTACAGGCTGGCAAGAAAGAGAGAACTACAATTTTATATGCTGGCAATGATGACATTTCTACTTGCAGCACCCTCATTGAAAATTGTCTCTTTCTTAACAGATTGTATTTATGTGTAACATTATGTGATAGTTGGTTGGAACATGGACTACTAATCAGGAGGTGCCGGGGTCGAATCTCAGTACTGACTTGTTAGCTTACTGTAAAGTGTGCAGGAAATCGGTACATTTAAATTAATTTAATTTTTTATATGGAGAAATATATGTGAGATTCTCAAAAAGTTTTTTTACAATTACTATTTTTATTAACCGTTTTACAATTACTATTTTTATTAACCGTTTTACAATTATTATTTTTATTAACTGTTTTACAGTTACTATTTTTATTAACCGTTTTACAGTTACTATTTTTATTAACCGTTTTACAATTACTTTTTAGAAAAATGATTACAGCTTATTTAAGTATTTTATTCTGATTGTTTGCAGACATCTACTCAACTCGCTGGACGAAAACAGACGTGTCGGTGGGACGAGAGATGGATCAGAGATTGCATACGACTGTGGTACTTCACTGATGGATCTCATGGGATCTGCGGCTTCCAGGAAGTAATGGAGACATTTCCACTAGTATTAATAACGTTTGCAATGATGGTTGCTTGCAAAAAGGTTATATTATTATCAAGAAATGTCTAATCGGACTTCAGTCGTGCAAGTCTCACGTTACTGTGTTCGCAAGTTTTCCATATTTTTTAGGCAACTTGTGTCTGTTCTGAAGATGCTCTTTCATGAGCAAATTTTCAGTAAAAATTCTTAGACGGCGTATAAGCGTTGTTTCAATAACTGTGATTTTTTTCAATAAGTAATGGTGTTACTTCCATTATATTTAATTAACTTATTGTTATTGTAAATCATGACATACCTAACATATACGTACTTGGTTTAATAAATCGACTGGTAACTTTTTGTTGTAAACATGTATAGACATACTACTTATTGCCATGTATAATTATTTTTCATTAAGCTACATGTTAAGGGGACATATGCTGGATTTCGCCAACTTTTTAGGTGAGGAATAGCGGAGGTAAGAGCCACCTAGTACAAATTTTGTATGAAAAATAATGATATGTGACTCCTATCTCCGCTATTCCCTCACCTAAGAAGTTGGTGAAATCCAGCAATAGTCTCTCTTCTCCACACCATATCCCATTTATTTGGGGTCGGCGGCTCGGATCCTCCCTCTCCATTTTCCCCGATCGAGGCAGTCTTCTGGAGTAAGCTCCAGGTGTTCCATGTCCCCTCTGATGGTCTCCTCAAGTGACTCTCTTATAGTACAAGGGGACATAGTTTTCAAATGTATGGGTGTAAGTGCAAAATAAGAATAACGTAAGCTACAAAATTGATTTTCGTTTTTTTTATAAAAATGGGACCGAATATTATAAAAATATCTACTAGAGTCACTGCGTCTTACTTTAAACATTTTATCAACCAAATTACAGCATTATATCTAACAAACTACCTGAATAATCTCAAGTTTCAGTAAACTTCAGAGGTAACTTTAAAATAATTATTTATTGGGAAAATTTACAAAAATCAAATTTTTAACTGCTACAATCACTAAAACATATTGTCATTTATCCATGTTTTAAGTCTTAGGAAGTTATCTTCAGTATTAGTTGAGTAATCTATCTTTTTCTGACTTAATTTTTGCAATGTTCAGTTGCTATGTCTCCCCTAAGAACGTTAGTGGCTGAATACTTTTATGTATGTTAAAAACAAGACTGTGATGTTGCAATCTCTTACAGCGTACTATAGTGTTTTCTCTATATGTTATTTCGTAAATGTACTTCACTATTATTTGACTTGTAAAAATGCATTACGAAAAAGGATTCCAATGTGAACCTTTTGTTATTGAGGACCAACCTTAATTGACTACAAAACAAACTTTTCAGACGACTGGATTTTTAGTAAAGAGTACAACTCCTATGTAATAAATTACTATCTTTTGTTAAAAATTAATAAATAAACTGCATGAAATAGGTATGTGTTACTAAACATTGTTTTTATACAACCATTTCCCAAACTTTGCCTTCCAGGCTGCGTTTTTTGGCGTTATTTTTCACTCAGCGAGTCAACGGGCGATTATCGCACGAAGACAGAACGCATTTGGGTGATTGTTCCAATTGGAATTGTCAAACAGAGATATAGAGATATGAGAATACTAATAAGAGTGAGTTAATAGATATACACCGAGATAGATATGTCACAGCACTCTTCTTTGGTAGAAAGGGATAGACATATTACGTGTTAATATTTGTACAGCACGTGCGGACCACTCTATTATCTATGGCGAGCGAATGTCACCCAACCAAATAGTTAGGTGTTATTCGCAACAACTGAGCGTGTCGACTATGCACATAGAACAGGTTGACAAGTAAACCTGCACAGAACGGAGAACAAAAGAACCATAAACAATTGAGTGCATCATTGAGTGAAATTTAACAGATGCAGAACGGACCGCATTGGTTTATAAATCCTTAAATGGAACAGGAGTAATTCAAACTCGAGTCGCAGCCGGAGCCGCCCCATAAACCTTTTTTCGCCTCGACGCTAGTAGACGAATCTTGTTTCTTTTTAGTACAAGATTATAAAAAGTTTAATGAGATAAATCAATTTTATTCTCTGCCCTCTTAGAAGTATGGATATTACAGGTGGGTGACATATAATAAGACAGATATTTGTAATCCTTATTACTAATATTTATTTTCATAACCAACACGAACAGTACGCAACATTATGTAGAAATATGTATTTATTTCTGTATGACCCTCTTTTCTATTTTGCTTTGCTGTTCCTCTGATTGTAATTGTTGTAAAGTCAACAGGGAAACTCCGAGTTGGTCTTCTCTAGTGAACGGTTGGGCCATTTGACGTAACCATTTCTTACAAATCTGAAAAAAATATCATATGAAAATGCAGTTCAATTCTGGTGTATCAGGTGTTATCAGCCAGGCAACTATGGTGATATGTCTGATCTCACAGCAGTATTCACTCATTCAGTCTGTCAAGTCCATTGTTTAAATACATTCACACTTTGTGCAACAACAAGCTCCATACCATCCTCCATACATACACAACTCTATTGGATAAGAAATGTTATCAGCCAGGCAGCTATTTCAAATTCACAATATGGATATATAATATACAATTTGCCAGCCTTTGTGTAAGACGCACCTGAATAGCCTCTTCCGTACTGAGGTTACATAGCGAATCCTTGAGATGCTCCTGAATCCATCTGGGCAACTTGCTCTTCTTGTCCTGACGACTGAATCTCTTGTCTGCGAATATCATTATACCGTAGTCCGTTTTACCTCTGCAAATATACATAGTTGATTGTTGTAGTTGAAATAACAAGTATGTACTTATCTCAACGGATGTACAGCAAAGGACAGACTTTCCATCAGCCTTCATGACATAGCGGGTAGAGTAGAGGAGGTCTGGGTTCGAATTACGGCCGCAGCATGTGGATGGACGGGAATTGGTGAATGTTACTCGAGTGTAAAATGATGACATTAAACCAGCCGACGATCAGTCATAAGCCTGATGGAAAGTCCGTGCTTTGCTGTGCATCCTTGTTAAAAGAAATAGACATGTGTGTATGAAAGATTGCATGATTGTCACGGAAGCAAGCAGTGTATAGGTCAGTGTGGCATTCTGTTGTCTCATACATGATGTAGTGTATACCTTATAGCTCTCCCCACGCACTGGGCAGCATGACGCATGGCATCAAATGTTAGAAAATCATTTTCCCTTATCTGAAAATTAACAATAAAATAAATATTAGTACAGATCGTTCCCTCTATCTGGACCGCTGGCGGATGTTAGATGCAAGTGGAGTTGCAAATCGTATTGTTGGTAGCCCTGTTTGTCGAATCTCGTCATAAGAGCTGGAACTAATACAGTTTTTAACAAAATTTTGAAAACGTTGCCTACAACATTCGCCATACGATTTGACAGTTTGTAGGCACCAGTTCACTTCACTACTAGCGTCGAGTACGCCATCTAGGGTACTTAATTTAATAGTCTATGGTTGCAGCCAACAATCCATGATTTCATTCCATCAGGAGGGCTTGCATATTCAAATTTTCTTTTTTTTTAAAAAAAAAACGGATCTGGGCTTGCATACACAAACCCAAATACTTTCCTGCACACCTTGCACTAGGCTAAAAGTAAAGTGTGGATTACATCGCCAGCGTCGGGGTTTGAACCTGGCACCTCCCGCTCGAGAGACTACCGCCTCAACCAACTGCGCCAACCATGTAATCACCAAGAACCTCCTAAATTGGATACCTCGTGATGGGAACAGAAGTGTGGGACGGCCACGACGACCTGGCCCGACATGTCGGTGCAACCTGGATGCAGTCTGCACAGGATAGGACAACATGGAGGCAAATGGAGGAGGCCTTTGTTCAGAAGTGGACGGGGATGGGCTGATGAAGAAAAAGTACAATAAAATTATATACTACCTGGAATTGGTCCCTGAGATATTCCAGTCTTGCCTTGAGTATTCTACTCTGTGTATAAACATATGGAATACCAAACATGAGAACGGCTCTGCCAAGATGATGATCAAAGTCCACCCCTTCAGAGACTTTACCACGAGCCACGGAAAGAAGAACAGCTCCTCTACCCGATTCACAAGCCTAAAATACATAACAAATAGTACAGTTCTCAAGAAATAGATGGTGTCGACTAAATTACAGCATTATATGTAAGTAACAAACTAAAAGAATAATCTCAAGTTTCAGGCTCGATTGCTCGACGTTTAGTATCGTCGGCTAGTAACATTACTATTTCGTTTGCCCTTTTGCTTTTTGTTGCGCGCAAACGAAATAGCAATGTTACTAGTCGACGATACTATTCGTCCAGCAACCGAGTCTCAATCAATTTTAGAGGTAACTTTGGAACTATTTTTTAACATGAAAAATTACAAAAACCAAATTTCTAACTCCTAGAATTATTAAAACATATTCTCATTTAACCATGTTTTAAGTCTTAGGATGATATCTTTTGTATTAGCTGAGTAATCTTCCTTTTCCCGACACAATTTTTCCCATGTTCAAACACCCACGAAAAAAAAAAAAGTAACCTTTATATAATTCATAAGAGCGAAGCTAGTCTCTGCACTGTCTTGAGTCTCAATGAATAGTAACTTGTGTTTCTGTAATGAAGCCACGACTCCCTGATCGTACCAGGAGCCGACTACCGACTCCAGATACATATATGAGGTGAAGAAACATACAACGCCGTCAGGCACACACGACGCTATCTGAAATCAACAACAATTCAAGTATTCTCAACCACGATGAAATTAATATTGATTTTGTACTGAATAGTTTCCTAAAATGCGAGTTTGATTGTATCTCGCCACCTGTGCGGTGTAATATTGTTGTAGATTTAATGTTTTGCTGTGTTAATGTACTGATGACTATATATTGATATTTTTTCACATCTGTTTGTTCAATATTATTATTATTACTCGAAAACGCTTTGTAGATTTGTTTATGTAGATTTATATAGAATTTTAATTTTTAATATTGTATTGTGTAATATTTTGATAATTCAACACTAATTGTAATGAAATGTAAATGGCGTATGCCGTAGATAGATAAATAAATAAATAAATATATTTCACAAATAGTTATGTCAACAGATACACATCAAAGGATGGACCTTCCATCAGGCTTATGACTGATCGTCGACTGGCTATGCTGGATGTCCATCCTGTACTGTGTATCTGGTGAGATAACTACTTGTTATATTCAACTACGACATGTAGAAAATTCCAATGTTCTCACAACACATAAACTGTGATTTTCAAAATTAATCTTAATATTTCACATTGATAATTTGGATTTCTAAATACTGATATTTAGGTACAATGCTTGTATTTTAGACTCCGTACATCTGAGCCTAATCCTTTGATATCCGTAATATCTGGATAGGTGAATGTTTCCCAGTATTAGACTGATGAGTTTATATATGTATCAATTATGATTGATAATATGTAGACTCTTCTGGCTTATAATACTGAGAAGCATATTGGAAAATCCTGCCTCCGTATATAAAAAATGAAAATACATAATACATAGTTAACCCAATTATTATTATAATTTTGAATTGGGTAGGCAACTTTTGCTTATTTGACCAAAATCACTATTGGTGGGAGCAAGTACAAGTGACCCTAGCAACTGATTCCAAGAACTACCGGCTCTATTGGTTATGGAAGTGTTATGGTGTGTTGGATGTGTAGGTGTAATGTTGTCTATAGCTTCAGTTGATGTCCTCTCAGGTGCACATTAGAGCTCATGGTGAACATAGCTGGTAGTATCTCACAGGAGTAGAGCTCATACATACACACACAGTATATCTCAACTTACATGTAAAGTTAGTGACCGCATAAACAAAGTAGTAGTAAATAAAACAGTGTAAAAAGATACCTCAACCAAAAGTTGTCCATAATTCCTAATGACTGCGACATCTTCTCTGGTTTCAAACTTGGATGAGATGGCTACTTGATCATTGCCCTTTGAAACAATCTGCAAATAATAATGATGCCACAATATTTCACCCATAGATGAATATTTTCTTTGTTATTCTTTCCTCATTCTTCTCCTCTATATATCCCAACCATCTCAACTTGTTGACTTTAAAGATCCGTCTTAAAATCACTCCTCTTTCTAATCACTCCATGTCTTATCCTATCTCTCAATGTTTTTCCACACACTCTTCTTAACACGTTAACCCCCATTATTCGTTAAACATGAAAATTTACAAAAAAAACATTTTTTCGGCATTCCATGTATTTTAATGTGAAACGTGCCCAGAATAAGTTATACATGAATCGGGCGTAGGATTCCATAATTATAACAAAAAAACTTCCCTAAATTTGGAACCTATTTTCCCAAATTTGCTGAGCAGCTGTGTCCCACTGCACAGGATAACTCTCGAGCGCCACGCCGGTCACTTACATACGCGAAATAAATGAGAAGCGTGACCGTTTGCGCCAAAAAGCATTTAAAGTATATTTTTTGCGTGAGGTCACTGGTGACCCCCATGGCGTTTGATGTGTTAACGATCTAATTTTAACTACGATATAACTTATCTATTATTATATTTGAAATCTTTCGTAACTAACCATTGGTAGTAAGCAGGGTCGTGCCAATGTCATTGTAAACGAACTCATCACGACAGGGTTGAAATCCAATATTTTAGGATACATATCCAATGGTGAGAGGGTTCCTACAAATAAAAAAAGAACAAGGTACTATAAGGTTTGATAATTAATTAGTGGTTAAAAACATACAAAAAATGCATAACTGTGACTGGCTGGTTACCTGATGTTATTACAACAGTCTGGAATCTGGCAAAGATTGGTCTCATGGCGATAGAGGAGTCCAAACAACTGAAAGAGAAGCCAAGTATATAAATCAACACAGTGGCGTATATAGGTTTTCATTTCGGGGGGGATCTAATATTTGGCTTTGCGGGGGAACCAAGTCTGACTACGAAGTTTGATGTCTTTAAAGTTCAGTAAAAAAATCTGTATTAGCGCCGCAGACGAAATTTTTTCGTAAAGGTGAGTGAAAAGGTTGGCATTATAAGTGTTGTGTTAAGAAATGTAATAAAAAAGATGCGCCGCAGGTAATTTTTTTTAAAAGATGGGAGAAGTGATGCACCTGGGATCTTTCTATAGTATATGGCAAATCATTGTTTGACATTTCGGTAAGGGGGCGGGTCCCCTTGGCTGAATCAACATAATAATTTAATATGCTGTCATTAAAAAGTTGTGAAATTACATCTGTATCATAGAATTACATTTTATTGTAGTTACCTGAAATACAACACAGGATTTGATACTGTGGGTGTTTTATCATCAAACGGCTCTATGATAATTGTGAATCCTTTGGTATAAGTGGCTACAAGAGTGGCGAGGTTGGCTATCAACACTAGAGAGGAGAAGTTGGAAGGGTCGGCCACTTCTAGAGTTCGTAGGAGCGACGACAAACGTGAAGCACAGAATCTTAAGGGCTTCCTCTCTATGCACACTCTAGACGCAATGTCCTTTAAAAAACCTGTAAAATTACCACAGAAAAATTTAAATATAATAATGACATAACAAAGTGAATTGTGGACAATCTCATCATCCATTTAAAGAAGGGATTGTTCGTTCAGAAGAAATATTACTATTATTTTCTGTCCTGGTGATTGCCCTTAGGTGCAGAACCTGGTACTGCGAGAACAGGGCAATGGAGCATACTCAAGTTACCCTGTTGTATTGTGATGTTTTACTGTTGTGGTGTCTGAAGAAATTGTCTCACTACTGTGCATGTGTTGATGATGACTGTTTTCTGTATGTCCGTAACTATTTGTCGTCTTAGGTCTACTATTTGTGGGCTGTTGTTGATGTTAGTGGGTATGACTCCCATGCTTGATAGTATAATGGGGACTATTGTTACGTTATTTTGTGACCATTGGTTTTGAAATGATTTTCCCTTTATCCTACACTTCCTCTCCCTATCCCATACTATCCTCTCCCTCCTTTCTAGTGATTGGTGCATTGTTTTCTTTTTAATGTATTTGTGTAAGTGGTTTTATAATTTAATTTGACATATTAATTTTAGGTTAGATTGTTGTTTTTTTATTTTGTTCTCTCCTTTTGACTTTCTTATTTAATTTTATATTTAATCGCAGATTAGCTTTTAATTTCTTACTTATTGACGATATAATATTGACTAAACTTGTACAAACTAATTAGGTCGCTGTTTGAACTATATACTTAAATACTCCATGTCCATTATATTTCTATGTGTATTCAGTGTCTGTGTTGTACTTATGAAATAAATAAATAAAATAAATAAATAAATTGGTTCTTAATTTGCTCTGCTAATGTGATGTACTTTATTATTATATAGTCTATCTTTGCTCTATCCTATCCTTACACACACTCCCTGCTTCCGTCACATTCATGCAATTTGTCATATGCACTCTCCAATTTCTTTTACTCAAAATGTATCCATCCTTGAGGACCTGGTTAACATGGTCAGTCCAGGTCAGTTTCCCGTACTGTCATCATTCATTCTCTCAACATAACACTTTCATTCTAGTCACAACACTCATCTCTCTAATATGTTTTATGTTCATTTCCAACGGTTTTGTTTCTGTATATGTTCAAAGTCTTACCGGCGGGCGATTCCTGAACTACATGCTGTATTCTCAATCTTGTCTTTATATATTCAACAAATCTTTTCAAGAAACCTAAGAAGTGCTCCGCATTGCGAATATTTCCAGGGACAACCTCTGTAAATACAAGAAAACAACCAACAAATTAGTTAGTTCAACTTTTACTTCGACAGAAGTTTCGTAGTGAGAGTTACAATTTGATTTAAATTGTACCAACCATTTAACACTTCATCTGGTAATATTGGATTCCCCAGTAATACATCTGTGTCTCTTGCTATGGCCGCCTCCCTCAACCCTTCAACCATCCTTTGATACTCTTCCGTTAGTTTTGCTGCATCATCGTCTCGCAATCTAAAACGAGATAAGGCTTAATGTCAGCACTTTAAATACAAAACTCTATTGAAGAAGAAATGTTATCAGCCAGGCAGCTCTGGTGATATGTCTGATCTCACAACAGTATTCACTCATTCAGTCTGTCAAGTCCATTGTTTAAATACATTCACACTTTGTGCAACAACAAGCTCCATACCATCCTCCATGCATACCCAACTCTATTGAAACTGTGTTTGTTTAGCTTCAAACTGTGACCTCTTAAATTAAAACAATGTTGATTTGGATACTAACTCTTTAACAGATTTCTCTAATTGATGTAACGCCTGCGTGCTTTTTTCTATGGTTCGTCTAGTAATCTTTACACTCATAGAATCTATACACACATTGTCAATATTGTGAGCTTCATCAAACACAACTACCGCCTCTTTGTTCAACGCTTTGGATACAATGTCAGCTATCTTAGGATCCAACAGGTAGTGGTATGAGTACACTATTATCTCTGCGTGTAATATCTGAAATTAAATGGATATAAAAATATTACATGTGCTCATGGTTAAACAGATCTTTTTACACATTTTTTACTATCGATATTATACTATTTTCTGTAATTAGCCAATTGTATTGTAAAGATAAGGAATGAGGTCATTAGGGAAATGAGTGACTGCAAGACTGGTGTTGTGACGAGAATGAAAGTGAATGAACTAAGATGGTTTGGGCATGTTGGATGACAAAAAATATATATTTGAGTGAGCGAAGAGGGGTGAGAAAGCGCGGCCGCCCGAGACTGACCTGGTCCGATCATGTCGACCAGATTCTCAAGAATGGACCCGTTTTGAGTAAAAGGAATCGGAGAGTGTGTATGACAGATTGCATGAATGTGACGGAAACTAGGAGTGTGTGTAAGGATAGGGATGTGTGGCGGTCTGTCCTCTCTGCCTACCCTGCAAGAGACGTGGCTTGAGGGTATAGATAGAACTACGAAACTCACCGCTTGTCTTGCTAGAAAGTAGGGACACCAATTCCTATCAGATCCATACTGTTTGAGATCATCTAATGTGTATATTCCGTGAGGCAATACTGATTCCTTCCCTTCATTATTGAATCCTTCGTAATACTGACCTAAGACATTAATTTATTTATTTACAACAGTTTATACGGCCGTAGGCCTTTATAAAATAAATCAGAAATACTTTTATTGAACAAAATATATTAACATTACAAATATAAATCATGAGATTTGATCACTACGGTGAGCTAATCCTAATGCTGTGATCTCTGCCAGCTAACTCCAATAAGCATATATTGTAAATGTTTCATCACTAAATTATGGCAATGTTACGCGTGAATGAACTTACCATATTAAGTATCTAGATGGCGTACTCAATGGTAGTAGTGAAGTAAACTGGTGCCTACAAACTGTCAAATTATACGGAGAATTTTGACATTTCGTAGACAACGTTCTCGAAATTTTGTTCTCATAGTTAAAAACTGTGTTAGTTATGACGTTATTTTGGAATTAAGCGATAATTTTGAAAGATGTTTCAGTTTTTATTATTGATATCTTGTTAATAGTGTGAGTTTCGCGACTCTAAAATACAAAGTGCCGAGCGTCACATTGCGTCACTTCCTTTCTATTGAAATCACATGGAGTCAGACATCTAGGGTACTTAATATAAAAGTCTGTGGAACTTACAAACAGGAATAGTGTCATCTATAGCATTTCGCTGCCTGATATAACTGGCTGTTAAAGAATGACACTTCCCATCCACAGCTTTCCCTTCTCTTTCCCGGGAGACTTCAGGGTGGACGCACATGTTTTTCCTGGAACTGAGCACCAAGCCCGTGACGTTTGGTTTCTCTCCCGTAGATTTCTCATAATAGTTAATCAGATTTTTTAACTCTTCGATTACCTTCTCAATCTCAGGCACTGTTCGGGAACAATATATCAACTTTCTGTAACAATCATAAAAGAAACAATTATCTAAGTATCTCGAGTCATGTATTCTCTCACTGATTGGCTTGAGTGATCACGGAAAAAATGAAAAACTAAATATATAGATTAAAATTCACAAAAAAATGACTTTGCGAATAAAGAATAAGTACTTCATATTATATATAAGTATTCGCTGATGATGAGGGTGAAAATCCTCCAATACTAGTCGCGAAATCTAAAGTCATTTTTGTGGATTTTAATCTAAATATGATTTGGGATATCCATTGGGAATTGGGAACCTAAATTATTCTAGGTATGGAACCGGAATTTATCTGCATTGCACAGACGGAAATACATTACAGTTTTTTTCTCAACAGAGACGAGAAGCATTTTCATTCACATAATGTAACTCCCTTGGGGAGGAAGCAGGATGGGTGTTTCGACTCGTAACCGTCGGAACACCCATCATGCTTCCTCCCCAAGGGAGTTCACATAACGCTACATTACGTGAATGAAGATGCCTCTCGTCTCTGTTGAGGAAAAAAACTGTTATTCTAAATATTTAGTCTTTCATGTTACCTTAAAAGTAGAGATGTCCGATGCAAGTGAATTGTATGGAATAATTGAGACAAATGATGAGGACTTAGTTACCTGACATGGTGAGGATTCTGTATCATGTACGCCACAATGAGGGAGAGCAGGGAGACTGTCTTTCCTGTCCCTGATGGCATCTCCAACAGGCAGTGACCCTGAGGACATTCAAAACAATTATAATATGAAAGTACTCTGTATCTTATATTAAGGTCCTATATGCTGTCATTTGGCTTCGGCGCCCTGAATTGTTCTCAGCCAATACTGAGAGAATCGTCTTGAAACTGAAGACAGTGATAGATCAAAGTTAGCTGTCCCAGAATTACAATATTTGGAAATTCCTTGAACAAAAAAATATTCCAAAAGTGCCCCTGAAATTTACGGGAATTAAGAATTATCCGCCAAAATACTGGTAATAATAAGGTTAACAAGTTGACTGTTGCAGATTTTTTAATTTGTTCCCAGGCTTTTTTTGAAAAGGAAAAATTCACATTGTCGCTTACGTTATTCTCATTTTGCGCTAACATTCTCATACACTCAAATTTGAAAAAGTTGATGCCAAATTATGTAATAAATACGAACCTTAGCGTCTAAACTCCTCTTCAATTCCAACATATAGGCATACTGTTCCGGGTATATGTAATCGTAGGGAAAATAGACCAATAAACCTTCCACACTTAACCTAAAACATTTCATGTTAATTGAGTGAAAGTACTGGTTAAATAAACATCACAAGTTATTAATTCACTTAAGAATACTATACACATCATTTTCATAACTATTTGAAGAACAAATCGACTGAAAATTCTAAATTAAAGTAAAAAACCGAAATGTATATAACGTAAATAAAAGTTACATCTATCACACAATTACTTACTTCATATTTGTTTTTTTATTATTTTAACTTGCTGTCACAAGCTCGCTTATTAATTATAGTTTTATGACTATATTTTCAGATTTATATTTTTTTCATTTGCGAAAATACACGAAAAATTCCCGCGGCCGACAAACGGAATTCGGAAACAAATCAGACAAAACAAAAACGTCAAATGTCAAAAATATAAAGAAATGTTGCCAGTATAATCTTTTGTTACCATATGAAAAAACCATTTCATGTTTTTTTTATGATTCTCAAACTTTTATCTTCCTTTCCTTCTTTTTTTGAAAAATGGGTGAGGTGATGAACCTGGACATCTTTCATGTTATAGAAGAAAGTTTTTTAAATAATTGTTTTACATTTCGGGGGAGGCCTCTCCTCTCCTATATACGCCCTCGAATTTTGGTGGACACTTTTAGCTTATTATGCAGGGGTTGTAAAGTCCAAATTCTTTATTATACAGAATTGTCTTGAGCATATTTCCTCGACAGTATCAAAAGCTGTCTGTGATATATAATATAATACAGCAATCCAAAGACTGGACTTCTCATACATAGGCAATCGGTACCCGATGATATTTATTCTTCAAACATATATAAATATGATTACTAACCCAATGGTGATATTGAAAAACGTTATTGGTTTTAAATAAGACATATTTATTTATTATTATTACATAAACAATATATGGAGTTTCAATTAAACATAAAAATTCATCAGAATTATCGGTCTATCCAAATGTCTCTAGTAATATGTATGCTTTGACTGCCTTACTAAAATGCATGGAATGTTATCGAAATGTGAAATGTATTGTTTCTAAAAGAATACAAAATTGAATTTTTATACAGTGTGAATTGGACTGTTTGGCAGAAATCGCCAACAGGCAATAAATCCGCCCTTTGCATGTTAACTTATGTGTAATAAAGTTTTTATTTATTCATTTATCAGATAATCTTCTGCAGAAAATTTGACTTAATTTTACATGCATTTCAATTGGAAGACAAATCATATTTTTATTTATGTGGCTTTTAATGCTTAAAAAATTAGTAAACTAATACATAATTAAATATTTTGTGACTCACAATTTATAGGGGCTACGTGGCTGCTTTTGTTGCCACATCAAAACATGTTTAGTTTTAATATAGGTACATTTCCACATTCTGCCGTCCTAAGCAAGAACCACGCATAAACCAAAAATTGTAACTGATAATCGCAAAAAAACGTTTAATGTCACCCATATAATTCCATACAATTGCATGAAAAATAGGGGTTGCATACAGAAACTCAGGTTTTTTATGACTGAAATATATTAATCTAAGGTTGTAATACCCGTTTAGATGAAAAACTCAAAATGACGAAAGGTGGTGTATGCAGGGGCTCTTGCTTAAGACGACAGCTTTCATATCTTAATTCGATTCGTCAAAAATCAACCTGGAGATTATTAAATTACTACAACATTTCTTCTTTTGCACGATGGTCCAATAAAGCCAGTGGTTTTGAAATGATTCTTAGTGTCAGTATTATAGACTATTGTTACATTATTACTAATTAAAAACTATATCCTTTACTTTTGAGATCTTTCTTTGCTAATTCTATTTGTTGTTGTAATTCTTTAGCAGCATCTTCGCAGTCATTAAATGTAAATACTCTGTAAAGAACGACTGTGACAGCATAAATTCCAAACATGCCTACGAATATTACTGGTGATACGATTATTAAAGGCATCCATTTATCTAGTAGATGAGATTGTACGTGGCCAAATACAATTGAGTACCATATACTGAATAAAACACCGGCCACTGATAACCATTCCATTAACTTAGTCATTGTAACCTGCAAAAAAACACAAATTAATTATCGACAAATCGTATAAAACAAAGTAATGGACAGTATTTTAATGATTATATACTCACTTGTTGTTAAATTGTAACGCGAAATTTAAACAATTTAATAAATATCTTTGGCGATTTTATTATCAAGAAGTAAATGAAACTGAAATTCCACACGAAAATCCAAAATGTTGACACGTTTGACAACAAGTGACATTTTGACATTGACACATCGACGTCTAACTAGTGATGGGAAAATTTGCGTTAACATGACAACTTTATTTCGTGACTGAGTGAACACAATGTTCATTTTGCAGTAGGTACGAATGAATTTTTCTTGGTCTATTTTTACGTAGATAGCGTTTAGATTTTTATTTAGTGTTTTTTTTTTGTATCGATCTAGTATATTCTAGTATTTTTTCGCGAAATGTTTAGTAGTTTCTCTATTTTTGAAATGGCAATACTGATGGTCTCGTCATTTATGTCAAAAACGTCATAAAGTAGTCAAAAATCGTGAGAAGTTGCCGAGTGGTTGGCGATTTTATCAAGATTTGTAAAAAGGAAACAGCGTCTATCTTATTGTTTTAATAATTTACATAATACAATAATTGAATTAATGTTTATTTGAGTTGGAAACATCTATTGAAGCGAAATGGCTAACGTGTCTTACAATAATGATAGAGGCGGCGGTGCAGTGATGGGTGAAGTAGAATATGCCGCAGATCCAGCTACTGGAGGATTTTTCCAGACGGATTACAAGAAGTATGTAATGTTATTCTACAGTCAAGCCTCTTAATTAATACCCTTTTAAGTAAATCATTATGCTGTTGCCCCAACAGTTTGATTCACTTTGCTCCACTGCTAACAGAATCAATTTTGTTATCATTCTATGTTTTCTCTCACTTAAAATCCCTTGTTTACATTATCACAAAGTTTGGACCTACATATTAAGGAACTATTACACTATTGCGGCCCCACTGAAGGTTAATATTGATTGTTTTGCAGGCACGATGATTTGAAACAGATGTTGGATAGTTCTAAAGATTCCCTGAAGCTGGAAGCTATGAAGAGAATTATAGGAATGGTTGCTAAAGGAAGAGATGCTTCCGATTTGTGAGTAATCTTATTATATCATATTGTCTCTTTCTCGTAAAGTATTTTTAGTAGCAGTTTGAAAAAGATGACATGTGCGTACTCCATACTGCTTACCAAACGACACTTTAACAGTTAATTTTGAAAATCACAATTTGTTTGATGTGAGAACATCGAAATTTTCTGCATGTCGTAGTTGAATATAACAAGTAGTTATCTCAACAGATACCCAGTAAAAGATGGATCATCCATCAGGCTTATGATCATTCACCTCGACTCAACTACCAGCCTTCGTAGCATAGCGGTAGAGTACCGGCTTGCCGGGTTGGAGGTCTGGTTTCGATTCCCGGCCGTGGCAGATGGATGGACTGGAATTGATTATTTAAGTAAAGCGATCACATTAAACCAGTCGACGATCAGTCATAAGCCTGATGGAAAGTCGATTCTTTGCTGTATATATACGAGTAGGTTGAGATAACTACTTGTTATTTCAAAGAAAATCCTATTACTAAAATAAAAATACATGTTAAACGCCATGGGGGTCACCGGTGACCTCACTCATAAATATACTTCAAATGCTTTTAGGCCCCAACGGTCACACTTCTCATTTATTTCGCGTATGTAAGTAACCGGTGTGGCGCTTGAGAGTTAGTCTCAGTAAATTTTGGAAAATAGGTACCAAATTTCATGAAGTTCTGAAAAATATTAACAAAACAGTTTTTTTTTGTTATAATTATAGAATCCTTCACCCGATTCATGTATAACTTATTTTGGGTACGTTTCACATTACAATACATCGAATGCAGAAATAAAGTTTATTTGTAAATTTTCATATTTGTTTCAATGGTGTTTAACGTGTTGAAAAAGTATGTCAAATCTAATATATATCACTTATATTGTTGGCACTATCGCCCATTACCATTGAATCCATGTTACTTTCAGGTTCCCAGCCGTTGTGAAGAATGTGGTATCAAAGAATATAGAAGTGAAGAAGTTAGTTTACGTTTATCTTGTGAGGTACGCTGAGGAACAACAAGATCTTGCATTACTCTCCATTAGTACATTCCAGAGAGCTCTAAAGGTTTGTAAACATAATACAGGGATTCTCTCACTGTCTGTCTATCTTGCAGGGTAGGCAGAGAGGACAGAGCGCCAGACAGCCCTATCCTTACACACACTCTTAGCCTCCGTCACATTCATGCAATTTGTCATACACGCTCTCCGATTCCTTTTACTCAAAACGCGTCCATTCTTGAGGATCTGGTCGACATGATCGGACCAGATCAGTCTCTGGCGGCTGCGCTTCCTCACCCCTCTTCGCTCACTCGAATACATCTTTTTTGTCATCCTGTCATCTTTCATTCTCTCAACATGCCCTGTACATCTTAATTTATACACTTTCATTCTGTCACAACACCAGTCTTGCAGTCACTCATTTCCCTAATGACCTTTAACTAATTTATGTAGATTTTGTTTGATGCATGATACAATCTGTTACTTAATTTTTTTTCAGGATCCGAATCAGCTGATTCGAGCCAGTGCCCTGAGAGTTCTCTCCTCCATCCGAGTTGAGATGATTGTTCCCATCGTGATGTTAGCCATCAAGGAATCTGCGTCTGATATGAGTCCTTATGTCAGGAAGACAGCTGCCCATGCCATCTCTAAACTTTATAGGTACAGATACTTTGTGGTGTTACGAGCCATCTCTGTTCTTTATTCATAAGGTCCTATATGCTGTCATCCGGCTTCGGCGCCCTGAATTGTTCTTAGCCAATACTGAGAGAATCATCTTGAAACTGAAGACAGTGATAGATGAAAGTATGGACTACAGATTGGCTGTTTTGAGATTACAATGTTTGGAAATTCCTTGAATAAAAAAATATTCCGATAGTACTCCTGAAATTTACGGGATCTGAGGATTTTACGTTCAGGTTTTTAGATAAAAAAGTGTAATTTAGCCAAAATACTGGTAATTATAGTCTTAACCCCATGGTGATTCATGGAACAAGTAACTCTGAATGTCAATTAGCGTATGCACATTTGGTTGCTAATTATGTAATAGATTTGTGTATTTTCTTTCAGTTTGGATCCCGAGCAGAAAGAAGAACTCGTATTAGTTATAAAGAAGTTATTATCGGAGCACACTATCATAGTGATTGGCTCGGCAGTCATGGCCTACAATGAGGTGTGTCCGGAGCGGATAGACCTCATCCACAGGAACTTCCGGAAGTTGTGCAACGTCCTGGTGGATGTGGACGAGTGGGGGCAGCTGGTCATACTGAATGTGCTCACACGATACGCTAGGGAAAACTTCTGTGATCCTAATGCTGGGGTATGTTTCAAAATCTATCTTTTCCTAAATAAATTAGACGTGGCAGATGCGCAGACCTTATGCATTGATGGGGGTTTTCCCCGAGCCTCGACTGTGAATGTGGTCGCCGCCAGACGATGGGCCATATAGAAGAGTGTCCAATTTTTAGTTTTGAGCGCGGTCTAACTGAAATTTACAGGGTCACTGCTGACGATGCCAATTGGCTAAGAGATTTACCTTTGAATTTGTAGTTGCCAGGTCATATGTTTTTGCCATATGTGCATTAAAAAAAATATACATCGCTTTTGTGCAAGTTGTATGGTGGTCGGTAGCCTGGTTAGTAACGCTCGTGACTGTTAATCCAGTGGGCACAGGTTCGATTCCTGATGCCGACTTACTTCACTTCACGACACAAGCTTTTAAAGCTTAGTTCAAAATGATCTAACATGATCTCGGAATGATTCAGAGAAATTTGGGGTTAATTCGCTCTAGTAAGCAATGTTTTATGATCTTATTTATGCCTAGTTTAAATTAATAAATTTAATATGTATATTGGTTTTTCATCAGGCAAATTCCAATTCCGAGGATGAAAGTGAGAAACCCTTCTATGAAGAAGAGGGGTTCGATAAACAAGCTGCCGTCGACGAATGGGGAGAACCGATCGATGCAGAAATGCCAGAAGACAATAAGAAACACAAGGGCGAACCTAAGAAGAACAATGCCAAGAAGTCTCAGTCTAATTCCAGAACGCTGGATCCTGATCATAAATTATTGCTTCGTAGTGCCAGCCCTCTGTTACAGAGTAGGAATGCTGGAGTGGTCATGGCTGTGGCACAACTTTATTATCATGCTGGCCCTGGTAAGTGTTGACAATGTATTCTCCACTTCACGACACAAGCTTTTAGCTTACTGTGAAGTGTGCAGAACAGTGATTACAAAACAATGCATAGTAATCAGAGAAAGAATTTTATTTGCAACTAGCTAAGTTACCAATGCTTCGTAGCTCGTAACTATTGTTGTTGTAATTTTATCTGATTGTTGATTTGAAGAACAAATAAAATACAAATAAAATCGAGGATTGACTCGGATCGACTGTAAGATATTGCTTTTGCAATAAGTCCACCTTTCGGCACAGTACTATTGTTTTGTTTTGTAACTCTTTATGATTTTTGGATGGCTTATAAAGATTTGTTTACTTACATACAGGGAAACATAATAAGATAAGAGGTAATTTATGACTTAAACGGCCAAGTTTCCTAATATTCTGTTGTTGTATGTTTCAGCGAGTGAAATGCCCCTAGCAGCCAAAGCCCTGATTAGGATCCTGAGGGGACCAGTGGAGGTACAGAGTGTAGTGCTTCACTCCATCGCTTCCCTTACAATAGGCAAGAAGGTAATACTATCATTTATTATAAATCCTATGGATCAGATACTCAAAGACGGACATGTGTTGAGTGGGAGAAATGATAGAGTATGAGGCTTATTTCACAATTTTGACAAAATATGATGTCCATTTAAAATTTGGCCAAACGTGACTTAAGACGTCATGACTTTTATGCTGTAACAACTTTTATGCCGTCATAATTTTTATCCCATCATGACTTATACTGCCAGACTTTTACACTGTCATGACTGTCATGCCGTAATATGCTCTTTTATTTTGCAATGATTCGTGGATTCAAGATAATAACTATACTATGTATTATAATTTCAGGCTATGTTTGAACCATTCTTGAAGACGTTCTTTGTCAGAACCAGCGACCCGACCCACATCAAATTACTCAAGTTGGAGATCCTCTCGAACCTTGCTTCAGAATCTACAGTGTCCACTATTCTGAGAGAGTTCCAGACATACATCATGTCCAGTGACAAAGTGTTTGTGGCGGCCACCATTCAGGCTATAGACAGGTGTGCTGCCAACATTAAGACTGTCACAGACATGTGTCTGCAAGGATTACTCGAACTTCTCTCCAATAAAGATGGTAATAACATAATATACCTACGTTATTTATTTATTTATCGTATGGTCAAAAGAAGTATATCACATCCCTCAAAGGAAAATGTTTAAAGGTTAGACATTGGGCAATGATAAATTTCGCAAGCAAGCTTGGTCGTCAGAAATTAAATTGAACGATATGGTCAATCGCTGGATCATTCAGGTATAGGAAGTCATTGAAGCTCCTTTCATATGCTTGGAGGCCGCACTCAGTTACAATGTGGCCCACAGTCTATTTTATCCCCCTTATGCCGCATCCCTTGCGGGTTAGGCAGAGAGAACAGATCGCCAGACTTTCCTATCCTTACACACACTTCGTGCTTCCGGTATTCCGTGCATTCGTGCAATTTGTCATAAACACTCTACGGTTCTTTTTACTCACTCAAGTCTCAGGATGATATTTTCAGTATTAGCTGCATAATCTTTCTTTTTTTTTTTTTCACATGGGTTTTTCACATGTTACTATGGCCTTTCTATGAATTTCAGAGACCGTTGTCGCCGAGAGTGTTGTGGTAATAAAGAAGCTTCTTCAGTCGGAACAGAATGTGGACCACAAGGGCATCATAGGACAGATGGTTCGCCTGTTGGATCACATTACTGTGGGAGCTGCAAGGGCTGCTATTTTATGGTTACTCGGAGAATATAGATCAGACAAAGTAGCCCCGGATGTGCTTAGAAAGTGCGCTAAGACATTTGTGCAAGAGGTTAGTTGGTCCACAGATATTATTTATTTATTTACACTTTAAGTGAACAGAATACAAAAATATATTAACATAACAAGTACAAAATAGATGCTATAATATTGGATCACTGGGGTGAACTTATTGCAGTGCTGTGATCTCAGCCAGCTATCACCATCGTGCCATGTGCTGTATGGGGTAGGCAAAGAAGACAATACATTCCTCTTACGTCACACTCATGCGTTTTCTCCAATTCTTTTTATTTGGAACATGTCCAACCTAGATCCTCAAGGAAAATCCTCAGATCCCGTAAATTACAGGGGTACTTTCGGAATATTTTTTTATTTAAGGATTTTCCAAATATTGTAATTATAAAACAGCCAATTTGTAGTGCATACTATGATCTATCACTGTCTTCAGTTTCAAGACCATTCTCTCAATATTGGCTGAAGCGAATGACAGCATATAGGA
Organism: Ceraclea dissimilis; assembly: GCA_963576895.1. Classification (NCBI taxonomy): domain Eukaryota; kingdom Metazoa; phylum Arthropoda; class Insecta; order Trichoptera; family Leptoceridae; genus Ceraclea; species Ceraclea dissimilis. Next base: position 2,452,154 of record OY756374.1, read on the forward strand.
CTTTAAAACTTGTTGTAATATAATAATTTAACATGTTGTACTCTTTGTTTTAGGATGACCTAGTGAAATTGCAGATTCTGAATCTCGCCGTTAAGTTGTGCTTGACTAATCCATCACAGACTCGTCTATTAGCTCAATACGTGTTCACACTGGCTCGATATGATTCATCATACGACATTAGAGACCGAGCCAGATTTTTAAAGCGTTTTATTTTCCCAAGCGAGAATGAAGCCGATTCGTTGCTAATTAAGAATGCAAGTAAAATATTTTTAGCAACGAAACCTGCACCCGTTGTAGAAAGCAAATTCAAAGGTTTGTATTAAATTTTAGTCTATGTATATGTAATTTTAGTCTATGTATATATATAAAGTGAAGTCTGATTTTTGTAAGTGTTCGTATAACTCCCACATTAAGCAACCAATTCCTGTGAAAATTTAGAATGACCTATGTGATAATATGGCTGTGTCCTAACGTCGCCGGTTGTTGGAGAAAAAGCTTTTCTTGGGAGACGCCATGATGATGATGGGATCCAAGGGTTGTGTGGGGTCGTGTGTGGTATAGAGCCCCTAGAAGTACGCAGAAAACCTGTTGGGAGAGTATCAGGCAGGCTTCCGCGCAGGTAGATCCACAACAGACCAACTGTTCACAGTCAGACAGATTTTGGCAAAGTGCTGGGAATTTGATATAGACATACACCAACTATTCATAGATTTCAAACAGGCTTATGATAGCATAGATCGGGAATGTCTATACGACATACTACTGCAATTCCAGATTCCACCTAAACTGGTTAGACTTGTCAAAGCCACAATGTCAGATTCAAGATGTCAGATCAAAGTGGATGGAGAATTAACAGAAGAATTCACAGTATCACAGGGATTAAAACAGGGGGACGGCCTGGCTCCCACTCTCTTCAACATTGTGCTTGAACATGTAATAAGAAAAACGCTAATAGACACTGGCTCCAACATTTATTTTAAGAGTAGTCAAGTTGTCGGGTATGCAGACGACATCAACATTGTCGGAAGATCAATATCAGCTATTAAGGAGGTCTTCGATCCTTTAGAAACAGCGGCACGGGATATAGGACTGCGAATTAATGTTGACAAAACTAAAATGATGACACAGAGCAGAAACCCCTCAAATAGAAGAGGAGGTAGTGCACAGTTTAAAGACAACTACTCATTCGATGTGGTCGATCAATTCACCTACCTGGGCTCCAGTCTGACAGAAAATAATGAGGATCCAGCAGAAATCAGAAGAAGAATCACAGCAGCCAACAAAACATACTTCTCTCTGCTGCCAGTGTTTAAGTCACGTAGCGTCCACAGGAAAACCAAAATAAACATATATAAGACCATTGTTAGAACTGTACTGGCATATGGATGTGAGGCGCTGACACTGACAGCAAGGATGGCTGAAATGCTGGACACATTTGAAAGAAAATTCTTAAGAAGAATATGTGGACCCGTGAAAGAGGGGGAACAGTGGCGCATCCGGCACAACAAAGAACTGTACGATATCTATCAGGCCCCTAGCATCTCAACCCATATGAGACTACTCAGGTTGAGATGGGCTGGGCACGTACAGAGAATGCCGGACACACGCGTCCCTAAGAGAATTATGACTGGACACCCAGGTGGAAGGAGAAAGGTGTGAAGACCCAGACTGAGGTGGGAAGATGAAGTGAGAAAGGATGCAGCACAGCTTCTCCAGTCAACCAACTGGAAGTCAGCCGCTGAGGACAGAGGAAGTTGGAGGCGAATGTTGCGGGAGGCCAAGGCTCGATATGGGCTGTAGCGCCATCGGAGAGAGAGAGAGTTCGTATAACTTCCACATTAAGCAACCAATTCCTGTGAAAATTTAGAATGACCTATGTGATAATATGGCTGTGTCCTAACGTCGCCGGTTGTTGGAGAAAAAGCTTTTCTTGGGAGACACCATGATGATGATGGGATCCAAGGGTTGTGTGGGGTCGTGTGTGGTATAGAGCCCCTAAAACTAACTATTTTGGCTGAGTTAATTAAAAATAATGATAACTGGTGTTATTTCCATTTCATGTTAAATAAACTTTGTTAATGGAAATTATTACACTACTGCCCGTAAGCTGGACAATGTCATCTGTCCACCTTTTCTGTGGTCTACCTACACCTTTTCGGTAGTCCCAAGGCCTCCACTTCAAGATTCTAGGTGACCCTGTTCCTTTTAAATCCTGGTGGATAATAAATGAGTATTTATTTGATTGCAGAACGGCAGCAATATACATTAGGCACACTATCCCACTACGTATCGGCACCCTGTGCCGGATATTATCCACTGAGCCCCTTCCCTACTGAGTCTACTCCAACACCATTGAGGAATCCTCGATCACAGATACCCGAAGGTATGGAGTCGGAGTCACGTGCACACACTAAGCGTTCCCAGAAGAGAGTGAGTACATATGATTATTCTGTAAATATCATTATTATATTCTGTAGTGTTATTCCCAATATCGGTTCCATTTACACCCCGAATACCAATACCCATTAGAGAGGACATTCTATGAAGCTCACCAAGGGACGGTTTCAGAGCAATGTGAGAAGGAATTTTCTTTGCAATAGAGTGGTGAATATGTGGTGAATATGAATACCCGAAAATGTGATACAAGTACCATCAGTGAACGTTTTAAAAAACAGATTGGATGACTTTCTCAGAACGACAGATAGCACAGACATTGATTTGGGCCCATCAACCTAGGCTGCTTGTTCAGAATTAATAATAATACTGAAAATAACGATTATTTACAGATTAAAAAACTATTTTACTCTGAGACTGAGGAGAGTTCTCCACAATCTTCATCTGACACGGAACAAGAATCATCCGATCAAGGAGAGGAGGGATCAGGGGATTCAAAAAAGAAGTAAGTACCTAATATCTACCCTTCACGTTGTGACCCTTGCGGGATAGGCAGAGGACATAAAGCTAAACGGCCCTATCCTTACACACACTCCTTGCTTAATACGTCTTTCTTCAACCGTCTCCAAGTCCCACTAACGCATTCTGTCATACACCAAACAAAATTTAAGTTGATCAGTTACCACACAGTCAAAGAATCACTTATTTAACATGACTGGTTCCAAAGTTATAACTTTTTCAATTGGGGTCAATCATTTTCGATGACCCTAAGGTATAAGGGTTGCTAAAAGTGTAAAATAGAAAAACCTTAACTTTTTGAGCTTCATACCCATTCCTGATTTAATTGTTTAATATTTATTTACGATTTCAGAAAAATCAAGAAAACCTCTAAGAAGACAAACAACATTGGCTCAAATTCATCAAATTATGGATCAGAGACATCGGGATCCAGCTCTGGTTCATCTAGTTCTGATAGTAAGTCTGATTCCGGTTCCAGTGGTGAAAGTGAGAGTGGTTCATCCAGTGGTAGTGAATCCGGATCATCGTCAGAAGGGGAAACCGAGGAGAATGATAGCAGCAATCAATCTGATAAAAATACAAACGTGAGTTACCAAAAAATACAGTAGCATGCATTTACGGGACACCTGAAGGGCTTATATGCACTGAGCAAAAATCGTTTTATTTTAGTGCGAAATAAGAGTAACGTAAGCGACAAAGAATTATACCTTTTTAAAAGAAACTTCGGAAGAAATCTAAAAATCTAAAACAGTCAATTTGTTATGATTATAATTACCAGTATTTTGGCTAAATTATACTTTTATATCTCAGATCCCGTAAATTTCAGGGGTACTTTCGGAATATTTTTTATTCAAGGAATTTCGAAATATTGTAATTCTAAAACAGTCAATCTGTAGTCCTTACTTTCATCTATCACTGTCTTCAGTTTCAAGACGATTCTCTCAGTATTGGCTTAGAACGATTCAGGGCGCCGAAGCCAGATGACAGCATATAGGATCTTAATACCTACCGGAATATTGTTTCATTAAAAACACGTTTAATTTCTTATAGAATGTGAATCAAGCCAACTTACTAGGCGATGATTCTAATGAGTTGATGACTACACCTGGTAATAAAGCAAACAGTAAAGACAAAGAGAAGACCAACTTGGATCTACTGCTGGAGTTGGGAGATGCAGGAGACGCTTTGCCCATCATGACCCCAACATATGGAGGGTTTCTCTCTCCAGTTACGGATTACCAAAAGGAAATGGATGGTAAATATGTCATCTTTTTTTAAAAAAAAAAGGATCTGTGCTTGCATACACAAAGCCAAATGCTTTCCTGCACATCTTGCACTAGGCTAAAAGCCTGTATCGCAAAGTGTGGAATACGTCGCCAGTGCCGGCATTTGAACGTGGCACCTCCCTCTTGAGAGACTGCCGCCTTAACCAACTGCGCCAACCTAGTACTCATTTATCCCATCAAGTTTTTCAGATGTATTTATTCAGCTATGCGACTTAAATTCTGTTGCCATTGACGTAATGTAGTTCTGGACAATTTACATCCAGACCTGCATTGAACTAAACCACACCTATTATAATTTTGTATTCTCACCAGTCACCATGTGTTTGATTTTAGTCTTTTTGGCTGTAACAGTTTATTAATTTATCGCATTTAATCTTGTAATGTTTGTAAGCCTGATGATTCCAAGTGCCTTAAATGGGGCCTACGGATGATTAGAGAACAATTAACAATGGAGAACCGCTCTTGCGTTGTGATCTCTTAGTTCTCCAGAGGAAAATTAATGTATACGTAATTTTGTATTTATGTTTTCAACAGATTCAATTCAAACTGCCAGTCCACTGTTTGTTCCTTTGAAATCAAACGAACTCCTGTCCAAGATATCGGGGAAGGGTCTGATGGTCCTCTACAGGTTCACCCGAGCACCGCATCTGTACTCCAATAAAATGGCTTCCATTGAACTCTTCTTCAATAACCAAAGCAACGAGGAGATTCTAAATATCTCCGCTGGCACTAAGGTATGTTTCATTATATCTTCGTTTATCCATGTTTGTTTTTGAAATCACGATGTATGTTTTGTGAGAACATCGGAATTTTCTACATGTCGTAGTTGAATATAACAAGTAGTTATCTCAACAGATGAGCTAGCTGAGCTATCTTGCTTCTTCCGATGCTATTTTTCACATGTTCAGTTACTATGGTCACAACCCATTACGTATCTTTTTAGGGATTGTCTTCAGAGCAGAGCCTCCATTCCTTTGCACCGATAGGTTCTCTTCCACCTGGAGCCAGCCACACAGGAATACTCGGAATTGACTTTAATGATACGTCACAGGCTGCAACGTTCCAGATATGTGCAACTAATAGTAAGTTCCTTTTCCTTTACATCTATCACAAATTATGTCTTATACTCCTATGTATAATGTATATCTCACTTTGTATGTATTTTTTCAGACGATTGCCAAGTGTGTATAAAGCCTCCAGTAGGGGAACTGATGCGTAGTGTTACCATGTCTGAAAATAAGTTTCAGATAGAACACAAAAAGTTACGAGGAATGACACAGGTTTGACACATTTTAATATTTGATTTCTCATTGTTTTTGCTTGTTCTGTGCAACAAGTTTTTTGCCCAACTCCACATGTGACATGTTGGCTTATGTTCAGAATGCCCAACCTGGAACCTTTGGAACTCTGATACATTCCATCTCTATGGTATCATGTTATATTACTACATTTGTTTCAGTTGGAGGGAACTAGCGGATATCCAGGCTCCACCCAAACAGTGTGTGAAAGAATATACCAATTGGCCAATGTGGCTCCAATCACTACACAGGGAGATACATTACGGTAATCAATCTTTAAACCTTAGATCTGTATTGTTATTAGGTGTTATCAGCCAGGCAGCTATGGTGATATGTCTGATCTCACAACAGTATTCACTCATTCAGTCTGTCAAGTCCATTGTTTAAATACATTCACACTTTGTGCAACAACAAGCTCCATACCATCCTCCATACATACACAACTCTATTGGATAAGAAATGTTATCAGCCAGGCAGCTATGGTGATATGTCTGATCTCACAACAGTATTCACTCATTCAGTCTGTCAAGTCCATTGTTTAAATACATTCACACTTTGTGCAACAACAAGCTCCATACCATCCTCCATACATACACAACTCTATTGGATAAGAAATGTTATCAGCCAGGCAGCTATGGTGATATGTCTGATCTCACAACAGTATTCACTCATTCAGTCTGTCAAGTCCATTGTTTAAATACATTCACACTTTGTGCAACAACAAGCTCCATACCATCCTCCATACATACACAACTCTATTGGATAAGAAATGTTATCAGCCAGGCAGCTATGGTGATATGTCTGATCTCACAACAGTATTCACTCATTCAGTCTGTCAAGTCCATTGTTTAAATACATTCACACTTTGTGCAACAACAAGGTTCATGCCATCCTCCATACATACACAACTCTATTGGATAAGAAATGTTATCAGCCAGGCAGCTATGGTGATATGTCTGATCTCACAACAGTATTCACTCATTCAGTCTGTCAAGTCCATTGTTTAAATACATTCACACTTTGTGCAACAACAAGGTTCATGCCATCCTCCATACATACACAACTCTATTGGACAAGAAATGTTATCAGCCAGGCAGCTATGGTGATATGTCTGATCTCACAACAGTATTCACTCATTCAGTCTGTCAAGTCCATTGTTTAAATACATACATTCACACTTTGTGCAACAACAAGCTCCATACCATCCTCCATACATACACAACTCTATTGGATAAGAAATGTTATCAGCCAGGCAGCTATGGTGATATGTCTGATCTCACAACAGTATTCACTCATTCAGTCTGTCAAGTCCATTGTTTAAATACATTCACACTTTGTGCAACAACAAGCTCCATACCATCCTCCATACATACACAACTCTATTGGATAAGAAATGTTATCAGCCAGGCAGCTATGGTGATATGTCTGATCTCACAACAGTATTCACTCATTCAGTCTGTCAAGTCCATTGTTTAAATACATTCACACTTTGTGCAACAACAAGGTTCATGCCATCCTCCATACATACACAACTCTATTGGACAAGAAATGTTATCAGCCAGGCAGCTATGGTGATATGTCTGATCTCACAACAGTATTCACTCATTCAGTCTGTCAAGTCCATTATTTAAATACATTCACACTTTGTGCAACAACAAGCCCCATACCATCCTCCATACATACACAACTCTATTGAAACTGTGTTTGTTTAGCTTCAAACTGTGACCTCTTAAATGAGTGTTTTGGTTGAGGCATTACTACAGTATCAGGTTCAGTTCAGGGCAGTTATCAATATTTCTTATGTTTCAATGAAATCGCTCTCTTTCTCCGATCCTCAAATATGAATTGACTAAGTTATTAATACATACTCACTTTTGTTGCTGTATCTTTCTCAATTGATTTCTGTATAATAGTTTTGGTTTTCTTTTTCAGATTCGCCGGCCAGACCCTATCATCTCAGTGCCTAGTTTTAATCACAATCAATATCGTCAATTCAAATTCCACAGAGATTATTGTGAACTGTGATAAAATGGTTATTGGTTCTATGTTGTGTAATGAAATTAAACTTGCTCTGTCAAAATAAATTGTAGATATTTTATATGTACTATATTCTATTGGCCCAAGGTCCATCAAAACTGCCAAAACCAGAGCTATTATATTTATACTAAGGTAGTAGTATCATCCACAGACTTAAATTTAATAAGAGCAGGTACTTCAGACATTTCGTATGAAGAAAAATATGAGCAGGTATTTGTCTCAATGTTTAAAGGTTACTTTGGTGATATGGTTTTAAATTCCTTAACAACCAGTAAACAACCAGTTTGTTGTTGTTTGGATTGTAAAGTAAGTAAATTAAAGAAATATCTTTGTTGATGGCTTGTTCCGTAATTTTACTTGTAGATTTACAAAACGAAAGACATAGTTTACACATGTTTTAAAAATATTTTTACTCAATATTAAGCATAAAATTGAGTTAAGACTTTGACAGACAAACAACAACAAGCCGGTTGCCAAGCGTTGCTAGGGAACCTAAATTTATATTTCCATAGTAAACATTTAACAGTGAGAGAAATCGGGGATTGCTAATCATTTTGTAAGCTGTATACTGAAGTAATTTGTCTCTTCTTGTTGACCAATGTTGACTCAAAATAGAAGACAGAAGATATGGAGTATCTGGTGTCTCATTGTCTGTGAAGAGTCTAACTCTTATTATTTATGTAAGGTATCATCGAATGTACGCAACATTCCATTTTAAATTTAAGTATCGCCAGATGAATAATTATTTGTACATAAATTTATCCACATTGGGATGTGGACAAGGGTAAAAATATGCACCGGTATTAGGACATCAGAATGATATGAACGTAGCTGCAAATTACAAAATTGTACACTTATCTCGTTCTCTCAAAAAACATGGCTTTGTCTCTCCACACACTCTGGAAGTTCAGTTAACTGAATCGACCGTTTGCAAAAAAGCTCCGATCAAAACCTTTCTCTGAATTAAGTGATATCCTGATTTTGAATTCACAAAGAAGTTTCGGTTGGAGCTTTCGGTCGATTCAGTTAACTGAACTTCCGGACGTGTGTGGAGAGCCTTAGATGTGTTCAAGCACCGCCACCTTGACATTTCTCTCTTTCTCTAGCCATGCTGTAGGATTAATACATAAAACATTATAGGCGAGGTTGCCGTCAACGTCGCTAAAGAAATGTATGGAATAACAGTCCCTTAACAATGGGTATAATGGACCAGGTATTATATTCTGTTAGGAGATTTGACAAAAGTAGTGGTCCTATTTGATCATTATGCTATGTTGCCAACTGTTACAGCACGGCTAGAGTACCTACTCTAGGAGGCGGTGGTTCAAGGCACTGATATACAAGACTGGGCATATTTATCATTTAATGTTTTCAATTGACATTGTATTTTTTCCTAACGAATTTTTCGCTCAGGTATATTATTATATATGTTTTGAATTATTCCTAATATGAGATTTTCATATATATTATTGCTTAGTTAGTATCTTATATAAAATAAGTGTTTATTATTTATAATATGTAGTATGTATCGCTCTCTTTATATATGTATTATGTTACTAAAATATTTATTAAAAATACAAATCTTTAAGTATTATTTGTCTTTTTGAACCAAAAACCTCTGGATCGAAAGTAATTTTTTTTTATAAAAAAGGATCTGGTCTGTATTCACAAATACTTCCCTGCACACCTTGCACTAGGATAAAAGCCTGTATCGCAAAGTGCAGAATCAACCATGTCCTTTTTCTCAATGCACTTAAGTCCCCATGTTTTCTCGTACTAAATAGTGACCCCCTCTCCACACCGTTGTCTTCTTACGCAAAACGATGGCCACAAGACTTTTCCTTGGTTTTGAGTGTTATTCATGTTTTCTTTTTTTATAAAAAAGGGATCTGGGCTTGCATACACAAACCCAAATACTTTTCTGCACACCGTGCACTAGGCTAAAAGCCTGTATCGTGTAGTGTAGAATACATCGCCAGCGCCGGGGTTCGAACTTGGCACCTCCCCCTCGAGAGTCTGTTGCCTCAACCAACTGCGCCCACCATGTACTTTATCAGTTCTGGACATTTAAAAAATTGTTGAAATAAAACACATTTTATATTTCTTAAGGTGTATTTGCAACAAATCATTTTTTTGTAAGATAAAATCTAGATTAAAAATGTAATCAAGTAAAATTTTTAGGTATTGTTGTAATTGAGGGGGTAGCTAGGACAAGGGCATATAGTACTATGATGGGCGCTATGGGCCCTTTTTCTAACTATCGCCTCAATTCTATATGATGTACATATTGAATTGTAATATTTTGTAAGGAATGTAAATAAAGTAAATATTTAGTATATTAAGTATGGCAGGATATTTTGATATTTTAGTTTCAGTAAGGGGGTATATTAAAAAAAAAGTCTGGGCTTAACTAAGGAACCTATATAAAGGTGGAAAAGAACTATTGAACATTGAGCCCCTTCTATTATCTATGCTATGGTGGACGCCATTATCACTGCAAACATATGATTGCATGTCATATTGGTTGTCCACAATTGCTTGAAACCTGGTGATATTTCTGTGATTTTTGAGACTCATTATGTATAATCAGTGTGGAAATTACCTTTGAATTACCTGTGTAATTAAATGGTAAATTAGCATACTTTACATCGAGAAAAAATGGCGTATACCTAGCGGAAAGGCTAAAAGCGGCGGTCAAGTTTTGTCTATGGCTTTATCCGCTTACTTTTCCTACATTTATACAGGTTCCCTAGGCTTAACATAAATGAAAATTCTTTTCTGCACACTGGACAAAATTAAATATACTAATAATCTTAATAATAATTTTGTGACTCCATAATTGAAAACAATGTTTAACTATTGATATTTTATTTAATTTTCTTAACATGTTAACAGCCAAGCAATATTTCTCCCTCAAAAGACTTGCATTATTCACATACATACACCAGCGGATCCAGGGGAGGGGCTAGGGGTCTGAAGCCCCCTCCGAAACCATGAGTGACAGTACTTTATATAAAACTAGTTTCTGAAGAATCACATTATTACCACATCTTTTTCTCATCATGTCATGAATTTTCAAAAACCACTATATTGTTTGGTTAAATCTCTTGCTCGACTTATCACTTAACCGATTTTTCTAAAAAATTTCACCCATGGCTCTATTTAAGCCTACTGTGTTTTCATATCACTTCATCCGTATTTGCATGTGACGACCTTCAGCCCCCCCCTCAAAATTTAATCCTGGATACGCCACTGCACACATAGTCATAATATTAAGATTTTTAACCGAAAATGCATGGTCTTTGTCTAGCAGTGGAATGAATGTTGCCAGTAGCAAGTAAGTAATAAGAGCTGTTTTCACAAACAAACATTAAAAATTTATCATGCTAAAGTCAGTTTATGAAATCGGCCATCTAATTTATTAACTCGCGAGCTGTTATCACCCTTTTGGCACTTCATAGGTCCAACACTATATTCTTATATCATTAAATCATTTGCTAAATAACTTTCAGTCTCACAATCATACCTATTATATAAATACATAATTGATGTTACATACTATGCCCATAATATCTCCTACTTTGCCCTTTTGTGTCATTGATTTTTATTGTTTGAGTGTTTTTTTTTTAAATCAGTATCATTGTGCAAGTTTCAACAACGTTTAAAATATACAAGTAGGTAAAATAAGGATATGCATACTTCTTCTTATCATTCTTTCCTCTAAGATTTATTTACGCGCAATTAAATTGGCAAAATAGTATTGAAAAAAAAAGGAAAAATCGGTAATCATTAATGCTTGCAATAATGTAAGGCGATTTGCAACTGGCACAATGCTTGTATTTTAGGGATCGCATCCACGCATCAGCGCCTAATCCTTTGATATCCGTGATTTATTTATTTTGACATATACGGCTTGCGCCCTTAAAATGCATTTCAATAACAATATAAATTCAACATTAACAAAAAATTACAATAAAATTATACAACTATAACATGCACCTATGCCCCATGGCCATTCGAACGTCGTGTGAGGAGAGCATAGGCATTACAGGTATTATGTATCAATAACGTGACATACATTAGCAGGCGGACGAGTGCAAGTGCACCTAGCACCTACCTCACACGACATGTCAAAATACTGCGCCCGAGCAGGTAGGTATATGTTTTTTGATATCTGGATAGGTGAGTGTTTCTCAATATTAGGCTGATGAGTTTATAATATGTAGACTCTTCTGGCTGATAATACTGAGAAGTGTGTTGGCAAGTCTTGCCTCTGCGTTAAAAAAAAAAATCTTATTGAATATTTGTAATATGTAAACAATATCAAAGAAACTAGCATGTGATTTGCCAGACGTTTAATGAGTAAAGTGTAAGAGTTTTTATTTGTAAGAAAGATTAACAAATAATATACATATATTATAGAAGACATTATATAAAAAAATACAGCTATTTTATTATTTGGGAAGAGGTGTATGACAAATATAAATTATAATATATAATATAAATACATATTGATAACTAAAATTAGTATTTATAATCCCACATAAATATTTTAGTTCGTTTGTTTATATCACCACTTCCCATTTAATATCATTTCTCTCATGGGTTTCCATGGATACAATTTTTTTCCATAGAATTACTACTAATCCAGCGTACAACATATTTGAAACAGATAGTACTTTGTGTCCAATTTCCACAATTTCCAGTTAATTCATTCCGGGGTAATCTTTTATATGAAATGGTTTTGTGCATTCATTTATTGAGTGCATTTAGTAAACATTCTCAAAATACACTTAGGATATAAAAAGTTTAATAATTTGTAGTCTTGAATGAGATATTTCTTTAGACAAAACATCAAAATTCAAGGTTTTTCAAGAAAATCTCCACCATTAGTTGTGTTAGTCCAAATGTCACTTTTTAAAATGATAAGTTGTTTTTAAACTAATGAGAGGTGGTATTATCATTATTTGCAATGTAAAAGGTAAAATAGGCTTTTATTTACGTTTTGTAAATGAAATTTTGCCATTTGCCAAATTAAAATTTACGACAAGAGCAAAATATTCATATTGTCTTTTTGTCATACCAATATTTCATATATTTTCTCTGTTGCACAGATGTCATATTCTCTAGATGGGTGCAGTATTTTTTCTCTATCTGACATAGATTATATTGCTTCCGAATATTTGTTAATCGATGTTCTACAATTATTAAAATCTTATGCAAAGTTGCTACACCACAAAAAATTGCCATACCACAAAAAATAAATATATTGTAAGTAGGTAGGTACCTGCTGTAAATATTTTAGTTCGTCCCAATGTTTCTAACATTTTCACCATATCCTTTATAGACTCTAAACCGTTCATCCGATTGAGATGAAACTTTGGGAAATTGTTGTGCTTGCCCCAAGGAGTGTTCTAATGGGGGTAGGGGATACAAGGAGGGGGGAACAAAGGGGGGGGCAAGAAAAAAACTTTTTTTTTTCAAATATATATAACTTTTAGTGTCGAAAAGATAAATGGTAACCCTACCGACATCCGGAGGAATAAGGAGGGGGGGGGGATTGGGGGCTGGGGGGGTCGGGATGAAAAAAGTGATATTAGTGTCGAATCCATAGTTTTCCACCTCAATAAGATGAAAAGTCACCCTCCCGACATCCGCAGGAATAAGGGGAGGGAGTTAGGGGGGGCTAGGGGGGGTCGGAATGAAAAAAGTGATATTAGTGTCGAATCCATAGTTTTCCGCCTCAATAAGATGAATAGTAACCCTCCCGACATCCGGAGGAATAAGGGGGGGCTAGGGGGGGGGTCTGAATGAAAAAAGTGATATTAGTGTCGAATCCATAGTTTTTCACCTCAATAAGATGAATAGTCACCCTCCCGACATCCGCAGGAATAAGGGGAGGGAGTTAGGGGGGCTAGGGGGGGTCGGAATGAAAAAAGTGATATTGGTGTCGAATCCATAGTTTTCCACCTCAATAAGATGAATAGTCACCCTCCCGACATCCGCAGGAATAAGGGGAGGGAGTTATGGGGAAGAGGGGTGGAGGCGGAATGAAAAAGTGATATTGGTGTCGAATCCATAGTTTTCCACCTCAATAAGATGAATAGTCACCCTCCCGACATCCGCAGGAATAAGGGGAGGGAGTTAGGGGGGGTCGGAATGAAAAAAGTGATATTAGTGTCGAATCCATAGTTTTCTGCCTCAATAAGATGAATAGTCACCCTCCCGACATCCGCAGGAATAAGGGGAGGGAGTTAGGGGGCTGGGGGGAGGGGTCAAATTAAAAAAAAAATTATGCAGACCCCCCAAAACTGTTGTGAGTTTCTATTGGCCCTGCAGTACTTTAACTAAACATGATGGTACCACTGATTTTGGGTTCCACTGCCGACCTACTTCACCATCCATACACAAATTTTGCCGTTGCGAAGCACGGGTAATACAGCTAGTATTAAATAATTACTTAGATCTTTTTAAATGTAAATGTAAGAGTTTAATGTAATTAACAAAGCATTCTTTTAGTATTGCAATCTCATCTATCTCATGCCACATCTCTTACGGGGTGGGCAGAGAGATCTCAGCATTCTTCCACAACTTCTTACATTCGTCTTTCTCAAACTCATCTTCTTGCTTCTTCTCTCTCACACCTTTTTTCTATTCTATTCTATCCCCTCACGCCACGTCCCTTGCGGGGTAGGCAGAGAGAACAGATCGCCAGACTTTCCTATCTTTACACACACTTCGGGCTTCCGTCACACTCATGTAATTCATCATGTGCACTCCACGATTCGTTTCACTCGGAACACATATTTTCCCCAAGTTCTTTCCTGCACCATGCACTAGGCTAAAAGCCTGTATCGCAAAGTGTGGAATACATCGTCAGCGCAGGGGTTTGAACCTGGCACCTCCCGCTTGAGAGACTGCCGGTTCAACCAACTGCGCCAACCATGTACTGTATGTATGTATTAATAAATATCTTTTGGTCTGTGGTTTATCTATGGACCATTTTTATTTAAAGCTTTTTTTTTTTATTTGCAAGAGCAACAATTACCTATTAAATTTATAAAATTATGAATGACTACATCATACGAATGCAAACCTCTATTCTACAGTCTATTTTATAAGCCCATTATCATATTTTAACGTAATTATTTCTGAACATTTTTAGTTCATGACTTACATAGTCTGCATATAAAACTCAAATACATTGCCTGATAAATGAGCTTAAAGCCAATAATACACGGTCCACTTTTACTGAATAATTCCCCAGTCAATAGTGAAGTCATCGAATGGTGCGACCCATCTAAACATATGATGCGATCGCGAAACGAGGGGGCCAATCCAGATGTATTAAAGAAAGTAATAACGCCGCAGGCGAAATTTGTCGTGAAGGCATTCATGGCGTCTCATTTCGCAGTCGACAAATTAATAAACATTGTTGACTGAACCACTGCCTCCTGGAGTAGGTACTCTAGCCATGCTGTAACAGTTGGCAACATAGCAAAATAATCAAACAGGACCACTACTGCTGTCAAATCTCCTTAATACATGGTCCATCATACTCGTTGTTAAGGGACTGTTATTCCATACATTTCCTTACGAAGTGGTCTCAAATTTCT
This sequence comes from Ceraclea dissimilis, assembly GCA_963576895.1. NCBI lineage: Eukaryota > Metazoa > Arthropoda > Insecta > Trichoptera > Leptoceridae > Ceraclea > Ceraclea dissimilis. The sequence continues at coordinate 2,467,304 of OY756374.1, forward strand.
ACAGCATGGCTAGAGAAAGACTCTAGGTGGCAGTGACTGAACCTATAATTACTCTATGGTTGACTGGAATGATTCGAATAAATTCATTGTCGTACCTAGCAAAAAATTATGTCTAGATATTTTTTGATTATTCGTCGCCTAGCATTGTTTTGTTGCAAACTAATTAATTGGAGTAATAATTAAAATGAAAGACAATAACTTTCTGTGAGATTTATTTCTACAAATGGACGAAACAACAACCTTCTTCACAACACATCATTTTGACACGTGTTTTTGGTCGAGCGCAAACATTCTTTAAACTGAATAGATATAATTAGCTTATTATCATATCAATATTACATTAATACAGCTTAGATGGTTTGGTCCAGAGGGCCATGGAGCGAGCCACGCTGGGGATTAGTCTTAGAGACAGAATAAGGAACGAAGTAATCAGTTAACCAGAACAGGAGTGTTGGACATTACTGAAAGAGTCACCACAATAAAATGGCAGTGTGCTGGTCATGTCCCCCGCAGCTCAGACAACAGATTGACAAAACGCCTCCTGTGCTGGCGTCCTAGGACTACCACAAGAAACCCACGTCGACCACCGACCGATGGAGAGATGACATTGTGAAGCATGCTGGTGCAACATGGATGCAAGTGGCCCAAGATCGTTTGGCATGGAAAGGGATGGAGGAGGCCTACGTCCAGGAGTGGATGGCTACAGGCTGAAGAAGAAGAAGATGGTTTGGGCACGTAGAGAGACTGAGATCTTTTGAGTTAAAGGAATTGGATAGTGACGGAGGCGAGAAGCGTGTGTAAGGATAGGGCAATTTGGCATATCTGCCTACCCCACAGAGGACGCAGCATGAGAGGATAGACAGATAGGTACAGTAATACATGTAGCATCTTTGGCCTTACAACTGAGATGTGTGTGACCATTTTAAACTCTCGTTCACTATTGTTTAAAAAATTCAGCTTTTGGCGGTTTAGACCCAGGATTTTTTAACTTCATTATCACAGAATGTTTGCGACTTGCCTCAATATTTGGTCCCACTTTTAATCTAATTCAAAATTCCACAAACTAGTTGACTCATTGAATACATAATTAATATGTTATAATCCATTTTCTGGATCTGATGATGAAATAAACAAGCTCTACTATATTTTTAGCTAATTTAAAACCTACGTGAAATACATCCTTTATTAAAATACAGGATAAGACTAACTAATTGTAACTGTTTCCGAATATTTCTTAACGTCTAGGTCTAATAATATAAAACACTCGCTGTTCGTAATTTACGACTGACGTCGACGGCGTCACTGAAGAATGTTAAAATTAAAAAAAAAAGGAATTTCCAATTGTAATTATAAAACAGTCAATCTGTAGTCCATACTTTCATCTATCACTGTCTTCAGTTTCAAGATGATTCTCTCAGTATTTGCTGAAAACAATCCAAGGCGCCGTAGCCGAATGACAGCATATACTTAGGACCTTAAACATTTTATCTAAATTGCTGTTCTTGACTTTAATATATTGCAGATTGCTGAATGCGAAACCAAGTCATTTTTTATACAAATTATTTACAACAATATGTAATTATTCTCTACTTTTCTATCTACTTCATAAGTTCAATTCATTGTTAATTTCTTTTTATATTAATTACTAAAACAATTAAGTTTTTCTTTAAAAGCTAGAGGATTTTAAAAACAAATTTGTGAGTCTGTTACTATTTATACCAACATTATGTTTCAATATTTTCTGATTTTTACTGTTATTTAGGCCCGGTTGCTCGACGAATAGTATCGTCAGCTGGTAACGGTAAGAAGACAGAAATCGTTGCTCCAAAACAAAAGTAATATGTTATCGTAAGATTTCTTTGTACGTGAAACTTATGTCTGTCTCTTTCTCATATAGTATTTTTAGTAGCAGTTAAAGGGAGATAGCATGAGTCTACTCATGCAGGACTTAACTGTCTCGTCTATACTATGTTACTCTGAAGCTTCGTACTTGTAAATGTGATATTAATAAGACAATAAAACATGGTACAAATAATTTGTTCACAACATCAGCCGCATAAAACTTATGCAATATATTCTGTTTAAAGATACATAAATTAAAATATTGGTGTATAAAGTATAAATAAAATGAGTTGGTAGAGTAAAATGTAATAATATTTATGTTTAAAACTATAAAATATAATATTAACCTTTAGTCAAACACAGCCACAATATTAATTATATTTACAGTAAATATATCTTTAGAGAGATACTAATCCCACATAAATATTTTAGTTCGTTTGTTTATATCACCACTTCCCATTTAATATCATTTCTCTCATGGGTTTCCATGGATACAATTTTTTTCCATAGAATTACTACTAATCCAGCGTACAACATATTTGAAACAGATAGTACTTTGTGTCCAATTTCCACAATTTCCAGTTAATTCATTCCGGGGTAATCTTTTATATGAAATGGTTTTGTGCATTCATTTATTGAGTGCATTTAGTAAACATTCTCAAAATACACTTAGGATATAAAAAGTTTAATAATTTGTAGTCTTGAATGAGATATTTCTTTAGACAAAACATCAAAATTCAAGGTTTTTCAAGAAAATCTCCACCATTAGTTGTGTTAGTCCAAATGTCACTTTTTAAAATGATAAGTTGTTTTTAAACTAATGAGAGGTGGTATTATCATTATTTGCAATGTAAAAGGTAAAATAGGCTTTTATTTACGTTTTGTAAATGAAATTTTGCCATTTGCCAAATTAAAATTTACGACAAGAGCAAAATATTCATATTGTCTTTTTGTCATACCAATATTTCATATATTTTCTCTGTTGCACAGATGTCATATTCTCTAGATGGGTGCAGTATTTTTTCTCTATCTGACATAGATTATATTGCTTCCGAATATTTGTTAATCGATGTTCTACAATTATTAAAATCTTATGCAAAGTTGCTACACCACAAAAAATTGCCATACCACAAAAAATAAATATATTGTAAGTAGGTAGGTACCTGCTGTAAATATTTTAGTTCGTCCCAATGTTTCTAACATTTTCACCATATCCTTTATAGACTCTAAACCGTTCATCCGATTGAGATGAAACTTTGGGAAATTGTTGTGCTTGCCCCAAGGAGTGTTCTAATGGGGGTAGGGGATACAAGGAGGGGGGAACAAAGGGGGGGGCAAGAAAAAAACTTTTTTTTTTCAAATATATATAACTTTTAGTGTCGAAAAGATAAATGGTAACCCTACCGACATCCGGAGGAATAAGGAGGGGGGGGGGATTGGGGGCTGGGGGGGTCGGGATGAAAAAAGTGATATTAGTGTCGAATCCATAGTTTTCCACCTCAATAAGATGAAAAGTCACCCTCCCGACATCCGCAGGAATAAGGGGAGGGAGTTAGGGGGGGCTAGGGGGGGTCGGAATGAAAAAAGTGATATTAGTGTCGAATCCATAGTTTTCCGCCTCAATAAGATGAATAGTAACCCTCCCGACATCCGGAGGAATAAGGGGGGGCTAGGGGGGGGGTCTGAATGAAAAAAGTGATATTAGTGTCGAATCCATAGTTTTTCACCTCAATAAGATGAATAGTCACCCTCCCGACATCCGCAGGAATAAGGGGAGGGAGTTAGGGGGGCTAGGGGGGGTCGGAATGAAAAAAGTGATATTGGTGTCGAATCCATAGTTTTCCACCTCAATAAGATGAATAGTCACCCTCCCGACATCCGCAGGAATAAGGGGAGGGAGTTATGGGGAAGAGGGGTGGAGGCGGAATGAAAAAGTGATATTGGTGTCGAATCCATAGTTTTCCACCTCAATAAGATGAATAGTCACCCTCCCGACATCCGCAGGAATAAGGGGAGGGAGTTAGGGGGGGTCGGAATGAAAAAAGTGATATTAGTGTCGAATCCATAGTTTTCTGCCTCAATAAGATGAATAGTCACCCTCCCGACATCCGCAGGAATAAGGGGAGGGAGTTAGGGGGCTGGGGGGAGGGGTCAAATTAAAAAAAAAATTATGCAGACCCCCCAAAACTGTTGTGAGTTTCTATTGGCCCTGCAGTACTTTAACTAAACATGATGGTACCACTGATTTTGGGTTCCACTGCCGACCTACTTCACCATCCATACACAAATTTTGCCGTTGCGAAGCACGGGTAATACAGCTAGTAAACAAATAAATTAAGTATAAGCTTGAAGGAGAAATATATTGATAGGTATACACTATACATTGTAACTCGTACACAATAATCTAACCATTCCCTGTAAAAAAGAGATAGCCAAAACTGACAACTGACTTGACTTAATCCAAAGACTTGTATATAAAAGTCTATGACTTAGCGTCTCCACACACGTCCCGAAGTTCAGTTAACAGAATAGACCGTTTGCAAAAAAGTTCCGTCCAAAACCTCTCTCTGAATTCAGAGTCACCCTGATTTTGAATTCAGAAAGAGGTTTTCGTTGGAACTTTTTTGCAAACACTCGATTCCGTTAACTGAACTTCGGGACGTGTGTGGAGACGCTCAGGCTCGGTTGCTCAGCGAATAGCATTGTCGGCTAGTAACGGCAAGGAATATTGCTATTTCGTTTGCGCGCGTAACAAAAAGCGGAAGGACAAACGAGATAGCAACACTCCTTACCATTACTAGTCGATGATACTATTCGTCAAGCAACCGAGCCTTATAAATCTAATCGACAGTCGAATAAAAGAAAACAACTTAGTGTCGGTCAGTAACACGTTAATATTGTCAACAGGGCCAAAAAGAAGCAGGTTTTTTTATTGAACTCTACAAGTTCTTTAATATTAAAAAGAAAAATAAGATCTGGACTTGAAAATTCAGACCCTTTATTTTATACATACTTTTCAGTCATCGACTGAGATTCGAACCCATGACCACATGTTTAGGTTTAAGTCCTTTTCTAATTGTTTTTTTTCGTTTTTAATTATTTGTTTTAAATTTTGATTTCACAACCTCTTCTATGTCAGATTTATTTATTTATGTCGCAATAAAATTCTCCTTGTATACATGTATTGTAGATAAACATAAATATATTAAATTTAAGATAAAATTGTAGAGAATTAAAAGGTAAAAATGTATGTTTGATATTATTTTTGAAAATCACAACTTATGTTTTGTGAGAACATCGGAATTTTCTACATGTCGTAGTTGAATATAACAAGTAGTTATCTCAACAGATACACATCAGAGGATGGACTTTCCATCAGGCTTATGACTGATCGTTGACTGGCTTAATGTGATCACTTTACATCAATCTATCTGCCGGGGCTGGGAATCAAACCCGGACCGAATGGCGAATTGGTGATCGGTGAATGTTACTTAAGTGTAAAGTGATCACATTAATCCAGCCGACAATCAGTCATAAGCCTGATGGAAAGTCCATCCTTTGCTGTATATATATGTTGAGATAACTACTTGTTATATTTGCTATATTCTAGATAGAGATACCTACTTATTTTGTATGGTCTAAACCGATAAGGTTCTTGTAGGTATTCAGAGAGGCTTGATCTGTACGGAAAAAAGGTCTCCCCATTCGACTGCTGAAATAAGTATTAGTTTTCCATGAATTCGAAAGTACTATCTGTGGCAAAATCTTTTTTTTTTTGCTAATTCTAGAGACGGGCAATTGACATATTACCCACATTATGATAAACTGCTTTGCCCATCACGAAAGTCTCCCAAACCAGATATGGCTTTGTACATTTTCACGGTCCTTGTTAATCTCTTCTCCATTCTTCTCGGGTGTACCAAGTGTAGATTGTCAATGTTGTCGAGCTTTCGTCCTACATGCTAAGGACTAATGTAGTAGTGAAGATGGCCTCAGCAAGTAGGCCAAAAGCTCGACAACATCGACAATCTACACACGGTACACCCGAGAAGAATGGAGGTCTCCCAAACCAATAGAACTTCATTAGCATGTGGTAATCCAACCTCTCTAAATTTAAGAACCTTGGTTGTTAACCATTCTGACTGCCTTAGATTTTTGTAAGCACATCAAAACAAGCTCGTGAAATAAATACAAAATAAAAAAATACATAATATTTACATTGCGCAAGCATTTCATAATTATTAATCTTATTAAGTATATTAATTATTGTATGTGATAAATTTATCAAGATAAGTACCAGAAATGTATGAAATTAGGGTCAGCTTAGGAAATGTGTGAAATAATTTGTCACAGGTTCTTTAATTCATACTTTTCTTAGGAAATATAATATGTTTTAATAACTCAAAAACTTTTATTTTCGGGTAAGCTGGCATACAGATAAAATCGAGAATAAAAACGTAATCAAATTGAAGATCCTATTTATTTTTGCAGGTAAACTGGAGTCGCACTTAAAATTACATAATTTGATATATTTTCGATTCCTGTTTAAAAAATGTGTTAGAATTCATAGTAAAATTTGTATAATATATTACATTAATATATAATACAAAAAAAATATTTCACACATTTCCTGCTGATTGTATACATTCCTAGGAATTGTATATACATTCCCGGTAAAATATTAATTAACTAGTTAATAATTATATCTATTTATGGCAACGCATAAGAGTGATATGGCGGTGGGTAATTTCATTGAAGATCCTAAGTGATAGGAGACTGCCGTTGAGTTTCCAGCGAGAATCTGAGCTCGTAATCTCAACCTTTCCCGGTAACGGGTATCTTCTCCCGGTGGATCCAAGCACTCGAATTCACAACAGCGCTCCCCAACTCGAAATTTTTTACAAAACTGAAAAGAAAGATAATGTTTTGAATACATATAATTTAATTAGCTAAAAGAGAATGCTAAAAAAACCCAGTCCGGCGCAAACGAAATTTAACTCAAATGATAGGTAAAAATAAGTAATTAAATACTGCATAGGGGGCATCATCGAAATCAATGGCTTAATGTGTGAAATACCTATTCGAAGTTTGAAGGGGTCACATAATGTATTTGTAAAAGGAGGGACCAAGGCTGATGAAGAAGAAGAAGACGGGCTATACTTATCATATTATACGCATTTAAACCGAAATTGTAACTGTTTAATGCTCCTTTTACTAATACATTCATGTGACCTCTGTAAACTTCGAATAGGTATTTCACACATTACCCATTGATTTCGATGATGCCCCTATGCAGTATTTAATTACTCATTTTTACCAATCATTTGAGTTATATCTCGTTTGCGCCGGCCTGTTTTTTTTTTGTAATTTTTTATTCACAATCTAACTTTATACAATGCTGTATAAATTCAGGAGCAAGACGGAAAATTTGATGATGAGCAATAACTCGTATTGATTAACATATACATTGAAGGAAAATCCCGCGGGCTTAAGGCCCTCCACATCCCCGGGTAGCTCAGGCGCATTAATAGCGACCTCTTTACCCGCACTTCTAGCAAAATATTATTAGGAGGTGGGCCCAGGGTTAGCCTTAAGGGAGCCCCCCGGCAAACCCCACCCCCGAATTACGTTCCTTCAATATCCTTGTCCAAGGAGGTTACAAAATTTCACTTATTACTACAATGTTTCAAACTATATCTATACTTATATGTAAGCAGGGACGGATATTCCTACAGGACAACTGGGGCGACGCCCACCCAAAAATATTACGTCCTCCCAAAAATATTACTCCACAAACGCATATAAAATTTAAGTATGTATGTATGTATCTACAGTATCTATACACAATATGTATATGGAAGTATAACTACCAACCAACATTATACAACTTATGAATAGTATACCGTATTATATTACCGTAGGTAGTATCCTTCTCGAAGATACTACCTAAATACGCTAAGCTGTGACAATGAGCTATATACTATATTATTATGTAACACCATCTGGTATGGACAACGTCGAGTCTTGCCCAGGATTTCTATAGAAAACATGACCTGCTTCATTTATTGTTTCAGTACTCGGATGTAAGAGCATCGAAGGGCGAACGCTATGTTGCCCCTATGGGTCCCCAAATTTTATTATAAGGTTTAGTAGATGGCCATAAACAAAAAGAATAGATACAATTTCTTAGCCACAATACAATGATGATACTTTTACTAATGCACGCTTACTATTAGTCCAAATTCGACTCCCCGGCATAGAAAGTCGCATAGATACAAAAATCTGCTCACTAGACACCACCAACACATGTACGGACACCCGAAATTTCTCAATTTATCTAAATAGTTTTTTTAGATAACTGTTTTTTGGACACATTTTTACCATCATTTTACAAACTTTGTTCAAACTTGATAGTTGCATAACGTTGTTACACGCGTACGGTTAATTATTTATACCCTATTTAATTTTCTATTTTTTGTAATACTCAATAGGTATATAAGAGTGTTTAGTGTTGTTCTGTATAGTAATATGTTAAGCGTTTCCCTAAATTTTAAATTTGTTTTGCAAAGTTCAATAGGTATAATATAATAACGTTTAGTGTTGGTACGATACGGTATGATACGTTAAGTTTTTCTCTAAATTTTAAATTTGTTTTGTTACTATTCAATAGTAATCTAAGGGAGTTTAAAGTGGTATTTATTGTGATATAAGTGTTTCTCCAGTGTTTAAATTAAGTAGGTAAAGTACTTTTTTGTACGTATTATTTGTGTTTATACTGGACATATCGTAAAATCGTAAATACAAACATTTGTTATCAGTTTACGCCGACCATGAATACTGTTAAGGCTTTGCTTGGAAAATCATTGCCATATGAAGATAAATTGAGTGTGAAAGTTTTGGGCCCACATCGTCCTGACTTAAAATTAAATCAGGAATTTTGTCTACCTTAATCTAAAGTCTATTCACGCAAATTTAATCGAAATATGTAAATACTCGCGGCTCTGTGGATGCGAGGAAAAATACACATTCTTCTGTTTTCCTTGCCTCATTTTCGGAAACGAAGATATTTGAGGAAATACTGGTGTACTAAGGTCACGGATGTAGCACATAGAACGGCATTATTAAAATGGAATTGGGCTGGTCACATCATAAGAACTACGGATGATAGATGGACCAAGCGAACCCTAGAATGGCGACCAAGAACCGGCTACAGAAATCCAGGCAGACCACAGGCGAGATGGTCCGATGACATCAGAAAGGTGGCAGGATAGCAGTGGCACAGAAAGGCGATGGATATGGAAGTGTGGAAGTCGGAAAAGGAGGCATAATTATGTTCAACACTGGACGAGGGAAGGCTGATGATGATGACTGGTGTTAAGGATTTAAAACATCTCACTGAAAAAATGATTAAGCACGTTTCATCCAAAAAACACATGAGTGATAATCACAGTTTTAGTCTACATGGAAAGATAGATATTAGAAAGCAATTGAATGATGGACACAGGCAATCCATCATAAAGCAACATGAGTCTGTCGATAAAAATGGACATGTTCTATCTAGAATAATCGATTGCGTAAAATTTTCAGAGCAGGCAAAATTCATTCTAATTAGTATCTTCTAATGAGTATCTGCCTGGTGACTAATTGGTAAGTTTCTTATTTATTGTTTGTTCATGTAAAAAAATAAAATAATCATGATAATTAGTACCAATTGCAGTTTTCGTCAGTGGCGTTTCATTTATATCGGGTTTATATATAATATTACGTACCAAACTTAATGTTACGGCTTGAAATATGTATTAGGAAGGGAGAAGACAAAAAAGTCAAGAATGGCGCTAGTATTAGGTATTTTATCGTTTTAGGTAGGTATATTGAATTTTGGTGTTGTCTCAAAATGCCCCCCCAGCCCTTCAAGGCACGAGCCGCCACTGTATGTAAGTCTTACGAGCTATGCTATTCTAATTACAACGTATTTTATTAATTCAATCTTACATAATATATTTGATCTTACATGGAACACCATAATACACACACACACACACACACACACACACACACACACACACACACACACACACACACACACACACACACACACACACACGCGCACACGCACAAACACACACACGCGCACACGCACAAACACACACACACAGGCGCACACGCGCACACGAGCACACGCGCACACGAGCACACGCGCACACGAGCACACGCGCACACGAGCACACGCGCACACGTGCACACACACACGCACACTCACATGGAAGCACAGCTGCTGGCATATTCGCCAAATGCACTTCGTAACGACATGGTAACCACATGCGCATGCGTAAGTACTAAAGTAGCTGTCACCTTACTTACTTTACTTTACTTTTCGTATGGCGCGGTGATTCAAATATCTTCACCTTGTCAGTTATTCAATGAGTTTGCACTTTGTAGAGAGAGTATATTATCATTATATTATCTGATCCTGACTTGACATAACACAAACTTTTCTAGCTAGAGATGAATTAAGATTTATGACAAGCTTGGATTTGTCCTTTAATAAAAAAATATTACATTTGACAATGCTTCGTTTTTTATGCGAATCCCGAACAATAGGGACCTTAATAATTCATTAGTGCATAAGGTTTATTCCTGAATATTTCTTCATAATCTCTTCAAGTTATGCTAAATTAGACTCAGGCCAAAAAATAAAAAAAATTGAAATCGCACCGTTAGTTTTTTTTATATGGAGTGTCTTATTTTTAGGACACTATGCAAAACTACATGTTGATAATGTTCCCCAGTTAGAGTTACAGACATGCGTTTAATTTTTTTTTTTCAAGTTATATGTAATATTTCTGTCTTTTTATGGAAAATATTAAGAATATTTGTAAAAAATAGTAATAATAATAATAATTATCACATAAATTATTGGAGGAAATGTATGAGAACTTAATTAATTTTTAATAATTTGGTCTTCCTATATCGTACAATTCATATTCTTCCAATCATCCAACTGCACATTTTTTAAAAGTATATAAGTTGCAGTAATGATTCTACCACTACTTCGTCCTGTAATGGTCATCAAAGAAACACAGGGAGGCCACAAGGCTTCTAAAATCAGAGCTATTTCGAATAGTCAGTATTACCTCTTCTCACGACATCCTTGATGCTCTAATATCGTTATTTGAGGCCCGGTGTACAGTGAAAGAGCAATTCCCGGCTACAGAATGGTTAAAAAATAGCGTTTATCGAATAAACTGTAAAATTCAGGTGCTCGTAAAATCATAATTTCATATCTTCTCCAACAATGAGGTTCGCACCTATACCTACTGAATATAATACAAATGTTTGCACAAATAGAATGTTGTGTGTTTTATATGCACGCAGCATTCACTGGTTACCTCACTATTGAGATTTACTATGATGCTACTATAGTAGCAGTGATAATATAGAACTCTATTTTCCTTTTATGTACCTACTGTTTTTACTAAAGATTTCGGGATCGTTAAATATTTATTTTTAAAATTCGGGATGATTTTGTCAACGCTGAAATAAATAAATATTTTTACCCGGAGGCATGATTTTGCCAACACACTTCTCAGTATTATCAGCCAGAAGAGTCTACATATTATCATTCATGATTCACATATAAACTCATCAGCCTAATACTGGGAAAAATTCACCAGACCTATCCAGATATCACGGATATCACAGGATTAGGCTCAGATGCGCGGGGCCTAAAATACAAGCATTGTGCCTGAAATATCAGTATTTAGGAATCGTCTTACAATATTGCAAGTATTAAAATAATGACCGATTTTTGCATTTTTATGTATAAATTTTCCGGTAAATCTAATTTTTTAAAATTGTTTATTAGCGATTTGGTATTATACCTGTAGCTGATAATACTAATGGGATTATATATACCGACCTAGAATGCCAAATATTTTTTATTTCACCTGCTAATTCTGTACATATTTACGATTTTTTTCTGCGACGGTTGTTTGAATATTAAATGTATTTGGTACAGCGATGTCAACTAAATAAGTGATTTTAGTTTGTTTTTATGTAAAACTACATCGGGTCTATTATGATGTATTGTTCTATCTGTTATAATTGTTTTATCATAATAGAGCCTATAATTTTGATCTTCTAAAACCGATTCCGGGTTGTATTTATAATATGGAATTATATTTCTCGAATTTATTAATTTATCTTTTATAGCTAAATTTTGGTATATATTTATAATATTATTATCTATAATAATAATATCATATTCGTAATAAAAAATAAGCTAAAATCACAGTGCAAAAGTAATAGCGAGAAATAAAAAAATTATACACACCTGAAGAAATCGATATGATTTACATGTATACAAAATTAGCTTTTTTTCAATAAAAAAGGGTTTATTTAGCTAAAAAATAAAACAAAATGTATAAGATATTCAGAATTATGTGATATTTTGTCGAATTTCAACGTTATCAATAAAAAAATGTAGTAGAAAACATTTCCTCATAGAAATCTGCTGTGCGCATAGTACCGTTGTATGAAAACCTAAAGATGTAGTTCTGCATAGTGTCTTCTATATAAGACGGTGAAATGTATCGTCTTATTTAAAACACTTGTGTTCTATTGATGGAAATTTATTTATTATCATATCAAAGCTTGATGTTTAAGCTTTCGATCAATGTAATTTTTATTACAATATCTCCTAAAATAAAAAAAAGTGATTACATAATTAGTGACCCCAGGTACCGATTGACGGAGCTACTATTCACTCTTTTAACTTTATCTCTTCACTGCCTGTACATCGCTCAGTATTTACATTTTTTTCTTATAGTGGTGTGTAGCCACATTCTTAACGATTATAAATGTGAAAAAAATATTAAAATATGTCTATTGGTAATCGAGAAAATGGCTAAAAACCAGCGTCCTATTTATAGGACACTATGCACTAATGGGTTCTGAGGTTTATTCATATTTTTCATCATCATTGGCACTACATGGTCCGACTCCGATGGCGAGATCTATTTAGTAGGTTTCAAACTGACAGCTATGCTACTTTAGTACCTGCGCATCACTGCGCATGCCCATGTCGTTACGAAGTGTATTTGGCGAATATGCGAGAATTCATCTCAGGAGAAGATCACTTCTCCCATAGGTGGCGCGACCCTGGAGGTATCCTCCTGGACAAGGACACAGGATTCAGCCGGCTCTCCTCAAGCGGAGAAGAAGACAACACGAGACGAAAGAGTTCTCGTTCGACCCAAAAAGACCAAAGAATTAGGCTAGGCAACCACTCTTTGGGTGGGGACCGGCCCAACCTCAAAGTGCGATTCCCAGCGCGAGTGCCAAACACTAACAAAATTCTCGAAACACGCCACGTTTAGACCATTCAACATTCATTATTATGATTAACATATATATAACATAAACGATATAGCATGCAAACGCGAAAGATAATTGACTAAATTGACTAAACCGATTGTATATTCAGCAATTCGCTTCGCCGACATCGTGATAATTATCTTTCCCATTTGTCACGCAATATTGTTATCTCGCTTTAAATATTGCCGAAATAATTGCTACCCAACTATGATCTTACGGTCATTTCCCGCGGCATTAACGTTCAAAATCGGACGACAAAATGGTAAAAACAGCGTTTTTTCCATTTTGTAGGAGTAATTTCGCTTCAATCAAAAAAAACTTTTACGGGTAATTCCCTAGATTTCATGCATATTGTCAAGACCAAAATTCTCCGTGATTTTCGGGAAATGCGTTGCTGTCTTTCGGAAAAAAGATCAGAGGTGTTTTTAAATATTTTTTTTTGAGAAATCTATATAAGATATAAAAAATCTTTTACGGTCATTCTATAGATAAAGGTTTAATGTATCTACCAGGCGCGAAGCTACCTAAGAACACGATTCCCATCGAGTTACCTTTTGGAAAAAAATATAGGTATAATAGTGACTAATTTGACGTAATCTTGTACGAAATGTTAGCCCCGGCTTCCCTTCTGCAGAAATCCACCCTTCGCCACTGGACTATCTACCCTATTTTTTCTAAAGGATATCTCGTAAGGTTGTCGAGATCTATAACATCTCCCGTTTTTAGAAATTTTAGAAATGTCAATATGTCTACTTTTAACTGTAGTGTGAGAATAGTCTTACATAAGGAGCATCACAGTAGATGGCCTTGCACCACATTGGCTCCGAGTGATAACAGACGCACAGCGAGCAGACTCCAGGTCCTGGGACGTAGAGGAGGCCATGGGCTATGCTGTTACCTTGGAAGTCCACACATTCTTCTTCTACACAACCTGAAATAAGACAAAATCTCACATAAATATTTTAGTCCGTAAAGGAGAATGGGCATTTTGGTCCATCGGCGGCCATCAACGAAAGGTATGTCAAATGAAAGTACACCTCCTAAGGACTAACTTTTACTATGGACGTTACGCTGTAATCCATCAGGGAAAGGTAGTATTAAGGGATGTTTCCCGTTAAAGGGATATTCAAAAAACTACTTACGCGATCCTAATTATAACTGTTTTGTAGAGATAAATAATACATATAAACAATACTTATGCCCTAAACCCTAATCTTATTATTTTCACTATATCCGATCACTGTAGATCACTAAAATCTACTTATTTTTACTCTAAAAGACACAATAAAAGGCTTGCCACAAAGTACTGTTATTGTTACACTTAAAGTAATTTCTCAGAGAAATATACGCCTAAGATTCCACGATATAGCACCAACAGCAAGGATCGAAATCGCTTGTGGTCCTGGCTTCGTAGGAATCGACTAGATTTTGGATTTTGGATTTACGTGTTCGAATCCAATCCAGACATGTAAGATCCAGGATATATTATTCTTACATTATAATTGGTACTTAGGATGGGCTAAAAACCAAACCGAAGACATTTTGTTACCAGCAGAAGAATTATGTGGCATCATACAACACGAGTAGGTACCAATATTGTAATACGTACGTGTTTTGCTAAATGTCTTTTTTTTGTATCAGGCGCAAAGAGAATGATGTGCGTATTTTTTATGCACACAGCGTTCGTTGATTACCCCTTTATTTTTTGCCCAGTCTCCTAACTCAATGATAATATGATAAACTCTTTCGATATTTTGTTTGTGTTATATTATTGTATGTATGTTGTCTCTTACTCTGCTGTTCATTTGACCAAACCTGTAACTGAATAAAAAGAAAAACGACAGGCCAACAGAGCACTTTACACTCTGTTGGTCCTTGAATTATATACTTTAGGGTTTCTTATATTTCTACTATTCTTGTAAATGCATATATTGTTAAATATGGTAAACGTACGTACATTTACCATATTGTATATGTATCTTTGATGTGTCTGATATGCCAGGTGCCTAATATGAGGTCAAGGACGAAAATAAACAATAAACAATAGACAAATGGGATATACCGTGATGGTAGTAGTAGTAAAACGTACTTAATTGAAATAAATATATTCTATTTGTGTTATTTCATTTTAATTTTTCATTTTTGCCCTTTAAATAAGCCAGATTACTTAGTAAAACGATGCAAAAGCTCTAAAACTTAAATGCGATTTACTCACTTCCTATGTCAACCACGGCGATAAAACTTCTACACAGTAATTGTAGGTATAAAATATACTAGAAAATATCAAAATTATTTCTGGCCGCGGATGGACCAGGCTCCATACAAATTTGCCCATTCTCCTTTATTTATTTGTATCACGTACTCTCCGTTGCACATTGCTTGTCTCATGGGTTTCGGTGGATTCAATTTTTTTCCATAGAATTACTATTAAGAATCAAGTACTTGACATTTACTGAAGCAAACATATCCGCCATAGTGTCAATCGAGTCGACTTTGGCTGGCTTAAGTGATCACTTTATTACGCTTAGGGCAACGTTCATCCATTCCACCACGTCCAGCTGTCAAACGTGTAGATATTTTTTGACGTTGTATAATGCTACAGTTCGAGATGCTTTCACAAATAACCATTTTTTTCTATCCTATTGCCATCTGTCGAGAAAAAACTTTAAACTGCAAATTTTTACATCGTTTTACGACAGCTCATCAACAAAGTAAGTTGTTTACGAAAAGATAAATACTACTACTATGTATGATTTTGATATTTAGGTCAGGTAAATACTCGTAATTAGTAGGGACTGGGAGATTTTGTGAATTTATTCGCGAATTTCAGTGTTTTCGACAGACTTGAATATTTATTTATTTATTTATGTTTCACGCAACAAAGTTGCTTTTACATTTGACATAATAAACACAAGTACTTATACTATACATAGGAAATATAATAAGAGAAAATAAGTCACTCACGATAGAGCAAAAAGCAAATAATATTTATCCAAGGAGCAATCAATATTTGCGTTTGTTACGTAAAATTCTTGAAAAAAATCGTATGATATTACCAAAAGTTTGTTGGGTTTGTGAATCGTCGAGAATACTTAATAATGGTGACCTTTCATTTTTTGTGATTTGTGCATGTTACATTACTAAGTTATAATATTACTATTTTCCAAAAAAAGGGAAAAATAACGCCACTTATCCAAAAAAATTAACACCACTCTTTTCAGTCCCTACTAATTAGGTTACATTAATACATTATTGTATTTATAGTTTACGATAGATAAAACGCGATAAGTATTAATTCTGACCTATGGCTCCTGATAGCAGGAATAAGCCAGCTACGTATTTTGTTATTATTATATGCACATTAAGGGCTTGGCACCAAGAATATAACTTACATACATTATACATCCATAACTTGTCTCCTGAAGCACTTCAATACCTGAGCTCTCACGAACTTAATCTCTGACTCTGGTCTCTCCAACGCCATACGATATATATACCAAGAATTACGTCACAGTCATTTCCCACGGCAATAAGGTTCAAAATCGCGTGAACAATCGCATGATAAAATGGTAAAAATAGCGTTTTTTTCCATTTTTTGGGCTTAATTTTGCGTCTATCAAAAAACTTTTACGGTTATTCCCTAGATTTTAAAGCATATTATCAGTACAAAAAAAAATTGCTTCGTGACTTTCAGGAAAAACGAGTTTTCGTCTTTCGGAAAAAAGATCAGAGGTGTTCTTCAATTTTTTTTTGAGAAATCTATACAAGATATAAAAAATCTTTTACGGTTATTCCCTATATAAATGTTCAATGTATATACCCTATTTTGTTCTAAAGCATATTTCGTAACGGTTGTCGAGATATATAGAGTATCCCTTTTTTATAAATTTTTGAAATGTCGGTATGCACATTGCATACTCTTAATGTTATCTAGATATAAATAAACAATATTGTTTTCATTCATTATGTAAGTTGTTCGTCATTTATCGTTCATATTATAAAACGTGACAATATTTTTAGAGTCGCCCTAACACGTGAAAATAATTATCTTAAAACTCGATTAATGGCTTCTTCACTGAACATGCGGAAAATTGCATCGGGAAAAGTAAGATTACTCTGATAATACTGTTTCCTAAGACTTAAAAACATGGGTATTTAAGAATATGTTTTAGTAGCTCTATAGCGGGTAGAAACTGGGCCAGATGTGCCAAAAGGCCGAGCAGGCCGGGGACTATAAGCGGCATTCGCTCGTTCAAAGCAACAAAACAACGTTTTTTTAATTTACACCCCCTTCCCCCCGCCATAAACGAAAAAAAAAATGGATGAAAAAAAAATTCGAACACTAAAATAAACCAAAATCGATTCAATCGCTTACGTTATTCTTGTTTTGCGCTTCATACAAAATGAAAAGTTAAAGTGATAGTAGAATGGTTTTACCTTCGAATTTTTCTTTTTGACCTTCATTCCTGATTAAAATCTACACGCCATTAATAATCTCCCAGGTAAAGTCCCGCAGTTTTATGAGTCCATTAGTGTCAATGTCAATACATTTTAATATTTTATCCCCGTTCCGTTACAATTCCATTCAAGTAAATTATTAAATAAGAGTAGCTGGGAGCATGGCCGTAGGCAGGGGGGGATAGTTGGGATCTACCCCCCCCCCGAAATCTGTCGCATATAAGACACAGGACGGACGGAACGATTTTTCTCTGCTGTCTCGGCGCGCCTCCGTTTTTTTTTAAACGATTTTTTATGTAGATATGATACATGCCACCTTAGTACGGGCTTTGCCTAGTTAGGTGGCAAAATTGTGAATGTATTTATTATGTCTGTTTATAAAATAAAGTACTAATTTAAAAAAAACATACTAATGTAAAAAATTTCGCCTGCGGCGCTATTTACACGTTGTATCTTTCCTACTATACACGCAATAACAACCAAGTTAATCACTTCACCTACTCTTCTTAAAATCATCGTTAATACTCATTGTCTCTGGTCCAGTGTTCGCACCCCTCCCCGAAGTGAATTTCTGGCTACGCCCCTGGTTGGGAGGTAATGAATTGCACGGTATTATATTAAATTTTACTTCGGAAACTTGGCGCAACGCCATACGTTGAGAAATTCAAAGTTCTGGTGATTGTATTGTATTATATGGGGGAAGTGAGGTAGAAACGGAAATAGGTACCACTCGTATGTATAAAAGAGACTTACGTGAAAATAGGGCCATGATACTGGAAAAAAAAAACGATATGGCGCCCACTGGATATAGTTTTAAAAACAACTCTACATACTACTCGTAATCTGTTTCTGAGAATTATAATTAATTGACATTTCAAAAATTTCTAAAACGGGAGACCTTATATATCGACAACCGTTACTAAATATGCTTTGGAACAAAATAGAATAGATGCATTGAACCTTAATCTAGGGAATACCCGTAAAGGATCTTTTATATCTTGTACTTATAGATTTCTAAAAAAATGTGATAAACACCTCTGATCAGTGACTGAAAGTCACGGAGAAAAAAATAATATTGTTAATATACATTAAAATCTAGTAAATGGCCGTAAAAGTTTTTGATTGAAGCGAAATTAACCCCAAAAAATGAAAAAAAAAAAAACGCTATTTTACCATTTTATCATGCGATTTTGAACCTTATTGCCGTGGGAAATTACTGTGACGTCATTATTGGCACCAAGCCCTTAAGTTGTGAAATGTCTCAAAGTTCCTGCCCCCTTCAGTTACCATTCACGGTGGTCTCGATGTAAGTAGGAGGTGGAATTTAATGTAGAGTATGTATGTAGATTTAGTATGTAGAATGGCTGATGTAGTAATGTAGTGTCATTGTATTCACTGAAGTGAGAAACTCCCATCAATATTCCGGTAAATGGCTTGGAAACTATCAAGATAGCATACAATACAGATACCTAATATTAAAGACTTAACTTTTCAATGAAATAACGACCCGATATGCAAAGGACGTTAAACAACAAAGTTACCTTTAGATGGAAACTATTCTAGAACATTCCAGAATGTTACTGCCTTAGAACAATGTTTACCCCTTACATAAAGGACGATGTGCTCCGAGTAGAAATTGTTCTATTATCGTTTCAACTCTTTTAAATTTTGTATGAGAGTGTAAGCGCATACTAAGGCTGGCCACACACGTCCCGAAGTTCAGTTCCGGAATCGACCGTTTTGCAAAAAAGTTCCGATCAAAACCTCTCTCTGAATTCAGCGTCACCCCGATTTTAAATTCAGAAAGAGGTTTTGGTCGGAACCTTTTTGCAAAACGGTCGATTCCGGAACTGAACTTCGGGACGTTTGTGGCCAGCCTAAGAATAACGTAAGCGACTGAATCGATTCTTTACTGCGTTTAAATTTAAATTAAATTAAAATTTAGTTTGCCTTCCCCAGATGTTTTTTCGTCTTAACTTTAAAGAAATCAGACTGAATATTCAGGCTCAGTCTCCTCGTCCCCCTCCTCCGAAATGTAAACCCATATACGCCACTGGTCCATATATTACGCATATTGTAATGAAATTCCTGATGAGGAAAAGTATACATAATCTTATTATGAGCAAACGAATTATTTTTCATTCCCCAAAGCAATATCCTTTCTTAGAAAAGGCTCAATTTTAAAATTAGTACCCGCCGGATGACTTTTTCTAGGAAAGAATATACCTAACATATAATTTGTTTTAGAGGTCATTTTTCAATTCGTAGCGACGTCTAATTTATCTGTCACAGCTGATATGTGCTCAGTTTGGTTTGCAATTTCACTATGAATTTTTATTTTTATTTTATTTTTATATGCCACAACACCGTTTGCATATTGCTCAAAACAAGGCCGAAAACAAGTTAAGCCGTCATAGAAAATTAACAGAACATGCAAAAATGCGTCGGCAAAAGTAAGATTACTCAGCTAATACTAAAGATATCATCCCAAGACATGGATAAATGAGAATATGTTTTAGTGACTCTAGCAGTTAGAAATTTGATTTGTGAATATTTTCTAGACCACAAATAATTCCAAAGAAAAATATACTGAAACTTGAGATTATTCCCCTAGTTTTCTTAGATATAATGATGTAATTTGGTTATTAAAACGTCTGAGGTAAGCCGCAGTGACTCTAGCGGATATTTTTTGATATTCGGTACCTTCTTCATATACAATAAGCCAAAATCCATGTATGCTGGATTTCACCAACTTTTTAGGTGACGAATAGCGGAGATAGGAGCCACCTAGCACAAATTTTGTCTATGAAAAATAATGATAAGTGGCTCCTATCTCCGCTATTCCTCACCGAAGAAGTTGGTAAAATTCAGCATTAAGGTCCTATATGCTGTCATTGGGCTTCGGGGCCCTGAATTGTACTCAGCCAATACTGAGGAAATCGTCTTGATACAGTATGGACTACAGATAGGCTGTTTTAGAATTTTAAATTTCTTCCCAGGTTTCTTTTAAAAAGGTATAATTCGCTTTGTCGCTTACGTTATTCTCATTTCGGTATTTCGGGCTAACATTTTCATACAAAGTTTGAAAAAGTTGAAGCGATAAATAGAATGATTTTTACTTAGAGCAAATCGTCTCTTAAAAGTTAGTAGGTAGGTACTATAATTATTTACGTAATAAGGTAGATATGTATAAAAATTTTGACCGACCAGTTGAGTAATTAAATGTGACAGTCGACCTCGGATAATTTAGGCAATAATTGCTACAATTAAAGAGTATGTAAACATATCAATGTGCTTCGCCTAACTATCTACTAATTTACAATAATAAAGTTTATTTACAAACTTTATTCACAATCGCCTGATGATGAGGGAGCAAATCTTCGAACACTAGTCGCGTAATCTAAAGTCATTTTTGTGGATTTCGAACTAAATATTTAGTCTTTCATTTTACCATAAAGTTGGACTTTCACCATTTACCGTCGCGACGGTCGAAAACATCGATATTAACTTTGAAAGTACCCCTGAAATTAGGTCGATGCATGGGTAATCCTCTTAATTTGCAAGATGTAAAAGTGTAATAAATTTCGAAAAATGTTGATAAATATGAGATCAATTTGTCAGTTTTGAATTTTAATATTTGGGCCCTGGTTTTTTCAAATCCATAACTGTCGCATACGTTATTCTTATTTTGCACTTACATTCTCATACAAAATTTGGAAAAGTTGAAGCGAAAATAGAACGATTTTTGCTCAGGGCATATCACCCCTTAATAGTTAGGTATACAGTCAGTATGACTAAAAAATATTTGATTAAGTACTTCAATAATCAAAGGGTATACAAGTACGAGTAACAATTTGGCTTTTCTAAATTAAATAATGTAAGGGTCAAGTTATAAATTAACAGTCTAATAGAACAGTTGATTAAAATGGTACATATCTGTTGTTTAATTCACATTACTTAAGGGCTTGGCACCAAGAATGACGTCATAGTCTTTTCCCACGGCATTAAGGTTCAAAATCGCGTGACAATCGCATGATAAAATGGTAAAAATAGCGTTTTTCCATTTTTTTGGGTTAATTTTGCGCCTATCAAAAAACTTTTACGGTTATTCCCTAGATTTTAATGCACATTATCAGTACAAAAATAAATTTTTACTCCGCGACTTTCGGGAAACGAGTTTCCGTCTTTCGAAAAAAAGATCAGAGGTGTTTCAAAAATATTTTTTTGAGAAATCTATACAAGATATAAAAAATCTTTTACGGTGATTCCCTAGATAAAGATTCAATGCATCTACCCTATTTTGTTCCAAAGCATATTTAGTAACGGTTGTCGAGATAGAAGGTCTCCCGTTTTTAGAAATTTTTGAAATGTCGGTATGCACACTCTTAAGCCAATATTTTTTCATTATGATGCTGTGTAACCAATAGCGTAGCGTGGCCCGAAGGGGGGAACGGGGGGTCAAAGGGCACATTTTAGGGAAAATTTTCAAAAATCTATTAAATCACGTTTGTTTCATTAAAAATAGAAAAAATTCCGCCCGCAGCCCTATTTTTCTCATTTTCTGATATATCAATATCTACATTCTAGTTGTCCCACTCGAAAATACAAGGCCTAAAAATTTATTTTTTTTAATGTCGGTATGCCTATTTTTAAGCCGATTTCACGTTCTTTTGTCCGAATTTACACAATCGTTTTCACAAATCTCTATGGCAAAATAAGTTATGTAAATTTCCTGTGATTTTCACTGAACCCTTTTCGACCGTTTTTCGGAAATAAATTCGTAATTCGATTTGACCTCGCAAGAGGTGCGTGACGGACAGAAAACAGATGGGGAAATATAGATGAGTCTACTACAAATGGCCGACAGAGACAAATAGTCGACACGACCAATTGGCTGACAAAGACAACTGGCCGACAAGGACAAATGGTCGAAAAGACCCCATATCTTCGTTGTTAGTTCTTCGGATTTCCTCACTGCGTGTAGAGTGGTTGAATAACCGAGCTTTCGACAGCGATACTACTACCATCTTCAGGGTAAAGCTCGGTTATTCAACCACTCTACACGCAGTAAGGAGACTCGAAGAACCAACAACGAAGATATGGATTCGTCACGCTGCGAAAACCTACAAGATTATTTGGTCAAAAAGACGTATGGCCGACAGGACACGGTCGAAAAGACAGTTTTTGTTGGCCTATTGTATTTCGGCCTATTGTACTTGTCGGCCATTTGTCCATGTCTGCGATTTGGATTATGGCCTTTCGTCTTTTGGCCAATTGGTCGTGTCGGCTATTTGTCTCTGACGCCCATCTGTCGACCATCCACTTCGGCCAAATGGCATTAGGCCGTTTGTATGGATCCCATATAGATAGCTACACGCAAGTATGCTAAAGGTAAATTCACTTACAAAAGTATCGATAAACATTTAATTAATTAAAATTCACGAAACGTTGAGAAATGATGTACAAGGCGTCTGTAAGAAGTGGTATTGTTTTCTTTTCCAGAAGTCTTACGGGAGCAACCTTGGTTTAGTGTTGTTTAATGTAATAATAAGACATGGTTACATTTTTTATTTTCAAATTATATTTCGGCACTGTTAATAAAAAGACAATTATTGGATTGTTACATCCCAACAAATCTAATTAAAAATAATATAAAATTAGTATTCGTTAAAATATTTTTTAAATCCAACATTTTATGACTTCACATCCTAGACCCGTTTTTCGCGGTCTTCCAGACGATACCAAGCACGCCTTTCTGAGATGCTTTGATTCCTTCATTCCGAGAGTGTGTATGACGATTTGCATGAGTGTGACTAAAGTGTGACGGAAGCCCGATGTGTGTGTAAGGATAATAAAGTCTTGCAATCTGTTCTCTCTGCCTAACCCGCAAGAGATAGAATAGTGTAAACTTAAGGGCTTGGCTCCAAGAATAACGTCACAGTTATTTCCCACGGCATTAAGGTTCAAAATCGCGTGAACAATCGCACGATAAAATGGTAAATATAGCGTTTTTTCCATTATTTGGGGTTAATTTTGCGTCTATCAAAAATGTTTTACGGTTATTCCCTAGATTTTAATGCATATTATCAGTACAAAAAAAATTTTTTACTCCGAGTTTCCGTCTTTCGGAAAAAAGATCAGTGTTTGGTGTTTTTCAATTTTTTTTTTGAGAAATCTATACAAGATATAAAAAATCCTTTATGGCTATTTCCTAGATAAATGTGCAATGCATCTACCCTATTTTGTGCCAAAGCATATTTAGTAACGGTTGTCGAGTTATATAAGGTCTCCCGTTTTTAGAAATTTTTGAAATGTCGGTATGCATCCTTTTAATACCTAAATACGAGATTCCAGAGCTAATAATAGATCCTGCAGCGATCGATCACAATTTCGTATGTGAGTAGGTATGACCTGTTGGATATCTGCAATAAACATACGTAGACGAAAGTTGCAGTCTGCAGTATGGTGGTACGAATTCGAAACAAATTCCTACAACCATGTAGGTATATACAGTATACACCTACTGTATGTATCTCAGGAAATATAAGAGGTAGGTAATATAATAATACACGCGACCCAACTATGACGTCACGGTCATTTCCCGCGGCATTAGAAGGTTCAAAACCGCACGATAAAATGATAAAAATAGCGTTTTTTTTTACATTTTTTGGGGTTAATTTCGATTAAGTAAATCAAAAAACTTTTACGGACATTCCCTAGATTTTAATGCATATTAATTATCAATACGAAAAAAAATCTCCGCGACTTTCGGGAATAGAGTTGCTATCTTTCGGAAAAAAGATCAGAGGTGTTTTTCACTTTTTTTTTTGAGAAATCTATACAGGATATAAAAAATCTTTTACGGTCATTCCCTAGACAAAGGTTCAATGTATCTACACTATTTTTTTCCAAAGCATATTTAGTACCTAAGGTTGCCAAGATCTAAGGTCTCTCGATTTTAGAAATTTTTGAAATGTCAATATGCGTACTATTAAGGGCACATAGTAACTCAACTGGGGAAAAATATGTAGGTTTACTCTGCTAATACTAAAGATATCATCCTAAGACTTAAAACATGGGTAAATGAGAATATGTTTTAGTGAGTCTAGTGGGTAGAAATTTGATTTTTATAAATTTTCTCAGTAAAAAATAATCCGAAAGTTACCTCTGCAGTTTATTGAAACTTAGGATTATTCCCGTAGTTTGATAGATATAATGCTGTAACTCGACTGACAAAATGTTTAAGGTAAGACGCAGTGACTCTAGTGTTTTTTTTTTATATTCGGTCCCCGTTTTACACAATAAACCAAAATTGATTTAGTCGCTTACGTTATTCTTATTTTGCGCTTACACTCCCATATATGTAAAATTTGAAAAAGTTGAAGCGATATAATAGAACGATTTTTACAAAGAGCACATTTCGCCCCGTAAGGTTAAGGTGTATGGCCTAGCTTGAGCATTAAAATATATAAAAGATGCTACTGAAGTATACGAAAGAATTTAGTAATTCCATATAGCACGAGTTCCGGCCGCTAAAAATATGACCTATCCGTTTTTTGATCGAAATGTGGTTTAAATGATAGCTTACACATATATGGTCATACATCGCACTAGTGTTGCACTGTCAATGACAAAAATAATCCTTATTAAATTCTCTACAAAAAATGATGTATATATTTTTTAGTAGGGTTAGCAGTACACCCGCAATGGCCGGTCAAAATAACGAAATTCATTTGGAATACTAAAAAATGTATCTATTTACACTAATTTGGTTGAAAATTTATAAGAGTTACAAGAAAATAGTAAAAGGATCAATATTTTTTTATAGACTTAGCTACAAAACGAGCTATAGTTTATTTTCATACAACGTATAGTTTTTGAGTTATTGTGAGAAATTCCAATGACGGAAGTCCTTAAGGTTCTATACGCCGACATCCGGCTTCGGCGCCCTGAATTGTTCTCAGCTAATACTGAGAGAATCGTCTTGAAACTGAAGACAGTGATAGGTGAAAGTATGGACTACAGATTGACTGTTTTAGAATTACAATATTTG
This sequence comes from Ceraclea dissimilis, assembly GCA_963576895.1. Taxonomy (NCBI): domain Eukaryota; kingdom Metazoa; phylum Arthropoda; class Insecta; order Trichoptera; family Leptoceridae; genus Ceraclea; species Ceraclea dissimilis. The sequence continues at coordinate 2,493,033 of OY756374.1, forward strand.
GAAATTACTTGAACAAAAAAATATTCCGAAAGGCCCCTGACGTTTACGGGATCTGAGGATTTTCCGTTCAGTTTTTCAGATATAAAAGTATAATTTAATTTAATAATCTTAACAAGTTGGCTGTTTACATTTTTTTATTTATCACAGGCTCTTCTTAAAAAGGTAGAATTCACATTGTCGCTTACGTTATTCGTATTTCGCGCAAACATTCTCATACAAAATTTAAAAAGTTGAAGCGAAAATATAATGATTATTGCTCACATTTCGTTAAAAAAAAGATAGGTCATATTTTTGGCGGCTGGAACTCGGACTAATAGTCACTCCGCTGTTTGTAAAGTTATTAGATAAGTCTACATAATGCCATACTAACCCAAGTAGATAAGTTGTAGACATGTATCTACCAAATACATATTCGTATGGATCACTATATGTACGGCTGTGTGCCAATGCCAACCTTGAACTCGTAAAGCGATTTGGATAAAATATGGCTGACACATTGCGAAACCCGGGAAATTAAATATAGACTTTTTCTTTGATCTTTCTGAAAATTAATCTAATTTAGACATATAGTATAAATGCGTTATATATCTACAGGTTCCCGGAGAAAAACCCATAGGAATATTAGGTACCCATTCTGAATGAACCCCAAAAAAGACAAAAGCCATTTAGAAATATGGTCAACGGATAAAAGCTCAAACTTTCTCGTTGGATTCCAGTAGATGAATTATTTATAAAATGTCGACTATATTATTGTCCATTCCATTTTAGATCCGCTTATTTATTTGTTTATTTTCTAATCTATGCTAGTTTCTAACGCATTGAAAGAAATCGTAGGTATACTAATAGATAGACCTGCAATTAATTTTATTTTCAAAATCCAATGAAATAATAAACATTTTATAATAATTCATCTACTGGAATCAAATTAGAAAGTATGGGCTTTTATCCGTTGAGGATATTTCGGAGGGACTTTTGTTTTTTTTTGGGCTTTATTCATGTTTAGGAAAATTCCTATGGGTTTTTATCCGGAAACCAGTTTTTACAGCACACTCGTAAAAACATAAAAAAAGAGTGGAAGCCTATACAACGGGGGAATAATAATAAAATATGATGACCAAAAATTTGTTGACGAGTAAAATAATAAACTAGGTACTTATAGGAAGTTAGTATTTCCTGGGGTTAGCTGGTAGAGATGACAGCATTGCGATAAGCTCGCCCTAGTGAACAAAATATGTCATGGTTTCTTATTACTAGATTTTTAACACGTTTCTGTATTATTTTGTTCACATGAAGTATAAATAAATAAATAAAAAAAATAGATAAAAATCACAAAAAACACAACACAAGTTTTACTGAAAATACCTGAAATAAAATGTAAAAACACGAAAAAAACACAATTTCGTTAAAAGGTTATATTTACGTAGTTGCTAGTACAAACCCATAGAGCTATTTTTTTATTATTTAACAAAACATTTTTCAAAAACGCCTGAAAAAAAAAACAAAACGCTTTAGGTACTTAAAAAAAGTTGTGAAAAAAAGTTGCTGCGACTTACCTACGTATCCTATAAACAATACAAATGTTGCAAAAGAAATAACACCAAAAGACATGTTTAAATCATAAAATAATTTAAAACAATTTATTGTTAATTATTTAAATTTAATTTTAAACAAAGGCACAACCGATTTCACGGACAGTTTTATACAATTTAATTGATTTCAGATGTATGTTTAATATTTTATTATGTGCTTTTAGTAAATACGAGACAGTTCAGGTGTTGTGAAGATATTGACAGCGTGTAAGAACTAACAGAGTATTTTATTTACTTATTTATTTATTTAGATTACGTATATTATTTCATAGAGATGAAAATATTATAGAGCAGACACTTTGTGCCGCACAGAGCCGCGACTCTACACTACATCCCACAATGGATCTTGCGGCATACTGCTGAAAGACTGCGGCACTGAATTTTCCCCTTTTTCCTCCCTCTGCCACTTTTCTCTCCCCGCTCTTCACCCCCTAACTACACTGAGGGTATAATACCGTAAACATGAATATAGTAACCCCAGCACATTCATACATACAATTAAACGTACTTATTATTATAATAATTGACTTGTGATTATATCGATAACAAGCTTTCGCGATATTATGAATTTCATATTTCAGAAAAAATCTATATGGAAAAACCCTGACATGAAGATCAGCGGTAAAATTAAAATCTATAAAACTTGTGTATCATGACATATGGGATCGAATGCAGAGCAGACACCGTAATAACAAAAAATGTGCTAAGAGTGTCGGAAATGAAGACTCTCAGGAGTATATCTGGTAAGAGCCTCCGAGATAGAATAAGGAATACCACATTGCATTGTACGGCCAACCCCAGGGCAGACGACTCCCGGGCAGACCACCTAAGAGATGGATTGACAGTTGGGAGTCGACATCGCAGGAGGCTAATCCATCTTTATAACAGGCCACAAGATTAAGAACAAGAAGAAGAAGAAGAATATTTTAGAGAAATTTTTTCATGATAATTTTGCTTTTTTCTCTTTTTACCACACATTGTTTTTTGTGCCCCTTGGTCCCTTCATAGTCAACTTGATGATCTCTCACAGTTGTACAGTGTACACCTGTGTCCTAATAAACAAATCATTAACCATTGCACCATCATCACTATACAACGTTTTTTAATCATTTGCTTATTATTCAGGATTTTGTTATTTTTTTGTACATACATGTAACCTTGAGGGCTAGAGCTATTATATTGTGGTTAGTATTGCCCCGGAACAGCCTAGTGAAAAAATAGGGTATTGTATGTATAATAGGGAAAGACCGTAAAAGATTTTTTATACCTTGTATAGATTTCTCTAAAAAAATGTGTAAAATACCCCTTTTTTCCAAAAGACAGAAACTCGTTTCCCGAAAGTCGTTTTTGTATTTATAATATGCATTAAAATCTAGGGAATGACCGTAAACGTTTTTTTTTACTCAAGCGAAATTAACCCCAATAAATGAAAAAAAAAACGCTATTTTCACATTTATCGTGCGATTGTTCATGCGATTTTAAACCTTAATGCCGTGGGAAATGACCGTGACGTCATAGTTGGGTCGCGAGCATTAAGACATGCTTCCTCCCGCCTCTAGAGAATGGTGGTCGGTCGGAATAATAGAATAGGTGTCGAAATAATGAAGTAAAGAATTCACCTTTTCATATTCTCATCCCATGAGAAATAAGTATAGATCTTTTGCAGTGGATTGTATCTATATATTCCAGGGTTGCAAGTTCATTATCCTGATGATTATTTTTAAGAGAATAAAATTTTATTGGTGTGTTTTAATTTTCTAACTATTGTATCATTAGTGATACGCCACGTAGATTGGAAGCCTCAAAGTAGGTTGGGAGCCTCCACGTAGATTGAGCTGTTTAATATAGGCGTCCCTGGAAACGACAATACGTCGGCAAATCCTTCCACCACCGGAGAGTCAGAGAAAGAATCACCTAAAGCGCGAATCTCAAAGAGGCCTAACTATTGGAGGCTCCTGATTTGAGGCATCCTGATTTGGGGCATCAAAGAATTTTGAAATAAGACGGGTGACAGTTACTTTTACTTTAGGGCATAATATTGGATAAATATCGGATAATTGCTCCTTGGACAAATGTCATTGTTGTTTGCTTTTTGCTCTGTCGTAAGTGACTTATTTTATTTTGTTTTTTTTTTACTTGTTTATTATGTGAAATGTAAAAGCAAGTTTGTTGCGCCGAACATAAATAAATAAATAATTATTTGATTCTTCTCAATAAACATAGGTAATTGTTTCGATAATTTTCAACCCTGATAGATTCTGAATAAACCCTCGCATATGGAGGTCTATATGTTTCTTTAACTATTCATATAGAGTGGGTACTTCTACCTGCTTTTCTCATTTCCTTTATTATTTAAGTCAAGCTTCCTTTCAAACATTTGCTCGAGAGTCGTGTATACTTTGCTCGTACATTGTTCTATCCATTTCCCATTCTCTTTGTAAGATGGCATATTGTTTGACAACAAACTCATTACACAGTTTTTTCTCAACAGAACCAAGCGATGCATACATTCACATAGTGCAGCATTATGTGAACTCCCTTGGGGAAGACAGGATGGATGTTCCGATGCCTATACTTAGAAGCAGTCGGTTGGCTTAAGACAATGATAGATGGAAGTATTACAAGTTGATTGTCATAGAATTATAATACTTGGAAATTCCTTGAACAAAAAGTGATTCCGAAAGTACCCCTGAAATTTACGGAAGAATCCATTACTCGTTCATTTTTTCAGGTGTTGAAATATAATTTAGTTAAAATACTAGTAAGGTTAACAAGTTATGGCTGTCGTAGATTTTTTAATTTGTTCCCAGGTTCTTTTTCAAAAGGTTCACATTGTCGCTTACGCTATTCTTATTCTAGGCTTACACTCTCGAACGAAGATTTACGTACATACGTGTACCTAGAAGCATACCATTATGGTATTCAAGGTATTTAAAACATGAGTGTTTTAAATATTGAATTCGTCCATTTAATAAATATCTCTGTCGTTCTTGAATGGTAGTGTAGTGGAGTTGTCCATTTCCATGCTTTAGTACAAGCAGTACCTATACAGTATACACTATACACTCAATACAGGTATGAAAAAATATTCGTGTTGCAACGAACACTATATTCGGTCCCAAGCCGAATATCGAATATTCGGTCAGGAGCACAGCCGAATAGCCAAATATTCGGTTAAACTGTTCGGCCTGATTAACCCAGGTACAAATTTTGACGCGCAAATCACATTATTCCAAGTATCGCACATCCTGCTCTCTGACTGGCCCGCTGAAATTATATATTAAATCGCCTAAAACTTGCCAATATTAAAAACTGTCATTTTTATCGGTAGGTATAGGTAATAAAATAATTCGTTTTTTATAATACTTTTTTTTATTTACATTATATTTTAAAGTCTATTACTGCACGAATGTGTATTACCTAAACATGGAACATAATTACTGTGTGTTTTTATTATTTCCTGCTCCTATTTTTAGGTATTCGATATTCGAGCGGTATTCGGCCGAATACCGAATACTCAAAAAACGGGCCGAATATTCGTTACTTCTCTAGTAAATATAACTAATTATTGGATGTGGAAAAACGTTGTATTTTTTCCATCATAAATAATAATAATTATTATGTTGCGTGTTCTGTTCGTCTGGTTGGCAGCAAGCGTGTGGCAGACAAGGTATCGGGTCAGACACATTGCCATGCTGAATAAATGAAGAGGTTTATTTATATTAGTCACTCCGATGTATTACTTAGTACACGACAGGTCGCTGTAGCCTAAGATGCGGCCGCTCAAAATATGACCTATCTGTTTCCAAGATTATTTTTGAAAACAGATAGGTCATATTTTGAGCGCCTGGATACTATGGGAAAATATACCTCAAGATATTTTATAACTAGGTGCGTATACCTATAATCTATACACCTTATGGTAAAACTAGCCTTTGTACCCGGCGAGTCTGCGCCTGGATTTTAAAATTTATGCAACCACTGTTGCATACACATTCTTTTTTTACAATTATAGTCATATTTTTAAGTAAAACTATGCATATTATATTGATATTTTAAAAATTTCTAAAACGGGAGACCTTAGATCTCGACAACCGTAACTAAATATGCTTTAAAAAAACAGTAGATACATTGAACATTTATCTAGGGAATGACCATAAAAGATTTTTTATACCTTGTAGAAATCTTCTCAAAAAAAAAATGTGAAAAACACCTCTGATCTTTTTCCCAAAAGATAGCAACTGGTTTCCCGAAAGTCACGGAGGATTTTTTTGTATCGATAATATGCATTAAAATCTAGGTGATGACCGTAAAAGTTTTTTGATTGAAGCGAAATTAATCCCAAAAAATGGAAAAAACGTTGTTTTCACATTTTTTTCAAGCGATTTTGAACCTGAATGCCGTGGGAAACGATCGTGACGTCATAGTTGGGTCGCTAGCCTCAACTGCAACATACCTATACATATAAAGCAATGGCTGTATTTTCATTGTATGAGTTGACTGACGAGTATAAAGCACTCGACAAGTACGTAACAACACGACAAAAGCTTTCATTAAACAAAATAAAGCTCTCGGCTTAGTATACGACTTTATAACAGTAAAAATATAACTTGTATACCATACTAGACAAATAGTCAATATACACATACATGCTAACAAAAGTGAGTTGAACTTGTACAATGTACATGAACATAATAAAAATAATAACAAAGAATATATTCTATTCTATCCCCTCACGCCAGATCCCTTGCGGGGTAGGCAGAGAGAACAGATCCTTAGAATCCCAACAGAACCTATCCTTACACACACTTCGGGCTTCCGTCACTTCGACTAAAACCTCGTTCTGAATTCAAAATCAGGGTAACACTGAATTCAGAGAGCGGTTTTGGTCGGAGCTTTTTTGGAAACGGTCGATTCAGTTAACTGAACTTCCGGACGTGTGTGGGGAGCCTAAGATTCCTTTCACTCAGAACACGTCCGTCCTTGAGAATGATCGAGCCAAAACATTATTAATCAATAAAAAAAATCGTATGCGGCGCTATATTCTCATGTTTTCTGATACGTTTTTTTGAAGCTTGTACGCTCAAATTTTTGCGTAGGGCCCCGGGCCTCAAACGCAGGCTCTTCTAAAACCTAGCAGAAAAGTTGTTCTTTGTGTCTGCGTCTTAGGGGTAGTAAAAAATGAGTAAGTAACAAAGCACCAAATGTTGTTTAGGTATCACTGAATACCACTTTAACGCAATCATAACTTCCCTATCCCATCCTATAAATAGAGGCACATCCCTATAGAATATATAGAAGGTTCACGTATGTCCCTAGGCGATGAAATAATGCATGAATCCTAAAATAAAAGTTGAAAAAGCAAACAAATGTAGTTAGGTATATTATAATAACAATACGATGGTGCTTTGATACGTTAAATAATAAATATCCCCCTTTGTATGTGTAGATTGTATATAGACGTAGGATATAATATAGGGACGTAGGTGTAGAGCAGTGTTTCTAATAGTTCACCACCCATCTATGACGCCACGCCGCAGTGGCGGATCCAGGATTCAATTTGAGGGGGGGGGGGCTGAACGTCGTCACATGGTAAAAAGTACTGTCACTCAACGTTTTGGGGGGGGGGGGCTAAGGGGCTGAAACCCCTAGATTTGTTGTATATAAAGTACTGTCACTGGTGGTTTTTGAGGGGGCTTCAGCCCCCTAGCCCCCCCCTGGATCCGCTAGTGCGTCACGGTCATTTCCCGCTCCATTAAGATCGCATGATAAAATGGTAAAAATAGTGTTTTTTCAATTTTTTAGGGTTATTTTCGCTTCAATAAAAAAACTTTTACGGTTATTCCTTCGATTATAATGCATATCATCAGTACAAAAAAAAATGCGGGAACTTTCTGGAAACGAGTTGCCGTCATTCGGAAAAAAGATCAGCAATAATACGCATGAAAACAGTTTTATTTTTGCGCATGCGTTTTTTTTTTAATTGGCCGAAGTGATGAATCCGGTTGCTTTCATTAATAACACATCTGAAATAATTTATAGAAATATTGTAAAATATAGGGGCTTCTCGCGCACTCCCAAAAATACCCTCTGCACCCCTGGGGTTGCGGGCACCCCACTTTAAGAAACACTGGTGTAGAGGGTCCTATTGTAACCGAACTTGTACTATATGTATAGCTTAGCTGTATACCTAACAATAGGTATCATCGGCGGCATCAGGGGGGCAGCTGCCCTCAGCCAACCCCCTGTTTTAAACATAGGAGAAATAAATCACATTATAACCACACAGCTTTTTCAACGTGAATTTTCAATAATTATTGTGAAAAATCCATCAAATCACTGTTGTTCGTTTTTTTCATTTTTTAAGACATTTCTGGCAGACACAATTAATTTTTTTAGACCCGATATCGATAAAATTATTGAACAGAAGAAAGTTTTCCATACAAACGTGAAAAATAAAGTGCTGTTTAGTTTGCATATTCCAAGGAGCAACGGAAGAAAATGCCGTTTCCTGTTCCATAGGTATTTAAAAATTATAATAGACCAATCAGACATAATGTTGTGTTGCCATAGTGATAAACACAACTAATATTGACATAAGCGTTGAGTGGTGGTACCTACTTGCCTGTATTAATAATATCTCACATTATTCAACTCAATGGAAATATTTTATCTATAAAACAAGTAAATTATTATACAATCAATATGACACATTATGATACACTCACTTGCAATATTAATGGAGTAAGTTGATTCAACCTATTGATTATAATATTTGTTGCTATAAAAGTAACTGAACATGAGAAAAAATTGCATCAGGCAAATGAAGATTACTCAGCTAATACTAAACACATAATCCTAAGACTTAAAACATGGATAAATGAGAATATGTTTTAGTGACTCTAGTAGTCACAAATTAGATTTTTGCAAATTTTCTCCATAAAAAATAATTACAAAGTTACCTCTGAAATTTACTAAAACTTGAGATTATTTCCATAGTTTGTTAGATATAATGCTGTAATTTGGTTGATAAAATGTTTATGGTAAGATGCGGCAACTCTTACGGATATTTTTTTGATATTCGGTCTTCTTTTTATACAATAAACCAAAAATGGTTTTGTCGCTTACATTCTCATGCAAAATTTATAAAAATTGAAGCAATAATAGATAAATCAACTTTGTCAACGAAATATCGAAGGGGTGGATGTTTTCTGCACTTCCCTGGGTAATTTTAGGAGAAGTGTCGCCTCCAACCTAGGAGTTTTTAATTAATAGATGTTCACATGTTACTTATTTATATTAACATGAAGTTGGTATTGTTTCTTATTTTTGTTGTATAATGACTTCGTTGTTTGGTGGTATTTTTGCGAGCACTGATTGGCTTTATTATTTTATTGTTTTTGACAGCCTTTGTTGTTGGTGTCAGCTGCGGGCGCCCTTAATTGGAGAGTCGACATGCGATGTTTTTTTCTATGATAATGTGTTCATGTTTTGGTAATATAAAAATAAAATAAAAGAAAAATAAATTATGTCACATTTTTAGAAAGAAAATGCTCAAAAACAAAGGCGTAGAAATTTACAATACTTGATATTAAATTATCTGCAGGAAGAAGGATTTACAGAATCAGCTGATACTTTCTTTAAAGAGGCTAAACTAAATAACGAATACCAAGTGTGTGATAATATAGATCTAGACATAATCCTGCAAGATTTTTCCAGTTATTATTTGTTAAAATTTAATAAGCAACCGTTGATATGTAAAAGAAATAATGAAGCAATGATTAACAATACTCATACCAATACTAACAATGTAGCAAAGAAAAATAAAGGGAAAATTAAAAATAATAAAGATGTTATAAAACTAGAAGATGAAAGTCAAAAAGAAGAATCAATTTTTATTATAACTCCATTGATTGTTCAGGTGAGAGAATTAGTTTTAAAATATATTTTTACTAGTGTCGTATGCCAGAGAGACTTCGATGTGGATGAAGAAGGACGAATCAAGGTTGAATGCAGTAGAAATGAGGTCATTATGAAGAATGTGTGGGAAAACGCTGACAGATGAGATAAGGAACGGTCCAGGTCAGTCTCGGGCGGCCGCATTTCCTCACACCTCTTCGCTCAGTCAAATATATATTTTTTGTCATCCTTCATTCTCTCAACATGCCCAAACCATCTTAGTTTATTCATTTTCATTCTCATCACAACACTAGTCTTGCAATCACTCATTTCCCTAATAACCTCGTTCCTTATCTTATCTCTCAACATTTTCCCACACATTATTCTTAACGACCTCATTTCCACTGCATTCAACCCCGATCCATCCATGTTTATTATATACATCAAACGAACCCTGTATACTAATAATTATATTTGCTGATGCGACCTGAACAAACTTTTAGAACCAGGAAACCAAGCCAGAAAACAAAAAGAATATTATCGAATTAACAAACGATATAGAAGAAATAAAACCGTTGGGTAATTTCACGAAGACGCTAAGTCCAGAATACAAAGAAATAGCGGAGAACTTATTTCAATCCACGAAGTCAAAATACGAAGTAGTGGAATGGGAGGATATTGCCGGCTTAGACAATGCAAAGAAACATTTGAGAGAAGCTACGATCTATCCCTTGAAGTATCCTAAGACTTTCCAAGGTCTGCTCTCACCGTGGTCGGGCATTTTGTTATTTGGTCCCCCAGGAAGCGGAAAGACATTGCTGGTGAAGGCGTTGGTTAATGAATTCAACAGGACTTTCTTCAATGTATCTGCAAGTGTCATTGTTTCCAAATGGAGAGGGGAATCAGAGAAGTACATAAAGGTAACTGATTGTCTGAGTCTTCATTTTCCTCTTCAAATGTTAATAATTCCAATGTCCCAGCACCGTGAAATTTTGCACACATACTATTTGCTTTTAATGTATTTAATTAATTGAATTTACTATGTTTAAAACTGTAGTACTGTTTTATCATAAAATTACTTAGTAAATTTTAATGAATTAAAAAGCAGTTATCCCAACAGATACCCATTGGGATAACTGCTTGTTATTTCAACTACTAAATGTAGAAAAATTTGGTGTTTCCCACAAAATAAAAAAAAATATATTGAAAATATTTCTATTTATTTTTTTACATAATATAAGGCTCAATGTCTTTTGATACAAAAATTGTTTCTACAATTGTTAATGTTTTAGATATTATTTGATTTAGCAAGATATTACTCACCGTCAGTGATATTCATGGACGAGTTTGAAGCTCTGACATGTCGGAGAGACTCTTCCAACGAACACGAAGCATCCAGGAGACTTAAGCACGAACTCCTTATTGAACTGGACGGTTTGTGTAGAACCAATCAGAATGTTCTCTTCTTGGCTACAACAAATTTACCATGGTAATTATAATGCAAAGTCTCTATGCAAATTTTTCTCTGCAAACTGTTTATTGAAATAAATTTTTCTCTGCAAACCGTTTATTGAAATATTTTTTTCTGACATGGTTGAGGAAGGACTAATGTGGTATGAATGCTGTCGAGATGAGAAGAATGTGTGGAGAGAGAGGATCTGGAACGAAGTGATCAGAGAGTTGAGTGAATGTAAAAAGGATGTTACGACTAAACTAAAAGTGAACAGGCTGAGATGGTTGGGGCGTGTAGAGAGAATGTATGATGAAAGGATATCAAAGAAAATAGTATATCTGTGAGAAAGAAGAGGTGTAAGGAAGCGCGGCCTTTCAAGAACCACGTGGCTTGACCATGTAGACTAGATTCTCAAGGATAGAGGTGCTCTCAGTTAAAGGAATCGGAGAGTGTGTATGACAAATTGCATGAATAAGACGAGGGCTAGGAGTGTGTGTAAGGATAGGGCAGTCTGGCGTTCTGTTCTCACTGCCTACCCTGCAAAGCCTGCGGCGTGAGGGTAAACGATTTGTGTTTACAAAAAAACCTTTGCATGTTTTTCAAAAAAAAATCAAATAATTAAAATACCTTTTCATTACAGGGAGATAGACCCCGCAGTGTTGCGAAGGCTGGAAAAAAGATTATACATCCCATTACCCGATGCACAATCCAGAGAGAGAATGTTTAAATTATTTTTGGAAAGCTCACGATACAATATATCATCGATAGATTTGAAAATATTGGCCGAGAAGACTGAGGGATATTCTGGCTCAGATATTAAAGTTATTTGTAAGGAGGCTGCAATGATATCGGTCAGGAAGAATATTCAAAATTACGAATGCGGAGGTGCGTATAGCAAAAATTTAAATTAAAAAATTGAAACAATGAAAACATTCTATCAATTCTAATATTTAGGAGGTCCATAGATCAGGCACTTGCCGGGAACTAAATCCTCTCTTCTCCCTTCCCCTGCTCTCCATTCTTCTGCTTCCTTCATCCTCTGCTACATTGTTTGTTGCATTACGCTGGTATTGTCATTGTTGTATTTTGATTTGCAAATTTGAGAGTTTGTGTGTGAGAGAGAGTGTGAGTATACGTATTATGTACATGGAAACAAAAAAAAAAAAAAAAAAATGTACATGAAAACAAAAAAAAAAAAAAAAAAAAAAAAAAAAAAAAAAAAAAATGGTTGGCGCAGTTGGTTGAGGCGGCAGTCTCTCAAGCGAGTGGGGCCAGGTTCAAGTCCCGGCGCTGGCGATGTATTCCACACTTTGCAATACAGGCTTTTAACCTAGTGCAAGGTGTGCAGGAAAGTATTTGGGTTCGCGTATGCAAGCCCAGATCTTTTTCATAAAAAAAAAAACGTGCATTTTTAGTAATGAAATAGTGTCTAATATGTTATATACCTAACTGACCTAACAGTGGCAAAGGGTGCATTTCTGCAGAAGGCAAGCTGGGCCTAACATTTCTTATGGGATTACGTCAGATTAAACACTATTATACATATTATTTCTCCAAAACGTAACTCGATGGGAATCGTGTTCTTAGGTAGCTTCACGCCTGATACCTAATTTGTATTTACCGTCGATAGGGCAAGGTGCAGAATTGTTTAGAGATTTATAACGTTATACAGGTGAATCTTTGTGTAAAGAAAATAAAAATAAATAGAATTCCCTATTCTAAGAATATATTGCGTTGAAGCCAACCGTAAAGACTTCTGATTTCCCTAAGGATCATGTGACTGATACATTTCTCTGTTTGAACATTTTCATACGTAACTTGACACCAACTTTCACAAACGTTGCACCCTTGGGGTTTTGTAAAAAAAAACACCTTAGGCGTGACATTTTAATATTAGCCAATTTTGTCTCTCTTGGGTTAGAAATATTATATTGAATAACCGTATAACAGTTCTCTGGCCTCAGGTAAAATCACACTGTTTAGTATTTCTTCTGTTTTTACGATCTCGTACTTGTGGGAGTTGATGTTATGCATGATAAATTAAGTAACAAAAAACACACTCACGCCGCATTCCTTGTAGGGTAGACAGAGCGAACAGATCGCTAGACTTTCCTATCCTTACACCCACTTCGTGCTTCCGTCACATTCATACAATTCGTCATACACACTCTACGATTCCTTTAACTCACTTTTCGAGAATCTGGTCCACGTGATTCTTGGACAGCCGTACTTCCTTACACCTCTTCTTTCTCCCAGGTATATTTTCTTCCTTATCCTTTCATCATTCATTCTCTCTACATGTCCCAACCATCTTGACTTAGTCATTTTTATTCTAGTGACAACACCCGTTTTAGATTCACTCAATTCTCTGATCACTTTCGTTTCTTATCCTATCTCTCAAGATTCAAAATTTCATTAACATTATATAACCACTATATAACTGGTTAATAAAAATTTTAGTGAATGTTTTAGTGTTTTTCGTGGCTTAATTTATTATGACGTGACACTACATTTTTTAACTTTCCATAAACAATTTTAAATATATTTCAGAGGCAACGAATTTGGATTCGTCGACCATCGAACACGCTGATCTGGAGAATTCTATCGCACGGATAAATCCAACCGCTAAACAGGTTATGGACAAGTTCGGAAAATGGGCGAACACATTGGGAGCAGAGTAACAAGCAATTGTGTATTCTTATAAATAACATGCAAGCAAAACATTTTCAAGTAAAAATTTAGCTAAATTGCTTCTAAAACTGTTCTAGAACCAATCTAGGAACCTACCTTTGTTGTCAGGCCATGAGAATAGTTTTTTTTTCAATGATTCAAGGTTTGTCGTAACAAACCCAAACACTTGAGTCGTGAAGTGGAGTAAGTCGGCATCGGGGATCGAACGTGCGCCCACTGGATTAACAGTCGAGCGTGTTACCAACCAGGCTACTTTTTTGTGGTTGAAGAAACCAAAAGTATGTTTAGACTGATACTCTTATGTATAAATAAAACTATACAACAATACTCTCATATAACTCATTATATTTTAAAACATTTACTATAACTTAAAACTATTTATTTTTTAACAAAATATGTAGTACTTTATTATACATTTATAATTCATATTGACATCCTATATATTTAATATACTCTATACATAAAGTACAGTACATCCCCTGTAATCTGAATCACTGTATACACAGTCTAAAAATACAGGGTGCTTGATAGATGGATATAGATATCTTCAGGAGTGATAGTAGAGGCACCGCTTCCTAGAGTAGGTACTCTAGCCGTACTGTAACAGCTGGCAACATAGCAAAATGATCAAACAAGACCACTACTCCTGTCAAATTTCCTAACAGAATATAATAGTGGTCTGTCATACTCGTTGTTAAGGGACTGTTATTCCATACACAAAGTGGTCTCAAATTTCTACAGCATGGCTAGAGAAAGAGTGTCTAGGTGGCAGTGCGTAGAGGTCATTTAAAATCTTTTGAGCCAAACTTAGCTTAGTTCAAAGTCGCACGGTTTTCGAGATATTTGTGTTTTAACTTTTTTTAGAAATACACATATTCGAGTAACAAAAAAGAATGATAGAACTAAGTAGGTACCTTTACTTATGATGATATCGGGGTTAAACTTGAGTAATTTGGGGTTTTTCGATAAAAAGTTAAAATCTCGAATAACTCGAAAACCGTGCGACTTTGGACTAAGATAAGTTTGGCTCAAAAGATCCCAAATGACCTCTACTATCACCCCTGAAGATAGCTGTATCCATCAATCAAACACCCTGTATACAACTCCCCTCCCTTTTCAACAAATTTAGAAAAGAAAAACCAATCTATGAACACATTCTTTTTTTCATAAGTTGGCATTGTAGATTTTTGTGAATTTTCAAAAATATGAATGACTGATTGCAGTAAATGCTAAATAACATAATGCAATAACAAAGAAATTCTTACCAATTGTAGGGTTTGTATATTCACAGGATAAAAATTTATGACGGTGATAATTTTTATTAAAAAAACACAGTTATTTTGACAATTATTTTTTTTTTCACAAAAAAAGAGTTCTTTTGATAATGTCAATCAATAGTATACATTGACGAAAGTAATTGAGTTTGGAAAAATTATGTGAAAAAAACTGTTTTTTTTAATAAACATTTTTAAAAAATTATTATGTTTAGTTTCAAATTTGCATAACAAAAATGTTATGAAGTCTTAAAATACATATATTGACTGGAAAACAACAATAAACACAAAAATATACATACTATTAGGTGTCTTAAGCTAAAATATTTCATAACAAAACGTGTGCTAAAAATAATACTATTTAATATTGCAAATTTTAAATAAATCAGTCAAACTCGAAGACTCGACTCTTGTTCAAAAACAAAACCCATCCTTGCAAACGCCTTTCGTTTTGTAAATAATATAATCATATCATAAATATGTGATTTTTTACATCCTAAATTGAATGCCCACGATGTGTAATGATTAAAAACATCGTTTTGCACCCAATACCGCGAAAGTGACGCATAATCAACTTTTCAAGAGATGGAAAAAACTTTGCTAAATTACTTAAGTAATCCATGTTCTGTTCACAGTTTGGTTTTTAGGTATATTTACGAAGTAAAATTTTTCACGCACTGTTAATTTTGTACCTTTTTACCGATTAAAACCACATTTTAGACAGAATTGACGCTTTTGCGGTATTGCATGCAGAACGACGACATAAATTTGATAGCTCATACATAGTTGATTTGATAAAGTTCATCTCTTCTATATAACGAGCCTACAACAATATAAAAAAATAACCCTGTTTAACTTACGATTTCTCATTCTAACACAGTAATAATATACTACTAATATATATTGCACTAATTGGAAACATAGTGAAGTCACAAAGCTTCGCAACTCATCATAGTATAGTAGAATGTACAGTGAACGCCGCTTACTATTTTTGGTTCAACTTTTTCAAATTTTGTATAAGAATGTTAGTGCGAAATAAGAATAACATAAGCGACAATGTGAATTCTACCTTTTAAGAAGAGCCTCGGAACAAATAAAAAAATCTAAAATAGCCAAGATTATAATTACCAGTATTTTGGCTAAATTATACTTTTATATCTGAAAAACGGAACGGAAAATCCTCAGATCCTGCAAGTTTCGGGGGTACTTTCGGAATATTTTTTTATTCAAGGAATTTCCAAATACTGTAATTTTAAAACAGCCAATCTGTCGTCCATACTTTGATCTATCACCGTCTTCAGTTTCAAGACGATTCTCTCAATATTGGCTGAGAACAATTCAGGGCGCCGAAGCCAAATAACAGCATATAGGACCTTAATGTGATCACTTCAAGTAGCTAATAACATTAACCATTATTATGATGGTCACAAACTTTTGACTGAATTCATTGAGAATGGGAGTCGCGAGCTGACACTAGAACCAATGGTATTAGGGTTGAAAACCTTTACCAGTCGATGCCTCGAAAATATGCAGCCACCCCATAGACAAGGGATAAATAATATGCCGGGAACAATAACCAAAATTTCCATCACCATAAACCACATTTTTTCTAGTTTTGAGCGATATGGGGCCAACCAAAATCAATGACATTATCAAAATACCTACACAACTGAGAAACCTGCTACATGAGAACCGTTTGAGAGAGAGACGCGATCGGGGAGATCTTATTGAATTATACAAAGTGTTGCATAACCATTATTCCCGTGAGATTCTACCGGCTATGTTTACCATGAACTCTAATGTGCACCTGAGAGGACACCAGCTGAAAATTACAACAGCAAGATTCACATTCAACCCACGGAAACACTTCTTGACTAATAGAGCTGTCAGTGCTTGGAATCAGTTGCCAGGGTCAGTGGTACTTGCTTCTACCACCAACACCTTCAAGAATAGACTAGATGATATAAGCACACCTCACTGGGACTTGGGTCAAAACAGCGAAAGCTGCCTACTCAATAACAAATAATAATTAACCAATTCGTAACTTTGTGACTTAACGAAGCGGCGACCACTGTACCTATTTTATACTTAAAGTTAATAAAATAATCAGAAAGTTCTGGGTCTGCATCATGTATACTATGTAACTACATATAGATTTTTCATCAAGCACCTTGGTTATTCGTCACAATCGGAGAATACTATTCTAGAATTTTGTTAATACCCTTCAATGTTGCTCGTGCAAACATAAACGCGACAAAACATTCACAAATACACTCTCCCTGAAAACATTCACAATTACATAATCGTAATTTAGTCATAGTATATATAAAATAAAATATAAATAAATATAGCCTCGTTTCTCGTAATAACTTAAAAATTGAGGTGACCACCACAGACACAAGTAGTACAGACTAACAATAAGAAATGGGTCAGGTTACGCATGCTTTCCAATGATCCGAAGTTGCAGCAAGCTGTCCGCAAATACTCGAATCACTGAAGTTAGCTACAAATATCGCAGTAACTGCTAGAGTAGAATTCATCCTATTTGGCGCGTGGTCCCAGCGCAGCGATCGACCGTTTTTCATAGTTTTCTTTTTTTTTTTTGTAGTTCGATGTAGTTCACCGTTTCGCCACCGCGAGCCAAAAGGGATGAATTTGACTCTAGGAATACAATGCTTTGTAATTGTTAAGTTGGCAAACTGTAGCAACGCATGCTGGCAATATAATAATTATATTTTTCCTCTCTCCCTACATCACCATGGCAACCCCACTCTATCGTGACGTCACCTCCTGGCTAAAGGCGATAGCAAGCCTGTGAAAAGTGACTTAAAAAAAAAGTGGCGTCACCTTGTCCTGGTGATAAACACTTGGTCTATGGAATATTTTTTCCCATACGTTTCTTTCCATTTATTGTGACGTCATCATCGTCAAATGTCACTTAATGATAACATAATCATAGACAACGAGTGAAACATTTGTTTGCCTCTTTCTTGTAAAGTATTTTTAGTAGCAGTCATTGACTTGTACATTAAGTACCGTAGATGGCGTACTCAACGCTAGTAGTGAAGTAAACGCGAGTAGCTTCCAATTTATTCAAAATACTGGAGTCAGACGTCTAGAGTACTTAATATAAAAGTCTATGGTAGCAGTTAAAGGAAGATAGCACAAACGTTCTCCTTATTGCTTAATTATGCTATATCTACACTACTCATATCTCTGGTGGCCATTACATGATTTGTAAATTTTTAAAAGGCTATAATAATACCTGATATATCTTTTTAAAAGAATACATTAAAATGTAGATCTGATTTTAGACTAGGTTTACAATACAAAATATGTATTTGATTATCTTATCATAACCGAAAAATAAAATGTAAAAATAATACTCATAAATAAATATTTTATTTTGTTTTTGGGTCAACCCTAACAAACCATAAAATTAGGAACCTATATGAATTTATAGAGAATTCAAATCTGACTCTTTTCACGGATCACTGATACGTTAAATGTAGGTATGTCCCCACATTTTTTTAAACTAACAGTGACCTCCTCTCTCCTTACCGCCGTCTCCTCACCGAAACCTCTATATATGTACGGTCACAAGAGTTTTCCACGGTTTTGAATGTTACTCTGTAATGATATGGCATTCCTAATTCTATGGGATGTTATGGAATAAATAAAAAGTGACTCAAATTGGCAGATAAACCGCGTTGCGAGAAAAAAAAAGTGTGGTAAAAAAATTATTTATAGAAACAAACAAATGTGTGGAACTTAAATCAGTATTACAGTCTATCAAGAAAGATATGTTTTGTCACAATTTTGTATCAGCGGTGTAGCTGTAAATAAATTTGGGTACCTGGGTACGTATGTTTTTGCATCATCGTGTTATATTGTGTATTGTACTTAGTTATTAATGTAATTGTAATGTATTAATGTAATTGTTTGGTTGATACCTACTGTGTGGGTAATGATGTAATAATATTATAATATTTCAAACCCTGATAATTACGGGATACTCCTCCCCCTTAACACAAGTTTTACTTTATAAGGGGGGGTAAAACGTTATTATATGTATTTTTAAGATCTGTATCCTCAAACACAAATTTAATCTGTCTATTTATTGTAATAACACATGTTTTGAATAAATAAAATAAAAATATGGTTTTCGACGATGGTGACTTTTTGCCCAACACAATTGTAGAATTTTAATAGAAATGTCAGTGTTGCCTGCAAATAAAATTGTAGTACGAAATTAATCTGGGACCATCTCTTTCCGGAGAGACTGTACATTGACAGTTCCACACGTATCACACGAATTTACACAATTTCTCTTTTATAAATGACATAGAACACTGCCTCCTAGAGTAGGTACTCTAGCCATGCTGTAACAGTTGGCAACATAGCGAAATGATCAAACAGGACCACTACCCTTGTAACAAATTTCGTAAGAGAATATAATACGTGGTCCGTCATACTCGTTGTTAAGGGACTGTTATTCCATACATTTCCTTAGCGACGGTGATGGCAACGCTACAAAACGAAGTGGTCTCAAATTTCTACAGCATAGCTAGAGAAAGAGTGTCTAGGTAGCAGTGCATAGAACCATTAACAAAGTTGTGGAGAACAAACAGAATAAAATATATTTCAAATTACCATTACAAAGTATAGCACAACAATAGTACAAGAAGAATATAATAGTACAGTAAAATTATCACAGAAAGACAGTTGTTGTTTAAGTGTAAAATATAATGACTGGGATCTGGCCATCTTCCGTGGAAGTTCCGTTGTTATTACCAGCTGCATAAGAAAATGAGAACACCACCCGTTCACCGTTGGGACACTCGGCAACGACACGGCGTTGACCTCTCGTACCGTAATACGAATCGGAACCCTGAAACAAACAATACAAATCATATATATATTTTTTTAAAGCAGCACATCTTGCACATAAGTGCTTACTCCGGTACCATTGACAGTGCTGCCAGCCTGTCCCCTGAATTCCTCCAGTGGCTGGAAGCGCTGAATGTCAGACTGTAACGATGTGACAATACTTCGATGTTGCCAAACGATCAATAAATAAATTTTGAAGATAAAGGATCTGGGCTTGCATACACAAACCCAAATACTTTCCTGCACACCTTGCACTGGGCTAAAAGCCTGTATCTCAAAGTGTGGAATACATCGCCAGCGCCGGGATTCGAACCTGGCACCTCCCGCTCATAATTTTTTTCCGTAATATTTTCTAGGACATTTGTGATCATGATGTATATTTCGTAGCATTCAATACATACCTTGAGTGTTGCACTGGCAATATATGATGTGTTGGGTTGTATTTCAATGGGGTCCTTAAACATGGCCCTGAATGTATCGTCAGTGCCGTCGCAACTGAACGATGTGTTGTTGGACCCACACACTTTCTTAGACGCAGTGTGGATTATCTGGAAACACATACAATATTATAACAATTCACAATAATATTATTAACATAAGATGATGTATTAAAAATACTAATTTAAGAGGTCACAGTTTGAAGCTAAACAAACACAGTTTCAATAGAGTTGTGTATGTATGGAGGATGGTATGGAGCTTGTTGTTGCACAAAGTGTGAATGTATTTAAACAATGGACTTGACAGACTGAATGAGTGAATACTGTTGTGAGATCAGACATATCACCATAGCTGCTTGGCTGATAATACAAGTGATGTTGATATTGTGAAGTTTACCAACCTGAATTTGCACTTCATACTCGGATGACCCAAAGAATGATCCATATAATCCAAAGCCCACAATAAATATGCGTTTGTCAACAATAAAACGTATTCTATCCGAGCTGCCACTGTAGCCCCAGCGAGACTCTGTGTGGTAAAATCTAAAACAACAAATTTAATTAATAAAATAAAATTTAAGAAGGGGTGCGAGTGGGGAAATGGCAGTCTGGCGTTCTGTCCACTCTGCCTACCCCACAATGGATGCGGCACAAGGACAGAGATGTGGTTGACTAGAGAGAGATGGTTCTTGATAATGGCGCTACTTGTAGCTTTTTAAAAATAAAACTAAAAGAAACCACATAAGTTCAATTCACAAACAATAAGAAACCAAAATAATTTTAAAGTAACAAAATGCACTGCTACCACCGCGAGAATGCGGATTAATCCTCAATTAATACGAGACAATCTCCTTCTTGGCACACTGTACATCGTCAGCACCGGGATCCGAACCTGGCACCTCCCACTTGAGAGGCAAGCATTTCAACCGACTGTGCCAAACCATGTACTTTTAAAAACAATTGTAAAAAACATGGAAAAGAAATTGATTCAATACAAAACAATGCTAAATTAAAATATGTAAACATTGGTATATAGGGCTCACCTATTGACGCTTTGTTCCTTCCCAGTCATACAGCATCTGGGAATATCCAGGAAGTCTACACTGGGTTTAGGATTCACAATGTAGTAGAGAAACAGCTGGACGCACTCTCTATCTGAGAGTAAGCCACTCTGTGCGGGGCCCGTGGCAAACTCCTCCACAGACATCAGTGGAAATCGAATGTTAGTAAATGCTCTACCGATCACCGCTCTCTGATTATCAGAATTTATGGGCAATTGACGTCTTTGGCACTCGGCCTCAGACCAACGTAAAACTGCCGTAAATATTTTGGCCTCTCGGATACGCAGTGTATCTCTGAAAAAAAAAAACAGAATCATAAATTATTGCAAACAATCGTATGCGAGTTGATTTATTTAATAAGTAAGTAATTAATTTGGTACTCTTTCACCCACATGTGTGCATTGTATTATTCTATTCTATCCCCTCACGCCGCATCCCTTGAGGGGTAGGAGAGAGAACAGATCGCCAGACTTTCCTATCCTCACTTCTATCACATTCATGCAATTTGTCATACACACTCTACGACTCATTTCACTCAGAACACATCCGTCCTTCAGAATCTGGTCTACAAGGTCAAGCCATGTGGTTCTTAAACGACGGCCGTGCTTCCTTACACTTCTTCTTTCACCCAGGCATATTTTCTTCGTTATCCTTTCATCGTTCATCCTCTCTACATGTCCCAACCGTCTCAACTTGTTAATTTTCATTCTAGTCACAATATCTGTTTTACATTCACTCAACTCTCTAATCACTTCATTTCTTATCCTATCTCTCCACACATTCTTCTCAGCGATCTCATCTCGACAGCATTTATATCTGATTCTTCCTTCTTCAGACATGTCCATGCCTCACTCGCATACATCAGTGTTGGCACCAGGACGGCGTTGTGCACCAGTATCTTTGTCTTAGTAGATACATCGCACTCCCCTTTTTATACAATAAGCCAAAATCGATTTTGTCACTTACGTTATTCTTATTTTGCGCTTACATTCTCATACAAAATTAGAAAAAATTGAAGCAATGATAGAACAATTTTTACTATTCCATATTGGCACCTAATAAGCCCACAATTCGGTTTCTATAATGTGAATGAATGTGTTTTATTTTTAAAGATACATAGGAAAGGAACATGCTGTGGTACATAGGTTCTCTTTGCTGTAGAAGAGTTTTGTGTGTAAGAGTGTGCGCCTATACAATACTCTGCCTCAGGAGCTAAGAGCTCTGGATGATGTTGCTTTCCAAGAGGCGAAGAAATATTTAGTGAAATAATCCTTCTATGATGTTGAGGAAATGCTGTGTACTAGATAAGTTAGAGTGGATCTCATATTTATTTAGTTTTTGTTTTTATGCCAATTGTAAATTTATATACTTGACGAACCCTGTGCTCTAGTGAGCATGGGGGGAAAATCATTTGCTCAGTGGATATTTTGTGGACCTAGGTAGTATTTGTTTTATAAATTCATGACGAAATGCCAATAGAACACTTTACATTCTAATGGCATGGATTCTGTTTCATTGTTTCATTATTTCATAGTCCAAATATTGTGGCTGTATAATATGTATTGTGTCCAAGTGCCCGAATCAGAGCCCAGGGATGAAGAACAACAATAAACAATAAACATACCTCTCTAGAACCGTATTCAATGTCTGCTGATCAATATCTGTGAAACCATCCGCATTGAGGGCGTCAGACGTATTCTTATCAATCATATCGAGACACAAAGCAGCTAATTGCGGCTCATCAAACAGCTTGGCTTGCGTTAGCAAGAGAAATGCATTGTCACTACTCAGGTTGCTTTTCAAAAAATCAACGCACAGCTCCTCCAAAGCCGACACTGCATACTTCTTAGCCGTATATAATGTAGTCATTACGGTTTCGGGACCAATCTGGACTTCGTCGGTGTACAGAAATTTCAGTAAATGGAGAAAAGCTGCCGGCTCCACGTCCGGTAATTCAATTTCCTCAGATTTACTGGCCAAAGTTCCGTTGAACATTGCGTCAAACACAGCACTACCAACTGACAGAACAAACTTATGTGCAGGGATTCTTTGCTGTTGTTCGTCTCGCCCGACGATGAAGTGTACGTCACATAGGATTTCACTATTGAACAAGAATGCCAGACGTTCTTTAAGCGTTGCTTTAGTAGCCTGCCAGTTGTAAACGGGAGGGGCATGAGAATTTGACGGCTGCGGCCTATCGTCTTGAATCTCCATGCCGCCGTCTGATACAGATTCCTCTCGATCAGGAGATGAAGACCCCGGCATATGTCTCCCTTGTCTGTGGGATGGCTGCATGTTTTGGGGGGCATTGACCGGTAAAGGTTCTTCAACCCTCATATCGTTCGCTCTAGTAGCCAGCTTGTGAATCTCATTTCTCAATGAATTCGCCATTGTAAATGTTGCGAATTGACGAAGAACTGCACGAATCTTAAAATCACTACATTGATTTAATCATTACCCACTATCACTGAACATTTAAAAATTTATTGCTACCTTAAAATTTGACGTACGATAAATTGAATGAACTATATTTTACGTATTACAGAAAGAAACATTAAAAACCGAACGCTTTGCAAACATCAAAAGTAATCACGAAACGCCAACAATAACACTACAATAAGGGAATTTATTGTAAGCAATTGTTGTACAAAATATTTCAGTATTTTCGACAATTACTTTGTTGATATGCCGTATGATTGCGTTTTTGATAAGTAAAATTTTCGAGAGAAAATCCTTTCAGAAAAGCTTTCAAATAACACTTTTCTATGGAACTATTCAGTGGTTTCGAAACTTTTGTTTTGCGACATAACAAAAAAATATTGTGACTAGATAGAGTGTGAACGGGACTTAGAATTTAATATACTAGCAACATTATAAAATTCTAAATTGTCTATGTTTTCAATGTGCAAAATGAAAAATGTCCGCTTGTCTTACGTCCGGGTTGTTTAATGTCGGTGTGGAATGATAACGTGTTTCAAATATTTTGCGCAATATCTAAAAGCGACATAATTTTTCTTCGAAGGTTTTTACAAAAATTTCGAATTGAATATCCAAGTGACCGATAACACGCGATCAAAATGAGTGTCGACGCATACGGACCCAGCTCCCAGACACTCACGTTTTTGGAGACTGAGGAAGGTGATCTTATCGGGGCAGACACTCAAGGGTCTGAGTTTGAATTCACGGACTTCACTTTACCATCTCAAAGCCAGACGCAGGCTTCCCAGCATGATCACGGCGGTCCGAGTCAGGTACATACGTCAGTGTTTTTATCTGCCACATTAATGACGTTATCAAGATTATGTAGCATTTGATGTAGGTAGATTAAACCACAATGATTCTTTGAAAATTCAATATTTTCACAGTTCACAATACGTATGATATGCTTTGATTTCTAATGAATTACATTACTGTAATCATCGATGACCTAACCTATACCTACAATTAATTCACAACACCTTATTTCTTGTAGCTTATGTCGCCTCTTTGAACAAATTGCACAATATTTATAAAAAATACAGTCATTTTTCTTTAAAATGTCATAGAACATTCTAGAAGATTTCTAGATTTTGCTATAATTTCATGTGGTGAATATGTGGAACAGTTTATCCGAAAATGTGATACGTAAGCACTATCAGTGAACATTTTTTAAAACTGAATGACTTTCTCAGAACGACGGATAGCACAGACATTGATTTGGGCCGATCAGCCCAGGCCGCTTGCCCAAATTTGATATTAATAGTATTATATTGTTTATTCAGGTGAATGGACTAGGTAAAACCGTTGACATCAGTTCCAAGTTGGTGAGCGCAACGCAGGCTCTAGCCGAGTTGCAGTTTGAAGAAGAAGATGAGGCGTTGTATGGAAGCAGGGAGTTGCCAGAGCACGCTTGCAAGTATTGTGGCATACATGAACCTAGTACAGTCGTCATGTGTAATATTTGCAAGAAATGGTAAATATATTTTGTACCTATTTTTTATTATTATTATTATGTGTGCAGTCAAGCAGGCAGCATAAAGCCGATGTGCTTAAGCTAAAGTGTTTATGACATCACAGTAAATTGTCAAGTCCATTCTTAAAGCCATTCACACTCTCAGCAACAACCAGATCCGGGGGCAGTCTGTTCCAATCATCGTAATCTGTCAAGTCCATTCTTAAAGCCATTCACACTCTCAGCAACAACCAGATCCGGGGGCAGTCTGTTCCAAGCATCCACAACTCTGTTACTGAGGAAGTGCTTATGTGGATTCTGAGTAAACACACTTCTGTTGAGCTTCAGGCTATGGCCACGCAAATGCTCATTTTGATTGCGAGTGTAGATGTTGGGTAGTCGTAATAGTTATTCAGCATCTTAAAAGTCTCATTGAGATTTAATTATTTTTTTGTCATTTGGCAATTTAATTTCAACACAATTCCAGTTTTCGTCAAATATATAGATGTTCAAAAAGAAAGCATTAAAAGCTTTAAATAAATTAGGTTCTTTTTATTCAACATATCAAAATAATAATTTTTATGGAAAAGCAAATTTGCCCAACTCTAATTATGATGGAAGAGAAATATGATTTTAATTAAAAGAGGTGGTCGGTAATGCGCTAACTGGCAATCTGTTGGGCGCGGGTTTGATTCCCGACTTACGCCATTTCCCGACACAAGCTTTTCTGTGTTTACAAAGACATATTTGGGTTCAGTTCCAGCTTAATTTTTATAAAAAAAAAACAAACGATTATTGTTGTTGGCGTAAGGCTGACGGGCATTAAAACTAGTTTGTAATATTAGCATTGGTCAATATGATAATATGTTGTGACAGGTTCTGCAATGGTCGTGGCAGCACCTCAGGGTCCCACATCATCAACCACCTGGTGAGGGCCAAACACAAGGAGGTGACTCTGCACTGTGATGGCCCCCTGGGGGAGACCCTGCTCGAGTGCTACTCCTGCGGTGTGAGGAATGTCTTTGTGCTGGGATTCATTCCCGCCAAAGCTGATTCTGTGGTTGTACTTCTTTGCAGGTAAAATATTGTCAGCATTCAGTAGTTTAATTAATTTATGTTCATGAATGCTCATCGGAATACTCTACGCTCAGTTCAGCATTCAATCTCGTTAGTATGAAATTATTTTAAACTGGCGAACGTAGTCATGAGAAGGAAGGAGGAAAGAAAGAAGGTGGATGGTGATGTGAACCTTATATACACAGTTCAGCATTCAATCTTGTTGGTACTCATGGATGCCAATTGGAATCTTATACACGAAACTTCAGCATTCAATCTTGTTAAAGCTCATGGATGCCAATTGGAATCTAATACACTCAGGTCTGCATTAGATCTTGTTAATGCTCATGGATGCCAGTTGGAATCTCATACGCTCAGTTCAGCATTTAATTTTGTTAATGCTCTTGGATGCCAATTGGAATCTTATACACTCGATCTTATTATTATTATGTATGCCCCTAACTAGACACCAGTTGGAACTGTTTATACTCTTGATTAGTTTTTTTGATTCCTTATACTCAATTTATTCCATTAATTCACAATATTTATTGTCGGCATTTTAGATACATTTATATGACTTATATGCAATTACAAGCATACAATATAATAAATCATATGTTGTGTTTATAGGCAGCCGTGTGCCGCCCAAAGTTCTCTCAAGGATATGAACTGGGACCAGGAACAGTGGAAACCATTGATTGGTAAATAGTTTTCCATGTCCTTCATATATTCTATTTGATACTGAGTATTTTATTTTAATATTTTATTGTAATTTGTCAATTTTTAGCTGATCGTTCCTTTCTGCCGTGGCTTGTGAAGATACCTTCCGAGGCGGAGCAAGTTAGGGCTCGCCAGATCACTCCGCAGCAGATTGGACGTTTGGAAGAATTGTGGAGGGACAATGTAGATGCCACATTTCAGGATCTGGAGAAGCCGGGAGTGGATGAGGAGCCACACCAAGTGTTGCTGAGGTAGAGCATAATTAATAACTTATGATTTGTGACCTTGTCCGTTCTCGAGAATACTTCAATGCAGTTCACGCTGGTAGTTTTAGGTGTTTCTTTAAGGTTCTTCTCAAATTTAACAAAGAACTTATTTCCAGACTAGCTAGGGCTCCAAAACTTTCAGCATTTGTGTAAATCAGATGACATTGCGATTCTGTACCAAAAAGATGTAAAGCGTTTGAGGGCATCTGAGGGTCGTATGGGGTCACCTATGTTATTGTTTGAAAGGAGGTTAGAAAATAAATTTAGATTGAAAGCCGGATTCCGTCCAACTCAAGCCATCGGGAGACACCCAGCGATCGAGAGGATCCAGTCACTGCATACTGCCGTGTCTGGTGTTTCACAAAAGTCCTTTACGAGTAGAACTCGATTTTTTTTAATGTTACAATTTTTTTTAAAAATGATATTTAGTTTAGCGAAACAAACCCAAATACATATTTGTGCACTTCACAGTAATTTTTTAAAGCTTGTGTCGTTAAGGGGAGTAAGTCAGCATCGAGGATCGAACCCGCACTCATCGAATTAACAGTCGAGCATATAACCAACCAGTCTACCAACCACCTCATACCACCACTTATAGGAGCGTGTTACCTATTTTTTTCTGTTGTGTGTATTTGTAATTTTGTACAAAAATGCCAATTGTAATAGAAATTTATATAATATGAAGATTGTTTACATGAATTATTATTTTTATCAGATACGAAGATGGTTTTCAATATCAGAATGTGTTTGGTCCCCTGGTGAAGCTGGAAGCAGATTACGATAAGAGGCTGAAGGAGTCTCAGACTCAGGAGAACATTGAGGTGCGTTGGGATGTTGGATTAAACAAGAAGACCATTGCTTACTTCACCCTTGCTAAAACTGACGGAGATATGAAGCTGATGCATGGAGATGAACTAAGACTAAGGTACAGTACAACATACACTATGTACATTGTTAATAGAGATTGGAAATTTGTGTGATTGCGGTCAAACATATTTATTCGAGAATAACATAAATTTAGAATTTTTTATGGGAATTATGTGAATTTTAGTATTTGTGACAAAGTACTGTAAAATTTAGTGTTTGTTACGTAAATATTACCCATTTTTTAAATGTTACTTAAAATATACTGCCAAAAGGTTTGTGTATCTTTTTACAAACAATAAACCACTTGTTACAAATGGAAAACTACTTGTTTCAAACAATGAATCACTTGTTTCAAATAGTAAACCACTTGTTACAAAGAATAAACCACTTGTTCCAAACAATAAGTCACTTGCTACAAACATTAAACCACTTTTTACAAACAATAAACCACTTGTTGCAAACAATAAATCAATTTTTACAAAAATGACACTGCTATTTGACAGCTGCTAATTAATATGTATGTGAAATTACTTATATGTAGTCTGAAAAGAGAAATACAATATGTATAATATTGTGGTTTCAGATATGTGGGTGAAATGCACAAGCTGTGGGCTCGCGTGGGTCATGTGATTAAAGTACCTGACAATTACGGAGACGATATTGGACTGGAGTTGAAGAGTAACTGCGAGGCTCCTACTGAATGTACCAACAACTTTGTTGTGGATTTTATTTGGAAAAGTACTTCATTTGACAGGTACGTATTCTCCTACTATTCATAGTGTATCTATAGTCCGTCGAGAAAGATACGATTCTCGATGAGGGCGCTACTTGTAGCCTTTTGGCAACACATGTAGAATTTTAATAGAAATGTTTTTTTTGACAGCAAGTAAAATTGTGGTTCCCAAATTATTCACGATCATCTCTTTTTTACAGACATACATACAATAATAGTAATACATAAAATTCGTAACTTGCGTTTGTCCAGAATTTTTCAGTAAACTGTGTGCTCTCGGTTGTAATTGAATAATACAACACATCGAACGCAGGAAAAATTGTCAAAATACTTACAAAAATTTCAGTTTGCCATATTTCGTTCCAAATTTATATAAGTGTCTCCCTGCCTATTCCAAAATAATAATAACTTAGGAATAAAATCCATAGATAGATATTTTTTATATTATATAACCTTTCAATAATTAAATAAGTTACATATTTTGTCTTACGGACCGTGTTGAATAATTTTGGTGCCATGAACAGTCCAATTCAAACGCAGGCTTCATTACGCTAGTATTGTCACCTGTTTAGCAGCTTTTTTTACACCCTAGTAATGTAATGTATATATTCCAGAATGCAGTTAGCTCTGAGGAAGTTTGCCGTGGATGACGCATCCGTATCAGGATATATATACAGACGTCTTCTAGGCCATGAGGTGGAGGAAGTACTCTTTAGATGTCAACTGCCTAAACACTTCAGCGCTCCCAATCTGCCAGATCTCAATAGATCACAGGTAATTGATGAATTAACATTATTAAGGTGTTATCAGCCAGGCAGCTATGGTGATATGTCTGATCTCACAACAGTATTCACTCATTCAGTCTGTCAAGTCCATTGTTTAAATACATTCACACTTTGTGCAACAACAAGCTCCATACCATCCTCCATACATACACAACTCTATTGGATAAGAAATGTTATCAGCCAGGCAGCTATGGTGATATGTCTGATCTCACAACAGTATTCACTCATTCAGTCTGTCAAGTCCATTGTTTAAATACATTCACACTTTGTGCAACAACAAGCTCCATACCATCCTCCATACATACACAACTCTATTGGATAAGAAATGTTATCAGCCAGGCAGCTATGGTGATATGTCTGATCTCACAACAGTATTCACTCATTCAGTCTGTCAAGTCCATTGTTTAAATACATTCACACTTTGTGCAACAACAAGCTCCATACCATCCTCCATACATACACAACTCTATTGGATAAGAAATGTTATCAGCCAGGCAGCTATGGTGATATGTCTGATCTCACAACAGTATTCACTCATTCAGTCTGTCAAGTCCATTGTTTAAATACATTCACACTTTGTGCAACAACAAGCTCCATACCATCCTCCATACATACACAACTCTATTGGATAAGAAATATAGCACACAGAGATTCTGCTTGAAACTCTATTTGTTTAGCTTCAAACTGTGACCGTTGGTTCAACTTTGTAATCAATAATATGTTTCCAGGTGTACGCGGTGAAGCATGCACTGCAGCGTCCTCTGTCTCTCATCCAGGGCCCCCCGGGAACGGGGAAGACCGTCACATCTGCCACCATTGTGTACCAACTGGTGATGCAAGGAGGCGGCCCTGTTCTAGTGTGCGCTCCCTCTAACACGGCTGTAGATCAGCTCACTGAGAAGATACACAGGACCGGCCTAAGGGTAACCAACATATTTTGTCATACAGGGTCATCGAAAAAGAATGCCCTGATTTTAAATGAGTTGATTCTTTCACTAAGCGGGAACTGGTTATCGCAAATTTTGTTTGATGCATGATAGGATGCGTTAGTGCGTGGCAGGCTAGCTGTGCATTCAACGCAGCCAGTCTGAGCATGCGCAAACTCGTTCTGTCGTACATCAAACGAAACTTGCGCTAACCAGTTACCGCTCAGTGAAAGAATCACTCATGTTTCAATGTCAGACTTCTATAAAGTGAAGGCATTCATTTTCTAAGACCATGTATTGATCCAATTCTTGATGGGCAAAAATATAATTTTATTTTGTTCAACAGGTTGTCAGATTGTGTGCAAAGTCTCGTGAAGCTATGGAGTCTAACGTAGCATTCTTGGCTCTACATCGTCAAGCTCGCGCTTTGGAACCATGTTCGGGCGAATTGAGAAAGTTACAACAACTCAAAGAAGAGGCAGGGGAACTGGCAGCCGGAGACGAAAGAAGGTACCGTGCGCTACGTAGAGCTGCCGAACGGAAATTACTAGAAGCGGCAGATGTCGTCTGCTGTACTTGTGTAGGAGCTGGTGATCCACGACTCTCGAGACTCCGATTCCATTCCATTCTTATTGATGAAGGAATGCAGTCCACTGAACCGGAATGTATGGTTCCTGTCGTTCTCGGTGCTAGGCAGTTGATCCTAGTCGGAGATCATTGCCAGTTAGGTCCTGTTGTCATGTGTAAGAAGGCTGCCAAAGCTGGGTTATCGCAGAGCTTGTTCGAGCGATTAGTCGTGTTGGGTATCAAACCTTTCAGGCTGGAAGTCCAATACAGAATGCATCCAGAGTTGTCTCGCTTCCCTTCCAACTTTTTCTACGAAGGTTCTTTGCAGAACGGTGTCAGCTCGGATGAAAGGAAATTGCATAAAGTTGATTTTCCTTGGCCGATTCAAGAAAAACCCATGTTCTTTTATGTCACGCAAGGACAAGAAGAAATCGCTGGGTCTGGTACTTCGTACCTCAATCGAACTGAAGCTGCTAATGTGGAAAAGATTACAACACGTTTCCTAAAAGCTGGTGTCAAGCCTGAGCAGATTGGTATCATTACACCTTACGAGGGACAGCGAGCTTATCTTGTACAACACATGCAATACCAAGGAAGTCTGCACTCCAAACTGTATCAAGAGATAGAAGTGGCCAGCGTGGATGCCTTCCAAGGAAGAGAAAAAGATATCATCATTATGTCTTGCGTCCGCTCCAATGAACATCAGGGAATCGGTTTCCTTAACGATCCACGTCGTCTGAATGTTGCTTTAACTCGAGCCAAGTACGGGATCATCATAGTCGGAAATCCTAAAGTGTTATCTAAACAACCTCTATGGAATCATCTGCTAAGCTTCTACAAGGAACAGAAGGTACTCGTGGAGGGACCTCTTACTAATCTCAAGGAGTCTATGATACAATTCTCTAAACCCAAGAAACTAATCAACACTGCCAATCCGGGCTCCCACTTCATGTCGACTTCTACGTACGACGCCAGGGAAGCCCTCGCTCCTGGGGGAGCTTATTGTAGAGCAGCCCCTCGCCGTCCCCACGATCCTTTGGCGTATATTGGACCAGAACGCGCCCAGGCAGCCTTGCATGCTCCGGCTGTCCCCGTGGCTATGTTCATGAACATGTCTCAAGTGCCACCGAGGTTCTATCAGCAACAACAACAGCAACTTAATCGTCGTGCTCGTAGGGCTCCACCCCCGTCAGCACGACCACTGTCTCAGGAGCCTCTTTCTCAACCTCCGATTCCATTATCTCTTTCGCAGGGGTTATCGCAAGCGGAATTGAGCCAGGAGTCTGTCATGTTGGATTATCAGTCTCAGGCTGACGGTCTTCTGTCTCAGGACTCTACATATCAAGGAAATTATCATCCGGCGCGTTATTCACAACCGTACTGAGCAGAGAACAGAGACCCGGCCCAACCGGATGCTGCAGACGACAGAAACAGGATGGCCATCCCTAACA
The DNA here is from genome assembly GCA_963576895.1 of Ceraclea dissimilis. Classification (NCBI taxonomy): domain Eukaryota; kingdom Metazoa; phylum Arthropoda; class Insecta; order Trichoptera; family Leptoceridae; genus Ceraclea; species Ceraclea dissimilis. The sequence continues at coordinate 2,525,629 of OY756374.1, forward strand.
GTGGATGTGTGCGGCCCACAGAGCCGTGTTTGCGAAGATATAATGATGTCAAGATAACATTAATGTGACACAGTAGTATCATCATTATTATACAAAACTATCTAAATTCATGTAATGCAGTCCATTCTCATTTACAGTCCACTATCATCACTACCCATTCAATGTTAAAATAATACTTCATCACAAAACAGCACCATGATTGATGTTATTAGACTAGAAAACTAGAATCCGCCTCCTAAAATATTTACATGCTTAACTATGCACAATGATACATGTAACTTTTACACTCAGTCGCATTACGAGTTTCCATGAACAGTCACTAGATGTCGCTTCAGTTGCATTCATGTTATATAGTAAACAGTCTGTCAGGAGAGAGGGCGCTACTTGTAGCTTATTTGCAACCATAAAATCTTTAACAGTTACAAAACAAGACCCTAGTAATATGCTAAAAGGCGGACTTGTTACAAAAGCAATATCTTACAGTCAGCCATAGTGGCAACACTTGTAGAATTTCGATAGAGACATCATCGTTGTCAGCACATAAAATTGTAGTTCTCAATTGACTCGAAGTCATCTGTTTTTTGACAGACTGTAACATTTACATTGTCGGTTTAGTTTACGTGAACCGCCACTAGATGTCCCTTCAGTTGCAATATAGTTAATACAATAAGGAATATTCTCATATAAGGGTGGACTGCCTAAGGTTGTGCGTATAATATTATGTAATATGTTTGTATCCAACTTTCTGTGATAGCCTGTGATAAAAAATAATTCATTTCAACAAAAATACCCTAGTGCCCCCCCCCCTTTTATTAAAGATAAATTCTTTTTCATTTCGACAATAATTTCGACCTCTCGGTTTGTTAGAATGTTATGAGCCACTTGCGAATTTTCAATCATGGTTTCTGTAGATGGATATATTGTTTGTAATCTTGCGGAACTGGAAAATATTGTTGAGGTATTAGACCGTCGGTACATGGTGGAAGTCCATTTTTAAGGTAAAATGAAAGACTAAATATTTAGTTTAAAATCCACAAAAAAGACTTTAGATTACGCGACTAGTGTTGAGGATTTGCACCCTTAATAATTTATTCACAATCGCCTGATGATGATGGTGCAAATCCTCGAACACTATAGTCGTTTTTGTGGATTCTAAACTAAATATTTAGTCTTTCATTTTACCTGGAAAATATTGGTTATTTTTTAAGAAAAGTGGTGTAATTATTAAAATCTTTTTTCATCGAAATGCAGTTTTTTTTTTACTTTGAATACAAGAATTTTGTACGAAAAACACCGAATTCAATGAAATGCAACAAAAATGTTTGAAAATAACATAAATCAACTCAGTTGTTTTTAGTGAGGTTTTTCTTATTCTCAAAATTACTTGTGTTTTTTAACTAGATTTTTTTTGAAAAAGCCTCCAAATTCATGTAAAAAATGCAAATTTGATTTATAAAACACGAAATTCGCAAATATTGTTTTATCACGATAACGAAATTTTCCAGTCCCTACTTATTCCCGGTTGCTTGACGAATAGTATCGTCGGCTAGTGACGGTAAGGAATATTGCTCTCGTTTGCCCTTTCGCTTGTTGTTATGCGCCCAAACGAAATAGCAATGTTTCTAGCTGACGATACTATTCGTCGAGCAACCGAGCCTTAATCTGTTTAAATTACATTTACTTAAGACGGACGAGGTGTTGAATGTGTTAGGTCCTGTCATATAATATACTGCCAGTGAGTAAGATAATAAGGCATTATATACGTGTCACGCTACATAAAGGGTAAAATAATTGTTACGTTTAATAAAAATACATATTTTATTATCTGTTATTGGGGGGACAACAATATTAGATATCTGACATAAGATTCTGTACCCTACAGTTAAATAAACTGGAAGTACATTTAATTTAAAAGGTGTATTCCAAAAGTGATGCGATGAATAAAAATAGACCCTATTTGTGAGTGAAAACAAATCCATTAGACTTACAATACAAAAAGAAAATATGTTTTCGTATATACCACTGTATAAAGATGAGATTGTGTGCAATATAGGGAATTGTTAATTTAATTTGAATAATAAAAAAAACATTGATTATCTTGTACAATTCGGATGAGATGGATTGCAGTTACGTAAATTAACTAAATTTTATATAAAAACTAAATTAGTCAGGCTGCTAATGTGTCTCGACTGGCAACCTGCGAAATGGCGGAGGGTATTTTATCATTTCTGTTTTACAACACATGTGACGCCAGAACTCGCTTACATGTGCAAATTGCGGTAGGATTTTATGTTCTGATTTTCTGTGTTAGCGTACTATGCCAATGGGGGCGTATTTTTTATCACTCACTAGATGGCGCTGCAGTAAATGGAGGTCTTCACAACTGTCATAACACAGCAAACCATTTGTTTATTATCCATAGAATATCTGTGGGGACCTCCATTTACCGCAGCGCACTCTGGTGGCGAAAAAAATCGAAAACGCCCCATTACTGTGGTTTTCATTAATTTATGGTGGCAATTATCAGTGTACATGGTTGTCTATGGTATAAATGTATTACAAATATCACTACATTCATCAATTCGTCTCATAATTTTAACTGTAATGGCGTAAATGAGGCGATTGGAGCAAAAGTGAGGTAAGCCACTTGCAATTGAAACTGAGATTAACGCATTTAAAGTGCAGAATAACAAGTATAATGTGAATTAAACATCTTGGTAGGTGGGATGCACCATTTTCATTCCATAAAACAATTTTGAGAACATTTTTCAAAGTATTTTTGTGGGTTACCTCACTTTTGCTCTAATCGACTCCGTATGTTCATTATCATTCTGTTTTTAAATACATCACACTGAATCATATGTCTTTATTTTACTCAATACGTAGTGTGTATGGTAATGAGTTAGTCCACAGAATTTGTATGTCCACTTTTTGGCGAAATTGGGTTATTATACGCATAATATTTACAGTTTTTTCCTCAAACAGAAGCAAGAGGTATCTATATTCACATAATGTAGCATTGTGTGAACTCCCTTGGGGAGAATGCAGGGTGGGTGTTCTGACGCTTATGGGTCAACTTTGGACAAAGTTAACCCATTCCGCCACATCCAGCTGTCGATCGTGTAATTTTTGGAAGTTGCATATACCTGTACTACTGCTCGAAATTATTTCACATTGAACCAATTTTAAGATCTTAACGCCATCTGCTGAGGAGTGGATGCAACAATTTAGCAGCCGACTTTATTTGATGTGTACCTAGTAGTCGATGTTCCGAAAATAGCTAGGATTATACGGTTACGCTGGATTTGATTTCACCAACTTTTTAGGTGAGGAATAGCGTAGATAGGAGCCACCTAGCACAAATTTTCTATGAAAAATAATGATATGTAAGTGGCTCCTGTCTCTGCTATTCCTTGCCTAGGAAGTTAGTTAAATCCAGCATAAATGGTGCTTGATTGTGAGTGACCATAATGTTGTATTGAGTATAAAGAGATATGTGATACAGTTGTGTTGTATGTCATGGTGGTTTATCATTGTCACTCATTCAGGATAATATGTATTAATAGTAATTACCAGCAATGTAACTTACATCTTCAATTAAATCAATTTGTTTTCATCATCTACACACTGTTGGTTTTATTCAGACATCCTAATGTAAATTGTTTTATATTATCCTCTCTAGGATTGGAGAACGAGAGGGGATCTCATAGAAACTTAAGAAATATTAAACTGACACCATGATTGCCTGAACTGAAGCTGATACTGTAATACCGCCTCATATTGAAGGTCCCTCCGCACACTCGAATAACACAGGCGCCTTTTTATTCGGTCTTTCGGTCCAAAGTTACTCAGACGGCCCCAGGGTTAGCCGAAAGAGCACCCCCCAGCAACACCGTCCGGAATGACACCTTCAATATCCCTACTAGAATGAAGATAACAAATAATGAGCTACATTACATAATAACTTAAAGGCTAATTACAAAACTATTCAACCAAGCTAGGGGCAGCAAAAATAAAGGACCCTGAGGACTTTGCTGCCTCAACCAAAATACTCATTTAAGAGGTCACAGTTTGAAATTAAACAAACACAGTTTCAAGCAGAATCTCTGGAAGCGTTTCTCGTCCAGCAGTTGCGTGCGAATGTTTGCACTGTCTTATTTATATTTCTTTGAAAAGAGAATGTTGTGACTTTTCACGTACACAGCATTTACTGAGTAGCCCTTCATTCTGATACAAGTACCACGATGTCGCAAAAAATTGTGAATATTTACGAAGATTTCCTAAAATCCTTTATTCTTTTAAACCTGGATGAAATTTTACCTCATTTTTTCAGGATTCTTGTCAGATGGAACCTTTTTACAGTAGAGTCCCACTAATCCAGTACTATTCAAAACCAGAAGGTGTCAGATTATTGGAATGTTCGGATTACTGGATTGCATAGGGATTTATAGGGCATAATTTGTCTCAAAATATGTAGACATTAATTAAAATTAGAGCGCGGCGGCATAGGGTGCCGGATTACTGGACTTGTTGATGAACTGAAGTGCCGGATTAGCAAGACTACTGTATTCTCATGTGAGGATCTTTCAGTGAAGAGTAGAAATCTGTGAAAAGGGGATTTTAAAGAAACACCATTTCGCTCTCACCATCTTTATTGAAAAAAAAATACAATGTAAATGTACAAAGAATTCAGTAGTCTGATAAACAGTGGGCATTAATAAACTACAAAACATGGATAAGAAACGTTATCAAAATGATGTACAACACAATTTGAGAGCTGATGAGGCGATTGGAGCAAAAGTGAGGTAACCCACAAAAAATACCATAGCTGAGTTAACCTTTCAGAAAAATACAATACTGTGTTTTGTTAAGTAGAAATGGTGTATCCCACCTATGTTGAGAGATATGCTTACATTTAATTCACATTATACTTGTTATTTGTTTATTTATTTATTGGTTTAACGGCTTTAAGGCCTTAAAACCATAAATAAATATATATGCATATCTACATTTTAAACTTGTTTATTTCATTCCCCCCACATGTGGTTTAACTCACTTTTACATTTATATGTTTCACTCGAATTTTTTTCTCACTTTTGTGTTTGTCTCAGTTTCACTTGCGTGTGGCTTACCCCACTTTTGCTCTAACCGCCTCATTTTATTGTAGCAATGGATGTAGTGATGATGGTGAAAGCTAGCTGAGTGACGATGCTTCATAAAAAAGTAAACAATTTACAATGAGGCGGAATGTATGGCATGTAGTGTGGCTTACACCGTAATAATTAGAGACCGGATTATATGCAACTTAAAATGGATGAAATATGCATCATAAATGCTCGAAATATGCGACAAAATCACAAAAACGTACCAAAATATGCAACATTAATTTCAATAAATACAACAAATTAACGTTAATACAAGACTATTTAACTGTATTTTTATTTAATTTATGTTGGGTATCGTTTGGAAGACCGCGAAAAACGGTTCAAGGATGTAAAATCATAAAATCTTGTTTTTAAAAGAAAAATTACGATTAGGTACTTATTTTTTTAATTAAATTACTTTATTTACCTACTACATTTTCAACCAGACACCAACATTTTTGTTTTTGAAAACGTAAAAATTTTACAAATACAGTTAAAATTTCAGAAAATAAACCCAAATATGCACGATCAGTAGATTTTGGTTTAAATATGCAAAATCATTAATAAATTGGCAAAATATGTAAATAAGCAATTGCATATAATCCGGTCTCTAGTAATAATATAATTTAAATGACTAAAAATGGCACATCAAAATTTGTTTAATCTTTCCCTCATACATTTGATATAAAAACTTGAAATGGACCCCATTTAAAAATGTGTACGAATTTATTTATAATTTTTTTTACACATTGTAAATTCAAATATAATAAGGAACAAAATAACATTATCCTATAAATATTTTTATAAGTTTATATTAAATTTTTGGTATGAGTAATGAGTAACAAAACACTTAATTTTAATCAAAAAAAATACAAGCTACCAATCTTTTATTTATTTTCTACCAGTCAACAAGGTTTGGCTCTGTAAGTGAGTTCGGATGCCTGGTAATCAAAATTCGTAAAATTTGTGAACTTTTAAATGTCAAGTTTCAAAATTTTGTGGATTTTTTAAATGTTTTTTGGACGCAAAATATTCCATTTTCTACAGCGTATTTTTTAAATAAATTAAATTAACTACATTAAATATACAAATTGATTTGGTTTTTAATCTATTTTTGGCGAAATATGTCGTGTAAAAGAGTATAAAATTATTTTTGAAAATCACAATTTATGTTTGGTGGGAACATCAGAATTTTCTACATGTCATAGTTGAATATAACAAGTAGTTATCTCAGCAGATATACAGCAAAGGATGGACTTTCCATCAGGTTTATGACATTTACACATTTCTTCTCGACTCAACTACCGACCATCATGGCACAGCGGTAGAATACCGGCTTGTCAGGTTGGAGATCAGGGTTCTAGTCCCGGCCGCGGCAGATGGATGAACTGGAATTGGTAAATGTTACTTATGTTTAAAGTGGTCACATTAAACCGGCGGATGATCAGTCATAACATAAGTCTACCATTTGCTGTATATGTGTAATGCACAATTGTTCGACTGTTTTTATTGATTGATTTTTTTTTGTGTGATTTTTGCAATATACTTTGTTCAAATGGCCTAAAAGCCGTGTACGATTGTAAAATAAAATAAAATAAAATATCTGTTGAGATAACTACTTAGAAAAAGATATAATTTAAGTGGAGTTACGCATTTTTTTCACTAATTTTTTCATTTCATTTTGTTCTGAAACTATAGGCATTTAAAAATCCGTAAATTTTACGAATTTTCATTACTGCAGACTCGAACTCATTATCCACACTCAGAGCTGTTCCGAGTACAGGCAAAAAGTACTCGAGTACTGAGTACAAGTACTGTACACAAAATGTACTCGAGTACAAGTACAAGTACTCAGTAATAAGTACTCGAGTACTTATACAAGTACAGAGTACCGAGTACATCACTGACCAATGAAACACCAAATTTCATTACATTTTTTCATTCTTCTTCTTCTTTCGTATGCACACGACCATTGTACAAATTTTGCTATAAGGTTCGCAGATGCACGGGCTGGGCGATTTTGGGAGGGGCTCTGACCCAGCTTCCGAAGGAGAGCCCAAGCCTTTCGACTTGAGTGCTTGAAGTCTAAGCTCTCCATCAGTGTAGACCAGCGATCTTTTCGGGCTGTGTCGAGAGACTCTAGCAGTTGGTCCGCTACGTTTTGATTTTAAGTGTTCAGAAATTCATTATAGAGTCTCTCGCACTCTTCATTCCAGCCCGGCACATACGCTTTTCGAAAGCCTCTGGGGATTGTTTTCTTCGCTGTGGCGAGTATAAGGTCCACAATTTTTTTATAGTTGGTAGGGAGTGGATCTAGGGTCTCAATTTCGTTGTCTAAGATGGTCTTATAAGTTGCCCAGTCCGCCTTCTGGAAGTTCCATCGGGGTTTTGGTATGGAGTGTATGACTGTGAGTGTGTGTCCAATCGTAGCCATCACAGGCCTGTGTTGACTATGGGGAAAGTCCCCGGCCACGGTACGAGAAATAGGTTGGGATCTACCCGAGCCGTCCCTGGTGACAAGGCACAGATCTGGATTATAGTCGCGGTTCCACCTGGCAGAGCGGAAGGTGCCCCTCTCCTTAGCATCAAATATGAGCTGCAGATTGGTCACATCCATCCACTCCACAAGCTTCTCCCGCTCCAGGTTTTCGCTCTGGTACCCCCAGTCCGTGTGGTGACAGTTAAAATCTCCCATGAGCACAGTAGGATGGGACACAATGTTCGGGAACATATTCTCTGGCCAAGAGCGGCTTGGAGGTTTGTAGACGTTTACCACAGTGAGTTTTATTCGTTTCTAGGGACGGAAGGTGTGATAGTGATATCGAACGAAGAAAAACAGCCAGTAACAGGATGAACGGTGCACTGAGATCCATCATCAAATAGTCCGAGAGCCCACTGCTTAAAATATGCGGTATCTGTTTTATTATCGAAATGTGGTTTAAATGATAGCTTACCAATAGGGTAATACATCGCACTAGGGTTGCCTATCAAAATCTTGCCGTAACCCCCCCTGCCCCCCCCCCCCGAAAAGGTCCCCCTTCGCGGTTCATCGCATTTTTTAGGAATATGGTAAAAGATAGGAGAAAGCTGTCAGTGACAAAAATTATCCTTGCTAAATTCTCTATAAAAAATACATAAAACTTTTTTTCGTAGAACTAGTAGTTTACCCGCAATGGCCAGCCAAATTACCGAAATTAATTTAAAATACTAAAATAATGTATTTAAACTAAATTGGTGGAAAATATATAAGAGTTACGGGAAAATAGTCAAAGAACAAATTGATTACTATAGTCTTAGCTACAAAACGAGCTATAACTTATTTTCATACATTTAAAAATTTCGGAGTTATTGTAAGAAAATCCAGTGACGGAAGGTCTTAAAAATTATTTTTTCATAAAATAACCAGTGATATCCAGGGATATAGCGCCGCAGGCCAATTTTTTTTTTCGTAAAATGTTAGTGATGATGGGTGGAAGGATGTTAAGGAAAAATAATAAGATTTTTTTTTTTCAAATAATATCCTGTTTTTGCCCGGCCATTACGGGTAAACTACTAGTCCCACGAAAATATGTACAAAACATTTTTTGTAGAGAATTTAGCAAGGATTATTTTTGTCATTGACTACTTTCTCCTATCTTTTACCATATTCCTAAAAAATGCGAAAAACCGCGAAGGGGGACCTTTTCGGGGGGGGGGGGGGGGGCAGGGGGGGTTGCGGCAAGATTTTGATAGGCAACCCTAGTGTGATGTGTTACCCTATTGGTAAGCTATCATTTAAACCACATTTCAATCAAAAAACAGATACGTCATATTTTAAGCAGCGGGCTCTCGGACTAAAAAGTAGTAATGTGTCACTAAGGCGAAGATGATGGTTCACAACGCCATCCTGGTACCGACGCTTATGTGAACAATTATGTACATTATTATTATAATGTTTTTAACATTATGGTAAAGACGGCAATGTCTAAAATTCAACCCCGTAGTTATTAATTATATTTATAGATATTAAGGGTCCGGAGTCCGGACCCAACTATGACGTCACAGTCATTTCCCACGGCATTAAGGTTCAAAATCGCGTGAACAATTGCATGATAAAACAATGGTAAAAATGGGATTTTTCCCATTTTTTGGGGTTAATTTTGCTTCAATCAAAAAACTTTTACGGTTATTCCCTAGATTTTAATGAATATTATCAGTACAAAAAAAAAATCCCCGCGACTTTCGGGAAACGAGTAAACGTCTGTCGGAAAAAAAGATCAGCCTTGTTTTTCACATTTTTTTTTTGAGAAATCTATACAAGATAAAATAAATCTATTACGGTTATTCCCTAGATAAAGGTTCAATGTGTCTACTCTATTTTTTCCAAAGCATATATTTAGGACGGTTGTCGAGATATAAGGTCTCCAGTTTGTAGAAATTTTTGAAATGTCGGTATGCGTACCCTTAATGTTTAATTGAATCAATGCGTGTTGTTAAATAATTTAAAAAACACAACGGTCATATTCTAAAATATTGCCACACATGGGATTTTGTAGGCGCAGTGACGATATATTAGATATGAAAATGATACTTACTTTCTTTTAATAACTTTTCGCACACCTTCTTCCTTATTATGATAACACTTCCACACTCTACCACTGTGAAACGACAACCACAGAACACATATACTCTCTAACGAACGACAACTGACAAGTCTCTACTTGCATAAAAATATACTTATTGCATAGTATGATTGAAATGTACTCGAGTACTTGAAATGTACTCGAGTTCTTGAAATGTACTCGAGTACTTGAAATGTACTCGAGTACTTGAAATGTACTCGAGTACTTGAAATGTACTCGAGTACTTGAAATGTACTCGAGTACTTGGAAAAGTATTCGAGTATTTTTTTTGGTCTAAAATGCGCCGAATACAAGTACAAGTACATATAAATAAATGTACTCGTGACTGAGTACTGAGTACACAAAAAGTACTCAAAGTACAATGTATGAGTACTTGTACTCGAGTACCGCCCAGCTCTGTCCACACTCTCAACGAGACAAAATATACATAAGTACTAAATCTTCTCAAACATTTTTATCCTTCAGTTGGCAATCATTCCGCTGCCCTATTTTTTGTTTTGGCAATTGATTAATAATACCACAACTTATTTTTTGGCATTTAAGTTAATACAAAATACATTTACAATTAATAGTTACATAAGCACCATATAAAATATGTGGATGAAATTATAAGGCACCCGGTAGGAGATAAATATACGGTGATGATTAAAATTATTCATCCTCGAACTTAAGAGACAATTTTTTTTCGTACACCACAAAATCTATAAAAATTATTAACTTCTTTTTTACCATTTTAATAGTGGAATAACTCCAACACTTGGGCTTAGTAGCAATTAATAAAAATGATATCAGTGTCAAGATTAAGAGCAGAATAGCAGCGAAAGCTATTTTGGACGTTCCACGAACGTCTTAAATCCCGTTTTGCCGACAATAAGTACAAAACTGCTTCTTTTTAAAACACAACTGCGACCCGTGATTGTTGAATATGCCATATGGTGCTGAAAGCTGAACTCTTGAGTACGAGAGACGAAAATATGCTTCCGACCTTTGAAAGGACAGTGCCGAGAAAAATCTTTTGGTCTCTCCGTGAAAATGCAATTTGGAGGATAAGGTATGCAGCCACGACCTGGACAGTCTCTACAATGAACCCACCACAAAAAAATATATTATCGTAGATGGTTGGAAAGAAAATTCTCAGCACTCGACCCCATGGGAGACGAAGTGTGGGATACCCCAAGCTAAGGTGGGCACACGAGTTGTGACATTACATAAGAATCGAACAGGCACCTCTATAATTACAAATAATATTGCATTTTCCACAATGAACTACTCAAATATAACCTAAAAAGGATGGATCTCTAACAATATTTAATATAAACTATACTTTTAATAAATTTTTAAATATAAACGGTAACAAACAATACTGAATATAATAATAATAATTAAAGAGTTAGTAAATATAGTTTCCGGGGAAAAATCCGCAAGAATATTGCTCATAGTGAATAAACCGTAAAAGACAAAAGCCCTTCCGAAATTGAAGGGGGTTAGAGCAAAAGAGACGTAACCCACAAAAATAGTCAACAAAAATTTTTAAAAATGCTCGCAATATTGCTTACTGTTAATTCATTTTCTTCTTTTGTCTTTTATTTATTGTTTCACTTGGATGTGGCTTACCCCACTCTAAGCGGTTCATACGCTCAACTGAAAAATCCCAAACTTCGTAGTTGCTAATCATTATGAGCAAATATGATTTAATATAGTTTATATAAAATCCAAATAGATTTGAGAATTTGTCCATTGATCCCATATGGATTTTGTCTTTCTTTGGGTTTATTCGTCTTGAGCAACATTCTAATGGATTTTTCACCCGGTCACAACGAGTAAATATACATGTAAATACATATACAGTGAAACTCGGATTTTAAGTTCCCGCATTTTACGTTTTCCCGGATTTAAAGTTTTTTTTTGTCGGTCCCGTTTCACCCCCATACATTCCAGAACAAAAATTTCCCAAATTTTACGTCAGGCGCCCAAACAATTCCCGGATTATACGTTTTTTTCTCGGCCGTAAAGTTGTACACGTAAAATTTAATTGTTTGTCAAAAAGTTGGACAAAAAATATTACGCAAAGAAAGTGTGTAAAGTCACATTGCTACCTTTTTACTTAATGCCAACACTTCCACGTGGTGGGCGGTGTTATCTTATCTCCCCCTCATAACACCTCAGTACATCGCCACGTCTTGATGCGTGGGGTGATTTACAGAGAATGTCAACATGTGCAGCGCATAGTAACATGTTAATTTTAATCGCCGGAAGTGTTTAGTATAACTTTAAAGTTTCATTTTTTTATCCAGTTCATTGTAGTGCAACATACACATTACTCGTTTTATTTAGGTATTTAATATATACCTACCTACACGTGCGTATTATTCCAAACAGTGCTTTGTGATTTACTTCTCGCGAAATTTTTGGGCACCAATTTTGTTGAATTTGAAAAAAAAAACGATTCCTTTTTAATTTATATTAAGTTTGGTTGTTATTCCAATTTATATTTCCACAAATACAAATGTGTATTGTCAGCCTTAATAGGTGTTCAGAAGAAACTCGGGAAGGGCCCGACACACCATTTGATATTTGCAAAAGTTTTAACTAGGTCATTGGACATGTACCTAATGATAAACTCTGTCAAAATAAAAACCAACAACTAAAGTAAGTGACTTTTTGAAATCTAAAAGTAATAAATAGTTGTTTCAATGTTTACTCCGATATAAATTGTGTTGTGTACGAAGTGCTATTATTAGGTATTAGGTAATGTGAAATGCGCGGACCTACGTCATGTCGTGCGCATTAAATTACGTACTTATCCCGAGAATCAAATTTGTGACAAATATTCGACATCCACCTGGGTTGCTTCCGAAAAATCGCAAGTTTTCCTTATAAAATTATTCAGTTTATTTTAAAATTAAAAATTGGCGCGAAATTCAAATGTTCGTGTCGCGTAATTCTATTTTTTTTCCTGTTTTCAGTTCTTTGGAATTTGAATTAACGGACTTTTATTGTATGGGGTATTTTCTGAAAATTCAATTCCTTGAATTTAGTTTTTTAGTGATATAATTCACTTTTGTTTCTTGTAAACATAATTACTGCCAAGAAATCACTCCTACTACATGACAATGAAGTTAACAGCGAAAAGTAACTACGTTTTTATAGGACATACTAAAATATCATTTCCCACATTTTAAGTTTTCCCCTATTTTACGTTTTTTTCGGGTGGTCCCCAGAAAAACGTAAAATCCGAGTTTCACTGTATACAATTTGTACATAACCCAAGAATATAATACATAGCACACATAGAATTAATATTTTTTATATACACAATAAATAAATACCTATTTTTTGTCTTTTGATTTGGTATTTTCAGTTCGTAACGACTTATGACAAACAAAGACGGCAAAAAAATATCATAATTTGTATATTACATACCCCGTTTAACATCAGTCTCAATATTGGAACATTGTTTTCTATTTCTACAATGAGAAACATCGAAATGTGGAGTGAGAAAAACAACGGGAACAGAATATATTGCACATGAAAATAATGGACCAGAATATGTAGAATCTTACCCTCTATTCTATCCCCTCACGCCGCATCCCTCGCAAGGTAGGCAGAGACAACAGATCGGCAAACTTTCCTATCCTTACATACACACACATTCATGCAATTCGTCACACACACTACTCGAAAGATGTCCATCCTCAAGAATCTAATCTAAATGGTCAAACCATGTGATTCTCGGACAGTTGCGCTTCCTTAGACCTCTTCTTTTTCTTTCCTCATTCATCCTCTCTACATGTCCCAACCATCCCAACTTGTTCACTTTCATTTCAGTCACAACATCCGTTTTACATTCACTCAACTGTCTGAGCCTTTTTCCACACATTCTTCTCGGCGATCTCGTCTCGACAGCATTCAATCCGATTCATCCTTCTTCAGCCATGTCCAAGTCTCGCTAGCATAAATTAAGATCGGCGCCAAGACAGCATTGTGTTTACAACTGTGTGGATAAAAAATGAAACTGTCATCGATACCCTTTTCAATAAACGCTAATTCATCCATCCACCGCCACCTTGACATTTCTCTCTTTCTCTAGCCATGCTGTAGGATTGATACATAAAACGTTATAGGCGAGGTTGCCATCACCATCGCTAAGGAAATGTATGGAATAACAGTCCTTTAACAACGAGCATGACAGACGACGTATTATATTCCGGTACTAGATTTGACAGGAGTGGTAGTCCTATGGGATCATTATGCTATGTTGCCAACTGTTACAGCACGGCTAGAGTACCCACTCTAGGAGGCAGTGATCCATCGCATCCTCGAACTTACGCAGTCCTTAGACAGTACAGAAATATACGTTAATTGCACAGTTATAATTTCAATAAACATACACACTAAACAATAAACAATACACAAAATAGCAATTCATGTGTATTGTTAACTCGGCAACGGATTACTCCCGACAAATTAAACGACTTTACAACACATTATAAAACACAAAGTCGCTTATTTCCATTTGAGAGTAAGCGGGTAGTTCGAAATTAAGTCGTAAAATTGTATTTGCATATATATATATTTAAGTCGTATTTGCACCACATATATATGCTATGTGCAAAATTGGATACAAATAACAATAAAAAAAATCACATAAAAATGGCATTCGATTGAAAAAATCATTATAGTAAATCTAAAACTTTTTTTTGGTTTCGTATTTTTTTATTTATTTTTTTAACTAAATATATTTTCAATATTTTGACTTTTTTTTTGAGAGATTCATAAAATAATACAATACAATGATTAAGTATGGAATGTAAAATTAAATAAAAAAAAAACATACCTACCTTAAGTACTAAGTTCTACAATAATAACAAAAACTCGGAAACGCTTTATTACAATTATGAGGCAGAATGAGGTAACCCACAAAATATTTAAACTGAGTTAACCTTTGAGTCTATCCCACCAATAATCAACCTATTACGAGACAGCATTGATTACGCCTAATTCACATTACACCGGTTATCCCATTTTAAACGCATTTATCTCAGTTTTAGTTGCGTGTGGCTTACCTCACTTTTGCTCTAATCGCCTCAATTCACTCGCAGAAAAAGCACACCACTGTATTTTTCAGAATCAAGCTGCCATTGTTTAATACTTCATCAGGGAATAAATTTGTTAGGCATTTAGTTCTCAATCAATCATTTTAATATTGTATCTTATTACTCTGACTTCAACAATTTTTCACTGATGTCGAAATCAATGGTTTAGAGCAGTGTTTCCCCATACGTGGCACATGCTCTACAGAGGAGCAATTCGTAAAGCAACTACTCTTTTAGCTAGAGCTTTTTTAACTAGAGTTTTAGTTAACATATAGTATTGTGGTTTACCATATATTGCTACAAGCACGTAAATTCAGTTTTTGAACATTAAAAATTATGTATATCTCTGAATACCAATACCCATTTGAGAGGACATTCTATGAAGCTCTCCAAGAGACGGTTTCACTGTAATCCGAGAAAGAATTTTTTTGTAATAGAGTGGTGAATATGTGGAACCGTTCACCGGAAAATGTGATACAAGCACCATCAGTGAACGTTTTTAAAAACAGATTGAATGTCTTTCTCAAAACGACGTATAGCACAGACATCGATTTGGGCCCATCAACCTAGGCTGCTTGCCCAAAAATTAATAATAATAAAAATGTTACTTAGGGGTTCCACGACAACTTGGTCGCATTTTGATCGATTTGTCGCGTCACCGTTTTGTAAGGGGGCATGAGAATTTTAAGATAATTTAAATGTGTGGCATAGCCCAAAACAGTGGGAATCACTTGTTTAGAGTCAATAGATTCATTCCGATTATCAAAATAACATCAGACGTCGCAGAATAGGTCAATAAATCATTGCTTTTACATTCACTCTTTGTAAGGTAAAATGGAAGACTAAATATTTAGTATAAAATCCTCAAAAATGACTTTAGATTACGCTACTAGTGTTCAAGGATTTGCACCCGCATCATTAGGCGATTGCGAATAAAGTGGTTAAATATACTTTATTCATAATCGCCTGATGATGAGGGTGCAAATCCTCGAACACTGGTCGCATAATCATAAGTCATTTTTGTGGATTTTAAACTAAATATTTAGTCTTTCATTCTACCTTACAAACGGACTTCCACCATGTACCGAGAGTAAAAAAAAAACGAGATTTTCACTCTTCATATTTAGAATGAAATCACAATGTGAATATATTATGTTACACCGAGCGTATTGTCAAGGTATATGCTGCAACACTGTCATGAAATTCTCTTTCATACGCAAATAATTATTATCTATCGATGAATTAAATCGCGAAGTCACCATGGAAAATTGTAAGCAATTACATAAGATGATAAAAAAAACTTTAAGAGACATTGACTGTAAAATATATCTGATATATATACTGAGAGAGCAAAAGTGAGGTAACCCACAAAAATACCTTTGAAAAATTCTCCCGAAATTGCGTTTCATGAAATAGAAATGGTGTATCCCACCTTTTCATATATTCGACCAATCAAGAGATAGCATTTCTCAAGTTTAATTCACATTATACGTTGTTCTAAACTGCGTTTATCTCAGTTTTACCGGCATGTGGTTTACCTCATTTTTGCTATAATTGACTCAATCAGAAAAATATGGAGATATTCTTTTTACATTTTCTTTACTTAATTTATAGGCGTAAATGTCCCACACATCTGCAAAAGAATGATTTATGAGTTTATAAATTTACCGAAAAAAAAAACACGTCATAATTTTTTACAAATTCAAATACGTATAATAAAAACGAACATTGGTAAGAAAATCACAGCCCTATCTCGTGTGGTATAAAAATGATTTTAACGCGATGAGATGAGACGCTTCGATAAAACTAATCATATTAAAATATCCCTCATTATCCGTGGACCGAAAAGTCCAGAGAACCGAAAGAGCACAGTTTAGAGATCGATGGACTCCAAAAACCTTACACACTGGCAAACCGTCTCATTTAGATATTACACGTTCATAAAATTGGCGAACTCCCAATCATAACCTCAATAACACACATGATTTGTACTTTAGCTGCACTTTTCGCTGCACAATTACGACGATCGCAACGAATACTGTCATGTTTAAATTGTTCAATTTTATTTTGGTCTTTTGTAATTAAGTTTTTAATTAGGAATACTACACAATCGGAGCACACTGGTTCAATCCTTTAGTTCTTTATAGACGACGAACAAAATCGTAAACATTTCTTACACTGGACTATTGTTTATTATTTGTTTTATCCACAGGAAACTTTTTTACGAATTTGCATCAATTTTCCGCGAGAAACGTTTCATTATTGAATATTCTTACAAGGTATAATAAATTATAAGAAATAACGACGGACCGCCACGGAAAATAATATGTACAATATTGTTTTCTAGAATAGTAGCCGCAGTGCGCACGACATTGTTAGGGTGGCAGCAGTGATGTGATTGTCATCTCTTTCTCGAGGAGGGCGGCCGACTCACGAATCACACGCAGCACTTTGTGGAAGGCGTAGTAGTCGTACACAGACCGAGCCGTGTTGCTCAGGTCAAACGGTTCTGAAAACATTGAAATAACACATTTTGTATTATATTTTATTGTATCCTCTCACGCCGTGTCCCTTGCGGGGTAGGCAGAGGAAACAGAACACCAGACTTTCCTATCCTTACACACACTTCCGTCACATTCGTGCAATTCATCACATACTACCACTCATTTTACTCAAAATGTGTCCATCCAACCAAATGGTTCTTGGAGGAACATGTTTCCTTATACCTCTTCTTTCATACATATATACTTTCTTTGTAATCCTTTTCTCATTAATCCTCCCTAGATGTACCAACCATCATAACTTGTTCACTTTCATTCCAGTTACAACATCCATCTTAAAGTCGCAAATCTTTTTAATAATGTTTTTCACTCAACGCATTTTTTTTCCTTTAAATGAATCTGGGTTTATCGAAATAAACCCAAATACATCTCTGTACATGTCACAGAAAGCTTTAAAAGCTTGTGTTGTGAAGTGGAGTAAGTCGGGGATTGAACCCGCGCCCACTGGATTAACAGTCGAGCGCGTTATCAACCACCTCAACATTCAACAGCATTCACACCCGATTCATCCTTCTTCAGCCATGTCCACGTGGCATACATTAAAGTTGGCAACAGGACGGCATTGTACACGAGTTTCTTTGCCATAGTAGATACGTTGCTACTTTCGACAATAGGTACTTGTGTCCTGTTCGCTCTGGCACTGGCCAATTTCCTTCTTTCAATACCACTTTCAAGCTCCCCAAATACACCATCATTCTAATAATCCTACGACTACGAACCTTCAATACATAAGAACTTCCACTCGTGCATTTGGTTAAGATTGATTGCCCTGCTCCGCACTACGCTGATACATCCTCCAGTTCGAACTGAAATTGTCGAAGTCTCGTACCTGAAACAATATAAAGATTGAATTAATGATCGTGAAATACTGATGCCTACTTCATGTATGCTAGTGACAAAGGGACATTGCTGAAGAAGGGTCAATCTGGTATAAATGCTGTAAAAATGAGGTCACTGAGGAGAAAATTTTGGTGATTTGTATAAGGAATGATAAATGAGTGACTGAAAGACTAGTTGTGTGGCGAGAATGAAAGTGTGCAAATTACGATGGTTTGGACATGTTGAGAGACTGATTGATAGCTGTATGACTAAAATGACATACAAGGGCACAGCTGTCCCGCAATCATGACGACCAGATCCTTTAAAACAGATGTGTTTTAAGTAAAAGAAACCGGAGAATGTGTATGACAAATTGCATGAAAGTGATGGAAGCGAGGAATGTAAGTATGCGACAGTCCGGGATCTCGTCTTCTCTGCCTACCTGCAAAGGATACTGTGTGATGGGATCGTAGTATTTATGTTTCTAAAAAAAATTATGATAACAACTTACTGAAACTTGGCGTAATAGTTAAGGAACCCGAGCAGCAATTCACCCAGAGTTTGTTTGTTGGATGAGATGTATGTGGGAATATCTCGGAAGATGTCAATGTTGTGGATGTCCTGGTCGCACCTGTACTTCTCGGGGTACATCTGCTGCAGGTTGGGGAGAACGCTCGGGTGAGTTCCATCTAGAGGAAGTCAAATTATGTATTTTAATTTTTTAATAATCCCACATATAATAAAAATGGACGTATTTAAGTATGTTTGTTCCACCATAACTCTGGAATGCCTGGAGCAATTTCGACTGTTGTAGACCATATCGAACATTGTAGAACCTTCTCGAAAGTTGTGGAAACAAGGCGAACTTTGTAGAATCTTCCAGAAAATTGTAGCAATTAATCGAACATTATTGAAACATCTAGAACAGTGATTCCCAAACTATGGTACGCGTACCACCAGTGGTACGCGACAATTATTGAGGTGGTACGCAAGCAACCATGGCCATCGGACATACACAGTAACTAATTAGATAAAACGTTTTTAAGCCAGATATTTCCTATCTTGTCTCGAACATGCAGCACCATTTTTCGCACTAAGAATATTGTATTTTTTTCCTATAATTAATAAATGATAATGTTGTCATAAACAGTTGTTGCAGTTTTTATTACTTTACCATTTTGAAGGTTTTTTTTAACGGTTACAGTTCAGTGGTACGCTACTGATTTATAATTTTGTGAGTGGTACGCGAAATTAAAAGTTTGGGAACCACTGATCTAGAATATTGTGGAAACAAGGCGAATTTTGTAGAACCTCCTAGAAAATTGTAGAGGTTAATAGAACATTGCAGAACCTTCTAGAAAGTTGTGGAAACAAGGTGAACTTTGTAGAACGTTCTGGGAGATTGCCAGAATGACTGAGCAGATGAACGCAGTTCAGGTCATACTGTCGATCTACTTCACAAATTTACCGTTGCAAAGCACGGGTGACTTAGCTACATAGTTTAAAATAATTATAGTTTAGAAACTACGCAGAAATGAGAACTTACGCTGCAAATAATGTATCACCATGAGGACGAGTGAATAGCTTGATATGGTCTTGTTCTTTGGGTCATTGATGCCACGCTTTTGAGCCCACAGTTTAACAATCACAACCAAAGGACGAACCCTCCAATCCACTGGAATAATTAAAGATCATAATTACAAATCTCAATATTTTTTTAAATCTTTGGACCTCTCTATGATAATGGAATTTGGAGGATAAGGTATAACCATGAGCTGGAAAGCCTATACAACGAACCCAACATAGTAAAGTACCTAAAATCATATCGCCTACGATGGTTGGGACATGTCCAGCAAATGGAGGACAACCGAACACCAAAGAAGATTCTCAGCACGCGACCAGATGGGAGACGAAATTTGGGGAGACCTAAGCTGAGATGGATGGATGGCGTGGAGAGGGACCTCAGGGCAATTGGAGTGACGAACTGGAAGGTGCGGGCGATGGACCGAATGGAATGGCGAAGAATTCTGGAGGAGGCCAAGGCTCACAGTGGGCTGTAGCGCCAGTGATGATGATGATTATCATCTAGTTCATCACTTGTGTCATTGTTCTTCTTCGTCAGCCTTGGTCCCTCCACTGCTGGATGTAGGCCTCTTCCATTTGTTTCCAGTTTTTTCTCGCCTTTTTGACCCACTGCCTACTCGCTACCGAGGTCACGTCGTCCGCCCATTAGTATTACAACATTGTAGGTATATTAAAAAAATATATAAACAACTTACATTGTGCGTAAGAGTAGATGAGGTGAGTATTACGTATTCCGACAGTGTTGTTACAGTTGAGATCAATCTCCAGGTTATAACAAGAGTCACGGAACTTCAGTATAGGCACCTTGGCCCGAATCAACTCTGTGGACTTGAAGGCATCTAGCAAAACAGAAATTAAACTTTGTTAGGTTTTTTGTTTTGGCACTCGTTTTTAACTTGTCAATAAGTAATTATTAGAGGCAAGCCCTCTCGACCGAATGAAATTGAAAAGTAAGATTACTCGGCTAATACTAAAGATATCATCCTAAGACATAAAACATGGATAAATGACAATATGTCATCCGTCTTCGGTGCCTTGAATTGTTCTCAGCCAATACTAAGAGAATCGTCTTGAAACTGAAGATAGTGATAGACGAAAGTATGGACTACAGATTGGCTGTTTTAGAATTACAATATTTAGAAATTCCTTCATTAAAAAAAATATTCCTAAAGTATCCCTAAAATTTATGGGATCTGAAGATTTTCCATTCAGTTTTTCAGATATAAAAGTATAAATAATTTAGCCAAAATACTGGTAATTATAATCTTAACAACTTGACTGTTTTAGATTTTTTAATTTGTTCCGGGCTCTTCTTAAAAAGGTAGAATTCACATTGTCGCTTACATTATTCTTATTTTGCGCTAACATTCACATACAGAACTTGAAAAAGTTGAAGCAAAAATAGAACGTTTTTTCCAAAGAGATATCATATTAAGTACTAGAGGTCTGATTCTATGTACTTTCAATAGAACGGAAGTGACGCAATTTCACGCTCGGCACTTTTTGGTATTTTAGAGTAGCAAAACTCACACTGTTAACAAGATATCAATAATAAAAACTAATACATCTTTAAAACTATCGTTTTAGTCCTAAATAACGTTAAAACTAATACAGTTTTTAACTATGAGAGCGAAATTTCGAATCCGTTGCCCACAAACTGTCAAAATTTTCCATTGATTTGACAGTTTGTGGGTACCAGTTTTGTTACACTTCTAGCATTGAGTACTCTGTCTAGGTAGTACTTAATATATTATGTCGCTGGTTTTTTCTCAGTGGATTTTTTAATTTAGATTCTTAAAATTTAGTAGTCCTTTTCTTACAGCAGTGTTGCCAAGATAAAAATTATGTAAGATGAATTAAACTCACCCATGGATCTGATGAATCTGAGCACAGTGTCAAGATGTGATAGAGCCTGCATTCTGTCGGTCCTCGTCTCCTGAGATCTCACCACGAGACACAGGTCCATGTCGGAGTTGTTACTCCCAAACCCAGTCACTGTAGACCCCACCAGATATAAGCTGTACTGGGGATAGGCGTTCTGAAACAATCAAATACAGAGTTAAGGTCCTATGAGCTGTCATTGTCATACTCCAATCAGTTTGAGATCGCATTGCTGTTTTTAATTTTAACTACATACTGTTTAAAAAGCAAAAGAGCCGAGTGGTTTTTATAAAATGCTACTTACCTTGATGGTTATGTAGAGATATTTCCAAAGAGCCATTTTGTTCTGGAATGTCTCCTCAGTCTGCTGAGACATCATAAATTTGTTCCACACTTGCTCCGACAGTTGATCCCAACGAGAACCTGCAGAGAAGAGCATAAAGACAAATGATAGATTAGACGAGAGATGGGGGGTTTACAAAAGGTTCACATCCCAAATCCATAATCCCTAAGAGACAGGGGCGTTGCCAGCTTCGAAGCTAATCGGAGGCAACTGAAATGTTAACAGAGATGTGACATAAGAAGTCAGTAAAAAGAGCTGCACAGTTTTTTTTGTGAGAAAAAATTGCAGTAAAAGCTCACATTACGTAGATTGTCAAAATTTTAAAGTAATATTTTTTAGAGAATCAGTCGCTGATTCATTGACTGTGAAGAAATCTTCTGGGATAGATAGATACACCACACTGCAAGTTCATGATTTTAAAAACACATGGAAAGAAAACAACTCACCATTCTTCAAATCCGTTGGAGTCTCTCTAACTTCAATAAGGTGACTCTTTGAGAGGAATCTATCGGGAGCGATCTGATGATGATACGGCAACGATACAGTCGGCAGTCTCAAACTGTGTGGAGCTCTACTTCCATCGTAACGTCTCTTGTTGTGGAAACTTAATGGATTGTAAGGCAACGAGTTGTTGTTGAGATTGGCCCCCATGTGGTTATTGTAACCGATGGTCTGATTGTAATTATAGTTGATTCTTACGGGACCTAATTCGCCGTTTCTACGAGTTCCTGAAAATACAATGTTTTATTAATTTACTAGCTGAGTTACCCGTGCTTCGCAACGGCCTATTCGGTTGGTGAAACATCGACATCAGTATGAACTGAAACGCGTTAGTCCATCTGTTCGCCAAAATAGTGAGTTTTAGTGAGCTGGACAAAATATGAATTAAGATCTGAATTTATTTTCCAATGACTTTTCATACGTTACCACACATAACCCTTGGATACCCACAACATCATGACATCTCTTAAAAAACACTTTTTTTTTCAAAAACCGGTAATGTTAGGAGACAGCTTATATTACCGCAAATGTTATTATGAATTTTCACAGCAATCCAACTTTACATGCGGGAGTTATGCAAACACTTAATTTACAGGGCAATTTATGCAAGGAATCTCCAAATATTGTAATTCTAAAACAGTCTATCTGTAGTCCATACTTTCATCTTTCACTGTCTTCAGTTTCAAGACGATTCTCTCAGTATTGGCTGAGAACAATTCAGGGCGCCGAAGCCGGATGACCGCGTGTAGGACCTTAAGCACACTACTATTGTCTTGTTTTGTAACTTGTGAACATTTTCTGGAGAATAAAGATTTATTTATTTACCTTTTGAAGCATTACTAGAAGACGAACTGGATCTCCCCGAATCGTCAGACTCACACTCCGACGAAGTATTGGTTCCCGGCAAGGCGCGGAGTGTAGAGGGAATCCAATACGGGTTCTTCTTGGGAGTGACGTTCCCACCGCCAGTCCTGGGCAACGTCTGACTGAGGAAATAGGGAGGGGGGTCCATCTTCTCTCTCACTCCGTCACTGTTTTTCAAATTGGACATAATCACCAAACTGTTTTAATAATAAACTAATGTCTTTAACTTCATTTATATTTTGGAACGGTACGAGTCTAACACAAAAGTAACGATTACTATTATGATTGATTACAATAACTCCATAACCGCTGAACAATATGTACATCAGCAATCAACTCTCGATACTGTGAACAAATTTACAATCAAATAAATACCGAAATACGTTTAAATCCCTAATACAGATATGAAAAATATGGGTGGGGATAACTATTTGACAACTAAAACTATATAAATGATAATAATAATAAATAAACAAGTTGTGAATTGTCATTGAGAAAAAACAAAATATGATTCCATGTTCTATAGTAGATAATAATAAGATGATTAGAACATGTAATAGACAATTTGGACTAAACATGGGCTGGTACTTTGGAATCTCAGAAAAACTTTGGAACTTTAGACATACCTGCCAGCTTTTACACCTAATTTCGTCTCTAGTAGTACGTAATTCCTCTAAAGTAATAAAATAGGGCTGCCATACGTCCTGGTTCACTGGGACATGTCCCGGTTTTGGGGTGGTTTCCTGGTCTGACAGTCATTTGTCTCGGTCAGAGATTTTATTAGGAGAGTTATTACGAAAATCCATTATTTTACAATTCTTTTATAAAAAAAAAAATCCTGTGGCACCTCGTTTGGGCATATTTTGTAAGGAAACAATTTTCATGCCTGTCGACCTAAATTACACATATTGATAGTTTCTTAGAGGTTTTTTTTTTTTGGGGGAGAGGTATCCTGGTCGGCAGTCCGACAATTATGGCAGCCCTATACTAAAAGGACACAGATTTGCGACTTTCCAAAGTTTTATACTGGTTGAAATTTTATTAACCTAATAATTACGATTTGTAATAATATAAGGACATTCTTGCAATATGAAATGAAATGTAGATATCAAAAAATGCCAAATAAAACCAAACAATCCACTGGAAAAACTACATAGTGATTTATGGTTCCTTCAAATTTTATTTACTTTTCTAAATTATCGTAAAATAATAGGAGTAAGATCATAATTTATTAACAATATACCTACTTCATAAATTCGCCATTATATTTGTATTGACAAGGGATTCAATTACACTCTTCGAGATTAACAGTGATATACAAATGAAGATGTCGTAGCAATTATTCCATTTTACAACTCTCCTCACGTTGAAAACTATCTCGTGCGAAAAACCGAGTTAAATAACCTATAAATTTAGTGAAAAATATCGTGTCTATGTAGGCGCACAATGTCAGAAAAACACACGAACAATCACCAATTTGTTAAATAAATTCGAAAAAACTTCACAATTGAACGGTAAAAGGGATAACAAACCGATAATAAGAAAATTACGTACAAATTTAATGTTGTAATTTGACATGCGAAGGCGACACTTGTGTATACTTATCAATTTCTTATTATCACCAATTCGCACAACAAAACTGCGACACAATAATTTACGATAATCTCGTTTAATGTTTTATCTAGTTTCGTTTTTACTCAATTCATAGCAGTCACGTTTCACACTTCAATTAATGTTTTTCAGTTTGCGCAAAATAAATTTTGATTCCCCAAACCCAAATTCACGAATTCCCCGATGAAAGGGAAATTCCGTTTGACATTGATTGATAGGTTTGAAATGTCTATGGTCGTGAAACCATAGACCAAACACAGACAAAACAAAAACATAGAAATTTACTCGAACGTGAAATGTCATTATTATTTGACTGCTGTTGTTCTGCGAAGGCGAAGTGATTGTTACGTTTTGCAATAATATATGTAATTAAATGTAATGGTATCTAACAGTATAATACGGTTTTTGTGTTTTGAATAAGTGTCTTAAGTACTAGAAACTATGAAGGCGAAAGGTCAAGTCTAAGGTGAAACTATGGTAAAAATACATTAATTTAGATGTGAAGCATGACTCAAAGCAATAGTGGTAATTACATGGATTATATGGATGGAGTCCCTGTTAAAGTATCAGATAAATACAAGCCTCCTCCGGAGATTACTTTACCCTATGGAGTTGTAGAAAGTAGTGCAAGGGCTAGTGAATTAATACAAAATACACATTATGATTTTGGTCTAGAAACAAATGTCCTTAAGAAGCTAATAGAATGGCAGAATGCGAGAGATACAATAAAAAATGCCAGAAACCATAGACTTCAATTATTGGATGAGGCTAAACAAAGAGAGCTTGATCTGAAAGCGGCTACAGAAACTGAAGAAAAACTGAAACAGCTTAGTATATCGGAAGTATCTTATCCGAGTACTGAGGAGATTAGTGAAATATCTCCCGATGATAATGAAGAGAGTAAGGCTGTCAGTGAGAGTGTCGTCTGTGCATCTCATCCGAGTGAGATTTCTTTGGAGACAATCCCAGAGAACACTTTGTATACATCAAATGTCGGGTTAGCCAAACCAGACATAGTTTGTGATATTCTGCAGCCGGTACCCGTCTCTACTTCCCCATCACCGTGGAATGCCCCAACCAATCTTCTCGACGACCCCCACCCCTTCTCCCTTCCTCTCCCCCACCACCTCCACTCCCAGCACACCCTTCAATACCTTAGAAATAACTGTATGAAAAATAACTTGAATCATTTGACGTATTCCGACTTTGAAAACGATACGTCGAGTCCATTTGATAATATGGAACTTAAAACTATCAATGATAAAGAATTACTGGCCCAAGTCTTGAACATTAATCAACCGAATAACGTGCAGATTCAGGGAGTCGATGTTACTCATAATTATAACGGTTATGTTTCAAATCAACCGTATTCCAACAAAACACATTCCAATAATAGTATTGATAGCAACGTAGCTAAACCGCTTTATATTAGTTCTGTGCAAGACGATGTCACCACAGTGTCAAACACATTGCAACCGTATCCTTATATTACCGGAGGTGTCTTACACAATAACGGATACTATCACGAACCAAATAACGGGAAACCGATACATTATCTTAACACCAATATTCAGTCAACCGCTGGTAACTACTACGCTCCTGAATACAATTATTCCACGGTTAATTCTACGTATCAAACACCTGCGAACGTTAATAATTCAACGGTTATTAACGATAAGCCTTTTCTATACAATAATCAATTAGGTGAACAAAGTTATAATGTTGGTACCACGCAATACCAAAGAAATAATATTAGTAATGTTAATCAGTCGTTTATTGATCCTTATTCCTATTACAACACTAATTATTCTTATTATACAACCGCTAATGTAAATAATCCCACAAATACGTACTTGCCAACGAGTAAAAATTGCAATGAAATATCTCAAGAAACAGTTTTAAAACCAGAGTCTAATGAATCGAAAACTACGCTTTTTGGATCACGTTCGAGGAGTGTTCCCGATATCGTTAAGGAATTAGACGAAGAAGTCGCTATGGCGAGAATGAGAGCCAAAGAGAGATCACACAATTGTAGTCCATCCATTAGGCCTTCCTCGGAGAGTGTCTCTACCGCAGTGAACCGAGTTGAACAATTAGATAATCCGTATAATGAGCTGTCTCCGGAAGTCCAAGGAACTTGCAAAAGGATTAGCGCAATGGGTTTTCCGTTAGACAGAGTGGCAAGAGCGTGTGAGGACATAGGAACTGAGGATAAGAAAGTAAGTAAATTTATTTTTTTAAGTTTTGTTAAGTCAAATACGCCTTATACAATTTGTTTACACTTGTTTGCTTGAAAAAGGACGAATCTGGGTTGAATGCAGTAGCAATGACGTCGTTGCGAAGAATGGGTGGGAAAACACTGAGAGATAAATAAATCTTTATTGGCCAAAAAAAAATATGCATAGTTACAAAAACAAGACAACAGCAGTGTGCCAAAAGACGGACTTATTGCAAAAGCAATATCTTACAGTCAACCCGAGAAAAGAAACGCTATAAATAATAATAAAGATAGGACAAGGAATGAGGTTATTAGAGATCAGTAAGACGTGTGTTCTGACTAGAATGAAAGTGAATAATTTCAGACAGGTTCAGACATGTTGAGAGAATTAACGACGGCAAGATGATTAAAAGATATACATGGGTGAATGAAGAGGTGTGAGGAAGAGTGGCCGTCTGAGATTGACATGGACCGATCATGTCAACCAGATCCTTGAACCAGTAAATGAAATTGGAGAGCGTGTATGACAAATTGCATGAATGTGACGGAAGCAAAGAGTGCGTGTCTGAGGATAGGATGATCTGACGTTCCGCCCTTTCTGCTTACTCTACAAGGGGAAAGGAAAAAATGAAAGACTAGTATATAATTTAAAATCAACATAATGACTTTTATTACATGCGAGTAGGGTTCGGGGTTTCTCATCTTAATTATCAGGCGCCCACAAATAAACATATTTTTTTTGTTTCAGATTATTGAATATCTTCTTGTGATGGGCCAACTGATGGATTTAGGATTCCCTGAGAGCTCCGTTAGCAAAGCATTACTTAAAAACAGTTGCAATAGAGATAAAGCATTGGATGACTTGATATCCTAGCTTGGTGTTGCAATATATTATATGATTATGTTTTACATTACAAGTATTCTCTTAGCTTATTATTTATTTAGTAGACGTTATTACCAATCTCAATATTTCATTTTATTATTTGATGTTTATATATCATCACAACACTAAAATAAATCGTGGCTCCAGAAAATAATTGGGTACGACTGCTAGTTACAAATACATTACAATAGTGAAAGGGAACTATTGCAGTAGCGCGGCCCCATTCAAAATCAAGCTTGTTTTGTTTCAAAAATACTGTTTTTAGCTCCTTTTCAAAACACGATAATCTTTTGACAGGAGTGAGATTTCAAGTCCAAAAATTGTAAATTTACCAAATTCGTTTTAAAAAAACACATGTGCCCTCGTCGGGCCTCACCCACAGTCGAGCAGAGCGGAATAATATCGTTTTTAGCGCTTTTTAGAAATAAAAAAAGGTTTTCACAAAAAGTCGGGCTGCACTAGTGCAATAGTTCCAGTGAAAGTAGATGTTAATGCATATGAAATCATTACGTAACAGTGTTACTCACATTTACAAATATTGTATCAATCAACATTATTATTGTGTTGTGGTAAAGTTATTTCCAAATAATCTTGAAGAAATACCAATTCAAAGTATAAGTAACTTTAATATAAACCTGAGTTAACTGGAAATGTGCATAGAAATGTTGGTAATGTAGCCGGTACTGCATTTTTTGTATACTTAGTATGTATGTACTTACTTAGTATGTACTCAGATGACAAAATTGTATTCTTAGCGAACTAACAAATGCACGAAATGTTTGAGTGCTAAGGGTTAATGAAATGAAGTGTAAGTTGTTGTAAGTCGTCATAGTGTGAACAGATTTCATTGTTAATATATTTTCTCCAAATGAACTTGTTCTTAAGTCATGAATTTGTTAATACAAAATTAACCACCAATTTGTCTAGACTGACGTTATTGTATGTAGGTATTAATAAACCTATGCAATCATTTTCATTTGCCGTCTCGTTAACTTAAAGTGTAGTGTAGAAATAATTGAGGAATATATTGAAATATTTTAAGGATGTGATGTTTCATCATGTTATTATTTATTGTATCTTTTTTTATTTATTTATTTGTGCATGTGTTACTGGAAATGTATGAAATTTAAATCGGCAGGAAATGTGTGAAATAAATTTCATTTTCGTTATCTAATATATTATTAGGATGACAAGAAACATACATATATCTGAGCGAATGAAGAGGTGTGAGGAAACTCGGCCGCCTGAGACTGGTCTGGTCCGATCATGTCGACCAGATCCTAGATCCGAGTAAAAGAAATCGGAGAGAGTGTATGACAGATTGCATGAATGTGATGGAAGCTAGAAGTGTGTGTAAGGATAGGGCTGTCTGGGGCTCTGTTCTCTGCCTACCCTGCAAGGGACGTGGTGTGAGGGTATAGATAATAAATATATGTATTAATGTAATATCACTCTGAATGGAGACGCCTGGTAGCCTCCCTGTGCTCCCGAATGGAGACATAAAGGGCGTAGTTAGTTAGTTACTAAGAATTATGTGCATTTTTTTAACTGAAATCGGAAATATATCAAATTATGTAATTCTAAGTGGGACTCAAGTTTACCTGCAAAAATAAATAAGTTCTACAGTTTTAATACATCTTTATTCTCGGTTTTATCTATGTGCCAGCTTACCCTAAAACAATATAAGATTTTGAGTTATTTGAACATGTATTTCGTAAGAAATGTATGAATTAAAGAACCTGTGACAAATTATTTCACACATTTCCTAAATTGACCCGGCACTGTATACACTTCCTAGGAATTGCATACAGTGAAGGTTTTCGTAAATTTCCGGTAACAGATATAATAATTTTCATTTTAAATTTATGTATCGTTTTGTTGTTGTGAGAAATGAGAGAATTTTTTAAAATTGTTTTTTGTTACTGCTGTCTGAAGTAAGAACCAGGTATAAGCCAAGAAGTTGAAACTGAGATAATGATTTTTGGCACAGTTAGTTGGAGCGTGGACTTCCGATATGGAGATGCTGGGCTCGAATTTCAGTGCTGAAAATGTATTCTACACTTCACGACACAAGTTTTTAGCTTACTGTGAAGTGTGCAGGAGAGTATTTGGGTTTCTGTACGCAAAAAATATCTAGCATTTTTATGTGGAAATTTGACTTTTATGATTGAAAGATGTGTATTTAAAGTTGAAATATCGATTATGATAAAAACTGAAAATACCTAAATGTGGCTTGTACGAGATTCTTACTTATGAAGGCAGAATTGTGCCCTCTTGCATTTTGTGCTGTTCCTATTGTGATTAAAACATTATTAATGTATGTAGTATGGCAAAAGTTGTCAGTGTTCGTCACAAATCGTAGTGATTTCGATTAGAAGGAACCGTAGAGCTTTGACAGAGAATTGCATCAACCCAATTTCATTTTATTCCATTTAAGGGGCGATGTACTCCGAGTAAAAATCGTTTCCATGTTTTCAAATTTTGTACGAGAGTGTAAGCGGGTAATAACAATACTCGTATCTGACACATTTTATCAACCAAATTGTATCTAACAAACTACAGGAATAATCTCAAGTTTGAGTAAATTTCAACGGTAACTTTGGAATTGAGTATGTGGTTGGCGCAGTCGATTGATGCGGCAGTCTCTTAAGCGGGAAGTGCCAGGTTCAAACCCCGGTGCTGGCGATGTATTCTGCACTTTGCAATACAGCCTAGCCTAGTGCAAGCCGTGCAGGAATGTATTATGTATTCTAAAAAAAAAAATGTTTTTATCAAGAAAAATTACTAAAATCAATTTTTTTAACTGCATCAGTTACTAAAAGATATTCTCATTTACCCATGTTTTAAGTCTTGGGATGATATCTTTAGTATTAGCTGAGTGATTCAACATTTCCCGATGCAAATGTTCCGCATGTTCAATTACCAGCCAAATTGTTATTATTATTTTCCACACATCTCAGCACAAGCTGGAACTACAAGAAAGCAAGGACGGGCGGAAGCCAAGTACCTTGCTTTCTAACAATTTTTTTTTTTTTTTTCTTTAAGTAAGCAGCCTAGGCTGATGGGCCCAAATCAATGTCTGTGCTATCAGTCGTTGTGAGATTCATCCAATCTGTTTTTAAAAATGTTCACTGATGGTGCTTGTATCACTTGTTGAGGTTTGTGGAATGTCTTGGCATTGTTATGCAATTTGACGTCAGAGCTTTATAAGTAATACACGGTTTGATAAGAAGGAAGTATTGAGAGAGAAGGGTGAATTTATTTATTATTTGTTATTTATTTACTATTTCTCACAAGATTTATTAAGATTTGCTTTGATCACATTTCGTATTATGGAAGTTATAATTTTATCCTGAAATATTTATTTTATATTTTATATAAAGTATTGTATTAGGTATTTCTAGGTAGATTGCTATATCGTTTGTATATACTTGTATGCCTAAATTGTATTTACAATGCAAATAAAATGTATTTATTCACAATTTGTTTCTTTTATTTCAAACTACCAAATTTGCTGTACATAATTATGAATTACTATACATCAGGAAATCGAATGCTGTTTACCTGATGCGGTGCAATAAAACTTTACTAATCCTCTAATTCCATAGACGGCTCATGACCAAAAGTATTATTTCTCTTCAAAAAATTACGGGGGTTTCCATATTTACCTGAATTCTATACAACCATTAATATCTATAGGCGAATACAACAATAGTGAAGTGTAAACAACAAATTCCATGTAACTTGTATCAGCGTGCATTATGCAGGTAGTATTAACACAATTTGCGAAGTAGGTAAATAAACTGTAATATTTTTGTTCACTCTACGTTCCTGCACATCTCTTAGTCCCAGGTACCTAGGGCAATGAATCTTGCAATGTACAAAACCAAAATTGAATCTCCTAATCTAATGTATAAAATTTCAGGGGTACTTTCAAAATTATTTTTTGCTCAGGGAATTTTCAAATACTGTATTCTGGATCTGTCAAGTTGTAGTCAATACTATCATGTTTACCTGTCAAGTATCAAGACGACATTCTCTGTATTGACTGAGAGAACCATGTATCGCAAAAGCCAATTTACAGCATATGGGGCCTCAAGCAACAATTTTGATACACGTGTATTTGTAAGCAGATATCTCAGAAAAACAGCAGTAAAAAAACTGGAGTTGATGTTACCTGGCAGAGATCGCAATATAAGCTATAACATATTAAATTTAATCCTACCCTAAATTACCTAAAGACATTTTATTTTATTTTATTCTTAGGACGAGAGGTTAATCTCATCTGTGACCTTCATAAGATGTTATTTAGAGTATGGTGTGTTGCTTATTCAAAATATTTGGTGTCAAGGTTGGTTAGTAGACAACACAAACTTGTGAAATTTTTGTGTTTATGCTACTGTTGTTGCATAAAACAAGGCGTTTCTGAAATAATCCTAAAATCTCCTCTGCGAGTGTGACCAGATGAGACGGTCAATCACATTGCGGGAAGTTGTGGGGCATACAGTCCCATAAAGAAGTTCTATGGGGTTATTCGAGAATCCATGAGGTGACGCCAAGAATACTTGAGAATTAGAGATAAGACGGGTCTCTGACTGTAAAGAATTAGTCAGTAGAATAACTGTTACTATTTAGATACTAGGATCATATTGTTATGTGACTTTGCTGTCTATGTGATTTGTTTTGTGATAGAGTTCTTTTGTGTCATTGTTTTTAATTGTGGAATCCTGCACCCTGCTC
Source organism: Ceraclea dissimilis (assembly GCA_963576895.1). Lineage (NCBI taxonomy): Eukaryota > Metazoa > Arthropoda > Insecta > Trichoptera > Leptoceridae > Ceraclea > Ceraclea dissimilis. The sequence continues at coordinate 2,558,496 of OY756374.1, forward strand.
AAGCATTCAGTTGCTTATGGGATGCAGTAGATATGTAAATAATTGTGTAGTTAGTTTTAAGTGTACATTATGTACTTGTATGAAAAAAAAATATTGATTCGCAGCTCTGACTCCCAGATCATTCGCACAATTGAAGCACACAACACAAAGTTAAATGAAAATAAAGGACTGCAATTGATTTACCTTAGTGCGGGCTCAGCCTAGTTAGGTAAATCTAAGTATAATGCAAACTAATTTGTATCTATCAATTCAATAAAGTACTATTATTATTTCTATGGTTGTTTAGCATACGTAAGAGAGAGCACATCACATTTCCATTGATGATAAATAAAAAACAAGACGTGAATTTTTTTATTACGTTCGTATTGATATTATAGAGAATGGAGTGGCGGATTATGCGTAGGGCCCCCGAAATTTGGAGGCCCCCAAATTAAGTTCCATATTATGATGTCTGACCTGGCAATTTTGCAAAATTATAGGTCCACACAAATGCCACTAGATGGCACTATTACTTTAATTTTGGATTTTTACTGACATTCCTTGTTTTTCCCCTGTAATCTTCATGAATGTAAAAGAAAAGGTTATAATATAGCCTACATAACAATAAACATATTTTCAATAATACCATGAATGCATACATTAATTTCGGTTACGTTAGGGTGGAGGCCCCAAAATCTCTTGTTGCTCAGGGCCCCTGGATGTCTTAATCCGCCACTGGAAGTATGGACCTTGGATATTCTATCATTGCATTCTTTTTCCATATAAATGAATCACACGATATATACCTCCATAGGAATTATATTGCAGTTAGTAAAGTTTTTTCTGACTTTGTTTAATTAAGGCAATGTGTGATCGTGTTAATAACATGTGTTGTGACTGACTACAGATTATTATATGACTCATTATTATCATTACAAATATATAACCATGCGTTGATTAGCCTTAAACACTTCGCGTTATAATAGGCAAAAAATCAACAGATGTAAATACTTATACTACTTATAGATAATATGTACATACCTGCATAATAGATTAATGCTGGATTTCAACAACTTTTTAAGTGAGCAATAGCGGAGATAGGAGCCACCTACCACAAATTTTGTATGAAAAATAATGATAAGTGCGGGCTCCTATCTCCACTATTCCTCACCCAATATGTGTTCTGTGTCCTCACCTAAGAAGTTGGTGAGGTGTTTTAGTAAGTGCCTCCTCGTCTGCCGAGATATGGCGGAGGGGTGTGATAAAGCCATAGAGATACTAAAGCGGACCTATATAGGGCTAACGACAAAGCAGTTGCTGCTGCAGTGTATTGGGGTAGGTTGGCCTAGTGTAAACGGACCAAACGGACTCTTTAAGTAAGTAAGTAGTGCCTATGCAAACTGTTCAGCGAATGGAAACGAATAATAAATTTAGTAGGTACATACTCGTAAATTTATTCAAGAAATTAAAAAAAAATGACCCACCATATTATCATATTTAGCGAAATTTGGGGCAGCTTGACGACAAAGAAATGGATAAGTATATACTTTTACCTATAAAATGATAAAAACCTCACAAAAATCACGTTGGTACCTACCTGCCACATCCTTTTTTTCATCATATCATATTTTTTTATTAAATGAATGAAAACCGTAAGATATATAATTTTGCTGTAAAAATAAATTCTATTCTCGGCCGCGGCAGATGGATGGACTGTAATTGGTGAATGTTATTCTTAAGTGTAAAATGATCACATTAAGCTAGCCGACGATCAGTCATAAGCCTGATGGAAGGTCCATCCTTTGCTGTGTATCTGTTTAGATATAAGATATAAATACTTGTTATATTCAACAACGACATGTAGAAAAATTCCGATGTTCTCACAAAACATAAATTGTGATACGTATGGTTAACTACAATATAATTGTAAAATATTTAGTCTATAAGACGACACATGTTGGATCTAACTAGCTTATTTATTATTACCATACTTGGAGAAATAATTAATTACAATATATAGTATTCTTGAACTATTTTCTATTAACCTTCATGAGAGATTTCAATGTAACAACAGTAGATATAATACGGTGCTTTTAGATTTCTCGATGGAAAGTTGTGGGGTAGTCTATTTTTCTTTCATTCTATACGTATTTTGGGGTGCTGAATCCGAATCCGAGGTTTGCCAACAAAATTTCGTGACGGAACATGGCGAAAAATTAGCAAAATGGCGAATATTTACATTTCCTGGCGAATTATGGATTTGAACTTAAAAACCATCAACTTTTTGTGGGTAATCTTTTTAGCAGAATGAAAGCACATAAAATTTCCTACAAATTTGGTATATATTTTTTTTTTTCTAAAATAGCTAGCAGCGGAGCTGTCAAGCTCCAAAAATTGGCCAAATTTTCTTGTTATTTTAAATTGTGAAAATGGAAAATGTATGGAGAATAGGTCACCTTGTTCGAATTATCACCAAATTTTGACAATTATTCTTCAGATTTATGATACATATTATACCTCGTTGGAATCAGTAAATATGGAGAAAGGTTTCAGGATAAATTTTATTTAAAAATATAGTGAAGTATTTAAGCTAAAAAGGTTTAAACATTTTTAGCCGAAACAAATTACTATATTTTTAAATAAAAATTTCTTTAATAGCTTTCTTTGTGTTTTCTGATTCCAACGAGGTAAAATATGACTCATGAATTTAAATAATAATTGTCGAAATTTGCTTATGAAGGCAACAAGGTAAACTTTTTCAATACATTTTCGATTCTCGTAATGTAAAACAATAAGAAGATTTGGCCATTTTTTGGACCTTGACAGCTCCGTTCCTATTTATTTTAGAGAAAAATTTTATATGGCAATTTTGTAGTAAATTTTACGTACTTTCATTATGGGTAGAAACATAACTTACAAAAGTTGTCAGTTTTCGAGTTCTTATAAAGAAATCGCCAGAAAACGAATATTTTCGCCATTTTTTGTATTTTTCGCCATGTTCCGTATCGAAATTTTGTTGGCAAACCTCGGATTCGGATTCAGCATCCCAAAAAACGTATAGAATGAAAGAAATCCCTACTACCCCACAACTTTCCATCGAGAGACTGCTTTGTGTTTAATTTCACCGGATTAATAGGTTAGGAATTAGATTTTAGTGTCGTTGGGTAATTAATTTTTATTTATTGCCCAGACGCGATACTGTATGTTGGTATTATAATTAGTACTTTATGTCTCTATTTTAATTTTTGTACATATCCATATGTTGTGTCTAAAACATTATTTTTATATTAATTAACAATTAATGCAATTACGGTTAAGAGTTCATTAGTTAGATTTTTTTGTGAGACGTATGCTGAAAAAACGATGTGGCATGTAGTTACTAACGTGAGCAGCTGCCCCCCTTCCCCCATTGATGACGCCCATGATCAGATCCTAAGATATTTATAGTTTCATTTTTTTCAAAACCTTAGATACGATATCTATTTCAATCATAAAAAGTCGGAATTTCCATACCCAACCTTTCATATTTCACGTATGTGCATGAAATTATATGGGCGATATTCAGACCTGGCGGAATGTAGAAGGAAACAGGGAGGGAAGCGGAGGAGATACGAAGATGTTCTGCACAACACACTGAAGGATATAAACTCTCAAAATGACTGGGAAAACTTGGTGGGTGATCACAAAAACTGGCGGAGTATTTTTTTTTTTTTTTATTTATTTAGTAATATAATACAAGTACAGTTGTAATTTTTCAGCAGATAGGTACAAGATTTACATAGTTTAATGTTGTCCTTCTCTCTCAATAAGTAAATAAATACTTGAGTAGAGAGAGGAGTGTTTACAATGAGTGCATACTATTCATGATTATTAACATTAGTATATATCATTAGCATTACACAGGGCTTCTATACAATATACGTCACAACTATATACTATATATGTAGACACTTATAGATATTACAAAGTATACACGTGCAGTGTGCAGGAACCTATATTATATCAATACATACAGCTTCAGTGAATCCACTATTATACATTATGTCTCCAAGTATACAACAATATTGTAACAATAAACACAAACCTACAACTGTTTAATATCCACATAATATAGTTATAATACAACTAATCCATATACAAAATATCTATATAAACAATATTATTGACATCTATAATTTAATTAGTAGTAGGCCGCACCAGAGGCCGAACACTGTAAGTTATATTTTTGAAACGCTTTTTTATAAAATTGCAAGTAATATTTTTGTAATGTTTTTTAATATGTGTTTTGAGCTTGTCGTAATTAACTTCTTTCCTTATTTCCAAAGGCAGTTGATTAAAATATTTTTCTCCCAGGTAACTGTAATGATGTTGAGCGAAAGTAGTTCTTTTTTTTGGCTGTAAATATACAAATTTGTGTCGCGTTCTGTTTTCTATTATGTAAGTGTGGGATTCTGGTTCTTTAATTATTTGAAGTATCGCTTTTTTTTGGAATACAAAGTGAAATTTCGGGACTGTGAACTCCTGAAACAATAGTTGAGTCGGAAAATCACGCGGTTTTTTTAAAATAATTTTTATGATTAGTTTCTGAATGATTTCCACACATTTCAAGCTTGTATTGTAGGCTGCGCCCCAACTAGTTACACCGTACTGTAAAATAGACTGCACCAGGCTATAGTATATAATATAAAGATTTTTTTTTGACATAAAATTTCGTATTTCCAAAAATATATATATTAATTTTCGTATTTTTTTTACTGTTTCGTTAATTTGTTCTTTCCATTTCAAATTTTTATCAATAGTAACACCCAAATACTTAACTTTGTTAATTATTTTCAGTTTAGAGCATTCGCTATTGCACGCAGATGGGTCGTGAGTACTATGTATTGTCACATTAAAATTTTGTGGAAAATCTTTCGAATGAATGGAAAATGGTAGCACGTACGTTTTATCGCTATTTACAGTTAATATGTTGGAATCGAACCATTTCTTTAGTTTGTTGATGTCGTCATTTATTTTATTCTGTAATTCTTCCCAATTTTTCGCACTCACAATCAATGCGGTGTCATCGGCGTATGAAATTACGTGGCCGTTTAAATTCTGTCTGAGGAGTGGATCAGCAAAGATTATGAATAACACGGGACCAAGCACTGTTCCCTGTGGGATGCCGAATTCCGATTCGGTTTTGTTGCTCATTTTGTTATTAATTTTTACATACTGGGGTCTTTGCTTTAAATAACTTTGGAAATACTTCAAAACCGTTCCTTTAATTCCGATACAATTCAACCTATCCATTAAGCTGGTGTGTGATATACTATCGAAAGCCTTGCGGAGATCAATGAAGACTCCCGCACATTTATTACCATCATCTAAGGATTTATAAAGTAATGTTGTTAGTTTAGCTATTGCGTCTTCTGTGCCCATTGACTTAACAAATCCGAATTGGTTCTTGCTTATAATTTTATTAGTCGTTATGTATTCTTCGAGTTGATTTTTAATTATTTTTTCAAAAATTTTCCCTATATTAGAAATCAGTGCTATTGGCCTATAGTTAGATACGTCCTGTGGATCACCCGATTTGAAAATTGGCGATATTATTGATGTTTTGTAGTTGGACGGGAATATACCATTTTTTATACTTAAATTGATGAGATATTTAAGCGGGGTTAAAATATGTGGTTTTATTTTTTTTAGTATTTGAACGGTGATCCCGTCATGTCCTGGCGCGGAGCCTCCTCTCAGTCCCTCAATAACTTTGTCTATAGCACTTTCAGAAACTTCTTTAAATGTTGTCCAATGTGTACAGTTCGAAGAAGGGGAGCCTTCGGAATGACTTATGTTGTTTTTTATTTTAATATTTTTGGCTAAATTTTTCCCTACTTCCGAGAAATATAGGTTAAATATGGTTGCGCATTTCTCAGGTTCTAGGTTAGCATCTATGATTTCGTTTTGGCATTTAATATTTTGAATGTTACTCTTTTTTCTATTATTGTTCATAGCGCAGTTGACAGATTTCCATACTTCTTTTTGATTGCATTCTGAATTTTTAATTCTGTTTTCAAAATAATTATTTTTGTTTATTCTTATAAATTTTGTTAGTTTATTGCGATAATTAATATACTTCATTTTAATGTGTTCGTCAGTCGGGTATGTTAGTGTAGTTTTAAAAAGTTTTTCTCTGTGTCGTATTGATGTAAGTAGTCCTTGAGTGATCCATGGTTTTAAGGGAATGTTTTTGTTTTTAAGTACAATTGTTTTATCAGATCTACAATGATTGACCGCTTCTGATAGGATGTTTTCAAACTTGGAAGAACATTTCTCGACATCACTTTCCCGAGTAATGCTCCTCCAGTCCTGGGATTTAATTATGCCAATTAATTTAGGGATATCTAATGTGTTTACTTTTTTTTCGACGTTTTTAGGTATTTTTTTTATCTCGGCATCATATAAGAATAAGCAGGCATGATGATCTGTAATACCTAATTTCCAGACCGCTGTTTTTATTTTATCAGTATGACTTGTACTAAAATTTACCCATATATGATCTAAACAAGAGGGTGTCTGTCCGGGTACTTCGCGAGTGTTACTGTTTATGCAGGATTTAAAATTCAATTCTGTCATACAGTTAATATAATCTGTTACTACGTCGTTTTCAATATCATTATTTATATTTAGGTTAAAGTCACCAATAGCTATACAATATTTATTTCTAATTCCAGAGAGTACATCACTAAAACTAGTTACAAAATCAGAAGGATGAGACTCGTGTGTCCTGTATACAGAAATTAAGTGAAATTTTAACTTACTATATTGTAGCTCTAGTTCTATGCAATTTGCTTTATATATCGGATATTCCTTAAGGTTGACAATATTAATATTATTATGTACAAATATTACAATTCCACTGGTTTTATTAATATTTATTTTTGTTGCAATAAATTTATATTCCGGCAAAAAATAATTTGGTGTCAAATCGTTTGTTTGTGATTCAGTTAATACTATGAGGTCCGGCTTTTTTTTTAGGTTACTTATGGACAACACAAATTGATCAAAATTTCTATTGATGCTGCGAATATTCATATGGATAATGAACATATTGCGAGCAGAAATTACTGAATTGCATTCAATATAAGTGTGACAAATATTCTCATTAATGTGATTACTGTTTTCTAATTCATGTGTAATTAAATCTTCCATTATAGGTATTATGTTGTTGTTTTTTTTTTACCTTGTTTTATTCAGCTTCGTAATCAATCTTCCTTCTTGCGAATTTTAACATTTTGATACGTAATCCACACTCTGTGCTGTTGGCGCGATGGTCTGTTGGGATGGTAATTTGTTTGTCCTTGCTCTCCACTATACAGTTGATACATCTTGGTGTTTCTTTGGATTTGCAGTCATCGGCCTTGTGCTTACCGGAACAATGCACGCAGTTTGGGGAGTCCATCTTGTTGGGGCAATTCGTCGCAATATGAGAGTAACGTAAACAGTGATAGCATTGTGTAATCGGGTTATAATCTTCAACTTTAATTTTGTAAAACCCTAGATTTACACGTTGTTTTTCTATGAGTAATCTCCTCAAGGCTCCGTTCGTTTCCACTACGATATTCATCTTATTATATTTTGTGATTCTTCTTACTTTTTTGATGCTGATTACGTCATCAATATTCTTTTGGCTGCATAATGATTTTACATCTTGATTTTGCAGGATGAGATCGTTAATGAATTCGTCGTCATTGTAGTTGTCCTCTATTCCTTTAAATATGACGTAGGGCCTCTTCTTCTTCAGCTCTGTCGCTGACATTGTTTCCTTATTGTTTGTATTAATTTCTCTTTGTAGCGCTTCAGCGTCTCTCTTCTGCGAGCAAGTTATTATCAGTCTATTATTTGTGATTTTTTTTATTCTGTCAATTCCAATTCCTAGCTTGGATGCTTTTATATTGTCTTGTAGTGTCTTTTTTACATCTCTATTAGTTTCGTTGCCGGATACCATAATACTGAAGCAGCTCTCCTCTCTAAAGGGTAAGCTTCCAGCGCCTTCCGTCAACGCCATTGCATATGATTTTGTATGGTTGTTCTCTTTTAATTGTTTATTTTCTTCTTTTGTGGTTTGGAGTTCTTGTTTTAGTTGAGTTATCTCTTCTTTCATTTTCAATATTTTATTTTTGTTCACTTTGTCACTTTCTGTGAGCTTTGTTAATTCAATGGTTATATGACCAACCATTTCCGTGAAGCAGTTTATTCTTCTTATAATCTTCATTTGCATCTCCTTTGTGAATCTGGTGTCTTCCGCGATTGCTAGCAGGTCGTCGACTACCGTCTTGGCCTGCTTGACGTAGATGTGAGGATCCGCCCGCGCCTCCATATTGAGACACGAGCAGGTCTTAAAGGGTTAAGTTTAGAATATTCTGTGAATACGTCTGTCAGTAATGGATATTATTGACACACTGATTCTATAATTACAAAAACAGAACCACCCTGACACCCGTTACAAATTTTAAAAGCAGCCTTTTGTTGTAAGTGTGATGGAGTGTGCTTGTCCAGAATCGGCCTTCATAGTCACCTTCAATGGCGTCGTCGGCAGGACCAGTGACAACGTGGCAGCGATTCTTCAGCGAGTTAAATACATATGCTCGAATTATCTCAGTCACAACTTTTTGGCTTTTGGGGTTCTTACTTAAGAGGGCAGGGTAGGTATTGGAAAATTTTAAAATTATTATTTTCAAATAATAAATAAGATACATTAGGCATGCAGTCACAATGTCAGAATGTTTCACTTCTTGTAAAACTTGTGAGATAAAATAAGTAATATTAATTATAGAACGATTCTGTAGTGTTACTTAAACGAGTGCATGTGGCGGTAGAGGGAGCCACTGTCTTCTTCATTTAGTGCACCATATATTTTACATATATTATTTTATGTGTATTAGTGTAAATATATACACACAATATACGTATATGAATTATCGTAGTGTTGATGTCAATGAATACATATACAATACACACATATCCTATAGATGTAAGCTGTAGATTGTAATATATTTGGTTTAACACCAAAGTGACAAGAGATAGGTTCATATAATAATGCCTATTTAATCTACTTTATTATGTCTAAAGTCGATTCCTTGATGCAGATTTCCCCATTCACTTGTCACCATTCAGGCAATGTTTAAGGCATCGTGAGATGGAGACGGTTCTGGAGAGATGGTGTCGAAACGATGCCCTCTGTAAGAATACCTATAAGCTTGTTATGCCAAATCCCTGAAAGATGCCAACTACCGAAAAGATGGAGAGAAAGCTGGACTCTTAATCGCAGGAAAGAAACTCGAGGCCTGACTGAAAGAATCGAAAATAAATAAACAATAAAAAATATATTAGCCAGAAAATTTTAATTACTAATTACAAAGCAAGAAAAAATGAGGTGTATAGTGTGCTTAAAGGACGCACTTATTGATGCAAAAGCAATATCTTACAGTCAATACGAAGATTTATTAAAAGAAGATGAAGAAAAAGTTGTCTCCTCTTCCAGCCGGTAATTTCTAATTTTGTAGATGTATAAAAAAACATTGGTTGATATTAATATATTAGAAACTATAGTTTTCATGAAATATGAACTTCCTCTGCGTATTCTTGTAATACAAATTAATGTTTAATTCAAGAATTCTCTCGCCTCCGCTGAAAATCGCCAGAGGTTTGTATCGACGGGTCGCGGCGAGAAAATTCATCTCAGGGACGTCATCAGGGAGGGGGGCGTATGCCCTTACCGGGTACCGTAAGACGACACCGCCAAGAGTTGAGAGTATTGTAAGACAGTCGTGTACTCAGTCGCGAGGTAAAAGCATCGGTGAGCCGAGCTCTTGAAGTAAGTAAATATACCCACAACATCGATATACATCGAGAATCATTTCTACTTATAATTATCTTAACGCTAAACAAAGTTAATAATTAAATAAATCAGTGTGCAGTGACTCGTATGAAAACGTTTACAAAGAAAAATTAATTACTATGGTTGTTCAATTTAACGATTTGTCTATGATAACTTCCGGGCGGGAAATCTTTTTGAAAAGTTCGAATATGGAAAAGCTTCGCCTAGTGATTTTGGATAACTTGTTTCCTATACGTAAAACTGCGTATTGCTGCGATTTTGAGGATGGTTATTTAATGATAAAATGATGGAGTTGTGTAGGTTTTGTGTTGTTTATATGTGAGACCGAGGTTGGTAAGTATGAAAACTTTTTTACGTAACAGTTTGTGCCTTTTATACTTCGTTTGGTAAACTATTCATCACACAATCTTCGAGAAAAGAATTCGGTAATCTTAAAAAAAATGTCAGTTGAATTAGAACACAATATTGCGATGACGTCACACTAGTGGACTATTTTCTATAAATACCTATTTATTATTTATTTTATTTCAACTTTGTGGTACATATTGGGATAATATTTAACAAATTTATATCCAAACTACGAGAATAATCTCAAGTTTCAGTAAATTTCAGAAACTTTGGAATTATTTTTAATCAATAAAATTTAAAATAATCAAATTTCTAATCACTAGAGTCATTGAAGCATATTCTCATTTATCCATATGTGCTTAGTCTTAGGATGATATCTTTAGTATTAGCTGAGTAATCTTAGGTACTTTTTCTGACACATTTTTTTTTGCGTGTTCTATACTCTAGGTCCCTCAGAAAATGAATGGATAAATATGTATGGATGAGTGTAAGGATTCGATATTTTTTCTACATTCTGAGTTTAAGCAATCATTTATATATATTTATCGTCAGTTACCACCTACACAGAACTAACTTACACAGAGTTCATAGGTACAGTATGAAAAATAGAGCATAGCTATTGCTAGGGGAATATTTATAGAACATTGGTTTGTCTCGAGTTCATATAATCATATTATTATTATCTCAGTACTCAGTACTATGATGCTGCTACCAACACATTCAGTTCCCGGGAACATATGTTTCTAAGCTTTTTAGATATCGCATACAATTGCCAGACTTTTAGTTAGGTACAAGATTTACATTTTTTAACGTTGTACTACTCTCTCAATAAGTAAATAAATACTTGAGTAGAGTTATGTTAACATATCTCTGTATCTTGTTCACCAAAAGTGTAAATAAATAAATAAGATATGTATTTAGATTCGCGTGCATTCGGCTCAGTTTAGAAGAGCTTTTGCTTGACGAAATGTAAATCAAATATCTGTTACAATTGAAAGAGAAAAATGACTTAAATTACAAAACAACATGGAAGCAATAGTGGTTGCATTAAACCGAAATTTGGGTTCGGTTTACTAAATAAATAATTTTGTAAAAATTCTTGCCAATATTAACAACAAAAAATGTTGCAAGTGCAAAAAAATGTATAGCATATTCTGTTATTTCTGCCAAATCGCGTGGGTGGCAGTATGATGATAGATGGACAGATGTTTATTTTTTTTTTATTGAAAATTTTTTTTATTAAAAAGTACGTGTAGTGTAAAATTTTTTTCTGCTAAAGAAAGTACGCTGTGTAGGGTTGAAAGAAATAATATGAGCTAGTTTCAGGATTCAGTATTTTCGTCTACAGATTTTTTCTAGCGATGTTTTATTAAAAGAAGTCTGGTGTATCGGTACCTAATGGAATGTTTTCATGTAAATACTTTGGATGTTTGCCAGGTTAGCCATATTGAATTTGGTAGGTAGATACCTACTTAATATAATCAACACAGCATTGTTTCTCAAACACATTAAAATATTCAAGTAAACTGTGAAAAGAAATTCATACATCATTGGCAGGTTATGTAATTCGAAGATTGGGGGGCCTTTTAAAACTGGGTCAAACTCATATAATGCAACATTCTTTTTCCGTATGTATTGAACTACAATTATTTTACCATTTTCTGTGAAGGAAAATATCTCTTTCATGAGTTTTACAGTAAAAAATCATCTGCGGCGTTGATTTGTTTTAGTTAGGCTAGTTTTACAAGAGGTGGGCACGGAGGTCTTCAAATTTTGAAAATTTATGGTCAAAATTGCAAGTTTTGTGTACTTGTGTTCTTGAAGCCCCCACCAAAAAAGCCACTGATGTAATTGATTGTTTCATAAGAAACATAGATTTTTTGTCACTTTCGATATCAACATACATTATTATAGTTTCGAAAAAGAAATGAAGTCATAAAAAAATTGAATTACTTTATTCATAAACAGTATCTGATTAGTTATCACGCGCCTAGATTTTATTTATTGACAAAATTGAAGATTAAGCATTTTCATTGTCATTTCATGAGGTGATCGGTAGCCTGGATGGTAACGCGCTCATCCAGTGGACGCGGGTTCGATCCCTGATGACGACTTACTCCACTTCACAACACAAGCTTTTTAAGCTTACTGTGAAGTGTACAAAGGTGTATTTGGGTTTATTTCGATAAGCCCAGATTAATTTTCTATAAAAAAGATATGGTCTCGAAATATTCTATAAAAAAGATATGGTCTCGAAATATTCTATAAAAAAGATATGGTCTCGAAATATTCTATAAAAAAAATATGGTCTCGAAAGCTCAGACTTGACCATTCAAGATTAATATTTCTCATCACTTATAGTCTTACTGTTTGAATGATAAGTGAAATGATATATCGTAGAGTGAGGTAACCTCGTAGTGAAGTCTTCCATGATATTTATTCAACATCTTCATTAACCGTGCGATGTTATAATTATTTAGTTACTATGATGAAAACTCATAAGAAGCTAGAAGAAGAAGCATTACAAACTAGAAATATTGATCGTGGTATAATATGCTTATATGTCTACTTAAGTTTCATCAACAGTTCGATTCAATTCCCTATTCTGCGGATTAATTTTCCAATGCCCTTTCAAACGATACCACCCATGATCCCACACAACCCTTACATCCCCCTCAAACGCTTTACAAACATCTTTTTTGTCTCTGGAGTAGGCTGGTCCAATTTGGTACAGAATTATATTGTCACCGAGTTTACGTACGCTTGCAAAGTTTCAGGTCTCTAAGTTCTAAGTTGTCAGGAAAAATTGATTACAATATTTGGGGTCACAAACAAAAAAACACAACAGTGAAGTTTAACAAAATCTTGAATAAATAGTTTAATCATACAATATAGGGTGCCAAACTTATCAACGAAAAGTAGTTATCACAACAGATGTGCAGTAAAGGATGGACTTTCCATCGGGCTTGTAAAAATGTCGTAAGTCATCACTATGGTATAACTAGCTAAGAACGCTAGCTCTAGGAAAATCATAACATGTAATATGTAGGTATACCCAGATACTTAAAGACTCAAATAAATTAACTAAATCTGAATCATTTCAACAATAAGTTTTGATCCATAGGCATCGATATAGCATGGAAAAATAAAAATGTGAGACATAGGGAAGTATGAAGGTCGTGATGTGATTTGGTTTATATGCAAAAATGTGTATAATACTTTGAAGAATAATATGTATGAAAAGATGTCTTTTATAAAAGAGTAAGAAAAAATAGCGCCGCCGGCAATTTTATTTTATGAAATAATTGTACATATTTTGATACGAATTTATGACATGATGAGAAAATGTGTGGTAATAATGTGATTTCTTGTGAGGTTTTATCATTCAGTATGAAAAAATGTATACCTATTCCAATCTCTAGGGGGAGGGCCCATGTCCATAGGGTCTCAATTTACCTGAGACTTTTGCCTTCAATTCTGGCTTCATTATTATTAGCAATTCTATCCATCTTTGTGGAGATGTAAATTCAATAATTAATTTACATACAAGGAACCGTTACCGAATCGAATTTGTATTCAGTGCAACATCTTTCCTTCGATCAACGATTTACAAAACCCATATAAATATTTATATTCAGGTTTTTGCATATTTAAATAAATATTTGGATTTTGTGTCTACATCTTAATGGTATAATTACGAATCGGTGACCTGATCTAAAAAATATTATATTTTTTAAGAATTATTTGCAGTGTGCATTGCTGGGTTTCGCGTCTTGAATTTTCACTAAAGGCAGGACCCTTTATGAAATTATTTAGAGTTTCTTACTAGCACATTTGTAAAATTTCCTTAAGTTTTTAGTACAAATTAACTTAATTAAATACGATTTATACGTCTGATGGAAAGTGTGCTCAAAATCATACATCATTCCTTGCCAAATATATTTAAGGTGGTCGGTAGCCTAGTTGGTAACGCGCTCGACTATTAATACGGTGAGCGCGGGTTCGATCCCCGATGCATGGAAGTCGGCATCGGGGATCCAATTTTAATTCCACGACACAAGCTTCAAGTTTACAAATTAGTGATGAGGGATATCGATATTTTTAAGAATCGAATTAATCGGAATCTGATAAAATTATGTAAAATTGATTTAAATAATCGAATGCGAATAACTAAAAGCAGAATAAAGTAGAGTTGATGAATAAAGTATTGAGACATCGCGATGTTTTAAAGCTATTTATTTTTAACCGGCACTTGATTCGATATTCGTCCATCACTAGTACCAATATGTATTTGGGTTTATTTCGATAAACCCAGATTCATTCATAAAGAAAATATGTATTCTTGATCAAAGCAATAATTTAAAATTGATCAGGTTTCTTGTCACTAAGTGGCTCAGTATAAATCAGTCCATAGTAATAGTACCTATGCCTACGGATGGATACCATAGCTGGTGCTATGGTACTAGGTAGTGACTTTCATTCTCGATTAAAATAGCAAAGATGTATGTGCTGTTCCTTGCACTTAGTACAATACAAGTATTGTACATAGTTGGTACATATTATACACATTCCAGTTGCATGAAATGATGTTTGAACTTTCATGAGCTGCTCGCATCAGTTCGATGATGTAGGCCGCTGACCTGATGGTGCAACTAATCCTACCTAAACAGGAAAGTTCGTCGAACGAAGAGTAAAAAATGTTCATCACCAAACTAATCTCGTGCATAAAAATGATTCAGCGTGGCATATAAAAGACATTCACACGGAGACGGAATATTTTCTTATTATTTTGCACAAAAATGTATCATTTTGTATTTAATAACACAATTTAACTACACTTGCAGTCTTGCCATCGAATTTTAACTCATTTGCAGACTAGCTAGAGCTCTAAAACTGTATACCGATTGTATAAACTGGCTGACATTACGATTGTGAACCACATTGGATCATCCTTCTCCAGAGACGAAAAAGATGTAAAGTGTTTGAGAGGATCCAAGGGTTTTTCTGGGGTCATGTGTGGTATCGTATGAAAGGACGTTGGAAAATTAATTCAGATCGAAAGTCAGATTTTGTCCAGCTCAAGGTTATATATAAAAAGGTTATAAATGTGTGGCATCATTTTTTTTAGGTTTCTTACTAAATTTTACGCTACCTACAAAAAAAAACGTATACTTATAATTTATAAAAATGGCTTCAAATCTATGTTAGTATCATCAGGTATCGAAAACGTTACTGAATTTTAAAAAAGTGTAATTATTAGTTAAATTTCTGTAAATCGCCGAAAGAAGAATTTGATAAGGCGGTAAACATTTTTATTAGGTCCCCATTTCGTTCTCGTTGTTGCATATTTTCTCTCTTGATGTTTGTGTGTTGTACCTAAAGTATTTCTTGCAATGTTGTCGACCTTGCCGCGAGAGATGGATGCCCGATGCTGTTTTCTGTTCATTTCTTTGCGTTGTTTTTCCTTCGGACACAGTTAAGGCTATGTGTACCTCTACTTACATGTTGATTGTACGTATGTAATCTGCACATACTCTTGTTATGAGTCTAGAACAGGTTTTCGAAGGTTTGCAAATACTATTTATTACAACTAGAGAACTTGACAAATTCCATTTCTCTTCCAGTTATAGTAATTCGAATCATAATGAACATATTAAATAATATAATAATTAACATGCACGTAGTTTTGCACAACAAATGAACTAACACAAAATAAATTGACATCGCTCTACTGACGTCCTAAGAAAGAATAGCGTACAAACCAAAATGTTGAAACTAATGAGATAATCGAGAAAAACATTTTGTATCGCCCATATAACTCCATACATTTGCGTGACATAGATGGCTTGAAAAATAGGGGTTGAGTATGGAAACTCAGACTTTTTATAATTGAAATAGATTAATGTAAGGTGGAAATAGTCATTTAGATGAAAAACTCAAAATACCGGTGAAAAACTCAAAATAAGTATACGCGGTTCTTGCTTAGGACGGCAGTGTACCAAATAGATACATTTAACATTCTCATTAACTTTAGCAAAAAATTGTATATAGGTAATATACAGAATTAGCTGGTGAAATAAAAAAAATATTTGGTGTTTTAGGTCTAGTAGATATTATCTGAATTTTTGTATGTTCTCTTACTTGTTCGCGTAATTGCAAATTGTAAGAAAATTTCTAGATACTGATATTTCAAGCAAAATGCTTGTATTTTTGGCCCCGCGCATCTGAGCCTAATCCTTTGATATCCATGATATCTGGATTTAGATAAATGTTTCCCAGTATTAGGCTGATGAGTTTTTACCTATATAAATCATGAATGACGTTAATATGCAGACTTTTCTGGCTGATAATACTGAGAAGTACGACGAAGGATCTTGCCTCCGCGAATAATATGCATATGCATACGATACGGTTTAGGTATAGATTCTGAGGTTGGTTACCATTTTATGATGTAATTTTACCTACACCGACCGGATCTAAACTTGAAAATTTCATGTGAAGAATGCGGTGAGACGGCCGGATGTTGAACCTTGACGGGTTAGGTAGTCTGCGTCACCTTTGTGTGTGCACTGTGCAATATAAAATGCATTTGGGAATGACTCAAACTTTTACAAGAATTTAATAATAATGTTACAGTTTAAATGTAAATTATCAATCATCGTTTTCACTATAATATAGGGGATAGTAACGTAACATACGAATAACTACGTACTTTCGTTGAGAAAATTCTCAACATATGCCATCTGCGAGATGCAGACATGAAAAGCCAGTAATACCTAAATGATTTAGGTATCTTCCTCTACGAATAACTACGTCGGGAAAAGTAAGATTACTCAGCTATAATACTAAACATATCATCCTGAGACTTAAATCATGCGGATAAATGAGAATATGTTTTAGTGACTCTAGCAGTTAGAAATTTGATTTTTATAAATTCTCTTGATAGAAAATAATTCCAAAGTTACCTCTGAAATTTACTGAAACTTGAGATTATTCCCGTAGTCTGTTAGATAAAATGCTGTAAGTACCTAATTTGGTTGTTAAAATGTTTAAGGTAAGACGCAGTGACTCTAGTGATTATTTTTCTTGATATTCGATCCCCTTTTTATACAATAACGAAAATTGATTTTATTACTTATTTTGTACTTACACTCTCATACAAAATTTGAGAAAGTTGAAGTGATAATAAAACGATTTTTACTCATAGCATCTTCTTCTCTATGAGTCCTGTCAGGTCCTCCCGACGTTGCCGACCACTTGGGAGAACGCCTCTCTGTCCTGGGCAGTGCGAAACAGCTCCTCCACACTCCTGATTCCCGTCCACTGCCGAATGTTTCGAAGCCAGGATAGCTCCTTCCTTCCGACCCCTATACGGCCTTCTATCTTCCCCTTCATAACGAGCTGGAGAATGGAGTATTTTTCTCCAGCTCGTTAATGCATACATAATAAGTACTAATGAATATTATGTTAATTTTGCCATAGGCATTCATTTATACATAAGAAGATGATGCGACATTCATTTCTGGTGACACATTATACATTCAACAATGAAGGAATGTTGTTTAAAAGTGTGTTTAAACAGTTTTTAGATATTTGTTTACACACGTAATTAATAATTCATATGAATCCATACTAACTATAGGTATTCGTGAATTTGAAGAAGAGGTTATTATTAGAGATATTTGCTTAGCAAATAATTTTCCTTTTCTTACGTAGCATTTACAAGTTGTTTTCTATAACTATTTTCCGTCTATCAATAATTAGATTAATCAATACAAATTATTAAGAATAAATTGTGAATAGTTTGTTTGTTAGTTTATTGAAAACATTACATCTGAAAAAATGGATTATTCTACCCGTTAATTTCAGGGGTACTTTCGTAATTATTTTTTGTTCAAGGAATTTCCAAATATTCTAATTCTAGGACATTGAAGGAAAATCCCGCGGGCTTAAGGCCTTCCACACCCTCGGGTAGCTCAGGGGCATTAATAGCGACCTCTTTACCCGCGCGTCTAGGCAAATCTTATTAAGAGGTGGGCCCAGGGTTAGCCTTAACGGAGCCCCCGGCAAACCCCACTCCTAAATTACGTTCCTTCAGTCTCCTTATCCAAGGAGGTTAGAATTCATTACTTACAAATAAGAAACATAAATACTAATTACATCTACATATGTACAAGTCTTAAGTACTAAAGTTTGCAAATTATTAGTAATTCTATAGGACAGCCAACTTGTAGTCAATACTTCCATCTATCACTGTCATCAGTTTCAAGAAGATGTTCTCAGTATTGGCTGAGTAAACGAGTAAACGCTAAAACCAAATGGCAGTGTATGGTCTCTAAACAACAAAAAAATATGTAGATAGATGGTAGCTTAGTAATTTTAAAAGTGGTGAAAATGTATACAAACGCGTTTCCAAAAAAAACACCGCATAATTAAAGAATTTTTGCAAGTTGTGTATTTATCTCATTTGATGTCGTGTTTGGTTCGTGTTGCATTGATTAATTAACAACTAATCGTGGAATAAATGGACTAGAAATTAATATTTTCACTCGGTAATCATCTTAAATATTTCTGTAATGTGCTAGACAAATATATACCTACACGTGTAAACAAAATGCATTCAAGTAAGAGGCGATATGCTTCGAGTAAAAATAATTGTTCAATTATTGTCATACGATATGCTTCGAGTAAAAATAATTGTTCAATTATCGTCTCAACTATTTTAAATTATGATGAGCAAAATAAGAATGAGATTTTGGCTTATTGTACAAAAAGGGGGCTGAATATCGAAAAAAATATCTATAGAGGCACTGCGTCTTACCTTAAACATTTCATCAAACAAATTACAGCATTATATCTAACAGACTACGGGAATAATCTCAAGTTTCAGTAAATTTCAGAGCCAACTTTATCGAGAAAATTTACTAAAATCAAATTTCTAACTCCTAGAGTCACTAAAACATATCCTCATTTATCCATGTTTTAAGTCTTAGGATGATATATTTAGTATTAGCTGAGTAATCTTACATTTCCTACGTAATTTTTCGCATGTTCAGGTACTCCTCTTAATGTACCTAATTACTATAATCGTGTTAATTAAAATGTACCACAATGAAGTGTAAATTGCTTTGAGGCACAAATACGTTTTTGCATATAAATACTTAGAGACACACATGAGGTATGCAAGGCAAAATGCAATCTATAAATATTTATAGTTGTTTAGAGGTACATACTAATTATTGTGTAGTTGTAGTATATCATAATTAATTCGTTAAAAAAAGAAATGATTGCATTGATTAAGAAGCCAAACTCGAACATGCTAAAACTGTCGGGAAAAATAAGATTACTCAGCTAATACTAGTAAAGATTTCATCCTAATTCTTAAAACATGGATACATATCTAGCTTAAACATTTCACTATCTTTGGGTTGATTGGCAGAAATCGCCAACAGGCGATAAATCCGTCCTTTGTGTGTAAAGTTATGTACAATAAAGTTTTTATTTATTTATTTATTTATCTTTAAATTAAATTTATTTTGAAAATTTTCTTCATGTTTGCCGATTCCAACGATGCATTTTTTAAATATGAATCTGGTTTTATCGAAATAAACCCTAATATATCTTTGTTCACTTCATGTGTCTTCACTATGTCTCATAAATTTGAAGAATACCTAATTGTCAAAATTTGGTTACAAATGTATCAAGGTGAACTTTCTCCATACATTTTCGTTTCTCTCAATTTAAAGTAATACGAAAATTCGGCTAGTTTTTGGAAATTGACAGCTCCCTTTCTACCCATTTTAGAGAAAAATTTGGTATATCAAATTTGTAGAAAATTTTACGTACTTTCATTTTGAATCGAAAGATAATTGTTAAAAATTTGTCAGTTTTTGAGTTTATATCAAATATTCGCCAGAAAACAAAATATTTCGCCAGAAAAAATAAATGCGCTATCTTTCGGGACCTTGTCATGTTTCGTCAGGAAATTTTCTTGCCAAACCTCGGATTCGGATTTAACACCCCAAATAACGTGTAGGATGATCGAAATCCGGACTACCCCACAACTTTCCATCTAGAGGCTGTTTTGTGTATATTTGGACTGGATTAGTATGAATATTTACCTATTAGTTATATTCATATCAATCAATGCCTATATCATTCTTATAGCAGATATCCCTCTACGTGACATTTGTATAAACAATATTATTGAGTGATATTATACAATAGGTAAGACAATCACACTAAAGGTAATAGTTGTGAGATAATTAGTAGGTACACCTCTACTACATGTAATACCTAATCATTTAATTGTCTAATTATATACTAGAGAATTGCATTCCTTATTCTCTCGACATAGGAATGTGTACTACATACATACTCGTACATTGTATAAGATTAGTATGATCTAGTATATAGTGACTAATGATTCAAATATAAATAATATATACATGGGCGTCGTCACCCATTAGGGGGGAGACGGGTTTTTTCATCATTTGTATGGGAAAAATTAAAATGTTTGTTTTCATATGAATTTGCCCTATTGAACCCCGAGTCTTATATGTGCTAAATTTCAAGAAGATTGGATAATATTTAGAGGTGGCATACTTTGATCACTTTATTTCATGAAGTTCATAGTAATTAGTACTGATGGCCTTCTCATGTATTTCTTTCATCTCTTGGACCATTTTGGGCTACAATATCAGCGATATATGTGTTTTAATACTACAACATCTAAAACAGAACTTATCCAAATAACATGAAATAAAAGAGGACTCGGACGAACATTCGTGTGGTTGGCTTGTCACCCTTTCAATATTAGTTCAATAGTTTGAAGAGTTTATATCCCATGTGGATGGTTGGCACCTAATTTTTAGTTGCTCCCTCCCCCCCTAGCTTAGAAGCTGGGGACGCCCATGAATACAAAGATAAGATACAGAGGTATTATAATAACTTTATCGTTGTTTAATAAATAATTGTACTTACAATAAAATAAGACAATACCAGGTAGTAATGTGATGTTATTTTATTTTATTGTATTATATCAAGTCAACACTTATTGTTTTGTATTATAAAAGGCACCAACTGATTGTTTAAAGTTTTCAGTACCAGCGAGACTCGGTAAGCATCAACAATGTTTAATTATTAATTAGCCATATTTATTTAAAAAAAACATATCCATACCTACGTTGATAATAATTATCATCATTGATCGGTATACGCAATTTCAGATTATCGGGATTAATCTCTCACGATTAACCTTTACCTTAACGTTAGATAAAAGCGATATCCCACGGTGCGCGAATCCGGATTCGTACATGATTTTGGATTTGTACGTGATTTTGGATTTGTACGTACCGCCATACAAATCGCTACGAAAACTTCTGTAGATTTACGGACTCACCTCTTTCCACGGCGTGTGAATCTACGTACGAATCCGGATTCGCGCGCCGTGGGATATCGCTTTAAGTATACGAGTATATTAATACCGTCCTGAGTAAGAATCGCGTATACGCATGGGTATTTAACCTTAGATCAATCTACTTCAATTATAAAAAGTTTGAATTTTCATATGCAATCCCTATTTTCCAACCCCCTTAGTGCCCCTAGTCTATGTATTGTGTACAGAAAATTATGTGGGCTATACCTACTAAATAAGTAAATATTTTTCGCGATTATTTCGGATTCAACTACATAAATAAGAACCGCTTATTAAACCAATAAGTTGAAACTGACATAATCGTGAGAAACATCTAGTATCGTCCATAGAATTTCGTGCATTTGAGTGGAATGAGGAGGTTGGAAAATAGGGGTTACTTATATAAATTTGGACTTAGACATTTACCCAGAAAAAAATCGATAAAAAAAAAACTGATAATACCCAAAGTGCTATTGACATGCTACTAACATAGTAGGTACGGCATACTTATTTAGAGAAGAAAAATTTAGACTACTGAGGGTCAATTGTAAAATAAGTTTTTCGACTTTTTCCCCAAAATAATCATTAAATGCTTAGAATCATCGCTCTGGTTACTAGTATTTTTTTATGAAAAAGGATCTGGGCTTGCATACACAAACCCAAATACTTTCCTGCACACCTTGCACTAGGCCTGAATAGCAAAGTCAATAAATACATCGCCAGCACCGGGGTTTCAACCTGGCATCTTTGGTTTGAGAGACTGCCGCCTCAACCAACGGCGCCAACCATGTACTCAAGTATTGTACCCGGCATTGTAATTTTAATTATTCCTTTCATTTTGATTTTAGTTTTTCACCTGACAAAGAGCTAAAACAAAACCGCCAAAATGGACGCGATCAAGAAGAAAATGCAGGCGATGAAGCTGGAGAAGGACAATGCCATGGACCGCGCTCTCATGTGCGAACAGCAGGCCAAGGATGCTAATCTCAGGGCTGAGAAGGTAACTAATAAAACCATGGAACTTAATTTTTTTAACTTAGTTCCAAATATACCTGTATGGTAACTCCTCTTCGCATTATTATTAAGAAAATGTTTGGACTAGAACAGCTGGGGGGGTACTTTGTAAGCTTTCTCACCCCAAACACGCAGATAAAATGTTTATGGAAAATGACCCTTCTGGCGATATACATAAGGGCGTTTTTCGTGTGCATTTTATCTGCGTGTTTCGGGTGAGAAACCTTTAGAAAGTTTCAGTACAGGTGACAGAAAAAGTGATGTAAGTGAAACTGAGATAAACGCCTTTTAAAATGACATACCTCTACAGAATACAAGTAATCTTCATCCGACATCTCTAATCTCTTGAGATGTCGGATGTGGGATAGCGGACGCGGATACAGCCCTCAAAAAAGGTTGTGGTCACAGCCACCCGAAAATCGGCCAAGCGCGAGTCGGAGTACGAACTCGCTCATGAACAATCATGACTCCTGAACGACTTTTGAATTTGATTATTTCATTTTTTCCGCGCATCAGGACTTTGACCTTAGGATCTCAATATACCGTGAAAGTGTAACGTTACAATTCTATAATATTAGGGTTGAGGGCATGCCCACCGTGCCCACAACGGTGGATCCGCCCTTGTGGGATACACCATTTCTATTCCATAAAACACAATATTGGAAACATTTCTCAGAGGTTTACTCAGTTTAGATACCTATTTTTTTGTGGATTAACTCACTTTTTCTGTTACTACTTCAAATATGTAGTCACTCATATCCCTTTATCGTTGTATTCTCCGTAGTTTTCTGCATAATTATCTCAAATTCACAAAATGTGGCTTGGGTCTTTTCACCTCCACAGTTACATTAAAATTTCAATAAGTGTTTGTTTAAAATAATTACTGACTTCTGCAATGAGCGAATGCATCTAAGCAAAGCAACATACATAGAATCTTTCTTCGGTCCAGTTCACTTTTAATTGATTCATTACATACGTGAGATATGTGTTTGTTATTAGCTACTGATGTATGGAGGCATTTTTATGAGATGCGAAATGCGAATCATATAAAAACACTTAATCCATATTTCTCGTGCATATCGATGGGTTAGTGCACATATATTGCATGTCCAATTTTTGGTGAAATTAAATCACGATTGTACAAAATGTTCGTCTTCGTCATATTTTTATGATGTAAAACATTGCTTGTCTAAATATGTTTAGATAGAGACCTATATTCTAATATAATAATAGTTACTAGGGCCGATTCTAAAACTTTTCGAATTAAAGTACCTAAGTGTGTATAAAATTTATATTTCTATGAAATAATTGAAAAAATAACCCCTTGTTTGTACAGAATTAGACCTATTACGTCTTTTGCATTAAACTAATTCGTGTCAAAAAGTTCTAGGTGTGTCAGATACAATAATTGACCATTTTACTAGACTAGCAAAAAAAACTAAATGTAAATGTATTGCATGTCCGCACGTGCTTTGTTTTTGAATAAAACTAAAATCCTTGATTATCACAACCTCTCAAAAGTTTAATATATTTTTTAAACAGCATTCACCCTTAAAGGGATGTTTTCTTCATCAGTCAAAGCAAAAGTTATTAACATTTTAATAACACACAAGTAAAACATTTAAAAAGAGAAAATTATCGATAATCTGAAAAAATTAAAAAGGACGATATACAATAGAAAAGGAAAACATATGGGAAAGGGCTATAAGATTTAGTGAGGTTTGAGAAGAAAAAGATTAATAAGATTATTTTTAATCACAATTTAAAATTTTTGTTAGACCATCGTAAGTCTTCTAGATGTCATAGTTGAATATAACAAGCAGTTATATCTCAATAGATACACAGCAAATGCAAATGGATGAACTGGAATTTGTGAATGTTACTTAAATGTAATGTGATCACATTAAGCCAGCCAACGATCAGTCATAAGCCTGATGGAAGGTCCATCCTTTGCAGTGTATCTGTTGAGATATAACTAAAAAGTTTCATATTATTTTTCACAAAATTCACTAAACTGGACATGTAGTATCTGTGCACTGACTCATCGTTATTATAATTTATTGTTGTTCATGTCTACATTTTTTAGCCTTTTATACATTCCGATATCATTGTACGTGATTGTGATTTGATAAATTATAAATTAATAGATTTATTCAGTTCTGTCAATCAACATTGTATTCACTCGTAGCCAGTGGCGTATATAGGATTTCATTTCGGGGGGGGCCCGATCTAATATTTGACATTGTGGGGGTGGAGGCAACAAAAATTAGAAGATGGACGTAAAGTATAAAAATTATAATAGCGCCGCAGGCAAAATTTTTTCGTGAATGTTAGTTAAAAAGGTCGTGTTTTAGGTTGGTATTTTAATATTGTGTGCAGAAAATACAAAGAAGGATAGCGCCGCAGGCGAATTTTTTTTTTAAAAAGGGGGGAAGTGATGAACTTCTGTAACTTTCATGTTTTAAAATAACGTTTTTTAAAGAATCGTTCAACATTTCGGGGGGGGCCCGGGCCCCCTCGGCCCCCCCCCTATATACGCCACTGCTCGTAGCTAAACTGACTTGACAGCAAAGCATTTTACATATTAAAACAACATGTTAAATTATCCGTGACATCATTTGCATATTTATAAGAAATCTCTCGTGAGAAAAATGAGATAATTTTATAAGAATTAACGCAATTCAATCGTTAAAGAGGGTAGGTATAAGAATCGCGTATAAACAAAAAATTGAAATTGAGATAATCGCGAAAAACATGTATTATGTTTCATATAGTTTCATGCATGAATAGGGGTGTTGAAAATAATGATTGCGTATGGAAACACAGACTTTTTATGATTGAAATAGATTTATCTAAGGTTGAAATACTCATTTCCAAAAAAAAAAACTAGAAATATAGATGGCGGCAGAACTGCCGGGGTTAACTGGAAGAAATCGCAGTTCTGCGATAAGTTCGCCTTAGTGAACAACGATTTATCATATGTACTATGTCCATTTTTTATGTTTATATGTATTTCTTGTTCACTTCAAGATTAAATAAATAAAAATCGCGCATGCACCACAAACTTTAAATATCTTACGAGTTTTTTTTTTTTATCGAAATCGGTATTTCAACCTTAGATTCATCTATTTCAATAATACTCGTAAAAAGTCTGCGAGTTTCCACACGCAACACCTATTTTTCAAGCCTCCTATTCCATGCAAATGTATGGAATTATTAGAGAGATATTATTATTATTATAGAGAGAATTTAACCAAGCTTTGTACCTACCTACCTAATTCTAAGACTTTTTTATAGGTTTTATGGATTTAAAAAAAAGTTACAGATGAAATTATTATATCTGTTGTTATCCATCGACTTGTCTGTTTAATATTTTTTTTCATTCCAATAGGCTGAGGAAGAGGCTCGCTCCCTACAAAAGAAGATCCAATCCATTGAGAACGATCTGGATCAGACACAAGAAGCCCTCACCCTTGTACAGTCCAAACTTGAAGAGAAGAACAAAGCACTCCAGAATGTAAGTACTCACTTCATTTTTTTTATTTGTTTCATTCAATGTACCAAGGCCCGCGTTATATTATCATGGAGGCCAGGTCTAAGTGACATTTGGCGATGATGACGTCACCAAAGATTGAAAGAAATGTATGGTGAAAAATATCCCGTAACTCAAGTGTTTGTCACCGAGACAAGGTGACGTCACCATAAGAGTGATGGAGTTATCATGGTGATGTTATATGAATGGTAGGACTTAGAATGTACCTATATTTGTCAAGATATTTTACGTAAAGCAAAATTAATTCACATTTTTTTTCATTTTTATTTATCTATTACGTCACGCTACATTAATAGCGGATAACGCCGCAGTTGAAATTTTTTGGAGATTTACGGAATTATTAAAAATCTTTAATCATGATTTAGGTCCCCAAACCACGGGGGCCCTAAGCAGTACGCAGTTGCGTACAGCTTAATCTGCCAAGTGCCAGTGCCTTGTGGGGTAGGCAAAGACGTCAAAACATCAGACTTACCTATCTTCACCACTTCCATATTAGTCCATATCCTCATCATCATATTCATGCCATTTGTCTAAGATTTCTTTTATTCAAAACGTGTCCTCCCAGAGATAATCGGTTCGGGTCAGTCTCAGTCGGCCACACTTCCTGATGGCATCTCCAGCTATTTTACTCACGTATATTTTCATTGTTATTCTTTCATTCTCTCTATATGTTCCAACCATCTCAACTTGTTCAGTTTCATTCTGGTCACAATTCATCCATCTTACAGTGGCCCATCTCCCTAATCACTTTATTTCTTATCCTATCTCTCAACATTTTCGAAGAAATTTCAGATCTTACTTTGTACTTAATTTTTTGTCGACAAAATAAACAAAAATCCACTTTCTACCTGTTAGATTCACTAAAACATATTCTCATTTATCCATGTTTTAAGTCTTAGGATGATATATTTAGTATTAGCTGAGTAATCTTACTTTTCCCGACCCAATTTTTCGCTTGTTCAGGAAGTATCCCCTCTCAAAATAAAATTAACTAGTATGTGGTCACTGGGTCAAAAATACGTCATAGATTGATATAATAGGATATAGGTGAAGAATGTCTATAGGTATAATAGTAGGTATATATACCGTTAATTTTGACAGATTAAAATATACTATAGCTTAATATTTAGGTTTTCTACCGATTAACATGCTAAATTAGAATCAATTTTGATTTAACATAGCTAGATATTTTGCCCATGAATCAAAATGTATAAAATGCTCTTTAGATTTGGTATAAACTTTATTGAAAGTAAGTACAGATACGTAAGTTTGTAATTGACTCGTATGTATAGAATCCATATGGCATCCGGGCTTCTCGAATGTTCCGAGTTTATTTTCGTCTCACTGACGGCGTGTGGAGCCAAATATGGCCGCTGCTCCCGCTCCGTAGATCTTTCTATTTTTATCATCTCTCTCTCGTAAAATCATATGCACATCATGTACCACGTTGTATCATACCAACATACCTATCTCTAATGGTATAAATTCAATAGGTTTTAAAATTCACGCACTATAACTATCTTTATCGATGATGAATAAACGGGAAAAGCCCCTTACAATTTTTCACGCTTTTTGCGACATTGCCAAATAATAATGCTTCAGAACGGATGAGTTTTCTTTCTGAAGCTGGAGAGAACGGAAGCTCACGCAATCATAACACTATCCGTCTGTTTAATA
This sequence comes from Ceraclea dissimilis, assembly GCA_963576895.1. NCBI lineage: Eukaryota > Metazoa > Arthropoda > Insecta > Trichoptera > Leptoceridae > Ceraclea > Ceraclea dissimilis. Next base: position 2,586,366 of record OY756374.1, read on the forward strand.
TTGTATTTTTATACTTTAGTTTCACACTATGTTCTCTCGTCGTGCGGGAAGAATCTCAAATATTCAGAGCAAACAACTTTTATCGGGAAATTCTCCGTTTGTGAAGAAGTGTGCCGGTGTTCATAAAATTAAAATTTCCCGCGCTTCAGCTTTGAACGACAACCGACAGATGTCGAGCGGAGGAAAGAAAACGCGTAGACAGCGCAAGCGCAATAACACGAGTGCGCTAGATGCGACATCTGGCGGCCAGTCGAAGCAAGATGGCCGCGGGTACGGTGGTTCTGTAAAGTGTTACGGAGAAATGTCAAGCCGAAAACTCGGCTCGGGGACCGGTAAAAAGCGAGGGCATCAACATCACCCTCGTGACAGAGGGACTCGAGTACCCTCTGGTCCTTCCGCCACCTCTGGGACAGCTTCGTCAATAGCTGTCAACACATCGGGTAACGTAACCTCAATTTCGAATCAAAATATTTCAAAACATTCCGATGGATTTCAACCAGCTGATCAAAACATCGCGGTGACAGTTGTGAGAAGTGAATCCAGTCGTGTGGATAATGACAACAATAATATAATTACGGACGTGAACACTATTAGTGCGACTGAAAGTAGAAGTGCAATGAGATCTGATATGAACACTAGGATGACAGTTGATTTCGATCATAAGAATGACATTGCAAATGCTAATTACCCTGTGATAGATACTATTGACCTGTGCGATAGTGAAGAAGAGCAACCTAGGAAGCCTGCCCCGTCGCAGAAGAAGAAGAAACAAGGAAGGAAGGAAAGAGATAGGCCTCTGAAGGAGGTACGGGATGAAGAGATTAGATGGGAGCCTAGAGGCTCAGCTGAGGGATGTTCAGATACTGAGGGGGATCCGGAGAAACCGGAACCAGACCCCGAGATAGACGAACTATCGCGATTAAGGTGCCCCAGTGAAAGGACAGAACTGGTGGCAGAAAGAGAGGCGCGAAGACGCCGAAGATGTTCAGATTATCCTGGCCTGGCTTTTGGGAGTTCGGTCTTCAGCTCAGACACTATGATAAGGTTCTCCTTGATAAGGAATGAGCTGCAGAATATCAAGAATACGGCATTGAAAAGGGTAAATATTGACAATGTTTGTTCAGTAATATCAGTAGCATATCTTGTATGTATTTATCATAATATGTTATTTTGTGTTAGTGTACTCTATCAATTAGATAGTTGAGTACATTGGAGGTAGTTGTACTTCCTATTAGGTGTCTGATAGACATGTCTATGCGTTCTAATACTATGTAGTACATTGTAGACACATCTGTAGCGCAATAGACAGCTACCTATCTACGTACATATTTGTTGCATGTCTTACCTGTGTAAAATACAATGTTAAATTAATAATGACTCAACAGAATTCTTTACAAGTAGTCTTGGCTCTCCAGTCATGCATCAAGGAGTAGACATAGGCGCTTTCATATAGAATATATTAAATGTTTTCAACTTCAGCCAACACACTACTTGTAGTATAGTATGTATATACTATAGACAATAGACATGCATTGTGCATTTGCGCTGGCGTTCAAACTGAAATCTTAATCTATTTAAAACCCACATACATGCTGCACTTGCAATAATTCAATTGTAAAACTCATAAAGTGAATTATTTGTAGCAGGAACTGATGCGCTTGAATACAAAAAACATATAGACTTTCAATCGAATTTAGAACAATTTCGATCGAATTTGAAGGGGAATCCCGTAAATTAATGCAACATCATTGCAACCTGGTTTCATCTAATGAGAATCCTAACGGAATCGAATAAGTTGGGCGTAGTTGCCAACTGCGAAAAATTTGTATTTATACCATCACACCATTTAGTTAGCCAATGTTTACTTTATGCTTCGCGTCTGGTCGGCTTTTAATCTGTTCATAATGTACATTATGTACATACCTAATATGAGATATTTACCTATTTATAGAACGAAATGTGTATAGGTTACCGGAAATTTATGAAATCTGTCATTGTATACAATCCCTAGGAAATATAAATGGACAGGAAATGTGTGAAATTACTTCAATTTTTTACATATTCTGTAATAATGAAATATATTATACACAGTTTATTAAGAATTATACGTACATTTTTTGAAACTATGTAATTCTTGGTGCGACCCCAGTTTACCCGCAAAATAAATCTATAAATTTGATTACGTTTTTATGCTCGATTTTATCTATGTGTCAGCTTACCCGAAAAAAATAATAAGTTTTTGAGTTATTAAAACATATGCTTCCTAAGAAATGTATGAATTAAAGAACCCGTGACGAATTATTTACGAACACATTTCCTAAATTGACCCGGCATTGTAGGTATACATTTCATAGGATTTGTATACAATTCCTTAATTTCATACATTCCCGGTTACGAAGTATACATACATACGAAGTATATAGTTTCAAAACGAATAAATTTCTATATAAAATATGTATATGAATCTGTAATGTTTTGTTGTTTGTTGATAATGTTTAGTTGTATACTTGTATCGCTCAACCATACCAAAAGTCTTGCTAAATCTCTGTGTTCAGCACTTTCAATCAGCAATGTTGACGTTTTGGTATACGTTACCAATACGCATGCGTGATTCTTATCAGCGCATTCAAATATAAACATGTGATTTTGACATTTCCAACCTTCTAAAATATACGTTTGAATAGCTCATATGATAAAATGTTGCATATTAGGTACATTGCACATTGAAATCTATGGTAATTCGAAATGATTCTTTGACAAGATATGCTGGTCCTTTGGACTTTGTTTTTCCTATCCAGGATCTTTTCATTAACACCTCTCACGAGTCACGACCCCCAACCCCTATGATAAATGGTCACGTTTTTGGGAGATGTTTAGCAGATTCAAGGTTTCTCTTCTTTAGTCGATTCAACCGGTAATTCCAAGTAACCCCTGGTTTTGCCCCTTTCAGTTCGACACATTGTCTATTTCTCTGCTGAGGATTGGACTATGCATCCATGGTTGCTCAGCATCTATGCAGAATAGGTGTCGTATCTGATCCTACACGCCAGCGTGGAGAGGACGATGAGTCAGTGGATCATATCCTGTTTACTTTGTCTATTGCGGGGTTGTGGTGAGGACTTCTACCAACACGACTCCCCTAGACCCTTGAGTTCTGTAGGATATCTATCTATTCTTGCCTTGCAATGGGTAAATCTTAAAGAAAGTGCATCATATTGTCAGCAGCAGTTTTACCCCACTTAACATCGATTCAGAGACGAAAAGAAAGGATAGAGATTGTGATGTGGTGAATGGAATGGCAGAGATGTGGTCTGGAGTGCCTGAAAATGAACATGGACGTCAGGGAGTGGGTGCTATATTATCAAAAAGAATGACTGAATGTATGGTGAAGCGTAATGGGTATGGACTGGTAGGACCGAGACTCATCTGGATTCGTTTCAAGGTAGGCATGACCAGGCTGTTCCTTATTATAGGTTACGGTCCAGGGAATGATGCCTTGGATGATGAGAAGGATGAGTTTTGGAACTTAGTGCGGGAGACAGCGTATAAAAGAAGAGCGAATGAAAAAGTAATATTGGCAGGTGATCTGAATGGTTGGGTCGGTGTCAGAAGGAAGAATTTTGAGAGAGTGTTGGGATTGCATGGCGATGATAGGGTGAATGATAACGGGAAAAGAGTGTTAGAAGTATGTTTGGAGTTGGATCTCTTTGTGGCGAACACATTCTTCGCACACAAGGAGATCCACCAGTACACTTGGCAAAGAGAGAGAGTTGATCGTATTGAAAGGTCGATGATTGACTTTGTATGTGTGGACTCTGAGCTCCGGAAGGCGACAAAGGACACCCGGGCATTTCGGGGCGCCGGACTGTGGACGGATCACTTCCTTGTGATAACAAGGATTGATCTTTTCTCCGGTTGGCGCTCGAGGGCTCGGAAGTTGGAGCCTGTCCGGAGAATCAGGGTCGAAAAACTGAAAGAGACGAATGTTAGGGATGAATATGAAAGACTGACTAACGAAAGGCTAGAAGTACATGATGATGAGGAACGCTCGACGAGTGAACTATGGAATGTTATGAAGGAGGTGCTAGTAAAGAGTGCAAGAGAAGTATGTGGAGAAGCGTTGGTTGGAAGGAAAAAAGGTGATGCGTGGTGGGATGATGAGGTGAAGGATGCTGTAGTGAGGAAAAAGAAAGCGTGGAATGATGTGCTTGGTGCGAAACCAGATGATGGAGGTGAGAAAGAAAGAAAGAAGAATATATATAAAGCGTGTAGGAAAGAAGTGAAAGAAATGGTTTGCCTGAAAAAGAGAAAACTTGAGGAAGAGGAATGTATGAAATTATCGAGGAACGCCGAGGAGAATTTGAAAATATTCTGGAAGGAAGTAAAAAGAAAGAGATCTGGAAGTGAGAAAAACAGTATGAATTGCATCAAAGATAAGAATGGTGATTTAGTGATGAATGGAGAAGAAGTTGTTGAAAGATGGAAAGAATACTTCGAAGAATTGTATGAAAGTGGTACTAGTACAAACCAGACGAATGTAGCAGATAGTATGAATGTAAATATTGCTGAGGACGAGGAAATACGTATGAATGAAGTTGTGCTTGCATTGAAAAAAGCAAAGAATGGTAAAGCTGCGGGACATGACTGTGTGGCCATAGAGTTCATCAAGCAAGGTGGCCCGAAGATTCTCGAGTGGTGCCTGAGGCTCTTCAACTTGTGCTGGGAGAGTGGCTGCACTCCTGAGGATTGGAGGAGGGCAGTCATCTGCCCTTTGTACAAGGGGAAAGGCTCAAGGTTGGAATGCGGCAGTTATCGGGCTATCAGTTTGCTGAGCTCTGTGGGCAAACTGTATGGAAAGGTATTGATTGAAAGAGTAAGAAAAGTGACTGAAAGTAAAGTATGGGATGTGCAGGGTGCTTTCATGAGTGGCAGGGGGTGCACCGATCAGATCTTCTCCCTACGGATGGTCGTGGAGAAGCTTCTGGCTAAACACCAGAGGCTCTTCTGCGCGTTCGTGGATCTGGAGAAGGCATACGATCGTGTGGACCGAGAAAAACTGTGGCGTGTACTGTCGGAATATGGGGTGAGCGACCGACTGATTGGCGCAATCGCGTCTCTATATACGGAGAGCTCTGCTTGTGTCAGGGTGAATGCTGCGTTGTCGCAGTGGTTCACTCTCACAAAAGGGGTTAAACAGGGTTGCGTCATGTCGCCTTGGTTGTTCAACCTGTTCTTCGACTACTGCATGCGTCCTCTGAATGAGCTGAATGTTGGTGTGGACCTAAATGGAGTGAAAGTATGTGCGTTAATGTTTGCAGATGATTTAGTGTTGATGGCTGATGATGAATGTGAGTTACAACGGATAGTATCCTGTGTGTACGAAAGCTGCGATATGAATGGTATGAAAATGAATGTAAATAAAACGAAAGTATTAGTGTTCGAAAGAGAGGAAATAAGGACAAATTGTGTGATAAAGGTTGGTAATGACTGTCTGGAGCAAGTGGATGAGTATGTATATCTGGGAAGTTTGTTTACTAGAGATGGACGCTGTGATGGAGACATTGAAAGAAGGAAGCTGGCCGGTACTAGGACGAATGGTGCGCTCGGTCCGATTGTTAGTAGTAGCAATGTGTCTATGAAAGCAAAAGTGCTAGTGCACAATGCTGTCTTGGTGCCGACCCTGATGTATGCTAGTGAGACGTGGACGTGGATGAAGAAGGATGAACCAGGGTTGAATGCAGTAGAAATGAGGTCATTAAGAAGAATGTGCGGGAAAACGCTGAGAGATAAGATAAGGAATGAGGTTATTAGGGAAATGAGTGACTGCAAGACTGGTGTAGTGACAAGAATGAAAGTAAACAAACTAAGATGGTTTGGGCATGTTGAGAGAATGAATGATGACAGGATGACAAAAAAGATATATCTGAATGAGCGAAGAGGGGTGAGAAAGCGCGGCCGTCCGAGACTGACCTGGTCCGATCATGTCGACCAGATCCTCAAGGATGGACGCGTTTTGAGTAAAAGGAATCGGAGAGCGTGTATGACTAATTGCATGAATGTGACGGAAGCTAGGAGTGTGTGTAAGGATAGGGCTGTCTGGCGCTCTGTCCTCTCTGCCTACCCTGCAAGGGATGTGGCGTGAGGGTATAGATAGATAGATAGATAGAACATCGATTCAGGGGTTTGAAAATTTTAAACTTTTAACGTGTCTGTCCCTTTTTCAACTTTTTGTTTCTTTCTAATATTTACAATTGCAGCATCGCTTAGGAATGTGGCTATACATATTTCATATATCTATATCCGCTATCGTTATGTTAATACACAGTTATCTTCAGTTTACTGTGCCAATACTAAATATCACAAGTCCTTAATATGGAATGTATTTTCTATTGTAATCCAATTTGAATTATCTACGATCTTATCAGCTGTCTTCAGCTCTGTCATGTCGTTTTTACATAATAAGATGTTGCTAAATATAACATGGCGACTTCATTATCCAAATTAGACTGGCTGTTATTTGTCAATTCTGAAGTTTGAACAGTCAATTTCTAATTCTGATACACGTCAATCTGATTCATATTGGAATCGTCTCAGAATCCCCTTAGATAAACTGACAGCGACTACAGTGCCACCGTGTCAGTTCTAATAATTAATTAAATAGTGAATGAGGTTACCGTGTTGTATAGAATATTAGGAATTCAGGAATGAGTTATTTTAGTTTTTCCTGTGATATCATTATGTGTGCAAACACACACTAATTCATAGAATGCCACACGTCAATCTATCTATGCATATGTCTATAGTATTATTTATAGAAATATTTCAATTATTAGCGTGAGTTTTTTCATACCACTGACAACTCAACAAAGGACTCCTATAAAACGTTGTTCTGTACGCAAATTTAATATGTAATGTACAGAGACAATGTACATATAATAAAATATTTAAAGGAATGCAAGATGCGCGAGTTTGTGAGAGATTTAAGCAAGATAATGTTTAATTACATTACTCTGCAATGCTTATTTTGATTTGTGACCTACATCTTTCATCAGCAGAATCTGAAGGCTGACTCAGTGTATAGGTATATTATATGCTGAGTCAGCCGACTTATTTTATTCACGTATATGACAGATTTTTAAATATAGTTCACGATATGTTTAATTTAATTTGTCTTATCGTCTGCAGCCCATTTAGTTTTGTATAGTTTTCTCTAATTAGGTATAATGCCTACTAATATCATTGTATTATATTCTGGCATCGCACTCAATTAGCGACTGATGCTTCCCGTTTATTTTTTCACAAATTCGTGCCTACCACGTCTGTTTTCCGAGATATTCATCGTGTAAACTTTTAACCCCATTTTTCATCCCCTTAGCATTAAAGGACTCCCACGGGCTTTAGGCCCCCTGCATCCCCGGGTAGCAAAGGTGCATATAACGTCCTCTTTACCCGCACTTCTTGGCAAAATATTTTTAAGAGGTGCGCTCAGGGTTAGCCAGAAGGGAGCCCCCCGACAAACCCCACCCCTAACTTACATTCCTTCAGTGTCCTTGACCTAGGATGGAAACATATTTACAAATATTTACAGATACATACATGAGTACAAAAAAGAAAACAGTAGAAATAGAAGCATATATACAATTATCCCTCTAGGAGAAGAATTTGCACAAATCCGTCCTCAGTAGAAGGTTTTTATCAAACATATGTACCTGTCTTATAAATGTTACATCTCTAAGATTAGCCGTTTAGGCTGTGTTTTGACTAGCCAGTCAGGGACTCATTCAGACAGGACACTTTCCTATAGGTATAGATAGAGACTGATCATTGAAATTGAATCTGTGAAGTTTAATACGTTCTAATTAAGATTCTCGAGTTCAAAATGGTTCACTCTCTAGTATCACATCTGTACCAGTTACGTACCGAACTAGGCTAGGTTTTACATTTTAATATTGTTTTAGACATGGACCTCAATACATATCTCTGCTCCATACAATATTGAATGTAAATCATCTACTTTTACGACAAACAGTCGTTTCTGTTCTTATTTAAATGGGCTTATGTATAGCTTGGCTATTTAAGTAGTAGTAAATTAATTTATGGTGATGCATAATGTAATAGTAATTAAGATGATGCTGTACAGATGGCGTGGCAGGTCAAATAAGGTAATATTGTTTATAATACCGATAAAGATTTATATATAAATACTATGAATCAGTCGATATAATTAGGGCGTGAGATTTAACAAGTGGAGCGGTTAATCCTGCATATTATCTTTATACCGACTAGAAAATACTAGACGTACGTGTACATGTCTTGTCATATTCATATCAGATTCCTAGTTCCAAATTTAAATTCAAGATTTACCTGCCTGCCATTTTAAAATAGGTAATTTTGGATTTGGAATACACTCCATCATAGATAGATTATTCTGTTTTGTATTATTTAACACTAGCTGTATTTCCCGTGCTTCGCAACGGCTAAAATTGTGTACGGGTGGTGAAGTTACATCGTCTTAGAATTAAATACCTAATGGGATAAATTTTTGGCATGTAGGAAGGAATATATTTGTTTTACCTAGTAAAATTATTTTTTATGTATATAGGATTCTGCTAAATTCAAATTTCACAAAAAGATAGTAAAAAAAAGAAGAAAAAAGCGTTGGGTATGGAGTGGGATCGAACTCGTACCCTCGCATCGCATAACACTCAATTTAAGTTAAGTACGCTAGCCCCTACACCACGCGAGTCAAAACAGATGACGACAGAAAGCGCCGCGGAGCAAATGTCAAAACTGTTTTTTAATTATTATAGACACATTTTTAGTCATACAGAAGTATTTGTAGAGCAAAAACATTATATAAAAATAATCCTTAGATGTATATCCTAGTTCTAGATTATGTAACGACGCAAACAAATTTAAAAACCATATTAACGGGACTACTTTAAATGGCTTCTTTCATTTTCATACTAACTTGATAGAATTCAGTATCTTGGGAAAATTGATAATTTTACCAAACCACGATACAAATCATATATTTTAATAGCCTATGTTGAAGCCGAGATTCCATTTATAAGTTTATTTAATAGATGGATGTCTAAAATCGTCTGGTATTAATGTTTACTCCGGACGCGAATCGTCATTTTTTTCAGGTTCTTTCCCGAGTCATTTATGATTCATAGATGGCGGTAGTGATGTTTTATAAAATCAGAAATGAAATAAAAAATCATTATAAATCAATAATTCCCTTTGTTGCACATATTTTTATCCAAAATATCAATACAATCTCGTGCAAAGTCAGTGGCGTATACGAATATCTACTTTTTGTATTGTACGTATATAATTAAAACAAAATTAAATTAGGTGCAATGCGAAATGTTTTTTGTAAACAGTATATATACAATTTTCAAAATAACGTTCCGATGTGATTGTGACGGCGTTTTGTCAAATACTCAACGCTGCCGAAAATCCACAATTATTAAGGAGATTTCAATTAGTTGATTGGTTACCTATGTGTTTAAAATTCTTCTTACGAAATTGCATGTTGGTAATATTAATTACCGATTTTTTCGTTTTTATGTAAGTAAGTACATGTTTTCCGGTGAATCTATTTTAGGTATTTAAAGTGTTTATTAGCGATTTTGGTGTTACACCTGTAGCTGATAATACTAATGGCAAGGGAATACATATACCGACCTAGAATGTCAAAAACTTTTTATTTCACCTGCTAATTCCGAAGACATATTTACGAATTTTGTTGAAAAACTATCCATCTAAAGTACCTAGTTATATCTCAACAGATACACAGCAAAGTATGGACCTTCCATCAGGCTTGTGACTGATTGTCGACTGGCTTAATGTGATCACTTTACACTTAAGTAACATTCACCAATTCCAGTCCATCCATCTGCCGCGGCCGGGAATCGAATCGAAATTATCCATCTAAAGTTGGAGATTTTATTAAGGGCATGGCACCAGGAATGACGTCACAGTCTTTTCCCACGGCATTAAGGTTTAAAATTGCGTGACAATCGCATGATAAAATGGTAAAAATAGCGTTTTTTTCCATTTTTTGGGGTTAATTTTGCGTCTATCAAAAATCTTTTACGGTTATTCCCTAGATTTTAATGCATATTATCAGTACAAGAAAAAAAAATTACTCCGTGACTTTCGGGAAACGAGTTTCCGTCTTTCGGAAAAAAGGTCAGAGGTGTTTTTAAATATTTTCTTTGCGAAATCTATACAAGATATAAAAAATCTATTACGGTTATTCCCTAGATAAAGGTTCAATGCATCTACCCTATTTTGTTCTAAAGCATATTTAGTTACGGTTGTCGAGATAGAAGGTCTCCCGTTTTTAGAAATTTTTGAAATGTCGGTATGCACACTCTTAATTACCTTTTTTTATTACGTTAAATTATCACACATTATTAAACCTTGTCTGTTAGCTGGCGTCTACCAATAAATATACTTACCTATACTTGCATAGCAATGACTTTGTTCATGAATAGATAACACAACATACGTTTATCTCTGTGTACTTGTATTATATAGCTGTAGTATATAATATGTATTATGTTTGTCCTCAGACAGATCAGTATGTCCATATATGGTACCAATATAACAGATGTCCAGTTCTGAGGTGAACTGCTGGCATACTATGCTAGGTACTACTATTGTACTCGTTGTTGGGTTGGTAATACTGTGCCATACCAGCTAATCTTCTGTATATATGAAGTAAAGTCAGATTTTTTGTAAGTGTTCGTAAAACTCGCGTATTTTACGATGGATTGCTGTAAAAATTTAGAATAATATTTGGGATAATATAGGCTGTGTCCCAACTTGTAAGTGTTCGCATAACTCCCGCATTTTACGATGGTTTGCTGTGAAAATTTAGAATAATATTTGCGATAATGTATGTTGTGTCCTAACGTCGCCGGTTTTTAGAAAATAAAGCTTTTCTTAGGAGATGCCATGATGATGAGGAGATCCAAGAGTTGTGTGGGGTCGAGTGTGGTATCGTATGAAAGGGCGTTGGAAAAGAAATTCAGATCAGAAAGTCACATTTTGACCAGCTCAAGCCTATAAAGTATGCCGGGTTGGCTTGTTAAATTTGCCGTTGCGAAGCACGGGTAACTCAGCTAGTGCTTACTAAAACTCCCTCTGTACGTGAGATTAAAATATAATTCATTGAGTTTTTTTTCTACTCCTATTCTATAATTACATTACGGAGGACTTGTGTTGGATTTTCCAACTTTTTAGGTGAGGAAAAGCGGAGATAGGAGCCACCTAGCACAGATTTTCTATGAATATAGTACAAATCTCCTATATAAATATAGTACAAAACAAATAAAGGTGCAACTAGCGCCGCATGTGATTTTTTTTTATACGAAACTTTAGTAGGTTATTCAGATTACCTCCTCAATTTGCCGCCCTTAAGCGTTGCCTAACTTGCCTATTAGATGGGGACGGACCTGCGTTTATCTCATGCTATTCATGCGTGTAGTAGTTAGGTACCGGTATCATTCAATTTCGTTCAATTTACTACAAATGTTGCATACCTATTACCTATTATTATTATATTACTACACACATGTGTAGTTATTGTGAACTGGTACGTACAGTACTAGGTATTATGTGGTATTTTCATTTCTGAGTGTACCTACTCGTGTGTGGTACAGAGTTTTAATAGAGAGTAATGTATCTACACGTACAGTACACGTTGTATTGAATAAAGGTCACAAACCTTGACATATTTGTACAAATTTTGTACGGCTAATCATTTCGGATGTTTGATTAGAATTGATTGGTTTATAGACGCAATGGAAATAGTGTAGTACCTTGCTTTTGACTTACATTATACCAACTTCAAAGTGAATAGGTTCTCCCGAACTATTGGCAACATCTACTTCTTTGAGCAAATCCTTTTCTATCGTATTTAAGCAGAGACTGAATAATTTTACGCGACATGTGATAGTCCGAGAGCCCGCTGCTTAATTTATGACGTACTTATCTGTTTTTTGATCGAAATGTGAAAAAAATTGACTTTACATTTTTTGTAGAGAATTTATTAAGGATTACTTTTGTCATTGACTACTTTCTCCTATCTCTTACCATATTCCTATAAAATGCGAAAAACCGCGAAGAGGGACCTTTTCGGGGGGAGGGGGGGGGGGGGGAAGGGGGGGTTGCGGCAGGATTTTGATAGGCAACCCTAGTGCGATGTAATATCCTATTGGTAAGCTATCATTTATACCACATTTCGATCAAAAAACAGATACGTCATAAATTAAGCAGCTGGCTCTTGGACTATGACGTTTTGTACTGTTAATCATATTGTTTATGCACCAACAGCTCTAGTAATACCTATTCGTCCGTTTTGATGAAATGAATGTATGAAAAATAACACCACACATTACCAAAAAACTTGGATAATATAGCACCCCTTTTTTACAAAACACAACCTTTCCCGAAAAATAACACCGCTGTTTTCTAGGTCCTATGTATAAGTGACTATAACATAGTTTACCTTCCTTTAAAATGTGTTGTTTTTTTTAATATATTAGTGAATTAGGTTGCTAATTTTTATTCACTACCTACCTAATACATTACATACATATGAATTCCATTACACTTACAAGTTCCCTATCGGTATAGACTGAAATATTATATGCACTAGACATTTAAACAGGGTTATGTACATGCATTACATTCTACCTACAAATTATTTTTAATAGGTAGTCTTTATCAGTGTCACACAAATATTTGACCCAAATATTTCGTCTTCTCGTGACATAAGACTTTCCTGTATGTACTTATGTAGTTGTACCTTAGTAATGTATTGGAGTTGCACTTAGAATGATAATGCTGTAATAGGTCTAGACGTAAAAATACCAAGTGATTCATGTATATATTTCATTTTTGTATATAAAAAATATATATTTGAGTGAGCGAAGAGGGGTGAGAAAACGCGGCCGCCCGCCCTGGTTCGATCATGTCGACCAGATCTTCAAGGATGGACGCGTTTTGAGTAAAAAGAATCGTAGAGCGTGTATTACTGCATACATTAACGTGACGGAGGCTAGGAGTGTGTGTAGGGATATGGCTGTCTGGCGCCCTGTCCTCTCTGCCTACCCTGAAAGGGAAACGGCGTGAGGTTATGGATAGATAGATAGATTCATCTATTTATGGGCTATTTTGTCGTTATTTTTTACCCACATGTAATAATTATTTCATCCATGGGTCCCAAGACATAGTAATTCGAGTCATTACTAATGACTTCCCAATGTCCCAGCACCTTGAAATTTACTTGAGGTAACAGATTTAAATTGTAGTACAGCTGTTTTATCATGAATACGTTTCATTTGGTAAATTTTAATTGATTTAATATTTACGAGTACATTGACTATGGAGAAATCCAGAAATCCTCCATGCTAATCTTACCCTAAGTTTTCTTAGATGTATACTGGCATTACTGGCACAAATCACCCAGTTAGGGTGGAATGCCTAATTATATATTTAAAAAAAAAAACTTCATGCTAACTATGAATCTCTTATCATTGCGTAAAACTGGGGCCCTTTATTTTCTTGCAATGTATTTTAATGTTCGGTAATTTCGCTATCAACTACTTAACTTCGGGTTGACTGTAAGATATTGCTTTTGCAATAAGTCCGCCTTTTGGCACACTGCATCGTCTTGCTTTTGTTGTTATATGTATTTACTGACCAAAAAAGATTTATTTATTTAATTTTCTGAAAAATATATGTTGGCAGGCTTTTCCACCTTGATATGTACTCGTAAATTAAATAGTGTATTTCCTTTTGTTTTCGTTTACATACATATTAATTTTATAACTATTTCCCTGACTTGTATTTCTGATTGACCGTGATATTGTATTTAAATTACTGTCGTGAAACTATTTTATGTAGACTGAAGACCGTAACTTATAAGGCAAAACAAATGTTATTAATAAATTCAATAAATTAAATACCTACCTGACTGTTTTTATTTAAAACCAAGAAATGAATTATCTGTACATTATATACAGATAAATCATCACGATATGTCCCTTAGGAGTAGGCATATTAACATTTCAAAAATGTCTAAAAACTGGAGACCTAAATCTCGGGAACCCTACTAATATGCTTTGGAAAAAGTAGGGTAGATATATTGAACCTTTATCTAGGGAATGACCGTATTTTTTTTAAATTGTGTAGATACATATCTAAAAAATATATGTGAAAAACACCTTGATCTTTTATCCGAAAGACAGAAACTCGTTTCCTGAAAGTCGCGGAGAAATATTTTTTGTACTGATAATATGCATTAAAATCTAGGGAATGACCTTAAAAGTTTTTTGATTGAAGCAAAATTAACCGCAAAAAATGAAAAAAAAAATCGCTATTTTTACAATTTTATCATGTGATTGCCCATGCGATTTTGAATATTAATGCCGTGGGAAATGACCGTGACGTCATAGTTGGGTCCCTAGCTTCAAACCGCAAGATAAGCAGTATAGTACATCACTTTTAAAATCCATCTGTTATTACGTACCTAACATAATTTCTTCTATGCTACAATTAATAATACATAGAGATATGTATAACTATCTGACTGATGGCCTTAGAGAGACCTAATACTTATATTATCGTGTCTTCAGATGTCCTCGAAGTCCATTCATTCTTTACATATATGGTAACAATACCATATGTTAAGCAACGAGACTTACAAGTAATTATTGTATCTATCTACGTGCGTATGTGCATTAGATATTATAAACTACATAAGTACATAATTATTAGTATATTATTAAATAAATAAATAAAAACTTTATTGAAGTAGTGACATGCATTAAACAAATGGCGGGTTTATTGCCATGGGCAATATCTGCCAACCAACCACTTGACAAAATAATATAAAAACATAATGTGCGTACAAAAATGTACCTGAAATTATTGTAGATTCAATCTATAAAAAGGTAAAGGTAAATAGGTAAATTATGCAAAAAGTTAAGCGAACCCTTAAAAAACATTATGCTGGATTTCACCAACTTTTTAGGTGAGGAATAGCGGAGATAGGAGCCACCTAGCACACATTTTGTATGAAAAATAATGACAAGTGTTTCGTATCTCCGCTATCCTCGCCTAAGAAGTTGGTGAAATCCAGCAATAGTTGTTGAACAATATGAACATGCGAAAAATTGCTCCGGGAAGAGTAAGATTACTCTGCTAATACTAAAGATATCATCTAAGACATAAAACATGGATATGTGAGAATATGTTTTAGTGACTAGCAGTTAGAAATTAGATTTTTGTAAATTTTCTCTATTAAAAATATTTCCAAAGTTACCTCTGAAATTTACTGAAACTTGAAATTATGTATTCTCGTAGTTTGTTAGATATAGGTATAATGCTGTAATTTGGTTGATGCAATGTTTAATAGCAGTGACTCTAGCGGTTTTTTTTTGTATTCGGTCCCCTCTCAGTAGTGTTCTCATACAAAACTATAATAGAACGATTTTTACTCAGATTTTTACTCGCCATTAACTTACCTAAGCATTTATATGCTACAATTAATTGCTGTTAATTACATATTTAAGAATCGAGAATATTTTAATCTACTCCCAGTTTGAAACCCATGATTTATAAAGTAAATTGGTAGAAACTAGATTGACGCACTGATATAATAAAGGTAGAATTAATTATCTACATATTAAAATGAGGTATGTGGGTACTTACTTAGGCATATATAAATGCATTGATGGGGGTACCTATACGCACCTATAAAATGATTATTTTTAATTTTCCCATGGCATCCTATCCTTTGTTTGTCAACTAATCTACCGGGCATTCTATTGTATTACATAATGTTAATACTATTAATAATTTATTGTGAGTGCCGGTAGTTAAAAGTACGTCAAGTATTATGTATGAAAGAAAATAATCACCGATGCGTTGCGAACCTAACCTATTTCGATTGTTGTATTTGGCGCTTCTTTTCGAATTTGGAATCCTCACAGGAAGTTGTTGTATAATACTATTGTTTGTTAACAGGTGGAGCTACTATACACATTGACAAATTTATACAACGATATACTTTTGTATATGCGTAATATTGTCGTTACCGTCGCTCAGTAACTTAGGTGCAACTCTTCATAAATTTACAACAATTTTATTTATGCTATTAATATTATTATTTTGTAAAAAAAATAAGTTAATTATTAATTGTAGTCTTAAATTAATTTATTGTCAACTGTTAACTAATTAATTGTTAATTAATTTAATTTAAATAATTTAATTGTTAACTATTATTATTGCTGTGGCAGGGCATAATGATACATAATGTAAAATACCTACATAAAATAAATAAATAAATAAAAAAAATATCTACATATTATTCAAGCGATCGATTTATCCCTGGAATTTGATCATTTTGGTCATTTTATGGTCGTGGCTAATTACCATTTTTATTTATTCGAGCGGAGAAAGGACATGCAATAAAAGGATGCATGTGATAAATAACACAAATTGTCCGCTTGGACCAACTTAGGCTCACCACAAACGTCCCGAAGTTCAGTTAACGGAATTGACCGTTTTGCAAAAAAGTTCCGATCAAAACCTCTCTCTAAATTCAGCGTCACCCCGATTTTAAATTCAGAAAGAAGTTTTGGTCGGAACTTTTTTGCAAAACGGTCGATTCCGTTAACTGAACTTCGGGACGTTTGTGGTGAGCCTTACCGTAATGCAGGATTTCTTGTAGATTTCATCGTTTTGAGGATATTATTAAATTTATAAATGTTCACCTTCACGAAAAGTGGTTTATTTCATGATAGGAATATAAAGTTTGTTATAATAAATTACAATCAAATGTGTAAAGGTTGCAATGAGTACTTAGTGGGACATATATAAGCGTTTATTTATTACAGTTTACGCTGCGTTCATTGATCTTGGCAAATATATTTTTTTATATTTATTCAACAATTTTTTCGTCGACGTAGTTAGCGCAGGTTAAATGTTATAGCGGTATATATGTGTAGTTTGTGTGTCGCGTCGGCCATATTGTTGCCATTGAGACCAACCCAGCGAGCCTAGCCCCGTCCTCTTTTAGTCGGTGGTTTTTTTATATGACGTGCGGGTGTTAGTGTTCTGTCGTGTGTTTTATATTAAATTATAGTGTTTGTGATAATAAATAGCTCCAAAATGACGTCCAATATACCCCAAGGCACTATTTTGGATGTGTTAAAGAAAAAAATGCGACAGACGAAGGAGGAGATGGAAAAATATAAGGACGAATGTGAGGAATTCCACAAACGTCTGCAAGTGGAGATTATGCGGCGAGAAGAAGTAAGGATTTTCCCTATGTTTATGTCCTAAAGACACACACTGTTTCCTTATTTGGTAACCCAGGGTTCAAGTGGACATCTTAATGTCAGCATTTTTCCGAAAAAGGCGTATTTGTCGAAAATATATTCGGTTAAAAATCGGCAAATGTAATACGTCCGCCCGTCGGCAAACGGTCGATAAAGCAAAGACCTACGTACCTTCGAATATCTTGTTCTCATCTGTCAAAACTAGTACGGCAGAAAGAGAAGGCGAGTGCGTGGAACGAAGAGGAAGGCGTAGGAATATACCTAATAATGTTATGTCAGGCAATGGACTATGTGTGTATAATATTATTATGTAGCCGTAGCCATCCATTCCATTGCCATAACCACTATAGAGACACGAGTACTATAGCACAGACTTACAGAGGTAGTGGTGTGGTAGACAGTGTATAGAATATAGATAGAGACTAAAGGCAGTGCGTTGCCCCTTGGTGTATATCGATTTAAAAATCTCATCTGTAAAGTAGCCACTTGGTATACAATAGATGACGTGTGCACAATGCACATAAATGCACAACACCATCCTTAACAACTTCATCATGTGTAAATAATCTAATAAGAAATATGCAATCCATGTAATGATGGGATTATATCATTAACTGCTACCAAACCAAACCCACCTTGATAGTATTATTAATGCTGGCTTATCTATCTCTCATTTACCAATAGGTTCAGTAGTATGTATAGCCAGCCACAGTACACACTGATGTAGATATACTAGGTGTGTGTAAATACTGTAATTATTATACACAAGTGATAACAATGTGTGTTTAGTTGATTATTGTGAATCATCCACAGGTGGATTGGATTGGATACTGATGTACTAGAATCTTCTTCTTATTCTTTCTCAGCCATCTCGCTAAATGCATTTTTAATCCAGCGATGGTTATAATGTCATCAGTCCATCTTTTCTGAGGCCGTTATGTCCCACAGTCTCCATTTCAGGACTCTGGGGGTGCCCATCTGTCCATTCCCTGTCTGGCAACATGACCTGTCCAATAACATTTTTAATTTGGTATCATTTAGTTTCACACTGCACATGGGGTTATGTTAGAAAAAACATACGTATAATATCAATATTTGAAAGACTTAATTATGCTTATAAGACTAACCATTTTTCTTCTCCAGTTTCAATCGTTACGATTGGTTTGCAGCAAAGCCCCATGTCTCTTTCTCCACTCATCCCTGTCCTGTGCGGTTCTTTTTAACTCTTTATATGAGTCGAAGCACATATCCTGCCACAGGTCGTGCAGGTATTCTTTCCTTGGTCATCCTCTGTAGTTTGTTCCATCGTTCATTCCTTAAATAATTCAAATAGTAGACACTCTCGACCCATTAAGTGGTCGATCCATCCGACACATCTTTGTGCTATTGCACTGAGCAGGCGTCTTCCTCCTTTGATTTTCTTGAGAACTTCTACATTCATTATGTGATCCCTCCAAGAAATTCCTGAAATTCTAACTAATTAACCATTATAAGATTTCCAACTCTTTAATTTAAGAGTAAGACAATGTTTTGGGTTCTTTATGATTCTGTATACGGCACTACCACTACTACATCACCATGGTACATCTCAATAAAGGGGCGACTATAGTGAATGCTTGTCAGTGAAACACGTCCATCCTTGAGGATCTGGTCGACACGACCGGTCCTCGTCAGTCTCAGACAGCCACACTTCATGATAATGTAGTGTATGTACACAGTCCCCACTCTATCATGGATAATATTTAGTCCACATCCAACCATCAACCAGTCCTAAATAAACCTCGGTCATAAGAACACGCATTTCATTACACGCAACCTTCTGATCTACTAAACACCATCTACCAAAATAACTTTTCTTTTACTCATATATTTTGGCATGTTTCATTCTCTCAACTTGTTCCTACGATTGTATGGTGTGATTGTCATGTGTTTGATGTGTGCAAATGCTGATTCTGGTGATACACATGACAATAAACATGCTCCGTATATGTAAGCTTATTAATTTTCATTCTAGTATGAAATTATTTTACTTAGTCCAGAGCCATGAGTGAGAATAAAGAAGGTAGTCGTTCCTTCTCATGACCATGTTTGCCAGTTTAAAATAATTTCATACTAGTCACAACACTCGTCTCACAGTCACTCATCTCTGTGATTGTAATAACATAATTTCTTCTCCAATCTCTCGCTATAATAAAATTGAAAGTCTATTAATTTCCATTACTACAATGATTTATGGTTTGCATTGTGTTATGCAAATCAAACTATTG
Organism: Ceraclea dissimilis; assembly: GCA_963576895.1. Taxonomy (NCBI): domain Eukaryota; kingdom Metazoa; phylum Arthropoda; class Insecta; order Trichoptera; family Leptoceridae; genus Ceraclea; species Ceraclea dissimilis. Next base: position 2,605,999 of record OY756374.1, read on the forward strand.
TGTTTTTATTACTGTTTGATTGCAATGGCAATACCACATCTAGCATTATATTGTTATACGCATAGATTACAGTACGTATACATACAGTCTACATAAGTGGATATATGTATTGCTTTAGGTTTTGATTCGTCATTCTTGGTTTGGGGTTGATGTGATCAATATAAAACTGTTCCTTATACAGTCGTGCGAGTCTATATTATGGGCTGGAGTATTGTATTTTCTGAAAGCCGATAATAATGAAATGTAAAGGATTCTAAACTTCCATTTTCCTTGTCAAATAGATCTATGAAATTTTAATATTTTAGTGACATTGTTATGTTTATAATGAGAATGTTTATTTGCTTTATTCAGAAATCACCAAATTTTGCCAAATTATTTGTTATTCAAGGGTAGACTTCTCCTTTATATGATGTAAAGCCCAGAATCTATTTATTACAACAAATTTATTCTCTAAACTTTAAAATAAAATAATTTCAACTTTAATTTTATTGATTAATCAGGCAAAGGTCCCATTGTTGCCTCATAAAAAAATGACAATAATCCTAATCCCTCCCTACTGTTTTTTTTTATTTATTTCTAGTGTCATGTAAAAGTCAGGTGTTAGTAGAATTCCCATAAAAGGTTCGCCACCTATTCTGAATGCCATGAATGTTTGCACAAAGAAAATATATACACACAGCATTCACTGGTTACTCCATATGTTAGCACATATTGTTGTATATTTATACTGATTTATTTATTTATCGTATGGTCAATAATGGTACATAACATCAATTTACAATAATAGAGCTCATGTTTGATTGTCAAAAATTAAAAATTAAAAGTATCGTTTCTCAAATACTGATGTTGTGATGTCTTGTTGGTGTAGAAATTTCCACATTGCCCAAGAATTATTGAAATATTTAGATATGGTTCTTCCCATTACTATTATTTATTATTATCTCAGATGTGGGTGTCTAATTGATAAGAAATGCTATGTGACCTCTAAACCCTCTGTCCATGTCTGCACCACACTGCATATAGGCATTGTAATGTTAATATCTGTATAGTAAGTATTAGGTTATATATTATTAAGTAGGTATATTAGATAAATACCTCAGATGACGTCCTGCTGTGAGATTCTTATACATATTATAATATAGTTATTATAACTATCCAGTTTATACGCTCCATAAAAAAAACTATTACATTCTTACAAATTATTTTATTTACTACAATATTCGAGATTAACTGTTTCAGTTTTTGTACCGTTTTTCGCAATGATGAATTTGAAGTTAATTAGTTCTATTTTTTTTGCGACGCTATTATTTTTACAATTTCTTGTCCAAATCTTAATACATAACTTCCCAATGTCCCAGCCCAGCACCTCGAAAATTTGCACACATATGCATAAGATGACAGTAATTTAAAAATAATAATTTGAACTTATTCATTTTTCTCTCCAAATTCCCTAGAAATATTTCGCGATGAATGTGTTCAACTTTTTGTTCTGTTTATTTCAATTACCTAGTAAATTTTAATCAATTAGTATTTAATTTTTATATGGAGAAACATGAGTGTGGTTCTTAAAAAACAACAATGACTTTTTGTTAATCGTTTTTAAAAACGGCAACACAATGTTTTTAATTATTATGTGACTGCTCTATATAGAGTATGTATGTAATGACTATGATGTGATGTAAGTTTCCATGTTTTGTGTGAAATAATTGTTCACATTCTTGTTCTTCCATCACACCAACACTACTAGCACTACACAGACCATTGATTTTATTGTAATTCCCACGCTTGTTAGATGAATTGGATCCTCTTTAGTGTTGCAATACACGACTACATACATATCACCAAGATATCGCATGTATAGAGTGGCACACACCTCTATGTAATTATTGCAAATCTACTACTTGCCCCATGGTGAGCAATGTACGTACTACATATGTGTGCAGATATAGTATTATAGTGCCGGCTATTTTTATCGGGTGACTCACCGTAAGGTACCTCTGTAACAATTTCTCTGAGAGCCACGGTGTCGGTTATTGTATCCAGCCTACTATGTATTATTTGTAGGTATATTTTCCTCTATGGACGATGTCATTGCGAGGACTCAAGGCCGGTACATTTGAAACATAATACATTACCCTGCCTTGCCACGCCAAGACACATAACGCTACCTACATAATAATGTCATTATTAAGAGGACCGGATTTTTTTATGAAAACACCAATGTTGTTCTGTTCCTATTCTAATATATTGTCTTCTACCTATCAACTTGTACCGGAACCGGATCGTAAAACTATGAAGTACTGGGTGGGTATTAAATATTATCTCCCCTGTAGGTCACGGACATGTGATTTTGAATTGAGTGCACAACTCCGCTATCTATGTTAGGTTTAGGTACGAGTATCTCCCCAATTTACAAGACTGGTCTATTTTTTATTACGACTGTTCTAATTTATTTTTTGCGGCGGCAGGACTAGCCAACAAACTTCTCAGTAATATTATCAGCCAGAAAAGTGTACACGTTATTATCACTCATGATTGATGTGACGCATTTTAATCAAGTACTGGGAAACATTCACCTATACAGATATCTTATATGAAAGGATTTGGTTCAGATGGGCTGGCCCTAATTTACAAGCATTGTGCCTAAAATAACAGTATTTAAAAATCTTCTTGCGATTTTATCTGTATTAATTATGAATGCATTTTTACGTACAGATTTGCTGGCAAATCTAATTCGTTTAAATTGTTTATTAGCGATTTGTATGCAGAGGCAGGACTTGTCAACACCCTTCTCAGTACTGTCAAGTATTATTTTCACATTTTTGTGTACAGATTTTTCGGTAAATCTGATTGATTCAAATTATTTATTAGCTATTTGATAAGCCTTATGATTTTGCAGAATGAGATTACAATTCTCCTTACAGCAATCACACATCACATTAGCTCATCATTAGCATCACACGTATGCGATGTTCTTTCATCTTTGTGGGCTTTTATATAACATCGCTATAAAACGTTTTATTGTATAGACGTGAGAATGTTTTAGTAGATTGTCTACTCGAATTATATAATAAATATATCTGCCTATTATGTATTGTGTGTGTGTGTGTGTCTATCTGATCTGATGTAAGTCTATGGGAAAAATAATTGTATCACCTCTGTGTTCTATAAATCATAATGACCTATCTCATTTCTTTCTATTGTATTCGTAGACTTATATTTTTATATGAAAAATGAAACGGGGTTAATCGAAATAAACCCGAATATATCTTTGTACGCTTCGCAGTAAGCTAGAAAAGTTTGTGTCGTGAAGTGGAGTAACGGTAGAGCTCGTTAGCCAATGATTTACCGACCACCTATTTGGGTGCACATATTCGAATTCAATTACAAAGTGGATCAATTTGATATAAAAACTTAAATAGAATTAGGATATTTAATAAGTAGGCAGGTATGTTAGTTCTGCAGGCAAATTGGTTAGAAAGGTGTGATTTCTAGCAAAGATCATAATCCTAATCAGCAAGTGCTTTATTTAGTCAAATTGTTGGAGTGCTCAAGGTCGATTTTAATAAGTGTCCACCAAATTCTGCATCTTATAAAACGCAAGCATTTTGTCGGTGCGAAAGTCCAGCAACACATTAAAATTCCACATCCATACAGTTCGCGTTTTGAACACACATTATTCTTGGATAAGAATCTAAATCAGACTGTCTTTGAAAACGATGTTGACCATATCGCCACGTATGACGTTGAAGATGGGCGTATTGCAATAATTTATATAAATGTGAATGATAAAAGTGATAATACGTATTTATTTTATCTGCATTCTTGTTATCATATTGTATGATAGCGGCAATATCTGTAGCGAAGTTCCACCTACTTATACATACGTCTGTAATTTATATTGATTGTTATGTAGTGCAGAAGGTCACAACGTGTGTACTGAGTACTGACTGTATGTTACTACTATCTCTTTTGCAATAATGTATGTAATTATGATTAATACTATATTGTTACCGGTTATTGTGAATGTAAGTTCACTAAATTTTATAAATAACTACATTTACTGATTAAGTACATGCTAATTATTTATTACATTGCATTCGTACGTATGGACTTAGTTTATTTATCGTGATTGTTATTATCCTACCCTTTTGAGGCAAACCCAAAACATATTCGCAATCCTGTGAATTTCCACCTAATAGAAGGTGTTACACATTCATTTATTAGAATGCATTAGTATTTTGCCAGAATGTCGTTCATGCGTTTTCTTCTTGTAAAAAAAAAACAAGTAGTTGCTAGGTATTTTCTTCTGCTGGTGCCCTGTCAGGTCCCCCGTATTATTTTTCCTTGCCCTGCGTTGCCCGAAACAGGTAATCCACGATGTACAACCCGGTCCACTCTTATCACGTTGTACAGCCAGGGCATATTCGCCTTCTACCTACTCCCAGTCTTCCCTCTATCGTCACTCCGAGAATGGGATACTTTTCTCTGCGTAGTACGTGACCTAGATACGAAACTTTCCTCAACTTGACAATCGACAGCAGTTCTCACTTAGGTCCAGCTCTCCCAAGTACATCTGTGTTACCTACTGACCAAATCGGTCCAGGGTATGCGAAGCATTCTTTTAGGTATGAAGCTAGGTGTATTGTGTAATAGTATATCTATTTACTCTTACGTATCATTAGAATAGTCTGAATAATCTTCTATTGACAGTGTGTGATCTATCTGCAAACGATGTATACTCATTGTATTTTGTTATTTGAATTGAATTATTCATTATTCTCCTAATCTGCTTTGACTAATGGTGACTTTGTGGTTTATGGTTTCCATTGTTAGATTATGGTTTGACAAGTACTATAAATTAATTACAAGAATTTGGATGGATTTATGTTGTAAATTAAATGTGGCTTACGGTGACCGCAGATCTCGTCATACACTTGTAGTCCAGGCAAATTATGTTCTTTGGCAGGAAAGTTGGGGTATACTTTTGATTTTATGTTTTTTTGGAGTGCTGAATCCAAATCCGAGGTTTGTCAACATAATTTCATTCGGTAGAACACAATCTACGATTTCTTCCGGGCTTGTCCGTTAAATAATTGCATTTTTATGTATTTACAATGTATATTTCACATTTTTCTGTGCAACTTATGCATTTTACATTGTTGTTTGATCCTCCTCGGAACACGAGTATCTTAGTCATATCTTGGGAGTAACACTGATATTAGTTTAGTCATTGAACCTACTGTGTATAGGTATATTTATTGTAAAGTGTATTATGTTTATTAAATAAATAAATAATAAAAAAAGTAAGGCGATGTGTGTACTGTACACACTAAATATACATATCATTGAAGAGACAAAGGAATTAGGTAGTAATCTCAGGTTACATTTTTTCATTTATTCTAGCAAAATGTAGTAGGAATTTTACTATCTGTTCCAAAAAACAAGTTCCTTCTAAATACCTGTATTATTCGCAATTGTAGTATCTATTACATCTTGAATTATTTTGTATACTTGGCCTATATATTAAATTTGTACGTATGTATAGATGTAAATAATAAAACAATGTCAGGATAAGATGACTTATATGGAGGTGATTATATTTATAGTGCATTGTTTTAATTAAATTTTTCATACCTTGTTGGTGTATCACATTAAATCTTTTTATTTGTAGATAGTATACTAGAGTAGGTAGTTATAATATGTTATCAGTACTACCATAAAAATGGATATCTTCTGTCCTTCTATGCGTTCCTATACCGTTCATCCGATTGAGATGAACCTTGGTCAACTGTTGTGCGCATGCCCACGTTACTGGTCAATGTCATGAAAAGTCGATATTAGTGTCGAATCCATAGTTTATGGTGTCGATGAGATGAAATAAAAAGTACTATTATAGGGCATACATGGAGAACATTGTTATCAATTTAACTTGGGGCAAGCGCAAGTAGCGAATCTTGTCACCATATGATAATGTGAAGTTTTTTCCTCTTTTCCTAACATCCAAAACTTACTTACTAATAGCTAGTTGTTGAAGTAAAGAATGGGCCGAACATTAATTGTGCTAATGATACAGAACCATTTAAGAAAATGGAAAGGTGTGGATGGTTTGTAATTTCCACCAATTGCTTAATCATATGTTTGTAAACTAGCCATAGTTTATAAGTAAGTCCTTATCAGAGTGTATGGGTCCCTACTCCCTACCTATAATACCTGTTGATGTGTATAATGCGTGATGTGATTACACCGCGATTACTGATTATTATTACATATACCTTGATAAGTCATTGCGGCGTCTGCCGGATACGTTCTATGTACGGTACGGGACTAAATTCGTATAATGATTCATCTTCCGCTTGCGACAGTTTGGTTGAGTTTAGGTTTCGCGTCTAAAATTATCCATTAGAATAATGCAAATGCTCCGTTTCTTTCTTCTTTTTACTATAAGAGTGTACGTAACAGTGGCAAAGGGTGGATTTCTGCAAAAGGGAAGCCGGGGCTAACATTTCTTATGGGATTACGTCAGATTAGACACTATTAAACCTATCATTTTTTCCAAAAGGTAACTCAATGGGAATCGTGTTCTTAAGTAGCTTCGCGCCTGGTACTTAGGTACAATACCTGTAAGGAATCTGGCGTTCTTTTCTCTCTACCTTTCCCGCAAACCTCGTCATTTTTGTCGTGTCACAGCTAGTATACATCAACTATACTTTTACCTAATATGTAACTATGAATTTAATTATAGTGCACTTACTACTTAAATGTACCCATCATTGTATTTGTTATATTTTATGATGCATTTCCTCTCTATATTATAATGGTGCATATGAAAACAATCTATATCCGATCGATTGTTTCGGTGACAATATAATAAATTATTTATCGAAGTTCATTGACTACTTACTGTCCCTTCATTACATTGATGCGTGGAGATTATATTATGTACCTACGCGTTATCAAACTGTTTATAGTTTTTTACGATTAATAACCTAATGGTAGATGTGGGTTAGGTATATAATAGTAGATTAATTATCATAGCATATGTTTTTAAAAACTAGCTTCAGTACTTGCCATATCTCAGGTAAATAAGCAAACGAATAAACATGTCGCTTTTTATAAAAATGTAATGCCCAGCGCCGAATTTGCGTTTATTTTTAGGTTTTTATTCTATTCTATCCTCTCACGCCACGTCCCCTTCGGGGTAGGCGAATAGAGCAAATCGCCCGACTTTTCTATCCTTATACACACTTCGTGCTTCCGTCACATTCGTACGATTTGTCATTCACACTCTACGGTTTCTTTTAGTCAAAACACGTAGGTCCTTAAGTTTTTATGCAACCACTGTCACTCGAAAGTTTGATTTAAATTAGAAGTAGGTCGGTACCTAGTTTTTATTTTTAACAATATGTAGGATTATTATTTCTTGTTTTACATCCCTTCTTAAGATTCGCAGTTGATTGCTAGGCTTTTGATTTAAAAGATTACTATGTTGTTTGCTCCTAGAGAAAATGCTGACAATTCTTTCAATGTCATGGTCACGAGTCGCGAACCCAACGCCGAGTTCGCTCTTTTCGCAATCACCGTAATTTTTGACGGATTACAGCTGGTTAATAATAAATATTTGGATTAGTTAATCATTAGCCAATAAAAAACGATTACACAACAACACCATCATTGCATAATGCATAACTAGATATATATTGATAGTTTTATGTGCTGATGGCAGTCACCGCACACGATGCGACATAATAGGTATTATTACAATATTATTATATGTATGTAGGTATGTATATGATATAATTGTGCCATGTTCTAATAAAAATACTACCACACCATTCATTATTACAATGTTATATTAGGGTCGCCAGACGTCCCAGTTTACCGGGATTGTCACCAGTTTTTCGCCTCGTGTCCCGATATCCCGAACAAACTTCTCGGGACGCCTAAATGTCCCGCTTTTCGGAAAAGTTGGTATATTATTAGGATTTTTATAATTATGTGCTATTTTTGACAGTTTGTGTACGAAATAAGGAACTACGTATGTCAAAAACAAATGCACTTACGCATTAGCGGTTTATACAATTATCGATTTAAAACTGTCCCCCCCCCCCCCTCCGTCGATTTTTTTGTGATCAAAATCAAAAATGTTATTCTTTGCTAAATATAATACTTAGAAAAATATTCCGCCTCTCCTTCCCCCTACAAAAAAAAATCAGTTGTACCAGTTTGACCTCCCAAGAAATCTGGCAACCCTGTGTTATATACATCTCTATAGTATGTAGATGTTATACATCTTCCCACTTGTTGTATAGTATCCCATTGTAGCAGCAGGCAGATTTGTTCCATTTATTATATTAGGTATGTTGTGATCTGCTCGACATTGCACTAAGTGCATTATTTGGGTTAATTAAAGGGGACCCTGAGCTACTTTAGCAATAATTTTTTGGTTATAGGAAGCATTGAATTTTCTAATGTTCATTTTAGAGAAGAAATAAATAGGTATATTCAATTTTATCTTTATAATGGGTAGATACATGTAAAAAGTTAGGAACTCATTAGAATTATTACATGGAGTGTAGTTAAGTCCTCTAATTTTTTCATGCTAACCAGTGACCCCCTCTATTCTTATCTACTGAAACTTCCACATATGTATGGCCACAGTACTTTTGATTTTGAATGTTATTCATGTTCTATCAATTACTGTCGTCCATTTCTACATGTTTATGCAAATGATTTTGCATAAAAGTATCACTCTCCATTAAAAAAACATTTTTTTCTTCTCTGTTGTTGAATCTCGGTTTGCGCTGACATGTTTGTTTCTGTAAACTGAGGTTTGGCTCGGGACTAAAATTACATAAAATATTTATGAACTTCTCGCATTTATCAGCTGAAATTGTGTATGATTAATTGTTGTTTGAATTAAAATTAACAAATTTGTGTTTTTTGTTCACAGGCTGAGTCAGAAGTAGCCGCCCTTAACCGCCGTATTCAACTCCTGGAGGAAGACTTGGAGCGCTCAGAGGAGAGGCTCTCAACAGCCACAGCCAAACTGGCCGAGGCCAGCCAGGCCGCCGATGAATCTGAACGGTTAGGACAATATATTGATGCTTACAATCAGACCTCAGACTTAGAGGACCTGTGTCTAAATGCCTGGCTACCAAAGCCACAACATCCTTAATATTAAAATAAATTATTATTATACATACATCGCCTAATATAATACGTACTATATTTAGAGAATATGAATTAATATTAAAAAGAAAAACGATCGAGTTATACGATAAAACGAATGACTTCATTTAGAGTCACACGAGGCCTTCAGAATGGAGCTTAATATAATATTTCATACAACGTAGCAGGTGACATTATACGATTTAAATGTTGTGATATTTAGATACAATTAGACTAACTCTTAAATAATCTCTTCATCCCCATCGTAACACACTGATGTCTCCACCATCTGATGAACCAATCGATCCATATCATCGAGCCCTAGCCTAGCGATGGAGATATGGATTTCTAATGAACCCTAATTATTTATCATTGTGATATGACTGCCTGAATATACATTAAATAAGTGCATTATCATTAATTAATATATCTAATAATATATTATTACATATACCTATGTTGTGTTGTGATAGCTGTTTGAATGTTAAGTATTCACTTATGTTAAATTATGAAAGCGATGTTGGTAGTAATACATTAGTAAGCAGATTGCGGTTGCTGGTCCATGCAATCTATTCAAAATTAAATTTCCTACGCATTGTTTTTTTATTACTTAACTACATTTTATCAAAGTTCGATGATCATCGGTTTTGTTTATCAATAAATTTGTAATGTTTGAATGAGTTGTTTATTCCTATTTTTTATTATCATTGATGCATTTCGTTGTGCATACAGAGGCTTAATCTTAACACGGTAGCTTTCTACGAAATTCCGTATTTTCTTTTAACACTATAACCCCTTTTCTTTGCATGGTTTTCATTTTATATTTTTTAGTTCTAATATTTTTATATAAACAGAACATTTGTACGTACAACAGAATGTACTTAAACGATCCCGTCAATTGTGGATTGCAGACGTAAAATATTAGTCGAAATACTAATGTTGTTTTTTAGAATTCAGTACTATGTTTGAGTGTGCGTGTGTGAACTTGTCAGAAAGTGTATTACAATTGATACGCGTAAACTTAAAAGTATTTTTTTTACAACAATCTCCTCATAGTTGATAGAAGACAGTCAAATTTTATGTAAATACAGTGTGTATCATTAACTTGATAGATCCATTGCACAATGCAGTTGAATTTAAATAATTGATCCTGTTATAAATCTAATTATTATTGTTTGACGAGGCAACTTATGTATAGAATCTCTAGATCGTTTTATAAATTTTAGTCCATCCATTGTTGAATATTTTGTAGGTTTTATTTAAAAAAAAGTTGTTATCTGATTAAGACGCGTAATAATATCTAAAATTGGTGCTTAGATAACTATTGTAAATATATAGGATATGCACTCTCAATCACGTCTCTCATTCATATAGGGATAAAATTCATTTGAATGACTGTATTGGTGCAATCGTGTAGTTAAATTCTTACATTCAGTATGTGATGAATGGTGTCTATACTGTGTATAGTTTTTTCATGTTAGATTGTAGGTCGTACTAATGTTTTGTTATGCAGAGTTTATGATGTTTTTATTTTGTACTACTAAACCTTATCATGTCTGTGTGTGTTGTGTTGTTAACTCCGCTAGAATACGGAAGGCCCTGGAGAACAGAACGAATATGGAAGACGACAGAGTAGCTATATTGGAAACGCAACTAGCCCAGGCCAAGTTAATTGCCGAAGAGTCGGATAAAAAATACGAAGAGGTGAATAATACATTAACATCACTTGTTAGACAGAGACGAGAGCGATTTTGAAAAGACAAAAAATTAGACATATTTTTACGACAAAAAATGTTTTAAAAACCACATAATTTTCTTAAACGCTTTTTCCTGCAGTTTGAGGTGGCAAAAATCAATATGTACTTTTGAAAAGGTTTTTGGATTTTTTTACAGTCTTTTCAAAATCGCTTTGTTTTCTGTCCCCCTTTAAATACCTACTTATCAATTATGTGACGTTTTACTTTCAATACAATAATTTACAACTTACTCCACTTCACAACGCGAGCTTTTCAAGCTAAATGTGAAGTGTACAAAGATGTATTTGGCTTTATTTCGATGAACCCAGATTAATTTAAAAAATAATACCCACCATAGTGGATTATATGGATTGTATTATGAATTCAGTTTGTATTGAATAGAAAGTAAAGTTCACATAGCAGAGTAATTAGTAATTTGGGCAAGATTATTTTACTACATTATATTGAATATTATTTCAACTTATGGTTTGACACACTTTGAAAGCAAATATGTTTTGTATTTCATTGTGATCTCGCAGTTCATTCACTATGAATACTTAATTACCATAATTTATTTATCTATCGTATGGCCAGCATCATGCCTTATATCATTTAACATTATAGTTGAAGCAATTATAACTGGCGAACGCAGTCATAAAAATTTGACCGAGAAGGGACGACTACCTGCTTTATTCACATTTATGCCAGAGCCATAAGTGCGAATAAAGCAGGTAGTCGTCCCTTCTCGGTCACATTTTTATTAATTCGTTCGACAGTTATAATTAATTTCATTATAGTTATGTTAAAGTGTAAAAGAGTTAAAAGCGCAGGGTGAATTTTCCTGCTTGTCAGAGACTTAAATCTAGATTTCTTATGTATTGTATTGCTTCGTCGCTAAGGGTGAGGAAGTCTGATGCATTGCCAATATTTGTAGTAAAGAATTAAGTCGTATATCTTGCCCAGAGTATAAATTATTTAGCATATTCACTATTCCTAATATTAGTTGCATGCTGTCGCTCGTTCTGTTTTAACTAATTACATTTTATTCTAGGATCTTGGACCAGCTTTCTAGTCATATATTTAGAATTACTATTTATCCTAATAAGGAATAAACTATGGAAATCTAAATTTCTTGCAGCGAATTATGGCAACTTGACTTTCTCAAATATTTTCGACAGTATATTCTTTTCTATTTTCATTGTGGTCACATTGCCAAAATTGTACTGCCTAGTGTAATTTTAAATGATGAATCTTGAGTACGTGATGTGAGATATCTCTGACCATACATGTGGATGATTGGTTTAGCGCCCGCAAGGTCCTGGAGAACAGGTCACTGGCTGATGAAGAACGTATGGATGCCCTGGAAAACCAACTGAAGGAAGCCAGATTCCTTGCTGAGGAAGCTGACAAGAAATATGATGAGGTTTTTTCACATTTCCTTTTCAGCCTGCAGTGTTGTTTTTATAACAGATCTAACTCCATACTACCTCATATAATATATGATATATCACCATTATCTGCCAACTGTCTGGCATAGATGTGTCCAGATATTGTCTAGGAAACCTCAATAACATAGTACTAATAACAACATCCAATATTTTTCCTTGCACTGCCGTACTAAGCAAGAACCATGCGTACACCAGCTTTAGGTATTTCAAGATTTTATCGGAATTAAAATTTCAACCTACATGCGTTCAAGAAACGTATTAAGCAGTATGTTTTTACAAAAAGAGACATCACATGAGAAGTAAAATGTTATAGTGAAAATAAAGTAAAGTGTTAGTGCTACTTATATGTACTCGTATATATTTGTGTGTCCCCTTATACCAGCACGATAGTTGCTGTCTGGGGACTAGAACATATTGTGCAAAATATCATATTGATTATATTTTAATTATATTGTACATAGATATTTACGGTAAATAAAATTTATTATTTATTATTATCAAAAAAAAAAACCTTAGATCCACCTATTTTAATGATAATAATCCAGAGTTTCCATACGAAACCTATATTTTTTAAGCCCCCTATTCTATGGAATTACTGCATGGACAATAGTAGATGTTCTTCGTGACTTTCGCAGTACCAACTTTTTGGTTTATATGCGGTTCTTTCTTAGGATGACAGTATAATATTCTATGGAATTACTGCATGGACAATAGTAGATGTTCTTCGTGACTTTCGCAGTACCAACTTTTTGGTTTATATGCGGTTCTTGCTTAGGATGACAGTATAATATTTTAACCAAAATTTTCAGTTTTCGAACAGTCCTTTGTTTTTTGTAGTTATTTTTCCTCCTTACATTCATAGTTCAAGTTCAATAATAGTCACTGATTTCTAATTCTAATAAAAACAGATAATCCATAATTTATATAAATTTTCTTACGAGTATTAAGATGATTCTAACACACTCATTTCATAATTATATCTTTGAATGTTTCCTAGTATTACTCCTACTTATTATACCCAACAATTAATTCATTTCAATAATCTCCAATATACCCAATTAATAACAGTGTTTTTGTTAACAGTTTTTTTTTAACATAGAGTTTCAGATAAATCAATTAAAATTTGCTTTTGAAACAATGTGATATTTATAACAAAAATCTAATACAAATTGTGATATGTATTATTAGCAAACCCTGATTAAAATAGTATCTACTGTGACTTTTTTTTAAAATATATACCTACTGCGTTTTAATTTTAAAAAAAATACTGTGTTTTATAATTCAAGTTTCTTTTTCAAATATTTACTGTGTTTTTTCATAAATTTTGCTCTTTTTTTATCATTCAAATTCAATGCCCCAAAAACAAGAACATAAGCCATGATTTACATATATTTATTTAATATATTGATTATTGGAGTAATAAGACTGTTGTGTGATGATGATCAGGTTGCCCGTAAGCTCGCCATGGTGGAAGCCGACTTGGAGCGTGCTGAGGAGCGTGCCGATGCCGGAGAATCGTATGTCTCTATATCTCTAAACCATACTTGTGGATTGGTTGTCTTTTTTGCCTGAATATTCAATTAATGTATTTTCCTCATGCTATATCCTTTATCTAGTGTTTGTAGTTTGGACGTTTTTATAGTCTGTCAAGAATGAGATGGTCTCGAATTAGTTTTTTTTTCTGGCAACGATGACATGCTTGTCAGAAAGCTACATGCGGTGCTCTTATCAAAAACCATGTCTTTCTTGACAGACTGTAACAGTTAGAAAGTGTGGAAAAATATTTAATATCCTTTTTCCTACTTTTCAATAGTAATTTTGGAAGAATTTTAGCTTTCTAATTTCAGCTAAGCATCACTCGCTTTTGAAGATAATGTCAAATATTTTTCCACACATTTTTTTCATAGTTTTGTTTGAATTTTTCACATTTTCAGGGTTGTTTTTGCAGCAGAATTGGCGGCAGCTGAATATATTTGTTTTGCATGTTCGTGAATCCCTCCATGCACTAATTTTCTATCAATAAGTAATTTTTACCCAATAAATAAAACTATTTCATTATTATTAATGAAACGTGGCAAAGAGTATTCTACTCGTAGATTTTTTCAAAAAATTGCCTCCCTGTTTTAATTTCAAAAATAATTTTAAAATAATATCTATAGATGGATGTTTTTCCTATTTTATATTACATATTCAATTAATTAATTACTTCAATATTTTGCCGATAGCACACTGTTGAATAATTTCGTCACAACATGAATATCAAATTTTTCAAATAAAACTTAAAAAAAAACGCAGTCTAATCGAAATGCAAACTCTCTCCAGTATTATCGCCTGTATTAGTAGGCTTTTTAAAACCATAGTTGTTCAATAGTTTATAGTTAATATTGCATTTCTACAAGAATTTCAATCTTGCTTTTCGGTTGACTATAAGATATTGCTTGCGCAATAACTACGCCCTTTATAGCACACTGCTATTGTCCAGTTTTGTAACTTGTGAACATTTGCTAGCTAATAAGGATTTATTTATTTGTTTCCTCAATTTTCATACAAAGTTCCGCGACATTGAAAACTCTTTGCCAGCGTTTCATCCCCATGCCCTCGTGTGTTTTTTCATTGTACCCTTTTATTTATTTACCTCGCTTAGTTGTATTGTAATATTAGTGAGTGAACTGCACGAGATATTTTAACATTTGCTTTATTGTTGTTGTTGTGTGGCTGAACACCACTTTAGGTAGCACGTAAGCTTGTCATGATGGAGCAAGACTTGGAGAGAGCAGAGGAGAAGGCGGAGAACTCTGAAAGGTAGGAGAATGCACTAACGCTCAATCCCTTTTGCTATTTTGCAATCTTATTAGTAGATATAATATCATCAATGTCTTAGTATCAACCTTTGTCAACTTTTTAATTATTTATTCTTTTTGAAAATTAAATTGAATATTATAAGTAAATACTATCTGTCATTTCGATAAGTCTTTCTTGCAGTGTTTCCTACCAACGATTTTTATGCTAAACCCCACCAAAGTCTTTCAAAATTCCTATGTTCTATTCTAGTTGTTTAGTCTTAATGTGAACAAAGTACCTATACATAAAAAACATACAGCTGTTGCCTCCGTCACATTCAACACGTTGTCAGACACGCTGTACGATTCCTCATATTCAAAGCACGTCCATCCTTGAGATTCTGGTCTACATGGTCAAGGCACGTGGTTCTTGGACGGTCGCGCTTTTTTACACCTTTTTCTCTCCTGGGAATATATTTTCTTTGTTATCCTTTCATCATTCATCCTCTCTACATATATTATTGTTCCAATCATCTCAACTTGTTCACCTTCATTCTAGTCATGACATCTGTTTTTTGTCTTATGCCCTCCCTAAAAATCAATTTGCTGCCTAGTGAGCTCAACATTTTGGGAAACACTGCTTTAATGTTACAGTTTCAATCAGAAGTGTAAATCTTCTTTGAACTTTACAATAAAGTTATTTGTTAAAGTTGTTTTGTTCTTAGCATAAAATATGAAAAAATTGTAATGTCGCTAATTTATTTTGTTGTCGTTTTCCAGCAAAATTGTGGAGCTTGAGGAAGAACTCCGCGTCGTAGGCAATAACCTTAAATCCCTTGAAGTATCAGAAGAAAAGGTAACCATACTTTATTTGACTTTACTTACTATATTATTTTATTAAGTAAATTACATTTATTCTCAATTATTCCTTAATTGAAAAGTTGTCACATTCTGAACATGACTATTTCAGTATATTTCTTGTTTGTTTGATGATGTCTCTAGGGCCTATGTAGGGACTGGAAAAAATCTGTACTATTTCTTGGAATTTCTTTTCACTTATTAGGGCAAAATTCATAGATATGTTTCATCATAATGGACAGTATGACAGCTGTTAGTTCACGAGTCATGTGATAAACAATATTGTAAGCAAAAGTACAGAGTACAATGATTTAAAAAATACGTATTAACGAAAAATGAAATGTCGTCATTATTATAATCCGTGAGAGTCCACGATTCAAACAACCGTCTACTTTTTAATATTGTTTTATAAATACAACTTTTTCAAAAAAGGTGACTACATTTACGTAAAGAATGTGAAATTTCATGCTATTCCTGTAAAAGAACATATGATTCACATTATTCCTGCTAAAAACACTTGTGTTTGCATTATTCCTGTCAAAAACAAAACTTTAGTTTTATCGACTTTGCGAAATTTTCCAGTCTCTACTCATATGCAATGTTAGTCCTATTGTTATAAATAAAGGCCTTTGTAATAATGTATTGTATGATGAACCGATAGGCCAACCAACGTGAGGAGGAATACAAAAACCAAATCAAGACCCTGACCACACGTCTAAAGGAGGTCTGTTTGTGTGTCTGGATAACATTGTCATGACGTGTTTGCAATATTAACTGCCTGAAATTGTAATAAGCCTTCCCTGTTAAACAATAAGAGATTCCATTAAACCTATTATTATGTTGTTGAGTGTGATCTAGTTTCATAACCAAACTTTTTAGTATTCATATTTTAATATACATTTTGTTACATGTAACTATGAGCCATGAGGTTGTTCATTCATATTTTTGGGCATATCTTAATTGTCGTAAGTACTATTACAACTGGAGTTGATCTGCATTATTGCACAGTTGGAATCACATTACAATTTTTTCTCGCGTACATTTCTCAACAGATGGCGTTAGTGTCGCAAAATTGGTGCACTGTGAAACGTTCTTGAACTGTAGTGTATGTCTTCTTCATCTCAGCCTATGTCCATTGTGTCCTCCGTTTTTATTCCATAATTTGGGCTCTGCTGTCTTGGAGTAACTGTACAGCTCAAAAAAAATACATGTTTGACAGCAGGCTGTGGTAGAATTGGTGAATTTTTATTTATCGTTTGGCAACGTCGAAGTATTGTCACATCGTTAAAGTCTGACATCCAGCGCCTCCAGCCACTGGAGGAATTCAGGGGACAGGCTGGCAGCACTGTCAATGGTACCGGGGTAAGCACGTATGGGGCAATCACGCAAGATGTGCTGCATGGTTTGCTTCGGGTGTCCACAGTCGCACTGTGGATCATCCCTCATTCCCCACTTATGGAGCATGTCACCGCAGCAGCCATGACCCGTCCTTAGCCTATTGAGTGCGGTCCACTGCCTGCGAGGCAGGTGGAAACCAGGCTGTTGAGATGTATGGTTTGTAACGGGTATGACGGAGTGCTCGGGCCTATAATTGTTGCTCCATTCATCTTGTAAATCGTACCCCAGTACCTGGTACTGCGCTGCCTGTCTCCATGGGGCTTTACGGGATCGCAATCGAGCCGGGGCTGGGTCCCTCACATGCTCCATTATTGGGAGCTCGTTGTTGTTGGCAACAGTCAGCCATATCTTCTGTAAGGCCCTGCGTCTTCGGCATTCAGGGGGAGCTATGTTTGAGAGTGTTGGCAGCCAGTTTACGGGTGTTGATTGGACTGTGCCGCTTATGATACGCATGGTGTTATTTAGCTCCTTGTCCACTTTGTCAACATGGGCACTATTAAGCCAGACCGGGCAGCAGTACTCAGCAGTAGAGTACACCAAGGCCATGGAGGACGTCTTTAGCGTCTGGGCATCTGCTCCCCAGGATGTTCCCGCTAGTTTCTGTATGATGTTATTGCGTGTCCTCACCTTGGCAGCTGTCCCAGTTAGATGTTCTTTGTATGTAAGAGACCTATCAAGGGTGATACCCAGGTATTTGGGGTTGAAATTGTGCTTCAGCTGTTTTCCCATGAAGGTGACATTAAGCTTGGTTTCGGCACATTTGTTGCCAAGATGAAAGCAGGTAACCTCGGTCTTGTCAGCATTTGGCTTCAGTCTCCACCTGTAGAAATAGCTTTCCATGATCTTAAGATCACTTGTAAGTTGTGTTTCGCATGCTGTGAAAGTTTTGCTTTGGAATGTAAGTGCTATGTCATCTGCGAACATAAACTTGTTGGATGTTGTTTGTGGTAAGTCCGATATATATAGGTTAAATAGTAGTGGAGCCAGTACTGACCCCTGTGGTAGGCCATCATTCAAAATACAGGTCCTACTGTTGCTCTCCCCAAGGTGGACAATGAATTGGCGGTTAGTGAGCAAGTTATTTATAAGGCTAAAAAGACCTTTGCAGGGGATTACGTTAACTAGTTTGTACAGTAGTCCGTGTCTCCATACTGTGTCGTACGCCGCAGACAGGTCGATAAAGGCTGTGCCTGTTTTTAGATTGCGCTGGAAACCCTCCTCGATTTCGGTGGTGAGTGCAAGCACCTGATCGCAGCAGCTTCTTTTGGGTCTGAAGCCTGCCTGTTCTATAGGTAGGATGCTTTCAATCAAGGGGTGTATTCGGTTGTGGTGAATGTTCCCTGGGCATAAAGGGTTAAAGTTAAATCAGCCAATGTCGACTCAATGAGTGTTGGAATGTCCGTAATCTATTGTAAAATGATGATTGATGATGGCTCCTAGTTTCATTGTATACATATTGCGTGATCGCTAATATTTATTGTTGTTTAATGTAATGCATTTTCTACCGACATATAATAATGCACCTGTTGTTTTCTCAACTTACCCCAATTATTGGCTCGTTCGCTCCACCGTTAAGGCGACGCAAAGAGAGGAATCGTTTGAAGGACAAGTCAAAGTGCTGGAAAGGAAACTCGGAGAGGTAAACGTCACACGATTCGAGTGGAAGCAGAACATTGCGAGTTAAACACCTCACCGTACGTAGATAACTACTGGGGCTTAAATCTCTCACACATATTGTATAAATACTATGAAGAATCATGTTTGCCCCGAGTACTTTTTATCTATGTTACGGTAGGATTCCTTCCTGGTCCTCAATATTCCACGTTTACTGTATATACACTACACTACACATCTCTAGGTGCTACAATAATTTTATTTCAGTACTCTACTACTAGGACTGGGCGTATTTGGTCTGCTGTATTGGGCGTACTATAATAATATCTATATCTTAGTTTAGTATTATGTAATTTATATGTACTATTTACTACTTATATATCTATTGTTTTATATACAATTTATCCATTATAATTTATGTAATGTAAATGTACATATAAATTTCCTACACTTTTCTCTGTCTTCGTATTGGACCTACTTTTATTTCTTGTCATTTTAACGATTACATTTTTCTTTTTTCGTTTGGATTTACGTATATTAAAAAAAGCACCAAAAGGCGCCTATGTCACGCCTATTCGGGTGTGAGGTGGTCAATAAATATATGGATTTATGTACGAATGCATTTGCCGAAAATGGAACATCCCATTGTCATTTAAAATGTCCACAGTTCGGCCAATCACAGTTTTGACTGAGTCAAAATTGTGTTCACAAGTTGATTTGTTCGTAACTAGAGGCATTCGTAATCCGAGGTACTACTGTATTGTTACTTCTTTATATTCGAATGTCCAATATGATGAAGAGAATGGCCCATATTTTCTTATTAAGTATAGGGAATGCTGCTATATATCAGATGATTCTTCACCCATAGGCAGGTGTATTACAATGTATTATTAACTAACTTAGTATTACATATGATGTGTACCCCTCACTGCTGGGTGCTGCTACTACTAATAACAATTACTACATGTGGCATTGTCGTGCCTTTTTGTTCTGTTTGTATGTTGGATGATCTCTCTGTCTGTCCCCGTCTGTCTGTCTGTCTGTATGACATGACACTATGAAGGCCACAGCCACAAGGGAACACACTGAGGATAAAATACAAATGATTAAAGATAAACTCTCCACTGTAAGTCTCCATTGTATTACATCTCCTCATTCCTTATTCTCCCACTTTATACATAAGATATTACGTTAAGGAACCTATATAGAGGTGGGAAGAACTATTGAACATTGAGCCCCTTCTATTATTCAAACATGAGCTCTATTATTTTAAATTGATGTGATGTACCATTATTGACCATACGATAAATAAATAAATATTATTATGACAAATCTACGGTGGACGCCGTTGGAGCTACAAACATATGATTGCGTGTCATATTGGTTCTCCACAATCGCATGAAACCTGGTGATATTTCAGTGATTTTTGCGACTCATTATCCTTTGGAATATAACCTATGTAACTAAATGGTAAATGAGCGTACTTTACGCCGAGAAAAAATGGCGTATACCTAGCGGAAAGACTAGTAGCGGTGATGGCGGCAGCAGTCAAGTTTTGTCTATGGCTTTATCCGTTAAGTCTTCCTACATTTATATAGGTTCCCTATATTACGTATATTCGCACTCATAGTTATATCTTCACATGTATTTTCAAATATATTTTGCATAATTTGTTGACCTCACATATTTGTATACAACACTTGTCCATTAGTTCTGTAATTACCAAGTCTCAAGTTTTTTTAAATATATGGGAACCTTGAGTCTTTAAGCATCAAGTCCAAAATTAAATACAAAACGAAATTGTCGATGAGTTGTTGTCAGATGGCATTGCCAATAATTATGAGGTGGTTGGTAGCCTGGTTGGTAACGCGCTCGACTGTTAATCTGGAGGGCGCGGGTTCAATCCCCAATGCCGACTTACTCTACTTCACAACATAAGCTTTTCAAGCTTACTGTAAAGTGTACAAAGATGTATTTAATTCAAAGATTCATTTCAATAAACTCAGATTCAATTTAAAAAAAAATACTAATAAATAAAAAAAATAGTAAATCAGTGTGCCTTAGACATTTTTGTGTAGGCTACTCGAGTCTACGACACTGCATTTCAGTCATTAAATAACATTGGGGTAAACAAGAATACATATGTCGCAAAAAATTAACAATACAACAACATATCTCTGAAAGAAGTAACCATAATAGTATAATGGATTGGTGTAGTTCTGGACTATTCACTGCTTATTGGACTAAATGTCAATGGAACACCGTATGATTATCCTAAAGGTGGAGGGTTTAATGTAAAACAATTACTGATAACACCAGAACTCATTACTATTATACAATATTGCTTTGCTGTAGATTATTTTATTATCTGTTGTATCTTCATACATACTTATATTATTTATCACATTATTATATTATATCTTGTCACGTCTAGTGAGACAATATCTCCCCACATTATCTATGTTAATCTCCTCACTACATCAAACAACTCGCTCTGGTCTGTTTTCACTTTACATTATATTTTATTATATTACAAACATATTATTTTTTAAGAGAGTAAAATGGCGAAGGTGTTTGTTAAGGTAAATTTCAAATGATGTCCGATTTAGTGTGCCTTTTTTTTTGTATGTATGAGAATAATCTTAGAATCATAACAGTCTAGTTTTCTTATTGAAGTTTTTGTACCGAATAATTTCTTAACCAGACTTACAACATTTGATATTGTGTGTGCCCCGATTAATTTTCCCCAATAACCTTCATGATTATTTTTATAACACCTTTGCCTGTCAATTTTTTATGTTAATACCAGCTTTTGTGATCAGCAGGGTCCTGAGCCAAACACGAAGACTGCCAGAAACGTCAGCGTTTTACACATTGTTTCCACGGAGATTACATTATCACTATATGGAAACACTGTGTCAGGAACGCTAACGTTTCCAGCATTTTTCGTGTTTTGGCTCAGGCCCCTAGCCTATGCCTAGATTTTTATAAGTTTTTAATGCAACCAGTATTGCATACTACATGTTGTTCTGTAATTACTAGTCATTTTACTCTTTAACCATAAGAGATATTTGATTTTTTAATGGCCTATGTCCTAGCCTGGATTTCGCTCTATCGCTACTTAAAATATCTAGTCTGAGAGTTCTCCCGTTTACAACTGATTGCTGGACATAGGCGATTTAGTATTTCACAATACCAATTTTTGACTCAGTTCTTTGAATATTTTCATTGATACTAATATATTTTCTGATGTTCCTTAGGCTGAAGCTCGTGCTGAATTCGCAGAACGTTCAGTTCAGAAATTACAGAAGGAGGTCGACAGGCTCGAAGGTACGATTCTTTATTTTACTTTCGCCAATTTGTTTGTTAGACGAGAGAATGAAATGTCAATTGAAGATTATGCAAGTCATTGGTATATTTGTGTGTTGCGAGTTTTGAGCGCAAAGAATGCCTGATTTGTTCTTAAAAATTGGATTAGATTTATTTTTTAAATCTACCGTTTGTGGATGTATGAAATGAAGCATGATGGGTATATTTAGAGAGGTTGGATCACAACATAGTCGACGAGATTAAAAAAAGGACTCCTGATTAGTCCCGTCACGGTGATGGTCAAATAAATTCCTGATGTATTCACGACAACATTATTTGTTTTGATTCTGAAGATGGTCAATTGACAAACCCATGTAAAAATATTACAACGTTAATATTTCTACATTGTAATAAAACTGATATTTCAAGCACAATGCTTGTATTTTAGACCCCTCGATTCTGAGCCCAATCCTTTGATATCCGTGATATCTGGATAGGGGAATGATCCTATGTAGACTATTCTTCACATTTTCAAGAATATTGGTTCACTAGGTTAAGGGCACAATTAAATACATTCACAACTTTTCTCGAGAGTCACTTCAATACCTGAGCTCTCACGATCGTAATCTCCGACTTTGATCTCTCCGATGACATACGATGTACTTATCTCTCTAAATGTACCTACCGTCGAAATGAACGGTTTGAAAGTTGGTAATAATGAATTCCATCAATAAGAAATTATTGCTTATATTTTTCTTGACATAAAATTATTATAATCTGTAGTTATAAGTTACTATTAATTATAAATCAAATAATTAATTAATTAAATTAATTTTAACATTCTTTAATCATATAATATAATAAAATATCATTCACACAATCAAACAACTCAACAGACTCTAACGTCTTCTCCTTCATCTGATGCCAGATTGACCAACCAATGCTTGTTGTGTTTTCATGTTGTTTTTTTCTTTATTTTCGTACATAATGTTTGAAATTGTTGATAGATGCCGTTGCTGCATGCCCTTTTTTTTACATTAGCGCCAGTTGATTTTATGTTACTTATAATTCTGCTGTGATGTCATAACATGTATTATCGCGTACGCGCTTGTATTGTGATAAAATTGCACAGGAATAAATAACATGTGATAAAATTACACGAGAAAGAAACATGTCTAAATTAGACTAAGAAAAATGTGCACAATTTAATTTTAGTTTATTACAACCTAATGATATACTTAAATGATTTATAATTAAACTGATTATTAAATTTCACCATAAAACATCAAATAAAAACACTTGAGTCATTTGAGATACGGAACGTAAGTGTGCCTTAGATATTCCGGAATACAGTAATTAGTCTGGAAGTAGAAAATTATATAGTTCCATGAATTTGTCTACATTAGTTTTGTTCGTTATGCGTGTGTAATTTTTTCTGTGTAATTTTATCCCATGTTAATTTTGACTCGACAGCGTATTGGATAAATGTTATGATATAATAGTGGAGTATTGTATGTACTACTAGTTGTTGTGTTTTGATTTCTAACACTGTGACCCGCACACATTTCAGACGAGATTGTAGCTGAACGAGAAAAGAGTAAAATACTTCAGGAGGAAATGGAAGCCACACTTCACGACATACAAAATATGTGAAAAACAAACGTTTCGTTGATAAAATAAATAGTCGTCGTCGTTTATTCCCTCTTCATACATAATAATTATTAAGTTGTATCCCAAGCAAGCAGACATTCATTGCTTCCCTCCAAAGCAAACAGACATTAATACTTGTACAATAATGACGCGGAAGCAATGCATATATATTATATACAGTCGAACTTGGATAAAGCGAACACGAAGGGACCAAGTATATTTGTTCACTAAATCCGTGAAACGCTATACCCTGGTTGCATACCTATGTATATGTATTAACGGACGATTTTTAAATCGGTCAAGCCAATAATTATTACATAGGAAGCCGGCCGTTCGAGGCTAACCTGGACCGCCAATGTCGACCAGATCCTCAAAGTTAATGCGTAAGAGAAATTCAAAATTTGTTCACTATACCTGAGAAGTGTCTTCGTTATAGCCAAAAATTCAAACGAATGTCGAGCATTTGTTCACTGTAGCCGAGAATTCACTATACCCGTGATCTGTATATTCATGTTCGACTGTATATTTATTTTATATATATATAAATACGATACATTCTATACTACTATGTTATTCATTCCTCATTTTTTTGTATTTATTAGATATATATATTATATTTCGTATTACTGCTCTTTCATCGAAAGAGATGTAGCCATAATTTTAAGTTAAAAAAGAGTTGCCTTGTACTGGTATTGAAGTCACAGTGCATATATATATATATATATATATATGTATGTATGTATAAGTACAGTACGTATCGTATGATGGGACCCACTAATTAATTGTAACAAACATTCCCTTATATTATTTGTATAATATTTTTGCACTAAGTGTTGTTTTGATGCATGATTATATTTTTTTTAAATATTATTTTGTAATGTATTTTTTAGTGTCACTTACTAGATATTGTTGCTATTGATTGAAATCGTAAAATTAGGAACCTATGTTATATTATTATGAATCGAAACCATACGTTAAAATTAATAGTACGTAGTCGGCGCATTTGGTTGAGGCGGCAGTCTCTCGAGCCGGAGGTGCCAGATTCAAACCCCTGCGCGTGCTGGCGATGTATTCCACACTTTGCACAAAAGTATTTGGGTTTGTTTGATGCAAGCCCAGATCCTTTTTTTTTTAAATTCTAATAACTTTGAATTAGTATGGAGTGTAGTTAAGTCTCTATATTTTTTTATACTAAATAGAGAAACCCCTCTCTCTCCATGTTGCTGTCTTTTTATATTCCTTGAATCTTGAATATAGCGTTCCTAATTCTACGATTGGAATGAGTTTATGTCGCATACGATTACACTCACAACACACACACACACGTACACACAATACTCACGCATATTGAGACATGATGACATACACATACGTACATATTATTCTATATTATAGTCTGAGATAGTAATTTCCTTTATAAGATTTAGTGTTTTGTTGTTGTTGTGGGAGACAAGAGATCACTGCCTACGTTGTGTAATATTAATATTACTACTACTTGTAAATGTAATTTATTTTTCTTACGTAATCCTTAAAGGACCAACTCTATTACGATACTATGTATGAAAATTATTAAATTTTGATTTTATTTTTACATAAATTTTATTATTTATGAAAATTGAAAATCACTTGTATATTTTTTTTTTATATTCTACGTATTTATAGTAAATTAGTTTTTCTTTTTTTTTTCCTTTATTTAAACTTTATTTCAAGGCTGACCGTTTTTTTTTCTGTAATTTTGGTACCGTGCCGAAGGGAGTAAATATTTTTACAATATTTATCGTTCTCTTTAAAGCGCACACTCTGAGAAATGTCGCTTTATTCTGTTTTGTTATCTTTTGTGTTATTTTCTCACTCGTACATTCATTCAACGTAACATAACCTCAACACGTCACGAAACAAACTACTAATTATTACACCTTTGAATATTTTATTTGCTAGATTTATATTTTGATTAATGAAATATAATAAAAGTTGTAGGCGTACAAATGTGTGTTTATATAAAATATAATATTTTTATTTAGTTTTTGTGTGTTTTGTTTTTTATTTTTGTTTGTTTGAACAATAATTCCTTTCCTCCAAGTTTTCGAGGCATCGTAATTTGTTAAAAGTAAAAAAAAAATCTAGTATATCGCTTCAACTCTCATCAAATTTCGTATGAGAGTGTAAGCGCAAAATAAATATAACGTAAGTGACAAAATCGATTTTGGCTTATTTCGTAAAAAGCAGAAAGAATATAAAAAAATATCCGCTAGAATCACTGCGTCTTACTGTAAACGTTTTATCAACGAAATTACAGGATTATATCTAAAAAATTACAGGAATAATACCAAGTTTGAATTTTTATTGCTTTTAACAAATTACTATGTCATTAAAACGTTACTTATCATAAAATGTGCTTTCAAAATGTTACACCTTTATGAATAATACATTTAACATGTCATGGGTGCCAACATGCATCTTGAAAGGTCATTGTTAATTACAGCATCAATATTAAATGCATATTCAGTTTACTTACGAAGTTGACATGGTACTATCTAATTGTACTTATAATACCATTTCTAAATGTGTTTACAAGAATGAGATTTCTTCTAACAATATGGTGAGTACATTGTAACAATGTTGTGAGTCAGTATTAAGGTTCGCTTACACGAGGCAATAAATTGCTCCACTACCGGGAATTTCACGTCAAAATGACGTCACGACAATATCAAGTATATTTATTTATTTATCGTATCGCATTTCGTTACATCACATCTTAAAATAAGGACATAAAACAGTAATAATAGCACAGGTAAGTCTGATTGTCAAAGGTTTAGGTCTATGTTTAAAATATATTCAGTCGCTGTATCCGTTAGTATGAAGAAGTCCCCGATATTCCCCACGTACACTCTAAGGCCGCATTCGGATACAATATGGTGTATGGTCTCTGCAGTCACGTCCGGGGGAGTCCAGCCAGCCACACTTGTGGAAGAAATTGGCACATCTGCCATGCCCTGATCAAGTATATTGCGTCATTGTGATGTGGAATTGCCGCGAGTGGAGCAATTTAGTCGCTCGTGCAAGCGAACCTTTAAATGTGTGCTTTTGGTAGCATGATTCAGTGTGCTTATTAGAAATAAAGCAAGGAAATATTGTGCAATAAGCAGACTCCACACTTACTAGAGGTCTGTGTCTTCAATGAGAGGTATGGAAATAGATGAATATCTAAGATGTACATATATTATAAAGACTTTACTAGGGCACGAGACAACATTATTTGCTCAAGTCGTAGGCGTAAATGAGAGTTGGTTGAGCAACAACAGTGCGACCAAAAACTAATGCTGGATTTCACCAACATTTTAGGTGAAGGATAGCGGAGATTGGAGCCAGCTAGCACAAATTTTGTACGAAAAATAATGATAAGTGGCTCCTATCTCCGCTATTCCTCTCCTAAGTAGTCGGTGAAATCCAGCGTGAAACAATTGTATTTGAGAGCCGACATAGGAAACTTATTGTCACGTAGGATTAGGTAGTTGATGTAAAAATGACAGCTATCAAACGAATCTGCTACATTTCTGAAAATATGTTCAGGCCTTTTATCAATAGTAAGACAATCTTTGCCAAGTGTCGCATCCACCCCTCAACAGATGGCTATAGGACAGAAAATTTGGTACATTCTTAAATCGTAGCATAAAATAATTACCAAGTTTGACAGCAGGATGTGCCGGATTGGGTGAGTGTTGTCCTGGGCACAAAGTGATCACTTGAATCAACCAATATCGACTCGTAAGCATATGTAAATGTCGAAGGCTTTCGGTTCTGTTGAGGTAATGACTGTAAAAAGAATTTTGACTGAATCGGGGACTGAATAAAATTACTCTTCTATAAAGATCTGTAAATTTTATTTCCTTGTTTTGCATTTGAAGAAAGTGTTTTGATGTTTTTTTTAAGTGTAAACTGAGATATACTAAAAGAAAATACATTCTCGAGCGAAGTGGCAATAACAAACTGTAATATCTACTCTAATGGTTTCAAAGGTTACACGAAGGGAATACATCAAAATATTTTGCATGATTTGGTCTTTGAAGTATTGAAGTAATATTAGTTTAATATTTATACATATCTTAGTATATTATATTATGTCCCGTATCTACATTATTATATCTTCCTATTGAATAACAGCTGGCGCCCAAACCTATTTGTAAACTGGAAACTCTGCATTAGTCCACACCAGTCCGGATGATTTCTAAATCAATGTGTTTCTAATACATAATGTCTCTAATACGTAGTGAGTTAGATCCGTTGCATTGTCTTTAATTAATGTGAGGGAGTCCAATCTAATCTCTGTAAATCTGCATGGTGCATCACCCTCTGCCTCGGACAAGACAAGGAATGTCTCTACTTGCATGGGCACCATCACAAGATTCAATACAACTTCTCTCCACACACATCACAGTCCATAGAATATTGCATACACTCTGTGTGCTCCATACAAATCATTGCTGATGCATTACTTGCCGCATTTGCAGATGAAATAATTGTCGAGAAGGAACGCTTCGATGAAATCGGAGACGACCTGGATAATGCATTCATTGAACTCATTCCGGGAGTGGATCTAACAGAGAAACAGATGGCAGCATACCTCATTCTTCATCCCCCTCCCAAGCCACCAACTCCTCCTCCAGCACCCGAGCCAGAACCAGCCCCCCCTGCGGAAGTTCCCCCCGCGGATGCCGCTGCTCCACCAGCCGATGGTGCGGCACCTCCGGCTGATGGTGCGGCGCCTCCAGCAGATGGGGCTGCTCCACCAGCGGATGGGGCCGCCCCACCTGCAGATGGCGCTGCGCCTCCAGCTGACGGCACTGCCCCACCAGCTGATGGTGCTGTGCCTGCAGAAGGTGCAGCTCCTCCAGCCGATGGGGCCGCCCCACCTGTGGATGGCGCTGCCCCACCAGCTGAAGGTGCGCCCCCAGCGGACGGGGCAGCTCCCCCGGCTGATGGCGCGGCTCCTCCTGCTGATGGTGCTGCACCTCCAGCGGACGGTGCTGCACCGCCTGCCGATGGTGCTGCTCCACCAGCTGAAGGCGCAGCTCCCCCAGCAGAGGGTGCAGCCCCACCAGCTGAGGGTGCCCCCGCTGCGCCTGCTGAGGGTGCACCAGCTGCCCCAGCCGAAGGCGCTCCTGCCGCCCCGGCAGAAGGTGCACCCGCAGCACCAGCGGAAGCTGCACCTGCCGCACCAGCAGAGGGGGCAGCTCCCCCCGCTGAAGCCCCCGCCCCTGCTCCCGAAGCGGCCCCAGCCCCCCCCGCTGAGGCGCCAGCATCTTAAGATTAATTTATAGCTTGTAATACTATAATAACTACTTGCTTTTAATAACAACATAAGCATTGCCTCTAGCTGCTGTTCTCAATATGTGCTTCTTTTTGTATCAATGTTCTGGTGAAAATTTTCACCTTAAAAATTAGTACAATTCTTGTGCCTTACATACATCATTGAGAATAGCACACAGTACCTATTCAACAATAAGGTTTGCAATATATGAGGAGTTTCATGACAACATACAGAATTCAGTTGAATTTGTCACAATTTACAATGTTACTTGAGATGTATCTGTCATAATTTAAAAAGAATCTTGAATGCAATTCCGCTAGACATTTTACAGTTTAGATTTGATCTCATCTCAAATATTGCAAGTTTTGTTGTACGTATATTTTATACTTTGATTTATTTTATATTATTTCATTAAATGAATTTTGTATATACTTTAAATTGTAATTCAATAATTTATTTTATAAAGTATTACATATATTTGCTGATATTTTATTTGCCCCCTAATAGCTTTTAGTTTATCACATAATATATGAGAAATGCACACTAACACAATACAAATGTAATACGGACTACAACTTTACACAAAATCTACCGCTTCTTTACTCTCTAAGACAATAATTGTATATATTAGACAAAATATTACTTATTAATAGAGACTGGAAAATATCTGTGTTATTTTTTGTAAAAAAAATATTTTATTTTTCTAATTTTGGGCATAATTTGATGTTATTTCACATACATTTATCCCGTAAAATGGACAATTTTATAGCATTTGTAGCGGCAGAACAATGTTGCATGCAAAAGATACAGATTAAAATGATAAAAAAAAAACATATTTGTATCCACTAAAAAATGACAAGTCGCCGTTTGTAGAAAATTGAAATTCGTTAGATTTCGATAAACAATTTTCAAAAATAGCATTTTCGTATAAAATACGAAATAATATGCATTATTCTTGTCAAAAACATCTAAATTCGCACTACCGATTAAAAAAATAAGCACAATAACTGTTTTTTGTATATAATTTGTTATTTAAAATGTATTTTAGCGGGTTGGCTGTAAGCTATTGCGGTTTGGCAATAAACCCATCTTTTAGTTTGATGTTTTATCTATGTACTTATTTATCTATGAGAAATATTCATTCCATTAAAGAATCATTAAATTCTCTAATAAAAGTAATTTTCCAGTCTTTATTCATTAATATTTCTGGTAGTTGATGCTTTAGTAACATTATTTGACGCTTTACTAAACCATTGGAATTGCAGACGACATCATCGTGGACAAGGAGGTTTACAGCAGCGCCGGAGGGGAACTGGATAACGCTTTCCTTGACTTGTGTGGTTTTTGAAAAGTTACACAATCTCCTACTCTTAATTCTGAAACAGAAACTGTATAATATATTGAGAACAATAGTTATTACTACATATTGATTGCTACTACTCTTTTTTACTTTTGTATAAAATGCTTCAATAAACCATTTGCTGAATATGATACTTCTATCTCTTTATCATCTCGACTTATAATAATATATCAAATAACACATTACTAGTACTTCTACTAAGAAAGTTTTACGAAGATCTTAACAAGTAAGCATATTATATTTTGCTTTTTATTAATTATCTCTATACTAATATGTCATGTGGGAATTCATTTGAATTTGTCATAATTTGCAATGTTACTTGAGACAAGTCTGTCACAATTTACAAAGTTACTAGAGACATGTTTCATAATTTGCAACGTTACTTGAAACAAGTCTGTCACAATTTACAATGTTACTTGAGACATGTTTCATAATTCACAATGTTACTTAAGATGTGTCTGTCATAATTTACAATGTTTCTTTAGACTGTTACAAATTACAACGTTACTTGAGACATTTATATCACAATTTGCAATGTAACTTGAGACTCTATGTCACAATTTACAACGTTACTTGAGACTGTCTGTCACAATTTACAATGTTACTTAAATATGGCTTTATGACAATACTTAGGTGAATTTCTATCATGCTCTTTTAATAGTACTATCAATACATAACATTAACTACAATATAACTTAAAATGGAAGTACATAATATAAGAATTGATGCATTTTATTCAAACCTCCATGAGTTACATGAACATGATTCCCCATTACAGATGAGCTCGTTGCCGAGAAGGAGAAGTACAAGGATATTGGAGACGACCTGGACAATGCCTTTGTGGAACTCATCCTCAAGGAATAACGAATTCCTTATACCTTTACTTAAATTATTTCATACATGTTTACCAATATTCCTCAGGCTACAACACTTATATAATAAAATAAACATAAAAACAACTTTAGCCCTGGGAAAATTTTTACATACTTTCCAATTTTTGTAACGACTCGTTTATGTGTAAAAAAAAACTACAAATACGGATTTTATTTATTTATACAAGAATTAATATATTTTAATTTATTTCACATGAATTAAATTTTTTAAACACTGTTTACTGCGGACTTTTTATTGTATTAATTTTGTACAAATGGAATTAATTAACAAAAATACCCACTTTTCATCAACGGAATTACAGTATATCTAACAAACTGCAAGAATAATCTCAAGTTGCAGTATATTTCATTTCAGAGGTAACTTTGGAATGATTTTTTATAGAGAAAATTAACAAAAACATAATTTCTAACCACTAGAGTCAGTAAAACATAATTCTCATTTATCCATGTTTTAAGTCTTAGGATGATATCTTTAGTATTAGCTGAGTAATCTTCCTTTTCCCGACACAGTTTTCCTCCATTTATGTTAAATTTAATCTGTTTCTACATGTTCTTTCTCTTTAGGAGTCTTGGATATTACTAATAAACTCTTCCATATTTCAGCATGCTCGAGTAATCTTCCTTTTCCCGACACAGTTTTCCTCCATTAATGTTAAATTTAATCTATTTCTACATGTTCTTTCTCTTTAGGACTCTTGGATACTTTATTACTAACAAACTCTTCCATATTTCAGCATGCCGTCCTGAAATTCAACTCACTCAACATTCTAACATTCACCTAATGTATATTCCTATTGATTTGTTACTAACACTCTAACAACATAATCCATCCTATCTCTTGCAGACGACCTCATTCAAGAACGAAGCAAATACAAGGCAATCGCCGACGAAATGGATCAAACTTTCGCCGACCTGACGGGATATTGAATTTTACAATTACTA
Source organism: Ceraclea dissimilis (assembly GCA_963576895.1). Classification (NCBI taxonomy): domain Eukaryota; kingdom Metazoa; phylum Arthropoda; class Insecta; order Trichoptera; family Leptoceridae; genus Ceraclea; species Ceraclea dissimilis. The sequence continues at coordinate 2,638,466 of OY756374.1, forward strand.
CGCGGGACTGTAAACTAAATATATTGTGCACGAAAATACTATTTTGAATGTGCTAATTTCTATCACAGCTTTTACTTGTAAGTGAAATAATAAAAAAAGACAAAACAAACATGCGAGAACGATATTTTAAGATGAAATTATAAACAATATTGAAACATATTGTCAGTTCAATTAGCATTTCATATAAGTCACTTTAAATATTTTTTACCGACTTTGAAAATATCAGGTACATATTATAAAAATTCTTTTATATTTTATTTGGTAAAAATAAATACAAAATCAGATTGACTGTAAGATATTGCTTTTGCAATAAGTCCGCCCTTTAGCATACTACTGTTGTCTTGTTTTGTAACTTCATGATTTTTGGCTAGTATTTATTTATTTCAAAAACCATCCTGGTGATATATAGCAATACTGTCATAAAAAAACAATTCTGATTTGATTTTTTGGATTTCATAAATGGCAATACGCATATTTCATCTAGTCATATAGAAATGTTCACATTTGTCGTTGACTTTTCGTCACAGGATTGCCATATAGTCGACATTATGGGAAATGCTAATTTAGCTGACAAAAGTCTTACAATAATAAAATACATTCAGTTTCTCTACGTTATACAATTCCCACAAATAAGAATTTACAAACCACTCAATACTTTCAAATGTACCGCATATTTACAATTGCCATCCTTAACCTTAGATATTCTTAATTCATTTTCGCTCACACATCACCGAACAATCAGGTTTCTTAGCTACTTATCTCTCATCAGCTACCAACATACATACATAAGTCACTGCCGTCTTTGCTAATGTCTTCCATTTCGACTAGAAATTACAAAAAATCATCATTGATATAGTAGGCATCTGGTACTTTTACGGAACATTCTGTGGAAAGGATTATGCTATGGGATTATGTCATTGAGAAAAATGGGCTTAAAAAACATTGACAGTAGTGGGCATATAATTACGTGATGTGGGCATATAATGCACAATCAAATATGTGTTCGAATGTGTAAACCTTCAACACAATCCTACTTTTAAGAATGTGAAGTGTCACCGCCTCCTAGAGTAGGTACTCTAGCCGTGCTGTAACAGTTGGCAACATAGCATAATGATCAAACAGGACCACCACTCCTGTCAAATCTCCTAACAGAATATAATGCTGGTCTGTCATACTCGTTGTTAAGGGACTGTTATTCAATATTCGACGGTGACGGTAACCTCGCCTATAACGTTTTCCTACATCATGGCTAGAGAAAGAGAGAAATGTCAAGGTGGCGCTGGATGTGTACATAGTATGATATGAGATGCTTAGGTCACAAAGTCGAGGCCGATGTAATATTAACATGAGCCCGGCTCTAAGTGACATAAGAAGCTGATGACGACACATAAGATGGTAAGAAATATATGGGGAAAAGATATTCCATAGAAAAAGTGTTTATTACCAGGACAAGGTGACGTCACGACAGTGGGTGATTGCCATAGTGACATTGTTTAAGTGCCGGCACATGGAACTGTGTCAATGGTACTGTCGAACTTGACAGATGAATTTGATTTCTATGAGGAAGAGTCAGTCTTACATTTTATTCTCTTTTTCATCTTCGAAGTATGCAGAGAAAACATTCTATTTATCGTATGTAAGTTTGTAATGTGGGTACATCTTAATGATTCTCTGAGTCCCAAAGACATTATTCAATGGAATTTACATTCTAATATATTCGGCGTCGAGACAAAATTACACTTGAAAAAATTACACATGTATAAGACACTAAAGTAGTCAAATTGCTATTCTAATTTTCTACCTAAGATACACATGAGTATTTTAGGAAAATATTTTAAAAGTTTGTTTTTCGTTTGATGTTTTATAGTGAAATTTCATAATCGATTTAATATATGAAAAAAATCACAAATTATATCAATATTGATATGACAAGCAAACTATGTATTAAAAATTAAAGATGTCAATTTTTCTTGTAATTTCTTCCTCGTGTAATTTAATCACTGTGTAATTCAGTTCTTGTGTAATTTTATCACAGTGATTTCTTAACCAATATATTAGGTAATTATGGTGACAATTTCCAAGGGGTGATTCCTCTCAACAAAATATAAAATACCTTTTCTATGAAGCTTTTTGTATGTAGGTTTTGCCTTGTTTGTTGATTTAATATTGTAATGATACAAGAGTTTAATTATATATATTTTGCTTCATTATTGATTTAAGTACTTATTTATAATATTTATCGGATATGCTTGAGAGTTGCTGGCAATGAGATTGCAATGGCTGCCATGTAAAAATATATAAAAGGAGTACAAATATTCATGTAACATCTAAGCGTTGACTATTTTTGCAAATGAAAATGATTTATATTTCTCAATCAATGAAATCACCATCGATTCAAACTAAAATTTTATCTAGGTAGGTATTATTATCTTTACTATTTCAATTAACAAAAGTCACCATCCAAACTTTAAACTAATTAAGATTTACAAAACTTACTTGTCATATGAGAATAAAAGGTACTACATTTATATGAAAATATTTTTTAATTTGCGAAATAATCATTCATTAACATTTGCAAATAAATCACTTTTGAAATAAATCAGATTGTATTTTATTTTCACAACAACCCATTTCTCTCCTACACTATTTAGTTAAAATAGGAAGTTAAAAGTACTACTTCCTACGCTCTTTAGGTTAAAAGTACAACTTCCTACACTATTTAGGTTAAAAGTACAACTTTCTAAAGTATTTAGGTTGAAATGGAAAGTTAAAAGTACAACATCCTACAGTAGGTTAAAAAGGAAGTTTAAAGAATTAAGAAAAATTAAAAAAGTGTAGTTAAAAGTACAAATTCCTACAGTATTTATATTAAAAAGTGAGTTAAAAGTACCACTTTCTAGATTACTTAAGAAAGAAAAAAGGAAGTTTGTTAAAAGTACACCTTCATACACTATTGCTAGATTTTGCCAACTTTTTAGTTGAGATAACTTTTTAGATAGGAGCCACTTATTATTTTTCATACAAAATTTGCGCTAGGTGGCTCCTCTACCATCGCTATTCGTCACCTAAAAAGTCGGTGAAATCCAGCGCATGTAGGTTAAAAGGAAAGTTAAAAGAAATGCTTGGAGAATGTATTGGATACAGCATCATCTACACAGAATAGAGGTCACCATTTACTACGAGTATGTATTTCATTGAGCACTTTGTGGAATGTACAGTAATGTCTTTTCAAGTCTCTTTACACACTGAGGTTGATGACTGATGAGAATTATAATAGTGCTGTCCTAAGCAAGAACCGCGTATTTAAATCAAAATGTTGAAACTGAGAAAAACGTCTTGTATCGCCCATATAACTAGCTCCATACATTTGGGTGCCTAGAAAAATACGGGTTGCGTATGGAAACTCGGACTTTTTATGATTGAATTAGGTGGATCTAAGGTTGAAATAGGTACTCATTTCGATAAAAACTCAAAATATCTAAAGTTGGCGTGTACGTTGTTCTAGCTTAGGACGGCAGAATAGTCGACACCAAATATTCAAAGTAATTCAAACTGATAAGTCATACGAGCCAGAGTATGTAAGTTATGCAGTGGCGGATTATCCCTAAGGCAAAGTAGGCACGTGCCTAGGGGCGCGAGAGCCGTGCGATGAAGTTTTAAAACAAAAACAAAAAAATAAAAAAAATGTAGTATGCACCTACTTACACAATATAAATGATTATACGAGTATAATTCTATAGAGATATAGAGTTTCCGAAGCATGTTCACCTGAACATTGTTCAGCCTTCTTGATTATTTCTACATCGCATAATTTTATAATAGAAGTTGGTAAGATTCTCCATGAGCAAAAAAACTACTAAATTGATTTTGATGAAACTTGGTACGTAGATTGCTGGAGACACAGGTTTACACATTTTATCCCAAAATTCCCACGGGATGGGGCATCACGATGGGTTAAGCCGTGTGGCGCAGCATTAGTTATCATAGTATTTATAAGTGGTAGTTAAAATTTATACCTAATATACTAGGGGCGCCGATGAGGGGCGCTCTCAACACTTAATCCGCTTCTGAAGTTATGAATAGGTATTTGGTATTTCAGTTTATCCAAAGTTAGGTAGGTAAGTAGTACATCTATAGACAAACTCGAAAATATAAAAACAAAGTGTAGTGTTGGCTCTTTTTGTTACTTTCTTCAGTATTTACTATCCACTGAAATATGCAATGCAAGTTATATACTCGTAGAAAGGCACTATAGCGCCTGTTAGAAGGCAAACTCTGTAACATGGTGTGATTTATTTTGGACTTATCTCCAGATTCTCCAGTAGTTATATAAGATAGATAGTCACACAATAAAAATATATGTATCCTAGCTATACTTATATTGCAAGCTGATTCCAAGATATTTACGTCTAGTAGCTACACATTATAATAATATGGGGATGAAAGATGTGTCCTCACACTAATTAATGAATTAGGTACTATTTATAATAGGATGATGGGTACACTGGTGGGTTTTCTAGCAGTAGGTATATTTAGAAAGACGATTCGTTTAAAGATACTTATTCTTTAACAATAAAATTTATTCTATGATTGTGAAAATTAACTTCGTTAAGGGGTTAACTTTGTTTATCGTTCTATTATCGCTTCACTTTTTAAATTTTTTTATGAGTGTATGCTCAAAAGAAGAACACGAGCGACAAAATAGATTTTAGTTTATTGTACTTATATAATTTTTTTTTTAAAAAAGGGGAGCAAATATAAAAAAATCCACTAGTCACTGCGACTGACTGACACTTAAGCATTTTATCAACCAAATTACAGCATTATATCTAACAAACTACGTGAATTATCTCAAGTTTGAATAAATTTCAGAGGTAACTGTGAAATGATTTTTTATTAAGAATATTTCCGATAATCAAAACACATAATTCTCATTTATCCATGTTTTAAGTCTTAGGATAATATCTTTAGTATTAGCTGAGTAATCTAATTTTTCCAACGCAGTTTTTCACATGTTCGTTCAATTCTCCTTCTCTAGTTTCAATCCTGCGGATTGGTTTGCAGCAAATTCCTACATTTTGTTCTCCACTCTTCTCTGTCTCCCGCAGCTCTCTTCAGCTCGACATATGTGGCGCTTCATGTCCTCGTACACCTGGTCCTGGTACTGCCGTCGGGGTGCCTACTGTGGTTTGTCCCCTCAATCATTCCCTCTATTAAGTCATGTAGGAGACCCTCGTGACGCATGATGTGGCCAATCCAGCGGGCACGTCTCTCGGAGATGGTTTTAAGTAGGTGCCTCCCTTCTTCGACTCTGCAATTACCATACCCAAATTACATCATAATGTGAAAGACATTACGTTGCATACCTAATTTGACGTCAACATTGTAATATTTACATAATTATTTAAATAGCTACTATAATGTGTTGTATTTAGATGTTAATCTCTGATCTAACGAATTATAATTTTTGGCACCTTTCCTAAAATAATTACATCTCTTCACACACACATACTCTCTCTTTCCTCTGTGTGTTGGTGTGTGTGTGGTATGGGTGTGTGCGTGTGCTAGTGGTGATTGTGTGGTAGTATGACTTATGAATGTATTGGTGGCAGGGCTTTTCAAGTTGCGTGGGAAATATTTAAATTTTTATTTTTATTTATATTCTAAGCAATCTAAGCTAAGACTTTTTTCCTATGTTTCTATGAACAAAAATGGTTCCCCACACACGTCCGGAAGTTCAGTTATCTGAATCGACCGTTTACAATTCAGTGTTACCCTGATTTTGAATTCGATAGAGATATTAGTCGGAGCCTTTGATACCACTAAATTCTTAATGGTTGACCGGAAGATTTTTCAGAGAGAGTGAGAGGGAGAAAGATGGAAGATTTTGCAATAATTTCTTTTCTTTTAAATTAAGTACCTAGTTACGTACCATTCATTATTATCATGTTATCTTTTGGGTCAATAAATTTAACAAGTGGGTAGTTAGCTCAATATACCGCAAAGAATAGACTTTCCATCAGGCTTATGACTGATCGTCGGCTGGTTTAATGTGATCACTTTACACTTAAGTAACATTCACCAACTCCAGTTTATCCATCAGCTAAGACATGTGTAGAAAATTTCGACGTTCTTTTTTATTTTATATAAATTTAAGTTATTTAGTCAATATTTTTTTTTATATTATTGAAAATATTTATGTACCTGTTATTGCACTTTTTGTGGACAAAATACACAGACATTTTAACATTACAAAATAGTATTATTTGTTCACTGGGGCCAGCTTATCGCAGTGCTGCGATCTCTGCCAGCTAGATAAGTATAAGTATAAAGCAAGCTGGATAAATTTTCTACGTAATAATTTTTAGTTATTGTTTCAATTTTCACTCCTCAATATAAGAACCACGGAAGCCCCACACAATTTTAATTACTTTTTCTTTATTGATTTTTAAAAATTAAATATATAATTTCCCCTTGCCTACGGGCTATGTTGTATGTACTACTTTAATAGAGGCAATAAGTATTGCGTATTTGTACTCCGAGTTCATAGTTGTGTTTCTTGGGGGTTTTCCGCTGCATGTATTTTTCGAAATAAATCGAACTTCTGTCGTTTTTTTCTGACGTCATCATTGAAAAATACACGCAGTGGAAAATCCTTATGCACATACATTTCAAAAATTTAAAAAAACGGGAGACCTTAGGTCTCGACAAACGTTACTAAATATGCTTTGGAAAAAAAATAGAGTACATATACATTGAGCCTTTATCTAGGGAATAACAGTAAAAGATTTTTTATATCTTGTAAAAAAAAGTGAAAAACACCTCTGAGCTTTTTTTTCCGAAATACACAAACTCGTTTCCCGAAAGTCGCGGAGATTTTTTTTTGTATTGAAAATACGCATTAAAATCTAGGGAATTACCGTAAAAGTTTTTTGATTAAAGTGAAAATGACCACAAAAAAATGAAAAAAAAAACGCTAGTTTTACCATTATATCATGCGATTATTCATGGAATTTCGAACCTTAGTGCCGTGGGAAATGACCGTGACGTCATATTTGGGTCAATAGCATAAGTTGTTATCAGCTATTCTATACGGTTTCAATAGGAAGATCAAACAATAAAATGTTGATATATTATGTGTGCATACATAATTAACTAGACATATGGTAATCATCATCAGACAACAATAGCTACAATTATGTAGGTAGATGTGAAGGGATGTATAGGAGAAAACTATCTTAAAGTAAGATAATCTAATTATCACATTGTATGGAATATCCACTTACGAAGCCATATAGCAAATGAACGAACATGGGAAAATTTGCGTCAGGAAAAGTAAGATTACTCATCTAATACAGAAGATATATCATCCTAAGACTTAAAACATGGGTAAATGAGAATATGTTTTAGTGACTCTAGCAGTTGAATCTGGATTTATCGAAATAAACCCAAACACATATTTGTACATTGCACAGAAAGCTTAAAAAGCTTGTGTTTTGAAGTGGAGTAAGTCGGCATCGGGGATCGATCTCGCGCTGACCAACGAGCGAGTCTTGTAAATTTTACTGGTTTTTCCACGATTTAGTAAAAAAAATACAGCAAATTGGTAGTTTAGCGAGTTCCAATATCCGAGTTTTTTGTGCTTGCAGGAAATCATAGAAATATACAACTAATCTGGACTGTGCTTTTCATATAAATTGTTTTAGTGTTTCCAAACCGGATTTTTTTTTACTACATTGCCAATAAAGGAAACGGGACTCTGAATGTTTTACTTTTGTAATTTTAATCAAAGTTTGGTAACTAAACTACATATTATGTTCGTGACTTTTTTATCTCATGCCCCAAACTTAGAACGAACCCTGAATGAACTAAAACAACACTTCAAACTTTCGCTAGAAATTACCACTTTTTAGCAAAATTTTGTGACTTACTTTATTTATCACGTAAAAAATTTTATTGTGTTGGAATAAAGCTCCCCATAATGAGAAAACGTGTTTCATTTCAATGTTTATGATACTAGGGTTAGCTGGCAGAGATCGCAGCATTGCGATAAGCTCGCTCTAGTGAACAAATGTTTTCATTTCTATTCATAATGTTAACATTAATTCATTCATAACATTTGTATTTTGTGCACCAAAAGTGTAAATAAATAAAATATCGAAAGATTTATTCAGTTGGTACTTTGGTAATAAACTCGTAGGTACAAGAAATTTGAAACAAGTTTGATGTAGCAAATTCATCAATCAGTATTTACCGATCGATGAGTTTAGAAAGACATATTTTATGCAGCTTGTAGGTACAAAACCTGCAGCAAGCGAAATGCAAGTTTGCAGTGAGCTTGTAGCAGGTAAACTTGCTGCACACTTTGCACGCAAGCTTACAAGCTTGTAAAAGCAGCCTGCTTAAGTTTGCTGCAAGTTTATCGTGCTATTTGGGAAAGCACCTTAATTGAGATGGTCGATGGATAACGTTACTGGTTCAATTGTCGATTGTGTGATTGCGAGTTCGATCCCCGATGCCGACTTACTCTACTTCACAACACAAGCGTTTCTATTTTCTTGTAAAGTATGTAAATATGTATTTGGGTACATTCCGATAATTCGTTTTTTTAAATTAGATCAGAAATGGGTGAAAATAATGTGAATTTTTTTGGTAGGATACGATCAAACAAAGATTTGGTAGGAACAAAAATTGCTAGAAGATAGTACCTACGCTAAATACCAAAACACATCTCAGAGGATGTCAATAGTAGGTACAAATAGCTATTATTATGTATATAGTGTTTTTTTCTCACCATCCTAATCCTTCAAGACACAATGGAGAGAATACCAATTGTTCGATCTGGGTTCGATCCCCGGCAGCAACGAATGAATGGAGTGGAATTGGTGAATGTTACATAAGTGTAAAGTGGATAGATTAATTCACTGGTGGAAAGTCCATCCTTTGCTGTATATTTGTTGAGATAGCTACTTGTTTGAAGAAGAAAAATTAGTTTATACGCTATGATACTTTGATGATAAATCCCAAACCTGAAATGTTTCATTTCAGTAGTTTTATTTTATTTTAGTGGTGTTGTGACTAGAATGAATAAACTAAGATTGTTTGGGCATGTTGAGCGAATGAAGGATATGACAGGATGACAAAAAAGATATCTGAATGAGCGAAGAGGTGTGAGGAAGCGCAGTGCCGGAGACTGACCAGATCCGATCATGTCGACCAGATTCTCAAGGTTTTTGAGTAACGCGTTTTGAGTAAAAGGAATCGGAGAGCGTGTATGACAAATTGCATGAATGTGACGGAGGATAGGGCAATCTGACGCTCTGTGCTCTCTGTCTACCCTGCAAGGGACGCGGCGTGAGGGTATACATAGATAGATAGATAGTAGTTAACAAAAATCCGATCTCCTCTCAACGTTCCTGTCGATCGTTGAATGTTGACTTCACGTGTATGACTTCTAAATTTATGAGTATGGATCGGTGATTTAAAACGGGGCGTGAAATGATTTCTTAAATAATGTAGGATGATTTCGTGAAACACAATTCATTGCAAAACTTAATTATTTCAATAATAATTCGTTTTCACATAGCGCCCCTCAATATGTCGGGTTCCCAAAATATCTTGGAAATCTGGCGTCGAGACGATTCAACACTTCAGTGGCCGTTCGACCAGCGAGCTCGCATCAGGTAAGCCAAACATCACATCGGTATTTTGTTGCTTCGAAATTATATTCTGTCAAAATAAATAGTGTTTCTGTGAGTGACGTTCAAGTGATTTATTAATATTACCCAAGTGCTATTATTTAAGTGTATTGAACCAATTGGTAAGTCTTTCAAATTCATCGATCTGATCCACAGTGGCGAAAGGTTCACAACATCATTGCATAGGAAGTTACGTACTTACCTAAAGTCAAGTGATTGAACTTACAACTTTATAATTGTAAATTGAAAATAGCTAAAACTTTCAGGTGATTCAATTAGGACAATATTTAACAGGATCTCTACTTAACAAATAATTAAAAAAGCTTGACATTTAACTAATTGACATTCAAGTTTATATTTTAAGTTTTCTAATTTTCCGGACGTTTATAGAAAAATATTTAAAGGGTTGTGCTTTATATAGTTTTATTGAATGCTGGAATCAAATTAACAATTAAAAATTACGACTAATTTTTCAGTAAGTATTTGATGAAATGATTACAAAAATTATATATAGTTTTTCTTTTATAAACCTACAGATAACTTGAGCTGTGTAGCTAAATTTGTAGTAGGTAAATCTTGGAATAGTTTTGTGGAAATATTAATAAAGTTTTCTGCATTTTCTGTAAAGATATTTTTTCATGATACGTTAGCTCTTAAGAAGCGTCCGTTTGGCGTCACGACGTCGAGTGCAGTATCGCGTTTCGTCGGCCATACTTGGCCACATCTACATTTCTCTACACACGAATGCTATACCTAAGTGTTAGTATTCTATTTCTGTAGCCCCCGCGCATGTTCCTATACCCCTATACGCATCACCCGCCGAGAATGTGTTATATGTCCGCACACCGCAGGCATGCATACTATTTTCGATCATTTCTCGAATATATGCGATGAAAATGATCGCACAACTTCATAAGCTTGAATAACCGACGAGATATACACAAATATTTTTGCACGCAGCCAGATGCGCAGGCGCAAGTTAAAAATTCTCACTTCAGTCTTGACGATTTTTATTTTGAGACCGTAAGATAACAACTGCCCACATCTTGAACTGAAGACATAAGTCGTTCCAATTTACTTGCGTTCCATTTATTAATAAATACTTACTGAATCTGAATGTTTACATTCAAGTGGGTGTCTCCATAGTCCATACCCTCTCCCTCCTGTCCCTGTACCTCCCATAGCAATCAACTGTTAATGTATACACTATACCTACTGATAGTGTACACATTCAATTAATTTATTGACATGCGTTACATACATTCCATACATTATTTATTAGCAGTATTCACGTTAACGTAACATAACGTAACGATACGGAATCACAACGTTTACATTTCATTCAAATGTCCTTTCAGGAGAAACATACTTTACCTGCAAGGTACCTGCATATACATGAACATAGTTTTTTTTATCTATTGTGTGGTTCCACTTTTTATTTTGCTATTAGCAGCATTGTGTTTTCGGTTTATCAGACCATTTTAGAACTGTCTGATAAACTCGTCTGATAAGCCGAAGCCCGTCACTACTAAAGCAAAATAAAACAGTCTTATCCTTCCTTTCCTTTTTGGTGTAAGGCAATACTAGACTAGAAGTATCAGAAGGTTGAATAATAAAATGCGTGTTGTTGGGACCGAGGTTTATTGAGAACTAATTTATAAAATGATAAACAGAAGGATATATACAAATGTCTTAGGATCTAGTGTACCTAAATAGTTATACCTAAGTAGGGGGTGTTCATACTCCCTACAATTTCTACAGCCATGTCCATGTTTCACTGGCGTACATTAATTGTTTCAGTTAAGATATTCAGGAGAAGTCCTGTTTCATGAAATACCTCTGTGCTTTTCTTTTTTGTACAATGTAGTTCGTGACTTATTAGACGCGAACTTGACCTATAAAATATTATGTAGGTAGATAATAGGTACCACATGTTAACGACGAGGACACATTAACACCTATGTAGACTATACTACAGATAAGTTGTATATAGGTAGTAGATAAGTTACCGGAAATGTATGAAATGTAGATAATTTATCAGAGGTACATAAATTTCTTAGCAAATATACGAATTAATAACAAAAACTTAATATTTTTTCGGGTAAGCTGCCACACATATAAAACTAAGAATAAAAACGTAATCAAACCGAAGAACCTATTTATTTTTGCGGGTAAACTGGAGTCGCATTTGGAATAACATAAATTGAAACATTTCAGATTTATTTTTAAAAAATGTACAAAATTCCTACTAAAATGTGTATAATATAATATTACATTAATACATAATATATTAGATTAATTTATAAAATGTAATTAGAACGAGCAAAAGGAGCGTAGGAAGACCTCAGGCAAGATGGTTTGACGATGTGAGACGAATCGCAGGAAGCAAGTGGATGCAGCTTGCCCAGGATAGGGATCTGTGGAAAGTCAAAGGGGAGGGCTATGTCCAGCATTGGAATCCAAACGGCTGAGAAAGAAAATAAAATATTATTTGACACATTTCCTGCTGACATTAGGAATTGTATTCAATGCCTAGTTTAATATATTCCAACTTTTTAGCTGGTACGTAAAATTTCTGCAAAGTCGGCAGCTTATTCCGTAGTGTAGTCACGTATTTCTCTACCGTAAAAGTTTTTTCCCTTAAATTAATAAATATCTTTTTACTTGCCTCTTTCAACAAAACGTAAAATATAAAGTTTGGATACGAGACAAGAATTTGATTACGAATTATAAAATTGAATCTGAAATCATCATATTTTTACACATAAATTAATTAAAAGAAGCCATAGGAATACAGTAAAAAACATTTTTTGTAAGCGATTAAATTTATTAAATATATTTTAGATTATTGTACAAAAAGGGGACCGAATATAGGTACACAAATAAAATAAAAAAAAATACATCCGCTAGAGACACTGCGTCTTATCTTAAACATTTTATTAACCACATTACAGCATTATATCTAACAAATTAAGGAAATAATCTCAAATTTCAGAGATAACTTTGGACTTATTTTTTATCGACAAAATTTACAAAAATACTTGAGCCTCTCAAACATATTCTCATTTATCTATGTTTAAAGTTTTATGATGATATCTAGTATTAGCTGAGTAATCGCCCTTTTCCTGGTGCAATTTTTCACAATGATACCTTAGGTTGTGTCATTCTACCCCAGCAAACATTTTAAGTCGTAATCTTGTGTTAATAACCTTTTTTATGTCACCTCACCTAAATTGGTAATTTCGACAAGAATTCAACAGTGATTCCACCAAACTAAGAGAAAAGCCTACGACCCGGAATCGAGGTGACTCCAGTAAATCAAACCAGTAAAATGAAACCAATTTACTGATTTCAATCACGTTCGACGTCGATTTGACGTAAGTTTTACCGATTATCGACCATTTCATAATATTCGTTTCCTAATCACCAAGAACAAAAAATTGACCTTGGTCAGTTTTATTAGCGCGATGTTCCCTCATATCAGTTTTCTTTAGTATTCTTAACCAATCTTTATATTACCAAATAGTTTGATACGCAAGTAGATTTAATTAGGAAACTCTGAAAAACTCAAACTTTTTCAAATCGATATCCATTAGTAACGTAAAGCTGTAGGCGTGATTGACTTATTCAAGGTTAGATGGATTGGCGAAATATAAAAAGGTCAATCAATTAATAATACTAACCAATCAATTATCCTCCAGTAATTATTTTGATAGCCGGGGAATTTTTCACTATGAAAACATCCTTCAGATCAAAGGTGATTTAGTGGAAAGGGAACGCGTGGGAATTGGTTTATCCGTAATTTAAGAAAAAATAATTATATTTATGCAAAAAATATTTAAATAAAAAAAAACGTTTTTTTCGTTTTTTGCGGTTAACTTCGCTTCAATCAAAAAACTTTTACGGTTATTCCCTAGATTTAAATGCATATTATCAGTACAAAAAAAATACTCCGCAACTATCGGGATACGAGTTTCTGTCTTTCGGAAAAAAGATCATATGTGTTTTTCATATTTTTTTGAGAAATCTATACAAGATATAAAAAATCTTCTACGGTTATTCCCTAGATAAAGGTCCAATGTATCTACTCTATTTTTTCCAAAGCATATTTAGTAGCGGTCATCGAGATCTAAGGTTAGAAATTTTTGAAACGTCATCAGTATGCGTACTCTTAACAACTTTGCTTATTCTATTATTTTTGGTTTTCACAAACCTCAGAACGTTTTCGACTCTATTCTCACAATCATCTTCAGTGAGTGTTTTCTTGCTACTGAAGCTGAAAATCGTGGCAGATAATTCGTTGTGGGAGGATAGGGGGATCAAAACCAGTCCAACATCGTCATACTAAACGTATGACGATGTTGGACTGGTTTTGACAGCAATGGGGATGCTATGGGAGGGACTTGCACATTCAATAAATATTGTTCCTTTTATTCTTCACTATTTTTATATTCTCCAGGATATTCAACTTCTTCCCTTTACTGCATTTAGATTTCCACATGTAAATAGGTATATATTAGTAATGAAAATATTTTATTAAATTTGGTAGAGATCTTAAAAAAAATTATGTCAGTTGCACCAGTTTTGTCCACTGTCAATTTATTGTCCATAGGTATTTTTTTTAAATAAAAGAACTTCAAAAGTCTGTTCCATGATTACCCTTAAATAAATAAAACATCATTCGAAATAACAAATCAGAAGGACTTACAAATTATATATTGATATTATCACCTACCATAAGAAAATCTGCATTTTTTTCGTTGCTTTTTACCAAGTATGTAAACATCGAAATGACCAATTGGCGACGTCCATGGGTATAGATATGTTTTTTTTTGTTCTCTAATCATCCGCAGGCCCCATTTAAGGCTCTTGGAATCGTCAGGTTTACATATTAAACAAACATCACGAAATAGAATGCGATACATCAATTACAGCAAATAAGAATGAAATCATTGTTACAAAACAAAACTAACTTAAAACAGATGTGGATTTAAATTGTCCAAAACTACGTTACGTCAATGACAACAGAATTTGAGAGAGAAATTAGTATAAAACATAGACATTTTATTATTCAATGCAGGTTTGGATGTAAATGGTCCAAAACTGCGTTTCGTCAATAATAAATAATACTAATACAATATTGAGCTAGTTACGCATGTCTGAAATGTAGTTTTGAAATGTACTAGAAAAACAAGAAAAAAAATACGATTACCAGACTTTTTGAATTTTTAAAAAATATGGAATAGTTCCGGAGATATTAGCCATCAAAGTTGGGGTTGCTGGAAAACGCTCGGTTTTATCAAATTCAGCTCATGACGTCAGAGCTCGCTGTGGATCTCAGAGTCTCTATATGGGGCTAGTAAGCAGTCCATACATTAACATTAAAAATAGTTATAATTGATTGTAATTAAAAGGACATCTCTTGACTCTTCAATAGGGTATGGGCATATGTAGTTACTATGTAGGTAATATGTTACTAGGCGATATATCAACCACTTCACAGTTGCACTACATACACAATACACATGTTGCTCTACAGAAGTATATTGGTCTATGTATCGTATGTAGGGATGTGCACTCTGTAATAATAGATTCATGTATCACCTGCTTGCAGTCTACTTCACACACATTCTTTGGTCCTCAGCCAAATATCTTATACATAATATATGGTTCCTATATTACATCTTGTAACTTATTGTTTATAACAACAATTAAAACACCGCCAGTTACTGCATTTAAAAGGCTAGGGACCTTTTGTATGACGTCATGGTCATTTCCCGCGGCACTAAGGTTCAAAATCGCATGATTAAGTTATAAATAGCGTTTCTTTATTTTTGTGGTAATTTCGCTTCATTCATAAAAAACTTTTACGGTCATTACGAAAAAAGTTGCTGTGCTTCGAAAAAACTTCAGAGGTGTTTTTCACATTTTTTTTTCTTGAGAAATCTATGCAAGATATAAAAAAAATATTTTACGGTCATTCCCTAGATAAAGGTTCAATGTATCTGCCCTATTTTTTTCTAAAGGATATTTAATAAGGTTGTCGAGATCAAAGGTCTAAAAATTTTCTTTTTTAAATGTCGATATGCCTACTCTTTATTAATTGGTGTCTTTGTTTAATTTTCCAGAGTCGTATACCTTTTCCTCTCGCCGTAGAAGACACTCCCAGCCGCCAAAATGGACGCGATCAAGAAGAAGATGCAGGCGATGAAGCTGGAGAAGGACAATGCCATGGATAAGGCAGATACCTGCGAGGGACAGGCTAAGGATGCCAACCTCAGAGCAGACAAGGTAATATCTTCGTCTTCTTCAACCCTGATCTCTCGACCACTGGATACAGGCCATTCAAAATGTTTGCACTCCTTTCTGTTGCTAATCTTTCTCATCCACTGTCTACCCGCCAACGAGGATACGTTCCTCTTCTTCTCTCGTATGTGAGCGACCATTGTACAGTGTATCTGAGAGTCAAAGCTCCGCATCAATATTTCTCAAAAACTGATACCTACGATATTAAATTGCATTATCCGGACATTGTTACCAATGTCCTTCGTCGTATAGCCCTGACAAGGGCTGTTTTTGAAATATTGAGCATTCCTTGATCTCATGATATGATATTGCACTCTGGTCTCCACTATATTGGCAGAACTTCGACCGCATTAGGGATGCGTTGCCCAGTGTTTGAGACGTTCTACTGTCACACCCCGAGGTTACGTTCTCCACTCATCTCTTTTGTGGCCTTTTGACACCCCTTTAGTTTTCCTATTTTATGAGTCTGGGTGTCCACCTATTATAATCTTGTCTTCTGCCCATTTCAAACTAGCTGTATGATCCGTGACGTCGTGTGTAATCTATTTAGATTATGTCACGTCGTGTAACAAAATGTCAGTGGCCTTTTGGTGTCTAGTTTAAGAACATAGGTGTATTTGACACCGTTGGTAAATGCAAACAATAAACTGGTCCCCCATAACTCTGGTCAAGGTTCATTCTCGAATGTTTCGAAGGCAGGAGAGCTGCTTTCTTCCGATCCCCCTATAGCCCTCTATCTTCCTCTTTGTGACGAGCTGGAGTGTGACATATTTGTCACCTCTAATTAAATGGCCAAAATATAAACAAAACCATGACCAAAATGAGCCTAATAATAATTATCAAAACTATATTCCAGGTTAATGAGGAAGTACGCGATCTTGGAAAGAAGCTCACACAGGTCGAACAGGATTTGATTGACAACAAAAACAATTTAGAACTATCCAACAAAGACCTCGAAGACAAGGAGAAGACCTTAACAGCCACAGAATCTGAAGTCGCCACACTCAACAGGAAAGTACAACAGATTGAGGAGGATCTTGAGAAGTCAGAGGAAAGATTAGGATCAGCCACCAGCAAACTTGTTGAGGCTTCAGCAGCCGCTGATGAGAACAACCGGTAAGTTAAATATTCCTATAGATCAGAGGATTCAACTTATAAACTCACTCGAAACTCACAAAGATAGATAGTGCAATATGACATCAAATATGAGATGTGATCGAGGTGGATTCCAAATGAGATCGTAATGGAAGTGAGATTATAAAGTGCCTATCCAGTTCATGCCGCTGCATTAACCTCCTGTGTTTTGGTCATACCACATTGTTTCGGTGGTTTTTCTGCAGGCCCTCTTGTCTCTGGATTCCCCTGAAGTGCAATACGTGGAAGTCATTATCTTGCATTCTGTTTGCATACATGCCCATTCCAGTATCGTCTCCCTTGTGCAGTGTCTTCCTGATTTTTGTATTTCTTTTTCTATCCCTGAATGTGTTTTTGGTTACCTATGCATCTCTGTGTTTTTATCTCAGAGAGATTATGTTCTTGTTGAATCTACTCTGATTCTAAAAATATTGGGTACATAATATTACTAAAGGACGTATTTAAGCGGAGAGATGGGAAAGAGTATAGTTCCACTATGTGCTACGTGCTGTGGAATACATTTTATATTTGGTTTACAAATACACTTGAAACATATTTCAGGATACATATATATAAATTTATGTTATTCTTTACAAGGTATAATATTTTTTTTTCATTTTCCAGTATGTGCAAAGTATTGGAGAACAGATCACAACAGGATGAGGAACGTATGGACCAATTGACAAACCAACTTAAAGAGGCCAGGCTCTTGGCTGAAGACGCTGACGGCAAATCTGATGAGGTGAAAACCTGATTACTTCAGATACAACTATACATCAATGATATACGTGTAATGTATCTAGTTATCTTTAATTTTGTAATATTTTGTTCAAAGGTTTCACGTAAGCTGGCCTTCGTTGAAGACGAACTTGAAGTTGCTGAGGACCGTGTCAAATCAGGAGACTCAAAGATCATGGAGTTAGAAGAAGAATTGAAAGTAAGCTTTAATAACAGAGATTGCTTGTTGTTTTCAGAGCAACTTCCACACTTTGTATAATACGAGAAGTTAACAACAACTGAACTATACTGTATGTTTTCGTGTCCAACAGGTAGTAGGTAACTCTCTCAAATCTCTGGAAGTATCAGAAGAGAAGGCCAACCAGCGCGTAGAGGAGTTCAAGAGGCAACTCAAGACTCTCACAGTCAAGTTGAAGGAGGCTGAAGCCCGCGCCGAGTTCGCCGAGAAGACAGTCAAGAAATTGCAAAAGGAAGTCGACAGGCTCGAAGGTAAGGACGAAAATAAACAACAGGATAAAATAGATACATTAGTTACTGGTCTTAGTTGCATACATATCTTCGTAATGCCAATACGTTGTTCTTCTTTCGTATGCATACGACCATTGTACGGTGCGTACAAGTTATCTAGGGTCATATAGCTCCGCGTCAATATTCTTTTGCCTTGGGTTATCTTAAGAACCCTTACAAACTTCTTGTCAGGACAACTTTCCACTATATGTTCGACAGTCTCGATCTGGCCACATTTACAAAGGGAGTAGTCCCGCTTGTCCCATTTATGGAGCAAATACCCGCATCTGCCGTGACAGTTCGAATCCTGTTTAAGGTCGACTGTTATTTGCGGGGCAGGTCGAACCCAGATTGTCTTACTGTAGGGTGCTGTACAGGTTGTCTACGTATGGGATTCTGGGTTAATTATCACATAAAATAAATTGGGGAAGCTCTTTTGATCTTTCTCCCAATCTGTTAGATCTCATGTTTTTATGGATATTATTTTTATAAAAGAAAAACAGTGAGTGACATGACAGATGATTTTGGCCTGTTCACGACCCACTGTATCAATTAATATTCTTCTAAAAAATGTATCTACCAGAAACTTATAAATCATATAAAAACAATAGTTTACTAAATTCTATCTGTGATGTACGCAAAATTATTTGTGTTAACAATTTTTCATCATGTATACAAAAAACATTTACGGAAAATGTTAATTATATTGTGAAGTCATCATATCTTACTTTCTTCTAATGAGAATAGGTATTTTGTTATCACCAAATACAGTATTTTTATGTCGTATTTTGCTGTCTAACAAATTTATTCATCAGCTGAGTGGAATATGTTTTGTTGTTGTGTTCGTCTGTTTCAAAGTTAATCACTAATGATTGATTCTACTTACAGATAATTCAATTCTTATATCAACAAATTTAATAAATATAAATTAATAATCAATGAGTATAAATCTATGCATGTAACAGAAAATTAAATATAAATTCTTTTAATTACGGACTTGTTATAAATGGTATATTAACAAATTGAATTTATATAAATTTATACCTTCCGCTACCCGCTTTAAGAGTGGATATCCGGCTTTTTGAAAGTTAACTTCAACCTCTAAAACAATCACATTCTATTTTAAGAACAACTCTCTCTAAACTATCACTGCGGGGAATCAGAATATTTTATTCTTCAATAAAAAAATGTTTAGACTATTCCATGTTTCGTTACAATTTAATGGCTTGATACTTAAACCACAATCACTCAATTTTATAAGAGTGAAGGGTTTTTATACCATATTTTGATATCTTCAATTGAAAGCCCAAATTAATTGATGAACATCCATGTTTTGAATAATTTGTATGAGCCTTCACTCTGAAAAACTCTTCACGGGTTAACTCACTGTGAATATGAAATTATACAGTGCCGATTTCGAGGTGAATCGAAATTCGCGTGAGTTAAATAACAGAAAGTACCATTCCTGATCGTCTCATGCATTACCGGAATGACGTAGATCATCCCATATTTATAGGTCTATCCAGTCAATGCTGTAGGAATTACACACGTAGATGGGTTGGTTGGCAGGAATGTTTTTTAATTGATTGTTGTGTAATGCGTATTACAGACCTGCTGTTCCAAGAAAAGGAGAAGTACAAAGCGATATGCGACGATTTGGACGGAACATTCGCAGAACTCACCGGATACTAACAAAAACAAACATTACCAAATCCCGGATATCCGTTTCATTATTATATATTATTTGTTACAATACCTCTGTTACATAGCAGTCTCATCCATAGCACGATATTGTTATATTGTATACTCCATAATGAGCGAGGAGACACGAGATTCAAATCATTTTGTACACAAGCCAAAGAAACCAAAAAAAAGGAACTTGAAACATCCAATTCCCTTATATGTTTTGACTAATAAATCACCACGACCAAAGCAATACCCATTATCTTATGTTAACTCAGGATGACTGTGTGGCCATACGCTTCAAATGCCTACAAATTACAAACACACAGACTATCACCTAATCACTTCTATTACAAATATTAAGATAAGTATCTTTACTAAAATTAATTTAATTTAAGTATTAATAATTATGAAAATATCGTTAAGGTCTCAAAGAAACGTATCTTAATATTTGTATCATCTATCCTTTCATACGTAACACTATCCGATCTATCACCATCCTAACACTACGTCCAACAATTTGTTTGTGCACTAATTAATGTTCTAATTATATTTTATGTATAACAAAACAACATTATCCTAAGTATTAACATAGCATCTACTGTTCTCTACTATTTCTTCTTCTTCTTGTATATTATTTTATACATTTTTTTTTACATTCGTCACTCTATTTTCCGTTTTGTAACTAATTTTTACAATTCTTCACATCGACTACTGTCGCTTATATCGCTATACTGCAGTGGACTGATATCTCTTCAAGGTATATTTATTAAATTAATAATATTATACACCATTATTATAATATGTATAATTTAAAATATAAATAAATTTACATATTTATATTTATTTATTTACTAATTAAATCTTAAACTTCAGTCCCAGCTAAAGCATCGTAATGTTCTTATTTGTAACTTTGTCTCAAAAACTTTATGTTCTAATTGAATTATTTTATCTATAAAATGAATTAACATCATTCATTATTTATTTCACCTATCGAAATCATTTTTTAATAATGCCCCATCTACATAAACTGGCCCTGTTGTTGGGGGACATTTCTAATATATATTCTGATCACTTTCAGACGAGCTTGGCATCAACAAAGACAGATACAAGAGCTTGGCCGACGAGATGGATTCTACATTCGCAGAATTGGCTGGATATTAAAATCATTTTCACTTATTTCCTAAAAAAACTACATACTCAAACATTTACACACAATACATACACATATTTTTACACAATTACACACACATTATGTACACAACATCATAATAATAAAATAAATAGTTAATTTTTTAATATAATTTAAATAGTTTCAATAATAATAATATTAAAACAACTGAATGGACTATGTGTATAGTAAGTAATATTTATTTATTTATTTTGTTTTTGAAACTATTGTAATTTTAGTTTTTTTTTATATTATTGTTTATTTATTATTGATGATGTTGATTTTACAAATACACCACCTAACATTTAAGGAAATTATGTACATCTTTTAAAAACTAAATAAAGTATTTATTATTTATCGTTTTTATTTAATTTAAACATCCTTATTAATTAACAGTATAGCAAATATACAATCGTAAGCTTTTATGGCCGGAAGTGAGAATCCTCCGGAGTATGCGGCCGTGTTCTCTGGACTAAGCGGCCGTGGTCTCTGGACTATGAGGCCGTGGTCTCTGGACTATGAGGCCGTGGTCTCCGATCAAAATTATAGCAACATTATAACCTAAATATTTGCAAGTACCAATCACAGGAAGGAATAAATGAAAAAGGGCGTAAGAAGGGAGTTAATGAGGAAGGGAGATTGGGAGTAAGGTAATGTAGACACAGGAATATTGGCAGATTGATGAAAATGATTGATATCTGTTGAGATAAGTTTTTGATATGAGTTTTTGTGCGTACCTACGGGTCAGTCACTGGTTAGCCAATGATAGGTCAAGTTAGCCGAAACTGATTAGATTAATTCATTTTTATTATTTTGTTTTGTGACGATCCTATGTGGTGATTTAATTATCATTTTTACTGTTTGTGACGATCCTATATGGTGAAAAGAAAAATGTAAGGTGCCCTTGGGGCGATTTTATCGCTAAACGGCGCCTAAAGTTGTCCGATTATTATTATTATTATTATTCGACTACGAACCACCCTCCGAGTGGTGGACTTCGTAAGATGTCTGGGACTAGAGGGACTGTTAACTGGAAAGTCGCCGTATGAGCAGAGTGGGAAGAGTACAAAATATCTTATAGTCGCAGTACATATTATATTACACCCCATTTTGAAGAAAAGTTCCACTATGGGAATGTGTAGAAAATCCGATGATTTCACAAAAAATTAATTGTGACATTCAAGAGTGTCATCCAAGGAAATGGAAGAGGCCTACGTCCAGCAGTGGAGGGAGGAAGGCTGAGGAAGAAGAAGAAGAGTGTCATCCATCCTATTTTCGGAAATAATGTTCAGGGATCTTTCAACATCTTGAAGATTGATTGGTAGATTTGTATTCCGAGACATTGTTACAAATTCAGATTTATGGATCAAACGAAGCGGAGTGTGATAAATGAGATCATTGTCTATTTAACGAGCCCGCTTACATTCACACCTCATGAGTCATTACCATAGATTTTTATATTATAGATGGCGTAGTCAATGCTAATAGTGAAGTAAACTGGTGCCTACAAACTGTCAAATCGTATGGAGAATATTAGACATTTCGTAGGCAACGCTTTCGAAATTTTGTTCTCAAAGTTAAAAACTGTATTAGTTATAACGTTATTTAGGAATTAAGCGATAGCTTTAAAGATGTTTTAGTTTTTATCATCGATATCTTGTTAATAGTGTGAGTTTTTTCGACTCTTTAATACCAAAAAGTGACGAGCATGAAATTACGTCACTTCATTTCTATTGAAAATACACGGAGTCAGACGTCTAGGGTACCTACTTAATATAAAAGTCTATGGTCATTACATTTCTAGACACTACTGCTATCGTCCAAATCTAAAACTAAGAAACACGCCACTGATATAAGAGATAAAAGTTAAAACAGTAAGTATAGAACAGCTACTAAGTATCCACTTAACTTAAAAATAGAATATAAAGACAGTCGTTTCTGAGTTAGAGATAACAAGAGCTTTTTTACTTTTATAGTTGGACTATTAGAAATTGTACTTTGTAGAAATTGTAGATGATACTTGTACCGAATAAACTTATTATGCATACAAGTACATCTCAAGCCTCCCGTTTTTAGAAATTTTATAGATTGTCAGTATGCATACTCTTAGAAAATTTTCTCAAGAGACAAAAGCTCAAAAATAATTGGATTTTGAAAATAAAATTAATTGCATCTATTAGTACATATACGATTTCGTTCAGTGTGTTATAAACTACCATGGGTTAGTTATAGACAATAAAATAGTCAACATTTTATAAATAATTCATCTACTGGAATCCAACTAAAAAGTTAGGGCTTTTATCTTATTTATTTATTTACTATATACTGATGATAAATGAGTATAAAAACCCTAACGTATTTTTGTTTTGAAACCTTTAGATGAAAACGACATCCAATAGAACTAGTATGATGTTAGACCATGCGCTTTCTCTATTGCACAGGGGCGCATGCTTCGTTTTATTGATCTGCCTGAATTTATTTGTGTGGGCTGCAAGCCACTAGACACACTCCTGTCATCGCGAATAAACCTTCCAGAATTTAATTGCGATTTAACTTTTATCATTATACGACCTTATCTGAATCTTAAAAAGGAGAAAATTACCGCAAATTACGTACAATAGTAATGAGGGATTATTCCCTCAATATCGTGTGAAGTCATGTGAAGAAACACATCGTATCGGGAAATAAATATTGTTAAAAACCAATTATAACTCGCCATATCTTTCTCGTTCATAACATTGCGCGTTGTGCATTCGCGAATCCGGCATACTTGAATCAGTTAAAGCGAAAAATATTTTCGCAAGAAATATCTTTTGAAGTAAGAACAAACGAGGAAAAGAAACCGTCACCATGAAGATACTGGAAGATGGTCCAGAAATCACAGCCATCAGTGAAGGTAAGATTTTTGCACATTTTTTAAGATGGATGACGAAAACATTCTCAGACCACAAACACAATGCCTACGAAACGAAAATATGTGTTCATGATATAAAATAGCAACATCTCCCTAAAGACGATATTATGTTTTCTATCGATGCAATATTGATCAGTGAAAATGGGCATGCACAAGTTGCATTTTATGTCTGTCTATATATTGCTGCATGTATGTGTATAGGTTTCTGGTCAGGTATACCATTACATTAAACAATTATACAGATGTAATTGGTGTAATAAAAAGTGAATATTAAAGAAATATAGTGAAAATCTATGAAAATTTGGAAAATTTACGAAGAATTCGAGACTTTTTTGTCAAATGACGTTATTTTCGAAGTATTCTAATTCATTGTTTTTGCATGTTGTTGTATATATCTGGAAAATAAATTTCATTCATTCATTCATCACCCTAATATTTTAAGTAAGGTTTGGTGGGTACTGAATAAATAAAATAAATCTTTATTACCCGGAAAATGTTCACAAGTTACAAAACAAGACAATATAGTAGTGTGCTAAAGGGCAGACTTATTACAAAAGCAATATCTTACAGTAACTCGAAATCGCCTCAGAATCAGTTTTATACGGGAAAAATCATATACCTTCTACGGTTATCGAGAAAAATGACTTTAATTATGAAACATGTATGCAATAGTGGTTGCATCAAACCTAAAATCCAGGAGCAGGCTCATGATGACAAAACCTAGTATGATAGATTTCTAATCAGATGTGTTTGACTTTCATGACTCATTACGGTCTTAATGATAGACATACTCGTACACACTCTGTTGAATGATATACAAAACCTTCAGAAATCATATAAGTTTTTCCAGATTTCTGAATCTTAGGGCGATTTTGTTCTTACCGAAAATCCCGTCCAAAGTCGTAACTCGTTTTTGAAATATATATTTTCCGAAACTTTAATCCGATAATATTTATCATTATTATTTATTTAGATTGAAACTAATGACTTAAATAGACTTAACGCATACTGGAGTAACAAAAAAGATTGATAGAACTAAGAAGGTACTTTTCTTTACGATGATATGGAGTAAAACTTGAGTAATTTGGGTATTTTTTTCTATACAATGTGAAAATCTCGAATATCTCGAAAACCGTAAGACTTTGGACTAAGTTAAATTTGGATGAAAAGATCCCAAATGTCCTCTATTATCACCCCTAATGTAACCATATATCAAACTCTCTCCGATGGCGCTACAGACCATATCAAGCCTTGGCCTCCCGCAACATTTGCCTCCAACTCCTCCTGTCCTCAGCGGCTGACTTCCAATTGACTGACTGGAGAAGCTGTGCTGCATCCTTTCTCACTTCATCTTCCCGCCTCAGTCTGAGTCTTCTTACTTTTCTCCTTCCACCTGGGTGTCCAGTCATAATTCTTTTAGGGACGCGTGTGTCCGGCATTCTCTGTACGTGCCCAGCCCATCTCAACCTGAGTACTCTCATATGGGTTGATATGCTAGGGGCCTACAGTACAGTTCGTACAGTTCTTTGTTATGCCGGATGCGCCACTGTTCCTCCTCTTTCATGGCACGACGGGTCCTGATATATATCAAACACCCTGTATAAAATTGTAAATATAGTTGTATGACAATGATCTGAGCATTGGAAATGATGTGGGAAGAGATCAAATTTGAGTTGATTGCTTTGAAGTTAGAGACCTCAAAGTAGTCGTATGAGGTTAACGAGCATTGAGATATTCAAACGTTAAAAGTCTTTTAACGCCTACGCCCGTACATCATTCCCTTCATCACATACGTAAATGGTTACCATTATACGAAATAGCGAGTTATGGTGTATGCTGCCGTCTAAAGTGAAAACCGCGTATAAGTCAAAATGTTGAAATCAAGAAATTAATCTCGAAAAACATTGTCCATATAATTTCGTGTGTATAATATGTACCTGGAATACGGGGGTTGAAAAATAGGGGCTGCGTTTGAGAATTTGACTATTTGTGTTTTTTATTTAAATTAATGTATCTGGGTTCTTCGGAATAAACCCAAATATACCTTTCTACACTTCGCAGTAAGCTTGAAAAGCTTGTGTCGTGAAATGGAGCAGGTCGGCATCGGGATCGAACCCGCGCCCACTGGATTAACAGTCGAGCGCGTTACCAACCAGGCTACCGACCACCTCAATTAGATAACACCCATTTTGATAAAAAAAAAAAAAACTCAATTCCCCCAATAGGTAATCGCCGGTAGCCGGGTCAATAGCGTGCTCGACTGTTAATCCGGTGGGTGTGGGTTTGATCCCCGATGCCGACTTACTCCACTTCATGACGCAAGCTTTCTTGCTTACTCTAAAGTGTTAAGTATTTGGGTTTGTTTCGATAAACTCGGATATTTCGAAAGATTCAGTGCATATAAGGGGATTAGAAAGTAATGATGTGCATGGAAATTTGGACTTTTTGTGATTGAAATAGACGTATTGGTGGAAATAAATATTTCAATAAAAAAATGAAAGTATCTAAAGTTGGCTTAGACACTGTTCTCACTTAAGACAGTAGCATATGGAGCACGCTTTGTAATATTTTTTATATTGATTCTTGAGACGTGACTGTCATTTCAGAATCTTGTGGACAAATTGAACGATGTTCTGAGAAGTGGGGAAACCTTCACAACTTTAACATTCAGATCCTTCTGGTGGTCCTCTCATTCCTAAATTTCCCTCAGAATCAATACTCGCCCACGTACAGAAATATGAGATGTAGCTAGGGTTGCCAGATGTCCGATTTTTGACCGGACTGTCCGGTTTTTCTTACATCTATCCGGTCGAAAACATCTTGGAAAAAAGCGGACAAATGACTGTTCGGTTTTTTCAATCGGACCTCAAGAATTTCAACACCATCAAGCCTTTAGACTTATCATTTACCTATTTAAGTCCTTCAACGTATAATCCTTGATTATTTCCATCATGTTCTCATTTTGATACATAGTAGGTACCTACAGTCCTTGTGAAAACCCGAGTATTTAAATAGGTAGCATTTTATCATAAATAAAAAATTCGTCTACTTTGTAAACACTGTTTTGAACTACTTACATAAGTATTTTTACGTAAGTTTATATTTCGTTAAGGGAAAATATCGCTCTACAGAGCTCATTAATAGGAAAAATTTCGTCTGCGGTACAAATTGTGTATGTATTTTTGGAAACAAAAGAAATATAGAAGGGGAGGGGTATAAAATTAAAAATTGACCGGTTTTTTTGTCCAACATATCGGGCAACCCTAGATGTAGCATATACAGATTATGCCTTACATATTCATACACTTAACTTCATGAATTAAATATGCTATGAGATGAGATACACGTGCCCGCCTATATACAGAAGTATATTTTATATCTAATTAACATTTAGGTACACAAACTCCCAAACTCAATTATCAAACGTTTAGTAAATATGTAATACAATGTGAGTTACCCGTGCTTCGCAATGGCACATTTAACAATATTTTTATTTATTTAAACTTAAAGTAAACAACAAACACATATAAATACACAAAATGGACATAGTACAGATTATAAAACGTTGTTCACTAGGGCGAACTTATCGCTGAACTGCGATTTCTTCCAGTTAACCCCAATATTATGCCTACTCTAAAATAAAATTTAAGAAATAATAATAATTAATTAATTAAATCTAAATCTAGATTAAATTAATTAATTAACTAGTCTGTGACAAGCAATTCACCCTGCGCTTCTAACTTTTTTTTACACTTTGACATATATAACGAATGTTAAATAATATAGGCGTGATGTTGCCCATACGATAGATACCCTCACGCCACGTCCCTTGCAGGGTAGGCAGAGAAGACAGAGCGCCGGACAGCCCTATCCTTGCACACACTCTTAGCCTCCGTCACATTCATGCAATTTGTCATACACGCTTTCCGATTCCTTTTACTCAAAACGCGTCCATCCTTGAGGATCTGGACGATATGATCGGACCAGGTCAGTCTCGAGCGGCCGCGCTTCCTCGCTCCTCTCCGCTCACTCAAATATATCTTTATTTATTTATCAGCAAGGCACACTTACAGACATTGAACACAAATTAGCCTAAAGAAAAACATTACATTAAATATAGTTCATTCAAAGCCCTATTTCAGTGTACACAAAGAATTCATATTATGGGGACAAATACTTGTTGACAATATAAAAAAAACTACCTAATCTAAATTAAATTCTCTTAACTACTTTTTCAAAAACCTACCCATTAACCTATTAATTACAAATTATAGATAAACTAAGTCAAATAATTAAAAATAAAAATAAAAATAAATAAAAATAAAAAATAAGTAAAGTAAATATCTTACGATAAATAAATAAATAATAAATAAATATGCCTACTCTGAAGTAGTTCCGTACCGTTCCATATACGGTTTCATTTGTAGTATTGGTAATCACTAACACCATCAACGAAATTTTCAACTCATAGGGCATGTATCTGATTACTCCACGTTAAGCGCTATATGCAACCACTTGAACATTGTTTTTCTTCTCGCATCATTACAGTTTATAAAACAGATTTTTGCTAACAGAAGCCTTTCATTATTTTATTTATTTATCGTATAGTCGTACAAAGTACATCACATCAATATAATAACAATTCATAATAATTAGACAGACACTACATGTAGGAGTATATTGCACAATGAAAACTGTCAGAGTTTGAAATCGAGTGTCCTTAGGTATGTCACATTCAGACACGATATGGCTCACAGTCTGCCTCTCCGTTCTACAGTCGCATTTTGGGAGAATTCAGCTATCCGCATTTAAAATAAGAAGTAGTATTAAGAAGATAAATTATAAAAGATTTTTATCTACATCTATAATGCTCTAATTATAAACAATCCTTGTAATAAGATACGAGACCACGTCATGAATTTGATAATAGTCTATTGTTATAACATCAAGGAGGTACAAAGGTGAATTTATCTATAGGAAGGTTGTGAGGTTCGTTGTTCTCGAGTATGTATGGTAAGATTAATGTGAGTGTCGCATGAATTTCAGTTTATAAAGAGTTCGTTATTCGCTTACATAATTTATAGTGTTACTATAACGAAAGGTTGTGGCAGAAATACCCTAATATCACATGTGTATTTTTGATCTAAAATACAAAAGATCACTATGGGCGAATCACTATATATATGGAACTTGGCAGAAGACAAAGATTTTGAAAGTTATTATATTTAAGATGGTTTGGGCATGTTGAGAGAGTGAAAGATGACAGGATGGCAAAAAATATATATTTGAGTGAGCGAAGAGGGGTGAGGATTTGAGGAATCGCGGCCGCCCGAGACTGACCTGGTCTGATCATGTCGACCAGATCCTCAAGGATGGACGATTGGACGCGTTTGATAAATTGAGTGAATGTGACGGAGGCTAGGAGTATGTGTAAGGATAGGGCTGTCTGGCGCTCTGTCCTCTCTGCCTACCCTGCAAGGGACGTGACCTGAGGGTATAGATAGATAGGTAGAATATTATGTGAAACAACTGGAAAATATCAGTTCGTTGTTAATAATCATTACCCACATTTTTACAGACTATTCGCTTTTGTTTGGCGACAGACAGAATGACGCCACGTTATGCCACGGTAAAACACAAATACAGTACGAACAAATTACCAATTACCCAACACTATTATACCCACATACCTACAGTAGAATATAATCCAAGGTATTATAGGATATTGCAGGGTATATTTCACTCCAAGTAAATCCACCGTAATCTATAATTTACATCTACCCCTCCTCTCTCCACTAGTCCTCTTCCGTTCCAGTCCCGAAGGACAAGGAAATAACCACGGGATTGTCAGTTAGATGGATTTATTTGTGGAAAGGTAATGATGCCTCAGTTTACTTTTGAAAGAAAGAATAATTGGAGGTAGTGGAAGGTTATTCCATAATCTAGCCGCGTGTGCAGTGAAAGAAGAAGCGAAGAAAGATGTGTGATGTGAAGGTATGGTTGACAAATGGCGACCACTTGAATCTATTTTAGTATTTTTTTAACATAAGAAGTTATGCAATCTGATTAAAACAATTTTATATAACTGAAATTGGATCTTTTTTCTTCTAGCATACAGCGATATTAGTATTCAACAAGTAGTGTTAAAGTAGCTACATGTATCTAAGCAAGATTAAAAGCTCTGTGCTTTACGTAATTACTTTGAGAAAGCTTTTGATATTTTTCGAGTGTCAGGTGTTCGTAGAACTTTCATAAGACATTTCTCATCTTTTCCAGAAATGAAATTCTCCACCCACTCTGAATGTCACAAAGAGAATACACACCGAACTTTTTCGTATTATGTAAGATAATGTAAGCGCGGAGTAAGAATAACGTAAGCGACAAAATCGATTTTGGCTTATTGTATAAAAAGGGGTCCGAATATCAAAAAAATATCCACCATAGTCACTGCGTCTTACCTTAAACATTTTATCAACCAAATTACAGCATTATATCTATCAAGATGATGTCGTTACAATCTTGCAAATTGGTTTGTCCAAGCATTTTAGTTCTTTCTTTCCACGTTGTCCTGTCACTCGCTAAACTCTTCACTTCCGTGTAGGTGCTACAGCGCACGCTCTCAATAATTTGGTCCATGTAACTGCTTCTTGGGCGACCGCACACATTACTGCCCTCTACCATCGCTTCTGCTATGATGATGAGCAGGCCGAGGTGCCTGATGTTATGGCCTATCCATCGCGCTCTCTGTTGGGAAATCTACCAAGCTACTATACGGTATACGGGAATAATCTAAATTTTAAGTCATTTTCAGAGGTAGATTTTGAAATTATTTTTTATTGAGAAAATAACAAAAATCATATTTCTAACCACTAGAGTCACTAAAACATATTCTCATTTATCCATGTTTTAAATCTTAGGATGATATCTTCAGTATTAGCTGAGTAATCTTACTTTAACCGACGCAATTTTTCGCAATTTCTGTTATTATGTTATGTTATTGGGATATAATACCCTACCTATATTGAGATATAATACCTACATAGTAATAGTAGAATTAGGTAAGTGAACCACTAGTGATATGAAAGCCAGAGATTTCCCATTCAATCATCCTTAACAAAGTGGGTTAATTAGGGAGATTACAGAGCTTAACTTACCAGATATTGTGTTATGTTGGCGGTACTGCTTTCATACAATAATATACGTTATCTATATAAACGATAAAATAACACAGGAAAAATAACACGAGAAAATTCGTGATTCGTGATTTGTTAATTGTTTTTTTATGTTCTTTTTTCGTGTTTATTATTTTGCAACCTGTTCTGCGTACACTCTTCGACGCAAAGGCTGAACGCTGTAATGCCGAAGAGTGTAATATTTTACTTAAATAAAATAAAAATTAAATAAAGACATACGTACAAAAATATCACAAGAATAAACACTCAACACATTTTTTATTTTTATTAAAAGAATATTTTACAATTGTTTGTCATGTTAATACAGAAAAAAATGCTGAACACCTTCAAATATCTATTATAGTATCCTATAACAGCACTGCGATTAGCTCGCCCTAGTTAACAACTTTTTATAATTATTCGTAATGTTAACATCTCTGTATTTTGTTCATCAAAAGTGTAAATAAATAAATTTTAAATGAAAATAAAAGTGTGTTATTTCTTCTGTGCTATTTTTGCACGTGTTATTTCTTTCCCGAGAATTCTTTCCATGTGAGATTTTTTCCGTGTTATTTTTGCCGGTTTCTTTTTCCCGTGTTATTCATTGCTCACACATATATTCACATACATTTATACTCGTATATTAAAACGTAGTATAGGTACATTTATTGAATAGAGTTTCTGGGGAAATACCTAGCAAGATACTTGCAGTTTGACCCAGTTAACAAGAGTTCACAAGATAATGGGAAATAACAATATAAAACAGCATGAACTTTTACACAGAAGTCGACTCGTTGCAAGAAATGTAATTTCCATTTCCATACTTTTCATCTCAGTGAAAAGGAACCTATTTATATTCATACAACATCGCTAGTATATTTTTATTATAAGTATATTATTCTTTAACTGAATACTAAGGTCGTGGGTGTCGCCATAAAGGGCATTTTCATTTCGACAAACCTTACTAAATATACGCTTAAATAAAAAAAAGTTAGATACATTGAACCTTCCTCTAGTGAATGACCGTAACAGATCTTTCATATCTTGTATAGATTACTGAAAAAAAAATGGGAAAAATAACTCAGATTTTTTAATGGTCCAAAAGTCGCAGAGTAAAAATCTTTCTCTTAAAGATTGACTGGTCGACTGAAAGATATTTGCTTTTGTAATAAGTCCGCCTTTCGGCACACTACCATTGCCTTGTTTTGGTAGTTACCTCTGCATATTTTTCTTTGGCCAATAAATATTAATTAATTAATTTATAATATACATTAAAACCTACTGCATATTGAGCTTTTTGACCCCAAACGCCAAACGCCCAAAAAGGTATAAATCCCTATTTATAAAATTTGAACATGCGATTTTGAATGTTTCGTTTCAAATGTTTTCGGAATATTAATGTTGAATTTCATCAACTTCTTAGGTGAGGAATAGCGGAGATAGGAGCCACCTAACAGCAATTTTTGTATCAAAAATAACGATAGTTGGCCCCTATCTCCACTATTCCTCACCTAAAAAGTTGGTAAAATCCAGCATCATTTCCTTAGCAATGTTTACAAACAGTAAGAATTGAGAAAAAATGAATTATTTACAAATACAAGTAGGCATATCAAATTGTTCCAGAAATCTGAATTATTATTCATGAATATTTTCAGGAGAAATACTTTCCGTCTCCTTTCCACTAAAAAGACGGGTGACTCCGTGACATTATGGGGAGATTAACGAATATTTTTTTTAATAACGAATTTACGAATAAATATTTCAGAAGAAAAGACGCTGTGTTGGCACACAAAGCATTTTCTGGTTGCTCCATTGTTGATTTTTTATTTATTTATCGTATGGTAAAAAGAAGTATATCACATCCCTCAAAGGCAAAAAGTTTAAAGGTTAGACATTGGGCAATGATAAATTTCGCAAGCAAGCTTGGTCTTCAAAAATTAAATTGAACGTTCTTTATATATTCGGTCGCTGGCTCATTCAGGTATAGGAAGTTATCGAAGCTCCTTTCGTATGCTCGGAGGCCGCATTCAGTCACAATGTGGCCCACAGTCTGCCTCTCCGCCCCACAGTCGCAGGCAGGGGAGTCCAGCCACCCACACTTGGAGAAAAAGTCGGTATATCTTCCATGGCCTGTACGGATTCTGTTTAGTGCAGTTGAGATATACGGTGATGGTATCCTGGTGGTGATTTATTTCGAAAATATTCACCACAACTATGGTATATATTTAACTACCAAGACATAAAAGTAAGGTGACCAACAGTCCTCCTTTTGGAAGGACAGTCCTCCTTTTCTAGGTTCTGTCCTCCTTCCGAAAGTGTCCTACTTTTTTACTTTTTCACATTTTAAAACTAATCTGTTAATCTCAAAACCACACGTTTTTTCATCTTACCATGGATTAACTAGTACCATAGTATAAAAATACATTTAAATGCAATTGTTTCCCAAAGAAAAACTGCCTGCGGCGCTAATTACTTTTACCTTTTTGTGCATATGTAATTTGGTATGTCTTATGACAAATATTTCACCTGCGGCGCTATTTTTTTGATACATTATTTATGGAAAACATTTTCAAGAAAATAAATCAAACAGCATAGCTACCTTCATCACTGTCCCAAAAAAAATTTCGTCTGCGGCGCTATATACGTATTTTTGTCCTCCTTTTTATTTTTAAAAATATGGTCACCTAAATATAAGACAAAAGCGGGGGATTTGTGGGTACGTGACTGCAAACACACTCGAATATCGCGGTCTAGAGAAAATGGTTGAACTTTATTACGTATCTACGTTGTAGTGGGTGAAGGAATGACGTGAATCACGTAGATGTCATGTCGAGCAGGTAGAGGACACGATTTAGAAGAAAAATCTACACAATGAATTACGTTACGAGTATGCATATTAACATTTCGAAAATTTATAAAAACGGAGACCTTAGATCTCAACAACCGTTACTAAATATGCTTTAAAGAAATTAAGTAAATACATTGAACCTTTATCTAGGGATAACCGTAAAATATTTTTTTTTTGTCTTGTATAGATTTCTCAGAAATGTGAAAAATGTGAAAAACACGTCTGATTTTTTTCCGAAAGACAAACACTCGTTTCCCGAAAGTCGTCGAGATTTTTTTTTAAGATATAAAAATTCATTTACGGTTATTCCCTAAATAAAGGATCAATGTGTCTACTCTATTTTTTCCAAAGCATATTTATCTAAGGTCTCCCGTTTTTAGATTTTTTTGAAATGTCAGTAGGTAAAGATGCTCTTAAGAGTACGCATACATGCGTACTCTTAAGAGCATCTTTAGTAACTTATTGAGGTAGATAGGTATACAACAATTAAGTAGGTTTGTGGTATAAGATACCAACGTCCATTTTATTAAAACTTTTCCCCTTTATACACTGATGAAGCTGGTACAAATATTTACATAATTTGTACTGACTTAGTATATACTTTGATGGTTAGATTTTTGCGGTAAACATTTGCTAAATCGTCATCCAATATAAAGAGGAAAAATAATGATTTTCATTATATACAATCTCATAAGTTATTAATAGATTTCTTAATATAAAGATATAAAATACGTCAAATACGTGTAATATTATTCTTTTCCTTTTCTTTGAAAATGAATCTGTGTTTATCGAAATAAACCCACTTTACAGTAAGCTAGAAAAGCTTGTGTCGTGAAGTGGAGTAGGACGGCATTGGGGATCGAACCCGCGCCCCCTTGGATTAACAGTCGACCGCGTTGCCAACCAGGCTACCGACCACCTCAAAAAAAATTCGGTGGTCGGTGTGTAATTTACTCACAATTTAACCTAGGGACCCAACTATGACGTCACCGCCATTTCCCGCGGCGTTAAGGTTCAAAATCGCATAAACAAACGCATGATAAAATGTAAAGAAATAGCGTGTTTTTTTTTTTACTTTTCGGGGTTAATTTCGCTTCATTTTAAATCTTTTGCGGTAATTTCCTAGATAAAGGTTCAATGTATCTAACCTATTTTTTTAAAGCATATTATTGAGGTAGTCAAGATCTACGGTCCTTAATTTTTTGAAATGTTTTTATGCCTACTTTTTTAAGGATGATTTGCTCTGAATAAAAATCGTTCTATTATTATTTCACCTTTTTTAAATTTTATGAGAGTGTAAGAACAAAGTAAGAATAACCTAAGCGACAAAATTGATTGTTGGTTATTGTGTAAAAGGGGGTAAAATATAAAACAAATATCCGCTAGAGTTACTGCGTCTTACCTTAAACATTTTATCAACCAAATTACCGCATTATATAACAAACAAACTACGCAATAATCTCAAGTTTCAGTAAATATAAGAGAAAACTTTGGAATTACTTTTCATCGAGAAAATTTACAGTTATCGAATTTCAAGCATTTGAGTCAGTAAAACATATTTTCATTCATCCATGTTTTTTAAAAGTCAAGATATCTTTAGCTGAGTAATTTTACTATAAAGCTCGCGACCGAACAATGACGTCACGGTCATTTCCCACGGCTATAAGGTTCAAAATTGCGTGAACAATCGCATGATAAAATGGTAAAAATAGCGCTTTATCATTTTTTTGGATTAATTTCTCATCAATCAAAAACTTTTACGGATATTCCCTAGATTTTAAAGCATATTATCACTACAAAAAAATATGCGACTTTCGGGAAACAGGTTTCTGTGTTTCGGAAGAAAGATCAGAGGTGTTATTACCTTTTTTTTTTGAGAAATCTATACGAGATATAAAAAATCTTTTACGGTTATTCCCTACAATCCATAGATAAAGGTTCGATATACCTATCTACTCTATTTTTTTCCAAAGCATATTTAGTAAGGTCGTCGAGATCTAAGGTTTCCCGTTTTTAGGAATTTTTAAATGTCAATACATTAAAAAAATATTTTATGAAGTTGGTTACGAAGTTGGTATAGGAACTAGGTACTCATATGCCTAATTCTGCGGTTTTTATATCACCTAATTATTTCATGGAAACATCCTGTTACCTGCTGAAATAAGGTACGTCCATACTGTTTGTTATCTAGTTCTTAAAAACTAGTTATAAAGTAGGTGGTTACAAATACTGTTAAACGTTCAACCGCATCAGTTACGCGATAACCGCCGATATGGAATAAGTGATTTTACAGTCGGTACTTTTTATAATTGCGATAATAAATTTTATGCAAGTGACTATGATTAGTTGAAAGTTATGGATATTGTTCCCATTAAAGGTATGATTTTTTTTCGGAAAATCACAATTTATTTTTTGTGAGTACTTCGGAATTTTCTACATATCGTAGTTGAATATAACATTGAAAATAGCGGCTTGTCAAGTTGGAGGTCTGGGTTCGATTTTCGTTCGCAGATGGATGGACTGGAATTAATTAAGTAGTCAGTCATAAGCCTGATGGAAAGGTCAGTGGCGAAAGGTGGATTTCTGCAGAAGGGAAGCCGGGGTTAACATTTCTTATGGGATTACGTCAGATTAGACACAATTATATCTATCATTTTTTCCAAAAGGTAACTCGATGCGAATCGTGTTCTTAGGTAGCTTCGCGCCTGATCCCTTGCCGTGTAGATAACCTACGCTTGTACGATTATTTATTTATCTATCTACAAGTTTTTATTTATTCTGTTATGTTATATTTATTTTATTGTATCTGTGTGTAGAAGATTTGAGTGTTTGAAACCTTGATCTCAATTATCTCAACAATTTGATCTTGTCAATCAGTTTTGATTACCCTATTATTAAGATATACTACATAAGTACCTTACCTACCCTCATAATAGATTATATGCGAGTATTTAGAGAGATAAGTGTACCTATGTCCTATTATAATATTATAATAATGAATAACTAAGTGGAAATTAAGTCATTTATTTACAAAATACACAACCTTTAACCTTTTCTCTTCAAAATGTCTGAAAAAGGTGTTTTGTTAGACTTACAAAAAATATTGAAATTCGTGTAGGCGCCTTCTTAGTTCTAATCAGGGCCGTAGCAAAAAATTCATTTCGGGGGGGGGGGGGGGGGTTCGAGCTCTGGACCAGAGACAATAAGTAACAACTAAGGAACCTGTGGTGGACGCCATTTTCATTGCAAACATATGATTGCGTGTCATGTTGGTTGTCCACAATTGCATGAATCCTGTTGATATTTCAGTGATTTTTGCGACTCATTATGTATAATCAGTGTGGAAATTACCTTTGGAATATAACCTATGTAATCAAATGCTAAATTACCGTATGTACTTTACATCGAGAAAAAATTGCGTATACCTAGCGGAAATGCTGGCGGCGGTCAATTTTTGTCTATGGCTTTATCCGTTAGGACTTCTTACATTTATACAGGTTCCCTAGTAACAACCATGGGCGTAAATAGCGCGGTAGGCGATTTTTTTTTTTCAAAAAATGGGTAAAATTGATGAATGTGGTTAATTTCAACAGTAAGGCATTTGGATATATTTGTAGGTCACAATATTAGAAAATTAGGCAAAAAATTTCTCATAGGAAGTTAGATAAAGCAGAAACGTTTAAAAGTCCAGTTATTTTTTTGTGAACGAACCCCCGCTTTAATTTGATTGGCGAAAATTATTAACAACTGTGATTTAAAGGATTATCACATTATTTTATATATTTTAAATTCATGACATCGACATGGTTATAAAACAGTGTGGTAATATGTGATCCATTGCTCCTATGTATAAAACGGTAGGTTAGCTGAGAAATTCCGGGGAGGGGGGGGGTTGAACCCCCCTGACGACGCCCATGGTTCGACGCCCATAAACATCATTGTATAGAAACATTTTGTTATTATAACATTTTGCAGAAATTTAAAACAGTTTCACATTATAGAAATTATGTAACATTGTTTAGAGTAAAAAATATCTACAACATACCTACTAGGTATTTAAGTGCTAGGGCGTAGCCACTGCCTCCTAGAGTAGGTAGCTCATTTTCTTCGCATAGCAACAAAACACGTGAACAATTGCGTCGGGAAAAGTATGATTACTCAGCTAATACTAAAGATATCGTCCTAACAATTACAGCATGGATAAATGAGAATATGTTTTAGTGACTCTAGTAGTTAAAAATTTGATTTTTGTAAATTTTCTCGATAAAAAATAATTACAAAGTCACCTCTGAAATTTGCTGAAACATGAGATTATTCCCTACTTTGTTAGATATAATGCCGCAATTTGTGTGATGGATTGTGGAAATAATCACCTGAGAAAAAATATCTATACACAACATGTGAAAACTGAATAAATCATCTGAGTAAAGAAATATCCATACCATAGATAGGTACTAAATAATACATTGGGGCGTATTTTTCATTTTTTGTGAATGCCTACAATTTTAAAATTTTCTTTATCTTTCTTTTCAGTGGATACGGATGTGCTGACAGCAGTTCTAGTGGGAGTTGCCGTGCTGACATTCTTTCTGATAGGAATATTCGTCTGCATCCGAAGACGACGATTGGCGGCTCTGCAAAATAAACTGGGTAAGAAAATGTCATTATTTATCATTTTGAAATCTAAATTCTCTTCCAAACTATTTTATTCTTATTAAATACTCACTCTAAATTATCTTCCAAACTTATTTTATTCTTCTAAACACTCACATAAACAAACTCAAATAATAAATACAAGCAAATAATACTTACATACGGAACAAAATAAGATATTTATGACTATTTTCTAACGTGAATATTTTAAAGATTGATTGATTGGTTGATTCCGTATCTTCGAATGTTTCATTTATTTTATAAATAGAGCAAATTATAATTCATGTTGCTGGAGGTGGATTATAATTCATAATTATGTTGCTGCAGGTGAATTATAAAAAAAAATTATGTTGCTGGTTCCCTTCCAAAATTATTTTGTTTTCCCTTTGTATTAGGCAAGCGTCATGGACCCGAACGTCCACTGGCATTCCGACCTCCCCGTCGCCCCACTGCTGTCCGTAGTCCCGGCGGGGGAGGACACTACCTCAAGAAATCTCCTAGCCCTACAGGAACAGCCAAAACACCACCCGGAGTAAGTTGTCTTCTAAATTATCCAAGAGCTCCATATCAAATGAATGACATGTTAATTTTTAATCAGGTGTGGGAATGGTACTTTGTATTGTCTTACTCACGTGACATTCATCTCACTTTAACTTCACGTTCAACCGCAATTATAGAAGTCGTCAAGTTTGCATATCATTAAAATATAATACACAGACTAGTGTGAAAAAGGTTTTGTTAGC
Organism: Ceraclea dissimilis; assembly: GCA_963576895.1. NCBI lineage: Eukaryota > Metazoa > Arthropoda > Insecta > Trichoptera > Leptoceridae > Ceraclea > Ceraclea dissimilis. The sequence goes on from OY756374.1 coordinate 2,678,033, forward strand.
AAATAGTTAACTATTGGATGAAAAATTACCTATACGTATATAAAAAATGTTAACATTCTGTGTTTATGTAATTTAGCAGACGTCAGGAGCTGGAACACCCGGTACTCCTACTGCTCCAGAACCCATGAAAGATTCATTCCACTCTGAGACAGAAAAGGGAGCCGCAGAGGCCAGGACTCCCCAAACACCCAACAAGGAATTGCCAGGAACCGTTCTGAAAGAAGTTGTGACCAACGAAATAGTCCCGAAACTGGGAGACAATGGAGTGGTTGTAGAAGTAGATGGAGTTATGAAGCTGGGGCAATTGCATTTCAAATTGAGGTCTGTAAAAAATATCGTAAAAACACCGAATCTCTGTATGTTAGTTTCTTCCTTTTAAGATTTTGGATCTTTTTCGGAAATAATATTTATTAAATATTTCAGGTACAAACAAGAGAAGAGTGCTCTGATAGTTTCAGTGATAAAATGTGAAGATCTTCCAGCAAAGGATCCAAATCTTGGCTCCAGTGATCCATACGTCAAACTACAACTATTGCCTGACAAGCAACATAAAGTCAAAACAAGGTATGAAATAATAAAATAATTACGTATACGAACAGAGACGTTGAATGAAGCACAGAATTGATTGAGGAAGCAAGCTTCGTAGGTATAAGTGCTCTTTTCTGATAAAGGTTTCTGTGGTTCCCTGGAGTCCTCCACAATTTAACGTGGGTTCTGATAATTTAATTAATAAGTGTCACAATTTAATTCTATAAATATATATTTCCAGGGTTGTTCGTAAGACCAGGAATCCCGTATACGATGAGGACTTCACTTTCTATGGAATTAATTTCAATCAACTCTCCAACATTACACTTCACTTTGTGGTCCTGAGCTTTGACAGGTAAAATTAACCTTATAGAAAATTTACATCTACTTATAATACTTCCATATTATTTACTCTGTTCTTCACCATTTTGCTAGGCGGCTGGCGGTTTCAAAATTTTGAACGATAATAAAAACTTAAACATTTTTCAATTATAAATATACCTAACATATAAATTACTATTGATTGTAGGTATTCCAGAGACGATATAATTGGAGAAGTCTTCTGCGCTCTGAATACAGTGGATGTCTCTAAAACAACAATGCAGCCACTACCACTCTGCAGGGAAATTCAGCCAAGAAGTTTGAAGGTAGTGCTATAATATGTCATATGTCTCTAACTCTTATAAAATGCTCTACTTATTTGTCCTCTCCTTTATTGCTTCACTTGCTTGGGGTCTGCTCTGCTAGCCCTCATTCTCCAAGTCCTTCTGTCCTTCGCATCCTCTGAACGGAGGCTTGCCTCTTTTAGATCCCATATTATTGTTTATGACCAAGTGGTCAATACTTAGTCTGCAATACTAAATATTAAATTGTATCTTTATTGTTTCAGATTCGTTCGCAAGGCCGTGGAGAACTGCTTCTGTCATTGTGCTGGCAACCAGCTGCCAACAGACTCACTGTTGTTCTACTCAAGGCCAGGAACCTACCAAAGATGGACGTGACTGGATTAGCTGATCCGTAAGTCTTGATTATTTATTAGATAAAATATACAGCAACAGGTTGGCGTGTGAGATTTTATGTGGCTCGAGGATGTCTTGAAGAAAGAATATATGCTCCTGTATATTGTAAGAAAATGTAGTAGTGTGTATATCCTTGCAGTGAGAGTCTCCTCCAGGGAACATTAAGGGTGTTCAGAGAAGTTTCAGGAGGGGTGTGTTGAGGGGAGCCCTTCCGGCGAACCTTAGAGCCCTCCTTTGAAAAAAAAAAGATTTTGCATTAAAGACTGGATAATATAGGAGCTGAAGCTCCTGATACATCCAGGGGTGGAGATGGGTTTAACCTTAATGTAATGCTCATGTATTTCTGCAATCACTTCGTCGTAACTATGACTTTATTTTCTGTCTTTCTTTCAGATATGTTAAGATGTACCTTCTGTACAACGGACAACGCATCGCTAAGAAAAAGACACACGTAAAGAAGAGAACCCTGAACCCCGTCTTCAACGAAAGTTTCGTATTCGACATTCCCGCAGGCGGTGAAGGACTTGACAATGTTTCTCTCGAATTCTTGCTTCTCGACTGGGACAGAGTTACCAAAAATGAGGTGAGCAGAATAAAAATATTTTCTCATAAATGCTGAACCTGGACTTGACATTCGACCCAAAAAAGGGAAAAAAATTGATGCTGTAAGATACATGAAGATTAGAACTCTGGTTAGGCACCAGATAGAGTGGAATCATATTTCTTACCTTTTTTTTTTTTAAAAAAAAGGAGGATCTTGCATGCACAAATCCAAATACTTTCCTGCACACCTTGCACTAGGCTAAAAGCCTGTATCGCAAAGTGTGGAGTACATCGCCAACGCCGGAGTTTGAACCTAGCACCTCTCACTTGAGAGACTGCCGCCTCAACCAACTGCGCCAACCATGTACTCGTCTGAGCCCATCTGAGTTCTGGTCTTCGTAAGAAGTCTGAATTGAAGCTGGGTATTCACTATACCCGTCTAAATATTAAAATCAAAGAAATAAATCTACTGAATTTAGAAATCACTGTTGATTGTATAATTCCAGGTGATTGGAAGATTGGAGCTTGGTGGAAGCAAAGCAATTGGCAGCGCTCTCCATCACTGGAATGAAGTTTGTAATTCACCACGTCGTCAGATTGCAGATTGGCACAAGCTCCGTGAATAAGTTATTATTACATTGTGTATCCAACACAGATTTACATATTAAATAGTATTATTTATAGCCAATAATATTTATTACTGTATGTAGTCAGAAATAATAATTTAAACACTCACATACAAACTCATATTACAAGCAAATAATACTTACATACAGAATAACATATGATAGATATATTTATGGCTATTTTCCAACATTTAATTAGGGTTGATTCTATGTCTTCAAATCTTTCACTTTCGTTTATAAATCGAGCAAATTATAATTCATAATTATGTTGCTGGAAGCGGATTATAATTCATAATTGTGTTGCTAGAGGCGGATTATAATTCATAATTATGTTGCTACAGGTGGATTATAATTCATAATTGTGTGGCTGGATCATAATCCATTCATATAATTATGTTGCTGTACAACTGCTTATTTACATTAAATCACAACCTTTTTACCTACCGTAATAAAGATTAAAAAAATAAATTATAATTTACTTGAAAAGGAAATTAGCAATGTTTTGGAAGAAAGACTTTATTCTCGACTTAAATTAATCCATGTTTTTTTTAATTCTCTATTACACATTACCCAATAAAAGCAGATCAAAGTACACAACTGGAATAGTCGTTGTATTTTTATAAGTAGTTTTGATCCTGTGAAAGTTAATGTTATACATGATAAATTATCTCACAATACAACACTAAAAATGTTTCATTAACCTTATAGGCCTTTCGAAGTTGTCTCCATCGTGACCAACTCCATAAGGCCTATAAGGTTTATAATAAGGCCTATAAGTAAAACATTTTTTTGTAAAAGTATTACAGTGTTTTTATTTATCATGTTATCAATTAGAATAGGTGAGTGGGTGCGGAGTATATCGCGTGTTGTGTGAACACTTTTTGTGTGTAAGTGTGATAAATTAATTTAATTTAAAGTCAACTTGTTTGCAATGCATATTTATTATATTGCAGTTGACATATCATCTAACCTTAGACAAGTTTGTAATTTTTTACTGGCTTTTTGCATCCATATCCCGCTTAAAATTAAACGGAGCAATCGATTTATTAGCTTGTTTTATTTTTATGATTGATTTGTCGCTATCAAAAGGCAATGAAGAAACGTATTGCATTTAATATTTGTTAAGAACTTGCACCTTATCCTAAAATAAAATAGTTATGTTGAGTTTCTATCTTATACAAAAAACTGCTAGCATGATTTCATCATAATATTATAACCACTATGTAAAAAATGCACTTGTCTAGTGTAATAAAATAATCTTGTAATAAAAAGTTGTAAAACGACATAAATTGTGGTTAGCATTAGTTTTATCAACACCATATCCACATATTATCTAGACCTACTGTAAAATACTTACTTTAATTTATTGAGATATTGCTTACATTCTATTCTCACTCATGAAAATATTCGGTTAATTCGGAACCTACCGATTTAAAAACAGTTTATTTTGTTCTATTTTTAAAATAACATAATTCTCGCCATTAAAAAAAAGTGATACATTAAGTCATAAAAAACACTGTAATACTATCACTAAAAGTCGTCCTAACTTTATAGGCCTTTCGAAGTTGCCTCCATAATAACTGATGATGAAGATAACTTCGAAAGGCCTATAAATTTAATAAAATTTTAAGTGAAAGTATTATTGTTTTTTGTGACTTAATTTATCATGTTTTTTTTGTTACTGAGAATGCTGATATTTTAATGCATTACTCGGTAGATTTTTATTAAGTCGGCATGTTTATTTTTTCTGTGATATACTCAATGGTGAATGGAGTGTTTTATTATTAAATTGTATTATTGTTTATTAAAAAAATAATTTATAATTGCTGTATAAGTATACTAATAAACATATAGTTGCATTCTTGCAATCCAAATTGCAGAACTATTTATAATTTGGAATTATTGTATTTATATTGTAATACTTGCTGCTTTTAATTGTAAATATATTAGAATTTATTATTGCTTTGCACATATTTATTGTAAGAATATATTTTTTATTATTGTACTCAAAATTATATTTATTTAATTCTGTTAGGCCGGGTTTCCACATGCAAGAAAATTCCGCAAGAAGTGTCCGACAGTCTGTCAAACAGCTGTCAGACAGATACTTGCAGAAGTTTTCTTGCAGGTGGAAATCCGGCCTTAGATTAAAAGTTATATATATGTATAATGTGCCATTTCACATCACAATATTGTTGTAGTGATTTTACCCATAAAATTTCTATCTATCCACAAAAATATGAGTAAAATCACCATTATATATAATTCAGTTATCTTTAGTCATTATATTTTAATAATTGGTGTGTAAATTATCATATAAATTGTATGTATTTTCAACTATTTATTAAAAACAGTGTGGAATTTGGACATATGAAGTTAAGAATAGTATAAAATAATTCAACAAGCCTAAATATTTAATAGGAAAATCTGTAATTATGATTTCCATATGTTATTATTTCCATACTGTTTTACATTATAAAATTCATGGGCGTCGCCAGTTTCCGAGCTAGGGAAAATCAAAATCTTTGATATAGTATTAAAATGCGTAAATAGCGCCGCAGATGTTTTTTTGTGCGGTAGAGTGCAGAAGGTTGTTATGTAAGTAGTTCGGTTTATTTTTTTTTATAAAAAATGCGCTACAAAATAGCGCCACAGGCAATTTTTTTGTGAAACTATCTCATTTTAATGGATTTTCATACCAATTTTAGATTTTTTTTGATATGATGGAAAAACGTGTGGTAATAATGTAATTTTTTGTGAAGTTTTATAATTTTGTATGAAAATTTATACACCTATTCAATTATCTAGGGGGACAGCTGCCCCTCCCCCTGACGACGCCCATGATAAAATTAGTTATATTAATTATTTATTAGTGATTGAAAAATCATTCCACAATGATCTCCTACACTTCTGAAACATTCCATGTTGTAGAAAAGTACATGTGTAAGTAGCAGGTGGTATTAAATATACAAGTATATAGGTAATAATATTTTTTGCAATAAATGTATAAATTTCACTCAATCTTTGCTACTCATATATTATGTATAGGTTATAATAATTTAGTTTCTACATTCACAAAATGTAAAATGTAATTATTAATACTTGCAATATTGTAAGACGATTTCTAAATACTGATATTTCAGGCACAATGCTTGTATTTTAGGCCCCGTGTTGAGCCTAATCCTGTGATATCCGTGATATCTGGATTGGTGATTTTTTTCCAGTATTAGGCTGATGAGTTTATACGTGAATCATAAATGATAATATGTAGACTCTTCTGGCTGATAATACTGAGAAGTGTGTTGTCAAAGTCATGCCTCCACGTATAAAAAAGTGTCAATTGCGTAATGCATGTTCTAGAAATATTGCAGTCACTGGAAACAACCTATCAAAAAACAGCTCAAAATCAAATAGCTATTTTCAGAAACCCTCAGGTAGCATGGTAATCTCGAGAAATATATAAAGAAGAAATATGGCTACTGAATAATTAGGTATACATATTTTGAAACCGTTGAGGTATTGGAATGAAATCAAAGGCTAGGAAAGGTAAAAAGGAAAGGGTATGAAATGTATATAGAAATGGTAGATAGGAACATAGAAAAAAGAATTTTGTATTTGGTTGAACTTACCTACAATATATTTTATGAGAGAGGTTAAAAATTATGTTGATGATAGAAGAGAAAAGAGAAGAAATCTTTGAAACTAGACAAGAGTGATATCCAGAATATTTCTGTTTCACATAATGACATCTATGTTTTGTTTGTTTAGGCTTTAAAGAAAACAAGCTTCTTCATGTTTGCATACTCCCCCTAATAGTCAAATGTTTAATCAATAAAAAGTACAATGTATGATATTATATTCTAACCGACTGTTGCATTAAAATACTATTATTTAGGCATATTCTTCCATCACTGCATCGCCTGCATCATCATATAACATAAAAATTAGTTAAATTATTTATTTAATTTATTAACCAATTAAAAGTTCTACCAAACTTATATAACCAAATTTGTAGAGAATCTTTGTTTACCTGCTTGTAATCTGGGAAATATATTTCGCACAAAATTGAAAAAAATAAAAATATTAGCATAAAGAGGTACCTTTATATCTAGATAAGGAATCTAAATGTCTGTTATTCCTCACTGCTGGATGTAAGCCTCTTCCACCCCTTTATTCTTCACATTTCTCATCCAGGTCCTGCCTGCTTCTTGGACAATGTCGTCACAACATCCTGTGAGAGGTCTTCCTACACTTCTATTCTTTGTCCAGGGGCTCCGTCAATAAATTATGTGTGTCCAATTGGTCCATCTTATGTCTTCTTAAATAAAGTGTAGATGAATTAATATGATAATAAGAAAACTGAAATAAGTAATGTATCTATCTAACGGTGAGGCAAAGCGGTATGGAAGGATTATACCAATTAATTTATCATAATGGAAGGATTATACCAATTAATTTATCACAATGGAAGGATTATATCAATTAATTCATTATGATGCAAGGATTGTATCAATTATTTTACTTTGTTGGAAGGATTATACCAATTAATTCATTATGATGGAAGGATTATTCCAAGTCATTTATTATGATGCAAGGATTATACCAATTAATTTATCATAATGGAAGGATTATATACCAACCAATTAATTTATCACAATGGAAGGATTATATCAATTAATTCATTATGATGCAAGGATTGTATCAATTATTTTACTTTGTTGGAAGGATTATACCAATTAATTCATTATGATGGAAGGATTATACCAAGTCATTTATTATGATGCAAGGATTATACCAATTAATTTATCATAATGGAAGGATTATACCAACTAATTTATTATGTTGGAAAGATTATACCAATTAATTTATTGTAATGAAAGGATTATACCAATTATTTTACTTTAACGGAAGGATTGTACCAATCAATTTATTACGATGGAAGGATTATACCAATTAATTTATTATGACGCAAGGATTATACCAATTAATTTACTATATGTAACAAAAATGACAAAAGTATATACAATATAATATGTATATTAATAATTGCTATACAGGTTGTAATGTTAATGAATAATCCATGTTCTGAGTTGCAACATTTATTAGTCAATATATAATATAAATAGGCATAATATATAGGCTTAAGGATTTGTGTCAAAAACAAATATAAGATATTATTTATACAATATAATATATATATATATATATATTATATGTAATTATTATAAAATCATTGAGCACTTAAAGTTGTGGCATGTAGACATTTCAATATCTACCTAAGTCACCAAAAATTTTTTTTAATCTGTTAAATTTAATTTGATTTCAAAAGATTGTGAATTTACAATTAAAACCAAATTTTATATTACACTATTTTTGCGGTTTCAACCTTGCGAAAATTAATGTTATAAGTACATGATAAATTCAGTCACAAAAACAGCACAAAATGTTTTCACTAAATAATTACCTATTAACTTTATAGGCCTTATTTGAGGAGGCAACTCCGAAAGGCCTATAAAGTTAATATATTTTTTAGTGAAAATATTTGTGTTTTTTTTTGTGACTTAATTTATCATGTACAATTTTTTGGTATACCTACTTAAATATGAAAGGATATTTTCCACAAATTTGGGATATGAGATACCTTGATTTGATGGTGTTACAATCGGTTTATGAGCTTTTGCTAAAAAACTGCTACGAGGATCTAAAAATAAATAGAAAATGGCAATAGTTAGCATATATTATTATGCTAAAAATATTATAGTCATACATACTAACTTTCACTTTTTTGTTTACAAAATTCTTTAATTCTCAATGGTTCGTTAAGTTTTACAATAATTTTTATAAATGTTTTTATTTATTTGAATAAATTAATGTTTCTGTATTTTAATGGAAATTTTATTGGATCCCTCTACTAATCTACTCCAAAGATTCTATTTTTACACTCTGAAATTGTGAAAATTAATGTCATAATATTTATGAAAAATTAAGTAAAAACATTAATAAGGGAGGAGGAGATATCACTAAATTAGTCAAAACTTGGTTGTAGACTTAAAAATGTAAAGGAGATTGCAAAGGTAAATTAATATTCAAAAGATTAAACATATTTCCGTCTTCTGCTAGGGGAATCCCACTGAAATTACTGCTTCTGTAGAGAAAAACATAGTCCGAAAAAAAATGCTTAAAAATAATGGCTCTCTTTTTTTTTTTTTTTACTTTTATATTGGCCTCCACCCGTTCGCGAGTGATTTAGCAATAATGGCTCTCATGTTGGTAATTCTTTTAACCCTCCAGTTCCCGATGTCACCTACAGGTGACACGTTTTCAAAAAAATATTTAAAATATATGGAATTGTTTTTTTTATTTTATTTATGGATCATACAAGTCTTTAATGTTATGCCAACCTGATTGACTATATATTTTTTATGATTTCAAGCGTTAAACTAGCCATTTTGGCATTTTTTGTCAGCTCGTGGCGGAAAAAGTGGTGTTATTGTTACGTACTGAATTCATCATTAATAAAAAAATGTCTAAATACTAAGTATTGTGAAATATTCTTTCTAAATCTGGTGTATAAAGGATAAATCTAGCATTTTCACAAATTTTCAATAATAATTTTGTTTAAATATTTATTTTATAGGCATTTGAAAATGTGATGTCACCCACAGGTGACATTGGGCACTACAAGTACATTATTGAACAAAATATAGGAATCCTTTGTTTTCAATGTTATTTTTACTTTTTCGTTAATTTTATCGCCTTGAGCTTCTGGAAATAGGGGATTTACAAAGACAGATTATAAGGAAGGAGATCCTGGAAGAACTCCCATACCAACCCTCTGGACACCCATATCATCCCCTCTGGACAGCGTGGTATGGATCTATATATGACTATAGCCGTCCAAACAAACCCACCGAATTACATGAATAAAACACCCTGGACCCTCCAAAAAGTTAAATCATGCCTCTAATGTGGACAGTAACCACTGTATGTTCACACTGAAAGCTTAGAAGGGCAACACCGAGGTGTAGAATTCCTTTACATATTCATTGCTGGTACGGATTCTACTATGTAAAATAATGTTCCAGCTCTTACTCTAATGTAAAAAAATGTGTAAAATGTTCAATTGACATAATATCAAAGATATCTCATGGTACACAATCGTTTACAGTCAATCAAACACGTAATTTTGCATAATAAAAATATTTGTTGTATTGTTCACTTTGGTACCTGCAGTGCCCAATGTCACCTACAGGTGACACCTCCCCCATAAAAAAAGTATGTAAAAAATATTTTTTTGTCAATTGGGCCTTTCTTTAGACTCCATATAGACACAGTATACAAAATTTCATATAAATATGATGATTAGGTAAAGCATGGGAATTGGAGGGTTAAGTACGACAAAATACTTCAATTCATCTCGTATAGATGGCAGGCATTGAAATGCTTGAAAACGTAGATTGTCGGTAAAGTAGAACACTGCTTCCGTAGCAAGTACAACAGTCAGTGCAATACTGGCGGCAGATTGTGGAACTACATTCTTGTTTCGAAAACTAATCGTACGATAAAATCTGAATACAGCGCCAAAATCAAGCGGTGCAATTTGTTGGTTGATCTACAACTTGCCGGCCTTCAACAAAATTATTGGTCTCTCTCTAGGTAGCGAGATTTGAAATGGCAAAATACCCTTAGTTCAAAAATTTACCACGCGCGGCGCTAGTAATTCTTTCATGTCTCTTACCTACTCCTATATCATGACATTGTCAGTAAATTGTTCTATCTATCTATATTCTATACCCTCACGCCACGTCCCTTGCAGGGTAGGCAGAGAGTAAATTGTTCTATTCTATATCCTCACGCCACCTCCCTTGCGGGGTAGGCAGAGAGAACGGATCGCCAGACTTTCCTATCCTGACACACACTTCGGACTTCCATCACATTCATACAATTCCTCATACATATTCTCCGATTACTTTTACTCAAAACAGGTCCGTCCTTGAGTATCTGGTCAACATGGTCCAGCCATGTGCTTCTTGGACGGTCGCGTTTCCTTACACCTCTTCTTTCACCCTGATAAATTTTCTTCGTTATTCTTTCATCGTTCATTCACAACATCCTTTTTACATTCACTCAACTCTCTAATCATTTCTTTCATCGTTCACTCTCTCCACATGACCCAACCATCTCAACTTGTTCACTTTCATTTAAGTCACAACATCCTTTTTACATTCACTCAACTCTCTAATTATTTCCTTCCTTATTATATCTCTCAATGTTTTTCCACACATTCTTCTCAACGATCTCATCTCGACAGCATTTATACTTGATTCATCCTTCTTCAGCCATGTCTCACTTGCATACATCAGTGTTGGTACCAGGATGGCGTTGTGCAAAACCACAGGTTGAAGTACGGCGTTCTGCAGGTCTACCCAACCGCAAGATGTCAAACAAATACTTAATAAGTGAGACGTGAAAGAATTACTAGCGCCGCGCGTGGTAAATTTTTGAACTAAGGGTATTTTGCCATTTCAAATCTCGCCTCTAGGTACCTATTTGTAATGTATTGCGTGAAGTTGGTAAAATGGATTCGCGAATCGAAATCAGCTGTAACTGCTTGTCGCAATGGCTCTTCATCCTCTTCATTGTTTAGCGTTCGAGTTAATTTATTAGTGTAGAGTGAATCTTGTAATATAGTTTGTAATCGTAATTTTAACGCGACGATCGGGATTCTTATCACCAGAAATATTTTACAATTGTGTTGCGTCATGTTGGAATTATAAATAACACAAAATACCATTTCAGTTTTGGGTTGTTACTTTGTTATCTATTGATAAGGCTTACGGCCTGTCACTTGTTCATTAATTTGTTCAATATAAATTTGTTTAACCTCTGCGTGTTTTCCTTTGTTTGTCAACAACATTAAGTAAATTAGTCCTATTGTTAAATATCTGCATCGCGAGTTGTGTGTGAAGTGTATTTGTAAATTATTCATAGTAATATTGTAGTGTAAGATGTCAACTTTAAGGAACAATTTGTTAACATTTGGGAAGATTGTGTTCATTGCGAGGAACACAAAGATATCGACAGGTATGTCTACGTGCTTATCTATCAAAACATCTTATTAATTCTAAATAAAATGCCATTCTTTATGTCTACACATTCTTCCTCATCCTCCATACTTTATTAATGCAAAACAACAACACCTACTTGACAATGCACAATGCTTTGTGAACATTTTTTTACAGTATATTACATAGAATTTAGATGCAATTGAGTAATCTTTGAGTCAATATTATACACCAACATACATAGCATATTACCCTAAACAAGATATCAAAGGTTAATCGAGAATATCTAATAATGTATGGGTACATTATGTTTGGTTTGACTTCCTATTGACAACTTGTACTTTTTGTATGATTTAGATTAGTGTTTTCCTATATTTATATAAAATTTATATATATTTATATAAAAACACAGTTTAGTTTGTTTTTAATAGTACTAATATAATGAATCATATGAAATGGCAAAGGAACATCAGGCCTAAGTTTGATATCAAATCTGAAGGTCTACATAACCTCAAAATGTATGGTTTACTTAACTTTATTTGAAGCGTCATATAAAATATTACTTCATCGACTTATGCCTGCTCTTTAGTGTCTGCTTTATACCCAACTAGTGAGAGATTTGCATTGATTCATTGTTTTCTGACTGATCTTAATAGGTACTACAAAATTTTTCCATCTTTTTCTACTAACATTGTTTTAAGAGGCGATAGAAAACATAACATACAACATAACATTCTGTGACGTTCAACAGCGAAGTTCGCTCCTTAAAGCAATGTTTGTGTGTTAGGTGCGATAAGGTAGTTTTGTGGGCATCCTTCATCCATTTTTTGTCGTTCATCCTTGTATAAGCGTATGCACCTAGTCCAGGTACTGCCGTCAGAGGCGCCCCCTGTGGTTTGTTCCCTCAACCATTCCCTCTATTAATTCATGTAGTGAGACTCTCGTGGCCAATCCAGTGGGCACGTTTTTGAGAGATGGTTTTAAGCAGGTGCCTCCCTTCTTCGACTCTGCGGAGCACCTTATAATGCAATTTGAAAATATATATTGCGATTCAGCGTTTTGTTTAAGTTTTGGTATGTCATGATTTCCCAGTGTATGCGGACCACTATTTGGATCATACTTAGCAGAAAAAAATCTTTTTTTTTTCAATCAGCACATATTATTATGGCGTATCATCGACTTTATTACCCATATATCATTGTGGTAAATATACATACCTTGAGGATATGGATGATGAATGGATGAACTGCTAAGAAATTTAACTTAGATATGAATACTAAGGCCCAGTTGCTCGACGAATAATATTGTCGGCTGGCAACGAGTTGAAATCACTGGATGATACGGCCTTCCGCGGACGGGTGATGAAGTACCTCGTTGACAAAGAATTTTATTCCGTTGACGATATGTTGAAAAATTGATTTGATGTATGACGAAATGTCAATCAGAGCCCTTTACACTCTGATTGGCATTGATCTGATAAAGATATTGTTTATGATACTTTGTTTATAATGATATGCTGTGAAATGATATTGTAAAAATTGACGAGTCCAGGTGCCCGAATGGGCCTACGGACGATAGAGAACAATAAAACAATAAGGAGACAGAAATCGTTGCCCTAAAACAAAAGTAATGTGCTATTGTAAGATTTCTTCCTATCCGTTCACTGTTGCCCCCAGGTCCAGTAAACGTAATGTACTGAGATGTACTGACCAACTATACTGCTAGATGCATTCTCTCTTTCTTACCTAATATTGCCATCTCGCCTGCGCGTGTAACAAAAAGCGAAACGGCAAACAAAACGTCCGTGTGTCTTAATTATTGTTAGCCATTTTGTACCTGGTGTCATCGTGTTTTAAAGCAACCCATTTAATACGTTCACTGGTCAGTAACGACAATGGTATTCTGCTGTTCCTATCGTGTTTCGAACAACCGAGCCTTAGATGTAAGATGGATGAGCTTATGCTAAGTAAGATAGTAATTTCTTGAATTAGAATACTGCGTGGTTTGTATTAAGTTTGTTTACTTAACCTTTGTGTGGCCTTTAGTTTAATATTAATATATTATCATTGCTTTGCTACCTAATTAGGTAAAGTTATTATCTAATGGATATTACTCTTATTATAAGAACAATGCATAATTAAGTGTGTGTTTTTTATTTATCTAATTAGACTAATTGAGTACATTAACTTTTCTTTGTCTGAAATTACGTTAAACGATTATAAGGATATAATTTTAAAAAATACGTTACTCATGACATAACTTGACACCTAACGTCGGGTCTGGCGTTAGGAAGGCCCTGGAGTCAGAGCTTTCAAGATCGTGGGTGCCCAGGTATTTAAGGGCCTCGGGAGACAGTTAGGGTATATCTTTGATGGTGTGGCTGAATGTGATTGGACATTTAAAAGTTAATATCATTATTCATTAGTCATACAGCAATACGTCATAAAAAAATTAAAAAAAATAGTTCACTGGACCAGGCGGCAGCGGTACATGGGTAGTAAGAAATCGTATGATAGCGTGCATTACTTTTGTTTTGGAGCAACGATTTCTGTCTCCTTACCGTTACCTATCGATGATACTATTCGTCGAGCAATTGGGCCCAGGTTTACCTACATAATATAACACACATGATTTATTTACAAATAAATCATGTGTGTTATATTATGTAGTAATATGTATTGAAGTCATCATAGTGTTGTTTAATTTGTTATACAGACAGAGTTATTCAACACATTCATTGTTTTATTATAAGCATTGCTACAATTGCCTATTGATTGAGGTATGTAATGTGTATCACTATATCTGTACAGTACTACAGTATAATAATATGTAGAGACAGGATTATATGCAACTTAAAATAGTTGAAATATGCATGCAAAGCATCATAAATGCTCAAAATATGCAACATAAATATAAATTAATACAACAAATTAACGTTATTACAAGATTTTATTTAATATAATTTTTATTTAATTTGTGCTTTGTATCGTTTGGTAAATTGTTGGATACAGTTCTACGACATGAAGTCATAAAATTTGTTTTTTAAAAAATTAGGCAATTATTTTTTTATTAAATTACCTGCTACTACATTTTCAACAAGACACCAACATTTTTGTTTAAGAGACGTTTAAATTTTACAAATACAGCTAAAATTTAAGAAAATATACCCAAATATGCATCATATATTTTGGTCGAAATATACAAAATCCTGAATAAAGTGCCAAAATATGCAAATGCATATAATCCGGTCTCTAATATAATATGTATGACAGTTAAGTATTGCTTTACATTGGCTGCAATGCCTACACAATATTCTTTCATTTGATATGCGGAGTATTATGTGGGAAGGAAATATAATTAGTAACTGTTTCATTTTCCTGTACTCTAGTGAGTACACGCCTCATCTTATTATGTATGTATTTTTGAAGTTAAAACTTTCTCTTGATTTTTGCTCACATGTTTGTTATTAAATGCACAGATTAAGGTACGTCTACCTTATTGATGATATATTTTCCTGTTTTCTACCATGCTTTACATATATAGAGGATAATTGCCATGTATAAATTTTAATCGTATGTAAGATTGATAACAAACATCCATTGGTATACTTATCTAGTAACCATTTTTAACAATTAAGATTTTTTGTAATACTGACTGTTTTTCAAATAAAATATAAATAAAAATATATCAACCACGAGGGTATTCAGTATTCACTGTGTCTTATATTATGTCCATCAGTAAAAATGCATACATGTGGATTATCTGACATAGTTCCATAGTGCAGCTATTTCTGTAATTTGTTGCAACATATCCAAGATCCATACTGATTTATATAAAACCCATTAAGATCTGGCAAACAGCGTTTTTATTTTTCTCGCCAGTTAATCTCTTATCCCATGATGCCTTACCCCTTGCAGGGTATGCAGAGAGGACAGAGTACAACACCCTCCTATTTTAACATACTCCACAATCCACATGTTTTGTGATTTCTTCCAATCGACAACGTCCGTACTTAGCATGTTCACTCCATGTGATTCTTGGACGGCATCCCATCATTCAGACTTTTATATTTTCTTTGTTATTTTATTCTTAGACATTCTCTCCACACGTCCAAACTATCTCGACTCCATATTCTCTCTCTCTCTCAACTATGTTCACTTTCATTCTAGTCACAACACTCATTCCTAATCTCTCAGTGTTTTCCGACACATTTTTCTTAACGATCTCATTCCCACTGCATTCAACTGTGATTCGTCCTTCTTCAGCCACGTTCGAGTCTCACTAGCATAGATGAGGGTCGCAACTAAGACAGCATTGTGCTAGCTTCATTCAATATTCACATACAGCTGTCTATTAGGTATTTTGTATTCAAGTAAACATTAGCAACATGTTGTGTCGGTATTAATGAAGTTGACCTATAAATAATTAAAAGGCCTCACACACATACATTGTAGTGTAGTTATTACACCTGTAATGTAACACACACGTTATGATATCTGGTGATTGTAATTTGTGATTCATTGGATTGTTTTCATTTTAATTTTCCTTATTCTACACACTTGTATTCCAGGAGTTTTGTGCTCAGAATGGCCCCTAGGGGGAAAGTTGTGGGGTAGTTTTGATTTATATCATTCTATATATTTATTCATCATATCAAATTGTCCAGCAACGGGTGTTTGGGGGTCGCGACCCTCAGCAATGAGGAATACGACCCAAGAGAGAGAGATATATATATTTATTGGGGTGCTGAATTCGAATCCGAGATTTGTTAATAAAAAAGAAGTAGCTCCATAAAATGTCCTACAAATTTGGCGTACAAAATATTGCTCTAAAATAAATAGCAGCGGAGCTGTCAAGCTCTAAAAACTGGCGAACGTTTTAAATTTGGAGTTTCGAAAATGTATGGAGAATAGTTGACCTAGTTAGATTTATGCTCAATTTTATCAATTATTCTTCAAGGTACGCGAAGAATAGTTACATCTACCTATAGATGAATATTTTTCTATTTTATATTCTTAGGTCTCAATTAATAAATATATTTTGCCTTGAGGACCTGTTGAATATTTTTTTCGCCAGATGAAGTTCAATATATAAAATCGAAGGACGCCAGAAGCGTCGCCTGTTTTGCAGGCTTTTTTAACCACAGCTGTTTTAATTTATGTAAATATGTAGTGCAAACATGTGCACTTGATTCAATATACTAGGTATAAATGTATATTGAGTGCAATATTGTTATGTTAGGTATTCATTTATTAATAGTTATTAATGTTATTATATTACGTGGTCGTTCGTACGATCGTGTACTAAGCATAAAAACAATATCATAAAACTATACCTAGTAGTAAATGTTGTATATGCAGTGCAATCATTATCACATGTATATAAACTCTTATCAGTTCAAGTACACTTATACCTAATAACAATAAGCTGTAGGGTGATAGTCAGATTGGCTATTTAATTACTGTATGTTATGTATACACTATACCCACTTTAACGTATGAATAATTACATTGTAAACACAGCGATACTTTAGGTTAGGTTGATTTTATAGTGTAGATATATGTAGATACCAGAAGTCCTCAGCGATTTGCACCAATTGGCTATTCGTTTAATAAGTATTTGTTTATTGTTCTTCATCCCTAGGCCCTGATTCGGGCACTTGGACACATCAAAGTTACAATGCATATTATACAGCCACAATATTAGGACTATGAAATAATTAAACAAAATCCATGCCATTAGAATGTAAAGCGTTCTATTGGCATACAGTCATGAATTTATAAAATAAATACTACCTAGGTCCACAAAATATCACAATACTACCCAGGTCCACAAAATAGCCACTGAGCAATGAAAGGAAAAGGGAAGTATTTGGGGTTAAAGGGCAGAAATTTCAGAATTGCGGTTAGCTCACCCTAGTGAACAAATTTGATGGTATCTGTCGCTTGTAATGTTAACGTATTTCTGTATTTTGTTCACTTAAAGTGTAAATGAGTAAATATGTATCTTATGAGATTGTCATTTCTGTAAGATAGATTTTAATACCTGTACAAAAATTGCCCGTGTATAAAAATCTGGTACTGTGGTCCTGTTGGTTGTAGTGTAGCCTATATTCAACGATTTCGTTCAATCGGGAGGACCTGTGCATTATAATTATTATGATACGTAGGGTTGCTGGAGTGGTGCCAAAGTGTTGCTGTGATCTGTGATACTTGTAGCGAGAAATATTTGTATATTTTATGTAGGTGACGGTGTGACCCAGTCTTATGCACAAAGTTCATCTGTACTAAATAATCAGATTTATAAGTGGCTACTTGTACTAAATCCCATACACAGTACTTGGGAAAATCACTTATTCGTGGATTTAAGTTCAGGGAAAACTTCTATAATGCAAATACCTACATGCAATATTGCAAGAAGATTTCTAAATAGTAAATACTGATATTTCAGGCACAATTTATTTAGAGCAGTATGTCTGAGTAGTATAGTACTTTGATACAGTATATGATACCTATTTGTATAGGTGAATGTTTCCCAGTATTAGACTGATGAGTTTATATATCTTTTATTTATTTATTTATTAACAGTTTAAACGGCCATAGGCCTTTAGATAAAATAAATTAGAAATACAGTAGAACTGATAAATACAAATTAATACAAGCAAACATGATCAAACCCAAAACAAACTACAATTAGTGCAGTAAGGAGAGGAAATTTAATGGCATTTCTAGGAAAAAACTATAGACATTTTTTTCTCCATCATACTTTACGTATTTGGGTGCGCTGAATCCGAATTTCAACTTTGCCACCTCGTAAATGTGATGCGTTCTGAGATATCTCAGAAAGAAAGAGAAAAAAATGCTTTTTTTACATACTTTGACTCATAATTCAAAAAGTATTCATTTTAGAGAAAAGAAGCTCAGAACAAGAATAAACTTCACCAAATTTCCTATAAAATGACATATAAATCTTTTTTGTCGCATAAACCGTTAAGGCATCAGAGCGAGCTAAAATAGGGCGTAATTTTCACCCTACAGCCAAAAATTATATATGTTTGTAATTTTTCGCTCATAACTCAGAACCTACAAACTTTTGAGAAAAAATATCTAACAGAAAAATAAAGTGCATATTTTTTTCTTTAATTTATGCTACCAGTGTTTCGTCGACGGACAAACATTCTAGGCGCTAGAGCGCATTGAAGTTCAGTATAGTACATTAGAAGCAGTTTTGACTATTATTTAAACTGATATATAACGATCAAAAAATACTTAATTGTAGGCAATGCACTTGAATATATGAGAACAAAGGCTGTTATATTTATATTTTAAGGTTTGCCACCACTTAATTGTGCTGCGTTTATAGAAATGTCAGAATAACTCGGAAACAATAGCTATTTCTTTGTTTTTTTGTCCATATTTTAAAAAATTAAAACTTTAAAGGAATTATTTTATTGAAAAAGTAAACTACATTTAATTATCTATGAATCACTTCTACATTTTTTTAATCAGATGAACCATTCAAGAGCCAGAGCGCTTTAAAATTAAATCAAAATGGAAAAATCGTCCAATTACTGCACTTTCTTTGGTTTCTCGCCTACGGATGAGAAGGTACGTACTTTTAATGAAAAATTTTTAAAAGGAAATTAAATTTTCTACAAATGATGTCTCTTGAGTTTTTTCACTCAGACGTACAGGTTCGGAGTTATAGCGCATCAAGATTTACAATTCAAAATCAAATAGAGATATTAGTACGACGTACATAAATATCGTTCTCTCTGATACACTACAACAAATTTTGATGCTTTATAACTCCGAACCCGTTCGTCTGAGTGAAAAATATTAAGAGACATAATTTGTAGAAAATTTAATTTCCTTTTAAAAATTTTTCATTAAAAGTACGTACCTTCTCATCCGTAGGCGAGAAACCAAAGAAAGTACAGTAATTGGACGATTTTTCCATTTTGATTTAATTTTAAAGCGCTCTGGCTCTTGAATGGTTCATCTGATTAAAAAAAATGTAGAAGTGATTCATAGATAATTAAATGTAGTTTACTTTTTCAATAAAATAATTCCTTTAAAGTTTTAATTTTTTAAAATATGGAGAAAAAAACAAAGAAATAGTTATTGTTTCTGAGTTATTCTGACATTTCTATAAACGCAGCACAATTAAGTGGTGGCAAACCTTAAAATATAAATATAACAGCCTTTGTTCTCATATATTCAAGTGCATTGCCTACAATTAAGTATTTTTTGATCGTTATATATCAGTTTAAATAATAGTCAAAACTGCTTCTAATGTACTATACTGAACTTCAATGCGCTCTAGCGCCTAGAATATTTGTCCGTCGACGAAACACTGGTAGCATAAATTAAAGAAAAAATATGCACTTTATTTTTCTCTTAGATATTTTTGCTTAAAAGTTTGTAGGTTCTGAGTTATGAGCGAAAAATTACAAACATATATAATTTTTGGCTGTAGGGTGAAAATTACGCCCTATTTTAGCTCGCTCTGATGCCTTAACGGTTTATGCGACAAAAAAGATTTATATGTCATTTTGTAGGAAATTTGGTGAAGTTTATTCTTGTTCTGAGCTTCTTTTCTTTAAAATGAATACTTTTTGAATTATCAGTCAAAGTACGTAAAAAAAGCATTTTTTTCTCTTTCTTTCTGAGATATCTCAGAACGCATCACATTTACGAGGTGGCAAAGTTGAAATTCGGATTCAGCGCCCCCAAATACGTAAAGTATGATGGAGAAACAAATGTCTATAGTTTTTTCTCCGCGAAAATACGATATTATTGTACTAAATAGTAAAAAAAAAATACGAAAACAAAATCACATGGGTATAAATCAAAGTAACATATCATATGAATGTAATACAACACAAAATCGATCGTATCAATCAAACAAAAACAAATCAATTTCCTCATAATATACTGTATAGAAAAAAGTCAATCATGAATGACCATATAGTATGTAGGCTATTCTTGCTGATAATGCTGCGATTTGTGTTGACAAGTCCTGCCTTTGAATAAAAAGTATCTGGGCTTGCGGATACAAACCGAAAAACTTTCCTGCACTCTTCGCAGTAAGTTAAGAGCTTGTGTCGTGAGTTGCAAAATACGTCGTCAGCACCAAAGCTCGAACCCGGCACCTCCATATTGGAAGCCAACCAACTGGGGCAAAAATGTACTAGATATGTATGAGTGTAGAGAGTGTAGCCCCCACCGAGGTAGATTATTTGATATATTGATTAATTTCTCAGCCAACTTAACAGGCAGTCTGCTTGCTGATATGTCATCTCATCATGATATGGATACACCATGGACTTTGCAACATGCTAGCCTGTTGGTTTGGGTGTACGTACATAATACATACAACATTATTAATCAGTGCTACCACCTGAATATCAGGTATTCCTGATAGCGACTTTATTACACCTTGACTACATGTTTTTGTCATTCAATGTCAACACGTTCAATGTCCGCCCTCTAGTATCCTTGATCATTCCATCTACCTGCGATTTTATTAAATTGTACCATCACAATTATAATTCAGAGGCGGTAATTTTATTCATTGCACATCATCTTAATGACGATCGTGTATTGTCGGAAACCGAATATCCACCCGTTTTATTGTTCAATTAATTCATAAAAAAATGCTTCATTACGAATTTTTAGACGTACTCACTGATTAGTGACTACTGTTTTGCATATCCACAGTACCAGATTTTTCTGCATACAGGTAGATTTTGTATGGGAATTAAAAAACTATCGTCTCTTCAGGAAATAACCAGATCTAATACACCCATTTTCGAATGTCCCTGAAGAGTCAGGTGTTTGTAATACGTCCATAAACGTTTTTCATCTTTTTGAGCAATGAGCTTCGCCACCCATTCTAAATTATTATTATTTGATATTGGGTAGGCAGTTTTCCCTGGTAAATACCTGCCTGTTAAATTAAATACGCATTTGCCAGTCTATGCTTGAAGGAGTTGGTAGCCCAAGCAAGCAAAACCGACTCAGAGGAATGATTCCAAGTGTGTGTAGGTATTTTTCTTGAATGGCTTTTGGTAGCCTGGATATTGTTCTGTAGGGTTCATAGTCTCCTGTATGTAACGATGCCGTACGAAATTACAGAATATTTATATAATATACTGGTTGCCCCATTATTATGTTCTACTATAGTATAGTTGTAGTAGTATCTAACACGTGTATGTGTGGTATGCTTTGCATCCATAGGTGAGATTCTGCATACTTACCTACGTAGTTAACAATATCTGGATCATTTCCAATGAACGTAAACAGCTGTTTTTAGAATGAAACCATCGTGTTTTGTTATGGTTCATTGTTTACATAACATTTATGACGTATGTAAGTCACTATTACAAACACCTATATACATATGGACGTAATTTACGTGTAAATAGCCACTACCATATATTCTCAATGTGATCATGAATGTTTTGAATGTCACATTGATTTCAGGTACAATTCTATTTTAATTATGTGCTAGTCATTACTCATACAAACTTTAAAATAAAATATTAAACGAACCGCCCTGAACAGAAGCTGATGCTCTGCATCAACCAAAATAATAATAATCTCTTTATTGTCATATATAAAAATACGCACAATGGACGTGCTTATTGCCGAGAGGCAATCTCTTCCAGCAAACCACAGCGAGTATGTTTAAAACATGGACAGAATACAATTAAATAAACATTGAAATACATAAGCGGGTGAATATAAGATAAGTACATGTTTATATAAAACTAAGGTAGATATAGTTATATTAATACATCTTATAGCACATCATTTATAGCTACTACACTCACATATGTGCAATTACAAGAAAGAAAAATGAATTAGTTGGGAAGGGATATTGGAAAAAAGGAGTGAATTGGAACTAATTTAAGAAGTTAAACATACACAGTTTCAAGCAGCATCCCTGGAAGCATTTCTCACCACACGATCTTAGTCTCTGACATCTCCTATGCCACACGAATTATCTCCGTGAAAGGCGTATTGACTATTGAGCCTGTCTTGAACAAAGAAATGAATAAATTCAGTTAAAAAGTCTTTGATAACATTCAATAACATATGTGAAATGATATGTTTCTACATACATTGTATTGCTTGCCCTATTTATTAATAATCATTTTTCAACAACGGTACATACAGTGTATACCTACAAATTATAATTTTGAGTGTCGATCACCTTATTATGTTTTGAGGTGCACAGTTTATTGACATTATTTCTTATCATTACAATGAATTGTTAGTAGAGAAAAATATTTATAGATTTATAACTAAGTACATTGAGAATAGGATACCTACTGGTAAAAGGCCACTAGGCCCTGTTTTTCCAGGCAAAGTTTGTCGCCTTTTATCGATGTGGTCTCTGTGGCCAGCTGTCTCTCCATCTTTTGGGGGGTCTTTCAGGCATCCATCTGGTTTTCTCACTGGTAGTCTATTCTTTCCTCATGGTCTTTCCGGTACCTTCAGCTTTGTCTACACATCACCCCGTCCTGGATATTACACATTTCTCTTATTTTGCGCAGTGTCTTTCCAGTTGTTTTTGTGAGATCTATTTTAATCGCTCTTACAGCCCAAAGTTACTCTGACGGCCTGATTGATAGCTGAAAAGGCATCGTCCGGAATGACACCTTCAAGGAGGAAACTGCTACAAGGAGGAAAAATAAATAATAAGCTGCATTACATATTAACTTTGGACGATTAACACGATTGAACAAATCAAATTGAATGAGCTAGCTACTAGAGCAAGCAAAAGTGTGGTGCTTCTCAGAAGTACATAGTTATTAGCGTGAACTTGTATTATTACAATTTTTCCTTATGAATAAATGTGTTTGATAATGTAGTTGGCGGATAAATAGTTGCAAACATGAAGGAAGTAGCGTTTGTTGTTATGTCATCTTAAGGAAAAAAACATTTTGATTGAATTTACTTACTTTATCTTATTTTATTCTCGTCTTAGATAAATCTACTACCTACCTATATTATATAACATATGCGCATCTATTACACTGTGTTGTATATACTCAGTTAAAGTCATGGTCAATAGAGTGGCACTCAACTATCTGTACTTATATTTTGCGTTGTGATTACGTCTGTACTATAAGTACTATGTGATTGTGAAGTAATGATTCAGTTTTAATAAATAATAGATGTGATAGTGACCTGCCATATTTATATATCTCTACATTCCTAATAACTAATTGTATAAATTCTATTATTACATCTTAGGCTCTCCACGCACGTCCGGAAGTTCAGTTGACTGAATCGACCGTTTGCAAAAAATCTCCGACCAAAACCTCTCTCTGAATTCAATGTTACCCTGATTTTGAATTCAGAAAGAGGTTTTGGTCGGAGTTTTTTTGCAAACGGTCGATTCAGTTAACTGAACTTCCGGACGTGTGTGGTCAGGCTAAGATTTGAAATGTTCTATATTAGTACATATTTCGCAACCAACCTCAGAATGAGGGTAACATGGTGTTATTTATCATAGTAATGTTGCGTGCCTTAAGTAAGGAGTTGCGCAATACATAGCTGAGTATGATTTATAAAAGTAAAACCAATGTGATTTAGATCATTAGCCATTATTTGCTTCATCATTGTGTGTAATGAATGATACATTATCCCCCGTTTTCACCAACTTTTACCTAAGAAGGAGACCCCTAAGAAATTTCCATACAAAAACGGAGATAATATTCTATTTTTTGACACGCAGGCCTACCAACCACACCCTAATTCCATACAAAATGCAACACGCAACCCACCTAGCCTGGGCAGAGATATTTGGGCACCTAACGTAGGTGAGTTGCGTGTTGCATTTTGTATGGAATTAGGGTGTGGTTGGTAGGCCTGCGTGTCAAAAAATAGAATATTATCTCTGTTTTTGTATGGAAATTTCTTAGGGGTCTCCTTCTTAGGTAAAAGTTGGTGAAAACGGGGGTATGTGTAATATGATGTCAAGGTGTGAATATGTGGTCGGTAGAAAACATTGAAAGTGTAAGTGCATCGGTATTATGTATAGTACTTGTTTTCTTAATAAATGTTTGTGAATTAATAATCTCGATGTTTTCGACCGTCGGTACATGGAGGAATTCCATTTTAAAGGAAATATGAAAAAAAAAAACTAAATATTTAGATTAAAATCAACAAAATTGACTTTTGATTTTGCGACTAGTATTCGAGGATTTGTACCCTCATCTTCAGGTGATTGTGAATAATGTAACGCAATCGCCTGAAGATGAGGGTGCAAATCCTCGAATACTAGTCGCAAAATCAAAGGTAACTTTTGTGGATTTAAATTTAAATATTTTAGTTCTTTTTTTTACGAATTATAATGACTGACTGGTGTGTAGTGTGTACCTATTATCTATGTAACTGGGTACACTTACCACCTACCAGCGACATAATATACATTAAGTACTACCTAGACGGCGTAGTCAATGCTAGAATTGTAACAAAATCGGTGCCCACAAACTGTCAAATCGTATGGAAAATTTTGACAGTTTGTGGGCAACGTTTTCGATAGGACTAAAACGATGTACTCAATATGTTATCTCTTTGCCACCTACATCACTACAATACAACAGTGTTCTTTGTTGTTAAAGCGACAATATCGATCGAGTGTATTGATAAGTGTTCAATGATTCATGTACTATGGACAGTACAATAATATAAATATGATTGATGATATGCTAATAAGGACGCGATGTTTCGGAGAAAGTCACTTCATATTCCGTATAAGGGACGCCTTTTGTGAATTTGGCAATCCTTAAATGCAATATATCGCATTATTATTCATCTTATTAACCATATCGTTTCTTCATAACTAAGTCTGAATTTCGTTACTAAATAATACAAGCGAGTGTATAGATACACTCGATTACTGCAGTCGTTAAATTTTAATAAATGCATGGATATGTACTGGCATCTTACCTACCTTGAAAATGTTAATAAAAAAGAACACAGATACAATAATAACTAGCCGCAAGGTGAAATGAACTCATAGTCTATCTATCTATACCCTCACGCCACATCCCTTGCAGGGTAGGCAGAGAGGACAGAGCGCCAGACAGCCCTATCCTTACACACACTCCTAGCTTCCGTCACATTCATGCAATTAGTCATACACGCTCTCCGATTCCTTTTACTCAAAACGCGTCCATCCTTGAGGATCTGGTCGACATGATCGGACCAGGTCAGTCTCGGACGGCCGCGCTTTCTCACCCCTCTTCGCTCATTCAGATATATCTTTTTTGTCATCCTGTCATCATTCATTCTCTCAACATGCCCAAACCATCTTAGTTTATTTACTTTCATTCTTGTCACTACACCAGTCTTGCAGTCACTCATTTCCCTAATAACCTCATTCCTTATCTTATCTCTCAGCGTTTTCCCGCACATTCTTCTTAATGACCTCATTTCTACTGCATTCAACCCTGATTCATCCTTCTTCATCCACGTCCACGTCTCACTAGCATACATCAGGGTCGGCACCAAGACAGCATTGTGCACTAGCACTTTTGCTTTCATAGACACATTGCTACTACTAACAATCGGACCGAGCGCACCATTCGTCCTAGTACCGGCCAGCTTCCTTCTTTCAATGTCTCCATCACAGCGTCCATCTCTAGTAAACAAACTTCCCAGATATACATACTCATCCACTTGCTCCAGACAGTCATTACCAACCTTTATCACACAATTTGTCCTTATTTCCTCTCTTTCGAACACTAATACTTTCGTTTTATTTACATTCATTTTCATACCATTCATATCGCAGCTTTCGTACACACAGGATACTATCCGTTGTAACTCACATTCATCATCAGCCATCAACACTAAATCATCTGCAAACATTAACGCACATACTTTCACTCCATTTAGGTCCACACCAACATTCAGCTCATTCAGAGGACGCATGCAGTAGTCGAAGAACAGGTTGAACAACCAAGGCGACATGACGCAACCCTGTTTAACCCCTTTTGTGAGAGTGAACCACTGCGACAACGCAGCATTCACCCTGACACAAGCAGAGCTCTCCGTATATAGAGACGCGATTGCGCCAATCAGTCGGTCGCTCACCCCATATTCCGACAGTACACGCCACAGTCTTTCTCGGTCCACACGATCGTATGCCTTCTCCAGATCCACGAACGCGCAGAAGAGCCTCTGGTGTTTAGCCAGAAGCTTCTCCACGACCATCCGTAGGGAGAAGATCTGATCGGTGCACCCCCTGCCACTCATGAAAGCACCCTGCACATCCCATACTTTACTTTCAGTCACTTTTCTTACTCTTTCAATCAATACCTTTCCATACAGTTTGCCCACAGAGCTCAGCAAACTGATAGCCCGATAACTGCCGCATTCCAACCTTGAGCCTTTCCCCTTGTACAAAGGGCAGATGACTGCCCTCCTCCAATCCTCAGGAGTGCAGCCACTCTCCCAGCACAAGTTGAAGAGCCTCAGGCACCACTCGAGAATCTTCGGGCCACCTTGCTTGATGAACTCTATGGCCACACAGTCATGTCCCGCAGCTTTACCATTCTTTGCTTTTTTCAATGCAAGCACAACTTCATTCATACGTATTTCCTCGTCCTCAGCAATATTTACATTCATACTATCTGCTACATTCGTCTGGTTTGTACTAGTACCACTTTCATACAATTCTTCGAAGTATTCTTTCCATCTTTCAACAACTTCTTCTCCATTCATCACTAAATCACCATTCTTATCTTTGATGCAATTCATACTGTTTTTCTCACTTCCAGATCTCTTTCTTTTTACTTCCTTCCAGAATATTTTCAAATTCTCCTCGGCGTTCCTCGATAATTTCATACATTCCTCTTCCTCAAGTTTTCTCTTTTTCTGGCAAACCATTTCTTTCACTTCTTTCCTACACGCTTTATATATATTCTTCTTTCTTTCTTTCTCACCTCCATCATCTGGTTTCGCACCAAGCACATCATTCCACGCTTTCTTTTTCCTCACTACAGCATCCTTCACCTCATCATCCCACCACGCATCACCTTTTTTCCTTCCTACCAACGCTTCTCCACATACTTCTCTTGCACTCTTTACTAGCACCTCCTTCATAACATTCCATAGTTCACTCGTCGAGCTTTCCTCATCATCATGTACTTCTAGCCTTTCGTTAGTCAGTCTTTCATATTCATCCCTAACATTCGTCTCTTTCAGTTTTTCGACCCTGATTCTCCGGACAGGCTCCAACTTCCGAGCCCTCGAGCGCCAACCGGAGAAAAGATCAATCCTTGTTATCACAAGGAAGTGATCCGTCCACAGTCCGGCGCCCCGAAATGCCCGGGTGTCCTTTGTCGCCTTCCGGAGCTCAGAGTCCACACATACAAAGTCAATCATCGACCTTTCAATACGATCAACTCTCTCTCTTTGCCAAGTGTACTGGTGGATCTCCTTGTGTGCGAAGAATGTGTTCGCCACAAAGAGATCCAACTCCAAACATACTTCTAACACTCTTTTCCCGTTATCATTCACCCTATCATCGCCATGCAATCCCAACACTCTCTCAAAATTCTTCCTTCTGACACCGACCCAACCATTCAGATCACCTGCCAATATTACTTTTTCATTCGCTCTTCTTTTATCCGCTGTCTCCCGCACTAAGTTCCAAAACTCATCCTTCTCATCATCCAAGGCATCATTCCCTGGACCGTAACCTATAATAAGGAACAGCCTGGTCATGCCTACCTTGAAACGAATCCAGATGAGTCTCGGTCCTACCAGTCCATACCCATTACGCTTCACCATACATTCAGTCATTCTTTTTGATAATATAGCACCCACTCCCTGACGTCCATGTTCATTTTCAGGCACTCCAGACCACATCTCTGCCATTCCATTCACCACATCACAATCTCTATCCTTTCTTTTCGTCTCACATAAACACAATATATCTAAGTTCCTCTCATGCAAAACATCACGCAATTCATTCATCTTACCTTCCATATCTCCTCTTATATTCCACACACCAATCCGGCATTCTGCCCTCCTCTTTGCGCCCTCCCTGGTACTTGACGCGGCGTGATGGGTGGCGAGCCTCATCGACTCAAAACTCATAGTACGTATTTATATGAACTCATAGTACGTATTTATATAAAACTAGCTGAGTTACCCGTGTTTCGCAACAGTACGGTGTCTCCCAATGGCTTGAGCTGGACAAAATGTGACCTAAGCTCTGAACTCCTTTTCCAACGCCCTTTTGTACGATACCACACATGACCCCAAATAACCCTTGGATCCTCGCATCATCACGGTACCTCCTAGTAAGGGCTCTTTTTTCAAAAATGGCGACGTTAAAACCTTAAGCATGTCGGTACGAATGTTTTAGTGAATTTTCACAGCGATTCATTGTAAAATGCGGGAGTTACGCGAACATTTACAAATAAATCGACTTATTTTTATAGATATAGATATGTACCTAGTTTGCTTACAATGCTGTAGATGCAGAAGGAAGAAAAATACGATATACCTACGATCGTGGGTACCTATCTGGTTATGTGCTGAAAATGTGAAAAATTGCGTTGGAAAAAGGAAGATTACGCAGCTAATACTAAGGATATAATCCTAAGACTTGAAACATGGATAAATGAGAATATTTTTTAGTGACTCAAGCGGTTTTCACCGAGTAATCTTACTTTCCCATGTTGTAGCAGTAATTTTTAGGTTCGACTTCATTTTGAAGAGAGCGTGAAACATCGTCAAATTTTGGTATACACAATAAATTTCTAGGCAGTCATAAATGATATTTTCTTTGATTTTGAAGGTTTTACTTTGTGGCGACATTATATTATAATTAAAACAATATGAATTTGTTTACACCACTATTGTTTTTATTTATTCTTGTATAAGTCCTGAAGAAGGGAACATTGTTCCCGAAACATGTTGACTCTGGTCAAAATAAAAGTGGTGTAAACAAATTCATATTGTTTTAATTATAATAAATGATATTATCTTAGTTGCTTAACCAACCGGATCAAGATGACATAAAATCCATTAAGAAATGACTTAGATAATTAATGTTTATTGCATAATATTAACCTCCTCGCCTCAAAACGAAACCATGACTTAATTAAATTATAAATAACATTATATTTTATAGCAAGTAGTACCTGGCTCACTGGCTGTGTAGTGTTAGACAGACAGACGTTCATGAAGGCTTTCGTCTCGTCAACCTTGTGCAATTTTATGCATTTAATGTTGCATGTAATTTGCTCTATTAAATGCTGCTCTGTCTATTTATATCGAGAAGTCTACATTTATTATAAATAATTGCCTATTCATTTAGCCTGCATCTGATAGTACATTTAAAATCTGTTGCTCTTGTTTTTACACCTTTTTGTTTTATTTATTTATTTTAAAGAACACACGGCGCAAGGCCATTAATACATAAAGTTAACAGATGAAATGAAAATATTAAATGAACACATAAAAAAAGTATGGTAAAAAACAAACATTCAACAACTCGTTCATACATATATCACACACATTTTATTTCATTTGTCGGTTTTGTTGCCTCCGAATCTTGCAATCGATTTTTAATTAATTTCCAGACTAGCTAGACTTCTGAAACATTAAACTATTGTGGAAACTAGATCACATTACGATTCAGAACCACATTGGACCAGCTTTCTCCGGAGATAAAAAGTTGTAAAGCGGTCAAGGGCATCTAATGGTTGTGTATTAAAGGGTGTTTGAAAAGAAATTCATATCGTAAGTCAGATTTTGTCCAGCTCAAGCCATGGGAGACACTTAGCGAACGAGAGGATCAAGTCATCGCATACCTACTCGCGTGTTTGGTATCTCACGAAAGTGCTTCACCAGTAGAACTCATATCTTTTTACAACGTTTGATGTTGTCAATTCTTGGTGGAAGGCGCCATCGGAATGAAGGAACGCAAGCACCTCGGAAGGGCGTGCTTGGTATCGTTTGGAAGGCCTCTAAAAATGGATCTAGGATGTGAAGTCATAAAATCTTAATGTAAAATTATTATTTTTACGATTATGTACTAATTTGTTTACTCCTTCATTTAAATTTAAAACCGATCACATTATTTGGAGGCTATTTTGTTCTTAATTATAATTTTTCTCCAAGGGCCTGTTTACAAAATTGTCTCTCACGTATATTTCTGTACATATTTACAAGCTATGCAGGCAGATACATGATATGTATATATAACTAATAATGTATTAATATCCTTGTAGTAATTCTGAATATTAATTAATCTATAGCTAAGTATCAAATCAATAATTGATGCAACTCTTTCGTACATTACAAACATAATGTAATCAGTAATCACATAGGCATGCAGTAGTTGTAATGTAGTCAATGAGCAATATTATTGATTAGGTACAATTTATTGTTCCTATACATTGTACTTACAGTGTTATTGCTCACTTACAAGAATTGGTGTACTTACACTGTTATATGTTTCTAGGTATTACAGAAGTATTCAATGGAATCAAAACACTTACGCTTACTTAGTTAAACATATTATCATGTTCAATACCACTTGTTGGATATTTTAGTATTTGTGTGTTGAAACATACGTTTTTTAATATCAGTTTGGTATAAACTTGAAAAAGATATTAATTTTCCAATACTTTACAGACAGGTTTGTGTCTATAAGGAAATTAATGGCTTCCTATTATGAAACAACCTTCTTTGCCTTCAACCTTCTGGCCAATTTTTTATCGTCTATCGAATTATATATTCCCCAAATAAATATAACTTCTATCTATCGTTACCCTCACGCCGCATCCCTTGCGGTGTAGTCAGAGAGGACAGTAGGTGCTCTAGACAGCCCTATGCCCTATCCTTACAACTCTCCTGGCCTCCGTCACATTCATGCATGCAGTCATGCACGCTTTCCGATTTCTTGTAGTCAAAATGCGTCCATCCTTGATGATCTGGTCCATATGAACGTTGGGGGTCATTTTCGGACAGCCACGTTCCCTCACACTCTTCTTGAACTCATATTATTATATATCTTTCTAGTTATCCTGTCCTCATTCATTCTCTCAACATATCCAAACCATCAAAGCTTAATTCACTTTCATTCTAGCACAACACCCGTATTACAGTCCCTCATATCTCTGATAACTTCATTCCTTATCCTATATTTTAGTGTTTTCCCACACATTCTTCTTAACAACCTCATTTTCACTGCATTTAATCATTATGCAGTTATCTTGCTTCATATTATGTTACTGTCTCTAACGAAATGCTAACAGAGCCCTCACTCTTTAGCATTGATATTGTGCATATAATTACTATTACTTTCATTGTTATATATCTATTCTATTCTATACCCTCACGCCACCTCCCTTGCGGGGTAGGCAGAGAGAACGGATCGCCAGACTTTCCTATCCTGACACACACTTCGGGCTTCCGTCACATTCATGCAATTCCTCATACATCTAATTATGTAAAACTGAGGAGTCCAAGTGCCCCATATAGGGTCTAAGGACGATAAACAACCCTGATTCGTCCTTCTTCAGCCATGTCCAAGTTTCACTAGATTTGCTTGTATGACAGATTTTTCTTGTATAGATACCTACTTTTTATAGTTTTGTTCTTTAAATGTATCTAGTCGCTACATATTTGGCGCATTATCTGCAGCTGCATTCATAAACTACTGCACCTTGACACACTGAAATACATAATATTATATTCAAACAAGTTTGCTATACATAATGTAACAAAGCAAACAATATACTAAATGTAGTGTTTGTATTTACTTGCGAGTGTATAACCACACATCGTACATATAATAATGTAACAATTGTATCAATCAATTGGTAAATTATTACCTAAACCAGTTGTGGCCAACTCCATTGATTGACAAACATATGAATATTAATAACAATGCTTATAATTTATAATATATGTAGTACTAGCTGAATTACCCGTGCTTCGCAACGGCAAGGTTGACTTAATAACCCGGCATACTTGATTGGCTTGAGCTGGACAAAATTTGACTTAAGATCTGAACTTATTTTCCAACGCTCTTTCATATGATACCATACTCGAGCCGACGCAACGCTTGGATCCCCTCAGCATCTTGGCATCCCTTAGGAAAAACTTCTTCTCAAAAAGCAGGCGACGTTAAAAACACAGAGTATATTATCACAAATGTTGTTCTAAATTTTCGCAGCAATCCGTCGGTAAATGCAAGAGTTGTGCAAACACTTACAAAAAAACCGACTTTATTTTATGTATATAATAAGATCTACAACACTAGATGTGAAATATTGAAGTTTTCGTATGAATAATAATAATGGATCTAGATGTTAGATTTGTGTACCTATCTATCTGTCACCCCACGCCGCGTCCCTTTCGAGAAAGGCAGAGGACAAAATGTCATGTGTAAGATGGGCCCAGGACAGAGACCAATGGAGAGGTGTTGTTACCCCCCTATGCTCCCCCAGGAGTTAAGGAATTAATGATGATGATGAAGATGGGTATGCTGGACTTAGGACCAGCCATCGGTTGGTGTGGGTAGGTGTCCACCATTCAGCCCTTAACACCTGTGTGTGTATCTTACACCCTTTCTTTACACCATCCATCATGCCCATCTTACACTGTGCATTAGTTGATAGACTACACAATTGTTAAATGATTTCTAACTATGTCATACTAAGTAAAATTTGATCTTCTCATATTATAACTACATATCTATTCCTTGCGGGGTAGGCAGAGAGGACAGAATGCCAGATCACACACTGCTTCTGTCACGTTCATGCAATTTTTCATATCCAAGTCTCTGATTTCTTTTACTCAATACGCATTCACCCTTGAAGATCTGGTCGACATAATCGGTCCAGCTCAGTCTTGGATGGGCACGTTTTCTCACACAACCCCTTTAACCATTGTGTCATAATCCATTCTTTCAACATGCCCAAACCATCTAAATTTATTCACTTTCATTCTAGTCACAACACCCATCTCGAAGTTTCTAAGTGGAAGTTTATATACCTGCACTAATATTGTAAAATATTAATGCTGAATTTCACCAACTTCTTAGGTGAGGAATAGTGGAGATAAGAGCCACGTAGCATAGATTTCGTATGAAAAATAATGATAAGTGACTCCTATCTCCGCTATTCTTCATCTAAGAAGTTGGTGAAATCCAGCACTATTTATTTACATTTCAAGTGAACAATACAGAATACAACAATTTATGTACACAATTTACAAACCGTTAACTAGGGCGAACTTATCCCAATGATGCGATTTCTTCCACCTATTGTAAAATATTTATACTGATGTGAGATTTCATGGATTGTCTCAGGATGTGTCACCATCGCCGTGAAGAGCTTAGGAGGGGAGACTCGCAGGGGAGTGGCATGCAGAGCCCTGGGCACTTCCACCATGCTGAGGAAGACCACCTCCGAGGGACCACCGCCACCACCACCGGATGACGTATCGTCTTCTGGTGAGTTTCAGAGAATGTATACCCATGTAAATCAATGAATAAATAAATGCTATATGGCCTACAAATAAGCTGTACTTCTTCACAAGATTATATTTGTTGTCGTCTTCTTTAGGTTCATCAGCAGCCAGTGGCGGGTCAGGCAACACTACACCGGGTAACGGCAACGGAGGTGGCAAGAAGGGCTCCACGCTGTCTTGCCCCAAGTGCGGGGATCCTTGCACTCACGTAGAGACATTCGTCAGTTCAACTCGCTTTGTGAAGTGTGACAAGTGCCATCACTTCTTTGTTGTGCTCAGCGAAGTCGACACTAAGAAGAGTATCAAGGAAAATTCTGCCAATGAAAATAAAAATGGCTTTGCAAGGTAAGAACCAAGTATCTAATACAGGAATACGTAATGTGCCCAGTGCAGACTTCTAATCTGTCGAGAACGACATGGTTTTCGATGAGGGCGCTACTTGTAGGTTCTTGGCAACCGTAATGGCAATACTTGTACCATTCCAATAGAAATGTCATTGTTGCCAGCAAAATTAAATTGCAGTTCCAAATTATATCCGAGATCATCTCTTTCTAGGCAGACTTCAGTGTGCACTGTGTTGTAATTAAACCAGCCGATAATCAGTCATAAATCTGATGGAAAATCCATCCTTTGCTGCATATCTGTTGAGATAACTACTTATTATATGACATGTACAAAATCTGTCAACTCCCAAATTTAAATTGTGATTTTCAATTAATCTCGCTGCTGCTGATGTCAATGTTCCTCATGACTGAGGGTCCCGACTCTCCCTCCCGCAGTTGACGATCCTCTTCCATGAGCCTCTATCCATGGTCAGATATGCGGCCTCGTGTAGAGTGGTATTGGTGGCTGCTCTGACTTGATCACTCCAACGCATTGGCTATCTGCCTTGTATACTCCACCCTAGCATTTCTGTTCTTTCGTTAAATAAATCTTTTAATAAAGATTTATTTATTAATGTGTTTGTTTCCAGGAAACCCCCACCGCCTCCGAAGAAGATCTTCGAGTACTTAAACAAGCACGTAGTGGGACAAGAGTACGCCAAGAAGGTTCTCTCAGTGGCTGTGTACAATCACTACAAGAGAATATATAACAACCTCCCCCCTACACCCACCATGACTCCAGTTAACTTAGATCAGTCCAACCATCATTCCTTTACTCATCGTGGTTAGTATAACGTTTACAGTTGTTCGTGAGCTCAACAATTTTATTGATGATGTATTACCGCAGTCTGGATAAAATATCGGTGTATTTTTTGGGATATTTTTCATATTTCTGGCGAAAAGACTTTAGATTTTCACGTTTTTTGCAAAAGGTGGTGTTATTTTTCACATTTTTGGCACAAAGTTGTGTTATTTTTCATACATTTCATTAAAGTGAACATATTTACATATTTTTTAAAGCAAGGATTCAAAAATTATTTGAACATGAAAAATAATTTACATAAAAACACAGAAAACAACAAAATGTACCAAATATTAACTCACGTTTCACATGATATCATATTCCTAGATGTATAAATTATGTTTTATTTCCCAGATCTCTTGCACATCACCGGCATGAACCACTCCCACATGGGCAGCACAACACCCCAACCTCCCACTTCAGTACAGAATTCTAATCAACAAGTATCTCCACATCCGGGCTCCGATATTCTGGACAGCGTCAGTCACGACCTCCGATTAGAGAAAAGCAATATTCTACTCTTGGGACCAACTGGATGTGGTGAGTTTATTTAATACAATTTGAGGATTTTTTAAGGCTGGCTACGTACATTTTGAAATTCGTAGTCTAATGTAGATTTTTTGTAAAAAAGTTTCGACCAAAACCTCTCTCTGAATTCAGAATCTGGCAAACAATGCCGCCTGAACATTTTGCTCACGTAATTTAAGTCGAACTTTTTTATGAACCATCTGATTTCAGACTGAATTTCATAGTGTATGTGGCCAGGGTCACTGCAACCAGATTGTGACTTCGTTTGATTTTACATCCACATTGTGACTTCCTTTGACGTGATCACTATCTGTCTTGGTGCAAGTAGTCTTGCCTTCTCGGAGTCCAGGGTGTGACTTCTTTTGTGAGTGCGAGTGTTACTTTTTATAATGAATTTGTTTGAATGCAACTGATATAACTGTGTATTTGTTTAGGTAAAACACTGTTAGCTCAGACAATTGCTCAGTGCCTGGACGTTCCATTTGCCATATGCGATTGTACGACACTAACTCAGGCTGGATATGTTGGAGAAGATATCGAGTCTGTTATTGCTAAACTATTACAGGACGCTAATTACAAGTAAGTCAACATTATTCAACAATAATTCTAGTTTACGCTTTGACTAGTTAGTGCGTACATTTACAAAGGAGATTCAGACAAAGCGTGCACAATGTTTTTGACAAGTAAAATGGCCGCCATTTACGAACAGCTGTTATCATATAGACTGTTGTCAGCTGTCAGTGAGAATTATATTTGATTGATTTCAGCAGGATTGTCTCAATACATATACTCTCATATTAATCAAAAATGCATCTTATACCTACGAAAAATATCCTGTTGCTTGTTGTTTATGCTTTAACAAATCCACAACAGTTAATGCATGCATTGACTAGTGAATGTATACCCTCACTAGAAGCAATAATTTTTATACAGAGGTAATACTTTAACCAAAATCATCAGTTAATGCATACATTGACCACTGAATGCATACATTAGTTGCTGTTTAAGCTTTAACTGTAACATATATCCGGCATTCAAAACAAGCGAACCACATACTATATTCATCCACTATTTTATTGAAATTAAACTGACGTATGATTGCTTTATATTTCAGTATTGATCGCGCACAGACTGGTATTGTATTCCTTGACGAAGTTGATAAAATCGGTGCTGTACCCGGAATACATCAACTAAGAGATGTTGGAGGTATGTAGAACATGACATGCATCAGTCTTTCATTCAATGTAACAAATAAATCTATATCATGCTGTGTGGTGATTACAGGGTTCAAAATATATTAATTGGTAAATATGCGATAATTTATCGGGTAATTGGGCCAATAATGTATCCAAAAATGAAAAGTAATTGTAATTCCTCATCTTTCAAAATTGTTTTTTTTATTACAAATGATGCACTGCTTAGAAATATCTGTCATTTAAAAATTAAATCGCATCAACAATATTAAATTTAGTTCTTGAAATAATATTTTTTTATTTATTATTGTCAATAACCAACATGACGCAGTACGATTCAACAGCTATTGTAGGCACATGTGTTTTCGTCATGATTATTATCGATGTACAATTATAAATGTAAATTATCATGATAATTATAAATGTAAATTATCATGATATTATAAATGTAAATTATCATGATAATTATAAATGTAAATTATCATGATAATTATAAATGTAAATTATCATGATAATTATAAATGTAAATTATTATGGCAATTATCAACCTGACTGATTATGTATTCTGTTTAGGTGAGGGAGTACAGCAAGGCATGCTGAAGATGCTAGAAGGCACCATAGTGAATGTACCGGAGAGGAACTCTCCACGTAAGCTTAGAGGAGAGACGGTACAAGTGGACACAACCAACATCCTCTTTGTGGCCAGTGGCGCATACAATGGCCTGGACAGACTCATCTCCAGGAGGAATAATGAGAAGGTGCTTATTATCTATTTACACTATTACAATGTTTCTCAAAATCTACCCAAAATGAAATGTTTCTCAGTTAACTTGGTGGTCTGGAAGTTATGTGCAAGTGACATATTGCATTGGAATTTTTGATAGCCCTTATTGTTAAACATTGATAGCCCTTGCTGTCAAATATTGATAGCCCTTGCTGTCAAATGTTGATAACCCTTGTTGTCAAATATTGCCAAATGTTGATAGTCCTTGTCAAATATTGTCCAATGTTGATAGCCCTTGTTGTCAAATATTGATAGTCCTTGTTGTCAAATTTTGTCTGATATTATGGCCTTTGATATCAAATTTGTCAAATGGGATGATATGCTCTGAATAAAAATCATTCTATGTATTATTATCATCGCTTCAACTTTTTCCAATTTTGTGTGAGACTACAAGCACAAAGTAAGAATAAAATGAGTGACAAAATTGATTTTAGCTTATTGTATAAAAAGGGGACTGGATATAAAAAAAATATCCACTAGAGTCACTGTGTCTTACCTTAAACATTTTATCAACCAAATTGTAGCATTATATCTAACAAACTATGGGAATATTTGAAGTTTATCAAAATCTAATTTATAAGTGAAAGAGTCACTGAAGCATATTCTCATTTATCCATGTTTTAAATCTTTTAGGATGATATCTTTAGTATTAGCTGAGTAATCTTACTTTTCCCGATGCAGCTTTTCACATTTTTAATGTTATGATTCTGTTTTCAGTACCTAGGCTTTGGTGCCCCCATATTGACCTCCCCAGGCAGGAGGGCAGCCTCACAACAGGCCCTGGCGCAAGGTGAGGCCAACTCTGCCGAAGAAGAGAATAGAGAAAGAGACGCTCTTCTCAGAATGGTGCAAGCGAGGGATCTCATAGACTTTGGAATGATACCGGTAAGCTGAAAAATTGTAGATGAACATGCTTTAAGTAAAAGAAATTGGAGATTGTGTTTGGGAGATTTCATGAATGTGACGTAAGCATGGATGGTGTGTAAGAATAGGACAGTCTGGGGTTGTCCTCTCAGCCTACCCTGAAAAGGAATGATATTCATTCATAGATGGATGTACTGTTTATTTCTTTGTTGTATAGTCTGTTAAGAAAGATATGGTCTCGCATTATTTGGGAACTACAATTTTATTTGTTGGTCACAATGACATTTGTATTGAAACTCGTACAAGTGCAAAAAAGCTACAAGTAGCGCCCTCATCGAAAACCATATCCTTTTTTAAAAACTGTAAAGTATTTTGATATTAATTAAGTGTATTTGTTATATTCCAGGAATTTGTTGGCAGATTCCCCGTGTTAGTTCCATTCCACAGCTTAAGTCAAGAGCTGTTAGTTAGGATATTAACTGAACCTAAGAATGCTTTGGTGAGTTCAATAGTTCAACCATTATATTATGACATCTTACGTGGCGTATGTTTCATTATATTTGATGACACAATTTTGTATTCAGGTTCCACAATATCAAATGCTGTTCTCTATGGACCACTGCGCACTGAGTTTCAGTCCGGATGCCTTGAAAGCCATTGCCAAGTTGGCCATGGAGAGGAAGACTGGTGCTAGAGGACTTAGGGCAATTATGGTGAGTTATTATTCAACTTGTTACTTCAGATAGTGAACTATTTTATTATCCATTAAATAGAAAAAAGCGACAGAATTTATTGTGACGTATTGTATAAAAATGGGACTGAATATCAAAAAAATATCCACTAGAGTCACTGCATCTTATCTTAAACATTTTCTCAACCAAATTAAAGCATTATATCTAACAAACTATGGGAATAATTTCATGTTTCAGTAAATTTCAGAGGTAACTTTGGAATTATTTTTTTACCAAGAAAATTTATAAGAATCAAAATTCTAACCCCTAGTGTCACTAAAACATATTCTCATTTATCCACGTTTTATGTCTTAGGATGATATCTTTAGTATTAGCTGAGTAATCTTACTTTTCTCGACACTACTTTTTGCATGTTCGAGCCCCGCAACTTTTTTTAAATAGATTTGCCGAGATTAATTCTTTATAATGAATTTGTTTGGATGTAGTCTGAATTGAATGATCATATTTTTTCAGGAGAGTATATTATTAGATGCCATGTTTGACATACCCGGATCCGACGTCCTGTCAGTCCACATCAGCCAAGCTTGCGTGGAGGGAAACTGTGAGCCGGAATATGTTCGAGGGACCGCACAGGCCTCGGCACATTCTCAGCACACTGAAGAACCTCTGCCGGAAGTCAGAGTACACAATTAGTAAATGAATGATTCAATGCTGTGTTTGTTTAGCAAACGTTTCACGCGACTTGAATGTCGTCTTATATAAAAAATTGTGGAGTTTAGTGGTGGAAAAATTACTGTTAATATTTTCTTCACATTTGACGATTTATTTGAATTGTTTTTAAAGTGTTGTATAGAAGTCTCGCGAGTTTAAAACCCTTTTTTGTAGTGTTCGTAAAGGACGGGCATACCTGCCTAACGCATCTGTGTGCATTCTTGTTCATTGTGCGCTCACTAATACTACTATAACTGTTTGTACGGACTTGCGTGTAGTTACACTGTCTCACACTACACAAAAAGGCTCTTAACCTCCCGCGACTAGTATAACTAAGGCATGCAATATCGCAGAGTTTTCAATTACAGAACTGAGTTCGATACTGGAGACTTAATTTTGTTATTCCGGGACTGGTCATGTAATTCGTACACTCGACAGTGGCTGTTGATTATTTTTTATAATTCTGTACGAGACTACACTAACGAATAGAACAAATTTTTGTAATATCAGTTTTTTAATCAACTGAGCTATATTAGATCAATCATAAGCTGGGTTACATTGAAATAAAAACAATTTAAAAATACAACAACAGATTTTATAGACACTAAACCATACGATTTGTATGATTCGACTGTAAGCATATGAAATCATCGAGTTTACGATTCATGATTATACGACATTTTGGTAAGTTGGTACGATAATGGAATTCTGGTGTTGGGACCTCCTAATTCTGAAAAATCTTTACAAGTTTCTGAGATTGCGTGAATTTTGGATACCGGAATGCGTGCCCTAGTCGTGACACATTGTAAATTTGTCGTTAAAATGATGTTGGAATTAATATATTGTCAAGTATGGTACTGTGAATATCATAAATAATGTTGAAATGTAATGTGTGTAGTGAAATACTGAGTAATATGAATATTGTAAAATTATTTGATAGTTACATAGATTAATTTATTATAAGTAGGCATTCAAACATCATTGACAATGGATCATGTCCTTCATAGACTTGTAATTTTAATTTGAAAATTACGTACGCAATAAATATCTAATACGTACTAATGAAATTGCATTACTCGTAGAGAAAGTTCTTAAATTGTGATTTTGAGAATTCAACTCATGTTTTCGACTGACAATCGTTTTGTCCACCTTATAATCCATGTTTACCGGGTAATTTTAACAGATCTCTGCAATTCTGTGTAATATCTTTAAGGCAGAATATATTTTACGATACAAAGCTCAAACCTATTCCAAAATTTGTATGAGAGTGACTAAAACAATTTTGACTTGTATAAAAATGGAACTGAATATTAAAAAAAATATCCACTAGAGTCACCGCACTTTACCTTAAACATTTTATTAACCAAATTACAGCATCATGTCTAACAAACTACTGGAATGATCTCAAGTTTCAGTAAATTTCAGAGCTAACTTTGGAATAATTTTTTATGGTGAAAATTGACAAAATCAAATTTCTGACTGCTAGAGTCACTAAAACATATTCTTATTTATCCATGTTTTAAGTCTTTGGATGATATCTCTATTATTGGCCTAGTAATCTGACTTTTCCTGATCAATTTTTTGCATGTTTTGTTATTAACGTTCTTTGAAGAAAATGTGTACAGATATCTTTACAAACTGGTGATGTTAATATTATAAAAAATACATACATGAATAGGTATAAATATTGTTAGTGTTTATTG
This sequence comes from Ceraclea dissimilis, assembly GCA_963576895.1. Classification (NCBI taxonomy): domain Eukaryota; kingdom Metazoa; phylum Arthropoda; class Insecta; order Trichoptera; family Leptoceridae; genus Ceraclea; species Ceraclea dissimilis. Next base: position 2,719,994 of record OY756374.1, read on the forward strand.
TTAACTTTATTAATTATAATATTTACATATTAAATTTATTGTGCATCATGGCACATATGGGCTCACAGTTGTTGAGATATGATTAGTTGTTTTTGAATTTATCCAATAAGTTTTGATGGTCTGACAATATGAAATAATACGTACTTATTCACTCTTTATCCTTGCTTGATTTTATATCTCGATTCAGAATAAATAAAATAGAATCATTAGTTCGACAGTGTGCAAGTGAGCGTAAATTGTACTTTATCCATTTCTCGTATCCAAATATTGGTCAGATTTTTGGTGAATCTTCAGCTTTAGTTGTTGGAGTTATGTTCTGTTCTTTTAAATTAAGTTTGAGAAAATTGTACTATTTCACTATCAATGCAATAACACAGTGCACTGGTACGCAAAACATATCTCGAAAAATAGGTAAATTTGGTACAAGTCTCGTGTAGCAATGCTAGTGTCAATTCGAGGTACTAAAATAGAATATATACACGTTCCACCTCGACTCGGCTACCAGCCTTGATAGCGTAGAGGTAGAATACCGGCTTGTCAGGTTGGAGGTCTGGGTTCGATTCCCGGCCGCAGCAGATGGATGGACTGGAATTGGTGAATGTTACTTAAGTGTAAAGTGATCACATTAAGCCAGCCGACGCTCAGTCATAAAGCCTGATGGAAGGTCCATCCTTTGCTGTGTATCTGTTGAGATATAACTGCTTGTTAGAATCACCTATATTTGAATTGAAGAAATCAAACAGGTGGTGAAGGTGTAGTAACTGGAATTGCCACTGGTTGGCGCTAGTGGTGCATTATGTTAAGAGACTTGTACCATAACTTTTTGTTGAACTTGTTTGTTCTTTATTTACTTGTTACAGGTTGTCACAAGTTTATTGTGAATAAATTTGTTTTAATATTAAATAAATAGTTTGTACTATGGTAGGTTTATTAACTAAGTGATGGATGTTGCAAATATTGTATTGGATAAGGTGTCCCTCGTCTTGTGACTGTCTCAGTGATGTTTAATTTTATTAATATTGTATAGTTTAAATTATAAGTTAGATTTTAAAGTACACTTTCTATACTGTTTATGTATACTTCTGAATTTCTAGGTACTCTCAAATAAACCATTGTATCTCAAAGTGTCATGAAGGAATGAAATACGTAATGGTTGTTAGAAAATGTGCAAAAAACAAATTTGACTATCGCCCAGTGGCCAAACCCTGTGACATATACAATACTATATTGGTAAACGGGAGGACCTCAGATCTCGACAACCTTACTGAATATGTTTTGGAAAAAATAGGGTAATAATAAAAGATTTTTTTGAATGAAGCAAAAAAAACCCTATTTTTAACATTTTTGTTTTTGATGCGGAAATGACCGTGACGTCATAGTTCTGTCCCTAGCTTTCAACGATTC